>OW388080.2:44814758-49814758 GCA_936449025.2 Sarcophaga subvicina
CTGACCTCTTTGTTCGCAACGTGAGATTGCATATTCCCTTTGAGTTTCCTACTACCGTTCCTCCTATACCAGAAATCCTGGTATGATATGCCTCCACAGGAATTGATAATTGATGTTGAACTTTTGACGATACAAAACTCTTTTCGGATCCCGCAGCGAGTAGCGCCCGAACTGTAAATAGCTCACCTGCTTGTTGTATGTAGATAAGAGCGATCGGTAAAATTGTTGTGCGTTCGTACGGAAAGGTACCTATATCAATGTGAGTTAACTTTTTTTGTTTCTCTTTGCTGATTACATGAGTACTGTATGAAACTGTTTCCTCATTCCGTGGAGAAGCTTCCTTAAGTGTTCGAGTATTGCCCTCGTCTATATGTAGTAATGTGTGATGTTTCTTTTTACAGCGAAAACAAAGAACTTTACTGGGACTTTTAGATTTAAAATGATTAAGAGAAAAACAATTGGAACAATATTTGTTAGCATACACAAAATTTATTCTGTACTTTACAGATAATTCCAAAAATTGTTTACATTGTTTCAATGGGTGATTCTCATTACATTTTTTACAATTTAATTTCATCCTACTTCCGTCCACTTGTGAGTGAAATGAGTTCGACCTTGCCCCTGAGTTTTCCTTCCAATTTGGCTTCTTCATATCTAACACAGTTTCTAACATCTCGATCCTTCCTTTCAGAAAATTGCTCATGTCTTTAAATGAGGGAATTTCTTTATGATTTATGATAGAGTTTTCCCATGCCCATAGGATATTTTCCGGCAACTTTGAGGAGCAAGTATACGTTACGATATGATCCCATGAAGAAACGTTGATGTCACAGGTTTTCAAAATGGCTATTTTTTCATCGATGGTGTCTACAATTAATCGTATGGATTCGTTCTGAGCAGTTTGTATTGGCAGAATGTGTTTTATCTATTGGTTAACTAAAATTCATGGGTTCTCAAACCGACTCTGAAGCGCGTTCCAAGCTAACTCAAAATTTTTTCCAACTAAATCGAACCGTTTTACGATTTGGTAGGCCTCTCCCCTTACTTTGGTTCGGAGGTATTGAAGTTTTTCGACTTGCGATATGTCCTTGTTTCCCAAAACTAATGATGTAAACATATCCCTAAATTCCGGCCATTTGGTATAACCACCTTCGAAAATTGGCATGTCACATGGAGTAACCTTAAGCCGGACCTTGATTGCCGAACGACTGTTGCCTCTGTTGTATTTGTTACGCTTTGATCCACTATCGATCTGTTCGCTATCGTATCCATGAGTTTTGCTTTTAGCTTCTGATACAAGTCTGCTGCTGTTTCGTTCTGTAGTGAGACTCCATCCTTGAAGTCGTCACTAACCTCACACTTTTCGTCCATAACAAAAGCATCATAGCTTTCCATAAACCTACCCCATCTTCTCTCCATCTCTTCCTACTTCACTTGGAGAAACGCTGGAATCTGATCTTCCCCGCGAACATTATCGAACTCTGTACACAACGCCGTTAGTTGGTGTATATCAAATTTACATCTTCTTTTTACAGACATTGTGCTAAAACAATAAAACTACTTGAAGTATAGACTTTGTGTTATAAAAATTTAAGTACAAAATTCACGCGCGGAGAAAAAATAATTTTCCGATTTGTAATTGACCGATATAGTAATAATGAATATCAAAAAATTTCAATACAAATTCCAAAAAAATGCAAGATATGTTAAACAGCTGACTTACCGTGGTCTTTTCCTTTCCGTTCTTACCACGCGAGAAGCGTTTACCTGTTTTGATTGTGTTGTTGAAAAAAGCGTTATGCGTGTTGTTGTAAACATTTTTTGAAAGGAAAAATATTCGGGTTGGTTTTTAATTTTGAGCGAGAAAAAAAATGTTGTTTATTTCTATTTTTGAGCAAGTTTTATTTGTTTTTGTTCAATAATTTTGATTTTTGTTCTTCTTTTTGAAAATTTTTATTTGTTTTTATTACTGTGAAAAAAAATTTTGCTTGTATTTTTGAGACAATTTTTATTTCGTTTTGTCCACTGTATGCAATAAATTTTGGTCCCGTTTTGTTATTACCGTTTTTATTTCTTAAATTTTTTTGTTTCTTTCAATTCTTATATTTTTTCTTCCACTTCTTTTTCTTGTCTTTTTTTTCTTCAAAAATATCTTTTTTAAAAATTTTTTTTCTTAGTCACTGCCTTTCTGTTTCGTTTATTTAAACGATATTATTTAAAAACATTTTTTTCCAACAATCTGTTTAAATTTAGTCACTTTTCCTTTTTTGAAAAATTCTGTTTTATTTTATTTTATTTTCCACTTGTATTATTTTATTTTTTTCCATTTTTTTTTTCTAAAAAATTGTATTTGTTTTCAGTGTCACTGTAGTTTTGTACTAACTTTCTTGTTTGTAGTTCACTGTGTGTGTTTTTTGTACTTACTGTCTGGTTTACTGTTTTTTTCTTTGTTTTGTATTTTGTTTGTTTTCTGTTCACAAAACAATTTGTTTCATAAAATTTTATTTTTGTGCCTATTTTTTTTTGTATTTTGGCCACTAGAAATTTTAATTTGGTATGAAACAATTTTATTTTATGTCCACTGTATTTTTTCCACTATTTTGGCCACCAGAAATTTTAATTTGGTTTGGAAAAATTTTATTTATGTCCACTGTATTTTTTTCACTGTTGTTTTTTCTTTTAAATGATTTAATGAGATTTTTCAATACTTTCTGTTTGTTTTTTCCTACTGTTTTTTTTTTTTTGCTTTTTCCTTTTTCTTTTTGAAGCTACCGCGCTGACCGACTTTATGTAAATGAACGAACAAAAATTTTTTATCGTTTGCGTAGTCCTACTGCATTTGTGATCAATTGAAAACGTACTTTTGTTGTTTTCATTTTTTGTTCTCTTTTTTATTGTTACTTTTTGATCCCTTTGTAATGTGTAGAGTTTTTGTTCTTTTGTGTATAGTTGATAATTATGTTAAGTTGACGTATTGTAATCATTTATGTTTCTCTCTATTGTTTCATTTCAGTGTCGTTCTAATTTTTTTTTGTTTTTTGTTGTCTTGTGCAATTTGCTCGAAGCTTATTATGTGTATTTTTGCAACTGTTTTTTTTTTTTTCGTTTACCGTTGTCCTTTATGCGTTTTTTATTTTTGTTGGTATATTTCTATCTATAGCACAAACGCGTGATACTGACCTTTTTTGGCTTTTGATCTTATTGGTGTTTTCATTTTACTATTTGTCGTTAGGAAAACCGGTTTTTGCATGTTATACATATGCGTATGTAATTGCGTGATTTCTTTTTTGATTTTTTTCACTTCCTACACTGTTCTCTTATCTTTTAAATGCCCTTGATTGACACTTGTAACCTCTGTATTTTCCTTGTTGATAACTGACCTTCTGTCTTTCTGTGCAGAATTCTTCGAATGCCCTTGACGTTAACCTTCCTTCCTGGGGATGAATTTTTTGATGATCGATCTCCTGTCTCTTGTTTCCTGTGGATGAATTTGTCGATTTTCTGTCTCTAGTAGTTCGTAGATTTTGATTATAGTTATTTGATTTCTCTTCGTTTTCCTCTTGATGAAGTTGATACTGCGAAAGCCTTAGTGTAACCTGTGGATCTTATGCCACTTTACGGTTGCTGGGATTGATGCTGGTAGCGCACAATCGCCAGTGATGTCTAGTGGAACTTATGCCACTCTTCGTTTATTGGGGTTGATGCTTGTCGAAGGACCAATTTTGTAGGCTCCAGGAGTTATCTAAACTCCTAGGGCCTAGCAAAAATGAGTTGACGAGTATTGGGATATGTATATTCCTCTTGAATATATATCCCCAAGAAAATAAGAAGACTTAGGGTTTTTCTTTAACTTATATTTATTGCCTTCTTGACTGGTTCTTGTCAACTTATCAACTAAACTTAGAAAATAATAGAAGGCTTTAAGAAAGTTCAAATTCATAAAATATATAACTAAAACAAGTACATATGTAAGTTAAAAATTAGACACGAGGAATTTGAATATATACAAGATATACATGGGATTATAAATACAGTATGTCAAGAATGAGTTTTCACATTAAAGAAATTTAAAATTTTTGTGTTATTTCATTAAAAAAAGTTATTCTTATTTGAAAACAAAAACTTTTTTAATTTATTCATATTATTAATATTATTTACAAAGGTTTACAACAAAAAAAATTAACTTTGATCAAAATATAACAAACAATTTAGTAAAAACAATTAGTACTCAAATATTTCACTGTCAAAAAACTCTTTTCACAAATTTATTTTAATTTCATTAGATAACTAAAAACAAGAATTATTCGGCTTTAGTACTTGGTATGACCCACCTTTTAATGGGATTTAAATCCGGAGTTTGGACAGGAGTGTCCATGATTTTGCCGCAGTTATGTAATGTGGCTACTATACATTCTTACCATATGCGACCTATGTTTGGGGTCATTATCTTGATAAAATTTAAATATTGGTTTATTTTCCAGCATGACGCCGAATTTATTAGAGCTTCTTTTTAAATTTGTCTTTAAAATGTCCAAATATTGTTGTGCATTCATTGTTGTGTCTATTGAGGCCAAATCTCCTACTCCCTTACTCGAGATACAACCCCAAATCATGATCAAAATTTTTCCAAATTTTAGTTGGTATTATATTTCGGTTTTCTAACGCTGTTAACGGCTTTTGATAGACTTTTGTTGGGCCATCGTTATAGTGTAACATTATTTTGGTCTCATCGCAGAATATTACGTCGTCCCATTAAGTCACAGGTTGCTAAATGTTGTTCATAGCAGATGAAAAACGCCTTTGTTTCTTTTCTGCGAAAAGTAGTGGTTTTTTACGGGCTGATCTCGAAGAATATTTGTCTTTAACAAAACCTGCCGAAAAGTTTCATGGGATACAACAACATCACAATCTTCTTTATGCCCCTTCGAAGGGTCTTTGTTGAAAGTTTTGGGTCCTGGACAACTTTTCTCATAAATAAGCGCTCTGTGCGATTGTTAATTTTAGTCGTGGGACTAGCTACACGTTTTATTTCTAACCCACCCTCTTTTTCATCACCATTAATCACATTGTAAATGGTTCTTCTTGATACCGAAAACCTCTCTGACAGCTCCGGAGCACTTGTGCCCAAATAGTGATTGTAATAAATCAGTTGAATTGGATCGTACAATAATCGTTTTCCTGATATTGTTTTTAACTCTTTATAACACGTCTGCACTACAAAAAATTGGCATACATGCTTTGGTGCATTGGTATACATGTTTTTGAAACAACAAAGAAAATAGATGCACATCAAAACTAACGGTATTATACCGCTAATCACCAAATATTTCCAAATAAGACAAAGACAACTATAGTGTGAAAACAGTTTTTTGACAGTGACATATTTGAGTATTGATCGCTTTTATTAAACTGTTTCTTATTTTTTTATCAAAGTGATTTTTTTTTGTTGTAAATCTTTGTAAATAGTATTATTAATATGAATAAATTAAAAAATGTTTTTGTTTTAAAATAAGAATAACTTTTTTTAATGAAATAACACAAAAATTTTAAATTTCTTTAATGTGAAAACTCATTCTTGACATACTGTATATGAGTGATTGAGAAAAAATAAAATAAGAAATCAAGAGAAAATAAAAATAATTCACAATGGGATTACAGTACAAAAAATAAATGTTGAACTCTGTTCAACACTGAACATTTGCCTTGAAATGTTGTTCAGCATGTTCCACATCATAGATGATAGATGTTCTGATTGAACATCACATTGTCCAATCTCCCAAAAACGTTGAAGTTGTTCATCTAGGCCAGTATGTAGATGAGCAATCATAATGGACTTTTTATATTATACTAAGAGCAGTCGGCGAACCTGATGGATGCGATACCTTTTCACCTAAAATGCAACGGGGAAAGATGTCAGCTCCTAAAATGATGTCGATGTGGTTTGGTTTATGGTAAGCATGATCAACCAGCTCCAAATTCTGAAAGTATTCTAGCTTCTTGTTTACGATTGTATGTGATGGAATATATTGTGTTAGATTCGACAAGCAATAAGTATGAACTATGATTGTTCTGTTGACATCCTTAGCAAAAATTTCCAATTGCAGCTTTCCTCTAGTATAACTTGTATTAGTTCCACCAACTCCACATAAAGCAGTCTTATCATATGATCTTTTCAACTGAAGCCGCTGAACACATGATTCGGAAATAAGCGTTGACTGAGCAGCTGTATGTACAAGAGCTCTGCATGGTTGCAAGGTGTTGTTCCTATCACTTACTATAGTTACTGCCGTTGGGAGAAGTGTAGTTTGATTTGTTATAGTCTGTTGACTTGAATTTACCGTAATCGAAGAGAAGCCATTAGTATTGTCACTTGACCGTTCGGTGTGTTGGTATTAACATGCAATAATGTGTTGTGTTTTAATCCACAAGTTCTACAGGAACTGGATTTACAGTCCCCAGAAAAATGCTTTTCCTTTAGATAGTTGAAACAAAGCCCACTTTTGAGAACGATATTCTTGCGTTTTTCGATATCTAGATCCTTAAAATGTTGGCATGCAAACAAAAAAGGATCCTCTTAGCAGACGGGACACGATTAACTCAATCGCTGCTTTGTGACAATTTTTTTAGTCTTCTTAAACTTTGTTGACTGATTAGGTATTTCTAAACTTTTCAGCTCTATTACACGATTTTCCAAAAAATTTAACAACTTTTTAAATGACTACCTATCAACATTATTCTGCTGACGATACCATAGAGTAATTGTTTCACGATCTAACCTCTCCCTTATCAAGAATAGCAATAGTGGATCCCATGAAGCCACAGACTCATATAAAACAGAAAGAGCATTATAGCACTCAATAGTGTTGTAAAATTGACTAACCTCAGACAAAGTGCCATTCTTGACTGAAGGCTGTGTCAACAGTAGTCTAATATGCGTTTCCTTTATGTGATCTGTCATACTTCTTCTTAACTAGTTCCCAAGCTATTCTATAATTACTGTTCGTAGGAGTCAAATTGATTATCAACGATGCTTTACCTTTGAGTTTCGTCTGAAGGTACTCTAGTTTCTCTGTGTCCGATAAATTTGTTCTAGTGTCAACCATGGCGTTGAACAAATACCTGAGTCGTATCCACTTTGATAAATTGCCATCAAAATTTGGATCTCAATTTGTGGCAAACGAATATTCGAATTGTTGTTATTATTACCTGCATCATGCATGCTATATGACTGCAAATTAACGACCGATGTCAATGTTGTTGACATTTTTTTGTAATGCCGTCAAATCAGTATTTAGTTGTGGAGTACTTGCAGCAGCTCCTTCAATTACAATGTTATCTAAACTCTCCTGACTAAATGATGAAAATATATATTTCGCAGCAAAATACAGCTCCTCAATTTCATTACGATATGCATCTTCTTTCTGAATATCAAAATCTTTATCGCATAAGCAATCAATTTCATCCCGAATGTCCTTGCATTTCATAGAAACATTTTGAAATTTATCAATACGTAAATTTACATCATAAAGTTATACAATTTAATGATTGATTTTTTCAATTGTGTGCGTTTCTTCTTTAATTGTTCCATTTTGAAAAAGTTTACGTTTCACAATTGCCGAAATGTTTTTTATTATTACCGAAATTCCCGGTTATTCAATGTCATTCAGTCACTTTTATTCATACGCACACACTGTTCTATAGTACAGGCACTTTAATCAATATCAATATTAAGCCAATTCACAAATCAACGGGTTCATGCTATTCACTTAGCAAATCTCACAAACTTGTAAACTTCATTTGGGCACACTATTTTCAATATCAATAATTAGCGAATTCACAATTAAAGACGTTGCCAATATCAGCAAATCACACAAATTTCTAAACTTTAAGTTTTGAACTGTTTTAAGGTTTCCAAATTATGATTCAATTATATTTCGGTTACAGATGCACTGCTCATACATTCACATTTCAACTTTTAACTGACTTTCATATCAACACTGTATACGATCTTTCCTTGTCTTTTACCTTTCGCACTTGCACTTTTCCCCTCGTTATTGAAATCTCTTGTATGTAGAAATTTCATTTATTTAACACTTTTCGCTTTCCATGTATGTTGGCACTTTCTGTCCTATGCATTTCGCAATAAACACTTCTAGACACTCATGTATGTAAGTTATATTCTGTATGTATGACAAAATGTAATTATCCTCGGTCCGTATGTATGTACGACACACGTATATATATATATAATAAGATAACATAAACATGTATACTCTTTATCCTGTTGATGCTTGCGAATTTGAATTTAAAAATACAATAAGAAAAACTACCACGTTTGTTCGACGTGTATGTATTGTGTTTGTTATCATGCAAATTATCCAAAAATTCGTTCTTCACTTCACTTACACAGCCGTATCTGGGTCGATTGGACCAAAATTATGTTCGATTCTTTAGCGGACTGTATCAAATTAAATTAAACACGGATGTTTTGAAGTTTAAATAGAACATAAAAATATTTATTTCATTGGTTTTCTATTATACAAGTTATATAAAGTTTTGTTCAAGTTTAGTGGTAGCAGGTGTTGTTCTTTTAGTTGTCTGTTTTATACTAAAATTCTTGTACATTGTGAAGGATTTACCAAAGTTACAAAAATTGATATTCACAGTGTTGTAATATTATGTATGTATTAAATATTAAAATTGAGTTTGTGTTTTGATTAAACAATAAAATATCAGCAAATAATGACCGAAGTCATAAACATTTTGTAAAGAACCTCCAACGGAGAATCGGGAGTACGAACCTTGTCTCCCCGCTTTTTTCAAAACTACAAAATTTTTGTCCCTATCTCCTTCTATTTCTGGTACAGTTTTTAACTTTCTCATCTATTGCATTCTGTTTTGCGATATATGAGGCCCATTTCCTTTGTATCCTATGGATATTGTCTAAGCGCCCAGACATCAAAGTGGTAAATCTTTCCTCCACGCAGTCGTCGGTGTGATTGATGATGATCCTAATGATGGATGTACTGGTGGTGGTGATGTTGTAGTTGATGGGGTCACCTCTTGTTGAGGAAACCAAATAAATTTAACGACATTTTTTACGTTCAATTTCAATTATAATGTAATGTAATTACAATGTAATGAAAAATTTCTATTAAAACACACTCTATTTATGTAGGTGTATTCTTTTCTTTTTAAATAATGCACAGTTTGGTTAATGACAAAAGCTGTCCTTATCTGATCCACAAAAGTTAAGTTATCAAGTAAAGCCTCTCTTGCACTTGCCTCAAGTTTAGATTTCACAAAATTCAAAAATGTTAAATTTAAGCTAGGATCAGTCAAGTCTTCTAACAGTGTAACCTTATCTAAGAAAGCATCTAATGCCAAAGGATCACCATTATAATTTTACCTAATAATTGATGTACACATACTAACGTAGGATTTCTTCTGCTCTAGTGTCGCCATTCCGTATTCCAATTCTAAAATATTCACTATCTGATTCCATTTTCACCACAACATCGGCGTCAATACGTGATAACAAATTCACACCTTTATCTAAAACGCTGTAATCCAATCTTTCCAAACACTTAATTAATAATGTTTTACAACGAATAATTTATGATGAAATGTTAGCTTTGTTAGTATTTGTTAAACATTTTGAATTAAAATCCAAATATTTAAACAATGCGTTATAATTCTCAATTAAAAGTGTTTTATATTCTTCAATTCTATTAACGTCTATTTTGCAAAATTCTCTTTTTTATTTTAATAAAATTTTTAATAAATTCATGTTTAATATTATGTGAAGTAATGGTTGCTGTGAGTTTATTTGATATAAACACACTTTCCCTTGATAACCGATACGAGCCACTTCCATTAAAATTTCCCTTAACAAAGGTCCCCAACAGTACAGGTCAGGCTGGTGTTAATGCCGGGGAATGTCCTTTCAAGAGAAGTTAGATATACTACTCGCCTAACAGAAGTAGTGACTCAGGTTTGGAAGTTAGTCCAAGAAGACTGCGGGAGCTATTGAGCACTAGCTTCAGTCGGGGGGTTCGTGTCTACTCAGAGATAGCTTGGAATTACATACAAATTATTATAGACTCCCTGGTTTTTCCTTGGAAATCACCTAATCGGACAATTAAATATTAAAACAATCCTTTGAATGAGAAAAAAAAAACTATGAAAGAGATTAACTAATAATAGCTACAGGATTCCTAGGTAGTATTATGAATCAAAGTCTCTTAACCCTCCCAATACTTCATCATGACAATGGATAATATTTATTTAAACGCAACGCAAACAACGCATGTTTCAATTCAGTCGAATGTAGGCTTAAAATTCATGAAGACATTCACTTAAAGTTAAAAATTAAATATAGGTTCTATAAGTAGATAGGTCTAAATAATAATATAGGTCTAGAATTAATCTCAGTCACCGAAGTGAAGACACAAACTGATATAGAATAATAATTAAAAATATACTGTCTTTCAATTATCTCAAAACGCATAAAAAACATTAGAAGGAATGAATTGAACGGAGTTTTTATATACATACACTGAGCGCCAAAAGTGAGTAAACACCACTGAAATAATTCATTTTCTTAGGATAGCGAGAAAAGTAAATGAGAATAGTCGAATAACTTTCCAAAAATAAAAACGTGTATCTATTACTTATAAAATGTTAAAACAAAAACAACAATTCATGATAAAGGAACTTTTTTTATAATTAAGAACTAAAATGTTTTATACTTAAAAACAAAATTGTTGACTCACTTATGGCGCTCACTGTATATTCTTTGCAAAAAAAAAAAAAAAGTTTAAAAATCACTAAAACGCGAAAACCAATGCCAAATAGCTCACATTGCAGATAATATGTGGAAGAATAATTAAGATTAAAATTATAATCAAATCTGATGCACTCACCTGCATTACTTGATGTCGGAGAGGATCTTGCAACTTAATGGAGTATCCAATATGAGATGTAGTATGTGATGAATGAAGTTGATGCTCGTTGAACGTTTTAAGATAATTGAAAAATTAGTGAGAAATATATACATAGAATATACTAATAATATTTATCTGGTAGAAAAATATCTGAATCAGATTACAGAACAAAATTAAAAGATACATAAGTGCGAATAATTTCGTGGGCAATAACCCAAACACGATAAGATTAAGCACAAAGAATCTAATTCCAAAAATGTTTCTAACATCACAACTTAAGGTTTATCAAAAAAACAGAATATTTAATTATAAGAAAAAAAAGCAGGAGATACATACAATAAAGTTTTATATAGATATATATATCGATGGCTTACTATAAAAAAGGCCTAACTCGATTTTTGGTTACTTTACAGGAGAAGGAAAAAACTTACTGAAATTCGTAAAATTTGAGATACAACAAAAATTTTAATACTATTTTTAATAAGAAACAGCGACACATTTAATCTCTCATTTAAAAAATGTTAATTTTTTTGTCTATCTGACATTTGTCTACCAGAATAAACAAAAGACCTTATTTTGAAAAAAATTAAGTTAGGCTTTTTTATATTAAGCCATCGATATATATATATACTTATTCAAAAGAAAATTCCAAAGGAAATGTCGAGGAGATATTAAGGATATGATGTCATCCACAATGAAGTCCATGTAGAGCAAGATGGTTGAATATCAACGGATAAATATATATAAGGCTGCGTAGTTAGCTTGCAGGATATGATGATGTCATTAACACATGAAGTATATGAAGATGGGTATAAAACTAAGTCACAAGAAGAACAAAAGGATACTGCATATATGATGCGATGGAATTATCGGGAGACATATTATGGCGTCGTTACCAGGTTGCAAAGGTTGATGTAGATGATGAATAAAATGATCTCGTTAACATGGTGGATGTAGGATTAACATGTGGATGGAGGATGTAGTTAGCATGTGGAATATATGGTGTTGCAGTCTAATTAATACCAAATGAAGACTGTTTGGACAAAGATTTCCTCTAAGTCGATATCTATATAAAAATAAAACAGAACACATGTACACGAAACAACGAGTATTTTTGAACGTGGGTTTTTCTTCTCTTAAAATTATTCTTTCTTAGGTTTTCTTCGAAGCAGGAGGACAGAAGATTTTTAAACATAGGATTCGTCAACAAAATCAGAATTTCTCGAATCTTGCCGAAGATGAGCCGTAATTTCGTCTTTTCACTAAACGCATTCTCCGTCGTTATCAAAGAGGTTTTTCTGCGCTTTTTCGCAACGTAAATTGATTCAATCTTCTTATTTGCTCTAGATGTTTCTGGATTTCTTCATTTTCATCGGTTTTTTCTCACTTCACTTCTAGATGCACACCACACTTACCCACGTCTTCTTCAACGTTCAAAAGTAAAAAGGGCAGATTCTCTCGTCATCACCGGAAACGAAACCTACATATCAAATTATCAAATGTCAATTATCCAGACGTCAAATACACCCTGAACATATTCAACACACTCAGCTTATCAGATGTCACAGCTGTGAACTTTTGTATATAAGCAAAAGTAACGATCGTATTTATGCTTAATAAACACAGCTTATACAAAAACGAGAATATGAATTGTCTATGCAAAATAAATCATGTAGTCAGATAAATGACCATTACAAGTACTAAACTTAAAATACTTTAAAAATCCGTTGGTCACCTGTTGTACGGGCTTGTTCTCGGGACATTCTGCAACACGATGCTCAAGACTTCCGCAACCAATGCAGGCTCCTACTTCTCTTTTAGGTTTTCGGCAATCGACAGCAAAATGTCCAAAAGAATTGCAGTTAATACATCTTTGTCTGGTTTCTTCTTTTGTTTTTATTGTCACGGGTTCTTTAAGTTTAATTTTTGAAAATGTCTGCAGCAGCTGTGCTTTATTTTTGTAGCACTGTGGATTTGCATGAACTCTTAAATATTCATCAGGTATGCCTTCAACTATATAATCAATAAGTTCCTCTTCCTCCATTGCGATCCTATTCGCCAAACCTATTTTTTTGCTGTAGTAATCAATAAAATTCACATTATACTGCCATGTGTAAGCTTCGAAGTTGCGTCGCATTAATAATTTATTGCCCTTCGACTTGGAATGCAGCCGTACTTGAGCCTTTCCCTTTACCTTCACCATCAACAATGCCTTTAGACTGCTCTCACCAACATCGTACATTTTTGCAATGTTCTAAATTGCTTGATCCATACTTCAGGACAATTCAAACCATCATCATCAGGCAATAACTCTTTCAATAAGTTCAATGAAACACCATTGATGCCACTGCTATTTACGTTGTCATTATTATTTGTCGCATTGTCCACTGTATTGTCATTTTTTATTATCTATAACGTCACTCGCTCTATTTGTCAAAAGAATCTGTTTTTTTTTTTCAAACTCCTCTTTTTTCTATAAAACTCGTTTTCCTTCATCAAAAGCTCTTTCTCTCTTAAGGTTTCCAATTCCATTTCATTAGCATCACATCGTTTTCAATCGTATTCGTATTCCTTTCATTTTCATAATTCATTGTCCATTACATTTTCACTCATTTGACTATTAACACTCATTTGAACATTGTCTCTCATTTGTACTGTCGCACTAATTTGTTCAACGACGTTAATCTGCCCATTTTCAAAATCACTTCCATTTGCTTCAGCCGTAATGCTGCTATCAATTGGACACTCTCCTTTATCCTCAGCTGAAATCTCAAAACAAGGGTATTTTCTCACTGTCGGCAAATTAAGTATCTGAAGCCAGCTTCGCAGTTGCGCTGCTGTATATTTATTCCCATTAATATCCATTATCAAAACCACTCAAAATTTTCTCTTTAAAGTAGCGTAGCCACGATCAAGCTGAACTGATAAGTCTGCCATTTTTGTGATTGTATTGGTAAAACTGTACTCACACGTACAGAAAACTGTCCTCACAAGTACAGACTGAGAAGAGTTTGCAGAATATTAAAAAACTTTTGATTTTTGCTACCTGCTCCGCAATTACTTCAAATTCAATTTTTCTCCAGATTTCGTAGGTGTAACATCACTATTTGTTTTGCGGGTGTTTCGAAAGTGTGTAGCAAAAAACTGATAATAAAAATAAAAAATAATAAAAAAGATGTTTTGTTATTTTATGTATTTTTATTTATGAATTTTATGATATTATTCCTATTATGGCGTCACACATTTGAGTGTATTTAAAAGTTTCTCATATGTGCCTTCATCCATCCATAAAAAGTTTCGAAAATCATTTGGAGATCTCAATTTGAGTTCAATGAGAAGATTTTCTTGCGTAAATTCATACCCTTTCTTCAACCACTTTCATCCAAAGACGCTTCGCAGTTTCCTTTTTTTTAATCGTCTGCGCCACACTAAAAAAGAAAAACAAAGTAATCTCCCAACCAAAAACCATATGTTCATTCAGGAAACCTAAAAAAAAATTTTCAGAAAAAAAAAACTTAAAAGAATATTTTCCGTTGAAAACCATATGATGTTTCCTTCTTCACGACATTTTCGAAATGAAATTTGAAGGCTTAAATTTGAAGTGTTGCTATTAGAAATAAAACAATTTCTTGAATTCCACGTTTAACGGTTTATTAATTAATTAGAAAAGCAAAGGTATATTTCAGTTTAAAGCTTGACACACATTTCTAGAATAATCAGGAGAATATGATCAAAGAGAAAATTATAAGAGTTGCCATTTACATTGTAAACAAAAAGTGTTACCTAGTGTCATAAAATGTAATTGGGAATTCATCAATAGTGAATTCATTGTATGTGTTTATGCGATTTGGAATACTTAAATAATTTTCAACACTCCTCCTCAAATTAGTAAACACCAGATTTCAGTCCAGTTTTGTTGTAGGCAACGCCTTTGTCAGCATGCCTGCTATCATCTCCTCGGAAGGGCAGTAGTCACAGCTAATTATCCCCTTGTCGACGTAATCTTTCACAAATTGGAATTTCGTGTATATATGTTTAGATCGATTGCTTGCTCGTGTTTGATCAAATTCAGGCAGCTTCTTTTGTCTTCGTATGTTGTGGTTGGATGAGTTTGCTGACATCCCAAATCGGAAAGGACATTTCGGGTCCATATAACTTCCTTTGCAGCTTCGGAGAGTGCTATGAATTCCACTTCTGTTGACCAAGATACACACGTTTGTTTATTGTCATTAAATAGTAATATATAGCCAGAGTTGTACTTCCTGTCAATTCTGCTCTCCGCCCACTTGGCATCTGCATAGGCGATCAGCAGATTTCGACTATCTGAGCCACCGTTGAGATTTAAATACATTTCAGATGTCCCCTTTAGATACTTCGCTATGCGCTTCAATTCATTCTAATCTTCACAGGAGGGGTTACTTGTCTTCCTTGCCAATATGGAGACACTTGCAGGAATGTCGGGACGTGTATTTACGGATATACATACATAACAAAGAACCCAGTAAACTTTGGTATTCATCTTTTCGTGGTAATAATTCAGATTCGTTTTTCCCGTAAGAGGGTTACAAAGGTTATTTGGCGTGTTTTTATTAATACATTCTCAATATATTGTTTTTGTCTCATCTTATAATTGAAGTCATCGGTTCTCATAATCTCCATACCGAGATATTGAGAAATAGCTCCAAGATTGTTCACTTAAAATTTTCTTTTTAACATACTGTAAACGCATTTTATTTGTTGACCATTTTTACCAGCAACCGCCAAGTCGTCAACATAGACCAACAGGTAAACACCTTCCCCATTTACGACTTTGTTGTACAAACATGGATTAGCCTTACTCTGAATGGAACCGCCATCAATCAAAACGTTGTTAAGGGCTTTGTTCCAGACATTTGCAGCTTGTTTTAAACCATAAATGCTTCGATTAAGCTTGCATACTATTTCTTCGTCACCTTCTATAAAACCAGACGGTTGTCTCATAAAAATAGTCTCCTTCAATCAGCCATTCAAAAACGCGCATTTAATATCCATATGTTCGACATAATTTTTCTAGCAGCAGCAACAGACAATAAAATACGAAAAGTTGGTTGACGCACAACTGGTGCAAACAACTCGTCGTAGTCACAACCGTATTTTTGGTTAAAGCCTTGGGCGACCAAACGGGATTTAAACCTATGGACTTTACCATCCACATCACGCTTAATCTTGTGTCCATTTGCAGCCAACGATATTCACATTTGGGGGAGCACGAACCAAATCCCAGGTTTGATTTTCTTCCAGAGAATTTATCTCCTACTTCATAGCAGCTTTCCATTGAAGTTTCTGTTCCGACACGATAGCCTATTTATATGTTTTAGGTTCAATAATGTCATCCGACTCAACCAGATTAGAATATTTCGCAGGCGGTACACCCTTATTTTCCCTAGCCGATCGTCTAACAACTGGTTCATCAAGCACACTACTATCCCCAAAATACTCAAGATCAGTGCTCATGCTACAGAAGGCATTACCATCAGAATCATTATTATCTGCTCGTTTAGATGAAATATTAATTTCCAAATTGTTTCCGCAAACAAATTTCAATCATCTTTAGACTTCATCGCAATTTTCATAGAAACGAATTTATAATCTCTACTTATATAAACCTTGTTTGTCGTTAGTATTCACAAACCGCAATCCCTTGGACTGCGCATCATATCCCATAAAAGTTAACAGTTCAGCCTTATTATCGAATTTTGTTCTTTTTACTTTAGGTGTCAGCACATAAGCCTTGGAACCAAAAATTTCAAGATGAGAAATGTCGGGTTTTTCAATTTCCCATCTTTCATAGGGTGTGCAGGATACAGAACTTGGAACCAATCTATTTTGCAAATAATTCGAACACATAACCGCTTCACCCCAAAATATATTAGATAAACCAACTTCCGCAAGATGGCAACGAGATATTTAAACAAGATATCTATTCTTCCATTCCATTCTGTTCTGGATTATAAGGAACAGAAAATTGAGATCTGATGCCATAATTCCGAAGGATAGTCTGCATCCAATCATCAATGAGGGTTAGAAAATATCTTCTTCCGCTGGGGGTGGTATGTTTCATTGGACCGCAAATATCCGAATGTACTAATTCAAGCACATCCCCAGATTTAGTAACTGACTTATTAGGAAATGGTTTCCGGGTTAGCTTATATTTTGTACATACTTCACAGGTATTACGAATTCCACAATCGAGAATTTTAAAATCATTTTCAAGCTTACCAGATTGCATAGCCTTAACTGCGTTCATATCCCTGTGGCCAAATATTTTATGGTAAAAATGTTGACACCGATTGAAATTGCAAACAGAAACCATAGCATCCTCACCTCTTTGCGTGTCAAGTTGATACAAATTGTTAACACATTTCGCGACGCCAACCTTATAATTATTCATATCAAGAATTTCGCAATTTGGACCGTAGAACAAAATTTTAAAACCAGCAGCAGACAGTCTTTTCACGGACAGTAAATTTCCCTTAAATGATGGAATATACAAAATGTTATCAACTGTAACAACCGTTTGAGCACCCTTATCGTTCAGAAATTTTATATTACAGAAAGCTATACCGACAGAATACACGACATTACCATTCGCTACTGTTACCTTTTCACACCAAGTCAAATCAAGATTTATAAATTCTTCTCTAATACTACATATGTGACAAGTAGCGCCAGAATCAACAACCCATATACCAGGCTTAGCATTCAACACAAAACAAAAGTTATCACGATCTCCATCACTTTCAGTAATTTTAGCATTCTGGTTATTATCATTCGATTTTCCATTTTTTTATTTCCAACAGTTTTTACGAATATGGCCAACACCATGACAAAAATGGCATATTACCTTTCTGGAACTATTAACATTTTGCCTAGTTTTGTGGGTAGTCTTCAAAACGGTATCTTCACAAGATTGTCTTCTTTTCTGTTTCTCATCCTCTTCTATTAGTTTATTTTCGACGAAAGTCATCGTGAGATCATTTTCATCCCTTACCTCGAGGGCCGTGATTAAGGTGTCGTATGTTTTCGGCAAACTACTCAACAGCATTGAAACCATCCACGATTCAGACATTACTTCTCCAAGCGATTGTAATTTTGAGAACAACAATTTCATCCCATTTATATGTTTGTCCATGTCGCCACCAGGTTGAAGTTTCAATTCACAAATAGTTCTCATCAATTTTACCTTGTTACTTAAAGATGATTTCTCATGGTAGGCCTTTAAAATGTTCCATTCATCTTTAGAGTTGTTGCTACTCGCAGAAAACTTCCGACTCTTCTACAGCCAAGCCAATCAATATAGAGGCATCAGTGCCACGCCCTTTTCTCTTTTCAACAGCAACTGCATCTTGTATTTCCACAGCTCGTAATTGTCCCGATTCAACTTCGTCATCAAAAGTCTTGCATCAGCCACTTTCAATGGCAAAAAAAATCAATTTGGACAATAGAACAAACGAAATAAAATCGCCTTCCTTATACAATACAATGAAGGCACACAATGGAATTATTCCTTTCTTTACAAAATGAAAAATAGGGGGAGGCCCATAACCTATTAGAAATAAAACAATTTTTTGAATTCCACGTTTAACGGTATATTAATTAATTAGAGAAGCAAAAGTGTATTTCACTTTAAAGCTTGACACAACAAGTTCTAGAATAATCAGGAGAATAAGATCAAAAAGAAAATTACAAGAGTTGCCATTTACATTGTAAACAAAAAGTGTTACCTAGTGTCATAAAATATAATTGGGAATTCATCAATAGTGAATTCATTGTATGTGTTTATGCGATTTGGAATACTTAAATAATTTTCAACAGTTGCTGTGCTAAGCAAAACAAATATTACCAACACATATGCAAAATTTGATCTGTTTAGTAGATCGTGGCCACGCACCATAATTTATGTACATGACCAGGACGATCATTTACATAGACGCCTTTTGCACGTTGAAATTTGTTTCGAAACAAATTTCAAGACTCTTGAGTTTGTAGGAGAGAGAGGAAAAACGAGCGGGGGTGATTTCACAATTTCATGTACTCGCAAAACTTTATTTTTTGTTTTGCATAGCGAAGTCAACATGCTGACTGCCGCGGCAATTTTCAAAAAACTGGCCAAAAATGACAATTTGATTTTTTTACATTATGTTACTTAAAAAACTCTATTTTTAGATCGTAATAAATCATCAAAATAAATATCAAAAATAAAAATTATGTTTTTTTAGAAGAAAAAGTGGTTTAATGAGTACGAGATAACTTGTAGATTGCGTTCCGTTCTAGGGAGCCAACTATGAATTATGTCGTAGTGGGCAGTCAACGTGTTAATATAAATTTTCCTTATTTAAAATAACATTACTTTTTGTTTATTTTGTGTTTGAAATAAAAACATTTGCAAAAGAAAATTTTTAGTACCATACAATTAATTATAAAAATGAAAAAATAAAAATCAAAAAGAATATAATTTAATTTTTTAATTTATAAAAATCAATAAATAAGGTAAATATATTAAAAAATAATAATACATACATAAATATATGTATAATATATTATAATATTATAAAAAAAATATAATATTCATATAATGTTCATTTTTAAAGAATTGTCTGGCGTTGTTTGAAACTAAATCACAATGCCAAATAAAGTTATAACTGTCAAAAACAGCAGAATGACGCGATAAAAGAAAACAAAATTTGTGAAATTAATTTTTTACGTGCAAAAGCGAGAGAAATTTTAAAAGAAAATGCAAAAAAGTTTTTGAAACTTGTTTCGAAACTAATTTCAACGTGCAAAAGCCGTCATACATGGAATATTATTGGTACACTGTAAAAAATATAAATATTCATAGAGAAATACATAATAGTATACATATAAATATGAAACTACATGAATATATTACTACACTTGTTAGACGTCTGCTTTAACTGAAGCTAAGAGTCGAACTGTCCTTATTATTATTGGTGTGCATTGGTCACCTAAATTCAGTCGTTAAGTGACAAACTTTCTGCATATTTGAAAAATTGCATCCTCTTTTTTTTTATCTGTTGAAGGGGTTCTAAGACATTCATTGGCTTCACTACACTCAAATAGTTAACGTATATATCTGTACAATCCTTAACTAAATTTGCAAAGAAATGTTTTGGTGCGTCATCACCACTGTGCATTCTAAATTTATCTTAACTAGTGTTAAATGAACATTTTATATTCTATATATATATATTTCATATTCTATAAGCAAATGAAATATATCTTTGTATTGATTAAATATTGTTTGAATTTTGACTATTAATTGTCTCTAGAAGATGAGCGTTCTCTAGTAGATCAGCGTAGACTACAAAAGTTACATCCATTTGCATTTTGAAATTTTTAAAACTTACCATATTATTGTCTACAGGGGGTAGCCTGGTTACGATTTTGTTCGTCTTTGTGTTTGTTCAGTGCCGTTTCACTATAAAAATGTATTAAACATGTATTACATATTTAAATACATAGGCAGTGATTTTTATTTGACTTTTTATTAATCTGTAATTAAATGGAAAGTGAAACAATTTTATATTAATATCATTTTTTATCATAAAATTATTATTGGTTTACCTGCAAATATTTTTAATCCATACGTAATGGAATTTCTCAGCATCTTCTAGTAATAATAAATTAACATGATTAGACTTTTCCCTTGTACTGGAATATTAGGGTCCGTCTATATCATTGTTGTCATTTGAACCAAACACGTTCACGCTAATATCGGGATTGTTCATTTCAAAATCTTTAATTTTATTGGTTGATAACGGAAAAGTCAAATTTTTAAAATTCAAAACAATAACATTTTTCAACGTGATAATATAATCGCTAATGTTATTAGGTTTATATGATGAGCTTCTATTAAAGTTGATATGAAAAGGATACATTGCTGATATAATAGCCCACTTGAATTGAATAATATTGGTCTTTGTGTTGAACATTGACGCACGCATATTTCTTTCGTATTGGGTATGGTAGAGGAATATGTACTGTGGACCTTTTATACACTGATATTGATTTATATTAATTTCTAACCGTAATATTTTTATTAATGTCCAACCACCATCGTGTTCCTGGTATTCACTCATTTTTTTGACAATAAGATCACATTGTCTTTTGTAAATATTTAGAATATCATCTGTAGTTTATGATGAGAGGTTAATTATAATCATTTTAGTCTGATGCGATTTCACTTTGATGTAACATAAATTCTCATCTTCCTTCACCAGCATGTATTCGCAAAATACCTCAAGATTGAATTTTATACTATAATGTTTTTGTATCATATTCCATAACAATTTAACCAGTTTGAATTTAATTCCCGATAAAAAGTTCTCAGGCATTAAATCCGTTTTATTATTCTCAATAATATATGGATATGCGAAATGATGTTTGCAATCAGTACAAATAACAGTTTAAGCGTTTCTCCTCCATCTCCAGTCTTAGAATATTGTAATATGTATTGCTGATAATTCGACTGGTTTGAGATATATATTTTGCATGGTATACATTTAATTGAAAACGATGGTTTTTCACGTTGTAGTCTATGAGGTGTTCTTAATGTTGCATTCAACTTGAATTCTTTAAAACAAATCTCACAAATTAAACCAGCAATTTTTTTTAATTTCTATCTTGAAAGTATAACTGTAACGGTTTAAAGCACAAGAGTGGCTTCTAAATCCTAAACACAAGCCTATTTTTACACTGGGATGTTGATGAGGGGGTAATACATTTTAGAAGTAATGAGGAGTAAATTCAATTATGTAAAAACTGATATTCCACTAATGTGTAAAAAGAACGCAGACTGAGCTGCACATTTCTCTCTTATCAGTTTAAAATTAAAGATTTTTATAGCGCAAAAAACAACAACAACACGTTGAGCTATATTTCTATTTCTTCAACATTAAATCATACAAAAATAAACAAAACCACATCTAAAATTCTTTATACTTAAAGATATTCTGATTGAACTTATTCTTAAGTATACAAAATTATAATGACGCCAATTAAAGTTTTCGATTTAAGAAAAAATAAAAAAAATTTTTTTGAACGCGTATACGTTTTTCTTTATTAATATTTTCTTGAGTTAAACACTACGTCTTCTTACGTGGTATGTTCTTAACTAACTTAATCCTATGCAAAGCCGTTGCTTATATACTAGGTCATCTTTATTAATGATAAGCAATAAGCAGGTAACAAATATTCATTAAGCCTGCATTGGTTCTTAGAGTTTTATGATCTTGTTTATTATTTGTAAAATTCTTATCCTAGGGTTTTATGATCTTGTTTATCATTTTAACAATGTTTTTACAAACTAAAGAATATTTATCTATTACAAAGAAAATATGTTTATGATAATCTATTATAAAGACATTTTGTTTGTCTTATACTTATCTATTATAGAGAAAAGAGAATAAGGAAAATATTTTCTAAACAAAGAATTAGTCCTTATATTAGTGGCATTAACTCGCGTGATGGTATTGTTTACAACATCAATGTGTCATTATTCCACTTTCGACCGTCTGTAAATGTCTCAGAATTTTATTATTACAAGAAAACGATATTGGGGCAATTAATGTCTTTTTGTTAACAAATACATTACGTGGTTTAGAAAACCACCAATTTCTATATTTATATTTTTCCAAAACAAGAACTACCTGAAATTTATCACACCTAAAACAAAAAATAAATTAAACAAAACCACAACATTCCACAATGCACTCAGCGTCGGCAACTGGAGTTAAGGGTACCCTACACAGAACAACTCGTTTGAAATCACAGATAAATGCATACTGTGGTAGCCGATGTGATAAATGAAACACGATATGTTATATAATAATGTTTAAAATTCATTTAATAATAAAGTTGTTTAATGTACAAGAGCCAGAATAATACTACGAACAAAAAGAAACGTGAATAAAAGAGTGAAGTTGTCAGTTTTGTAAGGATAACTGGTTTAGCAAGATAACATCTCTGTTAACGATACCAAGTAGACTTTCATGATATAACAATTCTCCCACACTTATCTGATACAATTTAGTCGAGGACATATTCTCCCAAATAACCTGGTGCCCTGCGTCGACGTGATGATGTTCGGGTTGCAGTAGGTACTTGGCTTAATTCTAGGTTCTCGGGTAATTGTTGAATATCGCTGCATGGCTCATTACTTCTTGATGAATGTAATGGTCGACTTGTCTCTGACTCAGCTGGGTTGTTGCTGTTCTGGTTGAAGATGGTTTATTGCTGGAATATAATTTGTTTTGCTGCTGATTTTTGATTATATGAAGTGTCAATTTGTTCCGGCAATGATTTTTCATTAGATGAAGTGTCAATATGAGTACTTTTTGAAAGTAGCTGGTTTATCTGTCTCTTAAATATGTAACCATCGCCTAATTTGACCATGTAATGAAGACGACATATTTTCCTCAATATTGTACCTAGCTTACGAGAATTTCTGATTGAAACGATTTGATTAATTTTACTTTATTTAAATAAAACCAAATTTATTAAGTATTAGTGGCAGACCTTTATATTTCAATGTTAAAAACTCAATGTGACTCTTTTAACTTTCAAATTGTTACGAAAGTCAGTTTTAGTACATAAAGTTAATTATCAAGGATAGCAAACAAACATAAAGTTGACATTTCGTTAAGTCAGGGTTAGGAAATAACAATTAATAATAAAAAACTCCCAAACATTCCTCCCCCCTAAGAACAATAGTTCTTAAATCGGGTTAGTTAGCAGGATCTTGTAGATCGTTACAGCTTGCAGGTAGAAAACAAATTGTTGTTATAGGACGCTTTACATATTTGCCCTTACTGTAGAGTGTTACAACTCTGATGTGGCCATCAGAACCTGGATGTACTTTTTCTATTCTGGCAAGGGGCCATTGTCCTGGAGAGAAGCGCTCATCTAATATTAGGACAATATCTCCTACTTTAGCTTCCCTTTTTGTTAAATTCCACTTTGGCCTGGATTGTAGTTGACACAAATATTCTCTTGACCAGCGCTGCCAAAAGTGTTGTTTAAGTTTTTCAATTTGTTTCCATCGTGATAGACGGTCGATTTTGGTATCTAAAAGATCTCGCTCAGCTATAGTAGTAGTAGGTTCTCCAACTAGAAAATGTGCTGGTGTAAGCACGTTTAGATCAGTTGGATCAGAGGAAAGTGGGCATAGTGGCCTTGAATTTAGACAGCTTTCAATTTGACATAAAAGAGTTGTCAACTCTTCGAACGTCAGTACACGGTCTCTCATGAGGCGACGCAAGCGGTGTTTCGTTGATTTTACTCCGGCCTCCCATAAGCCACCAAAGTGGGGTGAAGCTGGGGGAATGAAGTGCCATCGTTATGTAAAGTGGTAGTTAAGTCATTAGGAAGTGAAGTCATAGAATTGTTGTGTAACGCGCGTAGCTCTTTACTTGCTCCGATGAAATTAGTTCCACAATCAGAATACAAGTCTGTGCATTGTCCTCTTCTTGAGATGAAGCGCACATGCACACGAAGAGGCAAATGTATCCTTTACTTGTAATACTTCTGCGTAAGGTTGATTGTTTGATTAAAATAGGACCAGCATAATCTAAGCCACTGTGCTTAAATGGTCTTGTTGGTTGTACTCGAGCAGATGGTAAGTTGCCCATAACCTGCTGTGAGGCTTTAGCACTGTATTTAAGGCAAATCACACACCTTCGTTTAACGAGCTTCGCAATGTTTCTTGAGGAAATAATCCAGTATAGTGACATAACGTATGCTTGCATCAATTGAACGCCACCATGTAGTGTCTTATAGTGAGCATCTGTAAAAATAAGAATCGAAATAGGATCATTTTTTGTTAATAAAATAGGGTGCTTTTTGCAATATGCCACGTTTGCTTTTCCTATTCTTCCGCCTACCCGTAATATACCTTCGTCATCAAGAAAAGGTTGAAGTTGTTGAATTTTACTATTAGAAGATAAAGGCTTTTGATTGGAAATGCGTTTAATTTCTTCATGAAATGAAATTTGTTGACATTGTTTAATAATAACAACCTCAGCTCTTTTTAAATCTCTTGTAGATAAATAATAATTTAAGTCTTCATTTGACAAGTTTATTCCAATATTTTTCTTTTTTAAAACCTGGTGCTTTACTTTGTTGTACCAGCGAAGAATAAAAGCTGTTACCCGTACTAATTTTGTAAATGTTGAAAATTTTGAAAATAAATCTGAGTATTGCTGATTGTTGTTTAATACCGTCGTTGAATCTACTTCTATGTGAGACGATACTAGTCGGGTAGAATTTTTAATTTTTTTTGTTTGGCCATTTTTCAGATGAATCAACCATGCAATGAGGACCTTTCCACCAAAGTGAGTGTTTACGAAGATCTATAAGTAATAATCCTCTTGTTGCACAATCTGCAGGATTGTCTTTGGTAGAAATATATTTCCAGTCAATAACGTTAGTGAGACGTTGTATTTGTGATACACGATTTGCTTCATAAACTGGTAATAAAGAAAATTGAAATTTAATCCAATTTAAAACTGTGTTGCTGTCAGTCCAAAAAGTAGATTTTTGAACATTAAGTCCAATATTGCGTTGAACTTTGTTGGTTAATTTAGCTGCTAAGACGGCTGCACACAATTCAAGCTTTGGTATTGTGACGACTTTTAATGGGGCCACTTTTGTTATGGCTTGTATTAGATTTACGTTTACAGCGTTATTTCTAGAGGTAACTCGTATATAAACGGCGGCAGCAAAGGCTTGCTTGGAGGCATCACAGAATGAATGAAGTTCAATAGAGACAGTAGAAAGGCAGTTAAACCATCTTGGTATGCTTATTTGTTCGATTTCCTTTAACGCATTTCGATAGGTAATCCATTCTTCACGCAATGGTTGTGGTAAAGAATCAGTCCAGTTGAGCCCTTCACGCTAAAGTTTTTGAAACATTATTTTCGCCAGAATAGTGGTGGGGGCCAACCAACCAAGAGGGTCGAAAAGTCTTGCAGCGTCAGATAGTACGCCACTTTTAGTTATTTTATCTTAAAAATTATAATTTATTTTAAAACAGAAACTATCTGATTCAGGATTCCATGATAAACCTAATGCTTTTACCATTTCTTGATTTTTTAGCTCAAAATTGTTAGTTGCTAAACTCTCTAGAGGAAGTTGTTTTAAAAATTCAATAGAATTTGAGTTCCACTTACGCAGATTAAATCCAGAGCGCTGTAATACTTCACATAGTTCTTTTTGCAATTGTGTTGCTTCATGAAGAGTATCAGCGCCTGATATTACATCATCTACGTATGTATCTGGTTTTAAGACTTTGCTAGCAAGCGGAAAGTTTTCAGCTTCATCATAGGCAATTTGCTTAAGAACCCTTATTGCCAAGAAGGGTGCACTTGTTGTGCCATAAGTTACGGTTTTAAGTTTATAAATATCAATGTCGTTTGTATTTTCATTGCGCCATAAAATGCATTGATAATTTTGATAATCCTCGCAGACGTTTATTTGTCTGAACATTTTTTCTAAGTCAGCTGTGAATCCGATTTTATATCGTCGCCAACGTGTAATAATATCTGGCAAGTCATTTTGTAGAGGAGGCCCAGGACTAAGCTCTTCATTTAAAGATGAATTTGGTGGGATTTTACTGCTATCGTCAAAGACTACCCTAAGCTTCGTCGTAGTACTCCTTTCTCGTAGTACCCCATGGTGTGGTAAGAAAAAACACTGATCAGGGATATCATGTGTATATTTACCAACTTTCTCCATATGATCGAGTCCTATATATTCAGTTATAAATTCCCTGTAAGCTTTTGCAAACTGTGGTTTGTTTTTAAACAACGATTCTAAATATTTTAATCTCCTCAATGCGTGGAAATCAGTATTATTAAATGTTGGTAATGGTTTTTCAAAAAGTAAATTTTTGAATGGTAAACTTACTGTATACCGTCCACTTTTGCCTTTTGATACAGTTTTTATAAAATAATTTTCGCACAGTTCCTCTTCAAGAGACAATTTTCGCTCATCTATCAGCTCTTCTTGTTCCCAAAAGAGTCTTAGTTGGTCTTCAAGGTAACTAACGTTTACATTTATATTCTGATCAGTGAAACAGTTTCTTAGAGGTCCAGACACCAGCCAACCAAAATTGCTTTCCTGTAAATAAATACTATTTGGAGTTTTATATGAATTAGATAACAAGATTTCACCATAAACATCACTTCCTAATAGTACATCTATTTTTGCTGGTAAGTAAAATGTAGGATCTGCTAATGAGAATTGTTTTAAATTTGGTAAATCACGTTTACTGATATTTTGTGGTTTATATGAAGTTAATTTATTTATTACTAATGCATAAATTTGTAAACAAAAACTTTTGTTGTAGTTGGACATCAGCTGGAGATGTACACAGTGATTTATTAAAATTTTTTGTTTATGAAGATTTAACAGCTGTGTTAATTCTGTTGTTACAAAAGATGCTTGCGAGCACTGTTGCCAGATAAATTTGGTATAAAATCGTCAAACCTAGATGAAAAAATCGGCAAAATATTTTAGAAATCGTCAAAAAATCGGAAAAATAAAAATATCTTTCTTTTTGGTAAAATGTCTGTTTTTATTCGAAGAAATTTATTCTAAGTTACATATACATAAGTAAATGATTCATATCATTTAATAATTTTTGTACAAAAGTTAAATATTGATTTATACATTAACCCTTTGCGACCGTATTAATTTCATATATGGGTGTCATGCTGGTCGGAAAATGTTATCACTTTATTTTTTATCAAAGTCAGTGTTGAAAGAGTCAAAATAAAATTCGTCATCGCTACTTTCAAGTTCACGGAACACTTCTTTCAGTAAATTTCTTTTTGTCATTTTATTAGAGCATTATTTTGAAATATTTTAAGAAGCGAAATCGCCAAATCTAAGTTACGAACAACGTATTAAATATCATTCGATTTCAACGAATTTCGAAAGCTTATCGATTGAGAGCGGACATACGGCTAGATCGGTAATAAAACTTTGGTTGCTGAGTGCAGACATACGACTGGAATGGTAAAAAAGCTTTGATGGCTGAGAGCAGACATACGGTCGCAAATGGTTAATTATGTTTACACTTTGTTCTATTAAATATAATTAAACATTTATTTCTATATATCGGAATTTAATTTAATTTAATTGCCGCAATACATCAGGTTTTATTCATGTATTAAAACAATTTGTTTTATTTAATTTTAAGTAGTCTTTGGTATACAGAATTCCTTCAATTGTGATATTGTCTAAACGATTTCTTTGTTTAGTTTTATTGATATTTACCTGACTAAATATCCTTTCCACATTGGCGGACGAATGTGGTAGAGCTAAAATTGTTTAGATAAAAATTGACAATTTTGGAAATAAAAAGTTTGTATCGATAGTTTTCATTCCACAAATTTGTTTCCAAAAACTTAAGAAATCCATTTCACTTTTATTGATTATACTACTAAAATCTAATAATTTAAGTTCTCGAAATTCTGTATCAATGTTTTGCATATCTTCTTCAGATACGAAATATTCTATTCTTAACAAAGTGGTGCAAACATATACTTTTAATTAAATCGGCATTTTGAGAGCAAAAATCGGCAAATCGCACTTTGTCATTTTTAAAGTCAAAAATCGGCAAAATGCCGATAAATCGGCAAATCTGGCAACAGTGCTTGCGAGCCTGGATCTATTAAAGCTTTTACAGTATGTAAACCAGATTTAGTTTTAATTATTACGTTTGCTGTAGCTAACAGAACTTGAGCGTTGTTGTTTACTGTATGAGACATGTTATGTGTATAGAAATGTTGATTTGGTTGATTAACGTTTGTTGTTGTTGGTTGATCATTTACAGATGTAAACACAGCATTGCCAATTTGTTGTGTATTTTGTTTTTCTGTAATGAAAGAACTATGTAAAATAGTATGATGTTTTTGCTTACATTGTTGGCAGCGAGCTGTTGATGTACAGTGATTTGTGCTGTGTCCAGTATGTAAACAATTAGAACAAATATTATTCTGTTGAATTACAGACTTTTTCTCCTTAGGAGTTAGTGAAGATAATTTAAAACATTTGTAGAGAGGATGTCTACGTTGGCAGCAGGGGCAGTAATTATTGTTAATGGTAGTGTTATTAACATGAAATGTTCTTTTATTAAATCTTATCGGATTATTACTTACAGAATTTTTTTGTAATTTTGATGGTTTTTGCGCTTCTTCTACTGACTCTAAAGTGCGAAATGATGATTCAAGAAATTTTAACATACTTGCCATTGGAGGAATTTTAATTGTTGTTGATTATTGATTGCTCCCATTCCTTTCTAGTTTATTTACCCAATTTTTGGCTGGTGAGAAATATTAGAATGGCATCCCATTTGTCAACTTCAATATTAAGAGATTTTAATAAAGAGATTGACGACCGTGTTGTATCAAGTAATGTTTTGATACTTTCGAACGAGCCGTTAGTGTTTGGTATATCAAGTAATTTCTTTAGAATCTGATCAACAATTTTTCTTGTATTATGGTACTTTTCTTCGAGTGCCTTCCAAGCGGCGTCGTAATTATTTTCAGATGCTGGATATGGATTAATTATCTCAAGTGGAGACCCTTTACATGAACCTTTTAGGTAAAAGTACTTTTGTATGCCAGTAAGAGACATGTTGTTGTGTACCAAAGAAAGGAACATGTCGCGATATGGAATCCATCCTATATAATCAACGGTAAATGATGGTAATTCAATTTTTGGAAGTCTGGCGCTTGAGGCAAATGAAGTATTTTGAACTGAAATCGATACCACGGTACTTGACATATTCTGTTGTGGAGGTGTAGACTCAGATGACAAATCCAGTAGTTTTGATTTTAGAGTTAAATAATTTTCAAAGAAGACGTAATAAAAATCATCATTTAAGTACGGCACATCACTTTCAAGAATTAAGTTCTCGTTTACTATTTCACAAATTTGTTCGTGATCCTCTTTAAAGCTTTTGTAAGTCAGCTCAACTTCCTCAAGTAATGTTTGTAGGTAACCTTTTGTTAATTCTTCTTTTGGTTTTTTATCAATAGTTGACAAGATTTTTTTCAAATGCTTGTTCGCAGCTTTTTGAGTGTGTATTACTGTTAGAATATTTTCCATTGTGATGAAGTTTTCAACGATGGGATATTGAAATTGATTTAGGCAGGTGTAATTTTTAATCAGTAGATTACGAAATTATTATACAGCGGATAATAATTGAAATGTAGGTACCACTGTACCCTCGGTTTGGAAAAGGCGATTTTATTATATCCACGTAGGAGGAGTATAATTTTGCTCTTAGTTTACCGACGGCAATTATTTTAATAAATTCGTTTATTTTATTATCTATCTTGATTCGATAGGTTCCCGGGTTTCGGCACCATAAAAATGTACGAGAATTTCTGATTGATACGATTTGATTTTAATTTTACTTTATTTAAATAAAACCAAATTTATTAAGTATTAGTGGCAGACCTTTATTTTTCAATGTTAAAAACTCAATGTGACTCTTTTAACTTTCAAATTGTTACGAAAGTCAGTTTTAGTACATAAAGTTAATTATCGAGAATAGTAAACAAACATAAAGTTGACATTTCGTTAAGTCAGGGTTAGGAAATAACAATTAATAATAAAAAACTCCCAAACAACGATTTATTAGGAGTGTAATAACGGGCTTGAACCCTCTCCCCCACACTTAATTGTCTCGAAGAAATATGACCATGGTTGTTTGCATTTACTTTTGGTGGTTTTAAAATATGTAAGAGCTGTAAAAACAGCTCTGATGGTGTCTTACTGTTTTTCAGTGGTGTCGTTCGATATTTAAAAAGAATATCTCTTATCTTTACTGGATAGACGATGATTCGTTGGACATAACTGACAATTTATTTTTAAGAGTTTGAATACTTCGCCCGGCTAGGCCATTTGTAGTCGGATGGCCTGGAGCAATAAATTTTTGAAATATGCCACAGCTCTAGCAAAAATTAGAAAATTGGACACTTAAAAATTGTCGCATTATCGGATACCATCACATCTGGATATCCGTTTCTTGTAATAATATTGAGTAAAATTTCTATTGTTGAAGTTGATGATGGCGCTGCTGTACTTATTCCCACCTGTATCCATTTGCATTTGGCATCCACGACCATTAGGAAATAATGGTCCTGGTATGGACCCGCGTATTCAATATGAATGCGCTCCCAGTTGTTGCTTGGCTCTTCCCACGGATGTAGTGGTACTTTTGGGGGACTATTTTTAGTTAAAGCACATGCTTTACCGGTACGAACAATTCTTTCTATATCTTTGTCAATTGCCATTAAGGGAAGAATTAAACAGTTGATGTACTTCATGGTCAATTGAATTTACATGATTGGTAATCTTGAAAAACAGTCTGCATTAATATTTTCTGTACTATTGTTGTGTATAATTGTGTAATTATAGCCGCTGAGAATTATAGCGGGCTGATGTCATCTGTGGTAGTTTACTATTCTGGTGAAATATTCCCATTAGCGGTCTATTATCTGTAACAAGGTTAAATTGTCTTCCGTAAAGGTATTCGTGAAAATGCTGGACTTGTTAATGATAGCGACGCAAACGCAATAGGGCTATCCTCTCCTTCTATTACATGGGATAAAAGCCGCAATTCCAGTCGGACTTACATCACATGCTAGTTGTAGTGGTAACTCTGGGTTGTAAGGTATACGAATTCTATCTAGAATAGTAGGTGACCATACCTAAAAAACGTCTAACACCGTCAACAGTTTTTGGCTCTGGCATTTGCAAAGTTGCCCATATTTTCGAAGAGGATTTCCTTATTTTATTAAATTCAATACTATGACCTAAAAATTCGATCTTGTTTTCAAAAAACAAACATTTTGTGCGGTTTAAATGTAGATCGTACTTCCTTAGTTGTCGTAAACAAAGTAATAAATTTCCCTTGCATTCCTCCAGAGACTTCCAGTGTACAATAACGTAGTCAAAGTAGGATTCAGTGTTGGGTACTGGGCGGAGTATTTGGTCTATTATTCGGTTGAATTCGGCTGGTGCAGTTTTAACAGTCGATTCATGTGATACGTTCCTATGTGCGTAGATATTGTCTGGATAATACTTGATGGCTCATCAGTTGCAAGGTGGAGATAGGCTTTGTATAAATCCAATCGGCAAAAATATTTCGCATTACGAAGACTATTAAAAATATCTTCGATTCGGTAGTGTGTGTTTACCAATCGCTGATTTACTCCTACCTTGTAGTCTACGCATAGCCTAACACCTCCATCCGGCTTTGGAATTACCGCAAGAGGTGAACCCCAATCACTATTTGAAACTTTTGAAATAATACCTGCCTTCTCTAAACTAAATAATTCCTTATCCACGCGTTATGCCAAAGCATAAAGTATTTGGGTTATTTAATTTTATATTAATTTTATTTGTCTTACTCAATTATTAAAATGTAAAAATATTCACTTGTGATTTATTTATTTAAAATCCTTTATTCATTAAGATAATAAAAATTTCACAAAATTTGATGATGACGAATATTGTTCAAAATACAAAAAATACGGAAGAGTTAATGACGTTTACTCGTTATCTGCCGACAGGAAAAAAGGAAATTAAACTTTTTTATGCTGGAGGGTGTGGTTCTTTTTACACATACCGGTTTTAGAGGTACCCGGTATTCACTCCACAGGGTGCCACATTACTCCCCTCGCTGGAACAATGTTAGCGGAATCTTGACGGTATCTGAATACACATACCTCTGGAGGTAGTCTTAGGTTGGTTGACTTGAGGTAAAAAGCTGACCACTGGTGACTTGCTGGTTCGCAGGAATGTCCGGTGATGGTCGCTGGTTAGCTGGAACGTCAGGGAATGATTGCTGGTTAGCATGAATGTCAGGTGATGATTGCTGGTTAGCTGGGACTTCTGGTAACTGTTTCTGACTGGCTGGAATTTCAGGTATGTGTTGCTGATTAGACGTAATGTCCTCTAATTCAGTACTCGCCACAAAAGCAGGTTTAAGTCTGTCTACACTTATGTTGCTATGACGACCTCGTATGGAAACTTGAAATTACTTTGCAAAACGTTTTATAACTAAGTAAGGACCATCGTACGGATGAGTAAGTGACGGCCGGATATCGTCGTTTCGAACAGAAACGTGAGATGAGGACCAAAGATTTTTTGAAATGAACGTTGGTGGGGTTGAGTGATGGGCGGTCTAAGCCTTTGCATTGTTCGCCTAAATTCGTCAATAAAGTCGCTGTCGGATCCCGTGATCTTCACCGATTGTAGAAATTCGGAATTGCGAGCGTTGAGCCGTAAACTAATTCTGCCGGCGAAGCGTTTATGTCAGGTTTAAAAGTGACCCTTAGACCGAGCAAAATCGTAGATAAATGAAATACCCATCTGGCAGGATTGTGACAAAGTATCGCCGCTTTGAAGGTCCTGTGCAATCTCTCGATCATATCATTCGCTTGTGGGTGGTATGGTGTAATGCGAAGATGTATTCCTCCGATTGTCTTTACTAATTCGGCGAAAATCGATGACTCAAATTGACGACCGCGGTCTGATGTAATTCGCAATGGAACGCCGAATCTAGCAATCCACTGGTACAGCAAAGCCTTTACGACGGATTCTTCACTCAGATCGGGCATAGGGACTGCTTCGGGTCATCGTGTAAAATGATCGACAATCGTTAAACAATACCGTTGACTTTCATATAATGGAAATGGTCCAACGATATCAATGTTGATATGGGCGAAGCGTTGTCTAGTCAACTCGAATTTAGCCGGGGTTGATTGAGTATGCCGTTGCACTTTTGAGCGTTGACATTGCAGGCAGTTACGAACGAAGAGTGCGCAATCTTTCCGAATACCAGGCCAGCAAAATCTGGTAGTTGCCAATTTGGTGGTGGCTCGAACGCCTGGATGTGCTGCTAAAACTTGTTGACGAAACTCCTTCGGAATGAAAGGTCGAATATGTGATGTTGTAGTGTCACACATACGCTTAGCATCACAACCTGGGTTGGAAAAGGTTTTAAATGTAAAGAATTATTTTCAGTACCTGGGTTCCTAAGCATCTGCCAAAGCTGCTACTCATTTTGTTGCGCTGCTACTATTCGGGTGTATTCAAGCTTCTGGGCGATGGAGTCCACTCGAGAAAGTGCGTCGGCTGTAACGTTTGTTATACCAGGAGTATAGCGGATATCCGTCGTGAATTGGCCCATGAAAACAAGCTGCCGAATTCTGCGTGGTGAAGCTTTTTCGAGCTTTTCGAGTAAAAGGCCAAAGGCTGAAGACAACCATCGAGTTTCTGGTGGTTCCTGTAGAAGTTAACCATCGCTATGAACCTCTAAAGTTCCTGAGCCACCCTTGGTTTTGGAAACTCGCGTATTGCCGTCACTTTCTCTGGCAAAGGACGAATGCCATCAGCGCTAACGAGGTGACCAAGAAATTTAATCTCGCTTTTTTTAAATTCACAAGTTGATGGCAAGATGGTTTTCACGAAGGTGGCGAAAGACCTCTGCAAGGTCGCGTCGGTGTTGTTCGATGGTAACAGATGCTACACAGATGTCATGGGCTGCGTTACAAAGCCCAAACGTCATGAATTTAAACTCGTATAAACCGAATGGTGTGCTAATGGCGGTCTTTGCGATATCATCGGGATGGATTGGAACTTGATGGAAGGCTTTCTGTAGGTCACTTTTAGAGAAAATTCTCTTCCCTCTGAGATTCGTGGTAAAATCTGTTAAATATGGCAACTGGTAGCGATCCGGCAATGTTCTTGCGTTAAGTGAACGGTAGTCTTCGCATGGTCTCCAAGTTCCGTCACTTTTTCTGACTAAGTGCAACAGACTGGACCAGTTACTATTAGACGGCCGGCAAATACCAGCTTTCATCAGAAATTCGAATTCTTTTCTAGCAGCTACTAATTTCTCCGGCGATAAGCGTCGTGGGCGGCAGAAAACGGGTTGACCTGTCGTGTAAATTTTGTGGGTAATCGAAGATCTTGTCGTAGAGCCGTATGGTGAAAGTCGTGTTAGGTCGGAGAACTCTTTCAGTATGTCGGCAAACGGATCGGCGGCGTTGAACGTTTTAATGGCAAGTGTTTCGCAAAATATTGGAGATGTAAGCTGTGAGACAACACCAGTAGTATAAGTCTATTGCGTTTCAAATCTATAAGTAGATCGTAATATTTAATAAAATCACATCCAATAATCGGTGAGGTTACGTCGGCAACCACAAACGACCAAAAGAAATCACGACGTAAGCCAAGATCAATTTTAAGACGTTTCTCATCTATTACTTTGATCGGAGAGCCGTTTGCAGCGTATAGAACCATGGCTGTAAGACGGACGTCGAAAGATTTTGAGGTTAGAGGCAGGATGGAAACATCGGCACCACTGTCTACTAAAAATATCGTTCTGACAACTTGTCTCTTACCTGTAGGCGAAATAATTGGCAACTGGTGGTGGTGAATTCGCCGGATACCGCCACTTGCCCAGGTAGTCAGTTAGAGTGTTGTTCAGGAGTTGGTGCGCCAGTAGACAAGGCGTTAACTTTGCACTGCTTATGCCTACAAGGGCTGCGGCACTTTCTAGCATTCAGTCCATGTTTGCTATGGTACCAACACTCGGGGCCCAACATGTTGCTAGAGGTGTTTTGGTTATAAGTTGCTCGGTTTCTTGACTGGCTGCGTCGTGGTGCGGTGTTATGTGAGCGTGAATTGGAACGAGTTGAAAGACATTCAAATTTTTTTCCAAGCTCGACTATGGCCGTGTGCAGTTCGCTAATTTCCTTCGATTGTCCAGCTTGAACGATTCCTATTTGATTTGATGCCATTGCGTCGACAATTGCATCTACAATTTTGGTATATTCCGCTGGTGTATCCGTGGAATCTGCTACGACAGGCTGCGCAAATTCCGGTAATCGCTTTGTCCACAGCCCATTAAGAGCTGCCTCGCCCAAGGTCGTGCCAACCACACGCTTCATTTCAAACGGCGCTGTTCACTATCCGCAAAGTAATTTATTATTTTTCCTTTGATAGAGTCGTACCTGTTGGCGGGCGGCATAGAAGCGATAACATCGGCCAGCGGGGCTATTACATTCAGGTCGAGAGCTGCCAAAATAGTAGCAGTCTTTTGTTTGTCCGCAATTATCCTCAATGCCGTAAACCAGAAGTCCATTGATATGAACCATGCATCAATGTTGGCACTAGACATGGGCGGAACTGGCAATCGGGAGTAAATTACTGATATATTGCCTTGCGCTGTATTCTTGGCATCAGTAGAACGGTCGGGGTTTTCGATAGGAAGGCCGCTGTCGTTGACGGTAAGGTGAGACGTGTCGTTTCCTTCTGCCATTGGATCACGTCGGGGTCACCAATTTGTGTTATTTAATTTTATATTAATTTTATTTGTCTTACCCAATTATTAAAAGGTAAAAATATTCCCTTGTGATTTATTTATTTAAAATCCTTTATTCATTAAGATAATAAAAATTTCACAAAATTTGATGATGTCGAATATTGTTCAAAATACAAAAAATACGGAAGAGTTAATGACGTTTACTCGTTGGCTGCCGACAGAAAAAAGGAAATTAAACTTTTTTATGCTGGAGGGCGTGGTTCTTTTTACACATACCGGTTTTAGCGGTACCCGGTATTCACTCCTCAGTTTGCAGGGATGCACTCCACAGGGTGCCACAGGTATCTGACGCTCCTTTGTATAAACCGGTGTTGAATTCTTACGTAATTTTAAAGATATTTCGTAATTTGGTATGCGCCCAATTTTTTCCTCAAAAACGTCCAAGAACTCCCTCATTATCCCCTCCAATATTCTGATTATGAAATATGTCCGTTGAACTCTCACCCGAATGTGATTCATCAAACTCCCTCAGGTTTATCTTGAGACTACGGATTCACGACCTGCCCATTATTGCCGCACGCGTATCTGGAACTATATATACTTCGTCCGAGGTCGTTACCCCATTAAATTCTGTTGACCTGTACTTTTCCATCTAGAGCAAACGTATTCTGCGTATATGATCTATAAATTACGTCGGTGTGGGCCAAATTCTTATTTAGGTTTAATTCTTTAAATTGTTTCCTCGGAAGAAATGTAAAATCAAATCCCGAGTCTACCTCAAATTTTACAGGCATTCCCTCAACATTGATATACGTATAATACCGCTCAGAATTAGACTTTTGAAAATCAATTATATCAATTACCTTGTATACACCGTAGTCTATGCGCTCAATGTTTTTAACTTGATCAGCTTTGTTCTTGAGAGGATGATTCCCGGCGTTTCTTATCAATGATGCTATGCAAATTTTACTCACATGACCGGTTTTGTTGCAGCTTGTACATTTCAATTTATCCTTACTTAGACGACATTCTTTCGCTTTATGGTTATTCTTCCTGCAACACCCAATCCTTCGTAACTAGCCTTCTATATTATTACTCTATGGTTAGATCGTTTTTGTTTAGATTTTTACCAATTTAGAAATTTTATTGATATCAGCACTGTTATTTGAAGTATGTCCCTTTTTGTCGGCCAAGTCTCTTGCGCCCAATTTCGCTGCTTCAAGGACTAAAGCTTTTGTAATAATTTCGTCAAATTTGAGCGTACTTGTTTGCAGTAACTGCTCTCGGATGTGGTTGTCTCTAATGCCACGTATGAACTGTGTCCGAAGGAAAATATCGGCTATTGAAACTTTACAGGGACAGGGAGGCGTAAAATCACACTCGCTTATCTCCGACCGCAGGTGAGCAACAGAATCAGCTATTGTTTGTTGATCATTTTGGTATCTAGATAAAAACCGGTGTTGTGCGATTAATAAGTTCTTAGTTGGCGAATAATGATTCTTGAGCATTTTTGTTAATTCATCGTAGGTAAGTTCAGCCGGAGTTTTTGGTGTTGTTAACGCTGTAATTATGTTGAATGTACCTATGGAATTTAATAATAGTTTTAAACAATATTCTTTGTTGGACGTAATGCCCTTCATTTCCGTGTAATTTTCAAAATGCTAGATGTAATTTTTATATGGCTCCTTAGCTGGATTAAATAAATCAAAATTTGGTACTAAAAGTGTATTAGTTGTTATATTATTCTGTGCATGTAGTGGTGCAGTGTTAGCCGTTATTTTCATTTGTTCGAGAATTTGCATTTGTACTTGCAGAAATTTCTCGAATTGGTTTGCGTCCATTTTGTTTTATGATGATATGTATGTGTGACTTTTAGCTTACGCCCTTATTATTTTCTGTTCTTTCTCACTCGTCGCCAATTTGTGGTAGCCGATGTGATAAATAAAACACGATATGTTATATACTAATGTTTAAAATTTATTTAATAATAAAGTTGTTTAATGTACAAGAGCCAGAATAATACTACGAACAAAAAGAAACGTGAATAAAAGCGTTAAGTTGACAGCATTGTAAAGATAATTGGTTTAGCAGGATAACATCTCTGTTAACGATGTCAAGTAGACTTTCATGATATAACACATACTAAATCAAGGCGAATTCATAGGAGGTGATGTTATTAGCCCAGCTGATTGCTTTTTTAAGTGCACGGGATTGTCAAATATTTTGTTTGCGTACAGTGAGCAAAAAAAAACTAACACACACTACCTCGAAATAAATTTTAAACAAAAAATTTTCTATAAAAAGAAATTTATTGTCCTTAAGACTAAAAAAAGCTTAATAACTATTTTCTAAGACTACAAACAGCTTAAAAACTATATTCTTATTATAAACATTTCTCTATTGGTTACGTATAAAGAAAATAATTGTCGAAACTAAGAAATTCCCACATTTTTAGGCAAAAAAGTGATGATTTTTAACTATGGCTAACGGATTTTCTAGAAAGTCATCTTGTACACATTTTTTTTGCTCACTGTATATACATTCATTGTTTATTTATTTTTTATTTCCTTTTATATTTGTATTCTACACAATTTATAATTTATTTAAATATTCTTCATGTCCTGGCACAACTTTTATTATAGAATCCGCTCTTATGCTTCCCAGAATCCCCCTGAAGGTCGTTATACCTTAGTGGTAGCGCAAATCAGCCCGTATTTTAAAAATTATTTTCTTTAAATTTGTTTTACAAAATTTTTTTTATAAACAAAAAGAAACAAAAGAGAAATAATGACACAAAATAACAACTTTATGTCATTGTATGGATTCGCCTTTGTCATTTCTGGCTTATGGCGAATTTCATTTGACATAACCGGGCACACAAAAACAACAGAAAATACATGTTGTTTTTGTTAAAAAACACTGCGAATTGAGTTGTTGTACTACTGACACTACCTTATTGAATTTGCCTTGTACTAATTTGAATTCAATTGAAGAGTATTAAGTATGGCAAAATGAAAATATTTTGTTAACAAACCAAACGAATCGTAATAATTAACAAACAAAATAATAATTTTCAAATTTTACATTGTCTTCTACAACTGTGCTTAACAACAATTTCAATTTTACATGAGCACCGCCGTCAGGCATATCTCATGGTGTACTGAAACACAGTGAGATACAATGCGTCTAACCAACGCCCCCACACACAATGATGCAATACGTGCCGTGCCACATATCACATCATCACATGTGGGTGATACGTGCCGTGCCACGTATCACGTCACCAACATGTGCATGATGCAATCGCGTGCCGTGCCACGCATCACATCACCATATGCAGGTAACAATTCGAAGTCATGTTGTGTTGGACATGACCTCCCTCTTGTTTAGGGGTCGGAGACCATCTAAACTCCTTCAATGCGTTAAGGGTGTAACGCCACACCGTATTCACACACTCCCTGCGATTTAGGTCCAAACCACAGCCACCACGTTGCTCCCACAAGGGGGCCTCACCAATTGCCGGGCAGAGACAAGTCTCTGGGGCTCCCGGCACCCGTGGTACCAGATTAAAGACCTCTGGTCAGGCTTCGCAGCCAAGTAAGACCAGACTGCTACCAGTTGAACCCCAACTAGTTCAAGACTGGTGACAGTTTAAAACTTCCGTTTAAAAACTTACGTTTAAAAACTTCCGTTTTTATAAGCATGTCAAAAATTTTATTGAGAGAGAACCAGATATACCAAATATTTAAAATTAACCAATTATAAGAACTCTCACAATAATTTATATTATACATACATTTGTGTTGCGAATGTCTTAGCTCAAATTCTTCTCAAAGAAAAGAAAAAGAGGAATTAACTTACATGACGAGTCAAATAAGTACAACTATAATTGTATGTTTTGCAATGTCAAAAAGTGATCTCTCGAACATTGCATGTCACAAATAGTCGCCTCGTACGACAAGCGTGTGACCGCTGTGGCAGTATTCTTTTGTTACCCGCCACCACACGGGTACAACTGTGCTTATGTTAATGACTTATAATATCAAATTTTTCAAGGCAGTGTTCTGATCGGAACTCCAACTTTTCAGCATAGAGTATATTTCCTCTTCTTTTTAATACGCCATATTCATAAGATCCACCTTTAATTTCACTACCACGATAGGCTTCCAAATTAAAAGTACTACTACCAGTTTGCTGCATATAGGTAACATGCGTTTATGTTTGTTTATACGAACGTCAAATAGACTTTCATGATATAACACATACAAATTTGAATTCAATTGGAGAGTATCTGCTATGGCAAAATGAAAATATTTTGTTATTAAAAACAAAAAGAATCGTAAGAATAAACTAAACTAACTAAACTAAAACTAAAACTTATGTTAATGATAATGACTTATTATATCAAATTATCCAAGGCACTGTTCTTATGAAAACTCCAACTTTTTAAGATACAATATACATCCTCTTCTTTTTAATATGTTCCATTAAGTCGTTCAACTATTAATACCTTTTAACAACTATACATATATTGAATAGTGGTTAATTTGATTAGATTGCATTAAATGTTCAAGTCGTTTGTAAAAGAACTATCCAACGTTATTCTCTCATCTAATTTTGTAGCCATTCTCAAACATTATAAAATTTCATTTGTGCCACATATGGGTTTGTCCTTAATATAATTAATATAAAAGAATAAGAAATTTTGAATAAGAAAAAAATCAGTTATTTCCTAAATGTTTTTAATTTTTTTCTAATATTCACCAAGCTCAAGTGAGAGGAAATTCTAAATTTCAAACATAGTTTAAAATATGTTACCAAACAAACTAACAGCCTTTAAGAAAAAAAAAGAAGAAAAAAACAAAACAAAATCAGAAATAAAATGAGAATGCGATCAAATAAGATCTATAAAATATTAAATATCAAATTCTATAACAGCTATCAAATTTAAATATTATTAAATTAGTAATAAATTAAATATAAAAATATAAAATATTAAAATCGATAGAATTATTTGTGTTAAAATGAAAACTAGAATAAGTATACAAATGAAAATATGTAAACGTTTAAATAATTATAAGAATTTTTAATGAAAAAAAACGATACATTATATTTATAATAAATTAATTTTGAATTAATAGGGCCTGTTAATTTTTAAATGGAAAAGTCATATAATATGATACATCAACACTTAGATCCAAGTTACTCTATGATTACATTAATAGTTAATATACTCTACTTATTATACTTTACTTGCTTAGAATATTAACCATGATACTGTAAAAACTATTACATTTCTTATTGTGCTATAAACACTATAAATACAACGCAGCAAGCAAAGCAAACTTTATTTTATTTGCTTGTTATCGCGTTGCCTTTAAAATAATCATTTCCAAATACAGCCATGTATTCTCTTTTTGAGAGATTGCTGTGTTTGCTGCGTTACGTTTATTGTGTTCATAGAATTTTACTACATTAGCTCCTATACTACATTTCTATGTTATACTAAATTAGCCCGTTAAGAACTGTACGATCTGTAACTGTATTTATATTAGAAAAATATGAGAAAAAAATTTTATTAAAAAGAAAATACTTTACAAGTAACATCCGAACTATAAAGACGTGTTTTTATTTGCATAATTTTACTCAGCACGCTTTCTTTGAGTCTCTATATGTAAGTATATGTAAATGCTGTTTCATATTATCAGAAAGTTTACATGGTAAGTCAATGTGTATATGGGTTATTGTATTTGAAATACTTTGTTTTGTATCTATGAATTTGTATGTTGGGTTTCGTAATAGAAATGGTTTTTCATTATTTATTACTTCATTGATCCTTACAATCCTTCAGTCAGAATTACAACCTAGCTTCCCACACTACCCATGTGGCATGTGTTAATTTTATGCATGAGTGACTGGCAGATTTTTAAGAAATTGTTCATTGCAATACTAATTATTATTTGAAAGAAAGTCGCCCAAGATATATTTTTTCGTATTTCATTTTTTTTGAAATGTCTGGGCTGAGGCTTAAACCTTGGTCTCAAGGCTAATAAGCCAACGCAGTATCTACTAGTCTCCTGCGACATTTCTTCATTACATGAATAATAAACCTTGTGTCACTTAGAATATAAAATTCGAAACACAAATTTACTGATGCACTGGTTATAATTTCTACATGGCTCATAATTTCTACATTCAGTTATTACGGTAATCCTTTCTATTAAGAGTTGGAAAGGCTTTATTAGTCTGGTAAAGTAACAAAAGTATTCGCCAATGACAACTGAAACAATCATAATTAAGGCATAAGTTTTCCAATTCTGGATATTTCTGGTTGTGAAATGCGTAAATATTCCTATTCCCAACCATTATGATAGGATTTTCTGCATGAGCATCCATGAAATCTTCAATTTTATTTAAGAACTGATCAATCATATACGAACGATATACAGATATTATCTTCAAGGGTTTGTTGTCAATTCGGAAATTTTGTAAGGAAATTGAAATAAAATCAATAAAATTATCACTTTTGCAGTGTTCTACAACAATTTCAAGGTTTTTGTTGACATATAATGATGTCCCACCATATCTATCACTCCTACAACAATGAATGCCTGAGAATTCAGGAATAGAAAAAAGCTGAGTTAAATTATCATCAAACAAACTCTTCTGAATCGCAATAACATATTGTAATTTTGAAAGACTTACAATTAGCGACTTAAATTTATTAAATTTTGTAATTGATCACTTCTAATGTTTATACAAATAATATTCAGAAAAGAACCATTTAAATTGTAATTAATTATGTTAATTAATTATTTTTTTAATTTTATTATATTAAGAAAAATATTTAAAGTATTGATTATTATTCTTAAAATAAAATTGAGAGAAAAAAGAACAACACATCATGTTAAGGCTGGCATATCATTAAGGGGGAGAAGCATATGATTCCTTATCATCATCATCAGTGTCATCACCATGTTGGACAGTATCATTATTTATTGTTGCCCATCGATGTACGTTTCCAGCATTGAGAAGTTGTTGCACTCAGAAGTAATTTATCTACGTGCTCTTCAAGTCTTAGTATTAGCGCCACTTTTTGCCAACTCCAACAGCGTATCAACAGCTGTAGCATTGTCACCAACTTTCAACCCATTCACAATACAATCATTTTTTATGCGAACATCGTTTAAAAATTTTGCTGATGATTTAAAATCTTTAATTTCTTTTTTCAGTAAAAGATTTTTCTTTTCAACATCATTCAATCTTTTTCTATTATCGGCCAAACCCTTTAAAATATCATCATACTGCTGGGACATGAATTGTATTGTTTCTTGGTCAAGCTTATCCAATTTTGTTTTGATTACTTGAGGTTCAGTTTTTATTCTTCCATTATCTGCAAAAATGACAAATAAAAGTCTCCTTTTGATTATTAACAAAAAACTCAAACTCTCTTCTATTTAAGTGAGAGCACTGAGAGTATAATATTTTGTGACACTTATCCACTTAATAAAGTTGACTCTTTTATTTGCATTTTACGTTGACCGCAAGAATTTATATTTTTACAACATTTTTTCCACACATACTTCACAATTTCCACAAACTCCAATATTAGCTTTATATTATTAAATGGAAGAAACAGAAGTTAGTGGAACAATAAGGAGTAGGGGAAAATATGCCAATATTTCAAAAAATGTGAAACTAATGATTATAAAATTGTATGAGGAGGGGAATGCCATCGTGGAAGTATCTCGTATAACGTCAGTAAATATAAATACCACCATAATAGTTTTATTATTTCGCGATATAAAAAAATGACTGCAAACTAGTGGAACTTCCTCGTGGAAAAAATAGGCAAAAAAATTAATACCCCAAATCCTGGAAAAAATTGAGACGATTGTGGAGAGTGAACTGGGAATAACTTTGAGAAATATTCGCAAGAAGTTATTTGAACAATTTAATGTATTAGAGTGTTTATTGTCTTTAAAAATGATTCAATCACTTAGAATTTAGCGTTGAAATTGACGAGATCCCATATGAAAAAAATATACGTCTATTAACTGCCAGGGTTGCCAATCATGAGACGGACGGCTACTCTGGGGCAATAGAACCATTATTGCTCCACCGGGTCGCCAAGCCATTCTTTATGCCTTGCAGGCTGGACATCCGGGCATCGTCAAAATTAAAGGGTTGGCAAGAAGTTATGTGTGGTGGCCAAAAGTAGATCAGATAGAAAACACAATTAAACATTGTATTCAATGCCTAGAAACTCGGCAAGAACAACCGCAAGCCGTGGTTCGCATCTGGGAAACTACTCTGACCGCTTGGTCGCGGCTACATATAGACTTCACCGGGCCATTTAAAGGTAAATTGTTTTTCTTAATGGTTGGAAGTACACATCGTCAAATCCACGTCATCACAATGTGCAACTAAATCATTGCTATCACTTTTTGCAACTCATGGACTTACTGACGTCAACGTCTCAGATAACGGTACAGCTTTTAATTCAGCCGAATTAGAAAGTTTTATGGAAAACAATTTAATACGTCATGTAAGATGTGCTCCTTTTAATCCTTCCTTAAATAGACATGTTGAACGTATGGTGCAAACCACAAAATATTACTGGAACAAAATGCCATCTAATTCAAGCGTTGAGTTGGATCTTGTTCATTTTGTTTTTAGTCAACACTTAAGCCCACATAAGAAACTTAAAAAATAAGACCCTGTGCGGATCGGAATTACACATGAGGTCAAAAGTGGATACCAGCTAACATAGAATCACAGGCTAGACCCTTGTCTTACAATGTGCGTCTTCAAGATAATCGTATAGTAAAACGCCATTTAGATCAGATTCGCAGCCGAGCTTCAACCACCACCTGTGAGGTAGGATTTTCCAAGAATTGGAAGAAAAACTTTGTTAACACGAAAGTTCAGTTTTTTTTTTCAATAAAAACTACGAAATTTTATTCGATGGCTTTTAAAAGTTTTTAAAAATGTATTATTCGTATGGAAAAGGAATTCGATAAATTATATTTTGAAAAAGTTTGGCAGTTAATTTGTTCTATAATATCTCCAGTGTTTCAGTTGTACTTTGTGAAAAATTAAAAAAGGAAACAACGGCAATCGAGGTGTGTTAAACAAAGTATTTTAAAGCTAAACGAGAGGAAAAATATATTCCAAATAAATAAAATTAGAAGTTTTGTTTAAAGTTTTAAATTTATTATGTTGGACTTTTATTTAAGAGACATTTTTCATAATCATACTCACTACGCTCGTGGTCGGAGTTGTAGTCCCCGTAGAGTGTTGGTTTATTAAACGCGAGTCCATGGTTCAATCCCCAGGTTAGGCAGCTCCAACAAAAAGAGAAACTCTGACAATAAAATTGATAAGAAAAATTTCTGTAAAATCATTCGCTCGGAGTCGACTTTAAACTGTTATATGATATTCAATCTAGCCTCGAAACTTATGTATAAAGGTATCCAATTCCACTTCATTTTTGTTTTTTTTTTATTCGTTGATTTTTAAATTTTATAGGCCATTTACACTACAGCGAAATCTAGTACTTACTAGATTTCGAGCCAAATCTAGCTGATTTTAACTAGATTTCCCATACAAAACAAAATCTACTTATTTAGTAGATTTCGGCAAAATCTAGTAAAAATAGAAATGCAACTATGTGTTTTGCCAAATAGTACTTAAAAATACAACGCTGAGCAGGAAAAAAAATGAAATTTCAATTTAACCCTAATCAAGTCAACATGTGCCTCTCCGACACATATTTTACTTGGTCATGTTGTAACTTCCTTAAATATATGTTCTAGTTCTTACTGCTTCTTGAATTCCTACTTTCAGTTGTTTTATTTAGAATTTACAAATTTCAAGTAATAAATTAATTTCTTTTTATTTTGTTTCAATCAAAAATGTTCTTAATCATGTCAAAATGTGTCTATGAGGCACATATGGGAACGCTAACTATTACTTCTATTGTTGGTGAACAACAAAATTAAATATAATAATGAGTTACGAAGAGTTCTGGCACCCATTATTTGCCGTAGTCTTCTAAAATTAAATAAAAATAATTTGTCCAATGTTCGGTCCATACAACACGAGGATGAATTCTCAAACCAGACAAGGCAGACAGATATGCGACGTAGATGTTATATGTGCCCACCGAAGATATGCAGAATGTGTAAGCAGTCTTGCAGTATTTACCACAAAAATACTTGCAACGAGCATTGTTCAAAAGTTCTAGTTTGCTTAAAATGCGAAAATAAATAAATATTTCATTTATGTAACTGAGAAGAAAAAATGTATAAAATAAAAATAAGTTAACAAAATTAATATTCTTTGTATGTGCCTCTGAGATACATTTTGACTGGATTTGTGAAAATTTTTCCTGACTTGATTAGGGTTAAACTAAAATATTATTATTTTCTTTTAAATTTCAGTCAGCTGTTTTTGTTATTAAAATGAAATCTTGCTACTGTCAAATAAATCCAGTGTAAACGATGTAGATTTTGAGCTAGATTTGAAATCTAATCTACTAGATTTCGCTGTAGTGTAAATGGCCTATTATTAAAAAGCATCAGTACGCATATTTGCATCTCTTTCTACTTATTTTTTTTTAGATTTAAAAAAGTGAACAAATTTAGCGAGAAAAAATGCAACGCAATGTGTTAGAGGTAAAATTAGGTCAAATATAGTAATCAAAATAAATGTCTAATGACAAATTTGCAAATTGTGAATTTTAAAATAGAAACAGCTGTCTGCAGATATCAAATTTGCGATTATAAGGACTTTGGAAGAAGGCAAATCAATGAATGAAGTTGCTCATCAATTTAATATCAACAAATCAATGGTTTGTCGGATTTCATCGCGATGTCGTCAAACAAATAGCGTAGAAAGAAAGCAAGAAATTGTCGACCTCGTAAATCTACTGCCCGCCAAGACCGTTTAATAGTAAAAATAGTAAAAGTTGACGGTCAGAAACCAGCAAACGAGCAATTAGGGGATTCACCAATAAGTATGGTTAATAAGAAAAAAACACTTGACTTTGCTAGACGGTATCTGCATTGGTCAAAAGAGCAAAGTTTTGTAGAGCGTCGAATCAAAGTTTAACTTATTTGGCTCTAATGGGTTAAATTACATTCGTCGGCCCCCAAAACAAAGGTATTCACAACAATTCTATAAATTAACAACATTCTGTAAATGAGACAAGACACGGTGTTGAACATAATATTACGGTTTTGGCAATTTGGTACCGATAGACGGGACTTTAAAACAGTCAGGTTATCTCGAAATTATAGACAACCATGCCTTTGAGTCCGCAAACAACCTTTTTCCAACCAGTGAATGGATTTTACAGTACGACAATGTCCCTTGCCACAAAGGATGGTTACCTACCACATTCTTAGTAAACGTAGGGCAGGCTGTTCTTCCATGGCCTTCTCAGAATATTGATCTCAACGTTATTGAAAATGTTTGGGCTTTCATAAAATATCATAGAACTATAGATAAAAGTCGAAAACGCGCACAGGCTATACAAGAAATTAGTGAAATTAGGTCTAAATTGACTCCCCAATTTGCCCAAAACTTAATTATCTCAAAAGGCGGTATTACAAAGTACTAGTTAAGTTTTTAATAAACTATTTAAAAATTATTAAAATAAAGATTGCGACCGGACTTAAGTCTTGTGTAAATACTTTTGAAAAGAATAAAACGTGTGTAAATAATTTGGACAACTTATAAGCATATGGTTATTTGTTCTTATTTAGTACTAAGAACCGTTATCTTTTCCAATTTTATTTTATTTGCTTCTGCATATTCCAGGCTAGGTAATAGTAAAAAATTTTTTCAAAATTTACTTCCAGTAAAAAGCACTGAGACTTTTATTAAGTAAAACGTAAAAATGCTCTTTTGTGTAAATAGACTAATATATAAAACCCTTGTGTTGGTTTTAAAATTTTGACAAGAAAATCGGTTATACATCAATTTTTTTATGACTAGATATATAGGATAAGGAGTAAAAATAGACTAAGAAACGAACAACGGTTGCAAACCTTTCAAATTTGTTTTCAAAATTTTTGTGGGAATACGCCGCTACTGACATTAAAGGAAGGTACTAAACTGTGTTGACCGATTAAACTGTACTTACTGTTAGAAAATAGGAAACTTTTCACACAGTGATAAATCAGTCCCAATTCCAAAATTGAAACTCACGAATGGACTTCTCCACCCCTATTGTAAATATTATGGGAATAAATTATTTGGGAGTAAACTTTTTTTCCCATCCCAAAAAATCGGTATTGCGAATATATTGGAAATAAAAGTTTTTATTGTGAATTAGTTGTAAATGCTGTATAAACAAAAAAATTATTGTGAATTACCTATCAACAATTTTTCAAAGAAAAATACGAATCTTAAAATCTTCGTTTTTTGGTACAGGAAGAGGAAAAACAATCCATCAAAGGTTGCAGTGAAGATCTAGGTATACTTTTGTAATAATTATTACATATACATATTTTTGAATGCATCTAATACAAATATAATTTAGGAGACGACGAGTATGCCTCTGAGCCATGGATGCTAGTAGCCTACAGGAATGCCGCAGAGGGATCAGCAGAAGCAAAATTTAACGAAGTGCATTCTCGAGCACGTAATATTGTGGAAAGGACCAACGGAGTTCTTAAAAACAGATGGCGTTGTTTGCTCGGAGCACGAGTTACACTACTCCCCATAGAAAAGTGCTCAAATTGTTAATATTTGCAGTGCGTTATATAATTTATGCATATATTATAAGTGCGACTCACCACTTGTAGCAAGGTTTTATATGAAACGCACGAGCAGGAAAATGTTGATGAAGTTATTCAAGGAACACGTCTGAATGAAACTGAACGCATTCGTACTATCATAGCAAGTTCACTTTCATTACTTTTGTATTTACGTAAATAAAAATTGTATACATATATGTACATACATAAAAACAAAACAAAATAAAACCAGTCTTCTCTGGAATACTTAAATCTAAGTATTCTTTAAAAATATCACACTCCAACTTGTACTAGTATTACATTTGCATTCCTTAAATTAAACAATATACTTAGTTTTAAAAAAGAGCACCAAAACAATTTATAACTTACATGTTCCCTTCTTATTCCCATTGGCAAGTGTTGGGAATTAATGTTACAAAATAATTGTTGGGAATAAACATTGGCGATACAATATTTTTTGTGTTTGTGAACTTATTCCAAAAAAATTTTTTGGGAATGATTCACAATAGGAAATGAGGAAATTTGGGAATTTTTTTTATGGGAATAGTTATTTGCAATAGGGGGCTCAGCCGTAGACAACATATTTAGAAAATAATCTTTAAAACCCTAAAAATTATAATTCTAATTTAATTATTTTTAAAACTTAAATTACAAATTGTTTACAAACTTAAATTATTAAATAAATAAAATAATCTTAAAATAATCCTCTCTTTATTTTATCCACCTTAGTAGGGGATTCAGTGTCCTTGTTTGGCTTCGGCTCTAGTGACAAAGATAGTTTTTGTTGCGGTGGCAATTGTGGTTTTTGTTGCTCCCGCTGTAGCAGTTGTTGTTTGAGTTGTCGTCCCAACTTATTCTTGAAAATGGTTTCACGACTGAAGGTATGGAAATCATCTGAAGAACACTTATCGACATTTTGTACTGTTTTATAGATAAGTTCATGCGTCAGTTGCAACTTTGTGTAGGCTTTGCGCATGAAGCTTAGTTTCCTCTTTCTCAGCTCTTCCAAAAAAGGATGTTTTTAATTGATCTCTTTTGTATACGTTACTGGACACTCACGCTATAACGCAACCTATTGCACCGATTAAAATCTAGTAGGGTTTCATTTGACTTTGTTTGTTATTACATTGCATTAAGCCACTCTATTAAAAGAATTTCTATATGACATAAAAAATTAAATATTAATCCTCAAACATCTTATAATTTATAAACGAAATAAATTTATGACTAAATACAAATAGTTAGTTAGTTTGTTGTGTAACGCTTTTACAAATTAACAGCTAGAGAGCGATGATTGTCTTGTGTGCAAGAAAGTCGCTTGTTAGATAAATATTTTGTGAAATGAATGGGAACAATAAATTAAAAAAGTGGAAAAACACTGAGATAATATAATGAAATAGGGTTAAGTAATAAAATAGAGGTTTAGAAGCGGTACCTGTCATGCATGCCCTAATAATATACAATCGCTTCTGCCAGTTAACCGTTTACAATTTACACTGTTTTAAAGGTCTCGACAAATGTCGCTAGACGACGCTACTAGCTCTCTACGGAGCCTTAAATACAACATTGCTAGCAGATTCATGTTGGCTCAATAAGTGATATTCAACAATTTTTTTTACTTAATTATTACAAAAAAGGATGTGTTAACGTCGTTTATACTTTTGAACTAAATAAATCTGAAGAAAATATTTTTAATATTAAAAGCTCTGGCTGAAAGAAAACTTTCTGATAGAAGTGCCTCAGTATGGCTTTGAGATATCTGACAGATTTAATACGCTGCACTTTCTGTATCCGACAACAACAAGTTTTAAAAATATAACACAATAAATCCAAGGCACATTGAGTGCGACGTTTCAAAAGCCTCTAAAAGTTGAATAAACCTTATAAATCTTTTTAACCAGTAAGCGCTGTTTAGGATAAGCTTGCTCCTTCATGTAATTCGTATGAAATGGCACACCAAACTAATCGTAAAATAAGTGTTTAAGCGGTTATCGATCAGTACCGTCAATTTGGAAATATGAGTGCTAATAGGACGGTGAAAGCAATATAATTGTACTTTAATTAAGAAATTATAAATGGCTTAAATCATAGCAGCTAGAAACATAATTTCTTTTCACAACGCCGAGACACATTGAATCCGTAATGCGTAAATTTTATCAACTAACAGGAACGCAATATGTGTATGTCTCAATGCGTCAAATGTTCCCTTTTTTGTTCAATCGATATAACAAAATTTAAGTGTTTTAAATGGTTGTTTATGATATTTTTCCATTCCTACAATTCTAATTTTTCTTTATAAAGCTCTTCAGCATCGTGAGTGATGCTCTGTTGTACTTTAGACGTGTTTGTTTATTTCTCCTCCAAACGCAATCATATTGAATGTTGTAACTCTCATAAGAAAGCATAAATTTCAAGTTGATAAAATTTATGAATTACGGCAGCTATCTGCCTGAGATAGAGGAAAAATTTTTAATGAACAATTCTCAGCTAGATTGGGTTTAATTTTAGATTTTGGCCGGACAAATTTGAACGGAACTGCCAATAGGTTATATTTCACTTACAAAGTTGAATTGATTTATAAGGGAAAATTGATTTAAATTTACTTTAAAAGCATCGGGCAGCATTAAGTTTCCAAATTGTTAAAAATACTTGAATCTTGAATCAGAAAACTCTCAGTTAAATATAATTTTGTAAGGAAAAAATAAATTTGTTTCTATAACACAGATGAATTCAACTGAAGTTAAAGTACGGTCACATATGGCAAATGTTTACCCCAATTTTGTTTTGTGGTCAGTCTATGCACATTTTTTTCCGTTTTTGTTTGGGAAAATATGTTTGCCATACGACAAACAAATGTTTATATTTTTCATGTGTAGTCAACCAATTTTATTGTATTAAAAACAGAATTTTTCTGTGCATCCTTCTTCTGTTCTGCGCTGAATCCATTTTCGAACCCAAAAGTCGTCTTTCTCTTCTTTCTTCGCAAAATATAACTGAAGATCCGCAACACAAAAGGAGAAAAGATTTATCTTCAGACGTCGGCAGCGTTGCCATAATGATGATTTTTATCATATTTTTGATGATTTTTTAACTAAAATATGATTTAATGATTTTTTTGATTTTTTATCCAAAAATATGGTTTTTTTAACCAAGCCCTTTATGTTTCAGTTAAGTAATTAATTACACCTGCGGTTACGTTTTATGCATTGTGTGGATTGATCCAATTAAGGTACAAATGCACAAAAATGCAGCACTTATTATTTTCAAATGTTAAAAGGCTTTTACAAAACGCAAATCAGTAGCAATTTGAGGAAAATATTGAAAATAAAGACTTTTTAAACGCCGAAGATGTATATTTAGGAGTATTTGTAAAAAAAGATTTCTGAAACATAATTTACCAATAGTGAATTAACTTAATTCACTAATTACAGCGTTTCATTTTACATTGAGTTTTGTAAACAATTAACCAAACGTTTTAATTGTAAATTCCTTAAAAGAAATGTCATCTATTGATCCACATAATATTATTAATGAGAAAGTTTCTTCATTGTCTCCACTAATAGAAAGATTTCCAAATTTAATTAATGAAAATGATTCTCAAAACCTAGACGATGAATTTAGAGAGCTTTGTCACATAGATTTCAAACAATATTTTCAAACCTTAGAAAATATTAATTGCGAGAGAGTTTCTAAAATATCTCGTGTTGATAACTATTTAGTTTTTCCAACATTGAAGAAATTTGTGTCGAGTATACTTTATCTTTCCAGTTCATCTGCAAACGTTGAACGAATTTTTTCTAAAGTTTATTTAAATAAAACTATGTACAGGAACAGGCTTCAAAATGCAACATTAGAAGGTATTTTGTTTACACAGGATTATTTACTAGTTAAAAAGTGTTCCTGTTATAATCTTAAAATTGATGAAGAAATTGTAAAAAATAAGAAACCTTCGCAGTATTATAATTAAATTATTATAGGAAACTACTAAAAGTTTTACACAACTCTACTTTTCTATTTATATCACATCTTTGTACCTTATAAAATTACTACTTACATATCGTCGGCTGGCCTGCAAAATGGCCTATGTGCCTTTTGGGAAATTTATTTTATTTGCCCATTTTTAAGTCTTATTTGTGGTCCATCTCCATAGCAAAAATTTGTCCAACGTATCCGCTGGTTCCAATATTATTGCAAAAATATTTAAGTAGTTTTGTATGACTTTCATATAAGGATTGTGTTGTTTTTTAGGTCTGAAAAGTTGTTGAAAATTACATAGGCCAATTTGAAAGCCAAACGACAATATGTATGTATTGATTTTTTAAAGTTAATTTTAATTAAATTGAATTGTCTTTTATGTGTAATATACATAATTATTTTTTGTTTTGTTTGTACATAGTATTTTTGGTAAAACATGTATTAATTTAAAATTGTTTGATTATCGGGTTATATCATATCCTTAAGAATAAAGTTAGTATATGATAACAACACCCGATAACCAATCAATGTAACACACTTTGATTTTGAATTGTTATTTATTTTTTAATGATTTTTTCCCCCAAAATATGATTTTTTTTCTTCAAATGATGATTTTTCATCAGAATCTTCTGGCAACACTGGACGTCGGCAGCAATGTCCCCCAGAGGAGGAACATCTTCGGCTTTTTGCACACATATGACACGAACATCAACAACGTTCGTTAAAAAGAGCGTAAAAATGCATTCAGTTGCTTCTAAAGCCGAAAGTCCATACCATCCGTTTCATGCGCCTTACGTTACATGCGATTCTTGCTTTCTATGCCGTTTTCATTGCAAGTTACACACAATGCGTTTTATGCGACTAGTTTTTTGTTTTGATCAGCTGTTGTGGTAAACTACAAACAAGCGAACAAAAACATCTGTGGGAAAAACAAAAATCAAATTGTAATTTTAAAAGAATTTATGGCATTAATTACAAATTTATGAGTTTACATATGTGATATTTTGTGCTGTTAAGGCCTACTAAAGTCCTCAAAAGAACACAAGACGAGTGTTTTCAGTTAATTTATCCTCCATTTTTCTTGTTTACAAATTAATAAATTTAAAATAGATGACAGACACTCAGTACATAAAAACAATCATATATACATATATGTATAAACAATCATCATATACATATTTTGTTAAAAAATGTGTTAAAAAATGTATTTTCCTCTTAAATTAGTAATAAACTTTATTATGAAATATGTTTTTATTATTTTATATATGTTTTATATTCATTTAAAGGTATTTATTAAAAGTTTTATGTACTGTTTCTGTAAGCTAAATAATTATACTTTCAAACAAGCAAAAACTAAAATTGAGTGCTTTTGATTGTATTTTGCATATAAATAGACAAGCAAGTGAAATCGTTTATACTACAGAAACGGGTCAGGTATTTCGGGAACCAAATTTGTACGAATGTAAAAAGGTTTTTATTTTCTCTAGTAAAAGTAAAATGCAAACTGAAATGCTTTAGTTAAAAGTCGATAACTATATTTTTCTCATATAAAATAAAAGTAAACACTACATATTTACTTGTAATAATAAAATAAATTATAATTTGGGTTTTTAAAATATGCGAAGTTTTATTTAAAGAGAATTCCACATACAGAGAAACATAACATACGTACAAAATGCAAATTCTGTTTATAATTTCAATTTTCAGTTTTTGTGGTTTTTAATATTGACATGTTGTTAACACTGCTAAACAGATGTCACGTAAAGATGTAAGAAAATTCTATTTTTTACAGAGGTTCCGGTTACGTTACATTACATTTGTATTGCTTTATAACCATTTGTATTGCTTTATACATAACAAAAACGATCAGCTGTTTCTTACTGTTGCGGTTACATTCGGTTAATGTAGATTACCTGAGCCTTCATGCTCAGCACAGTTACACTTCAAAATTAAACCTCTAAACTGCATTGTATTGTTGTTGTGAACAGCGCTGCCAACTTTGACGATTTATCGTAATTTTGACGATTTTTTAAGTCAAATTTATTAAAATGACGATTGACAATTTCTCATTTTTCCCGCGAACAAAAATGACAATTTTTTTAAAAGCAAAACATATGGTAACCTTTTTTTCCTAAAATTCAAATTTTGTAAGTCCCCTTTTGCAATGTAGAACATGTATGCTATTTTTTGTGTGAAAAGTAAAGAGAAAAGTATACTGTATACAGTTTTCTTCCATAACATAGTATGTATTTTGTATTATTAGTTAAAAAAACACACAGGATAAGTTAGGTACAAGTTTATCTGAAAGAAAAAATACACTTACATATAATTGAAAAATGGATAAATTTGTTATTATAAGTGGTAAGTTTTTGTTCATTTAATGTAAATTAGTATATTAAATTAATATACATATTTACAGAACCAACAATCGAAATTGAAGAAGAGCCCGTATGTCAAGAAAAAAAAGAAGCACAAAATGAAAGGCGCGTGGCTCGAAGAACCAAAAGTAAATTAATGGGCAGTTAAAAAGGATTCGAACCTTTATTGCAAGGTTTGAAATCCATCATCTGGATGGTCAGATATAAGTCGACATATGGAAACTCTAAAGCATTCGGAGGCAGTAAATTTTATTTTGGAAAACCAGCCAAAAATTTCTTCATTTTTCATAACGGATCTTTCAAAAGGAATAGAAATAAAACTATCTTTATTTCTAATTGAACATAACATTGCATTTGCTACCATGGATCATTTGTCCAAGCTGGTAAAAAACTCTTTTACAGATTCCGATTATGCAAAAAACATATCGAACAAAAGCTACAGCCATTATAAAAAATGTTGTCGGTAAAACCCAGCTACAGCCATTATAAAAAATGTTGTCGGTAAAACCCAGCTCCAAACAATATGTGAAATCATGAATACCAATGCTTTTTCGTTATGTATAGATTAATCTACTGATATCATTTTTTTGGTATCAAGAGTTTGTCTAGATTTTAAAATATATGATTATTTTTTTGGTTTGATTGAAGTCGATAAATGTGATGCAGCCTCTTTATTTACAGCAATAAAAAATATTTTTTGGATAACAAGATTGACTATCAAAAACACATGATAGGCTTTGCCGCAGATGGGGCTCCCAACATGACAGGAAAACACAATTCCATTGCAAGCCATTTTAAAAAAGAAATACCTAATTTGTTTATTTAAAAATGCGTCTGCCATTCTTTAGCACTGTGCTCATCATATGCCTGTTTGGAGCTGCCATCATCAGTGGAAACTTTGACTCGTAATATATATAATTACATTTCAAACAGCCCTAAAAGAAATAATCAATTTCAACAAATTCAATCTTTATTAGAATTCACCGAAAAAACTTCCTCATCCTTCACAGACCAGGTGGCTTTCACTGGAATCAGCTGTTAACCGTTTACTTGAACTTTTCGAGCCACTAAAAATTTATTTTTGATTCGCGGTCAATATTGATCTTATAGACACAGCCGAAGACATACTAAATAATTTGAATGGTATTCACCAGTTATATTTTTATTATTAAAAGTATATTCTTCGTCTTATAAACAATGTCAACAACCTTTTTCAAAATGAAAGTGTACAAATCCAAAATATATACAGTGAGTCATCCAGATTGTTAAAAACCGTCTTATCAAATTTTGTGAAAGAAGAGTATTTGGTTAATTTTGAAATCCAAAGTTTTAATAACGAAGACATATTTTTAAATAAATATGAAGTGTATCTTGGCATTTACGTGACGGAGAACCAATCTAGTTTAAATATTGAATATAGTCAATATAATATACTTGTTGAATTCTGCGTCCAATTTTATATTGAATTGGTTTCACAAATTTTAAAACGTTTTGATTTTGGCGATAAGCTTCTAGAAGGATTAAACTCCAATTTTAACACAATTTGTTTCGAGTATAATGGCACTACCAGGTTCGTCGGCCAACTTTGAAAGAATTTTTAATATTGTAAATTTAAATAAAACAAAAACCAGAAATGCTTTGGATTCTTCAACATTACAAGGAATATTATTTTCAAAAGATTATCTTAAGTTAAATAATTCTCAGTGTTTTAATATCGCAATTAAAAATGACTTATTAAGAAAATGTTACACAGAAATGTACCAAAACAGTCATATAATACCAACACTAAATTAATTATCTTTTTTTATTAAATAATAACTTTATTTACATGTAACTAAAATAAAAATTTATAAAAAGTTAATAAAATTTTTTTGGTAATTTTGTCTTGACGATTTTTTTTAAATTGACGATTTCTCCAAAAAAAAAGTTGGCAGCACTGGTTGTGAAAAAGAAAAGATAAAACATATGTTTTATGCAATTCAGGTAGCGAAAATCAAAAGTATTTTGATATTCTTTAAACTCTTCTCAGTCTGCACGTGTGAGTACAGTTTTATCAGCACATTAACAAAAAACCATTCTGCATTTATTTTTAAAAATGTAAAACTTGAAAGCAGTTTACGAAACGCACTCAAACTTATGGACGTGTTTTTTGTTTTGCTTTGCACTCGCCAGGTTAGAAAAGTATTAAAATTAAAAGAAAAGAGGCCTTCCAGGTTTTAAAACTTTAATTTATTAAAATCGATAGCGTGGAGCCTCCTCGGATTCGAAAAAAAACTTTAAAGTGATTAAAATCAAAAAGTAAAACAATCTTATAAAAAAATTGTATAAAAAAGAAATACGCAAACTTAAACGAAATCAAGTGAATAAAAATAAAATACCAGTATGAAAATAAAATATAAAAAAGAAAATTTAAAATAAGCATAACAACGAAATAAACAACAATACGAAAAATTCGAAAACCACAAAAAAATACAAACAATTAGAATGCAAAATAACTACAAGCAAAGGGTATACAATATATTTGTGGCATTATATTATAATAGCTTAAGTCGAAATTTCGTGTTCAGAGATATTTAGGAGTTTGTCTAAAATAAATTGTGGTTGTAAAATATAAATGCGTATAGTTTTATTAATAATGCCATTTTATACATGAAATTTGGCTGAGTGATAGATCTTGAAGAAGAGAATAGGAATATGTAATAAAATGAAAAAACACGTATATGTCAACCTAAGCCATTATCATTTATTGTTACGTATATGTATAGAGTGTGCATATTATTAAAGGTTTAAAATACTTTTTCTTTGCATTTCCTAATGCAGGGGCTAATATCAGAGAAACTTTAGGCTTTACTCTCAGAGAAATAATTTCATTACTCTGCATTACCCCAGTCTGCAATTGGATTGTTTTTTTTACAAAATCACCAAAATTGACGACGATAAACTGATTCATCAATTTAGTGCTTCAAAAGGGACCAAAAAAAAGACTCATTTAAAGAACAAAAAACTGGGAAAATATACGGAATCAGATTAAACATGTTGCGACTCCTTTTGTAAAAATTTACATCATTTTACATACATTTTTTTCTCTGTCGTTACTTAAGCCGAAAGTTCATACCATTGAAGCCTTTCGTACTCCTTAGTAGCACAATACAATGTAATTTTTAATTTTTTCTTTCAAGAATTAAAAAAATATTGACAACTTTCAGCAAGAAAATTTTTTTATGAGCAGTACGTCTTATTTTGATCTTGTAATATTTAGCTTCTTAATTACCTCTTGCACAAGAAACTATATTCATTGTGACCGAAAATCACACACATTTCGATTAATATTTAAATATTTAAGAATCTTTAAACTTTTCATTGAAGAAATTAAAAAATATTCCAAAATTTCACTCTGTATATCTGTTGCTTCTAACACATTTGATTCGCAGAACATTATAACATTTTGTTCCCTCTAAATTGGCCTATGATTTTATGTTATGAAGGTTTTTCATCTGTCAAAAGTTTCGTATCTGCATCCTGTGGTATGGACTTTCGGCTTAAATAATGAAATAGAACTATGTACTTTGTTCATATAGGGGTTGTTTTTTGTTTGTGATTTTTGTTGTAACGAAAACTCAATACGATTATGATTTTTGTATTTTAGTTTTTTACTTTTCATTGCAGTAAACAATCAATTGCTATTGTGATCGCAAAGGATTAACATTGTGCCAAGTGTTTTGAGCAGAAAGTGATAAGAATTATAAGAAAGAAAAAAGGAGCAATTTACTCTAAAACCATGTATAGAAAAATAAAAAAGGAAAAATTAAAAGAAAGACAAGTTTGTTTAGAAAAACTATAATTTTTAATTAAAACGGATATTTGTTAACGTGGAAAGAAAAAGAAAACTAACTAAACACTGGACAAATAAATTAAATACAAATGACAATAAAGTGTTTGAGTTTTTTATTTAAACAAATACAAAGAAACGATAATAAAGTGACCCGAGTGTTTCAAAGAAAGGCAAACAAACCTATGTCGGTAATATTTGTTGTGCTTAGCACAGCAACACATTAAAACTGAACATTCAAACTGCATTGTATTGTTGTTGTGAAGCAGAAACGAACATATGATTTATTCAACGCATGTAGTGAAAATCTAAAGTATTTTGATATTCTTCAAACTCTTCCCAGGCTATACGCATGAATACAGTTTACGAACACATTAACAAAAATTGCGATTTTGATACATTGTTTGATGTGTGGCCGGAGAAAGAGAAAAATATAGAGTAAGCAAAACAGAAACACACAGAAAGTTCAGTAACATTAACAACAGTTATAATTACAACAACTGCAATACTGGGAAAATAAATCAAAGATGAGCAAAAAACTTCAGAACGAAAACAAATTTTTTTGTTAAAATAACTTAAAAAAAAAAAAAGTACAATTTTGAAAAGGCATAGAAATTGTAATGGTGTGGTTCGAATGAAAAGAAGAAAAGTAGAGTGATGAAAAAATAAAAAGTGCAATTTATTCAAAAATAAAAATATAAAAATGGAAGTATTAAAGCAACAAGAACGAACTCCAGAACATTTTTGTAGAACGTTTATTTTTAAAGCCAAATAGGCATAAAATAAAAATGTGTTCTTAAGTGTTACTAAGACGAAGAGAAAAAACTAAAAACAATAATGAACACCAGATCACCTATAAAATTGTTTTTATTATTAATTTATTTTATTAATAAGAATAACAGAAGTAAATGTTTGACAAAAGTACAGCTTTGAAAAGAACTGTAAAAGTATTATCAGAACGAAGAAGAGTAAAAAACCGGGATATTAAAAATAACTAACAAATGTAAGAACTTTTATGAAAATAAAACAAATTAAAGAAAACAAAAAGAAGCCATATCTGCAATAGAGACGAAACGAGAAATCAGCGAGTGCCAGGTCTAAGCTACTTATTTGGAATCACGTTCGAGTATGGTAAATAGGAATAAGGACAATTAATAAAAATATATTTTTATTTAAATTAAATAGAGTATATATAGTTCTATGCTATAATATAATAATAAATAATAATTAATTATATAAGAAAAAAATCATTGGAAATTTCATACTTATTTTATTATAGTTACTAAAAAATAATATTTATATAAAATTTCTAATATATATAGTATACCAGCATAAAAAATTTCATTACATATCATAATAATTATTAATTATTTTTTCTTCTGATGTTGCTTTGTTTTTTTCCGTATGAATCGGTTTATTTTAATATTACACTTCTTTCGAAATTCTATTGACTAAGAGAAGAAAAGAACAATAGGAACGAAACTTATATTTTACGGAAAGTTATCAATAATACTACAGTAGTTTTGACTTACCTGCACAACTAACTTTTGCAAGAATTATTGTGCAGATAAGCCAAAAATGCAGCTAAATTACCTGTTGTTATTTTAAGAACCTTTTATTAAGTTTTAGTAAAAATATACGTACAAGATATGTAAAAATACGTTATTCACAGAGTTGGAATATATAGTAATAATAAACAGAAGAAAAAAGAAATTTCATGTTTACAGAGTTCACAAAGATCAATTTCATTATTCTAACACCCCTTCTCAATATTAAAAATATTGCATACTAAATAATTTAACTTTCAAAAAAACTTCACAAATTTCAATTAAATTAAACCGATTGAATCTACAAAATTCATTAATTTAACTCTCCGGAGAGGCTTGGTTAAAATATCAGCTAACGTAAAATTTGTAGGGCAATAAATAAATGAAATTTTTCCAGATCTATATAGATCGCGAAAAAAATAATACTTAACATCAATATGTTTGCGCCTTCGCGCAATTTTCCCATCCTCAAGCATCTTCAGACAGCTTTGATTATCTTTACCAATTATAGGCCTCAATATCTCTATACCAAATTCTCCAAGTAATTGGGTAATCCATAACAGTTCCTGGGATGCTTTAGCAAGAGCCCCAAACTCGGCCTCTGTGGATGACAAAGTTACATTTGTCTGCTTCTACTTGCATAGCTAATAACGGCATCGTCAAGTTTAAAAATAAAACCACTTTTCGATTTTCGACTATTCATGTCACCCTCCCAGTCGGCATCAGCAAACCCTTTGAGCTGTAAAATGGACTTTGAGCCCACACAATTTTAAACTCTTAGTGCCTCTCAGGTATTTAAAAACTCTCTTAACCTCTGTCCAGTCCTCGACAGTTGGGCCACTTATCTTTCTGGATAATACAGATACGGCTAGAGCAATATCAGGTCGACTGTTGTTCGATATATACAGTAATGAATCAATCAATAATTGAAACTTATTATTGTCTTCAAGTAAATTCGTTGAATTGTGCTTTAAATAACCAGGAGATAGGTGAGGTTTTTGCATCTTCAAGATTGAATTCTTTCAATACTCTGTCAATGTACTCTTCTTGAGACAGATAATATAAACCAGAATCGAAGCTAAGTTGTATTCGCAAATAAAGTTTTAGATCACCAAACTCTGTTATTTCAAAATGTAATTTAAGGGTCTTTGCAACGTTTTGGATTTGGTCGATTTTGAAAGAACAATGATGTCATCGACATAAATTAGTACAAATGTTGTTGAATCACCTTCACCCTTTGTATAAAGACAGATTTCCACCTTTCCCGTTCTGAATACCGAATTCACCAAAATTCTATTTATTCGAAGATTCAACATCGTGCCGATTGCTTCAGGCCATACAAACTGTGAATCAACTTACAGACCAAACCCTCTTCTCCCGGCATAACAAAACCTTCCGGTTGTTTCATATAAATTTCAGAATGCAACTCACCGTATAAAAATGCCGTCGTTACATCAATATGACAAACTCTCATCTTCCTATTGCTCGCTATTGCCAATAAAGTTCGGAATGATGCTTGTTTTACTACGGGTGCAAAAATTTCATTTCATTTTCCACGTACGTCTGCGAGAACCCTTTCGCAAGCAGTCTTGCCCTGTACTTTTTCACACCATCAGCGGTTTGTTTTGTCTTAAAGACCAATTTGCAGCCGATTGCTTTACAACCTTCGGGTAGCTCTACCAAGTCCCAGGTTCGGTTATTTTCAAGTGCTTCCATTTCTTCTTTTACAGCGTTTAACCACTTTTTGTTGTCAGATCCTGATACAGCTTCATTATAAGCACAAAACACAATTATAAGTTACAGGGTCTTCATTGAAGCGGACTTTGTATCCATATTTTTTAGGAGAGTGATAAACTCAGGCTTATATTTAGGTTAAACAATAAGAGTTTATCGTATTTAATAAATTTTATTTAATAGCTAATTTGTATACTTCTACTTTGCTTTACAAAACGGGAATGAATTTTGGTATTTGAAATATTAATTAAGAACACAGCAAAAGGTTTACAGTTATTCTTTTGCTGTTGTTGTTGTCATTTAATATATAAAAATAACTTGTTTTAATGGAGTGCTATTTACGGATAAGATGTTGAAAGCTTTACTTAATTGAGTGATATCTAAAACTTTACTTAATTGAGTGATACTTAAAAGTAATTTTTCCTTCATAAGTAAATACCCTACAAAAATAAACAAAAAATAATATCAGTTTTAAATTCAGGTTCCGATGAGATAATATAAATATAAAAATAAAAAATAATACATTTTACTTTATATATATGTAAAAGCTGTAAATATATCAATACTTTTTCACATATATAGATCACATTTTTCTTTTTTTTCCTTTAGCTTAATAGCTAATATTTCAACTTATGTTTTTCATTTGCTCTACGATTTTCACCTTCATAAAAGACCTGTTGCAATTTAAGTAATCTAACTTTTTCTTCTTCCATTGATGTTTTTTATTCTTATGAGAAATAAATAATTCGTTAGAAAATGTTCGTTTAACTGCAGAAGAATTAAATTTTACTCCGCTTGAAGATGGTTTGATAGCGGGTTTGTTTTTTAATTCAGGAAGTTCCTTGCATTTCGACATCGTGCTTACTTCGAGTTCGTCAGGAAAATCCTCTTCCAAGATAGAACTGTTGTTCACAGAATCCATATTGTCAAGAAATTCTTCTTCCATTTTTTCATCATAAATATTATTATTCGCTATTAAAAAATCACAATAAAATAACAAATAATTTTAACTAAGTTACACATTTTCTTACCGTCATTATCGAATGGATTGTACAATCCTGTTGCACTGTTTCCAACCACAGATAATATTTTTTTCTGAGACTGCAGATACTGATGCATTGGAAGATGTACCGCCACCAGTACGGTATGTCTCACGCTTTTCAGTGACCAGCTCCATTTTAGACTTTCGCTTCATATTGTCGTACTTGTCCCTTAAAGTTTTCCATGGAAGGTGCATTCCACTCTGGCTCTTAAAGGATTCTTCCAACTTCATCCATGCTTCATTTTTTATTTTCCAATTGACTGCGTCTGATTTTTTGTTCTCCAATACATGTTTTTGACTTATAACCAAATCTACAAGCAGCAGTTCCTCTTCAGTGGTAAAATTTTTCCCACGTTGCTTTTTATCCGTCATCGTTTAAGATTTTATTTATTTTTCAAAATATTTGTTTTCTTAATTTTATTTTGTGTTATTTTTTTCACTATTGGAAAACAGCTGATTTATGTTGTCACTTGAAGACAGGGTTCCCAACTTTCATAACAATTTTGAGAGATATTGCCAAATGAAAATAATGTTTTTGTCGGTATATTGAGAAAACCAAAATTGTTAACGGACAGTTTATCAGTCTAATAAATTTATGTCAACATTTAGTAACTGGCAGTTTGTCGACACATTGAGAAAACGGGCCTTAGCCTTGGGTTCATCAGGTGAATTGCATATATTCTTGTTGTTGACTTCAGTGGACATAGTTATTTCTGGATCCGGATTTGTAGGTAGTAATGCAAGACGATGTATAGGACGTTTGAACAATCCTGATTCAGTTTTTATTTCTGCAACTCTTGCTGCACCGTCATCACCAGTATAAACCTTAATAATTCTAAATTAAAATAAATTCCAATGGCCGTTTCATAACGGGTGTACTGTCTACCTTGATAATAACCATGTCCCAAATTTTGAGGTTGCTAAACTGTTTTTGCCATTTACCTCGTTGTTGTAGTTCGTTTAAGTATTCCGTGCACTGTCTGTTCCAAAAAGCCTACTTAAGGTGGGATATCAATATCCAATGGGATAGAGTTGCCATGTTTTGCACTTTTGCCTTGCTGTCTACTTGAGATGTGAGAGCTTCACCAATAAGGAAATGATCCGGTGTTAATGCTTCAACATCATTTGGGTCATCTTTCATGGGCGTTATAGGGCGAGAGTTTAGTATAGCCTCAATTTCCACTATGATTGTCTTTAATTCTTCTTGAGTTAAAGATGCATTTGCGACGCTCCGGACCAAAAGATGTTTTGCCGATTTTACGGCTGCCTCCCATAAGCCTCCAAAATGTGGTGCTCTAGGTGGAATAAAATTGAACTGTATTCCCCTTGAGCTAGAAGCGGAAACAATTGACTCTTGCGCCTTACAGGAATAAATGCTAGCTGATTTTTTGCTCCAACAAAATTGGTGGCGTTATCACAATAAATATTTTGGCATCGTCCCCGACGGTCAATAATTCGTTTTAGGGCACCAATAAAAGCATCTGTTGATAAATCCGATACCAATTCAAGATGAACTGCCTTTGTAGAAAAACAGCAGAATACAGCGATATATGCTTTCGTTGGTCGTTTGCCTCTAATCCTGTAATGAATCCAAAAGGGTCCACAATAATCTACACCAGTGTTGATAAACTGCCGCGCTGGTGTAACTCTAGTATGAGGTAGATTGCCCATAATTTGTTGGCATAATTGTGGTCGTGCCTTGATACATCTTATGCATTTTTGGACTACGGACCGCGCCATTATTTTCCTTTTAATTGACCAAAATCTTTGTCTGATTATATTCAATAGTTCTTGGGGTCCACAATGGTTATTTTCTTCATAAATCATCGTAAATAAAAGTCTTGTATGCCTTACATTTTGGACGATCTTCGTTTTTCATTCGGGTGTTTCTCATGAATCTAAGAATGTACCCTACGATCCTTTGAAGGGTTCTGAAAGAGTTCTTGTGTGGGATATTATAAATGTAGTCATCGTTGGAGGTAGTAGCTGCTGAAGTTACAGTTGTTTTTTTTTCTCGATGTCATTAGAGATGAGTCGTTGTGAAAATGTAGGTGGCAATATTTCTTCTCTTCCATGCAGAAACAATGGGTCATAGAACCATAAAGCGCATTTAGAAAGTTTTGTTGCCGGTAGCCCTCTGGAAAGTAAATCTGCCGGATTGTCCTTGGATCTGACATGGCGCCATTGTTCGGGCAATGTCAATGACTGGATTTTTGAGACTCGATTAGCTACAAAAGTATGATAGAGCGAGGATTGGGTGTTTATCCAAGACAGTACTATTTCGGAGTCTGTCCATAAATATACAGCTTGATTTCTAATCTGAAGATCAGTTTTGACTCTATGCATAAGTTGGGTAGCCGTAACGGCAGCACATAATTCCAAACGAGGCAGTGTCTGTTGTTTAAGGGGTGCAACGCGTGCCTTGAAGCAGAGTAATTGTACAATCATTCTTCTATCCTTAAGAGTTACGCGGATGTAAGCAACTGTTCCATAGGCCTTTCCAGAAGCATCTGCGAATATATGCAGTTGTGTTTGAGCTGGGATTTCTCCCTTGAAAATGTGTCTTGATATTTTGAGATTGTCCAGGCTGTCTAACTCATTCCTGAATCAAGTCCAAGGTTCATGAAGGTCCTCAGGCAATGGTTCATCCCAGTCCAGTTTGAATTGCCATAGTTGTTGGATGAACATTTTTGCCCTGACCACTACAGGTGCTAGTAGGGCAAGCGGATCGAACAATCTTGCCAAATCTGAGGTTACATAACGCTTTGAGACAGTAGTTGGAGGATTAGTTTTTACCTTGACGCAAAACTGGTCTGTCTTGGGTACCCATAATAATCCTAAAGTTTTTATTGTATTGGTGCTGTTACTGTTGAAATCTAAATCCACCACTTGATCAGCAAGTGGAATATTCTTTAGTAATGAAGGGTGATTTGCGCACCATTTTTTCAGATTAAAGCCATGTCCTTTAAAATTTTTTTTTCACATATTATTTATTGAATCTTTCCTTTCAGAATTTACAATAAGTATTCAAATCTTCAAAAGTTGTTATTGCCACTGCAACGTACAACTAAAAGTGCACATCAAAAGTAAATTTATCTGATCAGATCATTTGATTCAACCCTTTTGAGACGTCTGTGACCCTCGAATACAAATAAATCTCTTACAAGACGGTTGGGATGTTCTGTAATCCTAGAGATGTAATTGACACTTGTTATTTTTATTTCCTCTCGAACTAAGGGCACCTTCAGATCTTTGTGGATGTTACTGTTTCTCATATACCAAGGAGTACCTGTTATTATTCTAAGAAGTCTAGATTGCCGTCTTTGAAGCTTCTCCACATTGGATGGTGAGGCTGCTCCCACAGTTGGATACCATAAAGCCAAATAGGTTTCAATACTGACTAATACAAAAGCAGTTTTAGTTCTAAATCAAGGATTGACTTAGGTCCAATGAGCCAGTAAAGTTGTGCTGTTCTGAGTTTGATCTGGGTAATTTTGGCAGCTATATGGTGAGCCCAGGTAAAGCGACGGTCGAGATGGATGCCCAGATATTTTACACTACTATATTCTGGTACTGTCACACCATTAATCTTGATGGGCGGACAATTTCCCCTTCTCAGTGTAAACCTGATGTGCATGCATTTAGAAACATTGACTTTTATCTTCCATTTCAGCATCCAATTTTCCAAATCACTAACATGAGATTGAAGTCTTTGTGACGCAACTGTAGAATCTCTATGAATACTTAAAAACGCCGTATCATCCGCAAAAGTAGACGTGTGAGCCACTAAACTTGTAGGCATATCTGCAGTGAACAATAAGTAAAGGAACGGCCCTAGAATACTTCCTTGTGGTACGCCAGCAGATATCTTTCTGCGGGAAGAGGTGACATCTTTTGATTTTATTTGGAAATATCTATCCCATAAGTAACTTTTTAGCAATTTATGCACATTCTTTGGTAAAAACTGCGTGATCTTAAAAAGAAGTCCTTCGTGCCAGACCTTATCGAAGGCTTGAGATATATCAATAAATAGCGCAGAGCAGTACTGCTTGTTCTCAAAAGCACGTCTAATTAAATTGGTAATTCTGTGCACTTGCTGAATCGTGCTATGTTTTCGCCTAAAACCAAACTGATGCTCGGGAACTATGGCATTGGCATCAAACTATTAAACTATTAAGCAGCATTTTTTCGAACATCTTAGAAAGTATGAGGAGTAAAGTTATTGGACGATATGATGATACTTGCGTCATGTCCTCGCCTGGTTTAGATATCATCACTAAATCAGATAATTTCCAAGATGCAGGAAAGTAGCCTATTCGCAACATAGAGTTAAAGATAAACAATATAAAACGCACGGCCGATGTAGGCAAATTTTTAATCATTGTCGCAGTTATTTTGTCACAACCAGGTGATTTGTTCGGCTTTAGGCTCTGGATGACGGCAATCACTGCAGACAGCCGGAACTTGATCGTCGATTGTAACTGAATTGTTTGGTATAAAAACATTATCTAAGTAGTTGGCAAAAGCGTCCACTTTCTGTTCTACGCTTTTTGCCCAATCACCGTGCTGTAGTCGTAAAGGGGATTCATGCAAAGTAGGTCTCCTCATTTTTCTTACTGCCTTCCATAAACTGTACTCCGAGTCTTTCGTTGCGTCCAAATTTTGCAAGTATATTTGCAGGTTCGACTCTTTGTCCTTCTGCAAAGCGTCACGCAGAAGTCTTTGGCACTGATTAAGTTGAAACTTTAGACCAGGAGAACGATATTCTTGCCATTGGCGTCTTAAATTCCTTTTTTGGCGTAACAGTGCTTCTATGTTATTAGAGCAGGGAAATTTTCGTTTTCTTACCAAAGGGGTAGAGGATGTAGATACCCTAGCAGCTTCACTTAAGATGTTAGTAAACTGGCGGACGCCGGATTCAATTTCCTGTTCACACTTCAAAGAGATATTTGATGGCAGGTGCGAGCTTACGAACATTTTGTATTTCCGCCAATTTGTCCTCGTCTGAAGATAATTTTGCTCCAGTAGGTTTGTAACAGGCACAAATGTTAGGATGGTTGGTGAGTGATCAGAAGACAGATACAATGACGGGTGCATACGAAGATTTTCACGTCTAATATTTCTTACTACGGCAAAATCTATGACATCCGGAATTTTGTTTGGATCAGTTGGCCAATAAGTAGGATGACCATCAGACAAGGCAACCATTCTGTTCGAAGATACTGCGTCCAATAGCTGTCTTCCTCTCGGAGTAATGACACGTGATCCCCAGAATGTGTGTTTTGCATTATAATCAACTGCTGCAATAAATTTCGGACCCAGCGTGTTGAATTAATCGAGGAAATGTGTCTTGGAGGACAATAAAGTGCTGATATTGTAACACCAAAGTAGGGTAAATTAATTGATGTTGCTTGAATGTAATCTTGGGTGAATTCTGGCAATGGAAAGTGCCTAATGTCCTTGTGAACAAGAATAGCTGCCCCTCCGCATGCCCTACCACTAGGGTGTTTTGCGTCATATGTGTAGTAGTCATTAATTCTAAAGCAGTTTTTGTCCGAGAAGTGTGTTTCCGATATTAGCATGACATCAATTTGGTAAGTATATAAGAAGTTTTGTACTTCGTTTTTATGATGGCGTTCCAAAAGCACATTTTTAGGGTGTTCCTGTCTTATTTACTAAAATCTGCATAAGCATATTTTGGTTTTGTAGCAGCTGTTGCAACATGTTCTGCATGTTAGTCATAAAATCACTCATTGTTTGGATTATAGTATCAATTGAATTTTGGGAATTCGAATATGCAGTTGGAATGCCTTCTTTTAGAGCGGCAGCATATGAAAAAGCATCTGGAAATTTACTTGTGGTTTGGGCAGCATTTTTGGAGTTTGTCTGTTGTGGAATGGTGGGCTAAGGTAAACTTGGGATGTTTGATTCACGGTACTGATTATATATATATTTGACCACCGCTTTATTTTTGAGTTCCAAGTATACTTTGCATCCTCGATAATTAGCCGTGTGGTTTTCACCGCAGTTACTGCATTTTTTACAGCTAACTTCAGTTTTCGGGTGGGGACATTCACTGCTTCTGTGTACGTCTCCGCACCTGACGCATACTGCCGGTAATTTGCAGAAAGATTTTGTGTGCCCAAATTCTTGGCAATTTTGACACTGAGGGGGGCCTTTACGTTTAATGGGTTCCTCTACATATATTCGACGGTTTAGAAGATACCGTAATCCATATATAGGATGATTGTCACCTTTTTTGCTTATATTGTTCGAGTTAAATTCTATTTCGACTCTAAAAAGCGGTTGTGGAATTTTATTTTTATTTAAAATATTATTATATGAATTGGTTTGATATTTATATGAATTGAATTGACTTCATACCCTTCCGATTGAAGGGCATTCTTAATATCGCTAATAGGTACAGTACTGTCAATGCCTTTAATGATTACGTATAAACCTTTTGCACTTTTGAGGTGATAAGTATAGTAGTTTTTCTTTTCAGTATCGAACTTGTTCACAATTGCTCTAAAAATCTTTTTATCTTTGGCTTGGATTTTGGTTTCCTGAATATTACCCTTTCGTAGAGAAACAACGTAGAAATTGTCTTTGCCAACAAGCTGTGTCAAATTGGTAGTTGGCTGTCGTAGGTACAGTGGTGGGTGTTTGAAGTTCTATTTTGCAGGTATATTGTCTTCCATCTCTTTTTCTGCAAGAATTGCAAAACGGTTTGCGTTATCAGTGGTATTTTTTGCCTGTTTTGGATGTGGTTCCAACGTGCAGGCTGCTCTAGGGCTGGACTTACGTTTCGTTATTGTGATATAACGGTCCATACGGTCCTAATTGTTGTAGTTTCCTTATTTACGTCCAGTGATTGCAAAATATCTTCAATGTTCTTATGATTACCCAAAAGAGAGGTATGGGGTAGATTCGTATTTGGCCCAACACACTTATTTAAATTTTGACCACTCGCACAATTGCTGATTTTTTTTCACTTATTGGGTCGCTAATGTAGCGTACCCGATTTGCAGGCTTCGCTGTCAAATAACGCGAGTCATCAATTTTTTATTTATATTAACTGTTTCACATCCTTTTGAAGTAATGATCACGTAAGTATTTCTATCATTAAAACTCAGTCTGCGTTCATTAGCACTTGCACTTGACTCACTCATTAATTAGGTAACGGCCTTTATATTTTTTTTACTTATTTGATTGTTGTCTGTCTTTATGCAGTTTTCTTTTCTTTTTTAAACTTTATTAAGTTTAAGTTGTTTTGTTTTTTTTATTCTTTTTTTTGATTTTAGTTGTAATAAAACACCTACTCCAAATATTTTTTATAATTTGCCGACTGAACGTCCGTACACTTTAAGTGCCGCGAACTAATGTATGTCTTTTTAAAATGATGATAAGTTCCTTCTGTATTTCCAATGCGATATTAAAGTTGTCGGCACTACCAAGACCATCATCTGCAATTTTTTGTAAACATTTAGTAGCAAGATAAGGTGCTGCTCGTGTGCCGGATCTTCTCTCCAAAAGATTTGCTGAAATTTTTGGTCATCTGGATGAATTAAAATCTGTCTATACATCTTTTCTATGTCGGTAGTAAAGACAAATTTTGGTAATCGGAAACGTAGTAGAATTGAAAATAATTCACTTTGAAGAGTTGGTCCAGTATACATAAGATCATTCAATGAATGACCCGATGATGTTTTTGCTGATGTATCGAAAACTACTCTGAGCTTTGTTGTGGTACTATCTGGTTTCAAGACACAGTGGTGAGGAATAAGATATTTGGGATCGGATATAGTATTAATATTAATCTTCTTCTTTATGTCCCAACTGTTCGTAATCTTGCATAAATTTTATGTACTGAGTTCGCATGTCTTCCTTATATAAAAGTCGACGTTCCAAAGCAAAGAATCTGTTGTAAGCCATTGGTTGGGACTCTCCAAACGCTGTTGGGTTTTCTCGAAACAGGAGACTGACTATAAAGCGACCACCTTCATTGGTGAGTGTATGTTGAGTGAAATGAAATTCGCATTGCTTTTCTGATGGTGACAGACCTTTTTCGCTGACTTCAATCTCGTCTAGTTTCCAAAGATTCTCTATAGCTTCTTCTAATGAAGTGTCATCAAATACTCCACATGTAAGTGAAGATGATGGTTTTGGGGATGGATTCTTTCCAATTGCGCCGCCCACAGTCCAACCTAATACCGTATTTTGCAAGGTTAGTAGTTTGTCGGCCAGATGTATTGTTCCATGTTGAACTAATTTGTAATAGAATTCTGCTCCAAGCAGCAAATTTACCTTTTCCTGCTGATAAAAATGAGGATCAGTCAGCTGTATATTTTTTGGAATATCCCACGTTGAAGGGTCGATGTACTGGCTGGGTTGAGCAGAAATTGTGCTTGGCAGGACATAAGCGTATACATTCGCAGAGAAATTATGATCTATGGATTTCATATTGATATCAACACGATATTGAGATTTTCTTTGTATTTCACCAATGCCATCAAGACAAAGTGATGCCGCCAATGGTGAGATGGATAATTTTTGACAAAGACGTTTTGATACAATGTTAACTTGGGATCCGGAATCTAACACTGCTCTAAATTCATCGGAGGCACCATTTGAGACTGTTATTATAACTTTTGCTGTTGCTGGCAGAACGTAACCTTTGCTCCCTACAGCGTCGTTAGTTTTTGTCGATGTAGCTGCTACGACCCTTGAATGATTTAGAGTTTAGAAGCCTGGGCGGTCCGCAGAGGTGGTGTTCGGGGATATAGTTGCGTTGGCTATAGGTTGCTTTTGTTGAGTGCCTAATGGCCCTTTGCCTTTTTGAGATTTGTTCCCTTTTTGTAAGTGGAGCAACGTATTGTGTTTTTTGGGACACTTTCGGCAACTACCATGATTGCATGATTTTGAATCATGGTCATTTCCGACGCAGTTGACACATAAGTTGTATTGTTGGACCCAACGCAGTCGCTCTATTTCTAATAATTGAAGGAATTTTCTACAGTGATATAATTTATGGTCACTGTGGTGGCATAATGCGCATTTGCCATTATTGTTGGATGTTATTATTGCTGACACTGCTTTGTGTGTTGCTTTTTCTTTTGTGGAAATTGCCTCCATTGATTGGAATTGACGCTCCAGAAATGATAAAAAATCGGTTATGGTTGGTATGCCTCTTGGGTTAGTTAATGACTACATGTATCAGATATGTGTGTTCCTGTCAAGTTTTTTAATCATTAGTTGTATGAGTAACGCGTCCCATGAAGAAGTTTCATTTCCCAAATTGTTTAATGCCAATATACACTCTTTTGTGGTGTCATGGTCATGATCGAATTCGATTAAATCGTTAGTGCAATTGGAAAATTTTTTAAGAGCCATCTTGAAATATTTATTTAAGAAGAGGTGATAAAACTTGGGAATAAAATTGGGTCAAAAATGCCTGCCAGCGATTTAACAGCCAGTAATAAAGAAAACAAAATATTATTAATTAATTCCTAATTTCAAATTAATTTTCCCCGAAATTAAATTTTTATTGAGCCCGTTGGTAACCCTTTTCTATTCTTTCGTTGTCTTCTCTAAACCGTTTGTTATTGTGTATAAATATTCAATATTTTGTTAAGGCCCCTGGAGACGATCAAATAAATTCGTCAAATAATGCATAAGTGTGAGTGTTGTGTGATTGAAGTTAAAAAGGAGACGTTCAAATCAATTCGTCAACCGTCATTTGCATTTCGATTTTATAGTGTGCGCTTCGCAAAATGTCTTCATCGGATGACGATTTATTTATTGCCTTTAACATCTTGTGCAATTTTATTAAGAAAAAAAGGAAAATATGAAAAAAAGGAAAAAACTTTGAATAAAAAATTTCATATTATTTTCTTTTTCTTCTCTATTACTTTTTCTTCCAGTTTTACATGCAACATTAATATTTTGCAGTTAATTCTAATATAGTTTTTCTTCATGTTTGCACTTCTCCATGATGGCAAAAACGTTTACCAAACACAATTTAACGTCTTAAAAATATAATAAATAAAATATACACACACAAAATACATATGTATATACACATAAAATATAAAATATACATTCACAATAAAAAATATGTCCTTGTTTATTACTACATTATTCACAATAAAAAAATATTTGTTTGTTTATCCGCGCATTGATGATGTGTTCATTACGACGATATCGAAGCAAATGAGATATTGCTTGTCAATCAGAATTGGAGACGATCAAATAAAAATTCGTCAAATGAAAAAATCAAAATGTTTTGATTTTCATCAATCAAAGCCGACAACGTATACGTATATAACGACAACACTCACACATATAAGACGTTGATGGTTTTATTTGATCGTCTCCATGGCCCACTATAAATATTTTGTTACTTACAGTTGTTGTTGGCTTTTATTATATGCTGTTGTTGTTGTGGTACAGTAGCCTTGATGAATTTTGTTAACTGCTGGGTCTGTGTCAAATGTTGCTGATTTTTTAACGACATTGATCTTTTTTTGTTGCTTGCAATGTTTGTCCCGTTAGTGAATTTTTGAGATTTGGAAATTTTATTTCTTTTCTATTTATTAAAAAATTGTTTTTGTACTAATCCGGTTCGAAGTGACCAAATGTTTAAGGGTCTGCCTTAAAGATTAATAAAACACGTTTCCTTTGATTTTTGTTAAGTTCAAAATATATGTATTTTTTTCGGTTTCAATTCCCTGATGCTTTTTCCTTTTCCATTATTTAATGAAATATGTATAATGTATTTCCTTTTTTGTCCTTTAATTTTTGTTAAACTTTTTTGTATTTAACTTATAATTTTAATTTTAATTTAACAAATTTTAATTTTGATTTTTTTTGCCGCTGTTTGTTCTGCTTGTAAGTCATACATCAAGAAGAAAAAAAAAAAGATCAAATAAAAAAAATGTACATGAACTGTTATATAAGAAAGAAAATAAGTGCGCGAAATTTACAAACAATATTGCCACTTTAGCGTGTTTCTAACCACTTACATTTAACAATATTTTCATTTCCAATTCTTATTATATTTTTTTGTCTTTTTGAGGGTTTAATTACAATATTTTCACAAATTTATTTATTAATAGTAGGTAAATTTACTAAGTAAATAATTATTGTATTGCTTGAGGTAACTCCAATATCTGAAAATTCTAAAGCCTCATCGATATTGGAATATGGGAATTGTTCATAGTCTAATTGCTTTTTTATTTCGTCAATTTCTTGCTCGGACAACATAAAGGTATTTATGACTCCTGCTTTGGCCCATTGTAGAGCATATTGAATCTTCAATATTTCTTCTTTTATTAATTTTAATCTCTAAATAAAATTTTGTTCAAATTCTTTTCTAAACTCGTCTTCAGTCTGTATATTATTTAATATTGTGTTTGTTACATTAGTCATTAGGTTTAGTCTTGTGACGGTATCCATATTCGTGTCTGTTCGTGTTTTCTAACATGTTATTTATTTTATTGGCATTTTAGTCTGAGCTGCCAATAATTTATTACGCAGGTTTCCATGATTAACTTTACTGTTTATTTAACTTCAAATGATTTTTCGTTTGTAACGGAATGTATGGTGAGATTATGCTGTTGAGCTGCTCCATGAAAAATTCAACAGTGTCTAAAAGATGATATTCTTGTTTTAAACATCTTACTATTTCGCTCAGGGTTGAGTGTGCTCTTTCTACCTGACCGTTAGTCAGGGTAGGGTCAGCAAAATATAATTGAATTCTTAATCATTGCATTAAGGATTGGAATGTAGGTGTTTTAAAGCCTGGTTCATTGTCTAACGTTATTTTTCTTGCTGCAGGAAAAGTCTGCAATATATCCAATAGTTTTTGGTCTAAATTTGTTTTGTTTTCTATTTGTTTTATTACAAGAAATTTTGAATAAGCGTCAATACATGTAAGGAATTTCAAACTTTGGGCATAAAAAATGTCAATGTGAAGGATCTCTCCCTACTCCTACTTAGTTGGTTTCCAATCATATTTCGCTTTATTGCAAATATCACAATGCCTAATAAATTCCTTAAAATTAACACCATACAAATAATTTCTCAAGGTCTTTAACGACCAAACTATAGCGAATATCTCCTTTTCATTTTGTTCAATGGAAGTCAGTGTTTTTGAGATAAAAATTATAGGTTTGCCCTCTTGGGTTCAGACGGCTCCAACTGCTGCGTTAGACGCGAATTATGTTTGTGGTCCGAACGTAATAAAAAAATAAAACACACTGCTTGTTTGGTTGCTGAATTAATAATAATCATTACAATTTTTATTTGTCTTATTTATACTTTTTAATAATATTTTGACCTAATTAATTTATAAAAATTGCAAGTTAATAAAATAATTAATAATTGCTTATTTAATAATACATTTTTTTGTTAATTCCAAGAATAGAATAAATAAAGTTAATAATGAACTTTAAATAGGTCAGTGAATAAAATAATAAAATGTAGTTCTTAGAAATATTTCGGAAGTAAATTAATAAATAAATAAATTGATGACATCGAATAAATTAAGTAGGTTGATTAAAAGCTGTTGTTGACCTAGCTGGTTTGGGAGGTGCTGTTATGTGGTTTTCCATAACTCCTCCCCCCCTGGAGTAAAGTGAAGGCCACAAGGAAAACGTAGGGGCTGGAACGTTGTCTGGAAAATTTGGTATGAATTGGATTTTAGTTCTTTTCTTTGCAACAAAAAGCAGGGCTGCAGTAAATATAATGCTTAACAAACAGGTTGTTAAAGTTATAATGTTGTTTTTCTTTGATGTTGTTTCGTGATTTTCTATTTGATAATTCCTCAGTTTTTCAAGACACAGTTTGTCTGTTATTGCTTTTGCGTTTACTTTGGAGTTAATTATTAGTGGTAGAAAAATTTCATCTTTGTAGAACATGGGATTGTCTTTGTAGATTTCACCATTGATGTTGATCGAGCAGTTGTTTTAGTAGAGGATAGCTGTTCCCTTAATCTCGTAAGTGTCGTTATTGCAGCTAGTTGTAACAGTAGTATTCTTCACATTGACGAAAAGTAGATAGTTTGGTTCAGGCTGCGTAATAAGATTTATGTTACCAACATCTTCCAGGTCACATAGAGCATCTTTGTTATTGATTATTTGTGCAGTGCACGTGGAATTAGCTGTATATTCAGTGTATGGTGAGTTCTTGCAGTAGTAACTGTTCTCTACTCTTGGGCAAGGTTCGTTGAAAAATTGAATGTGGTTTTTATTGAAAGCTAAATATGGTTTTATTTTTATTTGTTTTGTGTTATTTAATGTCCAAGCAGTTCATATATTTGTTCTTTTGAGCTTGTTTTAATTGTATAACTATATATTTGATCTAGCTCTGTAGTGCTTAGTATGAACTTTGATATTACGTTTAGTTTTGATAAGATAATTGCTTCAGCGATGTTAGCTAAATGATTATTTAAAAGTTCTATATTATAATTAATTTGGCTGATATATTGAAGCTCGAAAAATTGTTCATCTTCTTTTAAGATATTGTTAGCTAATTTATTGATGTAGGTCTCTATTCTATCCTGCTCTTTGTTTATATGATTTGTTATGTTTTGTATCCTTTCCTGCATTTTTAAATTTATTTGGTTCTGGTCTGTTAGTAGAGTCTCGATATGTGTTGTGTTAGTTCTGATGTCTTGTATTTGTTTATTTATAAGAAGTGCGTCTTTGGCGTCCATGTTGCCTGTAATAAATTTAATGGTGGTGCCTAGTCCGTTAATAAGTCCACGTTTATGTCGTCTATATGGCATAAGGATATGTATTTTATTGTTTAGTTCGTCGAGTTTTGGTCTAGTTATTTTTATGAAACTCGTAGTTCTGTGGTTCTTCTCAAAAATGGAGATAGCGTCTTGAATTTTGTTGGTAATTTTCGCATATTCGTCAAGGTTAATGATATGTATCAGGTTATTGTGATTAGTAATTATCCTTGCGTTGCCTAATCGGAATCTTACTATTTTCTGTTCTTTACTTATTTGTTGTATGTCTACGGTTTGTGATAGTACTAGTGGTATCCAAGTCCAGAGTAGTATGTGGTACATCCTGGTGATAAGGAGTTGATACTCCCCGGCTTCTTTTTATATCTTCGATATTCCCTCGAAGGTAGCACTTTTTACTGCGATATTCCTTCACAGTCCTTTAGGATGTGCGTTTTCCTTCGATATTCCCTCGAAGTTTATGCTCGCTATTCCTTTAGGTAGCACTTTTATAGAGAAAACCGTTCACACAGGCCTAGCCGACTGCGCCAATTACGTTTGTGGTCCGAACGTAATAAAAAAAAAAAATAAAACACACTGCTTGTTTGGTTGCTGAATTAATAATAATCATTACAATTTTTATTTGTCTTATTTATACTTTTTAATAATATTTTGACCTAATTAATTTATAAAAATTGCAAGTTAATAAAATAATTAATAATTGCTTATTTAATAATACAATTTGTTAATTCCAAGAATAGAATAAATAAAGTTAATAATGAACTTTAAATAGGTCAGTGAATAAAATAATAAAATGTAGTTCTTAGAAATATTTCGGAAGTAAATTAATAAACAAATAAATTGATGACATCGAATAAATTAAGTAGGTTGATTAAAAGCTGTTGTTGACCTGGCTGGTTTGGGAGGTGCTGTTATATGGTTTTCCATAACTCGCGCCAGTGTAATTTTTTTATTAAAGTCAGGTTGCGCTATCGCAACTTGCATAGTTAACAAATTTTTTAATTTATTGAAAGCGGTTTATGCCTTCAAATAGAATTCTATTGCTGTCTTTTTGGACATATATTGTGAAATTCTTCCATTCTCTCCTGTAAGATATTTTGTTAATGGTTTTGAAATTTTAGCATAATCTTTTATAAATTTTCTGTAGTACCCAGTTATACCAAGAAATTCTCTCAACTGTCTAAGAGTTTTAGGTTCAGGATAGTTTACTATAGCCTCTATTTTACCTAGATCGGTTTTAATTATTCCATGGGCAACAATATAACCCAAAAACTCTACTTCTTTCTTAAAGAATTTCGATTTATCCAAGGAGATTTTCATATTAGAATCCTTAAGTCTTTGGACTACCATATTTAAATGTTTCTTATGTTCTTCTAAATTTTCAGAGTAAACTATTATATCATCTATATAGACATTGCAAAATTTCCCTATATAGTCCCTTAAAATATTATCCATGGCGCTTTGGAAAATGCTTGATGCATTTTTTAGTCCAAAAGGTAGTCTAACAAATTCATATTTTCCATTATTTATGGAAAATGCAGTTTTCTCAATATTCTCCGGTTTCATTAAGATTTGATGGAAGCCGGATTCGAGATCAATGGTGGAAAAGTACTTTGTTTTTCCCAAATTAGACAGTATAACATTACAATCCGGTATCGGATATTTATATGATATAATGTTTTCATTTAATTTTTTATAATCAATAACCATCCGCATTTTATATATCCCATCTTCATTAATTCCTTTTTTTGGCACTATCCATAATGGGGAGTTGTAAAGGCTTTTACGTAAAATTCCGTTATTTAATAGCTTTTGTATTTCTTTATTTACGAATGAATTTACTGAGAGAGGATAGGGATATTGCTTACTCCATATAGGAGTTTCAGCAATTGTACGTATCTCAGCTTTAATATCCGTTCTAAATGGTAAAATTGTATTAATTTTTGAATGCAAATTATCTATTTTTTTACGAATTTCACATTCTAATCTATCAACTGTATTTTTCTCACAATTGAAAGTATCATCTTCATAAGGTTTGTACTAAAGATTATTTCCTGAGTCGGTAATTTTATTTATAATATTTTCCTCATCTTCCTTTCTATTATAATTAATAGTCCTACTAGATACTAACGCAGGTTTATTAAAATGTAAAAATTTATCCGTTTTATTGCCACAAGTAATTGTGCCATTTTCAAAATCAAGTTTAATATTAGCTTTTTTCAAAAAATTATATCCTATTAACAAATCAGATTCTAAGTTGGGAATTTCATAGACTCTTTCACTTATACCAAAAAGTCTTGCTTCATAGAAATGGTCAATAATAGTGAATCCATATATATTTTTAATTCTCTTTTTAACTACTAATTTTTCCTCTTAGTAAGGACATTTGGGCTGCAATAACAACAAGTTACCCCACTGTCAATTAAAATTCTGTAAGTCCTTCCGGATGCTCCTGTCCTGATGATGTAGGGCAATCCGGGGTCACGTCTAAAAAAGCAGTTTCGTTTAAATTATTTATTCTTTGTATCTTATTATTTGGTTGAGAACTAAACTGTTCACTTGGTTGTTGTCTTTTTAAGCCATGATTAAATTGAGATCTTTGAAAAAATTGATTGGAGTTTTGTGGTCGTTGTTGCCATTGACCGAATTGTGGTCCTCGAGCGTAATTTTGAGTATGCCCATTTTGTGGAATTTTATTTGTGTTCACAGCAAGATTTGCCGACTACCGAATTCCATCGGCTCAGGCTTTGCCTGACGTACGTGTTGATTATTTCGGTACTGAAAATTGTTGTTGTGATTTCTGGGAGGAAATCGTAAAACATTTTGGTTATTTTTTGGACTTTGGTTATTGAATTGATTTCTGTTAAATTGTACCGCAAAATTAACCCTAAAATGATTAGCTTCTAGTTCCTGAGCCTTGGCTAAAGCATTAGGTAAATTAGAAGGTGACAATGAAAATAGAATATTTGCCAATGGCGGGTTTAATCCAGTAATAAAAACTCTAAAAGCATATTGACGGTTTTTATTATTTAAATAATAATAATTTAATTAATAATAACAAATTAATTTAATTGTCAAAGCAGAATTTGAACCGTGAGTCATTATCGTCTTATTTATTAATAAGGTCAGTTTTTTATTCACTTCGTTATAGTAATCTAATATAGTCAAGGAACCCTGTCTCATAACACTTAATTTCTGTTCAATAATATGAATTGGCTTTTTGTCGGCATAGGCAAATCGAAACGAGCTATAATAGCATCAAAATTGAGTACGGTGGCATGAATTGTCAAAGTGTCATTTGCGTCGTCTAATATTTTATTGCGTAGAATTGTCAATGCCGCGAAGTACCTACGACTACCCCTAACATAAAGACTCATTGAATTGTTTGCTGCTTCTCGCCAACTCACATATGAATTATCCTTCCCATTAAAACTTGGAAGGGATTTAATAATGTCCAAACTTTCGTCACATCTTTTGGTTTCGTCAATAATTTCCTGTCTGTATTCAGTCACAGTATTTGTGACTGTAAGTCTGTTAAAGTTTTCCTTCAGCAATTCCAACTCTCTTAGAAGTGGTGCTGAAGATTGTGTAACTAGTCGTAAAACCTGTTCTGTGTCCATTCTGTTTGTTGTCATTTTCCTAAATAGTCCAGTAATTTCGTCAACTGAGTCTTCTATACTATATTTTCTTTCTAGTTCTGCTAATTCCTCGTCAACTATATCCAGTGTCCTGTTATTAGTCAAATATTTCAATTCCTCGTCCGTTAAATTTTCCACTACACTTTCTACTAAATAAGCCAGTTTTAAGCCTCACAATCAATACAACGAATACAAAATTATATGACTTAAATAATATTTTTTATAGGAAAATTAATCTTAAAAACAAACATACAAATCTTATCAAATAATCTTATATTTAAAATTCTCAGCTATCGACTTCAGATGGCCTCTTAAATGATGATTTCCTTCTTCAGATGTAGATACTGTGTTGTTTAATTGTGGTTTATCAAGATGATATTGTTGCAGAATTGTTTATTTGATGTTGTTCGTTTTTTAAAGTTGATGATTGCAGAATTTTTATGTTCACTGTAGAATTTTTATTAGATATTTGTTTTTTTTTGTATATTCCTTTTACTTCATTTAGAGTTCTGTTGCTATTCGTTTTTTAAAGTTGATGATTGCAGAATTGTTATTGTTCACTGTATTATTTTTGTTATTGTTCAATGTTTATTTTTTCTCCTTTTTAAAAGGATACTTATTTGAAATTTTTTTATCCTTTTCTAAAGGATACTCAATTGTTTTTTTTCTGGACCCTTTTTTTAAAAGGATCCCAGTTGAGCCCCCAATTAAATTGTTTATTTTAATTTAAAAAAAATAAATTTTTATTTTTCACTTTTCCCTTTTAAGTCTGGTATTACATTTCCGTCTACCACTGACTGACTAACTCTCTGCTTAATTCTAGATATCATACTTATACCTAATGAGAAGCACAATTCGTTAAAAAAAAACATTATAATGAACATAATTATTGCCATCCGATATCAATTTTTCATATTCAGCGATTCCAGTTGAAAACATTTTTTTGTAAACATTCTATCAACCGTCAGCAAATATTTTTTAGGTTCAATAAAACCCATTTAGCACAGTTTTTGTATAAAAGCATTTTCATGCAGTTTCCATAACTTGCATATGTCTTTCTTACACAACGTCTTCTCATCAACTAACTACTCGCCTCTTTTTTACATCTCAACTACATTCCCACATTTCGGCCGTCCTGACTCGGATTCGCCTTGAATTCATCATCATCAAAGCTGGTGTGCCAAGGCTTCATATACTCAGCGCATGTTGAAGTGCTTCTTGGCCCCTCGGTGATTCCAACTCGTACCACCTCATATGTATCATTGGCCTTTTCAATTATAACTTGGTACGTCCCGAAATACTTGGGTTTTAACTTTAGACCTGGGCCAAATTGGGTTCTTTTTATCGCAACTAAGTCACCAGTTTCGTATATTGTAGCCTTCTTACGCCTTAGATTGTACGACTTACGATTTTCATCTTGAACCTTGGCTAGCTGTTCTTTGGCATTTCGTCTAATTTCCTCTCCATCATCTTTAAAAGCTGCTACAATTTCTTCTCTAATAAGTTCATGAATGTCCCACTGGTCAGGGTACGCATCTTGGTGCCAAATAACAAATCAAACGGAGTGGTGTTGATACTTCGAGTATGCGTCGAATTGATGGCTTGCTGTACTTTTCCAACGTACTTATATCATTTTGTTGGGTCGTCTATGATTAACTTTGCCAAGACTGAAATGATAGTAGAGTTCAGCCTTTCGACCTGGCCTTTGGAACTAGGCAGACCAGTTGTAATCATGTGGTGTTTGATATTTTCACCTTTACAATAAATTTTAAAATCTTCAGAGGAAAATGCGGTTCCTCGGTCCGTAATTATTTGGACAGGATTACCAAAAACGATGCTCTGATCTTTTAGTCTATTGATGACCTCATTCGTTGTTGTTGATTTAGTTGGATACAGAAAGCAACATTTCGATAGTGGGCTAAACGGATGACTTCTCGTTGAAGAGCTTTCGGGACTACAATTTTATAAAGAATATTTTAAAAAATAATTATTGTAGTCGTGCTGGGTCTTTAAAATGTCTTTAATTGTTTGTAGATATTCTTCTTGCGCCTGCAATCGCCTTATTTTCTCTATGATGCTGTCTTCGGTCGTTATTGTCATCGGATAGCGTGATAAGGCATCGACATGCTTCATCCGTGCGCCTGGGCGATGTTCAACCGTATAGTCGAACTCTTCTAGAAATAAAATCCAACGAGCGACTCGAGTACAAAGATCTTTTTTCTCTAGAGTTTTGGTGAAAGCATTGCAATCCGCGACGAGCTTAAAGTGGGTTCCAAGTAGGTAAACTTTAAACTTTTTAAGGGCGGCGATGACTCCAAAATTACGATCTCGTAACTGCTATACCTCTTCTCTTGGCCAGTTGTTTTCCGAGTCATGTAGTAGATCGGGTGTAGGCAATTATCATCTGGTGATTTCTGAAGCAATGATAAATGGAGAAAGAAAGGGGAGAAGGTTTTGCTTTTGTTTTTCTCAGCCTGTTTAAATATTCCTGTATTGGAATTATTTTTTAGTGGCCTCATATTTCGGGGCATCAGGGGCTGGTACCCTTGTTTAGGATACTGTTAGAATATGATCTCCACAATGTACACAAGACTCTCATTTTTTTCCGAACTAACATAGTCGTACACCACAAACTGCATAACATGAGGCAATTGCCCATCATGTTGGGAAGAAAAGGAACGATTCGTTATTCTCTTCTAAATGTAAAATATAACTCTTTAGCAATCGTGAACGTGTAGCCCTAGGAACGAATATCCTTAGCATGGTATGTACCTACTGGCTTTCCTTCTAAATCCTCTAATGCATAATAACGTCTGCCTAATTTGCTACTTAAATGTTTCCCCATACCACTTTGCACAAAATTTCTTCTTTAAACCTCTTGACCGATGTGGAACGTTTCTGGTCTGGTTCTTAAATTTTATGTTCGCTGATTTTGTTCATAAGCACGTCTCAAATGTTTCCATTATTACCAATTGTAGATTATTCTCTCGCAATAAATTAATATTCGGTTCGGTATTCGGTTTTAAATTTCTCAGTATTCCGTAAGCAGATCCATGTGTTATCATATTGAGTCCAAATAAAGCGTGATAAGGTGACATTTTTATTGATTGATGATATGCGTTTCTAAGAGAACAACTAATTGCACTTAAATTTTCGTCCCATTTGGAGTGGTCTTGTTTGAGATAAGCTCTTAGGTAATTGATCGATTTACTCTTTCAGATGCATTTGATTGAGGTGAAAGGCATTTAAGTCGTTCGCTTTAAACTGGGATCCGTTATCACTTACGATTACTTCTGGTACACCATAAATAGGAAATATTTGTTTTTCCAAAAACTCTTTAATAGGAATGGATGTAAACTTTTCAATGGATGTAGCCACTGAAACTACGTTTAATGGATGTAGCCACTGAAACTTCGTTTAATGATCAAGCACAATTGGAATTCCGATATGTCCTGATTTACTCCGTGGATAACGTCCTATTAGGTCAACACATAATCTTTGAAAGGGGCGAATAGTTACAATCTGCTTACCCATTTCAGGCTTCATGATGAAGTTAGGATGTTTTGTAGTATAGTGCCATCACTTGTTTAGTTTTATTATTTTTAATCTAAGTAGTTTATTCGTTAAGTTTATTCGTTAAGTTTTAGATATAAAAGAAGAGAAATAAAATATTTGTGAAGCAATTAAATTTTAACACAAAACGAGATTAAATGGCGATCGTGACGAAAAAATAAAAAAAAATTTTTAAATAAAAAAAAAGATATGTGAAAAAAAGGATATTTAAAAAAAAAGATATTTAAAAAAAGGGATATTAAAAAAAGGATTTTAAAAAAAAAGGATATTTAAAAATAAAAGATTTGAAAAAAAGGATATGAAAAATTATTTCATTTAATGAAATAAATAAAAATTGTGGTATAAAAGCAATTATTATTGCATTCTTGTGGATTAAATAAAAATAAAAGGATTAAAATCGTATCCTATGTGGAAAATATATAAAAGGTACAAACTCAAACCACCAAGAAATAAATTCAAAGAGTTCTCCATTTTGCATTACTAGTGTAAAAGAAAAACAATTAGTTTGTTTTTGTATAAAAAAAAAAAAAAAATTTAGAAAATAAAAATGACACAAGCCTTGAAAAATATAATATCGAAAAGAACAATGTGGAACTGGAAGTCTGTGTGAGTGAAGATAAAATAAAAACATTTAGTTTTCTATATGAACTATAAAGAAAAATAGAGACAAATGTAATAAAAAAAATATTCGAAATTTCGAAAACAAATTTTCAAAAAAAAAAATAGAGAAAGGAGGCAACTATAAAAAATTAAAACAGTTTAAAGAGAGGTACAAAATTTAAAAAAAGACATATGAATAAAATATAATATGTGTGAATATAAAATACTACAAAAGAATAAAAAAAACATTGTAATGATTGCCAGAGAAAAGAATTCCTAATCAAAAAAAAAAAATAAATAGAAAACTGTTGAAAAAAAATATTAAATACTTTTATTAATTCGGTTAAAAAAAAAAGCAAAAGAATTGTGAACTTAATTTTTCTTAAATAAATCAATATTCCTAAAAAATACATACAAATATTTAGACAAAATGAGTCAAATTGTGAATGTTACTAAACAAACTAGCCGCTTGCTACCCCAAATAACCTAACAAGGCAAAACACCTTTAGGCAAATTAGATGAATTTTCACGTCATCCCTTCCAAGAAGTCGAACCATTGAGACAAATTTTTTTTTAATTGAATTAATACAAAAATTCGTGAAAAAATGGACTATAAAAATTAAAAATCGAAAATTGTCATAATTGTGGTATAGAGAAAATTTGTGAAAAAAAGGGAGACAAAAATAAAAAAAAATTTGAAATTTTGAAACAAAAAAGGTACTATGAAAAAAATCGAACAACAATATAAAATATGAAAAAAAGGATAACAATATAAAGAAGTGAAAAAAGGGCAGAACTCAATACAACAACCTTAAAAAGAGACAAATTAAAAAAAAATTTTTTTTGAAATTTAAAAAAAGAAAAGGAGCTAAGTTAAAAAAAAGACAACTATATAAAAAAAAAAGTTTTTCTGAAATGAATTTTTACAAAAAAAAAAAGGAATAAGGGATGGAAAATAAATTTTTTTTTGAAAAAACTTTGAATTGAAAAAACAAAACAAAATACAACAAAACCAACATTCAACATTTTTTTCTGAAATGAATTTTTACAAAAAAAAAAGGAAATAAGGGATGAAAAAAAAATTTTTTTTGAGAAAAAAACTTTGGATTAAAAAAAAAACAAAATCCAACAAAATCAACAATCAATATTTGAAAAATATTGTCAAGCAAGTAAATTTTTTTTTAATTATTACTGTTTTTATTATTTAATTAATTATATTATTATTAAATTAAATTATTGTTATTAGTGATAACATATAGTTACTATAAATAAATATATATATTAATCTTCTTTTGTATTTAAAAAAAAAACATTATGGGGACATCACAAAGTTTTTAAATAAAAATTCATGTTTCTAATTTCTATTTTCACTTTGAAAAATAATTCTTTATTTCAAATTCGGTTTACAATTTAGATCTATAAAAATTTACATATTAAATAAATTCATAAATAATATAATTTTTACTAATTTATTTAGTATGAATAGGGAGCAAACTTCTTATTACAAAATATAAATACTCTTTTTACAGACAGTATTGTGCACATGATTAATTAAAGTTGTGTTTTTTTGCACTTGGAATAATGTTTTTCCCTTTCACATTAGTTTAATACATATTTTAGTACAAGTCTACACTTGGAAAATTATTGTATATACATATATTACGATTGACAGTGGTGGTAACGATAATTCTAATAATTTTTAATTTGTAGCAAATGTCAAATTTTGACATTCATGTTTTTGAAAAATTAATTACCGAATTTTGTGCTGTGAAAAAACGGGTTTTACAGAGTAGAGTTTCATCGAAAAATTCAGAAAAAATAAGTGTATACATAACACTTCTAATTGAAAATTATAATGCCATTTTAGGATATGCAAAAACAAATACAGATAGTTTATTGGAGAATCATAAAGCTTTAATTTTTTCTAAAATCGAAAGTTGTAGGGTAATTTTATTAAAGTGTTTCGGAAAACTTAATTGTAATATAGAAATTCCGGAAAATTTAGATTTGGTAGTTCATTTAAATAACAACTTTGTAATAGAAGGTGAAATTGAAATCAATATGGCAACCGTTGACCAGAAAAGGTCATGCTTCAATGATTCGAGTAAACTATGGTGGTAATCCATTAACTTTACAATCATTTTTGGATAAAATCGAACTTATTGAAGATCTCACTGAACCAAATTTACAAACTACTTTTATAAACTTTGTTAAATCAAAACTTGAGGGAAAAGCGCGTGAGATACTACCCGATAGAATTGAAAGAATTGGTTATCAAAACAGCTTTGAAAAACGGAATAAAACCAGAGAATTCGAAGGTAATTGCGGGCAAGATTGCTGCTCTTAACCCTTCATTGCATCGTGATGGAAATTTCCATCATAACGTTTTTTCAAGAAAAAAAAAGAATGGAAACAGTGTGGTAAAAATTGCTTGATGTCGGCAACATCTCACATTAGTAGTTCACTCACTGAATTGTATTGTTAAGTAAAAAAGGGAATTCTCCACAAATACGTTGGTTTTGTTTTATTCCACTGCTATTTGGTAAAGTGTGCAAAAACTTAAGTACTTTTGGTGTTTTTTAAAGAAGGTCGGACGAAATTTTTTAAAATAAAAATCGAAAATGAGTGGAAAAAAGGTTAGTTCTAAATGTTTTAGTAAAATTGTTTAAATTTTTTTTTTAAATATCAATTATTATTTCAAAAAACTGTATGATGGAAATTTACATCATTATGCACTAGCTGTATTTATAATGTATTGCAAAAACTTATTTGTTATAAACTACAAAATAATGTTTTTTTTAGAAATATTTAAATGAAAAAGATATTGAAACATTTCTGGCTCAGGTTGAAGACGGTTTGCTATCAGAAGATAGTCTTGATGTTGAAAATTCTGATGAAGAGCACCAAGACGCTGTTGAAATTGCAAAAGTGTTGCAAGAGCAAAACATCCAGGATAATGTAGAGGACGAAGTCGAAGAAGACGATGCTATAGATGATCAGGAATCCTCTCGAACAGCTGAAGCATTGCCTTTATCTCAAGCTACTTGATTTGATAAAACCAAAAAAGAAAAAATTAGCATAACCTGTCCATTTGTTGTCCAAGAATACAATAAACACATGGGAGGCGTAGATCTTATGGACAGCTTTCTGGGAAAAAACCACATTACATTAAGGTCAAAAAAGTGGTACTTGCGAATTTTTTTTCATTTATTTGATTTTGCAGTTATAAATTCTTGGATAATTTATAAAAAAAATGATGGGGAAATAAATTTGTCTCAAAAGGATATACTAACTTTGAGTCAATTTAGAAATGAGTTGGCCTGTGTTTTATGCAATAAAGGGACGAATTCCAAGCGCGGGCGTCCAAGCATTTCAATTGAGCAAGAACTGTGTTCAAAGAGAAAAAGAGGTTGTACAACTCCTGCACCCCCAAAAGATATTAGAAAAAATGGTTTTGAACATTGGCCAAAAGTACGAGGATCACTCAGATGTAAATATCCAAATTGCAAAGGCTATTCGACAATATTTTGTAGCAAATGTGGAGTAAATTTATGTCTCAATAAGAACAATAATTGTTTTTCAATTATCATGTGGAATAAAAATAATATAAAAAGCTATATTTTATTTTGTGTCTTCTTTGTACTGAGCTAAACATGTAAATTTGCATGTTGATGGAAATTTCCTTCATATGAGTTTTTACTAATTTTCTGCTAATTACTTGAACTAAATATTTTTTTAATACTTTTTCCTTAATATAGAGCCTGAATTATAGCAGTATAATTTATTTCACGAAAAAATAAAAAATCATGCAATGAAGGGTTAATGTTAAAAACAATGATTTTACGGAATTTGCTAAACAAGCTGAAGAGCTGGCTGATTCCTTAAAACGTTCTTTCGTTGTGGAAGGTATTACACAGAACAAAGCTCATGAGATGGCAGTTGAACAAACAATTAGTGTTTGTCGTTTGAATGCAAAATCCACTTTAATCAATTTTAGCATCATCAGTCTTTAAAGACCCTAAGGAATTTGTTGCAAAACTATTAGTTGAGCAAACAACTGAAGTAAAGGAACAAGTTTTATCAATCCAAGGTCAGTCCAGAAATAGAAATAGTAATGTACGTTTTCATAATAATGATTTTCAAGCAAATCACTTTAGACAATTTCGGACCAATGCTTATCGAGGCAATAGTTTTAATCAACTTCGTAATAATTCTCATCAAAGGAACTATCGTGGAGATTATAACACCCATAATTACTCCAGGACAAACTATGGACATAATAACAATAATCAATTTCGGAATAATCCAGGGAATTACACAAGTCGCTTTGCGCGAAATAACAATTCAAGGGCTTCTGTTAAGACTTTAAACTCGGAAGTCCCTCAACAACAGCAACAAATGGAACAGCTTTAAAGCAAAATACAATTACTTCTTCATTCGATATTTTTAACAAACAATCTGTTCAAAAGTCTGTTTACAGTTTAAACTTAAATTATGCTGATTTCATTAAACTAAATTGTATAGATACAATTAAATCAGCTACTTTTCTTGTAGATACTCAAGCAGATGTCTCATTAATAAAAATTTCAAGTTTACAACCCAATATTATTTTAAATCAGAATGAAATTTTAAGTATTACCGGAATTACATATGATGCAAAATCAACACTAGGAACTATTTGTACAAATTTAATTATTTCGAATAATATAATACAACAGGTTTTTCATGTTGTTAATGATGATTTCAATATACCAGCTGATGGTATTTTAGGTAAAGATTTTCTTAGAAACAATAAGTGTTACATTGACTACGAAAACATGATTTTATCTGTTACTACTCATATTAAAAGATTACAAATACCTATATTTCAAGGAACGAATAACTTTACTTGTATTATACCACCAAGATGTGAGGTATTTAGAATTTTTAAATTACATGATATTAAGGAACCTATGTTTGTTGATCCGCAGGAAATTGAAAAGGGAGTCTTTATAGCGAAGGGAATTATTGATTCTGAGTATCCAATTTTACGAATAGTTAATATAACCGATGAAGTTAAATATGTTAGAAATGATAAAGTAAAGATGGAAAAATTACAAAATTATTACATATATTCAATTAACAAGCAGGATATAAATAACCAACGTGTTCAGGAATTAAAGGACATTCTAGAGAATCAAATGCCAAAAGACATCCAAAATGACTTAATGCCACTATGTGAATCTTATTCGGACATTTTTGCCCTTAAAGAGGACAAAATGACAATAAACAATTTTAATGACCAGAAACTCAGATTAGTTGATTCATCACCAGTCTATATTAAGAATTACAGGCTTGCCATATCTCAAAGAGAGGAAATAAATAGATAGGTTAAGCATTTATTAGATAATGATTTAATCGAACCAAGTAGCTCGAATTTCAATAGTCCACTAATTCTTGTTCCTAAGAAGAGCACAAATAATCAGAAATCTTATAGAATGTGTGTAGATTATCGTGCAGTGAATAAAAAACTTATTGCGGATAAGTTTCCCTTGCCTCGTATTGACGATATTTTAGACAATTTAGGACGTGCGAAACATTTTTCAGTAATTGATCTGTTCTCTGGATTGCATCAAATTCCATTACACTCAGATTCAAGGGACGTTACAGCATTTAGCACTGATAAAGGATCTTTTAGATGGAAAGTTTTACCTTTTGGTCTTAATATAGCACCTAATTCTTTTTCACGAATGATGTCTATTGCATTTTCTGGCCTTACGCCCAATAAAACATTTTTATACATTGATGATATCATTATTATTGGTTGTAGTAAAAAAAGTAGTTGAATAATCTGAAAGATGTTTTTGATATTTTAAGGCATTATAATTTAAAAGTAAATCCTTATAAATGCAATTTTTTCCGATCTGAAGTTACCTTTTTAGGACATAAATGTACCGCTAATGGTCTTCTGCCAGATGATTCAAAAATAAAAGCAGTAGAAAATTATTCAACACCTTCTGATAAAGACGCAGTTAGACGTTTTGTAGCATTTATTAATTATTATCGACGTTTTATTCCAAATTTTGCTACAATAGCAGCACCATTAAATTACCTGACCAGGAAAAACGTTCAGTTTAATTGGAATGATCAATGTTCAAATTTTACAATATCCTGACTTTACGAAACAATTTATAGTAACTGTAGATGCATCAAAACTAGGTTGTGGTGCCATATTAAGCCAAAATTTTAAAGGCAATGATTTACCTATATACTTTGCTTCAAAATCTTTTTCACATTTTGAACAGAAAAAAACCTATAATTGAACTTGAACTTCTTGCTATTCATTTTGCTATAACTCAGTTTAGACCCTATGTCTATGGAACTTCATTTATTGTCAGATCAGATCACAAACCTTTAATTTATCTCTTCAATATTAAAGACCTTTCTTCTAAATTAACACATATTAGACTTCAACTTTGAGAATATAACTTTAGTGTAGAATACATTAAAGGAAAATCGAATGTGGGCGCAGATGCACTATCTAGAATATCAATAGACGAGTTGAAGAATAATGATAATAATCAAGTATTAGGTACGACCCGATCTATGTCGAAAGGACAGAATAATGATGAAATTAAATTTAACCAATCTTCCAATAATGAGAACATTGAACTAAAGATTTATGATAAATTTTCTCAGGAATTCAGTAAGAATATTCCAAAAATTAGAACCGAAATAATTGATCAGAATAATTATAAAAGACTACGTATAAATATTTATAAAAAATATAAGAAACTGCTATTGTGAGCGAAACACTTAGTTTAGACTATATGCTTTCGAGGTTACAAACTGAAGCCAACAATGGAAAAATTTACAGAGCAGAATGGCCAAAAAATGATGTAATTTTTACAATTTTCTCAATACAGGAATTTAAAAACCATGGTATAAAGATATTGAAAACTTTTGAAATTATTCTTACGGAACCGATTGAAATAATAATAGAAGAAGATAAAAAACAGAAATTAATGAAAATTTACCATAATGACCCTATTTGAGGAGGACATTGCGGTCAGAAGAGGTTATATGCGAAGCTTAGGACGAAATATTACTGGAGGAAAATGACTAGAGATATAGCAAAATTTGTTAGAAACTGTGAAAAATGTATGTTGAATAAAGTTAAACCTCAAAATATAGAGAAACTTGTATTCACTCCAACACCCGCTAACGTTTTCGATATAATGGATACAATGATACAAATAATAATAAATAATGGATACAAATGGTCCATTACCGGAATCGAACTTTGGTAACAAATACGCTTTGACTTTAATGTGTGATCTTTCTAAATATTTAGTGACTATAGCTATACCGGACAAATCAGCGAGTACAGTTGCGCGTGCTATATTCGAAAATTTCATTCTTGTTTACGGAAAAATGAAAGTCATAAAATCCGATTTAGGTACGGAATTCAAGAACGAAGTTTTGTCGGAACTTTGTAAATTTTTGGAAATTGATATAAAATTCTCGAATAGTTATCATGATCAAACTTTAGGAACAATAGAACGAAACCATAGAGTTTTTAATGAATATATAAGAGCATACATTAGTGAAAACTTATCTGATTGGGATACATATTTAAAGTACTTCACATTTTATCATAATACTACATCAAACACTGTTTTTGATAATAAATTCACTCCTTTTGAGCTAGTTTTTGGAAAAAAGTATCAATAATGAATGAAACAAATATGAATTTAGAACCAATATATAATATTGATAATTATAAAACAGAAGTTAAACACAGATTGCAAAAGACAAACATTTTAGCTAGAACTTTAATAGAAAAACACAAAAAAATAAATAAAAGTTTTTATGACAAACATGCTAAACCTATTGAATTAAAAATTGGCGATAATGTTTTGTTGAAAAAAGAACCTTATGACAAATTTAAAAATATTTATGATGGTCCCTATATTGTAAAAAATATAAATGATGTCAATGTTACAATTTATAATAATAATAAAAATGAGGAAAAAACTGTTCATAAAAACAGATTGAGAAAAATGTAAAAAAAAGAAAAAAAGTATATACTATATAAAATATAAAAGTATATAAATAATAATTTATAATTTTTTTTTATTTTCTCTAAAAGGGAAGGAAATCCCTATAAATGTATTTATATTTAAGTATAGTGATAAGATAGTTTTAAAAAATATAATTTCTATAAATGTATTTATTTTTAAGTATAGTTTTAAATTTAGTGATAAGATAGTTAAAAAAAAAACCATAATTATAAATTAATTTTTTTTATAAAAAGGGAAGTATAGTGCCATCACTTGTTTAGTTTTATTATTGTTAATCTAAGTAGTTTATTCGTTAAGTTTTATAAGTTTATTCGTTAAGTTTTAGATATAAAAGAAGAGAAATAAAATATTTTTGAAGCAATTCAATTTTAACACAAAACGAGTTTAAAAGTACTCGAACTGGCCGTATGGTGTTACAAACGAAGTGTATTTTATGGAATCTGGTGCCATTTTTACATGAAAAAATCCATTCCGTAAATCGATGGTTGTAAAATATTGTTTTCCGCCAAGATATTCTATGCAATCTTCTGGTAATGGCAATGGGAAATTGTCCCTAACAGTTATTTTGTTCAAAACACGATAATCAACACATTTACGGAGCTCCCCGTTTTTCTTCTTTACTAGTACTACAGCAGACGCATAAGGGGATTCGCTAGGCCTAATGATATTATTCAACAACAAATCATCTGTAATTTTCCTCAGTTCATTTCTTTCATAATAGGATAAACGTCGGTGCAAAAAATTAAACGAAATGTCACTCGTTAACCTAATATTAATTTCATAATCAAATGGTATTACTTCTACATAATTTGCCTCATGATAGCTTACATTTATAATATTGCACGATTTATCGCGATGTTTTTGGCTGAGATTCGGATTAACATCAACATCTGATGAAGTCACATTAACACAATGAACTTCATGTAATAAATTTTTCAAATTACAAAAGTCAGCGGTATTACAGTCAGCTTCACACACAATTTCAGTCTCAATCTTATAATCTTTACATGAGTTATTCTTTCCTGATTCAGTAATCTGAAAATGAGAAAGTCTAAATTTATTGCCATTGCAATTCTGTAAGTCGCAATCAGAATACTTCACAAATAATTTGTCCGCATCACTAATAATATCTGTCTGATTTTCAAATTCATTTCCCCTGGTTGGATCAAGTGCACAAAAAAATGATTGGGATTCATTAAGAATTTCATGACATTTATTTGAAAAAGTATTTTTAATTAGTTCCTGACATAAATATATATTGAATTTATTGAGAAAATCTCTTCCCAATATAAGTGGAATTGACATAGTTGTGTCCGACACAATATGTAAAGATATTTTCTTACATTGGTTTCTAAATTTGATTTCTACTTTAGTTGTTCCATAGGTTATTAAATAAGATTTTCCTAGGCCGCGGTACATCGATTTCATAGCACCATTAGTTACATTAAATGGAACAAAAGATTTCCGTATAAAGTTAGTTGGACTACCGGTATCGAAAAGAAAAAAACACTATACATTTTTTGCACTTGATCCTACTATCGCAAAAAGCAATACTTACATTGTTTACAGTATTTATGTATTTTCCATAAAAATCTTCTTTAGCATCTGCCTCATCGGGATTTACAGCGGCGATTTCATGCTTACGGGCCATTAATATTTTCTTCGGGTTGGTGCAACTGCGATGATCATGTCCTGTTTGCCAGCATCGGAAGCAGCTTCCATCGGGTCGCTTGTCAAAAGGGCATTTACTTTGGTAGTGTCCCATCTGATGAAGATGAATTGAGTTGAACAGGTTCCTTTGCTGTGTTTGACAGAGTAGCGTCACGGTTAACATTAAGGCGATTTGCACGGCGTTGTTCGTATAAGTCTAAAGATTCTTTAAATTGGTTCATAGTTCGTGCACTCATAAGCATCTGTGTTATTGTCCTGCATTCCATCAATTATGAAACCAATTAGTTCAAACTCATCGATATCACTACAGCGGGATGCAATATTTTCCATTTCTAAAACACAACGCCGGACATTGTCTTTTTTATTCCACTTAAAGTTCGCCAAAGTTTTATAAACTTCGCCACGACTTACTGCCCGACCAAATTCTTTTATTAGTGTTGCTTTCAGCTAAGCGTAGCTTAAAAGTTATGTTTTGTTCAGGAGAAGTCTTGCGGTGCCTGTCAACGAGTTGCACAGGGATGTGTATTTAAACAATTCATTAGCAGCAACCATTTGCATTACACGTTCAAAATTCCGAAGAAAATCGTACACACTGTATGCACGATTCTCGCAGTCAAATTGCACTATGGCGTGTTCTATGTCCCGAAAAGTCAATCGGTTCGAAGTGACAAGCGGTGTTGCTACTTGTACCTCAACGGGCGTCGATGTTTCACCATTTTCTAAAGCAGTGATAGCGTGTTGTAGCTTCAACAACTCATGTTTTTTACGTAGAATTTGAAGCTGATGGTCTAAGTCAGCGGCTTCAGTTTCAGCTGATGTAATGATGCTACTAATACCAAGCTGACCTACCTCATGGCTACACTTAGGACTCACATTAGCATCGGAATTGGAATCGGAATTTTTCTTAGCATCGTCTTCACATTCTGCGTCAACATTTGATTTGGCATAAACATCAGATTTGACATCAGTATTAGTCTCGCTATCGAATCTACGAGCAGCAGCAGATTTTATATTTGCAGCGGAGTTTTCCATACCCAATTTAAAGGCAAAATCAACATCATTTTTTGTGTTTGAAGTGGAGTCTTCCAGACATAATTCAGCGGTAGTTTTACTTAATTCGGCACATGGTTCAACATCTTTTTTATATTCGTAGTCACTGCGTTCTCATATAGTTCCCGAAGGCGAGCAGAAGAAGCATTTGATGGTATTTCCACACCGGCATACTTTAAACCATCCAGTAGCTGTTGCTTTGATAAACGCGACGTCATATTATATTTTATATTTTCAATGTACCCCACACCTGAGCTTTAATACACTTGATGTTCACTTAAATTTTTTTTATATTTTAATTTTAATTGAAAAATGAAAAAAACTTTTACAGTATGCCATATTTGAATGCGTTCAATTCTAATTTCCAAACATCTCTCTTATTCTACTGTGTTCTGATCGCCTCATCAACCCTAAATAATGCCTGAAAGTCTATAAAAATATAAAAGATTAATATTTATTTATTATATCCTGCACTCTTCTTTTATAATCATTTAGTGTTGGTAGTTGTAGAACGAAACTCTCTTCCAAGTGTGTTGATGGTGACCTTTTTCGTTTTTTTCCGTCCTTATTTTTAAAACGGGCGGAAGATTGAAATATTGAATTCAATAATACTGTTATTATAAAATCTTTATAATCTGAAAAAATATATTTATTTTTATTAACTTTGGTTTAACTGTATTTCATTTTCTTTAGCTTTTGTCACTATGTGTTTTTCATAATATACAAAAATTTTGTTTTCAAACGGTTCCCATTTGAAAAAGCATTAATTTTTTCCCAGAGTATAACAAATCGAAATCAATGTTTATCAGCAAACAGTTATTTTAATAATTTTTTTAAATCTTTTTTTTTAATTGAGAAACTCGATCATATTTTTATAAATATTATTGTCAACAATATTCTGAAATGTTATTAGAAAAATTGTTCTCGTGAGTAAAATAATAAAATTCATGGAATTTTAAAACGATAAAAATAAATAAAATTATATTTATGAATGAAAAATTGTTTAAAAGTTAGATCGACTTTCATATATATAAAGAATGTTTTGAAAATTATCAAAAATTAAAGTAATACGAATTAAAAAAAAAATAAGAAAAAATATTACCAAATCGGAAGCTTAGTTTGGGCCATGATTGTAGGAAGTCTATGTTATTTAGATTCTGGAATTCCCGGCGAGGTATTTCCACTGTTATTGCCTCAGAGAGTGCTATAAGTGTTGTTAGTTTGTTTGCTTGTACATAATTTTTTGCTTTAATGAGAAAGTTTCCACTCATTAGTTTTTTGCATTCCTCGACTTCTCCGTTACAAGTATAAGCAATAGCTTTTTTAATAAGAAGGGTGAAACGTTAGCGAGAGTATCATTGCTATTTGTTCTTTTCATTATTAAATATATTGGTCCAGGTTGAGAGAAATTGAGTGATTTTGTTTTATCCCAGTTGAGAGTTGGAGATGTTTTAAGTATTGTTTGGTCTGGAGGTTTATTCATTATTATTTATTTTTACTTAATTCCGTCATTGAAATTAATAATACTCACAACTTTTGTTCTTTTTTATTAATAATGTTTCAATAATTGACAGTCAAAATTAAGTAAGATTTTATATTAAAAAATTTAATTACTTGAAAAATAAATCTCTGATTATAAATTTGGAGTTTATTGTTTATACAACTAATCGCAAACAAAAAAAAAACCGGATTGTCAGACGTCTGCTTCGATGTAAGTTTAAAGGCGAACTCCGTGAATAAAATAATAAAATTCATGGGAATGAATTTTAAAACGATAGAAATAAATAAAATTGTATTTATGAATGAACAATTGTTTAAAAGTCAGATCGACTTTTATATATATAAAGAATGTTTTGAAAATTACCAAATCGGAAGCTTTCGCATGGCCTAGTTTGGGCCATGATTGCAGGAAGTCTATATTATTTAGATTCTGTAATTCTCAGCGACGTATTTTAAATGTCCTTTTCCGTTTCTCACAAACATCTGCCCAATCTGATTGATCTATTTAAAAATGTTTTAAAAGCTGTAGCCACAGATTTATCTATCACTTCATCTATATCTGAATGCTCAGATGTTTTCCATTTCATGTTGACTGGACAGTGAGGAATCAAATTTTTCACGTTTACGGCGAAAGTTCTTGTACAGTTTTCCACTTGGACTACCTTTACAGGCTCTTGAGGCAAAATAAATTAAAGAAAAAATGCAATAATAAAATTTGAAGATAAAATACAATTATAACAATATGCCTACTCAAGTTTGTCAACAATCATTATTTAAGAAAGCGATGTATAAAAATTTTAAACAAAAGTTTTTTTCAAAAATTTAAAATAAATATTTAAAGGCTTCTAAAATCTTAACTTTTATGAACATTCATATTTTTGATACATAATAATTTAATTTCAAAATCTTTCGTTTTTCGAAAACTACGAATTCATTTTCTAATTTAATTCCAGAAATACTAAATTTATTTTAATTTCCAATTTTATTTAATATATTCTTAAAAATAGCATTATCAAATAAAATTAAAATAAATTAAATTAGAAATTTCCGAAATACTATTGAAAATGTGTAAAATAATTTTAAATTAAGAAAGTAGAACAAATATTTTAGTTAAATAATATCAATAGTTCTTTTAGTCACCTGCACATCTTTTTCTGATGGAAATATCGAGACTATTTCTTCTACCAATAAAGGAAAATCTGGAACTCTAAATTATGGCTAAATTACATGGCCTAAATCTTATAAATTTAGTTTTATCGGTATTAAGTATAAGTTTATTAACTCTTATAAATTCCCCAAGTATAGCTGCATCATATTCAACTTGGGATAAAGCAAGCAAATGTCATCATCAAACATGAATAACCTGCCATTGAACTGTATATTTCCAATATCATTAATGAAAATTTTGAATAATAGGGGCCCTAGTGCACTTCTCTGAGGTACACCACATTTTACATCAGCTAATTCACTCTCAAAATCGCCGATCTGCACATGTTGTTTCCCATTCGTAATGTAATCTCTCAGCAATTTAATTGACTTATCCAAAATCCCAAACGCTTTCAACTTTTCAACTAAAATATTGTGATCAACTAGATGAAATGCCTTTGACAAATCGAAAAATACTGCACCATTAAATCCTTTATCTAATCCTCCACATATATAGTCAACAACATTAACAACAGCAAAAACCCTTGCAAAAACCAAACTGACGCTTAAATAATAATTTGTTTCTCTATAAATACTCAGACAACTGAACGAATATTACCTTCTCTATATTCTTGTCAAATATTGACAATAAAGAAACTGGTCTGAATATGTCTATATTATTAGAAATATTGGATTTCCCTATCGGGATAATTTTATGTATCATCAATGTGTTGGGATATTCACCACTACGAAGCATCTTATTAAACAATTCCGAAAGAATTTCCGCAAACATATTTTCCCTGCATACTACCATTCTTGGTGTAATTTTGTCAAATCCTGCGCTCTTATTCAAAGACAATCCATGCAAGATTGATCGGACAAAGTCATGATTAACCTCCAAGAAATCAAATCTTGTCTCTGGCCGTAGCAGAGTTCCAAAGATGTTAATATTATCCCCCGATTTTACTGGAATATTATTTCTTAAGTTCTCAATTTCATCAAAAAAATATTGATTTAGTGCCGTTGCAATCTCCATATCAGTCATCAGCAGGCCTTCGTCATGTGTCGAAACAATTTTAACAGGTTGATCATTCCTTCCTAGTTCATTATTCAGAAATTTCCATGTCTTCCTAATGTCACCTTCAGCCCTCTTCAAATTGTCAGCGTAGTACCTGTCCATCAAATACTTATTACTTGTCTTAATAATCCTACTAATTCTCCTCAGTGCCTCCGATATATTCCTATTATTCCTATTTTACCTGCGTACCTTCAATAACTGCTCCTTCATCTTTAACAGGGTTAAAAGATTCCTAGAAATCCATGGACTTATCCTAGTTCTCACATCAATCTTGGTTCAGCTCCTGAGAGTGCACCTTTGGGCTGCGGATGAACACACACTCACCAAATGCTCACACTGCTCAGATGGATTATCCAAGTGACAATTATTAATTAGACCACTGTCAAGTAGTGAACCAAATTTGGCGTAGTCAAAGTATACCACGTTTTCGAAGTTAACTCGTTTTTCCGACCAACAAATGATAATATGAAATAGTGATCCGTGAAATCATTCTCAATAGAAAATACAGTTGATTGCCGATATAAATTGCTAAGTTCTACTAACAGGCCTAGTAATGAGCTCATGACATGATTTCAAGTCAAATTCATTAAATTTGTTAATCAAAGTACGGCTTTGATAGCCTACAACAAATCTACATTAAAATCTCCTACAAAAGCACTTTGGCCACCAGATTTATTCATTAAAATATCATCCAATTTGTCAACAAAAGCAGAATATCCACATTTCTGTGATCTATACAGTGATACGATCTTCATTGTTCCATTATTAAAGTTCACCTTATTCTATCACAATAACATCAAGATATTCCTCGCTCTTATTCACCACCACTTCGTAAGCTATACTCTCTGCCACATAAATTGAGGTTCCTCCGTACTCATCACTCCTACAACAGTGAACCGACTGATAACCAGGTATTGAATATAAATTTAGACAACTGTTTGTACACCAAGTTTCTTGTATTGCTATAATGTCGGGGAGCACATGAAATTGACTCAAAATAGATTTGAATTCAATAAATTTTTGCATTGAGGAAACACTTCTTACGTTTACTGATAATATATTACAGTTTTCCAGATTTAAGGTTAAGGTTATATAAATCCAAATACAAAAAGTATACATAATTATTGATAGAATTCATTAAGAAAAGGAAGAGATAAAGCAAATAAATCTATACTATATATGATATATGTACAGCAAAAGAAGAAAACAAGAAATATATATAGTAAAATATGTGTATATGTATATGTATATATATGTGTGTTAATCAGCTACATCTACTTGTTCTATCTCCCAATCATAATTATTCATACTGACGTGATCACTCGTACTTTTCCCAGGTTCATTATTAGAAGCCTTCATCAGTAGTTTGTTCACATCATCCATATGGTAATAATTGCAGAGTCTTAATTTTTTCTGACAAATATTTCACTTCCTCTTGAAAAAACGAATTTGTAACCAACCTTTTTTACAGATTTAGCATAATTATAGAGCTTCATGGTTTCACTACTTAAAAAGTCATTTATAAATACATGTTTCAATTCATTGTTTTGTTTAAGCTTCCGCCTTTCTGCCATAAATTTATCTTTATGCATTTTGGATATAAACTTTACTACGACAGCTCTTCTACCATTCTCCTCCTTTTTGCTTTTATGGGATAAAACGTAAGCTTCACTAATATTATCGGCTTTCATGTCAGCATCAATCTTGTGTGCTATATCCAGAACAGCGTTGATGGCATTTATCTCTTTACCAATAACAACACCATTAATTATACAATCATTTTTAACTTTCTCATCTTTTAAGTACTTTACGGACGAATTTATATGTCTTATTTCTTGTCTTAGTAAGTTATTTTCCTTTTGCAAATTACTAATGGTTTTTTTTATTGGCAGCAACACCTTTTAATATGCTGTCATATTGAGACGGCATAAATTGCATTGTTTTAATTAATTCATCCAGCTGATCCAGCTCTTTTAATTTTGTTTTGATCTCTAGCAAATCCGTGTTAACAGAAGAACTCTCACTGCTGTTGTTATTATTATCGTCACACAAATGACAATTGTAAATAAGAGAGATATTTTTAAGAAGTTTATCATATTGTTTGTCAAACTTCGTACAGAATGAGTGTAGAGTTTTCTCACAAGCATCACATTGAATTGCATCATCATCATCTAATACTTGCAATTTGCATTGACCACAAATTAATTTCTTTTTATTTAGGCTACGGCGAACTTTTCCAGACATACTTTTATTTCAATGAATTACCCGTGTTTTATTCTCAATATTGTGAGACTCCTAATAAAATTAAGAATGCGTTTTTTACCAAAAATTTAATTTATATTCTTGAGGAAAGAGCACGTACTAAATTTGATGTCTTTATAAACCGAGTTGCCACACTATTTTCATAGTTAATATGAAAATATATTTCTGATGATAATATAAAGTTATAAGCGTTGTTATGTAGGATGATTTTGGTAAAATTATCGGTCGTTTCTGTTCTAGGGGGATGTTTGCATTATCAATTCTGCTATCTATTCTCAATACACCATCTTCATCTACCAATAGAGATTTAGTATATATTTCACTTTTCTTTGGGATGAAATTTCCAGATTGAAGACATGAAATTTCCATAGAATATGTTTTATTTTGTGCTTGACGGAATAAATAACTTTGCGCAGTTGGGTAAGAGCAGTTTTTTATGATTTTTTGTTTTACAATTAAAAAAAAACGAAACACATAAGCGGTTGCTCGTAACATACGATTCCATTTGGAAAAACGAGTAGGTGTCACTAAGAATTCCGTTGAAGAAATTATATAATTTTGATGAACCATCTCTTCAATAGTATGTTCTTCATGAAATTTTGGAATTGGCCACTTATTTTCGACTTCGTAAAGGAATTCCTCGCAAAGGTCCTATAAACCATCTGCTAGAAGCATTAATTGAAGGAACTCGAGTCCACTTGGTAGCTTCGTCTGCTACATTTTGTTTAGTTGGGATCCACTGCCATTCGCTTGCTGATATTAGCTCTAGGATTTCTGTTACGCGAAACGCCACAAATTGGGTATATTTTCGGTGGTTGGAATTAATCCTACTTATAACCGTTTTTGAATCTCTCCATAAGAATATTTTGCAGATTTTTATTGTATGATTTTCACAATTCGGGCTCCTATCAGAGCAGCCATTAACTCAAGACGAGGGACAGATGTAATTTTTATTGGAACAAACTCTAGTTTTGGACCCGATTAATGAACAAAATACTGTTTCATTTTTTACCAAACGAAAATAGCACACTGCAGCGTATCCATCCCTGCTGGCATCTACAAAGGTATGTAGTTGAACTTCAACCCCTTCGTAAGAGGGCAGCAAACGTAGGTAAGAACGCGGAATTTTTATATTATCGATGGAGGGCAAAACTTTTACCCACTGGCTCCAATTGTCAGCTAGATTTAAAGGAATTTCTTCATCCCAGTCTACCTTAGTTCGCCATACCTGTTGAAGAAGAATCTTAACGTACTTGATTATGTTGCCTATTAGTCCTAACGGATCGTAAATTGACATAACTAAGCGAAGAATTTCACGTTTTGTTAGTATTTTTTCAGTAGAAAACACATCAGTAGCTTTGAGCAAAGAAAATATCTTAAAAATTATTACATCGTCTTGATGCTCCCAGAAGATACCTTGAACCTTTTCTATATTATTATTCCGAGTTAAATTCAAACATTGCTGATGAATATAATTTATACTTTTAATCAAATCTACAGCTTCATGTGGCTTATCAACAGAATATAATAGGTCATCCACGTAATGATTTTCTATAATTGCTTTATAAGCCGTAGGAAATTTTTTTCGAATTTTTTGGCATTTAAATTTTTTATATATTGGGAAGTGCTTGGAGCACAGGTAGCTCCGAAAATCATTACATCCATAACGTAAATTTCTGGTTCTTTGGCTTCGTTACAGTCGCGCCATAGAATTCTTTGGACATCCCTGTCTTTTAGCCGTATAAAAATTTGGTGGAACATCTCCTCGATGTCCCCACATATAGCGATTGCTTTTTGCCCGTCCCTTCATAAGGAATTAATTTAAAGAAACGTCGTTCGTTTTAGCCGCTGCATCCCACATAACACATGCTTTGCCCGGCTTATTTTTATTAAAAAACAGCAAAAATCGGTAAATACCACACCTTACCATGGTTAATACTGAGCTCATCTTTTTCTAACTTACGTATATATTTTTTTATAAATATAATAAATATTTAAATATTTCTCCATCGTATTTTTAAAGACATCAAAAAATCTTCTAAGCGTTGCTGATCTTTGTTGCAATTACAAATATAAGAATTAAAATTTTTGCTTGGTTTTGAATTTTCGCCAACAGCGCCATAAATCATCCATCCAATCCTTGTGTGGACAGCAACAGGTTCGTGGGGAGACCCTTGGCATATTTTGTTTGATATACCCAAATCAATCAATGATTTAAACCAATTAAAATCTTTGGCACGGCATTAAAATAGCTTTTAATTGGCAAATTTCTTAAGTGAGGAAATCTTTCAGAAACCTTTTCATAATCAAAAGATTGTGACGACAAATTTAATGACGTCACTGTATTCACATTAATATTAATGTTTTTTATTTCCACCAGAAATTTTAATTGTTAGTTGTTTTGAATTGTTTTCGCACCGTCCAATGTCACCAGTCTATTTAAGATAGAGGGGGTTAGCTGTTCCAGTCACTTCTAGTTCCTTCATTAATGATTCGTACATTAAACTTATGGGTGAACCTTCATCGATGAAGGTAAATGCTTCTATTGTTTTATTTTTGCCAAAAACTTCTACGGGTATTATTTTAAACAGCACTTGTTTTGTTTCACTATTATGTGTTTTAATAACTTCACTATTTGACGTTTGCCTACAATCATTTTCTTTATTTACAACTCTCTTGCTGTCTGTTGTAGAAAAACGGTGTAATAAGGGATGATGTTAATATTCGCACTCTTGCTCACCACACTTTATTCTCTTCTTACAACCACCACTGTGTTTAAACAAACAAATTTTACATAGTTTACGTTGCCTTACGATATCCCATTTTTCACTACGAGAGAGAGAAATAAACTTTTCACACTTTGCTATTGATTTACATTTGTTTTTTTTTTCAAACAAAGCACTTACGATCGTTACTGTGGGTATTAATGTATGCTTTTTTGTTATTGTTTACGATATTTGTTTTATCTGTTTTGTTGTTTGATACGTTCTCAACTGTTATACAGCTGGTAGAGATTCCTATATTGAATACCCAATTTGAAAATTCATACAAGTTGGGATTTTTATTTTGATTTATCAGCTGTAATTTATGTGTGCCCCATTGCAATTGATATGATGGTGGTAATTTTTGCAATAATTCGTGAAGAAGAATCTATTACAAACACTTTTGGTTAGCAAACTTACTAAACAAAGCTCCTAATTTTAGGCGATTTTGCCAGTGGCGGCAATACCTTCTATATCGATGTTTGTATAGTATCGTTCAGCATCTGTAGAATTGTTGTTGTTTTGGTAAACGTCAATCACCTCATAAACGCCGTAATCTTCATCATGATGTATTTGGTTTATTGAATACTTCTTTTGTGGGGTCCTCCCATTTGATAACTTACTCAACGTTGCAATACAAATCTTAACGATGTGACTTTTTTGTTGCATCCGGTACACATTAGTTTGTCCTTATTCCTGTAACATTCTATCAAAATGATTGCTTCTACCACACCGCAAACATAAGCCATCTATGCCCAATTTTCTGTAATCAATTTTTCCTTGTGGTTGTTGTGATTTATAGTTGTTGTACTTGATCTCACCATCATTTCCTTTGAATCAGCTTTAGCCGCCTCAATAGCAATTGCTTTTTCCACGACATCCTTAAATTGGCTCGCTCCTGATTAAAGAAGTTGTTCTCTCATGATGTTGCAACAAATTCCCCGTATAAATTGGGCCCGTAAAAATATATCCGCTACTGATGCTTTGCACTTGCATAACGGCACAAATTCGCAGTCCCCTATTTCGGCTCGTAATGACGCCACACATTCGGCAATGGACTGCCCTTCCGATTGGCATTTCGACAAAAATTGGTGCTGCGCAACCAGCACATTTTTCTTTGGAGAGAGATGTGTCTTCGAAAGTTACAGTAGCTCACCGTACTGAACCTCATTGAGTGCCTGTGGTGCTGCCAATGCGCTCACCATATTGAAAAGTTTTGTTCCCATTTAATTTAACAACAGTTTGGCACAGTACTGGTTGTTTGTAGAAATACCTTTCATTTCGTATAATTTTTGAATCGTTGGATGCAGTTCCTGAATGACTCTTTGGAAGAGTCAAACGATTCAAAATTCGGCAATAATGTAGTAGTAGTGGTACTTGCATTTTGCACTGTGTTCTGCCCCTGTGCCGCCATTTGCATTACCTGTGTAACTAGGTTATGTTGCATTTGCATGAATGCTGCAAATTGATCTTTATCCATCGTAATGATTTTGGTTGACCTCGTCGCCAATCTGTGGTGGTCGTTGGTAAGTAATTAAAAGCACACAATCTATATATATATATATTTATTATTTATATATATATATTTATTCATATTTTATTTAATTAAAACAAAAAGAGTAGCTTGCGCGTGCTCGTGTTACAATTTAATAATAATGTAATAATTTACGGTTCAAGGTTGCCAGATTTTCAATATTAAATAAAGGCTACCAGTGTTGTATGCTACAATTACAGTGTTGTATACTACAATTAGAGTGTTGTATACTACAATCAAGACCTACTTTAAGAGCTCTTAAAATATTTATTTGTTGTTCTATATTTCCTTCTAATAATCTCTTTAGACTCCTTTGTGTATTCTACTTTTTATGGTCCACGAAATTGTAATGTATGATTGTTCCATAAAATATTTCCGTTTTCATCTGTTAAAAGTAAAGATATAAGTGTTGTGGTCAAACGACACGATTCATAATTTGGAGACGAACGTAACTATTTTAAACTGTTTATAGTTTGTATTGCCAATACTTTTGACATTGAGTTTAGCATATAAAATGTTTGTTTTTTCTTTCCACTAAGGTAGATACATATATCTTCTTCTTGGACTTTGATTATTCTAATTGGTTACATTTACGAGCAGCCGTAATGGAGAAAGAACTAGTTGTTCAACTTAATTATTTTAATTTTTAAGGACTTCTGCTGCAACTCGTCTTTTTGATTGCTTAGGTTTTTTAAAGAGTTAACTGCGGCCGTGTCGAGTTGGATCTAGTAGAGGTAGACCGCGTGTCACATTTTTTAACGAAGTATTGCCTTGCCAAACAGAATGCTGTTTTTCAAAACACTGTCAAACTCTAAACACTTTGTGCAATTTCTGCTTCTGTAGCAGAATTATAGAGCTTAGTTTTCACTTTCTTAGCTTGATTTGTTTTTATTTGGGCATTTTTCCCTCTCGCGAGATTAGTTAGGGCTTGGCAACTTGCACACAGCCCGTATGAAGAAAATTGTAATTCCTTCAAGTTTTCTGGAGGCATTATGTTCATGATCGTGTTAATGTTTTTCATATCTGGCTTGATACTCAGAGATGTAATGATGTACCCCAGAAACTCTTCGCTTTTATGTTCATGATCGTATTAACGTTTTTCATATCTGACTTGATACTCAGAGATGTAACGATGTACCCCAGAAACTCTTCGCTAGTTTTCATGAACTATTTTTTCATATTTTCAATGACCGTATTCTCGTTTTTAAAATGCTGCTTTTCATCTGTTCCGAGTACTATTATATATACATATATATCTGTGTGGAAAATTAATATAATTATAAGTTTATTTTAATAATAATAATGAATTTAATATACAATGCAATAGTAAAGATTTTAATGTTTTGTTGGCTACGCCATTTCCTTCAATGTAAGCATCTGTATGAACCTCTGTTTCATGCTTTGGGTATGCTGGCTGCTGGCACATTACATCTTTAAGTCTAGCAAACGCTGAAATGTGTTGTTCATTCATTTCGAATTTCTGATTCTTCTTTAAATCGGTTAGCGGCTTTGTAATAATGGAAAAATTAGGTATAAACTTTCTAAAGTATCCGGCCAATCCCAGAAAACTTCCTACTTCCTATCTAATATTGCGTGGCACAGGATATTTTGCCAAAGCCTCTATTTTATTTGGTGATGGAAAGATAGACTCGTTTTCAATTATATAACCCAAAAACCGTATATGTTTGTTTAAAAAATGAATTTCTTCAGCTTCAGTTCTAAACCGTATTCTTGACATTGTCCCAAACAATTCGTAAGTATTCCAAAGCTTCATTTTCGTCCCTTGCCGGTATAATTACAGTCTATGTACGGTAATGCAATCCCCTGCCTAGTTAGGTCTCTAAATATAGCGTTGACGTGCCGCTGAAATACGCTGGGAAAATTGAATAGACCAAATGGAAGCTTCAGAAATTGATATTGACCGCTATGGGTCACAAATGATGTGTATTTTCTGCTGAACTTCTCTACGGCCACATGGAAGAATCCATTTTTAAGATCTATTTTTGTAGAAATTTTAGCCCCTTGTAGGCGATGTAGTTGGTCTTCTATTAAAGGTAAAGGAAACCGATCCTTAACAATAACTCGATTTATTTTCCTGTTTCTTTACTAAAACGACGGGGCTGCAAAATTCAGACTCGGAGTGTTCGACTATACCGTCCTTTAGCCATTGCTCAACTTGCTGATCAACCACTGTACGTTATCATGAAAAATTTAGACTCCGACAGATCGTGTTTGTTAGGAAGAATCGAGTAAATTTTTACAGTTACGGCGTTGACAGCACATCCAGTATCGAGAAAATCTAATGTGTTCGTACCAGCAATATTTATTTCCAATTCAATATGTGGCCAAATTTATCACATTGAAAACATTTAGTACCTCTTGACTTATCTTTACAATTAGCCGACTTGTGTCCAGTATTACTCCAATTAAAACACTTTAAATCTGTTGTTTTTTCAGCCTTATGTGTAACCTTTTCGTTTCTTTTAAATTCAGTTTTTCTTTTGTTATTCTTGGCCATCGTTTCATAGTATTTTAATTTCTCTTTAAATTGCTTTAAGTTTCTAGAACCCTACATCATTTTATGTATATCCAAATCATTGTATCATATATCAATTATGTACTGAATTAAAGAAGCTTCGTCAATACTACCTCGAGCAGTTAATTTTTTCATTTTAAGATAGTACTCTTGAACGTTGTCGCCCTTACCCATTTTACAACCGGATAACATTTTATGAAGCTGTGCGCTACTTGTTGCTGAGTCAAACTCTTCTATTAAGACTTGTTTCAATTTTTTATAATTTGTTATGCTCTTTTCAGTGGCTATAAACAGTTTAGCTAACCCTTTTAACGATTTCTTTGCGAAGACAAATTTCTGAAAATCATCCCAGTACAACACTGCGGCTGTTTCTTCAAATTCGTTAAGCCATGATCTAATTGGAAAAATATTTCTACTATTTCATATGATTTGGTGCAACAGCTTCTACACCCATCATATTTGCAGATTGTTCCCTATCACCTCTTCTCACGTCGTTGTTTATACCGAAATCTCTTGCAGCAGGTACCTTACACACACTCTGTTGATTATTTGGCTCTTCTTCGACTTTTGTAGAATAAAGTTCACCGTCATTGTCGTCGTCATCTACATCATCACCATCATTATCGTCGTTATAGTCGTCATCATCGAAAGCCAACAGCTTGCCTTTTTACAAATTTTTAAATATGTGCTTTATCAAATATATTACATATAGAAACTAAGTCTGTAATGCCCAATTTACTTTCGATGTATTCTGCCTTCTTCACATATGCATCATCTTCGTCGGTGTATTGAAAGCCAACAAAATCTCGCAGTCGGTATCGGTTCATTCAGTCTCCTTCATTTTCATAAACAAACTTGTGCAGTGCGGCTACTGCATCTTTTTTACTATTGCATAGTGCCACAAACACATTCTCAAATTCACGCTAACGTGACATGTTTCCATTTACTCTCTTCACTTATTTCTTTTTTTATTCTACCGACAGGCGTTATATTCCCGTAAGTTCTTATTTACCAAACTACGATTTTAATGTTTTGTTGGCTCCGTCTTGTAGGCACACGTCTTTCTTACACAACGTCTTCTCATCAATTAACTACTTGCCTCTCTTTTACATCTCAACTACATTCCACATCATTTTAACTAGATAGTACCCGTGTAAGATCTATGGTTGTGAAAAACTTGACAGCTCCTAAGTCTTCAAAGGTGGAATTAATATCTGCTATGCGAAAAGGTGTCGTCACCGCACCCAGTCATTTTAGTCTGATGCGATTTGACTTCGATGCAACATAATATGTTGTCTTCCTTAACCAGCATGTTTTCACAAAATATTTCAAGGTTTAATGTTTTTGAATTATATTCCTTAATGACTTAACCACTTTGAATTTAATTCCCGATAAAAAGTTATCATGTATTAAATCCGTTTTATTATTATTCTCAATGAAATATGTAATAATGCGATTATTAAATACTGATCTAACATATTTTACCTCATCATCGTCATCAATATCAACACCATTATCATAATTTCGAATTTTGTCTGCACAATTAAGTTTATGAGCATTTGTTCGAATATGATAATGCCAATTTTTTTTCTTAATAATTCAAACAGGCCAACGTTACTTATAACGTTCTCCTATTTAAATTATTATATTTACTTGGCTTATTGGTTTTCTACATTTGGCACTTTCTCTGACCCAGGATCGAATGCACTTCTGACACAGATAGTGTGTGCAATGTAGAAAAGCCATTACCTGTCCTTTTTTTCTCTCATTACATTTATATTTACTGTTAAATAATATTTGCAAAGGATTACTATTTTTTCTTACTATCTAATAAATATTTTTTATACATTTTCAAGACCCCTTGTCGCTTACTTTCCTGCTTCTGGATTTTTGCTGATAGCAGCCTTTCGTCCTCTTCGAATTATTTACACCTTCTTATCTCTATCCTTTCGGTTTGTTTGGGTGCGTACACTTCTGTGTACATATACCAAAGCGCTTAGACATCATCAGGGGTTTTATTAACGTCCCTCAATTTAATCCTTGTGTTTAGTGGAGGTGCTGGTCTGGCGAGTCATGCTTACCGAAAACTGGTGAGGGTGATCTTGGTGATTCTCTTTCCCTTTAAGGACTACCTAACGGTTACTGTCTGTTTGGTAGAAGCCATTGGGTTTCTTCCTCGTCGTAGTAAAACATTAAGCCATTTTTTCTTTAAAATATACTTGTATATTTATAATAAAGTATTTTCATAATTTATAATGTTAATCAAAATTTTAAATCTCTTTAACGACATTTGATTTACGCTAATATACTTTAAATAAAGCTATCACAGAGCTCTATAAAATATTACAATCAAAACCAGAATTCTTAAAATATTCCTTTCCCATAAAACTATTTCTCAATTTTTGTTTGTTTTGTTTTCAAGATTAAATACAACACATATTATAAATACGAATCAGAAACAATATTTAATTACCAACTTTAAAAAAACCCTATTTTACATTGTTTCTAATTAAATTTCTTAAACGTTAAAACCACATCCAAAATTTTTTATACTTAAAATTAAATCTATAATATAAGTTAAGTGCTTTTAAATTTGTTTACATTAAACAAATATTTTTATTGAATGACGCGAATTTTGTATTTTGTAAGGACGTTTAAGTTTATTTAATTAATTTTTAATTAATTATTAATTTATTTTCTTTAAATTCGTCGATACTAAAAATATGTTTCTGAATGTTTTGTCTGTCATCATCGTCCATAGTCCCGAATAACCATTTCGATATACTCCCTATTACGTTAATTAGTCCTCTTCGTTGTCGGTTTTGTTTTGGTATTAAAGTAACCAATTTGTTTCTTGCATCTAACAATTCTAATTGAAGTAAATGTTTATTTTTTGTTTTCAGTAAAATAATATTTTCTTTTATCTGGTTTAGATTATTTTCTATTTCATGTAAGTTTACTATGTATAGTATAATGTCGGATTCCTTAACTATAGATATATATATTCCTTAACTATAGATATAGTTTTTCATGTAGATGTTTATAAATCTTGCCTGTTCCGTAAGTCGTTTGGTAGTCAGTTCTCCTTTAGTCATCGGTGTCCATATTATTATCTGCATGAAGATGGCTATTATGGTATTAATCCTCAATTTAGCGATTTGTTTATAAATGTCATGTGGCTCTGTGTCTGGTTTATACCTCAGTTTCAGCGTTTCCTTGATGAGTTCCCAATTGTCGGGTTCTGGGATGTTAATCACCGCATTTTTTGCTTCTCCTTGGATGGTTCTGTAATATACAGCTCACACTGCTTACTTTTTCGTCTTTCGTCAACGAGTGTTGATATTAAATATTCCACGCCGCTGAAGAATAAGTTGATTGTGACATCTCCCTCTCCCGTATAGACTGCCCGACAGCCTGCCTGGATCCTGTTGCTGTCTTTGTTGAAGTCCCATATAAGTTGTTCGAGCTGCCGTTGCTCCACCATCTGGTCCATTCTTCACTCGTCAAATCTTCTGTTCCTTAAATGTTGTCGAATCTTGTTATTTGTTTGTAACTTTTACTCAAATTTATATTTGAGTGTTTGCTGCACTATTACAAGATTTTTTTATGATCTAAGTGGTCTTAACACCGATTTGTCCTTCGTGTGTATTAACTGCACTTTTTTCACTTATTTAGTGGTCTTTACACCGATTTTTTTCGTGTGTATTAACTGCACTTTTTTCATTTATTTAGTGGTCTTTACACCGATTTTTTTTCGTGTGTATTAACTGCACTTTTTTTCATTTAGTTAGTGGTTTTTACACCGATTTTTTTCGTGTGTAATTACTGCACTATTATTTTTATGTCCTTTTTTCGTTTCACGCTCCTTTTATTTTATTTTATCTTAAAAGGAGTACCGACTGCGCCAATTTTGTATTTTGTAAGGACGTTTAAGTTAAAAAAAAGATTTCGGAGGAAGTGTGCGGTCACCTCAAGAAGTCAAACAACAACTGTCTTCTGTGTATTATTATAATTATTATTAGACTTAAACTAAATTACATTTTTGCTTATTCAGCATTTGCAAACTTAAATTTAAATTACATTTATGATTATTCTGCGTTTTGCAGTTTTGACAATTTGCTTTATACTACTTTGTATTAATTGGGATACCTATTCTATTCCTTAGAATTTTGTCTGTAATTTTGTTTTCAATTTTAAATGCTTTAGATTTATTTTGACAAACAGGAAATAGGTTTTGTTTTACAATTTTATTTTATTATTATTTTTTATTTTGTGTTTTTTATGCTTGCTAAGAAATCTTCAATAACTCCTGTTTTCCTGTAACTCGCACTATGGACATTTATCCCACTTCTGAACTATTAGAGATGAACAACAAATTAAGAAAAAGCATGTGTTTTATATATTTTTAGTGTACAGTCACTATTATCCACCATATTTCGAATTTCCTGGGTTTTATAGATTCTGGCATTATCCATAATTAAAAATTAATTTTGTAACTCTGGGCTGTTTTCAATTTTATCCAGGAGCTCCCTCAGAAATATTTGGAAACGGGCTGAATTTACAGTGGAAAGGGAAACAATTTTATGGTAAACAACACCAGCATTATTTATCGCAGCAATTAAAGTAACGTTCCTTCCCCTTACGGTTGGCACAACAACATGAGCTCTTTGACATACCTTAGCACGTGCTAGTGAACGCCGTAAATGTAAGTAGAACCCGCACTTATCTATAAAAATCATGTTTTCTTTTTGTTCAGGAGACCAAATTGCAAATTCTGCGGCATACTCTCGACGGTTTTCAATGGTCGATGAGCTATTCATACGGTCCATTTCGATGGATGCCATTTTCAACGTTTTTTAAAGTTCTTTTAATCCGTTGAAAATTGTAGACAATGCAAGCGTTACATTAAATTGTTCAAATAACTTTTTGAGAATATTTCTCAAAGTTATTCCCGGCTCACTCTCCACAATCGTCTCAATTTTTTCCATCACTTGGTGAATTAATTTTTTTGCCTATTTTTTCCACAGGGAAGTTCCACTAGTTTGCAGTCATTTTTATATAGCGTGAAATAATAGTTTTAGTGGCGTTTATATTTACTGTGTTATACGAGATACTTCCGCGATTGTATTCCCTTCCTCATACAATTGTATTATCATTAGTTTCACATTTTTTGAAATGTTGGCATATTTTCCTCTACTTCTTATTGTTCCACTAACTTCTGTTTCTTCGAAATCACTCATTTTCAACTTTTGACTTTGAATGTTCAATTATCAAGTAAAGAAATTAATCCAACCGTTATCAGACACCAAGAACAATAGGTCATTTGCAGTAATCGGTTAAAAAAAATTGCAAATCCAAAAAAAAAGATAATAATAATTACAAAGCTTACTGATCTAACTTAAAAGCTAGTAATAACAAGTGGTTAGTTCATGTTCTATGTAAATATATAATATGATTGTAAATATAACTTTAATTATTTACAGAACACCTACAAATTCTATAACTGGTTTAATTTAATTTGAAAAATGTTTAATTGAATTTGAGTTTAATTTTTTCTGAAAAGAGTTTCATTTATTTTGAAAAAGGTTTCATTTATTTTGAAAAAGGTTTAATTTAAACTGAAAATGCTATAGTTAAAAACACAAAAGAATTAATAAAAAAATGTTTAGTAAACAAAAAGTGTTTTTAAATAGAATTATGTTGAAGTAAGTAGTTTATTGACATTAAATAAAAGTAAGTAGTTTATTGACATTAAATAAAAGTAAAAGAGATTGATAAGCAGTTTTGTTGTTCAACTAAGTTCAACAACCCATTATTTGTTGCACTTGCAAAAAAAGACAATAAAAAAATAAGAGAAATAAAGAAAATATTTTGTTGTTAACTTTGTTGTTAACTTATATATTTAAAAGAGAAAAAAACAAAAAAAGAATTCATTATGATATTGACCGAGTTATGGTAGTAATCGCACTACCTCTTAAAAAAACAACTTTACTTTTTGGTGGTTTTACAATACTAATCATTTATTCTTTATTTACTTCTACTATTTATAATTTAAACTTGTTTACAATGTATTTTTGTTTAATTAGCATTTCTTAATACAACACTGCTATGCTTTTGAACACTCTTTATTTAATGAATGTTGCACTTTATAAAAAAGGTATAATTCTATGAGTATTATTTTAATAACAGGTAGTGAATGGATACCGGCTACTTAAACTTAAGATACTAATTAATAATGTTTGTACAAATTATAAAGACCTTTCGGTTTAGTGATTCGACATAGAATAATCTTTATTTATTTTCCAAATTTGATTACAGTTCTGTTTTTTTGTTAGCAATTATTTCGCAACATAAGTTTTTTATTTCATAAATGAGGTGATTTATGCTTAATTACTATTGGTCAAAATACAATAAATTTCAATTTAATAAAAATTAACAACAATGCATTTTTTAAAGCAAAAAATAAAGGTATTAATTTCAATTTATTTAAAAACAATTATCACCTCATACGCTTTATTCGGATTGGTTACATTACAATAAATTTTGGTTAAATAAATAAATGATTACATTGCATAATATGTTAAATTAATAACAAAAACAATTATTAAGCAAAAAGTAATTAATACGGACATTCAAGCCTGCTGCTAATTTTGTTGACAATTAATAAGGGTATTCACACCTGTCGCTAACTCCTCCCTCCCTTAAATGTCGAAAAGTCCCTGTTACGACGCAATTTCTTTAATGATATTATCGATGTCCATCGTATCTTTTTTCTACATTTGTTTTGCAAATTATACCCCAGCCAAACCACCAACGGTAATAAGACAGCCAGTGATGCCAAAGCGATTTTTTGCAAAAAGGTGTCCTTTTTAAGCTTTTCAATGTGATATATATTTTCTAGATTCAATTTGTGGATGAATGGGAGGGTTATTAAATGTTCATGACCAACTTTGTTTATATTTAGAGTTTTCGGAGGGTGTGGTATAGGATTCCTTTTAAGTGCCGCAGACTTTTCATAATTTGTAACGTTTATAGTTACGTTGCTCGTACAAGTGACCACCAATGTTCCCCGCGTCTTTATTGATTCTCCCTCGGATATGATGGTTTCTTGCACATCATTTAGGATTATAACTCCATCTCCCGCACTCATTATTTTAGAGACATCGTCAGCCGACCGGGTAGAGCAAGATGCTGAATTATTACTCAAGACCTGTGATAAACATGTGTCTGTAGTTTCACGGCAAATTTTCAAAGTCCTCATATCAATACAATCTATTACTGGTAAAACGAAGTCACGACATTCTGCAGCTTAATCCACCTCCAGCTTGATAATTGTTTTATTATGAATTATCGGGAATACTTTAACAAATTCACAAAAATTCTCAAGAATAGGAAACTTAATCATATAAAGAATTACAGAATTATTTTGAAGTGCTGTTACATTACTAACTCTAAATATATCATTAACACTAACTGGTACCGTTCCCAATTCGAACACATTTTCAAAGTTAATGTTGTCAAGAATGGCGGGATGAACTATATTCTCCCTTGCCAATACTATTGATTATGCAAGATTGTTTAAAAAAGATATTACCTCGCCATTTCTCATCACAGTAGTCTCAAAAAGTATTAAACTATCTTGTCCTATCATATTAGTTTGCCCGTAATTTTGAATGTCACCGATTTTCTCAGTCAATTCATTTATCCTGTCCTGAATTGCTGAATTTATTATAAGTTGCTTGTCGTTATTCTGAGTAAGTCCATACGAGTTTCTAGTGACTCTAAGTCATTATGGTCCGGTGTCCCAGCTACAAATATTAATGCAGATCCCAAGATGTCTATTGATCTCGCGGAACGTCTGTGTCTATGTAATGTGTCCAACACCCTTCTGATCTCCCTTGTTTGTTCCTGTATCATGCTAATTTCCCTTTGGTCCGACAAGTTCTTAATAATACTCTCATTTTCCATGATAACATCCTCGTATTCTGTTAAATTCGTCATATGTATAACGTAGTCATAATTCCTATATGTTGCCACTTTGGCGTCAGTTACTGCAATGATGTGTGAGTCCGTATAATCGATAATTCTTGATGATACCCAAGGTAACAGAATTATCATTATTCTAGAAGAAAGAAAGTTAGAAAAAACACCGATTAAAACAGCCAAAAACTTGTTCAATAAGCAAGAAAATTATCTTAAATTATCTTTATGGACTTTTCTTCCGTTAATCAATACTGTAGTCCTCCTGTAAGTAAGTCTTCCTGTACGACACCCTGCACAAAGAATTTATGAAACTTATTACCTAACCGTCTGTTTCTTTTAACGAAAACAATTTCACCCGGTTGATACTTCTTTATAACCATATCTTTATTATGTGTCTGCAATAACCTTCGTTGTGCTGACATTAAACAACTCTGCACTTTCACAAGGGCACTCTCATTAAATTCATTTAAGACATCAATTGGTTTTCTTTCCGTCACCGAATGCACTGTGTTGTTATACTTAATAGTAGACAATAATACCAGCTCGATGTTATCAGTTATGTTTTGTTGAGCCTTCACACAACGTGCTATTTCCAGCAATGTGGAATGGAATTGTTCCACTTGAACGTTACTTTTACTATGCATAGGATAATTGCTCTGCTCCAAAATGATCCCGAAGAAATGTGCTGATTAAGTTTGACTTAAACGCTTTCTCATTATCCGAAACCACTACTTCTACCCTCCTAAATCTGCTCATAATCTGGCATAGGGCCACTTTAATATCCACACATGATCTGAAATTAATTGGGATCACCATTGCAAATTTTGAGAACTTGTCAATGCACGATAGAAAATGCTGTTTGTCCGTTATAATTATTTCTAAGTGTAATATTTCACCAGCGTAGGTTGGTATCGGTGTTTCAGCAATATTGACCTTTGATGGTTTCCTCTGGTACTTATTTTCTTTACATATTTTGCAGTTACCCACAACATATCTTAATTTATTCTTTATGCCTGGAAAATAATATTCTTCAATTATCTGCCGAAAATTTTCCTGCAGTGCCCTATTGTGTTCAGTGGTGGTGATTTCCCATTGGTCGTCATCTCGAATAACATATATTACTTGTTTCTCAGTATGAACAAATTTTGTGGATGGAAATTGAGATACAAGTCGATCCTGAAACTCCGCCAATGTAGCCAAATCGCACTGGATCGCATTTACACCATCTGAATTAATATTATCTTCAAGACCCTTAAGCAAATTGTCTACAGTATCATAAACAATTATATGCCTTATGAATCGTTGAAATATAATTTTCCTCACGATAGTGGTTGCCTTTTGATATAGAAAACTGATTTTTAAATTGGTTAACCGGAAACTTAATTGATTTTATGGCATTTGTACTTGAAATTTTCTGTGCATTGTCTGATCATCATCGCTGCGACAACTGATTAATATATTGCCGTGAAAGCGCATCCGCTACCACATTTTCTTTACCCGGTTTATCAAAGAATTTTGGAGAAAATTCCTCTATAAATGCTCTCCATCTCTTCATTTTTGAATTTGGGTTCTTATCGGATATTGCGAATGTAAGTGGTTGGTGATCAGTGTAGTTGTGTATGCCGCTAATACCATATAGAAAATGTCTAAGATTTTTGAGTGCCCAAACAATAGCGAGCAGTTCCCTTTCGTTTGTAGCATAATTTGCTTCCGACGCTGACAGAGTTCTAGATGTCATTGTTACAGGTCTCCCATTCTGAGATAAAACGGCTCCTAAGGCGACAGAAGAAGCGTCTGTTGTAAGTTCAAATACTTTATTGCAATCAGGATACGTCAGCAAAACATCGTCCGAGGCAAGTATTTGCTTTAGATTCTGGAAGGCCAATAAAGCAGTTTCGTCCAGATTTATTTTCACATTTTTTCCATTTTCACCAATGAGAAAATCCGTCAATGGCTTAGGTATTTTCGCGTAATCTCTGATAAATCTTCTGATAATCCTAGGAAAGATCAAAGACTCTTCAGACTCTTTGGGGTTTCAAATTCGAGAATAGCTCTCACCTTTTTAGGACAAGTTCGAATGCCGTCAGTTGTAACCATAAAACCCAAAAAACTTACCTCAGTTTTAAAAACCTTCGTTTTCGTCGGCGAAATTCTCATCCCCGCCTTCTCAAGCATCTGCATTATGTTATTTATATGTTGTAGATTACTATATTCATCGGGTGAATGGATAATAATATCGTCCATATAGACCTGACACGTTTTGCCTACTTCCGAACGAAAGACGTCGTCGATAGCTCTTTGAAAAATGCTTGGTGCATTTTTCAGGCCGAATGGCAATCTACAGAACTCATACTTGCCATTGTTTACACCAAATGCAGTCTTCTCTCTGTCTTTTTCATCAAGCATAATCTGATGCTTGATCTAAGGTGGTGAAATACTTGAATTTTCCCAAGTTTGCCAATATCAGCGTTATATCTGGCATTGGGTATTTATCGCTAATGGTTTTCTCATTTAATTTCCTGAAGTCGATCACCATTCTATGGTTTGGATTGCCATTTTCATCAAGGCCTTTCTTTCCCACGACATGAACAGGGGAATTATATGGTGAACTGGATTTCCTTATTATTCCGTCCCGTAATAGTGAATCTATTTCGTTGTTAATAAATTCTGACATCGAAACTGGGTATGGGTATGATTTCGTATTAATTGGTTCATCCGTACTAGTTCGGATTGTAGCTACTACAGTGGTATTATAAGCTAATGATATATTTGGATCTACGAACGCATTTTCATTTGATGTCATAATTTCGTCAAAATCCTTCCGGATATGCGCTGATATCCCTTCAGAATCCACATTAATATGATTGACATCCAATTTGTTCTCATACACCAAAGGAACATTCCCTTTCCTATACCTTAAAATATTAGATCCTATGTCGACAATCGCCTGGATTTCTTTATGTTGCAGGCAAAACTCAAAAAAGTTTTTTAGCGCCTCGCTATTACTTAACTTTTTTTTTAAATAAAACACTTTATTAAATTCAATATTATTTTTATTTAAATATTTTTCACAAATAAAAGCGAGAAGCGCTTTAAAACTATTTTGTCTGATTCCGCCGACTTTAAAAACAGGAGTCCAATTGTTACGGATTGTCGAAGTTAGAATTGCAACTTTTACTCCCACCCTTTTATTTGCATGTATGGTTGGCAATAATGCACTTTATTGCAACCCTTTTTACTGATGCAATTGCAACTCTTCGATTATCTTTATCCCTTTTGCTATGTATGTACTGACACCTGGCGTCTGTTTCGTTAAAAATTTTACCGTTAGACAGTTTAACCAATCAGAATGTGCCATTTGTCAGAAACAAGGATGAGGGATATAGGTAGAGGAAGATAATGCGTTATGGCGGGAGAAAAGAACATTCCAGAAGAAGAAAAAAAAAAGGGATATAAAAGAGGAATGTTGAGAAGCACAGGCAGTTCACGTGTGGTACTCGAACTGGACGGTTCGCAAAAGTTTTTCTCCTTTCAAATAAAAAAAAATATATAAAAAAAGAAGTGTAATAGAAATTAATAAAAAATTAAAATGTGAAATAAAAATTAACAAAATTTTTAGAAATAAGAAATGAAATACAAACTAAAATGTGAAATAAAAATTAACAAAATTTTTAGAAATAAGAAATGAAATACAAACTAAAATGTGAAATAAAAATTAACAAAATTTTTAGAAATAAGAAATGAAATACAAGCTAAAATGTGAAATAAAAATTAACAAAATTTTTAGAAATAAGAAATGAAATACAAACTAAAATGTGAAATAAAAATTAACAAAAATTTTTAGAAATAAGAAATGAAATACAAACTAAAATGTGAAATAAAAATTAACAAAATTTTTTAGAAATAAGAAATGAAATACAAACTAAAATGTGAAATAAAAATTAACAAAAATTTTAGAAATAAGAAATAAAATGCAAACTAAATTGTGAAATAAAAAATTAACAAAAAAAATCCTAGAAATAAGAAACAAAATACAAACTAAATTGTAAAATAGTGAATTAATAAAAACTAACAAGAAATTTTAGAAACAAGAAATAAAATACAGGTAATTTGTTAAATAGTGAACACAAGAATTAAAATAACTAAATTTAATCGCAATTTGTGACTAAAAAGAATAGAAAAAAAAATATAAACTTTGAACATATTTAAAGCCAGTAAAAATTAATTCATTTGTAAGAAAACTATAAAAGAAAATTTTTGTGAAAAAGAAAAATAAAAAAAAATATATAAAAACTAAATCGAAACAAATTATAAAGTCTAAATAAAAAGTAAAACCAGCAAAGAACTTTCAAAAACCAAGACTAACCTGATAGTGCAACCCAGCAACAAGACTTACCTGATAGAACAACCCAGTAACGAGACTTACCTAATAGAACAACCCAGCAGCAATACTCACCTGATAGAACAACCCAGCAACAATACTCACCTGATAGAACAACCCAGCAACAATAGCGACAACACCAGCCACCATCGACACCCCCAGCTACAACACCAACAACCCAAGAGCCATCATCGTGGGAGCGGTGCACCGCCGAGATAAGACAGGCAACACATTTATTTTTTTTTTAATTTCTATTTTATATTAGTCCACAATTTATTTGAATTCATTTTTTATATTTCTATTTTTGAATTATTATCACACGATTTATTTGAATTGATTTTTAACATTTCTATTTTTGTATTATTACCCCGCACTTATTTGATTAAATAAACCAAAATATTTTTATAAAATGTATATATATATATATATATGATATTCCTTAGTGAGATTTAAGAAATATGATTCGTTAATCAGCCGTTTCGGAGGGAGGGAAACGTGGGGAGCATGGTAAGGTAAGAGGCACGTGGTTATATTAGGGACAGATGTAGTATTTGATTAGGGCGTCCGTCTGTCATGGCGTGTGACTTTGTCACTGGGAGGGAACTTATGCCCTACGCGGGATAACACCTAACCGTCAATTCGTTTTGACTCGGGTTTTTTTGTGTCCGGATACTTTCGCATTTTGACATTGTTGTATGTTTTCTTTATATTAGCACAGTTTTTTTTTTATCTTAGTGGCATGCAGGCTGTGTTTATATGCTTGCGCGTCGTAAAATACGGGTTGAGAACCACTTTAGTCTGAGCTACCGGGGAGATCTTTGCATGCCCTTAACCTCGATATTTTATTCGGGTATAACCGGCGCGTAACATATATGGCGCCCAACGAAACAATGTAGCGTGACAGAGCACGTGTTCTAAATGACGTATAACGGTGATTCGCACCACGTGGCGACCGAGCCACTGGCACGTGCTATGTAACGGGTTTCGAGTCGACGATGGTTACACGTGATCGACATTATCGGATAGTACAGTTAGAATAATTTTAGTGCACATTACTGGACAGGTTTCGGTTAGAATTATTACTTGTTTTCGTGTATTTGATGTAAGTCATGACATCTGGATTTGATTGCTCTGGATATTTCATTTGCGACATCAAATGGGGAAAACGTTTAATTTTATCTGATTTTACATGCCTTTGTTGGTTTCCTTCATAAATCGGCGTAAGTCATGCCATCTGGACAACAAGTCTGGAGGTTTCATTTGCGACGTCGAGGGAGGGTCACCCTCAAGTTGGTCTTGACCGAAACTCTGTCAGCTTTCTAGCGATATTTGCTCTAGATTCAGGGAACTATAAGTCCGAACTGGCGTTATAGGGTCGAAAGTTTTCGTTGCGATAGGATCTCGGGATCTTATCAGGTATCGCGCAGTGTTTTGCTCGCGGGAGTCCTTGTCCGTAGTGATGAATGACGAGTTGCACCACGATGCGGTAATTGGAAGGTTTTAGTAATGTGCAGGTTGAGGTTAGTCGTATCACGTGTGAATCTATGAGATTTTTTTTATATATGAATTTTTTTTTTATAAACCACGTGCTTATTTTACCATGTTTCCCAGCAGTCCTCCTTGAGAACACATGTGAACTGCTTCATTGAAATTATTAAATTTTATTTTATTCTATTGTCGTATTTAAATTTTAAATTGCTAATCTGGAATTTTCTTTTGCTTGCGCTTATCTTAGTTACAGGTAAAAGTACTTGTTTTTTCTTCTTTCCTTTCCCTACATTTTTGGGAAACGAACGTTTTCTTCCTTTGCCTATCACCCCTCTTCCTTGGGAAGAGACAACCTTTTATTATACATAATTATTCTTATTACTTTTCCAGCTGATAATTTAAAATTGTTTTTTTTGATCGGTGTTGATTTTCTTTTATTTGGGTTTAATTTACTTCTTTCATGCGTTCAATGGCGCATTATGTCCAAGCCTAACACTCGGGCGAGTAGCACTACTGGGGCTTCCTCACGCGAAACAGCCACAAGGTCCAATTTAGCTAACGTACCAGGAAAAGTAAGAGTTGCATCTCGTAGTTCAGTATCAGCGCAGGGTAGAGGTAGGGGTACCACTCCGGTGTCAAAGAGACCTTCGCTTAGTCCACAGTCAGATTCGAGTATTAGGGCATTAAGAGGATCATCTGCTTCCCGTTTACTGGAATCAAACCCATCTGGCGAAATAGAGGGAGACAATCTTGGTCACGAGTCGATAACTGGATCTTTAGCAGCGTTAGGAACGAGCTTTTCAGGGAACTCAACATCAGGCAACCAAGCTTCAGTGGAAATGGCGTCAGGGGGAGGAGATAAAGAAGGGGACAACCAGGCTTCAGGTGGCAACACAATGGAAAGCTTATTAGACTACTTCCAGGAGGCCATGCGTAAGACTCAGGAGGAATTTAGGAGAGAACTAACCGCTCTTAGAGAATCAATAGGGAGTAAAGCTGACACCAGGACCAATTCTGCTACGCCCGGACTAAATGTTCAACCGTCTGGATCTCAGGAATATTCTCCGTCGTACGCTACTTCTATCATGAATATCAAGCTAAAGGACTGGAAGATTTCTTTCAGCGGAGGAGGCAGTGTCTCGGATTTTCTCTTCAAATTAGATACTCTTGTTGCGCGCTCGCAATGCTCACAGGACCATGTTATGTCGAATTTCCACATTTTCCTGACAGGTAAAGCTGAAACATTCTATTGGGATTATATTAAGCAACACCAGAGGGCGACGTACCAAATGCTGAAAACTGCACTATCTAAGGAATTCGGCTCAAGTGAAAGTGACCATGAAATTCTGCTTAAACTCTCGACACGTAGACAGTCACCGAAGGAGTGTTATGATGACTACCATTCATTTGTAACTCGATTAAATTTACGTCTAACAAACCCTTTGACCGATGCAGCTTTAATTGATATAATAAAGAAGAACGTACACGCAGAACTAAAAGTGATGCTCTTCATAGCTAATCCAAATGATTTAGATGCTCTTCGGGATCTGGCGAGGAAAGCAGAGAAAATTCTCCTGGAAAACAAGAATACTGGCTTTGGTCGACGTCAGGTGAATGAGATCTCTGTCGAAACCACACCAGGAGATACGGACACGGATTTTGACCCTCAAGTGGAGGCGCTAAAGGTGAATAGAACTTGGGTAGCAGGCGATTATTCAAAAATCAGGTGCTGGAATTGCCTAGAGCTCGGTCATAGTTACATTTATTGTCCTGCCGAGAAGCGAAACGTTTTCTGCTATAAATGCGGCCAACAAGGAGTAACTACAGTCAAGTGCGATAAACCTCATGGGGGAAACTTGCGTCGGAGCGAGTGGGCGACCGGGGATGCTCGTTCCTCAAAATAAATCCCGAGTTACACAACACAGGAGCAAAGCCTTCACAGAAGGACATACTACCTGATAGAACAAAATATTTACCGGATATACAAACATATACTCAGCTAGAACATGAAAATAAACCTAAGCGCAGTGGACGTAAGTCAGTTGGTCATAGAATTTCGCAACGAATTTACAAGTGCAGGCAAAGATACCGTATGAGAAGGAAATTTAGAAAAGTAACAGAATCTTCACACTTGCCAGACAACGATGATGGGAGGCCTTTTGTAAAGATTCGAATTTTGAACGAGGAGTTGCTGTGTCTATTGGACTCCGGTGCTAACGTGTCTGTATTAGGAAAGGGAAGTCTTGATTTTGTCAATAGGAACAATATACGATTGGAAAGATTTAGATCTAGTATTTTTACCGCAAATGGTTCCAGAAATGATGTGGTGGGGTATTGTAAATTGCCAGTGACGTATAAGGGAGTAGAAAAGTCGATAATTTTTTATGTAGCACCGAACCTCTCTCAGCTTGGATACCTCGGTGTGGATTTTTGGAAAGCCTACGACATTGCTCCTCAGATTTGTCCTGTTCGGAGCTTGTCAAGGAGACTGGATCTAATTTTCACCAATTATCTCCGGAACAAAAATTGCGTCTGGAAAAGGTTGTGGCGAATTTTCCATCTTACGAAAAGTTAGGGGTAGGGCGTACCCACCTACTGGAACACCATATAGATACAGGTGATGCTACACCGGTAAAGCAAAGGCACTACCCTCTCTCGCCACCCAGACAAGCCGAGGTCTACGAAGAGTTAGATAGATTATTAGCACTCGGTGTTATCGAAGAATCGAATTCCCCCTGGTGCAGCCCAATCATGACAGTTCGAAAACCCGGAAAAATCAGACTCTGCCTGGACTGCAGAAAACTAAATTCTCTAACAAAAAAGGACTCGTACCCCTTGCCCCACATTAATGGACTTCTTAGCCGACTAAAAGACACCTACTTCATCAGTGGCATAGATCTAAAAGACGCCTTTTTCCAGATCAAATTGTCAAACACATCCAAGGAGAAGACAGCATTTGCAGTACCCGGTAGGTCCTTATACCAGTACACAGTAATGCCATTTGGTGTGTGTAATGGACCACAAACAATGAGCCGTCTGATGGATAAAGTAATTCCGGCGAAATTGAGAGATAACGTATTCGTCTACTTGGAGGACCTACTAGTGTGCAGTCATAATTTCGACACGCACCTGGAATTACTCCTCGAAGTCGCGAAATGTCTTAAATATGCCGGCTTGACAATTAATGTAGGCAAGAGCAAGTTTTGTCAGCGCGAGGTCAGATACCTAGGTTACCTTTTAGGTGGCGGACATTTGAAAGTCGATCCTGAAAAGGTCGAGGCCATATCTCAGTTCCCGATTCCTAAAACACCGCGTCAGGTTAGGCGATTCATCGGGATGGCAAATTGGTATCGCTCATTCATAGGTTGCTTTTCAGATCTTGCAGGCCCACTAACGGATTGTCTGAGAAAGACAAACAAGCCTTTTCATCTATCACCTCAGGCTGTCGAATCATTCGAAAAATTAAAGATAGCATTGTCAAAGGCACCTGTTCTTGCCGAACCAGATTTCAATAGGGAATTTATAATCCAATGTGATGCATCCCGAACTGGTGTAGGGGTCGTTTTATATCAAATAGATAATGATGGGAAGGAGCGACCTATTGCATTTGTATCCCAGAAATTAAACAAGGCGCAAAGGAACTACACAGTTACGGAGCTGGAGTGTTTAGCGGCCATTGTGAGTGTAAAGCGCTTCAGACAATATATTGAGGGACTCCCTTTCAGAGTTATTATGGACCACTCGAGCCTTCGATGGCTTATGAGCCAAAAAGATTTGAATGGCAGGTTGGCTCGGTGGAGCCTGAAACTCCAGGCTTTTAACTTCACTATGGAACACCGAAAGGGTGCATTGAACGTGGTTCCCGACGCGCTCTCCAGATTCGATACCGATGAACTTGAAATGTGCAATAATCCACCTGAAGTCGACTTGTCCTCACCGGAATTTGAAAGCCCAGAATACAACAAAATAAGAGACCATGTAAGGAAAAACTCCCGGGTACTCCCCAACCTATGTGTATCAGGGAACTTGATTTATAAACGCGAAAACATTCAGAGCGGATCAGATAACCCGGAAGACACCTGGAGGTTATGGTTACCCGAATCCCTAACTGGAAACGTGATTAAAAACGCGCACAGAGAAGGATGCCACGGTGGATCCGAGAAAACGCTTTTCAGAATGAGGCAAAAATACTTCTGGCCAAGGATGACACAGGACGTGAGGGCATATATTAAGCAATGCGATATTTGTAAGGAAATTAAACCGACCAACCAGATATTACGCCCTCCCATGGGTAAGCAGTTTCAGACAAATCGGCCGTTTCAACGACTTTTCTGTGATTTTCTAGGTCCATACCCGTGTAGTAAGTCGAAAAATACTCAGCTTTTGATTGTGATCGACCACTTTACCAAATTTTTGTTTTTGAAGCCCATGAAGTCGGCAACCTCTGTAAATGTAATGGAATTTTTTCAGGATGACATATTCTGCACTTTTGGAGTACCACAAGTCATTCACACCTACAACGCCAAGCAATTTACTTCAAAAGAAATAGAAGACTTTTTCTTGGCGCACGGCATTACTCACATAACAACAGGATTTTATTCGCCACAGGCGAATGCCTCTGAAAGAGCTAATCGAGAAGTGATCTCAAAAATACGATATTTTCTTAAGGATCATCCTAACCATACAGCCTGGGACAGAAAAATACCTCAAATATTACAGATTCTCCGCAGTGATTATCATTCGGCTATCAGATTTTCTCCATATTTCGCACTTTTCGGGCAGAACATGATGACGAGCGGAACGAGTTACGACGTATTGAACCGACTTAACACTCTCACCGACGATACATTGGTTCTACGCAATGACCGACTGGATGTTGTGCGAGAGAACATTCGCAGGAATCTCGATAGGGCTCATGAAAAAGGAAGCAGAACTTACAACACGAGGTGTAAATCCACAAATTTTGTCGTAGGACAGGAAGTCTTTAGAAGAAACCATGCACAGAGTGATTTTAAATCGGCTATTAACGCGAAATTCCTCCCCAAATATATAAAATGCAGGATTAGAGAAAAGTTAGGAAATTCGCTGTATACACTTGAAGATCTGAGAGGAAACTACATAGGGAAGTATCACGCTTCAGACATAAGGCCATAAGCTATGGAGATTACACTGACTGTGAAGCCCGGCTAATTTAGTAAGTAGAACATGAGACCTCTTTTCCTAGGGTCGTGGGTCGAGCCACACGTTTTTTCTTTCCTCCTTCTTTTTTTTTTTCTCAGCCTGTGTAGTTTAGATTGGCTCTTCCAATCCTGCCTGTTCACTTGTCGATCATAGACCTCCAGATGAAGCAGGTTTGTTACGGATTGTCGAAGTTAGAATTGCAACTTTTACTCCCACCCTTTTATTTGCATGTATGGTTGGCAATAATGCACTTTATTGCAACCCTTTTTACTGATGCAATTGCAACTCTTCGATTATCTTTATCCCTTTTGCTATGTATGTACTTCGTTATATATATATTTGGCGCGTCCTGATCGACCAATCAGATTCTGACACCTGGCGTCTGTTTCGTTAAAAATTTTACCGTTAGACAGTTTAACCAATCAGAATGTGCCATTTGTCAGAAACAAGGATGAGGGATATAGGTAGAGGAAGATAATGCGTTATGGCGGGAGAAAAGAACATTCCAGAAGAAGAAAAAAAAATGGGATATAAAAGAGGAATGTTGAGAAGCACAGGCAGTTCACGTGTGGTACTCGAACTGGACGGTTCGCAAAAGTTTTTCTCCTTTCAAATAAAAAAAATATATAAAAAAAAGAAGTGTAATAGAAATTAATAAAAAATTAAAATGTGAAATAAAAATTAACAAAATTTTTAGAAATAAGAAATGAAATACAAACTAAAATGTGAAATAAGAATTAACAAAATTTTTAGAAATAAGAAATGAAATACAAACTAAAATGTGAAATAAAAATTAACAAAATTTTTAGAAATAAGAAATGAAATACAAGCTAAAATGTGAAATAAAAATTAACAAAATTTTTAGAATTAAGAAATGAAATACAAACTAAAATGTGAAATAAAAATTAACAAAAATTTTTAGGAATAAGAAATGAAATACAAGCTAAAATGTGAAATAAAAATTAACAAAATTTTTTAGAAATAAGAAATGAAATACAAACTAAAATGTGAAATAAAAATTAACAAAAATTTTAGAAATAAGAGATAAAATGCAAACTAAATTGTGAAATAAAAAATTAACAAAAAAAAATCCTAGAAATAAGAAACAAAATACAAACTAAATTGTAAAATAGTGAATTAATAAAAACTAACAAGAAATTTTAGAAACAAGAAATAAAATACAGGTAATTTGTTAAATAGTGAACACAAGAATTAAAATAACTAAATTTAATCGCAATTTGTGACTAAAAAGAATAGAAAAAAAATATAAACTTTGAACATATTTAAAGCCAGTAAAAATTAATTCATTTGTAAGAAAACTATAAAAGAAAATTTTTGTGAAAAAGAAAAATAAAAAAAATATATAAAAACTAAATCGAAACAAATTATAAAGTCTAAATAAAAAGTAAAACCAGCAAAGAACTTTCAAAAACCAAGACTTACCTGATAGTGCAACCCAGCAACAAGACTTACCTGATAGAACAACCCAGTAACGAGACTTACCTGATAGAACAACCCAGCAACAATACTCACCTGATAGAACAACCCAGCAACAATACTCACCTGATAGAACAACCCAGCAACAATAGCGACAACACCAGCCACCATCGACACGCCCAGCTACAACACCAACAACCCAAGAACCATCATCGTGGGAGCGGTGCACCGCCGAGATAAGACAGGCAACACATTTATTTTTTTTGAATTTCTATTTTATATTAGTCCACAATTTATTTGAATTCATTTTTTATATTTCTATTTCTGAATTATTATCACACGATTTATTTGAATTGATTTTTAACATTTCTATTTTTGTATTATTACCCCGCACTTATTTGATTAAATAAACCAAAATATTTTTATAAAATGTATATATATATATATATATGATATTCCTTAGTGAGATTTAAGAAATATGATTCGCTAATCAGCCGTTTCGGAGGGAGGGAAACGTGGGGAGCATGGTAAGGTAAGAGGCACGTGGTTATATTAGGGACAGATGTAGTATTTGATTAGGGCGTCCGTCTGTCATGGCGTGTGACTTTGTCACTGGGAGGGAACTTATGCCCTAGGCGGGATAACAGCTAACCGTCAATTCGTTTTGACTCGGGTTTTTTTTGTGTCCGGATACTTTCGCATTTTGACATTGTTGTATGTTTTCTTTATATTAGCACAGTTTTTTTTTTATCTTAGTGGCATGCAGGCTGTGTTTATATGCTTGCGCGTCGTAAAATACGGGTTGAGAACCACTTTAGTCTGAGCTACCGGGGAGATCTTTGCATGCCCTTAACCTCGATATTTTATTCGGGTATAACCGGCGCGTAACACAATTATTGTCTAAATTTTAATAAGAACAAACTTGAAGAAAATTGGCTACGTGGCATTTGTTACTTGACCGTTATTTCGTTTTTGCAATAAATATTGTTTTCAACATAAATATGTATATAACTAATAAAGATAAAAGAAAATATGAATAATGATCATTAACCATCCACATACGCATAAACATATAAACATCAATATACATATTTGTATATTAGAATGCAGTAAATATTTAATAAATAATTTAAAACAAGACAGATATTTAAATGATTGGAGTCGACAATTATTTAGCCGCAACAGTTCCCTCCTCCGTAAACGAGGTCGATGGGTTGAGTTTACCTTCAAAGGCACCAGAAACGTCCAAAACTGCTAATTTTGCCAATGGTCTTTGCAAACTGCCATTCATGGTTTTGATTGTTGCCCTGCGAACTTGGGCATCTTTTGCTACTACAGTATCAATCACCATCCCTTTGGGCCAACTATTTCTGGGTAGGTCTGGGTCGACAATAACGACTACATCTCCTGGTTTAATGGGTGGTTGTTTGGTGAACCATTTGTTTCTTCGTGAGATAATGGGTACATATTCTTTCAGCCATCTTTGCTAAAACTGATCAGCAAACTCCTGCGTTTTGTACCATCTTTTTCGAAGGTCCAGACCTTCGTTTACAATTGGTTTGTAGGCATCTGATGAGCCAATTAAAAGGTGGTTGGGCGAGAGAGCTTCATCATCGCTGTTCTCAATCAAAACAAAGGTTAATGGGCGACAATTTATTGTGAACTCAGCTTCACACAATGCATTTTTCAAACTCTGATCAGTAAACTTCATTGCTGGACAAATGCTGCAAATGTCCGATTAAACAGATTTTACTAATCTCTCCCATTCACCGCCCATGTGCGGTGCTGCGGGTGGATTAAACTTCCACTTGATGTGATCAAAGGTTGTTTGGAGTGTAGATACGTTTATGTTTTTAAATTGACAACATAGGATCTTTTCAGCAGCTTTAAAATTAGTTCCGTTGTCGGAATATATTTCTTTAGGGGTACCACGTAAAAAATAAAACGTCTAATAGTCATTATGCAAGAGCTGGTATGGCACTGTTGATTTTACACCACTGACACATTCCTCGCACTTTTCGGAATAAAACTCGTAATTTTGATATATAAAAATGAGACCTTATTTCATTAAGGGCAGTTTCGTGGGATTGATGATGAAATTTTTCATAAAAATGGCGAACTAATAAAAATGTCACGTAGTGAGCAGTAGGCAAAACGATAACGTCTTCATGGTTATTAAGGAATTCTGCTCTTCCGCGGCTTCTGATAACACCATTTTTTTAGTTTACTACCGATAGGTATAGGTTTACCTTGTGCTAAGCAATGAATTTCTTCTCCATAGTCGCTATTTTGTGCGTATTTAAACAAAAACATCTGAGCCATTTCAATTATGGTGAAGTCGACCTCTATATACTTTTTGATCGTTTTGTGTTTCGAGAATTCTTTAAGACGTAGACAGTACAGAAAAAAGGTTGCAACGGCGCGATATAACCGTTTCCAATTTGAAAAACATTCAACATTTACTTTTGTTATTCTTGTGCTTTTAATCACCAAGTTGCAGCGGTAAGGCCACTCAACCGGATCAGCGCGTAAAAATTCTGGACCGTCAAACCACATCGGTATATTGGATGGAGCAGGTACCTTCGTAGCAAAGTCAGCGGGATTTTGCTTTGACGGAACCCATTTCCACTGCTTGATATTCGTAGACTCGAGAATCTCACCCACACGATGCATGACGAATTGATGGAACCTCTTAGGGTCCATTTGCAGCCACTTCAGAATAGTCTTTGAATCACTCCACCAAAACTGAGAGTCGATTTTAATTTGAGACACTAACATTAATTTTTTGGCCAGTCTTGTGCCAAGTAAGGCAGCAACTAGAGAGACGGTAATGACGTCATTTTTCCTAGCACGTAGGTAACATACGGCAGCGTAAGCATTTTCGCCGGCATCAACGAAAGTATGCAGCTGAACATAGTCAGCGGTTTCAATTAGTGAGGAGTAGCATCTGGGAATTCTGATGGCCGTTATCTTTGGAATAGAGGATTTCTATTTACACCAGCTTTTGTTTAAATCGTCTGTCAACTCCTCGTCCCATGCTATACCAGATTGCCATATATCTTGGATTATTATTTTTATTTTTAAGCCCAGAGGATCAAATATGGACATCAACACTTGGAGCGCTGCACGTTTGGTTGGTATTATGCACTCATTAAATACATCTCGTTTTAGTCTTGCAAATCTACAAATATATCTGAACTCATCATTATTAGGATCCCAATATAAACCTAATATTTTTGTAGTTGATCCCCAATCTTGCATCGTCATCTCAGGTAGGTTGTTGTTGTCGCTTAAATGCTTTAACACGGGTTCGGAATTGGATGTCCAGTTATGCATTTTAAAGCCACCAGCTTCATGAATTTCTTTTACCTGCATTGCTAATTCTATGGCTTTTAGTTCATCTGGAGCGCTGTCAATGAAATCGTCGACATAGTGATTTTGTTGTATGCCTTCAACTGCACGAGGATATTTATCTTTGAAGATGTCTGCGTTTTTGTCGCGTACGTAGTGAGCAATGCAAGGAGCACAACTGATGCCGAAAGTTAAAGCTCGCATAACAAAAATAGCTGGTTGTGCGTCATTGACATTTTCATCATACCACAGGAATCGCTGCGCATGTATATCACTCTCTATTACGTTCACCCTGTGAAACATCTCCGAAATGTCGCCGCATATAGCCATTTTTCCAATACGAAATTTAAGTAGGATTTCCATCAAAGGCTTTAGAAGATCCGGCCCAGGCATCATGAAGTCATTTAACCACACACCATTGGATTTCTCCGCCGCATCCCAAACTAGTCTGACCTTACCTGGTTTGTTGGGGTTAGTGACCACGAATATTGGCAAGTACCACGTTTTGCCACAATGCACCTCTAATTCCTTTGGAGTAAGTTTTTTGGCATATCCTTTTAATGGAAGATTATCAATTTGACTTTGTACAGTTGTTTTTAAAGATGGATTTTTCTTTAATTTATTTTGAAGACACTGCAAGCGACTTAAAGCTGTATTGTAACTATCAGGCAAGCGAACGTTTTAATTACGCCATAGTAAACCAACGTCAGAGTGATCGTCTACCTTTTTTGTTGTATTTTCCAAAATAGCCGTAGTTCGTTTGTCGTCATAGGAAAGCAGCAGTTTTTCTTTACACAATTCTATGCAGAAGTATTCTTTTACCATATTATGAAGCTCGTTGTATTTTTGTTGACAATCACACGCATGTGTATTTATACGATATTATTTGGTGCTCTTAGTGCCAAAGCCCTGCAACGTCCACCCTAGTCTTGTCTCATAAGTGATAGGTTGATTCCACAGACCCACACGTATCTTAAGAGGAATAGCAAGATTCCAGTTATCAGCCGCAATTAAAATTACAGGAGTAGCGTTTTCATACGATTGTATCGGTAAGTTTGCCAAATACGGGAATACCTTTGAAATTTTGCATACATCGATGGTCTGAGGGGTAAGGCCTATATTGCTCACTGTATGGACAGCATTCAGCTGGAACTTTTTACTGTTAGTAACACTCGATATGGTAATGTTAGCTTTCACAGAGTCACTTTCTTGACGAGTTGTGTCGCCAGTCCACCTCAGACAAAGGTGGTCGCTTTCACCTTTTAGGCCCAATTCATCAAAAACAGTTTTTTCAATAACTGTCACTGCCGAACCTTCGTCTAGAAAAGCGAAAACTTTTTTATTTTATTTGACGAATGTATATTTACAGGTATTATGCGAAATAATGGTTGAGGTTCGTCATAACTGTTGCTGTGCGCATTTATTACCGAGTTTCGTTGATTAGAAGAATTTATGTCATTGCTTGGTTCAGCGCTCACTTTTTTGTGAAGCAATGGGTTATGTTTATACTTACAACCATCTACACCGCATTCTTTGTTGGAGTTGCACTTACGTCTATGTCTTCCCAAGCATTGACGACACAAATTTTTAGTTTTTACGCATTCCCACTTGCGATTGAGTGACATATTTTTAAACACATCACATTGAACTACTTTATGGATACCATCATTGCATACTAAACATGACGTACTTACTGTGTTGTTAGTGTTGTTGTTCCTGTTAGACTCTTCACGGTTGTGTGTATTTACTAAAGCGCCGGTTTTTCCGAACAGGGGGCACGCTGCTTCTGCCATACTGTAAAGCCAATCGCTAAAAATCTTCACACTAGGAACGTTGCAGTCCTTAGGGAACATCGCCCAGCTAAGTTTATGGTTGTTAGGAAGTTTGTCCACCAGTTCTTTTACTAATAGCGGATTATTTAAATGAGAATCCATTTGACATCCTTCCATTGTGGCGCATATGTTGCGAACGCACATTGCAAATTCTATTAAAGTTTCTAATTTATCCTTAATTGGCGGAAAACGTCTGGCTTTGGAAATTGCGCGCTCTAGAATGTATTCTGGCCTTCCAAAACACATACGAAGTGTCCTTATAATTTCAGGCACCATCTGTGGCACAAGTAATTTATTTTTAACAATCTCACGAGCCTTACCTTTAAGTGATGACTGCAGCCTAATTAAATTGTCAGCATCTGTGTAGCCTGCTAAAGATGTGCTGTTTTCAAAACTGCTTATAAAAAGTGGCCATTCATCGGGATCGCCGTTGAAGGTTGGAAGTTTTTTTTGGAAAAGATTGCCTTGCTGCTAATTGTGCTGGTTTGGCCCAATGATTGCTGCAGCCGCCACTGTTAACCCTGAGTTTGACGTTGCCATCGGTAAATGTGGTGTCGATGATTCGGATGTTTGCGATAATATTTTGTATTTTTCATCTAGGTACTGCCGCTTGACCAGCATCTCTTCTGCGAGATGTTTTAGCTCTAAGTTTCTTTGCCTAGCAATACCATCAAGATTTCTGTTTTGTACTGCATACGTTGTTTGGCTTTGAATACTTGAAGAAGTGGTGGGTTGAAAGTAATTTGGTGGTACGACATTATGGGAGCTGAATAAATCGTATGTAGTGGTGTCATTGACGGAGGGGCAGATTGCGGTGGTGCTGTAGCTGCACTTGATGACGGCATCGTAACATAACCTTGTTGATTTACGCCTTGAATTTCGGTTGACGGACGTTGTATATTGGCATTGGTGTGGACGCGCAAGTACCATGACCAGCAAGTGTTAGGAATGAAGTAGCTTTACAGAATTCACAACTCCAACTTACGTTGGCCACGTTACTGTCTACTCCAACACATCCAAAGTGGTACCATTGGTCACAGACGTCACATTGTACCATCTCATCTGTGTCTTTTTCACGACACCTTTTGTAATTATTTTCTCCAGCCATTTGTTATTCCTCCCGTTGGAATTTTAGTTTAAATTAAATCACAAAATAATTTAAACAAAAATAGTTTTAAATGTTACAGGCAAAACTCAAAAAAGTTTTTTTAGCGCCTCGCTATTACTTAACTTTTTTTTAAATAAAACACTTTATTAAATTCAATATTATTTTTATTTAAATATTTTTCACAAATAAAAGCGAGAAGCGCTTTAAAACTATTTTGTCTGATTCCGCCGACTTTAAAAACAGGAGTCCAATTATTGTCTAAATTTTAATAAGAACAAACTTGAAGAAAATTGGCTACGTGGCATTTGTTACTTGACCGTTATTTCTTTTTTGCAATAAATATTGTTTTCAACATAAATATGTATATAACTAATAAAGATAAAAGAAAATATGAATAATGATCATTAACCATCCACATACGCATAAACATATAAACATCAAAATACATATTTGTATATTAGAATGCAGTAAATAGTTAATAAATAATATAAAACAAGACAGATATTTAAATGATTGGAGTCGACAATTATTTAGCCGCAACACTTTAAGAAAATCGCAACCGATTATGCCGTCAAATTTTTTCAATGATGGTAAAATATAAAATGTAGTTCTATAGCCCAATAATACCATTTCACACTTTGTCTCTATTTCACTTACCCCGTTTATTGAACTTACTTTAAATGGTTGTTTCAAGAAAGTTACCCCCCGCAAACAAGTTAGTGGTTGAATCAAGTTTTTCGAAGTACCGGTGTCAACAAGTAATCTAAGTCTCCTACCGCTAATTGTCTTGATTATGAACGGTAAGAGTGGTTTTACTCTAAAAAATTTAACTGTTTCACACCCTCATCCTCATCCAGGTCCCCTTCGAAGATCGAACTTACATCCTCATAATCTTCCACTTCCTCCGAAACTACGTAGTTGACCCTTTGAGTTTTAGGAGTCGGCGCAGTTCTCCCCAAATCTCCAAATTTGGGCTTGTTCATAATTGTATTCTCTAGTTGTAAATTTTTTTGAGTTGAAGGATAAAGCGTAGGGCGCCTAAACATCGAGAAACCGGGATCGATGTCCATTGGCCTAACTGCATCTTTTGGGACTGACGGGTGTATACCTTCATACGACGGGTGTCTTGGTCGAAAGTTGGTGATCTTTTTCTGCAGCGTATAATTAGTTTTCGCTACGTCACCAGCCGATTTGCCAAGGCTGTTGGTAAATCAGCAGGTCTTGCTGAAAAATGTATGTCACTTAACGGACGACGCAGCCCGGAAATGAATACCCGCAACGCATTGTCCCTAGCACGATCGTTCAGCGCATTAGCTATGTCCTCGTTGTTTGAATACGTCATCTTATTCTTATTCACAATAAGTGTCAAATGATCGTCAACAGTGTCATAAAAGTCCGATGTGGATTTATTTTCCTGCCTTAAAATACTCAATTCATTCTCCAATGCCTGGAGAGATCTTTTATCGGCGTAACACTGATCCAGTCGGGCAATTATAGCCTTAAAATTCAAAATAGTGTTAAAAGCAGATAATTTAGCATTAGCCGCCCCAGTAATCTTATTACGGAATATCCCCATAGCGACGTAATAATTCTCGGTTCCCTCAGTATAATAGTTCATGGCAAAATGCGCAGCCTCTCGCCATGCAGGATATGCCTGACCCTCGCTCTTAAACTCTGGTAAAGATTTCACCAGATCAAGAGAAGTCCCTTTAGAGAAACGTGCTACTGTCACTAGATCATACTGAACTACCTTTGGGGTCAAACCCTCAAACTGCTTAGTCAGTTAATTTATTTTCCCTTGTAAATCGCTAGTAAGAGCTTCCACTGAAGCTCTTATCTATTATCAAATCTATTATCTGCTCTTAGTAAAGGTCGACATCCTGTCCTTATCAATAATTGTGAAGAGAAAACGGACAAAAATAATTCCAAAAACAAAAAGACCAGAGCCAGAAAACGCTACCAGTATTAACGAAATACGTAATAAGAACAATTTAAAAAGTCAAATGGTTCGAATCAAGAACGTAGTAAATGCCTTGTATTCTTACTTTTTATATTATACTAGTTCCTGCTTAAATAAAATTCTACGTAAATTAATTGTCAATAATTATCTAAATTAATTATTTTACTTAGTTTAATAATTTTTTTGCTTACAAATATCTGAAGATTTTCATAATCCTTTTCTTGTGCTGACTATTGTTGTTTTAGTTGTTACTGTTCTATGGACCTCTGATGATTTGTTCCAAATTGTTTAAATTTGTTCTTAGGAAAACACTCCTGGTTTAACTTTGTTTTTCTTGGTGGCTCATTTCACTTCTGTTTTTTTTAAGTTTTTTGTTTCGTCACTTGAATAATTTCGTTTAATTTTCCTTTGTAGTCTTTTTACACGTTATTTTAATCTTAATATCGCTTCACAAGGACTTTTTACACATTGTTTTAAGTTTAATATCTTTTTTATAAGGACTTTTTTACACGTTATTTTAATTTTAATATCCTTTCATAAGGACGGGTAAACAACGTTATATTAATTTTAAGGACTTTTTTCACTAGGGTTCTTTTAAAAGTTGGGCGCCAATTATAAAGACCTTTCGGTTTAGTGATTCGACATAGAATAATCTTTATTTATTTTCCAAATTTGATTACAGTTCTGTTTTTTTGTTAGCAATTATTTCGCAACATAAGTTTTTTATTTCATAAATGAGGTGATTTATGCTTAATTACTATTGGTCAAAATACAATAAATTTCAATTTAATAAAAATTAACAACAATGCATTTTTTAAAGCAAAAAATAAAGGTATTAATTTCAATTTATTTAAAAACAATTATCACCTCATACGCTTTATTCGGATTGGTTAAATTACAATAAATTTTGGTTAACTAAATAAACATAACATAATATGTTAAATTAATAACAAAAACAATTATTAAGCAAAAAGTAGTTAATAGGGACATTCAAGCCTACTGCTAATTGTGTTGATAATTAATAAGGGTATTCACACCTGTTGCTAACTTGTACAAAGTTTGGAGGAGTTCTCACCCAATGGAACCATCCAGAAACCACTATTCGGATCTAGTGTTAAAAAGTATAGAGAACCATTTAGCTTTGCCTTGCATTCCTCAATACTGGGAATGGTCTTAGAATTGCCTTATTTGAAATTCTTGGATCCAGACAAATCCTCAAATTACCATTTGGCTTTGTGACAAGAACAACTGAATTGACCCACTTTGACGGTTCAACCTCAGGCACAATAACCTTCAAATTAACCATTCTGTCTAATTCCGTTTTTAACTTATCCATCAATTTAAACGGTATCTTGCGAGGAGCCTCGACAACTGGCCTAATATTATCCCTTAACATAAATTCGCACTTCCTCTGTAATCATCCTAGCCCACTAAAGACATCCGAATACTTTTCCATTACTCCATTTATTGAAATTTCATTTACTTGTCTGATCAAATTCATATTAACAGCAGTTTCAATACCTATAATATTCTTACACTGTATGTTAACAATAAAGAACTTAACTAAAAAGCATGTATTCTTATAGTTAACTTCCAAATTAGCAGTGCCTAACACTTTAACCCTATCCGCGCTGAATGTGCAAATTCTAGTTTTAGATGGTATCAATATACTTTTAATATTTAGAAAATCTGCAGTCACTGTTGACAATATATTTGCCTGTGCTCCTGTATCTATTTGACACACAATTTTTTATTTATTTTTACCTCCACATTCCATTCTTTTAATCCTCTGTCTTCTTTAGTAACAGCACCAACAAAAAGATCTTCTTCCATTTCCATTCTCTCGTTGGTAACGGCCCCAACAAAAATATCTTCTTCCTCGTCTTCTTCATCCCCTTCATCCGCAGCCATTTGCTTAACTATTCTTTTCTTGAGAGAACACATTTTAGCAAAGTGGTTCATTTTGCCGCATTCATAACACCTCACCCCTTCTGCTGGACATTTAACATTGTGAGATTGTCCACACTTCATACATTTGTTATAATTTTTGACGTTGTAGTTGTTACTGCCATTATAACTGTTGTTACTTGCTTTGTTATTAGCAATACTATGCTTTTGTAGGTGATACTGCGTTTTGAAGTCTTTTTTCGTGACGACATTTATAAAACCTTCAGCATTAACATAATGCTGCAATATTGTAGAATTTTGTTTAGCCATAACCATGGTATTAGCAATAGAGACAGCTTTTTACAGAGTAATATCTGCTTCAGTCAAAAGTCTCTCACGGACGTTAGATAATTTAGGTGCCAACCCACATATGAAAATATCACGAATTAAAGCTTCCCGTAGGTCTTTAAACTCACAGTTAAAGCTCAGATTTTTTAGAATCGTAATAAATTCATCCACGGTTTGCTCTTCTTGCTGCTTGTAGGAAAAAATTTATGCCTTTCCATTACAATGTTTATTCCGACATCTTCTTTACTAAGTCCTCATATTTAACAGTTTCAATGTCGAAATCAAAAGAATTAAAAATTTCTAATGATTTACTCCCAATATAATGTAACATCAAAGCCACCTTCCTTTTATCAGTTTTTGACTCCAAGTCGGACGCCCGTAAAACGATTTTAAATTGGGTATGCCACATTTTCCATTCTTTGGCCAAGATTGGTGCTTTCAAGTTCAATGGTTGCAATGTGGCTGATTACTTGTTGTTTGTTTTTTATCGTCTTGAGACATTTCTCTTTTAAACAACTCTTTCAACCTTCCTTTATATTTTTCTTTATTTTTTTTAAAATAATAAATGAATATCATTAGCCACACCTGACATCATGTTTTATATCGAATAGAATAACTTTATTAAATAAAATTATGACTTTTACATTTGAGATGCTAAATGACAGTGACTCTTTTATTTTCTGTGTTCTATTCAAGTCATGTGATATGATTGTTCTATCTCTAGAGACAGGGTGATTTGTACAGTCATTATAGATCTTTATATACACTGTAAGACATTAGTTAGTAAATTCATGTTTAATCATAAGAAATAACCAAAAATAGAATTTTTGGAAGCTCTGATAATATAGCCCATGACAAAAGAGATTGTTTCAGGTTTAAAACTGATATGTGTTTGTAAATTGATTCATCTCCGAAACCATATCGTTGCTCCAAGTATGAAATAGCATAGCATAGCTTCTAATTTAAATGCTTGAACTTCATTATTTGAAATATTTTTAAAAATAACAAAAACTATACTTCCATAAAAACAATCCTTTCTTCGGCTTTGAAGACTATTCATTAGTTTACTCATTATCCTGTGAAGTTCCATTATTGTACAAAAATCATTTTCAAGCGTAAAATAGCTGAATGGGTCTTCATAAAAATCTAAAATTTTCTGACATATTCCTGTTTCAGCATCGAAATATTGAACGGCATATGGATACGTTTCCATGTTTCCAATATTTAATGCGTCGCTGCTTACCGAAAAGTAAAAACTTTCTTTTAATGCATCAGCTGGTTTTTCTTGTGCGTATGGTGCCAATACGTTTCGTGTTATAGCTGCTGCTTTGGTACGACCACAACTTACTTTATTAGCAATTTTACTGTGGCAAACTATAGAAGAACTTAGTTGTTGTATATTTAATAAGAATTCATTTATTTTATCAAATACATTTCTTATTTTACTAATTACACTTTTATGTATTTATTTATAAATTCAAATGTAGAGCAAGATAAATGTAATAATAAAAAGAAGAGTTGAGCTGCGTCGACGAAAAGCGTAACGATTCACACAAAAAAAAAGAAAAAGGAAGAATAATAGCGAGAAGTTAACAACTACTCTTTCAGTGATGTCAATGTATCAAAACTCTAACATTAGTTTAAGTTGACAGTCTAAGCTGTTGTTACTAAGCCCGTCATCATGATATTGGGATGGTTTTCTCCGACGACGGAATGTTCGTTGGTTAAAGTTTCTTCTTTTTTAGTTTCAACAGCTCCAGAAGTAGATGACCGATGCTCATTTACTGGGATGTTAACTTCCGTATAAGCTTGAACTTTTAATAGCGGAAGGAAATGGGCATATTGTGTTTTTTCGTCTTTATTATGATCTTCTGAATCACAATCGGAGTGATGGTCTGATGTTTTATCTGCAGTTGAATACAATTATAACTGTTTTATGTGACGCTTACAAATGAATCCGTTGTCAAGTTGAACAATGTAACGAAGGCGACCTAATTTTTTCGTAATGGTGCCAAGTTTCCCAGACGGTTTGTTTAATGTGTAATACCTGGCTTGTACAATATCCCCTTCACTTAGTTTTCTAACTGGTTTTTCCGGGCTAAAAGTTTTACACAATTTTGTAGGACGTAGGGCATCTAGGCGAATTCTTATCTGCCTTCCCAAATATTGCTCGGATTGTGACTTTCCATTGCCTAGTGGTGTTGCCCTGTAACTAAACAGTATGTCACGAACCTTTATCGAAATAGGTGACGTGTCTCCAGACATTGCTTCCAGTCGTTTTTTCAGTGTCTGTACGTTCCTTTCAGCCAAGCCATTTGTCGCAGGATGTCCAGGGGCTATAAATTTATAAAATATTCCAGCATTTTGGCAAAATTCTTTGAATCTTCGCTCTTGAAAATGGTAGCGTTGTCTGATACCATTATTTTTAGAAATCCGTTTCTTGCAAATATATTTAATAAGATATCGATTGTTGACGTAGACGTTGGTGAATGTGAACACACCGCGACTTCGGCCCATTTAGACTTTCCGTCGATAACTACTAAAAAATGATGTCCTAGAAAGGGGCCCGCATAATCGATGTGAACTCTTTGCCGATTTTGCTCTGGCTCCTCCCACGGGTGTAAACTTACTTTTTGTGGACTATTTTGTTGTGAGGAGCAAGAGACACCTTAGCGCACATACCTCTCGATATCCTTATCCATTAAAGGCCAATACACATACCTTCTAGCCAGTTGCTTCATTTTGGTTATTCCAATATGTGAATAATGTAGTTCATTTAATACCGCTGGTTGATGTGAAGTTGGTACCACTACTCTATTACCTTTAAAAGGTATATCTGAATCAATTGTGTATTCAGTATCAATTACATTTGAATTTCGTAGCTCTTTAATTATTTTCGAAATCCTTTCATCTTTCTTTCCCGAATTGCATTGAAATTTAATTGACATGAGCTATCTGATTTAATGTTAAATTGCAAATTGAGTGCACTTCAGTGTCTACAGAGTTAACTAATGAATTGTCTGATGGTAAAGGTGATCTGGACAAGCAGTCCGCATTTATATTATTTTCACTACGTTTTGTTATCACCTCGTAATTATACCCCGTAAGGAAAGATGCATATCCATCTAACCTTGAAGATGTCATTTTTGGCAGTTTTGAATTTTGATGAAAAATCCACGATAAGGGCTGATTATCTGTAATGACTTTGAATCGCCTGCCGTATAAGTATTCATGAAAATGTTGTACAGCATATACGATTACTAATGCCTCTCTAACAATTTGCGCATAATTTTTCTCCGCCGAACTGAGGGATCTTGATGCGAAAGCAATGGGCCTTCCTCACTGTCCAGTAAGAACAACTTTAGTCCTTCGTGTTCAATAATGCACTGACTTATTTATTAAAAAAATTAAAAACTTCTTACAGCTGGGAGAATGTTGAATTATTATTTACAAAAACAAAATATAAAAAAGAAATCGAACGATTATCCCGTTACTTTAAATATTCAGTAAATAGAAAAGTACAAAATTGAAGTAAATAACAAATTTAAAAATAGAAATTAACAAAAACAAAACATAGAATTCAATTCCGTAGGTCAATTTTAAATTAATTAGTAAAATTTATAAAAATTAAATAAAAGTAAAATTTTTACTGAACACTCACCATTAACATTGTGAGACAATATTCCCGCTATCCCAGTGGGGTTTGCATCACACGCCAGTAGGACCTCCAATTCAGGATTAAACGGCTTTAAAACACGTTCGCTTGCAATTTCTCTTTTAAATAAATCGCAAGAATTTTGACAACCATTATTCCCTTTAAAACGCGTTTTTACTGAATAATTGACGTAATGGTGCTGTAAGAGTAGACGCTCTAGGTATGAACCGGGAATAGTATGTTATCATACCCAAAAAACGGCGCACATCGTCTACGCTCTTTGGCTGTGGCATTTCTACGATTGCCCTTATTTTCGAAATAGATTTCCGGATTTTGTTGTATTCTATAGTGTGACCCAAGAAATCAATTTTTCCTCAAAAAAGGAGCATTTCGACAGACTTAAATGAAGGTCATACTTTCCCAACTGGGCTAAACAAGATCTTAAATTTGATTTGCATTCGGCTAAGGGTTCACCGTGGACCACAATATCATCGAAGTACGCCTGTCTTAGGAATTTCGCGTAGTATTTGGTCGACAATTCTATTAAATTCTGCGGGTGCAGTTTTGATACCAAATGGTAGGCGATTCATTCGGAATGTGCCCCTATGTGTAGAGGTGGTTTGAATTTCTGCTGACAACTCGTCGACCGGCACATGCAGGTAAGCCCTGTATAAATCAAGGCGACAGAAATACTTTGCGTCTTTAAGGCTATTAAAAACTTTGTCTATTTTGCGTAAGGGGTAGTGTGCATCCACTAAGCGTTGATTTACCCCTACCTTATAATCGACACATAGTCTCACGCCCCCATCGGGCTTGGGAATAACCACCAAAGGTGATCCCCAATCACTGTTGGCAACCTTCGTAATGATCCCCTTTTCCTCCAGTTCTTTATCTACCTTTTCTATTAATGCATAAGGAATTTGACGTTCTTTTGTGTAAATAGGGGTTGTCTTGTCACATAGCTTTAAGGAAACTTTATAATTAGGTAAGCATCCAATTTTTTGCTAAAAAACAGAAGCAAACTCAGATTTAAAATGGTCTATTTGCTGTAAATTAGTAATTGAATTTGTAACAGTTGGATAGGAGCCTCCTTGGTCTAATTCATTAAGGTCAATACCCAAACGCCGTATCCATGATCTACCTATAAGAGCTGTGTACCCGTCTGGAACGATATAAAAGTCATCAATTATTGATTTTTGTTATTAAATACGAAGTGTACGTGGACCTTACCGGCTGGGGAAAATGTGTGTAAGAGAGATATATAATCTTCGTTGGCATCACTTTGCTATCTAATCGAAGTTTTTTGAATAACCCCCGTGGTAAAAAGGAGTAACCGAAACCAGAGTCGACTTCAAATTTAAATATTCTCCCCTCTATTGCAATATTCGCATAATAGTGCTTTGAGTTTGAATTTATGTAATCACTTCTGTATACGTCGACAATTCTATATATTCCATAATTTAAATTTCAGAAAATACTTGATTAGTGGAACTCACCTTTCTATTTTGTTGTGCTTTGAACATGTTGCACTTTATTTTTGTATTAGACCGACACTCTTTTGCAAAGTGATTATTTTTGCCACAATGCAAACACAGCCCAGTAATCCCTAATTGGTCAAAATTAGTTTTTCCCTTTCGGTATTGTTGCTTAGAACGGCCATGTGTTGTTCTTTTATTAAAAACATTGTTGACCGTCTCATTCAGAGAACTTGCAGAAGTCTGTGATAATATTCTTGAATCTATTTTTGCTGCTTCTACTGAACTTGACTGAAGTAACTGTTCTCGAATGTTGTTGTAATTTAAGCTACGAATAAATTGGGCTCTAAAAAGATATCTGGAATGGAAATTTTACAATCACAATCAGATACAAACTCGCAATCAGCAATGTCAGTGCGGAGAAATGCCACAAAGTCGGCCGCTGACTGTCCATCATTTTGGTATTTCGAAAGAAATTTGTGCTGTGCCACTAAAATAGTTCTTTTTGGCGCCAAATGATTTCCCAAAAGTCCTAGTAGTTCGTCGCTTTGTAATTCCACAGCTAATTTTGGTGCAGCAAGTGCAGTGATTTTATTAAAATATTTAGCACCTATTGAATACAAAAGCTATCTTGAACAGTACTGTTTATTTTGGTCAACGCACTTCATGTTAATATATTTGTAAAACGTTGTATGTAATTTCGGTACGATTCCTTTGCCTGATCGACATTTTCAACATTGTGTTCATTGTACTGTTATTACCACTTTGTACTGTACTTGAAGGAGAGACGCCGACTGCTGTTGTTGTTGTAGCTTCATAAAAGCCGTGAATTGTTGGGTATCCATTTTGTAGACTTATTTTATTTTAGTTTTTTACCTCGCCGCCAAAACTGTTGTATATTTAATAAGAATTCATTTATTTTATCAAATAGATTTCTTATTTTACTAATTACACTTTTATGTATTTATTTATAAATTCAAATGTAGAGCAAGATAAATGTAATAATAAAAAGATGAGTTGAGCTGCGTCGACGAAAAGCGTAACGATCCACACCAAAAAAGAAAAAGGGAGCATAATAGTGTGAAGTTACAACTACTCTTTCAGTGATGTCAATGTATCAACACTCTAACATTAGTTTAAGTTGACAGTCTAAGCCCGTGAACAACATTGTGAAAAACGCACATTAGTTTAGCCCTGGATATGTGTGAATCCTCCTTTGAATCTGCCGGAACAGCGAAGTTTATCATGCTGTGTGACAATTTTTGAGACAATGCTAATTTCATATGCCGTTTTGCTTGGATATGTTTGTGTAATGCTCGACTTCCTTCATATTTTATATAAATATCAATTTAGCATAATTTGCAAAATGCGGTATAATCATGCAATATTCTGCTTCTTCAATCCATCTATCGCAGATTCCTGTATATTTTCCTTTTTTTGAAGGTCGGGCATCTTCGTTATTTTCCATGGTAAATGGACGACACAAGGCTGAATATATTGTGACAATATTATTTTAAATTGTTAAACGCATATAACATTAAACAATTTAAATTTACTATTCACATCAAACAAATTTACACTTAATATCAATCAGCTGTTTAATGTAATTTTTTAGTGTTGGCCAACAACAAGCAATAAGTCAGTGATGAGTTAGGGGGATATTACAAGTGTAGATACTTTTTTGGTTATCGATTGCACTGAATTATTGATATTTGGCAAAAAATAAGAATTAGTTTTTGGGTTCGGTGTTTAACAAATGATGATACATTTTTAATATTGAATTTTTAATTTTAAAAATTAACTGGACAAATTATATTTTATCTTGACACTTGACAGGACCTAAAAAAACTTGACAAACAAGCTCATTTCAGGTCATGTGACAACCATAACCACAACGGAAAACCAATCCATTTCCCAGTACATAACCCTCCAGATCTCCTTCTCCTAATTTACTCCGAATAGCTAAGATTTTCTCATCCTTATTCTGAACAATTTGTATATCCAAGTTGACATCGTTATCGTCGATAATTCCAACAATTTCTGCGCGACTAAGTGCATCTACATGTGCCATTAGTTCGTCCCTACGATTCCGAATTCGATAATCAAAATTTACCAATTTTAAAGCCGATCTAGCTATCCTAGGATTTATCAATTTCCTACCTAAAGTCAGTGTAAGCGAATTACAGTCCGTTACTGTTGTGAATGGAATTCCCGCCAAATATACACGGAAACGCCTCAAGGCAAGAGTTTCCAATTCGAAACTATTTCGATTCCTCTGTTGACGTGCACTTCGAATAATAAGCCACAGGGTGAAACCTATTGTCCGTCTCCCTCTGCAGGAGTACTCAACCATAACCCTTAGAGCAAGCATCCGTATGCAACTCTGTCTCCCCAGGAAGGGTTATATACCGCCAAAACTGGAGCGTTGACCAGTTTGCTTTTCAAGTTCAGAAAAGCAACTGTACATTCGTCCGTCCAATTGAAATTACTCCTCTTCAAACTAGTTGCTATTCTTGACAAATCCGGAACAAACCGACGAAAAAATGAAAATAACCCCAAACAGCGTCAAACTTCCCCATGGTCGGTTGGCATCGGGTATTTCAGATTTGTCTCGATATGGTCGCCACTAGGCCGTATGCCATTTTCATTTACCCTATAACCCAAATAATCCAATTCGCGATATGCGAATTTGCATTTCCATAAATTGCGTCCCTCAGTGCACATAAAACATCAGTCAGAATCCGTAAATGCTCCTCAAACGTCTCCGTGGCTATACTTAAGTCGTCCAAATACACAATAATTTTCCATTCATCTATGAATTTTCTCAACACCGTATTGATAAAACGCTGAAATACTGCCCCTGCATTCTTAAGGCCAAATGGCATGTAAAAATACTCAAATTGTCCCAATGGGGTAATAAAGGCACAATATTCAAAACTGAGTCTTCATGTACTGGCACTTGGTGAAAACTGTTCTCAAGATCAAGTGTCGAAAAAAATTTTGTTGTCCAGGTGGTCCAGACAATCCTCGACAATAGGAAGAGGGTAATTATCCTTCAAAGTTATCATATTTAATGAACGGTAGCAAAACTTCCGCTGAACCTAATTAGACATCGATTCTATCTTCAGTCCCAATAGCACTTATTATTTGCATCAATTCCTCACGTTCGTCATTATCTTCTCTTAATGATTCCTGTACACAACTAATGGGGCTACCCGTATCGAAAAGAGAAAAAAATTCATTACTTCAGTGCGGTTATTACGTCTAATAAAGTTAAAACTTACCATTTGGGACGCATCGAGGGGCTCATCATATTTTGCATCGACTAAAGCAGCAGTGACATTCTTCTTTATTGGGCAATCTTGGTGGAAATATTCAAGTTCGGCGCATACGAAGCATGAATCGGGAACAATTGAAGCAGCGGATTTCCCCATCAGTTGTCTTAGCCGTGTTGTTTGAAATTGCAGCGGTACCTCTCAGCTTATTTACGTCGGTCGCACCCGTTGGCGTCATTATTCATATCGGTCCATACGCTTAATTAGCTCGTCGATATTATTGGCCCCGTATAGACAGGTTACTGCGTTGTTGTTTTCCGGTACGCCATCGATAATTATATCCACCAATTCCTGTTCATCGATATCCGTCGTACTTGCAATTGATTGCATTGAAACCACATAACTCAAACACGATTCGTTTGGTTTCAATGAACGTGAGCGCAGTTGCTGATACACCTGTTGACGCGACATTGATCGTTTGAATGTTTTTATCATATTCAACTTCAGGTTGCCATATTCTATCAGGCCTAAATTTGTGACATATTTTTTGCCGTGCCCTCCAAACGACACCGAACTGCCACACACTTTTCCTTACCAGAATAACCACATAGGTTTGCATAGTCCTCGAACTTTACAAACTATTTTGTTATGCTGTAATTATCATCCTCATTAAATGGTGGTATAGCCGCATCTAGTTCCGCCAGATCAATGCGGCGGATGTTGGGAAGAAGCTGCTCGCATTCCTCCAACAGGCGGATTTGTTGCTGAAGTTTTAGCAATTCCAAGCCCATTTTTAAATTTTTTATTTCTTCTTCGGCACTAGCTGTGGCTGCAATGTCTGCAGCGGGCTCAGAAACTTGGGTAGTGGATGATCTAACGCCGGGCGTCTCAATGTCTTTGGCAGCGGTGACTTCAAGATATTTAACAGCAGATTTGGCAGCTGAGGCTTCAGCGTCGGCAACGGGCTCCGCAACTTGAGCGATGGGTGAAGTGACAGCGGGCGTCTCAATGTTTTTGGCAGCGGGTACTTCAAGGTATTTAACAGCGGACTTTTTTAGCATCAGGCGGTAAGTACGTCATCATGTCAGCGTCGGATGGCACGTCCAAGGAGTATACGTCTTCCTTACACTCCGCCTAGTTCACAACTCCCTTCTACAGCATACGAAGCTGACTCAACGTGGCAGACTCCGGAAAGTGTACGCCAGCATCAGCAAGTGCCGTCATTAGCGTCGTGCGTCTTGGATGCAAATCCATTGTCATCCGATAGTAACTTTTCGATCCTTTATTAAAAACACTTTTTTATGTTTTACTAAAGGCGTACCCGTTTAATTACTTTTATGAATATCTTTTTTATTTATTTCTTAGCTTATCTTTATTTTACAAACGAGACTTACTTCTTTTTATCTACTTCTACAAAACATGTTTTTTAATGCATTTGGCTGCACTTAGCCAAACGCATGTCATTGCATCAATGCTGCCACATCGTAAATCATTACAATTAATATAATTTTTTTATCATAAAATTATTATTGGTTTACCTGCAAATATTTTTAATCCATACGTAATGGAATTTCTCAGCATCTTCTAGTAATATTATTATTACTATTATTTATTCATATAAATCAAAGGGATTAAATCCAAGGATTATATTCATTTAAAGAGCACTAGCTGCTAAGGCCATCAGCTCGAATTACAAATTAGATGAATTATGAACTTTAGGATTATTAAGGGGATACTATATACATATGTACATAAATTTTAATAATTATAGTAAGATTAAATGATCAATTTGGAGTTAATGATGAAGTCATGTATTTTGATGATATTAATGGAGGTTGGTTCTCTGAGGAGGTCAAATCCAGAGAAGTTGCCAAAGAGTTTACGTCTATGGTTTGAGTAAAATGGGCATTCAATTAAGATGTGTTTTATTGTTAGGTGACAGTTGCATCGGTTGCACGTTGGAGGTTGAGCTGGTTGTTTTAAAAGCCATTGATGGGAGAAAATAGTGTGTCCCAAGCGTAGTCTAGAAAACGTTCGAATTTACTGATTGCTGACGGAAGTAGGGTAGATTGGGTTAGGGTGGTGTGGATTAATGATTGAATAGTGGGGATGAATGATTTCCTTCTGATGGAGCCTCAAGTTGATGAAATTTGCGATATGACGGCGAATGTCGTTTTTTCAAGCGCGTTGTCCATTATAACAGGTGCGTAGGAAGCGTATTTAGCGGCAATATCTGCTTTTTCATTACCTGCAATGCCGATATGGCTGGGAATCCAGTGTATTTTTATTATGTTGTTGTCTTTTACAAGAGAGTCTCTGATTTTATTTATTATTATCCACTTATTGTCAAATGGGTTACAAATTGCTTTCAAAACCGAAAGGCTATCTGAGAATATAATGGTTTTAATCTTGTCCCTTTGTAGTAAATTGGTAAATTGCGCAGGATTCCGCTGTGAATACTGATGAGTGTTGGTATAGAGTGCTAAGCAATAGATTCCCACCGGAATCATCTACAACAGCGTAAGCTGGAATGTTGTTTTGGGACTTAGTGCCATCCGCGTTGAAAAAACGCCAACCATTGTTTCTTAAGCAGTCATTACGTTCTGATAGTAAGTTAAGAAAGACGGTGTTTGGTGTCGTAGTTTTATTATATTTGGCAAGTGACAAATCGAAGCATGAGTCAATAGTTTTCCATGGGGGAGTATTCATGAGGTATTTAAATCTGGAGAGAGGAATGTTTAGATCAGAGCATAATGATAAAGATGAAGCTATTGCAGATTTAATTCGTTTAGGCTTAACGGCAGAAATAATGGAGGAGATTGAGTTGGGATTTGGGAGTTGAGTTGATCGAGGATTGAGTTGGTACTGTTGAGAAGTTTAGGTATTAATCTGGCATCCATTTCGTAAATTCTATCGGTTAGGGAAGGAAGATTGGCTTCATGGAGTATGTTGTCTATGGGAGTTGTCCGGAAAGCGAAGATGCTGGACCTGACGGCTTGATGGTAAATAGGCTTTAATATGTTAATATTTGATTTACTGCTGTTGCCATATAAATAAAGACCGTAGTCCATTTTGTTCAATACTAGAGTTCTAGTTATTTTTTCCAATAGTATTCCTTTTATTCAATTTAATTCTTAAGAACTATAACATTTTATGAGAATTTACAATAGTATTACAGCAATTATATCTTAGTGGCAATACCTTATAATATACCAATATAATGTTATGTTATCACAGTTTAGGGATAAAAAATTAGGAGCTAAAAACCCTTTATTAATTTTTATAAAAGTTTAATTTAGAAATTTACTGAATGGGTGACAAAAATAGCATCACTTAAGAGAACTTTCATATTGAAAGTTAAGGATCTGCCTTTGTCTAGTATAAATTTCTAATGATATCATAAGTTGACTGCTGGCATTGATTTTCAAATGCTGTCGTCAAGTCTGCCATTAGGGCTCTAACTGTTTTGTGAACATAGGTGTTATGTAGTCTATCAGTAGGGAATCTCCAGTTCAGATTATGTATTATTTTCAGATTTTTATTTTGAATGATTTGCAGCTTCTTTAGGTGGCTTTTTGCTATTTTAGGAAACCAGGCTTGACAACTGTATGTCATTATCGGTCGTATACACATCTTATATAGCATTATCTTATTTTTTAAATTTAGGGCAGATTTTCTGTTTAGAAGAGGGTACAATTCTCTGCCACATTTTATCGCTTTTACGGTTATGTGGTCAATGTGGTCTTTGAAGTTCAGTTTTTTGTCAAAAATCACTCCTAAGTATTTGACAGAATTCTTTATTTCAATCATATTACCTTGTATTGTTAAAGAAGAGTTGGCGACACGTTTGGGGGATTTGTTGAATGGGAAAATTATTGCCTGTGTTTTATTCTGATTTATTTTTATTTTCCATTGAGTGAAGTATTTATCAGCACATGTTATAGCTTCCTTAAGCTTCTTCACTATTGCATTGGACACTTTTCCATTACAAATAAATGCACTATCGTCTGCATAGAAAGCTGCTTCATCTTTTCTTTTAATAGGTATATCTGCAGTAAATATTGAATACAGCGTTGATGATAAAACAGAACCTTGAGTGAGACCTGCTACAAGTTTACGTAGTGTTGAGTAGTTGTTTTCTATGCATACTACAAAAGACCTATCTAATAGAAAATTTTTAATTATTTTTTGTAGGTATAGCGGAAATCTGAATTTGTTTAGTTTGAATACTAGTCCACCGTGCCATACAGTGTCAAAAGCTTTTTCTATATCCAAAAACACAACGCCTGTCCTTTTTCTGTTTGACTTGTTATTTTCTATTAGATTCACTACTCTTTTTATTTGGTGAATTGTTGAGTGTTCTTTTCTTATGATTATTGGTCTATAATTACTAGGTAGAGTGTGATTTTTTCCTCGTTTAGGTAACGGTATTGTTTTTGCCCCTTTAAATTCTTTAGGAAAATAGCCATTTACAAAACAGAAATTAAATAATTTAGCGAGAACTTCAAAAACTGTTTTAGGCATTTTCTTTATAAGTGAACATTGTATCATGTCTAGGCCAGGAGCTTTATTACTCTTGAATCTTTTTTGTATCAATTAGTTCAATGCTATTTGTCAAAAAGACTTCAATCGCGTTTATTTCGCTTGTATTTAACTCGTTTAAACATTTTTCTACCTTCTTGTCCATACTTAAGGATTGTTTAAAGTTATTGAATGATGTTTTTCAAATTCATTAGCAATTATGTTCACTTTTTCTGCATCGTTTGCAATCTCGTTGCCATTAACAACCAAATTTTGTATTTTAGAGCATTTTTTGTTAAGAGACTTAGCTATCATCCAGAACTTCTTATTACCCGCTGGTAATTTTGAAATGAATGAACTCCATTGGATATTTCTGTCCTTGTTAATATGGAAGTCGATTAATAATCTCAATTGTTTAATTATTGCCATAATTGTCAGCCGTCTAGAGGGATCATAGCATCCTTGCAATTGCCGTTGGTATTTTCTGCGCTCTCTAATCAGTCTGAGACTTAAGACAGATATGCGTTTATGCCATATTTTATATTCTCCAACAGGAATTTTTTCGCCAGCATTTTTTATAATACCTCTCAGCCGGTTGAATTTTAGTTCTATATTATTGATTGTTATATTGTCCTCAAGTAGGTGATTAAGTTATATTTCTCTATTAATAAAAGCTTTGATTTCGGTCCAATTTGCGAGATGATAAAGATATATTTGAAGTGTTGTACCAGGAATATTTCCACATAAAAAACATGTAAATGGATGATGGTCAGATGATAACGAATTCGGATGAGTTTGCAGGTTAGAAAACAGTAAACTAGAGTTAGACAGAAGTATATCAATTGTTGATGGCGGAGAGGGCGTAGACGTTTGACTAAAACGTGTGAAACTTTGGGGATAGTAGACGTTTGATTGATTTTGGTGGTTATATAAAACATTTCCAGCTGTATTATTAGATAGACAGTTCCAGCTTACGTGCTGAGCATTAAAATCTCCAAATATAAAGAAGTCATTTGATCTGTTAGTCAAAACATCAATGTCTCTCTTAAAATTTTTAGAATATTTAGGAGAGTATGCAGAAGTTATAACAATAGATCTTCTATTAAGTTCAACAGATATAGATAAATTTTTCAATACTATCGGTTGTTTCTGTACCGAGCAACTTATGACTTATGCAATTTCGAATAGCGATTAAGACTCCCCCGCCGAACGTTTGTCGCTCTCTTCTATAGATTTTGTATCCTTTGTATTAATGGATTTATGATGGATTTATGATGGCTTTTAAGAAAAGTTTCATTCAATAAAACGATATCAATATTATTTCTTCGAATAAATAATTCCAACTCAGTGATTGCTGGATTTGTCGTTATGCCTTGAGTATTCCAGTGCATAACATGAAGCTTATCAAAATATATTGAGTTATATGACATGTCGAAGCATATTTCCTAATACTCTCAATTTGTCTTATTTATTTTTACATTTCTGAAGAGCATCAATTGCTTCAAAATAAATGTCTAACAGCTGCTCGTTTGATATGTCATCATTATCTTCACTGTGTCTGTTATATTTCGATATGTCAGAATATAGCATTTTGTGGCGATGAGCGGTCTGTAAACGCGGAGTAGAGGTTGACTGTAATTGAGGAAAATCTTCTTCAAAGTTTCTAAAAATGGGGGCGCTCTTTTCTCTGTGGGGATATGAAGCAGAACCAGAGGTCACTCTCTTGCGAATCTTCAAGTAATCCTGTCTACAAGGACATTTGACATCATCAGTTTTGTGATTCACATTTTTGTAGTTTCTTTTTACACAATTAAAACACTTGTATATTACAGGACCTTCATTTTCAGTTTTGCTTAGGTTACACACCGAGTAGTCATGTTCGCCAGCACATGCAGGAAAGACTGGTGGGCGGTAACAGTTACTAGCACCATGGCCAAACATGGAACACTTGGTGCATTGGGTTGGACCTTTGTTTCCTTTAATTGGATTTTTCCATTTTACTGCAATATTGCACAAGTATCTAATTTTTTGAATTTCTCTCTTAGATATTTGATCTCTATTGAATTCAATCAGATAGATTGCGTCATCAGCAGTGGAGAGTTTAGTTTTTATTTCTTTTGCACTTAAGCATTCTATGTTATGAGAGTATTTAAATTCATCTGTAATAGTTTTGGCGTCCATTTGAGGAAGACCAAACAACACTAGTTTAAATTTTTTCTGGTCCTTGAGTTGGTGTGTAAAAAATCTAATTTGGGCGTCTTTAAGGGTTTTTAAGGCTTTTTCATATAAAGAAACAGTGCTAGATAGAACTTTAGTTCCCACCGACATTCTTTGTAATTTGTATTGCGATCCCATTAATTTATATATGGTAAAAAAACCAGTTGTTTTATCTATTATTATTGGAGGAATCTTAATGTTAGAGATTTTACTATCTTTTCTATACTCATCATGTGTGTCCATGTCAACTCCGTCATCTAGTAAACTAAAGCGGTTATTCGAAGAAGCTTGGCTAACTGAGCGTTCATCCAGAGGTTTAACTAATTTAAATTTCGGATTATCACCGAAAATCTTTTTTCTTTTCATTTGACCGAATGAAATCAGTTAGAAGTGAATTAGATTGTACCTTAATTTTACAGAGGAATGTTCTTTTTTAGAGAAATGAACCACGTGTATTATCAGCTGATACGCTACCTTTTATTTATTTCACAACAATTCGACACAACCGTTCATATTGAATGTAGTGAGGTATATTAAAGTATTAAAATGAGCAAAGCTTTTATTGGACAAATAACGTATTATGTTGACGCGTGAAGTAAGTGGGCTTTTTATTTGAAGGAAGTGGTCTTTCCAGTTATAATTTCGCGAAAATGTAAGGCCAAGAATTTTCAATTTTGAAACATTTTAGATTGAAGTGTCGTCAATAACTATTGTGTGTGAAGATGAGTCGCAATTGTGCTTTCTGCAAACATGGAATTTTTTTTGTTTTCAAAAGATAAATATTTACGCCGGAATATTCGGTCCAGTTTTTGATATCCAGAAGTATTTTTTGTGGGATTCTATTTGAGTCGTTGTTACTATTTTTTTTTGCACATTATGTATAAGTCATCTTCGTACAAGCAATGATCAACAAATCGGTTAGCACTAATTATCTTGCTAATTTCATTAAAAGCAATTTGGAATAGTATCACAGAAAGTGGTGACCCCTGTGGTATGCCGTTTTCCATTTGGCCATTACTTTTTACCTTGAAACGCCTGTTTGATAAAAAGGATTTAATAAAGTTAAATATTTTTGGGCCTATCGACCAAGATTTTAGAATGCCCAAAACAACATGAGAGCCGATTCTATCAAACGCTTTCTCAAAGTCGATTGATAGAATAGTGATGTGGTTTCTAGCAGAAAGCGCTTTTGTTATGTAATAATCCAAGTGTAATAACGCGTCGTCACATCCTTTGTTAGCTTTGAAAGCCACTTGCTCCTTAGCTATAAGGATTTTATTTTCTAAAAACCAAGCAAGTCTAGTCGCTGTGATCCTTTCAATGATTTTGGATAGTCATGGAAGTAACGATATAGGACGGTATGCACCGATAGAAGACGTGTTTTTGGTTTTCGGTATAGGCACAACGATGGCAAGGTTCCAAGCGTGAGGGATGTAGCCACTGTGAATATAGATGAAGTAGTTTAGCCTTGCTCGCCTGTGATAACGCTTTAATCATTGGGTAGGAGATCCGGTCGAGTCCTGGTGTTTTACCTTTAACTTTACTCAGGCAGTTGTTCAGTTCGGATATGGTGATGGGGTGTTCTAAGAAGTGGGCTTTTTTGTCCTGTGTGGTGTTGGCTGTTGAATCGAAGGTGGATTTTGCTGAGTTGAATGATGAGGGGAAATTAGAGTCGGAAGTAATCAGCTATTTTTGATGGGTCGATAAGTATCTCATTCGGGCTATCGATTGCTTTAATAAAGGAAGAGGATCCCTTACGGGTGATACTGTTGATTTTGTTCCATATTATAGAAGTAGGAGTATTTTTGTTTATCCTTTTGATACAGTTCTCGAAGCTTTTATGCTTGGCAATTTTTATTTCTTTACGGAATTTTGCGTTACGTCTTTTGTAAATTAAAAGGTTGTCCGGTGTGGGGTTGACTTTGAAGAGTTGCCAACTTTTCATTTTCAGGTTTCGTAGGATGGCAAGTGTAGGATTGCACCAGGGAACAGGAGGTTTTCTCATTTTAATGGTCGGTTTTGATTGAGGAATGCGGACATTAGCTGCATTACGAATTGCCGTAGTAATGCTGACAGCATCTTTGTTACTGGAGGAAGTCAGTGGACTAGACATACGAGTACAAATTTCTGATTCTGCTCTAGCTGCATATTTTTCCCATTTCGCCAGGTGAAGCAAAAATTTACAGGTTTTTTTGGGAATGTAGATTTCCTCTGATAGTTTTATAGTAATTTTAATTGGGAAGTGGTCACTATTATGGAAATCATCAAGAGTGATCCAAGATGTTAATGGAAGAAGGTTTGTTGAACAGAAAGAAACATCTATATTAGTGAGGGTATTATGTGAGGAGAAATGGGTAGGGCTACCGTCATTTAGTATGCAAAGGCCAGTTTGTAGTACGATATCCTCAAGTATAATGCCTCGTTTGTTATTACTTGCAGAACCCCACAGAGTATTCCAGCCATTGAAGTCTCCAATTACTAGTAGCGGTGTATCAAACGATGATATAATGTTACTAACATCCCTTAAGGAAATGTCTTGATTCGGTGGAATATAAAAAGATAAAATAGTGAATTTAATATTTAAACTAACTTGGACGGCAATTATTTGGTATGTGGAGTTGATTGGTATTAGTGTGTGAGGAATGTTGGACTTTATGAAGATACCAGCACCTTGTTTTGAGGTATTATTATCCGGTGAGTTAACAAAATAACCAGTGTAATTTTTTGGCGGAATGGGGTTGAAGTTGTAGGGACAGTGTGTTTCCTGTAGCGAGATGAAACAAGGGTCTATTTCTCCCATGAGTAGTTGAAGATTCTGATAATTATTGATGAGGCCGTTGATATTCCATTGTAAAACAATAAACTCCATGAAAATATATATGAACGAAATATGTACTATATGTATATTAGTGCGAATTAAGTTTAGAGTAAAAGACGTTTATCAAGATGGAAGAAATATGTGAGAAGTTAAGTGAGTTGATGTTTCGTCTGAGTCTTCTTCATCCGATTTCGGGATATAATAATTATTTTTGGCTAATAGAGATTGAGTCAAATTTGAAATAGGTGACTTAAATTTATCCACGATAGAGATATTTTGTTTTTGGTAGTTATTCTCGGTTGAAGTAATGTTCTTTTGTGAATTGAGGTTGCTAAGTTTGTTGATGTTGTTGGTTTGGACTGATTCTTTAGCGTTAGATTGTGTAATATGCCTTGAGGTAGATGGGGTGTTGACTTTAGGTTGAAGGGGTGTTTGAGTGGGATGGTTTCCTGATACGTTACTTGCTGAAGGTGAGTTTGTATTATCGATAGGTTGCTTGTTGCTGACGGGTTTTTGTAGTGTAAGGGGACCAGAGGCCATTGATGCGTAGGAGTTGTTATGAGCTGTCTGAATGGGATTATTTTCTCTATATTTCTTCCGGGCGTCACCAAGGCTGCAATAATTTCTTGTTTTTATTTTCAATATTTCCTTTAATTGAATGTAACGGGGGCAGTTGTTATCAGCAGATGAATGTTGGGATTATGCGGAGGGAGACTACAAGTGGGGCATGTTGTATTGCCGTTGCAGCGGTTTTTGATGTGACCCAATTTTTGGCAATTCTTACATCTCATTGGGTTCGGGATGTAGTGATCCACTTTGCATTTGTACCAGGCCACATCTACCGACGATGGAAGACGATAAAGATCAAAAGTGAGAATGATCTTACCAGAAGGAATACGTGAATTACCATCTTCGCCAGGTTTTGTAAATTTATAAACACTGGTGACTCCTTGACTTTTCATTTCTTGCACTATTTCTTGCTCTGGGACATTTATGAGACAGGGTGCGTACATAACGCCTTTGACGAAATTTAACGTGTCATGAAATTTGCACGAAATTGGACACAAATTTGCTAGGGATTTGACTTTTATTAATTTGTCGGCAGCGCGAGTGTTGCGCATGAGGATTAGTAGATTTCCATCACGAAGTGAGGTTATGGATGTGTATTCTGTGGAGATACATTCAATGCCTTTTTTTATAGCAAACGGGCTAAGAGTTGATAGCGGTTTCTTTGGGTCAGTCGAAGAAATTACAACATATTTTGGGTTGCTATTATTATTATTATTGCTGCTCTGTGGAATGTGTAGATCGGGATAATCGGCGAGTTTCTGTTTCTTAGGCCGGCATTCAATATAATCCCCCAGAACGGAGAATCTGTTGCTAGAGAATTTGTCCGGAGGATCCGGAGCCATGGTGTCAATAAAAATGTGCACGAAGTTCTATTGAAGGTTAGGAAGAATCACAAACAAACGCGAGAGAAAAAAATAAAAAAAATTAGAAAAATAATAAGTTTAAGGCAAAGTAAGCTGAGAGAAAGTAGCGGTACAGGAAAAACACGTATTCAAAGAAAAGAAACGAAGCGATTCGAAAAAAAAACAACTGTACGCTTTGAAAGCTAGACGATGTCTATCTTCTAGTAATAATAAATTAACGTGATTAGACTACCCTTGTACTGGAATATTAGGGTCCGATTATATCATTGTTGTCATTTAAACCAAACGTGTTCACACTAATGTCGGGATTGTTCATTTCAAAATCTTTAATTTTATTCGTTGATAGCGGAAAAGTCAAATTTTTAAAATTCAAAACAATACCATTTTTCAACGTGATAATATAATCGCTAATGTTATTAGTTTTATATGATGAGCTTCTATTAAAGTTGATATGAACAGGATACAATGCTGATATAATAGCTCACTTGAATTGAACAATATTGGTCTTTGTGTTGAACATTGATGCACGCATATTTCTGATATTGATTTGATATTGATTTATATTAATTTCTAACCGTACTTTTTTTATTAATGTCCAACCACTATCGCGTTCCTGGTATTCACTAATTTTTTTTGATAATAACATCACATTGTCTATTGTAAATATGTATAATATCATATGCAGTTGATGATGAGAGATTAATTATAATCATTTTAGTATGATGTGATTTCATTTCGATGCGACATAATTTCTCGCCTTCCTGAATCAGCACGTATTCACAAAATATTTCAAGATTTAATTTTATACTATGATGTTTTCGAATCTGAATTCCTTAACAGTTTAACCGCTTTGAATTTAATTCGCGATAAGAAGTTCTCAGGTATTAAATCCGTTTTGTTATTATTCTATTGATGAGGGCGTAATACATTTTAGAAGTAATGAGGAGTAAATTTAATTATGTATGGACATACATAATTGTCCACTTATGTGTAAAAAAACGCAGACATTGCTGTACATTTCTTTCTTATCAGTTTAAAATTAAAGATTCTTATTGCACCAAAAACAACAACAACACGTTGAGCTATATTTCTATTTCTTCAACATTATATCATACAAAAAATAAAGATAAACAAACATCTAAAATTTTTTATACTTAAAATTAAAAACTATGATATAAATCAAGTGTTTTAAAATTTGTTTACATTACATTAAGAAATATTGGTATTGAACTTGTTCTTAAGCATACAAAATTATAATTACGCGAATTTTGTTTAGGGTAAACAATCTTAGTAAAAAACACAACTTTTAGCTTTGAACGTCAATCTACTTCTATTTTAATTATAATTTTTGTCTCTTATGTTAACTTTTACAATATTTCACAATTAAATTAAATAAGACAAATAATAGATAATAATAGACTGGTAGACAGCAGTATATTAAATTAAATAAAACAATTCAGCAATATTACCATTTTAGAGGTCGACATCTAGTGCATTAACCTGCATCCACTTCCGTTCATGGGTAGCATGTATGGTAGCGTATACGTAACTCGCGCGATGTTATTGTTTACAACATCAATATGTCATTATCCCACTCTTGACCGTCTGCAAATGTGTCAGCATTTTATTATTACATGAAAACGATATTGGGATAATAATGTTTTTTTGTTAATATATACATTAAGGGCCATTATTACAACTTATCATTAAACTTGTGGTTAGTTAAAGGTACCTTTAGCTAAAGGGAACTGTAAAGTTTTAGCTAAAGGGAACTGTAAAGTTACCTTTAGCTTATTTTCGTTATTACAACTTACAGATAAAATAAAGTTAACTTTTCAAAAATATGACAGTGCCGGAGCAATGTCGATAAAACTGCTCAATTAAGCAGGTTTTTTTTAAACGCAGTGACAACGAAGGGCCTCTTTCTTGTTGTTGTGTTTCCTCATTTTGTTTATATTTGAATTTGAAAATGATATATAATATGGCAAGTTCAAACATAAAGTGACCTTTAAATGTTAAAGGTTGGATGATCTTTCCTTTAGCTTAACGATTACTTCTATATTATTGCGTACTTATAATAACGAAAAACAATTTGTCTGCCCGTTAAAATCCTCCCTTTAGTTAACGGCAAGTTGTTATAATGGCCGTAAATGGTTTAGAAAGCCACCAATTTCTATATTCATATTTTTACGAAACAACAACTAACTGAAATCTATCGCACCTATAACAACAACACGTTCAACTATATTCCTATTTCTTCAATATTAAATTTTACAAAAAATAAAAATAAATTAAACAAAACCACAACATTCCACAATGCACTCAGTGTCGGCAACAGAAGTTAAAGATACACTACATCGCACGCTCACAGATCATCCGAATCATCTCGCCCTACACAGAACAACTCGTTTGAAATCACAAACAAATGCATACTAATTTGAATTCAATTGAAGAGTTTTAAGTATGGCAAAATAAAAATATTTTGTTAACAAACCAAAAGAATCGTTAGAATTAACAAAAAAAAAAGTTTCACATCGTCTTCTACAACTGTGCTTATGTTAATGATAATGACTTAAAATATCATATTATTCAAGGCAGTGTTCTGATCGAAACTCCAACTTTTTATAATACAATATATTTCCTCTCCTTTTTAATACGATACCACAATAGGCTTCTAAATTAAAAGTACTAGGATTTTTATTGCTAATAATTTTGATTTTAAAGATTTCTGTAGTCCAGTTTGTTGCATATAGGTAACATGTGTTTATATTTGCTTATACGAACGTGATCGTCAAGTTTAAATTTGGATCTCCTAAAAATCTATAGAAAATTACTATAAATGGATTTTTTCATTTAAAGCGTGCGCTTCGTTTGGTGTTACTTTAATTGTTCGATGAAATGTATTATTACATTTATCCACCAGTTCTTGGTATTTATTTAAATTAAATAAGAAAAACTCACTTATTTGCAAAATTTTAAAATTTTTTTTCTAATATTTACAAAGCTGAAGGGAGAGGAAATTCTAAATTTCAAACATGGTTTAAAATATGTTACTAAACAAACTAACAACTTTTAAGAGAAAAAAAGAAGAAAAGGCAAAACAAAATCATAGTGTTTTCACACCGAGTGGTTTTAACGCAAAAGTTGGTTTTAACGTTAAAACCAAAAATAAAACCTGATTTTACCATACAAAATTATTGTGTTAAAACCAAAATAAAACCTTTTTTGAATTGGTTTTAAGTTGGTTTTATGAAATACAACCTTGTTTTGATGTACTAAATGTACTAAATCAGAGCTACCAGCTCTGAAAACCTGAAAACAGCTGATAAAAACAAAAATAAATGTAAATAAATAAATAAATGTAAATAATCATTTATTTTCTATTAAAAAAGGAAAAATTTGGAATATTTTTAATTTCTTCAATGAAAATTTTAAAAATTTTTAAATATTTAATTATTAATCGAAATGTGTGTTGTTTCTGGTCTCAATGAATATAGTTTCTTGTGCGAAAGGTAAGTCAGAAGCTAAATATATCAAGATGAAATAAGGCATATTGCTCATAAATTTTTTTCTCGCAGTCATAAATGTCATGAATTTAAAACCAATTTTAATAAAACTTGCAGTGTGAACGCAAAACAGCTGTTTATGGTTTTAATGCTAAAATCAGGTTTTAAATTTTGGTGTGAAAACACTATCAGAAATAAAAAGAGAATGCGATCAAATAAGATCTATAAAATATTAAATTGTACAACATCTATCAAATTTAAATATTATTAAATTAGCAAAAAATTAAGTATTATAAATTGTAATTAAAATATTAAAAACGATTAAATTATTTGTGTTAAAATGAAAACTAAAATAAGAATACAAATGAAAATATGTAAATATTTAAATAATTATAAGAATTTTTGATGAAAGAAAATGATACATTATATTTATAATAAATTAATTTTGAATTAACAGGGACTGTTAATTTTTAAATGGTAAAGCCATATAATATGCTACACAAACGCTTAGATCCAAGTAACTCTATGATTACATTAATAGTTAAGGTACTCTACTTATTATACTTTACTTGCTTACCATATTAACTATATCTAAAATGTATTACATATCTTATTATGCTATAAACACTATAAATACAACGCAGCAAGCAAATCAAACTTTATTTTATTTGCTTGTTATCGCGTTGCCTTTAAAATAATCATTTCCAAATACAGCCATGTATTCTATTTTTGAGAGATTGCTGTGTTTGCTGCGTTGCGTTTATTGAGTTTATGGAATTATACTATATTAGCTCCTATACTACATTTCAATATTATACTAAGTTAGCTCGTTAAGAACTGTACGATCTGTAACTGTATTTATATTTTAAAAATATGAGAAAAGAAATTTTGAATAAAAAGAAAATACTTTACAAGTAACATCCGAACTATAAAGACGTGTTTTTATTTGCATAATTTTACTCAGCACGCCATCTTCGCACGTGTATATGTAAGTAAACGTATATGTTGTTTCATATTATCAGAAAGTTTACATGGTAAGTCAATGCGTTTCAACAAACTATTTGAAATACTTTGTTTTGTATCTACGAATTAATATGTTGGTTTTCGTAATTTCATCACAATGAATAGAAATGCGTTTTCACATTATTCTTACTTCATTGATCCTTACAATCCTTCAGTCAGAATTACAATCTAGCTTCTCACACTACCCATATGCCATGTGTTAATTTTATGCATGAGTGGCCGGCAAATTTTTAAGAAACTGTTCATTACAATAGTAATTATTATTTGAAAAAATATCGCCCAAGATATTTTTTCATAATTCATTTTGTTTGAAATGTCTGGGCTGAGGCTTAAACCTTGGTCTCAAGGCTAATAGGCCAACAAAGTACCCACCAGTCTTCTGCGATATTTCTTCATTACATGAATAATAAGTCTTGTGTCACTTAGAATACAAAGTTCGAAACACAAATTTACTTATGCACTGGCTATAAAGGCTGATAATTTCTACATTCTTTTGATTTCGAAATTCATTTATTACTCTAATCCTTTGTATTAAGAGTTGGAAAGGCTCCATTAGTCTGGTAAAGTAACGAAAGTATTCGCCAATGACAACTGTAACAATCATAATTAAGGCATAAGTTTTCCAATTCTGGATATTTCTGCTTGTGAAATGCGTATATATTCCTATTCCCAACCATTATGATAGGATTTTCTGCATGAGCATCCATGAACTTAAGAACTGATCAATCATAGATTTTTGCGAACGATATACAGATATTATCTTCAAGGGTTTGTTGTCAATTCGGAAATTTTGTAAGGAAATTGAAATAAAATCAATAAAATTATCACTTTTGCAGTGTTCTACGACAATTTCAAAGTTTTTCTTGGCATAGAATGATGTCCCACCATATCCATCACTCCTACAACAATGAATGCCTGAGTATTCAGGAATAGAAAAAAGCTGCGTTAAATTATCATCAAACAAACTCTTCTGAATCGCAATAACATCCGGTAATTTTGAAAGACTTGCAATTAGCGGCTTTTTTTATTGTAATTGATTCTTCTTCACTTCTAATGTTTATACAAGTAATATTCAGAAAAGAACCATTTAAATTGTATAAGTAATTATTATATTAAGAAAAATATTTAAAGTATTGATTATTATTCTTAAAATAAAATTGAGAGAAAAAAGAACAACACATCATGTTAAGGCTGACATATCATTAAGGGGGAGAAGCATATGATTCCTTATCATCATCATCAGTGCCATCACCATGTTGGACAGTATCATTATTTATTGTTGCCCATCGATGTACGTTTCCGGCATTGAGAAGTTGTTGCACTCAGAAGTAATTTATCTACGTGCTCTCAAGTCGTACTATTAGCGCTCTGCGTGTTTCACTCTTCTTCTAAAAAATTCTTCCACCTCTTGCAAACACGAACGAGTAAAATACGTTTTTCAGAGTCCTAGCGTAATTAAGAAGGTCCAATGTTTCTTTACTGAGAAAATCATTTACAAAGACTCCACTTGAATCTTTACTTTCATTTAGCTTAACAGATATGAGTTTATATTTTGACTGTTTGTTAGAAAATATAACAACGACACTCTTTTCATCACTTGTGCCTTTTTTGCGAAGAAAATAAGCATAATTAATATTTTCACATCCCATGTTAACACCAACACTTTTTGCCAACTCCAACACCGTATCAACAGCTGTAGCATTGTCACCAACTTTTAACCCAATACAATAATTTTTTACGCGAACATCGTTTAAAAATTTTGCTGATGATTTTAAATCTTTAATTTCTTTTTTCAGTAAAAGATTTTTCTTTTCAACATCATTTAATCTTTTTCTATTATCGGTCAAACCCTTTAAAATATCATCATACTGCTGGGACATGAATTGAATTGTTTCTTGTATGTTAGTCAATTGGTCAAGCTTGTCCAATTTTGTTTTGATTACTTGAAGTTCAGTTTTTATTCTTTCATTATCTGCAAAAATGACAAATAAAAGTCTCATTGTGATTATTAACAAAAAACTTAATCTCTCTTCTATTTAAGCGAGAGCACTGAGAGTGTAATATTTTGTGGCAATTATCACACTCAATAAGGTCACTAAAACTATTATTTCGCGATATAAAAAAATGAACTTCCTCGTGGAAAAAATAGGCAAAAAAAATTAATTCCCCAAATCCTGGCAAAAATTGAGACGTTTGTGGAGAGTGAGCCGAGAATAACTTTGAGAAATATTCGCAAAAAGTTATTTGAACAATTTAATGTATTAGAATGTTTACTTACTTACTTACTTAATTGGCCATAACAACCCCTTTATCGGATTTCGGCCTGCCGCAACACATCCTTCCAGGGCTTCCGCGATTTGGTCCTTCCAACGGATGCAAGGTCGTCCTCTTCGCCGACTTCCGCAGATTCCCGCATTAAATACCCTTTTCGCCAGAGCATCCGAACGACATGGCCGAGCCAGCGCAGCCGCTAGATATTAATACGCTGTACAACGTCTATGTCGTTGAGGAGCTCATACAGCTCACTGGTGGAGCGGATACGGAAATCATCGCCAACTCGCACTGGACCGAAGATCTTGCGCAGTACTTTTCTCTCGAACACTCTCAAAGCCGCTGCATCTGTACTTAATAGGGTCCATGCCTCTGCGCCATAAAGAAGCAAGGGTAAGATGAGTGAGGGACCAATGGATGCAAACAAGGTAAAATTTCTGATTGTGGTCAACGTGGCAACCACCAGGACGATCCTTGTCTTGCTGTATTCAAGTTGACACGCAGCCTCCTCGTGGGCCCTCTTGGATAGCATTCTAGCACCCGCTAGATGTTAACTAATGCGTGCAGCGAATGTTTAATCCCCTGGACGTTAAATTTGGGTTGTGCGTAGGGCTTGGAACCCACCACGTAAAAACAAATATTCAATGAAAACCAAGACAGAATCCTATTAGAATGTTTATTGTTTTTAAAAATTATTAAATCACTTAGAATTTAACGTTGAAATTGACGAGATCCCATATGCAAAAAATATACGTCTATTAACTGCCAGGGTTGCCAATCATGAGAAGGACGGCTACTCTGGGGCAATGGAACCATTATTGCTCCACCGGGTCGCCAAGCCATTCTTTATGCCTTGCACGCTGGACATCCGGGCATCGTCAAAATTAAAGGGTTGGCAGAAGAAAACACAATTAAACATTGTACGCAATGCCTAAAAACTCGGCATGAACAACCGCAAGCAGTGGTTCGCACCTAGGAAACTGCTCTGACCGCTTGGTCGTGGCTACATATAGACTTCACCGGGCCATTTAAAGGTAAATTGTTTTTCCTAGTGGTCGATTCGTATTCCAAATGGTTGGAAGTACACATCATCAAATCCACGTCATCACAATGTGCAACTAAATCATTGCTATCACTTTTTGCAACTCATGGACGTACTGACGTCAACGTCTCAGATAACGGTACAGCTTTTACTTCAGCCGAATTAGAAAGTTTTATGGAAAACAATTTAATACGTCATGCAAGGTGAGGTAGGATTTTCCAAGAATTGGAAGAAAAACTTTGTTAACACGAAAGTTTAGTTTTTTTTTTCAATAAAAACTACGAAATTTTACTCGATGGCATTTAAAAAATGTATTATTCGTATGGAAAAGGAATTCGATAGGATAAATTACATTTTGAAAAAGTTACGCAGTTAATTTGTCCTATAATACATCCAGTGTTTCAGTTGTACTTTGTGAAAAAGTAAAAAAGAAAACAACGGCAATCGAGGTGTGTTAAACAAAGTATTTTAAAGCTAAAAGAGAGAAAAAATATATTCCAAATAAATAAAAGTAGAAGTTTTGTTTAAAGTTTAAAATTTATTACGTTGGACTTTTATTTAAGAGACGTTTTTCATAATCATACTCACTACGCTCGTGGTCGGAGTTGTAGTCACCGTAGAGTGTTGGTTTATTAAACGCGAGTCCATGGTTCAATCCCCAGGTTAGACAGCTCCAACAAAAAGAGAAACTCTGACAATAAAATTTATAAGAAAAATTTCTGTAAAGTCATTCCCTCGGAGTTGACCTTAAACTGTTATATGATATTCAATCTAGACTCGAAACTTATGTATAAAGGTATCCAATTCCACTTAATTTTTTTTTATTCGTTTATTTTTAAATTGTATTAAAAAGCATCAGTGCGCATTATTTGCATCTTTTTCTACTTAATTTTTTTAGATTTAAAAAAAAGTGAACAAATTTAGCGAGAACAAAATGCAACGCAATGTGTTAAAGGTAAAATTAGGTCAAATATAGTAATCAAAATAAATGTTTAATGATAAATTTGCAAATTGTAAATTTTAAAACAGAAACAGCTGTCTGTAGATATAAAATTTGCGATTATAAAGACTTTGGAAGAAGGCAAATCAATGAATGAAGTTGCTCATCAATTTAATTTCAACAAATCAATGGTTTGTCGGATTTCATCGCGATGTCGTCAAACAAATAGCGTAGAAAGAAAGCAAGAAATTATCGACCCCATAAATCTACTGCCCGCCAAGACCGTTTAATGGTAAAAATAGTAAAAGGTGACGGTCAGAAACCAGCAGTAGATGTTATTAACTATGCAAACGAGCAATTAGGGGATTCTATTGGCGTCCACACATACAGAAACCGATTAAGAGAGTACATTTTTTTAGCTAGAAGACCAGCCAAGAAGCCACCAATAAGTATGGTTAATAAGAAAAAAAGACTTGACTTTGCTAGACGGTATCTGCACTGGTCAAAAGAGCAAAGTTTTGTAGAGCGTCGAATCAAAGTTTAACTTATTTGGCTCTGATGGGTTAAATTACATTCGTCGGCCCACAAAACAAAGGTATTCACAAAAATTCTGTAAATTAACAACATTCTGTAAATGAGACAAGACACGGTGTTGAACATAATATTACGGTTTTGGCAATTTGGTACCGATAGACGGGACTTAAAAGCAGTCTGGTTATCTCGAAATTATAAACAACCATGCCTTTGAGTCCGCGACCAACCTTTTTCCAACCAGTGAACGGATTTTACAGTTCGACAATGCCCCTTGCTACAAAGGATGGTTACCTACCACATTCTTAATAAACGTAGGGCAGGCTGTTCTTCCATGGCCTTCTCAGAACCTAGACCTAAACGTTATTGAAAATGTTGGGGCTTTCATAAAATATCGTAGAACTATAGATAAAAGTGAAGTAAAAATTAGTGAAATTTGGTCTAAATTGACTCCCGAATTTGCCCAAAACTAAATTAACTCAATTCCAGAAAGATTACAGGCGGTCATTGATTCAAAAGGCAGTATTACAAAGTACTAGTTAAGTTTATTAATAAACTATGTAAAAATAAAAAAGAAATAATTAAAATAAAGATTGCGACCGGACTTAAGTCTTGTGTAAATACTTTTGAAAAGAATAAAACGTGTGTAGATAATTTTGACAACTTATAAGCATATGGTTATTTGTTCTTATTTAGTACTAAGAACCGTTATCTTTTCCAATTTTATTTTATTTGCTTCTGCATATTCCAGGCTAAGCAATAGTAAATTTTTTTTTCAAAATTTACTTCCAGTAAAAAGTACTGAGACTTTTATTAAGAAAAACGTAAAAATGCTCTTTTGTGTAAATAGATATATAAAACCCTTGTATTGGTTTTCAAATGTTGACAAGAAAATCGGTTATACATCAATTTTTTTATGACTACATATATAGGATAAGGAGTAAAAATAGACCAAGAAATGAAAAACGGTTGCAAACCTTTCAAATTTGTTTTCAAAATTTTTGTGGGAACATGCCGCTACTGACAGTAAAGGAAGGTACTAAGCTGTGTTGACTGGTTAAAATACTTACTGTTAGAAAATAGGAAACTTTTCAAACAGGGATAAATCAGTCCCAATTCCAAAATTGAAACTCACGAATGGACTTCTCAGCCGTGGACAATATATTTAGAAAATAATCATTAAAACGCTAAAAAATTATAATTCTAATTTTAAAATTAGTATGCATTTTTAAAACATAAATTACAAATTCTTTACAAACTTAAATTATTAAATAAATAAAAATTTTAAAATAATCGTCTCTTTATTTTATCCACCTTAGTAGGGGATTCAGTGTCTTTGTTTGGCTTCGGCTCTAGTGACAAAGATTGTTTTTGTTGCTCCTGCTGTAACATATGTTGTTTGAGTTGTTGTTGGAGCTGCTTCTGATATTTCTCCGCATAATAGTGTGTGGGGCGGATAATTTGTCGTCTCAACTTATTCTTGAAAATGGTTTCACGACTGATGGTATGGAAATCATCTGAAGAACACTTATCGGCATTTTGTACTGTTTTATTGATAAGTTCATGCGTCAATTGCAACTTTGTGTAAGCTTTGCGCATGAAGCTTGGTTTCCTCTTTCTCAGCTCTTCCAAAAAAGGATGTTTTTAATTGATCTCTTTTGTATACCTTACTGGACACTCACGCTATACGGCAACCTATTGCGCCGATTAAAATCTAGTAGGGTTTCATTTGACTTTCCATACTTAACAAAATCTTCTTTGTTATTGCATTGCATTAAGCCACTCTACTAAAAGAATTTCTATATGACATAAAAAATTAAATATTAATCCTCAAACATCTTATAATTTATAAACGAAATAAATTTATGACGAAATACAACAGAGTAGTTCGTTTGTTGTGTAACGCTTTTACATATTAACTACTAGAGAGCGATGATTGTCTTGGGTGCAAGAAAGTCGCTTGTTAGACAAATATTTTGTGAAATGAATGGGAACAGTAAATTAAAAAAGTGGAAAAACACCGAGATAATATAATGAACTAGGGTTAAGTAATAAAATAGAGGTTTAGAAGCGGTACCTGTCATGCATGCCCTAATAATATACAATCGCATCTGACAGTTAACTGTTTACAATTTACACTGTTTTAAAGGTCTCGACAAATGCGTCTAGCGACTCTACTAGCTCTCTACTGAGCCTTAAATACAACATTGTTAGCAGATTCATGTTGACTCAATAAGTGATATTCAACAATTTTTTTACTTAATTATTACAAAAAAGAAAAAAAAATAAATCTAAAGAAAATATTTTTAATATTAAAAGCTCTGGCTGAAAGAAAACTTTCTGATAGAAATGCTTTGAGATATCTGATTTATTTAATACGATGCATTTTCTGTATCCGACAGCAACAAGTTTTAAAAATATAACACAATAATTCCAAGGGACATTGAGTGCGACGTTTCAAAAGTCTCTAAAAGTTGAATAAACCTTCCAAATCTTTTTAACCAGTAAGCGCTGTTTTGGATAAGTTTGCTCCTTCATATAATTCGTAAGAAATGGCATACCAAACTAATCGTAAAATAAGTGTTTAATCGGTTATCGATCAGTACCGTCAATTTGGAAATATGAGTGCTAATAGGACGGTGAAAGCAATATAATTGTACTTTAATTAAGAAATTATGAATGGCTTAAATCATAGCAGCTTGAAACATAATTTCTTTTCACAACGCCGAGACACATTGAATCCGTAATGAGTAAATTTTATTAACTAACAGGAACGCAATATGTATATGTCTCAGTGAGTCAGCTGTTCCTTTTTTTGTTCAATCCATATAACAAAATTTAAATGTTTTAAATGGTTGTTTTCGATATTATTCCATTCGTACAATTCTAATTTTTCTTTCAGCATCGTGAAGTGATGCTCTGTTGTACTTTAGACGTTTTTGTTTATTTCTCCTCCAAACGCAATCATATTGAATGTTGTAACTCTCATAAGAAAGCATAAAGCATAAGCTATCTGCCTGAGATAGAGGAACAATTTTTTATGAAAAATTCTCGGCTAGATTGGGTTACATTTTAGATTTTGGCCGGACAAATTTGAACGGTACTGCTAATAGGTTATATTTCACTTACAAAGGTGAATTGGTTTATGAGGGAAAATTGATTTTAATTTAGTTTAAAAGCGTCGGGCATTTTCCAAATTTTTAAAAACACATGAATCTTATTGCAGAATACTCTCAGTAAAAATTAATTTAGTACGAAAAAATTTGTTTGTATAACACGGATGAATTCAGCTGAAGTTAAGGTACGGTTACATAAATGTTCACCCCAATTTTGTTTTGTGGTCAGTCTATGCATATTTATTTTCCCATTTTTGTTTGGGAAAATATGTTTGCCATACGACAAACAAGTGTTTATATTTTTCATGTGTAGCCAACCAATTTTATTGTATTAAAAACAGAATTTTTCTGTGCATCCTTCTTCATTTCTGCGCTGAACCCATTCTCGAACCCGAAAGTCGTCTTTCTCTTCTTTCTTCGCAAAATATCACTAAAGATCCGCAACACAAAACGAGGATAGATTCATCAGACGTCGGCACCAATGTCCCCCAGGGGAAGAACATCTTCGGCTTTTTACACACATAGGCCACGAACATCAACATACATACATAATTGGTCATTCTTCGAGGGTGTTTTTCCACGTAGATGGAAGAAGCAGAAATTGGTTCTCATTCCAAAACCTGGCAAACCACCAGGGGAACCTTCGTCGTATCGGCCCATCTGTCTACTTGACACGATGGGAAAAATACTGGAGAAGATAATATACAATCGACTACTGACGTGTGCCGAGGCAGGAGGAGCTCTCTCGGACCTGCAATACGGATTTAGGAAAGGACGGTCCACTATTGACGCGATAAGAAGAGTGGTCGACATTGCAAGAGATGCAATAGAGGGCGAAAGATGGAGATTTGGCACCAAGGAATATTGCGCGGTTGTCACACTTGACGTTAGAAACGCGTTCAACTCAGCGAATTGGGGGAGGATTATGAGAGCCCTCTTTAACATGGCTACGCCGCCATACTTAATGGAGATACTGAACTATTACTTTCAGGACAGGAAGGTAATATACCTAACGGATGAAGGAGAGCAGGAATACGTAGTGACGGCGGGTGTCCCGCAGGGCTCTGTACTTGGGCCACTACTATGGAACATTATGTACGATGGAGTACTTCGATTGCGATTCCCGAACGGGACTACAATTGTGGGCTTTGCAGATGACATAGCTAAGACGGTAAGGGAAATAGAGGAGAAAACGAACACAGCGATTCGAAAGGTTGGAGCATGGCTGGATGAAGCAGGTTTGAAACTTGCTGCGCATAAAACGAAGGCTGTCTTGATAAGCAGCCGGAAGATAGTGGAGAAGATGGAAGAGACCGTTGGAGGCACAAGGATCGAATCGAAGAGGGCAATAAAATACCTGGGAGTGATTATCGACGACAGGTTGAACTTCAAGGAACATGAGAAATACATCGGCGAAAAAGCATCTGTAACACAGGGAGCACTGGCGAGGATGATGCCAAATATTGGAGGACCAGGTCCATTCAAAAGGAGGATAATTTCGGCGGTAATAACGTCGATAATGTTGTATGCTTGCCCAATATGGTCGGAGGCACTCTCCGTGGGGACGACAAGGAGAATACTGTCCTCGTTGTATCGTCTAAGCGCGATTAGATGGATAAGTGGCTTCAGGACAGTGTCTGATGAAGCGGTATTGGTGTTGGCAAAGACAATACCAATAGACATATTGGCGGATGAGATGAGGAGGATATACCTTCGCCGTCTCGAGCACCCGGGACGAACAGCAGCTATAAAAGCGGAGGAACGAAGGACTTCCATGCACAAATGGCAGTCACGATGGGAAAGCAGTTTAAAGGGAAGATGGACATTTCGCCTTATCCCTGATGTAACCCTTTGGATGAATAACAAACATTGCGAGCTGAACTACTACGTGACTCAGTTCCTAACTGGTCATGGGTGCTTCAGGAAGTACCTGCACAGATTTGGTCATGACACTTCCCCTATATGCCCAAACTGTGTAGATGAGGAGGTAGATGCGGAGCATATTCTAATATGCTGTCCCAGATTTAGATGGCCCGGGGAAACGAGTTTAGGACCAAACCGGCTAATGGAAGAGCTGTTGAATCGTAGGATTCTATGGAGTCAATATAGCCAGAGAATGGCTGAAGTTTTGATAGTACTCCGAAGACTGGAGGAACAGAGACGAAATTTGAATTAACGAGATAAAGCTTTCAAGCTAACCAGCTCTCCGCGAAGTAATACCTTACGGCAGTCCCGCGGAGGGAGAGTGGTTGAAGTGTGTAGGGGGTGGGTTTAGTACGTAGGCACCAGTGATTTTGAATCGTGCACTCTTTTGTTGGAACAAAAGTGTCTTTCGAAGATTCCCACCTCCGGCTCAAGACAAAAAAAAAAAGAAATACATAATTGGTCATTATAACCCTTAAGTCAGGATTACGACCTAGTGTCTCATACCACTTATTGGTGGATTTTTTATTGTTTTTGTGTAATTTTATTGTGTATATTATCCTGTTGTAAAACTCTATTGGTCAATTCACACAAGCCGTTGTATCGTTGTATTCATTACATACAACAGTGTATGATTGTTATTAATATTTTTCATATAAAAATTGTATTAGTTTCGTGCTATCAAAATACGTGTATGTTTTCATATGCTTTTAAAAAGTTCTGTTGGTTTCGGGCTATCAAATTGTTTGAATGCCACGAGATACACAATACAGCATAGTATTGAGCATTCACAAACAAACAAATGTATTCAATACAACGTACACGATACAAAGTCGGGTGAATTGCCCATATATTTTACTTATGAATTTTCTACAACTTGATTTTTATTCACAAAAATGTTCATTCCAATAAAGGCATTCAAACTAGAAAGTTCTCCGCTTCTCTAATAAAGTTCAATACTTATATTGTGTGCGTTAATTTTTTATATATGAGTGTTGGGAGCAGATTTCTGGCAAAAACTCTGAGAGTGAATAAAATTGTCATGAAAAAGTTTGTCAAAAATCTGTCGTTCGGAGTCGACTTTAAACTGTAGTTCCCACTACTCATGTATAAAATTAACACGCACAACATAAATGGTGTGTGAAAATAGGTAGTAATTCTGACTGAAGAGTTGTAATTACCAATTATGTATGTATAAGAATATAAAAAAATTAAAAAATCTTTTAAATTAAAAGCATTTCAATACTTTGTGATAAATATTATTTTAATTTCTTCTTAAAGTAAGAAATTGTGCTATAATCTTTTATATGTCGAGGCAAGTTATGTATATTCCAGGCTACCAGCGTATTAAATTTTTTGCTTCGTGATTAATGACATCTCACAGCACGAAGATTATTGCTATTTCTAGTGTTGAAAACAGTCTGGTTTCTTGAAAAGCATATCGTATGGTAACCAATTCCATGTAGAGCGTTATAAACATAAATTAAAGTTTTCATTTTATATAATCCATATATTGGAAAAATATTTTTCACAACGTTTGTGTACAAAGATAATGTTGAGTACATGAGAGGGAGATTGTAAATAAGTTTGAGTGCTTTGCTTTGAATGATTTGCAGTGATTTGAGGTCTGCATTTTGCTGAAATCCGCATATGTGGATTAAATAGTTGAGGTAACTTTGTATAAGAGATTGAAAAATGATAAGTTTTGTTGTTGTGTCTAACTTGTATCTTAATTTATACAATATTCCAAGTGCATGTGTTTTTTGGATCTTATATGTTCGACATGATGATGCCACTTTAAATTGCTTTGAATTTTTAATCCTAAGTAATTAATATAATCCACTTCTAAAATTTCGTTACCATCTATTCGAATGCTTATATTGGTATTGAAATTTGGCCTGGGCATGAATCTAATAAATTTAGTTTTACTTGAATTCGACATTAATTTATTTATTCGTGCGAATTCCTATATTAAAGCTGTGTCACGTTCGACATAAGCTTTTAGCACTATATTTTCTTTGTGGGGGTACAATATACAAATGTCATCTGCGTACATGAACATGCTTACATTTAATTCCAAATTATTAATATCGTTTAAATGTATGGCAAAAAGTAGATGCCCCAAAACACTACCTTGGGGAACACTATACTTTATGTTTTATACCGAAGTTTTACTTGTATTTATCTGTACGAATTGTTTTCTATTTGTCAGATAGCTTCTTATATTGCTTCCTCGAATCCCATACAATTTTATTTTTTTAAGCAAAATGGGGGGATCAGTTATGCTACCGGATGATTGTGGTGTAACGTAATGTAATAGTAATGTCTACTGAACGTAAAAATGTAAGAGCAATTATAGAGAACGTATCATATGTTTCTAGGTAAACAAAACAATAAAAGAAATAAACAAAATCAAATAAAGAATTAAAAATTGCAAAACTAAAAGACAAAAATTCAGATATTGATATAGACATGTTTTTGGGTTTGAGTTTTTATTTTATTGTTTTTATTATTGGTTTTTAAACATATTTAATATTAATTCCAAATTTTAAAAACTTTGTTTCATTCCTTTTATCACTTTCAATATAGTCGTTTGTTTTTCTTTAATTCAGCTGTTAACCAGTGTTATCATACAGCGTTTTTGGATTCATTTCAACGATTTGATATTTATTTAAAGGTATTTATTAAAAGTTTTATGTACCAGCCAAATAATTATACTTTCAAACAAGCAAAAACTAAAATTGAGTGCTTTTGATTGTATTTTCCATATAAATAGACAAGCAAGTGAAATCGTTCATCCTAAAGAAACAGGTCAGGTATTTCGGGAAACAAATTTGTACGAATGTAAAAACGTTTTTATCTTCTCTATTAAAAGTAAAATGCAAACTGAAATGCATTTCGAACGCTTTAGTTAAAAGTCGATAACTATATTTTTCTCATATAAAATAAAAATAAACACTACATATCTACATAATGTAATAATAAAATAAATTATAATTTGGGTTTTTAAAATATGTTAAGTTTTATTTAAAGAGAATTCCACATACAGGGAAACATAACATACGTACAAAATGTAAATTCTGTTTATAATTTAAATTTTAAGTTTTGGTGGTTTTTAGTATTGACATGTTGTTAACAATTCTAAATAGATGTCACGTAAAACTGTAAGAAAATTCTATTTTGTACAGATTCTTCTTCCGGTTACATTACAATACATTTCTATAACCATTTGTATTTCTTTATACATAACAAAAACGATCAGCTGTTTATTACTGTTGCGGTTACATTCCGTTAATGTAGATTACCTGAGCCTTCATGCTTAGCACAGCAACACTTCAAAATTAAACCTTTAAACTGCATTGTATTGTTGTTGTGATCAGCGCTGCCAACTTTGACGATTTATCGTCATTTTGACGATTTTTTAAGTCATATATATTAAAATGACGATTAAAGATTTTAAATTTTTCCCGCGAACAAAAATGACGATTTTTTAAAAGCAAAACACATTTGTAAGTCCCCTTTTGCAATATAGAACATGTATGCTATTTTTTTGTTTGAAAAGGAAAGAGAAAAGTATACTGTATACAGTTTTTTTCCATACCATAGTAACCTGTAAAATTTTGTCAGTTAAAAAAACACACAGGATAAGTTAGGTACAAGTTTATTTGAAAGAAAAAAATACACTTACATATAATTGAAAAATGGATAAATTTGTTATTAGAAGTGGTAAGTTTTTGTTCATTTAATCATTTCATGCCCGAATTTTTTGGGCCAGAGCTAATTTTTTTTAATGACATGTGCTTGTCATGGCCTAAATATGAAGTGATATTAAATTCAGGGTCCTACGTATTCTGGTTTTATAGTTATAAAATGTTGCCTACAGGCAACATTGGGCAGTAATGGAAAAATTTTAATGAAAGATTTATTTTTATATATTTCCAATTTTTAATTTATTTTTATTCTAATTTCTTATGAAATAAAAGAAAACAATTTTTTTACGGATTTGAGCACAAATGTACATTGCACTTAGTACTTTTTGATCTCGGAATTCCGGTTTTGCACAGTCTACATCGGCCTTTTGCCCCCATTCTATCTAGTGACTTTTGTCATCAAAACGTACGGATTTTGGTGGATCAGCTACGTACTTTCTTTTGGTAGACGTTGACGGTAATGAATCTGATCGTTATGAGTCTTCTTCAGTTGCTGTCTGCAGTGTTGATGGGCTTCCTCTCTTCCGTGTTGAAGTTACTTCATTAGTATTTAATAATTCGTTAGCAATATCTAACTGAAAGTTTAAAAGTGTCATGTGCTTAGTTCCACAGGAGTTTACTAATTCACGGCGATCCAGTAACCAACTATTTACTAAGGCAGAATTTATGCACCAATAAACTATACGCATATACCATTTTTTAGATCGGTGATTAATTTTATACAATTCCCAGAGCATATCAGCAAGGTCAACGCCGCCCACATGCTTATTATAGCATTCAACAATAGCTGGACGTGGTATGCTAACATACTTTTTTCCTTGCGACACCATCTTTTGCACTCACTCATCGGCTCTTGACCCATATAGTTAGATACGAGTTGCACACTTTTATTGTCGTACCATCTGCAGGCTATTAAATTGTAAGTCGTTTCATTTTGAAATCACTTGATCCTCTTCCTTTTGCACGAAGAACCTTTTCATCGCTTAGAGTAGATTTTTTAATCTATTGGAACGAACTGTACTAATTGCTAAAATTCCTGTTTCTTTCAAGGAAATCAATAAACTAAGGGATGTAAACCAATTATCAAAAAAAGCTTGTAGTTTTGATTGGGTGGAATATTAGTAGATAAATACAAAACAATATCTGACGACAAGCCTAGACCAAATGATTTGCATGTTCCATCTCCAACATAAAGGCAAAAGTCATATACTATACCAGAAATTCCAGCTATGGTGAACACTTTAAAACCCCACTTGTGAGGTTTCTTTGGAACATACTGCTTTAAAACATGTCGGCCTTTATAAGCTATCATTTGTTCGTCTACACTCTGATATTCCTCCTGAGATATTTCATTAAATTTTTTCTTATATTTTTCAATAACGGGCGTATTTTATACAATTTGTCATAAGAAGAATGTCCTTTCTGGGCCTGCTTAGCGTTATCATTTATATGAAAATTTTGATTTATTTTCTCAAAACGATTTCTGGCTAATGCATCTGACACTGCAGATAGCTTAAAATTTTGTGACCAAGCCATTCGCAAATTTAGAACTGAATTAACACCAAGATAAAGCAGAATGCCTATAAATTTTTTTATTTCAGAGGCCTTGCATTTTAATTCTATGCCATTGTTTTGAATTCCATATTTGTTTGTCTCATCACATATCTTTTGAATTATTTCATCGTCAAAAAATTGAGAGAAGTATTCAATTGGTTTCTTCACCCGACCATAACTGATATTACCCTTCCAAGTAGTATCAAAATGATTAATTTTTCTATTCCTCCACTTCAATTTTTATAACTTTTTCAAAAACTATCTCTGATGCTTCTGTTGTTTCTTCTGCTTCGATTTCAATTTCTCTATCAACCATTTTACTAATCGTTTCACTCTCAATTAGTTCCATTCTTTTTATACTCTCAAGATTCTTTTCAATAATATTTTCCTCCCTTCTTCCCCGCTGTCACCAACATCATCATCCTCACACATTCCAGTCAAATTCCACAAATTTTTTAATTTCTTTTTGCGACAAGCCTTTTGGACGCGTACCTAATGCAGAAAAAGTTTAATGTGAATTTTATATATTATGGGCCAATGTTGCCTATAGGCAACATTGAGTTTACAAAAATATTGGAATAAAGCTAAAAACATATTTTTAAATTTTTTTGCTTATAATTCTTCTCTTACTTGCTTTTTTATTATTCACACACTTTTTATGAAAAAAATTAAAAAGATAACCGTCATTTTTTATGTTTGATAAAGTTATATTTTTTCACTTTGGCATTGGCACGTTCCTATGCAAATTCAAACACCGATTAACTGAACACCAGTAACACTCATTAATTTTTTTTGTAGAACACGCATTTTTAACCAAACTTTTTTGCAAAAAATCGTTTAAATAAATTAAAAATAATGGAATTTATGAACAAAAATGTACGATGTTGCCTATAGGCAATCGAAATTGAAGAAGAGCCCGTATGTAAAGAAAAAAGAAGCACAATATAAAAGATGCGTGGCACGAAGATCCAAAAGTAAATACATGGACAGTTAAAAAAGATTCGAACCTTTATTGCAAGGTTTGATATCCATTTTGAAAATATCATCTGGATGGTTAGGGGTCTAATTTTCGCAGTCGTGATCCAAATGGCGTTCGAATACAAACCAATTTCGATAGCTAGAAATTTTCTGATGATGTTACTCGATACGAAACGAATCGATTTGTTGCTTAGGTGTTGTGAAACGAGCTAATTACTTCGTTTTACAGCACTGACTAAAATGCAAAAAATTTAAACAAAAAACATGTTTTCTTACAAACAAAAAAAAAAATATAATTAATCAAAGGAAGACAAGTTTTATTAAAATTGTAATATTTCGTATGGATAATTTACTTTGGTTTTACTTTATTATTAGCTGGGGCTGAAGTTTCTTCTGCAGTATCATCTTCAAATTCTATAAAATAATAATAATAATCCGATAAACAGCGGGAAGATCCGTCAGGAATACTATTTTTTGGTGAAGTCGCTGCATTTTATTTGTCGCAATTCTCTTTTGGACTGCCTTCTGATGTTTTTGAAGACCCAAAAGTTTAGACATTTTTTAGACCCTCAACAGTATTTTAAACTAAACAAGAGTTTGTTATACGATCTTGCGCCACATTTTTGCATCTTTGATTTGTGGGCCGGAAGCATTGTGAGCTGTTGCCATAGCTGATTAGCTCTTGGCTTTCCCTGAGAAGTATTTGGTATAATACTATTTGCTAATACTGAATGCTTAACCATGAAATTTCTAAGAATTTACTTCTGGGTGTAACTAATTTTTGAAAGTTTTGACCTACAAATACTGGAATTAATTTTTTATTCATAAATTATTATAAATTTGTTACTTAATTTTTTTATATTGTTCTTTATAGTAGAAAAACGTTAATTCGAAAGCTTTAGTGCTAACGAAGGTGGCATTCGTATGAACACACGTTATCGAATGACATCGATAGAAATTTCGATACACTTTACTCGATAACGAATAAGAGAATCGCAAAACTAAAAAACCGCAGGTTCGATTAAAAATTCGTTCGTATACGACTGCCAGAATTAGTCCCTAGATATAAGTCGGCATATGGAAACTCAAAAGCATTCGGAGGCAGTAAATTTTATTTAGGAAAACCAGCCAACAATTTCATCATTTTTCAAAACTGATCCTTCAAAAGGAATAGAAATAAAACTATCTTTATTTCTAATTGAACCTAACGTTGCATTTGCTACCATGGATCATTTGTCAAAGCTAGTAAAAAACTCTTTTACAGGTTCCGATTATGCAAAAAACATATCGATTGGAAGAACAAAAGCTACAGCCATTATAAAAAATGTTGTCGATAAAACCCAGCTCCAAACAATATGTGAAATCATGAATACCAATGCTTTTTCGTTATGTACAGATGAATCTACTGATATCAGTAACAAAAAACTGATGTGTTTGGTATCAAGAGTTTGTCTAGATTTTAAAATATATGATTTCTTCTTTGGTTTTATTTTACAGCAATAAAAAATATTTTTTGGATAACAAGATTGACTATCAAAAACACATGATAGGCTTTGACGCAGATGGGGCTCCCAATATGACAGGAAACACAATTCAGTGGCAAGCCATTTTAAAAAAGAAATACCTAATTTGTGTGGGACCTGGGACAGGACGGACGAGAAGTGGGCAACCTTACCAATAATAATACTTGTAGTACTCTACCAATAATAATAATTGTAGTAGCCTACCAATAATACTAATCATAGTAGCTCAGCAAAATGACAACGACTTATAAAAAAACAATGAACAATAGAAAAAATGAGTTGGTCGACAAACTGACACAAAAGACAAACAATATAAATTTCTGTAAATTCTAACATCATTAAATGTGTAAAAACTAAAATATTTTAAATAAAAAAAAGTTTTCTTTAAAAAACCAACGTTTTCAAAAAAGGTTTTCTTTAAAAAACCCACATTTTGGGGGCTCGTCCGGGATAAGCCTTAAGAGTTTTGTTTTGGTACTCTGATGTTCCTGGATTTACGCAGAAAGCAAAATAAAAAAAATCAATTCAAAATTCCGAATTGAAGGAATTGAAGTTTATTTTTCTTTTTTGAAAAAAAGAAGAAATCTATTATTAGAAAAATAACGTTTTTAACGTTTAATTTATAAGAAAGAGAGAGAGAGAGCAAAGTGAAAGTCATAAAAACGCAAGAGACATAAATATTTTATCATTAACATACGATTATGAAGCCAATCAATTGAAAGCTGTGCATAAAAAGTTGCTGCCAATATCGAGATATTCATCTGTGTGAGAGAAGAAGAGATCAGTGTATGTTGAATGCGGTTGTGTATAGCCAACGAGGGAATCTAATTGGAAGTATTTTTTTTTATGACACAATTTTGGTTTGATTTGAATGTTTTAAATTTTAAAATTCTAATCGAAATACTTTTGCTTTATACTCCAAAAATCCAATTTGAATTTTGTTTTGTATGTCAATAATCTAATTTGTTTTATGATTTAGAATTCCAATTTCATTCGAGAACATTTTGATTATTTTTTTTGCATTAATACTAGTTTTGCTAAAACATTCTTGAGTTTATATATATATAGGATTTAATTCACTTAATACTTATAATTAACCTTTTTACATTTTACTTTTGCTTTTACTTATATATTATCATTAATTTAATTACGTACAAATTAATTTCATTCTTTTAATATTACTCATACTTACTTATATATAATTTATTGTTACTTATATTTTACGCCACATTTGTGAATTTTTTTTATATAATTGGACGAATAATTTTGTTAAATAACATGGACGTAAACGAAATTTTTGCTTTGACAGTTGACGGTCTAAAGGGCAAGTTGACAGAGTTAGGACTACCTACAAATGGACGAAAGTCTGAACTTAGTGATCGACTTATGGAACATTTTGGCCTGAGTGCACCAGATTCTGACTCGGAATATATTGATGTCACTTCGCGGCATGAACCGGGGTCAGTTATTGAAAGAAGTATATTCACGCTACGAGATATTGAAGACTCTTTGACTAGTTTTTGTGGTACTGACAACATTGGGATAGATGAGTGGATTTTTGATTTTGAGGATAATGCTGAGGCAGTAGGTTGGAGTAGTTTACGTAAATTTATTTATGTATTCTATTCTATTCTATTATCTATTTATTCGTAGTCAGAGTGGGATAAAAAATTGGAATTCCCTCAGGGAAGCACTTGTCAAGGAATTTGGAACCAAGCTAGCAGCTATTGAAGTACATCAGATATTGAGAAATCGAAAGAAGAGGAATAGTGAAAGTTTACGGGAGTACCTCTACACACTAATGGAAATAGGAAAACCCGTTAAGCTTGATGACGATAGTTTAATTCAATATTTTGCGGACGGAATTCCCGATTCAAAATTCGGTAAGGGCATCTTATATCAAGCTACGAGTGTAGAAGATTTGAAGGACAAAATTAAAATATATGAGAAAATTCGAAGATCCACTCCACAGGCACCAACCTTCAAAGTATATTCGGATTTAGGACAGTTAGATAAAACAAAACCGAATAATTATTCCAAAGGCAAATGCTATAACTGCGGAGGTGATGATCATTTGGCAAAATATTGTAAATCAGGGAATTTCAAATGTTTTAATAGGTCATAAATCGTATGAATGTAGGATAAGGACTTCGAACCAGATCAAGAAGGAAAACGAAAACAGATCATGTACTGTAGGAAATTGTAATATGTCGGGGCGAAATGACAAATCCGTTACGGCGTGTATTTTGAAGGCAAATCGTGTTTTTAAGGAAATTAAACTGGACAATTTTAGAATTTCTGCGATTATCGATTCTGGTAGTGATATTTCCTTAATTAGGTTGGACATTTTTGAAAAGTTACACGGCATTGAAATTCGTAATGGAAGGGAAAGTTTTGTAACGGCCAATGTTGGTGAATTAGTGACTTTAGCACACTTTGATAGGATCGTTAATATAGATGGTTTTGACTTTAAGGTTAGATATTACATAGCTGAATAATTTCCACATGAGGCTGCAATAGGTAATGATATTTTGGACCAGGCGGATGTGATATTGACCTCAAATGGTGCAACTTTTAGACATAGGGAAGAATCTGAAGTAGAACAACGTGATGAAGTGGACGATTTTAAGATATTTTGTTCCACGGTTGTTGTCGAAGATGATGTTGCATTGAACTTGTCACATTTACCGAAGGAGACAGCAGGAGAGGTTAGCAGGTTAGTGAGGGACTATAATCCGGAGAATCTTGAGCCATCTCCTATTATTATGAAAATAATATTGTCGGATGATATTCCAATATTTCAACGACCACGTCGTCTATCTTATGAGGATCAAGGTGTTGTTGAGCAGCAAGTTAAAGATTGGTTAAATGAGGGCATTATACGACCGAGTACTTCTGAATACGCATCACCAATCGTTCTAGTGTCTAAGAAGGACGGCACAAAGAGACTTTGTTGCGATTTTCGAAAATTAAATGAGAAAATTATGAGAGATAACTTCCCTATGGTTTTGATTGATGACGTGTTGCATAAATTAGAATCCGCTAAGATTTATTCCACACTTGACTTAAAGAATGGTTTCTTCCACGTACCTGTTGAGGAGCAGTCGAAAAAGTTTACTTCCGTTGTAACACACAACGGCCAGTATGAATTCAATTACGTACCTTTTGGGAATTTCTAATTCTCCAGCGGTATTTTCTCGGTTTATATTTTCGGTATATAGAGAATTGATTCAGGACGGTACTATAATTGTGTATGTCGACGATATCATAATCCCATCGGTGGACGTTTCGGAGGGAATTGTGAAATTGCGGAAAGTATTACAGGTAGCTAGAAAACATAACTTACGAATTAAGTGGGAGAAGTGTCAATTTTTAATGCATAGGGTTAATTTCCTCGGGTATATAGTTGAAAATTCGACGATAAGACCATCAATAGAGAAGACATCAGCAGTTGAAAATTTTCCAGTTCCAAAGGACAAGAAGGCGTTACAACGTTTCTTGGGCCTCACGTCGTATTTTAGAAGATTCATCTGTGGATATGCTACAATTGCTAGACTTTATCGGACTTACTTAGGAAGAATAATGATTTTGTAATGGGAGAAGCTCAAACAGGATCATTTAGGCAACTTAAGAAAAGTTTGACGAATGCACCCGTTCTAAAATTGTACAATCCAAATGCTGCTACAGAAGTACACACCGATGCAAGTATGTATGGTTACGGAGGTGTTTTGCTTCAGAAGAATGCAGACGACCAACAATTTCATCCAGTGGAGTATATGAGTCGTAAGACTACCGATGCGCAGCAAAAATACCATTCCTACGAACTCGAAGTTTTGGCAATCATCGAAGAATTAAAGAAGTGGAGAGTATATCTAATGGGCCATAAAATAAAAATAGTGACAGATTGTAATGCTTTTGCGATGACTATAAAGAAGAAGGACGTTCCAGTAAGAGTGTCTATGTGGGCCATGTTTCTGCAGGAGTTTGATTTTATAATAGAACATAGATCTGGGAACAAAATGCGGCACGTTGATGCTTTAAGTAGGTTTTTATGTTTGATGTCGGATGACTCGATAAAGCATCGACTCAAACAAGCACAGATGCAGGACAATTGGGTTAAGGCTGTTAGAAATATTCTTGAAAATGGAAATTATGAGGATTTTTATTTGAAACACGACCTAGTTTATAAGGATCCAGAGCGGGAACTTATGGTGATTCCGGAGAGTATGGAGGAGGAAATAAATCAAATTGCTCACAGAAAAGGTCATTTTGGTACTAGGAAGACACGAGAACTTTTAGAAAAAGAAGTTTATATACCCAACATCGTATCAAAAGTTGACAAAATAGTCCGTAGTTGCATAGAGTGTAATAATAACAGTGTAGTAATAACAGAAGCTAAGACAGGTAAACCGGAAGGACTCATTACCACTATCGATAAGTCGGATCGACCGTTAAGAACATATCATATTGATCACGTCGGCCCTATGGAGGAAACAAAGGAACGCTATAACTATATACTAGTTGTAGTTGATTCTTTTTCTAAATTTGTTTGGTTATATCCAACCAGAAGCACTGGGGCAGAAGAAGTTATTGATAAACTCCAGCGTCAATCGGCGATTTTTGGAAATCCGGAGAGAATTATATCAGACAGGGGAACAGCTTTCACATCAAATTTGTTCAATAAGTTTTGTATGGAGTGTAATATTCAACACCTTCTTATTACAACGGGGGTTCCTAGAGGAAACGGTCAGGTAGAAATTCAATCTTTATTGGAATTAAACCGAAAAAACTTCTTCATCCTTCACAGACCAGGTGGCTTTCACTGGAATCAGTTGTTAACCGTTTACTTCAACTTTTCGAGCCACTAAATATTTATTTTGGATTCGCGGTCAATATTGATCTTATAGACACAGCCGAAGACATACTAAATAATTTGAATGGTATTCACCAGTTATATTCTTATTATTTAAAGTATTTTCTTCGTCTTATAAACAATGTCAACAAACTTTTTCAAAGTGAAAGTGTACAAATCCAAAATATATACAGTGAGTTGTCCAGATTGTTAAAAACCGTCTTATCAAATTTTGTGAAAGAAGAGTAGTTGGTTAATTTTGAAATCCAAAATTTTAATAACGAAGACATATTTTTAAATAAAGATGAAGTGTATCTTGGCATTTACGTGAAGGAGAACCAATCTAGTTTAAATATTGAATAAAGTCAGTATACTGAATAGTTTTCACAAATTTGAAAACGTTTTGATTTTGGCGATAAACTTTTAGAAGGATTAAACTCCATTGAACCAAGCGTAGTTTTAAACAAAAAAATGATTCAATTTTACAATTGGCCAAACTTTTTCTAAATTTATTAAATTGTAAAGAATATCAAAAACTTGATAATGAAGTTCGAGAATTACGTAATATGAAATTCACCGAACTCGAAACATTGGCGTTTTGGAAAAATGTTTCTAATTTAAACAGAGTCAATAATGCAAAGGCCTTCCCAATTTGAACACAATTTGTTTCGAGTATAATGGCACTACCACGTTCGTCGGCCAACGGTGAAAGAATTTTTAATATTGCAAATTTAAATAAAACAAAAACCAGAAATGCTTTGGATTACAAGGCATATTCTTTTCAAAAGATTATCTTAAGTTAAATAATTCTCAGTGTTTTAATATCGCAATTAAATATGACTTATTAAGAAAATGTCATACAGAAATGTACCAAAACAAAGTCATATAATACCAAAATTAAATTGATTATTATTTTTATTAAATAATAACTTTATTTACATGTAACTAAAATAGAAATAATTAAAAAGTTAATAATTTTTTTTTTTTTGTATTTTTGTCTTGACGATTTTTTTTAAATTGACGATTTCTCCAAAAAAAAAAGTTGGCAGCACTCGTTGTGAAAAAGAAAAGATAAAACATATGTTTTATGAAATGCAGGTAGCGAAAATCAAAAGTATTTTGATATTCTTTAAACTCTTCTCAGTCTGCACGTGTGAGTACAGTTTTATCAGCACATTAACAAAAAACCATTTTGCATTTATTTTTAAAAATGTAAAACTTGAAAGCAGTTTACGAAGCGCACTCAAACTATATGGACGTGTTTTTTTTGCTCTGCACGCGCCAGGTTAAAAAAGTATTAAAATTAAAAGAAAAGAGGCCTTCCAGGTTTTAAAAATTTTATTTATTAAAATCGAAGCGTGGAGCCTCCTCCGGATTCGAAAAAAAACTTTAAAGTGATTAAAATCAAAAAGTAAAACAATCTTATAAAAAAAAAAAATGTATAAAAAAGAAATACGCAAACTTAAACTAAATCAACTGAATAAAAATAAAATACCAGTTTGAAAATAAAATGTAAAAAAGAAAATCTGAAATAAGCATAACAACAAAACGAAAATTTCGAAAACCACAAAAAAATACAAACGATTAGAATGTAAAATAACTACAATCAAATGGTATTCAATATATTTGTGGCATTATATAATAATAGTCGAAATTTCGTGTTTAGAGATATTTAGGGGTTTGTCTAAAATAAATTGTGCTTGTAAAATATAAATGCGTATAGTTTTATTAATAATGACATTTTATACATGAAATTTAGCTGAGTGATGTATGTACGGAATCAGATTAAACATGTTGCGACCCCTTTTGTAAAAATTCACATCATATTTTTTCTCTGTCGTTACTTAAGCCGCAAGTTCATACCATTGTAGCCTTTCGTACTCCTTAGTAGCACAATACAATGTAATTTTTGTGTAAAACTATTAATAAAAAATAAAAACAATTAATAACAATAACAATTTTTAACTTTTTCTTTCAAGAAATTAAAAAATATTGGCAACTTTCAGCACGAAAATTTTTTATGAGCAGTACGTCTTATTTTGATCTTGTAAAATTTAGCTTTTTAATTACCTCTTGCACAAGAAACTATATTCATTGCGACCGAAAATCACACACATTTCGATTAATATTTAAATATTTAAGAATCTTTAAACTTTACATTGAAGAAATTAAAAAATATTCAAAATTTTCCCTTTTTAACACAAAATAAATGTTTATTTACAGTTTGTTTTTCTACTTTAACCGCCAGTTTTCACTCTGTATATCTGTTGCTTCTAACACATTTGATTCGCAAAACATTATAACATTGTTTTCTCCTCTAAATTGGCCTATGCTTTTATGTTATGAAGGTTTTTCATCTGTCAAAACTTTCGTATCTGCATGCCTGTGTAAATAATGAAATACTAAACTAAAAAACTACTTTGTTCATATAGGGGGTTTTTTTGTGATTTTTGTTGTAACGAAAACTCAATACGATTATGATTTTTGTATTTTAGTTTTTTACTTTTCATTGCAGTAAACAATCAATTGCTATTGTGACCGCAAAGGATTAACATCGTGCCAAGTGTTTTGAGCAGAAAGTGAAAAGAATTATAAGAAAGAAGAGAGAAGCAATTTAATCTAAAACCATGTATAGAAAAATAAAAAAGGAAAAATTAAATGACAAGTTTCTTTAGAAAAAACTATAATTTTTAATCAAAACGGATATTTGTTAATGTGGAAAGAAAAAGAAAACTAACTAAACACTGGACAAAGAAATTAAATACAAATGACAAAAAATTGTTTGAGTTTTTTTTTTCTAAACAAATAAAAAGAAACGATAATAAAGTACTATGTTAAAGTGTGACCCGAGTGTTTCAAGGACAGGCAAACAAACCTATGTCGGTAATATTTGTTTTGCTTAGCACAGCAACACATTACAATTGAACATTCAAACTGCATTGTATTGTTGGTGTGAAGGAGAAAAAAACATGATTTATGCAACGCATGTACTGAAAATCAAAAGTATTTTGATATTCTTCAAACTCTTCTCAGGCTATACGTATACAGTTTAGCAACACATTAACAAAAACGGTGATTTTGATACATTGTTTGTGTTAAGAAAGAGAAAAATATAGAGTAAGTAAAACAGAAATACACAGAAAGTTCAGTAACATAAACAACAGTGATAATTACAACAACTGCAATACTGGGAAAATAAATCAAAGACGAGCAAAAATCTTCAGAACGAAAACAATTTTTTTTGTTAAAATAACTTTAAAAAGAAAATAAGTACAACTTTGAAAAGGAAGAGAAATTGTAATGGTGCGGTTGGAATGAAAAGAAGAAAAGTAGAGTGATGAAAAAAATAAAAAGTGCAATTTATTCAAAAATAAAAATATAAAAAAACGGAAGTATTAAAGCAAAAAGAACGAACTCAAGAACATTTTCGTAGAACGTTTTTTTAAAGCCTAATAGGCGTAAAATAAAAATGTGTTCTTAAGTGTTATTAAGACGAAGAGGAAAAACTAAAAACAATAATGAACACCAGATCACCTATAAAATTGTTTTTATTATTAATTTATTTTATTAATAAGAATAACAGAAGTAAATGTTTGACAAAGTACAGATTTGAAAAGAAAAAGTGAACTGTAAAAGTATTATCAGAACGAAGAAGAGTGATATTAAAAATAACTAACAAATATAAGACCTTTTATGAAAATAAAACAAATTAAAGAAAACAAAAAGAAGCCATATCTGCAATAGAGACGAAACGAGAAATCAGCGAGTGCCAGGTCTAAGCTACTTATTTGGAAACACGTTCGAGTATGGTAAATAGAAGTAAGGACAATTAATAAAAATATATTTTTATTTAAATTAAATATAGTATTCTATGATATATTATAATAATAAATAATAAGTAATTATATAAGAAAAAATCATTGGAAATTTCATAATTATATTATTATATTTACTCACAAATAATATTTGTATAACATTTCTAATATATATATATACCAGCATAAAAAATTGCATTACATATCATAATAATTATTAATTCTTTTTTCTTCTGATGTTGCTTTGTTTTTTTTTTCATATGAATCGGTTTATTTTAATATTACACTTCTTTCGAAATTCTATTGACTAAGAGAAGAAAAGAACAATAGGAACAAAACTTATATTTTACGGAAAGTTATCAATAATACTAATGATGTTTATTGAAAATTCACTTTCATAATTTAATGTTGTTAAGACATGTATCACAGATATGTTAATAACGTTAATTATAGTCTACAATGGCAATATGAAAGTTAAAGGCTTATGGAAGGAAAGTGTGCTTAAATTTATTTATCGTTTTCTGCTTTTTAAGGAATTTAATTTTGAGTGTGAAATCTGCGATTTTCTGGAAATGAAATTTAAAGATAGCTTTGATATTATAAACAATATTTTGAGTAAATTGAATGCAATTACATATTTTCGTAGCTGACAAGGAAATACTGATCATGAACTTTTTTTGTTTATTTTTATACAGGGAAGAGGAAATATAACATTGCTAATATGAGTTAATACCTCACGGCATAAATTCCATTAATCAGACATAATGAATGAATAGTTTATGATATTTCTTTCACTTATAAAATGAAATATAATATATACACCACCACAGATACACCAAATTATACGAAATTGTACAGACATCCAGAGTGTAATGTTTGTGTGTAAATTTGTCCTATAGAATTCTAGTTTATCTGAAAAGCCTAGGAATTGTAGAAGGCTATATATCATGGCAAAGCCATTGTCGAAGTTGATGAGAAATAAACAGGTTCGAAGTCTGATTAGTTTCTGATGTTTATTTACAAAAATTTATAAGATGTTTTGTACTTAATGAATTGCATTTGATTGTAGCATTATTTCTGCGGCTATTTGAATTGCTTCATTTAAACTCTTAGGTCTAGCAGACAAAACTGTGAATCGTTCATTTGAATAATAGTTTTTCTGTTTTGTGAACCTAACTCTGTAATCTGTAATTCATTTAGACTGGCTATGAGTGATTCAATTTTGTTGGTGTTGTTCTTTAAAATTATTATTTATTTAAACTCAAAACGAAGTGTATACTTCAAAGGCTAACAAAGGAATGAAATAAAAAATGATACGCATAAACTTATATAGAAAAATAGAACAAAGGAAATAAATAGATACATTTATAGATACATTCATGTTGTAAGGTTGCCATACCATTCAACACGCCCCCTCAACGTCGATGTGTCTTCACATTAAAATACTTCATATTCATTAACTTTATACAGTTATTGTGCTTAACTCTAGGTAAATTTTCGTTAAAATATCGGCTACCATTCTATCAGTCGGACAGTAATTCAAAATAATTTCTTTAGATTGTGATAAACAGGATCAGAAGCTAACTTTTGTGCACCTTGAATGTCGATGTATAAAACTGCTAGTTTGCCATTCGAGTAGTACAATTCTCCCAGTAAACGCCGCAAATTCACCTTCTCCATCGCAGCCTCTGATCCGGCCATATACTCCGCCTCCATGCTGCTTAGTGCAATTGATTTTTGCTTTCGAGACTCCCATGACACCATACAACTACCAACAAAGAATAAAAATCCTGTATAAGATTTTCTGTCTGTGGCATCACCAGCCCAGTCAGCATCTACGTAGCCTCTTATCAAAGGATCTCCGGAAGCCTTGAAATTTATTTTGTGGTCTACCGTAACAGCTAAATATCTAAGCACATGTTTGAACGCCTGTAAGTGCTGCCGGTGTGGATCAGAATTTCGTTGGGCTAATTTGGTAATTGAATGAAGAATATCTGGCCGTATTGTTATTGCCAGATACATCAACTCACCTATCATAGATTGATAAAGCTGTTGATCACCCTTATCACAGTTTTCAGTGCAATGCGGCTGGTATCCTGCATCCAGTGGTACTAGTGTTTTTTTCTTTCACTCATTCCATACTTTTTCAGTAAATTGACTATGTATTGCCTATGACCGAAACTTATTGGTCCTGTTTCACCACACCGGTCTATTTCGATACCTAACAAATGATGTAATGGCCCTTTATCAGTCACATCAAATTCGCTGCATATTTGTTGCTTTATTTCTAAAACGATTTTCTTATCCGCACAGCCAATTGTTATGTCATCCACATATACAGCAATCAACACTAAACATTCACCAATTGTCTTCTTGTATAGGCAGGGGTCAGCTGAAGTTGGTATAAAGTTAATTTTTCTCAAAACTCTATCTAGTTTAGTGTTCCACTCTCTTCCTGACTGCTTCAATCCGTAAATTGACTGGTTAAGCCGCAAAACCTTGTTGGGATTTTCCTTTGCTTCAAAATATTGTGGTTGCTTTATGTAGATTACCTCGTGTAAATCGCCATTCATATGGTGCAGGTACTCGACTGCCAATGCCAATAAAACTCTTAACGTCGAATATCTAATAACGGGTGAAAAGGTCTCCATATAATCAATTCCATACCGTTGGCTGCACCCTTTTGCCACTAATCGTGCCTTGTGACGTTCAACATTACCTCATCTATCCCTTTTTAAAGCAAACACCCATTTGCAGGGTATAGCTTTATGGCCTTCAGGAAAATTTGTTAATGTCCAGGTATTGTTTTTCTGAATAGATGAGTATTCTGCTTTCATCGCTTCCAACCAAAGTTTTCTTTCATTACCTGATATTGCCTCTTCTGCAGTTTTAGGTATTTTCATTTCGACCATACTATTCAACTCATGGTATTGCTTACGTGGCCTTCCAGGTTTACCAGCCCTTATAATTTTTGGCCTGTCTCTTCTAGTTAATTTTGGCTTATGTTCACGATCATCATCACATGGGCTGTCTTAATCGGCAGTGTCACACACGTCTTCTCGATTTTCTTCGGCTAATAAGTTTTCTCTCGTTTCTTCTCCAACTTTTTCTCAAATTTCTTCTTCAATGTCTTCTCTTGTTTCTTCTTCAATGTCTTCACCCTTACAAAGTTCTATATGGTGATCTTGCTGTAGTTTTGTTACATTGCTGACGTTATCACCATTCTTAACATGCATTGTTAAATAATCGTTCGCATTACAAGATTCTTGTTTATCTTCTCTGTTGTTATCGTTGCCGAAAATTTCTTCGTTGAATAAAACATCGCGCCTTTCAACTAGGCGTTGCGTTCTCTTGTCAAACAATCTATATGCTTTCGCCACTGTTGAGTACCCAACCATCATTAATTGTTTGCCTTTCCGTTCGAACTTTGACTTCTCTGTTTTATCCAATGCAACCGCATATGAACCAAATGTACGCATGTGTTTAACTGTTGGTTGTCTGTCATACCATATCTCATATGGAGTTTTAGAATCATTTGCTCTTGTTGGGCATCTGCCCACAGATTCTTTGACGCGGCAGCATGAAACATTATAGACCCACTCAATTCAACAAGAGTCCGGTTACAGCGCTCTACCAGGCGTGTACGGCACCGTCAACTGACGCTGTAGACCTTCTTGTTGTAGAAATGCTTCAAACTCTTTGTTGACATACTCTTTGTAGTTATCTGTGCGTAATATAACAATTTTGCGTCCAGTCTCATTTTCTACCTGCCGCTTAAATTGTTTAAATTTCTCAATCGCTTCATTGTTTGCCTTTATAAAATAAACATATATTCGCCTCGACTTATCATCAATGAAGGTTGTTTGGAGGGTTAATTCGTATGACTCAATTCAAACACATAAATTTGAACTGTACTAACTTTGATTTTGAGTTTTTACTTTCAAGCACTTGGAACTTGAACGTAATGGCATGCAATAATTAAAACAATTGAGTTTTTACTACTGCCCGAAAATTTAAATTTTATTGAGCTTTTATACTAAATCTATAATAACAATAATTCAGAGTCAATTCAAATTTAATTTTCTTGTACCTGATGTTGCATTTCTTACGTAACTACTGTTTTGTGAAATTAATAAGTTCATTGGCTGTGTGACCAAGAACAACAAAAAAAAAAAAATGCAAAGAAATGAATACAAACAAACAAAAAATAGTTTTACTGCCAAATGAAACTTAATTCCAAATTTTGTCAACATAAAAAATTAAATAAAATGTATTTATAAATTTACACTGTAATAAAATAATTTTCGTCAACTTAAAATATGCAATAAAATAAAATGAAATAAAATAAGATAAACTAAAATAAAATAAAATATATTTATCGGCTTTAACAAAAGTTATTTATGCTCAATTAATAAGTTGCCAATTCAAACAAATAAATCTGAACTGTTTTATTAATTGTTGATTTTTATCCCTCAAACACTTGTAACTTGAAGGTAAAGTCGCACAATAATAAAAGACAATATTTTTATTACTGAACCACATTTTAATTTTTTATTTAACTATTTATACTACTTAAAATTAACAATAATGCTAAATCAACAAAAATAATTTTAATGTAATATAATATTCTTATTGCTAAAAATTCATTAAATTAACCAATCAAAACGTTTTTAAATAAAATTAATTTTATTGGAATTTGATATATAAGCTGATACTAATAATAACATCGGTATTCCCCATGTGTAGACCATTATACTAATTATAATAGTGGTATTCACTTAAAGTACAAACATTCTCCCCCACGTTGAACGGATGTTCAATCAAATGAGGATGTGTGGTTAAGCTGAATAAGCCGTTGTGCTGGACTAAATATCTAGAATGAGTTGACGTGCCATGGGTGTAGGAGTCCTGTTGTTGGTTTCTGGTCTAACTGATTGAAGTTCGATAGTTTCTTCAGCACTTTCAATAGCTACTGTTGGTCTTTGTTGTCTACTTTGACTTCTGCGTGTTTTAGCAATCGCATGGTTGTGTAGTTGGTGGGACTTAAATTTGTTGGGTAATTCTATAATGTTTTCTTCCTTCAGAGTTTTTTGCAAGTTTGAGAGCTTGTTCATATTCTTGGTATAATTTACTTGGCATATATTTTTTCCAGATTTATTTGAGGTTGAGTTATTGTTGTGGATGGAGACTGTAATATTATTAAGCAACGATAACTCTGAGATTTTTCAAGACTTGTATATGAGGATCTTATTGTGCTTGATATTGCTTGTCGTCCGTTCATAGTAATAGAGTCATGTTTGAGGATGCATTCTGGATCTAGCGTGAGCAGACCGGAGCTCTTCAAGGATTTCCCTATTGCAAACAGCGGTAGCTTTTCAGAATTGTGGACTCTCTTTGTCGAGTGGTATCCATTTTGCGTCAGTTTTCTCCAGAATACATGTTGGTGTTGTCTTGTTGCTGTATAAATTAATTTCACACGTACAGATATTTGCACCAAAATTGTAACCAATTTGAATATTGGAGCAAACAAAAACTCCTTTTTCTATTATGTCACAGAAGCTGAACTTGGAACTGGTAAAAGGAATGTATTGTTTACGAGATGCGTTTATGCCCAGAAAAGTAGTACATGGTTTAATGGCTGCCATTGTATTATTCATCAGGTTAGGGACCGGAATCAAGTGAAATACATTGAATTTTTCATGTTCGACCAATGGTAGGGTTATTTTAAAGATGGCGTGTTGTTGCGTTACTTTACTCTCATAAGTTTAAATAATTGAAGCAAATTCGATTTTTCTGATACTGGAAGAATCAGCGATTACGGTGAATGGAGTATGATCTGTTTAACTTCAGTTTGTAATTGTTCTGGGGTAAGTAACCACGGACTGATTTTTCCATGACGCGTGTCCATAAGTGTGCTAAGGATTGCTGCCTGTATTTATTTAATACTATTTGCAATTAGAGTTAATTCAAGAACCGCGGAATTAAACAATTGGTTGAGTTGCAATTGTAATAATACGTTGTTAATGTCATGTATTTTCTCGGCATATATTTTGATTTCCTGCTCCAGTCGTTCAAATCTTGCTTTAGATGTTACTTGATTCTGACGTATAATATTTAATGTTGAATCAACAATTGATGTTTGATTTTTTAACAATTTAAGCAAATACGATTCATTTTCATTGACTTGTTTTATTATATCAGACATATGTTCAGCGTATTCTGAATCTAGGATGCCAAATAATGAATGAGCAACATTACCAACTATATTCAGTGCACCCCTTTTGCTTCGCAATAATTGGTTATCTAGTTGTAACTCATTTTCCATTTGTTTAAAGTGATCAATCGTACTGAGGCATGATGGTGTTGTAGCATCTTACAGATGATTTGTATTGATCTCGTCCCATTGACAAGGATTGATGTTTCGGACCAATAAGCAACTAGATCGTAGTATACGAACAGATTCCATTCGGTAGTTAAAATAGCGGCTGTTCCAATTTGTTCGAAATGGATTCCGAACCTTTTATTTTTGACTGGAGATCCATATGCTAGTGGTAATAGTAATAGTGTAGTATGTAACGCAAGTGTTATATGGTTTGTTGGTATTTTAATTCTCTTCGCCTTAGGTTCATCATTGGAATTTTTGATATTGCCATTCTTATTCTCAGTGGGAATAGTAACTTCAGGATCTTGTTCTATGGGTAGTAAGGCGAGTCGATGAATTGGACGTTTAAATGTTCCTGATGCGGGTTTTACTTCTGCGACTCTTGCTGCACCGTCATCACCAGTATTGACTTGAGTAATTCTTCCTAATTGCCATTTCATAATAGGTATGTTATCTTCTTTTATAATAACCATGTCTCCAACCTTAATATTAGCAAATTGTCTCTGCCATTTGCTACGTTGTTGTAGTTCATTTTAGTATTCTGTAGACCATCTGTCCCAAAATTCCTTTTTGAGATGGGATACCAATTTCCAATGAGATAAAACTGATACTTTTGTTAGTTGTGCCTTGCTATTGACTTGCGAGGTAAGTGGCTCGCTAATAAGGAAATGGCCAGGAGTTAATGCTTCAAGGTTATTTGGATCATTTGTTATTGGTGTTAGTGGCCAAGAGTTAAGTATCGCTTCAATTTCTACTACGATCGTTTCCAATTCTTCTTGGGTTAGAGATGCATTTGCGACATTCCGAAATAAAAGATGCTTCGCTGATTTTACGGCTGCCTCCCATAAACCTCCAAAATGTGGTGCTCTCGGTGGAATGAAATGAAAATGTATTCCTTCTGAACTAGAAGAGGAAATAATTGATGATCATCTAGTTCTGTTAACTGATTTTTTGCTCCAATAAAATTCGTAGCGTTGTCAGAATAGATGTTTTTGCATCGGCCTCGTCGGCCAATAAATCGTTTCAAAGCGCCAATAAAAGCGTCTGTTGGCACGTCTGAAACCAGTTCAAGATGAACTGCCTTTGTAGAGAAGCAGCAGAATACCGCAATATATGCCTTTGTTGGTCGTTTGCCTTTAATCCTATAGTGAATCTAGAACGGTCCACAATAATCTACACCAGTGTTGATAAAAGGTCGTGCTGGGGTAACCCGAGTCTGTGGAAGATTTCCCATAATTTGTTGACATAGTTGTGGTCGAGCCTTTGTACATCTTACGCATTTCTGCACTGTTTCTCGCGTCATTATTTTACCTTTTATTGGCCAAAATCGTTGTCTGATTGTGTTCAAAAGTGCTTGTGGTCCACAAAGACTATTTTCTTCGTGAATCATGATGAATAAGAGTTTTACGACGGGATCATTATATGGAATCAGCATTAGATGTTTAGCATCGTACGATAGCAATGACGCTTCCAATCGTCCTCCCACCCGTAGTATGTCTGAACCATCTATAAATGGACAAAGACTTATGATAGAGCTTTTTTATCGACTTCTTTGTTCTTTTGAAGTTGTTTTATTTCTGAAGAAAAGTCGGACCTTTGAATGCTTTTTATGATTAAGAATAGTGCATAGTCCAGGTCAGTCGGAATTAATGCCTTACATATTGGACGTTCTTCCTTTTTATTCTTGTGTTTCTGATGAATCTAAGCATGTATCCTAGTGTCCTTTGAATGAGTTTTTATGCGGAATCTTGTAAACAAAATCGTCATTGCAGCAACTGGCTGCTGTAATAACGGTTGTCTTCTTTCTCTCTGTCATTTGGAATAAGTCGATGCGAAAATTCAGGTGGCCAATTTTGTTCTTTTTCGTGCAAAAACAACGGCCCATGGAACCATAAACTGCATTCGGCGAGTTTTGTTGCCGATAGTCCTCTGGAGAGTATATCAGCTGGATTGTCCTTGGAACCGACATGGCGCCATTGTTTGGACAATGTTAATGATTGTATTTTGGAAACTCGATTAGCTACAAATGTGTGGTACAATGAGGATTGAGCGTTTATCCAAGATAGCACTATTTCGGAATCTGTCCATAAAAACATAGGTAAATTTCTAATCTGAAGATCAGTTTCAATTCTGTGTCCAAGTTGAGCAGCCATGACTGCCGCACATAACTCTAGACGTGGTAAGGTCTGTTGTTTTAATGGAGCGACCCGTGTCTTGGCACAGAGTAATTGTGCAACAACTATTCTGTCTTTAAGAGTTGCTCGTATATAGGCAACTGCACCGTAAGCTTTTACGGAAGCATCTGAGAATATGTGTAATTGTTTATTTGCTGGAAGATTCCCATTAAAGATGTGTCGAGGAATTTTGAAATTGTTTAAGCTGTTTAAGTCATTTCTGAATTTAGTCCAATTTTCGTGAAGATCTTTAGGTAATGGTTCATCCCAGTTTAGTTTTAGCTGCCATAATTTTTGAATGAAAATCTTTGCTTGACAACAACGGGTGCTAGTAGCCCGAGAGGATCAAATAATTTAGCCAGATCTGAGGTTGCTGTACGTTTTGAAACCGTATGTAAATTATTGCCTTTGACCTTAATGCAAAATTGGTCTCTTGTAGGTAACCACAGTAATCCTAATGTTTTTAGTGTGTTGGTGTTTGTTTCCGGGGGTTGCAGGGTAAATTATACAAAATATTTTAATTTAAGTCGAAAGAGAAAAAATAACAAATGTATTAGAAAAATACACAATAATTAATCAACTAATTAATTAGACGTACCTTCGTGTTTGGGGGTTGATCGAGAATACCAAATCAATCTTTTTTTATTTTCTTCTCTTTTCATTTTTATAATTCACATAAGCGTATTTACACAATTAACTTATATCTAGAGTGACCAGCGTAAACATCCCGTCCCCTTGCAACACTGCAACAAGGGAGAACAGGAAGCTGGTGAGCAAAGTATTTACAATTCAAAAAAAAAAAAAATCATTTACAATTCATTAATCCATGTGAGTTATTAGGTAAGAGAATACATAATATCAAAAAATAATAACAATTAATGACAAAGGGAAAATAGAGATTATTTGCTGACGACATTAATTACAACCGTCGCCCCTGCAGTGTTTGGGGTCGAACCACATTGTGATCCTTCTTGTGGCTTCGATAACGGCAGGAACATTCAGGAGCTTGGCTGCGGGTTGCGCTCCTATTGTTGCGTTTGATGACCTTAGCCCCTTTGTAGTTGTTGTTGTGTGATTGTTAAGGTTTATTGATGTGACTAGGCCGAATATGCAGCATAGTGTGATCGTGTCCCAGACACTCCATGCATCGCTCCATACTTCTACAGTTCCTAAAAAAGTGCGATTGGGCCAAGCAATTTATGCAATACTTATATTTCCTGACGACACCCAATCGCTTATAAAGTTTTAAGCGGCGGAATTCCGGGCCCTTTGCAGCGTGTGATTTCCTTTGCACAATCGGCATTTGGAGGTGGAACCGGCAATTACTTTGTCCAGACTTCTATTTTCTGGACGTTCGACGGTGAGTCTTCGGGGTGCAAATTCGGACATCTGTAAATAACGAATAATATATTAATAACGAATTAGTTTTGATTCGGGTTAGGAAGTAGTACGAGCTTCACAATAGGCCGCGTTAGAACGCCATTGGCAGTTCGAACATCAGCCACTCGTACTCTAGAATCGGAGCCGATGTACACGCGAGAGATACGACCGAGCTTCCATTCGTTTGGAGGTAAGTTATCATGCCGAATAACCACAGAATCGTCAATCGCGAAATCGCGTTGGGGACATTTCCATTTGTTGCGCTTATGGAGTCCAACCAGCGACACGCAAACAAATGGTGAAGAACCCTTAATTTCCGCCACCTATTAACGTAGTTGAGAGATTCCCTCGAGGAATCAGGTTCAGGGGGTGAGAGGATCGCACCTCCCACAAGGAAATGGCCTGGAGTCAAGGGGTTTATATCCGAGGGGTTATCCGTCATGGGACAAAGAGGACGAGAGTTCAAGCAAGCTTCTATTCTTGTCAGCATAGTAGCGAACTCCTCAAAAGTGAATTTTTGAGCATTTGATAGCTTCCGCAAATGGGTCTTGAAGCTTTTAACACCGGCCTCCCAGAGGCCGCCCATATGTGAAGCTCCAGGGGGAATGAAATGCCATTCAACCGATTGGAAAATGTTTTCCGACACAAGCTTATGCCTCAGCTCAGTAAGGAACTTAGCCTGGTCCTTCTTCATTATATTGGCGGCGATAATGAAAACGGATCCATTGTCCGAATAGATATGTGCGGGGCAACCTTGTCTAGAGGAAACACGGGTAAACGCTGCCAAAAAACAATCCGTCGATGTTTCATTGGTCGCATCCAAATGAATTGCCTTCGTAGCAAAGCATACGAACACTAGCACATATCCTTTAGTGATTCGGCAACCACGTCCAATATACGATTTAATTTCAAAAGGTCCAGCGAAATATAGACCAGTGTGGGTGAAAGGACGAGTTAACGTGGTTCTTTCCGGAGGTAGCGCAGCCATAATTTGTCGACTGAAATTCTTCCGATAGATCGTACAGATCTTGCAGTTATGAATGACGGTTCCAACCAGTCTTCTAAGTTTAGGGACCCAAAACTCTTGCCGGTTGAGGCGCAGCATCAGGGACAATTCTGCATGTACTGAGCACCTATGAAAGTACTCCAAATACAATCGGGTAAAAAGGCCAATGTAGGGGAGTAATTTGGGGAAGCGTTCATCGTATGTCAAAGTCGGTGACCGAGAGTCTTCCATTGACTCTCAAGAAACCATTAGAGTCGATAAAAGGGTTTAAGGTCAGCAGAGAGCTCTTACGAGACAAAGTAGCTCCGTCTTTCAAAATTGAGTACTCAGGAAAATGAGAAGTTTGACACAAAGCAATCAACCGACGCTTCACGAAACTGATCTCATCTTGAGTGAGTTCCATGGACAATTATCCGTGAGATAAACGGTGGCTCTTATCAGCAGAATGATAAAAACGAAAAACTTACGACAACACTCGTAACCCACGAGGTAAATCAGAAAATCTGCTCAAAATTTCCTCCGTGGGAGTTGTCGTGTTAAGATTCACTTGAACCAAACGTGTTTCAAGCTGGGTACAGGGCTTGGATGATGATTTAGGTTATTCTGAGCGCGGGCGACTTAGACAATTAGGACCCCTCCACCAGAGGTCAGAATTAACGAGCTCTCTGGCTGTCATACCTCGATCAATGTTGGAAGATTCAACTTTTTCTGAAGTCTCCTCGAGACAAAGGTGGGCTTTGAGGCAGGGTCAATCAATGCTCTAGCAGAATATCTTACGTCATTGAGCATGACATCCACTACAATCGTGGCCAACAAGATTGTAGAATACGGGGTGGACTGTAATCATGTAGCAAAATTTTTAAACGAGAGAACCTCGGCAGAAGTTGATGGTCTCTCCACCAAATTTTTCTCAGAACGAAAAGGGTGCTCCTTAAGCAGAGTGATCTGATGTCACGGGAGTTACTAACCTATTTTCCAATTTGGGTCGAGAATGACTAAGGGCTTCAGAGCGATGAAGCAGCGAATGATGCTTTTGCTTGCACATATAACAAACATTAGTGCTCTGGCATCTTCTAAATTCATGCGAGGTTGCCAAACAATTGGTACAAATCTTGTTCCTTTTGGCAACAACTGGTTACACTTGACTATAGTCAAGTATAGTTGACTAGTCACAGTTGACTAGTTAACTAGTTATAGTTGACTATAGTCAACTATAGTTGACCCCTTATAAAAGAATTTTTTTTTTATATATTTTTATTATAAAAAATATAATTTATTTTATAATTTATAATTAGTGATAATAATAATAATAATAATAATACAGCTTGCGTATGGCTTTCATACGTTGATTACAGTAGACACGAATATACCCATCGCTGAAATGCTGATATATAATTCAAGAAAGTAGAATAGCAGAAGCCTGAAATTAAAAAAAAATTAATAATTGAATTGCAACTATTTAAACAAATGGAAATTTTTATTTGTCTTTTTCAAATTCCATTTACTTACCCGACGTAAAGTCGTTATAATGGTAAACACTACTGCTCCAAATACCAAAATGATATAGAAAATAAACAATTGGCCAATAGCAGAACTTTCTAATGAAAAGAAAGAATAAAATAATTTAAAACTTTAAATTTTAAGACAAAATGTTGTAAAAATCAAAAACCTACCCCAGTAGCAAATTGTAAGGAATCCATAAATCATAAAGTCATACCATATCCCTTAAATAAATTCCCTTAGCAATTGACAGTAAAACTATAAAAGACCATACACATGGCCAATAGCCAATGTGGTCTGTCAATGTGGTTACCCCACTGGCCTTCAAACTATCAGCAGAGCCCATCATGAAGAATATCATGCCAGTTGAATCATTAGGCCGCCAAATCAACATAGCAAGAGCATAGCTTCATGGGAATTTGAACGCTTTGGTAATTTCTGTAAATGTGTACAAACAATTTAAGACATATTAAAGTTTATGAAGTAAAATAATAATAATACTTAACTTTTTGGTTTCCACGTCTTTTTTTTTAACACAAAGAACACAATTAAAATTTTCGTCATTAGGCACTATATTTCAGTCTACTACGATTGAATTTTTGAAATTAATGAAATGCAACTCTGAAGCATAAAAAGTCAAATAAAAACTACATGTGTAGTAGTAAGTAAGTTTTGTTTGTGTTAGTTTCGGTCATTAATTTCTTGTAGGGTTTACTTACAAAAGAAGTAAACAAACAACAACACTTCAATACTTACTGCCTTCACAGAGGGAGTAACAACAATGTTTATATTGTTTCCAATAAAAGGGCTACAACAATGTACACTTTTGGCTCTTCTTTTTCGTTTACACAATATTTTATATTCTTACACTTTTTAGAATTCTTCAATCACTTCCACACTTAAAATTCAAATATGTACATAGCTTTGAATTTATTTTTAATTTAATTTATGTTTTTCTAGGGTTAGGGGGATAAATTTCCAAAATAATACCATATAAATCCATGTATTAAAATTTTCGATTCTGAAATGAGAGACTTAAATTAAAATATTTTATTTTGAGTAATCTGGCTCGAATAGGACCAAAATGTTTCCGGGGGTTGCAGGGTAATTTAAACAAAATATTTTAATTTAAGTCGAAAGAGAAAAAATAACAAATGTATTAGAAAAATATACAATAATTAATCAAATAATTAATTAGACGTACCTTCGGGTTTAAGGGTTGATCGAGAATAACGAATCAATTCTTTTTTTATTTTCTTCTCATTTCATTTTTATAATCCACATAAGCGTATTTACACAATTAACTTATATCTAGAGTGACCAGCGTAAACAGTGGTGGTACTGCTGAAATCTAAATCCACTTCGTGTTCGCTGACTGGAATATCCTTCAGTAACAGAGGATGATTTGCACACCATTTTTTTTAAATTAAATCCATGGCTTTTAAAAATTAAAATTAGTTCTATCGCAAGTGCAATATTGAGACTGTCTGAACCACCAAGGCCAAAGTCTACGTAAAATTTTTTTTTGAGCATTAGTGAGTGGATAGTTTATTAAATTTTCATCTGCCAATTTTTGTAAACATTTTGTGGCAAGATACGGCGCTGCGCGTATCCCATATGTAAACGTGTTGAGTTTGTAGTAACTAATGGGAAGCGATGGATCTTCTCTCCAAACAATTAACTGTTATTTTTGATCATCGGGATGCATTACAATTTGCCTGTACATTTTTTGAATGCCAGTGTTAAAGACAAATTTGGGTAGTCGAAAACGCAGCAAAATAAAGAATAGTTCACTTGGCACAGTTGGCCCTGTATACATCAAATCATTTAACGAATGGCCTGATAATGTTTTTGCTGATGCGTCAAAGACGACCCTTAGTTTTGTTGTGGTACTATCTGGTTTGAAAATTCAATGGTGGGGAATAAAATATTTGGGGTCCAATACGGCATCAATATCAACCTTTTCCATATGTCCTAACTGTTCATATTCTTGCATAAATTTTATGTATTGAGCTCGTATATCTTCCTTTTGCAGAAGTCGACGTTCGAGACTCATAAATCTGTTGTACGCCATTGGAATCCAAAACAATGCTGTTGGGTTTTCTCGAAAAGGGAGACTGACTACAAAGCGGCCATCTGCATTGTTTACATGTTGGATAAAATGTGATTCACAATCTTTTTCTGACGGTGACAGACCTTTTTTGTTGTCTTCAATCTCGTCCATTTTCCAAAGATGTTCAATGACTTCTTCGAGTGAGGTGTCTTCCTATATTGCATATGTTAGCCCTTCTAGAGGTTTAGACACTAGATTTTTTCCAACTGCTCCGCCTACAATCCAGCCCAATTGCGTGTTGGTAGATTGTCCCCAAGACGTATTGTTCCACAATATAGTAGAATTCTGCCCCAAAGGATCAGAATGAGGATCTGCTAAATCGATATTTTCAGGAATATTCCAATTTGAGATGTTAATGTACTGATTTGGTTGCGCTGGGATAATGCTTAAGCTTCCACGTTTGTTGAGAACTTGCGGTCTCTGGATTTCAACTCAACATTTATGCGATATTTTGCTTTTTGTTGAATTTCACCAGTGCCGTCAAGGCAAAGTGATGCTCCCGATGGCGAGATAAACAACTTTTGGCAGAGGCGTTTGGAGACTATACTAATACAGCTCTAAACTCCTCAGACATGCCATTTGATGCTGTCATTATGACTTTCGCCGTGGCCAACAAAACATAGTTCTGGTGTCCTGCACTAACATTGTTTGTTTCTGATGTGACTGCTACGACATTTGAAGTGGAAGTCCTTCCACCTGATATGCCCTGGCGGCCCGCAGCAACGTTGGATGATGATGTAGTGGCTGAAGTTACCTGATGGTTTGAATCTTTATTTTACTGTGGAAAGTTTTCTGCTGATGGCCCTTTTTTGTTTTTGAATATTGTCATTATTTTCTAAATGAAGCACCGTATTGTGTTTTTAGTACATTTTTTGCAGTTACCAGCATTGCAGATTTTTGAATTGTGGTCACTACCAAAGCAGTTGACACATAAGTGTTGACGTTGAACCCAACGTAACCTTTCCTCTTCAGATAATTGCAGAAACTTGTTGCAATGGTATAGTTTATGATTATTGCCACTGCACAGTCTGCATGTTATAATTGGACGAAAGTGAACCTGAAACTGCCGTTTGGGAGGTTTTTTCTTTTGGAGAAATTGCCTCCAATGATTGAAAATGAAGTTCCAGGAACGAAAGAAATTGGGTTATAGATGGTAGGTCTTTCGGGTTTGGTAATGGTTACATGTACCTTATGTGCGTGTGCCTATCAAGTTTTTTGACCAGTATTTGTATGAGAATTGCATCCCATGATGATATATTAATATCCAAATTATTTAGTGCCAATAAACACTCCTTGGTGGTATCATGTAGGTCTTTGATTGACTGGGCCGATGACGTCACGGACTGTTGATTGAATATTTTGTCCACCAAGTTGGCCACAAGAATTCTTTTATTGTTGTAACGTTCCTTTAACGTTTTCCAAGCAGCCGTATGATTTGAGTCAGAAAGGGAAAATTGACTGATTAGATGTTCAGCTTCCCCTGACAAGTTGCTCTTTAGATAAATTTTTTGAATAGATGGTATCGGTTGTTTATCTACCATTTCAGAAAATAAATCGTGAAATTGGCGCCATTTTAAATAATTGCCATCAAATTTTAGAATTGTGAGCTTTGGCAGCTGTATTGAACTACCAATGTTTGAAACCGGTGCTACTCCATTTTGTGTATGGGCAACGCCCCTCATTTCATCAGCCTTAATACAAGGATTGACCAACACTTGATGCATTTGATCGACTGTTTTGTCATATTGATCCTGATATAGCCCGTTGGCTACTGGATCTGTTAGTGTTTCATGAGCTTCACCATGAAGTGTCTCGATTTGCTGCCAAGACCTCTTTAATGTGTATATTTTTAATTCAAAATATTGTACAGGTTGGTCTTCTGTAATTATAACTCCATTTAATAAACGAATGAATGCTGATAGTTTGGCATTCAACTTTCTCATAATCCCGCAGACGTTGCTAGGAACTTCTACGGAATCGATATCTCTTAAAGGTTTATCTCCTTCATGGATTAAGCTCGCAGTTATCGGCTTTTGTTTTAGACGATTGGCTTCTTTTTCGAATAATTCCATGTATTTGGAGGCTACGCATTTGATTTTTTCGTAATAGTCCGTAAATAAGTACTCGAGCTTCATAGGTTCTTCGCATGCATCTCGAATCTTGGAATCCGTTTCCTGAAACTGATTCCAAGATTCCTGTAGACGCCGTAGCCGCTCCTCAAAATAGGAAGCCTTTCCTTTCCGGTCTGCGGAATCCTTTTTGAAGTTTCGCACAATAGTCGGGATTGTTTCGCCAGTTCGATTTTGAAGATCTGAGAGACGTTCCATAATGTCTGCAAAGTTTATTCAGCGAATGCCAAAGAATATTAGGTCTTTTGATGACTGCGATGACGCGTGCTGCTCCAAGGTGTCACCTAAAATGTGTTTGATACGTTCATGAAGGATGTGTGCTGCCGCAAAAAATTTTTGGTGCTATGCTGAAGGATGCGTGTTCTTATCTAGGGGCCACCAAAAATGTTTATGCTCAATTAATAAGTTGCCAATTCAAACACATAAATTTGAACTGTTTTATTAATTGTTGAATTTTATCCCTCAAGCACTTGTAACTTGATGGTAAAGTCGCACAATAATAAAAGAAAATATTTTTATTACTGTTAATTTTTTATTTAACTATTTATACTACTTAAACTTTACAATAATGCTAAATCAACAAAAATAATTTTAATGTAACATAACATTCTTATTGCTAAAAATTCATTAAATTAACCAATCCAAACGTTTTTAAATAAAATTTATTTTATTGCAATTTGATATCAGCTTATACTAATAATAACATGGGTATTCGCAATGTGTAGACCATTATACTAATTATAATAGTGGTATTCACTTTAAGTACAAACAAAGGTAATAAAATATTTAGCACCACCAACTGATTGAGTTTTAAATGGTCCGCAAATATCAGAGTGCACCAATTCCAAAAGGTTTCTTGACAAGTGATCACTCTCATTAGGAAATGGTAGTACATGGATTTTGCACATCATACAAGTTCAACATTGTCTGTTGACATTTACACCCTTCACTATGCCTGCTTTGCTTAGGTAGTTCAAACTCTTGTAGTTGAAATGACCGAACCTATTGTGCCATAGTTCATTGGTATACGTCATGTTAAATAGAGAATTCGTTGTTCTGCACACAACAAAAAGGTTTCCTTCTCTTTTAGCACGAAATACAATCGTATCATCTTACCTTCTTGCTGTTGCTGTGTTCGCATCAAACTTCACTGTGATGCCTCTGTCAACGACTCTAGTAACGGAAATAAAATTGCCCTGCAACTCGGAAGAATATAATACATCTTTGAACGTAATATTCATATTATTTAACTTTAAATACACACCACCCTTTCCAGTTGCCGTTATAAATGTTCTGCCTGCCAAATCTATTCGTTCGTTGTGCTGCTCAAATCTTGTGAAAATGCTTTTATCATTGCACATGTGTGCGGTTGCGCCGCTGTCAACATACCACACATTCGATTTCATTGTCCCATGTGTTTCTTTTTCTGCGCATAAAGATGTTGTGTGTTTACCCAGTGACAATGCTTGTTGTTGCTTTTTCGGTTTTTTCCTTTTTTCACATTGGCTGGCAAAATGTCTCGTTTCATGACAATTAAAGGGTTTTTGTTGCTTTTGTTTAATTTTCTTTGTCTCTGCATTGTACGCACATTATATTCTTGTTGTTCACTATACTCAGTCTCTTCTTCAATTTTTTCTTTTCGTCTTTAAGCTTCTTCTAGAAGTTTTTGCTTACGAAAATTAAGGCTTGGAAGATTGCCACGCGTCTCCATCGCAATAACAAAATTCTCAAAGTCTTTCGAGAGACTGCACAAGAGCATGATGGATAGAAGCTCTTTCTGCATATCGATACCTGCTTCAGCGAATTTTTCGACTATTTCGGTGAACGTCTTCACATGCAGCATTACGTTGGCACTATCTTTGATTTGGAGGCTCGCTAAACGTTTATACAATCCGACTTTTTGTATTGGTCCCTTGGTCCAGGCTACGGAGGAAGTTGTGGCATTTTTAATACAGCCAAATTACGATGGCTTCACACTTAAAATAATCGTCGCAAGCGCCTTCTCATCCTCCGTATCCAATTTTATTTTTTCTGGCTCACCCGCTAGTGATTCCTTTTCCACCTTTCCTGATACAACATACCAGACACCGCTGTGGATCAGTAAGCTCCTCATCTGTACTGCCCAGCTCTCATAATTAGAATCATCTAATTTTTCTATTTGAAAGTTGTTCATTTTGTTGTGCACTTCAATTTCAATTCTCTGTTCAATTTCACTTTTTAATTTTCCAATTTCTCTTACTTGAAATGAATGAATGAATGAAATAAAGAATGATACGCATAAACTTATATAGAAAAATAGAACAAAGGAAATAAATAGATACATTTATAGATACATTCATGTTGTAAGGTTGCCATACTATTCAACAGTTGGCATATTGCATTACCGAACTATTGTCCTGTGCTTGCCTTGCTAAGTCAGTATGTTGGGAGGAAAGTGAGTTCTTAGGTGTAAGTACTTTTCTAAGGGTATATTTTATTGATTCTAAGGAATTCGGTGTCTCTTCTGATACCAATTTATTTCTTACTTTGTCTGCTAATTAAGTAGCCAGAACGAATTTGACAAATTTATTAATTTTTGTGGCGTCTTTGAGTGTTTTGGCATAGAAATCAATTATGCCTACGAAATTATTAAGTTGGCTGAGATCCTCATTGAACTCAGGTATTACTTTAGACGTGTCAAGAATGCCAAACGATGCCATTATGTTGTTGTTACTAACTTTTAGACACTTAAATATGCTGTTTTTAATTTCGTTTAATTTCTTTCGAAAGCCACCCCCCATTTAAGGCAAAAAATTTTTTTATAAAATTTGTGTATACAGTTTTTCAAAAAAATCTTTGCACATAGAGAAAAATAAAAAAAAAAACTTCGAAAAATTCATTGATTTCTAATATAAATAACCAACTTTTTCATTTTTTTCAAACAGGATTTTATAAACATATGTTTTGTTAATATAATAAATAAAAAACTTTTATAACAATGAAAATATTTTAATGTAAAATATTAAAAAACAAAAACAATCCAATTTTACTACTGTCAAAAAAATGTTTGCACACTTGACAAAATATTAAGACTTATGCAATTTTTTTAAATTATAGTGCTAATATTTTGTGTGTCCACCTTGAGCATCAATCACCGATTGTAGACACCTTCTCATGGATTGAATAAGCTTCGGAATGGCATATTCTAATGGTATTTTTTTCATTCTTCTTTGATGAACTTTATCAATTCGTTTTTATCTCTGGGCGATCTTTTTCCGACCTTTTGCTTTAAATGAACCCACAAATTTTCGATAGGGTTAATATCAGGACTTTGGGCAGGAGTATCAATAACTTTGGAGCAGTTGTAAAGTAACCTGGACTTACATAAATAGGATTTATGATTATAATCATTATATTGATAGTACTTGTAATGAATTTTATTCGGATTAACCGGGTCAATAAAACCAAATTTCTTAATGCTGGCGGTCAGCTCATTTTTTAAAATATCAAGATATACTTCCTTAGTCATTATTTCATCCAAAATCCTGATTACACCAACTCCCTTGCTGTATATACAGCCCCATACCATTACAGACAGTTTTCCAAACTTTACTGTAGGAATAAGATTTTAATTTTGAAATGTATTCGGTGGCAAATCTTAATCTCTTTTCGACATTTTGTGCTGACAGCAGGGGTTTTTTCCTAGCCACTCTTGAAGAATATTTGTGTTTTTGAAGAACATTTCTGATGGTTTCTTGCGAAACACGTAACCCAAAGTCTTTTTGCACTTGAAGAGCTAATCATCTCGTTCTGGATTGTGGGCTACCACACTCGATTCTAATAATTTTTCTTTCATCTCGCTGCGTCACATTTTTTGGCCTGCCTGTAAATCCTTTTAAGTCTAGTCCTCCTTCTTTTTCAGCACGGTTTATAATATTATATACAGTCCTGATGTTCAAGGAGAACATATCGGCGATTTACTTGGCAGATTTGCCTTTGTAGTAGTTGAAATAGACCAATTGTATAATTGGGCAATTCACACAAGCCGTTGTATCGTTGTATTCATTGTATTGTTTGAAGGACATACAACAGTGTATGATTGTTGTTGATATTTTTCATATAAAAATCCGATACACTTATACACATTTTTTCCATATGTTTTTAAAAGTTGTATTGATTTTCTGTTATCAAATTTTGTGAATGAAAAAAATGTGTATTTGTTTTGATATGTTTTAAAAAGTTGTGTTGGTTTCGGGCTATCAAATTGTTTGAATGCCACGAGATACACAATACAGCATAGCATTGAGCGTTCACAAACAAACAAATTTATTCAATACAACATACACGATACAAAGTCGTGTGAATTGCCCAAATATTTTTTGAAACTCGTATTCCTGGCATTTTTTGTATTCCAATATAAGGACACCTGTTACATAGAAAACGATCACTTCATTAATAAAACGTTGTTTACCCCTTTCAGATTCCATCTCATTTGTAAAAAACCCAAAATGCACAACATTCTTGGGAAATAACGCCATTTTTTTGACACCCTTTATACTGTGTAAAGTTCTTTTATTGTTGTTATTATTGTAATGTGTGTGACTATTAGAAAACTATTGGCGCCTTATGGTCGTAAACAAGTACAGTTATAGAATGTGTGCAAAAATAAAAAAGTATGTAAAGATTTTGTTGTTGGAATTCTGGAAAGAAGATCACATTTTACATTTTTTTGATCTGTGCAAAGATTTTTTTGACAAACTGTATATATTTGTGTAAATTAATAAAACACTTGTTTACTGTTTTATGACTCTGTTAAGAATGAATTTTCTTTATTTAAAAAATTATAATTACAATATTTTCCTTTAGTCAAAAATGCTGAATCTTATTTTATTTAAAAAACAAAATTATAATATTTCTCTGTTACCCAAAAATGCTGATACGATGTCTGAGACCTGTTTGCAGTTTTTAGGTAACAGAAAAAAGGTGTAATATGAAACGGTAAATAAAGTGAAGACTAAACAAATACAAAAATATAATATAATGTTAAATATGGATATTCACTTAAAAAATATATTAAAATAAATTCTAACTAATTTGTAGTCGTGTTAACTCCTCTCCCACTTAAGTGAGAGCCGTCCTCGGTTTTCGTGTAGCTATCGATTGCCTCCTGGACATCCCGTTGAAAGCGTCTACTTCTTTGCGCTCTATACAGCTTAAATGTGGCATAGATTTCTAGTGCTCAATTTACCCATATACGAGAGGCTTAATATCTCTTGATGACCAGTAACGTTAATTGTCGCAGATGAGCCTGGATTAGGTATTCTTTTTACCATGCCCTTTTCATTTTTATAAATTGAACCGTTAATTTGAACGTCATCCTCATATGTTATTAGGTAAGTTTTTGGGGGAGCTTTTATTTACGACTATTTCAGCTGTGGCACCATTAGTAATAATTACATCGTCATCAATTACCATTAATGGTTCAAGGTGGCTAGGACGCGTGCTGCCAGTATGAAGTTGCTGCGCGCAAGTGGGCACTGATAACTCTTTGCAGAAAGTTGATGTTAAGGCTACGCTGCAGTTTCCAATTGCCAGCAGATGCTTTTCACATTCAGCAACGCAATCGCTCTCAGTAAGGTTCAAGATGGTTCCATTATGCTCGACGGGGAAGAGAGTTAACTTTCTTATTCCAATATAGGCCTAGGATACTTAATTAAAAAATGTAAAAATTCCTAGGACCTTAACATATGACACTTCCATTAAATCCGCTATATTTACTTTTACAGAGAGCTTATGTATTATTTCTTTTAAATTTTCAGAATCTAGAATCAAAGAGTTGACAATTCCTATTTTTACAAGAGTGATAGTCATCAGTAAAGTTTCAATTTCGCAAATCAATATTCTATTTCTTGAGAGCAGAGTCTCATATAAATGACCCGTATCCAACTGCCTATCCTTTGCACTCTTTATCAGTCTGTTAACAGTTTCAGTCAATTTATTTATCTGTTCCTGCGTCTTCGTGTTCAAAATCATTTGTCTATTGTTCGAATCAATCAGGCTCAATGACATCAGAGCCGTCTCTATACGCGCCAAATCGGAATTCAATAACTTTACCATATGGGATAATGGAAAATGCTTCGTAAGTTGTTTTGTCTCATCAACAATATCGTAGTATACTGTCAAATTTGTCGTGTGTTGTAAATAGTCAAAGTCCTGCCAGATAATGACATCGCCGTCTATAACAGGAATATAGTCTGCGTTGGTGTAGTTCGTCAGTTTTGCTGCAAGCAGTCCAATGATAAGAATCAGTATCAAAACCCTAAAACAAATACGAAGAAATAAGAAATCCGGTAACAAATAAAAATACAAAAATCTATCTAATATTGTCCTTATGGACCACCCTCCCTTCAATAAGGACAGTGGTTCCTAGGTCAGCCTCTATCCTTTTTTCGCTATATAAGGGAGTCAATTTGTTCCCTAACCTCCTGTTATTCCTTACCATCACCTTTTCGCCCACTTAAAAACCCTATTCTGCTTCGAAGGATTGTTTCGTCCCAGATGAGCCTGCTGAGCCCTTTCAAGCTTTCCTCTCATTTCCTCCCTAATTCTGGATAGCGTAGGATGAATTATGTCGACAGGCCTCCTTTCAGTCACGGAATGAATGGACCGATTATATTTGACCGCTGCCAACAGTGTGAGGTCCACAGTGTTGTCGGCCTTCCCTTCCAACTTGAGACACCTTCCTATCTCCGCTAGAGTACTGTGAACTCTTTCGACTTGCCCGTTCGAAGTGCTGTGTAAAGGAGGGGCATTTGCTACGTCCACCCCAAATTAATCCCTCAGTAGGGATGTGAAACTCTCGTACCGCAGTGAAGGCTCGTTGTCACAGTACACATTCCTTGCTCAAGGAAAAAGATTCATCAACTGAATTATTGCAACCCTCAAGTCTATAATAGTGCGTAACGGTTTAGGTTGCACTAAGGCAAATTTCGAAAATTTGTCAATACATGTTAGAAAATACTTGCCGTCAGTGGAAAAAATATCAATAAACAGCATTTCACCCACATAAGATGGTATAGGGGTCCCCCCAATTCCTTCTTCCTTGGGTGCCTGTTATATTTGGCCCTTGAACAAATCTTGCAATTCATTACAGTTTCATTTGCCACCCTAGTAATTTTTGGAAAGTAATACTCGCCAAGAATCTGTTTCCCATTCTCTTGGGCGGCTCTATGGGCACGATTGTGTTCCGTTGCCACTATGTTTATCTAGTCTTATCAAAAATGTCCAACACCATGTTTTTGTAATGCCAAAATTTCGTTGCCGGGAAGATTCTGACCAATTCATCCTGTGTACTCGCTAGTACCGGCAAATCGCATACTATCGCATTCACCACTTCGGGATTAACCACTAACTTCAAATCCCGAATAAGACCATTCCTATCGACGAACCTAATAAGATGTCGGGTTTTTTTTGCAAAAATTATGAAATCCCGCTTTGAGGGAAAGGATCCTTCCTCCAATATGATCTGGTTCCTAAAACATTCAATGTTTTAGTTGTTTCGATCACGTAGGTCAGCGACTCCTCACTATGGATTTTGGCGACATCCGAATTCGCCTCCTCCTCCAGTGAATGAATGTTATGGCGTGAAGGATATCCGCCACATAATTTTCTTTCCCAGGCTTGTGGAATAGTTTTGCATTATGCTCATCTATAAAAGCCTTCCAGCGTTTTATCTTAGTCTCTGTCCGAAACGGCAAACGTAAGTGGTTGATGATCCGTATAAATATTTAAATCCCTCACGCCATAGAGGTAATTCCTCAACTTCTGCAAAGCCCACACTATAGCCAAAAGCTCCCGCTCATTGGTGGCAAAATTTAATTCTCTATCTTTTAAAGTCCTAGAAATCATAGTAATAGGCCTACCACCCTGTGATAGGACTGCTCCCAAGCCCAGTGAGGAAACATCCGTCGTTAGATCGAATGGCCTCTTAAAGTCTGGGTAGAGCAACATGACGTCCTCTGAGGACAAAATCGTCTTCAATTTCTCAAAAGCTCGAAGCTGTTTCTCATCAAAATGCACCCTAATTTTCTTTGACTGGTGACCACTTACCCTGCCGTTCTCACCTTTGAGGATGTCCGTCAATGGCTTTGCTATCGAAACAAAGTCCTTAATAAAACATCTGTAATAACTTGCCAGTCCCAAGAACGATCTGACATTAAACAATGTTCTGGGCTGTTCATAGTCACGGATAGCCCTTATTTTTTCAGGACTTGTCCTAATACTGTCTCTGGACACAACGAAGCCCAGGTATTCAACACTCTCCTTAAAAAGTGTGACTTCTCGCGAGAAACCCTCATATTGGCCTCATACAATTTACTCAACACTCATGTGACATGATCGACGTTGTCATTCTCATTCTCTGAAAAGATTATCACATCGTCCACATAGACGTAGCATGATTTTCCTATCTGCTCCCTAAGTACGTCATCAATGGCCCTTTGAAAAATACTAGGGGCATTTTTCAACCCAAAAGGGAGCCTACAAAATTCATATTTTCCATTTCCCACAGAGAAATATCTTCTCTCTGTCACTTTCCGCTAGTGATATCTGGTGGAAGCCAGATTTGAGATCGAACGTCGTAAAATACCGTGCCTTCCCCAGGTTAGATAAGATCACAGCCACATCCGGGATTGGGTACTTATCATCTATCATAAATTGATTTAGTTTCCTAAAACCAATCACCAATCTTTTCTTTATATTAACCTGTTCGTCCCTACCTTTTTTATATACCACCCAGATGGAGTTGTTGTAGGGAGACCTAGAGGGCCTTATTATTCCATTTTTTAGTAAATCTTTTATTTCGTTATTTACAAACTCTGCCACACCTATTGGGTAGGGATATAATTTCGAGTAAACTGGACTTTCGTTGACTGTGCGGATGGTGGCAACAATATTTGTATTATAGGGTAGAGATTCGTTGGGGTTCGCACAAACTCGCGATAATTTCCTCATTACCCTTCGGAACCTGTCCAACACTGTATGAGGGACATTAATATCTTCGACTTGTGTGAAGCTCACGCTATCACACCTCAAAAATTCAAGTTTTTCCATTCCCGTTTTGGTCCGAATTTCCTTACGCTTAAGATCTATAGTAGCATTTGCCTGCGTTAGCAGGTCAAGTACGATTATACCGTCAAACGTTGACAATGAAGAGAGTATAAAAAAGGGGCTATTTATGTCAAAGAGGTTCAAAAGGCTTTTCTCACGAATATTATCTAATCCGTGTAGGGTTTTAACTACAAAAGTCTTAATCACAGGCGCTATGCCGTTCAAGCCATCCAAAGGTTTTATGTAATTTTTAGATGCCCCCGTATCTATCAATAATCTTATGACCCTCCCCGCTAACACCCTTTCTATGAATGGGAGCAGAGAATCTTGCATAAAAAATTAATCTCGTTAAACCTGTCCCCCTCGTCAATATCTGATGCCTCTATCTTCGCGGCTGCTTGGTATTAGTCCTTCGTCAGGCCCGGTGATAAACCTTCTTGAGCGAGATGATTTATTCTCTGATGTTTCACTCCTGTAAATTTCATTGATTCCTCATTTGGTCTTTTTACAGCCTGTCCAAGGCCTTGCCGTTGTGGCATTGAGACCCAATTAAAATAATGCTGGCTCCGACTCAGAGCAGGATAGTGTGCCGTATCAGCACGAATGCCCGTCGGCTGTCTAAAGCGAGATGAGTGGCCTATGTCCATCGGCTGAACCTCCATTTGTCCATGTTGGCCTGAATTTCCAAAATTCTGTCTTCTTGAAAAATATGAATTTTTTCCTATATACGGCCTAACATGTTGGCCCTGACCTGATCTTAGTCTCTCTTTATCCTCCATACTTCTGGCGTAATTCGTAGCGAATAAATATCGCTCATGGTTTGACTCGACTTCCTGAGCTAGTGCCGAGGGCAAGTCATCCGGCCTTGCAGAGAAGAGAACATCGCTCAAACTCTTTTTTGTGCCGGATATAAAGACGCGGAGTGCATCTGCCCTACACTTCTCATTTATGGAGGCTGCCACATCCCTATCGTACGTCATTATTGATTTGTTCACAAGGAGAGTCAGCTTTTTCTCTACTTCCCTGCCGAAGCGTAGAAAGTTCCTGCTCTATCAAATGAACGTTTGGCCGAGTATGTAAAGTCTAGACGATCTATAATAGCCCTAAAATTTAATGCCGTATTGTAGGAGGCCAGCGTCATGCTTGCTGTTCCCTGCCTGGTAGTGCTTAGAACTACCATCGTAATCTTCAAAAATTTTATAAGCGGTTTGCGCCGCTTGTTTCCAGGAGACGTAACACTCCTGCTTTCCATCGAACTCTGGTAACGACTTCACTATCTCTAATGATTCATCACATTGTATCCCCGTACGTATTTCTACGTCCTTATATGGCACAACCTCAGGAGTCCTGACAACAATATCATTAAATTTCTTATTAAGCTCCTCATCCTGCTTATCAAATGTTTATTTTTGTGATCTTAAGGCGGCACCGATGGCAGTCTCCACCAGCACTCTCAACTGATCAGCATTTATCGCCATATTCCCCAATTTTCCCTATCGAATCCTGTCTTATTTCCCTTCTTTCCACTTCTAATTTCTCTAGGTTCACAAGTATTTTATCTAATTCGTTCGAATTATTATCATTCATGAAGGATAGGTTCACACCAAAATTAAAGTTTAATTAGAATATACTAAATCACTCGTGCAAAGATTCACATAAACTTTGTCAACAATTAAAAAATTTCTTCAATTTGAATATTTTCCTCTTTATTAGTGCAAAAATCGTTTTAAAGGGATCGGATTATAATTATTTTTACATAGAATTTAAACATAAATAGTTCAATATTTTTATCTTAAAATTTTTTATACGCAATTGCCAAGAAAAAACTATGCCTTTTAGTTTTTATTCCTAAGTTTTAAGATTATAAAATGGTTTTAAAAAAGAATTTTTTAATTGGTTTATGTTTAATAAATTTTTTGTATTAATTTAAATGAATGAAAAATTTTTTAATATCAAATTTTTCGCTGAAGCATTAATTACTCTTTTAACTTAATTATTTTCTAAACTTACACCTTCTTCATAATTATTTGATAAGGTATGTTGAAGGTGAAGAGGTTGTTGTTGCTGTGAAGGGCTGTTGCTGAACTTGATGTTATGAAAGTATTGTCGTTGATCCTCTTGTAGCTGATGTTGAGTTGTTGTTCATTTAAATTTTTGTTGTTTTTGGAATTTCTTCGTTTAAACAGAAATATTAAGTTTTTTGTTTGATTTTTGCTTTTTTTTACTAAATTTTTTGTTATTTTATTTATTTGAAATTATTTTTTTCGTTGCATTTTTAATTGTTGTTCTTAGCAGTTTTTTGAAGTGAGTTTGGTTGCTTTTGTTTTTACAGTTTGTAATTTTTAATAAAGTTTTTATTATTTAATTATTAATTTCCAGAAAGGAATCTGTAACAAGACTTGCACTTTGAGGAAAACAAAATCAGAAAAGTTGCCATTTGCCGTAATAAAAAGAAGAAAAAAACTAATTGGAGAAAACATAAAACCAAAAAATACTTGCCATTACTTATAATAAAAGAAACTTTGGACAAAATAGAGCAACTTCCCTATACCAAAACTCCAAATTGTTACCAATATTCTTTCCGGCGCGCTAATCCTGATTTCCTCGTACAGGTGTTCTTTCATGTTTAATTTTTTTTGGACACTACTTTCGATGATTCCAAAAGAGAAACTGCGGGAGCGATATAATCGCTAGCAACAGTCGGCTGGGGGGGTTCTTCTCTCTCTCTATAGAACCTATATTTACAGTTATTTTATATAGACTCCCTACTAGTAAACTATTATTAAACTCTAAATGAATAAAATAGCTATATAATCAAACCAAATCCCCAATATAGCTATATATGAGAAAAAAAATAAAAAAAATCTACTTTACTACGTTATACGTTTCCACGGTAATGATATTTAGTTGCTTAGATGTTATTAGGAAACCGTGCCTCAAAACCCACGCCTACCTTTATCCTGATGGCAAAGAATATTCTCCGGATCCCTATATATCCTGTCCTAACTTATTCCACCATGATTAAGTAAACAATTTTCTTAATTACCAATTCATATTACATTTATTCAATATAGTACATATCAGTACATATTCAAATAGGAAAAAAAATTGTAAATTTAGAAAATACTTGAATCATACTTAAACTATCTAAAAATATTATATTTTATAATGTTAATAAAAGATTAGGCTTCCAAGATATTCCCAAAACAGCATTATAAATGTTTTATAAAAGAGTAAATATCAAAATTTCGCGATGACTAAATTAACCTTCTCAAAGCGGTATGTTACCGATTGCAAAAGGATAATTTTGTGAACAGAAATGATTATCAGCAAAATTTAAGAATAAATAAGGCTAGTATAACTAATACAAATTATTTTGATATTTCCATTCAAATGTTAAAGTAAAGAATATAAAAAATGGTTGTTATTTACTCCTTTGGTTAATCTTGGTGGTATTTTTCTTTCTTTCTTAAATGGTCTTATATTTTTTTGCATTAATTTTTACTCTTATTTTATAATAATAATATAAGTTTAACAATTTTAATACATTTAAATAATTTAATACATAAAATAATTTTTTTGTGACTCACCAAAATCCATGATGATTTGTGGTTGTTGATGTTGAAATTCAGTTTTGTTTTGTTTGTTGTTTTTTTTTAATATCTTGCATAAAAAAAATATTTAAAATTAATTTAGATATATGTAAATACGAGTATAACTACAGGGTTTCTTCTTTTTTTAGATTACATTTAAACAAAATTACGGATTGGGAAACATACCTTTTAGGAATTGGTTGTAATTCAGATTAACCTTTAAATTTCAATATGTAGCAGTTAATGAACATAAAAATTTTTGATTGACGATATATAAAATTCCATTAAAGGTAGAGGTGTTTCTCTTAAACAAACTAACAAATAGTATAATATGCAGAGGGAGTTATTACAAATTGAATAAAATATTTCAAAATTACTATTTAAATTAGACAAAAAAAGTAAAGCGTTCTTTTATTTTTGTTGAAATAAAAAAAACGAGAAAACTTACTACAATAATAAACAATAATTGCCTGTATAATATGCATGTGAGTGAGGAGCTAATCAATTCAAGTCACCACGATGTTGTCGATGATGAGGTTATGTGGGATGATGGAAACCTCCATAGTTCATATAACCACCATATAATATTCTATTGTTCAGTATATAGTTATACAACGCAATGGATCTTCTTTTAGGTTCAGAATAGAAATTGTTGCGCAATTTAATTGTAAATACTGATAAATTTACATCTTCAGGATGATTTATTTCAGTGATGATTATTTTGCCATGTACTTGCTGCCTCAAGTGTAATGTATTATGGTCACTTGCACACTCTATTAATATTCGCAGTACTTATGGTTTGATCGTAATTTGCGTATCTTTTCTCTGTTTTAGCTATGATTTCGATTTAAGCAATGTTTCGCTTCTCCACATCTACGTATTGCATGCAGAAGATTGAATTGTATGTCTGGCGGAGGAGAATGGTTGGGTGCAATTAAATTAGGAACACTGGTGAATGTGATCACCTTTTGTTTCCTCTGTTTCTTCTTGATTCGTATGATTCTGAATTTTATTTTTTTAATTATTTACTGCAGATTAAAATTCTTGATTTTCCGCCATTTTTTTTTTTTTTTTGTAAACCAAACAAATATTTTATTATTATTGTAGGAAATTACAGAGAAAAACACACACGACTGACTCTTATGGATCTCAAATAGCAAAAAGAACTTCTTAACACGTTTTCGTGTAGAAGTTTTCTTCTCGAAAATTCTATGCGTAGTAACGAGTTAAAACCAAGGTACCGATTATCTATCAATTAACATATGCCAAGTTACCATGACCATGGTAACCTGAACTTACTTACTTAATTGGCCATAACAAGCCGTTTATCGGATTTCGGCCTGCCGTAACCCATCCTTCCAGGCGCCTCTGCTTCGTGCGCGCCTACGCCAGTTGGTCACACCAATCGATGACAGGGCTTCCTCGATTTGGTCCTTCCAACGGATGCAAGGTCGTCCTCTTCGCCGACTTCCGCAGATTCCCGCATCAAATACCCGTCTCGCCGGCGCATCCTCCTCCATTGGAACGACATGGCCGAGCCAGGCAGCCGCTGGATATTAATACGCTGTACAACGTCTATGTCGTTGAGGAGCTCATACAGCTCACTGTTGTATCGGATACGGAAATCATCGCCAACTCGCACTGGACCGAAGATCTTGCGCAGTACTTTTCTCTCGAACACTCTCAAGGCCGCTGCATCTGTACTTAATAGGGTCCATGCCTCTGCGCCATAAAGAAGCACGGGTAGGATGAATGTCTTATAGAGTGTTAGTTTTGTCGTACGAGAGAGGTCTCTGCTACTCAATTGCCTATTGAGACCATAGTAGCACCTGTTGGCAAGAGTGATCCTGCGCTTGATCTCCAGACTGACATCATTTCTGGTGGTAACGGCGGAGCCAAGATAGATGAATTCCTTGACCGTATCAAAAGTATAGTTATCGGCCGTAATCTGAGAATCAATACGCCGCGCGTCTCTACTCGTCGATAACATATACTTTGTTTTGCCCTCATTTACTGCCAAACCCATCTTGGTAGACTCGCGTTCAATAGCACTAAAGGCAGCAGTAACATCTCGCTTCGTACGCCCTATGATGTCAATGTCGTCAGCGTACGCAATCAACTGGACACTTTTATGAAAAATAGTGCCACTGCGATGCACTCCTGCCTTTCGCAGAACACTCTCCATGACGAAGTTGAAGAGGTTGCATGATAAGGGGTCGCCTTGTCTGAAACCTCGCACGGTATCAAAAGGCTCGGAGAGATCCATTCCTACCTTGACGGAGCTACAGGAATTGCTCAACGTCATTCTGCATAGCCTTATCAGCTTCGCAGGTATACCGAGCTCAGACATTGCGGCAAAAACACGATCCCTTATGGGGCTATCAAAGGCAGCCTTATAGTCGACAAAAAGATGTTGTGTGTCGACTTGTTTCTCGTGGGTCTTTTCCAGGATTTGGCGTAGTGTGAAGATCTGGTCGATGGTGGACTTGCCAGGTCTGAAGCCGCACTGATAAGGTCCAATCAGTATTTTGACGAGTGGCTTCAGTCGTTCACACAATACGCCTGTAAGAACCTTATATGCGAATTAAATTGAAATTATCATTTTTTAAAAGTGTAAACAAACTTTTCCTTTGACCGCATAAATTATTTGCTCCGTCTGTTCCAATGGCTAAAATGTTATCCAATTTTAGTCCTAGTTTATCAATGTATGTGGTTAGACCTTCGTATAATTTTTCAACAGTCGCCTCTTCCACCAGAAACAATCCTAAAAAATCTGTTATGATGTAGCATTTTTCTTTGTTAAAGTATCGGACACAAATACTCATCCATTTATTGTTAGAAATATCCGTTAATTCATCAACTATTATGGAGTACATAAAATTACCAATATCATTCACTAATTTTGATAGAATAACAGGTGCTATTGTATATTTGATAATTGCGCTGCATTTTGTGCGGTGCAGGCGAAGTTTATCAAACTCCTTTATGGAAAATGATTTTAATATATTTGTGAGGTGGTCCAAGGAATGTCTTGCAGTAAAAATGGCAATTTTATAGTCCATAACTTTTTAGTTCGCTGTAACTGGTATTGTACCTGCAATAAATAAAATAATAATAAATAAAATCTTTTTTTATTCGAAACGTAATTACTATATTTTTCCAATGTATTTTTTGCATAGAGATCTTTTTTTTTTTTTGATTTGAAAGATGTCTTACAGGGAACACACCAGGAAAGATTTTCTGGATTACTTGTAATTTGGTATGATCGTGGGGCAAAACTGACTGATTTCAGCCAACCTAAAAACAAATATTTAAAACTTTATTAAATTATTTATATTTTGCTTTTATTTACTTACCTTGCGCCTAGTCCTCGGTTTCCCAGGAAGTATTATGTTTTTTCTCGCTAGTTTCGTTGCTTGCCGACATTCTTTTCATAGTCTTCTTTTTCATTCACTAAGAATAATAACACAATATTTTAGACTTGCCATGGTAAAATTTAACAAAAGAAAACTATAGACTTGCCTGAGTAAAAATTCTATCACTTAAATATTTTTATTATTATCCATTATGTTACTAAATCGACTTTTATATTTAAAAAAAAATTATAGTTTTTTATCCTCAAAAACTCCCCAGCAGTGTTGGTTCATCCCCATTGGCTAAAAAAATCCCCTATTTTGGGATAAATCCCCTAATCTGCCAGCAGTGGTGTACCTATCCACTCGTCACTTACCGGCATGTCAACTTCTTTTAATTTATGCGTGATCGAAACTATTTTGCTAACGTAGTCCCCAATATTTTCTGATATGGAAAAACTTGTTATTAGCTGTCGTAAAAGACCAACTCTACGTGTGAAGCCGGAGTCCTGGAATGCTACTTTTAATTTATCCCAGACTTCCTTTGATGTTTCGGCATCTTCAATATGCACATAGTTGATTTTATCAACAAGAAGTATTATCTTCGTTTTTGCCTTAATGTCTTGCTTGAACAGTGTCCCATAGTTCCTCATGTTGAAGTAAATTCTTCACAGCAAACGACCACGACGCGTAGTTTTCTCTACCCACTAATTTCTCCGCATTAAATTTGAGGCAATCGACATTTTACCAAAACGATTTAATTTACTCTAAAAACGGTTCTTGTGTTTATCAACGAACACTATCTGGGCTCTTAACCTGTTGTGATGTTGAAATAAATAGGCGGATTCGTTTTTGATATATACAAGAATAAGAGTTTATTATAAAATAAGTTGTAAAAAAAGGAAGTACGAAAAAGGAAGTAAATGTAACGACAAAGAATACAATAAGTGTTGCACAGAAGTGCAGTAGATCATCAAAACAGGTGATGCCAAATTTTTTCCACCAACAAGAATACTTGTTTTTCTGCTTTATTGGGTGCAATTTCCATGTGATTGAGATCACCATTTTTTTTTTGCAAACTGCCGTTCCATTGACTCAAGTCTTCGCATCGCCTCTGTCTTCGATGCACCAAGTTGAAAAGTATTAGCTTTGAGCGGGAGTTTCACCATATATCGTCCATCGGGTTGTTTCTAAACATTTGCCTTGAAGTGTTGTTCAGCATGTTCCTCAGCAGGAGTTAGATGTTCTAATTGAACATCACATTGCCCAATCTCCCAAAAGCGTTGAAGTTGTTCGTCTGAACGCATACGTACCTCTAGATATTATATCCGATTGGATTTGGAGGGGACATGACGCCATATGCAATCTTTTGTTTTTTTCTTGAATTGACGATACTCTATTGGCAACAAAAGTAGTTCAGTTTGAAGGATGTTCACTTACCCAATCAAGTACGATTTCCGAATCAGTCCACAAATAGGTACCATCAATAGTAATGGGGAAATTAGCCTTTGTCTTGGTTACTAACTTTGATAATAATTCAGCTTACTCTTGATTTGGCACTCCACAAATGTACTGTTACGCTATCATCATCACATATTGTGCGAATATAGACACAGCATCCGTAGGCTCTTTTTGATGCATCGGCAAATCCGTGCATTTCCACTCGAACAAATCTCTTTTTGGCTAAAACGAATCTAGGGACACTTATATTTTCAACCTCTTTCAATTTCTTGCGGAATTCACTCCACAGACAATGTTGATGCATTGGTAGGGATTCATCCCAGTTTAGTTTTAAGATCCATAGATCCCGCATAAAAATCTTTGCCTTTACTGTTAAAGGATTTATGAGACCAAGGGGGTCAAACAACTTTGACAATTCTGCCAACACTATTCTTTTTGTTATAGCCTTATTGTCATCTAAACAAGGCCAAACGTACCTAAATGTATCTCCCACTGGAGCCCAGGTGATGCCAAGAGTCTTTATAATTTCTTCATCATTCACTCGAAGTCTTTTCTTTATCAGCATCTGATACATATTTAAGGAATTTTTTACTATTTGAGACACCTGCTTATAAATTTCAAAAATTTCATTTTCATTATTTGATCCACTGATCAAATCATTCATATAGAAATCGGATAAAATCTTTTCTGATCCGATCGGATATTCAACGGCAGAATCTTCACCCAATTTCTTTAAGCGCCTCGTTGCCAAATAAGGGGCAGAAGTTGTACCATATGTGATGGTCCGTAACTTGTATGCCTTCAACTTTTCTTCAGGGGAAGACCTCCACAAAATTACTTGATAATTCGCATCATCATCAGTAACCCATGTTTGACGATACATTTTTGTTACATCGGCCGTAATTGCGTATTTATAATATCTAAATCGTAGAATTATTGGTAGTAAATCATGTTGGACTTTGGGTCCTTTCATCATGACGTCATTGAGTGACAAACCACTTTCTGTCTTACAGCTGCAATCGAACACAACTCGAAGCTTCGTACTCGTTGACTCTGGCCATAGTACCTGCTGGTGAGGCGCAAAGTATTTTATTTTACCCATTTCAGCCCATTCAGTGACCTAGAGATAGGTACTCATCCATAAATGTGTTGTATGACACTCTAGTTACTGCATCTCGGCTTAGCCTGCGCTCTAGCGATAGCAATCTACGTTCAGCAGCATTATATGAACCACCCAACTCCTTCACTGATGATTTGAATGGGATTTTTGCAATAAATCGACCAGAAGCAACCCTTTGTATAGTTTTTAGGAAGAGCCGCTCGCATTCTTCTTCTTCCTCAGTAAGAAATTGTGTTTTTGGTGAAATCTGTTTCATTTCCCAGAACTTTTCCATTAAAAGATTTAATTTATCTTCATTGGATTCACTATTAATCAACAGATTGCTCACCTTTTGGCATGGGGCCACACAACCCTTGGCCTTGCCAGCAATTATCCAACCCAGCACTGTTTAGGCAATGTATCTTCAAGATGAATTCTACCTACAGACAATAAATCAAAAAATACTTCTGCTCCAATTAAAATATCGATCCTGGCTGGCTTAGTAAATACTGGGTCCGCTAACTGTATATTTTTGGGTATATTCCAACTAGTGACATCATAATATTGATCTGGTTTTGGACCGGTAATTTTCGGTAATACATAAAATTCAAGACTGATTTCATAGTTGTGTAGCCTTGACCCAATCGTAGCGACTGTCTGCTTCTTAATAATTGTTTCAACATCGCCTACACCACTGGCATTCAGCTTGCAAGATTTCTTTTTAAGAAGAAGCTTCTGCGCTAGATTTTCACTCATTAAGTTCACTTGAGAAGCAGAATCCAATATCGCTCGAGCATGATGAAATTTACCACAGTTGTCTTTTACTAAAATTCTGGCAGTTGCTAGAAAAACCTCAGGTTCTGCTGTCAAACTCATAACTGATGACATTGAAGTAGATTGAGTTGATGCTGATGGTTATTCATTGGGGTTTTGTACGGTAGCCTCTCGAACAAGTACGTGATGAGGTTGGTTGCATTTAGAACACTTCGCAGCGGAGCAATCTCTATATAAATGTCCTCTTTTAAGACATCTAAAGCACACTTTTGCTTTACGTACGCCTTCACGTGTTCCTCGAACATCAACGCCTTTTTATCGAAACAATCTGTTAATCTATCAAGCACCTTGGGATAATTTTCATCAGCAACGTCAAAATCAGCAATCGCCGCCAGAGGCCTGGTCCCTAGAAGGTCTTTCAGTATTAAAAAGCGCTCACAATTGTCCAACAATTCGTCCTGATGAATAATTTTCTTAAAAAGTGTAATAAATTTTGGAAACTCACTATACTTCCCTGAAAATGTCGGTAATTTGACTTCCCGACGAAGTCTGGGGCCTGCTGGAGAAGATGTATTGAGTACACTAATATCTGCTACCGATGACCTCCGGCCTGTTAAGATATTCATTATCTTTGTTTTTGTGGAAACATAAATATCTTCAATTTCAGTAATCGCTGCTAAGTTACTTGAAGTATCAGTGGAGACCTTTTCGATATTTGCCTGCACCTCCCAGCACTGCTTGAAGTACTGCTCTAAAATTACCAGTCGGCACTGTAGTTCTTCTGTTGACAAATTTCCACCCTTTTTGGTTATAAGTGTTTTTATTCTGGTCATATTACCTTTAGCACTGGCTCTTAACACTTTCATCTCAGACATTCTCTGTAATGCGCCAGCGCCAGCATTAGTTGCATCGCTTGCTTCATCCCCATGTGGAGCCATCTTCACCAAATAATTTACGAAGTTGAATTTTGTAGCACAAACTGTATCTTCTTTTTTTATTATTCCCTGTATCAATTGTTGTTGCTGTTGTATTCAGCTCTTTGTACAAAATGTTTCTTTAAATTTTTTAATATTTCGCAACACACAAAGGTATTACCCACTGTTGGTAACTAATTTTAACAAAATGTTGTTATTTTAGCAAAATTTTATCTTAACGTTGCTTTGTTTACGTTTTTGTACAATAAATACAACAAGCATTAATCCAATTAACTTTGTTGTCACTTGTCAATTATTTATGTGATTTGTTTTGCTCTCTGTTTCTTATGGTATAACAGATCTAAGAGCCGCTGATAATCACCCAAACAGTTTTAAAATCACCGGTGGTGTCTTTGCTAATAACTGCGGTGATGAACTTCAATATTTATCGAATGTGGTGAATATACGTCCATGTTAATGTTCGCGTTTTCGATTTGAAAACGCCAAATAGGTGTTCTGACAAACGAAATCGCTAGAAATTTGGCGTTTTCAAACCGCTAGTGTATACTGAAGCGATCTAGTCTTTTTTATTTAAACTGTACCTTAAATTAACAATAAAATTATACACAATTTAATATGTTTTCTTTTTATTTGAATGACAACTTTTAACATTTTTTGACGATTTAAATTAAAAATATAGAATAAAAAAATTTTCTTTGAGTTTGTGTATATTGTTTGTATATATTGCCTGTTCCATTTGTTTACTTATCGACTGGCGATTTATGCAAACAGCTGATCAGATTGATCTTCGAAAAAAATGTAATGCTAGTGGTGTTAATTTTAAAATTAATTATTTGGTTATTTCTTTTTAAACTTTTAATATTAATATTTGCAATTTACTAAGTTCACATATCTATATTAAATCGTAAAAATAAACCCTTAATAAAAGTTAAAAAATAATTTAAAACCTGTATAAAGTGCTTTAAAACTTTTATGAGAGCAAAAAAATCATACAAGATTTTATTTTAAACTGGCTACCCGTGTTAAAAATTACTAATTATTCGAGAGTGCTTATAAGTAACATCTCTAACTGAAAGCAATTGCCGCAATTTTTCTGACATCTCACAAATAAAATACATAAATTACAAAAAAGCCGCCCCTAAATCGTAAGCGATTTGAAAACGCTGCGTTTTCCAAAACATGGGCGCTAATCTTTATTCTAGACACCAGTGTTGATGTTAGAATTGAAGTTAAAATGTGTTATACTATTTCAATAATTACGATCACCAAACTTGTTATAAATCACACCTCTAGTACAATGCAGATTTAACTCCTTGTGGTTGTTATTCTCGAAAAATTTAACTTTTAATATTTATTGAAAATTAATTATAAATTTATTGGGATCACTATCCCGGGTTTCGGCACCAAAATGTTGATTCCTTTATTTTACGGACCAGAAATGACTCAGATTAATTTTGTTTCAGAATAAATTCACTTTATTTCAATATTCTTTACAAAAAATGATGGCTCCGGAAGTTTCGGATGCAAGTCAACTACTATGTACTTTAATTTCACAAAAGAAAATTACTCTCAACTTGTATGTATACTATTATAGCAGTTGGGGCTTCTGCCTTATTAAATATAAATTATTACTATAAAATGCAACTCTATTTATAATAATTCACAAAAGTTGTTAAACTTAAAATTAGAATATAAATTTATTTTTATTACTACGCCTTAACAAAGTGATTTCTGAAATACAGTCTGACTTTGGATTAACTTTGATATCTGAGCCAATTTCTAAATTGTTTTTATTTGAGTTATTACAGAACGTTATTTTCCTTTTAGTTTTACAAATGAATTTATATAGATTTAATGTTAATAGAAATATGAAAAGAATAGTGGCAATTAAAAATTTATTAATAGTTGCTTCAGCCTCTAGGTATTCAAGTTTGTTCGTATTATTTAAATGAAGTTGATTAAGTTTTTCCAAAGAAAGCATTTCGATATATTGTTTTTCTAAAGGACTTTGTTGTATTTATAATGGCGACTCCAATATCATTGGAGCTTCCAAATTGCGAAAAATTTTATTGTTAATAGTTATGAATTCGTTATGAAAATTGATCAAAAATTATTTCACCTGGTTCATAAATTTTTATTTCCTGTCTATTTTTGTTGTGATATTTCAGATCAATTTCTTGTTTTTGTTTAATTTTCCTACATTTACTACCCTGTCATTCTCCAGTTGGGAAGGGTCTATACTAACTCCTCTCCCGAAAAATAATTCAATTGCTTTTTTCTGTTGTACTATGTATTGAGCAATTATATTTGTATACAGAAATGTCCAGTAATTCTTTTAATGAGTTATGAAGATTTTCTACTTTTGTACATCGCATAATTTCGGAGAGCGTAGAATGAAATCTTTCTTCTACTTGTCCGTTTACGCAGCTTGAGTAAGTTTTCATAAAAACAATCGTTGATGAATTAAGAGACTTCTCATTATCCATGACTATCATTTTAGGCACTCCGAATGCAAATATCAATTCTCGAAGTGGCTGCCTTATATCCGCTGTGGCTTTAGATTTAATATGTTTTACTTGTTCGTACTTTGAAAATCTGTCAATCGCTGTCGATACCAAGTTACCTTCTGTTTTGTATATGTCTATGTGAATAATTTCACCTGGGTGTTCCGGAATAGGTGTTTCCTTTAATAAAGGCTTCATAGGACGTCTGTCATATTTATTTTCTTTGCATGTAACGCATTGTTTTATTATTTTCTTTGACATACACGGAAAATAATATTTTTCTAAAATTTGTTGTTTATTCTCTTTGCTATTTCGATGTACTCTGTTGTGCGTAACTATGATTATTTTGTTTTGTTCTTCTTCATTTTGTACATCTTCTACCTGATGTCTAGTAAACCGAATACGATATTTATTAAAATGTTGTGAATAGATCTCTTGAATCCTTCCCATGTTTTCTTCTGTAGTTTTGATAGCATTAAGAATTGAGGGATAAAGATATTTTTTTAAAAACAGTTATAAGTTTAGCTTGTGTGAACTCTGGTTCAAATATATTATGTCGGTGATAATGTGGAAATACTATTTCAAAATTGTATTGAGATGTGGGATTTGTGTGAAGAATGATTTGATTTTTGAAACAGTTTATTGGTGTATCTACGCTTAAAATGAGATTCTATCCAGAACTATCATCGCGGTGTGTTGCAATTGAAAGAGAATTTACTTGTGCTGGAACTCTTGACAAGGCATCTGCTTGCTTTTCCTGGTTTGTAGAAGAGTTCATAATTATACTCCTGCAATGCAGCTTTCCAACGTTTCATTTTACTATTATTGTTCTTATTGCACCAGTTAATGGTTGGTGATCGGTATATATTTTCACCTTTGCGGATCCATACAAATAATTTCGAAGTAATCTGGATAAGCAAGTATGACGTCTCGAGAAACCAGAGTATTTTTTAACTTCTCAAAAGCTTCAACCGCATCATCGTTCAGTTGTATTTACTTTAATGTCGATTTATTTTTTGAAAGACGACCTTCTTCCCCTCTTAAAATTTGTGTTAGGGGTTTTGCTATCTTTGCATAATCCTTCACAAATCTACGATAGTAACCTGATAAACCAAGAAAAGATCGGAGTTCCTTGAGGGTTTTAGGTAATGAAAAATCTTATTAGTTTTTATGCCATCCGCCGAGATCACAAATCCCAAAAATTCTATCTTAGACTTCAGAAAATTACATTTACCTAATCATACTTTTAGATTTGCTGCTTGAAGTGTTCCAAATATTTTTCGAATGTGACCATAATGTTCTTCTTCCGATTTGCTAAATATGACGATATCATCGATGTACACATAGCATGTTTTTCCAATATAATCATGCAAAACTTCGCCCAAGGCTAGCTGAAAAATAGCTGGGGCATTTTTTAAACCGAAGGGGAGGCGTGTGAATTCATATTTGCCGTTTGCAACCGAAAATGTCGTTTTTTTTAAAATCTGATTTCTTTAAATGAATTTGATGGAATCCACTCTTTAAATCTAGGACGGTGAAGTACTTGCTATCCTTCAATTTTGAAAGAACGTCTATTGTTAATGAGTTTAGTTTCCTGTAATCTATTACGAGTCTATACTGCTTGTTGCCGAGTGAGTCAGGTTTTTTCCAACAACTCAAACTGGTGAATTGTATGGTGACCGTGAAGGTTGGATGATTCCATCGTCAAGTAGGCTTTTTATTTGTTTTTCAACTTCCATCGGATAAGGGTATTGTTTTGAATATACTGGAGTATCTGTGGAGGTGCGGATTTCGCCAACCACTCTAGTTGTACATGTCAATTTTTGATTAGATTCATGTAATATTCTTGTTTTAGACAAACGACCTCTTTGACTTTCATTTATTGAGTGACTCGTATATTTCATTTCATTCTAGTTGTTCTTGGCTACAGGGTGCATCTTATAAACTACTGTCAGTGTCTACACTGAACATAATAATTGTAATAATAAACAAACATATATATTTGACTACCGTGATTGGTTTGTAATAACTTAGATGTATTTTCTTTTGCAGCTTCAATATTTCTGGCAATTTCCACCGTTTTTCCAATTTTATTTTGCCTTCACTTAATAATCTCTCTTTTATGTGATGAAAATTAGGTGACATACCACATATGAAAATATCTTTAACGAGACTCTCTCGTAGCGTACCAAATTCACAAGAAAGACTTAAATTCTTTAAAGCTGTAACATAGGCTTCCAACGTTTCGTCTGTGGCTTGCTTTCTGGTAAAAAAAGTTGTGCTTTTCCATAGCTACGTTTAATTTTGGTACAAAATGTGCATCGAAATGGTTTATCAAAACATCATACTCAACAGAATCATAGTCTACATTAAAAGAATTGGCAATTTGAATACACTCTGAACCCATGTAGTGCAACAATAATGCAACTTTCTTTTATCCTTTTCAGCCTCCAGATTTGTTGCTCGAAGAAACATTTTAAATTGAGCTTTCCAGTTATTCCACTCGTTGGCAATATCTGTGGCTTTAAGGTTAACTTTTTTAATTCCGCTATTTTGAAATTCGAACATTTTGTACTTTTTTTTTTTAATTTGTAGATTGATTTTATTATTGAAACACGACTTTATATATTTCAATTTTATTTAATATATTTACACCTGACACTATGTAATATTCTTGTTTTAGACAAACGACCTCTTTGACTTTCGTTTATTGAGTGACTCGTATATTTCATTTCATTCTAGTTGTTCTTGGCTACAGGGTGCATCTTATAAACTACTGTCAGTGTCTACACTGAACATAATAATTGTACAACAGTTCAATGAACAATTCAGGATTACTGACTATTTTTCTCATATTCTCTTTTTGTATTACAGTTTTTGAAGACTGTTGTTTAAGTCTTATTTTTATACATTTTTCTACTGGCATAAAACTGTCGCGAGTGTGTATTATTGCATTGAGTTCTCTCAAAGAATCGTTTCCTAGTATTCCATCAAATGATTTCAATGTTGGAAGAATATAGAATTTTATTTCCTTTTCCAGATTAAAAAGTCTTACAAACGTATTCTCCTTTATTTCAATATTGCCAGCTATTGATTTGACAAAAAATATCTCTTTATTGGGTTCAGTTTTTTGCAATGAATGGTTGAATGTAGTTTGTACTCGAACCAGTCTCAACAAGAAATTTTAATATTCTACCGCTCCTCGCTTTACATTCGAAGTATGGAAGCGAAGAGCTCGTTATTCTAAAAAATGAATGTCATCAAACTCATCAATGTCATCCCGATTATAGCGAACCTCACCAAGTTGATCAACATCCAAAGAATTATCAACAGTGTTATTATAAGTTTCTAAATCATTGTCGATGTGAAAGTTTCTCTGCATTTTGGGTCGATAATTAGAGTTTGAAATTGTCGGTGGTGGTCTCTTGTTAAGATTTTGTTGTTATGGTCTATTCACATAATTAATTCTTTTTGTGAGTACACTACTATCTATATCCATAGGTTCTGGTAAAGGTTGAGGTTTTGGAGGTAGAGGGGTTTTGTAGGATTAAATTGGTAATAGTTATTTTAATTAGTTTGAGGTTGTGTTGGATAAATGTTAGTATTATGGAATGTAGGAGGTTTCTGTTGTGTACGGGGTATGTGGACTAATTGTGGGTAAACATTATTTTGGTTTTGCAGATTGTGATTGGTAGTTGCGTGGCGGAAGTGTAGGAGTAGGTTTTCTATAATAAAAATTTTGAGAATAATTTCCTCTGAAACTTAGATTTTCTAGTTTAAGGCAAAGATGGGGAGCTTGAGGTAGGTCTACCGGTTCTCTCATGCCAAGAAGTTTTGGTAAATCACCATTTAAACCTCTAATGAATGTATCAAGAGCTTTACTACGATATGATTCTGTTAGTAATGTTAGAGCTTCGTTTGACGCTTCACAAACTTCCAAGTTTGTTATGTATTATAGACAAGTGTTTGTAAACCACCTCATAAAAACCTTGGGTGGACAATTTTCCTTGAACTATTGAAATCATTTGATATTCAAGGGTTGCTAAGTCTCTCTTATCTGAATAATGAAGTGAAAGACACTTAATGGTGGAGTTCCAATTCAGAGGAGTATTATATGATTCAAGAGCAATATCAGCATTGCCCACGATTTTATTTCTGATTACACTCAAAATATCATAGTATCTTGGTGTACCTCTACATGGTTCGTAGATCTGTAAGATGCGTTCCACGCTCTTGCGCCATGAATTAAACTCTGATTGGTTACCGTTAAATTCTCGCAAACATATAACAATATCTGGTATTTTATCAAAGTCTGCGAAGTTGCCCCGATACTGTCCTTCAATTACTTGATCAGAAACAGCACTAGAACTATACCTTGAATTAGGTTATGTAATTGTTGCCTTAGCAACTGAGAAGTAGTTTCAGTAATTATTCTATTTAAATCTTCCATGTTTAATGCCCTGGACGCTTGTTCAGTTTGCGCTGAATTCAAAACAGCAGGACGTATAAGATTCTCGGGATTTGACATTTTACCAAAAATATATATTTTTTATATAAGATTTCTAGTTAGGGTAATATTTTTCTTTATTATTTTATTATTATTTAATTATTACAGAATTGGAGGGTCCCGTAGGATTCGCAGCCCTTTTTTATTGATCTTATTGGCTAGTTTGCTGTTTTTATATATATATATATATATTATTTTTTCTATAATTTAATAATTTCAATTATACTATAATTTTTGTTTAAAAATACATTATTTTGGATAAATTTATTCACAATTTTTCTTAAATTTTTTTTAATTGTTTTTAAAACAGAGCTTAATAATTTTTGGATACAATAGTTTTCTTAACTCTTTTTAAATATTTATGTTTTAAGAACAGAAGGGATTTTTTTTTTAATAATATTGGATTACAATAATTTATAAAAATAATTTTTTATTACGGTTTAGTGTATTTCTTTTTATTTATTTTTCTACTTCTATTTAATTATCTTTCATCATTCTTAATTATAATTATGTTGTTTACTCACAATACTGTCTGCATTGTACTCATATTTGTCCTTTTTGCCTTTATGTATGGTTGGGTGTCCTGGATAGATGGGCTGGCACGTAATGCCGTCCTTTTTGCTGTGTTGATTGAGTTACTGGAGGGCCGCACTATCACTTCTTGAACAAAGGTTTTTAATTTTGTATTTTTTAAATAAACACTTTTTGTTTTATAACGTATTTTTATCAAGTTATTTTTCAAACAGAGTTAATTTCGTTTTATTTTTCACAGGATAAATAATTCAATAGTTTTTCCGTTACTGTTAACTAAATTTTTATTTTCCACAGGATAAATAATTCAATAATTTTTCCGTTACCGTTAGGAAAATTTTATTTTTCACAGGATAAATAATTCAATAACTTTTTAATTACGTTAGTAAGTTTCTTATTTTTTACAAAATTTTTATTTTTTACAGGATAATCACTGTTGAGAAAATTCTTATTTTATTTTTTCACAGGATCTTTTACTGATTTTTCACTTTAATTTATTTCAATCGCCAGCTATGCCAGACCGATCAAGCTGTTCGTGCGCCAGTTAAGAACTTTTTTTATAAAAGTTCTAAAAAAACACAAGTTTAGTTTTTAGTTTGTTCCGGTCTATGACCGTACTTTATTGAAGTTAAAATTCAACTTATTCTTTTATGACCACACAATTTGTAAGCAAGCAGAGTTTAATGCACTTGAGTGTGATGAACTTTTAAGTGGATGTCTTAATTTTAATTTTGTCGATCTTGCTTTTTTAAGTTCGACGACTTATAAATGAAATCAATATTAGGTCAATATAAATCCGATTACTTTCATTTTTATTAAGCACAACGTTAACTTATATAAACAATTTCCCATCCCTTACCATTTCCGACAAAATTTTATTTACAAACCTCTGAAAAACTCATACTGACCCAACGGAGTCACGTAGGAAGTATACCTCACCGAATCATTATCAACGTGCACATGAAAAAATCCATTCCTCAAGTCCAATTTTGTAAAATAGCGTTTACCTGCAAGCCTATCTAACAAATCGTCTATCAATGGAACGGGGTAACTGTCCTTTGAGGTCATCCTATTTAACACTCGATAGTCCACACACATTCTGAGGTCACCTGTCTTCTTCCTAACCAAAACTATTGGCGACACAAATTCCGATTCGCTTGGCCTAATGTATCGCTTTTCCAGGTATTCATCTAAAATTACCTGAAGCCGTTGCCTTTCATCATACGACAATCTACGCGGAGTACAACTAAATGGTTTTGCGTTATCAAGAATCAATCTAATCTCACTCTTTACCATAAGTTCAGCGGGTTATTCAGGACGTATATCATTATATACTATAATATAATATAATATAACATATCATTCAATCGTTTCCTATTCACATAATCGATATCCTCACCAATGGCCAACTGTGCCCCGTCACTAGCCTAATCAATTGACATTATCATTCCCACCGCATCATCGGCCTCAATGTCATCACACATTACTGCCTCTGCCCCTGACATTAATACTAAATTTGCCTTTTCCAAAAAATCCCTTCCCAAAACACAATCATAAGGCGTGGACTCATCGGCAACAACCAACATTTCCAATTCAATACTTTTATTATCATAAAACACATAAAATAAAAATTTCCCATGAATATTCAATTTACTGAAATTAATTTCATAAAAAAATTAGTCAACGTTCGTTATACAATCAAAATTTATCCTTCCAGCAACGTTAGATCTTCTAACAATGCTTATAGGGCTCCCTGAAGCTAAAAGGCATTCTAAATAAAAGAAATTTTCATAATTACCATTAGTACTAAACTTAAAATACTTTAAAAATCCGTTGTTGTTCACCTTTTGTACGGGCTTCTTCGCGGGATATTCTGTAACGCGATGCTCAAGACTTCCGCAACCAAAGCAGGCTCCTATTTCTTTTTTAGGTTTTCGGCAATAGACAGCAAAATGTCCAAAAGAATTGCAGTTAAAACATCTTTGTCTGGTTTCACCTTTTGTTTTCATTGTCACGGGTTCTTTAAGTTTAATTTTTGAAAATGCCTGCAGCAGCTGTGCTTTATTTTGGTAGCACTGTGGATTTGCATGAACTCTTAAATTTTCATCAGGTATGCATTCAATTATATAATCAATAAGTTCCTCTTCCTCCATTGCGATCTTTTTCGCTAGTAATCAATAAAATTCACATTATACGGCCATGTGCAAGCTTCGAAGTTGCGTCGCATTACTAATTTACTCCCCTTTGAGCTGAACATATCAACCATTTCCTCGAAAAGACCTTCAAGTTTTTCGTAAACATAATTCGACTTGGAATGCAGCCGTACTTGAACTTTTCGCTTTACCTTCAACATCAACAATGCCTTTAGGCTGCTCTCACCAACATTATATATTTTTGCAATGTTCTTAAATTGCCTGATCCATACTTCAGGACAACTTACACCATCATAATCTGGCAATAATTCTTTCAATAAGTTAAATGAAACACCATTGATGTCATTGCCATTTACGTTGTCATTATTATTTGTTGCATTGCATTGCATCGCTCTATTTGTCAAAAGATTCTGATTTTTTTCAAACTCCTCTTTTTTTCTATAAAACTCGTTTTCTTTCATCAAAAGCTCTTTCTCTCTTCTTAACATTTCCAATTCATTAGCGTCACATCGTTTTCAATCGTATTCGTATTCCTTTTATTTTCATAATTCATTTGCACACTCACGTCGTCCATTACACTTTCACTCATTTGACTATTACCACTTATTTGAACATTGTCTCCTATTTGTACTGTCGCACTCATTTGTTCAACGACGTTAATCTGCTCATTTTCAAAATCAATTTCATTTGCTTCAGCCGTAATGCTGCTATCAATTGGACACTCTCCTCTATCCTCAGTTGAAAGTTCATTTAATCTCAAAACAAGCGTATTTTTCGTGCCCACTGTCGGCAAATTAAGTTTCTGAAGACAGCTTCGCATTTGCGCTGCTGTATATTTATTCGCATTAATATCCATTATCAAAACCATTCAAACTTTTCTCTTCAAAGTAGCGTAGCCACGATCAAACTGAACTGATCCATCTGCCATGTTTGTGATTGTGTTGGTAAAGCTGTACTCACACGTACAGGAAACCGTCCTCACACGTACAGACTGAGAAGATTTTGAAGAATATCAAAATACTTTTGATTTTCACACCTACTCCGCAGAAAATTAAAGCAACTTTGGCAATTACTTAAAATTTCATTTTTCTCCAGATTTGAGAACAAATTAAGTCCAGTAAGAATTTGTTTTAATTGTTTTTTTATAGTTTTTCTAAATAATCTTGTCTTTCTTTTAATTTTTCCTTTTTTATTTTTCTATACATAGTTTACAATCCAATTGCAGACTGGGGTAATGCAGAGTAATGAAATTAATTCTTTCTCACTCAGCTAAATTTCATGCATAAAATGTCATTATTAATAAAACTATACGCATTTATATTTGACAAACACAATTTATTTTAGACAAACCCCTAAATATCTCTAAACATGAAATTTCGACTTAAGCTATTATTATATAATGCCACAAATATATTGTATACCCTTTGATTGTAGTTATTTTGCATTCTAATCGTTTGTATTTTTTTTGTGGTTTTCGAATTTTTCTTATTGTTGTTTATTTCGTTGTTATGCTTATTTTAAATTTTCTTTTTATATTTTATTTTCATACTGGTATTTTATTTTTATTCAGTTGAATTAATTTAAGTTTGCGTATTCCTTTTTTATACAATTTTTTTATAAGATTATTTTACTTTTTGATTTTAATCACTTTAAAGTTTTTTCTTTTTCGAACCCGAGGAGGCTCCACGCTTTCGATTTTAATCAATTAAAGTTTTAAAACCTGGAAGGCCTCTTTTCTTTTAATTTTAATACTTTTTTAACCTGGCGCGTGCAGACTAAAAAACACGTCCATATAGTTCGGGTGCGCTTCGTAAACTGTTTTCGAGTTTTACATTTTTAAAAATAGATGCAAAATGGTTTTTTGTTAATGTGCTGATAAAACTGTACTCACATGTGCAGACTAAGAAGAGTTTGAAGAATATCAAAATACTTTTGATTTTCACACCTGCTCCGCAGAAAATTAAAGCAACTTTGGCAATTACTTAAAATTTCATTTTTCTCCAGATTTGAGAACAAATTAAGTCCAGTAATAATTTGTTTTAATTGCTTTTATATTATATTTTAAAATCCTGTTTATTTCTCCACAAGTTTCTATAACAATGCGACCAATTGCTCGTTCCGAAATAGAGTTGACAAATTTTAAATCAAAAAAGGAATTGAGTATCTCGTATAATGTGACCCGAAAGCGAAACAACTAATAACGAAAACTACAACTAACAGATACTGACTCGGGTTACACGATTCCAATGAGGAAAGACTGCAGATGTTATCGCAGCTCTATAGCCCACCCAAAGGAACCTAAAGGATCCCACCTTGATAGCGCTGGACTTTTCGGAGCCATCCATAATGTCAACTTATCTTCCTTCAACCCTGCCACCATCCTATGAACTTACCTGCTTCTCCTAACTAATCACTCATTACAAAAAAAGCGTGAACCTCACAAAAATTCATTTTTACAACTTATTAATACTCATAGTTTATTAAAAAATGTCTTTCTTTACCTAAGGTACCTTTAAATAGAGTCCTACCAATAAATATAGAAAAGAAATTAATGAAAGAAAACTAATCTAACATTCCTAATCCCTCAACTCTTCTTAATATTACGATAAATATCTAGACTTATACAATTATATAATATACATATAACGAAAATAATAATGATCTTAAAATTACAGTCAATGGGTCTGTCAGTCGTAGAGTCAAGTTCTTAAAATACCTGGATTACCCCTCTTTTGAGTGGAGTAGGTAGTCGTGATTAACATTGATGTAGGTGATTAAAGATGTGTAGACATGATGCCTCTGGAACTTGTGATTTACGATGATATATATAGGTGAAGGATAATATGCTTGAGGGTTAAAGATGATATATTTTCAAAAACCGATGGTTATAGATGATATATATATGAAAATATATTAGACAATATAGCCGAGGCCTTGAGGACTGATGATTAAAGATGATATATTTTCAAAAACCGATGAGTATAGATGATATTTATGTGATAATATATTAGACAATATAGCCGAGGGTTGAGGATTGATGATATATTTTTCAAAAACCGATGATTATATATTATATAATAATAATATATGATAATATATTAGATAATATAGCCGAGGCGTTGAGGACTGATGATTAAAGATGATATATTTTTCAAAAACCGATGATTATAGACGATATATATATAATAATATATTAGATAATATAGCCGAGGCGTTGAGGACTGATGGTTAAAGATGATATATTTTCAAAAACCGATGAGTATAGATGATATATATGTGATAATATATTAGACAATATAGCCGAGGCGTTGAGGATTAAAGATGATATATTTTTCAGAAACCGATGATTATAGATGATATATATGATAATATATTAGATAATATAGCCGAGACGTTGAGGATTAAAGATGATATATTTTTCAAAAACCGATGATTATAGATGATATATATTGTTATACTTTTATGTTTATTAAAAGAAAGACGTTTTGTTAATCTAATAATAAATAAATAAATAATAAAATAATAAAATAACTTTAATCGTTTATTGAGGTGTGTCTGCCTTTGCATATCACAACTTGCTTATAAGAAAAACGGTTGTATATGAAAATGTACATAAAAACTTAAAACTTATGAAGCGTGCAGTGTCACATTTCATTGTGATGCCACAGTATTATGCTGCTGCTTCATAATAGGGATACCCCCAACATTTCCCTCCTTAAGACTATTGCGGTGATCTCGGCAATGTTTCCACAGGTTGTCTACGGCTTGTTATACGCATTGGAGTTGGGCATGGTGAAGCTGTAGGCGTTTCAAAAGATTTTTGCAATGGTGGAATTATATCGAATTCCTTAAGCAATAAGTCCAAAGGTAGATTCGATGTTTCTAATGCGTTAGTGTCACTTTCGGTGTATCTAGGTCGGAGTTAGTCTGTGTGTGTTCTCACGAGTTTTTTCCGTTACCAACATAGATCACAGTATTGTAAACTACGTTACCAATTTTCTCGATGATTTCCCCTGGCACCCAGTATTCTTTGTTTCCTTTGAAGTTCAAAGCGTAGACTTGGTCGCCGTGTTGGTATGTTCTCTTACGTTTTCTTATTGTTTTTCCATTTTCTGATTGGTTTCACGATTGTTAACTTTAGGTTTTTGATGATGTCGAAAACTGTTCGCATTTTTCGACCTATGAACTATTCCGCAGGAGTCTTACCATGTGGAGATTTTGGATTAAGTGTTGATCTATAGACTTCGAAGAATGTTTGGAGTGCTGTGGTAGGTGTATCCTCCCCTTCTGCTTTTTTGAGAGCGCGTTTTAGTGTGTCCACGAATCTTTCCGCTTGTCCGTTGGAGTTGGGATGGAAACGTACAGTTCTTGTGTGTTCTATAGCTCTTTCCTTGCACCAGTTTTAAAATTGTTCTGAGCAAAACTGTGTCCCGTTGTCCGAAACAATTTGTTCAGGATTTCCAAACTGTGCACAATACTCGTTCATAATTCTTATTGTTGCAAATGATGTAATAGTTGGTGTTTCGTAAATAGCAGGGTATTTAGAAAATGAGTCGATGATGACTAGATAGTACTTATTCTTTAGAGGTCCAGCATAGTCAATATGTATTCTCTCGAGCGGTAGGGTTGTTATTAGCGAAGAGCAAAGGTCGGTTTTGACAGGTTTCTTTGCGGCTTGTTGACAGTTTTGACACTTTTTATGAAATCTTCAATTTGTTTGTCCATACCAGGCCAATAAACGTAACTTCGAGCGATTAATTTACATCTTTCTGAACAAATGTGTCCTCTGTGAAATTGCTTGAGAATCTTTTGACGATATGGATCTGGTATTACAATACGATTGTTAAACATAACGCAACCATTCGTCGTAGATAACGATTCCTTTCTATTAAAATAAGGTACAATTGAAGAATGGATATTTCCAATTTTTTCCGGCCAGTCTGTGTCCATGTACTGTATAATGCTTTGTAGAGTTTCATTGTTTTTAGTGGTTTTGACTATCATTTTGAAAGATACAAGTAATGTAGATACTGCTTCATTCAGATCGATGCGAATGTCGTCCTCAAGCGATACGGAAGCTACTATGTACTCGTCGGTTGGTTTCTCGTGTTCATTGATGAGTCTGAGTAATACGTCCGCATGACCGGAATTCTTAGTGTTCCTGTATTTAATTTCGAAGTCATACGTTAGCAGCGTCAAAGCCCAGCGTTGTAGTCTGTTGGCTGTATACACAGGTATACCTTTCTTTCAGCCGCAAATTGCGAGGAGTGGTTTGTGATCTATATGCAACGTGAATTTGCGTCCAAACAGCGTCTTATGATGAATCAGAGCTAAACCTTCCTTCACAATTTGGCTATAATTACGTTCAGCTGATGTGAGAGATCTTGATATGTTATGAATTGCTTTCATGCTGTTATCAGGAAATGTGTGATAGATCACGGCACCTATACCGTGAGATGATGCATCAGCTGCAACGTGAATTGGTAAATCCGGGTTGTAGTGTGTAAGTAACATATGCGAGGTCAAAATTTGTTTAAATTTGTCCAAGGATTTTTGGCATTCTGAAGTCCAATTAAATGTGTTCTCCTTTTTTAATAGGTCATCAAGAGGCTTTCTGAGGTTTCGCATGTTCTCAACGAATTTGCCGTAATGATTAATTGAGCCTAGGAGCGAACGTACTTCAGAGATGTTTTTCGGAGTTTTCAAATTTTGAATTGCTGCAATCTTTGTTGGATCAGGTTGAATACCATTACCGTTTATAATCTGTCCAAGATATGTAATTTGCTTATTGAAGAATTGGCATTTTTCAAATTTCAGACGGAAACCAAAATCTCGAATTTTCTGTAAGAGAAGATTGAGATTGTGTTCCGCAATTGACTTACTTGCGAGCATTATGTCGTCTATATAAGTCTTGGCGCCTTCTATACCAGAGCATAGTTGATCCATAATCCTTTGAAATGCTCCTGGAGCTGATTTTATACCCGGTGTCAAACGATTAAATTTAAAGAAACCTCTGTGAGTGTTTATTGTGAGCAGTTCTTTGCTGTCATCGTCCACTTCGACTTGGAGATATGCATCTGACAAATCCAAGCGACTAAAGATAACACAATTGTTGCAGTCCGAAAGAATTTCCATGATAATGATAATGATTTGATTCTACCATCGAGTTAAGTTCCGTAGAATAGTCTGCGCAAATTCTGAATTTCCATTCCTTCTACTGACCACAATTGGTGCGGCGTATTTTGATGTATTAACAGGCGAAATTATGTTTGCATCTTTGTAGTTCTGCTTAGATTTCGGTTCTTGCTGCAGAAGGAACTGGGCGAAAATTTCCTTTGCATTTGGCAGCAGTTGAATATGCACTTTTGTTTTTGTACAGAGACCTAAAGTAGAGTTATCTCGTCATCGAATTTGATCTGTCTGCACCATGTAGCTATTGGTTTATCCCAAAGATCGAAAGTTTGAATCCAGTCGCTTTGTTAATCTAAAATAACTTTAATTGTTTATTGAGGTGTGTCTGCCTTTGCATATCACAACTTGCTTATAAGAAAAACGGTTGCATATGAAAATGTACATAAAAACTTAAAACTGATGAAGCGTGCAGTGTCGCATTTCATGGTGATGCCACAGTATTATGCTGCTGCTTCATAATAGGGAGACCCCCAACATATATGATAATATATTAGATAATACACAGAGGCGTTGAGGATTGATGATTAAAGACGATATAATATAAAGAGATGGTGGAGATTTACACGTGGTGGTTGAATATGATTTTTATTTACAAATAATGAATTGGTAGGTATGTCCTCGTGATGTTTGGTTTTGCTACCAAAATTGGAGATTAAAGATGATATAATATGAAGAGATGGTTTGTATTTCGACGTGGTGGTTAAATATGATTTTTATATATAAATGTGTTCACGTGGCTGAACATGCGGAAAACTCCATGCGTTGTGCAGGCAACCGTAGCAGCTCAGACTGCAAACACCACAACAAAATGTCTGTTTATCGGCCGGATGGTTCAACTTTTTGTCCCGCAGACGCTTCGGAGGATTTCCAGAAGTGCAAAAAAGAAAATCCAGTAGCCAAAACTGGTTAATAGGTGTAATATTAACGATAAGACACACCCAGCAATTCCGTCCGATTAAAAAAATTTTTTTTCACCGCGTACGATGTTTAACAACCTTAATGTGTCTTTTCGTACGATCGTCTCCAAAAAGGTTCTTTTTTCTTTACCAAGCCACGCGCACTTTTTATAAAAATAAAAATTCGCTTAATCACTTCGCACAGACTCGCTTTAGTTGAGTGCTTTTTATACCCACGTTTTTTGTTTTTCCAGAATGTTCTGTCCCGTTATTCTTCCATTTATGTTAGTAAAAGTATATTTGTCTCGTTTCAACATTCGTCCTTCTATCTCTTATCCAGATCGCGTTGGCAACTGTCCAAATTCCCACTCTAGAGCTGCCACACTGTCACTTCTTTTCTTTACCAACTCGCATGTGTAACGCAAATGACACTTGTTTTTGAATTTTCGGGCCAACCAAATTTAAAAGTTTCTCATACGTACATATGTGCTTATGTTCTTTGGCTTGTTCCTTCTGTTGTTTTCTCTGTCCTGCCTTTGCCCTTGTTGAGAACAAAAGCACAATATTGTTTTTGTTGATCTTTTTTCTGTTTTTTCTTACTTCAAGAAAACACACTAGATTTCAAACTTAACATTCAGTTTTCTGTTTTGCTTTTGCTCTTGTCGTTGCCCTCTCTTTTTACTTGAACAAAATCACACTGGTTTTTTCTTTTTTTCTTGATCTACTTACTCCTTTTAGAACACACTATATTTTGAATTTAAAGTTCAGTTTTTATGCTATTCTCTTTTCTTATATTCTCACTTTTCACAATAATATAAAAGTGTTCAACAATTTTTCTGTGTTCGCAAACTGTAGTCACTTTTTCTTCACAACTTAAGTTTTTATGTTTGAAGAATATTATTTTAATTTATTTAGTTTCAATACGAATTCATGTAAATGTTTTGGAGTAATCCCACTTCTAATTGTTTGCAGTAAAAATAAAGACACAACCTTTCGTTTTAATGTAACACTTTATTTTGAATGCTTCTTAAAAAACTAAGTAACAATCAATCCCACAACTTAAAGCTAGGTCATGAAAAGGATAGATATATGTTTATAATAAGCTTAAATCTAATTTATGTACATCAGCAGGACAATTATTTACATACATGAAATATTATTGGTACACTCTAAAAAATATAAATATACATAGAGAAATACATAATAATATACATGTAAATATAACACTACATAAATAAATTACTACACTTGTTAAACGTCTGCTTTAACTGAAGCTAAGAGTCGAGCTGTCTTTATTATTATTGTTGTATACCGGTCCTCTAAATTCAGTCGTTAAGTGACAAACTTTGTGCACAACTGAAAAATTACATCCTCTTTTTGTTTTATCTGTTGAAGAGGTGTTAAGGCATACATTGGCTTCACTACACTCAAATAATAAACATATATCTGTACAATCCTTAACCAAATTTGCAAAGAAATGTTTTGGTGAGTCATCACCACTGTACACTCTAAATTTATCTAGACTAGTGTTAACTGAATATTTAATATAATAACTATAAGCAAATAGAATATGATTTTGTATTGATTTAACATTCTTTGAATTTTGAATATTAATTGTCTCTAGAAGACATTCCAAAATCAGCGTAGACTACAAAAGGAACATCCATTTACATTTTGAAATGTTCAAAACTTACAATATTATTGTCTACACGGGGTAGCCTGGTTACGATTTTGTTGCACTCGTCTTTGTGTTTATTCAGCGCCGTTACACTACGAATATGTATTCAACTTGTATTATATATATAAATACATCAGCAGTGATTTGTTATTTGACTTTTTGTTAGTGTGTAATTAAATGGAAAGTGAAACAATTTTATATTTTGTAGTGAATCTCCATTTAATTATTTTTATGAATAGCTTTTTTATTTATTTCTTAGCTTATCTTTATTTTCCAAACCTGACTTACTTCTTTTTATCTATATTCTAAAATGCCGGAAATTGTAAAGCAAGACATACACGATAAAACCGCTGATACAATGTGAGAAGGTTGTATACGAAATTTCAATGCTTGTAGGGTTGTTGTGAGTTGGTTGTACGAAAGACCAAACATTTTTGATATTTTTACAAGTTGTATAATTGGTCGCAACATGAAAATGCAACATTGTGTTATTTTTTGTCAAAATTAAAATTAAAAAAACAGCCATAAAAAGACAAAAAATGGAAGATTCGTCACAAATTCGTAATTTTTAGAATTCTACAACTGCATGCCAGAATTGTGGAACTGCAAAAATTAAAATTATAAAAATAAAAACATGATGAACTAAAAAAGAAAATTCCAAATATGCGAACTTGCTATCGACGCGAATTAAACAAGTAATTAAAAGTCAAAATTCTGAAGCGGGATCAGATGAAATATATACATATATCAAATTTGTGGTACTGATTCTTTTGAGTTTTTGCGAGATTTGGAAATGCCATTGCCTAGTCGTTCGAGCTTAAGTTCAGATGAAGATGAAAATGGTTTTACAAAAGAAAAGCCATACAAGCCAAGCAATATACATATGATAATATTTTTTATAATTATCCTATAGGAAAACAAAAAGGTATCCAATAAAATATCTATGGCCCACGCAAGAATTGATTTTCTGAGAAAAGCTACCGAACATTTAGTCATCCTCAAAAGTTGAAAAAATCGAAGACGATGCTGCTGTTTATGCAAATGGGTGGGCCTGCGTGTTTAGGCAAATGACTCCAAATCCACAATTATTTGCCAAACGAGCTGTTGATGAAATTTTAATGTTAGGACGATTAAATAAATTAAATTACGACACACTACAATGTAGTTCCAATGAACCTATTATCTTCCAGACAAGTAATCCAAGATCTAGTACTCCATATCCAACCTGTTCTGACGAATCCATCCAATTTGTTCCGACGCCAATAATTTCTAGACGTAGACGAAATTATGTTAATTTCACCTCGGGACAGAATAACCCAAATAGTTTTCACGCTTACACCAATTTTGAAGAATTGTTAAACGATTCCCAATATCAATAAACACTTACATTGTACAAATTTTTAATATTTAAGAAAATAATCATAAGAATGTGATTTGTTTATATTTACGTTTTATTAGTTCATAAATAACAATTATAGTTTTATATGTAAAAATTTAATTTATATTGGAAACAAAATCTAAATTGAAAAGATTAATTTTTTGTAGAATGTTTTATTAACTAAAATATTGTTTCAAATATAAACTTAATTAATATTGGTGAAGAGATTTAGTCAAAATACCCATATTTAAATTAAAGAGATTTCAATTCTTTTATTATTCCACAAAATTTAAGTCTAATTTCTTTTGCTTCATTGCTTGGGTTTTTTTATAGTCGATTCCATTCCGGGTAATTCCTCAACTCTTTCGGTCTCTTCAAAATTTGTTTTAAATGATTATTTTTTTATGTAATGTAAATAACAGCATGCTAAAACAACATGCGAAAGCGAGAAGCCAAAATTCCAAAGGCATTCTCTACTTTTACTCGGGCTGAACTTAGTGTTTTATTATAAAGGATCTCATTATCCGTCAAATTTAAATGGCCAAAAGGTTTTAAAATGTTTGTTCGCAAAGCAAACGCAGCATCTGAAACAAATACGTAGGGTAAAGGCTCTTGTCCAGCAAGCGCAGGTTTCGGATTGGGCAGATTTAGTTGATTATTTTCAAGCTTTTCGAAGAATTTGGTGTTGGAAAATACACCGCCGTCTGAGATACCATTCGCACCTACATCTATCATCAAAAAATCACAATCGCTGTTTACTATAGCCATTAAAACAATGCTGAAAGTTTTTTGTAGTTAAAGTAAAAAGATCCGGAATGTTGTGGCCTTATTATATTAATGTGTTTCCCGTCAAGAGATCCTAAACAGATAGGGAACATTGATTTCTCCTAAAACTTCTCAGCTACATCCATCCATTCTTCAGGAGTTTCTGGTAGCTTAAAGTAAAAATGTTATTGAGATTTTTTGTACATATGCATGTTTTATATATTTATTTCTTACCTTTATAAAGGATTTTAAAACTTTTATGATAGCATCGCATTTTTCAATGACTATTTTGCCTATAGACTGAGGTGATACAGCCGTTGAAAATTTAAGGTCTTCATATGAGCATCCTATTGCCAAGGATCGTAGGGTTATTGCTAAACGATTGCATGCAGGTATTGCCATTTTCATAATTGAATCTTGTTTTTGTATGTAAATTAAAACTCTTGACAAAAGATCATCAAACATTGCGTCTGTCATCCGCATAAAATTTTTGAAATCCTTTGGCTCAGTTTTCTCTAAAGCCTTCAAGAGTTTGTTAGAATACATTTCTTTTTTAATTAACCACTTTCTCTTCTTCCTCGTCCTTTTTTTCTTCCAATTTTTCCTCTTCTTGTTCTTGCTCCAGGGCGTCCTCGATTATAGCATACACAATAATATTCGACACCATCTTAACACAATATCAATTTTCTCAAAATAAAGTTGTAACACAAAATTGTGACATTTGTGAGCGAAACATACAACTTGATTGTCAACAAAGTTCTATTAAAGGTCGCATCGTGTATATCTTGCATAATGATGCCCAGCAACACTTCTACAGAAAAAGTGTTTTCATACATTTGACTGCACTTAGCCAAACGCATATCGTTGCATCAGTGTTGCCACATCGTAAATCATTACAATCTCGGCCGACCTGACAATACAATCGACCTCGATCTCTCCTTCTTCAAAGGTTTTGGCAGGTTTGAGATGATCATTAAAATACTTTAAATTGTACGATTGAGACTTTTCAATAGCTCTTGAAGCCTTTTCTCTTATTGAATTTAGATCGACTGTTTCAGCAGAAGCATCTTGCAAATACTAGGTAATTTAATCCACTAATTCACCTCTGCTCGATTCCAAATAACATATGACTCGGCGTCTGTCGGGTCATGCTGTGAACAGTGTTGTTAATAGCAAATTCCACCTGCTTCAATTTGTTAACTCAATCGGAATGCTCAATATGTTCGGTCAATTTATTTGTTCTATTGTTCTATTTGTTCTCTCCACTTGCCCATTCGACTGCGGCGACGCCACTGATACCGTGAATAATATTGCGTCAAGTTACAAATTTCTCAAACTCGTTTGAAGTAAAGCATGTACCTCGGTCGCTTATAATTCTTCTCGGACGACTGTAATTTTGAAAGTATTTCAATAATGCGCAGCATGTCTCCTTTGACCCTGTAGAATTCACAGCATAAAGCATCGTAAATTTCGGGAACGCATCTACCACTACTAAGACATGCTTCCGTTTATGGTCGATATGTAACGTATCGAAAGGAATTGGTCTCTTCTCAATATTATACAAATTTCTTCAGTTCTTCCCATGGGGAGCTGAATAGTAAATACACTTCAGACAGTTTCCTCATATTCGGAAACCAATAATGCTTCTGAATCTGATTCAATGTCTTTTCAATTCCCACATGACCATATTTCTCATGAGTCAGACGCTTCACGTTATCCTCTAATTCGGCAGGTATGTATAACTGTCTACGTCCTTGGGCACCACAACTAGGCTTGCCACATCCCAAAAGCCAGCCAGATTGACACTTACCTAAAATGAACTTGATTTGAAGAAATATCTTGACGATTAAAATAACGCATACGTATAAATGAGCAGAAAAACTTCTAAATTTTATTTAAAAAAAAAAACAATAAAAACAAATTATACAAAAAATTAAAAAAAAAACAAAAACGTATTACAATTCAGTCTACGTCAAATAATATAAACATCCTACAATTAATTTACATTTAACTATGTTAATTTTTCCACATATACTTTGTACTTTTAGTAACAAACTTAACTAGTCCTGTTCCTTTAGGCGGTAGTAAAAAATTTTAAAAATTTTTACAATTTTCATCAAAGTTTTGTCTTATTAACAGTTCAGCCTTTATAAGGTCAAATCCTTTTTTATTCCTTTCTTTCGAATATAAATTGTTTAATATACTAAATGTTCTTTCACAAAAAGCATTACTAATTAGAATAGAAAAAATAAATGAACTCAATTTAAATATATTTATCAAGTTATTTTTATCACATTTTTTGAAAAAGTAAGACCATATTTTGTCAATCGGAATATCTTTTGGTAATTGATCAAACACTTCTCGAAGTCAGCAATAATCTATATATAACATGTCATTATCAATAGTGTTTTATATCCAATAGAATAACTTTATTAAATAAAATTATAACTTTTACATTTGAGATGCTAAATGGCAGTGACTCTTTTATTTTCTGTGTTCTATTCATGTCATGTAATATGATTGTTATATCTCTAGAGACAGGGTGATTCGTATAGTTATTATAGATCTTTATATACACTGTAAGACATTAGTTAGTAAATTCATGTTTAATCATAATAACTATACAACAAATAGAATTTGATATCTGTAAAATTTTTGGAAGCTCTGATAATATATCGCATGACAAAAGAGATTGTTTCAGATATGTGTTTGTAAATTGATTCATCGCCGAAACCATATCGTTGCTCCAAGTATGAAATAGCATAGCATAGCTTCTAATTTAAATGCTTGAACATCATCATTTGAAATATTTTTAAAAATAACAAAAACTCTACTTCCATAAAAACAATCCTTTCTTCGGCTCTGACGACTATTCATAAGTTTACTCATTATGCTGTGAAGCATAAATCATTTGCAAGCGCTAATATAGCTGAATGGAATTCATGCATTACATTATGAATGAAATACAAATACGCCTCTGATAATCCTTCAGAAATGCATTTTTTATCCGCATTATTTAGTTCAGTATCATTCCATATGATACAAATTTCCAGATTTATTTTCTGCAGTTGTTTTTCCCATTTTGCAAAATGTACCTTTTAACCGCAGGCCAGGAATGTAATAATCGGTCAATTGCGGGAAAGCCATCGAGTGGGAACATGCCGAAGTAGATGCTTGTATTCAATACAAGCAAACTCAAAACATTCCTTTAACTTTTTATTTGACACAGCTGATGAGCTAAATTCATTAAAGGTTTTAATCACAATGTTTTCTACGTCGACAGATAAAGCATTTAAAGTACTTTATTACATGGCAATTACAATTTGCCTTTACAATTTTCTGGTTTACATCTTTACGTTTTTTAGACACGGAATTATGAACACAGTAATTAACTGTCGCGTTATCAGCACTGTATGCTGCAATTTGCTGAATGTTAAGGTTATTTTCAGTTGTTATTCTTACGATATTGCCAAAAATGTCTTTAGCAGCCTCTTTTGGGTCTTCATAAAAATCTAAAATTTTCTGATGTATTCCTGTATCAGCATCGAAATATTGAACGGCATATGGATACGTTTTCATGTTTCCAATATTTGATGCGTCGCTGCTTACCGAAAAGTAAAAACTTTCTTTTAATGCATCAGCTGCTTTTACTTGTGCGTATGGTGCCAATACGTTTCGTGTTATAGCTGCTGCTTTGGTACGGCCACAACTTACTTTATTAGCAATTTTACTGTCGCAAAATACAGAAGAACTTATTTGTTGTATATTTAATAAGAATTCATTTATTTTATCAAATACATTTCTTATTTTACTAATTACACTTTTATGTATTTATTTATAAATTCAAATGTAGAACATCGTCCACGCTCTTTGGCTGTGGCATTTCTACGATTGCCCTTATTTTCGAAATAGATAGTGTGACTCAAGAAATCAATTTTTTCCTCAAAAAGGGAGCATTTCGATAGATTTAAATGAAGGTCATACTTTCCTAACTGGGCTAAACAAGATCTTAAATTTGATTTGCATTCGGCTAAGGATTCACCGTGGACCACAATGTCACCGAAGTACGCCTCTGTCTTAGGAATTTCGCGTAGTATTTGGTCGACAATTCTACGGGTGCAGTTTTGATACCAAATGATAACCGATTCATCCAGAATGTGTCCCTACATATGTGTAGAGATGGTTTGAATTTCTGCTGACAACTCGTCAACCGGCACATGCAGGTAAGCCTTGTATAGATCAAGGCGACAGAAATAGTTTGAATCTTTAAGGCTATTAAAAACTTGGTCTATTTTGCGTATGAGGTAGTGTGCATCCACTAAGCGTTGATTTACCCCTACCTTATAATCGACACATAGTCTCACGCCCCCATCGGGCTTGGGTATAACCACCAAAGGTGATCCTCAATCACTGTTGGCAAACTTCGTAATGATCCCCTTTTTCTTCAGTTCTTCTAGTTCTTTATGTACCTTTTCTATCAATGCATAGGGAATTTGACGTTCTTTTGTGTAAATAGGGGTTGTCTTGTCACGTAGCTTTAAGGAAACTTTATAATTAGGTAAGCATCCAATTTTTTGCTCAAAAACAGAAACAAACTCAGATTTAAAATCGTCTATTTGATGTAAATTAGTAATTGAATTTGTAACAGCTGGATAGGAGCTTCCTTGGTCTATTTCATTAAGGTCAATACCTAAACGCCGTATCCATGATCTACCTATAAGAGCTGTGTATCCATCTGGAACGATATATAGGTCATCAACTATTGATGTTTTGTTAAATACGACGTGTACGCGGACCTTGCCGTCTGGGGAAAATGTATTATGTGTGTAAGGGCGAAATATAATCTTCGTAGGTATCAATTTGCTATCTAATTTTTAAGTTTTTTGAATAACCCCCGTGGTAAAAAGGAGCAACCGGAACCAGAGTCGACTTCAAATTTAAATATTCTACCCTTGCAATATTCGCATAATAGCGCTCTGAGTTTGAATTTATGTAATCACTTCTGTATACGTCCACAATTCTATATATTCCATAATTTAAATTTTCAGAAAATACTTGATTATTTGTATTTTGTTTATCTTTATGTCCGGCGTTAGGACCATCCGCCAATAATGAAGCAATGCAGACTTCTGCTACATGCCCATGCATTGAATATAAGTTGCACTTTATTTTTGTACTAGAGCGACATTATTTTACAAAGTGATTATATTTGCCACAACGCAAACACAGCCCAGCAATCCCTAATTGGTCAAAATTAATTTTTCCCTTTCGGTGTTGTTGCTTAGAACGGCCATGTGTTGTTCTTTTATTAAAATATTGTTGACCGTCTCATTCAGAGAACTTGCAAAAGCCTGTGATAATATTCTTGAATCTATTTTTGCTGCTTCTAGCGCTAACGCCTTCGATACAATTTCCTCGAATTTCTGTGAATTTGACTGAAGTAACTGTTCTCGAATGTTGTTGTCATTTAAGACATGAATAAATTGGACTCTCAAAAAGATATCTGCAATGTCATTTTGGTATTTCGAAAGAAATTTATGCTGTGCCACTAAAATATTTCTTTTTGGCGCCAAATGATTTTCCAAAAGTCCTAGTAGTTCGTCGTATTGTAATTCCACAGCTAATTTTGGTGCAGCAAGTGCAGTGATTTTATTAAAATCTTTAGCACCTATTAAATTTAAAAGCAATTTTGAACAATGCTGTTTATTTTGGTCAATTCCCTTCATGTTATTATAATTTGTAAAACGTTGTATGTAATTTCGGTATGACTCCTTTGCCTGATCGAAATTTTCAAAATTGGGAACCAACATTGTGTTCATTGTACTGTTATTACCACTTTGTACTGTATTTGAAGAAGAGACGCCGACTGCTAATCTAGATAACTGTTCCATCATTTGTTGTTGTAGCTTCATAAAAGCCGTGAATTGTTGGGTATCCATTTTGTAGACTTATTTTATTTTAGTTTTTTACCTCGTCGCCAAAACTGTTGTATATTTAATAAGAATTCATTTATTTTTACTAATTACACTTTTATGTATTTATTTATAAATTCAAATGTAGAGCAAGATAAATGTAATAATAAAAAGAAGAGTTGAGCTGCGTCGAATAATAGCGTGAAGTTAACTCTTTCAGTGATGTCAATGTATCAAAACTCTAACATTAGTTTAAATTGACAGTCTAAGCTGTTGTAACTAAGCCCGTGAACAACATTGTGAAAAACTCATATTAGTTCAGTCCTGGATATGTGTGAATCCTCCTTTGAGTCTGCGGAACAGCGAAGTTTATCATGCTGTGGGACAATTTTTGCGACAATGCTAATTTCATATGCCGTTTTGCTTGGATATGTTTGTGTAATGCTCGACTTCCTTCATATTTTATAGAAATATCAATTTACCATAATTTGCAAAATGCGGTAAAATCATCTTTTTTAAATCCATTTGCAATATTCTGCTTCTTCAATCCATCTATCGCAGAATGTTGTATATCTTCCTTTTTTTGAAGGTCGGGCATCTTCCTTATTTTCCATGGTAAATGGACGACACAAGTCTCAATATACTGTAACAATATTATTTTAAATTGTTAAAGGAATATAACATTAAACAATTTAAATTTACTATTCACATCAAAAAAATTACACTTAATTTCAATCAGCTGTTTAATGTTGTAATTTTTTAGTGTTGGGCAAAAACAAGCAATAAGTCAATGATGAGTTAGGGGGGAAATTACAAGTGTTGATACTTTTTTGGTTATCGATTGCAATGAATTATTGATGTTGGGCAAAAAATAAGAATTAGTTTTTGGGTTTGATGTTTAACAAATGATAATACATTTTTTTAGTATTTTTTAATTTTAAAAATTAACTGGACAAATTATATTTTATCTTGCCACTTCACAGGATCTAAAAAACTTGACAATCAAGCTCATTCCAGGCCATGTGGTAACCACAACGGAAAACCAATCCATTTTCCAATACATAACCCTCCAGATCTCCTTTTCCTAATTTACTCCGAATAGCTAAGATTTTCTCATCCTTATTCTGAACAATTTGTATATCCAAGTTGACATCTTTATCGTCGATAATTCCAACAATTTGTGCGCGACTAAGCGCATCTACATATGCCATTAGTTCGTCCCTACGATTCCGAATTCGATAATCAAAATTTACCAATTCCAAAGCCCATCTAGTTATCCTAAATGAACGTACGGGTTATGGGGTAGAGTTTAGTGTGAGGGTAAGAGGGGATAGGGTATATAAAAATATTCAACAAACCTTTCAGTACGTATGTATATATGTGTCTGTATGTTAATAATAAATGTTAGTGTTGTTTTACATATGTATTTTAAAAACGTTATAAAACGTATTTTATTTGTGTTTTATGACAATATTTATTTTTGTTTACAATGTTTATTTTGTTCACTTTCGCTCACAACTGGGTTTCAATTTATTAATGTTCACAATATCTGTAATTTGCTGACTACATTTAATATAAATTAATTTAATGTTGTAATCAAATCACTTATATTCGCACACGCGTAAGGCTATTTGGGTTGTTGTTTGTCGTTGTTTGACGATCGATAATCAACTGATCAACCAGGATATAAACAATCCTTTTGAACCTGTTGAAGAATGTGTATATGTGATGTGTGTGGTGAATGTTGATATGTATGATGAATGTTGATGTGTGTTGGTGTTATTATTGTTATTGTTTGTTAAAGATGTTTGTGTTGTCCTATTGGAAGTCAGGGTTAGGGGTGTGTATTTGTTCACTCGTGTGAACATCCTCCCGCGCCGGCAACCTGTGAATAAAAACAAATTATTTTTAATTGTCCAAAAGGTAAGGGTATTAATTTTTTTTCACTCGTGGTTTCAGATTTTCAATTCCGACCTGGAGATCAACCATAACTTCGTGTGGAGTGGAACCTGAAATTAGACTTTGGGTGGGTATTAATAATTGTGGGTGTTTTGGGTAAAAATTTGGGTAGGTAAGGATGGTGTTCGGGTGAGTAATGGGTGTGTAACGAGGGTGAAAATGGAAGATTTGAAGGAGTTTAATTAATGTGTGGGTAGGACTACGACCTTGGTTATAGGCCGAGTCAATATTCCGGTTGATGTGTGCAATTCGACTACTCTAGGCAGTCCATCGGAACCTGGGTAAGTCTTGGTTACCCGTCCGAGTAACCATTCATTTGACGGTAGGTTGTCCTGTTTAATGACAACAATGTCATTGATTTCCACAGGACGTTTAGGGTTTTTCCATTTATAACGTTTATGGAGCTCTTTCAAATATTCATCCTTCCATCTTTCAACCTTTGCCATCTGTTCGCTAGGGTAATATTCTCGTTACTAAAATCGGGTTCAGCGGGTGATAATAAGGGTGAGCCAATTAAGAAATGACCTGGGGTTAACGGGTTGAGATCTTGAGGGTTTTCACTTGACGGGCTTAAGGGTTTTGAGTTGAGGCATCCTTCTATTCTAGCCAATAGGGATGTTAGTTCCTCAAACGTATATTTAAAATTTGCGAGCTTCTTAATATGGGACTTGAAGCTCTTTACGCCGGCTTCCCATAAGCCTCCCATATGTGGAGCTCCAGGTGGGATAAAGTGCCACGTCAAGTTTTGAAAGCTATTGGTTGATGTAACCAATCCCTTCAACAGTTTGAGGAATTCCTGTCGCTGCTTTAGTTGGCTAGCTCCAACGAAGTTGTTTCCATTGTCGGAATACACAGCGACAGGGCATTCCCGCCACGAAAAGAATCGAGCAAATGCTGCCATAAATGCGTGGGTAGACAGGTCAGATGTGGGCTCTAAGTGGATAGCGTTGGTAGAAAAGCAAACAAATACGCAAACGTAACCTTTAGTTATCCTACATGTTTTACCAATGTAGGATTTTATGTCAAATGGTCCGGCAAAATCAACTCTAACAGTATTAAATGGTCTGCTAATTTGGGTACGTTCGGGGGTAATGCAGCCATAAATTGGGTAGTTTGGCGATTCCTATATTTCGTGCAGGGTACGCACCTATGGACTACAGAACTGATAAGATTCTGCAGTCTCGGAATCCAAAAATTCGAGCGAATTACTCGCAACATTAGACGATTTCCGCCGTTGTTGGAGTTTGCCAATCTGCCATTTGTGCGCATGATATTCTTTGTGTTCAAAAAGGGTGTAAGGGTGAGTAAATTGCTTTTCCTTGGTAAAGGGTTTGATTTTTTCAGACAAGAAAATTCCTCACTGAAATATTGTGCCTGACAAAGAATTATCAGTCTATCACGGGTATCTTTGATCTCATGCGCATCAAGTTCAATACTCGGGTGGGTTAATAATCTATTGAGTCTTTCGTCAATAGATTGTGGAATTTTTCGATCCAGAACTATGCTGTCATGTCGAATTCCATTTCTTCGAGTAACTGATGCGCGATCACAAAATCGATAGACATATGCAGAGTTGTTTATTCAAAGATTTAAGTTTTATTTTAATGTAAAATTCAAAGTTAATTTAATAATAATAAAGTTAATAAAAGTACAAAAAATGAGAGTTTTAAAATATAGAGTTTAAGATCTTGTGTAAGCGACCGACTTCGTTGAGAGGTTGAAGATGACTGACTGGTTTTTGAATGTGCACATCCGCACATGATTTTTTACATTCCTACAGATCGGCCTTCCTGCAATGGATTCGCCTCGAATCCGTCTTCTTGATCATCTGGCCAGGGCTTGATGAACTCAGCACAAGTTGACGTCTGCTTAGGACCTTCACCATCGCTTACTTTTATGACATCATAGGTGTTATGCGGCTTGACTTTCGTGACACGATAGGGACCAAAATACTTCGACTTCAACTTTAGGCCACCTGCTAGCTGTATCCTTTTAATAGCAACCAGGTCGTTGATACGATATTGCGTAGCGGTCTTGCGTCTTAAGTTGTAGGCGTGTTTGTTCTCGTTCTGTAGTCTAAGGATGCTTTCCTTAGCTTCACGTCTAGCTTCGGATCTTTGATGTTCGAAATTGGTAACGACTTCTTGTTCTAACAGCTCCTTAATGCGGATGTCATCTTTACAATACATTTTGACTACAACCAATACTTCAAACGGTGTGGAATCGATGCTTCTGTTGTAGGTTGAGTTGCGAATTTGTTGTACTCTTCCGACAAATTTGTACCATTTAGTCGGGTTTTCTATACTTAACTTAGCTAATACTGGAACAATGATGCTGGTCATCCTTTCTATTTGAACATTGGCGCGTGGTAAACCTGTTGTAATCTTGGCGTGTTGAATACCTTCGCCTTCACAATACTGTTGAAATTCCGCAGACGTAAATGCTGAACCACGATCTGATACAATCTGGACGGGATTTCCGAACGTAACACTTTGCTGTTCTAATTTGGATATATCATCTCTAGCTGTAGTTGACTTCGTCGGGTAAAGCCAGCAAAACTTAGTAAACGAATGAATGACGGCAAAAATGTGGTTATTGTTTTTGTTGGTAGACTCCAACGGACCGAGAAAATCAACATGGTAAGTCTTCAACGGCACTTCTGTCCACTGTGAGTGACAAAAGACGTATACTTTCGACTCGACTCTTCGACTGACACATGGAAGAAACCATTTTTTAAATCTATGGTAATGGGAATCTATCCTTTACTATGACTTTGCTAATCTTCCGGAAATCGACACAAAGTCTTGGTTCTCCATTTCGTTTTTTCCACTGGACTACTATACTCCGACTCGGACGGTTCGATTATTCCTTCTTGGAGCCATTTTTCAACTTGACTGTCGACAATATTTCTTTCCATAATCGGTAAACGTCTGGGACTGCTATGGATTGGTGTATCGTCCTTAACAATAATTTTCATTTCGACATTTGTCGTCTTAGTTTTCATAGGTCGATAATTCTCTATCAAATTCTTTACCTCGAGTTTGGCGTTTTCACTTACACTGTCATCAATATTATTTGTACTTACGTCATTATCTGGATCTTCATACGCATTTATAACCATCATCTTGTGGGTTTCATCTGATGTCTCATCCTTAAGCTTTCGTATTCTCAAACCATCTGAAGTAATGTTGATTTCACAAAAATTACAGAATTCACTACCCAATATTACGTCCACATCAATAGAATTGGTAGGTACCACATGAAAATTTAAATTATAATCATCGCCGTTAAAATTCACACTCTGATAAAAAATTTCCAGTCGGCTTAATTTTATTACGATTATCCTGGTTTCCAAAAACAACGAGATAAAAATCCGATTTCACGAGCTTGGGTGAATTCAGCTTTTTATAAACACTATTTGAATTTGCTACCTGTATCGAACAAGGTTTTTGACCAGTGTTGCCAAAACTTTTATTTCAATCCCACCAGATTGAGTTTCAAAAAACGCCAGAAACCGCTAAATCAATGAAGAAAAAAGCTAACATATACCGCCAAATAATTATTTATTAAAAGAACGAATAATTTAAACAAATCTGTTTAGAAAACAAAAAAAAAATTATTTTAAAAGTATCAATATGCATAAAAATGTTATATAGAATAATTATATAATATCTATCCATTCAAAAGTGTAATTTTTCCTGAACTAAAAACTTGAGGTTTCTGGGGAGAGTTGCATAAGCATGGTTTATGGCCAGTTGGACAGAGTGACATACACATCTTATTAATATTAAACTTGAATTTTCTTTTTTAAGTTCTGAATATACACTTTTATTACGTCCAACCATCACGTTAGCATTATCTGTCCCAATTCCAATTAATTTCTTCACATCCAAGTGAAACATTTCCAGTACGTTTCTTAAACATTGAACTATAGATTCAGAATCTGAAGCAGGTAGTTCCGCAAGTGCTAAAAAAGTTGACGCAATTTTTTTTTGATTTAAACTATAATATATTATTACAATACCTGTAAAATAAAATGTTACTTAAAATAAAGTATTTTCTGATATTTAAGAAATAAACATACCAAGTAGTTTAACTACTTCAATATCAGTAGATTCATCTAAAAGGAGATTAAAATTGGATAAGCCAATATCTTTTAGAAGGTATTCCTTAAAGTGTAACCACAGAACATTTTTAACAATGTTGGAACACTTGGTTCTATGTAACCGAATTTGATGACAGGTCGTAGAATCCTCGAATTGGTTTTTTAAAAGTGATGTCAAATAATCAACAGGTGCTATAGGTCTGTGTTGACAAAAATACATCGATAATGCAGTTTCATGCATTTTAACTTTTTGGTTTGATGATTGAAAAGGAATTTTATTTTGTTGATTGAAACCACCTTTTGCAGTCTTATGCTTATTTGTAAGAGCATGACTAATTAAATCCGAAAATTTGCACTGCAAATTGCCTTGAGTTCATTGTCAGATTCAATAATCCAATCCTTATCTTCCATTCTTTTCTAAATTTTTGAGCATAAGTTGGCTTACCCATTTTCCTGCATAAAAAAGTTGTCATTAAAATAGTTATTTGCAAATATATACAGTGGTGGCCACGAATTTAAGACACGACATTTTATTTATACATTTGTGATAATTTTTACATCTTATCAAAAATATTTTAGGTCCATGATATTTTTCTTAAGATTTTAGTAATATTAGGAAGAAAAAGTAATAATATTTTGCTACCTATACTTTGTTGAGAATTTTTATTTACATATTATATAGATCAAGACAAAATGCTAGTCAGGATTTGATATTTTTTGACACAAGTGGTTTACGTTGTGCAATACACCCACGCAAGTTTTTCCCATTAAACATCTGCTTATTGCCCTAGACGAAATATCGATACCAAAATCCAATACAATTTTATTTTTTATTTTACTTGAGCTCGTGAAAGGATTATTAGCAGCTACTTTAGGGTGTGGTTTTTCGGGCTCTAGGTTACTGTTTGACATTTTTGGTGGTACCACGTTGCTTGATGTGTTCCAGCACGTTGTAAATCTTGCATATAGAACATTTAAGCAGCTTGGATAGCTCCATTATTTTTTTTCCATCAAATTTTAGTTGTTGTATCAGTTTTCGCTCGGCATCGGTATTCCAAGTACCTCTGACCATTTATAATTAAATATATCCAACATAAAATAAAATAAAACATTCGTTGCTCAACGTTTAGTTTAAAAAAACACCAAAAAATCACTCAAAAACCATATATTTCTGAAATGTCTTAAATTCGTGGCCAATTTCAAATAAACGTTTTTACAATAATATTGTTACGAAAAGCGAAACGACCTAATATCGTTTAACAATAAAAACGATAAACAAAAGCTACCAGCTACACCAACCCAAAGCCACATGATACAAACGCACACTAACACTAAGTATACAATGAACGTGTTGGTTATCTAAAGCTGCACACACCCACATATGTATGACGAACCTGGTTGCACCTAGTACGGCAACATAAGCAAAGAACACAAACAACAATGTACTAGCAATAGATTTCTCGAGAAGGTGCGAGCGAGAACCTTCCACATCGAGAACGTTCATCATACTGATTGATACGCGTGTGTGCGGACTATAAAAGGGCTGGACAAAGCAAGCAGATGATCAGAGTTAATTTAGTCAGCCTTGCGTGAAGTTGCGTGTGAACAAAATAAGTCGTGGTTGTAAAGATCTAGCGAATACTTGTGTGAACTAGTACAGTGAATAAACAGATTATTATTGTTGTATCGTTAAGTTCTATACGGTGGTACACAAAAGTAGTGTAAATAATAAAGAGAGTTAAGAAAAACTAAAGACATATTTGTGTTTACTTTGTTGCAATTAACGAACTCATATTTAAACGTTTTTAAAAAGGTAGAAACGTAACAATATGATCAAAAAGCAACAAAATGTAAAAAGAAATAACATAAAATAATGGTACTTTTTCTTAGTATTACAGGGTACATAGAAGTATAAAGAATATCAATTTTGATATTACATGATTGTAAATATTATCACAACTAAGTCAGTCATATGTCGTGTCTTAAATTCGTGGCCACCACTGTATGTATATAATTTTTCTTACCAACAAATTATTTTGTTTATAAAAAATGATACTAAAATTTTGAATAATTTTAGTTTTATTCGTTTTTTAAAGAATTAATTTTTGTTAGATTTATGTATTTGTTTTTGACTCCTTTGACACTTTTTCTTCTCACACACTTATAAAGAAACAAAAAAGGATAAATGATTTGTATTAGATATGTGTATTTACCGATAAACCATACACACAACAAAAGAAAAAACTACATACACCTTAAAAAATAATTAACCAGATTACATTTTTGGATATAAAAAAACGCTAAAATCCGCCAAATAATAATATTTTGCAGCTAAAAAAACCACTTAGCGGGTTATATCGAACTGTTGCCGCTTTCGACCATCAAATATCTCCAGATCTAGCTGGAAAACCGCCGTTTTGGCAACAGTGTTTTTGACTGAAATGGTTGGTCACACAAAAATTGTATCTCGAACTCCGTGGCATTCTTTTTCACTGTTACCAGCTGACGTGCATTTGGCTTTTCCAGTTTTGTCGGACACTGTTTAGAAATATGACCATATTTGTGACAATTAAAACATTTAACGCCTTTGGCTTTGTCCTTACAGTTCTTGGATTCATGACCTTTGCCACCACAATTAACAATTTTTTCCTATCTGTCGTTCTTGGGTTTAATTGTTGTTGGTCTTTCGGTTTTCGATTTAGCTGCTTTATCCACCATAGTCTCATAACATTTCAATTTCAATTTAAAATCTTTCAAATTTGTCGCACCATACAAAATAGATTTATTCACCGTCAAATCATTAATACCATCAATTACATATTCCATGAGAGTGTTGTCATCGATATTTCCGCGAGAAGCCAGCTCTTTCATACTAAAAAAGTATTGATGAACTGTTTCGTCTTTATTGATTTTGCGTTCAATCATCATTCTATGCAATTGCGCACTGTTAATCTTTGTACCAAATTATTAATGCATCCTTCAATACTCCGTATGATGTAATACCGCGTTCACTGGATACATACAATTTAGCTAAACCTTTTAAAGATTTTTTAGCAAAAATAAACTTCTGGAAATCGTCAAATCCCATAATAGAAGATGTTTCCCCAAACTCATTGATCCATACTTCAATTGGCATATTACCATCACCGTCAAACGAGGGAATAGAGTCTTCAATGTGTAATGTACACATCGACAGGGCCATATTATTTAATATGTAAGGTACCAGGTACACAGGGCGCTATATTTATTAATTATGTAATGTTAGTCTACAAAAGAGCGCCATAATTATTATATTATGGAATGTACTATGTACACCGGGCGCCATATTATTTTATATTATGAAATACGTAGACTTCGCGCCATATTAATTAAATTATGTACTGTACACATGCGATGTCAACTAGTTTTAATCAGATACACAAGCAAATTATGTATCCGTTCATAAAGTGTCGGACTAAAACAGGTCGGCGGGAGCCTATAATTTGCTAGCTAGCAGTCGGGTGGGGGGGATCTTGACCTAGTTCTAGCCGCCTCAGTCGTATTACACACGGTTTTATAAAGACTCCATATTGTTCCACTTATTATTGTTACTCTATGTGGTCCTGAGTAGTACAGATCAAAACAAAAGAAAACAAAATCTAGCCCCTCTATACTACTAATTTGGGATAGAAAAAAAGGTATTAATTATCTTTTGCTCACTAAATGTGTTTCTCTGATGTTTTGTGAAACCACGCTTCTTTACCCTCCCTAAACCTGTATCCTACGAGGGTAATTGGGTAGTAGGATCCCTAAATCTACTAGTCTATTTCAGCTACACCATACAAGAGAATTCAGAAATACTGTTTAAGCATTCATTCTGAATTAAACCATATTTTATTATTATATAAGGAAAATATAAAATTCAATGAGTTAAAATTAAACAACACCTTAGAAAAAGGCTAATCGTAGACCGTAAACATTAAGTACTAACTAGGAACAATCTTATAAGCAAATCTAAATCGAAATTACTTAAACCTTACGAAAAGCTGTAATATTAACATAAATTGGAAATTATATATCTTCAATCGTAAATTGGAACGGAAATAATAAGGATTATTCATTCAGATTATTACTTATTCTCTCACGATTGAAAATATATAGATACCGAACTTAAGCTATAAGAGTAATATTGAAACACTACGGATTATAATTATAATAAGGTAATAGATTATTTTCAAGGAAAAATAAACATTCTAACGCCGTTCTACTTCAATAGCCATAATAATATTATTTCTTAATATCTAAACCTACAAAAACAAAAATAAAACTTCCTAGGTACAATCTTTGATTTCTATATAACATTTAATTAACTGCAATAAATACGCACTTATTATTATAATTGAAATAATTAGGGTATTCATATGTTACGTACACATAACTGCTGTGCTGGGCCGTATTCATTGGACGCTACCAACCCGTTACCTTACCAAGATGTTAAATTCTTTTTGTTCCTTTCTATTCTGTTGTTGCTCTCTGTCGTCTAGTTATTTCTTCAAACAACTGGTTGCTTTGACCGAGGATGTTGTTTCGGTCAGCTATCACTTTAGATAAAATGTAAAAGAGGGCGTTTTTCCCTATGCTGAAACTTAAGTAACTTTTTGAGAAGAATTTTGGTTGAATAGAACGAAAGCTTCTACGAAAATCACCGTTAGTTAGAGTTGCATGCTAAGTCTTCGATCAGTCAGTGGCAACATTACCAATTGACCGGCCGAATAAAAAAATACATATGACATGGCATCGCTCAATAGCATATTTGGGAATTTTGAGAAAATTTATTTTCTTTTTTCCTTTTCCTATTAACAAAAATTAAAATAACAACAACTTTATCAAAATTCCTCCGTTCAGCAATAGCAATTCCCTTTTCAAGAAAATAACCGTCGCAACATTATTAATAACCTGGCAATTCCCTACAAAATGCGAAACAAAATTTTCTGTCAGAAATATCCAAACTGCAATGTTCTAACTGACAGCTATCAATGACTTAACCCTTTTACCAAATGTGAAAGAGATATTGAGAATTTTTTTCTTTTCCAGTCGTTCACCACAAACTGCATAACATGGAGCAATTGCCCATCATGTTAGGAAGAAAAAGAACGACATCATTAAGTTTTAGTTAATTTTCATAATTCTCTAGCAATCGGGGAAGTGCAACCCTAGGAACGAATATCCTTAGCATGGTATGTACCAACTGGCTTTCCTTCTAAATCCTCTAATACATAATAATGTCTTCCTAGTTTCTCTTTAACTCTTGCCTTCACGAAGACTGGCGCTAATTTGCTGTTAAAATGTTTCTCCATACTACTTTGCACACAATTTCTTCTTAATACCTCTTGGCCGCTGTGGAACGTTTCTGGTCTGGTTCTTAAATTATATGTTCGCTGATTTGGTTCATAAGCACGCCTTAAATGTTTCTGTATATCAGCCCTTACTAATTGTAGATTATTCTCTCGCGATAAATTAATATTTGGTTCGCCAAGCAGTTTTAAATTTCGCAATACTCCGTAAACAGATCCATGGGTTATCATATTAAGTCCAAATAACGCGTGATAAGGTGACATTTTTATTGATTGATGATATGCGTTTCTAAGGGAGCAACTAATTGCACTTAAATTTTTTGTTCCATTTGGAGTGGTCTCGTTTTAGATAAGCCCTTATAGCAGCTATAATAGATCGATTTACTCTTTCAGACGCATTTGACTGAGGCGAATACACAGTCGTGTAGGTGTGCTGTATCCCCAATGAGGTGAAATATGTATTGAGTTCGTTCGCTTTAAACTGGGATCCATTATCACTTACGATAACTTCCGGTACACCATAAATATGAAATATTTGTTTTTCCAAAAACTTTTTAATAGGAGAAGATGTAAATTATTTCAAGGGATGTAGCCATGGAAATTTCGTTAAATGATCAAACACAATTAGAATTCCGATTTACTCCGTGGATAAGGTCCGATTAGGTCAACATATAATCTTTGAAAGGGGCGGAAAGTTACAATCTGCTTACCCATTTCAGGCTTCATGATGAAGTTAGGGTGTTTTGTAGTCTTACAAGTTTCACAGCTTCGAACAAAAGTTCTAACATCTTTAACCATTCCTGGCCAAAAGAAAGTTCGTTTTATCAATTCTAACGTTTTATGCATTCCTCCATGTGAGGCAATGGTTGAATAATGAAATCGACTAATTATAGAATGTTGGAGTCCGTTAGGAACTCAAAGTTTCCACGATAAATTTTCATTGTATTCAGTGCCATCATAATGTTCGTTTCTGATATATATATATTTATCCACTATTTTGATATCCGGGTACTTTTCTTTATTATTCTCTACTTTTTCCTTCAACTTAATGTATTCGTCACTATCAAAATAGGGTGAATTTAAATCAATTTCTGGTTCTGACTTATATATAGAAGAAATTTCTTCACCTGGGATTCTAGAGATTGCATCAGGTATAACATTTTCTTTGCCTTTTCGGTGACTGATGGTAAATTTATACGACTGTAGTTTTAATACCCATCGAGCTAATCTGCCAATTAAATTAGGCTGTCTCATTAGCCATATAAGACTCGAATGATCCCTTATTACCTCAAATTCTTGAAGCTCTAAATAACATATAAATCTTTGTATTGCTTCAATGGCTGCTAAGCACTCACGTTCAGTCACGCTGTAATTTCTTTGTGCGGAATTCAACTTTTTGCTCATGTATGCAATTGGCTTTTCTTCGTTGTTTTCGTCCAATTGGACAAGCACGGCTCCTATGCCAACATCACTCGCATCACATTGAACGTAAAATTTCTTATCGAAGTTGGGATTACTTAGTACGGGGGCTGATGATAATACATTTTTAATGTTTTCGAAAGCTGTTTGCGCTTCTGGAGTCCAACTGACTTTCTTTTTAGATGACAAGGTTTCGCAAAATCGGGAAAACAATACTGGAAAAATTCTTAATAAAACGTCGGTACCATCCGCTAAACCTAAAAATCCACGTACTTGCTTAATATTCTTGGGCACAGGCCAGTCACGAATGGCACTCACCTTCTCTGGATCAGTAATAATACCTTCGTCACCTATTATATAACCTAAGTAGTTGACTTTCTTCACACAAAATTTAATGTTTCGATTAAAATTTCTTTTTACATTCCCGTTATCATAGAATGTTTCTCGCATTTGAACTAATTTCCTTAGATGTGCTACCGAATTAATAGGTATGTAAAGCAGTTCTTTCCGAATGTCTGGACGTAAGTTCCGGGTAATTATTTCTATTAGTTCCATATCCGATAACGCTAATGGCAATCTATACATAATTGAGGAAACAGCTTCGAAAAACATATCAAATGACGCTCCAGGCTTTTGTTTGCGATTTCTTATTTCTGCTCGAATATCAAATGTAGATTTGAAATCTTTATATTGTGAACGAATAGACTCACAAAATTCATTCCAGTTGATGTGACCATTTTCTTGTTTATGATAGCGCCAAAACCAATCACGCGCTTTAGCAGCCAATAGAATATGTAAATTTTTACAAATAATACCAAAATCTCCGTTAAAGTTATCTTTGGTTAACGACTTTAATCTGTATAAAAACTCTTCTACACTTAATCCTGCAGGTGACCCATCAAATTTTAAACTCCAGTTCTGAATTATCGAAGTGATTTTATCATTGTAGTAAGTCGAATTCTGAGAGTTTAATGAATTTGAATTGTCACTATTGAAATTATTTGGAGACTGTTGGTTCGAATGCGTATGGTTACTATTGCTAACAAAATTTGATTGTCTACTCTGTGACTGAGTATTTCCGGGAATATGATAATTATGAGAAACATTATTGTGATTGTTAGTATACCTATGAGCCGTTTGACTATTAAAAGATATCTGATCCTGCCTATGACGTTCAGGTTTAAATTATCCAAAGCCCTACGGACATTAGATTAAAAAAATTGGTTAACATACTGCTCATCCATGGATTGAGGTTGCGACAAAGTGAAATTTTGTAAGACTGTTCAAATTTGTTTCGATCATCTTATTAATTTAGTCATAATTGACTAGTACATTTTGACTCGATTCGGAACTATTATTCGCTACCTGAGGAAGATTCTCATCTTGTGATAATCTGTGCTCACTCGTTTCATTAGTGCTAATATCGATTATAGGAGTACTTGGTTCTTGAAAGAGATTTTTGTTGGAGCTTCTGGTGTGATATGATTTAGTATGGCCACCGCGAAGTTTACTCTTAGGTTTTTGTACATTTAGTTTAAAAGGAAAAGTTATCTTCCGGAGATCCTCCAATTCACAAGTTTGTTTACAAACGGGACATTCTTTTTCATTAACAAGGCTACTCTTTATACAGATTCTATGAAATATGTGATTACACCGATTCAAAATCATACATGGAACTGTTTCGTCCATTTTATCCGTGCAAATAGGACATTTTAGATCTGATCCATTAGCTGCAGTTGAAATTTGACTAGGCGACGAGATCGCCACAGATGCCGACGAACGAGGTGGAGTTCTTGGCAACGACATGCTTAACGAAATTATTCAAAAATTCAAAAAAAAAAAATAACTAATAATAAAAAAAAAAATTTTTCGATGTAGCCTTAAAAACAATTTTTATGTTTTATGTATAGTTTTTATATAAATTCATTAGAAAAAATTCTCTTATATTAAACGAGCAAAAATAATTAACACTGGGATACAAGACTGGTCTATGATATATTTGAGTACAATATTATTCAGCTGGAATCATCGACACCACTCTAACAATTGATTTCTGCGTACTTCATGTTTACTTAGTAACAGTGGATATGAATTCGATCGTTTCAAATTAATATATAAATCTCAACAGTCACTAGTTTGTTAGTATCAAAGGTGCTTAAACTCCAACTAAACAATATCGCACTGCAAATTTTAATGAAATAAATAACAGCAATGCAATACTTCCGTCTCTCAACAAAAAGATTATGCATTGATATTCGGTTAGGATACTCGAACCTAAATTCCTCAAATACCTAAAATTCCTGAATATATACATAAATTATTTGCAGAAATAGTTCTTATACTACATTACCGTTTAAAATCTCGAAATCAAAAAAAAATATAAATAAATAAAAAAAAAAATTATTGGATACTAAAATCTCACAAAAAATTTAAGATTCTAGCCCAACGTTGGGCGCCATAATTATTTATTATGTAATGTACAGTGTACCCAGTACCATATTATTCAATATGCAATGTACACATATAAGATGTCAACAGTTTTAATTAGCTACATAACCAAGTTATGTATCAGTTCATAAAGGATCGGACAAAGGTAAGTCTGTGGGAGCCTATAATTCGCTAGCTAGCAGTCGGGTGGGGGGGTTCGTGACCTAACTTAGCCGCCTCTGTTCCATTACACAGTAATTTTATAAAGACTTCCTGGGTTTCTCATTTTCATGCACTTTACTCTACGTGGTCCGGAATAGTATAGATCAAATAAAGCCCCTCCTATACTATTAATTTGGGATACGAAAAAAAAGTATACGTTAATTATCTTGCTCACGAATTTGGTTTCTCTGATGGTTTTTAGAAACACCGCTTCATAACCCGCCCTAATCCAGTATCCTGGAAGCGAAATTGGTCTATAGGATCCCTACATTTAACTACCTTATCTCGGTCACTCCATATAAGAGAACTGACACAACTGTTCAATTATTCATTCTGAATTTGAAACGATTTATTAACATAAAAAGAAAGGATCAAATGAATTCGAACATACAAACAAAATTATTAAGAAAAAAAAATGTGAACAAAATATTGGGTATATACACTAAGAATAGAATTTACTCTAACCTAAGTGACATATAGATATCTATGTATAGGGATTCATAAATGAAGTATACAGTATCTTTGAAAAAAAAAGAAACTAAGAATAAAATTTAGTTTATAATTCATAATTTTTAGAGTATTATTACTTATATAAATGGAAAAAAAACTAAACTAAAAACCTAATGCTCGATCTTTGTTATCATCCTTCTTTTCTCTTTCCTTCTTTTTTTTTCTTTAAACTACCACCGAAAGGAATTACAATCCACAAACGTCGAATTATTTGTGGACTTTGTTCATTAGGAACTTGGTTACGTTAATAAAATACAATAGGTTGTAAAGGAAACAGAAATAATCTATATGCCTAAAGATATGCAAGATTTAAAGTGACATAAAAGAAAGATTAAATTAGTGAATTAGACTTACCCCTTTGTTTTCAGCAGCGATGACGATGAGGCCTCTTCCTGTCGATGCTTGTAACTAAAATTGAGGGGAGTATATACGTTAAGCCTTGCATATATAAACATATCATCACTTCCTAAAAATTAAGATATCGATGAATATGGAGATGAATTTGAGGTTATGGTGATAGTATAGTTGAATATGGAGATGATGTGATTTTGCGGTGGATGTAGCTCTATTGATGCGTAGTTACAGATGATTTTTGGATGGATATTGTGCTTATGGTGACATTACTGATGCATATGGAGATGAATTTGAGGTTATGCTGACAGTATAGTTGAATATGGAGATGATGTGATTTTGCGGTGGATGTAGCTCTATTGATGCGTAGTTACAGATGATTTTTGGATGGATATTGTGCTTATGGTGACATTACTGATGCATATGGAGATGCATTTGAGGTTATGGTGATATTATAGTTGAATATGGAGATGCTGTGATTTTGCGGTGGATGTAGCTCTATTGATTATAGATGAATTTGTATGGCTATTGTGGTTATGGTGACATTAGAGATGCGTATGGAGATGAATTTGAGGTTATGGTGATATAATATATCCACTCTTTTGGTTTTTCTTTCTCCCGTTGATACCACTTTTTTTGTTTTCTCTGATAGACCTCTATCTCTGAATATAAAATGAAAAAAGAGGGCGTTTCTCTCTCTGCTGAAGCCTAAATACCTTTTTTTCTTGATCTTCTTATTCCTCTTAGAACACACTATATTTTGAATTTAAAGTTCAGTTTTTATGCTATTCTCTTTTCTTATATTTTCACTTTTCACAATTTGCCCTGGTAGAGGGAATAAAAAAAAGTGTTCAACAATTTTTTTCTGTGTTCGCAAACTGTAGTCAACGGATGACTGTGGTAGCACAATGGGCCCAATGCGGCCTAAGTGTCCATCACCAAGAAAATTTTTCTTGGATGGGCAGCCACCTCTACTTACCTACCTACCTAAACTGTAGTCACTGTTTCTTCACAACTTAAGTCTTTATGTTTGAAAAATATTATTTTAATTTATTTAGTTGCAATACGAATTCATGTAAATGTTTTGGAGTAATCCCACTTCTAATTGTTTGTAGTAAAAATAAAGACACAACCTTTCGTTTTAATGTAACACTTTTGTTGATTTGAGTTATTTTTATTAAACTGCAAAAATTTATACAATATTCCAATAATACAATATTCTATATAAAGAGTACTATGATTTAAAATACATTAGAAAAGTCAAGTTCTAAAATACAAAGTAATTTTTAATTCCTTTCAGAGGTACATAATGTATGTATGAATAAATGAGTGTGTTATGTATTTTATATTTGCTTTTCTATTAATTTTTAGTATATCTACAATGGAGCTTCTATAAAGAAAACGCTTTTCTTAACACTCTCTCTCGTTTTCTTTGCATCTAATAAACTCCAAAACCTTTTAATAGTACATTGAATTGATGCTTTGGTAAAGATTTTGTTAAACAGTCCGCAATTTGATTTTTAGTAGGTATGTATTGAAAAATACAATATTTAAAAATTCTGAGTGTCAATGTGCTTCGTTCTCTTAGAAGATTCTGGATTGCGCACTAACGTTATCGCTCTTTGATTATCACACATAATCGCTGTTGGGCATTTTTGAAACTTGTGAAGATCCTCAAGCAATTTCCTAAGCCAAGCTGTAGTTTTTGTAGCTGTACATAGAGCCACGAACTCCGCCTCTGTTGTTGATGTTGCTGTCACAGACTGCTTTTTGGAACCCCATGCTATTGCACCCTTATGCATAACCGCTACCCAACCTGTTGTACTTTTTCTCGTTTCGATATCACCAGCCCAATCTCAGTCACAGTATACTTGGAGTTGTGTTTCACCTGTTCCTTTAGAAAAATTAATTCCATATGTTAAAGTACCTTTTAAATTCTTTTAACGCCATTCCAATGCTCATCACTTGGTTGCTCAACAAATCTACTTAAAACTCCAACAATGTATGCAATTTCAGGCCTAGTGCATACTTTCAAATACATGAGTGAACCATGAGTATCCTGTACAAATTTGGTGTCGGGTTCAGATGGTGTTGACGTCGGGGCGCAATTAAGATGGTTAAATTTTTGTAAAACTTTCTTTGTGTAAATGCTTTGAAATATTTTGAGATTTCCTTTTTCTCTCTCACTCTTAATTTGCATTCCGACGTAAAATTCCGCTTCTTTATATGTAATTTCAAATTCTTTATGCAAATCATGTAATAGTGCTTTTATAAGTACTTTATCATTACCGCAGATTAAACAGTCATCAACATATAATGCCAAATACATTAAAGAATTATTTGCTTCATACAGAAAAACACATGCGTCGGCAGTTGACTGCATAAAACCATAATTAGTAAGAAATTCGACGATCCTTATATTACATTGTCTGGATGCCTGCTTTAACCCATATAGACCCTTTTTAGCAAGCATACTTTATCACCTTTTTCGAAACCATATGGTTGCTCCATATAAATTACTTCGTCAATGAAACCGTGTAAAAATGCCGTTTTGACATCAAACTGGAAGATTTCAAAATCTTCTGCTGTTGCTATGGATAAAATCATACGTATGGAATCATATTTCACAACTGGAGAAAATACTTCACTATAATCAATACCAGGCTTTTGTGTGAAGCCTTTTGCTACAAGGCTTGCTTTGTATTTCTCTACATTACCTTTGACGTCATATTTTCGCTTGAAGACCCAACGATTTGCTATGACTGATTGGTTTTCTGGTCTCTCAACTAATATCCAGGTTTCATTTTTTATTAGCGATGACAATTCCTCGTTGATGGCATCTAACCACATTTTTGACTCGTTGCATTTTAACACTTCTTCAAGGGTTAACGGTTCAATTTCAGCTACACAAATATCTGCTACATCATCTTCTTTCATATTAACTTTTGCTGCACTCCTTGTAAAGTATGGGCTTCTCAATATTTTTTTAGGTTTCTCAGCTTCATAGGCATCTTTCTCCTTATCTTCAATTTCTATATTTTTCTCATTAATTAAATCTATTGTTTCTGGCACGGAAAATTTTTCTTCATTGAAAATAACATCCCTACGTATAAAAATATTCTTTTCTGTTGGATTATATATTCCGTAGGCTTTGCTCTCGTCGTTATATCCAACCATTAAGCATTTATCCGAATTTTTCTGCCATTCAGTTCTTTGCTCCTTAGGTATGTACACATAGACCGCGCTTCCGAAGACTCTTAAATGGGATACTGACGGTTTCGCTTTATACCATTTTTCGTATGGTGTCACACCACCAATGACATCTGAAGCCGTTCGATTTTGCAAATAAACTGCCGTATTTGTTGCCTCCGCCCATAAATGCAGCGGCATTCTCTTATCATGCAACATTGCTTTTGCGCTATCAATTATCGTTCTACTTTGCCGCTCTATGAAACCATTTTGTTCGGGTGCTCTTGGCGTTGAGATTTCTTGATGAATTCCTTTAGACAATAGAAAACGCTTGACGGAATTATTACAAAATTCAAGTCCGCCATCAGATCTCAATCTTTTAATTTTATGCCCATCTGCTTCTACCGCTGCACAGAATTTCATTAAGTTTTCCAACACATCTGTCTTGTTTTTCAAAAAATACACAAAGCAATATCTAGAAAAATCATCTTTTAACAGCATAAAATAATTTGCACCTCCCAAAGAGGGAGTGCTCATTTTACCATACAAATCTACATGGAACGTCTCTCCTGCTTTTGATGCACGCCTTGCTCCAGTCTTAGGAAAACTCAAACGATGTTGCTTACCACAGACACAGCCTTCACAGAATGGGTTGCTTTCATTCAACTTATCTATGTTAAGATCATTGACTACATGATTTTTATTCATTTCTCTCAATGTATTAAAATTAACGTGGCCCAAACGTTGGTGCCACAATTTAAGACGCGCAGACATATTTAATTCGACGGTTTTAACTGGTTTAATGTTCATTTTATATAGCATGTCCTCTCGCTCTCCATCAGCAATAATTTCTCCTTGTTTGACAAAAGTCACTCGTTCAGCACCAGCTTCGAAAATTACCTTCATACCTTTCTCTGTACATTTTGCAACTGATAAGAAATTTTTGTTGAGGTTTGGCAATTGTGAAATTTGGCTTATTCTCTTTTGCAATTTGAACAACGATGTCACCAACGCCTTTTACTGAAAGCGTTCGCCCATCACCGACTCTAACATTACAAGCGCCATCAGCAATTGATGTAAAATTTTGAAAAAACTCTCTCTGGAATGACATGTGGTCTGTCGCACCTGAATCTGCATACCATGAATCTTCACGTTTAATGAAATTTTTATTTTCCAAAGTAAATAAATCTGCGGTTCGAAATTCATCATCATCATTTCTCTGGGCAACGAAAGAGTGCCGATTGCCATTCTTTTGTCTTTCTTGTAGATCACGTTGCTTTTTGAAACAATTCCTTGCCCAATGACCGGGTTTATGACAATAATTGCATTTACCGATACGCTTCTTGTTGTTTTTTTCGAACTAGCGTTGTATGCAGATGCATTCATTTCTTTATTGTTGTTGTTAACAGTTTGATCATTGTGCTGATTTAACAACGATTCTTCATTTACTAAATGGTCGGTTAGCCTTTCAATATTTTGTTCTGCACGCGGTACTGCATACCACGCAGTTCTAACATGATTATATTTCGTTGGTAGGCTACTTAAAATTTTTGCTATAATCATTTGCTCTTCCTGTTTACACTTCATATCTTTTAAACGCTAAACGAGCAACACAATTGATGAATATTTCAAGAAGAATTAGTATTGACTGATCACTTATCTCGGAATGTATACTTTTTAATCTGGACCACATCTCTGCGGCAGTTGTGCAATCGGTTAAATAACGCAACTGATCCAACTCTAGACCCCTCATAATGAATATATATATTTATAAAGAAAACGCTTTTCTTAACAACTTTATTCTGAATGCTATATGTTTATAATAAGCTTAAATCTAATTTATGTACATTTATGAACATTTCTCAAAACTATCAAGTCTCCTTCTTCAAAGGTTTTGGCAGGTTTGTGATGATCATTAAAATACTTTAAATTGTACGATTGAAACTTTTCAATAGCTCTTGAAGCCTTTTCTCTTATTGAATTTAGGTTGACTGTTTCAGCAGAAGCATCTTGCAAATACTCGGTAATTTCATCCAGTAATGCACCTCTCTGTTCGATTCCAAATATATGACTCGGCGTCTGTCGAGTCGTGCTGTGAACAGTGTTGTTAATAGCAAATTCCACCTGATTCATTTTGTTAACCCAATCGGAATGCTCAATAGGTTCGGTCAATTTAGCCAACATAGTCTTCAAATACCTATTTGTTCTCTCTACTTGCCCAGTCGACTGCGGCGACGGCACTGATACCTTTACGTGAATAATATTGCCTTCAGTTACAAATTTCTCAAACTCGTTTGAAGTAAAGCATGTACCTCGGTCGCTTATAATTCTTCTCGGACGACTGTAATTTTGAAAGTATTTCAGTAATACGCAGCATGTCTCCTTTGACCCTGTAGAATTCACAGCATAAAGCTTCGGAAATTTCGTGAACACATCTACCACTACTAAGACATGCTTCCGTTTAGATTTTATTGACGGAAGGGGGCCAAAATGGTCGATATGTAACGTATCGAAAGGAATTAGTCTCTTCTCAATATAATATAAATTTGAATAGTAAATACACTTCAGACAGTTTCCTATGAATTGGGCTATTCTATCCCTCATATTCGGAAACCGATAATACTTCTGAATCAGATTCAATATCTTTTCAATTCCCACGTGCCCATATTTCTCATGAGTCAGACGCATCCCGTTATCCTCTAATTCGGCAGGTACGTATAACTGTGTACGTCCTTGGGCACGACAACGGAAAACCAATCCATTTTCCAGCACATAACCCTCCAGATCTTCTTCTAATTTACTCCGAATAGCTACGATTTTCTCATCCTTATTCATTATTATATTATATTCAAGTTGACATCATTATCGTCGATAATTGCAACAATTTGTGCGCGACTAAGTGCATCAAAATGTGCCATTAGTTCGCCCCTACGATGCCGAATTCGATAATCAAAATTTTCAAATTCCAAAGCCCATCTAGCCATCCTAGGATTTATCAATTTCCTACTTAAATTCAGCGTAAGCGAATTACAGTCCGTCACTATTGTGAATGGAATTCTCTCCAAATATACACGAAAACGCCTCAAGGCGTATATAATAGCAAGAGTTTCCAATTCGAAACTCTGATATTTCGGTTCCGCTGTTGACGTGCAATTTGAATAGTAAGCCACAGGGTGAAACCTATTGTCCGTCTCCCTCTGCAGGAGTACTGATCCATAACCCTTAGAGCTAGCATCCGTAAGCAACTGTCTCCCCAAGAAGGGTTATATACCGCCAAAACTGAAGCGTTGACCAGTTTGCTTTTCAAGTTCATTCGTCCGTCCAATTGAAATTATTCCTCCTCAAACTAGTTAACGGTCTTGCCATTCTTGAAAAATCCGGAACGAACCAACGAAAAAATGAAAATAACCCCAAACAACGTCCCACTTCCCCATGGTCGGTTGGCATCGGGTATTTCAGAATTGTCTCGATATGGTCGCCACTAGGCCGTATGCCATTTTCATTTACCATATAACCTAAATAACCCAATTCGCGATATGCGAATTTGTATTTCCCTAAATTTAATTTCAAACCTCCGTCCATCAGTGCACATAAAACATCAGTCAGAATTCGTAAATGCTCCTCAAACGTCTCCGTGGTTATACTTATGTCGTCCAAATACACAACAATTTTCCATTCATCTATGATGATGGGTAATAAAGGCTGTATATTTAAAATTGAGTCTTAATGTACTGGCACCTGGTGAAAACTGTTCTCAAGATCAAGTGTCGAAAAAAAATTTTGTTGCCCAGGTGGTCCAGACAATCCTCGATAATAGGAAGAGGGTAATTATCCTTCAAAGTAATCCTATTTAATGAACGGTAATCGACGCACATTCTCAAATTACCATTTTTTCTCCTCCTCCTTTTTGGCCGAATTATACCCTTCTGCAACAGCTCCTCAAGTTTAACCTTCACTTCACATTTCTCACGATATGACAGACATCGAAATCCACTATGAATGTCATTTAACAACCTTATTCTTATCCAATAATCTGTTACCCTTGGGGCATTACTGGTATTATTCAAATAATTCTTCTCAAGGACCGACTTTGTAGCAAAAACTTCCGCTGAACCTAATTTGACATCGACATCGATTCTATCTTCAGTTCCAATAGCACTTATTATTTGCATCAATTCCTCACATTCCTCATTATCTTCTATTAATGATTCTTGTACACAATTAATGGGGCTACCAGTATCGAAAAGACAAAAAAAATTCATTACTTCAGTGCGCTTATTACGTCTAATAAACTTAAAACTTACCATTTGGGACGCATCGAGAGACCCATCATATTTTGCACCGACTAAAGCAGCGGTGACACTCTTCTTTCTTGGGCAATCTTGGTGGAAATATTCAAATTCGGGGCATACGAAGCATGGATTGGGAACAATTGAAGCAGCGGATTTCCCCACCAGTTGTCTTAGCCGTGTTGTTTGAAATTGCAGCGGTATCTCTCAGCTTATTTACGTCGGTCATATTAGCCACTCTTGCCGGGCCACATCGCACCCGTTGGCGTCGTTATTCATATAGGTCTATACGCTTAAGTAGCTCGTCGATATTATTGACCCCGTATAGACAGGTTACTGCGTTGTTGTTGTCCGGTACGCCTTCGATAATTATATCCACCAATTCCTGTTCATCGATGTCCGTCGTACTTGCAATTGACTGCATTGAAACCACATAACTCAAACACGATTCGTTTGGTTTCAATGAACGTGAGCGCAGTTGCTGATACACCTGTTGACGCGACATTGATCGTTTGAATGTTTTTATCATATTCAACTTCAGGTTGCCATATTCTATCAGGCCTAAATTTGTGACATATTTTTTGCATTCTCCTCCAAACGACGCCGAACTGCCACACACTTTTCCTTATCAGAATAACCACATAGGTTTGCATAGTCCTCGAACTCTACAAACCATTTCGTTATGCTGTAATTATCATCCTCATTAAATGGTGGTATAGCCGCATATAGTTCCGCCAGATCAATGCGGCTGATGTTGGGAAGACGCTGCTCGCCTTCCTCCAACAGGCGGATTTGTTGTTAAAGTTTTAGCAATTCCAAGCCCATTTTTAAATTTTTTATTTCTTCTTCGGCAGAGGCATTAGCTGTGGCTACAACGTTGACAGAGTGCTCAGAAACTTGGGCAGCGGATGATCTAACGGCGGGCGTCTCAATGTCATTGGCAGCGGGGACTTCAATATAATTAATTAACAATGGGCAACGGGTGCTTCAACGGCGGGCATTTCAGTGCTTTTGGCAGCGGTGACTTCAAGATATTTAACAGCAAATTTGACAGCACGTGTCTCAATATTTTTGGCAGCGGGGACTTCAAGGTATTTAACAGCGGACTTTTCAGCATCAGGCGGTAAGTTCGTCAATATGTCAGCGTCGGATGGCACGGCCAAGGAGTATACGTCTTCCTTACACTCCGCCTTTCTCACAACTCCCTCGTACAGCATCCGAAGCTGACTCAACGTGGCAGACTCCGGAAAGCCTTCGCCAGTGTCAGCATGTGCCGTCATTAGCGTCGTGCGGCTAGGACGCAAATCCATTTTCATCCGATAGTAATTTTTCAATCCTTTATTAAAAAACTTTTTTTAGTTGTACTAAAAGTGTACCCCACACCTGATTTTGTAGTGTATCTACGTTTAATTATTTTTATGAATACCTTTTTTATTTATTTCTTAGCTTATCTTTATTTTACAAACGTGACTTACTTCTTTTTATCTATATTCTAAAACGGCGGAAATTGTAATGATGCCCAGCAGCACTTCTACAAAACATCTGTTTTCATGCATTTGGCTGCACTTAGCCAAACGCATGTCATTGAATCAGTGCTGTCACATCGTAAATCATTACAATTAATATAATTTTTTTATCATAAAATTATTATTGGTTTACCTGCAAATATTTTTAACCCATACGTAATGGACTTTCTCAGCATATTCTAGTAATAATAAATAAACGTGATTAGCCTTTTCCCTTGTACTGGAATATTAGGGTCCGACTATATCATTGTTGTCTTTTAAACCAAACGCGTTCACACTAATACCGGGATTGTTCTTTTAAAAATCTTTAACTCTATTCGTTGATAGCGGAAAAGTCGAATTTTTAAAATTCAAAACAATAACATATTTCAATAATATCTCTAATATAATTAAGTGTATATAATGTGCTTCTTTTAGAATTGTTATTAATAGGATACAATGCTGATATAATAGCCCATTTAATTGAACAATATTGACCTTTATGTTGAACGTTGATGCACGGATATTTCTTTTGTATTGGGTATGGTAGAGGAATATGTACTGTGAACCTTTTATACACTGATATTGATTTATATTAATTTCAAACCGTAATATTTTTATTAATGTCCAACCACTATCGCGTTCCTGAAATTTACTCATTTTTCTGACAATAACATCACATTGTCTATTGTAAATATTTAGAATATCATATGTAGTTGATGAGGAGAGATTAATTATAATCATTTTAGTCTGATGTGATTTCATTTCGATGCGACTTAATTTCTAGCCTTCCTTAATCAGCACGTATTCACAAAATATTTCAAGATTAAATTTTACACTATGATGCTTTCGAATCATATTCCTTAACAGCCTAACCACTTTGAATTTGATTCAAGATAAAAAGTTCTTAGGTATTAAATCTGTTTTATTATTATTCTCAATAATATATGGAAATGCGATATCTTGTTTGCAATCCGTACAAATAACAGTATTAAGCCTTTCTTCACCATCTCCAATCTTAGAATGTTGTAATATGTGTTGTTGATAATTCGACTGGTTTGAGAAATATCTGTTGCATGGTATACATTTAATTGAAGACGATGTTTTTTCATGTTGTAGTCTATGATGTGTTCTTAATGTTGCATTCAACTTGAATTCTTCAAAACAAATCTCACAAATAAAACCAGCAATTTTTCCCTTTCAATTTTGAACTTAAAAGTTTAACTGTAACGGTTTCTAGTACAAACATGACTTTTAAATCATTAAAATAAGTCTATTTTTACTCTGGGATGTTGATGAGGGGGTAATACATTTTAGAAGTAATGGGAAGAAATTCAAACAAAACCAAATCCAAAATTCTTTATAAATACTTAAAATTAAAAACTATAATATGAGTCAAGTGTTTTAAAATTTTTTTACATTACATTAAAAAATATTCTTATTGAACTTCTTCTTATGTATACAAAATTATAATTACGCGCATTATGTTTAGAGTAAACAATCTCAATAAAAAACACAACTTTTAGGTTTGAACGTCAATCTACTTATATTTTATTTATAATTTTTGTGTTATATTAACTTTTACAATATTTCACAATTCTTTTACAATATTTCACAATTAAATTAAATAGGACAAATAATTGGTAGGCTGGTGGTCAGCAGTATAATAATTAAATTAAATAAAACAATTCAGAAATATTACAATTTTTGAGCATTCCACTTCCGTTCATGGGTAGCATGTATGGCAGCGTATACGTAACTCGCGCGATGTTATTGTTTATAACATCAATGTGTCATTATCCCACTCTTGACCGGCTGCAAATGTGTCAGCATTTTATTATTACAAGAAAACGATATTGGGGAAATTAATGTTTTTTGTTAACATATACATTATGTGGTTTAGAAAACCACTAATTTCTATATTTATATTTTTACAAAACAAGAACTAGCTAAAACGTATCGCACCTCCAACAAACAACAACATCACGTTTAACTATATTTCTATTTCTTCAATATTAAATCTTACAAAAAATAAAAATAAAATAAACAAAACCACAACATTCCGCAATGCACTCAGCGTCGGCAACAGGAGTTGAGGGTACCCTACATCACACGCTCACATTTCATACAAACCTCGCGCCTGCGATCCATGAGTTTACGTTACCCTCCACAGAACAACTCGTTTGAAATCACAAATAAATGCATACTAATTTGAATTCAATTGGAGAGTATTAAGTATGGCAAAATTAAAATATTTTGTTAACAAAGCAAACGAATCGTAAGAATTAACAAATAAAATAATAATTTTCAAGTTTTACATTGTCTTCTACAACTGTGCTTATGTTAATGACTTATAATATCAAATTATTCAAGGCAGTGTTCTGACCGAAACTCCAACTTTTTAGCATACAATATATTTCCTCTTCTTTTTAATACGTCATATTCATAAGGTCCACCTTTAATTTCATTACCACGATAGGCTTCTAGGATTTTTATTGCTAATAATTTTCATTTTAAAGATGTCTATAGTCCAGTTTGTTGCATATAGGTAACATGTGTTTATATTTGGTTATACGAACGTGATCGTCAAGTTTAAACTTGGATCTCCTAAAAATCTATAGAAAATTGCTATAGATGGATTTTTTCATTTGAAGGGTTCACTTCGTTTGGTGTCACTATAATTGTTTGATGAAATGTATTATTACATTTATCCACCAGTTCTTGATATATGTTCATCAATTTGTACGGTCCTTGAAAGCTAAACTCTTTCCACATCGAACACTCCTATGCTCTATTAAGTCGTTCAACTATTGATGCCTTTAAACAACTATATATTGATTTGATTAGATTGCATTAAATGTTCAAGTCGTTTGTAAAAGGAATTTCCAACGTTATTCTATCACCGTATTTTGTAGCCATTCTCAAACATTATTAAATTTCATTTGTGCCACGTATGGGTATGTCCTTAATATAATTAATATAAAAGAAAAAGAAATTTTTTTTTTTGTATTTTATTTAAAATAATAGCTTAACCTAATGTTATCACACAAATTACAGAGTTTTAGTTATTTATTTAACTTTTCATCTTAGAAATTTAACATTTTATTACAGTATATTAAGTTTGAAAAAAAGAAGAGTTATTTCAGAGGAAAATTTAAATGTAAAAACCCCTGATTTATTATTTGGAGACAAAAGTATTTGTCTATTTATATAAAGATATTTATAGAAACATGTTTTATTTTATAATTAAGAAAAGGGGGTAAACGAGATTTATACACATGCATACATACATCCAAAAGGTTATGTGCATGCATGTGTGTATAGGGAGGGACATTCAGTCATATAAGCTAGATATAAGTGGATTTTCAGATAAACCACAAAAAATTTTAAAACGTTCGGTGACAGTATTTATTCTGTCACGTATTAACCTAATATTGTTGTTGTTGTGTAGGACTCTGGTAGAGAAGTGCCATGGCAGGCTTAGCATCATTTTGAGCAATTTGTTTTGACAAATTTGTAATTTTTTAACATGCGAAGCAGCGCAAACACCCCATACTGGGCATGCGTAAAGAATTATTGATTGAAAAACTACCTTAGCTAAAATGATTTTGTTTTCACTGCTTAAAGGAGATCCACGCCTAATGAGTGGATATAACATGTTCCTAGCCATATTGAATTTTTCAATTTGTCTCTTAACATGTAGTTCAAATATGAGTTTTCTGTCCATATGTACTCCCAAGTACTTAACACTATCATTCCATGGTATGCTTGTGCCATTAATTTTCAATTGGGTTGTGGGGTAAAAGCAAGCTTTGCGTTTTCGAGTAAAAAATACAGCTTGAGTTTTTTCCTCATTAATTTTAATTTTCCATTTTTCAAAATAAGATACCAAGTTTTCTAGCGCGCATTGTAATTTAATCACTATATTTTGACCAAATTCATGCGAAAAGAATAGGCAAGTATCGTCAGCATATGTAGCGCAATTACAACCGTTGAGATCCGGCATATCTGAACAATATAAAATATATAAAATTGGCCCCAAAACTGAGCCTTGTGGCACACCGGCAGGGATTTCTAAGAGATCAGAATACATATCATTTAGACAAACACAAAATAGTCTGTTTTTTAAAAATGATTCAACAATTCTTATAAGATAAAGTGGGAAATTAAATTGAACCATTTTGTATAATAAGCCATTGTACCATACGGAATCGAAAGCCTTCTCAATGTCCAGGGTAACCATAATTGTAGAACTTCCACTTTTGAAACCGGTATTTATGTGATTATATAACCGCTTAATTTGGTGGGTTGTGCTGTGAAATGGTCTAAAGCCAAACTGGTTTAGTGGAAGGATACTACGTTGATCCATAAATTTTGAAATTCTACTTTTTAAAACTTTTTCTAAGATTTTACTGAGGCTGCTTAGAAGACTTATTGGGCGGTAGCTACTAACTGAATTGGGGGGTTTATTCGGCTTTATAATCGGGATTACTTTAGCAGTTTTCCAAATTTTTGGAAAATATTGCAGTTTTAAGCAGCAATTTATTATAAAGCAAAAATATAGAATAGCAGAATTAGGTAATTGTTTTAACATTAAATTTTTAACCCCATCAATACCAGCTGCTTTTCGGGGTTTTAATTCTTTAATAATTGATCTTATTTCATAGGTATTTACCAAATCCCCTGGATCTGTTGCAATAGTAAAAGAAGATAATTGTTGATTGACACTATCAACCATTGAAACGTGTGTTTCATCCCCTAAATCTTCCGAAACTCTATGATTTTTTAAAAAATTAAAAGCAAGTTGGTTCACCTTTTCTTCATCGCTATAATGCGTAGTCGTTTTATCCAATAAAGGTGGTACAAATATTTTTTTCTTTCTAAGACATTTTGCTATATTCCAAAATGGTTTAGATGCCTTATCAAGATCTTTTATTTTATTATTCCATGATATATTTCTGAGTTTAGATATTTCATAACGAATTTCTGTACTGTATATGTTCATAGAAACAAGGTCTGATGTGTTTCGATATCTCATCCATTGTCGTCTGTAATAATTCCGAGTTATTATTAAATGTTTAATATGAGGCGTTATAGAATTTGACTTTAAGTCGGATTTTATTTTTGGAATTGCAATATCTGCTGCTTCTATAATGCTGTTAGTTAAAATATCTACACTGAGATCAATTGAGTTACAATTTGTTGTATTATTTATATCACGGGGCAAATGCGAGACTGATTTATCAATGGAAGATTTAAAAAATCCCCAGTTTGCTTTTTTGTAATTGAAAAACAAATGTTCAGTTTGTGAGGCACTCAGGTTAAGGTTGAATGAAACAGGTAAGTGATCAGAACTTAAAGAATTTATGGTTATAGGATTTGTAATGTATTGCGGAACATTTGAAACAACAATATCTAAAATGGAAGGGGTTTTGTTTCTTGAAGTAGGAATATATGTTGGTGAACTAGGGTGTAAAATAGTATAAGGAAGTATAGCAACTGTATTGCATAAAATATTTCCCCAAGTGTTTGCTCGATTACACATCCAATTTCTGTGCCTGCTGTTCAAATCCCCACAGATTATTACATTTCTATCAGTTTTAAGAAGTTTCCTAATGTCTTTTCTAAAAATACCCTGTGATTGAGAATTTGACTCACCCCCAGGAAAATAAACTGAGAATAAATTTATTTCCATCGCATCAGAAGTTTTTAAACAGATTCCTACATTTTCAATTTTTTCAGTTTTAACAAATATAGGTTTAAAATTCGTAATACATTTTCTAATAAGTATTGCTACTCCTCCACCAGTCCGATCGGGTCGATCACAACGAACACAATAATATCCTATTTGAGGTATATTTACACTGTTTGTTAGCCAAGTTTCTGTAAGAAAACATAAATCTACATTATTAGTATTTAAAAAATCATAAAGCTCTAAATATTTATTTCTAATGCCTCTACAATTCCAAAAGATTATATTTAATTGTGTAGCTGCCATTATAACTTATATATTATACAAATATTTTGTTGCTAATTGTGTGATAACATAAAATTGTTCATCTTTTGTTTTACAAGATTTTAATTTGCTCACTATATCTAAAGTCAGCTGACTTATCTCTTCTACCGTAAAGAGTTCATTTGATGTTTGAGTAGTGTTTCTCTTATTATTGATTTGAGATCGTGGCCAGGCCATTGTATTATTTTCAAATCTAGCATTTGAGTTTGGAAGTTGAGGGAAATTATTATTATCCAAAGTATTTAGATTTGTTGTTATATTTTTTCTGCTTTGATAAATTCTATTACCATGACTTGGATAACGGTTGTTTTTGCGTTGAATATTTTCTCTTATATCAAGAAATGATGCTCTTACTGGACATGAAATGTCAGTTGATGTATGCGTGTTGTTGCAATTTGCACATTTTACTTTATCTTTATTTTTACAATCTTTGGTTTTGTGTCTACCAGAGCAGTAAGCACATTTTGTTTTAATGGAGCAACCTTTTTCTCCATGTCCAAACATTTGACAGTTATGACATTGAATTGGTTTGTTTTTAATCTTTCTTTGATAATCCCATCGAATTATCATATGAAAAAGAGATTTGACGTTTTGTTTTAAATCACGGAGTTTAACTGTTCCATTTGGAAAGTAAACAATATAAAGATTATCAATATACTCATTATATTTCTTTTCAATTTTTTTGACATCAATGCAATTGTATTTAAGAGAATTTAATTCTTTTTTTAATTCTTCCTCAGATTTACCTTCAAGGCCAAATAAGACAAATTTAAATGGCTTATCATGTTTTGATTCATGGGTAAAAAATTGACAGTTATGTTCTTTTAGAATAGTAACAATAACGTTGAAAGTGTCTGTTGATTCACAAATTATTTTGATTCCAATTGAAATCTTTTTTATACAGTATTTAGTCATACCAGCGTTTTTAAACATTTTATGAAAAGATTCACAATTATGTGAAAGCACTTTTATTGGTGAAATAAATTCTTTTTTGGTGTTTTGCACTTGAGTGTCTGTGTTATTTGCATTTTCAGCATCTTCATCTTCATCCAATGCCTGCAAAGGAGTCCAAAAATTAAACTTCCTCATTTTACTACCAGAGGAATTTTCTGAGGACCATAAGTCCTCAGATTTAACTTGAGCTTTTCGTTTATTAATTTTGATTTTTTTTTTTTTATTAACAAATTATTCACTGAAGCGAAGAAAGAGACACGTCATTCACAGCTGACCGATGGAGTTTGACTGATGAAAAGAAATTTTGGAATAAGAAAAAGTCACTTATTTTCCAAATTTTTTAAATTTTTTTCTAATATCTACTAAGCTCAATTCTAAATTTCAAACATAGTTTAAAATATGTTACCAAACAAACTAACAGCTTTTGAGAAAAAAAAAACAAAACAAAATCAGAAATAAAATGAGAATGCGATCAAAGAAGATCTATAAAATATTAAATATCAAATTCTATAACATCTATTAAATTTAAATATTATTAAATTAGTAATAAATTAAATATTATAAATTGTAATTAAAATATTAAAATCGATAAAATTATTTGTTTTAAAATGAAAACTAGAATAAGTATACAAATGAAAATATGAAAAAATATTTAAATAATTATAAGAATTTTTGATGAAAGAAAGTGATACATTATATTTATAATAAATTAGTTTTTAATTAACAGTGACTGTTAATTTTTAAATGGAAATAATATAATACGATACACCAACGCCTAGATCCAAGTTACTCTATGATTACATTCATAGTACTTTACTTGCTATACCTTACTTGCTTACCATACTAACTCTTATACTATAAAACCTATTATATTTATTGTTATGCTATAAACACTATAAAAGCAACGCAGCAAATAAAGCAAACTTCATTTTATTTTATTTGCTTGTTGTCGCGTTGCCTTTAAAATAATCATTTCCAAATACAACCATGTATTCTATTTTTGAGAGATTGTTGTGCTTGCTGCGTTGCGTTTATTGTGTTTATAGAATTATACTACATCAGCTCCTATACTACATTTCTATGTTATACTGAGTTAGCCCGTTAAGAATTGTACGATCTGTATTTATATTTTAAAAATATGACAACAATCATTTTTTAATAAAAAGAAAATACTTTACAAGTAACATCCGAACTATAAAGACGTGTTTTTATTTGCATAATTATGCTCAGCACGCTTTCTCCGCGTGTCTATATGTAAGTATACGTATATGCTGTTTCATATTATCAGAAAGTTTACATGGTAAGTCAATGCGTATATGGTTTGTTGTATTTGAAATACTTTGTTTGGTATCTATGAATTTATATATTGGTTTTCATAATCTCATCACAACGTACAGAAATTCGTTTTTCATTATTTCTTACTTCATTGATCCTTACAATCCTTCAGTCAGAATTACAACCTAGCTTCTTTCACTACCCATGTGGCATGTGTTAATTTTATGCATGAGTGGCTGGAAGATTTTTAAGAAACTGTTCATTGCAATACTCATTATTATTGGAAAGAAAGTCGCCCAAGATAAATTTTTTTCATAATTCATCTTGTTTAATATGTCTGAGCTGAGGCTTAAACCTTGGTCTCACAGCTAATAAGCCAACACAGTACCTACCAGTCTTCTGCGACATTTCTTCATTACATGAATAATAAGTCTTGTGTCACTTAGAATACAAAGTTCGAAACAAAAATTTACTTATGCACTGGTTATAATTTCTATATGGCTGATAATTTCTACAATCTTATGATTTATACATTCAGTTATTACGCTATTTCTATTAAGAGTTGGAAAGGCTCCATTAGTCTGGTAAAGTAACGAAAGTATTCGCCAATGACAACTGTAACAATCATAATTAAGGCATAAGTTTTCCACTTCTGGATATTTCTGGTTGTGAAATGCGTAAATATTCCTATTCCCAACCATTAAGCTAGGATTTTCTGCATGAGCATCCATGAATTCTTCAATTTTATTTAAGAACTGATCAATCATACATTTTTGCGAACGATATACAGATATTATCTTCAAGCGTTTGTTGTCAACTCGGAAATTTTGTAAGGAAATTGAAATAAAATCACTAAGATTAAAACAATTTGCAGTGTTATACGACAGTTTCAAGGTTTTTGTTGACATATAATTATGTCCCACCCTATCCATCACTCCTACAATAATGAATGCCTGAATATTCAGCAATAGAAAAAAGCTGCGTAAAATTATCATCAAACAAACTCTTCTGAATCGCAATAACATCCGTTAATTTTGAAAGACTTGCAATTAGCGACTTAAATTTATTAAATTTTGTAATGTTTATACAAATAATATTCAGAAAAGAACCATTTAAATTGTATAAGTAATTATTATATTAAGAAAAAAATTTAAATATTGGTTATTATTCTTAAAAAAAATTGAGAGAAAAAAGAACAACACATCATGTTAATGCTGACATATCATTAAGGGAGAGAAGCATATGATTCCTTATAACCAGTGCCATCACCATGTTGGACAGTACCGTTATTTATTGTTGCCAAGTAACCTAAGCTTTTCAGAGTCTTAGCGTAATTAAGAAGGTCCAATGTTTCTTTACTGAGAATATCATTTACAAAGACTCCACTTGAATCTTTGCTTTCTTTTAGCTTGACAGACATGAGTTTTGCTTTTGACTGATTGTTAGAAAATTTAACAACGACACTCTTTTTATCACTTGTGCTTTTTTGCGAAGAAAATAAGCATAATTAATATTTCCAGATCCCATGTTGACACCAACACTCTTTGCCAACTCCAACACCATATCAACAGCTATAGCATTGTCACCAACTTTCAACCCACTCAAAATACAATCATTTTTTACGCGAACATCGTTTACAAATTTTGCTGATGATTTTAAATCTTTAAGCCGAAAGTCCATACCATGCGTTTTGCATTACATGCGTATACTGAAAAAGTAGAATCAGTGTTTTTGATTGTGACAAGTTACAGAAGAAAAAGCATAGATTGCATAGACGCATAGATAGTAGGATTACTTTCTACTTTTCTACTAATGCAGTGTTGGAAAATGTCAGCAGTTTTTTAAACTTGGCATGCCAAATTATATACTATTGTGAATGGGTTCTATAAATATGTTTAAATAGTGCATTACTATTTTCGCATTTTTCTTTATTTGCATTATAAAAATATTAATACAAACATATTTCATAATAAAGTTTATTATTAATTTAAGAGGAAAATACATTAAAATACATTTTTTAACAAATTTCTTTCATGAACAAAATATGTATCTGATGATTGTTTATACATATGTATGTAAATATGATTGTTTTTATGTACTGAGTGTCATCTATTTTGAATTTATTAATTTGTAAACAAGAAAAATGGAGGATAAATTAACTGAAAACACTCGTCTTGTGTTCTTTTGAGGATTTTCGTAGGCAATGTAATTTTTGTGTAAAACTATTAATAATAAAAACAACTAATAACAATTTAAAAATTTTTATTCCAAGAAATTTAAAAATTTTGTCAACTTTCAGCAGGAAAAATTGAGCAGTACGTCTTATTTTGATCTTATAATATTTAGCTTCTTAATTACCTCTTGCTCAAGAAACTATACTCATTGTGACCGAAATTCACCCACATTTCGATTAATATTTAAATATTTAAGAATCTTTAAACTTTTCATTGAAGAAATTAAAAAATCTTTCAAATTTTCACCTTTTTAACACAAAATAAATGTTTGTTTACATTTAATTTTTTTACTTTATCCGCCAGATTTCACTCTGTTGCTTCTAACACATTTGCCTCGCAAAACTTATAAAAATTTTTTCTCCCTCTAAATTGGCCTGTCCTTTTATGTTATGAGCGTTTTTCAAATGTCAAAATATCACATATGTAAACTCATAAATTTGTAATTAATGTCATAAATTCTTTTAAAATTACAATTTGGTTTTCTATCTTTCCAAAAAAGTTCTTGTTCGCTTGTTTGTTGTTTACCACAACAGCTGATCAAAACAAAAAACCAGAAATGTGTTAAAAAATATATTTTAATGTATTTTCCTCTTAAATTAGTAATAAACTTTGTTATGAAATATGTTTTTATTAATATTTTTGTAATGCAAACAGAAAAATGCAAAAATAGTAATGCACTACTTAAACATATTTATAGAAACCATTCACAATAGTATATAATTTGGCATGCCAAGTTTAAAAAACTGCTGACATTTGCCAACACTGCATTAGTCGCATAGAAAAGTAGAAAGTAATTCTACTTTCTATGCGTCTATGCATTCTATGCTTTTTCTTCTGTAACTTGTCATAATCCACTACACTGATTCTACTTTTTCGGTATACGCATGTAGTGCAAGCTAGCATGAAACGCATGGTATGGACTTTCGGCTTGAAGCATTCTACGCGTCTATGCATTCTATGCATTTTCTTCTGTAACTTGTCACAAACAACTACACTGATTCTACTTTTTCGGTATATGCCTGTAACGCAAGGCCGCATTAAACGGTTGGTATGGACTTTCGGCTTAAGGCTTCTGCGACCTTTTCCACTCATACTTCACAATTTCCACAAACTTCAATATTAGCTTTATATTATTAAATAGAAGAATCAGATGTTAGTGGAACAATAAGGAGTAGAGGAAAATATGCCAACATTTCAAAAAATGTGAAACTAATGATTATAAAATTGTATAAGCAGGTGAATACAATCGCCGAAGTATCTCGTATAACGTCAGTAAATATAAACACCACTAAAACTATTATTTCGCGATATAAAAAAATGACTGCAAACTATTGGAACTTCCTCGTTGAAAAAATAGGCAAAAAAATTAATTCCCCAAATCCTGGAAAAAAATTGAGACGATTGTGGAGAGTGAGCCGGGAATAACTTTGAGAAATATTAGCAAAAAGTTATTTGAACAATTTAATGTATTAGAATGTTTATTATCTTTAAAAATGATTAAATCACTTAGAATTTAACGTTGAAATTGACGATACGTCTATTAACTGCCAGGGTTGCCAATCATGAGAAGGACGGCTGCTCTGGGGCAATAGAACCATTATTGCTCCACCGGGTCGCCAAGCCATCCTTTATGCCTTACACGCTGGACATCCGGGCATCGTCAAAATTAAAGGGTTGGCAAGAAGTTATGTGTGGTGGCCAAAAATAGATCAGATAGAAAACACAATTGAACATTGTATGCAATGCCTAGAAACTCGGCATGAACAACCGCAAGCAGTGGTTCGCACCTAGGAAATTACTCTGACCGCTTGGTCGCGGCTACATATAGACTTCACCGGGCCATTTAAAGGTACATTGTTTTTCGTAATGGTCGATTCGTATTCCAAATAGTTGGAAGTACACATCTTCAAATCCACGTCATCACAATGCGCAATTAAATCATTGCGATCACTTTTTGCAACTCATGGACTTCCTGACGTCAACCTCTCAGATAACGGAACAGCTTTTACTTCAGCCGAATTATAAAGTTTTATGGAAAAGAATTTAATACGTCATGTAAGATGTGATCCTTTTCATCCTTTCTTAAATGGACATGTTGAACGTATGGTGCAAACCACAAAAGATTACTTGAACAAAATGCCATCTAATTCAAGCGCTGAGTTCGTTTTGTTTTTAGTCAATACATAAGCCCACATAAGATACATTAAAAAAATAAGACCCTGTGTGGATTCGGAATTACCCATCAGGTCAAAAGTGGATACCAGCTAACATAGAATCACAGGCTAGACCCTTGTCTTACAATATGCGTCTTCAAGATAATCGTTTAGTAAAGCGCCATTTATATCAGATTCGCAACCGAGCTTCAACCACCACCTGTGAGGTAGGATTTTCCAAGAATTGGAAGATAAACTTTGTTAACACGAAAGTTTAGTTTTTTTTTTTTTTTCAATAAAAACTACGAAATTTTATTCGATGGCGTTTAAAAGTTTTTAAAAATTTATTATTCGTATGGAAAAGGAATTCGAAAGGACAAATTATATTTTGAAAAAGTTACGCAGTTAATTTGTCTACTTAATTTTTTTAGATTTAAAAAGTGAAAAAATTTAGCGAGAAAAAATGCAACGTAAAAAATTAGGTCAAATATAGTAATCAAAATTAATGTTTACTGACAAATTTGCAAATTCTGAATTTTAAAAAAGAAACATCTGCCGTTAGCAGATAGCAAATTTGCCATCATAAGGACTTTGGAAGGAGGCAAATCAATGAATGATGTTGCTCATCAATTTAATATCAACAAATCAACGGTTTGTCGGATTTCATCGCGATGTCGTCAAACAAATAGCGTAGAAAGAAAGCAAGAAATTGTCGACCTCGTAAATCTACTGCCCGCCAAGCCCGTTTAATAGTAAAAATAGTAAAAGTTGACGGTCAGAAACCAGCAGTAGATGTTATTAACTATGCCAACGAGCAATTATGGGATTCTATTGACGTCCACACAGACATAAACCGATTAAGAGAGTAAAATTTATTAGCTAGAAGACCAGCCAAGAAGCCACCAATAAGTATGATTAATAAGAAAAAGACTTAACTTTGCTAGACGGTATCTGCATTGGTCAAAAGAGCAAAGTTTTGTAGAGCGTCGAATCAAAGTTTAACTTATTTGGCTCTGATGGGTTAAATTACATTCGTCGGCCCCCAAAACAAAGTTATTCACAACAATTCTGTAAATTAACAACATTCTGTAAATGAGACAATACACGGTGTTGAACATAATATTACAGTTTTGGCAATTTGGTACCGATAGACGGGACTTTAAAGCAGTCTGGTTATCTCGAAATTATAAACAACCATGCCTTTGAGTCCGCAAACAATCTTTTTCCAACCAGTGAATGGATTTTACAGTACGACAATGCCCCTTGCCACAAATGATGGTTACCTACTACATTCTTAGTAAACGTAGGACAGGCTGTTCTTCCATGGACTTCTCAGAGCCTTGACCTAAACGTTATTGAAAATGTTTGGGCTTTCATAAAATATCATAGAACTATAGATAAAAGTCGAAAACGCGAACAGGCTATACAATAAATTAGTGAAATTTGGTCTAAATTGACTCCCGAATTTGTCCAAAACTAAATTAACTCAATTCCAGAAAGATTTGATTGATTCAAAAAGCGGTATTACAAAGTACTAGTTAAGTTTATTAATAAACTATGTAAAAATAAAAAATAAAATTAATTAAAATAAAGATTGCGACCGGACTTAAGTCTTGTGTAAATACTTTTGAAAAGAATAAAACGTGTGTAAATAATTTTGACAACTTATGGTTATTTGTTTTTATTTAGTACTAAGAACCGTTATCTTTACCAATTTTTTTTATTTGCTTCTGCATATTCCAGGCTAGGCAATAGTTAAATTTTTTTCCAAAATTTACTTCCAGTAAAAAGTACTGAGACCATTATTAAGAAAAACGTAAAAATGCTCTTTTGTGTAAATACTTATGGCTACCTCTGTATGTATTCTCCTCTTGAAGGGCGTTTAAATTGTTTGGTTATAAGACTCAAAAGACTCAAGACCTTGTGAACAAATGAACAACGGTTGCAAACCTTTCAAATTTGTTTTCAAAATTTGTGTGGGAACACGCCGCTATTGAGAATAAAGGAAGGTACTATGTTGATAGATTAAAATACTTACTGTTAGAAAATAGGAAACTTTTCAAACAGGGATAAATCAGTCCCAATTCTAAAATTGAAACTCACGAATGGACTTCTCAGCCGTGGACAACATATTTAGAAAGTAATCATTAAAACGCTAAAAATTATAATTCTAATTTTAAAATTAATATGCATTTTTAAAACTTAAATCGCAAAGTGTTTACAAACTTAAATTATTAAATAAATAAAATAATCTTAAAATAATCGTCTCTTTATTTTATCCACCTTAGTAGGGGATTCAGTGTCCTTGTTTGGCTTCGGCTCTAGTGACAAAGATTGTTTTTGTTGCACCTGCTGTAACATATGTTGTTTGAGTTGTTGTTGGAGTTGCTTCTGATATATCTCCGCATAATAGTGTTTGGGGCGGGCAATTTGTCGTCTCAACTTATTCTTGAAAATGGTTTTACGACTGATGGTATGGAAAACATCTGAAGAACACTTATCAGCATTTTGTATTGTTTTATTGATAAGTTCATGTGTCAGTTTTGAAACTTTGTGTAGGCTTTGCGCATGAAGCTTGGTTTCCTCTTTCTCAGCTCTTCCAAAAAAGGATGTTTTTAATTGATCTCTTTTGTATACTTTACTGGACACTCACGCTATACCGCAACCTATTGCGCCGATTAAAATCTAGTAGGGTTTCATTTGACTTTCCATACTTAACAAAATCTTCTTTGTTATTACATTGCATTAAGCCGCTCTATTAAAAGAATTTCTATATGACATAAAAAATTAAATATTAATCCTCAAACATATAATTTATAAACGAAATAAATTTATGACAATACAACAGTTTGTTGTTGTGTAACGCTTTTACAAATTAAGAGATGATTTCTTGTGTGCAAGAAAGTCGCTTGTTAGACAAATATTTTGTGAAATGAATGGGAACAATAAATTAAAAAAGTGGAAAAACACTGAGATAATATAATGAACTAGGGTTAAGTAATAAAATAGAGGTTTAGAAGCGGTACCTGTCATGCATGCCCTAATAATATACTATCGCTTCTGTCAGTTAACCGTTTACAATTTACAGTGTTTTAAAGGTCTCGAAAATGCGTCTAGTGACGCTACTAGTTCTCTACTGAGCCTTAAGTACAACACTGTTAGCAGATTCATGTTGGGTCGATAAGTGATATTCAAAATTTTTTTTACTTAATTATTACAAAGAAGGATGTGTTAACGTCGTTTATACTTTTGAACTAAATAAATCTAAAGAAAATATTTTTGGTTGTAGTGATCTGTAATGTGGCAACTCCACAAACTCATTAAGCCTTTGACAGTTGGAATGCAACCTTACTTTTAGCATTTCCGTTTATCAATCACTTTTTGTAAATCTATCAAAGTGTAAGCAAGCGATAAAGAAAAAAGAAAATAAAGCGTCCTTTATAATATCAGGTGTGGGGTACATCTTTTGAAAAATAGTTAAACTGAAAAGATCAAAAAGTCGAGATAATGGATCTTAGACCCGGGCGCCAAACACTGACGGATGCACTAGATGAGGCCGGTATCAATTTCCCTCCTTCGGCCGCGCTGAGCCAACTACGGGCATTATATGAAGCGCTATTGAAGGAGAAAAATAAAAATAACCACGCTCTAAAACCGGTAAGGGAGGAATATGCAGTGGAGGATGTGAAACAGTATGTTGCCCACTTAGATGATGATGATGATGCCGCTGAAAACGCTACCAAGACACATGTTGTCCCAAACCCTGATGCACAGCAACAAACATGTATTCTGAATCGATACACCGCAGAAACCAACACCGAAGTCTACGTGCCTGATGCCGCCGAAAGTGAAGACGATGCAACTGCTGTTCCGAAGCCAGCTGTAATTGATGCCGCTGCCAGAATGCATACAGAAAAAATTTTCGATTTTCACCCAGATACTGCGTCCGAAGAAACAAAAACTTCGGTTACAGATGTTGAAATCACAGCAACAAATACATGCCCTAGAAGAGGGTTTATCTCACCAAGTCCCGGCACGCAGTATAGACTGGATGGAATTGGATGCTGCTGTTCCTATGTTTAGTGGCGATGACAACCAGGACATAAACCGCTGGTTCTTAGTTTTTGAAGACTATGCGGGAATGTTTTCCCAAAAGGAAAAATGTGTAGCCGTACGCCGACGTTTGGAAGGTACGGCCAAACAGTACGTAACAAACTTAGGCCTGCTACAATTTGATGATTTGAAAAATCGCTTAGTGATGATGTTCAAGCGTACAGTCTCCCGGCAAGAGGTGTACAGGCAACTACAGCAGAGATATTTGAAGCCCGACGAATCGTGCCTCAGCTACCTGGTAGCTATGCAATCGATCGCTACTAAAGCAACATAGAGGAACAAGTACTGGTCAATATGATAATTGATGGTGTGTGGAGTGCCGCCGTCAACAACGCCGCGTCCTGTCAAAGGCTAATACTGCAGTTAAACCGATGTCATCCGAAACCACTGGTAATAAATCCACCGAAGCTGAGGTCCGCTGCTATAACTGTTCCCAATTTGGACACTACCAGAGTCAGTGCCAAAAGCCCAGACGTCCCACGAATTCGTGTTTTGTGTGTGCAGAGGTGAGGCATTTCCATAAAGACTGCCCGAGGAAGAAGAAGACTGATGTAGTCGGAGCCATAGATATTAAGGGGATCAACGCATTCCAATTGGAAGTGTTGCCTTCAGAGAACAAAACAAGCGCACTGGTGTTAATAATTTTTTCTCTTTGTTTGATACGGGTAGCCCAATTAGTTGCATAAGTGAATCGCTGGTGCCATTTGCAATCCCCATTAATAAAACATTACCATCATTTCGCGGCGTTGGAAACAAAGTCATAAAGATGATCGGTCGTGTTGAATGTAATATAATTTTCCAAAACAAAACAGTAGTGTGTAATTTATTTGTCCTGCCAGATTCTGAAGCCATAGTGCCACTTCTAATCGGGCGTGACATACTTAAGAAACTGGATATTCACTTATGTATTAAAAAAATTTCTTATGGAAAAAATTAATTGTTAAAAATGAATTTAAAAATAAAAGTATTAGCGAAACGATACATCGTGCGCTTGTGTTGTTTAAAATTTGTAGAGATACTAAACTTCCACCTGCAGTAGAAAATTTGTTTGATGAACTTCCGTTTGCCATATGTAATGAAAATGATTTTATTGAATCGATTAACCTCGGCAGAATTTTTTCACCTGAAGGAAAACATTTAGAGAATCGCGACAGAATTGCTTCTGAAGATAAGTGTGGTTTAGTTGAAAGCGTTATGGATTTACAAATTATTGACGAGGATGAGGATTGTGAGGAAAACATGGAAATAATTTGCAATGTTGAGGATAGTACGAAGGTAGACCTTGATGAGGGACTGGACATGGCGAGTGTGTTTACATTGAGGTCGATATTGGAGAGGCAGTATTTTGAAAGATTGGGATCTCCGACGCGAAGTGTAGATTATTGTATGGAGATTAGGGTGACTAATGATGTACCGATTTACAGTGGTCCAAGGCGGCTTTCATACCGGGAGCGGTCCGAGGTTAAATTGAAGTTAGATGAACTTTTGCGGAAAGGTATTATACGCCCTAGTGATTCGGCATATGCCTCAACGATTGTATTAGTGAGACGGAAAAATGGGCAGTTGAGGATGTGCGTGAACTACAGGGCCCTGAATAAGATTACGCTGAAGGATAATTATCCCTTGTCCATAATCGAGGACTGCTTGGACTACTTGGGTAACAAGAGAATTTTCTCGACCCTTGATTTGGAAAATAGTTTTCATCAGGTACCAATGCATGAGGGGTCGATAAAATACACGGCTTTTGTCACGCCTATGGGCCAATACGAGTATTGTTATATGCCATTCGGGCTGAAGAATGCTGGTGCCGTATTTCAGCGGTTTATTAATCAAGTTTTAAGGGGTTTTATAGAGTCAGGTAGGATTGTGGTTTACTTGGACGATATAGTCATTGCCACTGAGACTATAGAGGAACATGTAGGTTGTTGTCGGACGTGTTAGGCGTTTTAAGTGATGTGGGATTGAGACTTAATATGGATAAGTGCAAATTTGCGTATCGGGAGATAAATTATCTTGGTTATCAGGTGAATGAGTCGGGCATTAGGCCTAATGAGGATCACATCATATCTATAAGAGAGTATCATGTGCCTACGGGCTGTGAGGGAGTGGAACGTTGTTTGGGACTGTTTTCCTATTTTCGAAGATTCGTACAGGACTTTTCGAGGATATCAAGGCCTCTGAACATATTGAAGAAGAATGGAAATTTTAACTGGACGGACGAATGCAGGGACGCCTTTTTGACTCTAAAAGACCGACTGACGAATGCTTCTGTGCTGGCAGTATACGATCAGCGACGTGAAACGGAACTACATACAGATGCCAGTACTAAAGGTTATGGCTCTGTCCTCTTACAGAAACTGGGTGATGGTAAATTTCACCTAGTGGCTTACTTCTCTAAGTGCACTTCTCCGGCGGAATCGAGGTACCATAGTTTTGAATTGGAAACCATGGCCATAATATATGCACTGAGAAGATTTCGTATATATTTGGAAGGGATACCTTTCACTATTGTGACCGTCTGTAATTCCCTTACACTGACACTGAGTAAGAAATTAATGAACCCCAGAATCGCCAGGTGAGCTTTAGAGTTAGAAAACTATAACTATAGCATAAGGCAGAGGAGAGGGGAATTGATGACTCACGTCGATGCACTCAGCCGGGAATCTGTTATGGGAGTTATAGATGAGAATGAAGTTGACGTGAATATTCAGATTATGCAGTCTAGGGATCCGAAGATACGGGACATTAGCAGGGCGCTTGAACAGGGTGAGAAAGAGGGGTTTCTGTTGGATAATGGTTTAGTATTTAGAATAGGTAATCTGGGATAGAGGCAATTATACGTCCCCGAGGAATTGGAGGAGAATGTAATGAGATTAATGCATGAGAAATATAGTCATGTTGGTATTGGGAAATGTATGGACATGATAAGCAGATATTATTGGTTCCCTAATATGAGGGACAAACTGAATAGATTCATAAGAAACTGCCTCAAATGTATTTACTATTCGGGGCTACATAGAAGGAATGAACGGAACCTATACAACATTGAGAAGAAGGCTATCCCTTTCGACACCTTGCATATTGACCACTTTGGCCCATTACCAGCAGTTAGGTCCAAACGTAAACACATACTGGCAGTAGTAGACGCATTTACGAAATTTACTAGGCTTTATGCTGTGAACTCGCCGGGGACGAAGGAGGCATGTTGTGCCTTACGGAAATATTTTATGGACTATAGTCGCCCTAGGCGAATCATTAGTTACCGCGGTACGTGTTTTACTTCTGATGAATTCAGTAGATTTGTAACTGAAAGGAATATTGTTCACGTGAAAACATCGGTAGCTTCTCCACAGTCAAACGGTCAAGTAGAGAGGATAAATAGAGATTTGAGGGCTATGCTATCGAAATTATCTGAGCCAACGGAACATTGTGATTGGGCGGATAAACTGTCGCAGGTGGAGTTCGCCATTAATAACTCGCTGCACAGTGCTACAGGACAATCGCCAGCTATGTTACTATTTGGGGTCGAACAACGGGGAGATATAGTTGATGAACTGACAGAATACTTACAGGATAGGTATGAGGATTTTAATAGGGGCTTAAGGTCAATGAGAGAGGATGCTTCGGAATCCATAAGGATGTCCCAGGAGAATAATTTAAAGTATTTCCATGTTCATCACAAACCGCCAAAATCTTACAAACCTGGAGACTTAGTTTTCTTAAAGAATGTTAATACAACCCCAGGAGTCAATAAAAAATGAATACCGAAGTACCGCGGCCCATACGTAATTCAGAAGCAATTTGGAAATGATCGTTACGAAATATCTGATATAGAAAATTGCCAGGTGACACAATTACCCTATAGAGGTGCAGTGGATTCAACTCGATTAAGAAAATGGTTGGAAGTAAAGGACTCGGTAGAAGACAAATTATCCGAAACTGAAGGCAACACGAGTGAATACGAGGACTATGAGTTTCTGGAAGATGAGTTTTCACAAGATGTGCCGCAATCGAAGTCGATTGCCTAGTCAGGTTGGCCGAGATTGTAGTGATCTGTAATGTGGCAACTCCACAAACTCATTAAGCCTTTGACAGTTGGAATGCAACCTTACTTTTAGCATTTCCGTTTATCAATCACTTTTTGTAAATCTATCAAAGTGTAAGCAAGCAATAAAGAAAAAAGAAAATAAAGCGTCCTTTATATAATATTGAAAGCTCTGGCTGAAAGAAAATTTTCTGATAAAAATGCCTCAGTATGGCTTTGAGATATCTGATAGATTTAATGCGCTGCACTTTCTGTATCCGAGAGCAATAAGTTTTAAAATATAACACAATAAATCCAAGGGACATTGAGTGCGACGTTTCAAGTCTCTAAAATTGAGATAAAACTTCCAAACCTTTTTAACCAGTAAGCGTTGTTTTGAATAAGTTTGCTCCTCCATATAATTCGTATGAAATGACATACCAAACCAATCGTAAAATAAGTGTTTAATCAGTTATCGATCAGTACTGTCAATTTGGAAATATGAGTGCTAATAGGACGGTGAAAGCAATATAATTGTACTTTAATTAAAAAATTATAAATGGCTTAAATCATAGCAGCTAGAAACATAATTTCATTTCACAACGCCGAGACACATTGAATCCGTAATGAGTAAATTTTACTAACTAACAGGAACGCAATATGTGTATTTCTCAGTGAGTTAGCTGTTCCTTTTTTTGTTCAATCGATATAACAAATAATTAATTAAATAAGCAATTAAATAAGTTTAATTGCTTTGCTTTGAATGATTTGAGGTCTGCATTGTTCCGAAATCCGTATATGTGGGTTAAATAGTTGAAGTGACTTTGTGTAAGGGATTGAAAAATTATAAGTTTTGTTGTTGTGTCTAACTTGTGTCTTAATTTATACAATATTCCAAGTGCAGGTGATATTTTGGATCTAATATGTTCGATATGATGATGCCACTTCTAAAATTTCGTTACCATCTATTCGAATGTTTATATTGGTATTGAAATTTGGCCTGGGCATGAATCTAATAAATTTAGTTTTACTTGAATTCAACATTAATTTATTTATTCGTGCGAATTCCGATGTTAAAGCTTTGTCACGTTCGACATAAGTTTTTAGTACTATATTTTCTTTGTAGGGGTACAATATACAAATGTCATCTGCGTACATGAACATTCTTCCATTTAATTCCAAATTATTAATATCGTTTAAATATATGGCAAAAAGTAGAGGCCCCAAAACACTACCTTGTGGAACACCATATTTTACGTTTTGTACCGAACTCTTACTTGTATTTATCTGTACGAATTGTTTTCTATTTGTCAGATAGCTTCTTATATTGCTTCCTCGAATCCCATAGAATTTTAGTTTATTAAGCAAAATGGAGAGATCAATTGTGCTATCGGAACGTGATGTAACATAATGTAATAGTAATGTCTACTGAACGTAAAAATGTAAGAGCAATTATAGAGAACGTATCATATGTTTTTAGGTAAACAAAACAATAAAAGAAATAAACAAAATCAAATAAAGAATTAAAAATTGCAAAAACTAAACGACAAAAATTCAGATATTGATATAAAAGACATGTTTTTGGGTTTGAGTTTTTATTTTATTATTTATTGTTTTTTAAACATATTTAATATTAATTCCAAATTTTAATAACTTTTTTTAACTCCTTTTATCATTTTCAATATGACGTCATTTGTTTTTCTTTAATTCAGCTGTTTACCAGTGTTATCACTACAGCGTTTTTTGATTCAATTCAACGATTTTATATTTATTTAAAGGTATTTATTAAAAGTTTTATGTACTGTTTCTGTAAGCCAAATAATTATACTTTCAAACAAGCACCAACTAAAATTGAGTGTTTTTGATTGTATTTTCCATATAAATAGACAAGCAAGTGAAATCGTTTATTCTACAGAAACAGGTCAGGTATTTCGGGAACCAAATTTGTACGAATGTAAAAACGTTTTTATCTTCTCTAGTAAAAGTAAAATGCAAACTGAAATGCTTTTCGAACGCTTTAGTTAAAAGTCGATAACTATATTTTTCTCATATAAAATAAAAATAAACACTATATGTCTACATAATGTAATAATAAAATCAATTATAATTTTGGTTTTTAAAATATGTGAAGTTTTATTTGAAAAGAATTCCACATACAGGAAAACATAACATACGTACAAAATGTAAATTCTGAATTTATAATTTCAATTTTCAGTTTTGGTGGTTCTTAATATTGACATGTTGTTAATACTGCTAAACAGATGTCACGTAAATATGTAAGAAAATTCTATTTTTTACAGATTCTTGTTCCGGTTACATTACATTACATTTCTATAACCATTTGTATTGCTTTATACATAACAAAAACGATCAGCTGTTTCTTACTTTTGCGATTGCATTCGGTTAATGTAGATTACCTGAACCTTCATGCTTAGCACAGCAACACTTCAAAATTAAACCTTTAAACTGCATTGTATTGTTGTTGTGAACAGCGTTGCCAACTTTGACAATTTCTTAAGTCAAATTTATTAAAATGACGATTGACGATTTTTCATTTTTCCCGCGAACAAAAATGACGATTTTTTAAAAGCAAAACATATGGTAACCATTTTTTCCTAAAATTCAAATTTTGTAAGTCTCCTTTTGCAATGTAGAACATGTATGCTTTTTTTGTGTGAAAAGGAAAGAGAAAAGTATACTGTATACAGTTTTATTCCATAACATAGTAACCTGTAAAATTTTGTCAGTTAAAAAAACGCACAGGATAAATTATGTACAAGTTTATCTGAAAGAAAAAAATACACTTACATATAATTGAAAAATGGATAAATTTGTTATTAGAAGTGGTAAGTTTTTGTTCATTTAATGTAAATTAGTATATTAAATTAATATACATATTTATAGAACCAACAATCGAAATTGAAGAAGAGCCCGTATGTCTAGAAAAAAAAACACAAAATAAAAGATGCGTGGCTCGAAGACCAAAAGTAAATTCATGGGCAGTTAAAAAAGATTCGAGCCTTTATTGCAAGGTTTGAAATCCATATTGAAAATATCATCTGGATGGTCAGATGTAAGTCGACATATGGAAACTCGAAAGCATTCAAAGGCAGCAAATTTTATTTTGGATAACCAGCCAACAATTTCATCATTTTTCAAAACGGATCCTTCAAAAGGAATAGAAATAAAACTATCTTTATTTCTAATTGAACATAACGTTGCATTTGCTACCATGGATCATTTGTCAAAGCTGGTAAAAAACTCTTTTACAGATTCCGATTATGCAAAAAACATATCGATTGGAAGAACAAAAGCTACAGCCATTATAAAAAATGTTGTCGGTAAAACCCAGCTCCAAACAATATATGAAATCATAAATACCAATGCTTTTTCGTTATGTATAGATGCATCTATTGATACAGTAACAAAAAACTGATGTGTCTGGTATCAAGAGTTTGTCTAGATTTTAAAATATATGATTTCTTCTTTGGTTTGATTGAAGTCGATAAATGTGATGCATCAATATTTTTTGGATAACAAGATTGACTTTCAAAAACACATGATAGGCTTTGTCGCAGATGGGGCTCCCAATATGACAGGAAAAAACAATTCCGTGGCAAGCCATTTTAAAAAAGAAATACCTAATTTGTTTATTTTAAAATGTGTGTGCAATTCTTTAGCACTGTGCTCATCATATGGCTGTTTGAAGCTGCCATCATCAGTGAAAACTTTGACTCGTAATATATATAATTACATTTCAAACAGCCCTAAAAGAAATAATCAATTTCAACAAATTCAATCTATATTGGAATTCAAACCGAAAAAACTTCTTCATCCTTCACAAACCAGGTGGCTTTCACTGGAATCAGTTGTTAACCGTTTACTTGAACTTTTCGAGCCACTAAAAATTTATTTTGGATTCGCGGTCAATATTGATCTTATGGACACAGCCGAAGACATACTAAATAATTTGAATGGTAATCACCAGTTATATTTTTATTTTTTAAAGTGTATTCTTCGTCTTATAAACAATGTCAACAAACTTTTTCAAAGTGAAAGTGTACAAATGCAAAATATATACAGTGAGTTGTCCAGATTGTTAAAAACCGTCTTATCAAATTTTGTGAAAGGATTAAACTTCATTGAACCAAGCGTAGTTTTAAACAAAAAAAAAATTATTCAATTTAACAATTAGCCAAACTTTTTCTAAATTTATTAAATGGTAAAAAATATCAAGAACTTGATAATGAAGTTCGAGAATTACGTAATATGAAATTCACCGAACTCGAAACATTGGCGTTTTGGACAAATGTTTCTAATTTAAACAGAGTCAATAATGCAAACGCCTTCCCAATTTTAACACAATTTGCTTCGAGTATAATGGCACTACCACGTTCGTCGGCCAACTTTGAAAGAATTTTTAATATTGCAAATTTAAATAAAACAAAAACCAGAAATGCTTTGGATTCTTCAACATTACAAGGAATATTATTTTCAAAAGATTATCTTAAGTTAAATAATTCTCAGTGTTTTAATATCGCAATTAAAAATGACTTATTAAGAAAATGTTACACAGAAATGTACCAAAACAGTCATATAATACCAAAACTAAATTAATTATCTTTTTTTTATTAAATAATAACTTTATTTACATGTAACTAAAATAAAAATTTATAAAAAGTTAAAATTTTTTTTGTTATTTTTGTCTTGACGATTTTTTTTAAATTGACGATTTCTCCAAAAGTTGGCAGCACTGGTTGTGAAAAAGAAAAGATAAAACATATGTTTTATGCAATTCAGGTAGCGAAAATCAAAAATATTATGATATTCTTTAAACTCTTCTCAGTCTGCACGTGTGAGTACAGTTTTATCAGCACATTAACAAAATACCATTTTGCATTTATTTTTAAAAATGTAAAACTTGTAAACAGTTTACGAATCGCACTCAAACTATATGGACGTGTTTTTTTTGCTCTGTACGCGCCAGGTTAAAAAATATTAAAATTAAAAGGAAAGAGGCCTTCCAGGTTTTAAAACTTTAATTTATTAAAATCAATAGCGTGGAACCTCCTCCGATTTGAAAAAAAAACTTTAAAGTGATTAAAATCAAAAAGTAAAACAATGTTATAAAAAAGATATACGCAAACTTAAACGAAATCAACTGAATAAAAATAAAATACCAGTATGAAAATAAAATATGAAAAAGAAAATTTAAAATAAGCATAACAACGAAATAAACAACAATACGAAAAATTCGAAAACCACAAAAAAAATACAAACAATTAGAATGCAAAATAACTACAAGCAAAGGGTATACAATATATTTGTGGCATTATATTATAATAGCTTAAGTCGAAATTTCGTGTTCAGAGATATTTAGGAGTTTGTCTAAAATAAATTGTGTTTGTAAAATATAAATGCGTATAGTTTTATTAATAATGACATTTTATACATGAAATTTGGCTGAGTGATATATCTTGAAGAAGAGAATAGGAATATGTAATAAAATGAAAAAACACATGTGTGTCAACTTAAGCCATTATCATTTATTGTTACGGATATGTATAGAGTGTGCATGTTATAAAAGGTTTAAAATACTTTTTCTTTACATTTCCTGATGCGGGGTGTAAGATCAGAGAAACTTTAGGCTTTACTCTCAGAGAAATAATTTCATTACTCTGCATTACCCCAGTCTGCAATTGGATTGTTTTTTTTTACAAAATCACCAAAATTGTTTGACGACGATAAACTGATTCATCAACTTAGTGCTTCAAAAGGGACCAAAAAAAGACTCATTTAAAGAACAAAAAACTGGGAAAATATACGGAATCAGATTAAACATGTTGCGACTCCTTTTGTAAAAATTTACATCATTTTATATACATTTTTATCTCTGTCGTTACTTAAGCCGAAAGTTCATACCATTGAAGCCTTTCGTACTCCTTAGTAGCACAATACAATGTAATTTTTAACTTTTTCTTTCAAGAAATTAAAAAATATTGGCAACTTTCAGCAAGAAAATTTTTTTATGAGCAGTACGTCTTATTTTGATCTTGTAGTCTTTAGCTTTTTAATTACCTCTTGCACAAGAAACTATATTAAACGCAAAATAAATGTTTATTTACATTTAGTTTTTCTACTTTAACCGCCAGTTTTCACTCTGTATATCTGTTGCTTCTAACACATTTGATTCGCAGAACATTATAACATTTTGTTCCCTCTAAATTGGCCTATGCTTTTATGTTATGAAGGTTTTTCATCTGTCAAAAGTTTCGTATCTGCATGCCTGTGGTATGGACTTTCGGCTTAAATAATGAAATAGAACTACTTTGTTCATATAGGGGTTGTTTTTTGTTTGTGATTTTAGTTTTTACTTTTCATTGCAGTAAACAATCAGTTGCTGTTGTGATCGCAAAGGATTAACATTGTGCCAAGTGTTTTGAGCAGAAAGTGAAAATAATTATAAGAAAGAAAAAAGAAGCAATTCACTCTAAAACCATGTATTGAAAAATAAAAAGGAAAAACTAAAAGAAAGACAAGTTTATTTAGAAAAAACTATAATTTTTAATTAAAACGGATATTTGTTAATGTGGAAGAAAAAAGAAAACTAACTAAACACTGGACAAAGAAATTAAATACAAATGACAATAAAGTGTTTGAGTTTTTTTATTTAAACAAATAAAAGGAACCGATAATAAAGTACAATGTTAAAGTGTGACACGAGTGTTTCAAGGAAAGGCAAACAAACCTATGTCGGTAATATTTGTTTTGCTCAACACAGCAACACATTAAAATTGAACATTCAAACTGCATTGCATTGTTGTTGTGAAGGCGAAAAGAACATATTATTTATGCAACGCATGTAGTGAAAATCAAAAGCATTTTGATATTCTTCAAACTCTTCTCAGGCTATACATATGAATACAGTTTACCAACACATTAACAAAAACGGCGATTTTGGTACATTGTTTGATGTGTGGCCGGGCAACTTAAGAAAGAGAAAAATATAGAGCAAGCAAACCAGAAATTCACAGAAAGTTCAGTAACATAAACAACAGTGATAATTACAACAACTGCAATACTGAGAAAATAAATCAAAGACGAGCAAAAATCTTCAGAACGAAAACAAGTTTTTTTGTTAAAATAACTTAAAAAAAATAAGTACAATTGTGAAAACGAAGAGAAATTGTGATGATGCGGTTGGAATAAAAAGAAGAAAAGTAGAGTGATGAAGAAAATAAAAAGTGCAATTTATTCAAACATAAAAATATAAAAAAACGGAAGTATTAAAGCAAAAAGAACGGACTGAAGAACATTTTTGTAGAACGTTTATTTTTAAAGCCTAATAGGCATAAAATAAAAATGTGTTATTAAGACGAAGAGAAAAAATTAAAACAATAATGAACACCAGATCACCTATATTTTTTTATTATTAATTTATTTTAGTAATAAGAATAACAGAAGTAAATGTTTGACAGAAGTACAGCTTTGAAAAGAAAAAATTAACTGTAAAACTATTATCAGAACGAAGAACAGTAAAAAACCGGGATAATAAAAATAACTCACAAATATAAGAACTTTTATGAAAATAAAACAAATTAAAGAAAACAAAAAGAAGCCATATCTGCAATAGAGACGAGAAATCAGCGAATGCCAGCTCTACTACTAGCTACTTATTTGGAATCACGTTCGAGTATGGTAAATAGAAGTAAGGAAAATTCATAAAAATATATTTTTATTTAAATTAAATATAGTATACATAGTTCTATGATATAATATAATAATAATTAATTGTATAAGAAAAAAATCATTGGAAATTTCATACTTATTTTATTATAGTTACTAACAAATAATATTTATATAAAATTTCTAATATTTATAGTATATCAGCATAAAAAATTTCATTACCTATCATAATAATTATTAATTATTTTTTCTTCTGATGTTGCTTTGTTTTTTTTCGTATGAATCGGTTTATTTTAATATTACACTTCTTTCGAAATTCTATTGGCTAAGAGAAGAAAAGAACAATAGGAACAAAACTTATATTTTACGGAAAGTTATCAATAATACTACAGTAGTTTTGACTTACCTGCACAACTAACTTTTGCAAGAATTATTGTGCAGATAAGCCAAAAATGCAGATAGATTACCTGTCGTTATTTTAAGAACCTTTTATTGAGTAATAGTAAAAAATATACATACAAGATATGTAAAAATACGTTATTCACAGAGTTGGAATATATAGTAATAATAAACAGTGGTGTTACAAAAAAGAAATTTCATGTTTACAGAGTTCACATAAGATCAATTTCATTATTCAGATTATGCACATTAATATTCTCAATATTAAAAATATTGCATACTAAAAAATTAACTTCACAAATGTTAATTAAATTAAACCTATTGAATCTACATTCTAATCTAAATTCATTAGTTTAACTCTCCGGAGAGGCTTGGTTAAAATATCAGCTAACATAAAATTTGTAGGGCAATGAATAAATGAAACTTTTCCAGATCTATATAGATCGCGAATAAAATAATACTTAACATCAATATTTTTGCGCCTTGGCGTAATTTTCTCATCCTCAAGCATCTTCAGCCAGCTTTGATTATCTTTACCAATTATAGGCCTCAATACCTCTATACCAAATTCTCCAAGTAATTGGGTAATCCATAGCAGTTCGTGGGATGCTTCAGCAAGAGTCCCAAAACTCGGCCTCTGTGGATGACAAAGTTACATTTGTCTGCCTTCTACTTGCATAGCTAATAACGGCATCGCCAAGTTTAAGTCGGCGATCAGCAAACCCTTTGAGCTGTAAAATGGACTTCGAGCCCACACACACTCTTAGTGCCTCTCAGGTATTTAAAAACTCTCTTAACCTCTGTCCAGTCCTCGACAGTTGGGCCACTTATCTTTCTGGATAATACAGATACAGCTAGAGCAATATGCTTTAAATAACCAGGATCTATTGGTATAGGTGAAGTTTTTGCATCTTGAAGACTGAATTCTTTCAATACTCTGTCAATGTACTCTTCTTGAGACAGATAATATAATAATAATATATTATATATCGAAGCTAAGTTGTATTCCCAAATAAAGTTTTAGATCATCAAACTCTGTTATTTCAAAATGTAATTTAGGTTATTTGCAACGTTTTGGATTTGGTCATTCGATTTTGAAAGAACAATGATGTCATCGACATAAATTAGTACAAATGTTGTTGAATCACCTTCACCCTTTGTATAAACACAGAGTTCCACCTTTCCCATTCTGAATCCCGAATTCACAAAAATTCTATTTATTCGAAGATTCAACATCGTGCCGATTGCTTCAGGCCATACAAACTGTGAATCAACTTACAGACCAAACCCTCTTCTCCCGGCATAACAAAACCTTCCGGTTGTTTCATATAAATTTCAGAATTCAACTCACCGTATAAAAATGCCGTCTTTACATCAATATGACAAACTCTCATCTTCCTATTGCTCACTATTGCCAATAAAGTTCGGAATGATGCTTGCTTTACTACGGGTGCAAAAATTTCATTATAATTTTACCCGTACTTCTGCGAGAAACCTTTCGCAACCAGTCTTGCCCTGTACTTTTTCACACCATCAGCGGTTTGTTTTGTCTTAAAGACCAATTTGCAGTCGATTGCTTTACAACGTTCGGGTAGCTCTACCAAGTCCCAGGTTCGTTTATTTTCAAGTGCTTCCATTTCTTCTTTCACAGCGTTTAACCACTTTTTGTTGTCAGATCCTGATACAGCTTCATTATAAGCACAAAACACAATTATAAGTTACAGGGTCTTCATTGAAGCAGACTTTGTATCCGTATTTTTTTTATTTAATAGCTAATTGGTATATTTCTACTTTGCTTTACAAAACGGGAATGAATTTTGGTATTTAAAATATTAATTAAGAACTCAGCAAAAGGTTTACAGTTATTCTTTTGCTGCTGTTGTTGTCATTTAATATATAAAAATAACTTGTTTTAATGTAATGCTATTTACGAATAAGATGTTAAAAGCTTTACTTAATTGAGTGATACTTAAATTAAGTATTCCTTCATAAGTAAATACCCTACAAAAACAAACAAAAAATAATATCAGTTTTAAATTCAGGTTCCGATGAGATCTAAAAAAATAATACATTTTACTTTATATATATTTAAAAGCTGTAAATATATCAATACTTTTTCACATATATAGATCTCATTTTTCTTTTTTTCCCCTTTAGCTCAATAGCTAATATTTCAATTTTTAATTTCACAGACGCTATCTCCAACTTATGTTTTTCATTTGCTCTACGATTTTCACCTTCATAAAAGACCTGTTGCAATTTAAGTAATCTAACTTTTTCTTCTTCCATTGACGTTTTTTTATTCTTATGAGAAATAAATAGTTCGTTAGAAAATTTTCGTTTAACTGCAGAAGAATTAAATTTTACTTCGCTTGAAGATGGTTTGATAGCGGGTTTGCTTTTTAATTCAGGAAGTTCCTTGCATTCCGACATCGTGCTCACTTCGAGTTCGTCAGGAAAATCCTCTTCCAAGAGAGAATTGTTGTTCACAGTATCCATATTGTCAAGAAATCACAATAAAATAACAAATAATTTTAACTAAGTTACACATTTTCTTACCGTCATTATCGAATGGATTGTACAATCCTGTTGCACTGTTTCCAACCACAGATAATATTTTTTCTGAGACTGCAGATACCGATGCATTGGAAGGTGTACCGCCACCAGTACGGTATGTCTCACGCTTTTCAGTGACCAGCTGCATTTTAGACTTTCGCTTCATATTGTCGTACTTGTCCCTTAATGTTTTCCAGGGACGGTGTATTCCACTCTGGCTCTTAAAGGATTCTTCCAACGGAACTTACGCATACAACCGAATACCAAATCTAAAAAGACTACACGAAAACAGACTGGACTATTCGCCTTCGGGCCCCACGTTTGGCGCCATTTTATAATGTGAGAGATGAGATTTTGAGAGATGATAAAAACAAAAAAATGCAAAATTAATATCAAAGAGAAATTTGATATCAAAGCGGAAGATGTTACCATCCGAAACAGCTTGGCTCTGTGAGGCCAGATAGTCTGCGTCGCTGGTATGCTCGCGTTTGCCGGGCTGAAGCTCGCCGGACGGGGTGGTCCTTGCCGACTATCTGCCCATCAACCTCTCTCACATATATAAAAAATCATACCAGCTTTGAAAGAAAACAAGAATGATGGAAAAGAAAATGCATAGGGACCCGAAAGCGACACTGACACTATGGGGACTGAAACCAATTAAGGGAATAATTTACTTACACAAACGCCAATGAGGAAAGCTCACAGATGTTTTTGGAGCTATACTGCCCACCCCCAGGAATCCAAAGGATCCCACCATGATAGTTCAAAACTCTTGAGAACTATCCCAGAAACTTACTAACCGCCGTATATCCCGCCACTATCCAATCAACTTACCTGTTTTCCCTAACTAATTAGTCATAATGCTAACAATTCAATTTCAGTTACATTTATTAATTTTTTAAACTAACCATATCAATATACAAATTACTTATATTCTATTCTTAACCAAAACAAATATAACTATATATATATATATGTATATATATGTAGTTCCTTTCCTTTCTCTACCCCTTCCCCTCTTATGAACATAACTCAATTATTAGGGCGTTTACGTACAAAAAAAAAAAACTTCAACCTCTATAACAGAGCTCCACTATACGGCTGAACTACGCCCTTACGTCAAAAACTACTATATATATCTATATATATTTATTTATTTAAAATATATATACATATATATACATATATCTCAAGGAAAAAGAAACGAAAAAGGAAATGCAAAAAGGAACCCTAATCATAAGCTAAACTTTACAATCCCTTATTTCTCTGAATTAACTGAATTAATACTATTTATACGTTTAGGTGAATATCGATATATATGTATATACTTTTACCTCGGAAGCGGGACTTCAGGGTTGTGGCTGTGCCTCACCGACTTACAGTTGTGGTTGAAAATGTAGAGCTGAGGTTATAGTTGATAAGATTATAATTGATGGACGTGTTCTGTAGGTTATAGCTAATGTGTACGTTGAATTGTTGCTGTAAAATTGATGAGCGTGTTTTATAGGTTATAGGTGATGAGTAGGTGATGTGCACGTTGAACTGTTGGTTGAGCTGTTGCTATAACTGGAGAGGTTATGATGAAAAAGTAGAGTTGAGGTTATAGTTGGTAAGATTTTAATTGCTGAACGTATTCTGTAGAGGTTATAGCTGATGAGTAGGTGGGGTGTACGTTGGGCTGTTACTATAACTGTATAGGTTATGATGAAAAAGGTAAAGTTGAGATTATAGTTGGTAAGGTTATAATTGATGAACGTGTCTTATAGGTTATAGCTGATGATAAGGTGATGTATACCAGAGATCAGCAATGAATCGCTTTTTCGCTACTCATCAGCACTCATGCAATTTTGAGTATGAGTGAGTCAACAGTATTGAAATCCAACTACTCTGATTCATTCGTATTCACTACACCATTGATTTATAAGTATAAGTTGCATTTAGTATGAGTACAACGTTGACATCAAACTCATAACATTCGAACTATGTTTGATTCATACGCCTACTCATTCAGATTCATAAATTTAGAATAATACTTATAATACTTATAAATGATTCGAGTGATTCGAATCATTCATCAAAATTTACAGTCTTAGTTGTTGTTGCATTTACAAAAAAAGAAGAAAGTCACATAAACAAAAAAGACAAAGACAGCAAGGAGAGCAAACACACAACTTTCATATGAGTATTGTAGTGTTCGTACGCGAATCATACTTATTTTGTGATTCGTATATGCGATGAGTCGTGGAGAGTCCAAATCAATAACATCGTGCGTATTGTTAAGTACGAGTACCATGAGTATTTCAAACTTTGAGTATGAGTAGGATGGGTATGACATTTAAATAAGTATGAATGCGTATAAATATCAGAAATTATAAGTATGATTCGAGTCTACTCATCGTTTTGAATACTCATTGCTGACCTCTGATGTATACGTTGAGCTGTTGCTATAACTGGAGAGGTTATGATGAGAAAAGTATAGTTGAGGGTCTAGTTGTTAAGATTATAATTGCTGAACGTATTTTGTAGAGGTTATAGCTGTTAAGATTATAATTGATGAACGTATTTTGTAGAGGTTATAGCTGTTAAGATTATAATTGATGAACGTATTTTGTAGAGGTTATAGCTGAGAATTATAATTGATGAACGTATTTTGTAGAGGTTATAGCTGAGGAGGTTGTCCCGTAAAAAAGTATAGTTGAGCATGTAAGGCATGGAGAAGATGATGAAGTGATCATGAGTATCACCCCTCGTCTCCTCTTTTTTATTTTACTACTTTTATTTTATTTATATATTTTCTTTTCTTGGAATAACTTCAGTATGTTTTTTTATATTTTTTTTTCTATGTTCACCGCCAGACAACCTACCTCCACGCCGGCTCAGAATAAAAAAGAGCGCTACCCCTATTTTTTTCATCGAAATCTTCTTGTGGGCGCCTTTTCGGTATGCCGTTAATTTTCTTCGTTCAGTTTTTCGTTCAAAGGCATATATCTGTCTCTGTTTGCCTCCCTAAATATCTCTCATTTATTGCAACCGGCGTTGCCAATCGCTACCACACTCTTTTCAGTGTTGCCGCTTGACTTATACTAAAGCTTAACCCTTAAACATAACACACGTGACATTTTGTTTTCCGTTTGTTTTTCTTTATATTAATTAAAGGATTTAAATTTTCTCACTTTGTTTTGTTATAATATTGATTTAAATAACTCAATAATTTAATAAGATAATAATAAGTTTAGCCTACTTTATAATCAGGATCATCCCACGGCACGTTGAATTTTTCCCTTTCTACTCGTACTCAGGATTCAAAGTTGCGCACTCTCTGTGGATGCGTGGCCTCCTCCTATAGAAGTTCTCCACTAAGGGTTCGTTCGGTTGCGGTCTTGCATGCGTAGATTTTATTCTACTGGCGAAGGTTGCTTCGAAGTTGCTAGTGTATTTTAATTTATTTTTTATTTTCACTTTGTTCATGCGGCACTTCTTGAGGGCCTTTGAAAGTTGTTAGTGTTTTTAAATATTTTTCCACTTTTTCGCGTGGCACTTCTTGAGGACCTTATTTACGAAAGAAAAAAATTTCACTATACTCGCGTGACGTTAACTTCCAACCGCGAACCGACTGTTGGGCGCCAATTAATAAATTGTTTGTTAATTTATTTAAAAAAAAATATTTTTTTGGCCAAAGGCCGTACTTTATTGGTTCACTATTTTTTAAGAACTGATTTTACAATTTTAATTTTCTTATAACTAAACCTCAATAACTTGATCAAGTCACGTTGCAACAACAGGTGAGTAACTTATTTTTTGGGTGTCAGCAAGTTGATAAAAGCGCATGTAATTAGTGCACCGGTATTGTCATGACATGTTGTCAGCATTTTTTGTAATTGCGCGTGTAATGTTGTTGGTATGTTTTCTATAATGTGGGAAACATATTTTTTGGAGTTTTAAATGTTTACGGCGTTAACTTATATAATATTTACATAAGTATATGCATTTATTTTGTCCATATACAATGCCTAGGCATATATACCTTATCGATGTTTTTTTTTTTTTGTCTTGAGCCGGAGGTGGGAATCTTCGAAAGTCACTTTTGTTCCAACAAAAGAGTGCACGATTCACCATCACTGGTGCCTACGTACTAAACCCACCCCCTACATACTTCAACCACTCTCCCCCCGCGGGACTGCCGTAAGGTATTACTTCGCGGAGGGCTGGTTAGCTTTAAAGCTTTATCACATTAATTCAAATTTCGCCTCCGTTCCTCCAGTCTTCGGAGTGCTATCATAACTTCAGCCATTTTCTGGCTATATTGACTCCATAGAATTCTACAGTTCAACAGCTCTTCCATTAGCCGGTTTGGTCCTAAATTCGTTTCTCCCGGCCATCTAAATCTGGGACAGCATGTTAGAATATGCTCCGCATCTTCCTCCTCATCTACACAGTTTGGGCATATAGGAGAAGTGTCATGACCAAATCTGTGCAGGTACTTCCTGAACCACCCATGACCAGTTAGAAACTGGGTCACGTAGTAGTTCAACTCGCAATGTCCGTTCTTCATCCAAAGGGTTACATCAGGCACAAGACGAAATGTCCATCTTCCCTTTAGACTGTTCTCCCATCGTGACTGCCATTTGTGCATGGAAGTCCTTCGTTCCTCCGCTTTTATAGCTGCTATTTGTCCCGGGTACTCGAGACGGCGAAGGTATATCCTTCTCATCTCATCCGCCAGTATATCTATTGGTATTGTCTTTGCCAATACCAAAACTGCTTCATCAGACACTGTCCTGAAGCCAATTATCTGTCTAATCGCGCTTAGACGATACACCGAGGACAGTATCCTCCTCGTCGTCCCCACTGAGAGTGCCTCCGACCATATTGGGCAAGCATACAGCATTATCGATGTTACTACAGTCGAAATTATTCTCCTTTTAAATGGACCTGGTCCTCCAATATTTGGCATCATCCTCGCCAGTGCTCCCTGTGTTACAGATGCCTTTTCACCGATGTATTTCACGTGCTCCTTGAAGTTTAACCTGTCGTCGATCGTTGTGCCTCCAACGGTCAGTTCCATCTTCTCCACTATCTTCCGGCCGCTTATCAAGACGGCCTCCGTTTTATGTGCAGCAAGTGTCAAACCTGCCTCATCCAGCCATGCTCCAGCAGTTCGAATCGCTGTGTTCGTTTTCTCCTCTATTTCTCCTACCGTTTTAGCTACCGAGACTATGGCAATGTCATCTGCAAAGCCCAGAATTGTTGTCCCGCTTGGCAATCGCAGTCGAAGTACTCCATCGTACATAATGTTCCATAGTAGTGGCCCAAGTACAGAGCCCTGCGGTCACTACGTATTCCTGCTCTCCTTCATCCGTTAGGTATATTACCTTCCTGTCCTGAAAGTAATTGTTCAGTATCTCCATTAAGTATGGCGGCGTAGCCATGTTAAAGAGGGCTCTCATAATCCGCCCCCAATTCGCTGAGTTGAACGCGTTTCTAATGTCAAGTGTGACAACCGCGCAGTATTCCTTGGTGCCAAATCTCCATCTTTCGCCCTCTCTTGCATCTCTTGCAATGTCGACCACTCTTCTTATCGCGTCAATAGTGGACCGTCCTTTCCTAAATCCGTATTGCAGGTCCGAAAGAGCTCCTCCTGCCTCGGCACACGTCAGTAGTCGATTGTATATTATCCTCTCCAGTATTTTTCCCATCGTGTCAAGTAGACAGATGGGTCGATACGACGATGGTTCCCCTGGTGGCTTGCCAGGTTTTGGAATGAAAACCAACTTCTGCTTCTTCCATCTACGTGGAAAAACACCCTCGACGAAGCACTTGTGGAAAACCTTGGCGAACATCCGGTCTGAGCCGGATAGCCGCCTTATACCTTATCCATGTACACGCATGCATATGCACACATATGTATACCTGCATATATAGAGGATGTCCCCATATTAAATAAGACAAGAAATAAAAATGTATACGTATGTATATATGAATAAATGTACAATCAGGGTACCAAATATTCACTCATTTATCACTCACGCTCAAGAAAAAGAATTTTGGTTTGTTATCTTTCATTCGTGAAACAAACAAAAATAAACGTTTGCTTTATTCATTCATGTGTGATACTGTTAGTAATGTTTTTTATTTTCGTTCAAAATTGAGAGAATAAGAAAAACATTTTTTCATGCACATGCACATTTTTGAGAAATAACATTTTTGTAAAAATCTCACAAATGAAAGAGCATAAAGTTTTATTTTGCACTAGCATTCGAAAATGTGTCATATATGACTCATTGGACAGCGAAGTTGTTAAACTAAACCGTTATGACAAAAAAAAAATTAAAAACCAAAATATTTTTCTACATACAAATTAAATTGTTCAGTTCATATTTTTTTTTAAATAAATTTTTATTTTTCACTTTTCACTTTTTAACACTAGTATTACATTCGTGTCTTACCACTGACTGTCTAACTCTCTACTTAATTCTAAATATCATACTTATACCTAATGAGAAGCACAATTCGTTAAAAAAAAACATAATAATGAATTGCAACATAATTATTGTCATCTGATATCATATTTTTAATGTTCAGCAATTCTATTTGAAAACAATTTTTTGTAAACAATTTATTAACCGTCAGCAAATAATTTTTAGGTTTAATGAAACTTATTTAAGACAATTTTTAAAGTATTTTATTAACTGTCAGCAAATAGTTCTTAGGTTCAATAAAACCTATTTAATACAGTTTTTGTATAAGAGCATTTTCATGCTGTTTCCATAACTCCCCCTTTTGTTAGCTGAATCGTCCCGATTGAATCATTTTGCAGAATTTGTTTTAATGTTCTAATAACTTCTTTTCTATCAGCGGATTCTCAGGATGTAGAGTTGTTTTCTTAGTTCCTTGATTATTGGTTGTAGAATTTATTTTGTCTTTTTGCTTCCATATAGTGTAAATAATAATTACAATTACTGTTATTGAAATTATTATGTTAAAAGAAAACTCAATTCTTCTTCAATTCTTCTTTCTTCAACATCTGTTTTATTAGATTTTAATTGTAGAATGGGTGGAAGCGGTTTCCAATCATGTACTTCCACTGCAAGAAAATCAATACCGTTTAAATTAATTGTGGTATTATGGAATTTTATTTAAAAGCTTCCTGATAAATTCCATTGTTGGCGTCAGGGATTCTTACAGAACCATTGTATTGATTTAACAGGATTATTCCAGGTTTTATTTCTTCAATGGTTGGAACGTGCTGATTATTTATAATTGTACAATTGTGATTCTCACTAGATAATAATTTTGGAATACAATTTGTGTTTGTAATATTTAAAAGATTTCTATTGTTACATATTGATAGCTTATTATAGGTTTTACAATTAGTTTTCATTTCAAAATTTTCGTTCTTACATTTAACAATATTTTCATTTCCAATTCTTATTATAGTTTTTTGTCTTTTTAAGGGTTTAATTACAATATTTTCACAAATTTGTTTATTAATAGTAGGCAAATTTACTATGTAAATAATTGTTGTATTGCTTGAGGCAATTCTAATATCTGAAAATTCTAAAGCCTCATCGATATTGGAATATGGGAATTGTTCATAGTCTAATTGCTTTTTTATTTCGTAAATTTCTAGCACGGACAGTATAAAGGTATTTATAACTCCTGCTTTGGCATATTGAATGTTCAATATTTCTTCTTTTATTAATTTTAATCTATAAATCAAATTTTGTTCAAATTCCTTTCTAAAGGAAAGGATTTTCTTCAGTCTGGATTTTCTTTAAGATTACGTTTGTTACATTAGTCATTAGGTTTAGTCTTGTGACGGTATCCCTATTTATTATCCGTTGTCTGTTCGTGTTTTCTAACATATTATTTATTTTGTCAACTACTATCTTGTGATCGCCATGGTCTGGTGTTCCTGCCAACCATTTCCAAGCTGTCCCTATAATGTCTAGTGAACGTTTCTGTCTTGGTCTCATATTGTTTAGTTGCAGTCGCGTCTGTTCAATTTCATGGTCGAGTATTGGAAGTATGCAGTTGTTTGAAGGTATTTTCTTTCGAATTTCCTCTTTTAAATTCGTAATTACTTGTTCATATTTGTCCAAATCTATAGAATGTATCAATTTAAAATTTCCGTCCTGCAATCTTGTTAGTCCTGTGTGTATTGAAATTAATTGAGAATTTGAATAGTCTAGTATCTGGACCTCAGGTCTGCAGTTGGTGAGTGTGGCCAGCAAAATAAGCAATTTTAACATTTTCTGTAAGATAAAAAAAATTTTTTTATATTTTCCTTATGAATAATTCTATTTCTACAATGAACTTTAACCTTATTTCCTAAGTCTTCTTTTATTTTCTGTTTCTTATAACGTGGAAGTAATTTATCCTTTTGTCCTATTAATTTTTCATAAACTTCCTCATTTTCCTCAAATGTTCTGATCTGAGTAGGGTTATTTCTTTGTAGCATTCTAGTCTGAGCTTCCAATAATTTATTACGCAGGTTTTCATGATTAACTTTATTGTGAAACACTTCAAATGGTTTTTCGTTTGTAACTGAATGTATGGTGAGATTATACTGTTGAGCTGTCTATGAAATATCTTAACAGTGTCTAAAAGGTGATATTCTTGTTTTAAACATCTTGCTATTTCGATCAGGGTTGAGTCAGCAAAATATAATTGAATTCTTAATCTTTGCATTAAGGATTGGAATGTAGGTGTTTTAAAGCCTGGTTCATTGTCTAACGTTATTTTCCTTGCTGCAGGAAAAGTCTGTAATATGTCCAATACTTGTTCTCCTAAATTTGTTTTGTCTTCTATTTGTTTTATTACGAGAAATTTTAAATAAACGTCAATACATGTAAGGAATATCATATTTTGGGCATAAAAAATGTCAATGTGAAGGAACTCTCCCTCCTTGCTAGGAATTGGAGCCTCTCCAATTGGAATCTCAGTTGGTTTCCTATCATATTTCGTTTTATTGCAAATATCACAATGCCTAATAAACTCCTTAAAATGATCCATCATCCTGGGCCAATAATATTGTTTATAAACTTGTTTATGATTTTCTTTAGAACTTCTATGTACCCTAGTGTGAGTTTCCTTAATAATGGATTTTTGGTCATCCACATTAACAATATCGATTGCAAAGATTCTTGTAAAAACAAACTTGTTGGTAAATATACTTTTATTGTTTCCTTAAACTCATATAGATCTTCCAGACAACAATGTATCGCTGTCACCAAATTTGGTCGTAAGAATTCTTTCAATTTGTTCTTGAGATTTTCCCTCGTATCGAATTCTATAATGTGTCTAATTCTATTAAATTGAGTAAGTGATTCATAATATGTGAAATTGGCCCTGATTAAGAGAATTTGTTGTTTAAATTCATTAAGTGGTTTGGAAGTTTCCTTAATAGTGAATTCCTCACTACTTTCGGCAAAATGTTGTGTACTATGTAAAGACTCATCGTCAGAAATATTATTCAAGACCTGTCTAGAAAGTGCGTCCGCTACAACATTTGTCGCACACGGCTTATAAACAAATTTCGGGGAATACTCCTCTATAAAAGACATCCACCTTTTAAGTTTTGTATTTTGATTCCTAGAAGATATGGTAATGTTAATGGTCGATGGTCAGTATGTATTTCCAAATCTGCAACACCATACAAATAATTTCTCAAGGTCTTTAACGACCAAACTATAGCGAATAACTCTTTCTCATTTGCAGCGTAATTTTGTTCAGTGTAAGTAAGTGTTTTTGAGATAAAAATTATAGGTTTGCCCTCTTGGGTTAAGACGGCTCCAATTGCTGCGTTAGACGCGTCAGTTGTCAGTGTAAACTTTTTATTAAAGGCAGGTTGCGTTAGAGCAACCTGGTTAGTTAACAATTTTTTAATTTATCGAAAGCGGTTTGTGCCTCTAAATCGAATTCTATTGCTGTCTTTTTGGACACATATTGTGAAATTCTTCCATTCTCTCCTGTAAGATATTTTGTTAATGGTTTTGAAATTTTAGCATAATATTATTATTATTAATATTATTATTTACCTGATTATTTTCATTATAATTCGCTTTATTTATTTGCCTCTTCATTTGAATATTATCTATTTTCATGGGTTCACCCTGATTTCTCCTAAATTTTCCGGACCTATTATATTGAAAGTCTCTATTAAACTGTTGGTGATTTCTTCTTAATTGGTTGGAAAAGTTTTCTATATTTCGATTCTGATATTGTAAGTTGTTCAAATTTTGTGCATTTTGCCTAAATTGACCTGAGTTACTTCCCCTGTATTCTCTGTTTTGATTATGATATGGACGATGTATGTTGTAAAAATTTGGTTGGTTTTGCACATAGTTGGGCGAAGTATATCCTTGGTTATGTTTATAATACGTTTGTCGATTGTTGCTATTGTTATTCTTTTCCGAAACCCTATTCCGCTTAAATTTTGATTTCCTATATTCCGGTCTTATACAGCTGTCTTCAAATCTTCTTGTAGTCATTATCTCTAAAATATCCTTCAACTGTCTAAGCTCGTAAATTTTGTCCAGTAATGTTCCCTGTGTTATTTCTTTTATAGTGTTCACTAGCAAACTTTCTATGTTTGTTAAATCTATTCCATTTTCTCCATTATAATATACAATTAACTCATCTGTTTTATACATGATATTTTGTACTGTATTAACTAATTCTCTTACCGTATTAATCCTCAAGTTAGCGATTTGTTTATAAAGGGTGTTTTTTATAGAGGTATAGAACTTTCGGTTGCAGTAAAACAACGATGGATTATTCGATTGTCATGAATTTTATTTATCCGAAAGATAATCTTGTGGCATTACATTTTAAATATGATTTCTGGCATATGACCGCCACGGCTGGCGCGGATGTAGTTCAATCTGGACGTCTAATTTTCGATGACTTTTTCCAACATTTGTGGCCGTATATCGGCAATAATACGGCGAATATTGTCTTCCAAATGGTCAAGCGTTTGTGGCTTTACCGCATAGACCAATGACTTTACATAGCCCCACAGAAAGTAGTCTAGCGGTGTTAAATCACAAGATCTTGGAGGCCAATTCACAGGTCCAAAACGTGAAATTAGGCGTTCACCAAACGTGTATTTCAATAAATCTATTGTGGCACGAGCTGTGTGACATGTTGCGCCGTCTTGTTGAAACCACATCTCCTGGACATCATGGTTATTCAATTCAGGAATGAAAAAGTTAGTAATCATGGCTCTATACCGATCACCATTGACTGTAACGTTCTGGCCACCATCTTCCATAAAGTGGATGGACACAGATCCAATTCCTGTGCTCGATGGCGGATGGACTCATTCGGGTCTTCCTCAATGCTACGCTCTACAGCAGCAATAGCTTCTTCTGTACGCACCGTACAGCGTCTCTGGGGATGCGAGTTATCAATAAGAGTAAACGTGGTGCGAAAACGTTCCCTGGTTAATCGAATTAACTGCTCTGATGGACGATTTTGTCGACGATAAAATGGACGTAGTGCGCGATACGTTTTCCGCACAGAACCATTATTTTCGAAATAAAATTGCACTATTTGCAAGCGTTGTTCAGGCGTGAGTCTATTCATGATGAATTGCCAAACCAAACTGAGAATAAATCACTTGACAGCTGTTAAATCGGTCGCCATCTTGAAAAGTAATGGCAACTTAAAGTTCTATACCTCTATAAAAAAACACCCTTTACATCTCGTGTGGTTCTGTATCTGGTTTATAACTCAGTTTCAGCGTTTCCTTGATGAGTTTCCAATTGTCGGGTTCTGGGATGTTAATCACCGTATTTTTTGCTTCTCCTTGGATGATTCTGTAATATACAGCTCTTACTGCTTCATTTTTTGTCTTTCGTCATCGAGTGTTGATATTAAATATTCCATGCCGCTGAAGAATGAGTTGATTGTGACATCTCCCTCTCCCGTAAAGACTTGTAAGTGGTTTATGCTTTTTAACACTCCCTCCAGCCTGCCTGGATCCTGTTGCTGTCTTTGTTGAAGTTCCATATAAGCCAATCTCAGTTGTTCGAGCAGCCGTTACCTTCTTGCGAGTTGTTCCACCAACTCTGCAGGTGCTATTTCCTGGTGATCTTGGTCCATTCTTCTCTTGTCAAATCTTCTGTTCGTTAGATGTTGTCGAATCTTGTTATTTGTTTGTAACTTTTACTCAAATTTATATTTGAGTGTTTGCTGCACTATTACAAGATTTATTTATGATCTAAGTGGTCTTAACAACGATTTGTCCTTCGTGTGTCTTAACTGCACTTTTTTCACTTATTTAGTGGTCTTTACATCGATTTTTTTTCGTGTGTATTAACTACACTTTTTTATGTCCTTTTTTTCGTTTCACTCTCCTTTTATTTTATTTTATCTTAAACGGAGTACCGACTGCGCCGATTTTGTATTTTGTAAGGACGTTTAAGTTAAAAAAAAAACACAAAAGTTTTCGGAGGAAGTGTACCGTCATCTCAAGAAGTCAAACAACAACTGTCTTCTCTTTATTATTATAATTATTATTAGACTTAAACTAAATTACATTTTTGTTTATTCACCATTTGCAAACTTTAATTTAAATTACATTTATGATTATTCTGCGATTTGCAGTTTTGACAATTTGCTTTAGACTACTTTGTATTAATTGGGATACCTATTCTATTTATTAGAATTTTATCTGTAATTTTGTTTTCAATTTTAAATTCTTTACATTTATTTTGACAAACAGGAAATAGGTTTTGTTTTACAATTTTATTTTATTATTTCTTTTTTTATTTTGTGTTTTTTATGGTTGCTAAGAAATCTTCAATAACTTCTGTTTTGTTGTATGTGTTTGTGTTTGAATATGTAACTCACGTACAGACTGAGAAGAGTTTGAAGAACATCACAATACTTTTGATTTTCGCTATCTGCTCCTCAGAAAATGAAGCAAATTTGATGTGTGTGCGGCAATTACTTAAAGTTTAATTTTTCTCCAGATTTCGTAGGAGTAACATTACTTTGTTTTGTGGGTGTTTCTAAAGTGTTTAGCAAAAAAATTTTAATAAAAATAATAAAAAAGCATGTTTTGTTATTTTTGATGAAGTTTTATTTATCAATTTTATGATATTGTTCCTTTATTTTTATGAACTTTGTTTTGTTTAATAAAAATTAGTTTAATTATAAGCTGAAAAAATTAAGTCCATTAATAATTTGTTTTAATTGCTTTTATATTATATTTTAAAATCCTGTTTGTTCCTCCACAAGTTTCTATAACAATGCGACCAATTGCTCGTTCTGAAATAGAGCTGACAAATTTTAAATCAGAGAAGGAATTGCCTATAGCAAGAAAACGCAAATTTATGGATAAACATTGAATCGGAGAGATGGCGTTACACATTTGAGTAACTTGTATAATGTGACATGCTTGCGCTGGTGTTAATATGCTAATGAAACTTGTGCCAATGCTGCCTACAACAAAAAAAATCATACAACAGCTTAAGCTAGTGTGGACAGATAACCAGCGTCTCTGGTATGATCGCGTTATGCCGGGCTGTGGCTCGCCGGGCTGTCCTTGCCGGTTATCCGAACCGAAAGCGCACTCACATATTGTTAGTCTCATTCGCAAATGTGCTATCCCTTTTTTCAAATTTTACAGGAGACACAAAAAACATTGCGGCTTCTTCAGTTTTTAAAATTTGTAAACTTTTTAAACGCAATTATTTTTACAAAATAGCTCTCTTTAAATGACCTTGATCAAAAATTAAGAATATTTAATATTCGTTGAGTTAGCACGTGCTGTTAATATTTTTCGTAGTTTTGTAGACTTAGCGTTTTTGCAAACCACAAAATTACAACAACTATTTTGTATAGTTTTAACGTTTTGCATTAAAAAAGTGGACTTAGCGTCTTTGCGAATTATACTAACGATATATAAAAATGAAATTTCCATACCAGCTTTAAAGAAATCTACAAAAAAACTTATTCTAAGGGACCCGAAAGTGAAACAACTAATAACGAAAACTACAACTAACAGATACTTACTCGGGTTACACGATTCCAATGAGGAAAGACTGCAGATGTTATCGCAGCTCTATAGCCCACCCACAGGAACCTAAAAGATCTCACCTTGATAGCTTTGGACTTTTCGGAGCCATCGTTAATATGAACTTATCTTCCTTCAATCCTGCCACCCTCTTATGAACTTACCTGCTCCTCCTAACTAATCACTCATTACAAAAAAAGCGTAAACATCACAAAACTTCATTTTTACAACTTATTAATACTTATAGTTTATTAAATAAATTTCTTTATTTACGTAAGGTACCTTTAAATAGCGTCCTACCAATACATTTAGAAAAGAAATTAATGAAAGAAAACTAATCTAACATTTCTAATCCCTCAACTCTTCTTAATATTACGACTTATACAATTACATAATATACACTGTCGGACAAAATAAAGTGCGGTTTGAAATATTTTTTGTTTTTTCGATTAAAGCATATGTTTATTGCTTTCAAATGTTTATAAATTATAGTTTTATTTTTAATTCGGTTAATATTTTATCTAAAAAGTATCTTAACATTGAATTCTTTCTTTATATTTTCTATTTATAATAGAAACTATATGGCACATACGGAATTTCAAGTGACAAAATAAAGCAACACTTCACTAGAAAATATTATAAATAATTAAATAACTTCAAAATTTAGTACGAAGTTGCTCCTCCTTTGTTATTTATGACTTCTCTTAATCTTTTCGGTATACTTAGCGCAAGGTTCTTCAAAGTACTTGTAGGAATTGCCCTCCATTCACTTTGCAGTTTTTCCCAAAATGTTTGAATATTTTTTCTGGACTCCATCGGGTTTTTACAATTTGTGTTTGTAATATTTAAAAGATTTCTATTGTTACATATTGATAGATTATTATAGGTTTTACAATTAGTTTTCATTTCAAAAATTTTATTCTTACATTTAACAATATTTTCATTTCCAATTCTTATTATAGTTTTTTGTCTTTTTAAGGGTTTAATTACAATATTTTCACAAATTTGTTTATTAATAGTAGGCAAATTTACTATGTAAATAATTGTTGTATTGCTTGAGGCAATTCTAATATCTGAAAATTCTAAAGCCTCATCGATATTGGAATATGGGAATAGTTCATAGTCCAATTGCCTTTTTATTTCGGCAATTTCTATGTAAAGACTCATCGTCAGAAATATTATTCAAGACCTGTCTAGAAAGTGCGTCCGCTACAACATTTGTCGCACCCGGTCTATAAACAAATTTCGGGGAATACTCCTCAATAAAAGACATCCACCTCTTAGTTTTGCATTTGGATTCCTAGAAGATATGTCAAATGTTAATGGTTGATGGTCAGTATGTATTTTCAAATCTGCAACAGCATACAAATAATTTCTCAAGGTCTTTAACGACCAAACTATAGCGAATAACTCTTTCTCATTTGTAGCGTAATTTTGTTCAGTGGGAGTCAGTGTTTTTGAGATAAAAATTATAGGTATGCCCTCTTAGGTTAAGACGGCTCCAACTGCTGCGTTAGACGCGTCAGTTGTCAGTGTAAACTTTTTATTAATGTCAGGTTGCATTAGAGCACCCTGGTTAGTTAAAAATTTTTTTAATTTATCGAAAGCGGTCTTCCTTTCTCTCCTGTAAGATATTTTATTAATGGTTTTGAACTTTTAGCATAATCTTTTATAAATTTTCTGTAGTACCCAGTTATACCAAGAAATCCTCTCAACTGTCTAATAGTTTTAGGTTCATGATAGTTTACTATAGTCTCTATTTTACCTGGATCGGTTTTAATTATTCCATGGGCAACAATATAACCCAAAAACTCTACTTCTTTTTTAAAGAATTTCGATTTTTCCAAAGAGATTTTCATATTAGAATCCTTAAGTCTTTGGACTACCATATTTAAATATTTCTTATGTTCTTCTAAATTTTCAGAATAAACTATTATATCATCGATATAGACATGGCAAAATTTCCCTATATAGTCCCTTAAAATATTATCCATGGCGCTTTGGAAAATGCTTGGTGCATTTTTTAGTCCAAAAGGTAGTCTAACAAATTCATATTTTCCATTATTTATGGAAAATGTAGTTTTCTCAATATCCTCCGGTTTCATTAAAATTTGATGGTAGCCGGATTCGAGATCAATGGTGGAAAAGTAGTTTGCTTTTCCCAAATTAGACAGTATGACATTACAATCCGGTATCGGATATTAATATGATATAGTGTTTTCAATTAATTTTTTATAATCAATAACCATTCGCATTTCATTTGTCCCATCTTCATTAATTCCTTTTTTTGGCACTATCCATATTAGGGAGTTGTAAGGGCTTTTACTGGGACGTATAATTCCGTTATTTAATAGCTTTTGTATTTCTTTATTTACGAATGAATTTACTGAGAGAGGATAGGGATATTGCTTACTCCATATAGGAGTTTCAGCAATTGTAAGTATCTCAGATTTAATATCCGTTCTAAATGGTAAAATTGTATTAATTTTTGATTGTAAATTATATATTTTCTTGCGAATTTCACATTCTAATCTATCAATTGTATTTTTCTCATAATTGAGAGTATCATCTTCAAAAGGTTTGTCCTTAAGATTATTTCCTGAGTCGGTAATTTTATTTATAATATTTTCCTCAATTTCCTTTCTATTATCCTTAATGGTTTCACTAGATACTAACGCAGGTTTATTAAAATTTAAAAATTTATCAGTTTTATTACTACAGATTCTAAGTTAGGAATTTCATAGAATCTTTCACTTATACCAAAAAGTCTTGCTTCGTAGAAAAGGTCAATAATAGTGAATCCATTTATAGTTTTAATTCTCTTTTTAACTACTAATGTTTTCCTGTTAGTAAGGATATTTGGGCTGCAGTAACAACTAGTTGCTCTACTGCCAATTAAAATTCTGTAAGTTCTTCCGGATGCTCCTATTCTGATGATATAGGGCAATCCGGGGTCACATCAAAAAAAGCAGTTTCGTTTAAATTATCAATTCTTTGTGTCTTATTATTTGATTGAGAACTAAACTGTCCATTTGGTTGTTGTCTTTTAAAGCCATGATTAAATTGAGATCTTCGAAAAAATTGATTGGATTGTGGTCGTTGTTGCCATTGACCGAATTGTGGTCCTCGAGCGTAATTTTGAGTATGTCCATTTTGTGGAATTTTATTTGTGTTCACAGCAATATTTGCCGAACTACCGATTTCCATCGGCTCAGGCTTTGCCTGACGTACGTGTTGATTATTTCGGTACTGAAAATTGTTGTTGTGATTTCTGGGAGGAAATCGTAAAACATTCTGGTTTTTTTTTACTTTGGTTATTGAATTGATTTCTGTTATATTGTACCGCAAAATTGGCTAAGGCATTAGGTAAATCAGAAGATGACAATGAAAATAGAATATTTGCCAATGGCGGGTTTAATCCAGTAATAAAAACCCCAAGGGCATATTGACGGTTTTTATTATTTAATTCATTTGTCAAATCAGAATTTGAGCCATGAGTCATTATCGTCTTATTTACTAATAAGTTATAGTAATCTAATATAGTCAAGGAACCCTGTCTCATAACACTTAATTCCTGTTCAATAATATGAATTGGCCTTTTGTCGGCATAGGCAAAATCTAAACGAGCTATAATAGCATCAAAATTTAGTACGGTGGCATGATTTGTCAAAGTGTCATTTGCGTCGTCTAATATTTTATTGCGTATAATAGTCAATGCCCCGAAATACCTACGACTACCCCTAACATAAAGACTCACTGAATTGTTTGCTGCTTCTCGCCAACTCACATATGAATTATCCTTCCCATTAAAACTTGGAAGGGATTTAATAATGTCCAAACTTTCGTCACATCTTTTGGTTTCGTCAATAATTTCCTGTCTGTATTCAGTAACAGTATTTGTGACTGTAAGTCTGTTAAAGTTTTCCTTCAGCAATTCCAACTCTCTTAGAAGTGGTGCTGTAGATTGTGTAACTAGTCGTAAAACCTATTCTGTGTCTATTCTGTTTGTTGTCATATTCCTAATAGTCCAGTAATTTCGTCGACTGAGTCTTCTATACTATATTTTCTTTCTAGTTCTTCTAATTCCTCGTCAACTATATCCAGTGTCCTGTTATTAGTCAAATATTTCAATTCCTCGTCCGTTAAATTTTCCACTACACTTTCTACTAAATAAGCCAGTTTTAAGCCTCACAATCAATACAACTACTACAAAATTATATGACTTAAATAATATTTTTTATAGGAAAATTAATCTTAAAAACAAACATACAAATCTTATCAAATAATCTTATATTTAAAATTCTCAGCTATCGACTTCAGCTGGCCTCTTAAATGATGATTTCCTTCTTCAGATGTAGATACTGTGTTGTTTAATAGTTGTTTATTAAGATGATATTGTTATTGTGGGATTTTAGTAATCTCGCTTCATTCCTCATGAACTGCGAGAGGGCTATTTTTCGGGAGAATCCAAGGTTCAAACTGGTCGGAAATTCGGACCTAAAGAGTAGGGTAACCACATATCGACCCTCTCTATTCCTAGTGGTGGTACGACGGTACAAATCCTCAACAAATTTGTCCTCAGCCGACACTTTCTTAAATTTGGGAACTTCTTCGACTTCCCAGAACCGGGTGAATTGGCCATTCAAGTCCAAGTGACTGAAAAACGAAACTATAAAATTCAACGAATTCGACTGAGGAATCTTACCAGTCAGAACCCATCCAAACACTGTCCGTTGTGCTATGAGCGAACCCCTAGGGTTCCGTTGGAAGATCCAACTTTCTCTGAAGTCTCCTCGAGGCAAAGGTGGCCTGAGAGGCAGGGTTAATCAAAGCTCTAGCAGAATATCTTACGTCGTTGAGCATGACATCTACTACAGTCGTGGCCGACAATCGAAGGGGATGATTATCCGAACACAGCGGGCATTTTTTCGGGGGTAAAGTGGGGGTCACTGTCGTTCCAAAACTCTTAAACTTTCGTTTCTCCTGAGGATAATTTTTCAAGTTTCGAGTACCATTACTCGCTTGGTTCGGGTTGTGACTGCGGATAATATCTGAAACTGATTCCAGAGTTCGGTACCTTGCAGTCAGAAATTCATCCATGCTACTCCACTTCGGCAAGCACGAAATGGGGCCCTGGGACTGTTCCCAAAGGCCAAGCGTGTTCTCATGTTCTGATGTCCCAATTTCGTGTCTCAATTCCGAGCAAGGATAAATTAGTGATACAATCGTTGATTGTCCTCTGCAATTGTTTAATTGCATGTCACGATTCTCTTTCAATAACAGAAAGATTGAACAGAGTTTTCAATTGGGAATTTACCAGAACTCGCTTGTTCTCGTACCGGTCTACTAGATTTTTCCACGCCATGTCAAAACCGTCATTAGTAATAGTTCGGAGTATATCCCTAGCCTCGCCTTCCGTTTTTTGTAGAAGATAATACATCTTCTGTATATTACTAATGTGGGGGTTAGTACCGTAAAGGGCCGTGAACATGTCCCTGAAGGTTGGCCAGGACGCGTAATCCCCAGAAAATTTTTGGGTGTCACATGGGGGAAGGTGTATAGGGATAGTATTATTAGGGTTCACGGGTTTAGACTTAAAATTATCAACTAAACTATCGAGAAATGATACCAATTCAAAATACAAAGTATATCCCGACATATACTTTGTCTTGACGTCCTTTGTCGACATCTTGGTATCCTCAGCAGTCTCTAGAAGGTCTTCATAACTATCGCGGAAGACCTCCCATAAACGGACTAATTCCTGTCGATGGGTGTTCAGAGAATGAACGGAATGTCCCTCTTTCGGAATAACCCTCAAAATAAAAAATAAAAGTCTCAAAATCCGCCAGGCAGTTGAAATTTTCAGTAAAATTCCTCAAATTTCTGTCCATTTTACTAGATTAGAGGAGCCTTATTATCCCTCTTTTCTCAACAAACAAATTAATTTCGCACCGAAAAACTTAAAAAAATGGGATACAAACTTTTCTTTCTTAAAAAGAAGAAAAGAAATCGCGGTACACAACGACAAATTCGCAAAAATTCGAACCGGGTAATTAAAGGAAATGATTGTATAAAAAAATAGACCGAAACTTTAAAAAATGTACGGGGAATATAATATACAATATTCAAAAAATATAATAAAATGTATATATATTTGGTATAAATATATCTAAAATTTACTGAAAAGTTTTTATCTCAACTTTTTCGAAAAAGTTCAAATAATTTTAATATAAGCGTAAGAATATAAATGAGTTGAATCACACAACAAATTAGCCGAAAAAAAACGCAAAAAATAATGTCAACAATCGAAAATTATTAACATCGGCTTAGTGAAAAGTGACAACTTAGCGTAGAAAGCAATAAACAGTTTGCTAATAAAAGCAGTAAACAAAATAAAAACAACACTTGTGCACTTCTTAATGATACAAAATAACCCTACCAGAACATAACTAGTCAAATGACTAGTTATTTGACTGTAAAGTGTGACGTATAAACTAGTCACAACTTCCCATCAAGATATTAAGGGCAATGTGAAAAACTTGACGTAAACATTCGTATACATGTGATTTTGCCTCTCATTCTAACATATGAATTCTTTCGACTGTAAAACATTTATCTAACCTGCTCACTCTTGCGCTATTTGAAGTTACAAATGAGTAGTTAACTGGTTACACTTGACTATAGTCAAGTATAGTTGACTAGTCACAGTTGACTAGTTAACTGGTTACACTTGACTATAGTCAAGTATAGTTAACTAGTCACAGTTGACTAGTTAACTGGTTACACTTGACTATAGTCAAGTATAGTTAACTAGTCACAGTTGACTAGTTAACTGGTTACACTTGACTATAGTCAAGTATAGTTGACTAGTCACAGTTGACTAGTTAACTGGGTACACTTGACTATAGTCAAGTATAATTGACTAGTCACAGTTGACTAGTTAACTGGTTACACTTGACTAGTCACAGTTGACTAGTTAACTGGGTACACTTGACTATAGTCAAGTATAATTGACTAGTCACAGTTGACTAGTTAACTGGTTACACTTGACTATAGTCAAGTATAGTTCACTAGTCACAGTTGACTAGTTAACTGGTTACACTTGACTATAGTCGAGTAGTTGACCAGTCACAGTTGACTAGTTAACTGGTTACACTTGACTATAGTCAAGTATAGTTGACTAGTCACAGTTGACCAGTTAACTAGTTATAGTTGACTATAGTCAACTATACCCTTATAAAAGAAAATTTTTTTCATATATTTTTATTATAAAAAATATAATTTATTTTATAATTTATAATTAGTGATAATAATAATAATAATAATAATACAGCTTGCGTATGGCTTTCATACGTTGATTACAGTAGACACGAATCTACCCATCACTGAAATGTTATGATATATAATTCAAGAAAGTAGAATAGCAGAAGCCTGAAATTTAAAAAATTAATAATAGAATTAATTGCAACTATTTAAACAAATGGAAATTTTTATTTGTCTTTTTCAAATTCCATTTACTTACCCGACGTAAAGTCGTTATAATGGTAAACACTACTGCTCCAAATACCAAAATGATATAGAAAATAAACAATTGGCCAATAGCAGAACTTATGGAAAGAATAACAATATAAAAAACAAATTTTGGATGCTAATAAAATGAAAGGATAAAGTAATTTAAAACTTTAAATTTTAAGACAAAATGTTGTAAAAATCAAAGACCTACCTCAGTAGCAAATTGTAAGGAATCCATAAATCATAAAGTCATACCATATCCCTTGAATAAATTCCCTTAGCAATTGGCTGTAAAACTATAAAAGACCATACACATGGCCAATAGAAAAATGTCAATGTGGTTACCCCACTGGCCTTCAAACTATCAGCAGAGTCCATCATGAAGAATATCATGTCAGTTAAATCATTAGGCCGCCAAATCACCATAGCAAGAGTATAGCTTCATGGGAATTTGAACGCTTTGGTAATTTCTGTAATTGTGTACAAACAATTTAAGACATATTAAAGTGTATGCAGTAAAATAATAATAATACTTAACTTTTTGGTTTCCACATCTTTTTTTAACACAAAGAACACAATTAAAATTTTCGTCATGAGGCACTATATTTCAAAGCCTACTACGACTGAATTTTTGAAATTAATCAAATACAACTCTGAAGCATAAAAAGTCAAATAAAAACTACATGTGTAGTAGTAAGTAAGTTTTGTTTGTGTTAGTTTCGGTCATTAATTTCTTGTAGGGTAAAGCAACACCAATGCACTCGTATGTATTTATTGCTTTTGGACAACAACACTTTCAATTATCACTTTATATTCTTACACTTATTCAAAAAAAAAAAATTTAAATTACATACATTGAAATATAAATTATGCTGTATGTATGTATATACTTGGGGAGGGGAGTGTTACGAAAAATTTTAATTTAAATTTGGGGCCAATATGGCGGTCTCTTTAAACGACCCTGAAATGAGAATATTTTATTTGAAAATATTTTATTTTGAATAATCCGGCTGCAGGGTCGAAAGAGAAAAATAACAAATGTATTAGAAAAATACACAATAAATTAACCAAATAATTAATTAGACGTACCTTCGGGTTTGGGGGTTGATCGATAATAACGAATCAATCCTATTTTATTTTCTTCTCTTTTCATTTTATAATCCACATAAGCGCATTTACAAAATTAACTTATATCTAGAGTGACCAGCGTAAACATAGGTTTTACAATTAGTTTTCCTTTCAAAAACTTCATTCTTACATTTAACAATATTTCCATTTCCAATTCTTATTATAGTTTTTTGTCTTTTTAACGGTTTAATTACAATATTTTCACAAATTTGTTTATTAATAGTAGGCAAATTTACTATGTAAATAATTGTATTGCTTGAGGCAATTCTAATATCTGAAAATTCTAAAGCCTCATCGATATTGGAATATGGGAATTGTTCATAGTCCAATTGCCTTTTTATATCGTCAATTTCTGGCTTGGACAATATAAAGGTATTTATAACTCCTGCTTTGGCCCATTGTAGAGCATATTGAATGTTCAATATTTCTTGTTTTATTAATTTTAATCTATAAATCAAATTTTGTTCAAATTCCTTTCTAAAGGAAAGGATTTTCTTCAGTCTGGATTTTCTTTAAGATTACGTTTGTTACATTAGTCATTAGGTTTAGTCTTGTGACGGTATCCCTATTTATTATCCGTTGTCTGTTCGTGTTTTCTAACATATTATTTATTTTGTCAACTACTATCTTGTGATCGTCATGGTCTGGTGTTCCTGCCAACCATTTCCAAGCTGTCCCTATAATGTCTAGTGAACATTTCTGTCTTGGTCTCATATTGTTTAGTTGCAGTCGCGTCTGTTCAATTTCATGGTCAAGTATTGAAAGTATGGAGTTGTTTGAAGGTATTTTCGTAATAACTTGTTCATATTTGTTCAAATCTATAGAATGTATCAATTTAAAATTTCCGTCCTGCAATCTTGTTAGTCCTGTGTGTATTGAAATTAATTGAGAATTTGAATAGTCTAGTATCTGGACCTCAGGTCTGCAGTTGGTGAGTGTGGCCAGCAAAATAAGCAATTTTAACATTTTCTGTAAGATAAAAAAAAATTTTTTATATTTTCCTTATGAATAATTCTATTTCTACAATGAACTTTAACCTTATTTCCTAAGTCTTCTTTTATTTTCTGTTTCTTATAACGTGGAAGTAATTTATCCTTTTGTCCTATTAATTTTTCATAAACTTCCTCATTTGCCTCAAATGTTCTGATCTGAGTAGGGTTATTTCTTTGTAGCATTCTAGTCTGAGCTTCCAATAATTTATTACGCAGGTTTTCATGATTAACTTTATTGTGAAACACTTCAAATGGTTTTTCGTTTGTAACTGAATGTATGGTGAGATTATACTGTTGAGCTGTCTATGAAATATCTTAACAGTGTCTAAAAGGTGATATTCTTGTTTTAAACATCTTGCTATTTCGATCAGGGTTGAGTCAGCAAAATATAATTGAATTCTTAATCTTTGCGTTAAGGATTGGAATGTAGGTGTTTTAAAGCCTGGTTCATTGTCTAACGTTATTGTCCTTGCTGCAGGAAAAGTCTATAATATGTCCAATACTTTTTCGCCTAAATTTGTTTTGTCTTCTATTTGTTTTATTACGAGAAATTTTGAATAAGCGTCAATACATGTAATGAATTTCAAATTTTGGGCATAAAAAATGTCAGTGTGAAGGAACTCTCCCTCCTTGCTAGGAATTGGAGTCTCTCCAATTGAAATCTTAGTTGGTTTCCTATCATATTTCGCTTTATTGCAAATATCACATTGCCTAATAAACTCCTTAAAATGATCCATCATCCTGGGCCAATAATATTGTTTATAAACTTGTTTATGATTTTTTTTAGAACTTCTATGTGCCCTAGTGTGAGTTTCCTTAATAATGCCTTTTTGGTCATCCAAATTAACAATATCGATTGCAAAGATTCTTGTAAAAACAAACTTGTTGGTAAATACTCCTTTTATTGTTTCCTTAAACTCATATAGATCTTCAAGACAACAATGTCTCGCTGTCACCAAATTTGGTCGTAAGAATTCTTTCAATTTGTTCTTGAGATTTTCCCTCGTATCGAATTCTATAATGTGTCTAATTCTATTAAATTGAGTAAGTGATTCATAATATGTGAAATTGGCCCTGATTAAGAGAATTTGTTGTTTAAATTCATTAAGTGGTTTGGAAGTTTCCTTAATAGTGAATTCCTCACTACTTTCGGCAAAATGTTGTGTACTATGTAAAGACTCATCGTCAGAAATATTATTCAAGACCTGTCTAGAAAGTGCGTCCGCTACAACATTACAACAAACAAATTTCGGAGAATACTCCTCTATAAAAGACATCCACCTTTTAAGTTTTGCATTTGGATTCCTAGAAGATATGTCAAATGTTAATGGTTGATGGTCAGTATGTATTTTCAAATCTGCAACACCATACAAATAATTTCTCAAGGTCTTTAACGACCAAACTAAAGCGAATAACTCTTTCTCATTTGCAGCGTAATTTTGTTCAGTGGAAGTCAGTGTTTTTGAGATAAAAATTATAGGTTTGCCCTCTTGGGTTAAGACGGCTCCAATTGCTGCGTTAGACGCGTCAGTTGTCAGTGTAAACTTTTTATTAAAGGCAGGTTGCGTTAGAGCAACCTGGTTAGTTAACAATTTTTTAATTTGTGCCTATAAATCGAATTCTATTGCTGTCTTTTTGGACACATATTGTGAAATTCTTCCATTCTCTCCTGTAAGATATTTTGTTAATGGTTTTGAAATTTTAGCATAATATTATTATTATTAATATTATTATTTACCTGATTATTTTCATTATAATTCGCTTTATTTATTTGCCTATTCATTTGAATATTATCTATTTCCATGGGTTCACCCTGATTTCTCCTAAATTTTCCGGACCTATTATATTGAAAGTCTCTATTAAACTGTTGGTGATTTCTTCTTAATTGGTTGGAAAAGTTTTCTATATTTCGATTCTGATATTGTAAGTTGTTCAAATTTTGTGCATTTTGCCTAAATTGACCTGAGTTACTTCCCCTGTATTCTCTGTTTTGATTATGATATGGACGATGTATGTTGTAAAAATTTGGTTGGTTTTGCACATAGTTGGGCGAAGTATATCCTTGGTTATGTTTATAATACGTTTGTCGATTGTTGCTATTGTTATTCTTGTCCGAAACCCTATTCCGCTTAAATTTTGATTTCCTATATTCCGGTCTTATACAGCTGTCTTCAAATCTTCTTGTAGTCATTATCTCTAAAATATCCTTCAACTGTCTAAGCTCGTAAATTTTGTCCAGTAATGTTCCCTGTGTTATTTCTTTTATAGTGTTCACTAGCAAACTTTCTATGTTTGTTAAATCTATTCCATTTTCTCCATTATAATATACAATTAACTCATCTGTTTTATACATGATATTTTGTACTGTATTAACTAATTCTCTTACCGTATTAATCCTCAAGTTAGCGATTTGTTTATAAAGGGTGTTTTTTATAGAGGTATAGAACTTTCGGTTGCAGTAAAACAACGATGGATTATTCGATTGTCATGAATTTTATTTATCCGAAAGATAATCTTGTGGCATTACATTTTAAATATGATTTCTGGCATATGACCGCCACGGCTGGCGCGGATGTAGTCCAATCTGGACGTCTAATTTTCGATGACTTTTTCCAACATTTGTGGCCGTATATCGGCAATAATACGGCGAATATTGTCTTCCAAATGGTCAAGCGTTTGTGGCTTTACCGCATTGACCAATGACTTTACATAGCCCCACAGAAAGTAGTCTAGCGGTGTTAAATCACAAGATCTTGGACGCCAATTCACAGGTCCAAAACGTGAAATTAGGCGTTCACCAAACGTGTATTTCAATAAATCTATTGTGGCACGAGCAGTGTGACATGTTGCGCCGTCTTGTTGAAACCACATCTCCTGGACATCATGGTTATTCAATTCAGGAATGAAAAAGTTAGTAATCATGGCTCTATACCGATCACCATTGACTGTAACGTTCTGGCCACCATCTTCCATAAAGTGGATGGACACAGATCCAATTCCTGTGCTCGATGGCGGATGGACTCATTCGGGTCTTCCTCAATGCTACGCTCTACAGCAGCAATAGCTTCTTCTGTACGCACCGTACAGCGTCTCTGGGGATGCGAGTTATCAATAAGAGTAAACGTGATGCGAAAACGTTCCCTGGTTAATCGAATTAACTGCTCTGATGGACGATTTTGTCGACGATAAAATGGACGTAGTGCGCGATACGTTTTCCGCACAGAACCATTATTTTCGAAATAAAATTGCACTATTTGCAAGCGTTGTTCAGGCGTGAGTCTATTCATGATGAATTGCCAAACCAAACTGAGAATAAATCACTTGACAGCTGTTAAATCGGTCGCCATCTTGAAAAGTAATGGCAACTTAAAGTTCTATACCTCTATAAAAAACACCCTTTACATCTCGTGTGGTTCTGTATCTGGTTTATAACTCAGTTTCAGCGTTTCCTTGATGAGTTTCCAATTGTCGGGTTCTGGGATGTTAATCACCGTATTTTTTGCTTCTCCTTGGATGATTCTGTAATATACAGCTCTTACTGCTTCCTTTTTTGTCTTTCGTCATCGAGTGTTGATATTAAATATTCCATGCCGCTGAAGAATGAGTTGATTGTGACATCTCCCTCTCCCGTAAAGACTTGTAAGTGGTTTATGCTTTTTAACACTCCCTCCAGCCTGCCTGGATCCTGTTGCTGTCTTTGTTGAAGTTCCATATAAGCCAATCTCAGTTGTTCGAGCAGCCGTTACCTTCTTGCGAGTTGTTCCACCAACTCTGCAGGTGCTATTTCCTGGTGATCTTGGTCCATTCTTCTCTTGTCAAATCTTCTGTTCGTTAGATGTTGTCGAATCTTGTTATTTGTTTGTAACTTTTACTCAAATTTATATTTGAGTGTTTGCTGCACTATTACAAAATTTATTTATGATCTAAGTGGTCTTAACAACGATTTGTCCTTCGTGTGTCTTAACTGCACTTTTTTCACTTATTTAGTGGTCTTTACATCGATTTTTTTTCGTGTGTATTAACTACACTTTTTTATGTCCTTTTTTTTCGTTTCACTCTCCTTTTATTTTATTTTATCTTAAACGGACTACCGACTGCGCCAATTTTGTATTTTGTAAGGACGTTTAAGTTAAAAAAAAAAACACAAAAGTTTTCGGAGGAAGTGTACCGTCATCTCAAGAAGTCAAACAACAACTGTCTTCTCTTTATTATTATAATTATTATTAGACTTAAACTAAATTACATTTTTGTTTATTCACCATTTGCAAACTTTAATTTAAATTACATTTATGATTATTCTGCGATTTGCAGTTTTGACAATTTGCTTTAGACTACTTTGTATTAATTGGGATACCTATTCTATTTATTAGAATTTTATCTGTAATTTTGTTTTCAATTTTAAATTCTTTACATTTATTTTGACAAACAGGAAATAGGTTTTGTTTTACAATTTTATTTTATTATTTCTTTTTTTATTTTGTGTTTTTTATGGTTGCTAAGAAATCTTCAATAACTTCTGTTTTGTTGTATGTGTTTGTGTTTGAATATGTAACTCACGTACAGACTGAGAAGAGTTTGAAGAACATCACAATACTTTTGATTTTCGCTATCTGCTCCTCAGAAAATGAAGCAAATTTGATGTGTGTGCGGCAATTACTTAAAGTTTAATTTTTCTCCAGATTTCGTAGGAGTAACATTACTTTGTTTTGTGGGTGTTTCTAAAGTGTTTAGCAATAAAAATTTTAATAAAAATAATAAAAAAGCATGTTTTGTTATTTTTGATGAAGTTTTATTTATCAATTTTATGATATTGTTCCTTTATTTTTATGAACTTTGTTTTGTTTAATAAAAATTAATTTAATTATAAGCCGAAAAAATTAAGTCCATTAATAATTTGTTTTAATTGCTTTTATATTATATTTTAAAATCCTGTTTGTTCCTCCACAAGTTTCTATAACAATGCGACCAATTGCTCGTTCTGAAATAGAGCTGACAAATTTTAAATCAGAGAAGGAATTGCCTATAGCAAGAAAACGCAAATTTATGGATAAACATTGAATCGGAGAGATGGCGTTACACATTTGAGTAACTTGTATAATGTGACATGCTTGCGCTGGTGTTAATATGCTAATGAAACTTGTGCCAATGCTGCCTACAACAAAAAAAATCATACAACAGCTTAAGCTAGTGTGGACAGATAACCAGCGTCTCTGGTATGATCGCGTTATGCCGGGCTGTGGCTCGCCGGGCTGTCCTTGCCGGTTATCCGAACCGAAAGCGCACTCACATATTGTTAGTCTCATTCGCAAATGTGCTATCTCTTTTTTCAAATTTTACAGGAGACACAAAAAACATTGCGGCTTCTTCAGTTTTTAAAATTTATAAACTTTTTAAACGCAATTATTTTTACAAAATAGCTCTCTTTAAATGACCTTGATCAAAAATTACATACATACATACATAATTGGCCATTACAACCCTTCAGTCAGGATTACGACCTAGTTTCTCACACCACTTATGCTGTATATGTTAATTTTATAAATGAGTGGCGGGACCTACAGTTTAACGTCGACTCCGAACGACAGATTTTTGAGAAACTTTTCATGGCAATTTTATTTACTCTCAGAGTCTTTGCCAGAAATCTGCTGAGAGGAAGTCGCCGAAGAAATATTTTTTTTTTCATATTTCATTTTTGATGTCCGACCTGGGATACGAACCCGGGCTTTACGAATAGTAAGCCAACACACTACCTACTACACCACGGCGACTTCAAAAATTAAGAATATTTAATATACGTTGAGTTAGCACGTGCTGTTAATATTTTTCGTAGTTTTGTAGACTTAGCGTTTTTGCAAACCACAAAATTACAACAACTATTTTGTATAGTATTAACGTTTTGCATTAAAAAAGTGGACTTAGCGTCTTTGCGAATTATACTAACGATATATAAAAATGAAATTTCCATACCAGCTTTAAAGAAATCTACAAAAAAACTTATTCTAAGGGACCCGAAAGTGAAACAACTAATAACGAAAACTACAACTAACAGATACTTACTCGGGTTACACGATTCCAATGAGGAAAGATTGCAGATGTTATCGCAGCTCAATAGCCCACCCACAGGAACCTAAAAGATCTCACCTTGATAGCTTTGGACTTTTCGGAGCCATCGTTAATATGAACTTATCTTCCTTCAATCCTGCCACCCTCTTATGAACTTACCTGCTCCTCCTAACTAATCACTCATTACAAAAAAAAGCGTAAACATCACAAAAATTCATTTTTACAACTTATTAATACTTATAGTTTATTAAATAAATTTCTTTATTTACGTAAGGTACCTTTAAATAGCGTCCTACCAATACATTTAGAAAAGAAATTAATGAAAGAAAACTAATCTAACATTTCTAATCCCTCAACTCTTCTTAATATTACGACTTATACAATTACATAATATACACTGTCGGACAAAATAAAGTGCGGTTTGAAATATTTTTTGTTTTTTCGATTAAAGCATATGTTTATTGCTTTCAAATGTTTATAAATTATAGTTTTATTTTTAATTCGGTTAATATTTTATCTAAGAAGTATCTTAACATTGAATTCTTTCTTTATATTTTCTATTTATAATAGAAACTATATGGCACATACGGAATTTCAAGTGACAAAATAAAGCAACACTTCACTAGAAAATATTATAAATAATTAAATAACTTCAAAATTTAGTACGAAGTTGCTCCTCCTTTGTTATTTATGACTTCTCTTAATCTTTTCGGTATACTTAGCGCAAGGTTCTTCAAAGTACTTGTAGGAATTGCCCTCCATTCACTTTGCAGTTTTTCCCAAAATGTTTGAATATTTTTTCTGGACTCCATCGGGTTTTTACAATTTGTGTTTGTAATATTTAAAAGATTTCTATTGTTACATATTGATAGATTATTATAGGTTTTACAATTAGTTTTCATTTCAAAATTTTCGTTCTTACATTTAACAATATTTTCATTTCCAATTCTTATTATAGTTTTTTGTCTTTTTAAGGGTTTAATTACAATATTTTCACAAATTTGTTTATTAATAGTAGGCAAATTTACTATGTAAATAATTGTTGTATTGCTTGAGGCAATTCTAATATCTGAAAATTCTAAAGCCTCATCGATATTGGAATATGGGAATAGTTCATAGTCCAATTGCCTTTTTATTTCGGCAATTTCTATGTAAAGACTCATCGTCAGAAATATTATTCAAGACCTGTCTAGAAAGTGCGTCCGCTACAACATTTGTCGCACCCGGTCTATAAACAAATTTCGGGGAATACTCCTCAATAAAAGACATCCACCTCTTAGTTTTGCATTTGGATTCCTAGAAGATATGTCAAATGTTAATGGTTGATGGTCAGTATGTATTTTCAAATCTGCAACAGCATACAAATAATTTCTCAAGGTCTCATTTGCAGCGTAATTTTGTTCAGTGGGAGTCAGTGTTTTTGAGATAAAAATTATAGGTATGCCCTCTTAGGTTAAGACGGCTCCAACTGCTGCGTTAGACGCGTCAGTTGTCAGTGTAAACTTTTTATTAATGTCAGGTTGCATTAGAGCACCCTGGTTAGTTAAAAATTTTTTTAATTTATCGAAAGCGGTCTTCCTTTCTCTCCTGTAAGATATTTTATTAATGGTTTTGAACTTTTAACATAATCTTTTATAAATTTTCTGTAGTACCCAGTTATACCAAGAAATCCTCTCAACTGTCTAATAGTTTTAGGTTCATGATAGTTTACTATAGTCTCTATTTTACCTGGATCGGTTTTAATTATTCCATGGGCAACAATATAACCCAAAAACTCTACTTCTTTTTTAAAGAATTTCGATTTTTCCAAAGAGATTTTCATATTAGAATCCTTAAGTCTTTGGACTACCATATTTAAATATTTCTTATGTTCTTCTAAATTTTCAGAGTAAACTATTATATCATCTATATAGACATGGCAAAATTTCCCTATATAGTCCCTTAAAATATTATCCATGGCGCTTTGGAAAATGCTTGGTGCATTTTTTAGTCCAAAAGGTAGTCTAACAAATTCATATTTTCCATTATTTATGGAAAATGTAGTTTTCTCAATATCCTCCGGTTTCATTAAAATTTGATGGAAGCCGGATTCGAGATCAATGGTGGAAAAGTACTTTGCTTTTCCCAAATTAGACAGTATGACATTACAATCCGGTATCGGATATTAATATGATATAGTGTTTTCAATTAATTTTTTATAATCAATAACCATTCGCATTTCATTTGTCCCATCTTCATTAATTCCTTTTTTTGGCACTATCCATATTAGGGAGTTGTAAGGGCTTTTACTGGGACGTATAATTCCGTTATTTAATAGCTTTTGTATTTCTTTATTTACGAATGAATTTACTGAGAGAGGATAGGGATATTGCTTACTCCATATAGGAGTTTCAGCAATTGTAAGTATCTCAGATTTAATATCCGTTCTAAATGGTAAAATTGTATTAATTTTTGATTGTAAATTATATATTTTCTTGCGAATTTCACATTCTAATATATCAATTGTATTTTTCTCATAATTGAGAGTATCATCTTCAAAAGGTTTGTCCTTAAGATTATTTCCTGAGTCGGTAATTTTATTTATAATATTTTCCTCAATTTCCTTTCTATTATCCTTAATGGTTTCACTAGATACTAACGCAGGTTTATTAAAATTTAAAAATTTATCAGTTTTATTACTACAAGTAATCGTGCCATTTTCAAAATGAAATTTTATATTAGCTTTCTTCAAAAAATTATATCCTATTAACAAATCAGATTCTAAGTTAGGAATTTCATAGAATCTTTCACTTATACCAAAAAGTCTTGCTTCGTAGAAAAGGTCAATAATAGTGAATCCATTTATAGTTTTAATTCTCTTTTTAACTACTAATATTTTCCTGTTAGTAAGGATATTTGGGCTGCAGTAACAACTAGTTGCTCTACTGCCAATTAAAATTCTGTAAGTTCTTCCGGATGCTCCTATTCTGATGATATAGGGCAATCCGGGGTCACATCAAAAAAAGCAGTTTCGTTTAAATTATCAATTCTTTGTGTCTTATTATTTGATTGAGAACTAAACTGTCCATTTGGTTGTTGTCTTTTAAAGCCATGATTAAATTGAGATCTTCGAAAAAATTTATTGGATTGTGGTCGTTGTTGCCATTGACCGAATTGTGGTCCTCGAGCGTAATTTTGAGTATGTCCATTTTGTGGAATTTTATTTGTGTTCACAGCAATATTTGCCGAACTACCGATTTCCATCGGCTCAGGCTTTGCCTGACGTACGTGTTGATTATTTCGGTACTGAAAACTGTTGTTGTGATTTCTGGGAGGAAATCGTAAAACATTCTGGTTATTTTTTGGAATTTGGTTATTGAATTGATTTCCGTTAAATTGTACCGCAAAATTAGCCCTAATATGATTAGCTTCTAGTTCCTGAGCCTTGGCTAAGGCATTAGGTAAAACAGAAGGTGACAATGAAAATAGAATATTTGCCAATGGCGGGTTTAATCCAGTAATAAAAACTCTAAAAGCATATTGACGGTTTTTATTATTTAAATAATAATAATTTAATTAATAATAACAAATTAATTTAATTGTCAAAGCAGAATTTGAACCGTGAGTCATTATCGTCTTATTTATTAATAAGGTCAGTTTTTTATTCACTTCGTTATAGTAATCTAATATAGTCAAGAAACCCAGTCTCATAACACTTAATTTCTGTTCAATAATATGAATTGGCTTTTTGTCGGCATAGGCAAATCGAAACGAGCTATAATAGCATCAAAATTGAGTACAGTGGCATGAATTGTCAAAGTGTCATTTGCGTCGTCTAATATTTTATTGCGTAAAATTGTCAATGCCGCGAAGTACCTACGACTACCCCTAACATAAAGACTCATTGAATTGTTTGCTGCTTCTCGCCAACTCACATATGAATTATCCTTCCCATTAAAACTTGGAAGGGATTTAATAATGTCCAAACTTTCGTCACATCTTTTGGTTTCGTCAATAATTTCCTGTCTGTATTCAGTAACAGTTTTGTGACTGTAAGTATGTTAAAGTTTTCCTTTAGCAATTCCAACTCTTTTAGAAGTGGTGCTGTAGATTGTGTAACTAGTCGTAAAACCTGTTCTCTGTCCATTCTGTTTGTTGTCATATTCCTAAATAGTCCAGTAATTTCGTCAACTGAGTCTTCTATACTATATTTTCTTTCTAGTTCTTCTAATTCCTCGTCAACTGTATACAGTGTCCTGTTATTAGTCAAATATTTCAATTCCTCGTCCGTTAAATTTTCCACTACACCTTCTACTAAATAAGCCAGTTTTAAGCCTCACAATCAATACAACGAATACAAAACTATATGACTTAAATAATATTTTTTATAGGAAAATTAATCTTAAAAACAAACATACAAATCTTATCAAATAATCTTACATTTAAAATTCTCAGCTATCGACTTCAGATGGCCTCTTAAATGATGATTTCCTTCTTCAGATGTAGATACTGTGTTGTTTGGTTGTTGTTTATTAAGATGATATTGTTACTAAGTTGTATATTTGATGTTGTTCGATTGCTGTTATTTTCAATATTGTGGACACGAGTCACCCAAAAATCAAGAATATGATTGCCCGTTGATTAAGATATTTGTTTTTGTAAATTCCTTTTATTTCATTTAGAGTTCTGTTGCTATTCGTTTTTTAAAGTTGATGATTGCAGAATTGTTATTGTTCACTGTAGAATTTTTATTTTTCTCCTTTTTTAAAAAGATAATTATTTGAAAATTTTTTCTCTTTTTCTAAAAGATATTCATTTGTTTTTTTTCTGGACCCTTTTTCAAAAGGATCCCGGTTGAGCCCCCAATTAAATTGTTTAGTTCATATTTTTTTAAAAAAATTAATTTTTATTTTTCACTTTTTAACACTCGTATTACATTCGCGTCTTACCACTGACTGACTAACTCTCTGCTTAATTCTAGATATCATACTTATACCTAATGAGAAGCACAATTCGTTAAAAAAAACATAATAATGAATTGCAACATAATTATTGTCATCTGATATCATATTTTTAATGTTCAGCAATTCTATTTGAAAACAATTTTTTTAAACATTTTATTAACCGTCAGCAAATAATTTTTAGGTTTAATGAATCTTATTTAAGACAATTTTTAAAGTATTTTATAACCTGTGAGCAAATAATTTTTAGGTTCAATGAAACCTATTTAATACAGTTTTTATATAAGAGCATTTTCATGCTGTTTCCATAACTCGCACACGTCTTTCTTACACAACGTCTTCTCATCAACTAACTACTCGCCTCTTTTTTACATCTCAACTACATTCCCACATTTCGGCCGTCCTGACTCGGATTCGCCTTGAATTCATCATCATCAAAGCTGGTGTGCCAAGGCTTCATATACTCAGCGCATGTTGAAGTGCTTCTTGGCCCCTCGGTGATTCCAACTCGTACCACTTCATATGTATCATTGGCCTTTTCATTTACAACTTGGTACGTCCCGAAATACTTGGGTTTTAACTTTAGGCCTGGGCCAAATTGGGTTCTTTTTATCGCAACTAAGTCACCAGTTTCGTATATTGTAGCTTTCTTACGCCTTAGATTGTACGACTTGCGATTTTCATCTTGAACCTTGGCTAGCTGTTCTTTGGCATTTCGTCTAATTTCCTCTCCATCATGACAGGATTACCAACAACAATGCTCTGATCTTTTAGTCTATTGATGACCTCATTCGTTGTTGTTGATTTAGTCGGATACAGCCAGCAAAATTTCGTGAAGGCGTCGATTATCGCAAGTATGTGCTTATATTGTTTTGATGTAGATTCTAAGGGTCCTAGATGATCAATGTGGTATGTGTGAAGACGTTCGTCTTTCTTAGGAATGGGGTGCAATACGCCTTCTTGCTTTCCACTTTTCCTATTGTTGATAATGCAGGCTATACAATTAGCTATATGTTGTTCAATTTTCTCTTCCAGTTTTGGTATATAATATTCACGTCGTATAAGTTCTTTGACCTTTTTAGTTGAAAAATGACCTCTGTCGTGGGCTAAACGGGTGACTTCTCGTTGAAGAGCTTTCGGGACTATAATTTTATAAAATTTTAAATTTTATTTTAAAAAATAATTATGGTAGTCGTGCTGGGTCTTTAAAATGTATTTTATTGCTTGTAGATATTCTTCTTGCGCCTGCAATCGTCTTTTTTTCTCTATGATGCTGTCTTCGGTCGTTATTGTCATCATCGGATAGCGTGATAAGGCATCGACATGCTTCATCCGTGCGCCTGGGCGGTGTTCAACCGTATAGTCGAACTCTTCTAGAAATAAAATCCAACGAGCGACTTGAGTACAAAGATCTTTCTTCTCTAGAGTTTTGGTGAAAGCATTGCAATCCGCGACGAGCTTAAAGTGGGTTCCAAATAGGTAAACTTTAAACTTTTTAAGGGCGGCGATGACTCCAAAATTACGATCTCCGAGTCATGTAGTCGATCGGGTGTATGCAATTATCATCTGGTGATTTCTGAAGCAATGATAAATGATGAAGGAGGGGAGAAGGTTTTGCTTTTGTTTTTCTCAGCCTGTTTAAATATTCCTGTATTGGGATTATTTTATAGTGGCCTCATATTTCGGGGCATCAGGGGCTGGTACCCTTGTTTAGGGTACTGTCAGAATATGATCTCCGTAATGTACACAAGATTCTAATATTTTTTCCGAACTAACATTGTCGCTCACCACAAACTGCATAACATGAGGCAATTGCCCATCATGTTAGGAAGAAAAGGAACGATATCATTAAGTTTTCGTTATTCTCTTCTAAATGTAAAATATAACTCTTTAGCAATCGTGAACATGAAGCCCTAGAAACGAATATCCTTAAAAAAATTTCTTTTTTAAACCCCTTGACCGATGTGGAACGTTTCTGGTCTGGTTCTTAAATTATATGTTCGCTGATTTTGTTCATAAACACGTCTCAAATGTTTCTGTATATCCATCCTTCCCAATTGTAGATTATTCTCTCGCGATAAATTAATATTCGGTTCGTCTAGCAGTTTTAAATTTCTCAGTATTCCGTAAGCAGATCCATGTGTTATCATATTGAGTCCAAATAAAGCGTGATAAGGTGACATTTTTATTGATTGATGATATGCGTTTCTAAGAGAACAACTAATTGCAGCTAAGTTTTTGTCCCATTTGGAGTGGTCTTGTTTGATATAAGCTCTTATATCAGCTGTAATTGATCTATTTACTCTTTCAGATGCATTTGATTGAGGTGAAAGGCATTTAAGTCGTTCGCTTTAAACTGGGATCCGTTATCACTTACGATTACTTTTGGTACACCATAAATAGCAAATATTTGTTTTTCCAAAAACTTTTAATAGGAATGGATGTAAACTTTTCAATGGATGTAGCCACTGAAACTTCGTTAAATGATCAAGCACAATTATAATTCCCATATGTCCTGATTTACTCCGTGGATAAGGTCCTATTAGGTCAACACATAATCTTTGAAAGGGACGAATAGTTACATTCTGCTTACCCATTTCAGGCTTCGATCAAAAGTTGTAACATCTTTCACCATTCCTGGCCAAAAGAAAGTAAGTTTTATTAATTCTAAAGTTTTATGCATTCCTCCATGTGAAGCAATGGTTGAATCATGAAAGCGACTAATTACTGAGTGTCGTAGTTCGTTTGGAACCCAAAGGTTCCACACTAAATTTTCATTATATTCAGTAACATCATAATGTTCGTTTCGAATATAAATATATTTATCGACTATTTTGATTCCCGGTTAATTATGCTAATTATTCTCTACTTTTTCCTTTAACTTATTTATTTATTTTTATTTATTTTACAGCATTAGACAATAAATACAAATTATAACTAATGTATAATAGGCCATGGCAACTAGACCTTATAGGCCATTTACACTACAGCGAAATCTAGTAGATTAGATTTCAAATCGTGCTCAAAATCTACATCGTTTACACTGGATTTATTTGACAATAGCAAGATTTCATTTTAATAACAAAAACAGCTGACTGAAATTTAAAAGAAAATAATAATATTTTAGTTTAACCCTAATCAAGTCAGGAACATTTTTAACAAATCCAGTCAAAATGTGTCTCAGAGGCACATACAAAGAACTTACGTATTAATTTTGTTTTATTATTTTTATTTTATTAAATTTTAAATGAAATATTATTTATTTATTTTCGCATTTTAAGCAAACTAAAACTTTTGAACAATGCTCGTTGCAAGTATTTTTGTGGTAAATACTGCAAGACTGCTTACACGTTCTGCATATCTACGGTGGGCACATATAACATCTGGTTTGCCTTGGCTGGTTTGAGAATTCATCCTCGTGTTGTATGGACCGAACATTGGACAAATGATTTTTATTTAATTTTTTACGACTACTGCAAATAATGGGTGCCAGAACTCTTCGTAACTCATTATACCTAATTATTATATTTAATTTTGTTGTTCACCAACAATAGAAGCAATAGTTAGCGTTCCCATATGTGCCTCATAGACATATTTTGACATGATTAAGAACATTTTTGATTGAAACAAAATAAAAAATAAAAAGAAATTAATTTATTACTTGAAATTTGTAAATTCTAAATAAAACAATTGAAAGTAGGAATTCAAGAAGCAGTAAGAACTAGAACCTATATTTAAGGAAGTTACAACTTGACCAAGTGAAATATGTGTCGGAGAGGCACATGTTGACTTGATTAGGGTTAAATTGAAATGTCATTTTTTTCATGCTTAGCGTTGTATTTTTAAGTATTATTTGACAAAACACATAGTTGCATTTCTATTTTTACTAGATTTTGCCGAAATCTGCTAAATAAGTAGATTTTGTTTTGTATGGGAAATCTAGTTAAAATCAACTAGATTTGGCTCGAAATCTCATAAGTACTAGATTTCGCTGTAGTGTAAATGGCCTATTAGGCTCAATAACATACTTATAATAATATATGCAAAGGGTTTTAATTAGTTTTATTATTGTTGTTATTTTAAGAACCTTTTATTGAGTAATAGTAAAAAATATACTTACAAGATATGTAAAAATACGTTATTCACACAATCAAAAAAAAAAATAAAGCCATCCGGGCTTGAATCAATCCATATCGGTCACAATACTACGGTAAGTACGGTTTGGCTTGAATCAAGTACAAAAGAGTTGAATCAAGCCCGAATCAGCCAAGTACAAAAGTGTTGATTTTAGCGCGATTTAAGCCTTTTGGGATCAAAGTGATCTCATCATGTATTTGGTTTAAGCATTCGCATTCGTACTTGATTCAAGAGAGCCAGAAGTTGAAGTAATCCCTAAGCGCACTTGTTTCAAGAATTTTGAACTTGATTTAAGCTCGAACTCGTACTTGATTTAATCCTAAAATCGATTGATTTGATAACTTAAAATATCAAATTTACCCAAAAAGCGCTTGATTTAATCCATAATTCGTACTTGATTTAAGTACAATAATCTTATAATAAGATTAAATAAAAAAGGGTTTTTATTTTATATTTTTATTTGTAAAAAATATTTATTTAAATGTTATACAAAATAATAGTTCATTTTTTAATAAACAAAAAAGGTACAGTTTTAATATTCAATTCATTAAATATAACAAAATTAATTAATGTAATTAATAAATAAGAAAAAATAATAAAATAAATAAAATTCTGTACTACAAGAACATGATTTCTAGGCATTGAATTCTTATTATATAAGCTTAAAGATAAATCAAGTGCTTTAAATTTCAATTTTTCCACATTTAATGGAAGATGTTGCTTAATTTTAACTGAAGTAGAAGCAGACGGCAACACCACAAGCCTCGTTAAAATGATTGGATTTAAAAGATATCGGATTGTTTTGGAAACTGTTTTTGAGAACTGTCAAACCGGTTGAATAACATTTATTTATTATATCCTCCACTCTTCTTTTATAATCATTTAGTGTTGGTAGTTGTAGAACGAAACTTTCTTCCAAGTGTGTGATGGTGACCTTTTTCGTCCTTATTTTTAAAACGGGCGGAAGATTGAAATATTGAATTCATAAAATCTTTATAATCTGAAAAAATATATATATTTTTATTAACTTTGGTTTAAGAAAATATATAATATCCAAAAATTTTGTTTTCAAACTGTTCCCATTTGGAAAAAGCATTAATTTTTTCCCAGAGTATAACAAATCGAAATCAAAAAATTATTTTAATAATTTTTTTAAATATTATTTTCAACAATATTCTGAAATATTATTAGAAAAATTGTTCTCGTGAATAAAATAATAAAATTCATGGAATTTTAAAACGATAGAAATAAATAAAATTGTATTTATTGAATGAAAAATTGTTCAAAAGTTAGACCGACTTCCATATATATATAAAAAATGTTTTCAAAATTATCAAAAATTGAAGTAATTCTAATTAAAAAAAATAAGAAAAAAATTACCAAATCGGAAGCTTTCGCATGGCCTAGTTTGGGCCATGATTGTAGGAAGTCTATGTTATTTAGATTCTGTAATTCCCGTAATTTAAATGTCCTTTTCCATTTCTCACAAACATCTTCCCAATCTGATGAATCTCTATTTAAAGATGTTTTAAAAGCTGTAGCCACAGATTCATCTTGACTGGACAGTGAGGAATCAAATTTTCCACGTTTACGGGAAAGTTCTTGTACAGTTTTCCACTTGGACTACCTTTACAGTCTCTTGAGATAAAATAATAACCCTAAAATTTGAAGAAAAAATGCAATTATAACAATATGCCTACCTAAGTTTGTCAATAATCATTATTTAAGAAAGCGATGTATAAAAATTTTTAACAAGAGTTTCTTTCAAAAATTTAAAATAATTAAAGGTTTCTAAAATCTTAACTTTTATGCACATTCATATTTTTGATATATACTAATTTAATTTCAAAATTTTTCGTTTTTCGAAAACTTCGAATTCATTTTCTAATTTCATTCCAGAAATATTAAATTTATTTTAATTTCCAATTTTATTTAAAATATTTTTAAAAATAGCATTATCAAATAAAATTAAAATAAATTAAATTAGAAATTTCTGAAATACTATTGAAAATGTGTAAAATATGTTGAAATTAAGAAAGTAGAACAAATATTTTAGTTAAATAATATCAATAGTTCTTTTAGTCACCTGCACATCTTTTGCTGATGGAAATATCGAGACTATTTCTTTTACCAATAAAGGAAAATTTGGAACTCTTATTATAATTTGACTGCACATAGCTTCTTCGACTATTATTTTTATAAGGAAATTTCCTTGATCGATAGTTAGTTTCTTCGTTCTGTATTTTAATATCGCCCTTCCGCCCGCTGTTTATTTTAAAATGTCTATCAAGCTCTTAACGATAGTAATTTCGGTTAAGAATAATAATGATGATTAAATAGAAACAGTTTTATCTTATTTAAAACTCTTTTTCCACTGAAATCTTCCTCAGACTTCCAATTATTGACCTTAGATTTGACTGAAATCGTTTCGTCATCAATATCGAACTGTAAAATTGGATTATAAAAAATTATCTGATCAAGTATATAACACACATTTACCTGCTGTTTTTTCCATTTAAAGAGCTTCTCCCGAAATGCAATTCGGTGGTATGGCTTCTTTTATGTCTTCTTTTTCTAGGTATTGTAAACTTTTGTAAGTTACCTTAGCAGCTATATAAATAAAACTGTATTAGTAAATGTATTATACTAAAAATATTTTTAACATTTTATTTTATTGAAAATTTTCCAAAAAAAATTAGTGAGAAAAAAATTATTAAAATTTTCAATTAATATGTGGAGATTAATTGAAAATATTAATAAAAAATAACAACGGGCTTAATTTTTCAAGTACGTTTTTTGGCTAAAATTGAGAATAGAAAAGTTAATTTTAGCATGCCTTTTTTTCTGTGCAGAGTTGGAATATATAGTAATAATTAACAGTGGTGTTACAAAAAAGCAATTTCATGTTTACAGAGTTCACAAAGATAAATTTCATTATACTAACACCCCTTCTCAATACTACAAATATTGCATACTAAAAAATTTAACTTTCAAAAAACTTCACAAATGTCAATTAAATTAAACCAACTGAATCTACAAAATTCATTAATTTAACTCTCCGGAGAGGCTTGGTTAAAATATCAGCTAACATCAAATTTGTAGGACAATAAATAAATGAAACTTTTCCAGATCTATATAGATCGCGAATAAAATAATACTTAACATCAATATGTTTGCTCCTTGGCGTAATTTTCTCATCCTCAAGCATCTTCAGACAGCTTTGATTATATTCACCAATTATAGGCCTCAATACCTCTATACCAAATTCTCCAAGTAATTGGGTAATCCATAGCAGTTCCTGGGATGCTTCAGCAAGCGCCACAAGCTCGGCCTCTGTGGATGACAAAGTTAAATTTGTCTGCCTTCTACTTGCATAGCTAATAACGGTATCGCCAAGTTTAAAGATGAAACGACGTGTCGATTTTCGGCTATTCATGTCACCTGCCCAGTCAGCATCAGCAAACCCTTTGAGCTCTAAAATAGACTTCGAGCCCACACACAATTTTAGACTCTTAGTGCCTCTCAGGTATTTAAAAACTCTTTTAACCTTTGTACAGTCCTCGACAGTTGGGCCACATATCTTTCTTTATAATGCAGATGCGGCTAGAGGAATATCAGGTCGAGTGTTGTTCGATATATACAGTAATGAATCAATTGCTTTGCGAAACTTATTATTATCTTCAAGTAAATTCGTTGAATTGTGCATTAAATAACCAGGATCTATTGGTATAGGTGAAGTTTTTGTTTTCAATCTTCAAGATGAATTCTTTCAATACTCTGCCAATGTACTCTTCTTGAGGCAGATAATATAAAACAGACTCAAAGCTAACTTGTATTCCCAAATAAAGTTTTAGATCACCAAACTCTGTTATTTTAAAATGTGATTTAAGGGTCTTTGCAACGTTTTGGATTTGGTCATTCGATTTTGAGGCAACAATGATGTTATCGACATAAATTAGTACAAATGTTGTTGAATCACCTTCACCCTTTGCATAAAGACAGGGTTCCACCTTTCCCCTTCTGAATCCCGAATCCACCAAAATTCTATTTATTCGGAGATTCCAACAGCGTGCCGATTGTTTCAGGCCATATAAACTGTGATTCAACTTACATACCAAACCCCCTTCTCCCGGCATAAAAAACCTTCCGGTTGTTTCATATAAATTTCAGAATTCAACTCACCTTATGAAAATGCCGTCTTTACATCAATATGACAAACTCTCATCTTTCTGTTGCTCGCTATTGCTAATAAATTTCGGAATGATGCTTGCTTTACTACGGGTGCAAAAATTTCGTCATAATTTTCCCCGTACTTCTGCGAGAAACCTTTCGCAACCGGTTTGTTTTGTCTTAAAGACCCATTTGCAGCCGATTGCTTTACAACCTTCGGGTAGCTCTACCAAGTCCTAGGTTCGGTTATTTTCAAGTGCTTCCATTTCTTCTTTCATAGCGTTTAACCACTTTTTGTTGTTACATCTTGATACAGCTTCATTATAAGTTCCAGGGTCTTCATTGAAGCAGACTTTGTATCCGTATTTCTTAGGAGGTACTCCTTTGTTTATTCTTGAAGAAGTTCTCGGTTCAATTTTAGAGTCACATTGAGTTTCAGAATCGGATGATGATAATGACTCTTCAGCTGACATAAAACCATAAAAATCGTCTGAGCTTATTACATCGACATTTTCATCTAGCTCTTCTGATGTTTGCGACAAAACGTCATTAGGTTTGGTTTGGGACAAAGAAACGTCTACTACTTCGGTATTCGAATTATTATTTTCAATATTGACATTTGACGAAAGAAATTCTGCAGATTCTAATATCTTCACATTGCTGCTAATAATAATCTTATTAGTTCTGCAGTCCAATAATTGAAAACCTTTTGATTCGTCAGGATAACAGACTAAGTGACAATTAACTGCTACTTCGTCTAGCTTTCCGCGCCGTTGCTTGTTTATATGAGCAAATGGCTCAAATCCGGAGGCTTGCCCTACCCTAGCTCGAAGTGTGTTACTTCAACAGCAGATGACAACATACGGTTCTGAATATAATTCGCGTTATTTACCGCTTCAGCCCAAAATATATATATATGTATATGTCTGCATCGTACAACATACATCTGGCCATCTCCATTAAGCTACGTATAGGGACTTATAAGCTGTTGAATAATACCTCTGGTTTTTAAATAATTTTGAATCTTCTTATTCAAAAATTCGCCACCACGGTCACTTCTAAATATTTTCATTCGTTCACCAAAAAAAAAAATTTATTTTATCAAGTGCCATATCTTTCGATGGGATAAAATAAACTTTACAAAGACGGCTGTAATCATCTATCATCATTTAAAAAATATTTGTTGCCTCCGGGGGTTTGATTTTGAATTGAACCACACAAATCGCAATGTACTAGCTCTAAAATTTCTTTTGCTCCAAATTTTTTTTGCTTTTCGGATGCCTTCGGAAATAGATAACGTGTTAACTTGACTTTTAAACATATCTCGCAAGTTAACTTACCGCTGTATTCGTTTATAAAAATAGCATTCACCAATTTCTTACTTACGGCAGATCTTATAGCATTTATATTTCTGTGGCCAAAACGCCTGTGCCAAACATGAACGCATATTGCGACAATTTAAAATTTTATTTGCCCTTTGACTATGGTTCAGCATAAATAAATTGTTTTTCAATGATGCCTTTGCGGAGATGTAACCATTTTTAGAGATTGAACGTTAATTTATAAACAGACAGCAAACTTCCACTTAATTCGGGAATAAACAGCACATTACGAACTCGAATTTTATTATCCTCACATAATAATATGCAATCACCTATGCCTTTTGATTTTAATTTTGTACCATCAGCTAAATAAACTACTTCACTTTCAGGTTCGTTCATATTCCTAAAATATTTTGCTTCGCAGCTCATATGGCACGTAGCCGCTGAATCGACGAACCAATCGCCGTTCGATTTTGCATTACTGACACCGAAACAAATATTAATATTATCCTTACCCTTGGCAATATTGGCGCGATTGTCGTTGGCCCTTTGCTGTTTTTGTGGCTTATTGTTTAGGCAGTTCCTCTTGAAATAGCCAGGTTTGTCACACTCAAAACTCTTTGGACGGACATTTTTCTTTTGGACTTTAAACGTGCTTTCAATTTTGCTTTCGGCACCAGTTTTTCGTTGAAATTCTTGAAGCAGTTTCTCCTTTACCAGGTCAATCGTGAGATCGGCCTCAGGTCGCATTTCCAATGATGTTATTAATGGGTTGTAGGCTTTAGGCAGTGTTCCCAATAAAAATGCAACAGCCTTATAATGCTCTGTTGTTTCACCCAAATCCCTTAAGCGATCGATTATGGCCAAATTTCTGTAATATGTTCCTCCATCGACTTTCCACTTACAAGTCGCGTTGACGACATTTGTCTCAAAAGACTGACCTTATTACTGATCTTAGACTTCTCATGATGCTTTTTCAACGTGTCCCAAAATTCTTTGGAAGTTTTCAGTTGCTTTATGAGGACTTTTTGCGATTCCTCCACAGCCAAACCAATAGTGGCTCTTACCTTACCATCACGAGCAAGCCACTTCTCATCCTGTACCGCAGGAACAGCAACAACAACATCCCACAGCTCTATTTCCAACAGCAACAGCTCCATGTTGAATTTCCAACCATGATAGTTGGAATTAGATAATTTTGGGAATTGTACACCCACTGTGTTCATTTCAATTTTCGTTTCACCAAAGAAATCGCTCAATAAAAAAAAAATAATTTCGCGTCACTGGGCCCATAACCTGTTGTTATTTTATGAACCTTTTATTGAGTAATAGTAAAAAATATACATATAAGATATGTAAAAATACGTTATTTTTTTTTTTGTTTATTTAAATGAAATTTTTATTATAATTACCACAAATAAACAAAATAATAGTATAAATAGCTTATAACTATACACTGTCCCATAAACGAGCTCTCTAGTATAATACAAATAGGTATAAATATATACAGTATATACATTTTTTTAAAATTAATATTTTTTATATGTACAAGATTATATCTGTTTTTAATAACAAATGTTTCGTAATGAAAAATTATTCAAAAAACTTTACAGTAAGAATTATTATAATAAAAGGGTCAGGAATTAAAAGAGAAAAAGAAATTACGGTATTTAACTAAGCCACCAGTATTTACTAATATTTAAATTTGGAAATATATTCTTATCATCATAATCTTCTATTCTCAGCTGTCAGATGATTACTAGAGATAGCTTTAACATTTGCCCTTCTATATTTGAAAAAATATAGGGACACCTGTGTGGTTTCGTATAAAACCATTCTTATCCAGGTACACGAATGCTTCAGGAGGAACGTAACCACTTTGTAGTGTTTTGGATATATATTCGTCGTTGGCATAATAGGGAGCCATTATTAGGTTATTTTCGTAACGGTGACAACAAGATCTAATATGATTTCTAATAAGGTGTATGATGAAATTATCAATTCGGCTAATTTTGGTCGCATTGTATAGTCTCGAATTACTTATATATTTCGTAAATTCACTACTTGGGGATCTGTATAATGAAGTACATGCTCTTAGGCATCTTCTTTCGAATTTACGTATTTTTTCCATATAGGAAGGAGTAATATTAAACCAAATTTGGCAACCGTATGTTAAAATTGGACGTATTAAGGTTTGATACATGAGAAGCTTGATATCCGGTTTAATGTGTTTAGAAAAAAATAGATTTTTGTACATAAAATAAGCATTTCTGGCTTTTTTAATTTGTATGTTGACATGTTCATTAAAGTAGATAAATTAGTACAAATGGATTCCTAGGTACTTTACCGTTTGTTTATTAGTTATGTATATATTGTTACTGGATTGAATGGCGAAGGATTTCCAGTTGCGCCTTATGTTATAGTTACACTTTCCAACAGGAGGACGGAGTAGTATAGTTTCACATTTGTCTACGTTTAATTTCATTTTCCAATCATTACCATATTTTTCTACAATATTAAAATTGTTTTGCAATTTCATATTTATTTCTTGTATTTTGTTGTCAGCATGATATATTATAGTATCATCTGCGAAACCAATAATATTATCAACACTCTTTAAAAGGTCATGTATAAATATATTAAAAAGTATAGGAGCATTAACTGTCCCCTGTTGTAACCGATTAACTATAATAAATCTCCTACTACTAACTTCTTTTCTGTTGCAAACGACAAACGGTTTATTTGATAGCATGTTATGAATTAAAATTATCAAATGAAGTGGGAATTTATATCTTAGAAGTTTATATATTAGACCAGGAATCCAAATGTTATCGAAAGCCTTTTCAAAATCGACAAGGCATGCCCCTGTACAGAGAGATTTATTTAAATTCCAATTAATATCAGATTTCAAAAGATGTATTCCATGTATTGTAGAGTGTTTATACTTAAAACCAAATTGTCTAGTTGTCTAAAAGATAATTTATTTCTTAAATTTTTAAAAATATAGAAAATTTTTTCCTATATAATAAAAAAGTGTACAATGGGTCAATTCGATCTCCGGGTACTGTACTTGTCTTAATTGACAAGTACACGTCCTCCAACCTAACCTAATAAAAAAATTCTCTGATTGTGATGCACTTAGTTGATTTGACATGACTGGTTACATTCATAACTAGATTTTTCTGTTAAAAATCTGTTGAAACGATTGTCAACATCAACCTGTAAATTATTATTCTGATCAATCTCTTTAAATGAATTGGTCTTTTCGAGAGATGCTCCTATTACATCTAAAATTTGCTGCTGTTCTTTTATAACGAACTTCTCATTGTCGCGCTATGTAGTGAGTGGATTTATGCCAACATAAGTTAATAGGTTTTCTTCGTCGCGATTAATTTTTACCAAATCTATATCTACTGACAGCTTAGGTTTAAATAATTTCTTTACTTCACTAAACATATGTGAAGAATCTTTTTTATCTAAAATTGTTAGTTTATCTTTATAATAACTATTAACCGATACTCTGAAATTATCAATAATTAGTTTCTAATTAATTTTAGTTTAGCTTTGTAGTAATTAAGTTAATAAGGGCTACATATAACTTCAAATCTATTATGCTTTTTTATTATAGTTAAAATTCTACTTTTTTCCGTATGTAGTTTCTTTATAATTGGATTTACAAATTTATTTATTGTGTCACTATTTTTGAATTTTGGTACAATTTTATTGGTAGAATCTACAGGAATGGGATCAGTGTTTTTGTGTACATTTAAAATATATTTTTTAATTTGTTCCAATTAGTTTTTTTATAATTAAATTGAGATTTGGGCGAATTAAAAACAAAATGAAAGGGGTGATCATTTGTATCATTTAAAAGTTCAATTAGTAAGGCGTTATGATCACTATCGTAATCGAGGGATTTAAGGGAATTAATAGTATTATTAACTCTGAGAAAAGAGAGACGCGAGTCTGCTAAACACAAATCTAAATACGAACCACATCTTGGATAAGAGGGGGTGGGGTAGAGGCATAAAGGATACATTTAAAATGTATTTCGTTGTTCTCTATCCATTCTTTGAAGGAATTACCATTAGTATTGTTTACTTTATTGCCCCAATCGAAATGTTTACAATTAAATTCACCCATACATACATACATACATAATTGGCCATTACAACCCTTCAGTCAGGATTACGGCCTAGCTTCTCACACCACTCATGTTGTGTGCGTTAATTTTATACGTGAGTGGCGGGACCTACAGTTTAACGTCGACTCCGAACGACAGAATTTTGAGAAACTTTTTCATGGCAGTTTATTTTACTCTCAGAGTTTTTGCCAGAAATCTGCTGAGAGGAAGTCGCCGAAGAAATATTTTTTTTTTTTTTTTTTTTTCATATTTCATTTTTGATGTCTGACCTGGGATACGAACCCGGGCTTTACGAATAGTAAGCCAACACACTACCTACTACACCACGGCGACTTCAATTAATTTCATTTCAATTAAATTCACCCGCCATTATATAATATATATTTGGATTTTGTAAATTCAGAAATTGAAAAACAGAGTTTAGATCAGGTAAAAAAAAATTTGCTGTTATTACCTGAGGGATAGTAAGAGGATATAATATATAGAGTTTTATTAGCCAGTAGTGGTATTTTTATAATGCACACTTCCATACACTTAAGTGAATTGCCAATGATATGTGTGCAGTTTTTGAATTTTATATATTTTTTTATGGAAATAGCAGTACCACCACCTTTAGAGGCGTTAGGCCTATCTTTACGAATTAAATCATAATTTTCGAAAAATAATTTATGCTTCGTATTTAGTTTTGTTTCATTTAGTAAAACTATATCTGGATTATGCAATTTTATAAAATTTAATAACTCATATCTTCTACTAAGTTTTATGATAGAATTAACATTAATTTCACTATTCTACTTGTCTTTAGTTGTAGCTGTTTATTTGGGTTTATTAATTGGTTAGCTAAATTCTGCATGGTATTGTTCATTTGTTCCAACATTTGTTGAATGGAGTTAGAGCTGCCTGTATTTTGTTGATTGTTCCTCAAAACGTTTGCAAAACTCATAGAAGATGTAACAGTTAAGGGTTTGTTCGCTGTTCTTTTTTCAGACAAACTTTGTTTTTTGGCTCGTAGCGTTTGCTGTATCTCCTTATACTTTTCGCATCCACGGTATGATGCTGGGTGACCATACTTATGGCATAGTACGCACAATAATTTTTCCCTTTCGTTTTCCGACACATTTTCTTGTTTGCAAGCACCAATGTCGTGCATTTTATCGCATTTTACGCATCTGGGCTTCAAGAAGCAGTTTGAAGCACTATGAAAAAAGCTCTGGCACTTCCTACATTGTGGAATTTCCGATTTCCTGAGAGGTTCCCAACGTATACATCTATGAAAAAGTCCCTTTATAGATTTGAGTTCATTAAGGCTGCTTTCGCCGCTAATTTGAATCAAATATATGGGGAGATCTGGTCCATTCCTGATAGACTTTTTAGTTTTAAATGGACTAACTTTTAAAATTTTCAAGTTATCATTGTTGTATTTAGCAAGTTCCTGCTTGATCTCATCGACGTTCAAGTTAGCGGTAAGGCCTTTTAATAGAAAAGTTTTTGTTTTTTGAAGATAAGCTTTGACCCGTACGTAATCATCAATAGATGACATGAATAGTGATGTTTTTCTATTATTAAGTTCTTTGATCTTAAAGTTTGTTATTTCTAAACCCTTTTCAATAAATTGTATTAATTCATTTGGTTCCACATTAAATATATTAAGTGGAGGTATTTTTTTACTTTTAGTTTGATCTTGTTTTGTTATGTTTTCAGTATTTATCGTTTTTTCTGTTTGTGAAAGATTTTGAGATGTTGTTGGTATGTGATCGTTTACATGTTTTTCGAATTTCTTTAAATATTCTTTATTGCAATGTTTATCATTGTCCAGAATAGCATAATAATTATTCTTTAATTGTTTATTCATTGTGTCATATTGTGTTTCACTTTTTCTTTTTCTTTCATTTATATACTTATCATTATTGTCTTTACAAGCTGGGTTTAAAGAATTGTTTTTGTCGTTATTTATATTTGACCTTGAATCATTATGTTCACTCATTACTTTTATTTTTTCGATTTGTAAGAGTCTCTGTCTCTTGAGTGAAATTGTTGTTATAAAAACTTAACGATTTAAGCAGTTTTGAGCTTCACAACAACACGTGAAAAACAAAATAATAATAAAAAGAAATATAGTAAATACGAGCAAAAATATTTTTTCCGCAATACGTCCGTCTATCTTGACAATCACGATTGAACTCCACCAACGCTTGGCCTTAACTCTCTACTAGCTGCATTTGATGTTCTTTCAGATGCTTCTTTCTTTATATTTTGCTCATCATGCATACTAGTACTATCAGTTCGTTCTACTTCACAATCACGGCACGTTTATGAACGAGGACCAAGTTTGTTCTTGACAGTTGCTTGTGACCAACTTGCTTTATTTGGATTTCTGTAATCCCGAATCAAAACACTCTGTCCATTATTAAATTCAGCATTGCGATTGCCTTTGTGATTCAGAACGCTTTTAATTTGAGATTCTCGTATTCTATCGCCTGTAATTGGAGGTCTTAAATTATCAAATTTTGTTTTCAATGATCTGCCGAAAAACAACTTGGCTGGTGTTTCTCCAGTGGTACAATGTTTTGAATTTCTATAGTGTGCCAAAAACCTATTTAAAGCGGTATGAATAGGACAATTTTTATCTGATTTCAAATTAGAAATGATGGATTTTTTTAAAACCTTAACGAAAGTCTCAGCCTGTCCATTTGTGGCAGGATGACCAGGTGGAGTTAAAATATGTTTAATATTATTAATTTCAAGAAATTGGCGAAAGTCATCTGAAGTGAATTGTCGGCCGTTATCACTGACCAATATGTCAACCAGACCATATCGACAAAAAAGTTCCCTCAGTTTTGCAATTGTAAATGAAGTGGTATCTCTTTGGTCAAAAAGACCTCTGCAAATTTTGAGAAATAATCAATAACTATAAACAAATAGACACTATTAATCGGACCAGCAAAATCTACATAAATGCGACTCCACACAGAATCGGTTGGAGTCCATGGTATCAATGAACTTTTCTCAGGGGAGTCTAACAGTTGTTGGCAAGAAGTACAAGATTTTATTAAATTCTCAATGTCCTTATCTATACCTGGCCACCAAACGTAGGACCTCGCCATAGCCTTTGTCTGAACTACGCCGAGATGTGACTCATGTAGTTGATTAAGTACTGCGTTTCGAAGTTTCATTGGAATGATAACACGATAACCCCACAAAAGGCAATCATATTCAACGGAAAGTTCGGTACATTTGTTTATGTAAGGCGTAAAATCTTCGTTGTGCAAGACATTAACTGTTCCCTTTCGAACACATTCACATACTTTAGATAATATTAAATCTCGTCTAGTTTCCCGCGCTATCGTTTTGAAATTAATAGCAAATTTGTTATCTGATTCTATTAGGTTAATATAGTTACTTTCAATAATATCCCTCAGCACTATTAGAAACTCCTTTTATGTACTCAACTGAATAATTAAACCCTGACAAAATTAATGACCACCTTTACATGCGTGCAGATGCCATAATAGGTAAACCTTTGTTCTCACCAAATAAAGTTATTAGAGGTTTATGGTCTGTTCTTAAAACAAATTTGTTGCCTAATGAATACTGTCTTAATTTCGTAACGCAAACTATAATGGCCAGTGCCTCTTTTTCCAATGTGCTGTAATTTCTTTCACTTTTTGTAAGAGCCCTAGAAACATAAGAAATTGGTCTTAAATTATCGCTCATATTATGCGAAAGAACGCCAGCAATAGCGTTATCACTTGCATCCGTAGTCAGTACAATTGGAGTTTGAGGACTAAAATGCACTAGGACTTGATCTGAAGTAACATCCGATTTAATTGTATCGTAAGCTTTCTGACATTGATTAGACCAATTCAACTTATTTCCTTTCTTCAACAACTCATACAAAGGTACCATTTTCTGTGCATAATTATCTATAAATTTTGAATAATAATACACCATCCCAACAAAAGCTCTAACTTCAGAAATGTTAGTTGGAACTGGTGCATTCAGAACGCTAAATACACGCGTGGTATCTTTACTTAGACCATCACAGTCTATTGAAAATCCTAAATAAGAAATCCTTTTCTGAAAAAATTTACATTTTGTACGGTTTAATGTTAAGCCTGCTGATTTCAATTTATACAAAACGTCCTTGAGAGTGATTATGTGTTCCTTAAGATTTTTTCCAGTTACTGTTATATCGTCTTGGTAAACTACGACATTAGATACGCCACGTAACAGATTTTCCATTGTTTTTTGAAAAATGGCTGGAGTAATTTTAATGCCGATTGGCAAACGTTTAACTTTAAACGTGTCGATATGTGTACTAAGAGAACATAAAAGTTGCGACTTTTCGTCTAAGAGTATCTGGTTATAAGCATTGGACAAATCAAGTTTAGTGAAAAGTTGTCCACCATGTAACGAAGCAAATATTTCCTCTATACGAGGGAGGGGATATTTAAAATCGAGTAAATGTTTATTTAAGGTAACCTTATAGTCACCACAAATTCTCAGATCCCCATTTGGTTTTAAAATAGGGACCAATGGAGTTCCCCAATCGGAATTATCCACTTGCTCTAAAATTCCATCTTCCACCATTTTACGTAATTTCATTTCAACCTTTTCTTTCCATGCTAAAGGTACTGGGCGAGGCTTGAAAAATATTGGGTTTGCCCCATCTACGATATCTAGAGAAACTTTACTTAGTTTATAAGCACCTAGTTTACTACTAAAAACTTCTGAAAACTCTGATTCAATTTGACCAAAAATGACAGACAAATTACTTGTATCTCCTACAGAGTTCACTTGCATTAACTCAAAATTAAACGCTCTTCAAAACGGTGCGGCCTAGCAATGGTGGACTATTAGTGTCACAACAACTGTCAAAATTTTTGATATGCCTTCGTCTGTTATTTTTGCATCGTACTCACCAATAATAGGAATTTTGTGACCACCATAATTTGCGTACGGAATTTTACACTCTCGGAGAGGTGCTTTCATCCGATTCCGATTGTAAAATAATGATGATACTAGCGTGCAGGGTGCTCCCGTCTCACATGCAACAGTAAGGTTAACACCATCAATCGCTACTGGTAATGAGTATACACCATATGAAGTTTTATCTCTTATGCTAAAACAAGAATAATCGAAAATATTATTTTATTATTATAACTGAGTTATCGCTGTCTGAATCGGATACATAATTTACGGTTTTTGCATGCTTTTCGGGACATACTGATGCTAGGTGTCCAATTTTTTTTGCAATAATAACATTTGCTGTCTCTAAATTTACAGTATTTCGCCTCATGGTTTTTTCATCCACAGTATGCACACTCATTTCTGCTGACGCCGTTGTTGTAACTTACACAGCTGCTGCCTCGTCTACTTCCATTATTAGTGTTGTTGTTTTGACCGTTATAGTACCTTTCCCGGCTGTATGTTTTGTTAATGTAATTGACATTTAAGTCATCACACGTGGTCTTCGTGGCTAATTTTGTTTCCATTATCAAGGCCTTCCTCAACGCTTGTTCTAATGTGAGGGATTCATCCTCTTCACAAAGTTTTTCAAAAATTTTAGGTGGAAGCCCGATAATAAAATGATCAAGAATCATTACGTTTAGGTGTTCAGCAAATTTGCAGTTTAATGCCATTTTTTTACTCGTGCGTACCATCCACTTACAGACTCTCCTTCCTCCCTTAAAGATGTATGGAATTTTTTTCTTTCACTAAATACAATTGTTGATGGAGTGAAGTGGGTTTCTAAAATTTCACATAACTCTTCATAGGTCTTAGTTGAAGGAGAATTGGGGTGACACAAACTGTAACACTGAATAAGTTTCAGCTCCAACTGCTTTGAGAAGTGTAGCTTTTTTTATACTTTCATCAGTGCATTTTATTTCGCAAAAATGAATTTCTAATTGCTCCTTCCAAATTGTCCAACTTAAATTTTAATTATATTCTGGAATTCCAGAACATTGAACTAAAGTAACTGCGCTCGTCGCCATTTATGTAATGTATTAATGTGAGTTCAAAACTTGACTGGTTTTCTTTATTATTTCATAATTCTTTTGTTATTTACATTTCTTCTTATTTCTATACTTAGGAAGATCAAATTATTTATTCATTCAAGCTAACAATACTTCAGATATCTAACATTACCTTTTAAAAATACTTCAAAACTAACGCCTTAATTAGTTCCTCACACACCTCATTGAAATTCCAATACCATCGTTCTTCGAAATTCTAACAAGCTTTACCTTCAAGGAAATGATTGCTGCAAGAAAGTAACCAAAATACATTTGATTCTCGCGTTGTATGAAGTCTATAGCATTAGCTCTAGGCTCCATTATCATTTCATATTGCTCCAAATATTTGATGTCTAAGGAGGACAATTTTGCAACAGCTAAGTTGTTGCATAAAGTATATATTTTCTCTTTATTCTTCAACAAACATTTTACTCTATCATAAATTGAATTCTAACGTGTAATTGTTGGTGTCTTTAACGATGAGGATAAAAAAGTATGAAAAAAGTATGTGGACGAATTTATATACGGGGTATGTTTATTTTTTTTTAACTTAATGTTTTATTCTTTAAGTTTATTTCTTAAAAGATTAGGTTATATTGCGATATACGTTGTTAAATTATATTAATACAAATTAAAATTGCTAAGATTTTAACTTAAAATTTAAGATTTTACTTAAAAATTTAAAGTTTTTATTTTATTTTTTTATACAATAAAAAATTTTATACAATAAAAAATAATAAAATGGAAATATGTAAAAATGTGAAATTTTTATAAACTCTATTTTTTGAGATTTTAGTGCATATAATATAATTAAAACATTCATGTAGTGACTGTTAAAAATTTGTACTATTTTATTGTAGTGCAAAATTTTCACTACCACTAATGGATAATGGTAGTGGAAAAATTTTCACTACCACTAATTTTTTAGTGGTAGTTAATATATGTTTCACTATCACTATAGTGATGAAAAATAGTGGAAAACCAAAATGTTGTCACTATAGTGGGATTTAGTGGAAACCTTAGTGCACTAAATATTTAAAGCACTACCCCCAACTCTGGTAGGGAGGAAAGTGATTTCTTAAGTGTAAGTACTTTTCTAAGCGTATATTTAAATGATTCTACGGAATTCGGTGTCTCTTTTGATACCAATTTATTTCTTACTTTGTGTGCTAATTAAGTAGCCAGAACGAATTAGACAAATCTATTAGTTTCTGCGGTGTCTTTGAGTGTTTCAGCATAGAAATCATTAAGCTGGCTGAGATCACCATTGAACTCAGGTATTATTTTACACGCGTCAAGAATAAACGATGGCATTATGTTGTTGTTACTAACTTTTAGATACTTAAATATGTTATTTTTAATTTCGTTTAATTTCTTTCGAAAGACATCCCCGTTTTTATGGAAACATTTTTTTTTATAAAATTTGTGTAGATATATATACATTTTTTCACATATGTTATGTGGAAAATTAATATTATTATAAGTTTATTTTAATAATAATAATGAATTTAATATACAATGCAATAGTAAAGATTTTAATGTTTTGTTGGCTCCGTCTTGTACGTACACGTCTTTCTTACACAACGTCTTCTCATCAACTAACTACTCGCCTTTCTTTTACATCTCAACTACATTCCCACATTTCGGCCGTTCTGACTCGGTTTCGTCTCGAATTCATCATCATCAAAGCTGACGTGCCAGACTCAGTGCATGTTGAAGTGCTTCTTGGCCCCTCGGTGATTCCAACTCGTACCACATCATATGTATCATTGGCCTTTTCATTTACAACTTGCTACGGCCCCAAATACTTGGGTTTTAACTTTAGGTCTGAGCCAAATTGGGTTCTTTTTATCGCAACTAAGTCACCAGTTTCGTATATTGTAGCTTTCTTACGCCTTAGATTGTACGGCTTGCGATTTTCCTTTTGAACCTAGGCTAGCTGCTCTTAGGCATTTCACCTAATTTTCTCTCTACCATCGTTAAAAGCTGCTACAATTTTTTCTGTAATAAGCTCATGAATATCACACTGGTCAGGGGTACGCATTTTGGTGCCAAATAACAAATCAAACGGAGTGGAGTTGATACTTCAAATATGCGTCGAATTGATGGCTTTTACTTTTCCAACGTGCTTATACCATTTTGTCGGGTCGTCTACGCTTAACTTTGCCAAGACTGATATGATAGTAGAGTTCAGCCTTTCGACCTGGCCGTTGGACCTAAGCAGACCAATAGTAATCATGTGGTGTTTGATATTTTCATACAGCCAGCAAAAATTTCGTGAATTCGTCGATTATCCCAAGTATGTGCTTATATTGTTTTGATGTAGATTCTAAAGGTCCTAGATGATCAATGTGGTATGTGTGAAGAGGTTCGTCTTTCTTAGGAATGGGGACTTCTTGCTTTCCACGTTTTCTATTGTTGATAATGCAGGCTATACAATTAGCTATATGTTGTTCAATTTTCTCTTCCAGTTTTGGTGTATAGTATTCACGTCATATGAGTTCTTTGACCTTTTTAGTTGAAAAATGATCTCTGTCGTGGCTAAACGGATGACTTCTCGTTGAAGAGCTTTCGGGACTACAAGTAATTCTCGGCCGTCAACAATTTTATAAGGAATATCGCCTTTTAAAAAATAATTATTTAGTCGTGCTGGGTCTTTAAAATGTCTTTTATTGTTTGTAGATCTTCTTCTTGCGCCTGCAATCGCCTTATTTTCTCTATGATGCTGTCTTCGGTCGTTATCGCTTCATCCGTGCGTGAGCTTAAATTGGGTTCCAAGTAGGTAAACTTTTTAAGGGCGGCGACGACTGCCAAAATTTCGAGCTCGTGACTACTATACCTCTTCTCTTGTTCAGTTGTTTTCCGGCTCATGTAGTAGATACGGTGTAGCCTACACTGTGTAGGCAATTATCATCTGGTGATTTCTGAAGCAATACGGCGCCATATACTTCAATGGAAGCATCTGTATGGACCTATGTTTAACACTTTGGGTTGTAAATATTTAAAACTGGCTGCTGACACATTACATCTTTAAGTCTAGCAAACGCTGAAATTTGTTGTTCACTCATTTCGAATTTTTGGTTCTTTAAATCGGTAAGCGGTTTTGCAATAATGGAGAAATTAGGTATAAACTTTCTGAAGTATCCGGCTAATCCTAGAAAACTTTCTACTTGTTTAATATTGCGTGGAACATGACATTTTGCCAAAACCTCTATTTTATTTGGTGATGGAAAGATAGACTCGTTTTCAATTATATAACCCAAAAACTGTATACGTTTCTTTAAAAAAATGCATTTCTTCAGATTTAGTTCTAAACCGTATTCTTGACATTGTCTCAAAACAATTCGTAAGTATTCCAAAGCTTCATTTTCGTCCCTTGCCGGTATACTTATATCGTCTATGTACGGTAATGCAATCCCTGCCCTGTCTAGTTAAGTCTCTAAGTACAGCGTTGACGTGCCGCTGAAATACGCTGGAAGAATTGGATAAACCAAATGGAACCTTCAGAAATTGATATTGACCGCTATGGGTCGCAAATGATGTGTATTTTCTGCTAAACTTCTCCACGGGCACATGGAAGAATCCATTTTTGAAAACTATTGTAAAAATTTTAGCCCCTTGTAGGCGAGTTGGTCTTCTATTAAAGATAAAGGAAACCGATCCTTAACAATAACTCGATTTATTTTGTGGTAGTCTACACAAAGTCTTGGTGTACCATCTTGTTTCTTTACTAAAACGACGGGGCTGTAAAATTCAGACTCGGAGTGTTCGATTATACCGTCCCTTAGCCATTGCTAATTCTCAAAAAATTTTGTTAATCTCAAGCTGCCTGGTTCAAGTAAACGGTAACCTTTTGTGGACTGTATGGTACAGTGGCCTGATGACGTATGCCACTCCAGTATCGACAATACCTCATTGTTGCAAAATTCTGTGCCGTTGTCCGTACGCAAGCATTCTATTTTAAAGCTGGTCTCATTTTCGACCCTGGACTTAAATTTAACAAAACATGCTGGTAATTCCGTTTTTGCCAGCAAAAAATAGACAAATACTTTGTGAGTGTAGTCATCAATAAAATACAAGAAATACTTAGTTCCACTTATAGATGGTTCCTCCATTGGACCACATAGGTCAGAGTGCACTAGCTCAAGTATTCCATTGGAACGAGAATAAGAAAACTTAAAGGGTTTTATAGACATTTTGCCTCTTAGACATGACAAACAATCTTCTTTCGGAGACATTTGAAACTTCATATCATTAACTAGCTTCTGGGTCTTTGACAAGTCTGAATATTTTAAATGCCCCATATGAGCATGCCATATATCAAATATTTAAATTTGTCGCCACCATACACATATGACCTGTGCTGCCATCAAGCTTGACCATGTTTTCAACTAGACTGGCAGTTGCTATTATTTTATCATCCCTCTGAATAACACTTTTGTTGCCCAAAAATTCTTCGCTATAGCCTTTGTGTGTAATACGGCTCACAGATAGGAGATTTACTGTTAAGTCGGGCACATAAAGCACATCATAAATTGTTATGTCAATGATTTTACTATGCGTATTCCTTCAACTTTCAACTTTTATCTGTTGGCTACATATATTTCCTTTATCTGCGAAGGCTTCATATTTACAAACCAGTCTTTTCGTATAGTCATGTGCAGACTTGCGCCTGAGTCCACAAACCAATCATTGACATTAATTACACCTGCCACATACACCGTACAAAAACCATTTTCCCTTTTTTCTGTCTTCTTATCACGACAATCTGTAGATATGTGACCGAAACGGTTGCAGTTGTAGCAACGGGGACCTTTTTATTGTTGTTCTTATTTTTATTTTTTCCAGCGAAGTAAGCAGCACAATTATCAACATTGGCTTTATTGACATCTTGTAAAATTTTCGTTTTGAACGAATCGCACGATATTGTTACCCCTGAGCTTTCTATACTCATAATCATAGGGGAATACTCTTCTGGTAAACCTGCGAGAAGCAGCGTGCCGATCCATTTATCATTCACGGACATGTTGACTTCCTTTAGTTGATGAGCCGTCAAAACAAATTTGCTTGCATATTGCTCGGTACTTTCACATGATGCAATATTTGTGGTTATTATTTGGCGAAGCAGCTCAATACGGCGCGTAAGACCCGAATCTTGAAATACAGCTTTAAGACTATCACATCCTTCTTTCGACGTTTCAGCATTCTCAATGTGGACGTAATTAATCTTATCAACAAGCAAAATTATCTTTGTTTTTGCTTTGATGTCCACCCTCGCATTCATTCCGGCTGTATGATAAACTCCTTGGACGGTATCCCACAATTCTTCGTGCTGAAGCAGGTTCTTCATGGCAAAAGCCCACGATGCATAATTTTCTCTGCCAAGCAATTTTTCCATACCGAAATTTATAGGACTGGCCTGTTGTGATGGCGTAATAAAAATGCTATGAAATTATTGAATATATAAAGTGTATTTTAATGAACGTGTTTAGTTCGAGGTACAAAAAGGAAGTAAAAAGAAGTAAAAGTAGAAAGGATAGATATAGGAAAAACATAATTGTAATAAAGACTGAGTAAGATCGTGTGGCCAGATTTTTATTTCAATAATACCCCATCTTCAATTATCTCCTTTACCTTTCTAGGAAAGCTATGAGCTGCTTCATTGTCTGCACTTGTAGATTCCCCGACAACTTTTATATTATGGTGTTGAGCTTTTTTTAAAAATTTGTCCAACCATCCAAACTAAAATCGGCTACATCATCATATTATACGGAATTACATGGATTTTAATTCATTGAACAAACTTATAGTTTTTCTTTGAATAATTAAAGTTGTTAATGGAATGTGTTTTTGCACAAATTCTTTATACACATTAACAGGGCATTTTTCATTTGTTCTACAATCACTGATCTTATTTTAGAAGTGTTTTCAATAGAAGAAGACGCAGTCGCTGTTGCACTTGCACGGATTTCTGCTCCACCTTTTATGATGGATCTTATTGTTGTAGATGGAAGACCCATTATATTAGCTAAAACAAACGTTTTTTCGCCACTGTCATGACGCCATAAAATGTCCGATTTGGTTTTTAACGAAATTACATTTCGTTTCCTTTTTAGAACATCACATGGTTTATTTTTTGAACTAATATTTTATGTACTTAAATATATATATTTTTTTTCAAAACACAAATATTGAAATTTTTTTAAAGAGGGAATTACCCTGATTTTGTTTATAACGACACAAGCGACGTAAATCGAATGACGACGCAAATCAAAGTTGAAGGGAAAAAATTTTTGACTACGTTAATCGAAACAACTCAAATCGAGGAAATACTGTTTTACACTTTTACATACTATGTCCAGTCACTTTGTAATTATATTCTGGTTTATATTGTTTGTTTGGTTTATTTGTATTGTTGTTTATTACTTTTATTTGTATGTACATGAATACAAGGGAATTCTCCCTTCAAACAAAATACACTTATTTATTGCTTATAAATATTTTATTTAATATTAATTTGTTGTTCTCGCGTCAATTGTCAGTCGATAACTAAACTGTCCGTTGTCTGTATTGTTTCTTTGTTCTGTCTGTTTCATTGTCATTGTCCCTGTCGATCTCGGCCATCCTGACGGCAATACGTCCCGGATTTCCATTTCTTCATTTCCTATCGCTCAGTCAATGATTCCTCTTCAAGTATTTCACGCAAGTCGGAATAGTCAGGCAACCTCATCTCAACACCGGTCAACAATCTAAAAGGTGAGCACTGAGTACTTCTGGATACTGTAGAGTTAATAATGGTCTGAACGCGCCTTACATGTTTGTACCAACTTTTCGGATCTTCACTACATAGCTTTGATATCATGGGAACTATTATTCTGTGCATGCGCCCCACCTGACCATTGCCTCCCGGAACACCGGAAGCAATTAACAAATGCTGAATGTTCTCATCCTTACAATAGTCTTTAAACATGTGAGGTGAACGCTGCTCCTTTATCAGATACTATTCGCATTGGGGCCCCAAAAATCGCAGATTGTTTTTCCAAACAATCGATTACCGACTTCACATCCCTTGATTTCGTTGGGTAAAGCCACACGAATTTAGTGAATCCGTCAACAACAAAAATATAGTTATACGCCTTTTTCGTCATCTCCAACATGGTCCACGTGGTAAGTTTTCAGAGGAACATCTTCCTTGTCGATAGGGTTAATCAGTCCTTCTTTTCTTCCAGTCTTAGCATCAGCGATGATACACTCCACACAACTTCTAACTACCTTCTGCACTTTTGCGGCCAAGCCTGATATGTGGTATTGTCTCTCGACAATTTCCTGGGTCTTTGCAATACCATAATGACCCTGATTGTGTGCAAGCTTTATAATATCATCCTCCATCTGGACTGGTACTACTATAAGTTCCTTAACGGGATCCCAAAATAAAAAACCATTCTTCATATAAAAAGCTTCGTAGTTTCCAAATTCTAAAAAGCTCTTATCACCTTGGTTCGATCAATAGTCTCCTGAACTTCTTTCATTCGATGAGTTAGGCTGCTTTCCACAATTAAACATGACATACGATTGTACCATCACGTATTAGATCCATCAAAACTGCAGATATAAACTGCTGGTGAATTACTAATACCAAAAGGTACATACAGAAATTCAACTGTCCGTTATTCTTTACGAATGATGTATATTTTCTCGACGACTCTTCCAAAGGGACACGGAAAACTTTATTCACCAGATCTAGAGTTGTGTACACACTGGCTTTCTGCAAATTATCCAAAAACTTCTTCTATTAACGGCATAGGGAAATGGTGTCGTATTACCTTCTGGTTTAGTTTTCTGTAATCACGGCATAACCTCTTGGATCCGTCGTTTTTAGTCGCCAAGACAATAGGGGAGGCATATTCAGAGGAACTAGGCTGGATTATTTTCTGCTGCAATCATTCGGACACTTGGGCGTCCACTATACGTTGGTCTTCGTGGTTGTTGGAAAACTGGTATACCATCCTTCAAAATTATTTTCATCTTCACCGGACTCTCGAAACCGGTTTGTGGTTTATACACGTCTATCAATTTCATGACTTTATTGGCAGTTTCCTTTTGAGATGCTTCAGATCCAATTCAACTTCTGGTGCATACTGCTCAACGTTCAAACAAATATTCCCGAATTCCCTCAGCACCATGTTCTTGCTCGACAACTCTTTAAAATTTGCCTCGCCGTTACTAATCACCACAACTGCCTTTTCCATCAAACTGTTTCCTGTCATTAAGTAGTGAATAACGTCACTCTCCCTAACGACATAAAACGTTACGTCAAAATTCAAGTCGTCAATTTTCACAGCTATATCAAAACGACCCATGGTCACGATCTCACTATCGCCGATTCCGTATAACTTCACCTTTTCCGGAATAAACTCCACATCGCCCAAAATAAGTAGCATATCGTTCCGCATAATGCGTACGTCACATCCGGTGTCAATCAATGCTGAAAGCGTTTTACCTTTAATTGTTGTGAACGTTGTCCAAATTTCCGACATTTGAAGCACTTAACTTGTCGCTCTGGGCATTCCTTCGCCAAATGTGTTGCACCGCCACACTTTAAACATCTCTTATCAGATTTATTACTTTCAGGTTTGTCCGTCTCGAGTTTCTTTCAACTATGAAATGTTCCCTTCCTCTGTTCGATGACCGAGATTGGAATCATATCTTCTCGTAGACCGATATCTGCTGCTTTAGTTCGCCTATGCTATTAGCTTGGTATAACACAGCCTTATTAAATTTCGAATCTGGAATCCCATCTATAAAATATTCCACTATGCTACTCTCGTCCAACTCTATTCGTTTACCGATCTCCATTAAGGAATACAGGTACTCGAGCATCGTCTCGTTCCTATTCAGTCTTCTATTACATAGCTGTCTGTGTACCTCAGCCAACGAAAAACATGTACCAAATTCTTTCTTCAAGTTTCCTTTCAATGCTGGCCAATCTTTCACACCGCTCAAGCTTCTTACGTACATTCTCGCAGCACCTACTAACAACTGTTTCGCATAGACAAACATCTGAAGTGATGACCACTGCACTATTTCAGCTATCTCTTCGAATTCGGAAATCCACTGATTAATGTCAGGTGAATTTGTTCCATTGAACGTAGAAAGACTATCCTCAACGTCTTTAAGCGTGTACATACTCTTTTGTGCTGGAGTTATTATTCCACCACCGGCGACATCACCGACCGCATTACTAACAAGAGAACCGTATGAACTCGAACGATCATCCGAATCTACCCTATCGTCCGCAAAATCTATTCCGTAATGCTCCAAGAGCCTTTTCTGTAAGTCTGCTTTAAGTCCTTTCACGTTCAAGCATAATTTTTCCAATTCCTCCCTAAGAGAATTCACGTTCAGTCCTAAAATTGTCTCTCTGTCCATTTTAGTATTACAATAGATTGAAAATTATAATATTAAAGAATTCAATAAAATTTCAATTATCATAAAATTAATTCAAAATTACGTTACCATAAGTTATTGACCAATCAATTAAAAGTTGGGTTACATAAAAAGTTCAATTCACAAAAAAATTATCATAGAATAAGTTGAAAGGTATTTTAATTCCTTAAAATAAAAAAAAATTTAATCATTATTAAATTAAATAAAAGTTACTTTACTCATCAAAATTATGCAAAGTTCACTTCACAAAAATAAAATATTAAAATTTAGTGATTAGAATATTTTACCAGTCCGCAACCATAAAACTTTTCCATTCGGCAACAGCAACAACAAACACACCATATACCGCTACCTCCTTTCAATGCAAATACAGCTACAACATTTCGTTTTCACCAGGCATACACAGCAATTTCTTCACTACGAATTTTTTCTTTTATCTTCTTTTCCTGCTCACTACACAACCAAGTCTTAAGATGCCAAACAACAAACTGTATCTGTTATGCCTAAACCACACCACTAATAACATGATCTAACAGGAATTATTTTGTTTTCTCTTTTTCGGTTCTTCCCCGACAACACAAATTGTTTTCGTAACGTATTTTCTTTTTACTGCGCAAAAGCAAAAGAATATACAAACGTTCGTTACGTCTCCAACACAAATCAAAAAAAAAATGCCTTTAAGCAACAACAAGACAACCGTCTCTTTCACTCCACAACGACACAATATTCCTGTCTCTGGCAGAATTGTCTTTTTCGTCAACACTGTATGCAAGTATACACATAACTTATTTCAATTCCACTGTTCACAACACTGTCTCTAAATTTTATTATGGTTTTTCTTTTTAATGGTGGGTTTTTATTTGTTTTTGAACTCTAATTTTTTCTTTCATTATATGAGTCTCACTTCATTTAACCAATTCCTTCGGCTCATTACGTATTTCAGTTGAGTCCCCAAATTGTTTATTGCTTATAAATAATTTATTTAATATTAATTTGTTGTTCTCGCGTCAATTGTCAGTCGATAACTAAACTGTCCGTTGTCTGTATTCTTTGTTCTGTCTGTTAAATTGTCATTGTCCCTGTCGATCTCGTCCGCCCCTTCGTCTGTCAATATAGATCGACTACGGTTGATATCCTCCATCATGACAAGAGATTCACAGATCAGGAATTCGTAGATAGACAAATAGCAGAGATGTTGTAGCAGGGAATCATAACAGAATCAATATTGCATAATATAGGTCAATCTATATGGTGTCGAACAAATTCGATAATTCAAGAGAAAATAATTAGAGAATAGTAACGGATTAAAAGAAACTCAATAAAGTCACAACGTCGTTCAATTCCCAACTCCAAATATGTAAGACATATTTGACAAATTGGGTAAATGTCAAAATTTCTCCACGTTTCAACTTCAACAAAAAATGTAAAATATGTATAGACTTTTATATTTTTATTAATTTTAGAAAAAATAATGCTGATAAGAAATAAACCACACATCAATGAAAAATAAAATATTTATTATTTCAAGATAATATAGTAATACTTTGTTTTACACGTTTTTATTTTGTTCTTTTTATCTATCCTCGCGGAAATTCTAAAAACAAGTGAAGTCAAGACCTACGTTAGTTACAGTTCATTTGCAATTACAATTAATGTTACCATATCTTACATTACTACAATTACTGTTACCATATCTTATATTACTACAATATATATAATATAAAATTAATTATATTAAACCTTAAGTAAAATATACAAAATAACATTGAACTTAGTTATGTAAAATATTATTAAACATGGGTATTCACTTAAAAAACTTATAATAAATTCTAAGCCGCGATCGTGTTAACTTACATATTGCTTATCTCAATTGTTTAAATAATTTATAACCGAAAAAATATTAGGTGAATAAGAATCAAATTTAGTATTGATTTCAAAAAAGGATTTTTGAATAAATAACCACGATTGTTCACATGCTATTGGGTATTTTAATGAAAGTAATTGAAACATTTTAAAACAAACATCGAGATTTTGTATAAACGAATCAAATTTTAGTAAATTTTTGTCAAAATACATATAAAATCCTTTTATATTAGTTTCAATACCTTCAACAATTAAAAATGTTTGAACTGTCAAACCGGCTGAATAATATTTATTTATTATATCCTCCACTCTTCTTTTATTAACTTTGGTTTAAGAATATATATAATATTCTATTTATCTGTATTTTCACTTTCTTAAGCTTTTGTCACCATGTGTTTTTCATAATATCCAAAAATTTTGTATTCAAACTGCTCCCATTTGGAAAAAGCATTAATTTTTTCCCAGAGTATAACAAATCGAAATCAATGTTTATCTGCAAAAAATTATTTTAATAATTTTTTTAAATATTTTTTTAACTGAGAAAATCGATCATATTTTTATAAATATTATTTTCAACAATATTCTGAAATATTATTAGAAAAATTGTTCTTGTGAATAAAATAATAAAATTCATGGAATTTTAAAACGATAAAAATAAATAAAATTGTTTAAAAGTTAGATCGACTTCCATATATATAAAGAATGTTTTGAAAATTATTAAAAATAAAAGTAATAAATATCAATATCAAAAATAAAGTAATAAAATATTAAAAAAAAAATAAGAAAAAAATAAACAAATCGGAAACTTTCGCATGGCTTAGTCTGGGCCATGATTGTAGGAAGTCTATGTTATTTGGATTCTGTAATTCCTGGCGACGTATTTTAAATGACTTTTCCATTTCTCACAAACATCTGCCCAATCTGATGAATCTCTATTTAAAGATGTTTTAAAAGCTGTAGCCACAGATTCATCTATATCTAAATGCTCAGATATGTTTTCCGTTTCATCTTGACTGGACAGTGAGGAATCACATTTTCCACCTTTACGGCGAAAGTTCTAGTACAGTTTTCCACTTGGACTACCTTTACAGCCTCTTGAGATAAAATAATAACCCTAAAATTTTAAGAAAAAAAAATGCAATTATAACAATATGCCTACTCAAGTTTGTCCATAATCATTATTTAAGAAAGCGATGTATAAAAAATTTAAACAAGAGTTTATTTCAAAAATTTTAAATATTTAAAGGTTTCTAAAATCTTAACTTTTATGAACATTCATATTTTTGATATACATACAGTATCGGCCAAAACCTAAGCACCCCCTCAGTACATTTTTTTAAAATGATTATTTTTTTCAGAAAACAAAGTTATTAATAATTTTTTTTTATATTTTTTTATTTATTTATATCCTTATTATTGAAAAACACAAACTTAAGGAATTCAGAATTCAATAAAAAAAGTTATTATTCAAAATACATTTTAAGTCGAAAATATAAGCGAACAAAACTAAAGCACCCCCAATTTAGGGTACAGATAAAAACTATTGAAACCAATATTTCTTTGCGAATCCTTTATTCTGGATGGCACATGCCATTCTTTCAGGCTTAGAGGATGTGAAATTATAAATTATTTCAGGCTATTTTTGCGGCTTCAAATATATCGTCTTTGGTTTTGCAATTTTCTCGGTTGATTTTTAAGTTAGCGATCTCCCACAAGTTCTAGATTGGGCTAAGATCAATTGAGTACAAAATATTCGATCAACAGATCAATTATTTCTAGGCTAATTGAAAATTTTTTCCATACCGGTCGCACATCTACCCATTCTGGAGGAAGACCACGTGAAACTTCGCGATATGAAGACTCGTGAATTAAAAGGACAATCCAAAATGATCCCACAGCATCTTCTAGCCACATACGAAACCGCTTAGGTTTAAAAATTAGCGATAGAGCGATTCGTAGAAGGACGGTAGAGGCCGGATTATTCAGTCTAAGGCCAGCAAAAAACCTTTCATATCGTGAAACATTTCATATCGTCTGCACACACGCTTTATGCCATCTGAATCCTTTAAATTAAACTTAAATTCGTCAGAAAACAGCACAATTCTCCATATTTAGACACTCCAGTTGAGATGGGCCTTGTCGAATTCAAGTTTCGATTTTTTATTTTTAGACGATATAAAAGTTTTTTTTTGCTGGTTGTCGACTGAATAATCCGGCTCTACCGTCCTTCTACGAATCGCTCTATCGCTAATTTTTAAACTTAAGCGGTTTCGTATGTAGCTAGAATATGCTGTGGGATCATTTTGGATTGTCCTTATAATTCAGTAGTCTTCATATCGCGAAGTTTCACGTGGTCTTCCTCCAGAATGGGTAGGAGATGTGCGACCGGTATGGAAAAAATTTTTAATTAGCCTAGAAATAATTGATCTGTTGATCGAATATTTTGTACTCAATTGATCTTAGCCCAATCTAGAACTTGTGGGAGATCGCTAACTTAAAAATCAAACGCGAAAATTGCAAAACCAAAGACGATATATTTGAAGCCGCAAAAATAGCCTGGAATGCAATATCACCTGAAATAATTTATAATTTCACATCCTCTATGTCTAAAAGAATGGCATGTGCCATCCAGAATAAAGGATTCGCAAAGAAATATTGGTTTCAATAGTTTTTATCTGTACCCTAAATTGGGGGTGCTTTAGTTTTGTCCGCTTATATTTTCGACTTAAAATGTATTTTGAATCATAACTTTTTTTTATTGAATTCTGAATTCCTTAAGTTTGTGTTTTTCAATAATAAGGATATAAATAAATAAAAAAATATAAAAAAAAATATTAACAACTTTGTTTTCTTAAAAAAATAATCATTTTTAAAAATGTACTGAGGGGGTGCTTAGGTTTTGGCCGGTACTGTATACTAATTTAATATCAAAATTTTCCGTTATTCGAAAACTTCGAATTCATTTTTTAATTGCATTCTAGAAATATTGATATATTTTAATTTCCAATTTTATCTAAAATATCTTTAAAAATAGTATTATCAAATAAAATTAAAATAAATTAATTAGAAATTTCTGAAATACTATTGAAAATGTGTAAAATATGTTGAAATTAAGAAAGTAGAACAAATATTTTAGTTAAATAATATCAATAGTTCTTTTAGTTACCTACACATCTTTTTCTGATGGAATATCGAGACTATTTCTTCTACCAATAAAGGAAAATCTGAGACACTTATTATAATTTGACTGCACATAGCTTCTTCGACTATTATTTTTATAAGGAAATTTCTTTGATCGATGGTTTCTTCGTTCTGTATTTTAATATCGCCCTTCCGCCTGCTATTTATTTTAAAATGTCTATCAAGCTCTTAACGATAGTGATGATGATTAAATAGAAATAGTTTTACCTTATTTAAAACTCTTTTTCCACTGAAATATTCCTCAGACTTCCAATTATTGACCTTAGATTCGACTGAAATCGTTTCATCAATATCGAACTGTAAAATTGGATTATAAAAAATTATCTGATCAAGTATATAACACATATTTACCTGCTGTTTTTTTCCATTTAAAGAGCTTCTCCCGAAATACAATTCGGAGGGTGGTATAGCTTCTTTTATGTCTTCTTTTTCTAGGTATTGTAAACTTTTGTAAGTTACCTTAGCAGCTATATAAATAAAACTGTATTAGTAAATGCATTATACTAGAAATATTTTTAACATTTTATTTTATTGAAAATTTTCCAATAAAATAAGTCTGAAAAAAATTATTAAAATTTTCAATTAATAATTAATTGAAAATATTAATAAAAAAAATATAAACGGGCTTAATTTTTCAAGTACGTTTTTTGGCTAAAATTGAGAATAGAAAAGTTAATTTTAGCATGCCGTTTTTTTCTGTGCAGAGTTGGAATATATAGTAATAATAAACAGCGGTGTTACAAAAATGCAATTTCATGTTTACAGAGTTCACAAAGATCAATTTCATTATATTAACACCCCTTCTCAATACTACATATGTATATTGCATACTAAAAAATTTAACTTTCAAAAAACTTCACAAATATCAATTAAATTAAACCAACTGAATCTATAAAATTCATTAATTTAACTCTCCGGAGAGGCTTGGTTAAAATATCAGCTAACATCAAATTTATAGGTAAATAAATAAATGAAACATTTCCAGATCTATATAGATCACGAATAAAATAATACTTAACATCAATATTTTTGCGCCTTGGCGTAATTTTCTCATCCTCAAGCATCTTCAGCCAGCTTTGATTATCTTCACCAATTATAGGCCTCAATACCTCTATACCAAATTCTCCAAGTAATTGGGTAATCCATAGCAGTTCTTGGGATGATTCAGCAAGCGCCACAAACTCGGCCACTGTGGATGACAAAGTTACATTTGTCTGCCTTCTACTTGCATAGCTAATAACGGCATCGCCAGGTTTAAAGACGAAACCACTTATCGATTTTCGACTATTCATGTCATCTACCCAGTCGGCATCAGCAAACCCTTTGAGATCTAAAGTGGACTTCGAGCCCACACACAATTTTAGACTCTTAGTGCCTGTCAGGTATTTAAAAACTCTTAACCTCTGTCCAGTCCTCGACAGTTTCGCCACTTATCTTTCTGGATAATACAGATACGGCTAGAGCAATATCAGGTCAAAAGTTGTTCGATATATACAGTAATGAACCAATTGCTTTGCGAAACTTATTATTGTCTTCAAGTAAATTCGTTGAATTGTGCTTTAAATAACCAGGATCCATTGGTATAGGTGAAGTTTTGGCATCTTGAAGATTGAATTCTTTCAATACTCTGTCAATGTACTCTCCTTGAGACAAATAATATAAACCAGACTCGAAGATAATTTGTATTCCTAAATAAAGTTTAAGATCACCAAACTCTGTTATTTCAAAATGTGATTTTTTGGATTTGGTCATTCGATTTTGAGCCAACAATGATGTCATCGACATAAATTAGTACAAATGTTGCTGATTCACTTTCACCCTTTGCATAAAGACAGGGTTCCACCTTTCCCCTTCTGAATCCCGAATCCACCAAAATTCAATTTATTCAGAGATTCCAACATCGTGCCGATTGTTTGAGGCCATATAAACTGTGATTCAACTGACATACCAAACCCCCTTCTCCCGGCATAACAAACCTTTCGCTTGTTTATAAATTTCAGAATTCAACTCACCATATGAAAATGCCGTCTTTACATCAATATGACAGACTCTCATCTTTCTGTTTCTCGCTATTGATAATAAAGTTCGGAATGATGCTTGCTTTACTACGGGTGCAAAAATTTCATCATAACTTTCCCCGTACTTCTGCGAGAAACCTTTCGCAACCGGTTTGTTTTGTCTTAAAGACCCATTTGCAGCCGATTGCTTTACAACCTTCGGGTAGCTCTACCAAGTCCTAGGTTCGGTTATTTTCAAGTGCTTCCATTTCTTCTTTCATAGCGTTTAACCACTTTTTGTTGTTAGATCTTGATACATCTTCATTATAAATTACAGGGTCTTCATTGAAGCAGATTTTATATCCGTATTTCTTAGGAGGTACTCCTTTGTTTATTCTTGAAGAAGTTCTCGGTTCAATTTTAGCGTCACATTGAGCTTCAGAATCGGATGATGCTAATGACTCTTCAGCTGACGTAAAACCATAAAATCGTTTGAGCTTATTACATCGACATTTTCATCTAGCTCTTCTGATGTTTGCGACAAAACGTCATTAGGCTTGGTTTCGGACAAAGAAACGTCTACTACTTCGGTATTCGATTTATTATTTTCAATATTGACATTTGACTAAAGAAATTCTGCAGATTCTAATATCTTCACATTGCTGCTAATAATAATCTTATTAGTTCTACAGTCCAATAATTGAAAACCTTTTGATTCGTCAGGATAACAGACTAAGTGACAATTAACTGCTACTTCGTCTAGCTTTCCGCGCCGTTGCTTGTTTATATGAGCAAATGGCTCAAATTCGGAGGCTTGCTCTACCCTACCTCGAAGTGTGTTACTTCAACAGCAGATGACAACATACGGTTCTGAATACAATTCGCGTTATTTACCGCTTCAGCCCAAAATATATATATATATATATGTCTGCATCGTACAACATACATCTGGCCATCTCCATTAAGCTACGTATAAGGACATATAAGCTGTTGAATAATACCTCTGGTTTTTAAAAAATTTTGAATCTTCTTATTCAAAAATTCGATACCACGGTCACTTCTAAATATTTTCATTCGTTCACCAAAAAAAAAATTTTATTTTATCAAGTGCCATATCTTTCGATGGGATAAAATAAACTTTACAAAGACGGCTGTAATCATCTATCATCATTAAAAAATATTTGTTGCCAGCGGAGGTTTGATTTTGAATTGAACCACACAAATCGCAATGTACGAGCTCTAAAATTTCTTTTGCTCTAGATTCGGATGCCTTCGGAAATGAATAACGTGTTAACTTGGCTTTTAAACATATCTCGCAAATTACCTTACAGCTGTATTCGTTTATAAAAATACCATTCACCAATTTCTTAGTTACGGCAGATCTTATAGTATTTATATTTCTGTGGCCAAAACGCCTGTGCCAAACATGAACACAATTATTGCGACAATAAATTGTTTTTCAATGATGCCTTTGCGGAGATGTAACCATTTTTAGAGATTGAACGTTAATTTATAAACAGACAGCAAACTTCCACTTAATTCGGGAATAAACAGCACATTACGAACACGAATTTCATTATCCTCACATAATAATATGCAATCACCTATGCCTTTTGATTTTAATTTTGTACCATCAGCTAAATAAACTACTTCACTTTCAGGTTTGTTCATGTTCGTAAAATAGTTTGCTTCGCAGCTCATATGGCACGTCGCCGCAGAATCGACGAACCAATCGCCGTTCGATTTTGCATTACTGACACCGAAACAAATTATAATATTATCCTTACCCTTGGTAATATTGGCGCGATTGTCATTGATTGGCCCTTTGCTGTTTTTGTGGCTTATTGTTTGGGCAGTTCTTCTTGAAATGGCCAGGTTTGCCACATGCAAAACACTTTGGACGGGCATTTTTCTTTTGGACTTTAAACGCGCATTCAATTTCACTTTCGGAACCAGTTTTTCGTTGAAATTCTTGAAGCAGTTTCTCCTTTACCAGGTCAATCGTGAGATCGGCCTCAGGTCGCATTTCCAATGATGTTATTAATGGGTTGTAGGCTTCAGGCAGTGTTCTCAATAAAAATTATGTTCCTCTGTTGTTTCACCCAAATCCCTTCAGCGATCGATTATGGTCAAAAATTCTGTAATATGGTCCTCCATCGACTTTCCACTTACAAGTCGCATTTACGACATTTGTCTCAAAAGACTGGCCTTCTTACTGATGTTAGAATTCTCATGATGCTTATTTAACGTGTCCCTCAATTCTTTGACAATTTTCGGTTGCTTTATGAGGATTTTTTGCGATTCCTCCAGGGCCAAACCAATAGTGGCTCTTCCCTTACCATCACGAGCAAGCCACTTCTCATCCTGTACCGCAGGAACAGCAACGACAATATCCCACAGCTCTCTATCCAACAGCAACAGCTCCATGTTGAACTTCCAACCATGATAGTTGGAATTAGATAATTTTGGGATTTGTACACCCACTGTGTTCATTTCAATTTTCATTCCACCAAAGAAATCGCTCAATAATAAAAAAATTAATTTCCCTGCACTGTGCCCATAACCTGTTCTTATTTTAACACTTTCATGCCAAAATTTTTTGGGCCTGAGCTAAATTTTTTTTTGTTAGTCATGGCCTAAATATGAAGTGATATTAAATTCAGAGTCATACGTATTCTGGTTTTACACGTTTATAACCAAGCTTGTTTGCAAAAAAATCTTTTAAAAAAATTAAAAATTACGGAATTTATGAACAAAAATGTACAATGTTGCCTATAGGCATGAAAGGGTTAAGAACCTTTTATTGAGTAATAGTAAAAAATATACATACAAGATAAGTAAAAATACGTTACTCACATAGTTGGAATATATAGTAATAATAAACAGTGATTTTATAGGCCATTTACACTACACCGAAATCTAGTAGATTAGATTTCAAATCTTGCTCAAAATCTAGATCGTTTACACTGGATTTATTTGACAGTAGCAAGATTTCATATTAATAACAAAAACAGCTGACTGAAATTTAAAAGAAAATAATATTTCCAAATTTAGTTTAGTACCAAATAAAAATGGAAAATATAGGACAGCTAGTATTGTTTTCATCAAGAGCAAATAAGATTCAAACAGAAATAATGTTGTTGCGAAAAAAACGTCAGCACTTGTTGAATATAAGATTTCAAAAATAATGCAAATATATTACTACACACAATTGTTAAATAGTAGAATGGAATGGATACATGTAAGTATATATGTGGTAATAATATATAAATATTAATCCGCACTTTAATACAGGTTCGTAATGGGTCATTCTGGGAGGAAGATGTTCCTAATATGTCATGTGATATGTTCATCGAAAATTTTAGAATGAGCCGCCAAACTTTTCAGCTATTATGCTTAAAGCTAACATCCATGAACAAAACTGATACATTTAGAAAATGTATACCACTTCAAAAACGTATTGCTATAGCCCTTTACTGTCTTAAGTCTTCTTTTGAATATGCTTCAATAGCTCACATGTTTGGAGTATCCAAAGCTTCTGTATGCCTTATACTACAAGAATTTTGTAAAGAAGTTTGGAAAAGTCTTTCAGCAGAATATTTACCATCAAATTTTATAAATGAAACTAAAATAATGGAATGCGTAAACGGTTTTAATCAAATTGGGTTTCCACAATGTTTTGGAGCGATCGGTATATATATTTTTCATAATCTACGAACAAAAGGAGAGACTATATAAATTTTTTGTTTTTTTTTTTCAAAATAGCTGGATGCCATTATGAGATTCATCCTCCTGCATCGGAAGCTTGTGATTATTTCAATTACAAGGGGCGGTACTCTGTTGTTTTTCTCGCTGTTGTTGAGTACATATATCGATTCTTATACATTAATATCGGGTACCCAGGCCGATGCAATGATTCGTCCATATTTGAGAGATCTCAAATCAGAAAAAAAAATGCAAAATCCAATATTTAAACAGCAAGCAATTGTTTACGATGGGGTGAAAGTTCCTGTTTTGTTAATAGGCGATTCCGCTTTTCGTCTATCTGAATGCATGATGAAACCTTATCCATTTCATGTAAATGCATCAGAAAAACAAAAAATATTTAATTATAATTTATCAAAATCTCGTAGGGTTGTTGAAAATGCCTTCGGCCATTTAAAATCAATGCCCCTATTGCGGTTGACAACTTTTTTTAGTAGTTTGGTAGTCTTTCAGGAATCGGTATTGCCATTCTAAACTTAAATATGCGGTTGACTTTTTGGTTGTGCGGCGGATTTTTAGTTGTGTTTTATGGTATTGCGGTTCACCACTTTGTATGAGTTTGGTTGACAAAAACGTTAAATATAGACAACTACTTATTAGCAGTTGAGTCTCTATAGAGTTCACTTATGTACATATTTAATAAATTTTTTAATAATAGAATAAAATATAAAAAAAGGAAAAGTCTTAAGTTTTTTCTGATTAAAATAAATAATTAAATATTTAATACGCAGGAAATTGAAAATAACAACCAAAGCCCAATTTGAGCGACTTACGAAGTTGATGGAAAATAATCCAGAAATTTCTAAAGGAAAGCAAAATTTTGGGACACCAAAAATCGGTGCAAGGAAGCGTGAGAAGGATTTTCTATAGAATGGAAAAGCTTGGGTCCACCTGCAAGAACCCCCTCCGAATGGCAACGTGTAAGCATCTAAAATATTGTAAATAGACATTTTATTAGAATTTTTACTCCTTATATGTTTGGATTCACTACAAAGCAAGTATTAAAAAAATTGCTAATAATAAAAACTCATCCAACACAGCCCAATACGCCGAGAAATCCACATTTTTCAAAAAACCATACTTTGGAAGCATTTGTTTCGTCTTCGATCATTTGTGTTTTTATCCATTTTCTACAAATGCGATCCTCTATTGCTGGTACCACTTTCTTTAAAATAAGGATTGAGCTACTCCAACATAGAAATCATTTCCTTTGCACTTTTAATAGCTTCCGTCAGCCAAAAATCGAAGCTACCATATGCACAGGTTTCTTTAAGTGGTCCTTAATTTCATTCAGCACATAACAAAATGCTTCTTTGATCTGTCGAAAATAGCTAATAAATCTATAAAAAATCACTTCTTATAAATATTTGTTAATAATTTTGGACATTTCTTACTTCGCGCTGGGTAGTTCAAAGAAAGACCAACTTGATGGCGACCCACCTGAGGGCCCAACTTTCCACTTTTCGTCCCTAAAAATAATTTGATTACATATGTATGTTAATATTTATTTATTCTGCATTACCTGTATTTATTGGAAAGATTATGTATTTTTATTTTGACTTCCTCCGAATTGAATTCAAATCCATTACTCCTCATCCCAGTTGAAATGTCTTGATAGACGTGGCTGTTTTTGCGGCACCCTCTAAAATCATCAATATAGTCTCCCCAAAGCGTTATGAGTAGAGAGTACTCCTCCATTTTCCAATTTTTTTTGTATGTTCGTTTTCTTTAAATAAAGAGTAATATACGCACATATGATATTAATAAGAAATATGTATTTAAAAATTAGATTACCTTTTGTTACAAATTATTTATTCTGTCATTATAATATATTATATATACTATATATTTCACAATTTAAATACAAAACTTTACACTTTTCAATACAAAATTTTATACCTTTACACATTTGTTTTGTTTTGTTTTGTTTTAAATGGAAATGTCATATTTTTCCTGCGCAGCGTTGTATTTTTATGTACTTTTTGGCAAAAACTCATAGTTGCATTTCTATTTTTGCTAGATTTTGAGTAGATTTTGCCGAAATCTACTAAATAAGTAGATTTTGTTTTGTATGGGAAATCTAGTTGAAATCAACTAGATTTGGCTCGAAATCTCATAAGTACTAGATTTCGCTGTAGTGTAAATGGCCTATTACAAAAAAGCAATTTCATGTTTACAGAGTTCACAAAGATCAATTTCATTATACTAACAATTATCTGATCAAATTAAATTATAAGCTTTAGATTCCTTTAAGAACTCAACAATTTTGGTTACATTACCTGTGGTGGGATTGGTCAGTAGAGTTTCGGGATTAGGAACATTTATAAAAAATTTTTGACGTAATTTCTGGAATTTAATGCATGTGCAAAGAATATGGTCGTGAATTTCCAAAGGATTCGCATTACAATAGCATATTTGGTCGAAATTTTAATTTAATAAGTGATCGTGGGACAGCTTTGAATGTCCTAGGCGTAGCCTCTCAAATTTTGTTAAATCTTCCCTCTTTGTAGGCACATTGTTGAATTTTAAAAAAGCATCTATAGATAATTTATTGTTAATAATTTTTTACCAGCTAGAATTTTCTTGAAATAAGGGGTTATTTTCAAGATAGTATTTTTTAAAGAATTTGTTAATGTCAGTTGTGTTGTAGTTGGCTGTCGCTATCAATGGGGCAGTAGTTGCTTCTTTTGCTATTTTATCAGCGAATTCATTTCCATCTATTTGACTATGTCCTGGAGTCCAGATTATTATTATTTTTGGGTATTTCGAAATTAATATGCTCCTTATATTTTTTTTTATAAAAGTTCTAAAAAACTAGTTTAGTTTTTAGTTTGTTCTGGTCTATGACCGTACTTTATTAACTCCAAAATTCGACTTATTCAAATTTTTATTTTTCTTTCTTACAATACTTACAAATCTAGAAAATTAGTTTACATATAAAATCTTTATTGCGACATATCGCTTACAATAGAGAAACTATTAAAAAATTTTAAATTATTGATTTGGTTCCGAACTATTTTTTATAACTTATTTTTTTATTACCACACAATTTGTAAGCAAGCGGAGTTTAATGCACTTAAGTGTGATGAACTTTTAAGTGGATGTCTTAATTTTAATTTTGTCGATCTTGCTTTTTTTTAAGTTCGACGACTTATAAGTGAAATCAAAATTAGGTCAACATAAATGCGATTACTTGCATTTTTATTAACCACAACGTTAACTTTTCCCCTCTTAAATATGTTTGTCCTCAAACATTAGAAGTGGATAATCTAGGGGGTATAAGTGGATCCGAAATTATAACGAATGATCCGTTACAAATTGCATTTGAAGTGATTTCTGAAATACAGTCTGACTTTGGATTAACTTTGATATCTGAGCCAACTTCTAAATTGTTTTTATTTGAGTTATTACAGAACGTTATTTTCCTTTTAGTTTTAGAAATGAATTTATATAGAGTTAATGTTAATAGAAATATGATAAGAATAGTGGCAATTAAAAATTTATTAATAGTTGCTTCAGTCTCTAGGTATTCAATTTTGTTCGTATTATTTAAATGAAGTTGATTAAGTTTTTCCAAAGAAAGCTTTTCGATATATTGTTTTTCTAACGGACTTTGTTTTATTAATAATGGCGAGTCCAATATCATTGGAGATTCCAAATTTCGAAAAAATTATTGTTAATAGTTACGGATTCGTTATGAAAATTGATCAAATATATTCCGTTCGTTGATCGACCATTTACCATTCCACGGAAATCATTTAATAAATTTAAACCTGGTTTTAATTACTCTACCGTTGGGGTATGAAAGGCATCTGAAATGTCGCAGTGTGGACGAGATCCGTTCAGCAGCGGAGGAATACAGGTTGAGGTAGTAATGTTCTTTAAATCACTTCCCTTACAAATTGTGATAGTATTGACAATAGTACAATTTTTCTTAATAGATAACATTTTTTCTTAATTTTTCAAAATTTCCTTAAAATCTGTGTTTACAATTTTGTTATATTTTTTTATAGGTTTTATTGATATTTTCTTATAATTTTCTTCGGAAGTAAGAGGAATCTGAATCACATACAATATTGTAGGATTTTTATATAAAACTTTCACATTAGCAAACAAAAGGGTTTTTCGACCGATAAGAATGGAAATCTTTCTTTGTTTAATGTTTCAGTTACAATATTTAGTTCTTCTTTACCCAACATGACCGAGTTAATTATATTATTTTTCCCCCATTGAGTGGCGTATTTAATATTTTCTAATTCTTCTTTAGTTAACCTTAGCCTAGTTTACATACTTATGCTAACATCATTGCCAATTGAACAGTTAGTTTATTTATTCTTTTAGTGAAACTTTCATTTATAATTATTTGTTTATTATTATTGTTATTCAAATCATTAATATTGTTTTTAATCAACTCAAAATCGTCATTATCGTTTATTGATCGTTTTTTTTTTCTTGTTTCATCCCTCAACCGCAATGATTCAAACATCTGAATAGCCTGAATCAACTCATGTTCCAAGGATGGTATGAACATACTTTGAGAGTGATTATTATTATTGACGAATGACTTTATTTCACCAAAGAAGCCTTGATATTCGTTTAAATTTATTATGTGCACAATTCTAAATGTACCATCTTGTATTTTTGCTACTCCTTCCGTCAAAGTAACAATGTGAGAGAGTGTGTAATTAAGTATTTGAAGTTCAGCATAGGAGTGGGATGGGATGTTTGTGTAAAGGAGGAGGAGAAATCTGTAAATGTATTGATTTGTTCGATTTAACTTCTAATATTGTTTTTGTGAATGCTCTTATTAGATTCAGTAGTCACATATGTTCCCGTATCTTCTTTAACTATTTCTTTTTTATATCTAGGAGTTAATTTAGTTCCCAATCTAGTTTTATTTTTGCAAGAATTATTTTACCTGGTTCATAAATTTTTCTTTCTTGTCTATTTTTGTTGTGATATTTCATATCAATTTCTTGCTTTTGTTTTAATTTGTCTATATTTACTAACCTATCATTTTCTAGTTGGGAAGGGTCTGTACTAACTCTTCTGCCGAAAAACAGTTCAATTGGTTTTTTCCCTGTTGTGCTATATACTGAGCAATTATATTTGTATACAGAAATTTCTAGCAATTCCTTAAATGTATTATGAAAGTTTTCTACTTTTGTACATCGCATAATTTCGGAGAGCGTAGAATGAAATCTTTCTACTTGTCCGTTTACGCTGCTTGAGTAAGGAGGGACTGTAAATATTTCTATGCCCAATTGATTTTTAATCATAAAAACAATCGTTGATGAATTAAAAGACTTCTCATTATCCATAACTATCATTTTAGGCACTCCGAATGCAAATATCAATTCTCGAAGTGGCTGTCTTATATCCTCTGTGGCTTTAGATTTAATATGTTTTACTTGTGCGTAGTTTGAAAATTTGTCAATCGCTGTCAATACCAAGTTACCTTCTGTTTTGTATATGTCTATGTGACTAATTTCACCTTTAATACAGGTTTCATAGGATGTCTGTCGTATTTATTTTCTTTGCATGTAACGCATTGTTTTATTATTTTCTTTATTTTGTTTGACATACCCGGAAAATAATATTTTTCTAAAATTTGTTGTTTATTCTCTTTGCTATTTCGATGTGCTCTGTTGTGCGTATCTATGATTATTTTCTTTTGTTCTTCTTCATTTCGTACATCTTCTACCTGATGTCTAGTAAACCGAATACGATACTTATTAAAATGTTGTAGGCTCCAGGAGTTTTCTAAACTCCTAGGGTCTAGCAAAAATGAGTTGACGAGTATTGAGATATGTATATTCCTCTTGAATATATATATCCCCCAGGAAAATAAGAAGACTTAGAGTTTTTCCTTAACTTATATTTATTGCCTTCTTTGTACTTGTCAACTTATCAACTAAACTTAGAAAATAATAGAAGGTTTTAAGAAAGTTCAAATTCATAAAATATATAACTAAAACAAGTACATATGTAAGTTGAAAATTAGACATGAGGAATTCAAATATATACAAGAAATACATGGGATTATAAATATATGAGATTGAGAAAAAATAAAATAAGAAATTAAGAGAAAATAAAAATAATTCACAATGGGACTACACTACAAAAAATAAATGTTGAACACGGTTCAACATCCTCCGCGCCCCTTTAGTGGCAATTACATCCATCCCATCTTCCGTGGATGATCCAGCCAAAAGCAGAATTTTGTGCTAGGCGCAGCGTTGGCTCAGGGCGATCAAATTGTCTTAACATAAATTGGGGCATTAACGGCCGCCCGATGACTCCGTCGACCTTACGGCAGTCATGGAAATTAGTTTGTGCCTTCGGATAAAGATGTCGAAAGTGGTTTAATAGCGACTCGTCCAAGAGGGGTGGTGGGAACTTAAAAGTGGCTCTGTTCCTTATTTCTAATTCCAAAGTTGCAATTATGTTCATCGTACCGTACTCTGGAGCCACCTGAAACACTCCTCTGGTCGCTGAGGTGGGGAGATCGGGAAAATCAAGTGCCTTGGTCTTCAGGAGGAAGCTATGCCGACTGGATCTTTGCAGGAGAAAGGTGGCCACCATGGGAACCTCATTATGGAGGAGTTGTACCTTAATAAGTGGTGGTAGCAGGCTTTTTTCTTGGGTATCGGGTAGATTTAACGGGCCGCTTGGAATTGGGTCCTCGTTGCGACTGGCTACAGCTTCTTTCGGGTCAGGGTAACTTGGGTCCTCTTCAAAGCTCGATGCAGCTTTCTCCCTTCCATGCTCATGCAGCATGGTATGATGTCGAGCTCCACATATTTGGCATCTATTTTCGGATTGACACCAGAACCGATCATGACTTTGGGCAAAGCAATTTAGGCAATAGCCGTATTGTTTGACATGGGCTCTCCTTTGAGCTGAAGCCATAACTTCCTCGGCACAACTTTCATCGAGGTTTCTTTAGCATGATCTGTAAAGAGAGAACAAAGAAAATGTGCACAATACAAATAGAATATGGCTTGTCTTAAATCTCTAAGATCGTGTGGTGGATAAAATTGTAAATTAATTGATTAGTTTTGCGTACAGGGATTATTAACTTCAATGGGTAACTTGCAAAGTTTTATTACAGGGCGTTTAATTAAGCCGTTACTGGTCAGTATTTCTGCAACACGAACTCTTTGATCTGTACCGTAAATAACATTTTTTACTCTAACAAGTCGCCATTCATTAGCGGGTAGCAGATCCTCTTTAATTAGAACGAAGCCGTTTTCCTTCAGATTGTCGTTTTCTGTTCTTCATTTGCTTCTACGTTGCAACTCGGTGGTATATTCATTTCTCCAGCGACGAGCAAATATTTGTTGTATGACTTTAAGTCTGTCCCAGCGTTTCATGAAAGATATGTTTTCCACAGAGGGGTTATTGGATAATTCTGGAACAGCTACTAGCGGAGCGGAGGAAGTGACTTGGAGTTAAAGGAAGAAGTTCGTTGGGGTTTTCAGATAAAGGGGAAATTGGACGAGAGCTCAATATTGCTTCGATGCGTGTAAGTATGGTATAGAATTCCTCAAAAGTGAATGTTAAGTTGCTAGTTACCTTTTTTAAATGAGATTTCATACTTTTGACAGCGGCCTCCCAGAGGCCGCCCATGTGTGCATATGGTGGAACAAATATCCAGCTAAAACCATGTGTGCTATATTTTTCGATAAGGGATTTTTCCGCATTTTTTAGAAAGTCGTAGTGGGTTGCTAACAGCAAATGTTTAGCGCCTAAAAAGTTTCTGCCATTATCATAGAACATGGTTTTTGTTAGACCCCTACGACGGGTAAATCTGGTGCAAGCAAGCAAGAAATGCATCTGTTGATAATTCCGAGCAGACTTCGAGATGAACTTCTCGTGTGGAAAAACCAACGATGCGTATCCTTTCAAACGTTTTGCATTCCGCAAATTGGAGGCATTTAGTGTGAATGGGCCGGCAAAGTCCACTCCGGTATAAGTAAAGGATAATGAAAATGTGACTCTCTCACGGGGTAGCGCACCCATTATTTGTTCTTGTACTTTGTGCTTGTAAACTGTACAGGTTTTGCAGGTTCTGACACACTGTCGAACAAGGCAGGCTCTTCGTTAAGTTATATAATAGTAATGCTCCACAGAGCTCGAGTTTCGGAATGGTTATCTTTTTCAATTAGTTTTCGCAACTAATAAATTACAAAAAATTTCTCCCTCAGGAGTAGAGACTCTCAAATAAACCGCTCCACAATATGCCCTTTCCGATGCATCACCGAACCCATGGAGCTTGATATCGAGGTGAGAAATTTACCCATCTAGCTATTTTAATGGTTGAAATTTGTTGCAGAGTAGTTGAAAATGCGTTCTATGTTTCCAATATCTTTGGTGGTATATCTTCATCCCAATCCGATTTGCATTCCCATAGCTCCTGCATAATAAGTTTAGCTACAATAATAATGAGTCCTAACCAGCCTAGAGGGTCAAATAACTTAGCTATGGTTGATAAATTTTTTCGCTTAGTAGTGGACGGTGAAACTCCTCTTGTTTCTGGTGCGTAGTAAAAAATATCTTCCTTGGCATTCCAAGGTATACCTAAGGTCTTTAATGAGCTAGAGTTCTCAAATTTCAAAAAATCTTCAAGAAGATCTTCCCGGGCCAAATTTTTCAAAAGAGCTTGGTGATTGCTGGTCATCTTCTTCAGGGAAAACCCAGCAGACTGCAATGCTTTAAAAGTTGTGTTTGCTTTTCTTTTGCCTCTTCCAGGTTATGTCCTCCTGATAAAACGTCATCTACGTAGATCTCCTCCTTAAGTATTGAATAGGCCAATGAGTGAGTTTCTTTACAATCCTCGCTTAATTCAAGAAGTGTTCTTAGTGCTAAATACGATGCGCTATTAACTCCAAAGGTAACCGTTTTTAATAAAAACTGTAACTGATTCGTTTAGTCTATCTCGAAATAAAATTTTCTGATAAGGTCTATCTTCTTCATGAACAAAAATTTGGCGATACATTTTCTGAATGTCACCAGTGAATACATATTTATAATATCTCCATGACAAAATAATTTGCATGAGGTCTCCTTGAAGGGCTGTTCCTTGATATAACACGTCATTTAAAGAAAATCCACCACACGTTTTTTTGGATGCGTTAAATACAACACGTACCTTTGTGGATTTACTTTCCGGACGAATAACTGCGTGATGGAGAAAAAACTGAAATGTTTCGTCGTTGAAGGCTCCTGATGCGTTACTTCTTCCATATGACGCAAATCGATATACTCTTGAAGAACCTGTTGAGTTTTTTAGTTCAGGATTTTTGTCGAGTTTCTTTTCCATCTGAAGGTACTGTGCGTAGGCTGTACTTTTCGATGAACCCAAAAAGATTTTCGAGGGGTAATTTTCCTTAAAAGGGAGTCTTACCATGTACCTTCCCTCTGGTTGACGTTTAACCGTATTCTTATAAAAATTTTCACAATATACATCGTGATCTGAATCAACCTTTTCCTTCTCTACCTCCACTATTTCCCAAAATCTTTTCATTTGCTCCTGTAGGGCAGTTATGACTAAGGTGGAAAATGAATTATATGTGTGACTGGGTTCAGGACCTGATAAATACCATCCGAAGTGGGATTCCCTTGCCTCTAACGTTTTCTCGATATTTGATTTTATACCACTTAGGTTAATGAAGGGTAAATAGTCGCTTCCTATAATGAGATCTATTGGACCAGGTTTGTAAAAGTAAGGGTCTGCTAAATCTAAAGCTTCAATATCCGGAAGATTGGTTTTCTATATTGGAGAGCTTGGTAGAAAATGAGCTAATCTCGCAGCAATTATTGCTTTAATTGTAATTGAAAAAACGGACCTCTTTTTTCGCAACGTGAGATTGCATATTCCCTTTGACCTTCCTACTACCGTTCCTCCTAGACCAGAAATTCTGGTATGATATGCCTCCACAGGAATTGATAATTGTTGTTGAACTTTTGACGATACAAAACTCTTTTCGGATCCCGCATCGAGTAGCGCCCAAACAGTAAATAGCTCACCTGTTTGTTGTATGTAGATAAGAGCTGTCGGTAAAATTGTTGTGCGTCCATAAGGAATGGTACCTATATCAAAGTGAGTTAACTTTGGTTTTTCTTCGCTGATTACATGAGGATTGTATGAAACTTTTTTCCTCATTCCGTGGAGAAGCTTTCTTAAGTGCTCGAGTATTGCCCTCGACTACATGTAGTAATGTGTGATGTTTCTTTTTACAGCGAAAACAAAGAACTTTACTGGGACATTTAGATTTAAAATGATTAAGAGAAAAACAATTGAAACAATATTTGTTAGCATACACAAAATTTATTCTGTCCTTTACAGATAATTCCAAAAATTGTTTACATTGCTTCAATGGGTGATTCTCATTACATTTTTTACAATTTAATTTCATCCTACTTCCGTCCGCTTGTGAGTGAAATGAGTTCGACCTTGCCCCTGAGTTTTCCTTCCAATTTGGCTTCTTCATATCAAACACAGTTTCCAACATCTCGATCCTTCCTTTCAGAAAATTGCTCATGTCTTTCCATAAGGGCATTTCTTTATGATTTTTGAGAGAGTTTTGCCATGCCCGTAGGGTATTTTCCGGCAACTTTGAGGAGCAAATATATGTTAAGATAGGGTCCCATGAAGAAACGTTGATGTCACAGGTTTTCAAAATGGCTATTTTTCATCGATGATGTCTACAATTAATCGTATGGATCTGGAGGATTCGTTCTGAGCAGTTTGTATTGACAGAATGTGTTTTATCTGTTGGTTGACTAAAATTCTTGGGTTCTCAAAACGACTCTGAAGCGCGTCCCATGCTAACTCAAAATTTTGTCCAACTAAATCGAACCGTTTTACGATTTGTTGGGCCTCTCCCCTTACTTTGGTTCGTAGGTATTGAAGTTTTTCGACTTGCGATATGTCCCTGTTTCCCAAAACTAACGATGTAAACACATCCATTTAGTATAACCACCTTCGAAAATTGGCATGTCACATGGGGGTAACCTTAAACCGGACCTTGATTGCTGAACGACTGTTGTATTTGTTACGCCTTGATCCACTATCGATCTGTTCGCTATCCTATCCATGAGTTTTGCTTTTAGATTCTGATACAAGCCTGCTGCTGTTTCGTACTGTAGTGAGACTCCATCATTGAAGTCGTCACTAACCTCACTCTTTTCGTCCATAACAAAAGCATCATAGCTTTCCATAAGCCTACCCCATCTTCTCTCCAACTCTTCCTGCTTCACTTGTAGAAACGCTGGAGTCTGATCCTCCTCGCGAACATTATCGAACTCTGTACACAACGCCGTACAAAATTCACACGCGGAGAACAAATAATTTTCCGATTTTTAATTGACCGATATAGTAATAATGAATTCCAAAAAATTTCAATAAAAAATTCCAAAAAAAATTGCAAGATTTATCTCATAAATAATATATGTTAAAAAGCTGACTTACCGTGGTCGTTTCCTTTCCGTTCTTACCACGCGAGAAGCGTTTACCTGTGTTGATTGTGAAAAAAGCGTTATGCGTGATGTTGTAAACATTTTTTTAAAGGAAAATATTCTGGTTGGGTTTTAATTTTGAGCGAAAAAAAATTTTGTTTATTTTTATTTTTGAGCATGTTTTATTTGTTTTTGTTCAATAATTTTTAATTTTTGTTTTTCTTTTTGAAAATTTTTATTTGTTTTTATTACTGTGAAAAAAAAATTTTGCTTGCATTTTTGAGAAAATTTTTTATTTTTTTTGTCCACTGTATGCAATAAATTTTGGTCCCGTTTTGTTATTACCTTTTTATTTCTTAAAATTTTTTTTGTTTCTTTCAATTCTTCTATTTTTTCTTCAACTTCTTATTCTTGTTTTTTCAAAAATATCTTTTTTCAAAAATGTACTTTTCTTAGACACTGCCTTTCTGTTTCATTTATTTAAACGATATTATTTAAAAAAAATTTTTTCCAACAATCTGTTTAAATTTAGTCGCTTTTCTTTTTTTGAAAAATTCTATTTTATTTTTTTATTCTATTTTCCACTTGTATTATTTTATTCTTTTCTATTTTTTTTCCAACAAATTGTAATGGTTTTCAGTGTCACTGTAGTATTGTAGTAACTTTCTTTTTTGTGGTTCACTGTGTGTGTGTTGTTTTGTACTTACTGTCTGGTTTACTGGTTTTTTCTTTGTTTTGTATTTTGTTTGTTTTCTGTTCACAAAAAAATTTGTTTCATAAAATTTTATTTTTGTTCCTATTGTTTTTTATTTGTATTTTGGCCATTAGAAATTCTAATTTGGTATGGAAAAATTTTATTTTATGTCCACTGTATTTTTTTTTCACTATTTTGGCCTCCAGAAACTTTAATTTGGTTTTAATAAAATTTTATTTTATGTCCACTGTATTTTTTTCCACTATTTTGGCCACCAGAAATTTTAATTTGGTTTAAAAAAAATGTATTTATGTCCACTGTATTTTTTTCACTGTTGTTTTTTCTTTTAAATGATTTACTGATATTTTTCAATACAGTCTGTTTTTTTTCACTGTCTTTTTTTGCTTTTTCCTTTTTCTTTTTGAAGCTACCGCACTGACCGACTTTATGTAAATGAACGAACAAATTTTTTTTAATCGTTTGCGTAGCCCTACTGCATTTGTGATCAATTGAAACAAAAAATGCGAAACGAAACGGAGATCAATTGAAACACGCACTTTTGTTGTTTTAATTTTTTGTTCTCTTTTTTAATGTCCCATTTTGAACCCGTTGTAATGTATAGAGTTTTTGTTCTTTTGTGTATAGTTGATAATTATGTTAAGTTGACGTATTGTAATGATGTTTCTCTCTATTGTTTCATTTCGGTGTCGTTCTAATACTTTTTGTTTTTTGTTGTCTTATGGAATTTGCTCAAAGCTTATTATGTGTATTTTTGCAACTGGTTTTTTTTCCGTTTACCGTTGCCCTTTATGCGTTTTTAATATTTGTTGATATTTTTATATGTATACCACAATCGCGTGATACTGACCTTTTTTGTCCTTTGATCTTATTGGTGTTTTTCAATTTGCTATTTGTTATTATGATGGACCTTATCAGTGCGGCTTCAGACCTGGCAAGTCAACCATCGACCAGATCTTCACACTACGCCAAATCCTGGAAAAGACCCACGAGAAACAAGTCGACACACACCATCTTTTCGTCGACTATAAGGCTGCCTTTGATAGCCCCATAAGGGATCGTGTTTTTGCCGCAATGTCTGAGCTCGGTATACCTGCAAAGCTGATAAGAGACGGGTATTTGACGCGGGGATCTGCGGAATTCGACGAAGAGGACGACCTTGTATCCGTTGGAAGCACCAAATCGAGGAAGCCCTGTCATCGATTGGTGTGACCAACTGGCGTAGGCGCGCAAAAAGCAGAGGTGCCTGGAATGATGTGTTGCGGCAGGCCGAAATCCGTTAATCGGGTTGTTATGGCCAATTAAATAAGTAAGTGTTATGAAAACCGGTTTTTACATGTTATACATATGCGTATGTAATTGCGTGATTTCTTTTTTGATTTCTTACACTTCCTACACTGTTCTCTTACCCTTTAAATGCCCTTGATTGACACTTGTAACCTCTGTATTTTCCTTGTTGATAACTGACCTTATGTCTTTCCGTGTAGATTTCAAATGCCCTTGACGTTAAGTTTCCTTCCTGAGGATGCATTTTTTGATGATCGATCTCCTGTCTCTTTTTTTCTGCAGATGAATTTGTTGATAATCGATCTATTGTCTTTTTTTCCTGGGGATGAATTTATTGATCTTCTGTCTCCAGTTTTTGTAGATTTGGATTATAGTTATTTGACTTCTCTTCGTTTTCCTCTTGATGAAATTGATACTGCGAAAGCCTTAGTGTAACCTGTGGAATTTACGCCACTTTACGGTTGCTGGGATTGATGCTGGTAGCGCACAATCGCCAGTGATGTCTAGTGGAACTTATGCCACTTTTCGTTTATTGGGGTTGATACTGGTAACTCATAACCGCCTTTGATATCTAATGGACCTCCTGCCACTGACTCAATTCACAATTCTAGACCGCTAGGACTTGTCGAATGACCAACTTTGTAGGCTCCAGGAGTTTTCTAAACTCCTAGGGTCTAGCAAAAACGAGTTGACGAGTATTGGGATATGTATATTCCTCTTGAATATATATCCCCCAAGAAAATAAGAAGACTTAGGGTTTTACCTTAACTTATATTTATTGCCTTCTTGGCTGGTTCTTGTCAACTTATCAACTAAACTTAGAAAATAATATCAGGTTATAAGAAAGTTCAAATTCATAAAATATATAACTAAAACAAGTACATATGTAAGTTGAAAATTAGACATGAGGAATTCAAATATATACAAGAAATACTACACTACAAAAAATAAATGTTGAACACGGTTCAAAAGTTGTGAATAAATCTCTTGAATCCTTCCCATGTTTTCTTCTGTAGTTTTGATAGCATTAAGAATTGAGGGATAAAGATATTTTTTAAGACAGTTATAAGTTTAGCTTGTGTGAATTCTGGTTCAAATATATTGTGTCGGTGATAATGTGGAAATACTATTTCAAAATTGTATTGGATGTGTGATTTGTGTGAAGAATGATTTGATTTTTGAAACAGTTTATTGATGTATCTACGCTTAAAATGAGATTCTGTCCAGAACTATCATCACTGTGTGTTGCAATTGAAAGAGAATTTACTTTTACTGGAACTCTTGACAAGGCATATGCCACGACATTTGCTTTTCCTGGTTTGTAGAAGAGTTCATAATTATACTAATCCAATGCAGGTTTCCAACGCTTCATTTTACTATTATTGTTCTTATTGCTCAGTGCACCAGTTAATGGTTGGTGATCGGTATATATTTTACATTTGCGGATCCATACAAATAATTTCGAAGTGAATTCAGAGCCCAAATTATTTAAAGCATTTCTTTTTCATTCGTGGCATAATGTTCTTCCGTCTTGCTCAAAGTTCGAGATATGAACGCAATTGGTTTATTGTTTTGGGATATAACTGCACCTATGGCGAATTCTGATGCATCTGTTGTAAGTTCCAGTTCTTTGTTATAATCTGGATAAGCAAGTATGACGTCTCGAGAAACCAGAGTATTTTTTAACTTCTCAAAAGCTTCAACCGCATCATCGTTCAGTTGTATTTGCTTTAATGTCGATTTATTTTTTGAAAGACGACCTTCTTCCCCTCATAAAATTTGTGTTAGGGGTTTTGCTATCTTTGTATAATCCTTCACAAATCTACGATAGTAACCTGATAAACCAAGAAAAGATCGGAGTTCCTTGAGGGTTTTAGGCAATGGAAAATCTTTCTTATTAGTTTTTATGCCATCCGCCGAGATCACAAATCCCAAAAATTCTATCTTAGACTTCAGAAAATTACATTTATCTAATTGTACTTTTAGATTTGCTGCTTGAAGTGTCCCAAATATTTCTCGAATGTGACCATAATGTTCTTCTTTCGATTTGCTAAATATGACGATATCATCGATGTACACATAGCATGTTTTTCGAATATAATCATGCAAAACTTCGCCTAAGGCTAGCTGAAAAATAGCTGGGACATTTTTTAAACCGAAGGGGAGGCGTGAATTCATATTTGCCGTTTGCAACCGAAAATGCCGCTTTTTCAAAATCTGATTTCTTTAAAGGAATTTGATGGAATCCACCCTTTAAATCTAGGACTTGCTATCCTTCAATTTTGAAAGAACGTCTATTGTTAATTAGTTTAGTTTCCTGTAATCTATTACGAGTCTATACTGCTTGTTGCCGAGTGAGCCAGGTTTTTTTCCAACAACCAAAACTGATGAATTGTATGGTGACCGTGAAGGTTGGATGATTCCATCGTCAAGTAGGCTTTTTATTTGTTTTTCAACTTCACATTTTAACGCCATCGGATAAGGGTATTGTTTTGAATATACTGGAGTATCTGTGGACGTGCGGATTTCGCCAACCACTCTAGTTGTACATGTCAATTTTTGATTAGATTCATGTAATATTCTTGTTTCAGACAAACGATCTCTTTGACTTTCATTTATTAAGTGACTCGTATATTTCATTTCATTCTAGTTGTTCTTGGTTACAGGGTGCATCTTATAAACTACTGTCAGTGTCTACAGTGAACATAATAATTGTACAACATATTCCTTTTAATAAATAAACAAACATATATATTTGACTACCGTGATTGATTTGTGATAACTTATATGTATTTTCTTTTGCAGCTTCAGTATTTCTGGCAATTTCCACCGTTTTTCCAATTTTATTATGCCTTCACTTAATAATCTCTCTTTTATGTGATGAAAATTAGGTGGCATACCACATATGAAAATATCTTTAACGAGACTCTCGTAGCATACCAAATTCACAAGAAAGACTTAAATTCTTTAAAGCTGTAACGTAGGCTTCCAACGTTTCGTCTGTGGCTTGCTTTCTGGTAAAAAATTTGTGCCTTTCCATAGCGACGCTTAATTTTGGTACAAAATATGCATCGAAATGGTTTATCAAAACATCATACTCAACAGAATCATAGTCTACATTAAAAGAATTGGCAATTTGAATACACTCTGAAGCCATGTAGTGCAACAATAATGCAACTTTTCTTTTATCCTTTTCAGCCTCCAGATTTGTTGCTCGAAGCAACATTTGAAATTGAGCTTTCCAGTTATTCCACTCGTTGGCAATATTTGTGGCTTTAAGGTTAACTTTTTTAATTCCGCTATTTTGAAATTCGAACATTTTGTACTTCTTTTTTTAATTTGTAGATTGATTTTATTATTGAAACACGACTTTATAGATTTCAATTTTATTTAATATATTTACACCTGACACCATGTAATATTCTTGTTTTAGACAAACGACCTCTTTGACTTTCATTTATTAAGTGACTCGTATATTTCATTTCATTCTAGTTGTTCTTGGTTACAGGGTGCATCTTCTAAACTACTGTCAGTGTCTACAGTGAACATAATAATTGTACAACATCTTCCTTTTAATAAATAAACAAACATATATATTTGACTACCGTGATTGGTTTGTAATAACTTATATGTATTTTCTTTTGCAGCTTCAGTATTTCTGGCAATTTCCACCGTTTTTCCAATTTTATTATGCCTTCACTTAATAATCTCTCTTTTATGTGATGAAAATTAGGTGGCATACCACATATGAAAATATCTTTAACGAGACTCTCGTAGCATACCAAATTCACAAGAAAGACTTAAATTCTTTAAAGCTGTAACGTAGGCTTCCAACGTTTCGTCTGTGGCTTGCTTTCTGGTAAAAAATTTGTGCCTTTCCATAGCGACGCTTAATTTTGGTACAAAATATGCATCGAAATGGTTTATCAAAACATCATACTCAACAGAATCATAGTCTACATTAAAAGAATTGGCAATTTGAATACACTCTGAAGCCATGTAGTGCAACAATAATGCAACTTTTCTTTTATCCTTTTCAGCCTCCAGATTTGTTGCTCGAAGCAACATTTTAAATTGAGCTTTCCAGTTATTCCACTCGTTGGCAAAATTTTTGTGGCTTTAAGGTTAACTTTTTTAATTCCGCTATTTTGAAATTCGAACATTTTGTACTTCTTTTTTTAATTTGTAGATTGATTTTATTATTGAAACACGACTTTATAGATTTCAATTTTATTTAATATATTTACACCTGACACCATGTAATATTCTTGTTTTAGACAAACGACCTCTTTGACTTTCATTTATTGAGTGACTCGTATATTTCATTTCATTCTAGTTGTTCTTGGTTACAGGGTGCATCTTATAAACTAATGTCAGTGTCTACACTGAACCTAATAATTGTACAACAGTTCAATGAACAATTCAGGATATTCACTGACTATTTTTCTCATATTCTCTTTTTGTTGAGGTGACATATGATCGTCTCGAATTATTATTGTATTTACAGCTTTTGAAGACTGTTGGTTAAGTCTTATTTTTATACCTTTTTCTACTTGCATAAAACTGTCGCGAGTGTGTATTATTGCATTGAGTTCTCTCAAAGAATCGTTTCCTAGTATTCCATCAAATGATTTCAATGTTGGAAGAATATAGAATTTTATTTCCTTTTCCAGATTAAAAAGTCTTACAAATGTATGCTCCTTTATTTCAATACTGCCTGCTATTGATTTGGCAAAAAATATTTCTTTATTGGGTTCAATTTTGTTTTGCAATGAATGGTTGAATGTAGTTTTTACTCGAACCAGTGTCAACAAGAAATTTTAATATTCTACCGCTCCTCGCTTTACATTCGAAGTATGGAAGCGAAGAGCTCGTTATTCTAAAAAATGAATGTCATCAAACTCATACCGAACCTCACCAAGTTGATCAACATCCAAAGAATTATCAACAGTGTTATTATAAGTTTCTAAATTATTGTCGATGTGAAAGTTTGCCTGCATTTTGGGTCGATAATTGGAGTTTGAAATTGTCGGTGGTGGTCTCTTGTTAAGATTTTGTTGTTGTGGTCTATTCACATAATTAACTCTTTTTGTGAGTACACTATTATCTATCTAGGTAGAGGGGTTTTGTAGGATTAAATTGGTAATAATTATTTGGATTATTTTGAGGTTGTGTTGGATTAATGTTAGTATTATGGAATGTAGGAGGTTTCTGCTGTGTATGGGGTATGTGGACTAATTGTGGGTAAAAATTATTTTGTTTAAAGCGTGTTGTTGGGTTTGCAGATTGTGATTGGTAGTTGCGTAGTGGAAATGTAGGAATAGGTTTTCTATAATAAACATTTTGAGAATAATTTGCTCTGAAACTTTGATTTTCTAGCTTAAGGCAAAGATGGAGAGCTTGAGGTAGGTCTACCGGTTCTCTCATGCCAAGAAGTTTTGGTAAATCACCATTTAAACCTCTAATGAATGTATCAAGAGCTTTACTACGATATGATTCTGTTAGTAATGTTAGAGCTTCGTTTGACGCTTCCAAACTTCCAAGTTTGTTAAGTATTATAGACAAGTGTTTGTAAACCACCTGATAAAAACCTTGGGTGGACAATTTTCCTTGACTTGATAAAATCATTTGATATTCAAGGGTTGCTAAGTCTCTCTTATCTGAATAATGAATTGAAAGACACTTAATGATGGAGTTCCAATTCAGAGGAGTATTATATGATTCAAGAGCAATATCAGCATTGCCCACGATTTTATTTCTGATTACACTCAAAATATCATAGTATCTTGGTGTACCTCTACATGGTTCGTAGATCTGTAAGATGCGTTCCACGCTCTTGCGCCACGAATTTAACTCTGATTGGTTACCATTAAATTCTCGCAAACATATAACAATATCTGGTATTTTATCAAAGTCCGCGAAGTTGCCGCGATACTGTCCTTCAGAAGCAGCACTAGACCTTGGGTTTACTATATCTTGAATTAGGTTAGGTAATTGTTGCCTCAGCAACTGAGAAGTAGTTTCAGTAATTATTCTATTTAAATCGTCCATGTTTAATGCCCTGGACGCTTGTTCAGTTTGCGCTGAATTCAAAACAGCAGGACGTATAAGATTCTCGGGATTTGACATTTTAGCAAAAATATATATTTTTATATAAGATTTCTAGTTAGGGTAATATTTTTCTTTATTATTTTATTATTATTTAATTATTACAGAACTGGAGGGTCCCGTAGGATTCGCAGCCCTTTTTATTGATCTTATTGGCTAGTTTGCTGTTTTTTATATATATATATATATTATTTTTTCTTTAATTTAATAATTTCAATTATACTATAATTTTTGTTTAAAAATACTTTATTTTGAAAAAATGTATTCACAATTTTTCTTAATTTTTTTTAACAGAGCTTAATAATTTTTGGATACAATAGTTTTCTTAACTCTTTTTAAATATTTATGTTTTAAGAACAAGGGATTTTTTCTTTTTTTAATAATATTGGATTACAATAATTTATAAATCTAATATTTTATTACGGTTTAGTGAATTTCTTTTTGTTTATTTTTGTACTTCTATTTAATTATCTTTCTTCATTCTTAATTATAATTATGTTGTTTACTCACAATACTGTCTGCATTGTACTCATCTTTGTCCTTTTTGCCTTTATGGATGGTTGGGTGTCCTGGATAGATGGGCTGGCACGTAATGCCGTCCTTTTTGCTGTGTTGATTGAGCTACTGGATGGCCGCACTATCACTTCTTGAACAAAGGTTTTTAATGTTGTATTTTTTAAATAAACACTTTTTGTTTTATAACGTATTTTTATCAAATTATTTTTTAAACGAAGTTAATTTCGTTCTATTTTTCACAGGATAAATAATTCAATAGTTTTTCCGTTACTGTTAGGTATATTTTTATTTTTCACAGGATAAATAATTTAATAGTTTTTCCGTTACCGTTAGGAAAATTTTATTTTTCACAGGATAAATAATTCAATAACTTTTTAATTACGTTAGTAAGTTTCTTATTTTTTACAGTATAATTACTGTTAAGAAAAAAATTTTATTTTTTTACAGGATAATCACTGTTGAGAAAATGCTTATTTTATTTTTCACAGGATCTTTTACTGATTTTTCACTTTAATTTATTTCGATCGCTAGCTATGCCAGACCGATCAAGCTGCTCGTGCGCCAGTTAAGAACTTTCTTTATAAAAGTTCTAAAAAAACACAAGTTTAGTTTTTAGTTTGTTCCGGTCTATGACCGTACTTTATTAACTCCAAAATTCGACTAATTTTTAGTTTGTTCCGGTCTATGACCGTACTTTATTTAAGTCAAAATTCAACTTCTTTTATGACCACACAATTTGTATGCAAGCGGAGTTTAATGCACTTGAGTGTGATGAACTTTTAAGCGGTTGTCTTAATTTTAATTTTGTCGATCTTGCTTTTTTAAGTTCGACGACTTATAAGTGAAATCAAAATTAGGTCAACTTAAAACCGATTACTTTCATTTTTATTAACCACAACGTTAACTAATATAAACAATTTCCCATCAATTACCATATCCGCAAAAATTTTATTTACAAACCTCTGAAAAACTCATACTGACCCAACGGAGTCACGTAGGAAGTATACCTCACCGAATCATTATCAACATACACATGGAAAAATCGATTCCTCAAGTCCAATTTTGTAAAATAGCGTTTACCTGCAAGCCTATCAATGGAATGGGGTAACTGTACTTTGAGGTCATCCTATTTAAAACTCGATAGTCCACACACATTCTGAGGTCACCTGTTTTCTTCCTAACCAAAACTATTGGCGACACCAATTCCGATTCGCCTAATGTATCCCTTTTCCAGGTATTGATCCAAAATTACCTGAAGCCGTTGCCTTTCATCATACGACAATCTACGCGGAGTACAACTAAAATGTTTTGCGTTATCAAGAATCAATCTAATCTCACTCTTTACCCTAGGTTCAGCGGATCGTTCAGGACGTGGTCAAACATGTCATTCAATCGTTTTCTATTCACATAATCGATATCCTCACCAATGGCCAACTGTGCCCCGTCACTAGCCCAATCAATTGACATTATCATTCCCACCGCATCATCGGCCTCAATGTCATCACCAATTACTGCCTCTGCCCCTGACATTAAAACTAAATTTGCCTTATCCAAAAATGCCTTCCCAAACACAATCGTAAGACGTTGACTCATCGGCAACAACCAACATTTCCAATTCAGTACTTTTATTATAATAAAACACTTAAAATAAAAATTTCCCATGAATATTCAATTTACTGAAATTGATTTCATACAAAAATGAGTCAACGTTCGTTATACAATCAAAATTTATCCTTCCAGCAACGTTAGATCTTCTAACAATGCTTATAGGGCTCCCTGAACCGAATAGGCATTCTAAATAAAAGAAATTTTCATAATTACCATTAGTACTAAACTTAAAATACTTTAAAAATCCGTTGTTGTTCACCTTTTGTACGGGCTTCTTCTCGGGACATTCTGCAACGCGATGCTCAAGACTTCCGTAACCAAAGCAGGCTCCTACTTCTCTTTTCGGTTTTCAGCAATCGACAGCAAAATGTCCAAAATAATTGCAGTTAAAACATCTTTGTCTGGTTTCACCTTTTGTTTTCATTGTCACGGGTTCTTTAAGTTTAATTTTTGAAAATGCCTGCAGCAGCTGTGCTTTATTTTTGTAGCACTGTGGATTTGCATGAACTCTTAAATTTTCATCAGGTATGCCTTGAATTATATAATCAATAAGTTCCTCTCCCTCCATTGCGATCTTATTCGCTAAAACTATTTTTTTGTTGTAGTAATCAATAAAATTCATATTATACTGCCATATGCAAGCTTCGAAGTTGCGTTGCATTACTAATTTATTCCCCTTCGAACTGAACATATCAATCATTTCCTCGAAAAGACCTCCAAATTTTTCGTAAACATAATTCGACTTGGAATGCAGCCATACTTGCGCCTTTCCCTTTACCTTCACCATCAACAATGCCTTTAGACTACTCTCACCAACATCATACATTTTTGCAATGTTCTTAAATTTCTTGATCCATACTTCAGGACAACTCAAATCATCATCATCTGGCAATAACTTTTTCAATAAGTTAAATGAAACACCATTGATGCCACTGCCATTTACGTTGCCATTATTATGTCAGTGCTACTTTTATTATCTATGACGTCACTCGCTCTATTTGTCAAAAGATTCTGATTTTTTCTGTTTTTTCTATAAACTCGTTTCCCTTCATCAAAAGCTCTTTCTCTCGTAAGGTTTCCAATTCCATTTCATTAGCATCACATCGTTTTCAATCGTATTCGTATTCCTTTCATTTTCATAATTCATTGTCCATTACATTTTCACTCATTTGACTATTAACACTCATTTGAACATTGTCTCTCATTTGTACTGTCGCAATCATTTGTTCAACTACGTTAATTTGCCCATTTTCTATCTCATTTCATTGCTATCAATTGGACACTCTCCTCTATCCTCAGCTGAAACTTCATTTAATCACAAAACAAGCGTATTTTTCGTGGCCACTGTCGGCAAATTAAGTTTCCGAAGCCAGCTTCGCAGTTGCGCTGCTGTCTATTTGTTCGCATTAATATCCATTATCAAAACCACTCAAAATTTTCTCTTTACAGTAGTGTAGCCACTGTCAAACTGAATTGATCAATCTGCCATCACGTTCAGAAAACTGTCCTCACACGTACAGAAAACTGTCCTCACAGACTGTGAAGAGTTTGAAGAATATCAAAATACTTTTGATTTTCACACCTACTCCGCAGAAAATTAAAGCAACTTTGGCAATTACTTAAAATTTCATTTTTCTCCAGATTTGAGAACAAATTAAGTCCAGTAATAATTTGTTTTAATTGCTTTTATATTATATTTTAAAATCCTGTTTATTTCTCCACAAGTTTCTATAACAATGCGACCAATTGCTTGTTCCAAAGTAGCGCTGACAAAATTTTAAATCAGAAAAGGAATTGTGTGTAGCAAGAAAACGCAATGCTATGGATAAATGTTGAATCGGAGAGATGGCGTCACACATTTGAATAGCTAGTAGCTCTGGACTTTTCGGAGCCATCCCTAATATCAACTTGTTTCCCTTCTACCCTGCCACCATCCTATGAACTTACCTGCTTCTCCTAACTAATCATTCATTACAAAAAAGAAGCGTAAACATCACAAAAATTCATTTTTACAACTTATTAATACTCATAGTTTATTAAATAAATTTCTTTCTTTACCTAAGGTACCTTTAAATAGAGTCCTACCAATAAATATAGAAAATAAATTAATGAAAGAAAACTAATCTAACATTCCTAATCCCCCAACTCTTCTTAATATTACGATAAATATCTAGACTTATACAATTATATAATATACATAAATATAAATATATATATATATATTTATATAGACATATACATAAAAAACGAAAATAATAATGATCTTAAAATTACAGTCAATGGGTGTGTCAACCATAGAGTCAAGGTCTTAGAATACCTGGATTACTCCTCTCATGAGTGGAGTAGGTAGTCGTGATTAACGTTGATGTAGGTGATTAAAGATGATATAGACATGATGCCTCAGGAACTGGTGATCTACGATGATATATATAGGTGAACGATAATATGATTGAGGGTTAAAGATGATATATTTTCAAAAACCGATGATTATAGATGATATATATATGATAATATATTAGATAATATAGCCGAGGCGTTGAGGATTGATGATTAAAGATGGCATATTTTTCAAAAATGAATGATTATAGATGATATATGTATATATGTATATAATATATTAGATAATATAGCTGAGGCGTTGAGGACTGATGATTAAAGATTTTATATGTTTTTCAAAAAACTGATTATAGATGATATATATATGGTAATATATTAGATAATATAGCCGAGGCGTTGAGGATTGATGATTAAAGATGACATATTTTTCAAAAACCAATGATTATAGATGATATATGTATATATAATAATATATTAGATAATATAGCTGAGGCGTTGAGGACTGATGATTAAAATTTTTTATATATTTTTCAAAAACATGATTATAGATGATATATATATGGTAATATAATAGATAATATAGCCAAGGCGTCGAGGATTGATGATTAAAGATGATATATTTTTCAAAACCGATGATTATAGTTAAATATATATGATAATATATTAGATAATACACAGAGGCGTTGAGGATTGATGATTAAATATGATATAATATGAAGAGATGGTTTATATTTCCACGTGGTGGTTAAAGATGACTTTTATATATAAATGTGTTCACGTGGCTGAAAATGCGAACAGATCCAGGCGTTGTGCAGGCAACCGTAGCAGCTCAGACTGCAAACACCCTAACAAGATGTCTGTTTATCGGCCGGATGTTTCAACTTTTTGTCCCGCAGACGCTTCGGAGGATATCCAGAAGAGCAAAAAAATCCAGTAGCCCGTGCACCAAAACTGGTTAATAAGTGTAATATTAAAGTTAAAACACACCCAGCAATTCCGTCCGCATAAAAATTTTTTTTCACCACATACGATGTTTAACAATGTTAATGTGTCTCTTCTTACGATCGTCTCCAGAAAGGTTCTTTTTCTTTACCAAGCCACGCGCACTTTTTTATTAAAATAAAAATTCCATATTATCGCTTAATCACTTCGCACATAACCTTTCTCTTTTGCTGTCACAACCAAAAAGCAGGACTCGCTTTAGTTGAGTGCTTTTTATACCCACGCTTTCTTGTTTTTCCAGAATGTTCTGTCCCGTTATTCTTCCATTTATGTTAGTAAAAGTATATTTGTCTCGTTTCAACATTTGTCCTTTTATCTCTTATCCAGATCGCGTTGCCAACTGTCGAAATTCTTTCACTAGAGCTGCCACACTGTCACTTCTTTTCTTTACCAACTCGCATGTGTAACGCACATGACACTTGTTTTTAATTTTCGGGCCACCCAAATTTAAAAGTTTCTCATACATACATATGTGCCTATGTTCTTTGTCTTGTTCCTTCTGTTCTTTTCTCTGTCTTGCCTTTCCCCTTGTTGAGAAGAAAAGCACAATATTGTTTTTGTTGTTCTTTTTTCTCACTTCGAGAAAACACTAGATTTCAAACTTAACGTTCAGTTTTCTGTTTTGCATTTGCTTTTGTCATTGTCCTCTCTTTTTACTTGAACAAAACCACACTGGTTTTGTAATGTACAGTGTACCTGTGTCATATTATTCAATATGTAATGTACACATATAAGATGTCAACAGTTTTAATTAGCTACAAAACCAAGTTATGTATCAGTTCATAAAGTGGAGATGATGTGATTTTACGGTGGATGTAGCTCTATTGATGCGTAGTTACAGATGATTTTTGGATGGATATTGTGCTTATGGTGACATTACTGATGCATATGGAGATGAATTTGAGGTTATGGTGGCAGTATATATCTATTGATGCGTAGTTACAGATGATTTTTGGATGGATATTGTGCTTATGGTGACATTAGAGATGAATTTGGAGATGAATTTGAGGTTATGGTGATAGTATAGTTGAATATGGAGATGATGCTATTTTGAGGTTGATATTGATCTATTGATTACAGGTGAATTTGTATGGCTATTGTGGTTATGGTGACATTAGAGATGAATTTGGAGATGAATTTGAGGTTATGGTGATAGTATAGTTGAATATGGATATGATGCTATTTTGAGGTTGATATAGATCTATTGATTACAGATGAATTTGTATGGCTATTGTGGTTATGGTGACAGTATAGTTGAATATGGAGATGTGATTTTGCGGTGGATGTAGCTCTATTGATGCGTAGTTACAGATGATTTTTGGATGGATCTTGAGCTTATGGTGACATTACTGATGCATATGAAGATGAATTTGAGGTTATGGTGACAGTATAGTTGAATATGGAAATGATGTGATTTTGCGGTGGATGTAGCTCTATTGATGCGTATGGAGATGAATTTGAGGTTATGGTGACAGTATAGTTGAATATGGAGATGATGTGATTTTGCGGTGGATGTAGGTCTATTGATTACAGATGAATTTGTATGGCTATTGTGGTTATGGTGACATTAGAGATGAATTTGAGGTTATGGTGATAGTATAGTTGAATTTTGTACACGTTTTTCGATTGGGAAGCGACCATTTTTATTTGGAAGCATCCCCGTTACCTTAACGGTAAACTTCGTTTAGGGTACCGTTAAGATATACCCTTCGCAGTGTGCACAAAATTATAATATATCCACTCTTTTCGTTTTTCTTACTCCCGTTGATACTACTTTTTTGTTTTCTCTGATAGACCTCTATCTCTGAATATAAAATGAAACAAAGAGGGTGTTTCTCTCTCTGCTGAAGCCTAAATACCTTTTTGAGAAGAATTTCGTTAAATAAAACGAAAGCGTTTGGAATTTTACCGTTGATCAAGGCTGCTTACTAAATTTTCGATCAGTCAGTGGCAAGATTGCGAACTGACCGCCCGAATACAAACACAAGAAAAAAAAATATGTATGACACTGCATTGGCTCAATAGCATATTCGGGATATTAATCATCTATACTCAAAATCGATTGCTTTCTCTTTCTCTTTCTCTTTTTTTGTCTCTATTTCGTTCTAAGCAACATTCAAAATACAAACAGATTTATCTCATTGAATTAGTTAATTTTTCTGTCAATCGAAACATTCCTTTCATGTAAATTAACCGTTGGCAATTCCATACATGTGAAAAGACAATGTGACAATACGAAGCAGGAATGTTCTACAAAACAGCTGATGTGGATGTTATATGTGACAAAAATAATTACATGAAACGGTGGGGTGGATGTTACAAATTTTAATAAAAAAAATAAAAAAAAATGGTAACGTTAAATAGAATCGTTCCCCACAAACTGCATAACATGAGGCAATTGCCCATCATGTTAGGAAGAAAAGGAACGACATCATTAAGTTATTATTATTGTGTTTGTGTAACCTTATGAACGAATATCCTTAGCGTGATATATACCAACTGGCTTTCCTTCCAAATTCTCTAATGCATAATAATGTCTCCCTAATTTCTCTTTAAATCTGGCCTTTACGAAAACTGGTGCTAATTTGCTATTAAAATGTTTCTCCATACTACTTTGTACAAAATTCCTTCTTAATACCTCTTGACCGATGTGGTAGGTTTCGGGTCTGGTTCTTAAATTATTTGTTCGTTGATTTTGTTCATAAGCACGTCTTAAATGTTTCTGTATATCAGTCCTTATTAATTGTAGATTACTCTCTCTCGATACATTAACATTTGGTTCGTCTAGCAGTTTTAAGTTCCTCAGTATTCCGTAAGTAGATCCATGTGTTATCATATTCAGGCCAAATAGAGCGTGATAAGGTGACATTTTTATTGATTGATGATATGCGTTTCTAAGAGAACAAGTAATTACGCTTAAGTGATCGTCCCACTTGGAGTGGTCTCTTTGAGATAAGCTCTTATAGCATTTAGGTCGTTCGCTTTAAACTGGGATCCATTATCACTTACGATTACTTCTGGCACACCATAAACATGAAATATTTGGTTTTCCAAAAACTCATTAATAGGAACGGATGTAAACTTTTTCAAAGGATGTAGCCATTGGAACTTCGTTAAATGATCAAGCACGATTAGAATTCCGATATGTCCTAATCTACTCCGAGGATAAGGTCCTAATAGGTCAACATATAATCTTTGAAAGGGCCGAAAAGTTACAATCTGCTTACCCATCTCAGGCTTCATGATGAAGTTCGGATGTTTTGTGGTTTTACAAGTTTCACAGCTCCTAACAAACGTTCGAACATCCTTTACCATTCCTGGCCAAAAGAAAGTACGTTTTATTAATTCTAAAGTCTTATGCATTCCTCCATGTGAAGCAATTGTTGAATCACGAAAGCGACTGATGACTGAGTGTCGTAAATCATTTGGAATCCAAAGTTTCCATGCTAAATTTTCATTGTATTCAGTACCATCATAATGTTCGTTTCGAATATAAATATATTTATCAACTATTTTAATATCCGGATAATTTTGTTTAGTATTCTCTACTTTTTCCTTTAATTGCTTATATTCTCCACTATCGAAATAAGGAGAATTTAAATCAATTGCTGGTTCTGAATTATTTATAGAAGAAATTTCCTCACTTGGTATTCTAGAGGGTACATCATCATATAACGTTTTCCTTGCTTTTTCGATGACTAATTGTAAATTTATACGCCTGTAGTTTTAAAACCCATCGAGCTAATCTGCCACTTAAATTAGGCTGTCTCAGTAGTCATACAAGACTCGAATGGTCCGTTATTACTTCGAATTCTTGAAGCTCTAAATAACATCTAAATCTTTGTATTGCCTCAATTGCTGCTAAGCACTCACGTTCAGTAACGCTGTAATTTCTTTGTGCGGAATTCAACTTTTTGCTCATGTATGCAATTGGCTTTTCCTCGCTGTTTTCGTCTAATTGGACAAGTACGGCTCCTATGCCTACATCGCTAGCATCACAATGCACATAAAATTTCTTATCGAAGTTGGGATTACTTAATACGGGGGCTGATGATAATACATTTTTAATGTGCTCGAGAGCTATTTGCGCTTCTGGAGTCCAAATGAATTTCTTTTTAGAGGACAAGGTTTCGGAAATCGGGAAAACAATGCTGGAAAAATTCTTAATAAATCGTCGGTACCATCCGGCTAAACCTAAAAACCCACGTACTTGTTTTATATTTTTGGGAACAGGCCAATCTCGAATGGCACTAACCTTTTCTGGATCAGTAATGATACCGCCATCACCTATAATATAACCCAAATACTTGACCTTCCTCACACAAAATTTATTTTTTTCAATATTCAGCATTAAATTTGCTTTGCGAAATTGTTCGGATATGCGCACTAATATACTAAGATGCTCTTCAAAACTTTCAGATAAAATTCTTTAAATCCGCCGGAATAAGGTCATCCATAAGTCGGCACATAGTTTGAGGTGCATTACAGAGTCCAAATGGCATCACTGTAAACTGATAAAGCGGATAAAAGCAGTCAGAGGTTTAGATTGATCATCTAATGGTATCTGCCAATAAGCATTTTTCAAGTCTAATTTGGAAATAACTTTCGGAAGTCGAGCAAAAATTCCTTCAATAGATGGTAACGGATAAGCATCTTTCTTGGTAACAATATTAACTTTCCTTGCATCTAGACAAAGCCGAACTTTATTTGGTTTTATTACAAGTCTCATTGGTGAACTCCAAGGTGAATTTGACGTTCCAATAACACCTAGAGCCAACATTCTATCAATTTCCTTAAACATTAACTTCTCCACCGCCGGGGAAACAGGATAGAATCTTTGTTTGATTGGTTTGGAATCTCCTACATCTATTGAATGACTTATTAAACTTGTTCTGCCTAGTCCTTGTGTAGCAAAATTTGGAAATAGAGAAATTACGATATCGACATGATGTTTTTGGCTTGCAGTTAAATCACAATATTCACTTGAGAAAGTTGAATCATTTCCTTCCATTGATCCCAAAGAGTTATCAGTCCTCTGAATTCATATTGAATACAGACTTATCTATTATGTCAGCCGACTCAATCATATTGGGTATTAGACCAAACTCTTTCCAGAAATCTATTCCTAATATAAGTCTCTGAGATATTGAGGGTATTATGAACAAATTTAGTGGTTTCGTAATGTTACTGTAAGTGACCTTTACATTTATCCAACCTATGACTTTTTGAGCCACTCCATCTGCAGCTTTCACATAGGTCTTACATTTTGAAAAATTAGGGTATTTAGAAAAATCTTTCAGCGCTAAATCTGATCCAACGCAACTAATACTAGCTCCGGTATCTAATAATCCATACTCGGTAAAATCTAAAAACGAAACGTTTGCGTAAAATCGTTTATCTTTGGTGTTGTCAATAACAGCGGAAATTAAAAATTTAGCACTTAATTTTCGAGATTTATAAAACTTCCTTAACCGTAGCGTTGATCTCTTTGGTTTCTTACATAAATTGATGGGATCTATTTGAAAATCACTGAAAATCGTATTTCTTTTCTCAACCACCATTTCTGGTGGTATGGTAATCTAGGAAAAATAAGTCTATCAAGGTTCTTTTCAATTTTACGGCTTTCAATGGATAAGTCTCGTTTAAGTATATTTATATCTTTATCGGAATACTTAAACCCAATAGAATTTGGTAATAAACGAGGATCTGGTAATTCGTTGTGTTCGCCATCCACTTTAATACAAGTTTGATTAGCTAGGTGTTGGGGTTCGTTGGGGTCTGATTTTGATAGTTTTTTGAATATTTTCTCTCTTTGCATTTAAGGCATTGTGGTTTGTAGGTATTTTTAGCCCCACAGCCATAACAAAATATTGTTCTTTCAAATAAACAATCTCCCCACACGTGGCCAATTTTATCGCAATTCCAACATCGTAAAGAATCGGTTTTCTGTATTGAAGTTAACACGACATCCGATTAATTACATTCAGCTGCACTTACTTCCATATCGACTTCAGCGATGTGTCGTCGTACCATCGGATGATTAATGTTTCGATGATTAAAATTTCATCGTACATTTTCGTCATCATAAAATGTTTCACGCATTTGCACAATTTCCAAAGGTGAGATATTGAGTGAATAGGTATGTAAAGCAGTTCTTTCCGAATGTCTGGACGTAAGTTCCGGGTAATTAATTCTATTAGTTTCATATCCGATAACGCTGATGGCAATCTATCCATAATTGAGGAAACAGCTTCGAAAAACATATCAAATGACTCTCCAGGCTTTTGTTTGCGACTTCTTATTTCTTCTCGAATATCAAATGTAGATTTGAAATCTTTATATTGTGAACGAATAGACTCACAAAATTCATTCCAGTTGATGTGACCATTTTCTTGTTTATGATAGCGCCAAAACCAATCACGCGCTTTACCAGCCAATAGAATATGTAAATTTTTACAAATAATACCAAAATCTCCTTTAAAGTTATCTTTGGTTAAAGCCTTTAATCTGTATAAAAACTCTTCTACACTTAATCCTGCAGGTGACCCATCAAATTTTAAACTTCAATTCTGAATTATCGAAGTGATTTTATCATTGTAGTAAGTCGAATTCTGAGAGTTTAATGAATTTGAATTGCCACTATTGAAATTATTTGGGGACTGTTGGTTCGAATGCGTATGGTTACTATTGCTAACAAAATTTGATTGTCTACTCTGTGACTGAGTATTTCCGGGAATATGATAATTATGAGAAACATTATTGTGATTGTTAGTATACCTATGAGCCGTTTGACTATTAAAAGATATCTGATCCTGCCTATGACGTTCACGATTAGGCACAAGGTTTAAATTATCCAAAGCCCCACGGACATTAGATTCAACCAATTGGTTAACATACTGCTCATCCATGGATTGAAGTTGCGCAAAGTGAAATTTTGTAACACTCTGTTCAAATTTGTTTCGATCATCTTATTAATTTGGTCATAATTAACTAGTACATTTTGACTCGATTCGGAACTATTATTCGCTACCTGAGGAAGATTCTCATCTTGTGATAATCTGTGCTCACTCGTTTCATTAGTGCTAATATTGACTATAGGAGTACTGGGTTCTTGAAAGAGATTTTTGTTGGAGCTTCTGGTGTGATATGATTTAGTATGGGCACCGCGAAGTTTACTCTTAGGTTTTAGTACATTTAGTTTAAAGGGGAAAAGTTATCTTCCTGAGATCCTCCAATTCACAAGTTTGTTTACAAACGGGACATTCTTTTTCATTAACAAGGCTACTCTTTATACAGATTCTATGAAATATGTGATTACACCGATTCAAAATCATACATGGAACTGTTTCGTCCATTTTATCTGTGCAGATAGGACATTTTAGATCTGATCCACTAGCTACAGCTGAGATTTGACGACGAACGAGGTGGAGTTCTTGGCAACGACATGCTTAACGAAATTATTCAACAATTCAAAAAAAAAAAAAATTTTGATGTCACACTTAAAAAAAATGTTTTCCGGTTTACGTATAAAGTTTATATCTAAATTCATTAGAAAAAATTCTCTTATATGGTTGATCGAAACGAGGTTGAATTAAACGAGCAAAAATAATTAACACTGGGCTACAAGATATATTTGAGTACAATATTATTCAGCTGGAATCATCGACACCACTCTATCAATTGATTTCTGCGTACTTCATGTTTACTTAGTAACAGTGGATATTGATTCGATCGTTTCAAATTAATATATAAATCTCCACAGTCACTAGTTTGCTAGTATCAAAGTTGCTTAAACTCCAACTAAACAATATCACACTGCAAATTTTAATGAAATAAGTAACAGAAATGCAATACTTCCCTCTCTCACCAAAAAGATTATGCATTGATATTCGGTTAGGATACTCGAACCTAAATTCCTCAAATACCTAAAATTCCTGAATATATACATAAATTATTTGCAGAAATAGTTCTTATACAACATTACCGTTAAAAATCTCACTGAAAAATTGAACTCTAAATCGAAATCAAAAAAACAACAAAAAAAATTTTATTGGGTACTAAAATCTCAAACAAAATTTAAGATTTTTGCCCCACGTTGGGAGCCATATTTATTTCTTATGTAATGTAAAGTGTACCCTGTGTCATATTATTCAATATGTAATGTACACATATAAGATGTCAACAGTTTTAATTAGCTACATAACAAAGTTATGTATCAGTTCATAAAGGATCGGACTAAGGTAAGTCTGTGGGAGCCTATAATTTGCTAGCTAGCAGTCGGGTGGGGGGGGGGGGTTCGTGACCTAACTTAGCCGCCTCTGTTCAATTATACAGTGATTTTATAAAGACTCCCTAGGTTTTTCATTTTCATGCTCTTTACTCTACGTGGTCCGGAATAGTATAGATCAAATGAAGCCCCTCCTATACTATTAATTTTGGATACGAAAAAAAAGTATACGTTAATTATCTTGCTCACGAATTTGGTTTCTCTGATGGTTTTTAGAAACACCGCTTCATAACCCGCCCTAATCCAGTATCCTGCAAGCGAAATTGGTCTATAGGATCCCTACATTTAACTACCTTAACTCGGTCACTCATTCTGAATTTGAAACGATTTATTAACATAAAAAGAAAGGATAGAATTCATTTGAACATACAAACAAAATTATTTAGAAAAAAATGTGAACAAAATATTGGGTATATACACTAAGAATAGAATTTACTCTAACCTAAGTGACATATATATATCTATATATAGAGATTCATAAATGAAATATACAGTATCTTAGAAAAAAAAAAACTAATAATAAAATTTAGTTTATAATTCATAATTTTTAGAGTATTATTACTTATATAAATTTTTAAACTACTACCGAAAGGAATTACAATCCACAACCGTCGAATTATTTGGAAACTGGAGGGTCCCGTCGGAATCGCAGCCTCGAATATTATTTTTTATTGAATCCCGTGGGATTTTTATTAGATTATTGTTTAATATTTCTTAAATCTAGTTTATCTTAGTTAATACTACTGTATCCTTTATATTTTATTTTACTTTCTTCTTCAAAAATTGTCACAAAATATTGATTTATGTTTTGTATTATATTTTATTTTCTTTCTTTACTTTACTTTTACTTTACTTTAAATTTTTTTCGCAGAATAATAAATTATATTTTGTGTTATATTTTATTTTTTAATTTACTTGGCTTTTACTTTTACTTCAAATATTTTTTCACGCAATAATAATTTATATTTTATATTATATTTTATTTTTTAATTTACTTTTTAAATTTTTCCAGACAATATTTTTTTTATATCTTGTATATTTCTTTATCAATTCAAAACTTTTCTTAAATAAAATAATTTTTTTTCTAGGATTTATCTAGGATATAATTTTAACTCTTAACTCTTGTTATTATTCTTATATTTTAGATTTATTACACTTTTGTTAATTTAACTTTAATATTCATGCATTTTGCTTACATTAAATATAATCTGATCATCCTTAAAAATATAAGTGGAGCAGCAGCAGTTGATTTCCAACACTCTTTCCTCTGTTCGAACCACCTACTCAGGGGCCCTTTGGTTTCTGCTCACTATTCTTCGGGATAACTTTTATTTATCCTTTTTGGTAACCACGGTCCTATTCTTTGAGACACCGCGGGAACGTGCAGTACGATTTATTTTATTACCGCACTGGATTTTTATTTATCCTTTTGACAACCGCGGTCCCTGCTCGGGTGCTTTTCTTTATTTTTTTAATGTTGCTTAAACAAATATTACAAATGAACTGACTGAAAAACTTAATTATGTTTTTCTTAAAATAATAAATAATTCTATATTCAATAACTTCAACCAGACGCAAGGTCAGCAAAGTTCCAGTTACATTTAAAGGTATTGCAACATAAGTTTAATACCTTTGTTGCTAATTCGCTTAAGTAAGCTTTATCGTTCAATGACCTTTTTTAACTTGCATATGAAATGCTGTGTTGGTATTGACGACCGTAAAATCATGCTACAATGGTACTGAGGTCTGATGTTTTATACCATTTCTGTTCAATAATTTTGATATATGTTTATTGCAAAATTCCGTGCCGTTATCTGTACGTAAACATCCTATTTTATGACCAGATTCTCTCTCAACTTTAGCCATAAAATTTTCTAAACATGCTAGTACTTCCGTTTTTTCCTGCAATATATAAAGAAAAACCTTACGGGAAAAATCATCTATTAATGTTAAAAAATACTTATCTCCACCAATCTATTTTTCCTCCATCGGGCCACAAAGGTCCGAGTGTACGAGCTGTAGCAATTTTGTAGTATGGGATTTGGAAATTTTAAACGATTTGCTTGACATTTTTCTTTTAATGCAGCGAACACAATTTTCCTTTTTATCTGATTGAAACTTCATTCCAGTTACCAACTATTTCGTTTTAACTAAATCTGCGTAATTTCAATGGCCCAAACGATCATACCATACCCTAGAATTTGATGTAGTTGAAACCACATACATTTGAATCGCTTCGTGACCTAATTTGAACATATTATCTTGCAGGTGAGCCGTTGCAATTACAGTGCCATTTTCGGTTATTGTGCATTTACCATTCTGGAATTTAACTATGTAACCTCTTTCCATTATTTGGCTTACAGACAAAAGATTCACTGTTAGACCGGGTACATATAGTACGTCGTGAGCATTTCGTTACATTTACCAGATCTCATTGCTGTGTTTGATATTAATTTTAATATCACCGACACCTTGAACTTTTAATTTTTCTTTATTGGCCATTTTCTTCTTTATTTCCATTTTTCTTTATTTCCGACATGTTAGGCTCCTTAATGTCAATAAACCAGTCCTTTCTCATGGACATGTGCATACTTGCACCGGAAACAATATACCAGTCATTATCATTAATGACACCCGTTGTAAAAACTGTGTAAAAGCCAACTTCTTTTTTAGTTTTACCTTTATTAGAATTTGCTTTTAATTCAGATGCTTTACGCCCATAACGATTGCAATTGAAGCAACGAAATCCTTTTTTCATATCATGCTTCTTCTTTGTTTTAGCAAAATAGGCAACGTTTTCACAAGATTTTTTTACATCTTGTGAAAGTTTTGTTTTGATGGAATCACACGTTATTTTAACGCCGGAACTTTCTATTCCCATTATCATCGGAGCGCACTCACCAGGCAAACCTAACAACAGGAGTGTACTTCGTCACTTACCGGCATGTCAACTTCTTTTAATTTATGCACGGTCGAAACTATTTTGCTAACGTATTACTCAACATTTTCTGATGTGGAAAAACTTGTTGTTATTAGCTGTCATAAAAGACCAACTCTACGTGTGAGGCCAGAGTCCTGGAATGCTGCTTTTAATTTATTCCAGATTTCTTTGATGTTTCGGCATCTTCAATATGCACATAGTTTGTTTTATCAACAAGAAGTATTATCTTCGTTTTTGCCTTTATGTCTTGCTTTCCATCCATTCCAGTAGGTGGATAGTCACCATGAACAGTGTCCCATAGTTCCTCATGTTGAAGTAAATTCTTCACAGCAAACGACCACGACGCGTGGTTTTCTCTACCCACTTATTTCTACACATTAAAATTTGAGGCAATCGACATTTTATCAAAACGATTTAATTTACTCTAAAAACGGTTCTTGTGCTTATCAACAAACACTATGTGGGCCCATAACCTGTTGTGATGTTGAAATAAATAGGCGGATTCGTTTTTGATATATACAAGTTCATGTGATTGAGATTAATGTACTCAGTCATGAATTTGTGATACTCTACCTTGAGATCACCATTTTTTGCAAACTGTCGTTCCATTGACTTAAGTCTTCGCATCGCCTCTGTCTTGGATTTACCAAGTTGAAAATTGTTAGCTTTGAACGATCGGGTTGTTTCTGAATGTATGCTCCAGGAGTTATCTAAACTCCTAGGGTCTAGCAAAAATGAGTTGACGAGTATTGGGATATGTATATTCCTCCTGAATATATATATCCTCCAAGAAAATAAGAAGACTTAGGGTTTTTCTTATATTTATTGCCTTCTTGGCTGGTTCTTGTCAACTTATCAATAGAACTTATAAATTAATAGAAAGTTCAAATTCATAAAATATATAACTAAACCAAGTACATATGTAAGTTAAAAATTAGACATGAGGAATTCGAATATATACAAGGAATACATGGGATTATAAATATATGAACATAAAATAAGAAATTAAGAGAAAATAAAAATAATTCACAATGTGCTTACACTACAAAAAATAAATGTTGAACACGGTTCAACATCCTCCGCGCCCCTTTAGTGGCAATTACATCCATCCCATCTTCCGTGGATGATCCAGTCAAAAGCAGAATTTTGTGCTCGGGGTAGCGTTGGCTTAGGGCGATCAAATTGTCTTAACATAAATTGGGGCATTAGCGGCGGCCCGATGACTCCGTCGACCTTACGGCAGTCATGGAAATTAGCGTGTGTCTTCGGATAAAGATGTCGAAAGTGGTTTAATAGCGACTCGTCCAAGAGGGCTGGTGGGAACTTAAAAGTGGCTCTGTTCTTTATTTCTAATTCCCAAGTTGCAATTATGTTCATCGTATCGTTCTCTGGAGCCACCTGAAGCACTCCTCTGGTCGCTGAGGTGGGGAGCTCGGGAAACTCAAGTGCCTTGATCTTCAGGAGGAAGCTGTGCTGACTGGATCTTTGTAGGAGAAAGGTGGCCACCACGGGAACATCATTATGGAGGAGTTGTACCTTAATAAGTGGTGGTAGCAGTCCTTTTTCTTGGGTATCGGGTAGATTTAACGGGCCGCTTGGAGTTGGGTCCTCGTTGCGACTGGCAGTAGCTTCTTTCGGGTCAGGGTAACTTGGGTCCTCTTCAAAGCTCGATGCAGCTTTCTCCCTTCCATCCTCATGCAGCATGGTATGATGTCGAGCTCCACATATTTGGCATCTATTTTCGGATTCACATCAGAACCGATCATGACTTTGTGCAAAGCAATTTAGGCAATAGCCGTATCGTTTGACATGGGCTCTCCTTTGAGCTGGAGCCATAACCTGGAACTGTACGCAATACTTGAGGGGGTGATTGCGTCGACACAACTTTCATCGAGGTTTGTTTAGCATGATCTGTAAAGAGAGAACACAGAAAATGTGCACAATACAAATAGAATATGGCTTGACTTAAATCTCTAAGATCGTGTGGTGGATAAAATTTTATATTAATTGATTAGTTTTGCGTACAGGGATTTTTAGTTTCAACGGGTAACTTGCGAAGTTTTATTATAAGGCGTTTAATTAAGCCGTTACTGGTCAGTATTTCGGCAACACGAACTCTTTGATCTGTACCATAAATAACATTTTTTACTCTACCAAGTCGCCATTCAGCAGCGGGTAGCAGATTCTCCTTAATTAGAACAAAGCCGTTTTCCTTCAGATTGTCCTTTTCTGTTCTCCATTTGCTTCTACGTTGCAACTCGGTGATATATTCATTTTTCCAGCGACGAGCAAATACTTATTGTATGACTTTAGGTCTGTCCCAGCGTTTCGTGAAGGATATGTTTTCCACAGAGGGGTTATTGGGTAATTCTGGAACAGCTACTAGCGGAGCGCCTCTCAGGAAGTGACCTGGAGTTAAAGGAAGAAGTTCGTTGGGGTCTTCAGATAAAGGGGAAATTGGACGAGAGTTCAATATTGCTTCTATGCGTGTAAGTATGGTATAGAATTCCTCAAACGTGAATGTTAAGTTAGCAGTTACCTTTTTCAAATGAGATTTCATACTTTTGACAGCGGCCTCCCAGAGGCCGCCCATGTGAGGGGCATATGGTGGAATAAATGTCCAGCTAAAACCATGTGTGCTATATTTTTCGATTAGGGATTTTTCCGCATTTTTTAGAAAGTCATTGTGGGTGGCTAACAGCGAATGTTTAGCGCCTAAAAAGTTTCTGCCATTATCAGAGAACATGGTTTTTGGTAGACCTCTACGACTGGTAAATCTGGTGAAGGAAGCAAGAAATGCATCTGTTGATAATTCCGAGCAGACTTCGAGATGAACTGCTCGTGTGGAGAAACAAACGAAAACTGTTGCGTACCTTTTCAAACGTTTTGCATTTCGCAAATTGAACGCTTTTCGTGTGAATGGGCCGGCAAAGTCCACTCCGGTATAAGTAAAGGGTAATGAAAATGTGACTCTCTCACGGGGTAGCGCAGCCATTATTTGTTCTTGTACTTTGTGCTTGTAAACTGTAGAGGTTCTGACACATTGCCGAATAAGGTTTTTCAACCGCGGAATGTAAAAACCCTGTCGAACTGCTCTTAGCATTACATGATGTTCCGCGTGAAGTAAAATTTGATGCGTATATGCGATAAGAAGTTTAGCTAGTGACGATTTTTCTGGAATAATGATAGGATGGTTTTCGTTGAAACTTAATCCGGAATTATTGAGTCTGCCACCTACGCGTAGTAGTCCATTCTGATCAAGAAAGTGATTGAGAGAAAGTATTAGACTTTTCCGATTTATGGGTTAATTGCCCTTAAGGCTATCATGTTCTAAATAAAAATGAATTCGTTGAGCATTTAAATTTAAAAAATTTTTCACAAATTGTATTCCCTCTAAGGTAATGTGTTTCTGTACCTCATATGGACGTTTCAGAAGACGGTTGATGAAGCGAAAGCGATAACTGAGAATTCTTAGGGCTCTGGGAAATGACGAAAATTCGTTCAAAATATCTTCCTGTTGCGTTTGTAAATGAAAATTAGATATGTTCAGGGATTCTAAATCAGTGGGATCAAAAATACGAGGTTTGGGCCAACAGTCAGGGGGATTGACTTAGCCATGGAGGACCGTGCCACCATAATTTACTTTCCGAAAGTTCCCGAGGAGCGCATCCTCGAGTTCCAAGTACTTTGTGCTTGTAAACTGTAGAGGTTCTGACACATTGCCGAATAAGGTTTTTCAACCGTGGAATGTAAAAACCCTGTCGAATTGCTCTTAGCATTACATGATGTTCCGCGTGAAGTAAAATTTGATGCGTATATGCGATAAGAAGTTTAGCTAGTGACGATTTTTCTGGAATAATGATAGGATGGTTTTCGTTGAAACTTAATCCGGAATTATTGAGTCTGCCACCTACGCGTAGTAGTCCATTCTGATCAAGAAAGTGATTGAGAGAAAGTATTAGACTTTTCCGATTTATGGGTTGATTGCCCTTAAGGCTATCATGTTCTAAATAAAAATGAATTCGTTGAGCATTTAAATTTAAAAAAATTTTCACAAATTGTATTACCTCTAAGGTAATGTGTTTCTGTACCTCATATGGACGTTTCAGAAGACGGTTGATGAAGCGAAAGCGATAACTGAGAATTCTTAGGGCTCTGGGAAATGACGAAAATTCGTTCAAAATATCTTCCTGTTGCGTTTGTAAATGAAAATTAGATATGTTCAGGGATTCTAAATCAGTGGGATCAAAAATACGAGGTTTGGGCCAACAGTCAGGGGGATTGACTTAGCCATGGAGGACCGTGCCACCATAATTTACTTTCCGAAAGTTACCGAGGAGCGCATCCTCGAGTTCCAAGTTCGGGGGATTCTCATCTGTCTTTACATATCTGCAATAATCAAGCTGGGTGATCTGACTAACACGATTGGCTACGAAGGTTTTCAAAATATGTGGAGGTTTCTGCAACCAGCCTAAGACAATCGAAGAATCAGTGTATGAAAACAGTTCAAAGGGGAATTTTAATCGTTTAATTAAGCTCTTCGTTATGTTATATAATAGTAATGCTCCACAGAGCTCGAGTTTCAGAATGGTTATCTTTTTCAAAGGCGCAACCTTAGTTTTCGCAACTAATAAATTACAAAAAATTTCTTCCTCAGACGTAGAGACTCTCAACTAAACCGCTCCACAATATGCCCTTTCCGATGCATCACAGAACCCATGAATTTGAGCTTGATATCGAGGTGAGAAATTTACCCATCTAGCTATTTTAATGGTTGAAATTTGTGGCAGAGTAGTCGAAAATTCGTTCCATGTTTCCAATATCTTTGGTGGTATATCTTCATCCCAATCCGATTTGCATTCCCATAGCTCCTGCGTAATAAGTTTAGCTACAATAATAATGGGTCCTAACCAGCCTAAAGGGTCTAATAAATTAGCTGTGGTCGATAAAAGTTGTCGTTTAGTAGTGGACGGTGAAAATGGTATTGTTTGTATTGAAAGTTGTGTTTGTTTTCCTTTTGCCTCTCCAGGTTATGTCCTCCTGATAAAACGTCATCTACGTAGATCTCCTCCTTAAGAATTGAAGAGGCCAATGGGTGAGTTTCTTTACAATCCTCGCTTAATTCAAGAAGTGTTGTTAGTGCTAAATACGGTGCGCTTTTAACTCCAAAGGTAACCGTTTTCAGTTAAAAAACTTTAACTGATTCGTTTGGTCTATCTCGAAATAAAATTTTCTGATAAGGTCTATCTTCTTCATGAACAAAAGTTTGGCGATACATTTTCTGAATGTCACCAGTGAATACATATTTATAATATCTCCATGACAAAATAATTTGCATGAGGTCTCCTTGAAGGGCTGTTCCTTGATAGAACTCGTCGTTTAAAGAAAATCCACTACACGTTTTCTTGGATGCGTTAAATACTTTGCGGACGAATAACTGCGTGATGTGGTAGAAAAAAACTGAAATATTTCGTCGTTGAAGGCTCCTGATGAGTTACTTATTCCATATGACCCAAATCTATATACTCTTGAAGAACTTGTTGATATTGCGCTTTTAGTTCACGATTTGTCTCGAGTTTCTTTTCCATCTCAAGGTACTGTGCGTAGGCTGTACTTTTCGGTGAACCCAAAAAGATTTCCGAGGGGTAATTTTCCTTAGAAGGGAGTCTTCTTATAAAAATTTTCACAATATACATCGTGATCTGAATCGACCTTTTCCTTTTCTACCTCCTCTATTTCCCAAAATCTTTCCATTTGCTCCTGCAGGGCAGTTTCTTCTTCTGATATGACTAAGGTGGAAAATGAATATATGTGTGACTGGGTTCAGGACCTGATAAATACCATCCCAAGTGAGATTCCCTTGCCTCTAACGTGTTCTTGATATTTGATTTTATACCACTTAGGTTAATGAAGGGTAAATAGTCGCTTCGTATAATGAGATCTATTGGACCAGGTTTGTAAATCTAAAGCTTCAATATCCGGAAGATTAGTTTTCTGTATTGGAGAGCTGAGTAGAAAATGAGCTAATCTCGGAGCAATTATTGCTTTAATTGTAATTGAAAAATCGGACCTCTTTGTTCGCAACGTGAGATTGCATATTCCTTTTGAGTTTCCTACTACCGTTCCTCCTATACCAGAAATCCTGGTATGATATGCCTCCACAGAAATTGATAATTGATGTTGAACTTTTGACGATACAAAACTCTTTTCGGATCCCGCAACGAGTAGAGCCCGAACTGTAAATAGCTCACCTGCTTGTTGTATGTAGATAAGAGCTGTCGGTAAAATTGTTATGCGTCCGTACGGAAGGGTACCTATATCAATGTGAGTTAACTTTGGTTTTTCTTTGCTGATTACATGAGTACTGTATGAAACTGTTTCCTCATTCCGTGGAGAAGCTTCCTTAAGTGCTCGAGTATTGCTCTCATCTACATGTAGTAATGTGTGATGTTTCTTTTTACAGCGAAAACAAAGAACTTTACTGGGACTTTTATATTTAAAATGATTAAGAGAAAAACAATTGGAACAATATTTATTAGCATACACAAAATTTATTCTGTACTTTACAGATAATTCCAAAAATTGTTTACATTGTTTCAATGGGTGATTCTCATTACATTTTTTACAATTTAATTTCATCCTACTTCCGTCCGCTTGTGAGTGAAATAAGTTCGACCTCGCCCCTGAGTTTTCCTTCCAATTTGGCTTCTTCATATCGAACACAGTTTCCAACATCTCGATCCTTCCTTTCAGAAAATTGCTTGTCTTTCCATGAGGCCATTTCTTTATGATTTATGAGAGAGTTTTCCCATGCCCGTAGGATATTTTCCGGCAACTTTGAGGAGCAAATATACGTTACGATAGAGTCCCATGAAGAAACGTTGAAGTCACAGGTTTTCGAAATGGCTATTTTTTCGATGGTGTCTACAATTAATCGTATGGATCTGGAGGATTCGTTCTGAGCAGTTTGTATTGACAGAATGTGTTAACTAAAATTCTTGGGTTCTCAAACCGACTCTGAAGCGCGTTCCAAGCTAACTCAAAATTTTTTCCAACTAAATCGAACCGTTTTAGGATTTGGTAGGTCTCTCCCCTTACTTTGGTTCGTAGGTATTGAAGTTTTTCGACTTGCGATATGTCCTTGTTTCCCAAAACTAATGATGTAAACATATCCCTAAATTCCGGCCATTTAGTATAACCACATTCGAAAATTGGAATGTCACATGGGGGTTACCTTAAGTCGGACCTTGATTGCCGAACGACTGTTGCCTCTGTTGTATTTGTTACGCTTTGATCCACTATCGATCTGTTCGCTATCGTATCCATGAGTTTTGCTTTTAGCTTCTGATACAAGTCTGCTGCTGTTTCGTACTGTAGTGAGACTCCATCCTTGAAGTCGTTACTAACCTCACTCTTTTCGTCCATAACAAAAGCATCATAGCTTTCCATAAACCTACCCCATCTTCTCTCCATCTCTTCCTGCTTCACTTGGAGAAACGCTGGAGTCTGATCTTCCCCGCGAACATTATCGAACTCTGTACACAACGCCGTTAGTTGGTGTATATCAAATTTACACCTTCTTTTTACTGACATTGTGCGAAAACAATAAAACTACTTGAAGTATAGACTTTGTGTTATAAAAATTTAAGTACAAAATTCACGCGCGAAGAAAAAATAATTTTCCGATTTTTAATTGACCGATATAGTAATAATGAATATCAAAAAATTTCAATACAAATTCCAAAAAAATTCAAGATATGTTAAACAGCTGACTTACCGTGGTCTTTTCCTTTCCGTTCTTACCACGCGAGAAGCTTTTACCTATGTTGATTGTGTTGTTGAAAAAAGCGTTATGCGTTTTGTTGTAAACATTTTTTAAAAGGAAAAATATTCTGGTTGGTTTTTAATTTTGAGCGAGAAAAAATTTTTGTTTATTTCTATTTTTGAGCAAGTTTTATTTGTTTTTGTTCAATAATTTTGATTTTTGTTCTTCTTTTTGAAAATTTTTATGTTTTTATTACTGTGAAAAAAATTTTGCTTGTATTTTTGAGACAATTTTTATTTCGTTTTGTCCACTGCATGCAATAAATTTTGGTCCCGTTTTGTTATTATCGTTTTTATTTCTTAAATTTTTTTTGCTTCTTTCAATTCTTCTATTTTTTTTCCACTTCTTTTTCTTGTTTTGTTTGTTTCAAAAATATCTTTTTTCAAAAATTTTCTTTACTTAGTCACTGCATTTCTGTTTCGTTTATTTAAACATTATTTAAAAAAATTTTTCCAACAATCTGTTTAAATTTAGTCACATTTCCTTTTTTGAAAAATTCTGTTTTATTTTATTTTATTTTCCACATGTATTATTTTAGTCTTTTCCATTTTTTTTTCTAAAATTTTTTATTTGTTTTCAGTGTCACTGTAGTTTTGTACTAACTTTCTTGTTTGTGGTTCACTGTGTGTGTTTTTTTTTTGTACTTACTGTCTGGTTTACTGTTTTTTTTTCTTTGTTTTGTTTTTTGTTTGTTTTCTGTTCACAAAACAATTTGTTTCATAAAATTTTATTTTTGTGCCTATTATTTCTTTTTGTATTTTGGCCACTAGAAATTTTAATTTGGTATGGAACAATTTTATTTTATGTCCACTGTATTTTTTTCCACTATTTTGGCCACCAGAAATTTTAATTTGGTTTGAAAAAATTTTATTTATGTCCACTGTATTTTTTTCACAGTTGTTTTTTCTTTTAAATGATTTAATGAGATTTTTCAATACTTTCTGTTTGTTTTTTTCCTACTGTCTTTTTTTTTTTGCTTTTTCCTTTTTCTTTTTGAAGCTACCGCGCTGACAGACTTTATGTAAATGAACGAACAAAAATTTTATATCGTTTGCGTAGTCCTACTGCATTGGTGATCAATTGAAAAACACACTTTTGTTGTTTTCATTTTTTGTTCTCTTTTTTATTGTTCCTTTTTGATCCCGTTGTAATGTGTAGAGTTTTTGTTCTTTTGTGTATAGTTGATAATTATGTTAAGTTGACGTATTGTAATTATTTATGTTTCTCTCTATTGTTTCATTTCAGTGTCGTTCTAATTTTTTTGTTGTCTTGTGGAATTTGCTCGAAGCTTATTATGTGTATTTTTGCAACTGGTTTTTTTTTCCGTTTACCGTTGCCCTTTATGCGGTTTTTATTTTTGTTGGTATATTCCTATCTATAGCACAAACGCGTGATACTGACCTTTTTTGGCTTTTGATCTTATTGGTGTTTTCATTTTAATATTTGTCGTTATGACGGTTTTTGCATGTTATACATATGCGTATGTAATTGCGTGATTTCTTTTTTGATTTTTTATACTTCCTACACTGTTCTCTTAGAGATTTTGTAAGTCAAAACTACAACTTCTGTACTGTACATACCTTTCTTGTTCTCTTATCTTTTAAATGCCCTTGATTGACACTTGTAACCTCTGTATTATCCTTGTTGATAACTAACCTTCTGTGTTTCCGTGCAGAATTCTTCGAATGCCCTTGACGTTAACCTTACTTCCTGGGGATGAATTTTTTGATGATCGATCTCCTGTCTCTTTTTTTCCTGTGGATGAATTTGTCGATCTTCTGTCTCTAGTTTTTGTAGATTTGGATTATAGTTATTTGATTTCTCGTCGTTCTCCTCTTGATGAAGTTGATACTGCGAAAGCCTTAGTGTAACCTGTGGATCTTATACCACTTTACGGTTGCTGGGATTGATGCTGGTAGCGCACAATCGCCAGTGATGTCTAGTGGAACTTATGACACTCTTCGTTTATTGGGGTTGATGCTGGTAACGCATAACCGCCTTTGATATCTAATGGACCTCCTGCCACTGACTCAAATCACAATCCTAGACCGCTAGGACTTGTCGAAGGACCAATTTTGTAGGCTCTAGGAGTTATCTAAACTCCTAGGGTCTAGCAAAAATGAGTTGACGAGTATTGGAATATGTATATTCCTCTTGAATTTATTGCCTTCTTGACTGGTTCTTGTCAACTTATCAACTAAACTTAGAAAATAATAGAAGGCTTTAAGAAAGTTCAAATTCATAAAATATACAACTAAAACAAGTACATATGTAAGTTAAAAATTAGACATGAGGAATTTGAATATATACAAGATATACATGGGATTATAAATATATGAGTGATTGAGAAAAAATAAAATAAGAAATTAAGAGAAAATAAAAATAATTCACAATGGGACTACACTACAAAAAATAAATGTTGAACTCGGTTCAACACTGAACATTTGCCTTGAAATGTTGTTCAACATGTTCCACATCAGGAGTTAGATGTTCTGATTGAACATCACATTGTCCAATCTCCCAAAAACGTTGAAGTTGTTCATCTAGGCCAGTATGTAGATGAGCAATCATAATGGACTTTTCGGGTTATCCGTTGATGTTTCCCATAATCACCAAACCGAATATTATACTAAGAGCAGTCGGCGAACCTGATGGATGCGATACCTTTTCACCTAAAATGCAATGGGGAAAGATGTCAGCAAATGATGTCGATGTGGTTTGGTTTATGGTAAGCATGATCAACCAGCTCCAAATTCTGAAAGTATTCTAGCTTCTTGTTTACGATTGTATGTGATGGAATTGTGTTAGATTCGACAAGCAATAAGTATGAACTATGATTGTTCTGTTGACATCTTTAGCAAAAATTTCCAATTGCACCTTTCCTCTGGTGATACTTGTATTAGTTCCACCAACTCCACATAAAGCATTCTTATCATATGATTTTTTCAAGTGAAGCCGCTGAACACATGATTCGGAAATAAGCGTTGACTGAGCAGCTGTATCTACAAGAGCTCTGCATGGTTGCACGGTGTTGTTCCTATCACTTACTATAATTACTGCCGTTGGGAGAAGTGTAGTTTGATTTGTTATAGTCCGTTGACTTGAATTTACCGTAATCGAAGAGAAGCCATTAGTATCGTCACTTGACCGTTCGGCGTTGCCCTTTAATGTGTTGGTATTAACATGCAATAATGTGTTGTGTTTTAATCCACAAGTTCTACAGGAACTGGATTTACAGTCCCCAGAAAAATGCTTTTCCTTTAGATAGTTGAAACAAAACCCACTTTTGAGAACGATATTCTTGCGTTTTCCGATATCTAGATCCTTAAAATGTTGGCATGCAAACAAAAAAGGATCCTTTTAGCAGACGGGACACGATTGAGTTGTTGCTGTCATTGTGACAATTTTTTTAGTCTTCTTAAACTTTGTTGACTGATTAGGTATTTCTAAACTTTTCAACTCTATTACACGATTTTCCAAAAAATTTAACAACTGCATATCAATATTATTCTGCTGACGATACCATAGAGTAATTGTTTCACGATCTAACTTCTCCCTTATCAAGAATAGCAATAGTGGATCCCATGAAGCCACAAACTCATATAAAACAGAAAGAGCATTATAGCACTCAATAGTGTTGTTGTAAAATTGTCTAACCTCAGACAAAGTGCCATTCTTGACTGAAGGCTGTGTCAACAGTAGTCTAATATGCGTTTCCTTTATGTGATCTGTCATACTTCTTCTTAACTAGTTCCCAAGCTATTCTATAATTACTGTTCGTAGGAGTCAAATTGATTATCAACGATGCTTTACCTTTGAGTTTCGTCTGAATGTACTCTAGTTTCTCTGCGTCCGATAAATTTGTTCTAGCGTCAACCATGGCGTTGAACAAATCCCTCAGTCGTATCCACTTTGATAAATTGCCATCAAAATTTGGATCTCAATTTGTGGCAAACGAATATTCGAATTGTTGTTATTATTACCTGCATCATGCATGCTATATGACTGCAAATTAACGACCGATGTCAATGTTGTTGACATTTTTTGTAATGCCGTCAAATCAGTATTCAGCTCCTTCAATTACAATGTTATCTAAACTCTCCTGACTAAATGATGAAAATATAGATTTCGCAGCAAAATACAGCTCCTCAATTTCATTACGATATGCATCTTCTTTCTGAATATCAAAATCTTTATCGCATAAGCAATCAATTTCATCTTGAATGTCCTTGCATTTCATAGAAACATTTTGAAATTCATCAATACGTACCTTTACATCATTGTAATTCACATTTTGGCCAAATATAAAGTTATACAATTTAATGATTGATTTTTTCAATCGTGTGCGTTTCTTCTTTAATTGTTCCATTTTGAAAAAGTTTACAATTGCCGAAATGTTTTTTATTATTACCGAAATTCCCGGTTATTCAATGTCATTCTTTTATTCATACGCACACCCTGTTCTATAGTCCAGGCACTTTAAATCAATATCAATATTAAGCCAATTCACAAATCAACGGGTTCATGCTATTGACTTAGCAAATCTCACAAACTTGTAAACTTCATTTGGGCACACTATTTTCAATATCAATAATTAGCGAATTCACAATTAAAGACGTTGCCAATATCAGCAAATCACACAATATTGTAAACTTCAAGTTTTGAATGCACTGATTTAAAGTTTCCAAACTATGATTCAATTATATTTCGGTTACAGATGCACTGCTCATACATTCACATTTCAACTTTTAACTGACTCTTCATATCAACACTGTATACGATCTTTCATTGTCTTTTACCTTTCGCACTTGCACTTTTCCCCTCGTGATTGAAATCTCTTGTATGTAGAAATTTCATTTATTTAACACTTTTCGCTTTCCATGTATGTTGGCACTTTCTGTTTTATGCATTTCGCAATAAACACTTCTAGACACTCATGTATGTAAGTTATATTCTGTATGTATGACAAAATGTAATTATCCTCGGTCCGTATGTATGTACGACACACGTATTATGACGATCACTCTTAAGGCTGGTTTTCCCCATATAAGACACTTGAACATGTATACTCTTTATCGTGTTGATGCTTGCGAATTTGAATTTTGAAATACAATAAGAAAAACTACCACGTTTGTTCGACGTGTATGTATTGTCTTTGTTATCATGCAAATTATCCAAAAATTCGTTCTTCACTTCACTTACGCAGCCGTATCTGGGTCGATTGGACCAAAATTATGTTCGATTCTTTAGGGGACTGTATCAAATTAAATTAAACACGGAGGTTTTGAAGTTGAAATAGAACATAAAAATATTTTTTTACTGGTTTTCTATTATACAATTTATATAAAGTTTTATTCAAGTGTAGTGGTATCAGGTGTTGTTCTTTTAGTTGTCTGTTTTATACTAAAATTCTTGTACATTGTGAAGGATTTACCAAAGTTACAAAAATTGATATTCACAGTGTTGTAATATTATGTATGTGTTAAATATTAAAATTGAGTTTGAGTTTTGATTAAACAATAAAATATCAGCAAATAATAACCGAAGTCATAAACATTTTGTAAAGAACCTCCAACAGAGAATCGGGAGTACGAACCTTGTCTCCCTGCTTTTTTTAAAACTACAACATTTTTGTCCCTATCTCCTTCCATTTCTGGTACAGTTTTTAACTTTCTCATCTATTGCATTCTGTTTTGCGATATATGAGGCCCATTTCCTTTGTATCCTATGGATATTGTCTAAGCGCCCAGACATCAAAGTGGTAAATCTTTCCTCCACGCAGTCGTCGGTGTGATTGATGATGATCCTAATGATGGATGTACTGGTGGTGGTGATGTTGTAGTTGATGGGGTCACCCCTCGTTGAGGAAACCAAATAAATCTAACGACATTTTTTACGTTCAATTTCAATTATAATGTAATGTAATTACAATATAATGATAAATTTCTATTAAAACACACTCTATTTATGTAGGTGTATTCTTTTCTTTTTTAAATAATGCACAGTTTGGTTAATGACAAAAGCTGTCCTTATCTGATCCACAAAAGTTAAGTTATCAAGTAAAGCATCTCTTGCCCTTGCCTCAAGTTTAGATTTCACAAAATTCAAAAATGTTTAATTTAAGCTAGGACCGGTCAAGTCTTCTAATAGTGTGACCTTATCTAAGAAAGAATCTAATGCCAAAGGATCACCATTATAATTTTACCTAATAATTGATGTACACATACTAACGTAGGATTTCTTCTAGTGTCGCCATTCCGTATTCCAATTCCAAAATATTCACTATCTGATTCAATTTTCACCACACATCGGCGTCAATACGTGATAACAAATTCACACCTTTGTTTAAAACTCTGTAACCCAATCTTTCCAAACACTTAATTAATAATGTTTTACAACGAATAATTTATGATGAAATGTTATCTTTGGTAAACATTCTGAATTAAAATCCAAATATTCAAACAATTAAAAGTGTTTTATATTCTTCAATTTTATTAACGTTTTTGGTTAATGGTCTATTTTGTAAAATTCTCTTTTTTATTTTAATAAAATTTTTAATAAATTCGTGTTTAATATTATGTGAAGTAATGGTTGGTGTAAGTATATTTGATATAAATACACTTTCCCTTGATAACCGATACGAGCCGCTTCCATTAAAATTGCCCTTAGCAAAGGTCCCCAAAAGTACAGGTCAGGCTGGTGTTCATGCCGGGGAATGTCCTTTCAAGAGAAGTTAGATATACTACTCGCCAAACGGAAGTAATGACTCAGGTTTGGAAGTTAGTCCAAGAAGACTGCGGGAGCCATTGTTGTCGGGGGGTTGTTCGTGTCTACTCAAAGCTAACTTGGAATTACATAAAAATTATTATAGACTCCCTGGTTTTTCCTTGGAAATGACCTAACCGGATAATTAAATATTAAAACTATCCTTTTAATGAGAAAAAAAAAACTATGAAAAAGATTAACTAATAATAGCTACAGGATTCCTAGGTAGTATTAGGAATCAATGCCTCTTAACCCTCCCAACCTAGATCCATTGGCACAGAGAAAAAGGTTACAGGATCCCATATACTAGCTCTACTCCTCAATCAACTACGAATTATCCATGAAAAAAAACTCACGAATTCAATACTTCATCATGACAATGGATAATACTTATTCAAACGCAAAATAGTAAATATAAATGTAACAAAATACGTAATATGAAAAGAACAACGCATGTTTCAATTCAATCAAATGTACGCTTAAAATTAATGAAGACACTCACTTAAAGTTAAAATTAAATACAGGTTCTATAAGTAGATAGGTCTAAATAATAATATAGTACTAGAATTAATCTCAGTCACCGAAGTGAAGACACAAAACTGACATAGCATAATAATTAAGATATTAAGAAAAATGTATTGTCTTTCAATTATCTCAAAACACATAATCATCGTATATATATATATATATATATATTCTTTGCAAAAAAAGAAAAAATTTTAAAAATCACTAAAACGCGAAAACCAATGCAAAATAGCTCACATTGCAGATAATTCGAGGAAGAATAATTAAGATAAAAATTATAATCAAATCTGATGCTCTCACCCGCATTACTTGATGTCGCAGAGGCGTCCAGATCCTCCAAGTTAATGGAGTATCCAATATGAGATGTAGTATGTGATGAATGAAGTTGATGCTCGTTTAACGCTTTAAGATAATATGAAATTAGTGAGAAATATACAAATAGAATTTACTAATTATATTTATCTGGTAGAAAATTATCTGAATCAGATTACAGAAGAAAATTAATAGATACATAAGTGCGAATAATTTCGTGGGCAATAACCCAAACACGATAAGATTAAGCAGAAAGAATCTAATTCCAAAAATTTTTCTAACATCAAAACTTAAGGTTTATCAAAAGAACAGAATATTTAATTAAAAAAACAGGAGATACATTCAAAAGAAAGTTCCAAAGGAAATGTCCGAAGAGATGTTAAGGATATGATGCCACCCACAACGAAGTCCATGTAGAGTAAGATGGTTGAATATCAACTGATAAATATATAAGGCTGCGTAGTTAGCTTGCACAATATGATGCTGTCATTAACACATGAAGTATATGAAGATAGGTATAAAACCAAATCACATGAAGAATAAAAGGACACTGCATGTATGATGCAAAGGAATTATCGGGAGACATATGATGGCGTCGTTTCCAGGTTGCAAATGTGGTTGTAGATGATGCATAAAATGATTTCGTTAACATGATGAATAAGTTGATGTAGATGATGAATAAAATGATCTCGTTAACATAATGCCCCGGAGGATGTAGTTACGATGTGGAATGAAAAATGGTAACGCAGTCTAATTAATACCAAATGAAGACTGTTTGGACAAAGATTTCCTCTAAGTCAATGTATATATATAAATAAAACGGAACACATGTACACGAAACAACGAGTATTTTTGAACGTGGGTTTTTCTTCTCTTAAAATTTTTCTTTCTTAGGTTTTCTTCGAAGAAGGAGGACAGAAGGTTTTTAAACATAGGATTCGTCCACAAAATCAGATTTCTCGAATCTTGCTGAAGGTGAGCCGTCATTTCGTCTTTTCACTAAGCGGCCTTCTCCGTCGTTATCAAAGAGGTTTTTCTACGCTTTTTCCCAACTTAAATTGATTCCATCTTCTTATTTGCGCTAGATGTTTCTGGATTTCTTCACTTTCATTGGTTTTTTCTCACTTCACTTCTAGATGCACACCACACTCACCCACATCTGTCTTCTTAAACGTTCAAAAGTAAAAAGGGCAGATTCTCTCGTCATCACCAGAAACGAAACCTACATATCAAATAATCAAATGTCAATTATACAGACGTCAAATACCCTGAACACATTCAACACACTCAGCTTATCAGATGTCATAGCTGCGAGCTTTTGTATATAAGCAAAGTAACGATCGTATTTATGCTTAATAAACACAGCTTATACAAAAACTCGAATATGAATTGTCTATACAAAATAAATCATGTAGTCAGATAAATGACCATTACAAGTACTAAACTTAAAATACTTTAAAAATCCGTTGTTGGTCACCTTTTGTACGGGCTTCTTCTCGGGACATTCTGCAACGCGATGCTCAAGACTTCCGAAACCAAAGCAGGCTCCTACTTCTCTTTTAGGTTTTCGGCAATCGACAGCAAAATGTCCAAAAGAATTGCAGTTAGAACATCTTTGTCTGGTTTCTTCTTTTGTTTTCATTGTCACGAGTTCTTTAAGTTTAATTTTTGAAAATGTCTACAGCAGCTGTGCTTTATTTTTGTAGCACTGTGGATTTGCTTGAACTCTTAAATATTCATCAGGTATGCCTTCAATTATACAATCAATAAGTTCCTCTTCCTCCATTGCGATCTTATTCGCCAAAACTATTTTTTTGGTGTAGCAATCAATAAAATTCACATTATACTGCCATGTGCAAGCATCGAAGTTGCGTCGCATTACTAATTTATTGCCCTTCAACTTGAAATGCAGCCGTACTTGAGCCTTTCCATTTACCTTCACCTTCAACAATGCCTTTAGACTGCTCTCACCAACATCATACATTTTTGCAATGTTCTTAAATTGCTTGATCCATACTTCAGGACAACTCAAACCATCATCATCTGGCAATAACTCTTTCAATAAGTTCAATGAAACACCATTGATGCCACTGCTATTTACGTTGTCATTATTATTTGTCGCATTGTCACTGTATTGTCATTTTTTTATTATCTATGACGTCACTCGCTCTATTTGTCAAAAGATTCTGATTTTTTTCAAACTCCTCTTTTATTCTATAAAACTCGTTTTCCTTCATCAAAAGCTCATTCTCTCTTAATAGGCCATTTACACTACAGCGAAATCTAGTACTTATGAGATTTCGTGCCAAATCTAGTTGATTTTAACTAGATTTCCCATACAAAACAAAATCTACTTATTTAGTAGATTTCGGCAAAATCTACTCAAAATCTAGTAAAAATAGCAATGCAACTATGTGTTTTGCCAAATAGTACTTAAAAATACAACGCTGAGCAGGAAAAAATGACATTTCAATTTAAAAACAAAACTTTAACCTCTTCACGCCCTTGGCCACATATGTGTACATTTAATTTTTTATAATCATAATTATAATAATAATAAAAAAACAAAAATTTTATAGTAAGTTATTGACTACCAAATCCTCAGACCGTATACATAGTTAGATAAATAAAAAAAATGTGAAATAATTCTTCGGCAATCTGTTTTAGTGGATTATATCAAGAATAATATTTGAAAAAAATAATATCAGTTATATTTAATATAATAAGTTTTACCATCACCACCTAAAAAATCTAAAAGCTGGACTAAAGTGAATCCTGGAATTAGACTGGACGGTATGGATCATTAACCTAAATACAAGGAACTGAAAAATCTCCCCAGATGTCACGATAAAAATTGTGTAAGACGAACTCTCTACATTTGTGAGAAATGTTAAGAATATATACGCCTGATATGCCCGGAATGTATGAAATCATATCACACATAAATTACCATTAACGCTCAGTGGCCACAAATATGGACGTTATCCCTTTTTGTGAATTTTCATTGTTTTTCGTTTTCAGAATTCCTATTTAAATAAAATTAAATAATTTAAAAAGAAAACAAAATTTAATCATTTTTTTGTCACCATAAAAAATCGTCCCTGAAGAGGTTAAGCGTAACAAATGAAAAGTTTGGCGGCTTTTCGATGAACATATCATATGAAATATTAGGAATATCTTGCTCCCAGAATGACCCATGACGAACCTGTATTAAAGTGCGGTTTAATATTTATATATTATTACCTATATATATGTTTACGACACTAAATGTCCTATATTTTTCATTTTTGTTTGGTATTAAACTAAATTTGGAAATATTATTATTTTCTTTTAAATTTCAGTCAGCTGTTTTTGTTATTAAAATGAAATCTTGCTACTGTCAAATAAATCCAGTGTAAACGATCTAGATTTTGAGCAAGATTTGAAATCTAATCTACTAGATTTTGCTGTAGTGTAAATGGCCTATTAGTTTCCAATTCCATTTCACTAGAATCACATCGTCTTCAATCGTATTCGTATTCCTTTCATTTTCATAATTCATTTGCACACTCACATCGTCCATTACATTTTCACTCATTTGACTATTACCACTCATTTGAAAATTGTCTCTCATTTGTACTGTCGCACTCATTTGCTCAACGAAGTTAATTTGCCCATTTTCAAAATCACTTTCCTTTGCTTCGGCCGTAATGCTGCTATCAATTGAACACTCTCCTCTATCCTCAGCTGAAACTTCATTTAATCTCAAAACAAGCGTACTTTTCGTGCCCACTATCGGCAAATTAAGTTTCTGAAGCCAGTTTCGCAGTTGCGCTGCTGTATATTTATTCGCATTAATATCCATTATAAAAACCATTGAAAATTTTCTCTTTAACCCAGATATGCCCAATGACCTATATATAGTACACCAGTACATTCTTGCTTACGTGATACGTCACGTTTATCATATTACAGTTTTTTGTTGACATAGTCAATACCTCGAGGGATTATTTGATAGCATTATTTAGTTATTGAATTATTGAATATTATATAGAGTGATATTTTCATAATGACTGAATATGGGGCCACGTTTGTACTGTTAGTAAAATTTTGTACATTTACAAGTAAGTAATTTCACCGGAGAAACAAACAAGATGTGGAGCCTGCCATCAAAAAACCATAACCAGATGCCGAAAATGTGACATAGGATTACATGCACAATGTTTTGTGTCGTATCACACCTAATAAGTCATGTGCCCAATATCCTTCAAAAACCACTTTTTTCAATAAACCTTTAAAAACCTATAAATGCACTGTTTGTGTTTCTCATTTGCTTCCAAAATAATATGAAAATACTTTTAAAATGTTCATGATCAAGCAATGGGCATATCTGGGTTAAAGTAGCGTAGCCACGATCAAACTGAACTGATCAATCTGCCATTTTTGTGATTGTATTGGTAAAACTGTACTCACACGTACAAAAAACTGTCCTCACACGTACAGACTGAGAAGAGTTTGAAGAATATCAAAATTCTTTTGATTATCGCTATCTGCTCCGCAGAAAATTGAAGCAAATTTATCTGTGTACGGGCAATTACTTAAAATTTCATTTTTCTCCAGATTAGGAATAACATCACTTTGTTTTGCGGGTGTTTCGAAAGTGTGTAGCAAAAAAAATGATAATAAAAATAAAAAAATAATAAAAAAGGAGATGTTTTGTTATTTTTTATGTAGTTTTGTTTTTATTTGTGAATTTTATGATATTGTTCCTTTATTGTTATGAACTTTGTTTTGTTTAATAAAATTTAGTTTAATTATAAGCCGAAAAAATTAAGTCCATTAATAATTTGTTTTAATTGGCTTTATATTATATTTTAAAATCTTGTTTATTTCTCCACAAGTTTCTATAATAATGCGACCAATTGCTTGTTCCAAAGTAGCGCTGACAAAATTTTAAATCAGAAAAGGAATTGTGTGTAGCAAGAAAACGCAATGCTATGGATAAATGTTGAATCGGAGAGATGGCGTCACACATTTGAATAGCTAGTAGCTCTGGACTTTTCGGAGCCATCCCTAATATCAACTTGTTTCCCTTCTACCCTGCCACCATCCTATGAACTTACCTGCTTCTCCTAACTAATCATTCATTACAAAAAAGAAGCGTAAACATCACAAAAATTCATTTTTACAACTTATTAATACTCATAGTTTATTAAATAAATTTCTTTCTTTACCTAAGGTACCTTTAAATAGAGTCCTACCAATAAATATAGAAAAGAAATTAATGAAAGAAAACTAATCTAACATTCCTAATCCCCCAACTCTTCTTAATATTACGATAAATATCTAGACTTATACAATTATATAATATACATAAATATAAATATATATATATATATATTTATATAGACATATACATAAAAAACGAAAATAATAATGATCTTAAAATTACAGTCAATGGGTGTGTCAACCATAGAGTCAAGGTCTTAGAATACCTGGATTACTCCTCTCATGAGTGGAGTAGGTAGTCGTGATTAACGTTGATGTAGGTGATTAAAGATGATATAGACATGATGCCTCAGGAACTGGTGATCTACGATGATATATATAGGTGAACGATAATATGATTGAGGGTTAAAGATGATATATTTTCAAAAACCGATGATTATAGATGATATATATATGATAATATATTAGATAATATAGCCGAGGCGTTGAGGATTGATGATTAAAGATGGCATATTTTTCAAAAATGAATGATTATAGATGATATATGTATATATGTATATAATATATTAGATAATATAGCTGAGGCGTTGAGGACTGATGATTAAAGATTTTATATGTTTTTCAAAAAACTGATTATAGATGATATATATATGGTAATATATTAGATAATATAGCCGAGGCGTTGAGGATTGATGATTAAAGATGACATATTTTTCAAAAACCAATGATTATAGATGATATATGTATATATAATAATATATTAGATAATATAGCTGATTCGTTGAGGACTGATGATTAAAATTTTTTATATATTTTTCAAAAACATGATTATAGATGATATATATATGGTAATATAATAGATAATATAGCCAAGGCGTCGAGGATTGATGATTAAAGATGATATATTTTTCAAAACCGATGATTATAGTTAAATATATATGATAATATATTAGATAATACACAGAGGCGTTGAGGATTGATGATTAAATATGATATAATATGAAGAGATGGTTTATATTTCCACGTGGTGGTTAAAGATGACTTTTATATATAAATGTGTTCACGTGGCTGAAAATGCGAACAGATCCAGGCGTTGTGCAGGCAACCGTAGCAGCTCAGACTGCAAACACCCTAACAAGATGTCTGTTTATCGGCCGGATGTTTCAACTTTTTGTCCCGCAGACGCTTCGGAGGATATCCAGAAGAGCAAAAAAATCCAGTAGCCCGTGCACCAAAACTGGTTAATAAGTGTAATATTAAAGTTAAAACACACCCAGCAATTCCGTCCGCATAAAAATTTTTTTTCACCACATACGATGTTTAACAATGTTAATGTGTCTCTTCTTACGATCGTCTCCAGAAAGGTTCTTTTTCTTTACCAAGCCACGCGCACTTTTTTATTAAAATAAAAATTCCACATTATCGCTTAATCACTTCGCACATAACCTTTCTCTTTTGCAGTCACAACCAAAAAGCAGTACTCGCTTTAGTTGAGTGCTTTTTATACCCACGCTTTCTTGTTTTTCCAGAATGTTCTGTCCCGTTATTCTTCCATTTATGTTAGTAAAAGTATATTTGTCTCGTTTCAACATTTGTCCTTTTATCTCTTATCCAGATCGCGTTGCCAACTGTCGAAATTCTTTCACTAGAGCTGCCACACTGTCACTTCTTTTCTTTACCAACTCGCATGTGTAACGCACATGACACTTGTTTTTAATTTTCGGGCCACCCAAATTTAAAAGTTTCTCATACATACATATGTGCCTATGTTCTTTGTCTTGTTCCTTCTGTTCTTTTCTCTGTCTTGCCTTTCCCCTTGTTGAGAAGAAAAGCACAATATTGTTTTTGTTGTTCTTTTTTCTCACTTCGAGAAAACACTAGATTTCAAACTTAACGTTCAGTTTTCTGTTTTGCATTTGCTTTTGTCATTGTCCTCTCTTTTTACTTGAACAAAACCACACTGGTTTTGTAATGTACAGTGTACCTGTGTCATATTATTCAATATGTAATGTACACATATAAGATGTCAACAGTTTTAATTAGCTACAAAACCAAGTTATGTATCAGTTCATAAAGTGGAGATGATGTGATTTTACGGTGGATGTAGCTCTATTGATGCGTAGTTACAGATGATTTTTGGATGGATATTGTGCTTATGGTGACATTACTGATGCATATGGAGATGAATTTGAGGTTATGGTGGCAGTATATATCTATTGATGCGTAGTTACAGATGATTTTTGGATGGATATTGTGCTTATGGTGACATTAGAGATGAATTTGGAGATGAATTTGAGGTTATGGTGATAGTATAGTTGAATATGGAGATGATGCTATTTTGAGGTTGATATTGATCTATTGATTACAGGTGAATTTGTATGGCTATTGTAGTTATGGTGACATTAGAGATGAATTTGGAGATGAATTTGAGGTTATGGTGATAGTATAGTTGAATATGGATATGATGCTATTTTGAGGTTGATATAGATCTATTGATTACAGATGAATTTGTATGGCTATTGTGGTTATGGTGACAGTATAGTTGAATATGGAGATGTGATTTTGCGGTGGATGTAGCTCTATTGATGCGTAGTTACAGATGATTTTTGGATGGATCTTGAGCTTATGGTGACATTACTGATGCATATGAAGATGAATTTGAGGTTATGGTGACAGTATAGTTGAATATGGAAATGATGTGATTTTGCGGTGGATGTAGCTCTATTGATGCGTATGCAGATGAATTTGAGGTTATGGTGACAGTATAGTTGAATATGGAGATGATGTGATTTTGCGGTGGATGTAGGTCTATTGATTACAGATGAATTTGTATGGCTATTGTGGTTATGGTGACATTAGAGATGAATTTGAGGTTATGGTGATAGTATAGTTGAATTTTGTACACGTTTTTCGATTGGGAAGCGACCATTTTTATTTGGAAGCATCCCCGTTACCTTAACGGTAAACTTCGTTTAGGGTACCGTTAAGATATACCCTTCGCAGTGTGCACAAAATTATAATATATCCACTCTTTTCGTTTTTCTTACTCCCGTTGATACTACTTTTTTGTTTTCTCTGATAGACCTCTATCTCTGAATATAAAATGAAACAAAGAGGGTGTTTCTCTCTCTGCTGAAGCCTAAATACCTTTTTGAGAAGAATTTCGTTAAATAAAACGAAAGCGTTTGGAATTTTACAGTTGATCAAGGCTGCTTACTAAATTTTCGATCAGTCAGTGGCAAGATTGCGAACTGACCGCCCGAATACAAACACAAGAAAAAAAAAATATGTATGACACTGCATTGGCTCAATAGCATATTCGGGATATTAATCATCTATACTCAAAATCGATTGCTTTCTCTTTCTCTTTCTCTTTTTTTGTCTCTATTTCGTTCTAAGCAACATTCAAAATACAAACAGATTTATCTCATTGAATTAGTTAATTTTTCTGTCAATCGAAACATTCCTTTCATGTAAATTAACCGTTGGCAAGATTGTTAATAACGCTGGCAATTCCATACATGTGAAAAGACAATGTGACAATACGAAGCAGGAATGTTCTACAAAACAGCTGATGTGGATGTTATATGTGACAAAAATAATTACATGAAACGGTGGGGTGGATGTTACAAATTTTAATAAAAAAAATAAAAAAAAATGGTAACGTTAAATAGAATCGTTCCCCACAAACTGCATAACATGAGGCAATTGCCCATCATGTTAGGAAGAAAAGGAACGACATCATTAAGTTATTATTATTGTGTTTGTGTAACCTTATGAACGAATATCCTTAGCGTGATATATACCAACTGGCTTTCCTTCCAAATTCTCTAATGCATAATAATGTCTCCCTAATTTCTCTTTAAATCTGGCCTTTACGAAAACTGGTGCTAATTTGCTATTAAAATGTTTCTCCATACTACTTTGTACAAAATTCCTTCTTAATACCTCTTGACCGATGTGGTAGGTTTCGGGTCTGGTTCTTAAATTATTTGTTCGTTGATTTTGTTCATAAGCACGTCTTAAATGTTTCTGTATATCAGTCCTTATTAGTTGTAGATTACTCTCTCTCGATACATTAACATTTGGTTCGTCTAGCAGTTTTAAGTTCCTCAGTATTCCGTAAGTAGATCCATGTGTTATCATATTCAGGCCAAATAGAGCGTGATAAGGTGACATTTTTATTGATTGATGATATGCGTTTCTAAGAGAACAAGTAATTACGCTTAAGTGATCGTCCCACTTGGAGTGGTCTTTTTTGAGATAAGCTCTTATAGCAGCGATAATGGATCGATTTACTCTTTCAAATGCTGTATTCCTAATGAGGTGAAAAAAGCATTTAGGTCGTTCGCTTTAAACTGGGATCCATTATCACTTACGATTACTTCTGGCACACCATAAACATGAAATATTTGGTTTTCCAAAAACTCATTAATAGGAACGGATGTAAACTTTTTCAAAGGATGTAGCCATTGGAACTTCGTTAAATGATCAAGCACGATTAGAATTCCGATATGTCCTAATCTACTCCGAGGATAAGGTCCTAATAGGTCAACATATAATCTTTGAAAGGGCCGAAAAGTTACAATCTGCTTACCCATCTCAGGCTTCATGATGAAGTTCGGATGTTTTGTGGTTTTACAAGTTTCACAGCTCCTAACAAACGTTCGAACATCCTTTACCATTCCTGGCCAAAAGAAAGTACGTTTTATTAATTCTAAAGTCTTATGCATTCCTCCATGTGAAGCAATTGTTGAATCACGAAAGCGACTGATGACTGAGTGTCGTAAATCATTTGGAATCCAAAGTTTCCATGCTAAATTTTCATTGTATTCAGTACCATCATAATGTTCGTTTCGAATATAAATATATTTATCAACTATTTTAATATCCGGATAATTTTGTTTAGTATTCTCTACTTTTTCCTTTAATTGCTTATATTCTCCACTATCGAAATAAGGAGAATTTAAATCAATTGCTGGTTCTGAATTATTTATAGAAGAAATTTCCTCACTTGGTATTCTAGAGGGTACATCATCATATAACGTTTTCCTTGCTTTTTCGATGACTAATTGTAAATTTATACGCCTGTAGTTTTAAAACCCATCGAGCTAATCTGCCACTTAAATTAGGCTGTCTCAGTAGTCATACAAGACTCGAATGGTCCGTTATTACTTCGAATTCTTGAAGCTCTAAATAACATCTAAATCTTTGTATTGCCTCAATTGCTGCTAAGCACTCACGTTCAGTAACGCTGTAATTTCTTTGTGCGGAATTCAACTTTTTGCTCATGTATGCAATTGGCTTTTCCTCGCTGTTTTCGTCTAATTGGACAAGTACGGCTCCTATGCCTACATCGCTAGCATCACAATGCACATAAAATTTCTTATCGAAGTTGGGATTACTTAATACGGGGGCTGATGATAATACATTTTTAATGTGCTCGAGAGCTATTTGCGCTTCTGGAGTCCAAATGAATTTCTTTTTAGAGGACAAGGTTTCGGAAATCGGGAAAACAATGCTGGAAAAATTCTTAATAAATCGTCGGTACCATCCGGCTAAACCTAAAAACCCACGTACTTGTTTTATATTTTTGGGAACAGGCCAATCTCGAATGGCACTAACCTTTTCTGGATCAGTAATGATACCGCCATCACCTATAATATAACCCAAATACTTGACCTTCCTCACACAAAATTTATTTTTTTCAATATTCAGCATTAAATTTGCTTTGCGAAATTGTTCGGATATGCGCACTAATATACTAAGATGCTCTTCAAAACTTTCAGATAAAATTCTTTAAATCCGCCGGAATAAGGTCATCCATAAGTCGGCACATAGTTTGAGGTGCATTACAGAGTCCAAATGGCATCACTGTAAACTGATAAAGCGGATAAAAGCAGTCAGAGGTTTAGATTGATCATCTAATGGTATCTGCCAATAAGCATTTTTCAAGTCTAATTTGGAAATAACTTTCGGAAGTCGAGCAAAAATTCCTTCAATAGATGGTAACGGATAAGCATCTTTCTTGGTAACAATATTAACTTTCCTTGCATCTAGACAAAGCCGAACTTTATTTGGTTTTATTACAAGTCTCATTGGTGAACTCCAAGGTGAATTTGACGTTCCAATAACACCTAGAGCCAACATTCTATCAATTTCCTTAAACATTAACTTCTCCACCGCCGGGGAAACAGGATAGAATCTTTGTTTGATTGGTTTGGAATCTCCTACATCTATTGAATGACTTATTAAACTTGTTCTGCCTAGTCCTTGTGTAGCAAAATTTGGAAATAGAGAAATTACGATATCGACATGATGTTTTTGGCTTGCAGTTAAATCACAATATTCACTTGAGAAAGTTGAATCATTTCCTTCCATTGATCCCAAAGAGTTATCAGTCCTCTGAATTCATATTGAATACAGACTTATCTATTATGTCAGCCGACTCAATCATATTGGGTATTAGACCAAACTCTTTCCAGAAATCTATTCCTAATATAAGTCTCTGAGATATTGAGGGTATTATGAACAAATTTAGTGGTTTCGTAATGTTACTGTAAGTGACCTTTACATTTATCCAACCTATGACTTTTTGAGCCACTCCATCTGCAGCTTTCACATAGGTCTTACATTTTGAAAAATTAGGGTATTTAGAAAAATCTTTCAGCGCTAAATCTGATCCAACGCAACTAATACTAGCTCCGGTATCTAATAATCCATACTCGGTAAAATCTAAAAACGAAACGTTTGCGTAAAATCGTTTATCTTTGGTGTTGTCAATAACAGCGGAAATTAAAAATTTAGCACTTAATTTTCGAGATTTATAAAACTTCCTTAACCGTAGCGTTGATCTCTTTGGTTTCTTACATAAATTGATGGGATCTATTTGAAAATCACTGAAAATCGTATTTCTTTTCTCAACCACCATTTCTGGTGGTATGGTAATCTAGGAAAAATAAGTCTATCAAGGTTCTTTTCAATTTTACGGCTTTCAATGGATAAGTCTCGTTTAAGTATATTTATATCTTTATCGGAATACTTAAACCCAATAGAATTTGGTAATAAACGAGGATCTGGTAATTCGTTGTGTTCGCCATCCACTTTAATACAAGTTTGATTAGCTAGGTGTTGGGGTTCGTTGGGGTCTGATTTTGATAGTTTTTTGAATATTTTCTCTCTTTGCATTTAAGGCATTGTGGTTTGTAGGTATTTTTAGCCCCACAGCCATAACAAAATATTGTTCTTTCAAATAAACAATCTCCCCACACGTGGCCAATTTTATCGCAATTCCAACATCGTAAAGAATCGGTTTTCTGTATTGAAGTTAACACGACATCCGATTAATTACATTCAGCTGCACTTACTTCCATATCGACTTCAGCGATGTGTCGTCGTACCATCGGATGATTAATGTTTCGATGATTAAAATTTCATCGTACATTTTCGTCATCATAAAATGTTTCACGCATTTGCACAATTTCCAAAGGTGAGATATTGAGTGAATAGGTATGTAAAGCAGTTCTTTCCGAATGTCTGGACGTAAGTTCCGGGTAATTAATTCTATTAGTTTCATATCCGATAACGCTGATGGCAATCTATCCATAATTGAGGAAACAGCTTCGAAAAACATATCAAATGACTCTCCAGGCTTTTGTTTGCGACTTCTTATTTCTTCTCGAATATCAAATGTAGATTTGAAATCTTTATATTGTGAACGAATAGACTCACAAAATTCATTCCAGTTGATGTGACCATTTTCTTGTTTATGATAGCGCCAAAACCAATCACGCGCTTTACCAGCCAATAGAATATGTAAATTTTTACAAATAATACCAAAATCTCCTTTAAAGTTATCTTTGGTTAAAGCCTTTAATCTGTATAAAAACTCTTCTACACTTAATCCTGCAGGTGACCCATCAAATTTTAAACTTCAATTCTGAATTATCGAAGTGATTTTATCATTGTAGTAAGTCGAATTCTGAGAGTTTAATGAATTTGAATTGCCACTATTGAAATTATTTGGGGACTGTTGGTTCGAATGCGTATGGTTACTATTGCTAACAAAATTTGATTGTCTACTCTGTGACTGAGTATTTCCGGGAATATGATAATTATGAGAAACATTATTGTGATTGTTAGTATACCTATGAGCCGTTTGACTATTAAAAGATATCTGATCCTGCCTATGACGTTCACGATTAGGCACAAGGTTTAAATTATCCATAGCCCCACGGACATTAGATTCAACCAATTGGTTAACATACTGCTCATCCATGGATTGAAGTTGCGCAAAGTGAAATTTTGTAACACTCTGTTCAAATTTGTTTCGATCATCTTATTAATTTAGTCATAATTAACTAGTACATTTTGACTCGATTCGGAACTATTATTCGCTACCTGAGGAAGATTCTCATCTTGTGATAATCTGTGCTCACTCGTTTCATTAGTGCTAATATTGACTATAGGAGTACTGGGTTCTTGAAAGAGATTTTTGTTGGAGCTTCTGGTGTGATATGATTTAGTATGGGCACCGCGAAGTTTACTCTTAGGTTTTAGTACATTTAGTTTAAAGGGGAAAAGTTATCTTCCTGAGATCCTCCAATTCACAAGTTTGTTTACAAACGGGACATTCTTTTTCATTAACAAGGCTACTCTTTATACAGATTCTATGAAATATGTGATTACACCGATTCAAAATCATACATGGAACTGTTTCGTCCATTTTATCTGTGCAGATAGGACATTTTAGATCTGATCCACTAGCTACAGCTGAGATTTGACGACGAACGAGGTGGAGTTCTTGGCAACGACATGCTTAACGAAATTATTCAACAATTCAAAAAAAAAAAAAAATTTTGATGTCACACTTAAAAAAAATGTTTTCCGGTTTACGTATAAAGTTTATATCTAAATTCATTAGAAAAAATTCTCTTATATGGTTGATCGAAACGAGGTTGAATTAAACGAGCAAAAATAATTAACACTGGGCTACAAGATATATTTGAGTACAATATTATTCAGCTGGAATCATCGACACCACTCTATCAATTGATTTCTGCGTACTTCATGTTTACTTAGTAACAGTGGATATTGATTCGATCGTTTCAAATTAATATATAAATCTCCACAGTCACTAGTTTGCTAGTATCAAAGTTGCTTAAACTCCAACTAAACAATATCACACTGCAAATTTTAATGAAATAAGTAACAGAAATGCAATACTTCCCTCTCTCACCAAAAAGATTATGCATTGATATTCGGTTAGGATACTCGAACCTAAATTCCTCAAATACCTAAAATTCCTGAATATATACATAAATTATTTGCAGAAATAGTTCTTATACAACATTACCGTTAAAAATCTCACTGAAAAATTGAACTCTAAATCGAAATCAAAAAAACAACAAAAAAAAATTTATTGGGGTACTAAAATCTCAAACAAAATTTAAGATTTTTGCCCCACGTTGGGAGCCATATTTATTTCTTATGTAATGTAAAGTGTACCCTGTGTCATATTATTCAATATGTAATGTACACATATAAGATGTCAACAGTTTTAATTAGCTACATAACAAAGTTATGTATCAGTTCATAAAGGATCGGACTAAGGTAAGTCTGTGGGAGCCTATAATTTGCTAGCTAGCAGTCGGGTGGGGGGGGGGTTCGTGACCTAACTTAGCCGCCTCTGTTCAATTATACAGTGATTTTATAAAGACTCCCTAGGTTTTTCATTTTCATGCTCTTTACTCTACGTGGTCCGGAATAGTATAGATCAAATGAAGCCCCTCCTATACTATTAATTTTGGATACGAAAAAAAAGTATACGTTAATTATCTTGCTCACGAATTTGGTTTCTCTGATGGTTTTTAGAAACACCGCTTCATAACCCGCCCTAATCCAGTATCCTGCAAGCGAAATTGGTCTATAGGATCCCTACATTTAACTACCTTAACTCGGTCACTCATTCTGAATTTGAAACGATTTATTAACATAAAAAGAAAGGATAGAATTCATTTGAACATACAAACAAAATTATTTAGAAAAAAATGTGAACAAAATATTGGGTATATACACTAAGAATAGAATTTACTCTAACCTAAGTGACATATATATATCTATATATAGAGATTCATAAATGAAATATACAGTATCTTAGAAAAAAAAAAAACTAATAATAAAATTTAGTTTATAATTCATAATTTTTAGAGTATTATTACTTATATAAATTTTTAAACTACTACCGAAAGGAATTACAATCCACAACCGTCGAATTATTTGGAAACTGGAGGGTCCCGTAGGAATCGCAGCCTCGAATATTATTTTTTATTGAATCCCGTGGGATTTTTATTAGATTATTGTTTAATATTTCTTAAATCTAGTTTATCTTAGTTAATACTACTGTATCCTTTATATTTTATTTTACTTTCTTCTTCAAAAATTGTCACAAAATATTGATTTATGTTTTGTATTATATTTTATTTTCTTTCTTTACTTTACTTTTACTTTACTTTAAATTTTTTTCGCAGAATAATAAATTATATTTTGTGTTATATTTTATTTTTTAATTTACTTGGCTTTTACTTTTACTTCAAATATTTTTTCACGCAATAATAATTTATATTTTATATTATATTTTATTTTTTAATTTACTTTTTAAATTTTTCCAGACAATATTTTTTTTATATCTTGTATATTTCTTTATCAATTCAAAACTTTTCTTAAATAAAATAATTTTTTTTCTAGGATTTATCTAGGATATAATTTTAACTCTTAACTCTTGTTATTATTTTTATATTTTAGATTTATTACACTTTTGTTAATTTAACTTTAATATTCATGCATTTTGCTTACATTAAATATAATCTGATCATCCTTAAAAATATAAGTGGAGCAGCAGCAGTTGATTTCCAACACTCTTTCCTCTGTTCGAACCACCTACTCAGGGGCCCTTTGGTTTCTGCTCACTATTCTTCGGGATAACTTTTATTTATCCTTTTTGGTAACCACGGTCCTATTCTTTGAGACACCGCGGGAACGTGCAGTACGATTTATTTTATTACCGCACTGGATTTTTATTTATCCTTTTGACAACCGCGGTCCCTGCTCGGGTGCTTTTCTTTATTTTTTTAATGTTGCTTAAACAAATATTACAAATGAACTGACTGAAAAACTTAATTATGTTTTTCTTAAAATAATAAATAATTCTATATTCAATAACTTCAACCAGACGCAAGGTCAGCAAAGTTCCAGTTACATTTAAAGGTATTGCAACATAAGTTTAATACCTTTGTTGCTAATTCGCTTAAGTAAGCTTTATCGTTCAATGACCTTTTTTAACTTGCATATGAAATGCTGTGTTGGTATTGACGACCGTAAAATCATGCTACAATGGTACTGAGGTCTGATGTTTTATACCATTTCTGTTCAATAATTTTGATATATGTTTATTGCAAAATTCCGTGCCGTTATCTGTACGTAAACATCCTATTTTATGACCAGATTCTCTCTCAACTTTAGCCATAAAATTTTCTAAACATGCTAGTACTTCCGTTTTTTCCTGCAATATATAAAGAAAAACCTTACGGGAAAAATCATCTATTAATGTTAAAAAATACTTATCTCCACCAATCTATTTTTCCTCCATCGGGCCACAAAGGTCCGAGTGTACGAGCTGTAGCAATTTTGTAGTATGGGATTTGGAAATTTTAAACGATTTGCTTGACATTTTTCTTTTAATGCAGCGAACACAATTTTCCTTTTTATCTGATTGAAACTTCATTCCAGTTACCAACTATTTCGTTTTAACTAAATCTGCGTAATTTCAATGGCCCAAACGATCATACCATACCCTAGAATTTGATGTAGTTGAAACCACATACATTTGAATCGCTTCGTGACCTAATTTGAACATATTATCTTGCAGGTGAGCCGTTGCAATTACAGTGCCATTTTCGGTTATTGTGCATTTACCATTCTGGAATTTAACTATGTAACCTCTTTCCATTATTTGGCTTACAGACAAAAGATTCACTGTTAGACCGGGTACATATAGTACGTCGTGAGCATTTCGTTACATTTACCAGATCTCATTGCTGTGTTTGATATTAATTTTAATATCACCGACACCTTGAACTTTTAATTTTTCTTTATTGGCCATTTTCTTCTTTATTTCCATTTTTCTTTATTTCCGACATGTTAGGCTCCTTAATGTCAATAAACCAGTCCTTTCTCATGGACATGTGCATACTTGCACCGGAAACAATATACCAGTCATTATCATTAATGACACCCGTTGTAAAAACTGTGTAAAAGCCAACTTCTTTTTTAGTTTTACCTTTATTAGAATTTGCTTTTAATTCAGATGCTTTACGCCCATAACGATTGCAATTGAAGCAACGAAATCCTTTTTTCATATCATGCTTCTTCTTTGTTTTAGCAAAATAGGCAACGTTTTCACAAGATTTTTTTACATCTTGTGAAAGTTTTGTTTTGATGGAATCACACGTTATTTTAACGCCGGAACTTTCTATTCCCATTATCATCGGAGCGCACTCACCAGGCAAACCTAACAACAGGAGTGTACTTCGTCACTTACCGGCATGTCAACTTCTTTTAATTTATGCACGGTCGAAACTATTTTGCTAACGTATTACTCAACATTTTCTGATGTGGAAAAACTTGTTGTTATTAGCTGTCATAAAAGACCAACTCTACGTGTGAGGCCAGAGTCCTGGAATGCTGCTTTTAATTTATTCCAGATTTCTTTGATGTTTCGGCATCTTCAATATGCACATAGTTTGTTTTATCAACAAGAAGTATTATCTTCGTTTTTGCCTTTATGTCTTGCTTTCCATCCATTCCAGTAGGTGGATAGTCACCATGAACAGTGTCCCATAGTTCCTCATGTTGAAGTAAATTCTTCACAGCAAACGACCACGACGCGTGGTTTTCTCTACCCACTTATTTCTACACATTAAAATTTGAGGCAATCGACATTTTATCAAAACGATTTAATTTACTCTAAAAACGGTTCTTGTGCTTATCAACAAACACTATGTGGGCCCATAACCTGTTGTGATGTTGAAATAAATAGGCGGATTCGTTTTTGATATATACAAGTTCATGTGATTGAGATTAATGTACTCAGTCATGAATTTGTGATACTCTACCTTGAGATCACCATTTTTTGCAAACTGTCGTTCCATTGACTTAAGTCTTCGCATCGCCTCTGTCTTGGATTTACCAAGTTGAAAATTGTTAGCTTTGAACGATCGGGTTGTTTCTGAATGTATGCTCCAGGAGTTATCTAAACTCCTAGGGTCTAGCAAAAATGAGTTGACGAGTATTGGGATATGTATATTCCTCCTGAATATATATATCCTCCAAGAAAATAAGAAGACTTAGGGTTTTTCTTATATTTATTGCCTTCTTGGCTGGTTCTTGTCAACTTATCAATAGAACTTATAAATTAATAGAAAGTTCAAATTCATAAAATATATAACTAAACCAAGTACATATGTAAGTTAAAAATTAGACATGAGGAATTCGAATATATACAAGGAATACATGGGATTATAAATATATGAACATAAAATAAGAAATTAAGAGAAAATAAAAATAATTCACAATGTGCTTACACTACAAAAAATAAATGTTGAACACGGTTCAACATCCTCCGCGCCCCTTTAGTGGCAATTACATCCATCCCATCTTCCGTGGATGATCCAGTCAAAAGCAGAATTTTGTGCTCGGGGTAGCGTTGGCTTAGGGCGATCAAATTGTCTTAACATAAATTGGGGCATTAGCGGCGGCCCGATGACTCCGTCGACCTTACGGCAGTCATGGAAATTAGCGTGTGTCTTCGGATAAAGATGTCGAAAGTGGTTTAATAGCGACTCGTCCAAGAGGGCTGGTGGGAACTTAAAAGTGGCTCTGTTCTTTATTTCTAATTCCCAAGTTGCAATTATGTTCATCGTATCGTTCTCTGGAGCCACCTGAAGCACTCCTCTGGTCGCTGAGGTGGGGAGCTCGGGAAACTCAAGTGCCTTGATCTTCAGGAGGAAGCTGTGCTGACTGGATCTTTGTAGGAGAAAGGTGGCCACCACGGGAACATCATTATGGAGGAGTTGTACCTTAATAAGTGGTGGTAGCAGTCCTTTTTCTTGGGTATCGGGTAGATTTAACGGGCCGCTTGGAGTTGGGTCCTCGTTGCGACTGGCAGTAGCTTCTTTCGGGTCAGGGTAACTTGGGTCCTCTTCAAAGCTCGATGCAGCTTTCTCCCTTCCATCCTCATGCAGCATGGTATGATGTCGAGCTCCACATATTTGGCATCTATTTTCGGATTCACATCAGAACCGATCATGACTTTGTGCAAAGCAATTTAGGCAATAGCCGTATCGTTTGACATGGGCTCTCCTTTGAGCTGGAGCCATAACCTGGAACTGTACGCAATACTTGAGGGGGTGATTGCGTCGACACAACTTTCATCGAGGTTTGTTTAGCATGATCTGTAAAGAGAGAACACAGAAAATGTGCACAATACAAATAGAATATGGCTTGACTTAAATCTCTAAGATCGTGTGGTGGATAAAATTGTATATTAATTGATTAGTTTTGCGTACAGGGATTTTTAGTTTCAACGGGTAACTTGCGAAGTTTTATTATAAGGCGTTTAATTAAGCCGTTACTGGTCAGTATTTCGGCAACACGAACTCTTTGATCTGTACCGTAAATAACATTTTTTACTCTACCAAGTCGCCATTCAGCAGCGGGTAGCAGATTCTCCTTAATTAGAACAAAGCCGTTTTCCTTCAGATTGTCCTTTTCTGTTCTCCATTTGCTTCTACGTTGCAACTCGGTGATATATTCATTTTTCCAGCGACGAGCAAATACTTATTGTATGACTTTAGGTCTGTCCCAGCGTTTCGTGAAGGATATGTTTTCCACAGAGGGGTTATTGGGTAATTCTGGAACAGCTACTAGCGGAGCGCCTCTCAGGAAGTGACCTGGAGTTAAAGGAAGAAGTTCGTTGGGGTCTTCAGATAAAGGGGAAATTGGACGAGAGTTCAATATTGCTTCTATGCGTGTAAGTATGGTATAGAATTCCTCAAACGTGAATGTTAAGTTAGCAGTTACCTTTTTCAAATGAGATTTCATACTTTTGACAGCGGCCTCCCAGAGGCCGCCCATGTGAGGGGCATATGGTGGAATAAATGTCCAGCTAAAACCATGTGTGCTATATTTTTCGATTAGGGATTTTTCCGCATTTTTTAGAAAGTCATTGTGGGTGGCTAACAGCGAATGTTTAGCGCCTAAAAAGTTTCTGCCATTATCAGAGAACATGGTTTTTGGTAGACCTCTACGACTGGTAAATCTGGTGAAGGAAGCAAGAAATGCATCTGTTGATAATTCCGAGCAGACTTCGAGATGAACTGCTCGTGTGGAGAAACAAACGAAAACTGTTGCGTACCTTTTCAAACGTTTTGCATTTCGCAAATTGAACGCTTTTCGTGTGAATGGGCCGGCAAAGTCCACTCCGGTATAAGTAAAGGGTAATGAAAATGTGACTCTCTCACGGGGTAGCGCAGCCATTATTTGTTCTTGTACTTTGTGCTTGTAAACTGTAGAGGTTCTGACACATTGCCGAATAAGGTTTTTCAACCGCGGAATGTAAAAACCCTGTCGAACTGCTCTTAGCATTACATGATGTTCCGCGTGAAGTAAAATTTGATGCGTATATGCGATAAGAAGTTTAGCTAGTGACGATTTTTCTGGAATAATGATAGGATGGTTTTCGTTGAAACTTAATCCGGAATTATTGAGTCTGCCACCTACGCGTAGTAGTCCATTCTGATCAAGAAAGTGATTGAGAGAAAGTATTAGACTTTTCCGATTTATGGGTTAATTGCCCTTAAGGCTATCATGTTCTAAATAAAAATGAATTCGTTGAGCATTTAAATTTAAAAAAATTTTCACAAATTGTATTCCCTCTAAGGTAATGTGTTTCTGTACCTCATATGGACGTTTCAGAAGACGGTTGATGAAGCGAAAGCGATAACTGAGAATTCTTAGGGCTCTGGGAAATGACGAAAATTCGTTCAAAATATCTTCCTGTTGCGTTTGTAAATGAAAATTAGATATGTTCAGGGATTCTAAATCAGTGGGATCAAAAATACGAGGTTTGGGCCAACAGTCAGGGGGATTGACTTAGCCATGGAGGACCGTGCCACCATAATTTACTTTCCGAAAGTTCCCGAGGAGCGCATCCTCGAGTTCCAAGTACTTTGTGCTTGTAAACTGTAGAGGTTCTGACACATTGCCGAATAAGGTTTTTCAACCGTGGAATGTAAAAACCCTGTCGAATTGCTCTTAGCATTACATGATGTTCCGCGTGAAGTAAAATTTGATGCGTATATGCGATAAGAAGTTTAGCTAGTGACGATTTTTCTGGAATAATGATAGGATGGTTTTCGTTGAAACTTAATCCGGAATTATTGAGTCTGCCACCTACGCGTAGTAGTCCATTCTGATCAAGAAAGTGATTGAGAGAAAGTATTAGACTTTTCCGATTTATGGGTTGATTGCCCTTAAGGCTATCATGTTCTAAATAAAAATGAATTCGTTGAGCATTTAAATTTAAAAAAATTTTCACAAATTGTATTCCCTCTAAGGTAATGTGTTTCTGTACCTCATATGGACGTTTCAGAAGACGGTTGATGAAGCGAAAGCGATAACTGAGAATTCTTAGGGCTCTGGGAAATGACGAAAATTCGTTCAAAATATCTTCCTGTTGCGTTTGTAAATGAAAATTAGATATGTTCAGGGATTCTAAATCAGTGGGATCAAAAATACGAGGTTTGGGCCAACAGTCAGGGGGATTGACTTAGCCATGGAGGACCGTGCCACCATAATTTACTTTCCGAAAGTTACCGAGGAGCGCATCCTCGAGTTCCAAGTTCGGGGGATTCTCATCTGTCTTTACATATCTGCAATAATCAAGCTGGGTGATCTGACTAACACGATTGGCTACGAAGGTTTTCAAAATATGTGGAGGTTTCTGCAACCAGCCTAAGACAATCGAAGAATCAGTGTATGAAAACAGTTCAAAGGGGAATTTTAATCGTTTAATTAAGCTCTTCGTTATGTTATATAATAGTAATGCTCCACAGAGCTCGAGTTTCAGAATGGTTATCTTTTTCAAAGGCGCAACCTTAGTTTTCGCAACTAATAAATTACAAAAAATTTCTTCCTCAGACGTAGAGACTCTCAACTAAACCGCTCCACAATATGCCCTTTCCGATGCATCACAGAACCCATGAATTTGAGCTTGATATCGAGGTGAGAAATTTACCCATCTAGCTATTTTAATGGTTGAAATTTGTGGCAGAGTAGTCGAAAATTCGTTCCATGTTTCCAATATCTTTGGTGGTATATCTTCATCCCAATCCGATTTGCATTCCCATAGCTCCTGCGTAATAAGTTTAGCTACAATAATAATGGGTCCTAACCAGCCTAAAGGGTCTAATAAATTAGCTGTGGTCGATAAAAGTTGTCGTTTAGTAGTGGACGGTGAAAATGGTATTGTTTGTATTGAAAGTTGTGTTTGTTTTCCTTTTGCCTCTCCAGGTTATGTCCTCCTGATAAAACGTCATCTACGTAGATCTCCTCCTTAAGAATTGAAGAGGCCAATGGGTGAGTTTCTTTACAATCCTCGCTTAATTCAAGAAGTGTTGTTAGTGCTAAATACGGTGCGCTTTTAACTCCAAAGGTAACCGTTTTCAGTTAAAAAACTTTAACTGATTCGTTTGGTCTATCTCGAAATAAAATTTTCTGATAAGGTCTATCTTCTTCATGAACAAAAGTTTGGCGATACATTTTCTGAATGTCACCAGTGAATACATATTTATAATATCTCCATGACAAAACAATTTGCATGAGGTCTCCTTGAAGGGCTGTTCCTTGATAGAACTCGTCGTTTAAAGAAAATCCACTACACGTTTTCTTGGATGCGTTAAATACTTTGCGGACGAATAACTGCGTGATGTGGTAGAAAAAAACTGAAATATTTCGTCGTTGAAGGCTCCTGATGAGTTACTTATTCCATATGACCCAAATCTATATACTCTTGAAGAACTTGTTGATATTGCGCTTTTAGTTCACGATTTGTCTCGAGTTTCTTTTCCATCTCAAGGTACTGTGCGTAGGCTGTACTTTTCGGTGAACCCAAAAAGATTTCCGAGGGGTAATTTTCCTTAGAAGGGAGTCTTCTTATAAAAATTTTCACAATATACATCGTGATCTGAATCGACCTTTTCCTTTTCTACCTCCTCTATTTCCCAAAATCTTTCCATTTGCTCCTGCAGGGCAGTTTCTTCTTCTGATATGACTAAGGTGGAAAATGAATATATGTGTGACTGGGTTCAGGACCTGATAAATACCATCCCAAGTGAGATTCCCTTGCCTCTAACGTGTTCTTGATATTTGATTTTATACCACTTAGGTTAATGAAGGGTAAATAGTCGCTTCGTATAATGAGATCTATTGGACCAGGTTTGTAAATCTAAAGCTTCAATATCCGGAAGATTAGTTTTCTGTATTGGAGAGCTGAGTAGAAAATGAGCTAATCTCGGAGCAATTATTGCTTTAATTGTAATTGAAAAATCGGACCTCTTTGTTCGCAACGTGAGATTGCATATTCCTTTTGAGTTTCCTACTACCGTTCCTCCTATACCAGAAATCCTGGTATGATATGCCTCCACAGAAATTGATAATTGATGTTGAACTTTTGACGATACAAAACTCTTTTCGGATCCCGCAACGAGTAGAGCCCGAACTGTAAATAGCTCACCTGCTTGTTGTATGTAGATAAGAGCTGTCGGTAAAATTGTTATGCGTCCGTACGGAAGGGTACCTATATCAATGTGAGTTAACTTTGGTTTTTCTTTGCTGATTACATGAGTACTGTATGAAACTGTTTCCTCATTCCGTGGAGAAGCTTCCTTAAGTGCTCGAGTATTGCTCTCATCTACATGTAGTAATGTGTGATGTTTCTTTTTACAGCGAAAACAAAGAACTTTACTGGGACTTTTATATTTAAAATGATTAAGAGAAAAACAATTGGAACAATATTTATTAGCATACACAAAATTTATTCTGTACTTTACAGATAATTCCAAAAATTGTTTACATTGTTTCAATGGGTGATTCTCATTACATTTTTTACAATTTAATTTCATCCTACTTCCGTCCGCTTGTGAGTGAAATAAGTTCGACCTCGCCCCTGAGTTTTCCTTCCAATTTGGCTTCTTCATATCGAACACAGTTTCCAACATCTCGATCCTTCCTTTCAGAAAATTGCTCGTCTTTCCATGAGGCCATTTCTTTATGATTTATGAGAGAGTTTTCCCATGCCCGTAGGATATTTTCCGGCAACTTTGAGGAGCAAATATACGTTACGATAGAGTCCCATGAAGAAACGTTGAAGTCACAGGTTTTCGAAATGGCTATTTTTTCGATGGTGTCTACAATTAATCGTATGGATCTGGAGGATTCGTTCTGAGCAGTTTGTATTGACAGAATGTGTTAACTAAAATTCTTGGGTTCTCAAACCGACTCTGAAGCGCGTTCCAAGCTAACTCAAAATTTTTTCCAACTAAATCGAACCGTTTTACGATTTGGTAGGTCTCTCCCCTTACTTTGGTTCGTAGGTATTGAAGTTTTTCGACTTGCGATATGTCCTTGTTTCCCAAAACTAATGATGTAAACATATCCCTAAATTCCGGCCATTTAGTATAACCACATTCGAAAATTGGAATGTCACATGGGGGTTACCTTAAGTCGGACCTTGATTGCCGAACGACTGTTGCCTCTGTTGTATTTGTTACGCTTTGATCCACTATCGATCTGTTCGCTATCGTATCCATGAGTTTTGCTTTTAGCTTCTGATACAAGTCTGCTGCTGTTTCGTACTGTAGTGAGACTCCATCCTTGAAGTCGTTACTAACCTCACTCTTTTCGTCCATAACAAAAGCATCATAGCTTTCCATAAACCTACCCCATCTTCTCTCCATCTCTTCCTGCTTCACTTGGAGAAACGCTGGAGTCTGATCTTCCCCGCGAACATTATCGAACTCTGTACACAACGCCGTTAGTTGGTGTATATCAAATTTACACCTTCTTTTTACTGACATTGTGCGAAAACAATAAAACTACTTGAAGTATAGACTTTGTGTTATAAAAATTTAAGTACAAAATTCACGCGCGAAGAAAAAATAATTTTCCGATTTTTAATTGACCGATATAGTAATAATGAATATCAAAAAATTTCAATACAAATTCCAAAAAAATTCAAGATATGTTAAACAGCTGACTTACCGTGGTCTTTTCCTTTCCGTTCTTACCACGCGAGAAGCTTTTACCTATGTTGATTGTGTTGTTGAAAAAAGCGTTATGCGTTTTGTTGTAAACATTTTTTAAAAGGAAAAATATTCTGGTTGGTTTTTAATTTTGAGCGAGAAAAAATTTTTGTTTATTTCTATTTTTGAGCAAGTTTTATTTGTTTTTGTTCAATAATTTTGATTTTTGTTCTTCTTTTTGAAAATTTTTATGTTTTTATTACTGTGAAAAAAATTTTGCTTGTATTTTTGAGACAATTTTTATTTCGTTTTGTCCACTGCATGCAATAAATTTTGGTCCCGTTTTGTTATTATCGTTTTTATTTCTTAAATTTTTTTTGCTTCTTTCAATTCTTCTATTTTTTCTTCCACTTCTTTTTCTTGTTTTGTTTGTTTCAAAAATATCTTTTTTCAAAAATTTTCTTTACTTAGTCACTGCATTTCTGTTTCGTTTATTTAAACATTATTTAAAAAAATTTTTCCAACAATCTGTTTAAATTTAGTCACATTTCCTTTTTTGAAAAATTCTGTTTTATTTTATTTTATTTTCCACATGTATTATTTTATTCTTTTCCATTTTTTTTTCTAAAATTTTTTATTTGTTTTCAGTGTCACTGTAGTTTTGTACTAACTTTCTTGTTTGTGGTTCACTGTGTGTGTTTTTTTTTTTTGTACTTACTGTCTGGTTTACTGTTTTTTTTTCTTTGTTTTGTTTTTTGTTTGTTTTCTGTTCACAAAACAATTTGTTTCATAAAATTTTATTTTTGTGCCTATTATTTCTTTTTGTATTTTGGCCACTAGAAATTTTAATTTGGTATGGAACAATTTTATTTTATGTCCACTGTATTTTTTTCCACTATTTTGGCCACCAGAAATTTTAATTTGGTTTGAAAAAATTTTATTTATGTCCACTGTATTTTTTTCACAGTTGTTTTTTCTTTTAAATGATTTAATGAGATTTTTCAATACTTTCTGTTTGTTTTTTTCCTACTGTCTTTTTTTTTGCTTTTTCCTTTTTCTTTTTGAAGCTACCGCGCTGACAGACTTTATGCAAATGAACGAACAAAAATTTTATATCGTTTGCGTAGTCCTACTGCATTGGTGATCAATTGAAAAACACACTTTTGTTGTTTTCATTTTTTGTTCTCTTTTTTATTGTTCCTTTTTGATCCCGTTGTAATGTGTAGAGTTTTTGTTCTTTTGTGTATAGTTGATAATTATGTTAAGTTGACGTATTGTAATTATTTATGTTTCTCTCTATTGTTTCATTTCAGTGTCGTTCTAATTTTTTTGTTGTCTTGTGGAATTTGCTCGAAGCTTATTATGTGTATTTTTGCAACTGGTTTTTTTTTCCGTTTACCGTTGCCCTTTATGCGGTTTTTATTTTTATTGGTATATTCCTATCTATAGCACAAACGCGTGATACTGACCTTTTTTGGCTTTTGATCTTATTGGTGTTTTCATTTTAATATTTGTCGTTATGACGGTTTTTGCATGTTATACATATGCGTATGTAATTGCGTGATTTCTTTTTTGATTTTTTATACTTCCTACACTGTTCTCTTAGAGATTTTGTAAGTCAAAACTACAACTTCTGTACTGTACATACCTTTCTTGTTCTCTTATCTTTTAAATGCCCTTGATTGACACTTGTAACCTCTGTATTATCCTTGTTGATAACTAACCTTCTGTGTTTCCGTGCAGAATTCTTCGAATGCCCTTGACGTTAACCTTACTTCCTGGGGATGAATTTTTTGATGATCGATCTCCTGTCTCTTTTTTTCCTGTGGATGAATTTGTCGATCTTCTGTCTCTAGTTTTTGTAGATTTGGATTATAGTTATTTGATTTCTCGTCGTTCTCCTCTTGATGAAGTTGATACTGCGAAAGCCTTAGTGTAACCTGTGGATCTTATACCACTTTACGGTTGCTGGGATTGATGCTGGTAGCGCACAATCGCCAGTGATGTCTAGTGGAACTTATGACACTCTTCGTTTATTGGGGTTGATGCTGGTAACGCATAACCGCCTTTGATATCTAATGGACCTCCTGCCACTGACTCAAATCACAATCCTAGACCGCTAGGACTTGTCGAAGGACCAATTTTGTAGGCTCTAGGAGTTATCTAAACTCCTAGGGTCTAGCAAAAATGAGTTGACGAGTATTGGGATATGTATATTCCTCTTGAATTTATTGCCTTCTTGACTGGTTCTTGTCAACTTATCAACTAAACTTAGAAAATAATAGAAGGCTTTAAGAAAGTTCAAATTCATAAAATATACAACTAAAACAAGTACATATGTAAGTTAAAAATTAGACATGAGGAATTTGAATATATACAAGATATACATGGGATTATAAATATATGAGTGATTGAAAAAAAATAAAATAAGAAATTAAGAGAAAATAAAAATAATTCACAATGGGACTACACTACAAAAAATAAATGTTGAACTCGGTTCAACACTGAACATTTGCCTTGAAATGTTGTTCAACATGTTCCACATCAGGAGTTAGATGTTCTGATTGAACATCACATTGTCCAATCTCCCAAAAACGTTGAAGTTGTTCATCTAGGCCAGTATGTAGATGAGCAATCGTAATGGACTTTTCGGGTTATCCGTTGATGTTTCCCATAATCACCAAACCGAATATTATACTAAGAGCAGTCGGCGAACCTGATGGATGCGATACCTTTTCACCTAAAATGCAATGGGGAAAGATGTCAGCAAATGATGTCGATGTGGTTTGGTTTATGGTAAGCATGATCAACCAGCTCCAAATTCTGAAAGTATTCTAGCTTCTTGTTTACGATTGTATGTGATGGAATTGTGTTAGATTCGACAAGCAATAAGTATGAACTATGATTGTTCTGTTGACATCTTTAGCAAAAATTTCCAATTGCACCTTTCCTCTGGTGATACTTGTATTAGTTCCACCAACTCCACATAAAGCATTCTTATCATATGATTTTTTCAAGTGAAGCCGCTGAAAACATGATTCGGAAATAAGCGTTGACTGAGCAGCTGTATCTACAAGAGCTCTGCATGGTTGCACGGTGTTGTTCCTATCACTTACTATAATTACTGCCGTTGGGAGAAGTGTAGTTTGATTTGTTATAGTCCGTTGACTTGAATTTACCGTAATCGAAGAGAAGCCATTAGTATCGTCACTTGACCGTTCGGCGTTGCCCTTTAATGTGTTGGTATTAACATGCAATAATGTGTTGTGTTTTAATCCACAAGTTCTACAGGAACTGGATTTACAGTCCCCAGAAAAATGCTTTTCCTTTAGATAGTTGAAACAAAACCCACTTTTGAGAACGATATTCTTGCGTTTTCCGATATCTAGATCCTTAAAATGTTGGCATGCAAACAAAAAAGGATCCTTTTAGCAGACGGGACACGATTGAGTTGTTGCTGTCATTGTGACAATTTTTTTAGTCTTCTTAAACTTTGTTGACTGATTAGGTATTTCTAAACTTTTCAACTCTATTACACGATTTTCCAAAAAATTTAACAACTGCCTATCAATATTATTCTGCTGACGATACCATAGAGTAATTGTTTCACGATCTAACTTCTCCCTTATCAAGAATAGCAATAGTGGATCCCATGAAGCCACAAACTCATATAAAACAGAAAGAGCATTATAGCACTCAATAGTGTTGTTGCAAAATTGTCTAACCTCAGACAAAGTGCCATTCTTGACTGAAGGCTGTGTCAACAGTAGTCTAATATGCGTTTCCTTTATGTGATCTGTCATACTTCTTCTTAACTAGTTCCCAAGCTATTCTATAATTACTGTTCGTAGGAGTCAAATTGATTATCAACGATGCTTTACCTTTGAGTTTCGTCTGAATGTACTCTAGTTTCTCTGCGTCCGATAAATTTGTTCTAGCGTCAACCATGGCGTTGAACAAATCCCTGAGTCGTATCCACTTTGATAAATTGCCATCAAAATTTGGATCTCAATTTGTGGCAAACGAATATTCGAATTGTTGTTATTATTACCTGCATCATGCATGCTATATGACTGCAAATTAACGACCGATGTCAATGTTGTTGACATTTTTTGTAATGCCGTCAAATCAGTATTCAGCTCCTTCAATTACAATGTTATCTAAACTCTCCTGACTAAATGATGAAAATATAGATTTGGCAGCAAAATACAGCTCCTCAATTTCATTACGATATGCATCTTCTTTCTGAATATCAAAATCTTTATCGCATAAGCAATCAATTTCATCTTGAATGTCCTTGCATTTCATAGAAACATTTTGAAATTCATCAATACGTACCTTTACATCATTGTAATTCACATTTTGGCCAAATATAAAGTTATACAATTTAATGATTGATTTTTCAATCGTGTGCGTTTCTTCTTTAATTGTTCCATTTTGAAAAAGTTTACAATTGCCGAAATGTTTTTTATTATTACCGAAATTCCCGGTTATTCAATGTCATTCTTTTATTCATACGCACACCCTGTTCTATAGTCCAGGCACTTTAAATCAATATCAATATTAAGCCAATTCACAAATCAACGGGTTCATGCTATTGACTTAGCAAATCTCACAAACTTGTAAACTTCATTTGGGCACACTATTTTCAATATCAATAATTAGCGAATTCACAATTAAAGACGTTGCCAATATCAGCAAATCACACAATATTGTAAACTTCAAGTTTTGAATGCACTGATTTAAAGTTTCCAAACTATGATTCAATTATATTTCGGTTACAGATGCACTGCTCATACATTCACATTTCAACTTTTAACTGACTCTTCATATCAACACTGTATACGATCTTTCATTGTCTTTTACCTTTCGCACTTGCACTTTTCCCCTCGTGATTGAAATCTCTTGTATGTAGAAATTTCATTTATTTAACACTTTTCGCTTTCCATGTATGTTGGCACTTTCTGTCTTATGCATTTCGCAATAAACACTTCTAGACACTCATGTATGTAAGTTATATTCTGTATGTATGACAAAATGTAATTATCCTCGGTCCGTATGTATGTACGACACACGTATTATGACGATCACTCTTAATGCTGGTTTTCCCCATATAAGACACTTGAACATGTATACTCTTTATCGTGTTGATGCTTGCGAATTTGAATTTTGAAATACAATAAGAAAAACTACCACGTTTGTTCGACGTGTATGTATTGTCTTTGTTATCATGCAAATTATCCAAAAATTCGTTCTTCACTTCACTTTACACAACCGTAACTGGGTCGATTGGACCAAAATTATGTTCGATTCTTTAGGGGACTGTATCAAATTAAATTAAACACGGAGGTTTTGAAGTTGAAATAGAACATAAAAATATTTTTTTACTGGTTTTCTATTATACACGTTACATATATAAAGTTTTATTCAAGTTTAGTGGTATCAAGTGTTGGTCTTTGAATAATTGTCTGTTTTATACTAAAATTCTTGTACATTGTGAAGGAGTTATCAAAGTTACAAAAATTGATATTCACAGTGTTGTAATATTATGTATGTATTAAATATTAAAATTGAGTTTGAGTTTTGATTAAACAATAACATATCAGCAAATAATGACCACAATCATAAACATTTTGTAAAGAAACTCCAACGGAGAATCTGCTTTTTTCAAAACTACAACATTTTTGTCCCTATCTCCTTCTATTTCTGGTACAGTTTTTAACTTGCTCGTCTATTGCATTCTGTTTTGCAATATATGAGGCCCATTTCATTTGTATCCTATGGATATCGTCTAAGCGCCCAGACATCAAAGTGGTAAATCTTTAGTTCACTGCAGTCGTCGGTGTGATTGATGGTGGCTGTGGTGTTGGTGATGATCCTAATGATGGAGGTACTGGCGGTGGTGATGTTGTATTTAATGGGGTCACCTCTTGTTGAGGAAACCATTGAGTGACATAGTATGGAGTTTGTAAGTGATCTGACGGCTTTTGACTAAAATCTTTGTAGAATTTCTATATTAGAATTGCTTGCAGTTCCCCATAACTCTATTCCGTAGGTCCATATTGGCTTTAAAACAGTTTTCAGAAGCAGCACTTTGTTTTCCAGAGAAAGCTGAGATTTCCGACCTAATGGCCAGTACATTTGTTTAAATTTAGCATCAAGTTGTTTTCTTTTGGCCTTAATGTAACTACTCCATGGTAGTCGTCTATCCAGGTGAAGCCCAAGATGTTTGACTTTATTCTTACTAGGAATTTCGATACCATTTAAAAGCACAGGAGGACAGGTCTGTTTCCTTAATATAAATGTGATATGAGAAGATTTTTGTGTGTTGACAACAATATTCCATTCATTAAGACAAGATTCAAGAATATCTAGCTGTATTTGTAGTCTATTTTAAACTTCGAACGCTATTAAATCTGATGATAAAAAGATAAAACACGACCAAGAACGCTGCTCTGAGGAATACCGGCTTCAATTTGATGCATTTGGAACATATTGCTGTTAATTTTGACGTTCAAATATCGATTACTCAAATACGATAAGAAAACATGTAAAATGTGGCAGGGAACAGCTGCTTTAACTTATATAACAACCCTGCATGACAGAGTTTATCGAAGGCCTGTTGTATATCTAAAAATACAGCGGAACAGTATTTCTTCTTTTCAAGAGCATATTCAGGGGTAACATGTTTTAGTCGAAAGCTACATTGATTGTCCGGAATTATCTTGTTTTTTCCAGAACCGGTAGTAAGCGATTTAATAGGAACCATTCAAATATTTTTGAAAAAATTGGCAGTAGGCTAATTGGCCTATAGGAAGATATATTATTTATTGCCTGGTTTCAAAACCATTATTATCTCAGAACTTTCCATTGGGATAGAAAATGCTGCAATCTTAATATTGCGTTAAATATTAACGTCAGGAAAATTATTCCTTTTCTTGGTAAGCATTTGATAGCAGTTGCATCTATTTTATCATAACCTGGGCTCTTTTTGTTGTTCAACGCCACTACTTCCGCTTTGGTTTCATTTGGCGATATACTTTTTAATAGGAAATTCATTTGGCACGCCACATCTAAAAAATTTAGAATGCTATTATCATCTACATTGATGGAGTTTGGTTTAAACGTTTGCTTCAAATGATCTGCAAAGGCTAAAGATTTCTCCACGTAATTTCTACACCATATGCCAAACTAATTTTTGATCGGAACGTTAGTTTTTGCAGGACGTTTTAGATATTTGGTAGCATTACACAGCTCAAATTCTTTGTTCTTATTATGTGGTTTTGAATTTTTTTAAAAACTAACCAATATTTTCATTTTTTCCTTCGCCAAGAATTCTGAGCGCAGTTTAATAGTCAGATTCCAATTTGTTTTGTCAGTTGGATTTCTTGTACGATGCCAAATTTTTCCCAACCGCCTCGATTGTCTTATCAGTTCCCTTGCTCTTGCTGACGCTGGAACTTTAGATCCTGTACTCTGAGAAAACTTCAAAGTGGGAGTAGATAAAACAGCAGCTTCGTGTATGGAGGAAGTGAGTATTTCAACTGCGTCATCCAAATCATCCCCGGATTTGATCGCCATGTTGAGGCTTAAATTATTTTATATTAGCCGACTAAAGAGTTCCAAATTAGTGTATCTCTTAATTAATTTAATCTTATTTGGAACTATCTTTACGTTGGCATTGTAGTTGACAATGAGTGGAGTGTGATCGGAACTAAGACTATCATCGTTTAAGATATCAAGAGAGTACCTGGAAATACCATCATAAACTACGAAATCAAGTAGATCCGGAATTTTGGTGGGGTCTGAGGGCCAGTAAGTTCGACTATTTCCTGATAAGGTTTTAAGGTTGTTTCGTAAAATACATTCATATAGATTTTTAACTTTAGGATTAATTAGTCTAGAGCCCCACCAGGGATGTTTGGCATTGAAATCCCCTGCAACTATGAAACAATGTCCTAAACTCTAGAAAAAACTTTCGTAATCATCAGATTTTACGCTATGCCTAGGTGGAAAATAAATCGAATAAATATTTTATATTTTTACACCAGCGGCTTGCAAGAAGTTCTTACAGGTTTCTACAGCAACTTCGTAATGAATAGTCGATTTTATAAATAAGCCAGCTCCAGCATGAGATTTGTTATCAGGATGTTTGGTGAAAACAAAATCGTATCCTTTAATTCTAACGTACGATCTGTCAGTTAAATGCGTTTCTGATATAAGGAAAATGTCAATGTGTATAGACTTCATAAAAAATTTAGTTTAATTTAGTTTATTTATAATTCCATTTGTATTACATACAGCTAATCTCAGGTTTACTTGCATAATTTGTTTATAAGGAGTGCCATCATGTTCATTAGCGTCTTGGTTAATTCAATTTGCTTATTTAAAAGATTTTCTATGTTTTTAAAAATACTGTTGTTTACATTCTGGCTTTCAACATTTGCATATGTTTCACCAGGTGTAAAATTATTGGGATTGGTATAAGTCCTACCTTGTGACCGTTTATAGTTTGGGTGTAAACTAGGAAAGTTATTCTCATTAAGTGGAAATTGGTTATGTACAACTGGCCGCCTATCAGCTAACCTCTTCTTTAAAAGCTTTTGGTAAATTTCTATAGCTAAGAGGGGTTTCACATTTGACACATATGAACGGCTTTTTACAATATGATATCGTGTGCCCATACTGCTGGCATCAGTGACATTGGACAATTTCGTTAGTACTTTTAGGAGCTTCAATTTGTACGACGTATCGGTTAATTTCGCGTATTTCAAATACTTTTTTATTATTTGGGCTCGGATCGATATCCACGTAAAACATTGGTAAGGGATTTTTAGAGAATTTGCTTTTTACGTTAGTAACAAACCTCACAGCATGACCTTTAAGTAGAAGGTCGGCTTTTATATCTTCTACATTAGTAGTATGATGCAGACCTTTGATGATGAATCTGTAAGCACGATCACTTTTTAACTGGTAAGTATGATAACTTAATTTGTTGGAGTCAAAATATTTGGTTAACTTCGGATACGCATCAACCGACTTTATATTAAGTTTAACCTGACCGTCATTTAAACTTTTATAATTAAAATCACTACCACTGCATCACACTACAAATGCATTTGATCATTTTATTTATATTTGTCACATTATTCACAATAGGTGGCGGTTTAATAAATTTCTCATTTTCCATATTATCATCATCATTATCAATTTCTTCATCATCTGCAAGTGTAGCAAATTTATTTACATTCGAACAACCAGGCTCATCAAATCTCTTATCCTTTTTTCAATATTTGTTGGTTTCAAAAATTTTTTTCGTTTTCATATTACATTTTGCCAGTTAAGCAAATTATCATCACTTGAACTGGAATCATCATCACTACTTGTTTTCGTTCTTAATCCCTAATAAGGTATAGAGATTAAGAAACTTGATTGACCAGTTAGTGTATTTGTTTTTTATTTGATCTTCTTTCTTGTTTGTTTTTGGCTAATTGTTTACAAATTCTTTTTCATTATCAAACTGTTCTTTTTTTATTTAGTAAATTATTTGTATATTTTAGAATTTTTTGTTTTATTTTTTATTTCGTTTGGTTTTGAAAATACTAAAGTTGCAGAAGACTTCTGTTCACTTTGAATGCACAATCACGAATGGGTGTATATTTAACATAAAAAACTGAGTTAGGTGCTGTGTTGTGATAAAAAGTAAAATATTTTAAGTATGTATCCCAAGCACACATGTTCTCATTTAAGTACGCTCTAACGTACTCATTAAACACTCTATTACTACGCTCTGCGGTTCCTACCGTTTCGTGAAAATTTTAAATCGACCCTCAGATATTTACACAGTTCTGTAATTTATTATATTAATAGATTACAATATTAAATTTTAAACTAATACATACACTTGTGTTTTTTGTATTAACAAACCAACAGGTGAACAGTTGTATAGAAATTTCCAGTTCTTTCTCCTTTGGCGTCTAACACGTAAAAGAAAAATCCAAAAGAAGGCTATAAATGTCATTTTAGTTTTTGCATGGTTGCATTGAAGTGCAGGAGCACTGGTGACTTGAAGTGCAGTAGCACTGTTGTAATTTTACGGTGTGTGACAAATATGTTAAACGACGTAATAGGCCATTTACACTACAGCGAAATCTAGTAGATTAGATTTCAAATCTAGCTCAAAATCTACATCGTTTACACTGGATTTATTTGACAGTAGCAAGATTTAATTTTAATAACAAAAACAGCTGACTGAAATCTAAAAGAAAATAATAATATTTTAGTTTAACCCTAATCAAGTCAGGAAAAAATTTCACAAATCCAGTCAAAATGTGTCTCAGAGGCACATACAAAGAATTTACGTATTAATTTTGTTAACTTATTTTTATTTTATTAAATTTTTTCTTCTCAGTTACATAAATGAAATATTATTTATTTATTTTCGCATTTTAAGCAAACTAGAACTTTTGAACAATGCTCGTTGCAAGTATTTTTGTGGTAAATACTGCAAGACTGCTTACACATTCTGCATATCTTCGGTGGGCACATATAACATCTACGTCGCATATCTGTCTGCCTTGGCTGGTTTGAGAATTCATCCTCGTGTTGTATGGACCGAACATTGGACAAATTATTTTTATTTAATTTTAGAAGACTACGGCAAATAATGGGTGCCAGAACTCTTCGTAACTCATTATACCTAATTAAAACTCATTATTATATTTAATTTTGTTGTTCACCAACAATAGAAGTAATAGTTAGCGTTCCCATATGTGCCTTATAGACACATTTTGACATGATTAAGAACAGTTTTGATTGAAACAAAATAAAAAATAAAAAGAAATTAATTTATTACTTGAAGTTTGTAAATTCTAAGTAAAATAACTGAAAGTAGGAATTCAAGAAGCAGTAAGAACTAGAACCTATATTTAAGGAAGTTACATGACCAAGTGAAATATATGTCGGAGAGGCACATGTCGACTTGATTAGGGTTAAATTGAAATGTCATTTTTTTTCCTTCTCAGCGTTGTATTTTTTAGTACTATTTGGTAAAACACATAGTTGCATTTCTATTTTTACTAGATTTTGAGTAGATTTTGCCGAAATCTACTAAATAAGTAGATTTTGTTTTGTATGGGAAATCTAGTTAAAATCAACTAGATTTGGCTCGAAATCTCATAAGTACTAGATTTCGCTGTAGTGTAAATGGCCTATAACATAGCCCCCTCCGTAAAGTTCGTAGCGTTAGCAGAAGTTTACGATTTTACATCGAGTTTGGCCAGTTTAACTACAGGTCGTGTGAACAGGCCTTGTTTCGTCTTTACTAATTCACTTCTTACGGCGCCATCCTTACCACGGTGCAGATCTATTACCACACCCTTTAGCCACTCATTACGTTTAGCATTCTCGTCGACTATTATGATAATATCACAAAATACTATTTGCTGTAACGAATTATCATACCACTTAGTATGCCTGGTCAAGCTTGGTAGGTACTCTCGTATCCAACGCTTCCAAAACTCATTCGCTATCATACTCGTTAGTCGGAAGTTTTTGCTTAAAGCCACACCACTGCTCTGAGGGCTAGCACGTTCTCGTATTCCACTAGAAGATCCTAACAAGAAGTGATTGGGTGTTAATGCCTCTGCGTCCGGAGATTCGGGTGGAACGTCAAGGGTCTCGAGTTTAAAATATTTTCAACATCAGCCAGTGCTGCTCTCAACTGTTCTTCACGCAGGCCTCTGTTAGGCAATATGTCCGTCAATATGGATTTCACTGATCGGACCATCCTTTCCCATGCACCTCCCATGTGTGGAGACGCTGGAGGTATAAACTCCCACTCAATAGTTGGAAACTTGCGCTCAATTTCGTTTGATGAAATTTTTTCTACTTCCTCTATAAGTATACGACTAGCTCCTCTGAAATTGGTGACGTTGTCAGATAAAATTTTACGAGGTGTACCTCTGCGACAAATGAACTGCTTAAGCACTAACAGGAAAGAATCTGTAGACAATGATGGAGCAATTTCCAGATGTACCGCCCGCACAGTCATATATGTAAAAACGACGCCCCAACGTTTCTCCCTACGTCGGCCAACAACAACTTCCAGGGGGCCAAAATAATCAATGCCAGTGTCTTTCTGCTGGAAGGTCTCCCATTGCGGGGGCTTTTGGAGCAGCTCTTCGAATTTTGCAGTATTGGCAGTTTTGGCTATGTCACGCACTGCAGCTCGTAAGCCAAATATAAAGAAATTCTGCCTTATTTCATTTACTATTATTTCATTGTGTTGATGATGGTATTTGCGATGAAAATAATCTATTATTAAGTTTGTTGTTACATGTTTTCGAGGTAGTATCATGGGTCTTTTCAAGTTGACAGGTATATTCTCTATTGCATCAATTCTGCCCTTGATTCGTAACAGCGCAAACTCATCCAAATATGGAGTTAGTTTAAACAAAATACTTTTTCTATCTAAATGGTTTTTACTTTTGAGCTGTCTGACCTCGTCTGGAAAGGCTTCTTCTTGGCACATTTTAATTATAAGAAACTCAGCTGCGTCTATCAAAGTGTTTTCGATGAATGGTTTAAAGTCTGTACATACCTGTTTAGATTTAAGAATTTTACGCAGAAATTTTAGAATTATCATCTGGCACCTGCGAAGCTTTTCCCAGCTGCTAAAACGTGTTGGGTCAGCCGTAATTAAAGAGAACGTCGGTTTCGGTTTCTTCAAGACGGTGTGACATAAAACTTCACTCGAACTTTCCTGATGAATAATTTCAGATGTGGGCCAGGCATCTGTGTTGTGGCTTAGAAACAGCGGCGCACTGAACCAGCGACCTTTTCTATCTAAGTCCGGCATAACTTTCCACTTGGTAGCGTCGTCTGCGACATTTTGGGATGATGGAACCCATCTCCATTCTGAAACATCTGATTCTTCCAAAATTTCGCCGATTCGAACAGCCACAAATTGTTGAAATTTCCTTGCATCGGAATTGATCCAGTATAAAACATCTTTCGAGTCAGACCAAAACACTCGGCGTTTTATTTTCAGAGATAACTCATTACAACAGAATTTGCAAAGACGTAGTCCAAGTATAGCAGCCATTAACTCCATTTTGGGCACTGATATGGGTTTCAAGGGTGCCACTCGTGTTTTGGAGGCTACAAGTGAGCATATTACCTGATTGTCATACTCGGCACGTAAGTAAGCAACAGCAGCGTATGCGTATATGCTAGCATCGGAGAAGATATGAAGCTGTACGTTATTTGACTTGCTTACCACCGGATAGCATCTTGGGACATTCACCATGGAAATGTTTTTTAACAATTTTATCCATAGTCCCCATTTTTCTCGTTCGGCTGCTTGTATTTTTTCGTCCCAGTTAACCTTCGACCTCCATATATCTTGTAAGAGTATTTTGGCGTGTATAACAACGTTTCCCAGTAGACCAAGTGGATCAAAAATAGTCATTACTACTCGAAGTACATCTCGCTTCGTAGGGTGCATATCTTCATCAAAAATGTTTGTATTAAAATTTTGAAAAAATGTCAAATTGTCTTCTGAGGGGTCCCACCACATACCTAGGACCTTTTCATATTTATTTTGCTGATCTACAAAAACCTTCTGCGAATTTTCATTGGTTTTGTCTAGGCTGCCTAATACCTTTTGTGAATTCGAGAGCCAATTGCGCATTTCGAAGCCGCCATCTAAATGTATTGTTCGGACTGCTTTGGCCAACTCAATCATCTCATCTTCAGTGTCCAAATTTTGTAGCCAATCATCAACAAACGTATTATTTAGGACGGCTTGTACAGTTGCGGGATGTTTCTCTGCGTACATTTCAGCGTTTTTATTTTTAATATAATTTGCAATAGACGGAGAACATGATGCACCAAACGTCATACCGGTCATTGCATAAACATCAATCGATCGGTAGAAATCACCTCCTCGCCATAGGAATTGTTGAAAACGTTGGTCTTCCTTTCTGACACGGATCTGGTGAAACATTTCACGAATATCGCCGGTAATGGCGATTGGCGTTGCACGAAATCGAATTAATATACCTACTAATGATTTGAGTAAGTCCGGCCCTTTTAGTAATACAGAGTTTAATGAAATATTCTCGACGGCGGCAGCTGCATCCCAAACTATACGACGCTTGCGTTTGTTTTTATTTTCTACTACAAAAATTGGAATATACCAAGATTCGCCATTGTTGTGAATTTCACTTGATATAAATTTTCGAATATACCCATTTGTCTCATAGTCTATCATTTTCTGAACTAGAAATGTTTTCAGTGATTCGTCACGCTGCATCTTTGCTTCTAAACAAGCCAGTCGTCGTTTTGCCATTGGGAGTGAATTGGGTAAACATATTTTATCGTATTTCCACAACAAACCAGTTTCCCATCGTTTTTCATTACATGAATATTTAGCAGTGCTTTCTATAATTAGTCTTGCCCGGTTGTCATCTTTTGACCACAATGGATTTTGATTCAGTTTAACACCTACTGAGTCCAAAGAGAAATAATCCTTCAACATTTCATCTAATCCGTCGACGTTGGAATTACATGAGCAAATATGTAGCACTTGTTGTTGTGAAGATTCACCCGCATGTCGTCGTCCGTACACCCCCCATCCAATTCGACATTTGGTTGCAATAAGTCCTTCTTTAGAATACTCTCTTATTTCAAGAGGTACGCACAACTTTGCATTATCGAGCCCGATAAGAATTTTGGCTTTTGCAGAGGTGTATGGCAAAATTGGCAAATCCCTTAAATGTTCATATTTAACAATTTGTGCCTTCGTTAAAGTTTGCACCGGTAAATCTAGTTTTGTAATAGTGCGCACGTTATTTAACAATAACTTAGAACTTTGTTCTCGATCAGAAATATATAAAGAAACTACCTTTGAATTATCTTCTTTCTGCGTTATTTCACCCGTCCATTGTAAACACAACTCACTAGCAGGACCATCTAGTCCTAATTGTTCAGCTAGTTCGCTTTCGATTAAAGAACACGATGCTCCTTCATCAATCAATGCGTAGGTATTAATAGTGTACCCATTGGCAAAGAGTTACAGGAATATATTTGAAAAGAACCTTTTACTCAGTATGGAACAGAATAGCTTGATTGGTACTGGTAGGTTTCTGGGTTTGTTGCTGGGCTATATTAAGTTTATGCAAGAGCGAATTATGTGGCATTTTGCAACCATCTACTCCACATTGACGTTTAGAATTACATCTCCTAAGATGATAATTTCTGAAACAGCGCAACCACAAATTTTTTTCACAAATGAATTTCCATCTTTCGTTTACAGTCAACGCTACAAATTCTGTGCACTCAAAGAGGCAATGATTATTATGACATTTTAAACAGGATGTTAGTTGTGCACTAGGTTTGTCTTTATTGAGGATGTCATGTACCAAGATGCGTTCCTTTCTTAAATTATTTCTTTCTCTTACATACGACGAAAATGTTGTTACCTGGGATGCACATGTTGCTAAATTAAAAAGCCATGTATCAAAACAAACAATGTCAACCTTTTGTAACGTTATTCGATATCTATCCCAATCTAATTTTAAATCAGCTGGTAATTTTTCAATTAACTCACTAAGTAACATAGGATCATTTAAATAATCAGAAAGACATTTAAATAATCGACAGGCGACTAATATTTGCATTTGCGTTATTTAAAGTACCAACGGAGTGTAAGCAATTATTTCCAAGAGTAAAACCCGTGGACTGTGGAAGATTTATGACAGAATTTTTTTGATTAATTGTATCATTTCGGTTAACATTGGTGGTAGTAAAATTGCCGGGAACACTGTTTGTTGCTTGGTCTAACATTATCGAACTAGAAGCAGCCGGTAGAAAAGAATTTGGCGCCGATGATACGAGTGAACGATGCTGTATGTCATTGTTGTTGGCCACACTCGTAATAGTAAGAGCTGGAATAGGTGACGTTATATTTGCGTTTGAAGCTATTGAGCCTGTTGCGGTTTCTCGAGAACGCTTAACAGGAGGAGCTTTACGCACAAGACCAGAGCGTGTGGTTGCTGGAGCAATTTTGAAGGAGAGATTACTTACTTGAGCTGACCCTTTTGAAACAGACGTTACTGTGACTGTTTTTGCATCCATGACATCGGTTGCAAGATTTGCAACGGTAGCTGTATCTCTTGTGGGTGAATCTATTACCTCGGCAGATAGAACAGCAGTTGTTGCGGAGTTTGCTGGCGTGTCGGTTGAGACGGTGGGTCGGTTCTGATCTAAGTCTTCCCATGTGGTAGACATATTAAGAGTTAAATGTTCGGTCGCTTGGTTTGTAGCAAGAAAAAATTATCAACACGTATAATAAGCTGTTTTACTGCAGCTAAAATCTGCAATTTATTATATTAATAGATTACAATATTAAATTTTAAACTAATACATACACTTGTGTTTTTTGTATTAACAAACCAACAGGTGAACAGTTGTATAGAAATTTCCAGTTCTTTCTCCTTTGGCGTCTAACACGTAAAAGAAAAATCCAAAAGAAGGCTATAAATGTCATTTTAGTTTTTGCATGGTTGCATTGAAGTGCAGGAGCACTGGTGACTTGAAGTGCAGTAGCACTGTTGTAATTTTACGGTGTGTGACAAATATGTTAAACGACGTAATAGGCCATTTACACTACAGCGAAATCTAGTAGATTAGATTTCAAATCTAGCTCAAAATCTACATCGTTTACACTGGATTTATTTGACAGTAGCAAGATTTAATTTTAATAACAAAAACAGCTGACTGAAATCTAAAAGAAAATAATAATATTTTAGTTTAACCCTAATCAAGTCAGGAAAAAATTTCACAAATCCAGTCAAAATGTGTCTCAGAGGCACATACAAAGAATTTACGTATTAATTTTGTTAACTTATTTTTATTTTATTAAATTTTTTCTTCTCAGTTACATAAATGAAGTATTATTTATTTATTTTCGCATTTTAAGCAAACTAGAACTTTTGAACAATGCTCGTTGCAAGTATTTTTGTGGTAAATACTACAAGACTGCTTACACATTCTGCATATCTTCAGTGGGCACATATAACATCTACGTCGCATAACTGTCTGCCTTGGCTAGTTTGAGAATTCATCCTCGTGTTGTATGGACCGAACATTGGACAAATTATTTTTATTTAATTTTAGAAGACTACGGCAAATAATGGGTGCCAGAACTCTTCGTAACTCATTATACCTCATTGTAACTCATTATTGTATTTAATTTTGTTGTTCACCAACAGTAGAAGTAATAGTTAGCGTTCCCATATGTGCCTCATAGACACATTTTGACATGATTAAAAACATTTTTGATTGAAACAAAATAAAAAATAAAAAGAAATTAATTTATTACTTGAAATTTGTAAATTCTAAATAAAACAACTGAAAGTAGGAATTCAAGAAGCAGTAAGAACTAGAACCTATATTTAAGGAAGTTACAACAAGACCAAGTAAAATATGTATCGGAGGGACATGATTAGGGTTAAATTGTAATGTCATTTTTATTTCTGCTCAGCGTTGTATTTTTAAGTACTATTTGGCAAAACACATAGTTGCATTTCTATTTTTACTAGATTGTGAGTAGATTTTGCCGAAATCTACTAAATAAGTAGATTTTGTTTTGTATGGGAAATCTAGTTAAAATCAACTAGATTTGGCTCGAAATCTCATAAGTACTAGATTTCGCTGTAGTGTAAATGGCCTATTACATAACACCGACTTATCATGTTGTTGTATTGGTTTATGTTGTTGTTTTTGTTGATGCTTATGGTTGTATTTGTTTTTTCCACGCTGTAGGGCTGCTACCATCGAGTTCTCTGCTTTTTCACCATGTATGTTGGCCATATTTTCTTTTGCCATTTCAATACTCTTGGCAATTTCCAAAGCCTTCGACCATTCTATTGAGCCTTCACTCAATAATCTTTCTTTTACATTTTCGTAATTATCAGACAGGCCACAAATAAAAATATCTTTGACAAGGCTTAGTGTGCCGAAACCGCAAGTATTACTTAGATTTTCCAAGACAGTTGCATACTGAACTATTGACTCCTCTGTTTTTTGTCGGCGGGTAAAAAACGTATGTCGTTCCATGGCCAAATTTACCTTCGGTATGAAATGTTGTTCAAACAGTTTTAGTAAATTCTCATATTTAACAGAATCGATGTCCTCATTAAACGAGTTAAAAACCTCGAGGCACTGCGGTCCCATATTGTGCAACAATAACGCCAACTTCCTCTTATCGGACTGCAAATATAAATTGGAAGCCAATAAGTAGACTTAAATTGTTTGCTCCAATTTTTCCATTCAACGGCTACGTTATGTGCCTTTATGTTAAACGGTAACATGGTAGAGGCAAACATAACCTCTTTTTCCGCTGGCACGTTGTCCGGCATCTTATACAATTGTTTTAATTTATTTTATTAAAAAAAAAAAACCTAAACGTCAGGACGTATTTTCCTTTTAAAACTATTTTGTTTTAATAGTTCTCTTTTTTTTATTATTGTATTTTAAAAGTTATATTTTCTATTTTAAAGTTTGCACACCTGACACCATATTATAATTGTCTATCTTGTTTTCAAAAAGAACATTTTATTAATAATTCAAAAGGAGTACATTAGTGATATTAAAAATATAGTTACTACATACTATTAAAATATCGGTTATTAGTTACACACATTAGGGTGGTTAGTATTTATGTAACAATCACAATGTCCACCAAGAATTGGATCGTTATGATATATCCGCATTAATTTTGTCTTCTCATCCTCTTCACTGATAGGTTCTATGGCTTCCGTAAGAACAATCTCTAAAGATTCTAGTATTCCATTTCCAGAACTCTTAAATTCCTGAATTTTAAAAACTGTAAAAGATATGTCATTTTTAGGCCATTCTGCCCTGCCAATTCCTTGATTGTTGGCTTCAGTTTCTAACCTCGAAAGAAATAGTCTAAACTAAACTTCGTTAACAAACTCTGAAGGCCAGACTTTCTCCTTAGCCTTTGTGGTTAAAAAAAAGAAACTGTCTTTTCTTAGAAGGAATTTAGGTTTTTATTAACGCTTCTTGCTTTTTTGAAATTCAAACTTAAACTAAAATGACCAGAAGGTCTTTAATGAGTAAAAACAAAGAGATTCACTTAACTACTCAATTATAATACAAAAAAAAAAATCAAATAAGGAACTTCATTATTCATAAATAAAAGAAAATTAGAGTGTTCTCTCGTTACACCGAAGAAAAATAATAGTTAAATACATATAACAAAAACTTAAATAAAAATAAAGTGGAAGTCGCTTCAAAATGCTCCCCCCTGAGAGTGGCAAGAGCATCTTCTCTATACTCCAGACACGATCCATCCAAATGCAAATGGTTGGGCGATTGGTACATCGAGGGACGACTGCTCAATATCAGGCTTTAATATCCTTCGAGCGACATCACTACCCAATACACCGTCAATCTGATTACAGGAATCAAAAAATAGATGTGCTAGGGGCTCATATTGCCGAAAATGTTGAAGCAATGAAGCATCCAAAATTGGGTCCGGCATATCAACATCTAGGCGTTCCTGTATGGGTAGGTCCATCACGAACGAATCCTGTTTTTAATGGGGAAAACTTGGCTCCAAGATAAAACGACCGTATACCTTTCCCCGATATCTTATTGGCCTAAATTCCGAAAGTATTTTAGCCACATCCCACAGGATATAGGAACGCTTTGCTTTTCTGTCTAACAAAAATACTGTGAACATCTTCTCACCTTCAAAATTAAGATTCACTCTCACGATAGACATGATTGACAAGATGTCGTTATCGATGTTTGTGTTGACACCTCTTTCTTAACAGGGGTAGAAGCCTTCTGACGGTTTGCTCGTGGTGGAGTTTGGGTAGCCTGGCTGACTAGAATTCTGTTTGGATGAGTCGGAGTCTCGGTTGCAGCATTGAGGAATACCTTTTTTACGGCCCCTTGTGATGTTTGTTTTTGGTAATAGGGGTTTCTTCAAGATGAAGTTAATCGGCCAGAGTTGCCAATTGAATGTCCTCTAGTTGAGGGGTCGCGGCTTGAGGAGTTGCCACTGGTGTTATTGATGAAGTGACTGCAGAATCTTGATCGGCCACAGGTTTCTCACGAAGAGGTTTGCGTACACGTCATTTTTCGTTTCTCCTGGGTGTAACAGAGTGTGATGAAAAGCATTACAAGGCTGCCCATCAACTATCGCAGCACATCGTTTTGTCGAAGGGCACTCATTTCGAAACTAATTGTAAGCGAGGAATTACGGCAAAAACCTTTAACTCGTTCCGTTTTCCAGAGCAAACCAACACTAAGATCTCTAAAAGGCTTGCAGTACTGCAGGGGATGGCTGACGTGACAAATGTGACAACGTGGGCGCTTCTTCATCTCCATATAGGTTTGATTTTTTGTTGGGGATTTTGATAGATTATTTGGTAGATTTTGGTGGGAGTCCACTTTCAATATTGTTAGCTGGTAGCAAACATAATTTTACAACTGGACGTAAAATTTTACCATTCTTTGTGAGAACTTCAGCAACTCTTATTTTGCTGTCTCGACCATAGATAACGTTGGTAACGCGACCAAGGAGCCACTGGGTAGGTGGTAGAAGGACTTCTTTCACTATCATAATATCGTTTGGTTTAAGGTTGTCGCGTTCCTTCTGTATTAAACAGAAAAAATAGCCGGCGAAGTGGAACAGTTTGCGAGAAATAAAAAGACGTGTTACCTTCTACAATGTTCAAACGGAAGAAAGAAAAATTTATTGACGATTCATTTGACAATGCATAAAATGCAGTGCTGTATAAAATATTACATTCTTTTAACACCCTTCCGGAATATTTATTTTATACAAATATGTACATATGCAAATTAAATATAACAAAAACAATTATTTATTTAAAAAAATTAATTTTTTAATGTTGGGAGTCTAAGTGACAACTGAACTTGTTTTATTGAAAGTAAAAATTACAATGTTTCTTATTTTACTACCCTATCGTTACACCTGCTTTTTAAATGATCACGCCACTAATATAATTCTGGAAAGTGCACCGAATATGACACCCAGACATTCCGTCAGTATTTTTGATTTAAAGATATTTCGTGTTAACTTATACACTAAGAATAGAATTTACTCTAACCTAAGTGACATATATATCTATATATAGAGATTCATAAATGAAATATACAGTATCTTAAAAAAAAACTACTAATAAAATTTAGTTCATAATGCATAGTTTTTAGAGTATTATTACTAATATAAATGAAAAAAAAACTTCCAAATGCTCTATCTTTGTTTTCATCCTTCTTTTCTCTTTCCTTTTTGTTTCTATAAACTACTACCGAAAGGAATTACAATCCACAAACGTCGAGTTATTTGTGGACTTTATTCATTAGGAACTTTACGTTAATAAAATACAATAGGTTGTAAAGGAAAAATAAATAATCTATACGTCTAAGGATATGCAAGATTTAAAGTGACATAAAAAAGATTAGAATAGTGAATTAGACTTACCCCTTTGTTTTCAGCAGCGATGACGATGAGGCATCTTCGTTTCGATGCTTGTAACTAAAATTGAGGGGAGTATATACGTTAAGCCTTGCATATATAAATATATAAATACTTTCTAAAAATTAAGATACCGATGAATATGGAGATTGTGATGATTGTGAGATGAATCTAGTGGTTACGGATGAAGATTATGATGAATAATGTTTGGATAATTGTTACAGATTAATTTGAAGTCTCTGATGATTTGGTGATAGGTATAGCTGGTACATGGATGAATATGGAAGTGATGGTTTTAACTTCACTTCCTGAATATGGAGCGTATGCGATTTAGTGTTGGTATATATTGGTTATAGATGCATATTGGAGTTGCGATGGAGATGCCGCTGGTGTACCCTAGTGACAGATGAATTGGAAGACATAGATGAACATTGAGGTTTTGCTGATTTGGGGATTGTATAGTTGATATATAGATGAATATTGAAGTTATGCGAATCTGGAGATATCGATGAATATGAGAAGATTGTGTTGAGGTTACAGATGAATATGTAGACCATGAATATCTAAGTTATGTTGATGTTACAGATGAATATGGATTAATATTGAAACTAAGGTGACGTTACAGATGAATTTGAATAAATATTGAGGTTATGGTGACATTACAGATGAACATGGGATGTAAATTGGTGTGGATATAGATAGTTGAATATGGATATGATGCGATTTTGAGGTTGATATAGATCTCTTGATGTGTAGTTACAGATGCAATTTTGTACACGTTTTTGGATTGGGAAGCGACCATTTTTATTGGAAGCACCTAACCCGTTACCTGAACGGTAAACTTCCCCTCGTTTAGGGTACCGTTAAGATATACTCTTCGCAGTGTGCACAAATTTATAATGTCTCTACTCTTTTCGTTTTTCTTTCTCCCGTTGATAGCACTTCGATTAATGTTAATTGTCACAAAAATTTTGTATTCACTGGACTTGTAGTCAGTGGATATTTTTTTTCCGCCAAAATTTATTTGCTTTACCTTTTTTTTGTTTTCTCTGATAGACCTGCTATCTATGAAGATAAAATGAATAAAGGGCTTTTCTCTCTGCTGAAGTCTAAATACCTTTTTTGAGAAGAATTTCGTTGAATAGGACGAAAGCGTTTGGAATTTTACCGTTGATCAGGCCTGCTTACTAAATTTTCGATCAGTCAGTGGCAACATTGCGAACTGACCGCCCGAATACAAACACAAGAAAAAATACGTACGCTCAATAGCATATTCGGGATATTAAGCAACTATACTCAAAAGCAACATTCAGAATACAAACAAATTTATCTCATTGAATTAATTAATTTTTCTGTCAATCGAAACATTCCTTTCATGTAAATTAAACGTTGCCAACATTGTTAATAACGCTGGCAATTCATACATGTGAAAAGACAATGTGGCAATACATACTTAACGAAAAATTTTCTGAAATATTTAAGCTGGAATGTTCTACAAAACAGCTGATAACCACGCAACATTTGGTTGTTATATGTGACAGAAATAATTACATGAAACGGTGGGGTGGGTGTTACAAATTTTAATAAAAAATAAAAAAACAAATGGTAACGTTAAATAGCATCGTTCACCACAGAAGATCGCCCATAAGTTGATCGTTGGCCTTTGCGTTATAGCGTTGACAGACTGAACATTTGCCACATACTCGTTTAGCTAATTCACGTGCACCTACAATCCAATATCGTTGACGCAGAGTAATTGGAAGGGTGATTCCTGCATGCGAATTTTTCAGATGGCAATCATATAGCAAACTAGCATGTTTGAGTCTGCCACCTACTCGTAAAATGATATGGTCATCTAAAAAGGGTGACAATCGTTTTAGTTTTTACTGGTAACAGGTGCCCCTTTTTTAATGGATGATATAACATCAGCAAATCCAGATTTTTGACAATATTTAAAGATTTAATTTTCAGCATACGAGTGAAACGACCATATGAGTCGTGAAATTCGATTATTTAACTCATCAATAATGTCGGTAGAAAATGTGGTAATTAAAACAACTTGCTCTTCTAGACGTAATTCTTCATTAGTTTTTAATTCCTTAACAGGAGTTGGCCATTCAGTTGGGTCCTTAAATAGGAAAGATGGCCCTTGAAATCACATTGGGTTATCAATTAGATAGCTGGATCTAACACCTCTACTAGCACAATCTGCTGGATTTAATTTAGTTGGCAAATACCTCCATTTGACATCAGGAAGGGTATCAAGAATATACCCAGTTCGATGACCGACAAAAGTGTTCCATTTAGTAGGACGTGCTCATCACGTAAGCCATGCCAATACAGTTTTACTGTCTGACCAGCATACAAAAAGCATTAAATAAATTATCTAAATGTTCAGTTCTAGTGCCAGTTACTTCGAACATTAAAAATTCTTTTTTTAAGAGTTGATTATATGATGACTTTGGCCTTTTACCTTCACACATTACATACTCGATAGCTCGATTAAGCTTGTCTTGAAATGGTTCCATTTTATCATCAAATTCTATTTCAGAGTCTGATTCTGAATTTGGTACTAAATTATTTTGGAATAATCTATTACACAAATTTTCTCCAAAAGCTAATGTAGTTGCTTTCGACGAGTTTTTAAAAATTATATTTTCGTGTTTGATGCTTTTAAATAACTTGGAATTTTTTAAATATTTTATTATTAAATTGAAATTATTTTATTATCTTCTGCAATTAATTTTTTAAAAAGCTGCTCTATTATCGCATCTGCTTTTAAAATATTAGCACGACAACTTAAAACATCTACGGATATTTTAATTGGGTATAAAACGTTGTACAATGATTCTAAATTGTCGAAGTTATCATCCCACATATTACCTAATTAAAATCTATCAACGTCTTTTTAATACAATTTCTAATTTTTAGAAAAGAATCCATCATTGCTAATAGTGAGTTCCACCGTGTTTTTATATCTAGACAGATTTGTAATTCTTTACCAAATTCCGCTTTAACATACGTTTGCAACGTTCCGTCTTTTAATGGACTTCGTTTAATACATTTGATAAATTTTCTTATATTGTCTAAAACAATGGAGTATGTTCCTATTAAATTATATGAGTTATTTTCTTCACTTTCGTCGAAATTGACAGTGTCGCTTTCATTACCTGAACTAGAACATTCAGCTTTAATGTTTTTTTTTTTGTAAAGAACGTCCAAAATAGCTAAATGGATACAGTGATTGAGACAAAGTATTCCACATGCTGGACTTTCACTAATAAACTTTTTCATAACTTTTGGCCCATCTGAAATTGTAGACACAATATGCTCTTTTAGGCTTAAATTGTATTCATCAAGTTTTGTTTCGACCATTTTTCTTAATTCCAATGCGACGCATTTTCCATCAATGTTAATCATTCCGAGGTTGAATAGCTTTTTATTTGGTCCATATAAACTTATATTTATATAAAGCTGGTCCATTTATCCAAAACTAAACTAAACCGACCATTGTTTTTTACAATATTATTAATACTTGCGATCATATCCTTACTTATTTGTGCGAAATAATTCAAAATGCATTTCATTATTGTAGTCTCACATTTAGGAACTGTAAGCCCTTTTCTTGCTAATGATTCTCGGATGAATGAACTTTGTGTTATAGTTCTTATTGAAATTCCATCAAATGCAGCTAATTTCGCCAAGGTTACGTTCAGGTCATCACTTTTAACATACTCATCAATATTCTTTTGCCTTTTGGTGGGAGGCGAATCTTCAGCATCGATGTTTTTGTTGTCGGACTTTTGATCTAAATGGTGAATCTTTGCAATCAACTTGTGGATGAAGATTTATATGACAGTATGTTCTGACATAAGTTACACTGAGCATCGGAATTCGTTACTTTTGAAAAATAATTCCACACAAAAGATTTCTCCATTGCCTAGGAAATATTTATTACATAGTAGTATTAATACTTGACTGAGTATAAGTACAACTTGACAAAATTGTGCATACCAGTTTAAATTAAGTCAAATTTTACAATTATTATTTTGGTTTTAAATATATATGAATTATATATGTATAAGATAAAATGTTCGTAAAGCCCACTTCACACGGTAATACTTTACTTACGTAAAGTCTAATCAAAAAGTAAAATTAAATTCCAGTCGTATGGTTTATATTTTTTGCGTTCACATGATTGGTATAAGACAATAACAAAGTAAAATGAAAATAGCTGTTACACTTTTTTCTATGTGTTTACATAAAAATACATCCCTGATCTAATGCGAATTGCTTGTTTTTTTAATTATTTCAAAAAATGAAGAGAGCCATACGACTGTCAAACTTTTCATCCGTATTTTCTCTTAATGTGTGATGGTTTCATTACATAGTACGTCGATCACATCCGTACTCTTCTACACAAAATTTTAACAGATCATATTACTTGTGGGACCGTGTAAAGTAGGCTTTAGCAATTTCTTGTTTTGTTTTACTTTAATTTTGTATATAAAGTAGTTGTATAAAATGAGTAACAATAAGCATGATTGCATTTTTTAGTAGTTATTAAATCCCGGGATTCTCGACTAAAATTCCCGGGAATCAGGAAGTTAAAAATCACTGTATTTCCCGGAATTTTATTCCCGACGCTTCCCGGAAACGAAACTCTAATTGTAGTCGAAGAATACAAATCTTCTGCCATTCGATCCTCCGCAGTTAAAGACGGCATTTTTATATTAAGGCTCTGAACTTCCCAAAATAATCATAAGGCTTTGTTAAGATCTTCTTCATCACTAATTTGGCTTGTGATGTTACACACTGTGATCATTTTGTCCATTGTACAACCACTGCAAATAACCCAACCAAATGCAGTGTTTTGAGCCAACAAGTTGCCTTCCTTTAAAACCCTACCTTCCCTGATTAACAAAAAGAAATATTCAAAGCCAATTATAATATCTATATCCTAAGGTGAATAAAATTTATTATCAGCCAGGGGGAGTGATTTAATCTCATCCCAGCAAGTGATTGTTAATTTTGTGCAGGGTAATTTTGATGTTAAATTATAAAAAATATGGGCAAGTATATAAATTATTTCATTTCCATGGGTACATTTGATTTCTAATTGCACAGCTCCTCGTGTAGCTCCAGCTTTGTTGTTACCCAGTCCACTTATAAATATTCTTATTGAATTTCGTACTAGCATCAACCTCTGTTACAAGTTTGATAACATCCCATGTTATCTTTTACTAATACTCTGGCAGTTGGCAACAACATGTTAAAATTATTTACCTCTCAAGATTCAGCTAAATTCACCTGAGAGTCACTAGCAACAGTAAAAGTTTCATGCAAGCTGTTGGAATGATTTGAATTAGCAGCAGAATGAGTGCTTTTACCAGGTTCCTTTGTCATTTAGGTGCTAACGGCTTTCGGTTAAAGTGGTTTAACGAATGATGTTTTCCTTGACACGATTCACATACATGTTTCGAAGGACAACCCTGTACAGCATGGTTAGGCTTTAAACAATTAAAACATAGGCGTTTCTCCTTTATAAATTCAACCCGTTTAGTGACGTCAAATCTGTTGAAAGTCGGACAATAGGACAGATGATGATTTTCTCCGCAAGCAGCGCTTGCTTTTTTCATTGTGCTGGTATAAGCATGAGCAGACTTCAAAGTTCTTTGGGGGGGCTTGCTATGTTTTCCTTCAGGTGATGGCAACCGCTCCAAAGCGTCGCAGCGTTCATTTATGAAAACAGAAAAGATTTCCAGCGATGGGAATGTTAGCTTACCACAGTGTTCAGCCCAAGATTGTGGTTGTGTCGATCTAATTTTTGACATAGTAGATGGATCAGCCAAGGATCTTTTTTTCTGCACCAGGGCCTTGAGCTCTAAGGCCTCGCAGCGTTAGAAAGCCTACGTAATTCCTTTGAATCATCAGCCTTTGGAATTTGAAGGAAAGTCTCAATTAAAGAGTCAACCACCAGCGAGGGTTTGTCGTACCGTTCCTGCAATTTTTTCAATGCTTCTTCGTAATTTTGGTCCGTCGTCCTTTAAAAGGCCTTTTAAATATTGGATAATATTTTGCTTCGAATTCCTCGTATTCGGTTTCATGATCAGGAAATTTATCGTAAAGTGCTTCCTGTTTCTCCAAGCGAGCACGTAAGTCAAACAAAGAAGTTTGATCATTTACTTGGCTAAGGAAGTTTTCAATCCTGGTAGCAGTACGCTTCAGATGTGATCTTTTATTGATTAAAGTCTCAATGATGCTCATTGTGAGTTACTTTTTTTATTTATTTTCAGAAAAAAAGACTTAAAATTTTAGCCAACGAATTCTTACGTAAAATTTCAATTATTTTTCACAAAACTTTAGTTTTTTTTATCACGTCAGGGTCACCAAAAATGTGTTCGAAACAAAGAAATACGTCTTTATTCATTCGTTGCTGAACACAAAGTGCCCCTTCTTTATTTAAAAATATGTTACACATCTACCAGCTAAGAGTACATTGTAAACAACAACAACAATAGGAAAGCAAAATCACTCAAGAGAGTGCTGTTTACAAAAATAACATAAAACACATTGTGGTAAATGCATCGTATGATTTAACTGTTAATTTTTGGTTAAAACAAATTTAAGAAACATTAGAGTGGCACTTAAATTTAAAAAATAAAAAATAATGTAAATAAAAATATGTATAAATTACATCTAAATTAAATAAATTAATGTTGAAGGCAAAACATCGTCAACACACATACTGCATATTATATGCAAACCAATGCAGTCGGCGGCCTGACAACAAAATATCAAATGATCGTCGCATGTGCTCATTACTATTGTGGTGTTATACACTGCAGCGACGGTCATCAACATTGAAAAAAATGGTCGCCGCTCATACGCAATTGGATATTCTTTTGTTTATGCATATGAAATGTTGTGTTAGTATTGAAGACCGTAAAATCATGCTACACGCAATAATTTTGATCTATGCTGATTCCAAAATTCCGTGCTGTTATCTCTACGTAAACATGCTATTTTATGACCAGATTCTCTCAAGCCACACAATTTTCAAAACAGCCTAGTACTTCCGTTTTTTCCTGCAATATGTAAAGAAAAACCTTACGCGAAAAATCATCTATAAATGTTAAAAAATACTTAGCTCCACCAATCGATTGTTCCTCCATCGGGCCACAAACGTCCGAATGTACGAGCTGTAACAATTTTGTAGTATGGGATTTGGAAACTTTAAACGATTTTCTAGACATTTTTCCTTTAATGCGGGGAACACAATTTTCCTTTTTTATCTGATTGAAACTTCATTCCGGTTACCAACTCTCTCGTTTTGACTAAATCTTCATAATTTAAATGGCCCATACGAGCATGCCATACCTTAGAATTTGATGTATATGAAACCATACACATTTGAATCGCTTCGTGACCTAATTTGAGCATATTATCTTGCAGGCGAGCCGTTGCAATTACAGTCCCATTTTCGGTTATTGTACATTTGCCATTCTGGAATTTAACTATGTAACCTCTTTCCATTATTTGGCTTACAGACAAAAGATTCACTGTTAGACCGGGTACATATAGTACGTCGTGAACAGTTACATTCACCAGTTCTCCATTGGTGTTTGATGTTAATTTTAATGTTACCGACACCTTGAACTTTTAATTTTTCTTTATTGGCCACAAAAATTTCCGATACGTTCGTCTCCTTGATGTCAACAAACCAGTCCTTTCTCATGGACATGTGCATACTTGCACCGGAAGCAATATACCAGTCATCATTAATGACACCCGTTGTAAAAACTTTGCAAAAGCCAACTAAAAAGGCATAAAAGAATTGATCTTTCTCTCGATCAACCTCCAAATTGCAAGGTATTATTTTGTACTCTTACCCATATTCCCCCAGAAACCCTTTATTTAAAAATTAATTTATTTTATGTGCACATATGTATGTATGTAAGTACAAATTAATATCGAGTTCAATATTACCATATATGTACATAAAAGTATACCTACTTTTAATAAAATAATTTTAATTCATTTTTATAAACTACCTTAAAGGTTGTTTACATTAATTAAAAGTATAAATTAATTAGATTAATTACAATATTTAATAATATAAAAATTTTGTAATTAAAAAAACTATTGGCCAATATTATTCAAATATATTTCAAAAATTTCGGTATCGAAGTCATTAGCTTAAGAAATTTTATTGTACATTGTATTTGAGTTAAAAAGTTTCAACATTTCAGGAGATGATTCGAACTTTAGATCAAACACTCGCTTGTACCTTACACTTCTTAATGGGCTATTGTTAAAATAATTAAAAATTTCTCTTACTAGAAAGTCTAAATCAAGCGGAAACTGTTTGGAAGCCTCTGAACAACACAAATTTATCGAATAACATGAGCACGTTACTAGAATTAAATTGGAATTATTATTTTTTAAAAGTGTAAACAGACTTCCTTTGACCGCATAAATTATTAGCTCCGTTTGTTCCAATGGCTAAAATGTTATCCATTTTTATCCTACTTTATCAATGTATGTAGTTAGACCTTCGTATAATTTTTCAGCAGTCGCCTCTTCCCCCAGAAACAAACCTAAAAAATCTGTTATGATGTCGCATTTTTCTTTGTTAAAGTATCGGAAATTTATAAATAAGTTTGAAATATCCGTTAATTCATCAACTATTATGGAGTACATAGAATTACCAATATCATTCACTAATTTCGATAGAATATTTGTGAGGTGGTAACCGAAGAAATTGAGGAATGTCTTGTAGTAAAAATGGCAATTTTAATAGCCATAATTTTTTAGTTTGTTGTAACTGGTATTGTACCTGCAATAAATAAAATTATAATAATAATAATAAATAAAATCTTTTTTATATTCGAAAAGTAATTACTATATTTTTCCAATGTATTTTTTGCATAGAGATACACGAAATTATTTTTATGTTTTGTAGTTTCAGCATGTCTTTTGAGATCTTTTTTGTGACGTCTTTCAAGTCTTACAGGGAACACACCAGGAAACATTTTCTGGATTACTTGTAATTTGGTATGATCGTGGGGCAAAACTGACTGAATTCAGCCAACCTAAAAACAAATATTTAAAACTTTATTATATTATTTATATATTGCTTTTATTTACTTACCTTGCGCCCAGTCCTCGGTTCCCAGGAAGTATTATGTTTTTTCTTGCTAATTTCGTTGCTTCCCGAATTTCTTAACGACTTTTAATTTTGCTTTTCATAGTCTTCTTTGTCATATTAACTATTCACAAAGAATAATAACACAATATTTTGGACTTGCCATGGTAAAATTTAACAAAAGAAAACTAGACTTGCCAGAGTAAAAATTCTATCACTTAAATATATTTTATTGTTATCCATTATGTTACTAAATCGACTTTTATATGTAAAAAAATCTATAGTTTTTTATCCTCAAAAACTCCCCAGCAGTGTTGATTCATTCCCAAAAAATCGTTAGATCCCCAAACTGAAATTTTCATCCCCATTGGCTAAAAAATCGCCTAATCTGGCAGCGGTGGTGTACCTATCCACTCGTCACTTACCGGCATGTCAACTTCTTTTAATTTATGCACGGTCGAAACTATTTTATTAACGTATTCCTCAATATTTTCTGATATGGAAAAACTTGTTAGCTGTCGTAAAAGACCAACTCTACGTTTGAGGCCGGAGTTCTGGAATGCTGCTTTTAATTTATCCCAGACTTCCTTCGATGTTTCGGCATCTTCAATATGCACATGGTTGATTTTATCAACAAGTAGTAGTATCTTAGTTTTTGCCTTTATGTATTGCTTTGCATCCATTCCAGTAGGTGGATAGTCACCTTGAACAGTATCCCATAGTTCCTCATGTTGAAGTAAATTCTTCACAGCAAACGACCACGATGCGTAGTTTTCTCTACCCACTAATTTCTCCACATTAAAATTTGAGGCAATCGACATTTTACGAAAACGTTTCTGAGCATTTGCCTTGAAATGTTGTTCAGCATGTTCCTCATCAGGAGTTAGATGTTCTGATTGAACATCACATTGTTCAATCTTCCAAAAAAGTTGATGTTGTTCGTCTGAACCATGATTATTCTGTTGACATCCTTAGCAAAAATTTCCAACTGCAATTTTCCTCTGGTGTACCTTGTATTAGTTCCACCAACTCCACATAAAGCAGTTTTATCATATGATATTTTCAACTGAAGCCGCTGAACACATGATTCGGAAATAAGCGTTGACTGAGCACCTGTATCTAAAAGAGCTCTACATTGTTGCAAGGTGTTGTTCCTATCACGTACCATAATTACTTCCGTTGGCAGAGGTGTAGTTTGATTTGTTATAGTCCGCTGACTTGAATTTACCGTAATCGTAGAGAAGCCATTAGTATCGTCACTTGACCGTTCGGCGTTGCCCTTTGATGTGTTGGTATTAACATGCAATAATGTCTTGTGTTTTAATCCGCAAGTTCTGCAGGAACTGGATTTACAGTCCCTAGAAAAATGCTTTTCCTTTAGACAGTTGAAATAAAAACCACTTTTGAGAACGATATTCTTGAGTTTTCCGATATCTAGATCCTTAAACTGCAGACGGGACACGATTGAGTTGTTGCTGTCATTGTGACACATTTGTTAGTCTTCTTAAACTTTGTTGACTGATTAAGTATTTTCAAACTTTCCAACTCTATTACACGATTTTCGAAAAAATTAACAACTTTTTAAATGACTGCCTATCAATATTATTCTGCTGACGATACCATAGAGTAATTGTTTCACGATCTAACTTCTCCCTTAACAAGAATAGCAATAGTGGATCCCATGAAGCCACAGACTCATATAAAACAGAAAGAGCATTATAGCACTCAATAGTGTTGTTGTAAAATTGTCTAACCTCAGACAAAGTGCAATTCTTGACTGAAGGCTATGTCAACAGTAGTCTAATATGCGTCTCTTTTATGTGATCTGTCATACTTCTTCTTAACTAGTTCCCAAGCTATTCTATAATTACTGTAGGATTACATAGGAGCCAAATTGATTATCAACGATGCTTTACCTTTGAGTTTCGTTTGAAGGTATTCTAGTTTCTCTGCGTCCGATAAATTTGTTCTAGCGTCAACCATGGCGTTGAACAAATCCCTGAGTCGTATCCACTTTGATAAATTGCCATCAAAATTTGGATCTCAATTTGTGGCAAACGAATATTCGACTTGTTGTTATTATTACCTGCATCATGCATGCTATATGACTGCAAATTAACGACCGATGTCAATGTTGTTGACATTTTTTGTAATGCCGTCAAATCGGTATTCAGTTGTGGAGTACTTGCAGCAGCTCCTTCAATTACAATGTTATCTAAACTCTCCTGACTAAATGATGAAAATATAGATTTGGCAGCAAAATACAGCTCCTCAATTTCATTACGATATGCATCTTCTTTCTGAATATCAAAATCTTTATGGCATAAGCAATCAATTTCATCCCGAATGTCCTTGCATTTCATAGAAACATTTTGAAATTCATCAATACGTACCTTTACATCATTGTAATTCACATTTTGGCCAAATATAAAGTTATACAATGTAATGATTGATTTTTTCAATTGTGTGCGTTTCTTCTTTAATTGTTCCATTTTGAAAAAGTTTACGTTTCACAGTTGCCGAAATGTTTTTGATTATTACCGAAATTCCCGGTTATTCAATGTTATGCAGTCTCTTTTATTCATACGCACACCCTGTTCTATAGTCCAGGCACTTTAAATCAATATCAATATTAAGCCAATTCACAAATCAACGGGTTCATGCTATTCACTTAGCAAATCTCACAAACTTGTAAACTTCATTTGGGCACACTATTTTCAATATCAATAACTAGCGAATTCACAATTAAAGACGTTGCCAATATCAGCAAATCACACAACTTTGTAAACTTCAAGTTTTGAACTGATTTAAAGTTTCCAAACTATGATTCAATTATATTTCGGTTACAGATGCACTGCTCATACATTCACATTTCAACTTTTAACTGACTCTGCATATCAACACTGTATACGATCTTTCCTTGTCTTTTACCTTTCGCACTTGCACTTTCCCCCCCGTTATTGAAATCTCTTGTATGTAGAAATTTCATTTATTTAACACTTTTCGCTTTCCATGTATGTTGGCACTTTCTGTCTTATGCATTTCGCAATAAACACTTCTAGACACTCATGTATGTAAGTTATATTCTGTATGTATGACAAAATGTAATTATCCTCGGTCCGTATGTATGTACGACACACGTATTATGACGATCACTTTTAAGGCTGGTTTTTCCCATATAAAAGACTTGAACATGTATACTCTTTATCGTGTTGATGCTTGCGAATTTGAATTTTGAAATACAATAAGAAAAACTACCATGTTTGTTCGACGTGTATGTATTGTTTTTGTTATCATGCAAATTATCCAAAAATTCGTTCTTCACTTCACTTACGCAGCCGTATCTGGGTCGATTGGACCAAAATTATGTTCGATTCTTTAGCGGACTGTATCAAATTAAATTAAACACGGATGTTTTGCAGTTTAAATAGAACATAAAAATATTTATTTCACTGGTTTTCTATTATACAATTTATATAAAGTTTTATTCAAGTGCAGTGGTATCAGGTGTTGTTCTTTTAGTTGTCTGTTTTATACTAAAATTCTTGTACATTGTGAAGGATTTACCAAAGTTACAAAAATTGATATTCACAGTGTTGTAATATTATGTATGTGTTAAATATTAAAATTGAGTTTGAGTTTTGATTAAACAATAAAATATCAGCAAATAATGACCGAAGTCATAAACATTTTGTAAAGAACCTCCAACAGAGAATCGGGAGTACGAACCTTGTCTCCCTGCTTTTTTTAAAACTACAACATTTTTGTCCCTATCTCCTTCCATTTCTGGTACAGTTTTTAACTTTCTCATCTATTGCATTCTGTTTTGCGATATATGAGGCCCATTTCCTTTGTATCCTATGGATATTGTCTAAGCGCCCAGACATCAAAGTGGTAAATCTTTCCTCCACGCAGTCGTCGGTGTGATTGATGATGATCCTAATGATGGATGTACTGGTGGTGGTGATGTTGTAGTTGATGGGGTCACCCCTCGTTGAGGAAACCAAATAAATCTAACGACATTTTTTACGTTCAATTTCAATTATAATGTAATGTAATTACAATATAATGATAAATTTCTATTAAAACACACTCTATTTATGTAGGTGTATTCTTTTCTTTTTTAAATAATGCACAGTTTGGTTAATGACAAAAGCTGTCCTTATCTGATCCACAAAAGTTAAGTTATCAAGTAAAGCATCTCTTGCCCTTGCCTCAAGTTTAGATTTCACAAAATTCAAAAATGTTTAATTTAAGCTAGGACCGGTCAAGTCTTCTAATAGTGTGACCTTATCTAAGAAAGAATCTAATGCCAAAGGATCACCATTATAATTTTACCTAATAATTGATGTACACATACTAACGTAGGATTTCTTCTAGTGTCGCCATTCCGTATTCCAATTCCAAAATATTCACTATCTGATTCAATTTTCACCACACATCGGCGTCAATACGTGATAACAAATTCACACCTTTGTTTAAAACTCTGTAACCCAATCTTTCCAAACACTTAATTAATAATGTTTTACAACGAATAATTTATGATGAAATGTTATCTTTGTTAAACATTCTGAATTAAAATCCAAATATTCAAACAATTAAAAGTGTTTTATATTCTTCAATTTTATTAACGTTTTTGGTTAATGGTCTATTTTGTAAAATTCTCTTTTTTATTTTAATAAAATTTTTAATAAATTCGTGTTTAATATTATGTGAAGTAATGGTTGGTGTAAGTATATTTGATATAAATACACTTTCCCTTGATAACCGATACGAGCCGCTTCCATTAAAATTGCCCTTAGCAAAGGTCCCCAAAAGTACAGGTCAGGCTGGTGTTCATGCCGGGGAATGTCCTTTCAAGAGAAGTTAGATATACTACTCGCCAAACGGAAGTAATGACTCAGGTTTGGAAGTTAGTCCAAGAAGACTGCGGGAGCCATTGTTGTCGGGGGGTTGTTCGTGTCTACTCAAAGCTAACTTGGAATTACATAAAAATTATTATAGACTCCCTGGTTTTTCCTTGGAAATGACCTAACCGGATAATTAAATATTAAAACTATCCTTTTAATGAGAAAAAAAAAACTATGAAAAAGATTAACTAATAATAGCTACAGGATTCCTAGGTAGTATTAGGAATCAATGCCTCTTAACCCTCCCAACCTAGATCCATTGGCACAGAGAAAAAGGTTACAGGATCCCATATACTAGCTCTACTCCTCAATCAACTACGAATTATCCATGAAAAAAACTCACGAATTCAATACTTCATCATGACAATGGATAATACTTATTCAAACGCAAAATAGTAAATATAAATGTAACAAAATACGTAATATGAAAAGAACAACGCATGTTTCAATTCAATCAAATGTACGCTTAAAATTAATGAAGACACTCACTTAAAGTTAAAATTAAATACAGGTTCTATAAGTAGATAGGTCTAAATAATAATATAGTACTAGAATTAATCTCAGTCACCGAAGTGAAGACACAAAACTGACATAGCATAATAATTAAGATATTAAGAAAAATGTATTGTCTTTCAATTATCTCAAAACACATAATCATCGTATATATATATATATATATATATTCTTTGCAAAAAAAGAAAAAATTTTAAAAATCACTAAAACGCGAAAACCAATGCAAAATAGCTCACATTGCAGATAATTCGAGGAAGAATAATTAAGATAAAAATTATAATCAAATCTGATGCTCTCACCCGCATTACTTGATGTCGCAGAGGCGTCCAGATCCTCCAAGTTAATGGAGTATCCAATATGAGATGTAGTATGTGATGAATGAAGTTGATGCTCGTTTAACGCTTTAAGATAATATGAAATTAGTGAGAAATATACAAATAGAATTTACTAATTATATTTATCTGGTAGAAAATTATCTGAATCAGATTACAGAAGAAAATTAATAGATACATAAGTGCGAATAATTTCGTGGGCAATAACCCAAACACGATAAGATTAAGCAGAAAGAATCTAATTCCAAAAATTTTTCTAACATCAAAACTTAAGGTTTATCAAAAGAACAGAATATTTAATTAAAAAAACAGGAGATACATTCAAAAGAAAGTTCCAAAGGAAATGTCCGAAGAGATATTAAGGATATGATGCCACCCACAACGAAGTCCATGTAGAGTAAGATGGTTGAATATCAACTGATAAATATATAAGGCTGCGTAGTTAGCTTGCAGAATATGATGCTGTCATTAACACATGAAGTATATGAAGATAGGTATAAAACCAAATCACATGAAGAATAAAAGGACACTGCATGTATGATGCAAAGGAATTATCGGGAGACATATGATGGCGTCGTTTCCAGGTTGCAAATGTGGTTGTAGATGATGCATAAAATGATTTCGTTAACATGATGAATAAGTTGATGTAGATGATGAATAAAATGATCTCGTTAACATAATGCCCCGGAGGATGTAGTTACGATGTGGAATGAAAAATGGTAACGCAGTCTAATTAATACCAAATGAAGACTGTTTGGACAAAGATTTCCTCTAAGTCAATGTATATATATAAATAAAACGGAACACATGTACACGAAACAACGAGTATTTTTGAACGTGGGTTTTTCTTCTCTTAAAATTTTTCTTTCTTAGGTTTTCTTCGAAGAAGGAGGACAGAAGGTTTTTAAACATAGGATTCGTCCACAAAATCAGATTTCTCGAATCTTGCTGAAGGTGAGCCGTCATTTCGTCTTTTCACTAAGCGGCCTTCTCCGTCGTTATCAAAGAGGTTTTTCTACGCTTTTTCCCAACTTAAATTGATTCCATCTTCTTATTTGCGCTAGATGTTTCTGGATTTCTTCACTTTCATTGGTTTTTTCTCACTTCACTTCTAGATGCACACCACACTCACCCACATCTGTCTTCTTAAACGTTCAAAAGTAAAAAGGGCAGATTCTCTCGTCATCACCAGAAACGAAACCTACATATCAAATAATCAAATGTCAATTATACAGACGTCAAATACCCTGAACACATTCAACACACTCAGCTTATCAGATGTCATAGCTGCGAGCTTTTGTATATAAGCAAAGTAACGATCGTATTTATGCTTAATAAACACAGCTTATACAAAAACTCGAATATGAATTGTCTATACAAAATAAATCATGTAGTCAGATAAATGACCATTACAAGTACTAAACTTAAAATACTTTAAAAATCCGTTGTTGGTCACCTTTTGTACGGGCTTCTTCTCGGGACATTCTGCAACGCGATGCTCAAGACTTCCGAAACCAAAGCAGGCTCCTACTTCTCTTTTAGGTTTTCGGCAATCGACAGCAAAATGTCCAAAAGAATTGCAGTTAGAACATCTTTGTCTGGTTTCTTCTTTTGTTTTCATTGTCACGAGTTCTTTAAGTTTAATTTTTGAAAATGTCTACAGCAGCTGTGCTTTATTTTTGTAGCACTGTGGATTTGCTTGAACTCTTAAATATTCATCAGGTATGCCTTCAATTATACAATCAATAAGTTCCTCTTCCTCCATTGCGATCTTATTCGCCAAAACTATTTTTTTGGTGTAGCAATCAATAAAATTCACATTATACTGCCATGTGCAAGCATCGAAGTTGCGTCGCATTACTAATTTATTGCCCTTCAACTTGAAATGCAGCCGTACTTGAGCCTTTCCATTTACCTTCACCTTCAACAATGCCTTTAGACTGCTCTCACCAACATCATACATTTTTGCAATGTTCTTAAATTGCTTGATCCATACTTCAGGACAACTCAAACCATCATCATCTGGCAATAACTCTTTCAATAAGTTCAATGAAACACCATTGATGCCACTGCTATTTACGTTGTCATTATTATTTGTCGCATTGTCACTATATTGTCATTTTTTTATTATCTATGACGTCACTCGCTCTATTTGTCAAAAGATTCTGATTTTTTTCAAACTCCTCTTTTATTCTATAAAACTCGTTTTCCTTCATCAAAAGCTCATTCTCTCTTAATAGGCCATTTACATTACAGCGAAATCTAGTACTTATGAGATTTCGTGCCAAATCTAGTTGATTTTAACTAGATTTCCCATACAAAACAAAATCTACTTATTTAGTAGATTTCGGCAAAATCTACTCAAAATCTAATAAAAATAGCAATGCAACTATGTGTTTTGCCAAATAGTACTTAAAAATACAACGCTGAGCAGGAAAAAATGACATTTCAATTTAAAAACAAAACTTTAACCTCTTCACGCCCTTGGCCACATATGTGTACGTTTAATTTTTTATAATCATAATTATAATAATAATAAAAAAACAAAAATTTTATAGTAAGTTATTGACTACCAAATCCTCAGACCGTATACATAGTTAGATAAATAAAAAAATGTGAAATAATTCTTCGGCAATCTGTTTTAGTGGATTATATCAAGAATAATATTTGAAAAAAATAATATCAGTTATATTTAATATAATAAGTTTTAACATCACCACCTAAAAAATCTAAAAGCTGGACTAAAGTGAATCCTGGAATTAGACTGGACGGTATGGATCATTAACCTAAATACAAGGAACTGAAAAATCTCCCCAGATGTCACGATAAAAATTGTGTAAGACGAACTCTCTACATTTGTGAGAAATGTTAAGAATATATACGCCTGATATGCCCGGAATGTATGAAATCATATCACACATAAATTACCATTAACGCTCAGTGGCCACAAATATGGACGTTATCCCTTTTTGTGAATTTTCATTGTTTTTCGTTTTCAGAATTCCTATTTAAATAAAATTAAATAATTTAAAAAGAAAACAAAATTTAATCATTTTTTTGTCACCATAAAAAATCGTCCCTGAAGAGGTTAAGCGTAACAAATGAAAAGTTTGGCGGCTTTTCGATGAACATATCATATGAAATATTAGGAATATCTTGCTCCCAGAATGACCCATGACGAACCTGTATTAAAGTGCGGTTTAATATTTATATATTATTACCTATATATATGTTTACGACACTAAATGTCCTATATTTTTCATTTTTGTTTGGTATTAAACTAAATTTGGAAATATTATTATTTTCTTTTAAATTTCAGTCAGCTGTTTTTGTTATTAAAATGAAATCTTGCTACTGTCAAATAAATCCAGTGTAAACGATCTAGATTTTGAGCAAGATTTGAAATCTAATCTACTAGATTTCGCTGTAGTGTAAATGGCCTATTAGTTTCCAATTCCATTTCACTAGAATCACATCGTCTTCAATCGTATTCGTATTCCTTTCATTTTCATAATTCATTTGCACACTCACATCGTCCATTACATTTTCACTCATTTGACTATTACCACTCATTTGAAAATTGTCTCTCATTTGTACTGTCGCACTCATTTGCTCAACGAAGTTAATTTGCCCATTTTCAAAATCACTTTCCTTTGCTTCAGCCGTAATGCTGCTATCAATTGAACACTCTCCTCTATCCTCAGCTGAAACTTCATTTAATCTCAAAACAAGCGTACTTTTCGTGCCCACTATCGGCAAATTAAGTTTCTGAAGCCAGTTTCGCAGTTGCGCTGCTGTATATTTATTCGCATTAATATCCATTATAAAAACCATTGAAAATTTTCTCTTTAACCCAGATATGCCCAATGACCTATATATAGTACACCAGTACATTCTTGCTTACGTGATACGTCACGTTTATCATATTACAGTTTTTTGTTGACATAGGCAATACCTCGAGGGATTATTTGATAGCATTATTTAGTTATTGAATTATTGAATATTATATAGAGTGATATTTTCATAATGACTGAATATGGGGCCACGTTTGTACTGTTAGTAAAATTTTGTACATTTACAAGTAAGTAATTTCACCGGAGAAACAAACAAGATGTAGAGCCTGCCATCAAAAAACCATAACCAGATGCCGAAAATGTGACATAGGATTACATGCACAATGTTTTGTGTCGTATCACACCTAATAAGTCATGTGCCCAATGTCCTTCAAAAACCACTTTTTTCAATAAACCTTTAAAAACCTATAAATGCACTGTTTGTATTTCTCATTTGCTTCCAAAATAATATGAAAATACTTTTAAAATGTTCATGATCAAGCAATGGGCATATCTGGGTTAAAGTAGCGTAGCCACGATCAAACTGAACTGATCAATCTGCCATTTTTGTGATTGTATTGGTAAAACTGTACTCACACGTACAAAAAACTGTCCTCACACGTACAGACTGAGAAGAGTTTGAAGAATATCAAAATTCTTTTGATTATCGCTATCTGCTCCGCAGAAAATTGAAGCAAATTTATCTGTGTACGGGCAATTACTTAAAATTTCATTTTTCTCCAGATTAGGAATAACATCACTTTGTTTTGCGGGTGTTTCGAAAGTGTGTAGCAAAAAAAATGATAATAAAAATAAAAAAATAATAAAAAAGGAGATGTTTTGTTATTTTTTATGTAGTTTTGTTTTTATTTGTGAATTTTATGATATTGTTCCTTTATTGTTATGAACTTTGTTTTGTTTAATAAAATTTAGTTTAATTATAAGCCGAAAAAAGTAAGTCCATTAATAATTTGTTTTAATTGGCTTTATATTATATTTTAAAATCTTGTTTATTTCTCCACAAGTTTCTATAATAATGCGACCAATTGCTTGTTCCAAAGTAGCGCTGACAAAATTTTAAATCAGAAAAGGAATTGTGTGTAGCAAGAAAACGCAATGCTATGGATAAATGTTGAATCGGAGAGATGGCGTCACACATTTGAATAGCTAGTAGCTCTGGACTTTTCGGAGCCATCCCTAATATCAACTTGTCTTCCTTCTACCCTGCCACCATCCTATGGACTTACCTGCTTCTCCTAACTAATCACTCATTACAAAAAAAGCGTAAACATCACAAATATTCATTTTTACAACTTATTAATACTTATATTTTATTAAATACATTTCTTTCTTTACCTAAAGTACCTTTAAATAGAGTCCTACCAATAAATATAGAAAAGAAATTAATGAAAGAAAACTAATCTAACATTCCTAATCCCCCAACTCTTCTTAATATTACGATAAATACTAGACTTATACATTTATATAATATACATATATATATAAATACAGTCAATGGGTGTGTCAATCATAGAGTCAAGGTCTTAGAATACCTGGATTACTCCTCTCATGATTGGAGTAGGTAGTCGTAATCAACGTTGATGTAGGTGATTAAAGATGATATAGACATGATGCCACAGGAACTGGTGATTTACGATGATATATATAGGTGAAGGATAATATGATTGGGGGTTAAATATGATATATTTTCAAAAACCGATAATTATAGATGATATATATGTGGGTTTTTAATGAAACCACGTTAGTTTTATTATTTATATTTTAATATTATTATTAAGTTTATTTTATATTATGGTAACATTTGATGATGTCTAATGTATTTATTTTAAATAAAAAGAATTACAAAATATAAGAAGTTAAAAGTGAGTCGTCACTGTTTGGCGTCAGGTTTTCAACTGTCTGGGCGTGTCATGTCTCTCAAAAAATGTTGGCTGTCTATTCGTCGCAATTCAACGAGTCCTCTGTACTCAAAGTTGTATCAGGCTGTATGTCCGCTTTAGTCATAAAACATAGTGTCGTATTATTTAGTATCTCCGTCCACTTCTAGTACTACGTCCGTTAATTCCCAATCTCACATTCGGCCATCCTGCACGATCTTTCGTCTCGAATGATGGGTTCCACTTTTTCATGTACTTAGCTACATTATTGGTTCTCTTTGGGTCTTCGCCTTCACCAAGTTTTTCCACCTTGTACCGATCATGTTTCAAACTTCTAATCACTTTATACGGTCCAAGGTATTTTGACTTTAACTTGTGACCTGGTCCAAATTGCGTCCGCTTTATGGCCACCAATTCGTTCTCCTTGTATGTAGGCGCTTCAATTCTCTTCTTGTTGGAAGATTTCTTATTTTCCGCTTGGATTTCAGCTATATTTGATCTGGCCTTCTCTCGAATTTCGTCTCTTTGTTCAGCTAATTCTTCTATAGCGTATTCGTCGATTAATTTTCTAATATCGCCTTGGGGGTCGATTCTGATTTCACTTCCAATAAGAATCCTAAATGGTGAGAATCAGAGGTCAGCAATGAATTGCTTTTTCGCTACTCATCAGCACTCATGCAATTTTGAGTATGAGTGAGTCAACAGTATTGAAATCCAACTACTCTGATTCATTCGTATTCACTACACTATTGATTTATAAGTATAAGTTGCAATGAGTATGAGTACAACGTTGACATCAAACTCATAACATTCGAACTATGTTTGATTCATACGCCTACTCATTCGGATTCATAAATTTAGAAAAATACTTATAATACTTACAAATGATTCGAGTGATTCGAATCATTCATCAAAATTTACAGTCTTAGTTGTTGTTGCATTCACAAAGAAAGAAGAAAGACACATAAACAAAAAAGACAAAGACAGCAAGGAGAGCAAACACACAACCTTCATGTGAGTATTGTAGTGTTCGTAGGCGAATCATACTTATTTTGTGATTCGTGTATGCGATGAGTCGTGGAGAGTCCAAATCAATAACATTGTGCGTATTGTTAAGTACGAGTACCATGAGTATTTCAAACTTTGAGTATGATTAGGATGGGTATGACATTTAAATAAGTATGAATGCGTATAAGTATCAGAAATTATAAGTATGATTCGAGTCTACTCATCGTTTTGATTACTCATTGCTGACCTCTGGTGAGAATTTCGTACTTCGTGGAGGAGTGTTGTTTATACACTGTTGTACCTTGTCAACATGTTTATACCACTGCTGGGGATTTTCTGCACACATTTCGATAACACGGACACTACTATTTTATTTATTTGCTCGACTTGTCCGTTTCCTCTAGGGACTCCTGTAGCAATTAATAAGTGTTGAATACTGTATTCCTCGCAATATTTTTGAAACAAATTGGACGTGAAGGAGGTTCCTCTGTCTGAAATAATACTTTCTGGATTTCCAAAATTCGCAGAATGACGTTGAAGTCTAGCAATCACTTCCTCCGCTCCAGTGCTCTTCATCGGGTACAACCAAACGAATTTGGGAAATGAATAAACTACCACGAAAATGTTATTATATCGTTTTTCAGTATCTTCCATGGGTCCAATATGATCAATATGGTATGTCCTTAATGGTTTATCCGATTTGTCAATTGAGGTTAAAAGCCCTTCAGGTTTTCCTGTTTTTGGTTCTGTACTAATCGGTAATGGTTTGCGATTAATAGGATTATAGCCTCTAATCAATTTTCCAATTTCTTCTTGTTACTTTTGACAAGTGTTATAACTTATATTCATCCTTATCCTCAATAACGACTGTTGAATAAGACGCATCTAAATTATCAAGCTTTCGTTCCTCTCGGAAAAGGTAGCACTGTTTGATGTCAATATTATGTCTGTCTTATGTAAAATGTCGTTGCCAATCGCAGCCTCATAGGGGAATTTCTCGACGACGTAAAATTTTATATTGAAATCAAATCCATCAATTTTCACGGCTCTGTCGAAGCTTCCTAAAGTCGTTAACTCACCGAAATTAGCTGTTATGCAACATTCACTTCCCTTTAAAATTTTACAATTTCGCATCTTTTTGAAAACATCCAATCTATATGTCGCTTCCAGAGTCGATAATAGCCGAAATTTTCAGACCATCCAAAATGATTTCCTTGAAAATACGATTCGCCTTCAAAATGCAACTCACCGCCGAATCAACATTTCGTACTGTCTTCAAAACATTTCTTACCATACATGAATTGTCATTATTCGCCTCTTTTTAATCTGTCCTTGAGGTTTCGTCCTACATTCAAATGATCTATGGCCCTGTTTAGCACACGTAAAACATTTAAAATTTCTCGCTTTACAATATTTAGCAATATGATCATGGTCTCCATAGTTATATCACTTTCTTCCAGAGTTGTTTGTTGATTTGTTCCGATCTGGGTACCTGAAATCCGAGGATGTCTTAGAGGTTGACGCCTGTGATGAACCCCGAATTTTCTCGTATGTCCTTATTTTCTCCTTCAGGTCGTGTATATTTTTTGATTGATACAAAATGCTTTTACCGAATTTGGAATCAGGAATTCCGTCCGCAAAATACTGAATTAAGCTGTCATCGTCGAGTTCGATAGGTTTCCCGATCTCGATTAATGTGTAGAGGTATTCCCGTAAACTCTCGTCATTTCTTTTCCTTCGATTTTTCAATATGCGATGTACATCAATTGCAGCTAATTTAGTTCCAAATTCACTAATAAGAGCTTCCTTTAGAGAGATCCAATTTTTTATTCCGCTTTCACTTCGAAAAAACATGCGCGCAGCTCCTTTCAACAATTGTTTTGTATAAATAAATTTATGTAGATTACTCCAGCCTACCGCATCTGCGTTATCTTCAAAATCAGAAATCCAATTATTAACTTCAATATTATCGGTACCACAAAATGCAGTGAGAGAATCCTCGATATCACGTACCGTGAATATACTTCTACTGTCAATATTCGAACCGATATCATCAGATTCGGAATCCTGTGCATTCAAGCCGAAATGTGTCCTAAGTCTTTCACGTAACTCGTCCTTACGTCCGTCCATAGGCAAACCTAATTCTGTCAATTTATCCTTCAGTCCCTCAACTGTCAAAGCAAAAACTTCCGGTAAATTCATATTGTCCGGTAAAGTCCAAAAATGTCCAGTTATAAATAGTATATGGTATATAAACGATTGATGTAGTAAGGAAAAATAATTAAATATTATAAAGCAATAAGTAAGTAAGTAGTAATATAAAAATATGTTAAAATAAAGTAAAAAGTAAAATATAAAATTAAAAAAATTATAAACTTTCATCATTATTTAATTATTACTATCAACTAATGTTAAAAAATTTAAACAAAACAATTCAATTCTTCAATTCAATTTCTAATTTAATATTCAGAATTTTCTCAAAAATTTTCTTTAAAGGGGAAAAAATTAAAAGAAGAAACAAAAACAAAACAAATCAATTAATTGAAATTCAAATCTGTTTTCCAACTCTTAAAATTAGTATCAAAACAAATACATAACATTCCAATTAGATTTTTTTTACTTCTGTCGTATCTCCAATTCAAAAAATTATTTACTCTTTTTCCATCTATACCAATTCTAGGTTAAATAGCAGTTTACAAACCAATGCGAAATAATATAATATTACTCAGCTTTCTCCAATTAGCATGCTTCTTTCTTTTTGTTTTCGATTTACTCGTTAGCACCTCATTTCAAATTAACGTTTGATCTTCATTCTCGTCACTTTCACAGCTATCCTATTTACTCGTTGCATTCTTGCTCGCTGTCCTTATTTCAAGCTAACGTATGTGTATCTTCATCTTCTGCTTGAATTGTTGTGATCTTACTCGCTGGCTCAAAATTTTTAATAACGTATACTTTGCGCTATATTTTTTAATTTTTGCAATTCGTCACTATTCTCAATGCATTCTCACCAAATATTTATTTCTTACACACAGTAAAACCGTATAGTTCAGATATTGCATCACTCTGTCACGAATATGTATGTATACTTGTTTAACACGAAAAAACAAAAAATGTAATGACAATTATTTTTTGCTGATTTTAGTTTTTAACTGTTCACATCTTTCTTTTTATCTTTCTGTCGGCGTTCTTTTATTTGCTTTACCGTTATATACTTATACATACATACATATGTCTGTTTTTGGCTTCGAATATTACTTCACTCGTAGTTGCGTTTTCAAACGTTGTGATTCCCCTTTTAGTCACATTAATTGTTCTTTATTTACTTGATTATTCACTTTAATTCAACACGAACAGGGCAGATAGTACTTCACTTTCTTAGAAAAATTTTGGTTGAGCCCCCATAAAGTGGGTTTTTAATGAAACCACGTTAAGTTTATTATTTATATTTTAATATTATTATTTAAGTTTATTTAATATTATGGTAACATTTGATGATGTTTAATGTATTTATTTTAAATAAAAAGAATTACAAAGTATATGAAGTTAAAAGTGAGTTGTCACTGTTTGGCGTCAGGTTTTCACCTGTCTCTCAAAAAATGTTCGTTGTCTATTCGTCGCAATTCAACGAGTCCTCTGTACTCAAAGTTGTATCAATCTGCATGTCCGCTTTAGTCATAAAACATAGTGTCGTATTATTTAGTATCTCCGGCCACTTCTAGTACTACGTCCGTTAATTCCCAATCCCACATATATATGATAATATATTAGATAATATAGCCGAGGCCTTGAGACTGATGGTTAAAGATGATATATTTTCAAAAACCAATGATTATAGATGATATATATATGATAATGTATTAGATAATATAGCCGAGGCCTTGAGGACTGATGATTAAAGATGATATATTTCCAAAAAGCGATGAGTTTAGATGATATATATATGATATATTAGACAATATAGCCGCGGCGTTGAGGATTTATGATTAAAGATGACATATGTTTTTCAAAAACATGATTATAGATGATGTACATGGTAATATATTAGATAATATAGCCGAGGCGTTGAGGATTAATGATTTAAGATGACATATTTTGCAAAACCAATGATTATAGATGATATATGTATATATGATAATATATTAGATAATATAGCCGAGGCGTTGAGGACTAATGATTAAAGATTATATATTTTTCAAAAACATGATTATAGATGATATATTTATGGTAATATATTAGATAATATAGCCAAGGCGTTGAGAATTGATGATTAAAGATGATATATTTTTTAAAACCGATGATTATAGATAAATATATATGATAATATATTAGATAATATACAGAGGCGTTGAGGATTGATGATTAAAGATGATATAATATGAAGAGATGGTTTATATTTCCACGTGGTGGTTAAATATGACTTTTATATAAAAATGTGTTCACGTGGCTGAACATGCGAACAGCTCCAGGCGTTGTGCAGGCAACCGTAGCAGCTCAGACTACAAACACCCCAGCAAAATGTCTGTTTATCGGCCGGATAGTTCAACTTTTTGTCCCGCAGACGTTTCGAAGGATGTCCAGAAGAGCAAAAATTCCAGTAGCCCGTGCACCAAAACTAGTTAATAAGTGTAATATTAACGATAAAACACACCCAGCAATTCCGTCCGCATAAAAAAATTTTTTACACCGCGTACGATGTTTAACAACCTTAATGTGTCTCTTCTTACGATCGTTTCCAAAAAGGTTATTTTTCTTTACCAAGCCACGCTCACTTTTTTTATAAAAATAATAATAAAAATACGGCCACTAGGCCGTATGCCATTTTCATTTACCCTATAACCTAAATAATCCAATTCGGGATATGCGAATTTGCATTTCCCTAAATTTAATTTCAAACCTCCGTCCCTCTGTGCACATAAAACATCAGTTAGAATCCGTAAATGCTCCTCAAACGTCTCCGTGGCTATACTTATGTCGTCCAAATACACAACAATTTTCCATTCATCTATGAATTTTCTCAATACCGTATTGATAAAACGTTGAAATACTGCCCCTGCATTCTTAAGGCCAAATGGCATGTAACAAAACTCAAATTATCCCAATGGGGTAATAAAGGCTGTATATTTAAAACTGAGTCTTAATGTACTGGCACTTGGTGAAAACTGTTCTAAAGATCAAGTGTCGAAAAAATATTTTTTGCCCAGGTGGTCCAGACAATCCTCGATAATAGGAAGAGGGTAATTATCCTTCAAAGTAATCCTATTTAATGAACGGTAATCGACGCACATTCTCAAATTACCATTTTTTCTCCTCACCAGCACGATTGGAGAATCATTTCGCCGAATTATATCCTTCTGCAACAGCTCCTCAAGTTTAACATTCACTTCTCACGATATGACAGACATTGAGGTCCACTATGAATTGGAATGTCATTTAAAAACCTTATTCTCATCCAATAATCTGTTACCCTTGGGGCATTACTGGTATTAGTCAAATAATTCTTCTCAAGGACCGACTTTGTAGCAAAAGCTTCCGCTGAACCTAATTTGACATCGACATCGATTCTATCTTCAGTCCCAAAAGCACTTATTATTTGCATCAATTCCTCACATTCGTCATTATCTTCTATTAATGATTCTTGTACACAACTAATGGGGCTATCCGTATCGAAAAGACAAAAAAAATCATTACTTCAGTGCGCTTATTACGTCTAATAAAGTTAAAACTTACCATTTGGAACGCATCGAGAGACTCATCATATTTTGCATCGACTAAAGCAGCGGTGACACTCTTCTTTCTTGGGCAATATTGGTGGAAATATTCTAATTCGGCGCAAACGAAGCATGGATTGGAGCGGATTACCCCATCAGTTGTCTTAGCCGTGTTGTTCGAAATTGCAGCGGTACCTCTCAGCTTATTTACGTCGGGCATATTAGCCACTCTTGCCGGGCCGCCTCGCACCCGTTGGCGTCGTTATTCATATAGGTCCATACGCATAATTAGCTCGTCGATAGTATTGACAGCGTATAGACAGGTTACTGCGTTGTTGTTGGCCGGTACGCTATCGATAATTATATCCACCAATTCCTGTTCATCGATATGCGTCGTACTTGCAATTGATTGCATAACTCAAACACGATTCGTTTGGTTTCAATGAACGTGAGCGCAGTTGCTGATACACCTGTTGACGCGACATTGATCGTTTGAATGTTTTTATCATATTCAACTTCAGGTTGCCATATTCTATCAGGCCTAAATTTGTGACATACTTTTTGCAGTGCCTTCCAAATGACGCCGAACTGCCACACACTTTTCCTTATCAGAATAACCACATAGGTTTGCATAGTCCTCAAACTCTGCAAACCATTTCATTATGCTGTAATTATCATCCTCATTAAATGGTGGTATAGCCGCATCTAGTTCCGCCAGATCAATGCGGCGGATGTTGGGATGACGCTGCTCGCCTTCCTCCAACAGGCGGATTTGTTGCTGAAGTTTTAGCAATTCCAAGCCCATTTTTAAATGTTTTATTTCATCTTATGCAGAGGCACTAGCTGTGGCTGCAACGTCGATAGAGGGCTCAGAAACTTGGGCAGCGGATGATCTAACGGCGGGCGTGTCAATGGCTTTGGCAGCGGGGACTTCAATATAATTAACAGCAGATTTGGCAGCTGAGGTTACAGCATCGGCAACGGGCTCAGCAACTTGGGCAACGGGTGGTTTAACGGCGTTCATTTCAGTACTTTTGGTTGCGGTGACTTCGAGATATTTAACAGCAGATTTGGCAGCGGGTGTCTCAATGTTTTTGGCAAGGTATTTAACAGCGGACTTTTCAGCATCAGGCGGTAAGTGCGTCTTCATGTCAGCGTCGGATGACACGGCCAAGGATTATACGTCTTCCTTACACTCCGCCTTGCTCACAACTCCCTTGCACAGCATGCGAAGCTGACTCAACGTGGCAGACTCCGGAAGGTCTACGCCAGCGTCGTAAGTGCCGCCATTAGTTTCGTGCGGCTAGGATGCAAATCCATTTTCGTCCGATAGTAACTTTTCAATCCTTTATTAAAAACACATTTTTTAGTTTTACTAAAGGCGTACCCCACACCTGATTTTGTAGTGTATCTCCGCTTAATTATTTTTATGAATATCGTGACTTACTTCTTTTTATCTATATTCTAAAATGCCGGAAATTGTAATGATGACCAGCAGCATAAAATTATTATTGGTTTACTTGCAAATATTGTTAATCCATACGTAATGGAATTTCTCAGCATCTTCGAGTAATAATAAATTAACGTGATTAGACTCTTCCCTTGTACTGGAATATTAGGGTCCGACTATATCATTGTTGTCATTTCTACCAGATACGTTCACACTAATATCGAGATTGTTTATTTCAAAATCTTTCACTCTATTCGTTGATAGCGGAAAAGTCAAAATTTTTAAATTCAAAACAATTTTTCAACGTGATAATATGATCGCTAATGTTTTTAGTATTATATGATGAGCTTCTATTAAAGTTGATATGATCAGGATATAATGCTGATATAATAGCTCACTTGAATTGAACAATATTGATCTTTATGTTGAACGTTGATGCACGCATATTTCTTTTGTATTGGGTATGGTAGAGGAATATGTACTGTGAACCTTTTATACACTGATATTGATTTATATTAATTTCTAACCGTAATATTTTTATTAATGTCCAACCACTATCGCGTTCCTGGTATACATTAATTTTTTTGAAAATGACATCACATTGTGTATTGTAAACATTTAGAATATCATATATAGTTGGTGATGAGAGATTAATTATAGTCATTTTAGTCTGATGTGATTTCATTTCGATGCGACATAATTTCTAGCCTTCCTTAATCAGCACGTATTCACAAAATATATCAAGATTTAATTTTACACTATGATGTTTTCGAATCATATTCCTTAACAGCTTAACCGCTTTGAATTTAATTCCCGATAAAAAGTTCTTAGGTATTAAATCCATTTATTTATTATTCTCAATAATATATGGATATGCGATATCTTGTTTGCAATCAGTAAAAATAACAATATTAAGCCTTTCTTCTCCATCTTCAACCTTAGAATATTGTAATATGTATTGCTGATAATACGACTGGTTTGAGAAATATCTATTGCATGGTATACATTTAATTGAAGACGATGGTTTTTCATGTTGTAGTCTATGATGTGTTCTTAATGTTGCATTCAAATTGAATTCTTCAAAACAACCCTCACAAATAAAACCAGCAATTTTTTCCCTTTCAATTTTGAACTTGAAAGTATAACTGTAACGGTTTCTAGTACAAAAATGACTTTTAAATAATTAGAACAAGTCTATTTTTACTCTGCGATGTTGGTGAGGAGGTAATACATTTTAGGAGTAATGAGGAGTAAATTCAATTATGTAATTATGTCCACTTATGTGTAAAAACGCATACGTAAATGTACATTTCTTTCTTATCAGTTTAAAATTAAAGATTCTTATAGCACAAAAAACAACAACAACAGGTTGAGTTATATTTCTATTTCCTCAACATTAAATCATACAAAAAATAAAACTAAATTAAACAAAACCACATCGAAAATTCTTTATGCTTAAAATTAAAAACTATAATATGAGTCAAGTGTTTTAAAATTTGTTTACATTACATTAAAAAATATTCTTATTGAACTTGTTCTTAAGTATACAAAATTATAATTACGCGAATTATGTTTAGAGTAAACAATCTTAGTAAAAAAAAACACAACTTTTAGGTTTGAACGTCAATCTACTTCTATTTTAATTATAATTTTTGTCTCTTATATTAACTTTTACAATAGTAAACAATTAATTAAATATTAGCATTAGTTCTTAATAATTTTATTATTAAATTAACTGTTACAGTATTTCACAACGCTTTTACAATATTTCACAAATAAATTAAATAGGACGACTAATTGGTAGATTGGTAGTCAGCAGTATAATAATTAAATTAAATAAAACAATTCAGAAATATTACAATTTTAGAGCATTCGACTTCCGTTCATGGGTAGCATGTATGGTAGCGTATACGTAACTCGCGCGATGTTATTGTTTACAATATCAATGTGTCATTATCCCACTCTTGATCGTCTGCAAATGTATCAGCATTTTATTATTACAAGAAAACGATATTGGGGCAATTAATGTTTTTTTGTTAGCACATACCAATTTCTATATATATATTTTTTACAAAACAAGAACTAGATAAAATGTATCGCACCTACAACAAAAAATAACAATAAATTAAACAAAACCACAACATTCCGCAATGCACTCAGCGTCGGCAACAGGAGTTGAGGGTACCCTACATCACACGCTCACATTTCATACAAACCTCGCGCCTGCGATCCATGAGTTTACGTTACCCTCCACAGAACAACTCGTTTGAAATCACAAATAAATGCATACTAATTTGAATTCAATTGAAGAGTATTAAGGGTGGCAAAATAAAAATATTTTGTTAACAAACCGAAAGAATCGTAAGAATTAACAAACAAAATAATAATTTTCAAGTTTTACATTGTCTTCTACAACTGTGCTTATGTTAATGACTTATATTATCAAATTATTCAAGGCAGTGTTCTGATCGAAACTCCAACTTTTTAGCATACAATATATTTCCTCTTCTTTTTAATACGTCATATTCATAACATTCACCTTTAATTTCACTACCACGATAGGCTTCTGAAGTAATAGTACTAGGATTATTATTGCTAATAATTTTGATTTTAAAGATTTCTATAGTCCAGTTTGTTGCATATAGGTAACATATATTTATATTTGCTTATACGAACGCGATCGTCAAATTTAAACTTGGCTCTCCTAAAATTCTATAGAAAATTACTATAAATGGGTTTTTTTCATTTGGTGTCACTATAATTGTTAGTTGAAATGTATTATTCCATTTTTCCACCAGTTCTTGGTATATATTTATCAATCTGTAAGTTTATCAATGTTCTATTAAGTCGTTCAACTATTGGTGCCTTTAAATAACTATATATTGAATAGCGGTTAATTTTATGAGATTGCATTAAATGTTCAAGACGTTTGTAAAAGAATTTTCCAAAGTTATCCTCTCACCGAATTTTGTAGCCATTCTCAAATTTTATTAAATTTTATTTGTGGCAAGTATGGGTATCTCCTTAATATAATTAATATAAAATAATAAGAAATTTTTGAATAAGAAAAAATCACTTATTTTCAAAATTTTTAAAAATTTTTTTAATATATACCAAGCTCAATTCTAAATTTCAAACTGCTACCGAACAAACTAACAGCTTTTTAGAAAAAAGAAAGAACAAAAAAAATCAGGAATAAAAAGAGAATGTGATCAAATAAGATCTATAAAATATTAAGTATCAAATTCTATAACATCTATCAAATTTAAACATTATTAAATTAGTAATAAATTAAGTATTATAAATTGTAATTAAAATATTAAAAACGATTAAATTATTTGTGTTAAATTGAAATTTGAAATAAGAATATATTTAAATATTTAAATAATTATAAAAAATTTTTATGAAAGAAAATGATACATTATAATTATAATAAATTAATTTTGAATTAACAGGGACTGTTAATTTTTAAATGGAAAAGTCATATAGTATGATACACCAACGCTTAGATCCAAGTAACTCTATGATTACATTAATAGTTAATATACTCTACTTATTATACTTTACTTGCTTACCATATTAACTGTTATACTATAAAACCTATTACATTTCTTATTATGCTATAAACACTGTAAATACAACGCAGCAAACAAAGCAAACTTCATTTTATTTTATTTGCTTGTTGTCGCGTTGCCTTTAAAATAATAATTTCTAAATAAAACCATGTATTCTATTTTTGAGAGATTGTTGTGCTTGCTGCGTTGCGTTTATTGTGTTTATAGAATTATACTACATTAGCTCCTATACTACATTTCTATGTTATACTAAGTTAGCCCGTTAAGAATTGTACGATCTGTAACTGTGTTTACATATATTTTAAAAATATGAGAACAAACATTTTTTAATAAAAAGAAAATACTTTACAAGTAACATCCGAACTATAAAGACGTGTTTTTATTTGCATAATTATGCTCAGCACGCTTTCTTCGCGTGGCTATATGTAAGTATACGTATATGCTGTTTCATATTATCAGAAAGTTTACGTGGGAAGTCAATGCGTATATGGTTTGTTGTATTTGAAATACTTTGTTTTGTATCTATGAAATTATATGCTGGTTTTCATAATCTCATCTCAACGTACAGAAATTCGTTTTTCATTATTTCTTACTTCATTGATCCTTACAATCCTTCAGTCAGAATTACAACCTAGCTTCTCCCACTACCCATGTGGCATGTGTTTATTTTATGCATGAGTGGCTGGCAGATTTTTAAGAAACTGTTCATTGCAATACTAATTATTAGTTGAAGGAAAGTCGCCAAAAAATATATTTTTTTCATAATTCATCTTGTTTAAAATGTCTGAGCTGAGGCGTAAACCTTGGTCTCACAGCTAATAAGCCAACACAGTACCTACCAGGCTTCTGCGACATTTCTTCATTACATGAATAATAAGTCTTGTGTCACTTAGAATATAAAATTCGAAACACAAATTTACTGATGGTTATAAAGGCTGATAATTTTTACAATCTTTTGATTTCGAAATTCAGTTAATACGCTAATCCTTTCTATTAAGAGTCGGAAAGGCTCCATTAGTCTGGTAAAGTAACGAAAGTATTCGCCAATGACAACTGTAACAATCATAATTAAAGCATAAGTTTTCCAATTCTGGATATTTCTGGTTGTGAAATGCGTAAATATTCCTATTCCCAACCATTATGAGGATTTTCTGCATGAGCATCCATGAATTCTTCAATTTTATTTAAGAACTGATCAATCATATACGAACGATATACACATATTATCTTCAAGATTTGTTGTCAATTCGGAAATTTTGTAAGGAAATTGAAATAAAATCAATAAAATTATCACTTTTGCAGTGTTCTACGACAATTTCAAGGTTTTTGTTGACATATAATGATGTCCCACCATACCCATCACTCCTACAACAATGAATGCCTGAGTATTCAGGAATAGAAAAAAGCTGCGTTAAATTATCATCAAAAAAACTCTTCTGAATCGCAATAACATCCTGTAATTTTGAAAGACCTGCAATTAGCGACTTAAATTTATTAAATTTTGTAATGTTTATACAAATAATATTCAGAAAAGAACCATTTAAATTGTATAAGTAATTATTATATTAAAAAAAAAATTGAGAGAAAAAAGAACAACACATCATGTTAAGGCTGACATATCATTAAGAGGGAGAAGCATATGATTCCTTATCATCATCATCAGTGCAATCACCATGTTGGACAGTATCATTATTTATTGTTGCCCATCGATCTATGTTTCCAGGATTGAGAAGTTGTTGCATTCAGAAGTAATTTATCTACGTGCTCTTCAAGTCTTACTGCTAGCGTGTACCTTACTCTGAGTGGTTCACTATTCTTCTAAAAAATTCTTCAACCTCTTGCAAACAACGAGCAAGTAACCTAAGCTTTTCAGAGTCCTAGCGTAATTAAGAAGGTCCAATGTTTCTTTACTGAGAAAATCATTTACAAAGACTCCACTTTGCTTTCTTTTAGCTTGACCGACATGAGTTTATCCTTTGACTGTTTGTTAGAAAATTTAACAACGACACTCTTTTTATCACTTGTGCCTTTTTTGCGAAGAAAATAAGCATAATTAATATTTTCAGGTCCCATGTTGACACCAACACCTTTTGCCAACTCCAACACTGTATGAACAGCTGTAGCTTTGTCACCAACTTTCAATCCACTCACAATACAATCATTTTTTACGCGAACATCGTTTAAAAATTTTGCTGATAATTTTAAATATTTAATTTCTTTTTTCAGTAAAAGATACTTCTTTTCAACATCATTCAATCTTTTTCTATTATCGGCCAAACCCTTTAAAATATCATCATACTGCTGGGACATGAATTGTATTGTTTCTTGTATGTTAGCCAATTGGTCAAGCTTATCCAATTTTGTTTTCATTACTTGAAGTTCAGTTTTGATTCTTCCATTATCTGCAAAAATGACAACTACAAATTTCATCTTGATTATTAACAAAAAACTCAAACTCTCTTCTATTTAAGTGAGAGCACTGAGAGTATAATATTTTGTGACAATTATCACACTCAATAAGGTTGCCTTTTTCTTTTATTTGCATTTTACGTTGGCCGCAAGAAATTATATTTTTATTAGTAAGGCTTCTGCGACCTTTTCCACTCATACTTCACAATTTCCACAAACTTCAATATTAGTTGTTTATCCGTCGACTGTATGGGGGCGAAGAAGAACACACAAAAAAGGCTGTTGCTCCAGACACTAAAAAAGGAACCAAATTAGAATAGTTCCAACGCAATCAAAACACAAAAGGAACACTTTCCTTTATTATTTCTTCCAATAAAAATAAAACCAATTTCTTGTTCGTTTTTTTCCTTTTTTTTCACAAGTTTTAGTTAAATTTACATTTTATATTTTTATTTTTCTTTTCACAATAATTTTTTAATTTTATTATTTAGAATTTAACACAAGCACTTAAGGAAAATTATTGCATAAATTTTACAATCTTTAAACAAATTAGTTGCATCCTTGTGGATGTTACAAAGAAGAATAATGAAAAATAATCAACAAAACAAAAATTTAATTCCAAAAACAACACTAATATTAAAATACCAAAAGGCTTAATTTTACACTACAGCGTTTTCTGTTGCCAATTTGCCATCGTTTAAACAATCCTGTTTATGGCACCAGGAATGGGAACTATTGATCGACAGACATAAACATTAGTTTTATATTATTTAATCGAAGAAACAGAAGTTAGTGGAACAATTAGGAGTAGAGGAAAATTTGCCAACATTTCAAAAAATGTGAAACTAATGATTATAAAACTGTATGAGGAGGGCAATACCATCGTGGAGGTATCTCGTATAACGATTGTGGAGAGTGAGCCGCGAATAACTTTGAGAAGTATTCGCAAAAAGTTATTTGAACAATTTAATGTATTAAAATGTTTATTGTCTTTAAAAATGATTAAATCACTTAGAATTTAACGTTGAAATTGACGAGATCCCATATGCAAAAAATATACGTCTATTAACTGCCAGGGTTGCCAATCATGAGAAGGACGGCTCCTCTGGGTCAATAGAACCATTATTGCTCCACCGGGTCGCCAAGCCATTCTTTATGCCTTGCACGCTGGACATCCGGTCATCGTCAAAATTAAAGGGTTGGCAAGAAGTTATGTGTGGTGGCTAAAAATAGATCATATAGAAAACACAATTAAACATTGTATACAATGCCTAGAAACTCGGCATGAACAACCGCAAGCAGTGGTTCGCACCTGGGAAACTACTCTGACCGCTTGGGCGCGGCTACATATACACTTCACCGGGCCATTTAAAGGTAAATTGTTTTTCCAATGTGTTAAAGGTAAAAGTAGATCAACCACACTAATTAAAATAAGAGTTTAATGACAAATTTTGCTTGCAAATTGTGAATTTTAAAAAAGAAACATCTGCTGTTAGCAGATATCAAATTTGCGATTATAAGGACTTTGGAAGAAGGCAAATCAATGAATGAAGTTGCTCATCAATTTAATATCAACAAATCAATGGTTTGTCGGATTTCATCGCGTTGTCGTCAAACAAATAGCGCAGAAAGAAAGCAATAAATTGTCGACCTCGTTAATCTACTGCCCGCCAAGACCGTTTAATGGTAAAAATAGTAAAAGTTGACGGTCAGAAACCAGCAGTAGATATTATCAACTATGCAAACGAACAATTAGTGGATTCTATTGGCGCCTACACAGGCAGAAACCGATTAAGAGAGTAAAATTTATTAGCGAGACCAGCCAAGAAGCCACCAATAAGTATGGTTAGTAAGAAAAAAAGACTTGACCTGAGACCTTTATTAAGAAAAACGTAAAAATGCTCATTTGTGTAAATACTTATGACTACCTCTGTATGTATTCTCCTCTTGAAGTGCATTTAAATTGTTTGGTTATAAGACTCAAAAGACTCAAGACCTTGTGTTGGTTCTCAAATTCTGACACGAAAATCGGTCATACATAAATTTTTTTATGACTAGATATATAGGATAAGGAGTAAAAATAGACTAAGAAACGAACAACGGTTGCAAACCTTTCAAATTTGTTTTCAAAATTTTTGTGGGAACACGCCGCTACTGACAATAAAGGAAGGTACTAAGCTGTGTTGACTGATTAAAATACTTACTGTTAGAAAATAGGAAACTTTTCAAACAGGGATAAGTCAGTCCCAATTCCAAAATTGAAACTCACGAATGGACTTCTCAGCCGTGGACAACATATTTAGAAAATAATCATTAAAACCCTAAAAATTATAATTGTAATTTTAAAATTAATATGAATTTTTAAAACTTAAATCACAAAATGTTTACAAACCTAAATTATTAAATAAATAAAATAATCTTAAAATAATCGTCTCTTTTTTTATCCACCTTAGTAGGGGATTCAGTGTCCTTGTTTGGCTTCGGCTCTAGTGACAAAGATTGTTTTTGTTGCTCCTGCTGTAACATATGTTGTTTGAGTTGTTGTCGGAGCTGCTTCTGATATTTCTCCGCATAATAGTGTTTGGGGCGGGCAATTTGTCGTCTCAACTTATTCTTGAAAATATTTTCACGACTGATGGTATGGAAATCATCTGAAGAACACTTATCGGCATTTTGTACTGTTTTATTGATAAGTTCATGCGTCAGTTGCAACTTTGTGTAGGCTTTGCGCATGGAGCTTGGTTTCCTCTTTCTCAGCTCTTCCAAAAAAGGATGTTTTTAATTGATCTCTTTTGTATACCTTACTGGACACTCACGCTATAACGCAACCTATTGCACCGATTAAAATCTAGTAGGGTTTCATTTGACTTTGTTTGTTATTACATTGCATTAAGCCACTCTATTAAAAGAATTTCTATACGACATAAAAAATTAAATATTAAGCTTCAAACATCTTATAATTTATAAACGAAACAAAATTATGACTAAATACAACAGAGTAGTTAGTTTGTTGGGTAACGCTTTTACAAATTAACTACTAGAGAGCGTTGATTGTCTTGTGTGCAAGAAAGTCGCTTATTAGACAAATATTTTGTGAAATGAATGGGAACAATAAATTAAAAAAGTGGAAAAACACTGAGATAATACAATGAACTAGGGTTAAGTAATAAAATAGAGGTTTAAGCGGTACCTCTCATACATGCCCTAATAATATACAATCCCTTCTGCCAGTTAACCGTTTACAATTTACACTGTTTTAAAGGTCTCGACAGATGCGTCTAGCGACGCTACTAGCTCTCTACTGAGTCTTAAATACAACATTATTAGCAGATTCATGTTGGCTCAATAAGTGATATTCAACAATTTTTTTTGCTTAATTATTACAAAAAAGGATGTGTTAACGTCGTTTATACTTTTGAACTAAATAAATCTAAAGAAAATATTTTTAATATTAAAAGCTCTGGCTGAAAGAAAACTTTCTGATAGAAATGACTCAGTATAGCTTTGAGATATCTGCTAGATTTAATACACTGCACTCTCTGTATCCGACAGCAACAAGTTTTAAAAATATAACACAATAAACCCAAGGGACATTGAGTGCGACGTTTCAAAAGTCTCTAAAAGTTGAATATACCTTCTAAATCTTTTTAACCAGTAAGCGCTGTTTTGGATAAGTTTGCTCCTTCATATAATTCGTATGAAATGGCATACCAAACTCATCGTAAAATAAGTGTTTAATCGGTTATCGATCAGTACCGTCAATTTGGAAATATGAGTGCTAATAGGACGGCGAAAGCAATATAATTGTACTTTAATTAAGAAATTATAAATGGCTTAAATCATAGCATCTAGAAACATAATTTCTTTTCACAACGCCGAGACACATTGAATCTCTAATGCGTAAATTTTATGAACTAACAACAAACTTTTTTTGTTCAATCGATATAACAAAATTTAAGTGTTTTAAATGGTTGTTTACGATATTTTTCCATTCCTACAATTCTAATTTTTCTTTATAAAGCTCTTCAGCATCGTGAAGTGATGCTCTGTTGTACTTTAGACGTGTTTGTTTATTTCTCCTCCAAACGCAATCACATTGAATGTTGTAACTCTCATAAGAAAGCATAAATTTCAAGTTGATAAAATTTATGCATTACGGCAGCTATCTGCCTGAGATAGAGTAAAAATTTTTAATGAACAATTCTCAGCTAGATTGGGTTTAATTTTACATTTTGGGCGGACAAATTTGAACGGAACTGCCAATAGGTTATATTTCACTTACAAAGTTGAATTGATTTACAAGGGAAAATTGATTTAAATTTACTTTAAAAGCATCGGGCAGAATTAATTTTCCAAATTGTTAAAAATACTTGAATCTTGAATCAGAAAACTCTCAGTTAAATATAATTTTGTAAGGAAAAAATAAATTTGTTTCTATAACACAGATGAATTCAACTGAAGTTAAAGTACGGTCACATATGGCAAATATTTACCCCAATTTTGTTTTGTGATCAGTCTATGCATATTTATTTTCCTATTTTTGTTTGGGAAAATATGTTTGCCATACGACAAACAAATGTTTATATTTTTCATGTGTAGCCAACCAATTTTATTGTATTAAACACAGAATTTTTCTGTGCATCCTTCTTCTGTTCTACGCTGAATCCATTTTCGAACCCAAAAGTCGTCTTTTTCTTCTTTCTTCGCAAAATATCACTGAAGATCCGCAACACAAAACGAGAAAAGATTCATCTTCAGATGTCGGCACCAATGCCCCCCAGGGGAAGAGCACCATCGACTTTTTACACACATAGTACACGAACATCAAAATATATACATAATTGGTCATTATAACCCTTTAGTCAGGATTACGACCTAGTTTCTCATAGCACTTATTGTTGGATTTTTTTATTGTTTTTGTGTAATTTTCTTATGTATATAAATGTAATTGTTATAAATTGAATATTGTAATTACCCTGTTGTAAAACTGTATTGGTCAATTCACACAAGCCGTTGTATCGTTGTATTCATTGTATTGTTGGACGAACATACAACAGTGTATGATTGTTGTTGATATTTTTCATATAAAACTCCGATACACTTATACACATTTTGTTTTATATGTTTTTGGAAGTTGTATTGGTTTCGTGCTATCAAATTGTGGGATTGAAAAAATTGTGTATATGTTTTCATATGCTTTTAAAAAGTTCTGTTGGTTTCGTGCTATCAAATTGTTTGAATGCCACGAGATACACAATACAGCATAGTATTGAGCGTTCACAAACAAACAAATGTATTCAATACAACATACACGATACAAAGTCGTGTGAATTGCCTACATTATATTTTACTTATGAATTTTCTACAACTTGATTTTTTTCACAAAAATGTTCATTCCAATAAAGTCATTCAAACTAGAAAGTTCTCGGCTTCTCTAATAAAGTCCAATACTTATATTGTGTGCGTTAATTTTTTATATATGAGTGTTGGGAGCAGATTTCTGGCGAAAACTCTGAGTAAATAAAATTGTCATGAACAAGTTTGTCAAAAATCTGTCGTTCGGAGTCGACTTTAAACTGTAGTTCCCACCACTCATGTATAAAATTAACACACACAACATAAATGGTGTGAGAAAATAGGTCGTAATTCTGACTGAAGAGTAGTAATGACCAATTATGTATGTATAAGAATATAAAAAATTAAAAAATCTTTTAAATTAAAAGCATTTCAATACTTTGTGATAAATATTCTTTTAATTTCTTCTTAAAGTAAGAAATTGTGCTACAATCTTTTATATGTCGAGGCAAGTTATATATATTCCAGGCTACAAGCGTATTAAATTTTTTGCTTCGTGATTAATGACATCTCACAGCACGAAGATTATTGCTATTTCTAGTGTTGAAAACAGTCTGGTTTCTTGAAAAGCATATCGTAAAAACGCTCATGTAGAGCGTTATAAGCATAAATTAAAGTTTTCTTTTTATATAATCCATATATTGGTAAAATATTTTTCACAACGTCTGTGTACAAAGATAATGTTGAGTACATGAGAGGGGGATTGTAAATAAGTTTAATTGCTTTGCTTTCAATGATTTGCAGTGATTTGAAGTCTGCATTTTTCTCAAGTCCGTATTTGTGGGTTAAATAGTTGAGGTAACTTTGTATAAGAGATTGAAAAATCATAAGTTTTGCTGTTGTGTCTAACTTGTATCTTAATTTATACAATATTCCAAGTGCAGGTGATATTTTGGATCTAATATGTTCGATATGATGATACAAATTTAAATTGCTTTGTATTTTTAATCCTAAGTAATTAATAGAATGCACTTCTAAAATTTCGTTACCATCTATTCGAATGCTTATACTGGTATTGAAATTTGGCCTGGACATGAATCTAAAAAATTTAGTTTTACTTGAATTCATCATTACTTTATTTATTCGTGCGAATTCCGATATTAAAGCTGTGTCACGTTGGACAGAAGTTTTTAGTACAATATACAAATCTCATCTGCGTACATGAACATTCTTCTATTTAATTCTAGATTATTAATATCGCTTAAATATATGGCAAAAAGTAGAGGCCCCAAAACACTACCTTGCGGACCACCATACTTTATGTTTTGTACCGAACTTTTACTTGTATTTATCTGTACGAATTGGTTTCTATTTTTCAGATAACTTCTTATATTGCTTCCTCGAATCCCATAGAATTTTAGTTTATTAAGCAAAATGGAGAGATCTGTTGTGCTATCGGAACGTGATGTAACATAATGTAATAGTAATGTCTACTGAACGTAAAAATGTAAGAGCAATTATAGAGAACGTATCATATGTTTTTAGGTAAACAAAACAATAAAAGAAATAAACAAAATCAAATAAAGAATTAAAAATTACAAAAACTAAAAGACAAAAATTCAGATATTGATATAGAAGACATATTTTTGGATTTGAGTTTTTATTTTATTATTTATTGTTTTTTAAACATATTTAATATTAATTCCAAATTTTAAATTTTTGTTTCACTCCTTTTATCACTTTCAATATGATGTCATTTGTTTTTCTTTAATTCAGCTGTTAACCAGTGTTATCACTACAGCGTTTTTTGATTCATTTCAACGATTTTATATTTATTTAAAGGTATTTATTAAAAGTTTTATGTACTGTTTCTGTAAGCCAAATAATTATACTTTCAAACAAGCAAAAACTAAAATTGAATGCTTTTGATTGTATTTTCCGTATAAATAGACAAGCAAGTATACAGAAACAGGTTAGGTATTTCGGGTACCAAATTTGTACGAATGTAAAAACGTTTTTATCTTCTTTAGTACAAGTAAAATGCTAACTGAAATGCTTTTCGAACGCTTTAGTTAAAAGTCCATAACTATATTTTTCTCATATAAAATAAAAATAAACACTATATATCTATATATTATAATTTTGGTTTTTAAAATATGTGAAGTTTTATTTAAAGAGAATTCCACATACAGGGAAACATAACATACGTACAAAATGTAAATTCTGAATTTATAATTTCAATTTTCAATTTTGGTGGTTTTTAATATTGACATGTTTTTAACACTGCTAAACAGATGTCACGTAAAAATGTAAGAAAATCCTATTTTTTACAGATTCTTGTTCCGGTTACATTACATTACATTTCTATAACCATTTGTATTGCTTTATACATAACAAAAACGATCAGTTGTTTCTTACTGTTGCGGTTACATTCGGTTAATGTAGATTACCTGAGCCTTCATGCTTAGCCCAGCAACACCTACAAATTAAACCTTTAACTTGCATTGTATTGTTGCTGTGAACAGCGCTGCCAACTCTGACGATTTATCGTCATTTTGACGATTTTTTAAGTCAAATTTATGAAAATGACGATTAACGATTTTTGATTTCTTCCCGCGAACAAAAATGACGATTTTTTAAAAGCAAAACATATGGTAACCTTTTTTTCCTAAAATTCAAATTTTGTAAGTCTCCTTTTGCAATGTAGAGCATGTATACTATTTTTTTGTGTGAAAGGAAAGTATACTGCATACAGTTTTTTTCCATAACATAGTAACCTGTAAAATTTTGTCAGTTAAAAAACACACAGGATAAGTTAGGTACAAGTTTATCTGAAAGAAAACAATACACTTACATATAATTGAAAAATGGATAAATTTGTTATTAGAAGTGGTAAGTTTCTGTTCATTTAATGTAAATTAGTATATTAAATTAATATACATATTTACAGAACCAACAATCGAAATTGAAGAAGAGCCCGTATGTCAAGAAAAAAGAAGCACAAAATAAAAGATGCGTGGCTCGAAGACCCAAAAGTAAATTCGTGGGCAGTTAAAAAAGATTTGAATCTTTATTGCAAGGTTTGAAATCCATATTGAAAATATCATCTGGATGGTCAGATATAAGTCGACATATGGAAACTCAAAAGCATTCGGAGGCAGCAAATTTTATTTTGGAAAACCAGCCAAGAATTTAATCATTTTTCAAAACGGATCCTTCAAAAGGAATAGAAATAAAACTATCTTTATTTCTAATTGAACATAACGTTGCATATGCTACCATGGATCATTTGTCAAAGCTGGTAAAAAAAAACTCTTTTACAGATTCCGATTACGTAAAATACATATCGATTGGAAGAATAAAAGCTACAGCCATTATAAAAAATGTTGTCGGTAAGACCCAGCTCCAAACAATATGTGAAATCATGAATAAAAAATAAAAAAATATTTTTTGGAAAACAAGATTGACTATCAAAAACACATGATAGGCTTTGCCGCAGATGGGGCTCCCAATATGACAGGAAAATAGAATTCCGTGGCAAGCCATTTTAAAAAATAAAATATCTAATTTGTTTATTTTAAAATGCGTGTGCCATTCTTTAGCACTGTGCTTATCATATGCCTGTTTGAAGCTGCCATCATCAGTGGAAACTTTGACTCGTAATATATAATTACATTTCAAATAACCAATTACAACAAATTCAATCTTTATTGGAATTCAAACCGAAAAAACTTCTTCATCCTTCACAGACCAGGTGGCTTTCACTGAAATCAGTTGTTAACCGTTTACTTGAACTTTTCGAGCCACTAATAATTTATTTTGGATTCGCGGTCAATATTGATCTTATAGACACAGCCGAAGACATACTAAATAATTTGAATGGTAATCACCAGTTATATTTTTATTTTTTAAAGTATATTCTTCGTCTTATAAACAATGTCAACAAACTTTTTCAAAGTGAAAGTGTACAAATCCAAAATATATACAGTGAGTTGTCCAGATTGTTAAAAACCGTCTTATCAAATTTTGTGAAAGAAGAGTATTTTGTTAATTTTGAAATCCAAAGTTTTGTTAACGAAGACATATTTTTAAATAAAGATGAAGTGTATCTTGGCATTTACGTGAAGGAGAACAAATAGTCAATATAATATATTTGTTGAATTCTGCGTCAAATTTTATATTGAATAGATAGAATTTTAAAACGTTTTGATTTTGGCGATAAACTTCTAGAAGGATTAAACTCCATTGAACCAAGCATAGCTTTAAACAAAAAAAAAATTATTCAATTTTACAATTGGCCAAACTTTTTCTAAATTTATTAAATGCTAAAGAATATCAAGAATTTGATAATGAAGTTCGAGAATTACGTAATATGAAATTCACCGAACTCGAAACATTGGCGTTTTGGAAAAAATTTTCTAATTTAAACAGAGTCAATAATGCAAAGGCCTTCCCAATTTTAACACAATTTGTTTCGAGTATAATGGCACTACCACGTTCGTCGGCCAACGCTGAAAGAATTTTTAATATTGCAAATTTAAATAAAACAAAAACCAGAAATGCTTTGGATTCTTCAGCATTACAAGGAAAATTATTTTCAAAAGATTGTCTTAAGTTAAATAATTCCCAGTGTTTTAAGATCGCAATTAAAAATGACTTATTAAGAAAATGTCACACAGAAATGTACCAAAACAAAGTCATATAATACCAAAATTAAATTAATTATTTTTTTTATTAAATAATAACTTTATTTACATGTACCTAAAATAGAAATATTTAAAAAATTAATAAATTTTTTTTGGTATTTTTGTATTGACGATTTTTTTTAAATTGACGTTTTCTCCAAAAGAAAAGTTGGCAGCACTGGTTGTGAAAAAGAAAAGATAAAACATATGTTTTATGAAATGCAGGTAGCGAAAATCAAAAATATTTTGATATTCTTTAAACTCTTCTCAGTCTGCACGTGTGAGTACAGTTTTATCAGCACATTAACAAAAAACCATTTTGCATTTATTTAAAAAATGTAAAACTTGAAAGCAGTTTACGAAGCGCACTCAAACTAAATGGAAGTGTTTTTTTTTGCTCTGCAGGCGCCAGGTTAAAAAAGTATTACAATTAAAAGAAAAGAGGTCTTCCAGGTTTTAAAACTTTAATTTATTAAAATCGATAGCGTGGAGCCTCCTCGGATTCGAAAAAAAAACTTTAAAGTGATTAAAATCAAAAAGTAAAACAATCTTAAAAAAATGGAATAAAAAAGAAATACGCAAACTTAAACTAAATCAACTGAATAAAAATAAAATATCAGTATGAAAATAAAAGAATAAAAAGAAATTTTAAAATAAGCATAACAACGAAGTGAACAACAATACGAAAAATCCGAAAACCACAAAAAAAAAATACAAACGATTAGAATGCAAAATAACTACAATCAAAGGGTATACAATATAGCTTAAGTCGAAAATTCGTGTTTAGAGATATTTAGGGGTTTGTCTAAAATAAATTGTGTTTGTAAAATATAAATGCTTATAGTTTTATTAATAATGACATTTTATACATGAAATTTAGCTGAGTGATGTATGTACGGAATCAGATTAAACATGTTGCGACTCCTTTTGTAAAAATTCACGTCATATTTTATCTCTGTCGTTACTTAAGCCGAAAGTTCATACCATTGAAGCCTTTCGTACTCCTTAGTAGCACAATGCAATGTAATTTTTGTGTAAAACTATTAATAAATAATAAAAACAATTAATAACAATAACAATTTTTAACTTTTTCTTTCAAGAATTTAAAAAATATTGGCAACTTTCAGCAAGAACATTTTTTTTATGAGCAGTAAAAAAATATTAAAAAATATTCCAAATTTTCCCTTTTTTCTACTTTAACTCTCTATATATCTGTTGCTTCTAACACATTTGATTCGCAAAACATTATAACATTTTTTTCTCCTCTAAATTGGCCTATGCTTTTATGTTATGAAGGTTTTTCATTTGTCAAAAGTTTCGTATCTGAATGCCTGTGGTATGGACTATCGGCGTAAATAATGAAATAGAACTACTTTGTTCATATAGGGGTTGTTTTTTGTTTGTGATTTTTGTTGTAACGAAAACTCAATACGATTATGATTTTTGTATTTTAGTTTTTTACTTTTCATTGCAGTAAACAATCAATTGCTATTGTGATCGCAAAGGATTAACATTGTGCCAAGTGTTTTGAGCAGAAAGTGAAAAGAATTATAAGAAAGAAAAAGAAGCAATTTACTCTAAGACAAGTTTATTTAGAAAAACTATAATTTTTAATTAAAACGGATATTTGTTAACGTGGAAAGAAAAAGAAAACTAACTAAACACTGGACAAATAAATTTAATACAAATGACAATAAAGTGTTTGAGTTTTTTTATTTAAACAAATAAAAAGAAACGATAACAAAGTTTGACCCGAGTGTTTCAAAGAAAGGCAAACAAACCTATGTCGGTAATATTTGTTGTGCTTAGCACAGCAACATATTAAAATTGAACATTCAAACTGCATTGTATTATTGTTGTGAAGGAGAAAAGAACATACGATTTATGCAACGCATGTAGTGAATTCCAAAAGTATTTTGATATTCTTCTCTTATCAGGCTATACGTATGAATACAGTTTACGAACACATTAACAAAAATGGCGATTTTGATACATTGTTTGATGTGTGGCCGGGCAACTTAAGAAAGAGAAAAATATAGAGTAAGCAAAACAGAAATATACAGAAAATTCAGTAACATAAACAACAGTTATAATTACAACAACTGCAATACTGGGAAAATAAATCAAAGACGAGCAAAAATCTTCAGAACGAAAACAAATTTTTTTGTTAAAATAACTTTAAAAAGAAAATAAGTACAACTTTGAAAAGGCATAGAAATTGTAATGGTGCGGTTGGAATGAAAAGAAGAAAAGTAGAGTGATGAAGAAAATAAAAAGTGCAATTTATTCAAAAATATAAATATAAAAAAACGGAAGTATTAAAGCAACAAGAACGAACTCAAGAACATTTTTGTAGAATGTTTATTTTTAAAGCCTAATAGGCATAAAATAAAAATGTATTCTTAAGTGTTATTAAGACGAAGAGACAAAACTAAAAACAATAATGAACACCAGATCACCTATAAAATTGTTTTTGTTATTCATTTATTTTATTAATAAATGTTTGACAAAAGTACAGCTTTGAAGAGAAAAATTAACTGTAAAAGTATTATCAAAACGAAGAAGAGTAAAAAACCGGGATATTAAAAATAACTAACAAATATAAGAACTTTTATGAAAATAAAACAAATTAAGGAAAACAAAAAGAAGCCATATCTGCAATAGAGACGAAACGAGAAATCAGCGAGTGCCAGGTCTAAGCTACTAATTTGGAATCACGTTCGAGTATGGTAAATAGGAGTAAGGACAATTAATAAAAATATATATTTATTTAAATTAAATATAGTATATATAGTTCTATGCTATAATATAATAATAAATAATAATTAATTATATAAGAAAAACTCATTGGAAATTTCATACTTATTTTATTATAGTTACTAAAAAATAATATTTATATAAAATTTCTAATATATATAGTATACCAGCATAAAAAATTTCATTATGTATCATAATAATTATTAATTATTTTTTTTTCTGATGTTGCTTTGTTTTTTTTTCGTATGAATCGGTTTATTTTAATAATACACTTCTTTCGAAATTCTATTGACTAAGAGAAGAAAAGAACAATAGGAACAAAACTTATATTTTACGGAAAGTTATCAATAATACTACAGTAGTTTTGACTTACCTGCACAACTAACTTTTGCAAGAATTATTGTGCAGATAAGCCAAAAATGCAGCTAAGTTACCTATTGTTATTTTAAGAACCTTTTATTAAGTAATAGTAAAAAATATACATACAAGATATGTAAAAATACGTTATTCACAGAGTTGGAATATATAGTAATAATAAACAGTGGTGTTACAAAAAAGAAATTTCATGTTTACAGAGTTCACAAAGATCAATTTCATTATTCTAACACCCCTCCTCAATATTAAAAATATTGCATACTAAAAAATTTAACTTTCAAAAAAACTTCACAAATTTCAATTAAATTAAACCGATTGAATCTACAAAATTCATTAATTTAACTCTCCGGAGAGGCTTGGTTAAAATATCAGCTAACGTAAAATTTGTAGGGCAATAAATAAATGAAACTTTTCCAGATCTATATAGGTCGCGAATAAAATAATACTTAACATCAATATGTTTGCACCTTGGCGTAATTTTCCCATCCTCAAGCATCTTCAGACAGCTTTGATTATCTTTACCAATTATAGGCCCCAATATCTCTATACCAAATTCTCCAAGTAATTGGGTAATCCATAACAGTTCCTGGGATGCTTAAGCAAGAGCCCCAAACTCGGCCTCTGTGGATGACAAAGTTACATTTGTCTGCCTTCTACTTGCATAGCTAATAACGACATCGCCAAGTTTAAAGGTAAAACCACTTATCGATTTTCGACTATTCATGTCACCTGCCCAGTCGGCATCAGCAAACCCTTTGAGCTGTAAAATGAATCGATCAATAATTGAAACTTATTATGGTCTTCAAGTAAATTCGTTGAATTGTGCTTTAAATCACCAGGAGATAGGTGAAGTTTTTGCATCTTCAAGATTGAATTCTTTCAATACTCTGTCAATGTACTCTTCTTGAGACAGATAATATAAACCAGAAACGAAGCTAAGTTGTATTCCCAAATAAAGTTTTAGATCACTAAACTCTGTTATTTCAAAATGTAATTTAAGGGTTTTTAAATGTAATTAAGGCGTTTTGGATTTGGTCATTCGATTTTGAAAGAACAATGATGTCATCGACATAAATTAGTACAAATGTTGTTGAATCACCTTTACACTTTGTATAAAGACAGAGTTCCACCTTTCCCCTTCTGAGTCCCGAATTCACCAAAATTCTATTTATTCCAAGATTCAACATCGTGCCGATTGCTTCAGGCCATACAAACTGTGAATCAACTTACAGACCAAACCCTCTTCTCCCGGCATAACAAAACCTTCCGGTTGTTGCATATAAATTTCAGAATTCAACTCACCGTATAAAAATGCCGTCTTTACATCAATATGACAAACCCTCATCTTCCTATTGCTCGCTATTGCCAATAAAGTTCGGAATGATGCTTGCTTTACTACGGGTGCAAAAATTTCATTATAATTTTCCACGTACGTCTGCGAGAACCCTTTCGCAAGCTGTCTTGCCCTGTACTTTTTCACACCATCAGCGGTTTGTTTTGTCTTAAAGACCAATTTGCAGCCGATTGCTTTACAACCTTCGTGTAGCTCTCTACCAAGTCCCAGGTACGGTTATTTTCAAGTGCTTCCATTTCTTCTTTTACAGCGTTTAACCACTTTTTGTTGTGAGATCCTAATACAGCTTCATTATAAGCACAAAACTCAATTATAAGTTACAGGGTGTTCATTGAAGCAGACTTTGTATCCGTATTTTTTAGTAGAGTGATAAACTCAGGCTTATATTTAGGTGAAACAATAAGAGTTTATCTTATTTAATAAATTTTATTTAATAGCTAATTTGTATACTTCTACTTTGCTTTACAAAACGGGAATGAATTTTGGTATTTAAAATATTAATTAAGAACACAGCAAAAGGTTTACAGTTATTCTTTGCTGTTGTTGTTGTCATTTAATATATAAAAATAACTTGTTTTAATAATAAGATGTTGAAAGCTTTACTTAATTGGGTGATATCTAAAACTTTACTTAATTGAGTGATACTTAAAAGTAATTATTCCTTCATAAGTAAATACCGTACAAAAACAAACAAAAAATAATATAAGTTTTAAATTCAGGTTCCGATGAGATCTAAAAAAATAATACATTTTACTTTATATATATTTAAAAGCTGTAAATATATCAATACTTTTTCACATATATAGATCACATTTTTCTTGTTTTCCTTTAGCTCAATAGCTAATATTTCAGTTTTTAATTTCACAGACTCTATCTCCAACTTATGTTTTTCATTTGCTCTACGATTTTCACCTTCATAAAACCTGTGGCAATTTAAGTAATCTAACTTTTTCTTCTTCCATTGATGTTTTTTATCCTTATGAGAAATAAATAATTCGTTAGAAAATTTTCGTTTAACTGCAAAAGAATTAAATTTTACTCCGCTTGAAGATGGTTTGATAGCGGGTTTGTTTTTTAATTCAGGAAGTTCCTTGCATTCCGACATCGTGCTCACTTCGAGTTCGTCAGGAAAATCCTCTTCCAAGATAGAATTGTTGTTCACAGTATCCATATTGTCAAGAAATTCTTCTTCCATTTTTTCATCATAAATATTATTATTCGCTATTAAAAAATCACAATAAAATAAATAATTTTAACTAAGTTACACATTTTCTTACCGTCATTATCGAATGGATTGTACAATCCTGTTGCACTGTTTCCAACCACAGATAATATTTTTTTGAGACTGCAGATACTGATGCATTGGAAGGTGTACCGCCACCAGTACGGTATGTCTCACGCTTTTCAGTGACCAGCTCCATTTTAGACTTTCGCTTCATATTGTCGTACTAGTCCCTTAATGTTTTCCAGGGACGGTGTGTTCCACTCTGGCTCTTAAAGGATTCTTCCAACTTCATCCATGCTTCATTTTTTATTTTCCAATTGACTGCATCCGATTTTTTGTTTTCCAATATATGTTTTTGACTGATAACCAAATCTACAAGCAGCAGTTCCTCTTCAGTGGTAAAATTTTGCCCACGTTGCTTTTTATCCGTCATCGTTTAAGATTTTATTTATTTTTCAAAATATTTGTTTTCTTAATTTTATTTTCTGTTATTTTTTTCACTATTGGAAAACAGCTGATTTATGTTGTCCTTGAAGAAAGGGTTCCCAACTTTCATAACAATTTTGAGAGGTATTGCCAAATGAAAATAATGTTTTTGTCGGTATATTGAGAAAACCAAAATTGTTAACGGACAGTTTATGAATTGCATATATTCTTGTTGTTGACTTCAGTGGACATAGTTATTTCTGGATCCGGATTTGTAGGTAGTAATGCAAGACGATGTATATGACGTTTGAACATTCCTGAGGCAGTTTTTATTTCTGCAACTCTTGCTGCACCGACATCACCAGTATAAACCTTAATAATTCTAAATTAAAATAAATTCCAATGGCCGTTTCATAACGGGTGTACTGTCTTCCTTGATAATAACCATGTCCCAAATTTTGAGGTTGCTAAACTGTTTTTGCCATTTACCTCGTTGTTGTAGTTCGTTTAAGTATTCCGTGCACTGTCTGTTCCAAAAAGCCTGCTTAAGGAGGGATATCAATATCCAATGGGATAAAGTTGCCATATTTTGCACTTTTGCCTTGCTGTCTACTTGAGATGTGAGAGCTTCACCAATAAGGAAATGATCCGGTGTTAATGCTTCAACATCATTTGGGTCATCTTTCATGGGCGTTATAGGGCGAGAATTTAGTATAGCCTCAATTTCCACTATGATTGTCTTTAATTCTTCTTGAGTTAAAGATGCATTTGCGACGCTCCGGACCAAAAGATGTTTTGCCGATTTTACGGCTGCCTCCCATAAGCCTCCAAAATGTGGTGCTCTAGGTGGAATAAAATTGAACTGTATTCCCCTTGAGCTAGAAGCGGAAATAATTGACTCTTGCGCCTTACAGGAATAAATGCTAGCTGATTTTTTGCTCCAACAAAATTGGTGGCGTTATCACAATAAATATTTTGGCATCGTCCCCGACGGCCAATAAATCGTTTTAGGGCACCAATAAAAGCATCTGTTGATAAATCCGATACCAATTCAAGATGAACTGCCTTTGTAGAAAAACAGCAGAATACAGCGATATATGCTTTCGTTGGTCGTTTGCCTCTAATCCTGTAATGAATCCAAAAGGGTCCACAATAATCTACACCAGTGTTGATAAACTGCCGCGCTGGTGTAACTCTAGTATGAGGTAGATTGCCCATAATTTGTTGGCATAATTGTGGTCGTGCCTTGATACATCTTATGCATTTTTGGACTACGGACCGCGCCATTATTTTCCTTTTAATTGGCCAAAATCTTTGTCTGATTATATTCAATAGTGCTTCGGGTCCACAATGGTTATTTTCTTCATAAATCATCGTAAATAAAAGTTTTGTAAGGGGATTAATGCCTTACATTTTGGACGATCTTCGTTTTACATTCGGGTGTTTCTCATGAATCTAAGAATGTACCCTACGATCCTTTGAAGGGTTCTGAAAGAGTTCTTGTGTGGGATATTATAAATGTAGTCATCGTTGGAGGTAGTGGCTGCTGAAGTTACAGTTGTTTTTTCTCGATGTCATTAGAGATGAGTCGTTGTGAAAATGACGGTGGCAATATTTCTTCTCTTCCATGCAGAAACAATGGGTCATAGAACCATAAATCGCATTTAGAAAGTTTTGTTGCCGGTAGCCCTCTGGAAAGTAAATCTGCCAGATTGTCCTTGGATCTGACATGGCGCCATTGTTCGGGCAATGTCAATGACTGGATTTTTGAGACTCGATTAGCTACAAAAGTATGATAGAGCGAGGATTGGGTGTTTATCCAAGACAGTACTATTTCGGAGTCTGTCCATAAATATACAGCTTGAATTTTAATCTGAAGATCAGTTTTGACTCTATGCACAAGTTGGGCAGCCGTAACTGCAGCACATAATTCCAAACGAGGCAGTGTCTGTTGTTTAAGGGGTGCAACGCGTGTCTTGAAGCAGATTAATTGTACAGTCATTCTTCTATCTTTAAGAGTTACGCGGATGTAAGCAACTGTTCCATAGGCCTTTCCAGAAGCATCTGCGAATATATGCAGTTGTGTTTGAGCTGGGATTTCTCCCTTGAAAATGTGTCGTGATATTTTGAGATTGTTCAGGCTGTCTAACTCATTCCTGAATCAAGTCCAAGGTTCATGAAGGTCCTCCCAGTCCAGTTTGAATTGCCATAGTTGTTGGATGAACATTTTTGCCCTGACCACACTACAGGTGCTAGTAGGCCAAGAGCATCGAACAATCTTGCCAAACTGAGGTTACAGAATGCTTTGAGACAGTAGTTGGAGGATTAATTTTTACCTTGACGCAAAACTGGTCTGTCTTGGGTACCCATAATAATCCTAACGTTTTTATTGTATTGGTGCTGTTACTGTTGCCATGTCTTTTTAAATTTTTTTTTCATATATTATTTATTGAATCTTTCCTTTCAGAATTTACAATAAGTATTCAAATCTTAACCTAAAATAATACAATAATAAAAGTTGTTATTGCCACTGCAACGTACAACTAAAAGTGCACAACAAAAGTAAATTTATCTGATCAGATCATTTGTTTGAACCCTTTTGAGACGTCTGTGACCCTCGAATACAAGTAAGTCTCTTACAAGACGGTTGGGATGTTCTGTAATCCTAGAGATGTAATTGACACTTGTTATTTTTATTTCCTCTCGAACTAAGGGCACCTTCAGATCTTTGTGGATGTTACTGTTTCTCATATACCAAGGAGTACCTGTTATTATTCTAAGAAGTCTAGATTGCCGTCTTTGAAGCTTATCCACATTGGATGGTGAGGCTGCTCCCACAGTTGGATACCATAAAGCCAAATAGGTTTCAATACTGACTTATACAAAAGCAGTTTTAGTTCTAAATCAAGGGTTGACTTAGGTCCAATAAGCCAGTAAAGCTGTGCTGTTCTGAGTTTGATCTGGGTAATTTTGGCAGCTGTATGGTGAGCCCAGATAAAGCGACGGTCGAGATGGATGCCCAGATATTTTACACTACTATATTCTGGTACTGTCACACCATTAATCTTGATGGGCTGACAATTTCCCCTTCTCAGTGTAAACGTGATGTGCATGCATTTAGAAACATTGACTTTTATCTTCCATTTCAGCATCCAATTTTCCAAATCACTAACATGAGATTGACGTCTTTGTGACGCAACTGTAGAACCTCTATGAATACTTAAAAACGCCGTATCATCCGCAAAAGTAGACGTGTGAGTCACTAAACTTGTAGGCATATCTGCAGTGAACAATAAGTAAAGGAACGGCCCTAGAATACTTCCTTGTGGTACGCCAGCAGATATCTTTCTGCGGGAAGAGGTGACAACTTTTGATTTTATTTGGAAATATCTATCCCATAAGTAACTATTTAGCAATTTATGCACATTCTTTGGTAAAAACTGCGTGATCTTAAAAAGAAGTCCTTCGTGCCAGACCTTATCGAAGGCTTGAGATATATCAATAAATAGCGCAGAGCAGTACTGCTTGTTCTTAAAAGCACGTCTAATTAAATTGGTAATTCTGTGTATGTTTTCGCCTAAAACCAAACTGATGGTCGGGAACTAGGGCATTGACATCAATATGCGGTATTAAACTATTAAGCAGCATTTTTTCGAACATCTTAGAAAGTATTGGGAGTAAACTTATTGGACGATATGATGATACTTGCGTTATGTCCTTGCCTGGTTTAGGTATCATCACTAAATCAGATAATTTCCAAGACGCAGGAAAGTAGCCTATTCGCAACATAGAGTTAAAGATAAACAATATAAAACGCACGGCCGATGTACGCAAATTTTTAATCATTGTCGAAGTTATTTTGTCACAACCAGGTGTTTTGTTCGGCTTTAGGCTCTGGATGACTGCAATCACTGCAGACAGCCGCAACTTGATCGTCGATTGTAACTGAATTGTTTGGTATAAAAACATTATCTAAGTAGTTGGCAAAAGCGTCCACTTTCTGTTCTGCGCTTTTTGCCCAACCACCGTGCTGTAGTCGTAAAGGGGATTCATGCAAAGTAGGTCTCCTAATTTTTCTTACTGCCTTAAATAAACTTTACTCCGAGTCTTTCGTTGCATCCAAATGTTGCAAGTATTTTTGCAGGTTCGACTCTTTGTCCTTCTACAAAGCGTCACGCAGAAGTCTTTGGCACTGATTAAGTTGAAACTTTAGACCTGGAGAACGATATTCTTGCCATTGGCGTCTTAAATTCCTTTTTTGGCGTAACAGTGCTTCTATGTTATTAGAGCAGTGAAATTTTCGTTTTCTTACCAAAGGTGTAGAGGATGTAGATACCCTAGCAGCTTCACTTAAGATGTTAGTAAACTGGCGGACGCCGGATTCAATTTCCTGTTCACACTTCAAAGAAATATTTGATGGCAGGTGCGAGCTTACGAACATTTTGTATTTCCGCCAATTTGTCCTCGTCTGAAGATAATTTTGCTCCAGTAGGTTTGTATCAGGCACAAACGTTAGGATGGTTGGTGAGTGATCAGAAGACAGATCCAATGACGGGTGCATACGAAGATTTTCACGTCTAGTATTTCTTACTACGGCAAAATCTATGACATCCGGAATTTTTTTGTATCAGTTGGCCAATAAGTAGGATGACCAGCAGACAAGGCAACCATTCTGTTCGAAGATACTGCGTCCAATAGCTGTCTTCCTCTCGGAGTAATGACACGTGATCCCCAGAATGTGTGTTTTGCGTTATAATCAACTGCTGCAATAAATTTCGCACCCAGCGTGTTGAAGTAATCGAGGAAATGCTGTGTCTTGGAGGACAATAAAGTGCTGATATTGTAAGACCAAAGTAGGGTAAATTAATTGATGTTGCTTGAATGTAATCTTGGGTGAATTCTGGCAATGGAAAGTGCCTAATGTCCTTGTAAACAAGAATAGCTGCCCCTCCGCATGCCCTACCACTAGGGTGTTTTGCGTCATATGTGTAGTAGTCATTAATTCTAAAGCAGTTTTTGTCCGAGAAGTGTGTTTCCGATATTAGCATGACATCAATTTGGTAAGTATATAAGAAGTTTTGTACTTCGTTTTTATGATGGCTTAAGCCGTTCGCGTTCCAAAAGCACATTTTTAGGGTGTTCCTGTCTTATTTACTAAAATCTGCATAAGCATATTTTGGTTTTGTAGCAGCTGTTGCAACATGTTCTGCATGTTAGTCATAAAATTACACATTGTTTGGATTAGAGTATCAATTGAATTTTGGGAATTCGAATATGCAGTTGGAATGCCTTCTTTTAGAGCGGCAGCATATGAAAAAGCATATGGAAATTTACTTGTGGTTTGGGCAGCATTTTTGGAGTTTGCCTGTTGTGGAATGGTGGGCTAAGGTAAACTTGGGATGTTTGATTCACGGTACTGATTATATATATATTTGACCACTTTGCATCCTCGATAATTAGCCGTGTGGTTTTCACCGCAGTTACTGCATTTTTTACAGCTAACTTCAGTTTTCGGGTGGGGACATTCACTGCTTCTGTGTACGTCTCCGCACCTGACGTATACTGCCGGTAATTTGCAGAAAGATTTTGTGTGCCCAAATTCTTGGCAATTTTGACACTGAGGGGGGCCTTTACGTTTAATGGGTTCCTCTACATATATTCAACGGTTTAGAAGATACCGTAATCCATATATAGGATGATTGTCACCTTTTTTGCTTATATTGTTCGAGTTAAATTCTATTTCGACTCTAAAAACCGGTTGTGGGATTTTATTTTTATTTCAAATATTATTATATGAATTGGTTTGATATTTATATGAATTGAATTGACTTCATACCCTTCAGATTGAAGGGCATTCTTAATATCGCTAATAAGTACAGTACTGTCAATGCCTTTAATGATTACGTTTAAACCTTTTGCACTTTTGAGTTGATAAGTATAGTAGTTTTTCTTTTCAGTATCGAACTTGTTCACAATTGCTCTAAAAATCTTTTCATCTTTGGCTTGGATTTTGGTTTCCTGAATATTACCCTATCGTAGAGAAACAACGTAGAAATTGTCTTTGCCAACAAGCTGTGTCAACTTGGTAGGGGGCTGTCGTAGGTACAGTGGTGGGTGTTTGAAGTTCTTTTTTGCAGGTGTATTGTCTTCCATCTCTTTTTCTGCAAGAATTGCAAAACGGTTTGCGTTATCAGTGGTATTTTTTGCCTGTTTTGGATGTGGTTCCAACGTGGAGGCTGCTCTAGGGCTGGACTTACGTTTCGTTATTGTGATATAACGGTCCATACCTGTGAGGACTTTTTCACTGCTCTCAATCTTCGCTGCACTTTTTTTAATTGTTGTAGTTTCCTTATTTACGTCCGGTGATTGCAAAATATCTTCAATGTTCTTGTGATTACCCAAAAGAGGGGTATGGGGTAGATTCGTATTTGGCCCAACACACTTTTTTTTTCACTTGTTGGGTCACTAACGTAGCGTACCCGTTCCTTTTGAAGTAATGATCACGTAAGTATTTCTATCATTAAAACTCAGTCTGCGTTCATTAGCACTTGCACTTGTCTCACTCATTAATTAGATTAACGGCCTTTATATATTTTTTACTTATTTGATTGTTGTCTGTCTTTATGCAGTTTTTTTTTTTCTTTTTTAAACTTTATTAAGTTTAAGTTGTTTTGTTTTTTATTATTCTTTTTTTATTTTATATTACAACTAAAACACCTATTCCAAATATTTTTTATAATTTGCCGACAGCACGTCCGTACACTTTAAGTGCCGCGAACTAATGTATGTCTTTTTAAAATGATGATAAGTTCCTTCTGTATTTCCAATGCGATATTAAGGTTGTCGGCACCACCAAGACCATCATCTGCAATTTATTGTAAACATTTAGTAGCAAGATAAGGTGCTGCTCGTGTGCCGGATCTTCTCTCCAAAAGATTTGCTGAAATTTTTGGTCATCTGGATGAATTAAAATCTGTCTATACATCTTTTCTATGTCGATAGTGAAGACAAATTTTGGTAATCGGAAACGTAGTAGAATTGAAAATAATTCACTTTGAAGAGTTGGTCCAGTATACATAAGATCATTCAATGAATGACCCGATGATGTTTTTGCTGATGCATCGAAAACTGCTCTGAGCTTTGTTGTGGTACTATCTGGTTTCGAGACATAGTGGTGAGGAATAAGATATTTGAGATCGGATATAGTATTAATATTAATCTTCTTCATATGTCCCAACTGTTCGTAATCTTGCATAAATTTTATGTACTGAGTTCGCATGTCTTCCTTATATAAAAGTCGACGTTCCAAAGCCAAGAATCTGTTGTAAGCCATTGGTTGAGACTCTCCTAACGCTGTTGGGTTTACTCGAAACAGGAGACTGACTATAAAGCGACCACCTTCATTGGTGAGTGTATGTTGAGTGAAATGAAATTCACATTGCTTTTCTGGTGGTGACAGACCTTTTTCGCTGACTTCAATCTCGTCCAGTTTCCAGAGATTCTCTATAGCTTCTTCTAAAGAGGTGTCATCAAATACTCCACATGTAAGTGAAGATGATGGTTTTGGGGATGGATTCTTTCCAATTGCGCCGCCCACAGTCCAACCTAATACCGTATTTTGCAAGGTTGGTAGTTTGTCGGCCAGATGTATTGTTCCATGTTGAACTAATTTGTAATAGAATTCTGCTCCAGGCAGCAAATTTATCTTTTCCTGCTGATAAAAATGAGGATCAGCCAGCTGCATATTTTTTGGAATATCCCACGTTGAAGGATCGATGTACTGGCTGGGTTGAGCAGGAATTGTGCTTGGTAGGACATAAGCGTATACATTCGCAGAGAAATTATGATCTATGGATTTCATATTGATATCAACACGATATTGAGATTTTCTTTGTATTTCACCAATGCCATCAAGACAAAGTGATGCCGCCAATGGTGAGATGGATAATTTTTGACAAAGACGTTTTGATACAATGTTAACTTGGGATCCGAAATCTAACACTGCTCTAAATTCATCGGAGGCACCATTTGAGACTGTTATTATAACTTTTGCTGTTGCTGGCAGAACGTAACCTTTGCTCCCTACAGCGTCGTTAGTTTTTGTCGACCTTGAAGGATATAGAGTTGAGAAGCCTGGGCGGTCCGCAAAGGTGGTGTTCGGGGATATAGTTGCGTTGGCTATAGTTTGCTTTTGTTGAGTGCCTAATGGCCCTTTGCCTTTTTGAGATTTGTTCCCTTTTTGTAAGTGGAGCAACGTATAGTGTTTTTTGGGACACTTTCGGCAACTACCATGATTGCATGATTTTGAATCATGGTAATTTCCGAAGCAGTTGACACATAAGTTGTGTTGTTGGACCCAACGCAGTCGCTCTATTTCTAATAATTGAAGGAATTTGCTACAGTGATATAATTTATGGTCACTGTGGTGGCATAATGCGCATTTGCCATTATTGTTGGATGTTATTAGTGCTGACATTGCTTTGTGTGCTGCTTTTTCTTTTGTGATTGCCTCCATTGATTGGAATTGACGCTCCAGAAATGATAAAAAAATCGGTTATGGTTGGTATGCCTCTTGGGTTAGTTAATGACTGCATGTATCAGATATGTGTGTTCCTGTCAAGTTTTTTAATCATTAGTTGTATGACTAACGCGTCCCGTGAGGAAATTGCAATTCCCAAATCGTTTAATGTCAATAGACACTCTTTTGTGGTGTCATGGAATTCTTTGATCGTATTCGATTAAATCGTTAGTGCAATTGGAAAATTTTTTAAGAGCCATCTTGAAATATTTATTTAAGGAGAGGTGATAAAAGTTGGGAATAAAATTGGGTCAAAAAATGCCTGCCAGCGATTTAACAGCCAGTAATAAAGAAAACAAAATATTATTAATTAATTCCTAATTTCAAATTAATTTTCCCCGAAATTAAATTTTTATTGAGCCCGTTGGTAACCCCTTTCTATCCTTTCGTTGTCTTCTCTAAACCGTTTTCAAGTTTGTTATTGTGTATAAATATTCAATATTTTGTTACAAATATTTTGTTACGTTTAGTAGTCAAAGTAGTCTTTGGACTACCATATTTAAATGTTTGTTATATTCTTCTAAATTTTCAGAGTAAACTATTATAGCATCTATATAGACATGGCAAAATTTTCCTTAAAATATTATCCATGGCGCTTTGGAAAATGCTTGGTGCATTTTTTAGTCCAAAAGGTAGTCTAACAAATTCATATTTTCCATCATTTATGGAAAATGCAGTTTTCTCAATATTCTCCGGTTTCATTAAGATTTGATGGAAGCCGGATTCGAGATCAATGGTGGAAAAGTACTTTGTTTTTCCCAAATTAGACAGTATAACATTACAATCCGGTATCGTTGATCGAGTTGTAAGGGTTTTTACTGGGACGTAAACTTCCGTTATTTAATAGATTTTGTATTTCTTTATTTACGAATGAATTTACTGAGAGAGGATAAGAATATTGCTAACTCCATATAGGAGTTTCAGCAATTGTACGTATCTCAGCTTTAATATCCGTTCTAAATGGTAAAATTGTATTAATTTTTGAATGTATATTATCTATTTTTTTACGAATTTCACATTCTAATCTATCAATTGTATTTTTCTCACAATTAAAAGTATCATCTTCATAAGGTTTGTACTCAAGATTATTTCCTGAGTCTGTAATTTTATTTATAATATCTTCCTCATCTTCCTTTCTATTACTACGAGATACTAACGCAGGTTTATTAAAATTTAAATATTAATCAAGTTTAATATTAGCTTTTTTCAAAAAATTATATCGTATTAACAAATCAGATTCTAAGTTGGGAATTTCATAGAATCTTTCACTTATACCAAAAAGTCTTGCTTCATAAAAATTGTCAATAATAGTGAATCCATTTATAGTTTTAATTCTCTTTTTAACTACTAATTTTTTCCTCTTAGTAAGGACATTTGGGCTACAATAACAAGTAGTTGCCCCGCTGTCAATTAAAATTCTGTAAGTTCTTGCGGATGCTCCTGTTCTGATGATATAGGGCAATCCGGGGTCACGTCTAAAAAGCAGTTTCGTTGAAATTATGAATTCTTTGTGTCTTATTATTTGATTGAGAACTAAACTGTCCATTTGGTTGTTGTCTTTTAAAGCCATGATTAAATTGAGATCTTTGAAAAAATTGATTGGATTGTGGTCGTTGTTGCCATTGACCGAATTGTGGGCCTCGAGCGTAATTTTTAGTATGTCCATTTTGTGGAATTTTATTTGTGTTCACAGCAATATTTGCCTCAGGCTCAGGCTTTGCATGACGTACGTGTTGATTATTTCGGTACTGAAAACTGTTGTTGTGATTTCTGGGAGGAAATCGTAAAACATTCTGCTTATTTTTTGGAATTTGTTTATTGAATTGATTTCCGTTAAATTGTACCTCAAAATTAGCCCTAATATGATTAGCTTCTAGTTCCTGAGCCTTGGCTAAGGCATTAGGTATATCAGAAGGTGACAATGAAAATAGAATATTTGCCAATGGCGGTTTTAATACAGTAATAAAAACCCTAAGAGCATATTGACGGTTTTTATTATTTAATTCATTTGTCAAAGCAGAATTTGTACCGTGAGTCATTATCGTCTTATTTATTAATAAGGTCAGTTTTTTATTCACTTCGTTATAGTAATCTAATATAGTCAAGGAACCCTGTCTCATAACACTTAATTCCTGTTCAATAATATGAATTGGCCTTTTGTCGGCATAGGCAAAATCTAAACGAGCTATAATAGCATCAAAATTGAGTACAGTAGCATGATTTGTCAAAGTGTCATTTGCGTCGTCTAATATTTTATTTCGTAGAATAGTCAATGCCGCGAAGTACCTACAACTACCCCTAACATAAAGACTCATTGAATTGTTTGCTGCTTCTCGCCAACTCACATATGAATTCCATTAAAACTTGGAAGGGACTTAATAATGTCCAAACTTTCATCACATCTTTTGGTTTCGTCAATAATTTCCTGTCTGTAAGTCTGTTAAAGTTTTCCTTCAGCAATTCCAACTCTCTTAGAAGTGGTGCTGTAGATGGTGTAACTAGTCGTAAAACCTGTTCTGTGTCCATTCTGTTTGTTGTCCTAATAGTCCAGTAATTTCGTCAACTGAGTATTCTATACTATATTTTCTTTCTAGTTCTTCTAATTCCTCTTCAACTATATCTAGTATCCTGTTATTAGTCAAATATTTCAATTCTTCGTCCGTTAAATTTTCCACTACACTTTCTACTAAATAAGCCAGTTTTAAGCCTCACAATCAATACAACGAATACAAAATTATATGACTTAAATAATATTTTTTATAGGAAAATTAATCTTAAAAACAAACATACAAATCTTATCAAATAATCTTACATTTCAAATCCTCAGCTATCGACTTCAGATGGCCTCTTAAATGATGATTTCCTTCTTCAGATGTAGATACTGTGTTGTTTGGTTGTTGTTTATTAAGATGATATTGTTGCTAAGTTGTTTATTTGATGCTGTTATTTTCAATATTGTGGACACGAGTCACCCAAAAATCAAGAATATGAGTGCCCGTTGCTTAAGATATTTGTTTTTGTAAATTCCTTTTATTTCATTTAGAGTTCTGTTGCTATTCGTTTTTTAAAGTTGATGATTGCAGAATTGTTATTGTTCACTGTAGAATTTTTATTTTTTCTCCTTTTTTAAAGGATACTTATTTGAAATTTTTTTCTCCTTTTTTAAAGGATACTCATTTGTTTTTTTCTGGACCTTTTTTTAAAAGGATCCCGGTTGAGCCCCCAATTAAATTGTTTCGTTCATATTTTTTTAAAAAAATAAATTTGTATTTTTCACTTTTCACTTTTAAACACTAGTATTACATTTTTGTATAAGAGCATTTTCATTATGTTTCCATAACTTGCACGCGTATTATGATTCCGCGATTTGGGTTCTTTAAAAAAACTAAATTTGTTTTTTTCTTTGAATCTTTATTTATTTTATTTGAAACTTGACAACTTCTTAATTGAACGGGAGGAACAACACTGACTTAATCTAATTACAAATTTTTCTTATCAATTAAAATTATAAAAATAAAAAACAAGAATAATGTTAATGTTGCATTTTGGTTTGGGAACGGAAATGCAGTTTTGACAATATTTATTGCAAATTACTTTATTGGTGATAAATTAGTTAAATTAGGACGGTTGCAATTCTTGGAATTGCGACCGAAATATATTTTTGATTTATGCATTCAATCATAATTTCTTTAAACAAACTGGAAATGAGTTTAATATTACAATTTTCTTTATCTATTAGCAACTATATTTGCAATAAATTCATCTATAGGGTCATTCCTATTGTAAGTGTTAGCGTTCGGTTTTATATACTTAACTCGCGCGCACAAGTTAAAACGTTCACCAACAACAAAAGCGTATTGCTGTTTTCTTTTATACCAGACCACCATCGCCAATGTTTGCAAAACACACACACAAACACATACTGTTTTTGTTCTTTATCCCACTTCTGATATTGTCAAAACTCCTTTAAAGTTTCAATTAGTCAAAAGAAGACACATAACAATTTTAATGTTCCAAGGTTGTTTATTTATTTCAAAAAGGTTTAAAAACAAAAAAATAAAAGGTTATTTCAAATGCTCCTTCGAACGGCTAAACTACGACAGACTGCTTTTGTCATCTCACTTCAAATAAGTGTTGGCGGACGCTCTGAGGCTGCAGGACTGCCAGATGATGATGATGATAAATCTTATTGTAACACACCCTAAGGTTTTTTCAAGTAACGTATAAAATATTTATTAAAGCAGAAAATGAAAAATGTCTTCTTTACAGTTCAAAGTTTTAAATGAGTGTGGCTTTGACATAGTGGGTAGAATACAAAAAAGAAAAGATGTAAAAGCCACAAGTCAAAAGCAAAAGTAACAACGTACACATTGCAGAGTTGCTATATTATATTTAACACTTGGTAGGTTTTTCGTCAAAACATCTGCAATCATATTAGCTGTTGGACAATATACAAGATCCACCTGTCCACTTTGCACCAGCTCTCTGATATGATGAAACTTTATGTCGATGTGCTTGCTGCGTTTGTGGAAAACTGGATTCTCAGCTAATTTTTGAGCACCTTGGTTGTCAATATTCAAAATTACAGGAACATCACTGCATGCATTTACTTCAATAAGTAATCGTTTTAACTATATTGCCTCCTTTGTCGCATCTGAAGCTGCTATATATTCAGCCTCCGTACTGCTGAAAGCGACTGAAGATTGTTTTCGCGACTCCCATGAGATTGTAGAACCGTTTCCGCCCCAGTCAGCATCTACGAACCCCTCCAGAGCTTTGTTATGATCACCCGCTTCATAAATAAGTTCCAAATCTATCGTTCCAGGAGTTTCAAATCTATCCTTAGGATGTGTTTCAATTTGGTCATATGTTCAATATGTGGGTCCGAATTTCGTTGAGCCATCTTGGACACGGAATGCAAAATATCCGGTCTTGTAGAAATTGCAAGGTACTTGAGTGTACCAACAAGCGATTGGTAATCGTGTTGATCAACCTTCTCACAGTCATCATTACAATTCACCTGGAACCAAATTCCAGTGGCACCGAGACTGATTTGCATTCATCCATACCATATTGCTCAAAACATCGCGAATATATTGAGATTGACTCAACTTACCTACGTACCTGTATCGCCTTCATGCTCTATTTCCATTCCTAGAAAATGGTTGAGTACACCTTTGTCATTAACTTCAAAATTCTCGGCAATTTGTCTCTTCACTTTATGCACAACTGCTATGTTACTGCACCCAATAATTAAATCATCGACGTATACCGCTATTAATACCAGATTAACATTCTTGAAAGCCTTGTATAAGCATGGTTCATTATCGCATGGAACAAAATTCATTTGTCGTAAAACACTATCCAGTTTACAGTTCCACTCTTTACCGCTTTGCTTCAAACCATAAATCGCCTTATTCAAGCGTAAAACCTTTTCTGGTGAACTAGCATCAACAAAATGTGTCGGTTGCCGCATATATATCTCATCTTGAAGACTACTATTTAAATATGCTGTACTTACATCCATTTGGTGTAGGTGCATCTTATTCCGTACCGCCAATGCCAAAAGTAAACGTATTGTTGAATACCGCACGACTGGAGAAAAAGTTTCCTGGAAATCAATTCCAAATCGTTGAATGTAACCCTTAGCAACTAGGCGTGCCTTGTACCTCTCGACCTCTCCATTAACATTTCGTTTTAGAGCGAATACCCATTTGCATGGTATTACCCTGTGACCAACTGGCAAATCTGATAATGACCATGTGTTATATTGCCAAATAATCCTCTGGCCTACGAGGTATTTCACAGTTGTTATTATTCTTCATATCAACATCAAACAATTCCTCATTAAACAAAACATCGCGCTGCTCGATGACATTACGTGTTGATTTATCGAAAAGACGATATGCTTTCGACGTCGCTGAATATCCAACCATAATATATGGTATGCATTTTGCGTTAAACTTTGATTTATTTGTCGATTTATCCAGACATACTGCATACGTACCAAAAGTATTAAAATGATTAACATTTGGCTTTCTACCGAACCACACTTCATATGGTGTTTTATTTTCTAACTGCTTTGTTGGGCATCTATTACGTATATACGCTGCAGTGTTCACAGCCTCTGCCCATAAATATTCGTTAACGCCAGCATGTACCATCATAGACCTTGCCATTTCAATTCGTGTACTGTTGGCCCTCTCTGCCACGCCGTTCTGTTGCGGCGTATAAGGCACTGTTAATTGTCTACTGATACCTTCTGCCGACAAAAATGAGTCAAACTGTGAGTTTATGTACTCACCATTATTGTCCGTTCGAAGTGTTTTTATTTTGCAGCCCGTTTGCTTTTCAACATGTGCCTTATACAGTTGAAACTTCTCGAACACTTCACTCTTACTTTGAAAAAGTAAACAAAAATTCTGCGTCATCTGTCGTCAATAAATGTTACGAAATATTTAGGACCGCTTACAGATTTTACTTTAAAGGGACCGCAGACATCAGAATGCACAATCTCTAACAACCTTGTTGTCTTTGTTGTAGATTCCTTGGGAATCGGCAATACATGTATTTTACTTACAGTCTGACTGTTCATTCATGTGGTCAATATTCATACCACACACAATACTTTTATTGACAATTCTTGCAGACTTTTAAAGTTGAGATGGCCATGCCTGTTATGCCATACGTTGTTCATATTATTAACAGCACACACTCTCTCTCTGTTGCACGATTATTTGCTCCTTCAATATAATAGTACCAACTGCTCTCTTCATAACGGCATTTCTCGAATTAAATTTTGCGAATAAACCGCATTCGACGACTTTGTTGACAGAAATAAGGTTTGCCTGCAACTGAGAGGAAAACAAAACATTTTGAAGCAAAATTTCAAGATTGTTGTTGTAGATTAATACATCACCTTTACCACTGGCATTTATGTGGCTGTTGCCAGCCAACGTAATAACCTCATGATGATCTTTAAAACGTAGAAACATCTCTCTTTTGTTACACATATGTGAAGTCGCCCCGCTTTCGACATACCAATTTATCAAATTTAACGAACCTGCCTCTGCTGCAGCTAACATTGTCATTGCTTGTGTATTGGCTTTGTTTTTTCTCTCACATTTGCTTGCATAGTGACCAATCACACCACATATAAAACACTTGCCTTTGAACTTCTTCTTCTTGTTGTTGTTGTTGTTATACTTCTTGTCTTTGCGAGTGAATGTTGATTTTGCTGTGAATGCCTGTTGCTGTTGTTGTTGTGAACCTGATGGTGCATGCTCGCTGTCGATTTTCTCTTTTCTGCGTTTGCCCTCTTCTAAGAGCTTCTGTTTTAGTAACGGAAAATTAGGCAAATCATCTCTTGTTTATTTTTTATTTATGAATTTTTTTTTTTTTTTTATTAAGTTTAGCTCTGAAAATCTTCTTTCAGCAGCAGCTGAGCTGTGCGGCAGTGTCATTAAATTAAAAACAAAATCGGTAAGCTCTTCAAAAGATTTTTCTTCTAAACCATTTTTATAACTACACACATTGTCCCAAAATTCAGCAATATCCATTTCAAATTTTTGATTTAATTAGAAAATTTTAATATTTTCCATTCAGTAGAAATTTTTTCTTCATTGCCGTTTGTCAAATTTGAAAAAGATGTTAATAAAGGTTCTATGGATATTTCTGAAGAGCTTAAAACTTGCTGTGGAGTTATAATTGAAAGATATTTTAATTCTTTGTTTGAAAAATCAAAACGTTTTCAAATTTCATCCAAAAGTACAATATAAAAAGTGTGTATGTTTTTTTATTTCATACATATTTTTTATTTGAGCAAACATTTTTCAGATTTTCTACCCATAAAAATATTTTCAATGTTTAAATAATTATCTTCATCAAAAATATTGATTGATTCTAATGAATCTAATTTTTTTACAAAATTACTTTTAGTAAAATTACTCAAAATTAATTTATAATTTAACTCCAATTGGTTATAGATATAAGGCAATCTTACTTTTTCCGATTGGAAAACTTTATTTAAATTTTTAATAATATTTAGAATATAAGATAAAAACAGAAAATAAATTTGTATACTGGGATCGACCAATTTTCCCCCTATTTCGCATGGTTTTATTCCATTTACCTCCAAATAGAAAAAAATGAAATATAAATGTAAAGCTGTAATAAATGCTTACAATATGGGTGAAACAATGTATAACAATGTGTGTGATTAAGAAAAAGGAAAGATGTTTCTTTTAATAAAAAAAAATTACTTTTTAATTTTTAGTATACAATTGCGCGTGGGCGTTGTCTTTTATTGCTCGATCAAAAGTAATTGCTAAACTCTATAAAATGGTGGAAATAACTAAATTGTCAACTATTGCTAATATTTCAATGTTGTCAACTCATTTTAACTATTAATATAAATTTTCAGTTATAGCAACAGCATTACAGTATAAGGTTATTACATTTTCAAGTTACAGCCATCTGGTCATTGATATTCCTAAAATTTTATGTGGTTCGACACTACATTATTCTTTAAATTCTTCGATACGTTTTGGGTTGTGGGAAAAAAGTTGTAAATATTGCGACAAAGTATTTCAATTTCTTTTGGCAGCTTTTTGCTGGCGTAGGCAGAACAAAGGTGTAAAGAATGGCAAGTACATTTGATGTAAAATATGCTAACATCATTCCTTAATTTAGCCTGAAAGCTATTAACTTCACTTGCCATTACGTTGTCGCCTTCGGTAGCCAAGCCAATTATGTTTTCCAATGGAATTGTAATTAAAATAAAACCAACTGTTTTATTCAACGATCAATTCTAGAATGTCTCCTTATTTTTCAACTATTCTTATTTATTCTTATTACTAACATCAGGTTTGCAAAAAGGAGTATTTTAGAGAATTTATAAACTTAGATAATTATTTTAGATAATTTATAAACTTAGTTGTAAATAATAGGAATAATTAAGTGAAGGGTTGCTACTACTATACCTCCCTTTTCATTATTTTTTTTTATTTATATATATATATATATATCTTTTAATCCATGTATTTCAAAGTTCAAATTTAAATACAAATACACATGAACAGTAGTAAAAATAAATAATATAAAATATATTTAACATTATAAAAAATTTCTTATAAATAATATATAAGTGGGTTGGGTATACCTCCCTTTTTTAAAAAAAAAGAAATAAATTGGTATTAAGATAAGAAAGAAGAAAAAAAAATTAATTTACAATGACAACAAGAATGTATTAAATTATTAATTTGTTTCTGGTTTTATTTTCAAAATTTTCTGATTTTGTTTTTATGAACTGTTTTTTCCTTGTTTGTTTCGCTATTGTAAATAGTTACGTTAACACCATTTACACTTTTGGCAACATAAGGGCCTTCATATATGTTCTTATGTTTCTCGTAAGGTTCTTTTTTAGCACAACATTATCAGCAACTTTAACTGCTAAAGGATTTGCAAATTTATCATAGAGTAGTTTGTTCCTCGCTTTGTGTTTGTCTATTAAACGTCTTGCAATAATGTTAGTCTGTTGTAATCTATGCTTTACTTCTGTACTATAACTGTCCAAATTATAAAGTGGATCTAAACTTTCTGTTATGTTATTTGGCATTGTAGCAGTTTTCCCAAATACTAACTCGAAAGGTGTAAACCGATTATCAAATGCAGTGTTTGGAGTAGTGTTGTGGTAAAAAGTGAAATATTTCAAGTAAATATCCCAATCCGTAATATTCTCCCTGATATATGCTCGAATATATTCATTAAATACGCGGTGGTTACGTTCAACTGTACCCACACTTTGATGGTGATAAGCCGTTGAAAAATTCAAGTTTACTTTAAGTAATTTACATAATTCAGTGAATAATTCGTTCTTGAACTCAGTTCCCTGATCTGATTTTATAGTTGTCATTCTACCATAAATTAGAATAAAATTCTCAAATATCGCACGTGCAACAGTATGAGCTGATTTGTCAGGTACCGGAATAGTAACTAAATATTTGGATAAATCACATATCAAAGTTATTGCATATTTATTACCATAAGTTGATTGAGGTAATGGACCTATGGTGTCTAAAACGACTACATCAAATGCTTTAATCGGAGTCGGAGTTAAGATTAGTTTTTCAACATTTCCTGGTCTAACTTTATTTAACATACATTCCTTACAATTCCTAACAAATTTTGAAATATCCCTCGTCATTTTCTTCCAATAATATTTTGTTCTAATATTAGCATATAACTTCTTTTGACCACAGTGCCCTCCTGTTATCGGATCATTATGATATATTTTCATCAGTTTTACTTTGTCTCTATCATCTGTTATAATCTCCGTTGGTTCCGTTAGGATAATTTCCAAAGTTTTTAAAATCTTCATACCTTCATCTTTTAGCTTTTGAATTGAACATATTGAGAAAAATGGATCACTTTTGGACCATTCAGCTGTGAAAATTTTGTGAATGTTGGCTTCTTTTTGTAGCCTCAAAAGCATCTTATCTAAGCAAATTGTTTCGTTAACAATCTCAAAATCTAGGTACAGCAATTTTTTAAATATATTTATGCGCATTTTGAAAAGTTTTTGTTCAATATAAAATAATTCTGTTTTTATTTTTGGTATCTTTTTATCGAAATTATGCGAGAATTTATCGTAAATTTTCAAACTAATGGAAACACCCTGTTGTTCAATATCGAATTTGTTCTTACTATTTTTCTTTGACATTGATCGAGTTGTCATCGAAAATATATTACTTAAATTCTTAAGTTCATTGATGGAGATTCTGGACAAAGCATCCGCGCCTACATTTGCTTTACCTTTTATATACTCTACATGAAAATTGTATTCAGAGAGTTCTAATCTGATCCTTGTTAACTTGGACGAAAGATCTTTCATAATCTTTCGAACAATGAATGAAGTGCCATAGATATATGGTCGAAAATAAAGGATTGCAAAGTGTATTGCGAGAAATTGAAGTTCTATAATGCGTTTTTTCTGTTCTGATAAGCTAAATGATTTCGACGCAAAATATATTGGTAAATCGTTACCATTAATATTCTGACTTAAAATGGCTCCGCAGCCGGTTTTGGAAGCGTCTACTGTAACTATAAATGGTTTTGTAAAGTCCGGGTATTGTAGAATTCTTGGAGATAACAAGGCAATTTTTAATTTGGTAAAAGAATTCTGACAATGTTCAGTCCAGTTAAATTGTTCATTTTTTCTTGTGAAGTTCAACGGTGCTGCTAAAATTGCAAAATTAGGAATAAATTTTCGGTAATAATTGGTAAATGGCACGAATCGCCGTACTGCATCTTTATCAGTAGGAACGGGGTATGTTGTTATGATATTAATTTTCGAATCATCTGGTAAAATACCTTTCGCAGTGCATCTGTGTCCTAAAAATGTTACTTCGGACCGAAAAAATTTGCATTTGTAAGGATTTATCTTAAGATTGTGATCTCTTAAAATTGTGAAAACGTTTTCTAAATTCTGAATATGATGTCTTTTGCTACATTAAATTATAATAATGTCATCTATATAAAGAAAAGCTTTGTTTGGTGCAAGTCCTGCAAAAGCGATAGACATCATTCTCGAAAAAGAATGTGAGGCGATATTAAGACCGAAAGGTACAACTTTCCAGCGATATGATCCACTATCAGTGCTGAACGAAGTGATATCACGAGAGTCTGGGTGCAGGGGTACCTGATGAAAACCAGAATACAAGTCTAGGACTGAAAAATATTTCGCGCGACCAAGGTTATCTAAAATGTCGTCTATTCTTGGCAAAGGAAATTTGTCGGCTATAACGGTAGTCGACACACATTCTGGATGACTTTTTATCATCTAAACTTTTTTGGGCACTAAAATTAATGAACTATTGTAATTGGAAGTACTGGGCTCTATTAGATCATTGTCTAATAAGTTCTTAACTTGCCTGTTTATCTCGTCTTTCTGTGTGTGCGCAAGTCGGTAATTCTTAATATAAACAGGTGTAGAATCAGTCAGTCGTAATTTTTGTTCATAGAAGTTAGCATATGTCATTTTATTATTTTATTTATTATCCTTTTTAATATGAGATTTGTGAACCATTCTTCCAGATTCTGTAAGAATTGTTACTCCTTTATCTTCTTTTACTATCTCCTCTTTAGGAGTCAATTTGTTACCTAATCTTTTATTTATTTTCACATACACGATATCATTTGGATTATACTTAGGGAAAGGTGTTCTTTTTTTTGTTATGAAAATCGAGATCTTTATTTTGTTTATCTATAAGTTTTGTCACATTGTCTATTCTGGCCTTTTCCATCTGTTCTGGGTCAGTACTAACAGTTCGTCCGAAAAATGCTTCTATAGGTTTTTTCTTAATTGTGGAATGTATTGAATTGTTATATTTGTATAGCGACCTAAAAAGTAACCCTTAAAATTCCGATGAGTCTTTTCACGATGTCGGGTATTCTGTCTAGGTCTCCTATTTGTCCCAGATGTTCCGGTCTAATAGTCTCGTTCGTCGCAGTCGTAAGTATGCTATTTGGGCTCTTGCTAGTGTTTTCCTGAACCACTTTTCTAACTGCATTATTTATAAGCCTTTCTAAATCTGACTGTGTAATTGGTATACTAGCTTGTGCAGAATCACGCTGGGTAATTGATACGCCAGGTGTCTCGAAGATACTGGGTCTAACTAGATTACTTGAATTCGACATATTTTATTAAGTTATTTTAGTTTTATGTTATAGTCTTGATTTTATTATTTATTCCCTTCTGGAAGGGGTGTTCTTCTACTCTGGACGGTCTGGAATTCAGATTCGCAGAGTTGAACTTTTTTTACAATTACAAAAAATTTGATTTTAATTGATTAAGGATAACCTATAACTTAAATTGATTAATTTAATTTAAAACAATCTGGAGGGTCCCGTAGGAATCGCAGATTTTCGCAAAAAAATTTATTTAAATTTATAGATTACGTTTCTTTTAAAAATCTTATTTTGATATTTTTTACGAAATTTTTATTTTCCTTACTTTAATTTGAATCAAAAGCTAAGCTGTTTTCAATTTTTCTTTTAAGTTTCTCACTTTTCTTTCAAATTTTATTTATTTTTTTATCTTTATTTAAATTAATTTTCACTTGCTTAAAAAAAATTTCCTTAAAATATTACTTTTCCTTTTTCACAATTCTTAAATTTAATCTTAAAAATACTTCTTACACTATTATTATGATCTTCATCCCAATGTGGTGGCGACTACGTCCTTTTTGCTGTCCGCTACTGGGGGTCGACCACTTCACACTCTCTGTGGGGTAACGTTGAGTCCTCTTTTGGCTGTAACGTTGGATGTCGCTTCCTGTTGCACTACTTAAGGGCTTACGTAGTGTGATGTCACTTCTTAAGGGCTTTGTTTTCACTACTTTCCAGGACACTCGCGACAGCCCCACGTTGGGCGCCAATTAATTACTTTTTTATTATTTCATTTAAAAAAAGAAATTCTTTTTTTATTTTCTATTTATTTTTTTATTACACTTTATTTTCTGTTTGAAACCAAAATTGAACTGAACTTAAAACTAAAACTTAAAATTAATATTACCTACGATTTAACCAAATTTTGCCAATGCATGAAATTTCCGTTGAAATAACGTGTACGCAAAATCAGCAAAATGAAGACCGTAAATAAGGTTGAACTATTGCACAACAAATTGTCAGCAATTTAATTGTTTTTAATAAACAAACCTGCCTGTTGCGAAGTTTCAACATTTGTGGTGTTAACTTGTATAAGTATATATTAAGTAAGTATTTTATATATGTTTATAGCAGTAAGTATATATATATATATAGTGTTTATATGTATAAAATTTATTGAATTACTAGCATAGTTGTCCTTTGTGCACTTTTTTAAATTGTTTGTTTCTTATGTTATTACTGTATTTATTTTTGTTGTTTTTTATCTTTACTTCATATTGAAAGTTTATGTGAAACACGCATATGCGTATGTGTGTGTTGCTTCTACATGGTTCATAATTTTCACTTTTCGTCATTTTTGATTATTCGTTTTTTTTTAATATAATTTCAATGTTAACTGTTTATGTTTATATATATACATATATATATATATATATATATAAGGGTTCTTTTTTCTTTTATTACACGTTTTGGAATTTTCATTTGAGGTTATAAATTATTCTCACATTTTTTTTTTTTTTTAAGATTATAAATTGTTTATATGTTGTAACGGTTAATGTAACACGTTTTTCTGTATGTCCGTCTTTTTTTTGAGGTTATATTATAACGGTTGTTGATATACCACGATTTTTAACACGTTTTCTATTCTTTTAAGGTTATATTTTAACGATTTTAATTTTAAATCTTTTTAACACATATAATTCTTGTAATGCCAAAACGTTTTTGTGCTAACGAAAACACAAGAAAAAGAAAAAAGTTTTAAAATTAAATCTTTAATTTTTTTTATAAGCATATGTATTTATATATTTTTGTTCTTCGAAAAAAAAAAAAAAATAACTTTTTTTTATAACTTTCCTATAATATGATTGCTTTACATTTCTATTAAATAACTGTTTCTGTTAAATAACTGTTTTTTCATTATAGTTATGTTTCTGTCTGTCTTGGGATTTTCAATAGACTGTACTTTTTTCCCGTTTTCTTTTTCTTATGTCACTCTCTAATGTTTTTTTTTTAGGTTAGAACGAAATTTCATCAGATCAGGGATGTATTTTTATGTAAACAAAACAAAAAAAGTGTAAAACACCTGTGCAAAAAAAAAAACAAAAACAAAAAACATTTTTGGCGCAAACAAGTATTCCTATTTTGTGAAAATATTTAATAATTTAATGGATTTAGAAAAAGTTGATTTGATTCCTGGGACATTCTAACAAAATTTACAAGACTTTTTGGGTCCTCCAGTTGCAATTCCTTTATAGCAATGTGCGTCATATTTTTTCCGCTATAACGCCGTAGTAGCCATTCCCGGCCCCAAATGCGCTTGAACAGTCTTACTTCTTTAACCCGTTTCTTGTCTTTGCACTCATATTTTTAATTACGGCAATAGCAAGTAAAACACCGAGTGCATTTTGTTTGTTTTTTTTAATATTTTTAATTCAATAGAAACTTTAAGCAAATTTTTTCACTTTGTTTGTTTGTTTTTTTAACAGCTGTTTTCGTCTTGCGTTATTATTGTCGTATACCAATCGTGTAAACACAAAAAAATAATCATACGACTATTATTCTCTTTTTTGAAATACGGATGGAATTTCATTTTACTTTTTCATCTGATTTTACATATTACTTGTGTGTTCGTGCGAAGGGGGCTTTACTAACGTCAGGGTTGCAAAAAGGAGTATTTTAGATAATTTATAAACTTAGATAATTATTTTAGATAATTTATAAACTTAGTTGTAAATAATAGGAATAATTAAGTGAAGGGTTGCTACTAGCATAACATTGACCCTAAAAAGTGTTTTTTTGTCTATATGACATGTCTAATCATCATTCCTAAAACTCACAATTTTTCATATTTATTCTTGCATTTTTCTAGAGCGCCAATTGCACTAAAGAATATGTCCAAAAGTTTATCATTAGTAAGATTATCGTCGATTTTATCTTGATCTTGTTGTATTAAATATATTGCTGAAATTATTCTGACTTTTGCTGAGAGAGGGAGGCTCTTCAGTATTATGATTTGGTCGAGGAAAGTCTTCATCCGAGTTAAATGACTTTGCCATAATATTTTTACTGACTGGCTTTGCTTTTTGATTGCCTGTGACGCGTTGCCGAATAGCTAGGTATTCTCGCCGAGATGGACAGTTTGGATCGTCAGCACGATGATTTACATTTTTAAGTTTATTTTTCATGCAATTGAAGCATTTGTAAATTACAGGGCCTGCGTTCGAAGTTTTGCTCAATTGGCAAGTTGAGTAGTCATGATGGCCACCGCAACCTAAACATGCTGGCTTTCTGAAGCAATTGGATGAGCCATATCCCAACATGGTACATTTAGTGCACTGAGTAGAACCTCTTGTACTTCGTTTAGGATTGCTCTGTGTACAACTATACCATAGAAATATAGAGTGTGTCGTCTTGGTTTGAATATTGGTTCATTAACGATCAAGAGCTTAATAATGCATTAATATAATTCTTAGCTGATGGGCTAATTTTATTTCTCTTTTTAAGGCAATGTGTTAATGGTTTTGTTATTTTGGAAAAATCTTGGATAAACTTCCTATAAAATCCGGCCAATCCCAAAAATCGCTTAATTTCCTTTTCAGATTTAGGAATTGGATATTCTAAGATGGCTTTAACATTGTCAGGGTTTGGCTTTATACCGTCAGGTGTGATGATATGCCCCAAAAGGGCATGCCCCTTTTTAAAAATTCACTTTTATCAAGTTCCAACTTCAAATTGGCCTCCGAAAGCTTCCTGAACACCTTATCTATTGAACTAATATGCTCTTGGAGAGAAGTACTAAAGGCAATGATGTCGTCCAGGTAGACCAAGCATTCTTTTCTTATAAGGTATCCCAAGATTGTGCTCATCAATCGTTGGAAGGTTGAGGGCGCGTTTTTAAGGCCAAATGGCATCCTCAAAAACTCATAATGCCCATTTTGTGTGGAAAATGCTGTATTTTTTCGATCAGAATGTACCATTTCGATCTGATGAAACCCTTTTGTAAGATCGAGGGTAGTGAAATATAAACACCTACCCAATTTATCCAAAATGCCATCCGTTTAGTTTCCGATAATCGACAACGATGCGCCACTTTTGTTTACCAGTCGAATCGAGTTTCTTAGGTACAACCCAGATTGGTGCATTATAAGGCGACTGGCTGTAGCATATAATATTCTGATCCAGCATTTCCTGAATCTTTCTATTAACTTCGTCCCTATGGATCTGAGGGTAACGATACGTTTTGCAATATATTGGATCTTCATGGATAGTGTTGATTTTATGTTTGACAACATTAGTAAATGCTAATTTATCTTCCTCCTTATAAAAAATGCTGTCGTATTTTTGTAACAACACTTTTAAGTTTGTCAATTCCTCTTTACTGAGGTGATCCAATTTAAATATTGAAGTTTTAGATTCGCAATCAATACAATTCAAGAATTTTGGGTGGTCATTCTGTGGGGTATCAAATCCGCTACCTCGAAGTTGTTTATACACAGGCTGATTGAACTGTGAATCAGGGTTAATATTTTTATCAACTTGGAGGCTTTTTGTTCCTTCTTTTTCTTCTTGATTTTCGTTCAAAAAGAAATATTTAATATCATTCAGAACAACAAATCCCTCTGGAACATTCAGTTTTGCTTTCAATTTCCTTAAATTATCAAAGCCAAGAAGGCCCGCATAATTGTTACTAAACCTATACGCATAAACCACCAATCTAACTCTTGTTATAGAACTAAAAATTTCTAAGGTCTCATTGAGGACTATATCCCCAGTGGCTGTTCTAACGCAAATGGGATCTACTGTATTTGGAGAAACGGGCAAAGCGTCCGGCCAAAGAAGGCTGATTGATGATCCCGTATCAACCAAGAACTTATAAGCTTTGCCTTGTATTATTATTGAGATAATGGGAAGGGGTTTGAAGCCGATAGGTGGAAATTTTCGACCTCCATGGGTTCGGCAGGGCCAAAACGCCTAATGCGAGATTGAATTGAATCATTTATCCTTTGGCGTTTGCAAGGACATGAATTATTGGGAAATCTGTTATTATTGTTAAAATTATTATTGTTTGGGCTATTATTGTTACTGTGTGTGTTAATATTTTGTCCGTTATTTCTATAATTATTCTGAAAGTTTTTATTACTGTTATTCATAAAATTTGGGTAATTAAAAATGTTTCTACTCCGATTTCGGGTATATATGTCTCTATATTCATTGTCCACTACCTGAGGATAATGGCGGGAATGATCGGTTCTGAGTAATTTTGTCGATCTTCGTTCAAAGTGTCCGTTATCCAGTTCGTTATTTTGTCTGAGAATATCTACCACCGATTTAAAATCTGCTGCTAAATTCGCATTAACGAGTGCGGTTAAATGATTGGCTAGTTCTTTTTTTAGTATTCTTAAAGCTTGGGAGTCAGCTTCATTCTTATAAAATGTTTTTTTTCATTACTTTCATCACTCAACCTAATTGCATCGTATATTCTACACAAGTTTATGTTAAATATAATATTACTTAAATATAATATTACTTAATTTTAAAATTAGTGCTGGAATCGGTTGTTCTCTTCTGATTAAATTTAGGGCTTCTGCGTCTAATGTTCTCAAGATGCAATTGAAGAATAAGATCCTGTCATCTCTAGACAAAACCGCAATGTTGGGTAATATACTTTCTATGCTATTAACGTAGAGGCACAATTTATCCCTTTACCCAGTAAAAGGATGGACCAATTTTAAGTTTTGGATGATAAAGTTCTTTTGCTGATCCATATTGTTGTTTACACTGTTGTTATCGTTATCACTATTAGCACCACTTTCTCTTCTATTGTTAATTGATAGTTGCTCTAAATTACGGAGCACTTCGTCCATAGGTCGATGAAAAAGTTATTTAGAATTATGTATATTTTCTTTTTCTTCTATTTGTTCAACAAAGTTTTATAACAGAAACAAAAATATATTTTTTCTTTCAGTATTAACAATTTAAAATATTGTAAATTTTTATTTATTTTTTTTTTAAGTTATTAAACGTTCAGGTTCGTTTAAGGATCTTTTTCACAGGTCCTACCGACTGCGCCAATAAAGTACAGTGTTTGTATTTTGAGTTTTATTCGTAAACTGAATTCTTTATTTATTAAAACACTTTATATATGATTAACATTACAAGGTTTCTTACAAAAAAATGCTGATTTTACATTAAGTCTAAAAAGGAATGTTTTTCTTTTAATAATAATTTATGTTATAGATGCTCTTATGAAAAAATGCTAATGTTACAGAGTGTTTAATTTCTTTTAATCTTCAACTTAAGAAAAATAGGAATGCAATAACATAAAGAATAAGAAATGTTTATCTTAGATTCATATTACAATACATAAATTATGGTATGCATATGTCATTACAAAGAATAAGAAATGTTTATTCTAGATTCACATTACAATACATGAATTATGGTACGCATATGTCACTTATATATATACTTATTCAAAAGAAAATTCCAAAGGAAATGTCCGAAGAGATGTTAAGAATATGATGTCATTCACAATGAAGTCCATGTAGAGTAAGGTGGTTGAATATCAACGGATAATTATATATAAGGCTGCGTAGTTAGCTTGCAGGATATGATGATGTCATTAACACATGAAGTATATGAAGATAGGTATAAAACGAAGTCACATGAAGAATACAAGGATACTGCATATATGATGCGAAGGAATTATCGGGAGACATATGATGGCGTCGTTACCAGGTTGCAAAGGTGGTTGTAGATGATGCATAAAATGATTTCGTCAACATGATGAATAAGTTGATGTATATGATGAATGAAATGATCTCGTTAACATGATGAATAAGTTGATGTAGATGGTGAATAAAATGATTTCGTTAACATGATGAATAAGTTGATGTAGATGATGAATGAAATGATCTCGTTAACATGATGCCTCGGAGGATGTAGTTACCATGTGTAATATATGGTGATGCTGTCTAATTAATAATTAAGACCAAATGAATACTGTTTGGAAAAACATTTCCTCTAAGTCGATATATATATATATAAATTTATATATATATAAATAAAACGGAACACATGTACACGAAACAACGAGTATTTTTGAACGTGGGTTTTTCTTCTCTTAAAATTTTTCTTTCTTAGGTTTTCTTCGAAGAAGGAGGACAGAAGGTTTTTAAACATAGGATTCGTCCACAAAATCAGAATTTCTCGAATCTTGCGGAAGATGAGCCGTAATTTCGTCTTTTCACTAAACGGCCTTCTCCGTCGTTATCAAAAAGGTTTTTCTACGCTTTTTCCCAACTTAAATTAATTCAATCTTCTTATTTGCTCTAGATGTTTCTGGATTTCTTCACTTTCATCGGTTCTTTCTCACTTCACTTCTAGATGCACACCACACTCACCCACATCTGTCTTCTTCAACGTTCAAAAGTAAAAAGGGCAGATTCTCTCGTCATCACCGGAAACGAAACCCCCATATCAAATGATCAAATGTCAATTATACAAAATACAACCCTGAACACATTCAACACACTCAGCTTATCAGATGTCATAGCTGTGAGCTTTTGTATATAAGCAAAAGTAACGATCGTATTTATGCTTAATAAACACAGCTTATACAAAAACGCGAATATGAATTGTCTATGCAAACTAAATCATGTAGTCAGATAAACGACCATTACACAATAGTAGTGCCAATATTGCCCCCTGGGGGACACCGGTATAAATATTCCCAGTGACAGATTTTGTGTCGTTAACCTCTATAAAAAATTGTCTATTCTCGAAATAGCTCTTAAGCAATTTAACGATAAAAACATTGCATCGTAATTGGATAAGTACGATCAGGACTGCTACGGTGCATCGCTTATTTCTTAAATTGACGACAACTTCGTTATGCAAGAAAGTAAGCGCATCTATCGATGAATGTCCAGGCTTAAAACCGAATGGGATTGGGTGAATGGGAATTGCACTCAAATCCAACGATTTGTCTGATTTCAGTCTTATAATCCTTTCGAACAATTTTCCTATGTTGGACAACATTGATATTGGTCGCGCATTATTTATACTATAATCATTTGGCTTTTTAACAAGGGGATAAATTCTCGAAAGTTTCCATTATTCAAACAATTATAAAAGATAACTACTAAAAATTCTATTGCTGAGGGTGGCAATTTGTTAACTATAAAGTTGATAAATTGTCCGAACCGGAGGATTTTTTGGCGTTAAGATTTCTTATGCAATTATTAACTTCGGAAATATTTGTGAGATTAATACTGTCTGTGTTATACAATGCGTTGGAGGTCTCATTAAAAACTCTTTGGGTCCGAGGACCAACTATTTAGGAGAGCGTAAACGGTGTATAAAACTTCTCAATATTAGGTCTATCGAGGCCAGTAGGTCCATAGACGTTGGCAAAATGTCGTCTAAAATGTTCAACCTTAGCAATGTCTTCATGGTACATAATATTACCAACTTGAAATTTCTCAAAACCCTTAGACCTTCTGCAACCGACAAACTTAAAAACCTCCATAAATGCCCTAGGGCCCGGTTTAATATTCGCCACTCTTCTGTTTACTGTTCTACTTGTTCTTTGATTATTGTCTTAAGTAGCTGAATTTGACAACTCAGCAATTTGTACTCATCCGAAGTTCTGTTACCATTTCGATGAAATAAGTTCTTAAGATCGCTCTGTCAACCGTATTTTATCCTAAATAGTTTTCGAACATTTTCCGGTACGACAAACTAACTGTTTTTCACTTCCACTTTTCTGGAATTCCTTGTTATTTCGGAATTAATACAATCATTAAAGCGCGAAATATTAGCATCAACTTCATCATTATCCAAATTCCTATTCGAAGGCACGCAGATGCGTAACATGTTAAAATGGACACCCTCCCGGAATTCTTCCCAGTTAGTTTCATCGAAGCATAAAAAATTTGGGGGGATAAGACTAAATTAAATTCAGGGAATTTTCAATTTTAAAGGAAAATGATCTGAAAATGATGAAAATGTGTCCAAATGAAAATTTGTAATTACCGTATATATTAAATCTGTCGTTAGTAAGATGAAGCTCCCGGGAAGGAAGGGGAGATGCCACACAATCTAGTCAAATTGGTACCAGATAAATTCAACCATTCATTGAAGAATTGACCGTTTAGATTTACCATTGTGTCACCCCATGATATATTTCTCACATTAAAATCGCCTCCTATAAACACTCCATCATACAATGATGAATTGTTTTCAAAACTATCGAGACTGAATTTAAATTCAGTGCGCGGAAAATTAGTGTTTAGTATTTAGGTACATAAATACTACTCACTAAGAAACGTTTGTTGTCACCATTGAATGACAAGTTAATTGCTATAAAACAATTTGGAAATTTTATATCTGGAATGTAAATGGGAGTAAATTTTATATATTTATTCATAAGTTTTGCGGTACCTTGACTAGAGGTGTCCCTAATAATATTATAGTTCTCGAAGACTAGTACTTCGTTTAATAAGACCCCATATTCCCGCTTGGCAACTTCTATTGGCAAGGTCTTATATATCCTAATAAAACTTATAATTTTCGACTCCAAAGATACGACCTTTGGTTCATTTAAATATTCACCGAGCTTAATAAATTCTTCAATTAACGACTGTGTATTACCCTGATAATTTTTCTCCCTATTATGGAACAGGCTGGCAAACGAGGTTTTTTTGTTGACTGGCTGATTATTCCGAATAGCATTATTAACATTGCTCCTAATCTCCTCTATTCGCTCTTTGGTCCTAGCCAACAATTCCTTTTTCTTGATGTAAATTTTGTAAGAGGGACAAACCCTATAACTCGCAACATGTCCGGCTTCGTTGCAGTTGACACAAACTGGGAACATGTCTCCCTTATCAATGGAGCAAACGCCTGGCTCGTGATCTAAATTACATTTTACACACCTAAAACATTGAATCTCCCTCTTCTTTGACTTTTTTCCCAGGTTATAGACTGGTTCAATATATAACGAATCTTGTTAATGTCATTTAACTTTTTACCAGTCCCTAGGGTAACTACAAACAAGCCAGTATCAAGCTTATTCGTAACCGAATATTGTGTAATTAATTTATTCACCTTTTCGACTGTGTTTGGGACACAGTTTTAATGTCTGACACATCAGTCATATGGTACAAACCTCTAACTATTACCGAGACTCTTCTTAACTCATTAGTTGTAAAAGAGTATGAATGAATATTCTGAGACCGAAGCAACTCCATCATTTCCAAATGTACTTTAAGATCATTAAAGTAGAGTTTGCTTTTATTACTAGAAGAGTTTATAATTTTATGAACCACCTTGGGGGATAATTTATTCAACTGATCGACAAGTGCTTTCACGTTTACATTATGTAAAATAATTGGAGGACAAAATTTGTTTCTTACCAGTTTACCACAGTTTTTTTCGCCATTTTGCTTGTTGATGCACCTTCGTTTACTTCAATGTTGATTTGTCTCAATAGCTCGAAACGGTTGTGTGAGATGGTTATGGAACCAAGGTTGGAGACATCTACATTTGACTTCCTCGTATCGCCAGTCGACAATAGGGCATCACTGTAAATCTGTAATTATTCTGGGCCTTTTCGATGTGACCAGTTGGAAAGGTAATTCCTTGTTGGAAGCGATTTCCATATTATTGGCAGAATTATGTGGGGAAATTCCACTCTGTGACATTAAAACTCCAATCTTGTCACTAACAAGCAATCTGTTTCTGTTCGGAGGCCACTTCTCGGAGTTTGGTATCATGTTAATTGAATCATCCAGTTCACTATACATCGATATGGTTAACAACAAAACTCTACAAAGCTTCTATGAGAGAAATATTGTAGTGTATTTCCAAAACCTTTTATTTTAATTTAATAATATAAAAAATACCAAGCGCAAAAAGAAACCACGTGTTCTCAATCTACCGTTAATCGTCTCATGTTTAATTTTTCTTTTATAATCATAAAACAAAATAAAAAGAAACAAAAACCACATAGTTTTGTTTATTCATGCTTCTTAATGCAGTTTCTTCTTTGTTGTTTTTTTGTAAAAAGAACAAGCAAAAAAATGTATATTAATTTTTTATTATTATTATTAATCTATTTTACAATAATAAGCAAATTTACTAAAAAGATTACAAAATAACATTGGTTTATACCGCATTAAAACATATCTTAACAAGTTAAAAAATAATTAACTTAGTTTATCTTAAAATAGATAATAATACAGTTATTTACATTAAAATGTACATATTAACAACTTATTATGGATTAAGTTCTAAAAGGAAAGTCTAGTACGTGACATCTTTTAAGTCTATTGACCTCATCACTGCCGTCTAGTAGGTTTATTGCAAGGACGTTCGAGTGATTACTAAGTCTATTGAGATAGTTTGAACTATATCTGTTAATTTCAGTTTTGACTTTTGGTATAGACAGGTCTTTATGGATATTATCATTGGTGACAAACCGGGGAGCATTTTTCGATTGGTAACGTTGCAGAATTTCAATATTGGAGTTGTTGGCAGTACCCCATAACTCTATTCCATACGTTCATACGGGTTTTAGAATAGTTTTATAAAGTAATACCTTGTTGTCTAAATTTAACTCAGAATTACTACCCAGCAACCAGTACATGCTTTTTGTTTTAATATTAAGATGTTCTTTCTTTGCTTTTATATGATCTTTCCATGTTAATCTTCTATCTAAGTGCAATTCAAGATATTTTATACAGTTCGAATTCGGAATTTGTTGTCCGTAAATAAATATATCTGGACAATCGCCTTTTCTCAAAGCAAATGTGGCATGGGTTGATTTTTCTAGATTGATGCAAATATTCCACTTTTTAAACCAATTTGAAATATCGTCAACGTGCCTTTGTAACATCCGGGAAGCTTCTTTGGAGTTATTATTACACGCAATTAGAGCAGTGTCATCTGCATACGTAGCAGTAGTTATATCCTCGCTTATTGGCATATCTGAGGTGTATATTGTATAAAGCCCAGGAGCCAGAACACTGCTTTGCTTTAATGTCACAAATTTCAGAAAAATTTAGTTTATCTTGACGTAGAAGTAACGATCCATTATGTAAGACTTCAGCACTAAATAAAAAGGTGCTGGGAGCATTTGTTTCAATTTTAACAGTAAACCCGGGTACCATACCCTATCAAATGCTTGCTTAACATCCAAAAATATCGTTGAGCAGTATTGTTTTGTTTCGAGAGCATTTTTATTACTTTAACAATCCAATGGCACTGTTCTGGTGTCCCATGTTTTTGCCAAATTGATATTCTGGAATAACTTTTTTGTTGTCCAATATTTTTTGTAGTCTCTTCAAGAAAAGTTTTTCAAATACAACATAGCAAGCTTATTGGCCTATAAGAATTTATTACAGTTTCTGGTTTTGGAACCATTACAATTTCCGCGCATTTCCACTGCAATGGAAAGAATTGTAATCTCAAAATAGAATTATATATTAGAGTAAGATAAAGTACAGCTTTTTAGCAAATAATTTAACATCTTTGGCACTAATTTTGTCATATCCTGGATTTTTCTTGTTGTTCATCTTCGATATTTCTAATACAACCTCCTTAGGTGTTATGTGTGTAATAGGAAAATCCATTTGACATGGGATATCTAAATAGGATGTGATATTGCTGTCATCATTATTAAAAGAAAAAGGTAGATTCAAGATATTTAGAAAATGCGCACGCTTTACTACGATCTGATTTACACCATGAATCATTAAGATCTTTAATGGGAACATTTCTTTTTGTTGGCTTTTTTGTGGCCTTCCATAAGTTGATTTCATCGTTTCGGTTGTTATGAACAGTGAGATTTTTTAAATATGTGTTAAAATTTAAATTTTTTATCTCTTTTAATCGTTCTTTGAGGTCAGTTGCAGTTTCTTTTATCTAACGGATTTCTGGTTAGTCTCCATAATCATCTCAGTCTTCTTTTATTCTGTATAAGGCCTCTTATATCAGCAGAAACAAAAACTCTATTTCTCCTAATAGTTAATGGCGTTGATAAATAAGCTGCCTCATGCACTAAATATGTGAAATTTTCTACAGCACTATCCAATTCTGCACCATCTTTGATTCTTATATTGAGATTTATATTTCTATCCAACCAATATTTAAAGGAGTCGATATCGGTTTTTGAAGTTGTTCCATAAGATTATTTTCCTGTTGGTGAAAATGTATTATAGTTGACTATTGGCGGTGAATGGTGAATGGTCATCGGTATCTAAAGTGTCCAAAAATTACTTAGAATGCCAGAATATATAACAAAATCCAGTAAGTTTGGAATTTTCCTAGGATGACTTGGCCAATAGGTTGGCCTCCCAGTAGACAGAACCGAGAACTTATTATTTATTATACTTTTATACAACTCTTTGCCCTTAGGATTACTTAACCTTGAGCCAACCATGGATGTTTGGCATTAAAATCTCCGCCAACTAAAAATGAATGTCCAAGTTTTAGGAAGAATTCTTGATATTCTTGATATTTAATATTATGTCGTGGTGGAAAATATACGGAGTAAATATCAATTTTGTTGTTGTTTTTAAGTCGTATACCAGCAGCTTGTAGATGGGGTTTCGTGAAGTCACCTAGAATATCATAATGTATATTTGATTTCACCAATATAGCTGATCCACCGTGACACCTGTCATCTGGATGATTACAACATACGAGGTCAAAGCCATTTATTTTAAAGAACGATTTTTTGTTAAAATGCGATTCTGATATTAAAAATATGTCAATAAAATTTAAGTTTACAAAAGTTTCTACTTCTGCTTTATGATTGGAAAGTCCATTGGCATTCCATATTGCAATCCTTAAATTCATTTTGTTAAATTAGAAATTAACAACGTTATCATATTAACTAGATTCCCTACATTATTAGTATTACCATTCTTTAAAATTTCAGAGCAGGACAAATTTGGTTGGTGGGTTGTAGGCGATTGGTTAGCATTTGCGTATATAGAATTGCGATTGTTAAATTGAAGAAAGTCGTTTGGATTTACTGAAAACTGAGTGAACTGATTATTGTTATTATGTGAGTTTCGATCACAAAATCTTTTTGAAATTAAATTTTTGTAGACTGGACAACCTCGATGATTGGCCGTATGATTTTTCAAACAATTAATACAACGAGCTGTAGTACTGGAATTTGTCCTACATTCTGTAGTTGGATGATTTAAACCGCGTTTAACACAACTGTGACATTGTACTATTTCATTTTTCTTTCTTGGCGCCTCTACAGTAACAATTGTATTATTTATAGACTTAATATTAAAAATGTCCTTATTGTTTGAATGGGGATCTATTTCAACAAAGAGCATAGGCAAAGGCAAATTTGTTACCCTACTTATATCATTTGTGACCTTACGTACTTGATGACCCAACAAGATTAATTCTGCCTTGATATCCTCAGGTGGAGTAGAATGATGCAATCCTTTAATAATCACTCTGTAAGACCGCTCTTGTTTGAGCTGATAAGTATGAAAGTCTACATTGCGATTCTGAAAATACTTAATTATTTTTCTGTATGATTCTACAGTCTTAATCATGGGCCTAAATTGATTATTTTTTAAGGATTTATAATTAAAATCTACCTTAGGTATAATATTGGATATATTACTTATCATATTATCAATATTACCTACGTCAGAAATGTATATCGGTGGAGGTTTGGGTGTTGTTGTTTGTGTGTCGTCATCTACATCATCATTTTGAAGAATAGAAAATTTGTTGCTGGTTGAGGGTAAATCATAATTTTTAAACGTTGGCCTTTTGTTCTTGTAAATTTTTGGCGAATCGTTTAAATTTCTTTTTCTATATTTTGTCACTTTTTGTATGTAACTGTTAGCACTTGATTCACTCCTTGCTTCAGCTTCATCAGCATCAGCATCCATGTTGTTGCTTTAAAACAGTGGTGCTCAAACACATACTATCATAGTTTTAGTTGTGTTGGTAAAGCAGCGGAGAACAAAATTCAACTTAATTTTTGATAATCGTACACTGGGAAAATAAAAAAAAAAATAAAAAATAGGTTTGTTGTGTTGCGTGCATGCACATAATGAACTTATGTATGTATGTATGTATGTATGTATTGATGAATATATTGATGTATGTGGGTATGTATGTATGTATTGATGAATATATTGATGTATGTATGTGTGTGTATGTATGTATTGATGAATATATTGATGTATGTATGTATGTATAGATGAATATATTCATGCATGTATGTATGTATTGATGAATATATTCATGCATGTATGTATGTATTGATGAATATATTGATGTATGTATGTATGTATTGATGAATATATTGATGTATGTATGTATTGAGGAATATATTGATGTATGTATGTATTGATGAATATATTGATGTGTTGATGAATATATTGATGTATGTATGTATCAATACGTCTGTCGTCAAATTCAAAAAGAACATTCCGTCATCGAATGGACGGCACTGCTTTGCTAAAGTCAAAGCAACTATATATGATGCCTTTTTAAAAGACAACGACAATTTAACGTCATTATATGGTAAATTATTGTAATTTGGTACGTCCGTTTCGTCAACCAAAATTTTAAAAAGATTCTGCTTTTAATTGCAATAATTTTAAAGTTCTATCATTTCCTTTAATGTTGTCGAAAAATCCATGGCTAGCCTCGTAATGTCTTTTTATAAAAAAAAAGAATTACGACATAAAGAGCGATAACACACAATACATTGTGCATTACCATCCATATTCTCTATAAAAAAGAAATCATATTCCCAATTTTCATCAAAAATTTTGCGTGTGTTTGCAAAAAACAAAAAATCATTCAGAAAAGTTGCGTAGCGAGGTCTTACCTCATCAAGTGCTAAACATCAACTGAATTGATTTTGTTCTCTGAGTTCAACACAAAACAACAAACAAAGCAACAAACACACGATCATTATAAGAAACCGCACAAGTAAGCTTATAGTGTCGGTGTGTCAACGCAGCGTCAGCAGAATTTTCTTTGCCTATCACATGTGATAGGAAATTTGGATTTTGAGCATCACTGCTTTAAAAGCAGCAACAATAGTTTGGTTTTCAACTTTTTTACTTTGCAATTGATTTTAAGTGTTTGAAATGTAACAGCAACTAGTTAACACAATATATTGTTTTTAAAGTTTATTTTTTTGTTTTTTTTAATTGTATGTAATTTTTAAATAATTTTGAATTTTACTTTCGTAAAGAGCTAAACACGTCTATTCACTTTGAAAGTAGATGACACTCTCTGAAGAACTGGTGGTTGGATTAATTTTTCTTTTAATGTGTCGAATGCATGTTGACATTTTTCATCCCATTTAAATTTGGTGTTTTTCTTCAGTAACGCATTTAAGTCTTGGGCTATGTCTGCGAAGTTGGGTATAAATCTTGTGTAGTAGTTACAGGATGCTACAAAACGTCTTACATCATTTACGTTTTTTGGAATTGGATATTCATTTATCGTTTTGTGTTTCATTGGATCAGTTTTTATGCCATCTCTTGTAATTAGATGACCTAAGTAAACAACCTTCTGCCATTCGATCCTCCGCTTTTTATATTAAGGCTTTCAACTTCCCAAAATAATCGTAGGGCTTTGTTAAGATCTTCTTCATCACTAATTTGACTCGTGATGTTACACACTGTGACCATTTTGTCCATTGTACAACTACTGCAAATAACCCAACCAAATGCAGTGTTTTGAACCAACAAGTTACCTTCTCTGATTAACAAAAAGAAATAGTCAAAGCCAATTATAATATCTATATCCTTAGGTGAATAAAATTTATTATCAGCCAGGGGAAGTGATTTAATCTCATCCCAGCAAGTGATTGTTAGTTTTGAGCAGGCTAATTTTGATGTTAAATTATAAAAAATATGGGCAAGTATATAAATTATTTTATTTCCATGGGTACATTTGATTTCTAATTGCACAGCTCCTCGTGTAGCTCCAGCTTTGTTGTTACCCAGTCCACTTAAACAAATTCTTATTGGCTTTCGTACTAGCATCAACCTCTGTGCACATTTTTCTGAAATGAGAGTGTTTTAACAACCCGAAGCTAATAATATGTTTACAAGTTTGATAACATCCCATGTTATCTTTTACTAATACTCTGGCAGTTGGCAACAACATGTTAAAATTATTTATCTCTGAAGATTCAGCTAAATTCACCTGAGAGTCACTAGCAACAGTAAACGTTTCATATAAGTTGTTGGAATGATTTTAATTAGCAGCAGAATAAGAGTTTTTACCCGGTTCCTTTGTCATTGTAGGTACTAACGGCTTTCGGTTAAAGTGGATTAACGAATGTTTTCCTTGACACGATTGATATACATGTTTCGAAAGACAACCCTGTACAGCATGGTTAGGCTTTAAACAATTAAAAAATAGGCGTTTCTCCTTTATAAATTCAACGTTTAGTCCCGTTAAATTTGTTGAAAGTCGGACAATAGGACAGATGATGATTTTCTCCGCAAGCAGCGCAGGCTTTTTTCTTTGTACTGGTATAAGCACGAGCAGACTTTACAGTTCTTTGGGGGGCTTGCTATGTTTTCCTTCAGGTGATGGTAACCGCTCCAAAGCGTCACAACGTTCATTTATGAAAACAAAAAAGCTTTCCAGCGAAGGGAAGGTTAGCTTACCACAATCCTCAGCCCAAGATTGTAGGGTGTGTTGATCTAATTTTTGACATAGTAGATTGATCAGATGGACCTTGAGCTTGAAGGCCTCGGATCACTTCATCAGCAACGTTAGAAAGCTTACGTAATTCCTTTAAGTCTCAATTAAAGAGTCAGTCAGCAGCGAGGGTTTGTCGTACCGTTCCTGCAATTTTTTCAATGCTTCTTCGTTTTCTCCTGCAATATGTAAAGAAAAACCTTACGCGAAAAATCATCTATAAATGTTAAAAAATACTTAGCTCCACCAATCGATTTTTCCTCCATCGGGCCACAAATGTCCGAATGTACGAACTGTAACCATTTTGTAGTATGGGATTTGGAAACTTTAAACGATTTTCTTGACATTTTTCCTTTAATGCAGGGAACACAATTTTCCTTTTTATCTGATAGAAACTTCATTCCGGTTACCAACTCTTTCGTTTTGACTAAATCTGCATAATTTAAATGCCCATACGAGCATGCCATACCTTAGAATTTGATGTAGTTGAAACCATATGCATTTGAATCGCTTCGTGACCTAATTTGAACATATTATCTTGCAGGCGAGCCGTTGTAATTACAGTGCCATTTTCGGTTATTGTGCATTTGCCATTCTGGAATTTAACTATGTAACCTCTTTCCATTATTTGGCTTACAGACAAGAGATTCACTGTTAGACCGGGTACATATAGTACGTCGTGAACAGTTACATTCACCAGATCTCCATTGGTGTGTTTGATATTAATTTTAATGTTACCGACACCTTGAACTTTTAATTTTTCTTTATTGGCCACAAAAATTTCCGATACGTTCGTCTCCTTGATGTCAACAAACCAGTCCTTTCTCATGGACATGTGCATACTTACACCGGAATCAATATACCAGTCATTATCACTAATGACACCCGTTGTAAAAACTGTGCAAAAGCCAACTTCTTTTTTAATTTTACCTCCATTAGAATTTGCTTTACATTCAGATGCTTTATGCCCATAACGACTGCAATTGAAGCAACGAAAGCCTTTTTCATATCATGCTTCTTCTTTGTTTTAGCAAAATAAGCAACGTTTTAACTCGATTTTTTACATCTTGTAAAAGTTTTGTTTTAATGGAATCACACGTTATTTCAACGCCGGAACTTTGGATTCCCATTATCATCGGCGCGTACTCATCAGGCAAACCTGCCAACGGAAGTGTACCTCACTGCTGCCAGATTTTTTCAGTCCTCATCCCCAAATCCTTTTTTATCTCCAAATCCATTATTTTATCCCCAAAAAAGTGTAAGTACGCTTAGATGTGGAACTTAAAATAGGAAAAGAAAAGAGAAGAAATAAAAGAATTGATCTTTCTCTTGATCAACCTCCAAATTGCAAGGTATTATTTTGGACTCTTACCCCTAGTCCCCAAGAAACACTTACTTTATTTAAAAATTAATTTATTTTATGTGCACATATGTATGTATGTAAGTACAAATTAATATCGAGTTCAATATTACCATATATGTACATAAAAGTATACATACTTTTAATAAAATAATTTTAATTCATTTTTATAAACTACCTTAAATTAAAAGCAAAAATTAATTAGATTAATTACAATATTTAATAATATAAAAATTTTGTAATTAAAAAAGCTATTGGCCAATATTGACTATTTCAAAAATTTCGGTATCGAAGTCATTAGCTTAAGAAATTTTATTGTACATTGTATTTGAGTTAAAAAGTTTCAACATTTCAGGAGATGATTCGAACTTTAGATCAAACACTCGCTTGTACTTTACACTTCTTAATGGGCTATTGTTAAAATAATTAAAAATTTCTCTTACTAGAAAGTCTAAATCAAGCGGAAACTGTTTGGAAGCCTCTGAACAACACAAATTCATCGAATAACATGAGCACGTTACTAGAATTAAATTGGAATTATTATTTTTTAAAAGTGTAAACAGACTTTTCCTTTGACCGCATAAATTATTAGCTCCGTCTAATCCAATGGCTAAAATGTTATCCAATTTTAATCCTACATTATCAATGTATGTAGTTAGACCTTCGTATAATTTTTCAGCAGTCGCCTCTTCCACCAGAAACAATCCTAAAAAATCTGTTATGATGTCGCATTTTTCTTTGTTAAAGTATCGGAAATTTAGAAATAAGTTAGAAATATCCGTTAATTCATCAACTATTATGGAGTACATAGACTTACCAATATCATTCACTAATTTTGATAGAATAACAGCTGCTATTGTATATTTGATAAATTCGCTGCAATTTGTGCGGTGCAGGCGAAGTTTATCAAACTTTATGGAAAATGATTTTAATATATTTGTGAGGTGTTAACCGAAGAAATTGAGGAATGTCTTGCAGTAAAAATGGCAATTTTAAAATCCATAACTTTTTAGTTCGTTGTAACTGGTATTGTACCTGCAAGAAATAAAATAATAATAATAATAAATAAAATCTTTTTATATTCGAAAAGTAATTACTATATTTTTCCAATGTATTTTTTGCATAGAGATACTCGAAATTATTTTTATGTTTTGTAGTTTCAGCATGTCTTTTGAGATCTTTTTTGTGACGTCTTTCTAGTCTTACAGAGAACACACCAGGAAAGATTTTCTGGATTACTTGTAATTTGGTATGATCGTGGGTTCCCAGGAAGTATCATGTTTTTTCTTGCTAGTTTTATTGCTTGCCCACATTCTTAACGACTTTTAATTTTGCTTTTCATAGTCCTCTTTTTAATATTAACTATTCACAAAGAATAATAACACAATATTTTAGACTTGCCATGGTAAAATTTAACAAAAGAAAACTATAGACTTGCCAGAGTAAAAATTCTATAATTAAATATTTTTTATTATTATCCATTATGTTACTAAATCGACATTTATATGTAAAAAATCTATAGTTTTTTATCCTCAAAAACTCCCCAGCAGTGTTGGTTCATCCCCAAAAAATCCTTAGATCCCCAAACTGAAATTTTCATCCCCATTGGCTAAAACAATTCCCTAATCTGGCAGCGGTGGTGTACCTATCCACTCGTCACTTACCGGCATGTCAACTTCTTTTAATTTATGCACGGTCGAAACTATTTTGCTAACGTATTCCTCAATATTTTCTGATATGGAAAAACTTGTTAGCTGTCGTAAAAGACCAACTCTACGTTTGAGGCCGGAGTTCTGGAATGCTGCTTTTAATTTATCCCAGACTTCCTTTGATGTTTCGGCATCTGCAATATGCACATGGTTGATTTTATCAACAAGAAGTAGTATCTTAGTTTTTGCCTTTATATCTTGCTTTGCATCCATTCCAGTAGGTGGATAGTTACCTTGAACAGTATCCCATTGTTCCTCATGTTGAAGTAAATTCTTCACAGCAAACGACCACGATGCGTTGTTTTCTCTACCCACTAATTTCTCCACATTAAAATTTGAGGTAATGGACATTTTACCAAAACGTTTCTGAGCATTTGCCTTGAAATGTTGTTCAGCATGTTCCTCATCAGGAGTTAGATGTTCTGATTGAACATCACATTGTTCAATCTCCCAAAAAGGTTGAAGTTGTTTGTCTGAACTATGATTATTCTGTTGACATCCTTAGCAAAAATTTCCAATTGCAATTTTCCTCTGGTGTAATTTGTATTAGTTCCACCAACTCCACATAAAGCAGTTTTATCGTATGATCTTTTCAACTGAAGCCGCTGAACACATGATTCTGAAATAAGCGTTGACTGAGCACCTGTATCTACAAGAGCTCTGCATGGTTGCAAGGTGTTGTTCCTATCACGTACCATAATTACTTCCGTTGGCAGAGGTGTAGTTTGATTTGTTATAGTCCGCTGACTTGAATTTACCGTAATCGAAGAGAAGCCATTAGTATCGTCACTTGGCCGTTCGGCGTTGCCCTTTGATGTGTTGGTATTAACATGCAATAATGTCTTGTGTTTTAATACACAAGTTCTGCAGGAACTGGACTTACAGTCCCTAGAAAAATGCTTTTCCTTTAGAGAGTTGAAACAAAAACCTCTTTTGAGAACGTTATTCTTGTGTTTTCCGATATCTAGATCCTTAAATTGCAGACGGGACACGATTGAGTTGTTGCTGTCATTGTGACAAATTTGTTAGTCTTCTTAAACTTTGTTGACTGATCAGGTATTTCCAAACTTTCCAACTCTATTACACGATTTTCCAAAAAATTAACAACTTTTTAAATGACTGCCTGTCAATATCATTCTGCTGACGATACCATAGAGTAATTGTTTCACGATGTAACTTCTCCCTTATCAAGAATAACAATAGTGGATCCCATGAAGCCACAGACGCATATAAAACAGAAAGCGCATTATAGCACTCAATAGTGTTGTTGTAAAATTGTCTAACCTCCGACAAAGTGCCTTTCTTGACTGAAGGCTGTGTCAACAGTAGTCTAATATGCGTTTCCTTTATCTGAATTGATCTGTCATACTTCTTCTTAACTAGGTTCCAAGCTATTCTCTAATTACTGTTCGTAGGAGTCAACTGCTTGATTATCAACGATGCTTCACATTTGAGTTTCGTCTGAAGGTACTCTAGTTTCTCTGCGTCCGATAAATTTGTTCTAGTGTCAACCATGGCGTTGAACAAATCCCTGAGTCGTATCCACTTTGATCTCAATTTGTGGCAAACGAATATTCGAATTATTGTTATTATTACCTGCATCATGCATGCTATATGGCTGCAAATTAACGACCGATGTCAATGTTGTTCACATTTTTTGTAATGCCGTCAAATCACAATTTAGTTGTGGAGCATTTGCAGCAGCTCCTTCAATTACAATGTTATCTAAACTCTCCTGAATAAATGATGAAAATATAGATTTCGCAGCAAAATACAGCTCCTCAATTTCATTACGATATGCAGCTTCTTTCTGAATATCAAAATCTTTATCGCATAAGCAATCAATTTCATCCCGAATGTCCTTGCATTTCATAGAAACATTTTGAAATTCATCAATACGTACCTTTACATCATTGTAATTCACATTTTGGCCAAATATAAAGTTATACAATTTAATGATTGATTTTTTCAATTGTGTGCGTTTCTTCTTTAATTGTTCCATTTTGAAAAAGTTTACGTTTCACAATTGCCGAAATGTTTTTATTATTACCGAAATTCCCGGTTATTCAATGTCGTTCAGTCTCTTCTATTCATACGCACACCCTGTTCTATAGTCCAGGCACTTTAAATCAATATCAATATTAAGCCAATTCACAAATCAAAGGGTTCATGCTATTCACTTAGCAAATCTCACAAACTTGTAAACTTCATTTGAGCACACTATTTTCAATATCAATAATTAGCGAATTCACAATTAAAGACGTTGCCAATATCACCAAATCACACAAATTTGTAAACTTCAAGTTTTGAACTGTTTTAAAGTTTCCAAACTATGATTCAATTATATTTCGGTTACAGATGCACTGCTCATACATTCACATTTCAACTTTTAACTGACTCTTCATATCAACACTGTATACGATCTTTCCTCGTCTTTTACCTTTCGCACTTGCACTTTTCCCCTCGTTATTGAAATCTCTTGTATGTAGAAATTTCATTTATTTAACACTTTTCGCTTTCCATGTATGTTGGCACTTTCTGTCCTATGTATTTCGCAATAAGCACTTCTAGACATACATGTATGTTAGTTATATTCTGTATGTATGACAAAATGTAATTATCCGCGGTCCGTATGTATGTACGACACACGTATTATGACGATCACTCTTAAGGCTGGTTTTCCCCATATAAGACACTTGAACATGTATACTCTTTATCCTGTTGATGCTTGCGAATTTGAATTTTAAAATACAACAAGAAAAACTACCACGTTTGTTCGACGTGTATGTATTGTTTTTGTTAGCTTGCAAATTATCCAAAAATTTGTTCTTCACTTCACTTACACAGCCGTATCTGTGTCGAAAGGACCAAAATTATGTTAGATTCTTTAGCGGACTGTATCAAATTAAATTAAACACGGATGTTTTGAAGTTTAAATAGAACATAAAAATATTTATTTCACTGGTTTTCTATTATACAATTTGTATAGAGTTTTATTCAAGTTTAGTGGTATCAGGTGTTGTTCTTTTAGTTGTCTGTTTTATACTAAAATTCTTGTACATTGTGAAGGATTTACCAAAGTTACAAAAATTGATATTCACAGTGTTGTAATATTATGTATGTATTAAATATTAAACTTGAGTTTGTGTTTTGATTAAACAATAAATATCAGCAAATAATGACCGAAGTCATAAACATTTTGTAAAGAACCTCCAACGGAGAATCGGGAGTACGAACCTTGTCTCCCTGCTTTTTTCAAAACTACAACATTTTTGTCCCTATCTACTTCTATTTCTGGTACAGTTTTTAACTTTCTCATCTATTGCATTCTGTTTTGCGATATATGAGGCCAATTTCCTTTGTATCCTATGGATATTGTCTAAGCGCCCAGACATCAAAGTGGTAAATCTTTCCTCCACTCAGTAGTCGGTGTGATTGATGATGATCCTAATGATGGATGTACTGGTGGTGGTGATGTTGTAGTTGATGGGGTCACCTCTTGTTGAGGAAACCAAATAAATCTAACGACATTTTTTACGTTCAATTTCAATTATAATGTAATGTAATTACAATGTAATGAAAAATTTCTATTAAAACACGCTCTATTTATGTAGGCGTATTCTTTTCTTTTTAACTAATGCACAGTTTGGTTAATGACAAAAGCTGTCCTTATCTGATCCACAAAAGTTAAGTTATCAAGCAAAGCCTCTCTTGCCCTTGTCTCAAGTTTAGATTTCACAAAATTCAAAAATTTTATATTTAAGATAGGATCGGTCAAGTCTTCTAACAGTGTAACCTTATCTAAGAAATAATCGAATGCCAAAGGATCACCATTATAAGTTTACCTAATAATTGATGTACACATACTAACGTAGGATTTCTTCTCCTCTAGTGTCGCCATTCCGTATTCCAATTGTAAAATATTCACTATCTGATTCAATTTTCACCACAAGATCGGCGTCAATACGTGATAACAAATTCACACCTTTATTTAAAACGATGTAACCCAATGGTGTAGTAGGTAGTGTGTTGGCTTACTATTCATAAAGCCCGGGTTCGTATGCCAGGTCAGACATCAAAAATGAAATATGAAAAAACAAATATTTCTTCGGCGACTTCCTCTCAGCAGATTTCTGGCAAAAACTCTGAGAGTAAAATAAACTGCCATGAAAAAGTTTCTCAAAAATTCTGTCGTTCGGAGTCGACGTTAAACTGTAGGTCCCGCCACTCACGTATAAAATTAACGCACACAAGATGAGTGGTGTGAGAAGCTAGGCCGTAATCCTGACTGAAGGGTTGTAATGGTCAATTATGTATGTATGTAACCCAATCTGATTAATTCTGAATTAAAATCCAAATATTCAAACAATGCGTTATAATTCTCAATTAAAAGTGTTTTATATTCTTCAATTTTATTAACGTTTTTGGTTAATGGTCTATTTTGCAAAATTCTCTTTTTTATTTTAATAATTATTTTAATAAATTCGTGTTTAATATTATGTGAAGTAATGGTTGGTGTAAGTATATTTGATATAAATACACTTTCCCTTGATAACCGATACGAGCCGCTTCCATTAAAATTTCCCTTAGCAAATGTCCCCAAAAGTACAGGTCAGGCTGGTGTTCATGCCGGGGAATGTCTTTTCAAGGGAAGTTAGATATACTACTCGTTAACGGAAGTAGTGACTCAGGTTTGGAAGTTAGTCCAAGAAGACTGCGGGAGCCATTGAGCACTAGCTTCAGTCGGGGGGGTTCGTGTCTACTCAGAGATAGCTTGGAATTACTTAAAAATTATTATAGACTCCCTGGTTTTTCCTTGGAAATCATCTAATCGGACAATTAAATATTAAAACAATCCTTTGAATGAGAAAAAAAACTATGAAAGAGATTAACTAATAATAGCTACAGGATTCCTAGGTAGTATTATGAACCAAAGCCTCTTAACCCTCCCAACCTAGATCCACTGGCACAGAGAAAAAGGTTACAAGATCCACTATACTAGGTCTACTCCTCAATCATCTACGAATTATCCATAGAAGAAAACTCATGAATTCAATACTTCATCATGACAATGGATAATATTTATTTAAACGCAAAATAGTAAATATAAATGTAAAAAATACGTAATATGAAAAGAACAACGCATGTTTCAATTCAACCGAATGTAGGCTTAAAATTCATGAAGACATTCACTTAAAGTTAAAAATTATATATAGTTTCTATAAGTAGATGGGTCTAAATAATAATATAGGTCTAGAATTAATCTCAGTCACCGAAGTGAAGACACAAAACTGATATAGAATAATAATTAAGGTATTAAGAAAAATGTACTGTCTTTCAGTTATCTCATAAAACATAAAAAACATTAGGAGGAATGAAATTAATAGAGTTTAATCATCTTTACAAAAAAATATTTAAAAATCACTAAAACGGGAAAACCAATGCAAAATAGCTCACATTGCAGAAAATACGAGGAAGAATAATTAAGATTAAAATTATAATCAAATCTGATGCACTCACCCGCATTACTTGATGTCGCAGATGACTCCGGATCTTGCAAGTTAATGGAGTTGATGCTCGTTGAACGTTTTAAGATAATTGAAAAATTAGTGAGAAATATATACATAGAATATACTAATAATATTTATCTGGTAGAAAAATATCTGAATCAGATTACAGAACAAAATTATAAGATACATAAGTGCGAATCATTTCGTGGGCAATAAGCCAAACACGATAAGATTAAGCAGAAATAATCTAATTCCAAAAATTTTTCTAACATCACAACTTAAGGTTTATAAAAAAAAACAGAATATTTAATTATAAGAAAAAAAAAAACAGGAGATACATACAATAAAGTTTTATATAGATATATATAAAATGGCTTAATATAAAAAAGGCCTAACTCGATTTTTGGTTACTTTTTTTGGAGAAGGAAAAAACTTACTGAAATTCGTAAAATTTGAGATACAACAAAAATTTTAATACAATTTTTAATAAGAAACAGCGACACATTTAATCTCTCATTTAAAAATGTTAATTTTTTTGTCTATCTGACATTCGTCTACCAGAATAAACAAAAGACCTTATTTTGAAAAAAAATGAGTTAGGCTTTTTTATATTAAGCCATCGATATATATATATATACTTATTCAAAAGAAAATTCCAAAGGAAATGTCGAGGAGATATTAAGGATATGATGTCATCCACAATGAAGTCCATGTAGAGCAAGATGGTTGAATATCAACGGATAAATATATAAGGCTGCGTAGTTAGCTTGCAGGATATGATGATGTCATTAACACATGAAGAATATGAAGATAGGTATAAAACTAAGTCACATGAAGAACAAAAGGATACTGCATATATGATGCGATGGAATTATCGGGAGACATATAATGGCGTCGTTACCAGGTTGCACAGGTTAATGCATATGATGAATAAAATGATCTCGTTAACATGGTGGATGTAGGAATAACATGTGGATGGAGGATGTAGTTAGCATGTGGAATATATGGTGATGCAGTCTAATTAATACGAAATTAAGACTGTTTGGACAAAGATTTCCTCTAAGTCGATATCTATATAAAAATAAAACGGAACGCATGTACACGAAACAACGAGTATTTTTGAACGTGGGTTTTTCTTCTCTTAAAATTATTCTTTCTTAGGTTTTCTTCGAAGCAGGAGGACAGAAGGTTTTTAAACATAGGAGTCGTCCACAAAATCAGAATTTCTCGAATCTTGCCGAAGATGAGCCGTAATTTCGTCTTTTCGCTAAACGCATTCTCCGTCGTTATCAAAGAGGTTTTTCTACGCTTTTTCCCAACTTAAATTGATTCAATCTTCTTATTTGCTCTAGATGTTTCTGGATTTCTTCACTTTCTTCACACACACATCTGTCTTCTTAAACGTTCAAAAGTAAAAAGGGCAGATTCTCTCGTCGTCACCGGAAACGAAACCTATATATCAAATAATCAAATGTCAATTATCCAGACGTCAAATACACCCTGAACACATTCAACACACTCAGCTTATCAGATGTCATAGCTGTGAGCTTTTGTATATAAGCAAAAGTAAAGATCGTATTTATGCTTAATAAACACAGCTTATACAAAAACGCGAATATGATTTGTCTATGCAAAATAAATCATGTAGTCAGATAAATGACCATTACAAGTACTAAACTTAAAGTACTTTAAAAATCCGTTGGTCACCTTTTCTACGGGCTTCTTCTCGGGACATTCTGCAACGCGATGCTCAAGACTTCCGCAACCAAAGCAGGCTCCTACTTCTCTTTTAGGTTTTCGGCAATAGACAGCAAAATTTCCAAAAGAATTGCAGTTAAAACATCTTTGTCTGGTTTCTTCTTTTGTTTTCATTGTCATGTGTTCTTTAAGTTTAATTTTTGAAAATGCCTGCAGCAGCTGTGCTTTATTTTTGTAGCAGTTTGGATTTGCATAAACTCTTAAATTTTCATCAGGTATACCTTCAATTATATAATCAATAAGTTCCTCTTCCTCCATTGCGATCTTATTCGCCAAAACTATTTTTTGTTGTAGTAATCAATAAAATTCACATTATACTGCCATGTGCAAGCTTCGAAGTTGCCTCGCATTACTAATATATTGCCCTTCGACTTGGAATGCAGCCGTACTTAAGCCTTTCCCTTTACCTTCACCATCAACAATGCCTTTAGACTGCTCTCACCAACATCATACATTTTTGCAATGTTCTCAAATTGCTTGATCCATACTTCAGGACAACTCAAACCATCATCATCTGGCAATAACTCTTTCAATAAGTTCAATGAAACACCATTGATGCCACTGCTATTTACGTTGTCATTATTATTTGTCGCATTGTTCACTGTATTGTCTTTTTTTTATTATCTATGACGTCACTCGCTCTATTTGCCAAAAGATTCTGATTTTTTTCAAACTCCTCTTTTATTCTATAAAACTCGTTTTCCTTCATCAAAAGCTCATTCTGTCTTAAGTTTCCAATTCCATTTCATTAGAATCACATCGTCTTCAATCGTATTCGTATTCCTTTCATTTTCATAATTCATTTGCACACTCACATCGTCCATTACATTTTCACTCATTTGACTATCACCACTCATTTGAACATTTAATTTGCCTATTTTCAAAATCACTTTCATTTGCTTCAGCCGTAATGTTGCTATCAATTGAACACTCTCCTCTATCCTCAGCTGAAACTTCATTTAATCTCAAAACAAGCGTACTTTTCGTGCCCACTATCGGCAAATTAAGTTTCTGAAGCCAGTTTCGCAGTTGCGCTGCTGTATATTTATTCGCATTAATATCCATTATAAAAACCATTGAAAATTTTCTCTTTAACCCAGATATGCCCAATGACCTATATATAGTACACCAGTACATTCTTGCTTACATGATACGTCACGTTTATCAAATTACAGTTTTTTGTTGACATAGTCAATACCTCGTGAGATTATGTGATAGCATTATTTAGTTATTGAATTATTGAATATTATATAGAGTGATATTTTCATAATGACTGAATATGGGGCCACGTTTGTACTGTTAGTAAAATTTTGTACATTTACAAGTAAGTAATTTCACCTGCCATCAAAAAACCATAACTAGATGCCGAAAATGTGACATAGGATTACATGCAAAATGTTTTGTGTCGTATTACACCCAATAAGTCATGTGCCCAATGTCCTTCAAAAACCACTTTTTTCAATAAACCTTTAAAAACCTATAAATGCACTGTTTTTATTTCTCATTTGCTTCCAAAATAATATGAAAATACTTTTAAAATGTTCATGATCAAGCAATGGGCATATCTGGGTTAAAGTAGCGTAGCCACGATCAAACGGAACTGATCAATCTGCCATTATTGTGATTGTTTGGTAAAACTGTACTCACACGTACAAAAAACTGTCCTCACACGTACAGACTGAGAAGAGTTTGAAGAATATCAAAATACTTTTGATTATCGCTATCTGCTCCGCAGAAAATTGAAGCAAATTTATCTGTATACGGGCAATTACTTAAAATTTCATTTTTCTCCAGATTTCGTAGGAGTAACATCACTTTGTTTTGCGGGTGTTTCGAAAGTGTGTAGCAAAAAAAATGATAGTAAAAATAAAAAAATAATAAAAAAGGAGATGTTTTGTTATTTTTTATGTAGTTTTGTTTTTATTTGTAAATTTTATGATATTGTTCCTTTATTGTTATGAACTTTATTTTGTTTAATAAAATTTAGTTTAATTATAAGAAGAAAAAATGAAGTCCATTAATAATTTGTTTTAATTGGCTTTATATTATATTTTAAAATCTTGTTTATTTCTCCACTAGTTTCTATAATAATGCGACCAATACTCGTTCCGAAGTAGCGCTGACAAATTTTAAATCAGAAAAGGAATTGTGTGTAGCAAGAAAACGCAATGCTATGGATAAATGTTGAATCGGAGAGATAGCGTCACACATTTGAATAGCTAGTAGCTCTGGACTTTTCGGAGCCATCCCTAATATCAACTTGTCTTCCTTCTACCCTGCCATCATCCTATGAACTTACCTGCTTCTCCTAACTAATCACGCATTACAAAAAAAGCGTAAACATCGCAAATATTAATTTTTACAACTTAATAATACTTATATTTTATTAAATAAATTTCTTTCTTTACCTAAAGTAGCTCTAAATAGAGTCCTACCAATAAATATAGAAAAGAAATTAATGAAAGAAAACTTATCTAACATTCCTAATCCCCCAACTCTTTTTAATATTACGATAAATATCTAGACTTATGCAATTATATAATATACATATATATAAATACAGTCAATGGGTTTGTCAATCATAGAGTCAAGGTCTTATAATACCTGGATTACTCCTCTCATGAGTGGAGTAGGTAGTTGTGATTAACGTTGATGTAGGTGATTAAAGATGATACAGACATGATGCCTCAGGAACTGGTGATTTACGATGATATATATAGGTGAAGGATATGATTGAGGGTTAAAGATGACCGATGATTATAGATGATATATATGTGGGTTTTTAATGAAACCACATTAATTTTATTATTTATATTTTAATATTATTATTAAGAGTATTTTATATTATGGTAACATTTGATGATGTTTAATGTATTTATTTTAAATAAAAAGAATTACAAAATATAAGAAGTTAAAAGTGAGTCGTCACTGTTTGGCATCAGGTTTTCAACTGTCTGGGCGTGTCATGTCTCTCAAAAAATGTTCGTTGTCTATTCGTCTCATTTCAACGAGTCCTCTGTACTCAAAGTAGTATTAGTCTGTATGTCCGCTTTAGTCATAAAACATAGTGTCGTATTATTTAGTATCTCCGTCCACTTCTAGTACTACGTCCGTTAATTCCCAATCCCACATATATATGATAATATATTAGATAATATAGCCGAGGCCTTGAGGACTGATGATTACAGATGATATATTTTCAAAAACCAATGATTATAGATGGTATATATATGATAATGTATTAGATAATATAGCTGAGGCCTTGAGGACTGATGATTAAAGATGATATATTTTCAAAAACCGATGAGTTTAGATGATATATATATGATATTATATTAGACAATATAGCAGAGGCGTTGAGGATTGATTATTAAAGATGACATATTTTTCAAAAACGAATGATTATAGCTGATATATATATGATAATATATTAGATAATATAGCTGAGGCGTTGAGGACTGATGATTAAAAATTTTATGTGTTTTACAAAAACATGATTATAGATGATATATATGGTAATATATTAGATAATATAGCCGGGGCGTTGAGGATTGATGATTAAAGGTGACATATTTTTCAAAAACCAATGATTATAGATGATATATGTATATATGATAATATATTAGATAATATAGCCGAGGCGTTGAGGACTAATGATTAAAGATTATATATTTTTCAACAACATGATTATAGATGATATATATGGTAATATATTAGATAATATAGCCAAGGCGTTTAGAATTGATGATTAAAGACGATATATTTTTCAAAACCGATGATTATAGATAAATATATATGGTAATATATTAGATAATATACAGAGGCGTTGAGCATTGATGATTAAAGATGATATAATATGATGAGATGGTTTATATTTCCACATGGTGGTTAAATATGACTTTTATATAAAAATGTGTTCACGTGGCTGAACGTGCGAACATATTCACGCGTGGTGTGAAGGAACCGAAGCAGCTCAGACTGCAAGCACCCCAACAAAATGTCTGTTTATCGGCCGGATGGTTCAACTTTTTGTTCCGCAGACGCTTCGGAGGATGTCTAGAAGAGCAATAAAAATCCAGTAGCCCGTGCACCAAAACTGGTTAATAGGTGTAATATTAACGATAAGACACACGCAGCAATTCCGTCCGCATAAAAAATTTTTGTTCACCGCGATGTTTAACAACCTTAATGTGTCTCTGCTTACGATCGTCTCCAAAAAATTTATTTTTTCTTTTCCAAGCCACGCGCGCTTTTTTATAAAAATAAAAATTCCACACGATCGCTTAATCATTTCGCACATAACCTTTCTCTTTTGCTGTCACAACCAAAAAGCAAGACTCGCTTTAGTTGAGTGCTTTTTATACCAACGCTTTCTTGTTTTTCCAGAATGTTTTGTCCCCTAATTCTTCCATTTATGGTAGTAAAAGTATATTTGTCTCGTTTCAACATTCGTCCTTGTATCTCTTATCCAGATGGCGTTGCCAACTGTCGAAATTCCCACTCTAAAGCTGCCACACTGTCACTTCTTTTCTTTACCAACTCGCATGTGTAACGCACATGACACTTGTTTTTGAATTTTAAGGCCAACAAAATTTAAAAGTTTCTCATACATACATATGTGCCTATGTTCTTTGTCTTGTTCCTTCTGTTCTTTTCTCTGTCCTGCCTTTGCCCTTGTTGAGAACAAAAGCACAATATTGTTTTTGTTGTTCTTTTTTCTCACTTCAAGAAAACACACTAGATTTCAAACTTAACGTTCAGTTTTCTGTTTAGCTTTTGTCATTGTGCTCTCTTTTTACTTGAACAAAACCACACTGGTTTTTTCTTTTTTCTTGATCTTCTTATTCCTCTTAGAACACACTATATTTTGAATTTAAAGTTCAGTTTTTATGCTACTCCCTTTTCTTATATTTTCACTTTTCACAATTTGCCCTGGTAGAGGGAATAAAAAAAGTGTTCAACAATTTTTTCTGTGTTCGCAAACTGTAGTCACTGTTTCTTCACAACTTAAGTCTTTATGTTTGAAAAATATTATTTTAATTTATTTATTTTCAATACGAATTCATGTAAATGTTTTGGAGTAATCCCACTTCTAATTGTTTGTAGTATAAATATAGACACAACCTTTCGTTTTAATGTAACACTTTATTCTGAATGCTTCTATATGTTTATAATAAGCTTAAATCTAATTTATGTACATTTATGAACTTTTCTCAAAACTATCAAGTTTCCTTCTTCAAAGGTTTTGGCAGGTTTGTGCTGATCATTAAAATACTTTAAATTGTACGATTGAGACTTTTCAATAGCTCTTGAAGCCTTTTCTCTTATTGAATTTAGATCGATTGTTCAGCAGAAGCATCTTGCAAATACTCGGTAATTTCATCCACTAATTCACCCCTCTGTTCGATTCCAAATAACATATGACTCGGCGTCTGTCGAGTCGTGCTGTGAACAGTGTTGTTAATACCAAATTCCACCTGATTCATTTTGTTAACCCAATCGGAATGCTCAATAGGTTCGGTCAATTTAGCCAACATAGTCTTCAAATACCAATTTGTTCTCTCTACTTGCCCATTCGGCTGCGGCGACGCCACTGATACCTTTACGTAAATAATATTGCCTTCAGTTACAAATTTCTCAAGCTCGTTTAAAGTAAAGCATGTACCTCGGTCGCTTATAATTCTTCTCGGGCGACTGTAATTTTGAAAGTATTTCTATCCCTCATATTCGGAAACCAATAATACTTCTGAATCTGATTCAATATCTTTTCAATTCCCACATGCCCATATTTCTCATGAGTCAGACGCATCACGTTATCCTCTAATTCGGCAGGTACGTATAACTGTCTACGTCCTTGGGCATTCCATTTTCCAGTACATAACCCTCCTTCTTCTAATTTACTCCGAATAGATAGGATTTTCTCATCCTTATTCATTATTATATTATATTCAAGTTGACATCATTATCGTCGATAATTGCAACAATTTGTGCGCGACTAAGTGCATCAAAATGTGCCATTAGTTCGCCCCTACGATGCCGAATTCGATAATCAAAATTGTCCAATTCCAAAGTCCATCTAGCCATCCTAGGATTTATCAATTTTCTACTTAAAGTCAGCGTAAGCGAATTACGGTCCGTCACTATTGTGAATGGAATTCCCTCCAAATATACACGAAAACGCCTCAAGGCATATATAATAGCAAGAGTTTCCAATTCGAAACTATGATATTTCGATTCCGCTGTTGACGTGCAATTCGAATAGTAAGCCACAGGGTGAAACCTATTGTCCGTCTGCCTCTGCAGGAGTACTGATCCATAACCCTTAGAGCTAGCATCCGTAAGCAACTGTCTCCCCAAGAAGGGTTATATACCGCCAAAACTGGAGCGTTGACCAGTTTGCTTTTCAAGTTCATTCGTCCGTCCAATTGAAATTATTCCTCCTCAAACTAGTTAACGGTCTTGCTATTCTTGAAAAATCCGGAACAAACCGACGAAAAAATGAAAATAACCCCAAACAACGTCCCACTTCCCCATGGTCGGTTGGCATCGGGTATTTCAGAATTGTTTCGATATGACTGATTTTGTAGTGAATCTCCGCTTAATTACTTTTATGAATATCTTTTTTATTTATTTATTAGCTTATCTTTATTTCACAAATGTGACACTTCTTTTTATCTATATTCTAAAATTCCGGAAATTGAAAGGATGCCCAGCAGCACTTCTACAAAACATCAGTTTTCATGCATTTCGCTGCACTTAGCCAAACGCATGTCATTGCATCAGAGCTGTCACATCGCAAATCATTACAATTAATATAATTTTTTTTTATCATAAAATTATTATTGGTTTACCTGCAAATATTTTTAATCCATACGTAATGGAATTTCTCAGCATCTTCTAGTAATAATAAATTAACGTGATTATTCTTTTCCCTTATACTGGAATATTAGCGTCCGACTATATCATTGTTGTCATTTAAACCAAACACGTTCACGCTAATATCGGTATTGTTCATTTCAAAATCTTTAATTTTATTCGTTGATAGCGGAAAAGTAAAATTTTTAAAATTCAAAACAATACCATTTTTCAACGTGATAATATAATTGCTAATGTTATTAGTTTTATATGATGAGCTTTAATAGAAGTTGATATGAACAGGATATAATGCTGATATAATAGCCCCCTTGAATTGAACAATATTGGTCTTTGTTTTGAATATTGATGGAAGCATGTTTCTTTTCTATTGGATATGATAGAGGAATATACTGTGAACCTTTTATATTTATTTATATTAATTTCTAACCGTAATATTTTTATTAATGTCCAACCACTATCGCGTTCCTGGTATTCACTTATTTTTTTGATAATAACATCACATTGTCTATTGTAAATATTTAGAATATCATATGTAGCTGATGATGAGAGATTAATTATAATTATTTTAGTCTGATGTGATTTCATTTCGATGCGACATAATTTGTAGCCTTCCTTAATCAGCACGTATTCACAAAATATTTCAAGATTTAATTTTATACTCTTTGAATTTAATTCCCGATAAAAACTTCTCATATATTAAATCCGTTTTATTATTATTCTCAATAATATGTGGATATGCGATATCTTGTTTGCAATCAGTACAATTAGCAGTATTAAGCGTTTCTCCTCCATCTCTAATCTTAGAATATTATAATATGTATTGCTGATAATTCGACTGGTTTGAAAAATATCTATTGCATGTTTTTCATGTTGTAGTCTATGATGTGTTCTTAATGTTGCATTCAACTTGAAGTCTTTATCTCACAAATAAAACCAGCAATTTTTCCTTTTTTATATCGAACTTGAAAGTATAACTGTAACGGTTTCTAGCACAAGTATGACCTCTAAATCCTTAAAAGGAGTCTGTTTTTACTCTGCGATGTTGGTGAGGGGGTAATACATTTTAGAAGTAATGAGGAGTAAATTCAATTATGTAATTATGTCCACTTATGTTGAAAAAACGCAGACATAACTGTACATTTCTTTTTTATCAGTTTAAAATTAAAATTCTTATAGCACAAAAAACAACAACAACACGTTGAGCTATATTTCTATTTCTTGAACATTAAATCATACAAAAAGCAAAAATAAAATAAACAAAACCACAAATTTCTTTATACTTAAAATTGAACACTATAATATGAGTCAAGTGTTTTAAAATTTGTTTACATTACATTAAAAAATATTCTTATTGAACTTGTTCTTGAGTATACAAAATTATAATTACGCGAATTATGGTTAGAGTAAACAATCTTAGTAAAAAACACAACTTTTAGGCTTGAACGTCAATCTACTTCTATTTTATTTATAATTTTTGTCTCTTATATTAACTTTTACAATATTAAACAATTAATTAAATAACATTCAGCATTAGTTCTTAATAATTCTCAATAATTGGTAGTCAGTAATATTATAATTTATGTTTCTTATGTTAACTTTTACAATATTTCACAATGCTTTTACAATATTTCACAATTAAATTAAATAGGACATCTAATTGGTAGACTGGTAGTCAGCAGTGTAATAATTAAATTAAATAAAACAATTCAGCAATATTACAATTTTAGAGGTCGACATTAGAGATCAGCGATCCAGTGATTTTCGAAGAACGTTGTTCTCAGTGAACGTGATTTGTTAATCACTGTTCTTTAAAACAGTGATTGTGATCACAGTATTCCAAAAGAAAACAATAATGACAATAACGTATTTTATTAAGTCGTAAGAAAGAGACAACTAGATACATACTACGAAAAGACTACTAAATAAAATCAAAATGGTGTCACCAATGTTATTATTTTTAATGTAATTTTTTTTTATATGAAGTTTGACAATTAAGTTTCACAGAAAGTTCATGTATAAAAGACAAAAGTAAATAATCACCATCATCTAATAGTAATTCTGCCTTGCTCAAAATAAAACGAAATAAATTTGAGTATGTAACAATTCTGAAAGAACGACATTTTTAGTAACTGTTATTTCGCAATTTCAATAACTATAGTTACCAGTGAATTATCAATGACCGTGATTAAATCACACTTTTGAAAATATCGCTCATCTCTAGTCGACATCTAGTGCATTAACCTGCATCCACTTCCGTTCATGGGTAGCATGTATAGTAGAGTATACGTAACTCGTGCGATGTTATTGTTTACAACATCAATGTGTCATTGTCCCACTCTTGACCATCGGCAAATGTGTCAGCATTTTTTTTTAGTTTTTTTGTTAGCATATACATCAAGTGGTTTAGAAAACCACCAATTTCTATATATATATATATTTTTACAAAACAAGAACTAGCTGAAATGTATCGCACCTACAACAAAAAAATAAATTAAACAAAACCACAACATTCCACAAATGCACTCAGCGTCGGCAACTGGAGTCAAGGGTACCCTACATCACACGCTCACAGATCATCCGAACCTCGCGCCAGATATCCATGAGTTTACGGTACCCTACACAGAACAACTCGTTTGAAATCACAAATAAATGCATACTTATTTGAATTCAATTGAAGAGTTTTAAGTATGGCAAAATAAAAATATTTTGTTAACAAACCAAAAGAATCGTAAGAATTAGAAACAAAATGATATTTTTTTAGTTTTACATTGTCTTCTACAACTACGCTTATGTTAATGACTTATAATACCAAATTATCCAAGGCACTGTTCTGATGGAAACTCCAACTTTTTAAAATACAATATATTTCCTCTTCTTTTTAATACGTCATATTCATAAGATCCACCTTTAATTTCACTACCACGATAGGCTTCTAAATTAAAAGTACTGGGATGTTCATTGCTAATAATTTTGATTTTAAAGATTTCTATAGTCCAGTTTGTTGCCTATAGGTAACATGCGTTTATGTTTGGTTATACGAACGCGATCGTCAAATTTCAACTTCGATCTCCTAAAAATCTATAGAAAATTACTATAGATGGATTTTTGCATTTTAAGGGTACACTTCGTTTGGTTTCACTTTAATTGTTCGATGAAATGTATTATGTATATTTATCAATTTGTACGCGGTCCTTGAATGCTAAATTCTTTCCACACCGACCCCTACAATGTTCTATTAAGTCGTTCAATTCTTGATGCCTTTTAACAATTATATATTGAATAGTGGTTAATTTGATTAGATTGCATTAAATGTTCAAGTCGTTTGTAAAAGAACTTTCCAACGTTATTCTCTCACCGAATTTTGTAGCCATTCTCAAACATTATAAAATTTCATTTGTGCCACGTATGGTGGGTATGTCCTTAATATAATTAATATAAAAGAATAAGAAATTTTTAAATAAGAAAAATTTACCAAATTTTTTAAATTTTTTTCTAATATTTACCAAGCTCAATTCTAAATTTCAAAAATAGTTTAAAATATGTTACCAAACTAACTAGGATCTATAAAATATCAAATTCTATAACATCTATCAAATTTAAATATTATTAAATTAGTAATAAATTTAATATTATAAATTGTAATTAAAATATTAAAAACGATTAAATTATTTGTGTTAAATTGAAAACTAAAATAAGAATACAAACGAAAATATGTAAGTATTTAACCCTTCATTGCATCGTGATGGAAATTTCTATCATAACGTTTTTTTAAGAAAAAAAAAGAATGGAAACAGTGTGGTAAAAATTGCTTGATGTCGGCAACATCTCACATTAGTAATTCACTCACTGAATTGTATTGTTAAGTAAAAAAAGGGAATTCTCCACAAATACGTTGGTTTTGTTTTATTCCACTGCTATTTGGTAAAGTGTGCAAAAAAAACTAAGTACTTTTGGTGTTTTTTAAAGAAGGTCGGACGAAATTTTTTAAAATAAAAATCGAAAATGAGTGGAAAAAAGGTTAGTTCTAAATGTTTTAGTAAAATTGTTTACAATTTTTTTTAAATATCAATTATTATTTAAAAAAACTGTATGATGGAAATTTACATCATTATGCACTAGCTGTATTTATAATGTATTGCAAAAACTTATTTGTTATAAACTACAAAATAATGTTTTTTTTAGAAATATTTAAATGAAAAAGATATTGAAACATTTCTGGCTCAGGTTGAAGACGGTTTGCTATCAGAAGATAGTCTTGATGTTGAAAATTCTGATGAAGAGCACCAAGACGCTGTTGAAATTGCAAAAGTGTTGCAAGAGGAAAACATCCAGGATAATGTAGAGGACGAAGTCGAAGAAGACGATGCTATGGATGATCAGGAATCCTCTCGAACAGCTGAAGCATTGCCTTTATCTCAAGCTACTGGATTTGATAAAACCAAAAAAGAAAAAAATAGCATAACCTGTCCATTTGTTGTCCAAGAATACAATAAACACATGGGAGGCGTAGATCTCATGGACAGCTTTCTGAGAAAAAACCACATTACATTAAGGTCAAAAAAGTGGTACTTGCGAATTTTTTTTCATTTATTTGATTTTGCAGTTATAAATTCTTGGATAATTTATAAAAAAAAAATGATGGGGAAAGAAATTTGTCTCAAAAGGATATACTAACTTTGAGTCAATTTAGAAATGAGTTGGCCTGTGTTTTATGCAATAAAGGGACGAATTCCAAGCGCGGGCGTCCAAGCATTTCAATTGAGCAAGAACTGTGTTCAAAGATAAAAAGAGGTTGTACAACTCCTGCACCCCCAAAAGATATTAGAAAAGATGGTTTTGAACATTGGCCAAAAGTACGAGGATCACTCAGATGTAAATATCCAAATTGCAGAGGCTATTCGACAATATTTTGTAGCAAATGTGGAGTAAATTTATGCCTCAATAAGAACAATAATTGTTTTTCAATTATCATGTGGAATAAAAATAATATAAAAAGCTATATTTTATTTTGTGTCTTCTTTGTACTGAGCTAAACATGTAAATTTGCATGTTGATGGAAATTTCCTTCATATGAGTTTTTACTAATTTTCTGCTAATTACTTGAACTAAATATTTTTTTAATACTTTTTCCTTAATATAGAGCCTGAATTATAGCAGTATAATTTATTTCACGAAAAAATAAAAAATCATGCAATGAAGGGTTAAATAATTATAAGAATTTTTGATGAAAAAATGATACATTATATTTGTAATAAATTAGTTTTGAATTAACAGGGACTGTTAATTTCTAAATGGAAGAGTCATATAATATGATACACCAACGCCTATATCCAAGTTACTCTATGATTACATTAATAATTAATGTAGTGTACTTATTATACTTTACTTGCTTATCATACTAACTATTATACTATAAAACCTATTACATTTATTATTATGCTATAAACACTATAAAAGCAACGCAGCAAATAAAGCAAACCTTATTTTATTTGATTTGCTTGTTGTCGCGTTGCCTTTATAATAATCATTTCCAAATACAGCTATGTATTCTATTTTTAAGAAATTGCTGTTTGCTGCGTTGCGTTTATTGTGTTTATAGAAATGTACTACATTAGCTCCTATACTATATTTCTGTTATACTAAGTTAGCCCGTTAAGAACTGTACGATCTGTAACTGTATTTATATTTGAGAAATATGAGAAAAAAAAATTATTAAAAGAAAATACTCTACAAGTAACATCAGAACTATAAAGACGTTTTTTTATTTACACAATTTCACTCAGCACGCTTTCTCTACGTATCTATATGTAAGTATATATATATGCTGTTTCATATTATCAGAAAGTTTACATGGTAAGTCAATGCGTATATGGTTTGTTGTATTTGAAATACCTCGTTTTGTATCTATGAATTTATATGTTGATCTTCATAATTTCATCACAATGAATAGAAATGCGTTTTTCATTATTTCTTACATAAGTGGGCATTGCAACCCTTCAGTCAGAATTACAACCTAGCTGCTTACACTATCCATATAGCATGTGTTAACTTTATTCATCAGTGGCCGATAGATTTTTAATAATAATAGTTATTATTTGAAAGAAAGTCGCCCAAGATATATTTATTTTCATAATTCATTTTGTTTCAAATGTCTGGGCCTTACGTCCAATAACACAACGCAGTACCTACTAACCGTCTGCAACATTTCTTTATTACATGAATAATAAACATTGTGTCACTTAGAATATAAAGTTCAAAACACAAATTTACTGATGCACAGGCTATAAAGGCTGACAATTATTACGCTAATCCTTTGTATTAAGGGTTGGGGAGGCTCCATTAGCCTTGTAAATTAACAAAAGTATTCGCCAATCAAATGGTTTGACTGAAAATATTTTTTATTTTTAATACAGCTTTATGCTTTAATGACAAATATACCAGTTTTATTATGTATTAAAAAATTGTTTTAATCGTCACGTATTATTACTTGGTATCAAACGGCCAATTTACAAACTTGTTTTTAAAATCGTTATCAAATTGAGTAATAAAATTTAAAGTTTCAAAGTTGTACAAACCTGTATGTATATGACAAATTCCGTTGAAATCCTTCAGTTTGTTTTGATATCCAAATATCCATTGATTTTAGATAACAAATTTAGCTGATTACTTCACTTTTTTATGAATCGGATCAACAATACTGGTCAATCTCTTGAATTGATATAGAGACTGACAAAACCAGGACAGTGAAAACCTGTCCTTAGACGGCGCTAGACCCTTTATTTGTTATAAGTCCGTTGAACACGGCAAATAGACAAAACACGATATTTACGCCATAAAAGATGTGCTCCTTTTAATCTTTCGTCAAATGTACAGATTGAACGTATGGTGCAGACTACAAAAGATTACAAAAGATTAGAAAATGCCATCTATTTCAAACGTTGAGTTGGATCTCGTTCGTTTTGTTTTTAGTCAACACATAAGCCCACTACTACAACAGGTCGTTCACCTGCCGAGCTCTTGTTTAATCTGCAACTCAAAAGTTACTTCGACAAGATTCATCCACATGAATTGCCAATTTCTGGTGAAAATTTCCCTGTGAAAGAAACATTTAAAAAAGAAGACTCTGTATAGATTTACGCAGCAGGTCAAAAGTGAATACCAGCTAACATAGAATCACAGACTCAACCCTTGTCTTACAAGTGCGGCTTCAGGATAATCGTGTAGTAAAACGCCATTTAGATCAGATTCGCAGCCGAGCCTAAACCACCACCTGTGAGGTAGAATTTTCAAATAATTGGAAGAAAAATTTCGTTGACACGAATTTTTTTTTTCAATAAACTACCTAATTTTTAGTAGTCTATTCGATGGCGTTTAAACGTTTGTAAAAATTTATTATTAGTATGGAAAAGGAATTTGAAAGGATAAATTATATTTTGAAAAAGTTACGCAGTTAATTTGTCTTATTATACCTTCAGTGTTTCAGTTTTACTTTGTAAAAAATTAAAAAAGAAAACAACGGCAATCGAGGTGTGTTAAACAAAGTATTTTGAAAGCTAAAAGAGAGGAAAAATATATATCAATAAAAAAAATTAGAAGTTTTGTTTAAAGTTTTAAATTTATTATATTCGACTTTTATTTAAGAGACATTTTTCATAATCATACTCACTACGCTCGTGGTCGGAGTTGTAGTCACCGTAGAGTGTTGGTTTATTAAACGCGAGTCCATGTTTCAACATGGCCAGCTCCAACAAAAAGAGAAAATCTGACAATAAAATTGAAAGAAAAATTTCTGTAAAATCATTCGCTCGGAGCCGACTTTAAACTGTTATAGGATATTCAATCTAGACTCGAAAGGTATCCAATTCCACATCATTTTTGTTTTTATTTTTATTCGTCGATTTTAAAATTTTATTAAAATGCTTCAGTACGCATTATTTGCTTCTCTTTCTTCTTAATTTTTTTAGATTTAAAAAAGGGAACAAATTTAGCGAGAAAAAAATGCAACGCAATGTGTTAAAGGTAAAATTAGGTCAAATATAGTAATCAAAACAAATGTTTAATGACAAATTTGCAAATTGTGAATTTTAAAATAGAAAATCAATGAATAAAGTTGCTCATCAATTTAATATCAACAAATCAATGGTTTGTCGGATTTCATTGCGATGTCGTCAAACAAATAGCGTAGAAAGAAAGCAAGAAATTGTCGACCTCGTAAATCTACTGCCGGCCAAGACCGTTTAATGGTAAAAATAATAAAAGTTGACGGTCAGAAACCAGCAGTAGATGTTATTAACTATGCAAACGAGCAATTAGGGGATTTTATTGGCGTCCACACAGACAGCAACCGATTAAGAGAGTAAAATTTATTAGCTAGAAGACCAGCGAAGAAAGCACCAATAAGTATGGTTAATAAGAAAAAAAAGACTTGACTTTGCTAGACGGTATCTGCATTGGTCAAAAGAGCAAAGTTATTTAGAGCGTCGAATCAAAGTTTAACTTATTTGGCTCTGATGGGTTAAATTACATTCGTCGGCCCCCAAAACAAAAGTATTCACAACAATTCTGTAAATTAACAGCATTCTGTAAATGAGACAATACACGGTGTTGAACATATTATTACGGCTTTGGCAATTTGGTACCGATAGACGGGACTTTAAAGCAGTCTGGTTATCTCGAAATTATAAACAACCATGGCTTTGAGTCCGCAAACAACCTTTTTCCAACCAGTGAATGGATTTTACAGTACGACAATTCCCCTTGCCACAAAGGATGGTTACCTACCACATTCTTAGTGAACTGAGGCTGTTCTTCCATGGTCTTCTCAGAACCTAAACGGTATTGAAAATGTTTGGGCTTTCATAAAATATCATAGAACTATAGATAAAAGTCGTAAACGCGAACAGGCTATACAAGAAATTAGTGAAATTTGGTCTAAATTGACTCCCGAATTTGTCCAAAGCTTAATTAACTCAATTCCAGAAAGATTACAGGCGGTCATTGATTCAAAAGGCGGTATTACAAAATACTAGTTAAGTTTATTAATAAACTATGTAAAAATAAAAAAATTAATTAAAATAAAGATTGCGACCGGACTTAAGTCTTGTGTAAATACTTTTGAAAATAATAAAACGTGTGTAAATAATTTTGACAGCTTATAAGCATATGGTTATTTGTTTTTATTTAGTACTAAGAACCGTTATCTTTTCCAATTTTATTTAATTTGTTGCTTCTGCATATTCCAGGCTAAGCAATAGTACATTTTTTTTCCAAAATTTGCTTCCAGTAAAGAGTACTGAGCCCTTTATTAAGAAAAACGTAAAAATGCTCTTTTGTGTAAATACTTATGACTACCTCTGTATGTATTCTCCTCTTGAAGTGCGTTTAAATTGTTTGGTTATATGACTCAAAAGACTCAAGACCTCGTGTTGGTTTTCAAATTTTGACAAGAAAATCGGTTATACATCAATTTTTTTATGAATAGATATATAGGATAAGGAGTAAAAATAGACTAAGAAACGAACAACGGTTGCAAACCTTTCAAATTTGTTTTCAAAATTTTTGTGAGAACACGCCGCTACTTACAATAAAGGAAGGTACTAAGCTGTGTTGACAGATTAAAATACTTACTGAAACTTTTCAAACAGGGATAAATCAGTCGCAATTAAAAAATTGAAACTCAGGAATGGACTTCTCAGCCGTGGACAACATATTTAGAAAATAATCATTAAAACCCTAAAAATTACGATTCTAATTTTAAAATTAATATGCATTTTTAAAACTTAAATTACAAATTGTTTACAAACTTAAATTATTAAATAAATAAAATAATCTCAAAAAAATCCTCTCTTTATTTTATCCTCCTTATTAGGGGATTCGGTATCCTTGTTTGGCTTCGGCTCTAGTGACAAAGATAGTTTTTGTTGCGGTGGCAATTGTGGTTTTTGTTGCTCCCGCTGTAGCAGATGTTGTTTGAGTTGTCGTTGGAGCTGCTTCTGATATTTCTCCGCATAATAGTATTTGGGCGGGCAATTTGTCGTCTCAACTTATTCTTGAAAATGGTTTCACGACTGATGGTATGGAAATCATCTGAAGAACACTTATCGGCATTTTGTACTGTTTTATTGATAAGTTCATGCGTCAGTTGCAACTTTGTGTAGGCTTTGCGCATAAAGCTTGGTTTTCTCTTTCTCAGCTCTTCCAAAAAAGGATGTTTTTAATTGATCTCTTTTGTATACCTCACTGGACACTCACGCTATACCGCAACCTATTGCACCGATTAAAATCTAGTAGGGTTTCATTTGACTTTCCATACTTAACAAAATCTTCTTTGTTATTACATTGCATTAAGCCACTCTATTAAAAGAATTTCTATATGACATAAAAAATTAAATATTAATCCTCAAGCATCTCATAATTTATAAATGAAATAAATTTATGACTAAATACAACAGAGTCGTTAGTTTGTTGTGTAACGCTTTTATAAATTATCTACTAGAGAGCGATGATTGTCTTGGGTGCAAGAACGTCGCTTGTGAGACAAATATTTTGTTAAATGAATGGGAACAATAAATTAAAAAAGTGGAAAAACACTGAGATAATATAATGAACTAGGGTTAAGTAATAAAATAGAGGTTTAGAAGCGGCACCTGTCATACATGCCCTAATAATATACAATCGCTTCTGCCAGTTAACCGTTTACAATTTACACTGTTTTAAAGGTCTTGACAAATCCTTAAACCGGCAACTTGGGTGCTATACGAAGATGTGCATTTGCCTGTGCTTTTTACCTTTAGATCGGATGCGGAAATCATCGCCAACTCGCACTGGACCGAAGATCTTACGTAGTACTTTTTTCTCGAACACTTTCAGGGCTGCTGCATCAGTGCTTAATAGGGTCCATGTCGCTGCGCCAGAAAGAAACACGGATAGGATGAGCGTCTTGTAGAGTGTTAGTTTTGCCGTACGAGAGCGGTATCTGCTACTCAGTTGCCTTTTGAGACCATAGTAGCATCTGTTCGCAAGAGTGATACTGCGCTTGATCTCCAGACTGAAATAATTTTTGGTGGTAACGGCGGAGCCAAGATAAATAATAAATAAATTCCTTGACTATACCGAAAGTATAGTTATCGGCCGTAATCTGAGAATCAATATGCCGCACGTCTCTACTTGTCGATAACATATACTTCGTTTTGCCCTTATTTACTGCCAGCCATATCTTAATAGACTCCCGTTCAATAGCACTAAATGCAGCAGTAACATCTCGCTTGGTATGCCCTATGATGTCAATGTCGTCAGCGTAGGCAAGCAACTGGTCGATGTGTGAAGATCTGGTCGATGGTGGACTTGCCAAGTCTGAAGCCGCACTGATAAGGTTCAATCAGAGTTTTGACGAGTGGTTTCAGTCGTTCACACAATACGCCTGTAAGAACCTTATATTTGATAGGGACTTATATAGGGGTTAATACCCCTGTAGGTGGCGCATATCCCTTTTTCAGGACATGACACAGGACACTGAGGTTCCAATCGTTGGGCATACTTTCCTCTAGCCATATTTTGTAAATAAGCTGGTACATGCGACATACCAACTCATTACATCCGGTCTTAAACAATTCATCGGGGAGGTCATCAAGACCCGCCGCTTTATTGTTTTTAAGACGCATAATCGCGACTTTGACCTCTTTGTGGCTAGGCGGCGAAATCTCCACGCCGTCATCGTCGATCGGATTCGAAACATCTTCTATAAAGGCGGTATTGTTGTCGTCATCACCTTGTAGCAGAGTAAAGAAGTGTTTCCTCAACAACCTCTGCACTCCTTGCGAATCTCAGCATCCCTGCGGATCTGTTACCAAGTTTCCATTCTCAACTTTGCAGGAAGACGCTCCGGGCTTAAAACCTTCGGTTAGACGCTTAACCGTTTGATAGAATTTTCGAGCATCATTCCTATATCTACACATCTCGACTTCCTCCCGCTCACGTCTTTCCTGCTTCCTCTTCTTGTATCTGAAAAGGCGTCTCTCATCCCTTCTCCTCTCTCTATAGTACTTGTCAATGGCTCGCGTAGCGGCTGACTGTAACTTTTTATTGTGTGTACAGCTTTCGTAATGTACCACAGCGCGCAGACCTCGAGGCACTAATGCGCAATCGGAACTTGGCTGCGACAAGGTAGTGGTCCAAGTCTATGATTGGACCTCTGAATGTGCACACATTTAGTACGCTGGAGACGTGTTTCCGTCACAATGTGATCAATCTGGTTGAATGTTGATCGATCGGGGGACATCCAAGTGGCCTTATGAAAGTTGAGATGCTGAACAGTGGTGCTACATACTACCATGCTGCGCATCGCGGAGGATTCGGTCAGCCTCATACCATTGGAGGTAGTGGTCGAGTGGAGACTAAACTGTCAGACAGTGGGGCCAAAGATACCTTCCCGCCCGACCTTTGAATTAAAATCTCCGAGGACGATTTAGGCGTCATGGGCGGGCAGTTATCATATACGTCCTCGAGTTTAGCATAAAAGGCATTTTTAACCACATCGTCCTTTTCTTCCGTCGGGGCGTGAGCCCAAATAAGACTGATGTTATAGGATTTTGCGCTGATGCGGTTTGTAGATATTCCTTCGTTCACAGGATTCTCTTATTAACCGCATTCGAATTCGGGTCACGAGGTGGCTGCGTGTCAACTTGGATACAGCACGACTTTACTTTGATTTTACCTTGTTTGCATGCATCCCATCCCTCCCATGCTTACAATTTCACTCGGTGGAAATGTTGAGGGGAATTAGACCATTTTGCCATTGTAGTCTAGGAGTCCCAAACGGTTCGAAAGACTCACTGAGTTATATTAAGATAACGAAAAAACTTGGACTGCTTGCTAGTTATTTCAAGCACTTTTTGTAAAACAATAATAATTTTCCACATAAAGAACTTGTCAGCTAATTACAGGACCCGTGATCGAATTAAATTCGTATCTGAATTAATTTTGATTGTTCGAGTTTTTTAGATGACTCGATTTATTGCGATTTTTTAAAAAGGTGTTGTAAAAGAAGGCTACGAGAATTAGTCCCTAGTTAGTGCTCCAGCCTGCTTCAATAATTTTATTAATATGAAGGGTAATTTGAATAATTTTAATGCAACAGTTCCTATAGTGTTTTCACACATAAAGTTAAAACCTGATTTTAACATTAAAACCATAATCAGCTGATTTTGTGTTCACACTATGAGTTTTCTTAAATCTGGTTTTAAATTCATGACATTATGACTGTGCAACAGCTGTTTTTGTTAAAAAAAATAAGAAAAATTAAGAAATCAACAATAAATATAATATTACTTTAAATATTGTAAAAGAATACTTTATAAAAAGTGAAGAAGTGCTTGCAAATCAAACCAACCGACTTTCAGTATTTTTACATTTGATTTAATACATCGAAAACATGGTTGTACTTTATAAAACCTTCATAAAACCAACTCAATAAAGATTTTAAGATGGTTTTAACACAATAAAGAAGTCGCCGTAGTCTAGTAGGTAGTGTATTGGCTTATTGGACGCAAAAGCCTGGGTTCGAGCCCCAGGCCAGGCTTCAAAGACAAAATACAAAAAGTATTTTTTCGGCGTCTTCCTCTCAGTAGATTTCTGGCAAAAAAAACTCTGTCGTTCGGAGTCGACTTTAAACTGTAGGTCTCACCACTCATGTATAAAATTAACACACACAACATAAGTGGTGTGCGAAACTAGGACGTTGTACAATGGGTCAAATTCGACCTCCGGGTACTGTACTTGTCTTAATTGACAAGTACATGTCCTCTAACCTAACCTAACACAATAATTTTGTATGGTAAAACCACGCTTTAACTATGGTTTTAACGTTAAAACCAACTTTTGTGTTAAAACCACTCAATGTAACAACACTATTAGTCAATCTAAAGATCAGGGCGATATTGTTGCATTAAGAAAACATTATTTCCTGTAAAGTAAAGAATATTTAAAACAATTGATAAACAGTGCTTTTTTGTGACTAACGCTTAGGATGATCCATTCATACTGTGCACTGTATTGGAATACAGGAAAAATAGTTTACAGGAGAAAGGAAAGAGAGGATAATTTATTTTTAAGAAGTAAAATAACATGACACAACCAAATTTAAAACAATAACGACGAACAGTATAAAATAATATTTGGAAGAAGATGTCTGCATTGGCAAAGCTTGGGAAAATGTATTTCTGAATGCGCAATTGAAGATGAATGTGTGCGTATTTTCAAAAATAATATCATGTAATCATAAACTTGGTTCACACAGTATGATTTTCTGGTTCAGAAGAGTTTAACAGATATAACTCAGAGCACTTAGAATTGGACAGCCTCTCAAATTGAAATGGAAATTTTCAGATACAGGAACTTGAAGTGATATTTAACAGATTCCATTTATATGTATAAATTAGATTGAAAACTTTCGAAAAAACCGAACCGATAAGGATGAGAAAAGAGTTGTGTCGTAGATCCGGGATTTGTACAAAAAAAATTTATGCAGTGTGAGATAAGATGTAGATGTCTTTTTATATTTAAATTTTTCGTGTCTCCTTTTTTATATCCTGTATATAAGTTTTGTAATACTTTGAAGAACATATGTTTAAATGTAATTGTTTTTTAACGTTTTTTTATAAAAAAAAATTCGCATTTTATTTTATAAGACTGAATTTTGAATGCATTTTGAATCGAGAGATTACTGTACATTCTTTAAGAAATGTAAACGAATCACAAATACGGGCGGTAAAAAATGTACCGGTTTTAACTTTTGTACAAGTTATTTTTTTTATATAGTTTGCTTTATTATTCTAGTAAAAAGTGACACAATTCCATCAAAATCCGTGTGTTTATTTCTTAAAATATCTCTATTGGCTAGTCCCATTCTAATATTGAAACTGAAAATATAAAAAATTAGAATAAATAATAATAGGGTGACTGTTTTTAAGTTTCCCATACATTGTTGGCAGTATTCGAACACTTATACTTTATATATGGTCACTTAAAGTTGACAAAGCTTTGTGCTCAAGTTAATAATATTTTGTAAAAGTGTTTTTCTTCATATATAAGTATGTTATAAATTATTAATTACTACGAAAAAAAATTTCTTATATTTATAAATGAATTATTATGTATATTATTTATATTTATGGAGTCTTTAGTGTTGAATTGAATTGAACGATTATTTATTACCAGCTTTTTTATTATTTTATTTAAAATAGATGTCCGTCCACGCACTTTAAAAATTTTGTAATAAATTTACAGGCAAAATAGAACAAATTTCATGAAAAAAGCAACGTTAGCTGTTTATAGCTATCGGGTGCGTAAAAGAACGACAGCATGACTTTAAAAACTATTGAGAATAATAAGTTTTTTTCAATCGTCATATTTCTTTAATCATACTTTAGAAACAGTTGTGTTAACAATAGTTTCTCAATTATAGTTGAAAACTGCTTGTGAATTCACATTTTAAAAACATAATAGTAATATTAAAAAAAGCTTGAAAATAACTATTATTATAAGCTTATTCTCAAGTTATATTGCGGTTTGATTGCTAAATGGTATGTTTTTGGGTTTGAGTTTTTATTTTATTATTTATTGTTTCTTAAACATATTTAATATTAATTCAAAATTTAAAAACTTTGTTTCACTCCTTTTATCACTTTCAATATGACGTCTTTTGTTTTCCTTTAATTCAGCTGTTAACCAGTGTTATCACTACAGCGTTTTTGGCTTCATTTCAATGGGTTTATATTTATATAAAGGTATTTATTAAAAGTTTTATTTACTGTTTCTGTAAACCAAATAATTATACTTCAAACAAGCAAAAACTAAAATTGAGTGCTTTTGATTGTATTTTCCATATAAATAGACAAGCAAGTGAAATCGTTTATCCTACAGAAACAGGTCAGGTATTACGGGAACCAAATTTGTACGAATGTAAAAACGTTTTTATCTTCTCTAGTAGAAGTAAAATGCAAATTGAAATGCTTTTCGAACGCTTTAGTTAAAAGTCGATAACTATATTTTTCGCATATAAAATAAAAATAAACACTATATATCTACATAATGTAATAATAAAATAAATTATAATTTGGGTTTTTAAAATATGTGAAGTTTTATTTAAAGAGAATTCCGTGGCAAGCCATTTTAAAAACTAAAATACCTAATTTGTTTATTTAAAAATGCGTCTGCCATTCTTTAGCACTGTGCTCATCATATGCCTGTTTGAAGCTGCCATCATCAGTGAAAACTTTGACTTGTAATATATATAATTACATTTCAAACAGCCCTAAAAGAAATAATCAATTTCAACAAATTCAATCTTTATTGGAATTCACCGAAAAAACTTCTTCATCCTTCACAGACCAGGTGGCTTTCACTGGAATCAGCTGTTAACCGTTTACTTCAACTTTTCGAGCCACTAAAAATTTATTTTGGATTCGCGGTCAATATTGATCTTATAGACACAGCCGAAGACATACTAAATAATTTGAATGGTATTCACCAGTTATATTTTTATTATTTAAAGTATATTCTTCGTCTTATAAACAATGTCAACAAACTTTTTCAAAATGAAAGTGTACAAATCCAAAATATATACAGTGAGTCATCCAGATTGTTAAAAACCGTCTTATCAAATTTTGTGAAAGAAGAGTATTTGGTTAATTTTGAAATCCAAAGTTTTAATAACGAAGACATATTTTTAAATAAAGATGAAGTGTATCTTGGCATTTACGTGACGGAGAACTAATCTAGTTTAAATATTGAATATAGTCAATATAACATATTTGTTGAAATCTGCGTCCAATTTTATATTGAATTGGTTTCACAAATTTTAAAACGTTTTGATTTTGGCGATAAACTTTTAGAAGGATTAAACTCCACTGAACCAAGCGTAGCTTTAAACAAAAAAAATGATTCAATTTTACAATTGGCCAAACTTTTTAAAATTTTATTAAATGGTAAAGAATATCAAGAACTTGATAATGAAGTTCGAGAATTACGTAATATGAAATTCACCGAACTCGAAACATTGGCGTTTTGGAAAAATGTTTCTAATTTAATCAGAGTCAATAATGCAAAGGCCTTCCCAATTTTAACACAATTTGTTTCAAGTATAATGGCACCACCACGTTCGTCGGCCAACTTTGAAAGAATTTTTAATATTGCAAATTTAAATAAAACAAAAACCAGAAATGCTTTGGATTCTTCAACATTACAAGGAATATTATTTTCAAAAGATTATCTTAAGTTGAATAATTCTCAGTGTTTTAATATCGCAATTAAAAATGACTTATTAAGAAAATGTCACACAGAAATGTACCAAAACAAAGTCATATAATACCAAAACTAAATTAATTTTTTTTTTTTTATTAAATAATAACTTTATTTATATGTAACTAAAATAGAAATATTTAAAAAATTAATAAAAAATTTTTTGGTATTTTTGTCTTGACGATTTTTTTTAAATTGACGATTTCTCCAAAAGAAAAGTTGGCAGCACTGGTTGTGAAAAAGAAAAGAACATATGTTTAATGCAATGCAGGTAGCGAAAATCAAAAATATTATGATATTCTTTAAACTCTACTCAGTCTGCACGTGTGAGTACAGTTCTATCAGCACATTAACAAAAAACCATTTTGCATTTATTTTTAAAAATGTAAAACTTGAAAGCAGTTTACGAAGCGCACCCGAACTATATGGACGTGTTTTTTGCTCTGCACGCGCCAGATTAAAAAAGTATTAAAATTAAAAGAAAAGAGGCCTTCCAGGTTTTAAAACTTTAATTTATTAAAATCGAAAAAATTTTGCAAAAAAGGAATAAAATATACCAGTATGAAAATAAAATATAAAAAAGAAATTTTAAAATAAGCATAACAACGAAATAAACAACAATACGAAAAATTCGAAAACCACAAAAAAAAATACAAACAATTAGAATGCAAAATAACTACAAGCAAGGGGTTTGTGGGTATTTGGGGCATTATATTATAATAGCTTAAGTCGAAATTTCGTGTTCAGAGATATTTAGGAGTTTGTCTAAAATAAATTGTGTTTGTAAAATATAAATGCGTATAGTTTTATTAATAATGACATTTTATACATGAAATTTGGCTGAGTGATAGATCTTGAAGAAGAGAATAGGAATATGTAATAAAATGAAAAAACACGTGTATGTCAACATAAGCCATTATCATTTATTGTTACGGATATGTATAGAGTGTGCATGTTATTAAAGGTTTAAAATACTTTTTCTTTACATTTCCTAATGCAGGGGGTAAGATCAGAGAAACTTTAGGCTTTTCTCTCAGAGAAATAATTTCATTACTCTGCATTACCCCAGTCTGCAATTGGATTGTTTTTTTTTTTACAAAATCACCAAAATTGTTTGACGACGATAAACTGATTCATCAATTTAGTGCTTCAAAAGGGACCAAAAAAAGACTCATTTAAAGAACAAAAAACTGGGAAAATATACGGAATCAGATTAAACATGTTGCGACTCCTTTTGTAAAAATTTACATCATATTTTTTCTCTGTCGTTACTTAAGCCGAAAGTTCATACCATTGAAGCCTTTCGTACTCCTTAGTAGCACAGTACAATGTAATTTTCAATTTTTTCTTTCAAGAATTAAAAAAATATTGACAACTTTCAGCAAGAAATTTTTTTAATGAGCAGTACGTCTTATTTTGATCCTCTTGCACAAGAAACTATATTCATTGTGACGGAAAATCACACACATTTTGATTAATATTTAAATATTTAAGAATCTTTAAACTTTTCATTGAAGAAATTAAAAAATATTCCAAATTTTCCCTTTTTTAACACAAAATAAATGTTTATTTACATTTAGTTTTTCTACTTTAACCGCCAGTTTTCACTCTGTATATCTGTTGCTTCTAACACATTTGATTCGCAGAACATTATAACATTTTGTTCCTTCTAAATTGGCCTATGCTTTTATGTTATGAAGGTTTTTCATCTGTCAAAAGTTTCGTATATGTATGCCTGTGGTATGGACTTTCGGCTTAAATAATGAAATAGAACTACTTTGTTCATATAGGGGTTGTTTTTTGTTTGTGATTTTTGTTGTAACGAAAACTCAATACGATTATGATTTTTGTATTTTAGTTTTTTACTTTTCATTGCAGTAAACAATCAATTGCTATTGTGATCGCAAAGGATTAACATTGTGCCAAGTGTTTTGAGCAGAAAGTGATAAGAATTATAAGAAAGAAAAAAGAAGCAATTTACTCTAAAACCATGTATAGACAAATAAAAAAGAAAAATTAAAAGAAAGACAAGTTTATTTAGAAAAACTATAATTTTTAATTAAAACGGATATTTGTTAACGTGGAAAGAAAAAGAAAACTAACTAAACGCTGGACAAATAAATTAAATACAAATGACAATAAAGTGTTTGAGTTTTTTTATTTAAACAAATAAAAAGAAACGATAATAAATTACAATGTTAAAGCGTGATCCGAGTGTTTCAATGAAAGGTAAACAAACCTATGTCGGTAATATTTGTTTTGCTTAGCACAGCAACACATTAAAATTTAACATTCAAACTGCATTGTATTATTGTTGTGAAGGAGAAAAGAACAAATGATTTATGCAACGCATGTAGTGAAAATCAAAAGTATTTTGATATTCTTCAAACTCTTCTCAGGCTATACGTATGAATACAGTTTACCAACACATTAACAAATGTGGTTGTTTGATGTGTGGCCGAGCAACTTAAGAAAGAGAAAAATATAAAAAAAATATAGAGTAAGCAAAACAGAAACACACACAAAGTTCAGTATCATAAACAACAGTGATAATTACAACAACTGCAATATTGGGAAAATAAATGAAAGACGAGCAAAAATCTTCAGAACAATTTTTTTTTTTAAAATAACCTAAAAAAAAATAAGTACAATTTTGAAAAGGCAGAGAAATTATAATGGTGCGGTTGGAATGAAAAGAAGAAAAGTAGAGTCATGAAGAAAATAAAAAGTGCAATTTATTCAAAAATAAAAATATAAAAAACGGAAGTATTAAAGCAACAAGAACGAACTCCAGAACATTTTTGTAGAACGTTTATTTTTAAAGCCTAATAGGCATAAAATAAAAATGTGTTCTTAAGTGTTACTAAGACGAAGAGAAAAAACTAAAAACAATAATGAACACCAGATCACCTATAAAATTGTTTTTATTATTCATTTATTTTATTAATAAATGTTTGACAAAAGTACAGCTTTGAAAAGAAAAATTAACTCTAAAAGTATTATCAGAACGAAGAAGAGTAAAAAACCGGGATATTAAAAATAACTAACAAATGTAAGAACTTTTATGAAAATAAAACAAATTAAAGAAAACAAAAAGAAGCCATATCTGCAATAGAGACGAAACGAGAAATCAGCGAGTGCCAGGTCTAAGCTACTTATTTGGAATCACGTTCGAGTATGGTAAATAGGAATAAGGACAATTAATAAAAATATATTTTAATTTAAATTAAATATAGTATATATAGTTCTATGCTATAATATAATAATAAATAATAATTAATTACATAAGAAAAAATCATTGGAAATTTCATACTTATTTTATTATAGTTACTAAAAAATAATATTTATATAAAATTTCTAATATATATAGTATACTAGCATAAAAAATTTCATTACATATCATAATAATTATTAATTACTTTTTCTTCTGATGTTGCTTTGTTTTTTTTCCGTATGAATCGGTTTATTTTAATATTACACTTCTTTCGAAATTCTATTGACTAAGAGAAGAAAAGAACAATAGGAACAAAACTTATATTTTACGGAAAGTTATCAATAATACTACAGTAGTTTTGAATTACCTGCACAACTAACTTTTGCAAGAATTATTGTGCAGATAAGCCAAAAATGCAGCTAAATTACCTGTCGTTATTTTAAGAACCTTTTATTGAGTAATAGTAAAAAATATACATACAAGATATGTAAAAATACGTTATTCACAGATTTGGAATATATAGTAATAATAAACAGTGGTGTTACAAAAAAGAAATTTCATGTTTACAGAGTTCACAAAGATCAATTTCATTATTCTAACACCCCTTCTCAATATTAAAAATATTGCATACTAAAAAATTTAACTTTCAAAAAAACTTCACAAATGTCAATTAAATTAAACCGATTGAATCTACAAAATTCATTAATTTAACTCTCCGGAGAGGCTTGTTTAAAATATCAGCTAACATAAAATTTGTAGGGCAATAAATAAATGAAACTTTTCCAGATCTACATAGGTGGCGAATAAAATAATACTTAACATCAATATGTTTGCGCCTTGGCGTAATTTTGTCATCCTCAAGCATTTTCAGACAGCTTTGATTATCTTTACCAATTACAGGCCTTAATACCTCTATACCAAATTCTCCAAGTAATTGGGTAATCCATAGCAGGTCCTGGGATGCTTCAGCAAGAGCCCCAAACTCGGCCTCTGTGGATGACAAAGTTACCTTTGTCTGCCTTCTACTTGCATAGCTAACAACGGCATCGCCAAGTTTAAAGATAAAACCACTTGTCGATTTTCGACTATTCATGTCACCTGCCCAGTCGGCATCAGTAAACCCTTTGAGCTGTAAAATGGACTTCGAGCCCACACAAAATTTTAAACTCTTAGTGCCTCTCAGGTATTTAAAAACTCTCTTAACCTATGTCCAGTCCTCGACAGTTGGGCCACTCATCTTTCTGGATAATACAGATACGGCTAGAGTAATATCAGGTCGATTGTTGTTCGATATATACAGTAATGAATCAATTGCTTGGCGAAACTTATTATTGTCTTCAAGTAAATTCGTTGAATTGTGCTTTAAATAACCATCTATTGGTATAGGTGAAGTTTTTACATCTTGAAGACTGAATTCTTTCAATACTCTGTCAATGTACTCTTCTTGAGACAGATAATATAAACCAGAATCGAAGCTAAGTTGTATTCCCAAATAAAGTTTTAGATCATCAAACTCTGTTATTTCAAAATGTAATTTAAGGGCCTTTGCAACGTTTTGTATTTGGTCATTCGACTTTGAAAGAACAATGATGTCATCGACATAAATTAGTACAAATGTTGTTGAATCACCTTCACCCTTTGTATAAAGACAGAGTTCCACCTTTCCCTTCTGAATCCCGAATTCACCAAAATTCTATTTATTCGAAGATTCAACATCGTGCCAATTGCTTCAGGCCATACAAACTGTGAATCAACTTACAGACCAAACCCTCTTCTCCCGGCATAACAAAACCTTCCGGTGGTTTCATATAAATTTCAGAATTCAACTCACCGTATAAAAATGCCGTCTTTACATCAATATGACAAACTCTCATTTTCCTATTGCTCACTATTGCCAATATAGTTCGGAATGATACTTGCTTTACTACGGGTGCAAAAATTTTATTATAATTTTCCCCGTACTTCTGCGAGAAACCTTTCGCAACCAGTCTTGCCCTGTACTTTTTCACACCATCAGCGGTTTGTTTTGTCTTAAAGACCAATTTGTAGCCGATTGCTTTACAACCTTCGGGTAGCTCTACTAAGTCCCAGGTTCGGTTATTTTGAAGTGCTTCCATTTCTTCTTTCACAGCGTTTAAACACTTTTTGTTGTCAGATCCTGATACAGCTTCATTATAAGCACAAAACACAATTATAAGTTACAGGGTCTTCATTGAAGCAGACTTTGTATCCGTATTTTTTATTTAATAGCTAATTGGTATACTTCTACTTTGCTTTACAAAACGGGAATGAATTTTGGTATTTAAAATATTAATTAAGAACACAGCAAAAGGTTTACAGTTATTCTTTTGCTGTTGTTGTTGTCATTTAATATATAAAAATAACTTGTTTTAATGGAGTGCTATTTACCAATAAGATGTTGAAAGCTTTACTTAATTGAGTGATATCTAAAACTTTACTTAATTGAGTGATACTTAAAAGTAATTATTCCTTTATAAGTAAATACCGTACAAAAACAAACAAAAAATAATTCAATAAATATATAATAAAATAAATTCAGGTTCCGATGAGATCTAAAAAAATAATACATTTTACTTTATTAAATATATATAAAGCTGTAAATATATCAATACTTTTTCACATATATAGATCACATATTTCTTGTTTTCCTTTAGCTCAATAGCTAATATTTCAGTCTTTAATTTCACAGACTCTATCTCCAACTTATGTTTTTCATTTGCTCTACGATTTTCACCTTCATAAAAGACCTGTTGCAATTTAAGTAATCTAACTTTTTCTTCTTCCATTGATGTTTCTTTATTCTTATGAGAAATAAATAATTCGTTAGAAAATTTTCGTTTAACTGCAGAAGAATTAAATTTTACTCCGGTTGAAGATGGTTTGATAGCGGGTTTGTTTTTTAATTCAGGAAGTTCCTTGCATTCCGACATCGTGCTCACTTCGAGTTCGTCAGGAAAATTCTCTTCCAAGATAGAATTGTTGTTCACAGTATCCATATTGTCAAGAAATTCTTCTACCATTTTTTCATCATAAATATTATTATTCGCTATTAAAAAATCACAACAAAATAACAAATAATTTTAACTAAGTTACACATTTTCTTACCGTCATTATCGAATGGATTGTACAATCCTGTTGCACTGTTTCCAACCACAGATAATATTTTTTCTAAGACTGCAGATACTGATGCATTGGAAGGTGTACCGCCACCAGTACGGTATGTCTCACGCTTTTCAGTGACCAGCTCCATTTTAGACTATCGCTTCATATTGTCGTACTTGTCCCTTAATGTTTTCCAGGGACGGTGTATTCCACTCTGCCTCTTAAAGGATTCTTCCAACTTCATCCATGCTTCATTTTTTATTTTCCAATTGATTGCGTCCGATTTTTTGTTCATGTTTTTGACTTATAACCAAATCTACAAGCAGCAGTTCCTCTTCAGTGGTAAAATTTTTCCCACGTTGCTTTTTATCCGTCATCGTTTAAGATTTTATTTATTTTTCAAAATAGTTGCTTTCTTAATTTTATTTTGTTATTTTTTTCACTATTGGAAAACAGCTGATTTATGTTGGCACTTGAAGACAGGGTTCCCAACTTTCACAACAACTTTGAGAGGTATTGCCAAATGAAAATAATGTTTTTGTCGGTATATTGAGAAAACCAAAATTGTTAACGGACAGTTTATCAGTCTAATAAATTTATGTCGACATTTAGTAACTGGCAGTTTGTCGACACATTGAGAAAACGGGCCTTAGCCTTGGGTTCATCAGGTGAATTGCATATATTCTTGTTGTTGACTTCAGTGGACATAGTTATTTCTGGATCCGGATTTGTAGGTAGTAATGCAAGACGATGTATAGGAGGTTTGAACATTCCTGAGGCAGTTTTTATTTCTGCAACTCTTGCTGCACCGTCATCACCAGTATAAACCTTAATAATTCTTCCCAATGGCCGTTTCATAACGGGTGTACTGTCTTCCTTGATAATAACCATGTCCCCAATTTTGAGGTTGCTAAACTGTTTTTGCCATTTACCTCGTTGTTGTAGTTCGTTTAAGTATTCCGTGCACCCTCTGTTCCAAAAAGCCTGCTTAAGGTAGGATATCAATATCCAATGGGATATTGCACTTTTGCCTTGCCGTCTACTTGAGATGCGAGAGCTTCACCAATAAGGAAATGACCCGGTGTTAATGCTTCAACATCATTAGGGTCATTTTTCATGGGCGTCATAGGGCGAGAGTTTAGTATAGCCTCAATTTCCACTATGATTGTCTTTAATTCTTCTTGAGTTAAAGATGCATTTGCGACGCTCCGGACCAAAAGATGTTTTGCCGATTTTACGGCTGCCTCCCATAAGCCTCCAAAATGTGGTGCTCTAGGTGGAATAAAATTGAACTGTTTTCCCTTTGAGCTAGAAGCGGAAATAATTGACTCTTGCGCCTTGCGGGAATAAATGCTATCAGATAGCTCTGTTAGCTGATTTTTTGTTCCAACAAAATTGGTGGCTTTATCACACAAAATATTTTGGCATCGTTCCCGACGGCCAATAAATCGTTTTAGGGCACCAATAAAAGCATCTGTTGATAAATCCGATACCAATTCAAGATGAACTGCCGTTGTAGAAAAACAGCAGAATACAGCTATATATGCTTTCGTTGGTCGTTTGCCTCTAATCCTGTAATGAATCCAAAAGGGTCCACAATAATCTACACCAGTGTTGATAAACGGCCGCGCTGGTGTAACTCTAGTATGAAGTAGATTGCCCATAATTAGTTGGCATAATTGTGGTCGTGCCTTGATACATCTTATGCATTTTTGGACTACGGACCGCGCCATTATTTTCCCTTTTATTGGCCAAAATCTTTGTCTGATTATACTCAAGAGTGCTTGGGGTCCACAATGGTTATTTTCTTCATAAATCATCGTAAATAAAAGTTTTGCAATGGGATCATTGTATGGAATCAACATTGGGTGTTTTGCATCATACGATAATAGTGATGCTTCCAGTCGTCCTCCTAATCGTAGTATGTGTGTGTCATCTAAATATGGAGACAGGCAGATGATAGAGCTTTTCTTGTCGACTTCCTTATTTTCTCGAAGTTGGCTTATTTCCGAAGAAAAGTCGGAACGTTGAATAGTTTTGATGATTAAATACAAGGCAGCGTCGAGTTCAAGGGGAATTAATGCCTTACATTTTCGACGATCTTCGTTTTTCATTCGGGTGTTTCTCATGAATCTAAGAATGTACCCTACGATTCTTTGAAGGGTTCTGAAAGAGTTCTTGTGTGGGATATTATAAATGTAGTCATCGTTGGAGGTAGTGGCTGCTGAAGGTACAGTTGTTTTCTTGTTCTCGATGTCATTAGAGATGAGTCGTTGTGAAAATGTAGGTGGCCATATTTCTTCTCTTCCATGCAGAAACAATGGGTCATAGAACCATAAAGCGCATTTAGAAAGTTTTGTTGCCGGTAGCCCTCTGGAAAGTAAATCTGCCGGAGTGTCCTTGGATCTGACATGGCGCCATTGTTCGGGCAATGTCAATGACTGGATTTTTGAGACACGATTAGCTACAAAAGTATGATAGAGCGAGGATTGGGTGTTTATCCAAGACAGTACTATTTCGGAGTCTGTCCATAAATATACAGCTTGATTTTTAATCTGAAGATCAGTTTTGACTCTATGCACAAGTTGGGCAGCCGTAACGGCAGCACATAATTCTAAACGAGGCAGTGTCTGTTGTTTAAGGCGTGCAACGCGTGTCTTGAAGCAGAGTAATTGTACAATCATTCTTCTATCCTTAAGAGTTACGCGGATGTAAGCAACTGTTCCATAGGCCTTTTCAGAAGCATCTGCGAATATATGCAGTTGTGTTTGAGCTGGGATTTCTCCCTTGAAAATGTGTCGTGATATTTTGAGATTGTTCAGGCTGTCTAACTCATTCCTGAATCAAGTCCAAGGTTCATGAAGGTCCTCAGGCAATGGTTCATCCCAGTTCAGTTGGAATTGCCATAGTTGTTGGATGAACATTTTTGCCCTGACCACTACAGGTGCTAGTATGCCAAGAGGATCGAACAATATTGCCAAATCTGAGGTTACAGAACGCTTTGAGACAGTAGTTGGAGGATTAAATTTTACCTTGACGCAAAACTGGTCTGTCTTAGGTACCCATAATAATCCGAACGTTTTTATTGTATTGGTGCTGTTACTGTTGAAATCTAAATCCACCACTTGATCAGCAAGTGGAATATTCTTTAGTAATGAAGGGTGATTTGCGCACCATTTTTTCAGATTAAAGCCATGTCTTTTAAAATTTTTTTTTCATATATTATTTATTGAATCTTTCTTTTCAGAATTTACAATAAGTATTCAAATCTTAACCTAAAATAATACAATAATAAAAGTTGTTATTGCCACTGCAACGTACAACTAAAAGTGCACATCAAAAGTAAATTTATCTGATCAGATCATTTGTTTGAACCCTTTTGAGACGTCTGTGACCCTCGAATACAAGTAAGTCTCTTACAAGACGGTTGGGATGTTCTGTAATCCTAGAGATGTAATTGACACTTGTTATTTTTATTTCCTCTCGAACTAAGGGCACCTTCAGATCTTTGTGGATGTTACTGTTTCTCATATACCAAGGAGTACCTGTTATTATTCTAAGAAGTCTAGATTGCCGTCTTTGGAGCTTCTCCACATTGGATGGTGAGGCTGCTCCCACAGTTGGATACCATAAAGCCAAATAGGTTTCAATACTGAATTATACAAAAGCAGTTTTAGTTCTAAATCAAGGGTTGACTTAGGTCCAATAAGCCAGTAAAGCTGTGCTGTTCTGAGTTTGATCTGGCTAATTTTGGCAGCTATATGGTGAGCCCAGATAAAGCGACGGTCGACATGGATGCCCAGATATTTTACACTACTATATTCTGGTACTGTCACGCCATTAATCTTGATGGGCGGACAATTTCCCCTTCTCAGTGTAAACGTGATGTGCATGCATTTAGAAACATTGACTTTTATCTTCCATTTCAGCATCCAATTTTACAAATCACTAACATGAGATTGAAGTCTTTGTGACGCACCTGTAGAATCTCTATGAATACTTAAAAACGCCGTATCATTCGCAAAAGTAGACGTGTGAGCCACTAAACTTGTAGGCATATCTGCAGTGAACAATAAGTAAAGGAACGGCCCTAGAATACTTCCTTGTGGTACGCCAGCAGATATCTTTCTGCGGGAAGAGGTGACATCTTTTGATTTTATTTGGAAATATCTATCTCATAAGTAACTTTTTAGCAATTTATGCACATTCTTTGGTAAAAACTGCGTGATCTTAAAAAGAAGTCCTTCGTGCCAGACCTTATCGAAGGCTTGAGATATATCAATAAATAGCGCAGAGCAGTACTGCTTGTTCTCAAAAGCACGTCTAATTAGATTGGTAATTCTGTGCACTTGCTGAATCGTGCTATGTTTTCGCCTAAAACCAAACTGATGCTCGGGAACTATGGCATTGGCATCAATATGCGGTATTAAACTATTAAGCAGCATTTTTTCGAACATCTTAGAAAGTATTGGGAGTAAACTTATTGGACGATATGATGATACTTGCGTTATGTCCTTGCCTGGTTTAGCTATCATCACTAAATCAGATAATTTCCAAGATGCAGGAAAGTAGCCTATTCGCAACATAGAGTTAAAGATAAACAATATAAAACGCACGGCCGATGTAGGCAAATTTTTAATCATTGTCGCAGTTATTTTGTCACAACCAGGTGATTTGTTCGGCTTTAGGCTCTGGATGACGGCAATCACTGCAGACAGCCGGAACTTGATCGTCGATTGTAACTGAATTGTTTGGTATAAAAACATTATCTAAGTAGTTGGCAAAAGCGTCCACTTTCTGTTCTGCGCTTTTTGCCCAATCACCGTGCTGTAGTCGTAAAGGGGATTCATGCAAAGTAGGTCTCCTCATTTTTCTTACTGCCTTCCATAAACTGTACTCCGAGTCTTTCGTTGCGTCCAAATTTTGCAAGTATTTTTGCAGGTTCGACTCTTTGTCCTTCTGCAAAGCGTCACGCAGAAGTCTTTGGCACTGATTACGTTGAAACTTTAGACCTGGAGAACGATATTCTTGCCATTGGCGTCTTAAATTCCTTTTTTGGCGTAACAGTGCTTATATGTTATTAGAGCAGGGAAATTTTCGTTTTCTTACCAAAGGGGTAGAGGATGTAGATACCCTAGCAGCTTCACTTAAGATGTTAGTAAACTGGCGGACGCCGGATTCAATTTCCTGTTCACACTTCAAAGAGATATTTGATGGCAGTTGCGAGCTTACGAACATTTTGTATTTCCGCCAATTTGTCCTCGTCTGAAGATAATTTTGCTCCAGTAGGTTTGTAACAGGCACAAATGTTAGGATGATTGGTGAGTGATCAGAAGACAGATCCAATGACGGGTGCATACGAAGATTTTCACGTCTAATATTTCTTACTACGGCAAAATCTATGACATCCGGAATTTTTTTTGGATCAGTTGGCCAATAAGTAGGATGACCAGCAGACAAGGCAACCATTCTGTTCGAAGATACTGCGTCCAATAGCTGTCTTCCTCTCGGAGTAATGACACGTGATCCCCAGAATGTGTGTTTTGCATTATAATCACCTGCTGCAATAAATTTCGGACCCAGCGTGTTGAAGTAATCGAGGAAATGTGTCTTGGAGGACAATAAAGTGCTGATATTGTAACACCAAAGTAGGGTAAATTAATTGATGTTGCTTGAATGTAATCTTGGGTGAATTCTGGCAATGGAAAGTGTCTAATGTCCTTGTGAACAAGAATAGCTGCCCCTCCGCATGCCCTACCACTAGGGTGTTTTGCGTCATATGTGTAGTAGTCATTAATTCTAAAGCAGTTTTTGTCCGAGAAGTGTGTTTCCGATATTAGCATGACATCAATTTGGTAAGTATATAAGAAGTTTTGTACTTCGTTTTTATGATGGCTTAAGCCGTTCGCGTTCCAAAAGCACATTTTTAGGGTGTTCCTGTCTTATTTACTAAAATCTGCATAAGCATATTTTGGTTTTGTAGCAGCTGTTGCAACATGTTCTGCATGTTAGTCATAAAATTACTCATTGTTTGGATTAGAGTATCAATTGAATTTTGGGAATTCGAATATGCAGTTGGAATGCCTTCTTTTAGAGCGGCAGCATATGAAAAAGCATCTGGAAATTTACTTGTGGTTTGGGCAGCATTTTTGGAGTTTGCCTGTTGTGGAATGGTGGGCTAAGGTAAACTTGGGATGTTTGATTCACGGTACTGATTATATATATATTTGACCACCGCTTTATTTTTGAGTTCCAAGTATACTTTGCATCCTCGATAATTAGCCGTGTGGTTTTCACCGCAGTTACTGCATTTTTTACAGCTAACTTCAGTTTTCGGTTGGGGACATTCACTGCTTCTGTGTACGTCTCCGCACCTGACGCATACTGCCGGTAATTTGCAGAAAGATTTTGTGTGCCCAAATTCTTGGCAATTTTGACACTGAGGGGGGCCTTTACGTTTAATGGGTTCCTCTACATATATTCGACGGTTTAGAAGATACCGTAATCCATATATAGGATGATTGTCACCTTTTTTGCTTATATTGTTCGAGTTAAATTCTATTTCGACTCTAAAAAGCGGTTGTGGAATTTTATTTTTATTTAAAATATTATTATATGAATTGGTTTGATATTTATATGAATTGAATTGACTTCATACCCTTCAGATTGAAGGGCATTCTTAATATCGCTAATAGGTACAGTACTGTCAATGCCTTTAATGATTACGTTTAAACCTTTTGCACTTTTGAGTTGATAAGTATAGTAGTTTTTCTTTTCAGTATCGAACTTGTTCACAATTGCTCTAAAACTCTTTTCATCTTTGGCTTGGATTTTGGTTTCCTGAATATTACCCTTTCGTAGAGAAACAACGTAGAAATTGTCTTTGCCAACAAGCTGTGTCAACTTGGTTACCAAGGCATTGGTAGTGGGCTCTCGTAGGTACAGTGGTGGGGGTTTGAAGTTCTTTTTTGCAGGTGTATTGTCTTCCATCTCTTTTTCTGCAAGAATTGCAAAACGGTTTGCGTTGTCAGTGGTATTTTTTGCCTGTTTTGGATGTGGTTCCAACGTGGAAGCTGCTCTAGGGCTGGACTTACGTTTCGTTATTGTGATATAATGGTCCATACCTGTGAGGACTTTTTCACTGCTCTCAATCTTCGCTGCACTTTTTTTAATTGTTGTAGTTTCCTTATTTACGTCCGGTGATTGCAAAATATCTTCAATGTTCTTATGATTACCCAAAAGAGGGTTATGGGGTAGATTCGAATTTGGCCCAACACTTATTTAAATTTTGACCACTCGCACTATTGCTGATTGTTTTTCACTTGTTCCGTCGCTAACGTAGCGTACCCGATTTGCAGGCTTCGCTGTCAAATAACGCGAGTCATCAATTTTTTATTTATATTAACTGTTTCACATCCTTTTGAAGTAATGATCACGTAAGTATTTCTATCATTAAAACTCAGTCTGCGTTCATTAGCACTTGCACTTGGCTCACTCATTAATTAGATTAACAGCCTTTATATTTTTTTTTACTTATTTGATTGTTGTCTGTCTTTATGCGGTTTTCTTTTCTTTTTAAACTTTATTAAGTTTAAGTTGTTTTGTTTTTTATTATTTGCCGACTGCACGTCCGTACACTTTAAGTGCCGCGAACTAATGTATGTCTTTTTAAAATTATGATAAGTTCCTACTGTATTTCCAATGCGATATTAAGGTTGTCGGCACCACCAAGACCATCATCTGCAATTTTTTGTAAACATTTAGTAGCAACATAAGGTGCTGCTCGTGTGCCGGATCTTCTCTCCAAAAGATTTGCTGAAATTTTTGGTCATCTGGATGAATTAAAATTTGTCTATACATCTTTTCTATGTCGGTAGTAAAGACAAATTTTGGTAATCGGAAACGTAGTAGAATTGAAAATAATTCACTTTGAAAGTTGGTCCAGTATACATAAGATCATTCAATGAATGACCCGATGATGTTTTTGCTGATGCATCGAAAACTACTCTGAGCTTTGTTGTGGTACTATCTGGTATTAAGACACAGTGGTAAGGAATAAGATATTTGGGATCGGATATAGTATTAATATTAATCTTCTTCATATGTCCCAACTGTTCGTAATCTTGCATAAATTTTATGTACTGAGTTCGCATGTCTTCCTTATATAAAAGTCGACGTTCCAAAGCCAAGAATCTGTTGTAAGCCATTGGTTGAGACTCTCCTAACGCTGTTGGGTTTTCTCGAAATAGGAGACTGACTATAAAGCGACCACCTTCATTGGTCAGTGTATGTTGAGTGAAATGAAATTCACATTGCTTTTCTGATGGTGACAGACCTTTTTCGCTGACTTCAATCTCGTCTAGCTTCCAAAGATTCTCTATAGCTTCTTCTAATGAGGTGTCATCAAATACTCCACATGTAAGTGAAGATGATGGTTTTGGGGATGGATTCTTTCCAATTGCGCCACCCACAGTCCAACCTAATACCGTATTTTGCAAGGTTGGTAGTTTGTCGGCCAGATGTATTGTTCCATGTTGAACTAATTTGTAATAGAATTCTGCCCCAAGCAGCAAATTTACATTTTCCTGCTGATAAAAATGAGGATTAGCGAGCTGTATATTTTTTGGAATATCCCACGTTGAAGGGTCGATGTACTGGCTGGGTTGAGCAGGAATTGTGCTTGGTAGGACATAAGCGTATACATTCGCAGAGAAATTATGATCTATGGATTTCATATTGATATCAACACGATATTGAGATTTTCTTTGTATTTCACCAATGCCATCAAGACAAAGTGATGCCGCCAATGGTGAGATGGAATATTTTTGACAAAGACGTTTTGATACAGTGTTAACTTGGGATCCGGAATCTAACACTGCTCTAAATTCATCGGAGGCACCATTTGAGACTGTTATTATAAATTTTGCTGTTGCTGGCAGAACGTAACATTTGCTCTCTACAGCGTCGTTAGTTTTTGTCGATGTAGCTGCTACGACCCTTGAAGGATTTAGAGTTGAGAAGCCTGGGCGGTCCGCAGAGGTGGTGTTCGGGGATATAGTCGCGTTGGCTATAGGTTGCTTTTGTTGAGTGCCTAATGGCCCTTTGCCTTTTTGAGATTTGTTTCCTTTTTGTAAGTGGAGTAACGTATTGTGTTTTTAGGACACTTTCGGCAACTACCATGATTGCATGATTTTGAATCATGGTCATTTCCGAAGCAGTTGACACATAAGTTGTGTTGTTGGACCCAACGCAGTCCCTCTATTTCTAAAAATTGAAGGAATTTGTGTAGAGTTGTTTATTCAAAGATTTAAGCCTTATTTTAATGTAAAATTCAAAGTTAATATAATAATAATAAAGTTAATAAAAATACAAAAAATGAGAGTTTTAGAGTTTAAGATCTTGTGCAAGCGACCGACTTCGTTGAGAGGTTGAAGATGACTGACTGGTTTTTGAATGTGCACATCCGCACATGATTTTGACATTCCTACAGATCGGCTTTTCTGCAATGGATTCGCCTCGAATCCGTCTTCTTGATCATCTGGCCAGGGCTTGATGAACTCAGCACAAGTTGACGTCTGCTTAGGACCTTCACCATCGCTTACTTTTATGACATCATAGGTGTTATGCGGCTTGACTTTCGTGACACGATAGGGACCAAAATACTTCGACTTCAACTTTAGGCCACCTCCTAGCTGTGTCCTTTTAATAGCAACCAGGTCGTTGATACGATATTGCGTAGCGGTCTTGCGTCTTAAGTTGTAGGTGTGTTTGTTCTCGTTCTGTAGTCTAAGGATGCTTTCCTTAGCTTCACGTCTAGCTTCGGATCTTTGATGGTCGAAATTGGTCACGACTTCTTGTTCTAACAGCTCCTTAATGCGGATGTCATCTTTACAATACATTTTGACTCCAACCGATACTTCAAACGGTGTGGAATCGATGCTTCTGTTGTAGGTTGAGTTGAGAATGTGTTGTACTCTTCCGACAAATTTTTAAAATTTAGTTGGGTCTTCTATACTTAACTTAGCTAATACTGGAACAATGATGCTGTTCATCCTTTCTATTTGACCATTGGCGCGTGGCAAACCTGTTGTAATCTTGGCGTGTTGAATACCTTCGCCTTCACAATACTGTTGAAATTCCGCAGACGTAAATGCTGAACCACGATCTGATACAATCTGGACGGGATTTCCGAACGTAACACTTTGCTGTTCTAATTTGGATATAGCATCTCTAGCTGTAGTTGACTTCGTCGGGTAAAGCCAGCAAAACTTAGTAAACGAATCAATGACGGCAAAAATATGGTTATAGTTTTTGTTGGTAGACTCCAACGGACCGAGAAAATCAACATGGTAAGTCTTCAACGCCACTTCTTCTTTTGGTATCGGATTAAGTTGACCTTCCTGTTTACCTTTCTTTCTATTCGTCACGATACATGGAACACAATTGGCAATATGGTGTTTTATCTTCTCTTCGAGCTTTGGGATGAAGTAGTCACGACATATTAAGTCTTTGGTTTTCTTTACGGCAAAATGACCTTTCGCGTGTGCCTGCCTGATGACTTCGCGTTCAATACCCTTCGGCACGACTAGCAACTCATGATCATCGACGACTTTATAGAATATTTCACCTTTGAGAAAGTAGTCTTTATAATTTGTAGTAGTCTTTAAAATATCCTTTATCGTTGCGAGGTCTTCATCTTGTATTTGGGAACGTTTTATCCTTTCGATAATACTGTCCTCACTGGAGATTATCATAACTGGATGACGAGAAAAAGCGTCGACATGTTTCATTTGCTTTCCAGGTCTGTGTTCGACTATGTAATTATAATCTTGGAGAAATAGTATCCAACGTGCTACGCGAGTGCATAAATCCTTCTTGTCGAGCGTCTTCGTAAATGCGTTGCAATCGGTAACTAACTTAAACGGAATTCCAAGCAAGTATATTCTGAACTTCTTCAATGCCTCGATCACGGCTAGAATCTCCAACTCGTAGCTTGAATATTTTCTTTCTTGGTCTGTAGTTTTTTTTACTCATATAATAAACTGGGTATAGTTGATTATCGTCAGGTGATTTTTGCATTAATACTGCTCCGTATCCTTCCATAGACGCATCAGTATGGACTTCGGTTTCATAATTTTGATTATAGATCCATAGAACAGGATTCTCACTCATTATAGATTTCAGTATGTTGACTGCTGAAAGCTGCTCATCGCCCATCTCAAATTTTTGATCTTTCTTCTTCAGGTCGGTTAATGGTTTTGCAATAGTTGAAAAATTGGGAATGAACTTACGGAAATAACTTGCTAATCCGAGGAAGCTTTCAAGTTGTTTCAAGTTTTTGGAGATAGGAAATTTCAAAAGCGAATCGTTCTTCTCGGGTGATGGCGAAATCCTTTTATTCTCGATTACGTACCCAAGGAACTGAATTTTCCTCTTCAAAAAATCACATTTTCTCAGATTAATTTCCAAACCATATTCCTCACACAGCCTTAAAACAGTTTTCAAATTTTGCATCGCCTCGTCTTCGTCCTTAGCGGTTATTATCACGTCATCTATGTACGGTAAAGCTATACCCTGTCTAGTCAAATCACGGAACACTGCATTCACATGGCGCTGGAAAACTCCTGGTGAATTCGATAAACCAAACGGCACTTTTCGAAATTGGTATTGTCCACTGTGAGTGACAAAAGACGTATACCTTCGACTCGACTCTTCGAATGACACATGGAAGACACCATTTTTTAAATCTATGGTTGAAAATAAATTCGCGTCCTGTAACCGATCAAGTTGGTCTTCAATTAATGGTAATGGGAATCTATCCTTTACTATGACTTTGTTAATCTTCCGGAAATCGACACAAAGTCTTGGTTCTCCATTTCGATTTTTCGCTAGTACCACTGGACTACTATACTCCGACTCGGACGGTTCGATTATTCCTTCTTGGAGCTATTTTTCAACTTGACTGTCGACAATATTTCTTTCCATAATCGGTAAACGTCTTGGACTGCTGTGGATTGGTGTATCGTCTTTAACAATAATTTTCATTTCGACATTTGTCGTCTTAGTTTTCATAGGTCGATAATTCTCTATCAAATTCTTTACCTCGAGCTTGGCGTTTTCACTTACACTGTCATCAATATTATTTGTACTTACGTCATTATCTGGATCTTCATACGCATTTATAACCATCATCTTGTGGGTTTCATCTGATGTCTCGTCCTTAAGCTTTCGTATTCTCAAACCATCTGAAGTAATGTTGATTTCACAAAAATTACAGAATTCACTACCCAATATTACGTCCACATCAATAGAATTGGTAGGTACCACATGAAAATTTAAATTATAATCATCGCCGTCAATATTCACACTCTGATAAAAATTTCCAGTCGGCTTAATTTTATTACGATTATCCTGGTTTCCAAAACCAACGAGATAAAAATCCGATTTTACGAGCTTGGGTGAATTCAGCTTTTTATAAACACTATTCGTAACCACATTGAATTTACTACCTGTATCGAACAAGGTTTTTGCCTGAAATGGTTGGTCACACAAAAATTGTATCTCGAACTTCATGGCATTCTTTTTCACTGTTACAAGCTGGCGTACATTTGGCTTTTCCAGTTTTGTCGGACACTGTTTAGAAATATGACCATATTTGTTACAATTAAAACATTTAACGCCTTTGTCTTTGTCCTTACAGTTCTTGGATTCATGACCTTTGCCACCACAATTAAAACAATTTTTTTCCTTTCTGTCGTTCTTGGGTTTGATTGTTGTTGGTCTTTCGAATTTCGATTTAGCTGCTTTATTCACCATAGTCTCGTAACATTTCAATTTCAATTTAAAATCCTTCAAATCTGTCGCACCATACAAAATAGATTTATTCACCGTCAAATCATTAATACCATCGATTACATATTCCATGAGAGTTCTGTCATCGATATTTCCGCGAGAAGCCAACTCCTTCATACTAAAAAAGTATTGATGAACTGTTTCGTCTTTATTAATTTTGCGTTCAATCATCATTCTGTGCAATTGTGCACTGTTAATCTTTGTACCAAATTCACTTGTTAATGCATCCTTCAATACTCCGTATGATGTAATGCCGCGTTCACTGGATACATACAATTTAGCTAAACCTTTTAAAGATTTTTTAGCAAAAATAAACTTCTGGAAATCGTCAAATCCCATAATAGAAGATGTTTCCTCAAACTCATTGATCCATACTTCAATTGGCATATTACCATCACCGTCAAACGAGGGAATAGAGTCTTCAATGTCACGATAATTCATTGCAAACCGTTGCATGTTCAAACAAGTTGCTCTTTCGACACTAACTGTTTCCCGTTTTTCGTATTGCGTCTTCTGTTTATTATCAACACCGTTTCTACTCTCTGCAAACGTCTTATTTACCACCACATTGTGAACCTTGCCGCCGCTGCTGCCGTCGTTTTCGCTTTTCATTGCTCTAACATAATTTTTCCCAATAAATTTTTTTCTTGCTTCGTTGTTGTTGTTTTTCCCGTCGTTGTATACAATTGTATCATCATCATCGTCGTTAACATCATTATCGTCGTAACTGTTGTCATCCGCGTCGTTTTCCACAATTGTATCTTCGTAAACATCATCATCGTCGTAAACGTCGTTACTTTCAACATCATCGTTCTCTTGACAACACATCAATTGTCCCTTCTTCATATTAGAAAATATGTGTTTAAACAAGTCGCTGTTGTTGTAACTTAAACACAACACACTGCATACAGCTACCAAATCAGCGTCACTGAGGTTCTCTTTAACATATTTTTTCTTTGATTCGTAAAGATCATCGTTTTCGTCGAAATCAAAGCCCATAAACATACGTATGCGCTTTCTGTTGCCTCAGTCACCTTCTTCTCCAAAAAGAAATTTGTGTACAGCAACAATCGCCATTCTCTTCGCAGTCCCAGTATTGTTTTTTATATCAATAAAGTCTCCTAACGCATTCATGTTCGTGCCTGTTCGCCTTCTATGCTTTTGTCCGTTTACAAAAAACACTCGTGCCGCTTGCGTATATAAAAACAATTTTCGTCTCTTCGACCACACCCTTGCCACAAATTATCTGGCTGAGTATTTTATTCTCACTGCTTCTATTCTATTTTATCTTTATACGCACACACACACACCGATTCACTTATACGCGTTCTCTATACTCTCTGGTTTTCTACGTATTTGCAATTTATCAGCGAAAAAGGGGTTGTTTCCATAAAACTTAAAGTTTTCTCTCTTCCCACTAATTATCGTCGTTAATTCACTGATTTTACACTAAAATTCTGATCACTTTGATCCGGGTTGAGCCCCCAAAATTGTAGAGTTGTTTATTCAAAGATTTAAGTTTTATTTTAATGTAAAATTCAAAGTTAATATAATAATAATAAAGTTAATAAAAATACAAAAAATGAGAGTTTTAGAGTTTAAGATCTTGTGCAAGCGACCGACTTCGTTGAGAGGTTGAAGATGACTGACTAGTTTTTGAATGTGCACATCCGCACATGATTTTTACATTCCTACATTTGCTACAGTGATATAATTTATGGTCACTGTGGTGGCATAATGCGCATTTGCCATTATTGTTGGATGTTATTAGTGCTGACACTGCTTTGTGGGCTGCATTTTCTTTTGTGATTGCCTCCATTGATTGGAATTGACGCTCCAGAAATGATAAAAAATCGGTTATGGTTGGTATGCCTCTTGGGTTAGTTAATGACTGCATGTATCAGATATGTGTGTTCCTGTCAAGTTTTTTAATCATTAGTTGTATGACTAACGCGTCCCGTGAGGAAGTTGCAATTCCCAAATCGTTTAATGTCAATATACACTCTTTTGTGGTGTCATGGAATTCTTTGATCGTATTCGATTAAATCGTTAGTGCAATTGGAAAATTTTTTAAGAGCCATTTTGAAATATTTATTTAAGGAGAGGTGATAAAAGTTGGGAATAAAATTGGGTCAAAAAATGCCTGCCAGCGATTTAACAGCCAGTAATAAAGAAAACAAAATATTATTAATTAATTCCTAATTTCAAATTAATTTTCCCCGAAATTAAATTTTTATTGAGCCCGTTGGTAACCCCTTTCTATCCTTTCGTTGTCTTCTCTAAACCGTTTTCAAGTTTGTTATTGTGTATAAATATTCAATATTTTGTTACGTTTAGTAGTCAAAGTAGTCTTTGGACTACCATATTTAAATGTTTGTTATGTTCTTCTAAATTTTCAGAGTAAACTTTTATAGCATCTATATAGACATGGCAAAATTTTCCTATATAGTCCCTTAAAATATTATCCATGGCGCTTTGGAAAATGCTTGGTGCATTTTTTAGTCCAAAAGGTAGTCTAACAAATTCATATTTTCCATCATTTATGGAAAATGCAGTTTTCTCAATATTCTCCGGTTTCATTAAGATTTGATGGAAGCCGGATTCGAGATCAATGGTGGAAAAGTACTTTGTTTTTCCCAAATTAGACAGTATAACATTACAATCCGGTATCGGATATTTATATGATATAATGTTTTCATTTAATTTTTTATAATCAATAACCATTCGCATTTTATTTGTCTCATCTTCATTAATCCCTTTTTTGGCACTATCCATAATGGGGAGTTGTAAGGGCTTTTACTGGGACGTAAAATTCCGTTATTTAATAGCTTTTGTATTTCTTTATTTACGAATGAATTTTCTGAGAGAGGATAGGGATATTGCTAACTCCATATAGGAGTTTCAGCAATTGTACGTATCTCAGCTTTAATATCCGTTCTAAATGGTAAAATTGTATTAATTTTTGAATGTAAATTATCTATTTTTTTACGAATTTCACATTCTAATCTATCAATTGTATTTTTCTCACAATTGAAAGTATAATCTTCATAAGGTTTGTACTCAAGATTATTTCCTGAGTCTGTAATTTTATTTATAATATCTTCCTCATCTTCCTTTCTATTACTACTAGATACTAACGCAGGTTTATTAAAATTTAAATATTTATCAAGTTTAATATTAGCTTTTTTCAAAAAATTATATCCTATTAACAAATCAGATTCTAAGTTGGGAATTTCATAGAATCTTTCACTTATACCAAAAACTCTTGCTTCATACAAATGGTCAATAATAGTGAATCCATTTATAGTTTTAATTCTCTTTTTAACTACTAATTTTTTCCTCTTAGTAAGGACATTTGGGCTACAATAACAACTAGTTGCCCCGCTGTCAATTAAAATTCTGTAAGTTCTTGCGGATGCTACTGTTCTGATGATATAGGGCAATCCGGGGTCACGTCTAAAAAAGCAGTTTCGTTTAAATTATCAATTCTTTGTGTCTTATTATTTGATTGAGAACTAAACTGTCCATTTGGTTGTTGTCTTTTAAAGCCATGATTAAATTGAGATCTTTGAAAAAATTGATTGGATTGTGGTCGTTGTTGCCATTGACCGAATTGTGGTCCTCGAGCGTAATTTTGAGTATATCCATTTTGTGGAATTTTATTTGTGTTCACAGCAATATTTGCCGAACTACCGATTTCCATCGGCTCAGGCTTTACATGACGTACGTGTTGATTATTTCGGTACTGAAAACTGTTGTTGTGATTTCTGGGAGGAAATCGTAAAACATTATGGTTATTTTTTGGAATTTGGTTATTGAATTGATTTCCGTTAAATTGTACCGCAAAATTAGCCCTAATATGATTAGCTTCTAGTTCCTGAGCCTTGGCTAAGGCATTAGGTAAATCAGAAGGTGACAATGAAAATAGAATATTTGCCAATGGCGGGTTTAATACAATAATAAAAACCCTAAGAGCATATTGACGGTTTTTATTATTTAATTCATTTGTCAAAGCAGAATTTGAACCGTGAGTCATTATCGTCTTATTTATTAATAAGGTCAGTTTTTTATTCACTTCGTTATAGTAATCTAATATAGTCAAGGAACCCTGTCTCATAACACTTAATTCCTGTTCAATAATATGAATTGGCCTTTTGTCGGCATAGGCAAAATCTAAACGAGCTATAATAGCATCAAAATTGAGTACAGTAGCATGATTTGTCAAAGTGTCATTTGCGTCGTCTAATATTTTATTTCGTAGAATAGTCAATGGCGCGAAGTACCTACAACTACCCCTAACATAAAGACTCATTGAATTGTTTGCTGCTTCTCGCCAACTCACATATGAATTATCCTTCCCATTAAAACTTGGAAGGGACTTAATAATGTCCAAACTTTCATCACATCTTTTGGTTTCGTCAATAATTTCCTGTCTGTAAGTCTGTTAAAGTTTTCCTTCAGCAATTCCAACTCTCTGAGAAGTGGTGCTGTATATGGTGTAACCAGTCGTAAAACCTGTTCTGTGTCCATTCTGTTTGTTGTCATATTCCTAATAGTCCAGTAATTTCGTCAACTGAGTATTCTATAATATATTTTCTTTCTAGTTCTTCTAATTCCTCGTCCACTATATCTAGTATCCTGTTATTAGTCAAATATTTCAATTCTTCGTCCGTTAAATTTTCCACTATACTTTCTACTAAATAAGCCAGTTTTAAGCCTCACAATCAATACAACGAATACAAAATTATATGATTTAAATAATATTTTTCATAGGAAAATTAATCTTAAAAACAAACATACAAATCTTATCAAATAATCTTACATTTAAAATTCTCAGCTATCGACTTCAGATGGCCTCTTAAATGATGATTTCCTTCTTCAGATGTAGATACTGTGTTGTTTGGTTGTTGTTTATTAAGATGATATTGTTGCTAAGTTGTTTATTTGATGTTGTTCGATTGCTGTTATTTTCAATATTGTGGACACGAGTCACCCAAAAATCAAGAATATGATTGCCCATTGATTAAGATATTTGTTTTTGTAAATTCCTTTTATTTCATTTAGAGATCTGTTGCTATTCGTTTTTTAAAGTTGATGATTGCAGAATTGTTATTGTTCACTGTAGAATTTTTATTTTTCTCCTTTTTTTAAAGGATACTTATTTGAAAATTTTTTCTCCTTTTTTAAAGGATAAAAAGGATATTTTTTAAAAGGATCCCGGTTGAGCCCCCAATTAAATTGTTTCGTTAATATTTTTTTAAAAAAATAAATTTGTATTTTTCACTTTTCCCTTTTTAACACTAGTATTACATTCACGTCTTACCACTGACTTACTAACTCTCTACTTAATTCTAAATATCATACTTAAACCTAATGAGAAGCACAATTCGTTAAAAAAAACATAATAATGAATTGGAACATAATTATTGTTATCTGATATCATATTTTTAATGTTCAGTGATTCTATTTGAAAACAATTTTTTGTAAACATTTTATTAACCGTCAGCAAATAATTTTTAGGTTTAATGAAACTTTTTTAAGACAATTTTTGAAGTATTTTATTAACTGTCAGCAAATAATTTTTAGGTTCAATGAAACCTATTAATACAGTTTTTGTATAAGAGCATTTTCATTATGTTTCCATAACTTGCACGCGAATTATGATTCCGCGTTTTGGGTTCTTTAAAAAAAACTAAATTTGTTTTTTTCTTTGAATCTTTATTTATTTTATTTGAAGCTTGACAACTTCTTAATTGAACAAGAGGAACAACACTGACTTAATCTAATTACAAATTTTTCTTATGAATTAAAATTATAAAAATAAAATAAAAAGAATAATGTTAATGTTGCATTTTCGTTTGGGAACGGAATTGCAGTTTTGACAATACTTATTGCAAATTACTTTATTGGTGAGAAATTAGTTAAATAAGAACGGTTGCAATTCTTGGAATTGCGACCGAAATATATTTTTGATTTATGCATTCAATCATAATTTCTTTAAACAAACTGGAAATGAGTTTAATATTACATTTTTCTTTATCTATTAGCAACTATATTTGCAATAAATTCATCTATAGGGTCATTCCTATTGTAAGTGTTAGTGTTCGGTTTTATATACTTAACTCGCGCGCACAAGTTTAAACGTTCACCAACAACAAAAGCGTATTGCTGTTTTCTTTTATACCAAACCACCATCGCCAATGTTTGCAAAACACACACACAAACACATACTGTTTTTGTTCTTTATCCCACTTCTGATATCGTCAAAGCTCCTTTAAAGTTTCAATTAGTCAAAAGAAGACACATAACAATTTTAATGTTCCAAGGTTGTTTATTTATTTCAAAAAGGATTAAAAACAAAAAATAAAAGGTTATTTCAAATGCTCTTTCGAACGGCTAAACTACGACTGACTGCTTTTGTCATCTCACTTCAAATAAGTGTTGGCGGACGTTCTGAGGCTGCAGGACTGCCAGATGATGATGATGATAAATTTTATTGTAACACACCCTAAGGTTTTTTCAAGTAACGTATAAAATATTTATTAAAGCAGAAAATGAAAAATGTCTTCTTTACAGTTCAAAGGCTTTGACATAGTGGGTAGAATACAAAAAAGAAAAGATGTAAAAACCACAAGTCAAAAGCAAAAGTAACAACGTACACATTGCAGAGTTGCTATATTATATTCAACACTCCTCCTCAATGTGGATGTTGTTTTACAAAATAAAAAATAATTCAATTTAATTTCATTAAATTTACACAATTAAAATGTTTAACACTTGGTAGGTTTTTCGTCAAAACATCTGCAATCATATTAGCTGTTGGACAATATACAAGATCCACCTGTCCACTTTGCACCAGCTCTCTGATATGAAGAAACTTTATGTCGATGTGCTTGCTGCGTTTGTGGAAAACTGGATTCTCAGCTAATTTTTGAGCACCTAGGTTGTCAATATTCAAAATTACAGGAACATCACTGCATGCATTTCCTTCAATAAGTAATCGTTTTAACTATATTGCCTCCTTTGTCGCATCTGAAGCTGCCATATATTCAGCCTCCGTACTGCTGAAAGCGACTGAAGGTTGTTTTCGCGACTCCCATGAGATTGTAGAACCGTTTCCATCTACGAACCCCTCCAGAGCTTTGTTATGATCACCCGCTTCATAAATAAGTTTCAAATCTATCGTTCCAGGAGTTTCAAATCTATCCTTAGGATGTGTTTCAATTTGGTCATATGTTCAACATGTGGGTCCGAATTTCGTTGAGCCATCTTGGACACGGAATGCAAAATATCCGGTCTTGTAGAAATTGCAAGGTACTTGAGTGTACCAACAAGCGATTGGTAATCGTGTTGATCAACCTTCTCACAGTCATCATTACAATTCACCTGATAACCAAATTCCAGTGACACCGAGACTGATTTGCATTCATCCATACCATATTGCTCAAAACATCGCGAATATATTGAGATTGACTCAACTTACCTACGTACCTGTATCGCCTTCACGCTCTATTTCCATTCCTAGAAAATGGTTGAGTACACCTTCGTCATTAACTTCAAAATTCTCGTCAATTTGTCTCTTCACTTTATGCACAACTGCTATGTTACTGCACCCAATAATTAAATCATCGATGTATACTGCTATTAATACCAGATTAACATTCTTGAAACCCTTGTATAAGCATGGTTCATTATCGCATGGAACAAAATTCATTTGTCGTAAAACACTATCCAGTTTACAGTTCCACTCTTTACCACTTTGCTTCAAACCATAAATCGCCGTATTCAAGCGTAAAACCTTTTCTGGTGAACTAGCATCAACAAAATGTGTCGGTTGCCGCATATATATCTCATCTTGAAGACTACTATTTAAATATGCTGTACTTACATCCATTGTGCATCTTATTCCGTACCGCCAATGCCAAAAGTAAACGTATTGTTGAATACCGCACGACTGGAGAAAAAGTTTCCTGGAAATCAATTCCAAATCGTTGAATGTAACCCTTAGCAACTAGGCGTGCCGTGTACCTCTCGACCTCTCCATTAAGATTTCGTTTTAGAGCGAATACCCATTTGCATGGTATTACCCTGTGACCAACTGGCAAATCTGATAATGACCATGTGTTATATTGCCAAATAATCCTCTGGCCTACGAGGTATTTCACAGTTGTTATTATTCTTCATATCAACATCAAACAATTCCTCATTAAACAAAACATCGCGCTGCTCGATGACATTACGTGTTGCTTTCGACGTCGCTGAATATCCAACCATAATATATGGTATGCATTTTGCCTTAAACTTTGATTTATTTGTCGACTTATCCAGACTTACTGCATACGTAAAAAAAGTTTTAAAATGATTAACATTTGGCTTTCTACCGAACCACACTTCATATGGTGTTTTATTTTCTAACTGCTTTGTTGGGCATCTATTACGTATATACGCTGCAGTGTTCACAGCCTCTGCCCATAAATATTCGTTAACGCCAGCATGTACCATCATAGACCTTGCCATTTCAATTCGTGTACTGTTGGCCCTCTCTGCCACGCCGTTCTGTTGCGGCGTATAAGGCACTGTTAATTGTCTACTGATACCTTCTGCCGACAAAAATGAGTCAAACTGTGAGTTTATGTACTCACCATTATTGTCCGTTCGAAGTGTTTTTATTTTGCAGCCCGTTTGCTTTTCAACATGTGCCTTATACAGTTGAAACTTCTCGAACACTTCACTCTTACTTTTAATAAAGTAAACAAAAATTCTGCGTCATCTGTCGTCAATAAATGTTACGAAATATTTAGCACCGCTTACAGATTTTACTTTAAAGGGACCGCAGACATCAGAATGCACAATCTCTAACAACCTTGTTGTCTTTGTTGTAGATTCCTTGGGAATCGGCAATATATGTATTTTACTTACAGTCTGACTGTTCATTCATGTGGTCAATATTCATACCACACAATACTTTTATTCGACAATTCTTGCAGACTTTTAAAGTTGAGATGGCCATGCCTGTTATGCCATACGTTGTTCATATTATTAACAGCACACACTCTCTCTGTTGCACAATTATTTGCTCCTTCAATATAATAGTACCAACTGCTCTCTTCATAACGGCATTTCTCGAATTAAATTTTGCGAATAAACCGCATTCGACGACTTTGTTGACAGAAATAAAGTTTGCCTGCAACTGAGAGGAAAACAAAACGTTTTGAAGCAAAATTTCAAGATTGTTGTTGTAGATTAATACATCACCTTTACCACTGGCATTTATGTGGTTGTTGCCAGCCAACGCAATAACCTCATGATGATCTTTAAAACGTAGAAACATCTCTCTTTTGTTACACATATGTGAAGTCGCCCCGCTTTCGACATACCAATTTTTCAAATTTAACGAACCTGCCTCTGCTGCAGCTAACATTGTCATTGCTTGTGTATTGGCTTTGTTTTTTCTCTCACATTTGCTTGCATAGTGACCAATCACACCACATATAAAACACTTGCCTTTGAACTTCTTCTTCTTATTGTTGTTGTTGTTATACTTCTTGTCTTTGCGTGTGAATGTTGATTTTGCTGTGAATGCCTGTTGCTGTTGTTGTTGTGAACCTGATGGTGCATGCTCGCTGTCGATTTTCTCTTTTCTGCGTTTGCCCTCTTCTAAGAGCTTCTGTTTTAGTAACGGAAAATTAGGCAAATCATCTCTTGTTTATTTTTTATTTATTATAAATTTTTTTTTTTTTATTAAGTTTAGCTCTGAAAATCTTCTTTCAGAAGCAGCTGAGCTGTGCGGCAGTGTCATTAAATTAAAAACAAAATCGGTAAGCTCTTCAAAAGATTTTTCTTCTAAGCCATTTTTATAACTACACACATTGTCCCAAAATTCAGCAATATCCATTTCAAATTTTAGATTTAATTAGAAAATTTTAATATTTTCCATTCAGTAGAAATTTTTTCTTCATTGCCGTTTGTCAAATTTGAAAAAGATGTTAATAAAGGTTCTATGGATATTTCTGAAGAGCTTAAAACTTGCTGTGGAGTTATAATTGAAAGATATTTTAATTCTTTGTTTGAAAAATCAAAACGTTTACAAATTTCATCCAAAATTACAATATAAAAAGTTTGTATGTTTTTTATTTCATACATATTTTTTTATTTGAGCAAACATTTTTCAGATTTTCTACCCATACAAATATTTTCAATGTTTAAATAATTATCTTCATCAAAAATATTGACTGATTCTAATGAATCTAATTTTTTTACAAAATTACTTTTATAATTTATAATTTAACTCCATTTGGTTATAGATATAAGGCAATCTTACTTTTTCCGATTGGAAATCTTTATTTAAATTTTTAATAATATTTAGAATATAAGATAAAAACAGAAAATAAATTTGTATACTGGGATCGACCATTTTTCCCCCTATTTCGCATGGTTTTATTCCATTTACCTCCAAATACAAAAAAATGAAATATAAATGTAAAGCTGTAATAAATGCTTACAATATGGGTGAAACAATGTGTAACAATGTGTGTGATTAAGAAAAAGGAAAGATGTTTCTTTTAATAAAAAAAAAATACTTTTTAATTTTTAGTATACAATTGCACGTGGGCGTTGTCTTTTATTGCTCGATCAAAAGTAATTGCTAAAGTCTATAAAATGGTGGAAATAACTAAATTGTCAACTATTGCTAATATTTCAATGTTGTCAACTCATTTTAACTATTAATATAAATTTTCATTTATAGCAACAGCATTACAGTATAAGGTTTATTACATTTTCAAGTTACAGCCATCTGGTCATTGATATTCCTAAAATTGCATGTGGTTCGACACTACATTATTCTTTAAATTCTTCGATACGTTTTGGGTTGTGGGAAAAAAGTTGTAAATATCGCGACAAAGTATTTCAATTTCTTTTGGCAGCTTTTTGCTGGCGTAGGCAGAACAAAGTTGTAAAGAATGGCAAGTACATTTGATGTAAAATATGCTAACATCATTCCTTAATTTAGCCTGAAAGCCATTAACTTCACCTGCCATTACGTTGTCGCCTTCGGTAGCCAAGCCAATTATGTTTTCCAATGGAATTGTAATTAAAATAAAACCAACTGTTTTATTCAACGATCAATTCTAGAATGTCTCTTTATTTTTCAACTATTCTTATTTATACTTATTACTAACATCCGGTTTGCAAAAAGGAGTATTTTAGATAATTTATAAACTTAGATAATTATTTTAGATAATTTATAAACTTAGTTGTAAATAATAGGAATAATTAAGTGAAGGGTTGCTACTATACCTCCCTTTTCATTATTTTTTTATTTTTATATATATATATATATCTTTCAATCCATTTATTTCAAAGTTCAAATTTAAATACAAATACACATGAACAGTGGCAAAAATAAATAATATAAAATATATTTAACATTATAAAAAATTTCTTATAAATAATATATAAGTGGGTTAGGTATACCTCCCTTTTTTTTGAAAAAAAAAAAATAAATTGGTATTAAGATAAGAAAGAAGAAATAAAAATTAATTTACAATGACAACAAGAATGTATTAAATTATTAATTTGTTTCTGGTTTTATTGTTTTATTTTCAAACTTTTCTGATTTTGTCTTTATGAACTGTCTTTTCCTTTTTTGTTTCGCTATTGTAAATAGTTACGTTAACACCATTTACACTTTTGGCAACATAAGGACCTTCATATATGTTGTTATGTTTCTCGTAAGGTTCTTTTTTTAGCACAACATTAACTGCAAATTTATCATAGAGTAGTTTGTTCCTCGCTTTGTGTTTGTCTATTAAACGTCTTGCAAACAAGTTAGTCGGTTGCAATCTATGCTCTACTTCTTTACTATAACTGTCCAAATTATAAAGTGGATCTAAACTTCCTGTTATGTTATTTGGCGTTGTAGCAGTTTTCCCAAATACTAACTCGAAAGGTGTAAACCGATTATCAAATGCAGTGTTTGGAGTAGTGTTGTGGTAAAAAGTGAAATATTTCAAGTAAGTATCCCAATCCGTAATATTCTCCCTGATATATGCTCGAATATATTCATTAAATACGCGGTGGTTACGTTCAACTGTACCCACACTTTGATGGTGATAAGCCGTTGAAAAATTCAAGTTTACTTTAAGTAATTTACATAATTCAGTGAATAATTCGTTCTTGAACTCAGTTCCCTGATCTGATTTTATAGTTTTCATTCTACCATAAATTAGAATAAAATTCTCAAATATCGCACGTGCAACAGTATGAGCTGATTTGTCAGGTACCGGAATAGTAACTAAATATTTGGATAAATCACATATCAAAGTTATTGCATATTTATTACCATAAGTTGATTGAGGTAATGGACCTATGGTGTCTAAAACGACTACATCAAATGCTTTAATCGGAGTCGGAGTTAAGATTAGTTTTTCAACATTTCCTGGTCTAACTTTATTTAACATACATTCCTTACAATTCCTAACAAATTTTGAAATATCCCTCGTCATTTTCTTCCAATAATATTTTGTTCTAATTTTAGCATATAACTTCTTTTGACCACAGTGCCCTCCTGTTATCGGATCATTATGATATATTTTCATCAGTTTTACTTTGTCTCTATCATCTGTTATAATCTCCGTTGGTTCCGTTAGGATAATTTCCAAAGTTTTTAAAATCTTCATACCTTCATCTTTTAGCTTTTGAATTGAACATATTGAGAAAAATGGATCACTTTTGGACCATTCAGCTGTGAAAATTTTGTGAATGTTGGCTTCTTTTTGTAGCCTCAAAAGCAACTTATATAAGCAAATTTTTTCGTTAACAATCTCAAAATCTAGGTACAGCAATTTTTTAAATATATTTATGCGCATTTTGAAAAGTTTTTGTTCAATATAAAATAATTCTGTTTTTATCTTTGGTACCTTTTTATCGAAATTATGCGAGAATTTATCGTAAATTTTCAAACTAATGGAAACACCCTGTTGTTCAATATCGAATTTGTTCTTACTATTTTTCTTTGACATTGCTCGAGTTGTCATCGAAAATATATTACTTAAATTCTTAAGTTCATTGATGGAGATTCTGGACAAAGCATCCGCGCCTACATTTGCTTTACCTTTTATATACTCTACATGAAAATTGTATTCAGAGAGTTCTAATCTGATCCTTGTTAACTTGGACGAAAGATCTTTCATAATCTTTCGAACAATGAATGAAGTGCCATAGATATATGGTCGAAAATAAAGGATTGCAAAGTGTATTGCTAGAAATTCAAGTTCTATAATGGGTTTTTGCTGTTCTGATAAGCTAAATGATTTCGACGCAAAATATATTGGTAAATCGTTACCATTAATATTCTGACTTAAAATGGCTCCGCAGCCGGTTTTGGAAGAGTCTACTGTAACTAAAGGGTGTTTTTTTATAGAGGTATAGAACTTTAAGTTGCAATTAAACAACGATGGATTATTCGTTTGACATGAATTTTATTTATCCGAAAGATAATCTTGTGGCATTACATTTTAAATATGATTTCTAGCATATGACCGCCACGGCTGGCGCGGATGTAGTCCAATCTGGACGTCCAATTTTCGATGACTTTTTCCAACATTTGTGGCCGTATATCGGCAATAATACGGCGATTGTTGTCTTCCAAATGGTCAAGCGTTTGAGGCTTTACCGCATAGACCAATGCCTTTACATAGCCCACAGAAAGTAGTCTAGCGGTGTTAAATCACAAGATCTTGGAGGCCAATTCACAGGTCCAAAACGTGAAATTAGGCGGTCACCAAACGTGTCTTTCAATAAATCTATTGTGGCACGAGCTGTGTGACATGTTGCGCCGTCTTGTTGAAACCACATCTCCTGGACATCATGGTTATTCAATTCAGGAATAAAAAAGTTAGTAATCATGGCTCTATACCGATCACCATTGACTGTAACGTTCTGGCCACCATCGTTTTTGAAAAAGTACGGACAAATGATTCCACCAGCCCATAAAGCGCACCAGTCAGTTTTTCTGGATGAAACGGTATTTCCACATACACTTGAGGATTACCTTCACTCCAAATGCGGCAGTTTTGTTTATTGACGTAGCCATTCAACCAGAAGTGCGCTTCATCGCTAAACAAAATTCGCTTATGAAAATCGGGAACAACGGTAATCTCGTTTTGGGCCCATTCGACGAATCTACGCCTTACTTGATGATCGTTTGGCTTCAAATCTTGCACGAGTTGGATTTTGTAAGCACGCAAACCAAGATCCTTCCGCAAAATCTTCCATAAAGTGGATGGACACAGATCCAATTCCTGTACTCGATGGCGGATGGGCTCATTCGGGTCTTCCTCAATGCTACGCTCGACTGCAGCAATAGCTTTTTCTGTACGCACCGTACAGCGTCTCTGGGGATGCGAGTTATCAATAAGGGTATACGTGGTGCGAAAACGTTCCATGGTTAATCGAATTAACTGCTTTGATGGACGATTTTGTCGACGATAAAATGGACGTAGTGCGCGATACGTTTTCCGCACTGAACCATTATCTTCGAAATAAAATTGCACTATTTGCAAGCGTTGTTCAGGCGTGAGTCTATTCATGATGAATTGCCAAACCAAACTGAGAATAAATCACTTGACAGCTGTTAAATCGGTCGCCATCTTGAAAAGTAATACCAACTTAAAATTCTATACCTCTATAAAAACACCCTTTATAAATGGTTTTGTAGAGTCCGGGTATTGTAGAATTCTTGGAGATAACAAGGCACTTTTTAATTTTGTAAAAGAATTGTGACAATGTTTAGTCCAGTTAAATTGCTCATTTTTTCTTGTGATGAAGTTCAACGGTGCTGCTAAAATTGCAAAATTAGGAATACATTTTCGGTAATAATTGGCAAATGCCACGAATCGCCGTACTGCATATTTATCAGTAGGAACGGGGTATGTTTTTATGATGTTTGTTTCGAGCCTGTAATATTTTTTACAAGCTAAAAGCTACTTTTTAAATATAAAATCACTATAATTTTCAAATATTTGTTCCCGATTGGAACCTCTTTATTATAATGCAAATTTGACACTAACTAAATTTATGTTTCAAAATGTAAAGCAAAGTTACAATAATTATTATTGATCTTGTTTGTAATGTACTTACATACACGCATACATACTTATTTACTAAGTAAGAAGACACTTTCGAACATAAGTCTCCAACTTCGAACATTTACATGTATGAAACAGTATTGTGGAGATCGTAAGTATGTATGTGTGTATGCCTGTATGTAAATATAAATCGAACTGTTGCTAGGTAAAAAATAAAGAACATTAAATATGAAAACAATTTAAAGTAAAATAAGTAAATAAAAATAACTGAAGTTAAGCAGGGGCGTATCAGCATTTAACATCCTCCCCCCGTTGGAGGTTTATAGCCTTCAACAGATGATTCTATGGGTAAAACAGCAAGTTTAGTAACCGCGCATTTAATTAAACCATTATTTGTGCGAACAACTGCGACACGAGCAACTCCGTCTTCACCAGTTATAACTTCAGAAATACGTCCAATTTGCCACTTCAAGGGTGGTTGATTTTCATCCTTGAGAAGAACCATTGCGCCGCAAGTTATATTTGTACCTTTTTGTTGCCATTTCTTTCGTTCTTGAAGAAGAGATAAGTAAGAACTGCTCCATTTTCGCCAAAAGATTTGTTGCAATTGGGTTACTCTTTGCCACCTGTTCAGACGGCTAGTATCCATTTCGGTAATATTAGGCTCAATTATAGAGACTAGGGGACCTCCAACTAAAAAATGCCCGGGTGTTAGCACCTCAAGGTCATTACAATTTTCAGAAATAGGAAACAGTGGTCGAGAGTTTAAAATTGCAGAAATTTGATATACCAAAGTTTGTAGCTCATCCAATGTAAGAGTGTTTAGTCCAACTGTGCGATAAAAATGTTGCTTAGCTGATTTCACAGCTGCCTCCCACAATCCGCCAAAATGGGGTGACCTTGGTGGGATGAACTTCCACTCTATTTCATCTTCTAGGCATTGCTGTTGCAGTGACCTCTGATGCGACTCACTTAAAAACATTTGTTTTAAATCGAATAACTCATTTTTAGCGCCAACGAAATTAGTTGCATTATCGGACCAAATAGTTCTGGGCTTTCCTCTAATAGCGATAAAGCGATGAAGAGCCGCTAAAAAACATGGTGTTGATAAGTCTTGTACTACTTCCATGTGACTAGCCTTGGTTGAAAAGCATATAAAAATCGAAATATAGCATTTGACAGGTGGGCGATTTCTCACTTCAGACTTATAATAAAATGGGCCTCAAAAATCCACCCCAGTAGTGTGAAAAGCTCTGTTTGGGCGTACTCGATCTGCAGGCAAGTTTCCCATCACTTGCTGACTTAACACCGGTTTCATTCTGAAGCACTGAAGACATTTTGAGATAATAGAGCTTACCAATTTACGGCCTCCAATGGGCCAATATTGCTGCCGAATTGTAGCTAGTAAAACCTGAGGACCAGCATGCAACAACTTTTGATGAAAATGTATTATTAAAGACGATGTCAATGGATGATGTTTAGGCAAAATAATATGGTGTTGAGCATCGAATTCGAGACAAGAGTTTTGAAGACGACCGCCGACACGAATTACTCCAAATGAGTCAATTATAGGCATCAGTGAGTAAAGCTTGCTGGATGAAGGTAAATTTTGATTTGATTTGAGGGCCTTATACTCAGCTGCAAAATGAATTAACTGTATGTTTTTTATTAAAAGATATGTTCCGTTTTTTAAGTCTGTTGGCGTAAGCCTTTCATCTTGGGTCTTCAATTTAGGGTACGCAAATTTAAAAACATATGCAAATATACGTTGCATTTTTGGAAAAGAATTGTGGTACTTACACTGCAATGCAAAATCAGTTAAAGAAGCTGTAGCTAGTATATTTCGACGTCTTTCAGGTAACTCCGTCAAAAATTCCATATTGGAAGGCCATTTTGAAGATTCAAGACACAGAAAATCAGGACCATTGCTCCATAATGTAGAATTGAGTAATTCCTTAGGTGATGAGCCTCTTGAAAGTATATCTGCAGGATTAAGATTTGTTGGAACATAGTGCCACTTCATCTTATTTGTGATTGTTTGTATTTGAGAGACCCTATTGGAAACGAAGATATTATAATTTGAAGGCTGCTCCTGAAGCCAAGAAAGTACGACCATTGAATCTGACCAGCAATGTACATCACAATCATAAGGTAGTGTTTTTACAACTTCATCCACAAGTTCTGCTAGGAGACACGCCGCAGAAAGCTCAAGTTTCGGAATCGTTAAAGATTTAAGGGGTGCAACTCTAGACTTAGAGCATAACAATGATGCTTTAACAATATTTTTAGATTGTGATCTTATATAAACACATGCTCCATATGCTACCAGACTGGCATCACAAAAGGCATGTACTTGGACATTCTTGTTTGACTTCAAAACACATCGAGAAAATTTAAAATACTCAATGGAATCAAACTGCGAAATATATTCGAGCCATGATGAATGTAAAAACTGGGGAAGGCTTTCGTCCCACTGTAGCCCCAACTTCCATAAATGTTGCATAAATATTTTTGCTCTAGTGATAATTGGACCAATTAAACCTAGTGGGTCATACAAACGGGCAATGGCCGATAATATAGAGCGCTTCGTAACAACTTTGCAATCATCAACAGAATTAAATGAAAAAATAAAATTGTCCGCTTTGGGATGATAAATCAGGCCAAGTGTTTTAGTGATATCGGTACCATCACTAAATTTTAAAAGTGGCTCGCATTGTTCTGGCGGCGTGTCCTCTAAAACGGCTGGAACGTTTGAGCACCACTTTCTTATTACAAAATTTCCACGCTTTAGCAAGGCTGCGACCTGCTTTTGAATTATTCGCACCTCCTCAACAGAATCACCACCGGACAGCATATCGTCCACATAAAAATCACGCTTTATGACCTTTGCACCCACGGGAAAATTTGTTTCCTCTTCATGTGCCAATTGATGCATTGCTCGAATAGCCAGGAATGCTGCAGGACGTGTACCATACGTAACTGTATCCAATGAATACGTTTTGATTTCATCTTCTTCGTTTTCTCTCCATAGAATACATTGTAGATAATTATCTGGATAAGAGACACGAACACACCTATACATCTTGCAGATGTCTCCACTAAGAACAACTTTGAAGCATCGAAAACGCAGAAGTGTACTGAACAATTTTGGCTGTATAGTTGGACCGGTATACAAAATATCATTAAGAGACATCCCAGTTGTTGTTTTTGCAGAACCATCAAAAACAACTCTTAATTTGGTTGATGTGCTGTCCAGCTTATACACACAATGGTGTGGGAGAAAATATGTCTTCTGGGAAACCTTTAAAACGTTGTAAAGCATCTATTTCAGGCAAACGAACGGATAATGAACCACAATCGAGGCGAACCATATTTTTTAAGAAATGATTCTCGCAGAAAATTTCCTCTTCAGAAAACGAGCTACAGCTGCCAAAATTATTCTCCACTTCCCAAAAGCTTTTTACTACAGAGCACAATTCATCATCATGTTTTGCTTTGGAACTAACTGCTAATGACCAGGAATGATTAGAACGAATATTACCGCCAGCAACTACCCAACCTAATAATGTTTTTTGTAACATAGGCAAGTTTTCAGCCAATTTAATTTGTCCAACTGACATTAATTCAAAAAACAATTCGGCGCCAATTAAAATATCGATACGACCACATCTATCAAATGAGGGATCAGCAAGCTCTATATTGTCAGGGATTTTCCACTCTGATCTGTTGGAAATAATGCTGGGCTGATAATCAGTAATGCTGGGAATCACCATAGCCGTCAATGATGTTGAATAATTTCCGTTCCTGGACTTGATTAATATATCAACTGATTTATCAATAGTTAAATTACCATCACCGATTCCAGAGATACTTGCGAATGTCCTTTCACACTTCAAATTTAAAAAGTTTGCAAATCGGTTTGTTATTAGATTAAGTTGGGATGCCGAGTCGAGTATTGCGCGACAAGGTGCAAAAATTCCAAAACTATTTTTGACCATCACTACTGCTGTTGCGAGGAAAACGGTTGTAGTGGACGCTGATGTTATTTTTGCTTGTGCATCATTGGACGAAATAAGCACCGTTTGAGCAGGGCTGGTAACCATGGATGAAGCGACGAGATTATCTGTGGGAGTACTATCAATGTGCAACAATGTATGGTGCTTTGAGGAACACTGACGGCAGCAACCAGAAGTACAACTTTTAAGCATATGACCTTTCCGCAAACAATTAAGGCATAATTTTAAATTTTTTACCTCTTTAAAACGTAGAGAGGGTGATAAATTCAAAAATCTCGAACAATTACTGATGAAATGATCTTTAGAGTCACAGAAAAAGCACAATTTATTTTGAGATGCAACATGAACATGCCGATTGATTTGGTTAGATTTTTTCAAAATAATCGGTTTCGCAGTGTTAATTATTCCCGAATTTTCACAGTTTTCTGCCATGCGACACCTTTTGTCTAAAAATACTGCCATTGAGGCCCAAGTTGGCAAGTCATTTATTGGTAGCCTTCTTCCCATTTTATATGCGATTTGGCATCCATCTTTGTTGTTACCAAATGGATCAATAAACCATCGGTAATTTGCTGTTGATTTCCAATAGTTTGCATAGCACGCAAATGTGCATTAAAACTGTCACATAATCGACGCAAATCAGCAGCAGACCCACTTTCAGCACTGCTTAATGCAAAGAGCCCCTTTATATGCATTTGAAAATTTAGCAGCTTATTGTCAAAACGATTTTTTAACAATACCATGGCTTCGTCGTAGTTAGCTTCTTTCAATTCAAGCGACGCAATTGTGTCTAGGGCAACACCTTCCAAATTTGCACGCAAGTAATGAAACTTTTCCAATTTACTCAAGTTACTATTATCATTTATAATAGTCGAGAACAATGCGAAGAAATTAGGCCACTATGTATATGAACCACGGAATTTCGGCAATTGGATTTCTGGAACCTTGGTTTTACGCGATGTTGCGTGAGACGGTGACTCATCGAGAGAAAATTGGCGAAGTGTTGACGAACGTTGGTTGGAATCAGTTCTGCGAACCTCAGCGATTTGACGGGTTAACTTAGCTTTCACTTCGAAATACAATGACATAAAAACCATACTGTCACTGGTATCCGATGCACTGCATTCATACTGCTCTATCATACCTTGTGCCTGTTCGTAGCATTTGTTGATTTTCTCGACATATTCCAAACGGACAGACAGCTCTGCATCATAATATTCCTTAAGCTGTGATTGCGTAAGGTTTTTATTTAGGTCTTCTAGTTTTTTCAGCGAAACAGCAATCTTGGAGAAATAGGGCAACAAATTCACCGACTTATCTGCTTCACCAGAATTAGAAGATCCTTCACCATTATTTTTTGACATTTTTCCTTTAACCGAAAAAACAAGACAAACTAGTATCCGAATTGATACCAATTTTTTAAAAATTATTCAAATATGCCGACGGCAAACGAATTATCAATATTCGAATTAATATTGATCTTCAAAAAAGATTACGCGATACCTATCAATATCCGAATTGATGTTGATCTTTTAAAGTATCACGTCGGGGTCACCAATGTTTCGAGCCTGTAATATTTTTTACAAGCTAAAAGCTACTTTTTAAATATAAAATCACTATAATTTTCAAATATTTGTTCCCGATTGGAACCTCTTTATTATAATGCAAATTTGACACTAACTAAATTTATGTTTCAAAATGTAAAGCAAAGTTACAATAATTATTATTGATCTTGTTTAATGTAATGTACTTACATACACGCATACATACTTATTTACTAAGTAAGAAGACACTTTCGAACATAAGTCTCCAACTTCGAACATTTACATGTATGAAACAGTATTGTGGAGATCGTAAGTATGTATGTGTGTATGCCTGTATGTAAATATAAATCGAACTGTTGCTAGGCAAAAAATAAAGAACATTAAATATGAAAACAATTTAAAGTAAAATAAGTAAATAAAAATAACTGAAGTTAAGCAGGGGCGTATGAGCATTTAACAATGTTAATTTTCGAATCATCTGGTAAAATACCTTTCGCAGTGCATCTGTGTCCTAAAAATGTTACTTCGGACCGAAAAAATTTGCATTTGTAAGGATTTATCTTAAGATTGTGATCTCTTAAAATTGTGAAAACGTTTTCTAAATTCTGAATATGATGTCTTTTGCTACATTAAATTATAATAATGTCATCTATATAAATAAAAGCTTTGTTTGGTGCACGTCCTGCAAAAGCGATAGACATCATTCTCGAAAAAGAATTTGGGGCGATATTAAGACCGAAAGGTAAAACTTTCCAGCGATATGATCCACTATCAGTGCTGAACGAAGTGATATCACGAGAGTCTGGGTGCAGGGGTACCTGATGAAAACCAGAATACAAGTCTAGGACTGAAAAATATTTTGCGCGACCAAGGTTATCTAAAACGTCGTCTATTCTTGGCGAAGGAAATTTGTCGGCAATACATTTTTTATTAAGCGCGCGGTAGTCGACACACATTCTGGATGATTTTTTTCATCTAAACTTTTTTGGGCACTAAAATTAATGGACTATTGTAATTGGAAGTACTGGGCTCTATTAGATCATTGTCTAATAAGTTCTTAACTTGCCTGTTTATCTCGTCTTTCTGTGTGTGCGCAAGTCGGTAATTCTTAATATAAACAGGTGTAGAATCAGTCAGTCGTAATTTTTGTTCATAGAAGTTAGCATATGTCATTTTATTATTTTATTTATTATCCTTTTTAATATGAGATTTGTGAACCATTCTTCCAGATTCTGTAAGAATTGTTCCTCCTTTATCTTCTTTTACTATCTCCTCTTTATACCTAGGAGTCAATTTGTTACCTAATCTTTTATTTATTTTCACATACACGATATCATTTGGATTATACTTAGGGAAAGGTGTTCTTTTTTTGTTATGAAAATCGAGATATTTATTTTGTTTATCTATAAGTTTTGTCACATTGTCTATTCTGGCCTTTTCCATCTGTTCTGGGTCAGTACTAACAGTTCGTCCGAAAAATGCTTCTATAGGTTTTTTCTTAATTGTGGAGTGTATTGAATTGTTATATTTGTATAGCGACCTAAAAAGTAACCCCTCAAAATTCCGATGAGTCTTTTCACGATGTCGGGTATTCTGTCTAGGTCTCCTATTTGTCCCAGATGTTCCGGTCTAATAGTCTCGTTCGTCGCAGTCGTAAGTATGCTATTTGGGCTGTTGCTAGCTAGTGTTTTCCTGAACCACTTTTCTAACTGCATTATTTATAAGCCTTTCTAAATCTGACTGTGTAATTGGTATACTAGCTTGTGCAGAATCACGCTGGGTATTTGATACGCCAGGTGTCTCTAAGATACTGGGTCTAATTAGATTACTTGGATTCGACATATTTTATTAAGTTATTTTAGTTTTAAGTTATAGTCTTGATTTTATTATTTATTCCCTTCTGGAAGGGGTGTTCTTCTACTCTGGAGGGTCTGGAATTCAGATTCGCAGAGTTGAACTTTTTTTACAATTGCAAAAAATTTGATTTTAATTGATTAAGGATAACCTATAACTAAAATTGATTAATTTAATTTAAAACAATCTGGAGGGTCCCGTAGTAATCGCAGATTTTCACAAAAAATTTTATTTAAATTTATAGATTACGTTTCTTTTAAAAATATTATTTTGATATTTTTTTACGAAATTTTTATTTTTCCTTACTTTAATCTGAATCAAAAGCTAAGCTGTTTTCAATTTTTCTTTTAAGTTTCTCAGTTTTCTTTCAAATTTTATTTATTTTTTTATCTTTATTTAAATTAACTTTCACTTGCTTAAAAAAAAATCCTTAAAATATTACTCTTCCTTTTTTCACAATTCTTAAATTTAATCTTAAAAATACTTCTTACACTATTATTATGATCTTCATCTCACGATGATGGCGACTACGTCCTTTTTGCTGTCCGCTACTGGGGGTCGACCACTTCACACTCTCTGTGGGGTAACGTTGAGTCCTCTTTTGGCTGTAACGTTGGCTGTCGCTTCCTGTTGCACTACTTAAGGGCTTACGTAGTGTGATGGCGCTTCTTAAGGGCTTTGTTTTCACTACTTTCCAGGACACTCGCGACAGCCCCACGTTGGGCGCCAATTAATTAATTTTTTATTATTTCATTTAAAAAAAGAAATTCTTTTTTTATTTTCTATTTATTTTTTTTATTACACTTTATTTTCTGTTTGAAACCAAAATTGAACTGAACTTAAAACTAAAACTTAAAATTAATATTACCTACGATTTAACCAAATTTTGCCAATGCATCAAATTTCCGTTGAAATAACGTGTACGCAAAATCAGCAAAATGATGACCGTAAATAAGGTTGAACTATTGTACAACAAATTGTCAGCAATTTAATTGTTTTAATAAACAAAACTGCCTGTTGCGAAGTTTCAACATTTGTGGTGTTAACTTTTATAAGTATATATTAAGTATTTTATATATGTTTATAGGAGTAAGTAATATATATATATATATAGTGTTTATATGTATAAAATTTATTGAATTACTAGCATAGTTGTCCGTTGTGCACTTTTTTAAATTGTTTGTTTCTTATGTTATTACTGTATTTATTTTTGTTGTTTTTTTATCTTTACTTCATATTAAAAGTTTATGTGAAACACGTATATGCGTATGTGTGTGTTGCTTCTACATGGTTCATAATTTTCACTTTTCGTCATTTTTCATTATTCGTTTGTTTTTTTTAAATATAATTTCAATGTTAACTGTTTATGTTTATATACAGTGCTTGACAAAACAATGGAAACTTTTTCAAAAATGTATTTAATCGGACGAAAATTTAACATGTTTTTTAAAAACCGGCAAAACATTTGTGGAGTTTATTAATATGCACTGTTATTAACGTTTCTGTATATTAAAATTATGTATAAAAATGAATTATATAATTCAAAAATTAAAAAAGTTTCCATTGTTTTGTCAACATCAAATATGTGAATAGAATTATTTTTTTTTAATTACTGAATTATATAGTCTTTTTATATATTTTTTAAAATACAGAAATGTTAATAACAGTGCATATTAATAAAAGGCATTAATATTTTGCCGATTTCTTAAAAAGATTTTTAAATTTTCGTCCGATTGTAACACATAAATAAATTTGTGTACAAGTTTCCATTGTTTTGTCATGCACTGTATATACATTTATATATATATATATATATATATATATATACACTAAGGGTTCTTTTTTCTTTTATTACACGTTTTGGAATTTTCATTTGAGGTTATAAATTATTCTCACATTTTGTTTTTTTTTTTTAAGATTATAAATTGTTTATATGTTGTAACGGTTAATGTAACACGTTTTTCTGTATGTCCGTCTTTTTTTTTGAGGTTATATTATAACGGCTGCTGATATACCACGATTTTTAACACGTTTTCTATTCTTTTAAGGTTATATTTTAACGGTTTTAATTTTAAATCTTTTTAACACATATAATTCTTGTAATGCCAAAACGTTTTTGTGCTAACGAAAACACAAGAAAAAGAAAAAAGTTTTAAAATTAAATCTTTAATTTTTTTATAAGCATATGTATTTATATATTTTTGTTCTTCAAAAAAAAAGTAACTTTTTTTTATAACTTTCCTATAATATGATTGCTTTACATTTCTATTAAATAACTGTTTCTGTTAAATAACTGTTTTTTCTTTATAGTTATGTTTCTTTCAGTCTTGGGATTTCCAATAGACTGTACTTTTTTCCCGTTTTCTTTTTCTTATGTCACTCTCTCATGTTTTTTTTTAGGTTAGAACGAAATTTCGTCAGATCAGGGATGTATTTTTATGTAAACAAACCAAAAAAAGTGTAAAACACCTGTGCAAAAAAAAAACAAAAACAAAAAAACATTTTTGGCGCAAACAAGTATTCCTATTTTGTGAAAATATTTCTAAAAATATTAATATAATTCTAAAATTATATTCAAAATTTAATTAATAATTTAATGGATTTAGAAAAAGTTGATTTGATTCCTTGGACATTCTAACAAAATTTACAAAACCTTTTGGGTCCTCCAGTTGCAATTCCTTTATAGCAATGTGCGTCATATTTTTTTTCGCTATAACGCCGTAGTAGCCATTCCCGGCCCCAAATGCGCTTGAACAGTCTTACTTCTTTAACCCGTTTCTTGTCTTTGCACTCATATTTTTAATTACGGCAATAGCAAATAAAACACCGAGTGCATTTTGTTTGTTTTTTTTTAATATTTTTAATTCAATAGAAACTTTAAGCAAATTTTTTCACTTTGTTTGTTTATGTTTTTTTAACAGCTGTTTTCGTCTTGCGTTATTATTGTCGTATACCAATCGTGTAAACACAAAAAAATAATCATACGACTATTATTCTCTTTTTTGAAATACGGATGGGATTTCATTTTACTTTTTCATCTGACTTTACATATTACTTGTGTGTTCGTGCGAAGGGGGCTTTACTAACGTCAGGGTTGCAAAAAGGAGTATTTTAGATAATTTATAAACTTAGATAATTATTTTAGATAATTTATTAACTTAGTTGTAAATAATAGGAATAATTAAGTGAAGGGTTGCTACTAGCATAACATTGACCCTAAAAAGTGTTTTTTTGTCTATATGACATGTCTAATCATCATTCCTAAAACTCACAATTTTTCATATTTATTCTTGCATTTTTCTAGAGCGCCAATTGCACTAAAGAATATGTCCAAAAGTTTATCATTAGTAAGATTATCGTCGATTTTATCTTGATCTTGTTGTATTAAATATATTGCTGAAATTATTCTGACTTTTGCTGAGAGAGGGAGGCTCTTCAGTATTATGATTTAGTCGAAGAAAGTCTTCATCCGAGTTAAATGACTTTGCCATAATATTTTTACTGACTGACTTTGCTTTTTGATTGCCTGTGAAGCGTTGCCGAATAGCTAGGTATTCTCGCCGAGATGGACAGTTTGGATCGTCAGCACGATGATTTACATTTTTAAGTTTATTTTTCATGCAATTGAAGCATTTGTAAATTACAGGGCCTTCGTTCGAAGTTTTGCTCAATTGGCAAGTTGAGTAGTCATGATGGCCACCGCAACCTAACCATGCTGGCTTTCTGAAGCAATTGGATGAGCCATATCCCAACATGGTACATTTAGTGCACTGAGTAGAACCTCTTGTACTTCGTTTAGGATTGCTCTGTGTGCAACTATACCATAGAAATATCGTATTTTTATTACCTCTCTTTTAGATACTTGGTTTTTGTCGAATTCGATCATATAGAGTGTGTCGTCTTGATTTGAATATTGGTTCATTAGCGATCAAGAGCTTAATAATGCATTAATATAATTCTTAGCTGATGGGCTAATTTTATTTCTCTTTTTAAGGCAATGTCTTAATGGTTTTGTTATTTTGGAAAAATCTTGGATAAACTTCCTATAAAATCCGGCCAATCCCAAAAATCGCTTAATTTCCTTTTCAGATTTAGGAATTGGATATTCTAAGATGGCTTTAACCTTGTCAGGGTTTGGCTTTATACCATCAGGTGTGATGATATGCCCCAAAAAGGTGGTTTCCCTTTTTAAAAATTCGCTTTTATCAAGTTCCAACTTCAAATTGGCCTCCGAAAGCTTCCTGAACACCTTATCTATTGAACTAATATGCTCTTGGAGAGAAGTACTAAAGGCAATGATGTCGTCCAGGTAGACCAAGTATTCTTTTCCTATAAGGTATCCCAAGATTGTGCTCATCAATCGTTGGAAGGTTGAGGGCGCGTTTTTAAGGCCAAATGGCATCCTCAAAAACTCATAATGCCCATTTTGTGTGGAAAAGGCTGTATTTTTTCGATCAGAATGTTCCATTTCGATCTGATGAAACCCTTTTGTAAGATCGAGGGTAGTGAAATATAAACATCTACCCAATTTATCCAAAATGCCATCCATAACCGGAATTGGATATTTATCACTAATCGTTATATCGTTTAGTTTCCGATAATCGACAATGATGCGCCACTTTTGTTTACCAGTCGAATCGAGTTTCTTAGGTACAACCCAGATTGGTGCATTATAAGGCGACTGGCTGTAGCATATAATATTCTGATCCAGCATTTCCCGAATCTGTCTATTAACTTCGTCCCTATGAATCTGAGGGTAACGATACGTTTTGCAATATATTGGATCTTCATGGATAGTGTTGATTTTATGTTTGACAACATTAGTAAATGTTAATTTATCTTCCTCATTACTGAGGTGATCCAATTTAAATATTGAAGTTTTAGATTCGCAATCAATACATTTCAAGAATTTTGGCTGGGCATTCTGTGGGGTATCAAATCCGCTACCCCGAAGTTGTTTATACACAGGCTGATTGAACTGTGAATCAGGGTTAATATTTTTATCAACTGCGAGGCTTTGTGTTCCTTCTTTTTCTTCTTGATTTTCGTTCAAAAAGAAATATTTAATATCATTCAGAACAACAAATCCCTCTGGAACGTTCAGTTCTGCTTTAAATTTCCTTAAATTATCAAAGCCTAGAAGGCCCGCATAATTGTTACTAAACCTATACGCATAAAACACCAATCTAACTCTTGTTATAGGATTAAAAATTTCTAAGGTCTCATTGAGGACTATATCCCCAATGGCTGTTCTAACGCAAATGGGATCTACTGTATTTGGAGAAAGGGAAGAACTTATAGCTTGAAGAACTTATAAGCTTTGTCTTGTATTATTATTGAGATGATGGGAAGGGGTTTGAGGCCGATAGGGGAAAATTTTCGACCTCCATGGGTTCGGCAGGGCCAAAACGCCTAATGCGAGATTGAATTGAATCATTTATCCTTTGGCGTTTGCAAGGACATGAATTATTGGGAAATCTGTTATTATTGTTAAAATTATTATTGTTTGGGCTATTATTGTTACTGTGTGTGTTAATATTTTGTCCGTTATTTCTATAATTATTCTGAAAGTTTTTATTACTGTTATTCATAAAATTTGGGTAATTAAAAATGTTTCTACTCCGATTTCGGGTATATATGTTTCTATATTCATTGTCCACTGCCTGAGGATAATGGCGGGAATGATCGGTTCTGAGTAATTTTGTCGATCTTCGTTCAAAGTGCCCGTCATCTAGTTTGTTATTTCGTCTGAGAATATCTACCGCCGATTTAAAATCTGCTGCTAAATTCGCATTAACGAGTGCGGTTAAATGATTGGGTAGTTCTTTTTTTTAGTATTCTTAAAGCTTGGGAGTTAGCTTCATTCTTATAAAATGTTTTTTTTTTCATTACTTTCATCACTCAACCTAATTGCATCGTATATTCTACACAAGTTTATGTTAATTTCATCGCACAATTTTCTTAAGCCACCCTTAAATATAATATTACTTAATTTTAAAATTAGTGCTGGAATCGGTTGTTCTCTTCTGATTAAATTTAGGGCTTCTCCGTCTAATGTACTCAAGATGCAATTGAAGAATAAGATCCTGTCATCTCTAGACAAAACCGCAATGTTGGGTAATATATTAACGTAGAGACACAATTTATCCCTTTATACAATAAAAGGATGGACCAATTTTAAGTTTTGGATGATAAAGTTATTTTACTGATCCATATTGTTGTTTACACTGTTGTTATCGTTATTACTATTAGCACCACTTTCTCTTCTATTGTTAATTGATAGTTGCTCTAAATTACGGAGCACTTCGTCCATAGGTCGATGAAAAAGTTATTTAGAATTATTTATATTTTCTTTTTCTTCTATTTGTTCAACAAAGTTTTATAACAGAAACAAAAATATATTTTTTCTTTCAGTATTAACAATTTAAAATCTTGTAAATTTTTATTTATTTTTTTTTTAAGTTATTAAACGTTCAGCTTCGTTTAAGGATCTTTTTCACAGATCCTACCGACTGCGCCAATAAAGTACAGTGTTTGTACTTTGAGTTTTATTCGTAAACTGAATTCTTTATTTATTAAAAACACTTTATATATTATTAACATTACAAGGGTTCTTACAAAAAAATGCTGATTTACATTAAGTCTAAAAAGGAATGTTTTTCTTTTAATAATAATTTATGTTATAGATGCTCTTATGAAGAAATGCTGATGTTACAGAGTGTTTAATTTCTTTTAATCTTCAACTTAAGAAAAATAGGAATGCAATAACATAAAGAATAAGAAATGTTTATCTTAGATTCATATTACAATATATAAATTATGGTATGGATATGTCATTACAAAGAATAAGATATGTTTATTCTAGATTCACATTACAATACATGAATTATGGTACGCATATGTCACTTATATATATACTTATTCAAAAGAAAATTCATCCACAATGAAATTCATCCATCCATGTAGAGTAAGCTGGTTGAATATCAACGGATAAATATATATATAAGGCTGCGTAGTTAGCTTGCAGGATATGATGATGTCATTAACACATGAAGTATATGAAGATAGGTATAAAACCAAGTCACATGAAGAATACAAGGATACTGCATATATGATGCGAAGGAATTATCGGGAGACATATGATGGCGTCGTTACCAGGTTGCAAAGGTGGTTGTAGATGATGCATAAAATGATTTCGTCAACATGATGAATAAGTTGATGTAAATGATGAATAAAATGATCTCGTTAACATGATGAATAAGTTGTTGTCGGAGGATATAGTTACCATGTGGAATATATGGTGATGGTGTCTAATTAAGACCAAATGAATACTGTTTGGAGAAACATTTCCTCTAAGTCGATATATATATATATATATATATATAAATAAAACGGAACACATGTACACGAAACAACGAGTATTTTTGAAAGTGGGTTTTTCTTCTCTTAAAATTTTTCTTTCTTAGGTTTTCTTCGAAGAAGGGGGACAGAAGGTTTTTAAACATAAGATTCGTCCAGACAGATCTTGTGTCGTTAATCTCTACAAAAAATTTTCTATTCTCGAAATAGCTCTTAAGCAATTTAACGATAAAAACATTGCATCGTAATTGGATAAGTTTATAAAGAATACCGAAATGGTACGATCGGTCGAAAGCTTTCTCAATATCCAACGAGACTGCTACGGTGCATCGCTTATTTCTTAAATTGACGACAACTTCGTTATGCAAGAAAGTAAGCGCATCTATCGATGAATGTCCAGGCTTAAAACCGAATTGGTAAATGGGAATTGCACTCAAATCCAACGATTTGTCTGATTTTAGTCTTATAATTCTTTCGAACAATTTTCCTATGTTGGACAACATTGATATTGGTCGCGCATTATTTATACTATAATCATTTGGCTTTTTAACAAGGGGATAAATTCTCGAAAGTTTCCAGATGTTGGTGAAATACCCATTATTCAAACAATTATAAAAGATAACTACTAAAAAGTCTATTGCTGAGGGTGGTAATTTTTTTACTATGAAGTTAGATAAATTGTCCGAACCGGAGGATTTTTTGGCGTTAAGATTTCTTATGCAATCGTTAACTTCGGAAATATTTGTGAGATTAATACTGTCTGTGTTATGCAATGCATTGGAGGTCTCATTAAAAATTCTTTGGGTCCGAGGACAACTATTTAGGAGAGCGTAAACGGTGGATGAAACTTCCTCAATATTAGATCTATCGGGGGCAGTAGGTCCATAGACGTTTGCAAAATGTCTTCTAAAATTGTTAACCTTATCAATGTCTACATGGTACATAATATCACCAGCTTGCCCTTAGACCTTCTGCAACCGACAAACTTAAAACCTACCTAAATGCCCTAGTGCCCGGTTTAATATTCGCCACTCTTCTGTTTACTTCCTTAGCCTGGTGTAGTTCTACTTGTTCTTTGATTATTGTCTTAAGTAGCTGAATTTGACAACTCAGCAATTTGTATTCATCCGAAGTTCTGTAACCATTTTGATGAAATAATTTCTTAAGATCCCTCTGCCAACCGTATTTTAACCTAAATAGTTTTCGAATATTTTCCGGTACGAAAAATTTCCTGTTTTTCACTTCCACTTTTCTGGAATTCCTTGTTATTTCGGAATTAATACAATCATTAAATAGCGAAATATTAGCATCAACTTCATCATTATCAAAATTCCTATTCGAAGGCACGCAGATGCGTAACATGTTAAAATGGACACCCTCCCGGAATTCTTCCCAGTTAGTTTCATCGAAACATATAAAAAATTTTGGGGGGATAAGACTAAATTAAATTCAGGGAATTTAAAATTCAATTTTAAAGTAAAATGATCTGAAAATGATGAAAGTGTGTCCAAATGAAAACTTGTAATTACCGTATCTATTAAATCTGTCGTTAGTAAGAAGTGATCCAAATATGATGAAGCTCCCAGGAAGGAAGGGGAGATGCCACATAATCTAGTCAAGTTGGTACCAGATAAATTCAAGCATTCATTGAAGCATTGACCGTTTAGATTTACCATTGTATCATCCCATGATATATTTCTCGCATTAAAATCGCCTCCTATAAACACTCCATCATACAATGATGAATTGTTTTCAATACTATCGAGACTTAGTTTAAATTCAGTGCGCGGAAAATTAGTGGGTACATAAATACTACCCAATAAGAAACGTTTGTTGTCACCATTGAACGACAAGTTATTTGCTATAAAACAATTTGGAAATTTTATATCTGGAATGTAAACGGGAGTAAATTTTATATATTTTTTTATAAGTATTGCGGTACCTTGACTAGAGGTGTCCCTAATAATATTATAGTTCTCGAAGGCGACTCTTGAATTGTCACGTAAATGAGTTTCCTGAACAAAGCAAATATCTACATTATTATAACTTAAAATTTTAATTAATTCGATACGTCTACTCAATTCGGCCAAGGATCTTGCATTAAAGGTTACAAATATCAAATTATTTCGGACCATACTTAACTTGTACTTCGTTCAATAAGACCCCATATTCCCGCTTGGCAAGGTCTTATATGTTCTAATAAAATAAAAAATTAAAATATTCACCGAGCTTAATAAATTCTTCAATTAACGACTGTGTATTACCCTGATAATTTTTCTCCCTATTATGGAACAGGCTGGCAAACGAGGTTTTTTTGTTGACTGGCTGACTATTCCAAATAGCATTATTAACATTGCTCCTAATCTCCTCTATTCGCTCTTTGGTCCTAGCCAACAATTCCTTTTTCTTCTTGATGTAAATTTTGTAAGAGGGGTAACCCCTATAACTCGCAACATGTCCGGCTTCGTTGCAGTTGACACAAACTGGGGACATGTCTCCCTTATCCATGGAGCAAATGCCTGGCTCGTGATCTAAATTACATTTTACACACCTAAATTTTAAATTACAGTTGCGGGCTGAGTGTCCCCACGATTGACACCTAAAACATTGAATCTCGCTCTTCTTTGACTTAGGTTTTTCCCAGGTTATAGACTGGTTCAATATATAACGAATCTTGTTAATGTCATTTAACTTTTTACCAGTCGCTAGGGTAACCACAAACAAGCCAGTATTAAGCTTATTCTTAACCGAATATTGCGTAACGAATTTATTCACTTTTTCGACTGTGTTTGGGACTTCAATATCAAGAGCAGTTTTAATTTCTGACACATCAGTCATATGGTACAAACCTCTAACTATTACCGAGACTCTTTTTAACTCAGGAGGTGTAAAAGAGTATAAAATTCTGAGACCGAAGCAACTCCATCATTTCCAAATGTACTTTAAGGTCATTAAAGTAGAGTTTGCTTATATTTCTAGAAGAGTTTATAATTTTATGATCCACCTTGGGGGATAATTTATTCAACTGATCGACAAGTGCTTTCACGTTTACATTATGTAAAATAATTGGAGGACAAAATTTGTTTCTAACCAGTTTACCACAGTTTTTACTGTTATTTTTATGTTCATCTGGGGTCACCATTTTGCTTGTTGATGCACCTTCGTTTACTTCAATGTTGATTTGTCCCAATAGCTCGAAACGGTTGTGTGAGATGGTTGTGGAATGTGTGGATGGTTGTTGGAGACATCTACTTTTGACTTCCTTGTATCGCCAGTCGACAATGGGGCATCACTGTCCCGATCTGTAATTATTCTGGGCCTTTTCGATGTGAGCAGTTGGAAAGGTAATTCCGTGTTGGAAGCGATTTCTATATTATCGGCAACATTATGTCGGGAAATTCCACTCTGTGACATTAAAAATCCAATCTTGTCACTAACAAGCAATCTGTCTCTGTCCGGAGGCCACTTCTCGTAGTTTGGTATCATGTCAATTGAATCATTCAGTTCACTATCCATCGATATGGATAACAATAAAACTCTACAAAGCTTCTATGAGAGAAATATTGTATTGTATTTCCCAAAACTTTTATTTTAATTTAATAATATAAAAAATACCAAGCGCAAAAAGAAACCACATGTTCTCAAACTACCGTTAATCGTCCCATGACTTCTTTTTAATTTTTCTCTTATAATCATAAAACAAAATAAAAAGAAACAAAAATAAAAAGAAACAAAAACCACATAGTTTTGTTTATTCATGCTTCTGAATGCAGTTTCTTCTTTGTTGTTTTTGTAAAAAAAACAAGCAAAAAATTTATATTAACCGTTATTTTTCTTATTTGGTGAGAAAAGTACAGAATTTCTTGTTTCTATGTTGTTGTTGTTACAAATGTATGTTTCTTTTTTTCGAAAAAGTCAAAAAATGTAAAAAAACACAAAATAACCGCCAAAATTCAAAAAATACGACAAATTACTTGATTTTGCAATATTGTTTATTGAATATATGGGAATATTCAATAATTTCTTTATCAACTGCTTTTTATTGAGTGATATTTTAAATTTTGCACTATTGATAAAAATTTTATTAATTTGACGAGTTTTGTTATTGAATTTCTTTATTTTTATAAATAACGTAGGTTTGCAGAAAAAAATGTATTTTTGATTTTTTTGACGTCTTTGCTGAACATGAGCACATCGTCAACATATACGGTAACAAACAACATGCCGTCTTCGGCATTCGTGTGGTATATGCATTGATCAACTTCGCTTCCCTGGAGCCCAAATTCCAATAGGACGGAGTTAAGTTTTTCGTTCCACACTTTACTCGCTTCTTTTAAGCGATATAATGACTTTTTTTAGCTTGCAGACCCTTCCGAAATTGTCATCGAATCCAGCAGGTTGTACCATATAAATGTCTTTTTTGAGCTCGCCCTTTAAAAACGCAGTCACAGCGTCCATTTGATGTATGGCCAAATCATGTTGTACAGACAGGGCCAAAAGAAATCGAACCGAAGTATATCTAACGACTGGCGCAAAGGTTTCCTGATAGTCCACTCCCTTTCTTTGGCTGAATCCCTTTATGACTAATCTAGCCTTATGTTGCACTGTCTCACCATCAGCACCTATTTTATTTTTAAAAATCCACTTGCACTGTATGGCTTTCTTGCCGGTTGGCAACTCTGTAAATTCCCATGTACAATTGGCACTATGCGAGTCATTAGCATTTTCGCACCACAATGCATCTCCAACCGTTTGAGGCTCTTCTAGAATGAAACTCATTGCACAGAAGTTATGCGAAGTATGTAACTGAGTTAAACGTTCAGATCTACGTACTTGTGTTTTTTCAGTGGTAAGACTTTCATCCGGTATATACAGTGCTGGACAATTCAATGGAAACTTTTCTTAAAATGTACTTTTTCATTGAAAGAATTCGAAAAACAAAAACAATTTCTGAAGAATTTATCAGTTATTTAGGAGTTTTATTTTAAACATTCACACACGGTTGTTGCCAAATATCATTGAAACAATTGTTTTGAGGTAAAACAATTGTAATTGGTTTTTCATCTTCAAGAAAAACCACATCACGACTACTAACAATTGATTTCGTAGTTGGGTCGAACAAGCTGTAACCAACGACGCTAGAGCTAGAGCTCTGCATCCAAACACACGCAAATGCTTAAAATTGACCTTTTTGCTTATCCATAGCTCTTCAGGGGAAAATAAATCCGTCTTACGTACCGTTCGGTTCAATACATACGCTGCCGTATTCGCCGCTTCTGCTCAAAACTCTTCTCCAAGGCCAGTGTCTATAAGCATGCATCTTACTCTCTCCATGAGTGTTCTGTTCATACGTTCGGCGACGCCGTTCTGTTGAGGTGTGTAGTTTGATGCAAAATACCAAATTTTTCAAGATATTTCTTAAAGTTTGCGTTCATATATTCTGTTCCATTGTCCGATCGTAAGATTTTTATGCGCTTCGAACACTGATTCTCAACAAAATTCTTGAGTTTTACAAACTCTTTAAACACGTCGTCTTTCGTTTTTATTGGCATCACAAAAAAATTACGGGTATAGTCATCCACAAATGTGAGTAAATATCTAGCACCGGCGTACGACGCAGCATTAAATGGTCCCATTACATCGGTGTGTAATATGCCCAAGACATCATTTGCAGAATTCTGACTTTCACCAAAAGGTAATCTAGTGTGTTTGCCTTTCACACATACTATACACTTTGTTTTGCCTTTTGAATTAATTTTCAATTCATTTGCCGTAGCTGTCGCATTCACTAAATCACAACTTATATGGCCCAGCCTTCTGTGCAGTAAATCATAGTTGACCATTGTAAACACATTACCAACCATAGCATTTTTCTTTATTTTGGTTTTGTACACAATTTAATTTATAGAGACCGTTTACTAAATTCGCAGACACAACCACTTTATTGTTGTCCTTGTTAATTATTTTACAATAATCTCCTTCAAAAACAATGCGTTTGCCATTTTTTGTCATTTGGCTTACCGATAGTAAATTTACAGCTGGGTTTGGTACGGCTTGTACATCTTTGACAGTAATGCTCTCTTCTTTGTTGTTGTTGCAAACACACAGTCCAATGTCTCCAACACATACATATACTCATTAGGCAAACCTGCCAACAACAACGATGCGATAAGCTCTTCATCTTGTTTGAGTCCAGCGGTTTTGACTTTGACTGAGGTTAGTAGTTATGATATTTAGTTTTTAAGTAAAACCAAATTTATTTAAATTTATTTATATTCTTATTTATTCAAAGAAATAATAAATTATTTTATCAATAGTTTTTATTAATGTTTTAAATTTTAACACAATTCACACGGTTTTATTTATAACAATTTGTTTTTAATGTTTAACACAATTTTCTTTACAATAATTTTAATTATAACAATTCTTATTTTAATCCTTATTTTAATACTTTCTGTCCAAACGCCAGATCAATAATGTTTCTTTTCTTTCTATGTCACCGATTTTATAGTTTAATGTAAACGAACAAAACCAAACATGATCGTGCATGCATGATCATGTTTGATTTTATTTATTATGTCTTCTTTCTTTTTCTTTCTACATTCTTTTTACATGTAGCAAAGTAAGCAAGTATGTACATACATTTACTTTATATGCGTTAACGTTTGTTATGTAAAATCATAACAAAAGAATGCAAGATTGTACATGCTCAATCATGTTTGTTTAAAAAGGAATAGAAAAAGAATAATATCAAATAAATGGTATAGTTGTTCCAAATATGTATTTATATTAAAAGTTACATGAAACATGAATAAATAATTACGGTTACCGCAAAAGAAAACAAGATTGTGCATGATCAATTAAAACTGTTATTTAAGAAGAGAAAAATAATAAAGTAAATGGTACAACTGAACCAAACATATCAAAAGTTACATGTACACATGTATGATTACTACAACGATCATTATGGGTGTTCACACACATAACTCCCATCGTTAGATTGACGCTCCGAGGAAATAATTTGTCAAATTTATTATAAAATTTAATTTATTAACTTTAGCTTACTCACTATTGTGTACATGCATTTTTAAATATATTTGATTGTTTCTTCTATGGTTTTACTAGGTTTAAATTTTTATGATTAACACATGTTATATGTACATTTTCATATGTATATTGCATATATAAATTTATATATTACTTATTTAAATTTCGTATATTTTTGAAAAAATTCTTATGTATATATCCATATAAACTACTTACATACATAACATACATAATTGTCATTAAACTACTTATAGGAATTAATTTAATTTAAATATCGATTATTTTAAATCATTCTCCACAAAAACTTGGTTTTACATCAAAAAACAAAAAAATCTTTGCATCTTTATATTATCAACTATTGTAAAACTTTTTCTTCCTCTTGATATGGGATTTATAATATTTGTGACCTTTTTGCGTGATAACGTGATCATCATCAAATTGTTCTACACTAATTTTTCTTAATTTAACATGATTTTTCCCACCTGTTTCGGTTTTTATAAACACGTTTCCTGTTTGATTCTCACAGTTCTCACGACGATTATTTAATTTATGTAATGATTTCTCCTTGCATTTTAAGATTCTTTCCTTTATCGTCGGATACTCATCAGACTTTATCACGCCGTTTTGGAAGCCAACAGGTCTACAACCTGTGGTAGCGTGAATTATTTTGTTATAAAACATTATTATTTTTCTGAATAATAATCTGACTCCTATATACGTTAATTGGAGCATTACTCTCTGATATCAGATTTTATTGTGGAGAACGAATTAAATTTATTTGTGATTCAATGCGTGACGATGCGTCCGCATTCCCGTTGTTTATACCACGTTTTGGAAATCGTAAAGTCAAAATTTTACTATTTATCCTCAGTTCATTTTGATCATAATCTATAGCAGCCTTATATCTAAATAATATATCATTTCCTCCATCGTAATTATCATGAAATTTGCACTCTATTAGCAACATTTTCTCGCTTGAACTCCCTAGCTCGGAAAACAATGGTATTTGGCAAATAGTATCCGTTAATATCTCACTTTGTAGTGTCTTCAACGTAAGAGTTCCTGAATTTATTTTCCGTTTTGTGTTACATAAGCCTGGATTAACGATTGAGTGAGTGGCTCCAGTATCCACAATAAATTTAAGGTTGTCTTTTAATATTATATACGGTAGCTCTCTGGAGAGGCCCGTAAAGGAAAATTTTCGGTAGCTTTATTTGCTGTAGCAACATGAGGTAGATGAGAATTCGGAAGTTGATTTGCATGATCTATTTCTTGCAAATGTCCTTGTGGTTGAGTTAACGAATTTTGAGACCTATTATTGCTAACGTCTTGTGTGGATTGGTTATAATAATTTTGGTTAAAAGGAAAATGATCTGAAAATTTAGGTAGTGAATTTGTTTGTGATGTGTCAGCGTTAATTTGATTGCGTAATGTAGTGTGTTGGTCACACTTATCCACTGTTGAGTGTTGGTTACGTTTGTGCTATCTAAAAATGCATTTTGATACATTCCTCAATAATATAAACAAAACTATCAATGACCAATGGCACGAGGTATCAAATGGCATTATAAAAATTTTCTGTACGTAATAATTGTAAAGTAGCTAAATGCTGACCATGCTCACTCTAAGTTAAGTAAAAACTAAATTAGGTCATAAGTATTAATATGTAAGAAATTAGGCTTAAGAAATTTTTATAAATAGCTGTAAGTTGATTGATAGAATTGGAATAAATATAATGATCAAAACGGCTTCATAGCTGAAAAAGATTTGATTTTTATTCTCACCCAAACTGCGGCTTATTAGCCATACCCAAACGGCGTGCTCGCCTTTATAATAAGCAAAATAAACACAAAACTGACCGACACAAACGTTACATTTATTACAGTACGTTACAAACCATATTGACGTCCATAGGTTCTGGGGTTGGTTGTCTGATTAAAGAATTTTGGTTAAAGTTTGAATAATTTTGGTTATAATTTTGGTTGTCTCTGTAATAATTATTTGAGCTATTCCTGTTATTGTTATTAAAATGAAATTTTTTCTGCATGTTGGTATTAGGTGACCCGTTATAACTGTATTGCTTATTTCCGTTATAGCAATTCTTATCAACGAATTTTCCATTTGTATTTGAAATAAAGCGTTGATTGTGATGACTATTTTGGACTCCGTTATGATTGCCCCTCTTATACATATTTCTGCTACCAAAGTTCCTATCATGGCTATCGTAATTAGCGTATCCTGATACAAAAATAATGTTCATGGCTTCCTCGAGGGTATTTGGGTTTCTGCAAGCCGGAATGGTTCTCATCGGCTCAGGAATTTTCTCTTTAAAAACGTCGAGAACAGTTCTCATATTGTTCTTAGCAATCTATTCGCTATTAGTATTTATCCCTAAATCCGATACTGTTTTATTATTTAAACTTCGAAGCCTATTTTTATTTCATTATAAAAGTCAATTGCATTTGTCTTGAAAACTACAGATCGTAGTCGTATAGTTGCTTTACGCTTTGAGTTTCTTCAAAGTAATTGGTCAAAACTGTCTTAATTTCTGCCCATGTCTGTATGTGAAAATTTATTTCAATAGCCTATTTGGCCTTGCCTATACATTTGCTTTTGATTAGGTCTATAAAAAGGCGTTGAGAAAGTTCGTCATAGCATAGTAAAAGAGGATTTATTCTGTCTACCAGAGAAATAAATGTATATAGATCTCTTTTGTCTCCTGCAAATTCCGGAAGTTTCTCAATAAATTGAAGAGGATCTAAAGAGTTAGGAACAAAGGAGATATCGGAATTCGCCATTTTGTTATTTTTTTTTTTTAATTTCTGAATAACAAGCAACAATTGATCTAAACCAACAAGTTCACAAATGTATCAAGAATGTAAAAAAGCTGTAATTTGTAAGGGAAGCAAAAGAAGAAAGAAAAAAATGTGTGGAAAACGAAACTTATCATCGACAAATGTACAGTTTTTAATATATAGAAGTTTAATGAATATATAAAAAAGGCCTATAAATACTAGTTATATTTAATAACTTACAAATTAATACTTATATTTAATAGTTGCTCTATTGTCCTTATAGTTGACGTTGAGGCTCCAGATGAAGTTTCTAGTTGTTGGTGGTTCCAGATGTAGGTTTTAGTTGTTGAAGTCGTTATATTCTTTTGCACATCAGATGATTGAAGGATTTATACAGGAATGTATATTAAATTGTTCTCTTTGTTGTTAGTTTGCTTTTAATCCACTTTTAATCAATTTGTTTATTTTAGCGGAATTTCGGATTATTAGTAATTTTGTTCGCAAATTTATATTTTCGTTTTTATTGAAAAGTTTTGTCCGAATAATTATTTTTATTAATATACATATGTATATAGTATTTATACTTTTTGTTATATTTTTTATTATATCAATTTAAACATTGTCATTTAAATTGTTAACAATTTCAACATTGTCGTTTAAATTGTTACACAAAATATTTAAAACATTGTCGTTTTAAAGAAGGAAAAAGTTGGTATACCCATTTAAACATTAAAATGTTAGTATCCTTTTTTCTTATGTAATTTTCAATTATACACTAGGATACTTGGGTATCCTACCGACTGCGTCAGTTATGATATTTAGCTTTTAAGTAAAACCAAATTTATTTAATTTTATTTGTATTCTTATTTATTCAAAGAAATAATAAAGTCTTTTATCAATAGTTCTTATTAATGTTTTAAACTTTAATAAAATTCACACGGTTGTATTTATAACAATTTGTTTTTAATGTTGAACACAATTTTCTTTAAAATAGTTTTAATTATAACAATTCTTATTTTAATACTTTCTGTCCAAACGCCAGATCAATAATGTTTCTTTTCTTTCTATGTAACCGATTTTATAGTTTAATGTAAACGAACAAAAGCAAACATGATCGTTCATGCATGTACGCCTCTGTCTTAGGAATTTCGCGTAGTATTTGGTCGACAATTCTATTAAATTCTGCGGGTGCAGTTTTGATACCAAATGATAGGCGATTCATCCGGAATGTGCCCCTATGTGTAGAGATGGTTTGAATTTCTGCTGACAACTCGTCAACCGGCGCATGCAGATAAGCCTTGTATAAATCAAGGCGACAGAAATACTTTGAATCTTTAAGGCTATTAAAAACTTGGTCTATTTTGCGTATGAGGTAGAGTGTATCCACTAAGCGTTGATTTACCCCTACCTTATAATCGACACATAGCCTCACGCCCCCATCGGGCTTGGGAATAACCACCAAAGGTGATCCCCAATCACTGTCGGCAACCTTCGCAATGATCCCCTTTTCCTCCAGTTCTAGTCCTTTATCTATATTTTCTATCAATGCATACGGAATTTGACGTTCTTTTGTGTAAATAGGGGTTGTATTGTCACCTAGCTTTAAGGAAACTTTATAATTAGGTAAGCATCCAATTTTTTGCTCAAAAACAGAAGCAAACTCAGATTTAAAATCGTCTATTTGATGTAAATTAGTAATTGAATCTGTAACAGCTGGATAGGAGCTTCCTTGGTCTAATTCATTAAGGTCAATACCCAAACGCCGTATCCATGATCTACCTATAAGAGCTGTGTACCCGTCTGGAACGATATAGACATCAACTATTGATGTTTTATTAAATACGACGTGTACGCGGACCTTACCTTCTTTTACTAAAAATTTTGTTGACCGTCTCATTCAGCGAACTTGCAGAATATAATATATAATATAATATTCTTGAATCTATTTTTGGCGCTTCTAGCGCTAACGCCTTCGAGACAATTTCCTCGAATTTCTGTGAACTTGACTGAAGTAACTGTTCTCGAATGTTGTTGTCATTTAAGCTACGAATAAATTGGGCTCTCAAAAAGGTATCTGGAATAGAAATTTTACAATCACAATCAGATACAAACTCGCAATCAGCAAAGTCAGTGCGGAGAAATGCCACAAAGTCTGCCACTGACTGTCCATCATTTTAGTATTTCAAAAGAAATTTATGCTGTGCCACTAAAATATTTTTTTTGGCGCCAAATGGTTTTCCAAAAGTCCTAGTAGTTCGACGTTTTGTTATTCCACAGCTAATTTTGGTGCAGCAAGTGCAGTGATTTTATTGACATATTTAGCACCCATTGAATTTAAAAGCAATTTCGAACAATACTGTTTATTTTGGTCAATGCCCTTCATGTTATTATAATTTGTAAAACGTTGTATGTAATTTCGGTACGATTCCTTTGCCTGATCGAAATTTTCAGAATTGGGAACCAACATTGTGTTCATAGTACTGTTATTACCACTTCGTACTGTACTTGAAGAAGAGACGCCGACTGCTAATCTAGATAACTATTCCGTGAATTGTTGGATATTCATTTTGTAGAATTAATTTATTTTAGTTTTTTACCTCGTCGCCAAAACTGTTGTGTATATAATAATAATTCATTTATTTTATCAAATACATTTCTTATTTTACTAATTACACTTTTATGTATTTATTTATAAATTCAAATGTAGAGCAAGATCAGTGTAATAATAAAAAGAAGAGTTGAGCTGCGTCGACGAAAAGTGTAACGATCCACACCAAAAAAGAAAAAGGGAGAATAATAGCGTGAAGTTAACAACTACTGTTTCAGTGATGTCAATGTATCAAAACTCTAACATTAGTGTAAGTTGACAGTCTAAGCCCGTGAACAACATTGTGAAAAACGCACATTAGTTTAGCCCTGGATATGTGTGAATCCTCCTTTGAATCTGCCGGAACAGCGAAGTTTATCATGCTGTGTGACAATATTTGAGACAATGCTAATTTCATATGCCGTTTTGCTTGCATATGTTTGTGTAATGCTCGCCTTCCTTCATATTTTATATAAATATCAATTTAGCATAATTTGCAAAATGCGGTATAATCATGCAATATTTTGCTTCTTCAATCCATCTATCGCAGATTCCTGTATATCTTCCTTTTTTTGAAGGTCGGGCATCTTCGTTATTTTCCATGGTAAATGGACGACACAAGGCTCAATATATTGTGACAATATTATTTTAAATTGTTAAACGCATATAACATTAAACAATTTAAATTTACTATTCACATCCAAAAATGTACACTTAATTTCAATCAGCTGTTTAATGTAATTTTTTAGTGTTGGCCAACAACAAGCAATAAGTCAGTGATGAGTTAGGGGGAAATTACAAGTGTTGATACTTTTTTGGTTATCGATTGCACTGAATTATTGATATTTGACAAAAAATAAGAATTGGTTTTTGGGTTCGGTGTTTAACAAATGATGATACATTTTTAATATTGAATTTTTTAATTTTAAAAATTAACTGGACAAATTATATTTTATCTTGACACTTGACAGGACCTAAAAAAACTGGACAAACAAGCTCATTTCAGGTCATGTGGCAACCATAACCACAACGGAAAACCAATCCATTTCCCAGTACATAAGCCTCCAGATCTCCTTCTCCTAATTTACTCCGAATAGCTAAGATTTTCTCATCCTTATTCTGAACAATTTGTATATTCAAGTTGACATCGTTATCGTCGATAATTCCAACAATTTCTGCGCGACTAAGTGCATCTACATGTGCCATTAGTTCGTCCCTACGATTCCGAATTCGATAATCAAAATTTACGAATTTTAAAGCCCATCTAGCTATCCTAGGATTTATCAATTTCCTACCTAAAGTCAGCGTAAGCGAATTACAGTTCGTTACTGTTGTGAATGGAATTCCCGCCAAATATACACGGAAACGCCTCAAGGCAAGAGTTTCCAATTCGAAACTATTTCGATACCTCTGTTGACGTGCACTTCGAATAATAAGCAACAGGGTGAAACCTATTGTCCGTCTCCCTCTGCAGGAGTACTCAACCATAACCCTTAGAGCAATCATCCGTATGCAACTCTGTCTCCCCAGGAAGGGTTATATACCGCCAAAACTGGAGCGTTGACCAGTTTGCTTTTCAAGTTCAGAAAAGCAACTGTACATTCGTCCGTCCAATTGAAATTACTCCTCTTCAAACTAGTTGCTATTCTTGACAAATCCGGAACAAACCGACGAAAAAATGAAAATAACCCCAAACAGCGTCAAACTTCCCCATGGTCGGTTGGCATCGGGTATTTCAGAATTGTCTCGATATGGTCGCCACTAGGCCGTATGCCATTTTCATTTACCCTATAACCCAAATAATCCAATTCGCGATATGCGAATTTGCATTTCCCTAAATTTAATTTTAAACCTGCGTCCCTCAGTGCACATAAAACATCAGTTAGAATCCGTAAATGCTCCTCAAACGTCTCCGTGGCTATACTTATGTCGTCCAAATACACAACAATTTTCCATTCATCTATGAATTTTCTCAACACCGTATTCATAAAACGCTGAAATACTGCCCCTGCATTCTTAAGGCCAAATGGCATGTAACAATACTTAAATTGTCCCAATGGGGTAATAAAGGCTGTATATTCAAAACTGAGTCTTCATGTACTGGCACTTGGTGAAAACTGTTCTCAAGATCAAGTGTCGAAAATAAATTTTGTTGTCCAGGTGGTCTAGACAATCCTCGACAATAAGAAGAGGGTAATTATCCTTCAAGGTTATCATATTTAATGAACGGTAGCAAAAGCTTCCGCTGAACCTAATTAGACATCGATTCTATCTTCAGTCCCAATAGCACTTATTATTTGCATCAATTCCTCACATTCGTCATTCTCTTCTCTTAATGATTCCTGTACACAACTTATGGGGCTACCCGTATCGAAAAGAGAAAAAAATTCATTAGTTCAGTGCGGTTATTACGTCTAATAAAGTTAAAACTTACCATTTGGGACGCATCGAGGGGCTCATCATATTTTGCATCGACTAAAGCAACAGTGACATTCTTCTTTATTGGGCAATCTTGGTGGAAATATTCAAATTCGGCGCATACGAAGCATGAATCGGGAACAATTGAAGCAGCGGATTTCCCCATCAGTTGTCTTAGCCGTTTTGTTTGAAATTGCAGCGGTACCTCTCAGCTTATTTACGTCGGTCGCACCCGTTGGCGTCATTATTCATATCGGTCCATACGCTTAATTAGCTCGTCGATATTATTGGTCCCGTATAGACAGGTTACTGCGTTGTTGTTTTCCGGTACGCCATCGATAATTATATCCACCAATTCCTGTTCATCGATATCCGTCGTACTTGCAATTGATTGCATTGAAACCACATAACTCAAACACGATTCGTTTGGTTTCAATGAACGCGAGCGCAGTTGCTGATACACCTGTTGACGCGACATTGATCGTTTGAATGTTTTTATCATATTCAACTTCAGGTTGCCATATTCTATCAGGCCTAAATTTGTGACATATTTTTTGCTGTGCCCTCCAAACGACACCGAACTGCCACACACTTTTCCTTATCAGAATAACCACATAGGTTTGCATAGTCCTCGAACTCTACAAACTATTTCGTTATGCTGTAATTATCATCCTCATTAAATGGTGGTATAGCCGCATCTAGTTCCGCCAGATCAATGCGGCGGATGTTGGGAAGACGCTGCTCGCACTCCTCCAACAGGCGGATTTGTTGCTGAAGTTTTAGCAATTCCAAGCCCATTTTTAAATTTTTTATTTCTTCTTCGGCACTAGCTGTGGCTACAACGTCTGCAGCGGGCTCAGAAACTTGGGTAGTGGATGATCTAACGGCGGGCGTCTCAATGTCTTTGGCAGCGGTGACTTCAAGATATTTAACAGCAGATTTGGCAGCTGAGGCTTCAGCGTCGGCAACGGACTCCGCAACTTGAGCGACGGGTGATGTGACAGCGGGCGTCTCAATATTTTTGGCAGCGGGTACTTCAAGGTATTTAACAGCGGACTTTTTTAGCATCAGGCGGTAAGTACGTCATCATGTCAGCGTCGGATGGCACGTCCAAGGAGTATACGTCTTCCTTACACTCCGCCTAGTTCACAACTCCCTTCTACAGCATACGAAGCTGACTCAACGTGGCAGACTCCGGAAAGTGTACGCCAGCATCAGCAAGTGCCGTCATTAGCGTCGTGCGTCTTGGATGCAAATCCATTGTCATCCGATAGTAACTTTTCGATCCTTTATTAAAAACACTTTTTTATGTTTTACTAAAGGCGTACCCGTTTAATTACTTTTATGAATATCTTTTTTATTTATTTCTTAGCTTATCTTTATTTTACAAACGAGACTTACTTCTTTTTATCTACTTCTACAAAACATGTTTTTTAATGCACTTGGCTGCACTTAGCCAAACGCATGTCATTGCATCAATGCTGCCACATCGTAAATCATTACAATTAATATAATTTTTTTTATCATTGGTTTACCTGCAAATATTTTTAATCCATACGTAATGGAATTTCTCAGCATCTTCTAGTAATATTATTATTACTATTATTTATTCATATAAATCAAAGGGATTAAATCCAAGGATTATATTCATTTAAAGAGCACTAGCTGCTAAGGCCATCAGCTCGAATTACAAATTAGATGAATTATGAACTTTAGGATTATTAAGGGGATACTATATACATATGTACATAAATTTTAATAATTATAGTAAGATTAAATGATCAATTTGGAGTTAATGATGAAGTCATGTATTTTGATGATATTAATGGAGGTTGGTTCTCTGAGGAGGTCAAATCCAGAGAAGTTGCCAAAGAGTTTACGTCTATGGTTTGAGTAAAATGGGCATTCAATTAAGATGTGTTTTATTGTTAGGTGACAGTTGCATCGGTTGCACGTTGGAGGTTGAGCTGGTTGTTTTAAAAGCCATTGATGGGAGAAAATAGTGTGTCCCAAGCGTAGTCTAGAAAACGTTCGAATTTACTGATTGCTGACGGAAGTAGGGTAGATTGGGTTAGGGTGGTGTGGATTAATGATTGAATAGTGGGGATGAATGATTTCCTTCTGATGGAGCCTCAAGTTGATGAAATTTGCGATATGACGGCGAATGTCGTTTTTTCAAGCGCGTTGTCCATTATAACAGGTGCGTAGGAAGCGTATTTAGCGGCAATATCTGCTTTTTCATTACCTGCAATGCCGATATGGCTGGGAATCCAGTGTATTTTTATTATGTTGTTGTCTTTTACAAGAGAGTCTCTGATTTTATTTATTATTATCCACTTATTGTCAAATGGGTTACAAATTGCTTTCAAAACCGAAAGGCTATCTGAGAATATAATGGTTTTAATCTTGTCCCTTTGTAGTAAATTGGTAAATTGCGCAGGATTCCGCTGTGAATACTGATGAGTGTTGGTATAGAGTGCTAAGCAATAGATTCTCACCGGAATCATCTACAACAGCGTAAGCTGGAATGTTGTTTTGGGACTTAGTGCCATCCGCGTTGAAAAAACGCCAACCATTGTTTCTTAAGCAGTCATTACGTTCTGATAGTAAGTTAAGAAAGACGGCCTTTGGGGTCGTAGTTTTATTATATTTGGCAACTGACAAATCGAAACATGAGTCAATAGTTTTCCATGGGGCAGTATTCATGAGGTATTTAAATCTGGAGAGAGGAATGTTTAGATCAGAGCATAATGATAAAGATGAAGCTATTGCAGATTTAATTCGTTTAGGCTTAACGGCAGAAATAATGGAAGAGATTGAGTTGGGATTTGGGAGTTGAGTTGATCGAGGATTGAGTTGGTACTGTTGAGAAGTTTAGGTATTAATCTGGCATTCATTTCGTAAATCCTATCGGTTAGGGAAGGAAGATTGGCTTCATGGAGTATGTTGTCTATGGGAGTTGTCCGGAAAGCGAAGATGCTGGACCTGACGGCTTGATGGTAAATAGGCTTTAATATGTTAATATTTGATTTACTGCTGTTGCCATATAAATAAAGACCGTAGTCCATTTTGTTCAATACTAGAGTTCTAGTGAGGTATATATTTTTTTCCAATAGTATTCCTTTTATTCAATTTAATTCTTAAGAACTATAACATTTTATGAGAATTTACAATAGTATTACAGCAATTATATCTTAGTGGCAATACCTTATAATATACCAATATAATGTTATGTTATCACAGTTTAGGGATAAAAAATTAGGAGTTAAAAACCCTTTATTAATTTTTATAAAAGTTTAATTTAGAAATTTACTGAATGGGTGACAAAAATAGCATCTCTAAAGAGAACTTTCATATTGAAAGTTAAGGATCTGCCTTTGTCTAGTATAAATTTCTAATGAGATCATAAGTTGACTGCTGGCATTGATTTTCAAATGCTGTTGTCAAGTCTGCCATTAGGGCTCTAACTGTTTTGTGACCATAGGTGTTATGTAGTCTATCAGTAGGGAATCACCAGTTCAGATTATGTATTATTTTCAGATTTTTATTTTGAATGATTTGCAGCTTCTTAATGTGGCTTTTTGCTATTTTAGAAAACCAGGCTTGACAACTGTACGTCATTATCGGTCGTATACACATCTTATATAGCATTATCTTATTTTTTAAATTTAGGGCAGATTTTCTGTTTAGAAGAGGGTACAATGCTCTGCCACATTTTATCGCTTTTCCGGTTATGTGGTCAATGTGGTCTTTGAAGTTCAGTTTTTTGTCAAAAATCACTCCTAAGTATTTGACAGAATTCTTTATTTCAATCATATTACCTTGTATTGTTAAAGAAGAGTTGGCGACACGTTTGGGGGATTTGTTGAATGGGAAAATTATTGCCTGTGTTTATTTCTGATTTATTTTTATTTTCCATTTAGTGAAGTATTTATCAGCACATGTTATAGCTTCTTCACTATTGCATTGGACACTTTTCCATTACAATTAAATGCACTATCGTCTGCATAGAAAGCTGCTTCATCCTTTCTTTTAATAGGTATACCTGCAGTAAATATTGAATACAGCGTTGATGATAAAACAGAACCTTGAGTGAGACCCGCTACAAGTTTACGTAGTGTTGAGTAGTTGTTTTCTATGCATACTACAAAAGACCTATCTAATAGGAAATTTTTAATTATTTTTTGTAGCGGAAATCTGAATTTGTTTAGTTTGAATACTAGTCCATCGTGCCATACAGTGTCAAAAGCTTTTTCTATATCCAAAAACACAACGCCTGTGCTTTTTCTGTTTGACTTGTTATTTTCTATTAGATTCACTACTCTGTTTATTTGGTGAATTGTTGAGTGTTCTTTTCTTATGCTTATTGGTCTATAATTACTAGGTAGAGTGTGATTTTTTCCTCGTTTAGGTAACGGTATTGTTTTTGCCCCTTTAAATTCTTTAGGGAAATAGCCATTTACAAAACAGAAATTAAATAATTTAGCGAGAACTTCAAAAACTCTTTCAGGCATTTTCTTTATAAGTGAACATTGTATCATGTCTAGGCCAGGAGCTTTATTACTCTTGAATCTTTTTTGTATCAATTAGTTCAATGCTATTTGTCAAAAAGACTTCAACCGCGTTTATTTCGCTTTAACTCGTTTAAGCATTTTTCTACCTTCTTGTCCATACTTGAAGGATTGTTTAAATGAATGATGTTTTTCAAATTCATTAGCAATTATGTTCACTCCTTCTGCATCGTTTGCAATCTCGTTGCCATTAACAACCAAATTTTGTATTTTAGAGCATTTTTTGTTAAGAGACTTAGCTATCATCCAGAACTTTTTATTACCCGCTGGTAATTTTGAAATGAATGAACTCCATTGGTTATTTCTGTCCTTGTTAATATGGAAATCGATTAATAATCTCAATTGTTTAATTATTGCCATAATTGTCAGCCGTCTAGAGGGATCATAGCATCTTTGCAATTGCCGTTGGTATTTTCTGCGCTCTCTAATCAGTCTGAGACTTAAGACAGATATGCGTTTATGCCATATTTTATATTCTCCAACAGGAATTTTTTCGCCAGCATTTTTTATAATACCTCTCAGCCGGTTGAATTTTAGTTCTATATTATTGATTGTTATATTGTCCTCAAGTAGGTGATTAAGTTCTATTTCTCTATTAATAAAAGCTTTGATTTCGGTCCAATTTGCGAGATGATAAAGATATATTTGAGGTGTTGTACCAGGAATATTTCCACATAAAAAACATGTAAATGGATGATGGTCAGATGATAACGAATTCGGATGAGTTTGCAGGTTAGAAAACAGTAAACTAGAGTTAGACAGAAGTATATCAATTGTTGATGGCGGAGAGGGCGTAGACGTTTGACTAAAACGTGTGAAACTTTGGGGATAGTAGACGTTTGATTGATTTTGGTGGTTATATAAAACATTTCCAGCTGCACTATTAGATAGACAGTTCCAGCTTACGTGCTGAGCATTAAAATCTCCAAATATAAAGAAGTCATTTGATCTGTTAGTCAAAACATCAAGGTCTCTCTTAAAATTTTTAGAATATTTAGGAGAGTATGCAGAAGTTATAACAATAGATCTTCTATTAAGTTCAACAGATATAGATAAATTTTCAATACTATCGGTTGTTTCTGTACCGAGCAACTTATGACTTATGCAATTTCGAATAGCGATTAAGACTCCCCCGCCGAACGTTTGTCGCTCTCTTCTATAGATTTTGTATCCATTAATACAAAATTTATGATGGCTTTTAAGAAAAGTTGCATTTAATAAAACGATATCAATATTATTTTTTCGAATAAATAATTCCAACTAAGTGAGCTATGCCTTGAGCATTCCAGTGCATAACATGAAGCTTATCAAAATATATTGAGTTATATGACATGTCGAAGCATATTTCCTAATACTCTCAATTTGTCTTATTTATTTTTACATTTCTGAAGAGCATCAATTGCTTCAAAATAAATGACTAACAGCTTCTCGTTTGATATGTCATCACTATCTTCACTGTGTCTGTTATATTTCGATATGTCAGAATATAGCATTTTGTGGTGATCAGCGGTCTGTAAACGCGGAGTAGAGGTTGATTGTAATTGAGGAAAATCTTCTTCAAAGTTTCTAAAAATGGGGGCGCTCTTTTCTCTGTGGGGATATGAAGCAGAACCAGAGGTCACTCTCTTGCGAATCTTCAAGTAATCCTATCTACAAGGACATTTGACATCATCAGCTTTGTGATTCACATTTTTGTAGTTTCTTTTTACACAATTAAAACACTTGTATATTACAGGACCTTCATTTTCAGTTTTGCTTAGGTTACACTCCGAGTAGTCATGTTCGCCAGCACATACAGGACAGACCGGTGAGCGGTAACAGTTACTAGTACCATGGCCAAACGTGGAACACTTGGCGCATTGGGTTGGACCTTTGTTTCCTTTAATTGGATTTTTTCATTTTACTGCAATATTGCAAAAGTATCTAATTTTTTGAATTTCTCTCTTAGATATTTGATCTCTATTGAATTCAATCAGATAGATTGCGTCATCAGCAGTGGAGAGTTTAGTTTTTATTTCTTTTGCACTTAAGCATTCTATGTTATGAGAGTATTTAAATTCATCTGTAATAGTTTTGGCGTCCATTTGAGGAAGACCAAACAACACTAGTTTAAATTTTTTCTGGTCCTTGAGTTGGTGAGTAAAAAATCTAATTTGGGCGTCTTTAAGGGTTTTTAAGGCTTCTTCATATAAAGAAACAGTGCTAGATAGAACTTTAGTTCCCACCGACATTCTTTGTAATTTGTATTGCGATCCCATTAATTTATATATGGTAGAAAAACCAGTTGTTTTATCTATTATTATTGGAGGAATCTTAATGTTAGAGATTTTACTATCTTTTCTATACTCATCATGTGTGTCCATGTCAGCTCCGTCATCTAGTAAACTAAAGCGGCTACTCGAAGAAGCTTGGCTAACTGAGCGTTCATCCAGAGGTTTATCTAATTTAAATTTCGGATTATTACCGAAAATCTTTTTTCTTTTCATTTGACCGAATGAAATCAGTTAGAAGTGTAATTAGATTGTACCTTAATTTTACAGAGGAATGTTCTTTTTTTAGAGAAATGAACCACGTGTATTATCAGCTGATACGCGACCTTTTATTTATTTCACAACAATTCGACACAACCGTATATTAAAGTATTAAAATTAGCAAAGCTTTTATTGGACAAATAACGTATTATGTTGACGCGTGAAGTAAGTGGGCTTTTTATTTGAAGGAAGTGGTCTTTCCAGTTCCAGAAAATGTAAGGCCAAGAATTTTCAATTTTGAAACATTTTGGATTGAAGTGTCGTCAATAACTATTGTGTGTGAAGATGAGTCGCAATTGTGCTTTCTGCAAACATGGAATTTTTTTTGTTTTCAAAAGATAAATATTTACGCCGGAATATTCGGTCCAGTTTTTGATATCCAGAAGTATTTTTTGTAGGATTCTATTTGAGTCGTTGTTACTATTTTTTTTGATATTTAGACTAACTTGGACGGCAATTATTTGGTATGTGGAGTTAACTGGTATTAATGTGTGAGGAATGTTGGACTTTATGAAGATTCCAGCACCTTGTTTTGAGGTATTATTATCCGGTGAGTTAACAAAATAACCGGTGTAATTTATTGGCGGAATGGGGTTGAAATTGTAGGGACAGTGTGTTTCCTGTAGCGAAATGAAGCAAGGGTCTATTTCTCCCATGAGTAGTTGAAGATTCTGATAATTATTGCTAAGGCCGTTATTGTAAAACAATAAACTCCATGATAATATATATGAACGCGTATGTACTATATGTGTATTAGTGCGAATTAAGTTTAGAGTAAAAGACGTTTATCAAGATGGAATGGTGAATGATCCATTGATATTTCGTCGGAGTCTCCTTCATCCGATTTCGGGATAAAATAATTATTATTAGCTAATAGAGATTGAGTCAAATTTGAAATAAGTGACTTAAATTTGTCCACGATAGAGATATTCTGTTTTTGGTAGTTATTCTCGGTCGAAATAATGTTCTTTTGTGAATTGAGGTTGTTAAGTTTGTTGATGTTGTTGGTTTGGGCTGATTCTTTAGCGTTAGATTGTGTAATATGCCTTGAGGTAGATGGGGTGTTGACTTTAGGTTGAAGGGGTGTTTGAGTGGGATGGTTTCCTGATACGTTACTTGCTGAAGGTGAGTTTGTATTATCGATAGGTTGCTTGTTGCTGACGGGTTTTTGTAGTGTAAGGGGACCAGAGGCCATTGATGCGTAGGAGTTGTTATGAGCTGTTTGAATGGTATTATTTTCTCTATATTTCTTCCGGGCGTCACCAAGGCTGCAATAATTTCTTGTTTTTATTTTCAATATTTCCTTTAATTGAATGTAACGGGGGCAGTTGTTATCAGCAGATGAATGTTCCCCAGAGCAATTTGTGCAGAGCGTTCGGGTGCACTTTTCGGGATTATGCGGAGGGAGACTACAAGTGGGGCATGTTGTATTGCCGTTGCAGCGGTTTTTGATGTGACCCAATTTTTGGCAATTCTTACATCTCATTTGGTTCGGGATGTAGTGATCCACTTTACATTTGTATCATGTCACATCTACCGACGATAGTGAGAATGATCTTACCAGAAGGTATACGTGAATTACCATATTCACTAGGTTTTGTAAATTTATAGACACTGGTGACACCTTGACTCTTCATTTCTTGCACTATTTCTTGCTCTGAGACATTTATGAGACAAGGTGCGTATATAACGCCTTTGACGAAATTTAACGTATCATGAAATTTGCACGAAATTGGACACAAATTTGCTAGGAATTTGGCTTTTATTAATTTGTCGGCAGCGCGAGTATTGCGAGTGAGGACTGGTAAATTTCCATCATGAAGTGAGGTTATGGATGTGTACTCTGTGGAGATTCATTCTATGCCTTTTATATAGCAAACGGACTTAAAGTAGATAGTGGTTTTTTTGGGTCAGTCGAAGAAATTACAACATATTTTGGGTTACTATTATTATTATTATTGCTTTTCTGCCGAATGGGTAGATCGGGATAATCGGCGAGTTTCTGTTTCTTAGGCCGGCATTCAATATAATCCCCCAGAATGGAGAATCTGTTGCTAGAGAATTTGTCCGGAGGATCCGGAGCCATGGTGTCAATAAAAATGTGCACGAAGTTCTATTGAAGGCTAGGAAGAATCACAAACAAACGCGAGAGAAAAAAATAAAAAATTTAGAAAAATAATAAGTTTAAGGCAAAGTAAGCTGAGAGAAAGTAGCGGTACAGGAAAAACACGTATTCAAAGAAAAGAAACGAAGCGATTCGAAAAAAAAACAACTGTACGCTTTGAAAGCTAGACGATGTCTATCTTTTAGTAATAATAAATTAACGTGATTAGACTACCCTTGTAGTGGAATATTAGGGTCCGATTATATCATTGTTGTCATTTAAACCAAACGTGTTCACACTAATGTCGGGATTGTTCATTTCAAAATCTTTAATTTTATTCGTTGATAGCGGAAAAGTCAAATTTTTAAAATTCAAAACAATACCATTTTTCAACGTGATAATATAATCGCTAATGTTATTAGTTTTATATGATGAGCTTCTATTAAAGTTGATATGAACAGGATACAATGCTGATATAATAGCTCACTTGAATTGAACAATATTGGTCCTTGTGTTGAACATTGATGCACGCATATTTCTTTTGTATTGGGTATGGTAGAGGAATATATATAATAATATAATAATAATACTGTGAACCTTTTATACACTGATATTGATTTGATATTGATTTATATTAATTTCTAACTGTACTATTGAAGTCGCCGTGGTGTAGTAGGTAGTGTGTTGGCTTACTATTCGTAAAGCCCGGGTTCGTATCCCAGGTCAGACATCAAAAATGAAATATGAAAAACAAAAATATTTCTTCGGCGACTTCCTTCTCAGCAGATTTCTGGCAAAAACTCTGAGAGTAAAATAAACTGCCATGAAAAAGTTTCTCAAAATTCTGTCGTTCGGAGTCGACGTTAAACTGTAGGTCCCGCCACTCACGTATAAAATTAACGCACACAACATGAGTGGTGTGAGAAGCTAGGCCGTAATCCTGACTGAAGGGTTGTAATGGCCAATTATGTATGTATGTATGTAACTGTACTATTTTTATTAATGTCCAACCACTATCGCGTTCCTGGTATTCACTAATTTTTTTTGATAATAACATCACATTGTCTATTGTAAATATGTAGAATATCATATGTAGTTGATGATGAGAGATTAATTATAATCATTTTAGTATGATGTGATTTCATTTCGATGCGACATAATTTCTCGCCTTCCTGAATCAGCACGTATTCACAAAATATTTCAAGATTTAATTTTATACCATAATGTTTTCGAATCCGAATTCCTTAACAGTTTAACCGCTTTGAATTTAATTCGCGATAAGAAGTTCTCAGGTATTAAATCCGTTTTGTTATTATTCTATTGATGAGCGCGTAATACATTTTAGAAGTAATGAGGAGTAAATTTAATTATGTATGGACATACATAATTGTCCACTTATGTGTAAAAAGACGCAGACATTGCTGTACATTTCTTTCTTATCAGTTTAAAATTAAAGATTCTTATTGCACAAAAAACAACAATAACACGTTGAGCTATATTTCTATTTCTTCAACATTATATCATACAAAAAATAAAGATAAACAAACATCTAAAATTTTTTATACTTAAAATTAAAAACTATGATATAAATCAAGTGTTTTAAAATTTGTTTACATTACATTAAAAAATATTGGTATTGAACTTGTTCTTAAGCATACAAAATTATAATTACGCGAATTATGTTTAGGGTAAACAATCTTAGTAAAAAACAACTTTTAGCTTTGAACGTCAATCTACTTCTATTTTAATTATAATTTTTGTCTCTTATGTTAACTTTTACAATATTTCACAATTAAATTAAATAAGACAAATAATAGATAATAATAGACTGGTAGGCAGCAGTATATTAAATTAAATAAAACAATTCAGCAATATTACCATTTTAGAGGTCGACATCTAGTGCATTAACCTGCATCCACTTCCGTTCATGGGTAGCATATATGGTAGCGTATACGTAACTCGCGCGATGTTATTGTTTACAACATCAATGTATCATTATCCCACTCTTGACCGTCTGCAAATGTCTCAGCATTTTATCATTACAAGAAAACGATATTGGGGCAATTAATGTTCTTTTGTTAACATATACATTAAGTGGTGTAGAAAACCACCAATTTCTATATTTATTATTTTTACAAAACAAGAACTAGCTGAAATGTATCGCACCTACAACAAACAACATCAACACGTTCAACTATATTTCTATTTCTTCAATATTAAATTCTACAAAAAATAAAATAAACAAAACTCAGCGTCGGCAACAGGAGATAAGAGAACCCTACATAACACGCTCTCACATCATCCGAAGCTCTCACCAGAGATCCATGAGCTTACGGTACCCTACACAGAACAACTCGTTTCAAATCACAAATAAATGCATACTAATTTGAATCCAATTGAAGAGTTTTAAGTGTGGCAAAATAAAAATATTTTGTTAACAAACCAAAAGAATCGTAAGAATTAACAAACAAAATAATAATTTTCAAGTTTCACATCGTCTTCTACAACTGTGCTTATGTTAATGATAATGACTTATTATATTAAATTATCCAAGGCTGTGTTCTGATGGAAACCCTAACTTTTTAGCAAACAATATATTTCCTCTTCTTTTTAATACGTCATATTCATAAGATCCACCATTAATTTCATTACCACGATAGGCTTCTAAATTAAAAGTACTAGAATTTTTATTGCTAATAATTTTGATTTTAGAAATTTCTATAGTCCTGTTTGTTGCATACAGGTAACATGTGTTTTTATTTGCTTATACGAACGTGATCGTCAAGTTTAAATTTGGATCTCCTAAAAATCTATAGAAAATTACTATAAATGGATTTTTTCATTTAAAGCGTGCACTTCGTTTGGTGTTACTTTAATTGTTCGATGAAATTTATTATTACATTTATCCACCAGTTCTTGGTATATATTTATCAATTTGTACGTTTATCAATGTTCTATTAAGTAGTTTAACTATAGATAACTTTAAACAACTATATATAGAATAGCGGTTAATTTGATTAGATTGCATTAAAAGTTCAAGTTGTTTGTAAAAATACTTTCCAACGTTATTCTCTCACCGAATTTTGTAGCCATTCTCAAACATTATAAAATTTCATTTGTGCCACGTATGGGTACATCCTTAACATAATTAATATAAAAGAATAAGAAATTTTTAAATAAGAAAAAATCACTTATTTTCAAAATCTTTAAATTTTTTTTCTAATATTTTCAAAGCTGAAGGGAGAGGAATTTCTAAATTTCAAACATGGTTTAAAATATGTTACTAAACAAACTAACAACTTTTAAGAGAAAAAAAGAAGAAAAAGCAAAACAAAATCAGAAATAAAAAGAGAATGCGATCAAATAAGATCTATAAAATATTAAATTGTACAACATCTATCAAATTTAAATATTATTAAATTAGCAATATATTAAATATTATAAATTGTAATTAAAATATTAAAAACGATTAAATTATTTGTGTTAAAATGAAAACTAAGATAAGAATACAAATGAAAATATGTAAATATTTAAATAATTATAAGAATTTTTGATGAAAGAAAATGATACATTATAATTATAATAAATTAATTTGAATTAACAGTGAGTGTTAATTTTTAAATGGAAAAGTCATATAATATGCTACACAAACGCTTAGATCCAAGTAACTCTATGATTACATTAATAGTTAAGGTACTCTACTTATTATACTTTACTTGCTTACCATATTAACTATATACTATAAAATCTATTACATATCTTATTATGCTATAAACACTATAAATACAATGCAGCAATCAAATTAAACTTTATTTTATTTGCTTGTTTTCGCGTTGGCTTTAAAATAATCATTTCCAAATACAACCATGTATTCTATTTTTGAGAGATTGTTGTATTTACTGCATTGCGTTTATTGTGTTTATAGAATTATACTACATTAGCTCCTATACTACATTTCTATGTTATACTAAGTTAGCCCGTTAAGAATTGTACGGTTTGTAACTGCATTTATATTTGAAAAATATGAGAAAAATATTTTTGAACAAAAATAAAATACTTTACAAGTAACATCCGAATTATAAAGACGTGCTTTTATTTGGATAATTTTACTCAGCACGCTTTTTCCGAGTGTCTATATGTAAGTATGTGTATATGCTGTTTCATATTATCAGAAAGTTTACATAGTAAGTTAATGCGTATATGGTTTGTTGTATTTGAAATACTTCGTTTTGTATCTATGAATTTATATGTTACTATTCATAATTTCATCACAACGAATAGAATTATTTCTTACTTAATTGGTCATTACAACCCTTCAGTCGGAATTACAACCTAGCTTCCCATGTGTAAAGTTTTTGCATGAGTGGCCGGCAGATTTTTAAGATACTGTTCATTGCAATACTAATTTTTATTTGAAAGAAAGTCGCCAAAGATAAATTTTTTTTCATAATTCATTTTGTTTGAAATGTCTGCACTGAGGCTTAAGCCTTGGTCTCATGACTAATAAGCCAACGCAGTACCTACTAGCCTCCTGCAACATTTCTTCATTACATGAATAATAAACCTTGTGTCACTTAGAATACAAAGTTCGAAACACAAATTTACTTATGCACTGGTTATAATTTCTATATGGCTGATAATTTCTACAATCTTATGATTTCTACATTCAGTTATTACGCTAATCCTTTCTATTAAGAAGAAGTAACTAAAGTATTAATAATTAAGGCATAATTTTTCCAATTCTGCATATTCCTGATTGTGAAATGCGTAAATATTCCTATTCCCAACCATTATGATAGGATTTTCTGCAAGAGCATTTTATTTAAGAACTGATCAATCATACATTTTTGCGAACGGTATACAAATATTATCTTCAAGGGTTTGTTGTCAATTCGGAAATTTTGTAAGGAAATTGAAATAAAATCAATAAAATGATCACTTTTGCAATGTTCTATGACAATTTGAAGGTTTTGTTTATATATAATGGTGTCCCACCATATCCATCACTCCTACAACAATGAATGCCTGAGTATCCAGGAATAGAAAAATGCTGCGTTAAATCATCATCAAACAAACTCTTCTGAATCGCAATAACATCCGGTAATTTTGAAAGACTTGCAATTAGCGACATAGAGAAAAAAATTTAAAATATTGGTTTTTATTCTTAAAAAAAATTTAGAGAAAAAGAACAACACATCATGTTAAGGCTGACATATCATTAAGGGGGAGAAGCATATGATTCCTTATCATAATCATCAGTGTCATTACCATGTTGGACAGTATCATTATTTATTGTTGCCCATCGATCTACGTTTCCAGCATTGAGAAGTTTTTGCACTCAGAAGTAATTTATCTACGTGCTCTTCAAGTCTTACTACTAGCGATATGCGTGTTTCACTCTTCTTCTTGCAAACAACGAACAAGTAAACTAAGCAAAAGGTATTTTTCGGCGACTTCCTCTCAGTAGATTTCTGGCAAAAACTCTGAGAGTATATAAAAATTACCATGAAAGAGTGTAGGTCCCACCATGTATATGTATAAAATTAACACATACAATGGGTCAATTCGACCTCCGGGTACTGTACTTGTCTTAATTTGACAAGTACACGTCCTCTAACCTAACCTAAGCTTTTCATAGTCCTAGCTTAATTAAGAAGGTCCAATGTTTCTTTACTGAGAAAATCATTTACAAAGACTCCACTTGAATCTTTGAGTTTATCCTTTGGGTGTTTGTTAGAAAATTTAACAAGGACACTCTTTTTATCACTTGTGCCTTTTTTGTGAAGAAAATAAGCACAATTAATATTTTCAGATCCCATGTTGACACCAACACTTTTTCCCAACTCCAACACGTGTGGCTTCGTCACCAACTTTCAACCCACTCACAATACAATCATTTTTTACGCGAACATCGTTTAAAAATTTTGCTGATTTTAATTCTTTAATTTCTTTTTTCAGTAAAAGATTTTTCTTTTCAACATCATTCAATCATTTTCTATTATCGGCCAAACCCTTTAAAATATCATCATACTGCTGGGACATGAATTGTATTGTTTCTTGTATATTAGCCAATTGGTCAAGCTTATCCAATTTTGTTTTGATTATTTGAAGTTCAGTTTTTATTCTTCCATTATCTGCAAAAATGACAACTAAAAATTTCATCTTGATTATTAACAAAAAACTCAAAGAGTGTAATATTTTGTGACAATTATCACACTCAATAAGGTTGCCTCTATCTTTTATTTGCATTTTACGTTGACCGCAAGAAATGATATTTTTATTAGTAAGGCTTCTGCGACCTTTCCCACTCATACTTCGAAATTTCCACAAACTTCAATATTAGCTTTATATTATTAAATAGAAGAAATAGAAGTTAGTGGAACAATAAGGAGTAGAGGAAAATATGCCAACATTTCAAAAAATGTGGAAGTATCTCGTATAACGTCAGTAAATATAAACACCACTAAAACTATTATTTCGCGATGTAAAAAAAATGACTGCAAACTAGTGGAACTTCCTCGTGGAAAAAATAGGCAAAAAAATTAATTCCCCAAATCCCGCAAAAAATTGAGACGATTGCGGAGAGTGAGCCGGGAATAACTTTGAGAAGTATTCGCAAAAAGTTATTTGAACAATCTAATGTATTAGAATGTTTATTGTCTTTAAAAATGATTAAATCACTTAGAATTTAACGTTGAAATTGACGAGATCCCATATGCAAAAAATATACGTCTATTAACTGCCAGGGCTGCCAATCATGAAAAGGACGGCTACTCTGGGGCAATAGAACCATTATTGTTCCACCGGGTCTCCAAGCCATTCTTTATGCTTTGCATGCTGGACATCCGGGCATCGTCAAAATTAAAGGGTTGGCAATAAGTTATGTGTGGTGGCCAAAAATAGATCAGATAGAAAACACAATTAAACATTGTATGCAATGACTAGAAACTCGGCATGAACAACCGCAAGCAGTGGTTCGCACCTGGGAAACTACCTTGACCGCTTGGTCGCGGCTACATATAGACCTCACCGGGCCATTTAAAGTTAAATTGTTTTTCCTAGTGGTCGATTAGTATTCCAAAGTACACATCGTCAAATCCACGTCATCACAATGTGCAACTAAATCATTGCTATCACTGTTTGCAACTCATGGACTTACTGACGTCAACGTCTCAGATAACGGTACAGCTTTTACTTCAGCCGAATTAGAAAGTTTTATGGAAAACAATTTAATAAGTCATGTAAGACGTGCTCCTTTTCATCCTTTCTTAAATGGACATGTTGAACGTATGGTGCAAACCACAAAAGATTACTTGAACAAAATGCCATCTAATTCAAGCGTTGAGTTGCATCTTGTTCGTTTTGTTTTTAGTCAACACATAAGCCCACATAAGAAACATTTAAAAAATAAGAGCCTGTGTGGATTCGGAATTACGCATCAGGTCAAAAGTGGATACCATCTAACAAAGAATCACAGGCTAGACCCTTGTCTTACAATGTGCGTCTTCAAGATAATCGTATAGTAAAGCGTCATTTAGATCAGATTCGCAGTCGAGCTTCAACCACCACCTGTGAGGCAGGATTTTCCAAGAATTGGAAGAAAAACTTTGTTAACACGAAAGTTTAGGTTTTTTTTTTTCAATAAAAACTACGAAATTTTATTCGATGACGTTTAAAAGTTTTTAAATTTTTTTTATTCGTATGGAAAAGGAATTCGAAAGGATAAATTATATTTTGAAAAAATTTGGCAGTTAATTTGTCTAGTTAATTTTTTTAGATTTAAAAAAAAGCGAACAAATTTAGCGAGAAAAAAATGCAACGCAATGTGTTAAAGGTAAAATTAGGTCAAATATAGTAATCAAAATAACTGTTTAATGACAAATTTGCAAATTGTGAATTTTAAAATAGAAACAGCTGTCTGCAGATATCAAATTTGCGATTATAAGGACTTTTGAAGAAAGACAATTTAATATCAACAAATCAATGGTTTGTCGGATTTCACCGCAATGTCGGCAAACAAATAGCGTAATCGTAATCCACTGCCCGCCAAGACCGTTTAATGGTAAAAATAATAAAAGCTGACGGTCAGAAACCAACAGTAAATGTTATTAACTATGCAAACGAGCAATTAGGGGATTCTATTGTCGTCCACACAGACAGAAACCGATTAAGAGAATAAAATTTATTAGCTAGAAGACCAGCCAAGAAGCCACCAATAAGTATGGTTAATAAAAAAAGACTTGACTTTGCTAGACAGTATCTGCATTGGTCAAAAGAGCAAAGTTATGTAGACCGTCGAATCAAAGTTTAACTTATTCGGCTCTGATGGGTTAAATTACATTCATCGGCCCCCAAAACAAAGGTATTCACAACAATTCTGTAAATTAACAACATTCTGTAACTGAGACAAGACACGGTGTTGAACAGTACATTACATTATTACGGTTTTGGAAATTTGGTACCGATAGACGGGACTTTAAAGCAGTATGGTTATCTCGAAATTATAAACAACCATACCTTTGATTCGAAGTTAAATATCTGGGCCTAATCCTCGATCCCATGCGCTGGATCTATTCTGCGGTCATCGAGCCCAACCTACTATACGGCGTTACCTTCTGGTGGACTGCTCTGGACAAGCTGCACAATGACAGCCTGCTGGACAGAGTCAGAAGGTATGCAGCTATTCGAATCACTGGTGCTCTACGCACCACCCCCACAAAAGCTTTGTTCGCAATGCTCAACTGGCTCCCTTCTGAGCTCCTCGCTAAGCAGGTGGCTAAGTTCACGGCGACGAGACTCAATGTCCTGTCTCGTTGGCGTGCTATCGCTTCTGGTCATTCCTCTATTTTGGGGATCGATCCCGTGGCCCCTTTTGATATTGATTATCTTCCTGTGGAATACTGTTTTGATAGGGGTTTCGACTTCCTGATCCCGAGCAGAATTGACTGGACCCCTGGCATGACCGTTCCACCTGAACTCCTGGATGTCTACACCGACGGCTCCAGACTCGATAACGGGGTGGGCAGTGGAGTATACTCTGGGAAATTGGACCTGAATATCTCACTCCGGTTGCCGGACTACTGCAGCGTGTTCCAGGCGGAGGTAATGGCCATCTGCCGGGCCGAACAGTCGATCCTCGCCTATGGTGTTCCTGTCCCTTTCATCCGTATCTCGATCTACTCCGATAGCCAGGCTGCGATAAAGTATCTGTCGAACGTTGCGGATAATTCCAGGATCGTCAGAGAATGTCGCCGCTGCCTCAATCTCCTTTCTGGGCACCTCGGCGTCACACTGGTCTGGGTTCCCGGACACTGCGATATTCCGGGAAACTGGGCTGGTACACTACTTCTGGAATCTTCCTCAATCAACGTGGGAATGCCACTTACCTCGTTCAAACTGGCGGAAATTCTCTCGGGATGCCAACCGGTCCTGGGTGGGTCAATGAGGAGTCCTGCTCCATCGCTAGGCTCACTTGGCCCACAATGGATAGGAGGCGTACCAACCAGCTACTTGGACTTGGCCGTAATATCATTTCGATCTCAGTGACAATGCTTACAGGCCACTGTGTTATAGGTAGACACGCGGAAAGAATGCGACTCCCATTTAACGACTTCTGCCGTGGATGCAGATCCGCCGAGGAGGAGCAGACTGTCATCCACTTCCTCTGCCAATGCCCATCCCTTGCGGAATGCAGATATAGGTTATTTGGCTCTCCGACCTTTGTCAGCTTGACGGAGCTATCGTCCATTGATATCAAGGACATAGTCTCGTTCATCAGGCATTCTGGCTGGTTTTCCAGCGTGGGGTAGTCGTGCTTTTTGGAAAATGTGCAGCCCTTGCGCTGACCAACTTCCCCTTCTTGGATCGGAGGAACTTGGTCAGTGCAGAGGTTGCGTTCACCTGTGGCATCACAACGGGCCGCTATGCGTGCTCAAGTGAGTTTTTTGGTAAATTAAAGCTACCACGCTAACGTAACACGCCTTTGAGTCCGCAAACAACCTTTTTCCAACCAGTGAATGGAATTTACAGTACGACAATGCCCTTTGCCACAAAGGATGGTTACCTGCCACATTCTTAGTAAACGTAGGGCAGGCTGTTCTTCCATGGCCTTCTCAGAGCCTTGACCTAAACGTTATTGAAAATGTTTGGACTTTCATAAAATATCATAGAACTATAGATAAAAGTCGAAAACGCGAACAGGCTATACAAGAAATTGGTGAAAATTGGTCTAAGTTGACTCCCGAATTTACCCAAAACTTAATTAACTAAATTCCAGAAAGATTACAGGCGGTCATTGATTCAAAAGGCGGTATTACAAAGTACTAGTTAAGTTTGTTAATAAACTATGTAAAAATAAAATAAAAAATTAATTAAAATAAAGATTGCGACCGGACTTAAGTCTTGTGTAAATACTTTTGAAAAGAATAAAACGTGTGTAAATAATTTTAATTTATACTAATTAATTAATTTTATTTATACTAAGAACCGTTATCTTTTCCAATTTTATTTTATTTGCTTCTGCATATTCCAGGCTAGGCAATAGTAAATTTTTTTTTCAAAATTTACTTATAGTAAAAAGTACTGTGAACTTTATTAAGAAAAACGTAAAAATGCTCTTTTGTGTAAATACTTATGACTACCTCTGTATGTATTCTCCTCTTGAAGTGCGTTTAAATTGTTTGGTTATAAGACTCAAAAGACTCAAGACCTTGTGTTGGTTTTCAAATTTTCACAAGAAAATCGGTTATACATCAATTTTTTTATGACTAGATATATAGGATAGGGAGTGAAAATAGACTAAGAAACGAACAACGGTTGCAAACCTTTCAAATTTGTTTTCAAAATTTTTTATGGGAACACGCCGTTACTGACAATAAAGGAAGGTACTAAGCTGTGTTGACTGATTAAAATACTGTTAGAAAATAGGAAACTTTTCAAACAGGCATAAATCAGTCCCAATTCCAAAATTGAAACTCACGAATGGACGTCTCAGCCGTGGACAACATATATAGAAAATAATCATTAAAACCCTAAAAATTATAATTCTAATTTTAAAATTAATATGCATTTTTAAAACTTAAATTACAAATTGTTTACAAACTTAAATTATTAAATAAATAAAATAATCTTAAAATAATCGTCTCTTTATTTTATCTACCTTAGTAGGGGATTCAGCGTCCTTGTTTGGCTTCGGCTCTAGCGACAAAGATTGTTTTTGTTGCTCCTGCTGTAACATATGTTGTTTGAGTTGTTGTTGGAGCTGCTTCTGATATATCTCCGCATAATCGTGTTTGGGGCGGGCAATTTGTCGTCTCAACTTATTCTTGAAAATGGTTTCACGACTGATGGTACGAAAATTATCTGAAGAACACTTATCGGCATTTTGTACTGTTATTGATAAGTTAATGCGTCAGTTGCAACTTTGTGTAGGCTTTGCGCATGAAGCTTGGTTTCCTCCTTCTATGCTCTTCCAAAAACGGATGTTTTTAATTTATCTCTTTTGTATATCTTACTGGACACTCACGATATATCTAGTAGGGTTTCATTTGACTTTCCATACTTAACAAAATCTTCTTTGTTATTACATTGCAGTAAGCCACTCTATTAAAAGAATTTCTGTATGACATAAAAAATTAAATATTAATCCTCAAACATCTTATAATTTATGAACGAAATAAATTTATGACTAAATACAACAGAGTAGTTAGTTTGTTGTGTAACGCTTTTAGAAATTAACTACTAGAGAGCGATGATTGTCTTGTGTGCAAGAAAGTCGCTTGTTAGGCAAATATTTTGTGAAATGAATGGGAACAATAAATTAAAAAAGTGGAAAAACACTGAGATAATATAATGAAATAGGGTTAAGTAATAAAATAGAGGTTTAGAAGCGGTACCTGTCATGCATGCCCTAATAATATACAATCGCTTCTGACAGTTAACCATTTAAAATTTACACTGTTTTAAAGGTCTCGACAAATTTCACTAGACGACGCTACTAGCTCTCTACTGAGCCTTAAATACAACATTGTTAGCAGATTCATGTTGGCTCAATAAGTGATATTCAACAATTTTTTTACTTAATTATTACAAAAAAGGATGTGTTAATGTTGTTTATACTTTTGAACTAAATAAATCTGAAGAAAATATTTTTAATATTAAAAGCTCTGGCTGAAAGAAAACTTTCTGATAGAAATGCCTCAGTATGGCTTTGAGATATCTGATAGATTTAATACGCTGCACTTTCTGTATCCGACAGCAACAAGTTTTAAAAATATAACACAATAAATCCAAGGGACATTGAATGCGACGTTTCAAAAGTCTCTAAAAGTTGAATAAACCTTCCAAATCTTTTTAACCAGTAAGCGTTGTTTTGGAAAAGTTTGCTCGTTCATACAATTCGTATGAAATGGCATGCATACCAAACTAATGGTAAAATAAGTGTTTAATCAGTTATCGATCAGTACTGTCAATTTGGATATATGTATGAGTCCTAATAGGACGGTGAAAGCAATATAATTGTACTTTAATTAAAAAATTATAAATGGCTTAAATCATAGCAGCTAGAAACATAATTTCTTTTCACAACTCCGAGACACATTGAATCCGTAATGCGTAAATTTTATCAATTAACAGGAACGCAATATGTGTATGTCTCAATGAGGTAGCTGTTCCTTTTTTTTGTTCAATCAATGTAACAAAATTTAAGTGTTTTAAATGGTTGTTTACGATATTTTTCCATTCCTTCAATTATAATTTTTCTTTATAAAGCTCTTCAGCATCGTGAAGTGATGCTCTGTTGTACTTTAGACGTTTTTGTTTATTTCTCCTCCAAAAGCAATCATATTGAATGTTGTAACTCTCATAAGAAAGCATAAGGCATAAGCTATCTGCCTGAGATAGAAGAAAAATTTTTTATGAACAATTCTCAGCTAGATTGGGTTTAAGATTAGATTATGGCGGGCAAATTTGAACGGAACTGCCAATAGGTTATATTTCACTTACAAATTTGAATTGATTTATGAGAGAAAATTGATTTAAATTTACTTTAAAAGCGTCAGGCAGTGTTCATTTTCCAAATTTGGAAAAATACTTGAATCTTATTGCAGAAAACTCTCAGTTAAATATAATTTTGTAGGAAAAAAATAAATTTGTTTCTATAACACAGATTCAACTGAAGTTAAAGTACGGTCACATATGGCATTGGGTTACCCCAATTTTGCTTTGTGGTCAGTCTATGCATATTTATTTTCCCATTTTTTGTTTGGAAAATATGTTTGCCATACGACAAACAAATGTTTATATTTTTCATGTGTAGCCAACCAATTTTAATGTATTAAAAACAGAATTTTTCTGTGCATCCTTCTTCTGTTCTGCGCTGAATCCATTTTCGAACCCAAAATTCGTCTTTCTCTTCTTTCTTCGCAAAATATCACTGAAGATCCGCAACACAAAACGAGAAAAGATTCATCTTCAGACGTTGGCACCAATGTCCCCCAGGGGAAGAACATCTTCGGCTTTTTGCACACATAGGACACGAACATCAATAACGTTTGTTAAAAAGAGCGTAAAAATGCACTCAGTTCCCAACATACCAAATGTGTTGAGAATAATATTATATTAAGCTTACCAACACAAGCATTAAGCTTGAAAAAGTGTTAAGAAAATCTTGAAAAATGTTATAGTAACAATTGTAGAAAAATCAAAACAGAACCCTCGTGATAATATTATATATGTAAGATTACTAAAAGCTTATTCTTGCAATTGTAGAATAAGCTTACAAATGTAGTATTATATTAAGTGTTGTATATAAAAGCTTACTCGTCTTAATATTTCATAAGCCTTTCAACATAAATGACAATTGACAATAATAAAAAAAATGTATTTTCTTCAATTTATTGTAAGTTTTTAAGTTTTATAATTGTTTCGGAGCTTAATTCAATTTTTTGCGAATTGAAATTAGGTACGAGTGTCCTTTATAAACTGATCCTCTGTTATTCCAATGGACAATGCTGCACCTATAAATTGTAGATATTTAATAATTATAATATTGTACTTAAAATTTTTTTTTTTCAATTTTTACTTACTTCGTATTGCTTTTGTTGTGCTAAGATTTCGTAAAATTTTCTTTGATTCAGTGCCTTTCCAGCATAACTGTTCTCTTCTCTTCAATTGGGCCGCAATTGGAAACACCAGCACTGAAATCTTCGTCACAATCACTTTTTTTTTGTTTTTTATTATTTAGAAGAAGTTCCATTACTTCTTTTGATTCTCTTTTTATATTTATTTGGCATTTTTATTTTTATGGAACGATTATTTATTACCAGCTTTTTATTTTATTATTTTATTTAGAACAGACGTCCGTCCACGCACTTTAAAAATTTTGTAATAAATTTACAGGCAAAACAATACAAAACAAATTTCATGAAAAAAGTAACGGTAGCGGTTTATAGCTATCGCGTACGTAAAAGAAAGGCAGCATGACTTTAAAAACTATTGAGAATAACAAGTTTTTTCAATCGTCAGATTTCTTTAATCATACTTTAGAAACAGTTGTGATTAACAAAAGTTTCTCAAGCATAGTTGAAAACTGCTTGTGAATTCACATTTTAAAAACATTATTGTAATATTAATAAAATAAAGCTCGAAAAAACTATTATTATAAGCTTATTCTCAAGTTATATTACGGTTTGATTGCTAAATGGTATGTTGGGTTGCTTCTAAAGAAGAAGGTTCATGTCGCTTTTTTAAGACTTCAATTATACACCCAACAAATATTACAGTAGGAGTCACTAATATCAATGAAAAATGATTTCGATTTTTGGAAGAATACTTGCCAAGTTAAATATGATGTCTTTAGGGATTTAGCGCGGTACAATTTTTCAATACTTTCCGCTCACATATACATATTATTGGGGTCATAAGGAGACTTGAAAATATTACTAACGATTTTCCTCTGGGTTAACACATGTCTCTCACAAATACACACACATTTTTATAATGTTCTCTTTGTGCCGACGTCTGTTCATCTTCCATTATGTATGAAAATTGTGTCAAATATTTTTCAAGTGTAACCATACAGCAAACATGTTTTGCCATATTTCTGTGAAAATAAATGTGCGTAGTACGACCACAAAACAAAAGTTTATGGCGCATAGCGTCTCAAGGCTCAGTATAATTTTTTTTATTGAAATCCAGTGAAATTTAGAATTTTTAAGTGTCTCAGCGCTACTAGGGCATTAGAGAGACAAGCTGGCAAAGTTAAAGTTATATAAAAACAATTAACAAAAACTATTTAATACATGCGTAAGTCGCCGTAGTCTAGTAGGTAGTGTGTTGGCTTATTACACGTAAAGTCAGGGTTCGATCCCCAGGCCAGACTTCAAAACAAAATACAAAAATTATTTCTTCGGCGACTTCCTCTCAGATTTCTGGCAAAAACTCTGAGTAAATAAAATTGCCATGAAGAGTTTCTCAAAAATCTGTCGCTCGAAGTCGACTATAAACTGTAGGTCCCGCTACTCATGTATAAAATTAACACACACAACATAAATGGTGTGAGAAACTAGGTCGTAATCCTAACTGGAGGGTTGTAATGACCAATTATGTATGTATAAGTATATAAGAAAAATTAAAAAAATCTTTTATATTAAAAGCATTTCAATACTTTGTAATAAACACAATGGAAAGGAAGAAATTGTGCTACAATATTTTATATGTCGAGGCAAGTTATTATATTTCAGGCTACCAGCGTATTCAACTTTTTGCTTTGTGATTTCTAAGCGACATCTCACACCACGAAGATTATGGCTATTTCTAGTGTTGAAAACAGTCTGGTTTCTTGAAAACCATATCGTATGGTGACCAATTCCATGTAGAGCGTTATAAACATAAATTAAAGTTTTCATTTTATAAACAGATGTCACGTAAAAATGTACGAAAATTCTATTTTTTACAGATTCTTACGTTCCGGGGCTTTAAGCCCCAGTTATGTTACCGTAACGGAATTTAACCGCAACAGTAAGAAACAGCTGATCGTTTTTGTTATGTATAAAGCAATACGAATGGTTATAGAAATCTAATGTAACGTAACCGGAACGTAAGAATCTGTAAAAAATAGAATTTTCTTACATTTTTAAGTGACATCTGTTTAGCAGTGTTAACAACATGTCAATATTAAAAACCACCAAAACTGAAAATTGAATTATAAACAGAATTTACATTTTGTACGTATGTTATGTTTGCCTGTATGTGGAATTCTTTTTAAATAAAACTTCACATATTTTAAAAATGCAAATTAAAATTTATTTCAATATTAACTTTAAGAATTTAAAATAAAAATAAACACTATTTTATTGTTACATTATGTAGATAGTGTTTATTTTTATTTTATATTAGAAAAATATAGTTATCGACTTTTAACTAATTAAAGCGTTCGAAAAGCATTTCAGTTTTATTAGAGAAGATAACTACATTTTAACGTTCGTACAAATTTGGTTTCCGAAATGCATGACCTGTTTCTGTATAATGAAAATTCAATTTTGTGTTTGTGTTTTCCTCAACAAACAAACACAAACTAAATTGAGTGCTTTTGTTTGAGTGAAAGTGAAATTCTTTGGCTTACAGAAACAGTACATAAAACTTTTAACAAGTAGCTTCAAATAAATATAAAATCGTTGAAATGAACCTAAAAACTCTGGAGTGATAACACTGAATTAAAGGAAATCAAAAGACGCCATATTGAAAGTGATAAAGAGAGTGAAAACGAAGTTTTTAAAAATTGGGATTAATATTAAATATGTTTAAAAAACAATAAATAATAAAATAAAAACTCAAACCCCAAAACATGTCTTCCATATCTGCATTTTTTATTTCTTTAATTATTTTATTGTTTTGTTTACCTAAAAACATGATACGTTTTTACGTTCTCTATAATCGCTCTTACATTTTTACGTTCAGTAAACAAAACCTTTGTTTTCACTCCTTATTTCACTTTCAATATTGCGTCTTTTGTTTTTATTTAATTCAGCTGTTACCCAGTGTTATCACTTCAGCGTTTTTGGATTCATTTCAACGATTTGATATTTATTTAAAGGTATTTAATAAAAGTTTTATTTACTGATTATGTAACCCAGACAATTTACTTTCACACAAACAAAAACTAAAATTGAGGGATTTTGATTGTATTTTTCATATAAATAGACAAGCAAGTAAAACCGTTTATCCTACAGAAACAGGTCAGTTATTTCGATAACCAAATTTGTACGAATGTAAAAACGTTTTTATGTTCTCTAGTAAAAGTAAAATGCAAACTGAAATGCTTTTCGAAGGCTTTAGTTAAAAGTCAATAACTATATTTTTCTCATATAAAATAAAAACAAACACTATATATCTACATAATATAATAATAAAATAAATTATAATTTGGGTTTTTAAAATATGTGAAGTTTTATTTAAAGAGAATTCTACATACAAGAAAACAACATACGTACAAAATGTAAATTCTGTTTATAATTTCAATTTTCAGTTATGGTGGTTTTTAATATTGACATGTTGTTAACACTGCTAAACAGATGTCACTTAAAAATGTAAAGCCGAAAGTCCATACAATCCTTTTCATGCGCCTTGCGAATCTTGCTTTCTATGCCGATTTTATTGCAAGTTACACACCATGCGTTTATGCGACTGGTTTTTTGTTTTGATCAGCTGTTGTGGTAAACAACAAACAAGTGAACAAGAACATTTTTGGGAAAAATAGAAAATCAAATTGTAATTTTAAAAGAATTTATGGCATTAATTACAAATTTATGAGTTTACATATGTGATATTTTGACATTTGAAAAACGCTCATAACATAAAAGGACAGGCCAATTTAGAGGGAGAAAAAATGTTATAAGTTTTGCGAGGCAAATGTGTTAGAAGCAACAGATATACAGAGTGAAAACTGGCGGTTAAAGTAGAAAAACTAAATGTAAATAAACATTTATTTTGTATTAAAAAAGGGAAAATTTGGAATATTTTTTAATTTCTTCAATGAAAAGTTTAAAGATTCTTAAATATTTAAATATTAATCGAAATGTGGGTGAATTTCGGTCACAATGAGTATAGTTTCTTGAGCAAGAGGTAATTAAGAAGCTAAATATTATGAGATGAAAATAAGACGTACTGCTCATAAAAAATTTTTCTTGCTGAAAGTTGCCAAAATTTGTTAATTTCTTGGAAGGAAAAATTAAAAATTGTTATTAGTTGTTTTTATTATTAATAGTTTTACACAAAAATTACATTGTATTGTGCTATTAAGGCCTACGAAAATCCTCAAAAGAACACAAGACGAGTGTTTTCAGTTAATTTATCCTCCATTTTTCTTGTTTACAAATTAATAAATTCAAAATAGATGACACTCAGTACATAAAAACAATCATATATACATATGTATAAACAATCATCATATACATATTTTGTTCATGAAAGAAATTTGTTAAAAAATGTATTTTAATGTATTTTCCTCTTAAATTAGTAATAAACTTTATTATAAAATATGTTTTTATTAATATTTATATAATGCAAATAAAGAAAAATGCGAAAATATGCACTATTTAAACATATTTATAGAAACCATTCACAATAGTATATAATTTGGCATGCCAAGTTTAAAAAACTGCTGACACTTTCGAACACTGCATTAGTCGCATAGAAAAGTAGAAAGTAATTCTACTTTCTATGCGTCTATGCAAACTATGCTTTTTCTTCTGTAACTTGTCACAATCAAATACACTGATTCTACTTTTTCGGTATACGCATGTAATGCAAAACACATGGTATGGACTTTCGGCTTAAGAAAATAAATTTTTTTACAGATTCTTGTTCCGGTTACATTACATTACATTTCTATAACCATTTGTTTCTTACTTTTGCGGTTACATTCGGTTAATGTAGATTACCTGAGCCTTAATGCTTAGCACAGCAACACTTAAAAATTAAAGCTTTAAACTGCATTGTATTGTTGTTGTGAACAGCGCTGCCAAATTTGACGATTTATCGTCATTTCGACGATTTTTTAAGTCAAATTTGTTAAAATGACGATTTACGATTTACGGACAAAAATTACGATTTTTTAAAAGCAAAACATATGGTAACCTTTTTTTCCTAAAATTCAAATTTTGTAAGTCCCCTTTTGCAATGTAGAACATGTATGCTATTTTTTGTGTGAAAAGGGAAGATAAAAGTATACTGTATACAGTTTTTTCCATAACATAGTAACCTGTAAAATTTTTTCAGTTGAAGAAACACACAGGATAAGTTAGGTACAAGTTTATCTGAAAGAAAAAAAATACACTTACATATACACCCAAACCTTTTTTTACACGGTAGATACGTTCCAGTGGATACCGTGTAATATATATAATTACATTTCAAACAGCCCTAAAAGAAATAATCAATTTCAACAAATTCAATCTTTATTGGAATTCAAACCGAAAAACTTCTTCATCCTTCACAGACCAGGTGGCTTTCACGGAATCAGTTGTTAACCGTTTACTTGAACTTTTCGAGCCACTAAAAATTTATTTTGGATTCGCGGTCAATATTGATCTTATAGACACAGCCGAAGACATACGAAATAATTTGAATGGTATTCACCAGTTATATTTTTATTTTTTAAAGTATATTCTTCGTCTTATAAACAATGTCAACAAACTTTTTCAAAGTGTAAGTGTACAAATCCAAAATATATACAGTGAGTTGTCCAGATTGTTAAAAACCGTTTTATCAAATTTTGTGAAAGAAGAGTATTTGGTTAATTTTGAAATCCAAAGTTTTAATAACGAAGACATATTTTTAAATAAAGATGAAGTGTATCTTGGCATTTACGTGAAGGAGAACCAATCTAGTTTAAATATTGAATATAGTCAATATAATATATTTGTTGAATTTTGCGTCCAATTTTATATTGGCGGTAAACTTTTAGAAGGATTAAACTCCTTTGAACCAAGCGTTGCTTTAAACAAAAAAAAAATGATTCAATTTTACAATTGGCCAAACTTTTTCAAAATGTATTAAATGTTAAAGGATATCAAGAACTTGATAATGAAGTTCGAGAATTACGTAATATGAAATTCACCGAGCTCGACACATTGGCGTTTTGGGAAAATGTTTCTAATTCAAACAGAGTCAATAATGCAAAGGTTTTCCCAATTTTAACACAATTTGTTTCGAGTATAATGGCACTACCACATTCGTCCGCCAACGTTGAAAGAATTTTTAATATTGTAAATTTAAATAAAACAAAAACCAGAAATGCTTTGATTTCTTCAACATTACAAGGAATATTGTTTTCAAAAGATTATCTTAAGTTGAGTAATTCCCAGTGTTTTAATATAGCCATTAAAAATGACTAATTAAAAAATGTCAAACAGAAATGTACCAGAGTAAAGTCACATAATATTAAATAATAACTTTATTTACATTTAACTAAAATAGAAATATTTAAAGAGTTAATAATTTTTTTTGGTATTTTTGTCTTGACGATTTTTTTAAATTGACGATTTCTCAAAAAAAAAAGTTGGCAGCACTGGTTGTGAAAAAGAAAAGATAAAACATATGTTTTAGGAAATTTAGGTAGCGAAAATCAAAAATATTTTGATATTCTTTAAACTCTTCTCAGTCTGCACGTGTGAGTACAGTTTTATCAGCACATTAACAAAAAACCATTTTGCATTTATTTAAAAAAATGTAAAACTTTAAAGCAGTTTACGAAGTGCATCCGAACTATATGGACGTGTTTTTTCACTCTGCACGCGCCGGGTTAAAAAAGTATTAAAATTAAAAGAAAAGAGGCCTTCCAGGTTTTAAAACTTTAATTTATTAAAATCGATAGAGTGGAGCCTCCTCGGATTGGAAAAAAAAAACTTTAAAGTGATTAAAATCAAAAAGTAAACCAATATTATAAAAAAATTGTATAAAAAAGAAATACGCAAACTTAAACTAAATCAACTGAATAAAAATAAAATATCAGTATGAAAATAAAATATAAAAAAGAAAAACAAAATTTAAAATAAGTGTAACCAACACAGCATAACAACGAAATAAACAACAATACGAAAAATTCGAAAACCACAAAAAAAAAATACCAACGATTAGATGCAAAATAACTACAATCAAAGGGTATACAATATATTTGTGGCATTATACAATAATAGCTTAAGCCGAAATTTCGAGTTTACAGATATTTATGGGTTTGTGTAAAATAAATTGAGTTTGTAAAATATAAATGCGTATAGTTTTATTAATAATGACATTTTATACATGAAATTTAGCTGAGTGATAGATCTTGAAGAAGAGAATGGGAATATGTAATAAAATGAAAAAAACACGTGTAGGTCAGCTTAAGCCATTATCATTTATTTTTACGGATATGTATAGAGTGTGCATGTTATAAAAGGTTTAAAATACTTTTTCTTTACATTTTCTGATGCGGGGGGTAAGATCAGAGAAAATTTAGGCTTTACTCTCAGAGAAATAACTTCATTGAAATATTTTTTTTACAAAATCATCAAAATCGTTTGACGACGATAAACTGATTCATCAATTTAGTGCTTCATAAGGGACTAAAAAAGACTCATTTAAAGAACAAAAAAACTGGGAAAATGTACGGAATCAGGTTAAACATGTTGCAACTCCTTTTGTAAAAATTCACATCATATTTTTTCTCTGTCGTTACTTAAGCCGAAGGTTCATACCTTTGAAGCCTTTTGTACTCCTTAGTAGAACAATACAATGTAATTTTTGTGTAAAACTATTAATAAATAATAAAAACAATTAATAACAATAACAATTTTTAACTTTTTCTTTCAAGAAATTAAAAAATATTGGAAACTTTCAGCAAGAAAATTTTTTTTTATGAGCAGTACATCTTATTTTGATCTTGTAATATTTAGCTTCTTAATTACCTCTTGCACAAGAAACTATATTCATTGTGACCGAAAATCACACACATTTCGATTAATATTTAAATATTTAAGAATCTTTAAACTTTTCATTGAAGAAATTAAAAAATATTCCAAATTTTCCCTTTTTTAACACAAAATAAATGTTTATTTACATTTAGTTTTTCTACTTTAACCGTCAGTTTTCACTCTGTATATCTGTTGCTTCTAACACATTTGATTCGCAAACCATTATTACATTTTTTTCTCCTCTAAATTGGCCTATGTTTTTATGTTATGAAGGTTTTTCATCTGTCAAAAGTTTCGTATCTGCATGCCTGTGGTATGGACTTTCGGCTTAAATAATGAAATAGAACTACTTTGTTCATATAGGGGTTGTTTTTTGTTTGTGATTTTTGAAAACTCAATACGATTATGATTTTTGTATTTTAGTTTTTTACTTTTCATTGCAGTAAACAATCAATTGCTATTGTGATCGCATAGAATTAACATTGTGCCAAGTGTTTTGAGCAGAAAGTGAAAAGAATTATAAGAAAGAAAAAAAGAAGCAATTTACTCTAAAACCATGAAAAATAAAAAAGGAAAAATTAAAAGAAAGACAAGTTTATTTTGAAAAACTATGATTTTTAATTAAAACGGATATTTGTTAATGTGGAGAGAAAAAGAAACCTAAGTAAATACTGGACAAAGAAATAAAATACAAATGACAATAAAGTGTTTGAGTTTTTTTTTTATTTAAACAAATAAAAAGAAATGATAATAAAGTACAATGTTAAAGTGTGACCCGAGTGTTTCAAGCAAAGGCAAACAAACCTATGTCGGTAATATTTGTTTTGCTTAGCACAGCAACACATTAAAATTGAACATTCAAACTGCATTGTATTCTTGTTGTGAAGGAGGAAAGAACATATGATTTATGCAACGCATGTAGTGAAAATCAAAAGTATTTTGATATTCTTCAAACTCTTCTCAGGCTATACATATGAATACAGTTTACCAACACATTAACAAGAACGGCGATTTTGATACATTGTTTGTGTTAAGAAAGAGAAAAATATAGAGTAAGCAAAACAGAAACACACTGAAAGTTCAGTAACATAAACAACAGTGATAATTACAACAACTGAAATACTGGGAAAATAAATCAAAGACGAGCAAAAATCTTCAGAACGAAAACAATTTTTTCTTTTTGTTAAAATAACTTTAAAAAGAAAATAAGCACAATTTTGAAAAGGAAGAGAAATTGTAATGGTGCGGTTGGATCGAAAAGAAGAAAAGTAGAGTGATGAAGAAAATAAAAAGTGCAATTTATTCAAAAATAAAAATATCCAAAAACGGAAGTATTAAAGCAAAAAGAACGAACTCAAGAACATTTATGTAGAACGTTTTTTTTTAAGCCTAATAGGTGTAGAATAAAAATGTGTTCTTAAGTGTTATTAAGACGAAGAGAAAAAACTAAAAACAATAATGAACACCAGATTACCTATAAAATTGTTTTTATTATTAATTTATTTTATTAATAAGAATAACAGAAGTAAATGTTTGACAAAGTACAGCTTTGAAAAGAAAAAATGAACTGGAAAAGTATTATTAGAACGAAGAAGAGTAAAAAACTGGGATATTAAAAATAACTAACAAATATAAGAACTTTTATGAAAATAAAACAAATTAAAGAAAACAAAAAGAAGCCATATCTGCAATAGAGACGAAACTAGAAATCAGCGAGTGCCAGTTATAAGCTACTTAATTGGAATCATGTTCGAGAATGGTAAATAGGAGTAAGGACAATTCATAAAAATATATTTTTATTTAAATTAAATATAGTATACATAGTTCTATGATATAATAAATAATAATTAATTATATAAGAAAAAAATTATTGGAAATTTCATAATTATATTATTATATTTACAAACAAATAATATTTATATAAAATTTCTAATATTATATATATTATATAGTATACCAGCATAACAAATTTCATTACCTATCATAATAATTATTAATTATTTTTTCTTCTGATGTTGCTTTGATTTTTTCGTATGCATCGGTTTATTTTAATATCACACTTCTTTCGAAATTCTATTTTCTAAGAGAAGAAAAGAACGATAGGAACAAAACTTATATTTTACGGAAAGTTATTAATAATACTACAGTAGTTTTGACTTACCTGCACAACTAACTTTTGCAAGAATTATTGTGCAGATAAGCCAAAAATGCAGCTAAATTACCTGTTGTTATTTTAAGAACCTTTTATTGAGTAATAGTAAAAAAATATACATACAAGATATGTAAAAATACGTTATTCACAAAGTTGGAATATATAGTAATAACAAACAGTGGTGTTACAAAAAAGAAATTTCATGTTTACAGAGTTCACAAAGATCAATTTCATTATTCTAACACCCCTTCTCAATATTAAAAATATTGCATACTAAAAAATTTAACTTTCAAAAAAAACTTCACAAATATTAATTAAATTAAACCGATTGAATCAACAAAATTCATTAATTTAACTCTCCGAAGAGGCTTGGTTAAAATATCAGCTAACATAAAATTTGTAGGGCAATAAATAAATGAAACTTTTCCAGATGTATATAGATCGCGAATAAAATAATACTTAACATCAATATGTTTGCGCCTTGGCGTAATATTCTCATCCTCAAGCATCTTCAGACAGCTTTGATTATCTTTACCAATTATAGGCCGCAATACCTCTATACCAAATTCTCCAAGTAATTGGGTAATCCATAGCAGTTCCTGGGATGTTTCAGCAAGAGCCCCAAATTCGGCCTCTGTGGATGACAAAGTTACATTTGTCTGCCTTCTACTTGCATAGCTAATAACGGCATCGCCAAGTTTAAAGATAAAACCACTTGTCGATTTTCGACTATTCATGTCACCTGCCCAGTCGGCATCAGCAAACCCTTTGAGCTGTAAAATGAACTTCGAACCCACACACAATTTTAAACTCTTAGTGCCTCTCAGGTATTTAAGAATCTCTTAACCTGTGTCCAGTCCTCTACAGTTGGGCCACTTATCTTTCTGGATACTACAGATACGGCTAGAGCAATATCAGGTCAATTGTTGTTCGATATATACAGTAATGAATCAATTGTTTTGCGAAACTTATTATTGTCTTCAAGTAAATTCTTTGAATTGTGTTTTAAATAACCAGAATCTATTGGTAGAGGTGAAGTTTTTGCATCTTGAAGATTGAATTCTTTGAAAATTTTGTCAATGTGCTCTTCTTGAGACAGATAATATAAACCAGACTCGGACCTAACTCGTATTCCCAAATAAAGTTTTACATCACCAAACTCTGTTATTTCAAAATGTTATTTAAGGATTTGGTCATTCGATTTTGAAGCAACAATGATGTCATCGACATAATTTAGTACAAATGTTGTTGAATCACCTTCACCCTTTGTATACAGAACGGGTGCCACCTTCCCTTCTGAATCCCGAATCCACCAAAATTCTATTTATTCGGAGATTCCAACATCGTGCCGATTGTTTCAGGCCATACAAACTGTGATTCAACTTACAGACCAAACCCTCTTCTCCCGGCATAACAAAACCTTCCGGTTGTTGCATATAAATTTCAGAATTCAACTCACCGTATACAAATGCCGTCTTTACATCAATATGACAAACTCTCATCTTCCTATTGATCGCTATTGCTAATAAAGTTCGGAATGATGCTTGCTTTACTACGGGTGCAAAAATTTCATCATAATTTTCCCCATACTTCTGCGTTAAACTTCTCGCAACCAGTCTGGCCCTGTAGTTTTTCACACCATCAGCGGTTTGTTTTGTCTTAAAGACCCATTTGCAGCCGATTTTACAACCTTCGGGTAGCTCTACCAAGTCCCAGGTTCGGTTATTTTCAAGTGCTTCCATTTCTTCTTTCACAGCGTTTAACCACTTTTTGTTGTCAGATCTTGATACAGCTTCATTATAAGCACAAAACACAATTATAAGTTACAGGGTCTTCATTGAAGCAGACTTTGTATCCGTATTTTTGAGGAGGTACACCTTTGTTTATTCTTGAAGGAGTTCTCGGTTCAATTTTAGAGTCACATTGAGTTTCAGAATCGGATAATGGTAAGAACTCTTCAACTGACATAAAACCATAAAAATCGTCCGAGCTCATTACATCCACATTTTCATCTAGCTCTTCTGATGTTTGCGACAAAACGACATTAGGCTTGGTTTCTGACAAAGAAATTCTGCAGATTCTAATATCTTCACATTACGGCTAATAGTAATCTTATTAGTTCTGCAGTCCAATAATCGAAAACAATTTGATTTGTCAGGATAACCGACTAAACGACATTTAACTGCTACTTCGTCTAGCTTTCCGCGCCTTTGCTTGTTTATATGACCAAATGCAAACGAACAGAAAACGTAAATGTGGCTCAAATCCGGAGGCTTGCCGTACCCTAGCTCGAACGGTGTTACTTCAACAGCAGATGACAACATACGGTTCTGGATATAATTCGCGTTATTTACAGCTTCAGCCCAAAATTTTATATTCATGTCTGCATCGTAAAACATACACCTGGTCATCTCCATTAAGCTACGGTTTTTTCGCTCCGCTATGCCATTCTGTTTAGGCGTATAAGGGCATGTAAATTGTTGAATAATACCTTTGGTTTTTAAAAATTTTTGAATCTTCTTACTCTAAAATTTGCCACCACGGTCGCTCCTAAAAAAAAAAAAATTCGGTTTGTGCAACAATTTTTTTTATTTTATCAAGTGCCATATCTTTCGATGGGATAAAATAAACTTTACAAAAACGGCTGTAATCATCTATCATCGTTAAAAAATATTTGTTGCCACCGGGGGTTTGATTTTGCATTGGACCACACAAATAGCAATGTACGAGCTCTAAAATTTATTTTGCTCTAGATTCGGATGCCTTCTGAAATGGATAACGTGTTAACTTGGCTTTTAAACATATCTCGCAAGTTACCTTACATTCGTTTATAAAAATACAGATACGGTTTATAAAATACAGATACAGATCTTATAGCATTTATATTTCTTTGGCCAAAACGCCTGTGCTAAACATGAATAATTATTGCGACAATTTAAAATTTTATTTGCCCTTTGACTATGGTTCAGCACAAATAAATTGTTTTTCAATGATGCCTTTGCGCAGATATAATTATTTTCAGAGATTGAACAACCATCATCTTTAGAGCGAACATCAAATCCTTCACTCGTTAATTTATGGACAGACAGCAAACTTCTATCTAATACGGGAATAAACAGCACATTACGAACACGAATTTTATTATCCTCACATAATAATATGCAATCACCTATGCCTTTTGATTTTAATTTTGTACCATCAGCTAAATAAACTACTTCACTTTCAAGTTCGTTCATGTTCGTAAAATATTTTGCTTCGCAGCTCATATGGCACGTAGCCGCTGAATCGACGAACCAATCGCCGTTCGATTTTGCATTACTGACACCGAAACAAATATTAATATTATCCTTACCCTTGGCAATATTGGCGCGATTGTCGTTGGCCCTTTGCTGTTTTTGTGGCTTATTGTTTAGGCAGTTCCTCTTGAAATAGCCAGGTTTGTCACACTGAAAACACTTTGGACGGACATTTTTCTTTTGGACTTTAAACGTGCTTTCAATTTTGCTTTCGGCACCAGTATTTCGTTGAAATTCTTGAAGCAGTTTCTCCTTTACCAGGTCAATCGTGAGATCGGCCTCAAGGTCGCATTTCCAATGATGATATTAATGGGTTGTAGGCTTTAGGCAGTGTTCCCAATAAAAATGCAACAGCCTTATAATGCTCTGTTGTTTCACCCTAACCCCTATACATTTGTCTCAAAAGACTGACCTTATTAATTATCTTAGACTTCTCATGATGCTTCTTCAACGTGTCTTAAAATTCTTTGGCAGTTTTCAGTTGCTTTATGAGTACTTTTTGCGATTCCTCCACAGCCAAACCAATAGTGGCTCTTACCTTACCATCACGAGCAAGCCACTTCTCATCCTGTACCGCAGGAACAGCAACAACAACATCCCACAGCTCTATTTCCAACAGCAACAGCTCCATGTTGAATTTCCAACCATGATAGTTGGAATTACATAATTTTGGGAATTGTACACCCACTGTTTTCATTTCAATTTTCGTTCCACCAAAGAAATCGCTCAATAAAAAAAATTTATTTCGCGGCACTGGGCCCATAACCTGTTGTTATTTTATGAACCTTTTATTGAGTAATAGTAAAAAATATACATATAAGATATGTAAAAATACGTTATTTTTTTGTTTTTGTATTTTTATTATAATTACTACAAATAAACAAAATAATAGTATAAATAGCTTATAACTATACACTGTCCCATAAACGAGCTCTCTAGTATAATACAAATAGGTATAAATATATACAGTATATACATTTTTTTAAAATTAATATTTTTTTTATATGTACAAGATTATATCTGTTTTTAATAACAAATGTTTCATAATGAAAAATTATTCAAAAAACCTTACAGTAAGAATTATTATAATAAAAGTGTCAGGAATTAAAAGAGAAAAAAGAAATTACGGTATTTAACTAAGCCACCAGTCTTTACTAATATTTAAATTTGGAAATATATTCTTATCATCATAATCTTCTATTCTCAGCTGTCAGATGATTACTAGAGATAGCTTTAACATTTGCCCTTCTATATTTGAAAAAATATAGGGACACCTGTGTGGTTTCGTATAAAACCGTTCTTATCCAGGTACACGAATGCTTCAGGAGGAACGTAACCACTTTGCAGTGTTTTGGATATATATTCGTCGTTGGCATAATAGGGAGCCATTATTAGGTTATTTTCGTCATGGTGACAACAAGATCTAATATGATTTATAATAAGATGTATGATGAAATTATTAATTCGGCTAATTTTGGCAGCATTGTATAGTCTCGAATTACATATATATTTCGTAAATTCACTACTTGGGGATCTGTATAATGAAGTAAATGCTCTTAGGCATCTTCTTTCGAATTTACGTATTTTTTCCATATAGGAAGGAGTAATATTAAACCAAATTTGGCAACCGTATGTTAAAATTGGACGTATTAAGGTTTGATACATGAGAAGCTTGATATCCGGTTTAATGTGTTTAGAAAAAAATAAGTTTTTGTACATAAAATAAGCATTTCTGGCTTTTTTAATTTGTATGTTGACATGTTCATTAAAGTAGAGAAATTTGTCCAAATGGATTCCTGGGTACTTTACCGTTTGTTTATTAGGTATATTGTTACTGGATTGAATGCCGAAGGATTTCCAGTTGCGCCTTATGTTATAGTTATACTTTCCAACAGGAGGACGGAATAGTGTAGTTTCACATTTGTCTACGTTTAATTTCATTTTCCAATCATTAGCGTATTTTTCTACAATATTAAAATTGTTTTGTAATTTCATATTTATTTCTTGTATTTTGTTCTCAGGATAATATATTATAATATCATCTTCGAAACCAATAATATTATCAACACTCTTTAAAAGGTCATGTATAAATATATTAAAAAGTATAGGAGCATTAACTGTCCCCTGTTGTAACCCATTAACTATAATAAATCTCCTACTACTAACTTCTATTCTGTTGCAAACGACAAACGGTTTATTGGATAACATGTTATGAATTAAAATTATCAAATGAAGTGGGAATTTATATTTTAGAAGTTTATATATTAGACCAGGAATCCAAATGTTATCGAAAGTCTTTTCAAAATCGACAAGGCATGCCCCTGTACAGAAAGATTTATTTAAATTCCAATTAATATCAGGTGTCAAAAGATGTATTCCATGTATTGTAGAGTGTATATACTTAAAACGGAATTGTCTATCGTTAATCAGATTATAATTCTGACAAAAATTTAGGATATTAATATTTATGCAAATTTCAAAGATTTTACTTATATTCCAGAGAAATCTCAGATTTTTCGGATTGCTTGTGTCCTTATCTTTTTTGGGCAATACTACAACTTTAGTAATCAAGTATTAATACATCAGGGAATTCTTTAATACTATATTTGGAATGGAATCAACACAAGAAAATAATTTATTTCTTAAATTTTTAAAAATATAGAAAATTTTTTCCTGTGTAATAAAAAAGTTCTCTGATTGTGATGCACTTTTGTCTGAATTAAAGGTCGTAAGGCATGACTGGTTACATTCATAACTAGATTTTTCTGTTAAAATCTGTTGAAACGATTGTCAACATCAACCTGTAAATTATTATTCTGATCAATCTCTTTAAATGAATGGGTCTTTTCGAGAGATGCTCCTATTACATCTAAAATTTGCTGCTGTTCTCTTATAACGAACTTCTCATTATCGCGCTCTGTAGTGAGGGGATTTATGCCAACATAAGTTAATAGGTTTTCTTCTTCGTGATTAATTTTTGCCAAATCTATATCTACTGACAGCTTAGGTTTAAATAATTTCATTACTTCACTAAACATATGTGAAGAATATGCTTCTTTATTATAGTTAAAATTCTCCTTTTTTCCGTATGTAGTTTCTTTATAATTGGATTTACAAATTTATTTATTGTGTCACTATTTTTCAATTTTGGTACAATTTTATTGGTAGAATCTATAATGATATCTTTTAATTTATTTAAATAATAATCAATTTCAGAGTTTGAGAGATCTCTTGTGACAGGAATGGGATCAGTGTTTTTGTGTAAATTTAAAATATATTTTTTTAATTTGTTCCAATTAGTTTTTTTATAATTAAATTGAGATTTGGGCGAATTAACAACAAAATGAAAGGGGTGATCATTTGTATCATTTAAAAGTTCAATTAGTAAGGCGTTATGATCACTATCGTAATCGAGGGATTTAAGGGAATTAATAGTATTATTAACTCTGAGAAAAGAGAGACGCGAGTCTGCTAAACACAAATCTAAATACGAACCACATCTTGGATAAGAGGGGGTGGTAGACGCATAAAGCCTACATTTAAAATGTATTTCGTTGTTCTCCATCCATTCTTTGAAGGAATTACCATTAGTATTGGTTACTTTATTGCCCCAATCGGAATGTTTACAATTAAAGTTACCCGCCATTACATAATATATATTTGGATTTTGTAAATTCAGAGATTTAAAAACAGAGTTTAGATCAGGTAAAAAAAAGTTGCTGTTATTACCTGAGGGATAGTAAGAGGATATAATATATAGAGTTTTATTAGTCAGTAGCGGTATTTTTATAATGCACACTTCCAGACACGTAAGTGAATTGCCAATGATATGTGTGCAGTTTTTGAATTTTATATCTTTTTTTATTAAAATAGCAGTACCACCACCTTTAGAGGCATTAGGCCTATCTTTACGAATTAAATCGTAATTTTCGAAAAATAATTTATGCTTCGAATTTAGTTTTGTTTCATTTAGCAAAACCATATCTGGATTATGCAAATTTATAAAATTTAATAACTCATATCTTCTACTAAGTTTTATAAAAGAATTAACATTAATTTCAATTATTTTAAGGTTTTTTACAGTTGATTCATCCATTTTAATCCAACATTGAAAATATTGTATCTATTCTACTTGTCTGTAGTTGTAACTGTTTATTTAGATTTATTAATTGGTTAGCTAAATTCTGAATGGTATTGTTCATTTGTTCCAACATTTGTTGAATGGAGTTAGACCTGTCTATATTTTGTTGATTGTTCTTCAAAACGTTTGCAAAACTCATAGAAGATGTAACAGTTAATGGTTTGTTCGCTGTTCTTTTTTCAGACAAACTTTGTTTTTTGGCTCGGAGCCTTTGCTGTATCTCCTTATACTTTTCGCACCCACGGTATATGGGTGACCATATTTACTTTTAAAATTTTCAAGTTATCGTTGTTGTATTTATCAAGTTCCTGCTTCATCTCATCGACGTTCAAGTTAGCGCTAAGGCCTTTTAATAGAAAAGTTTTAGTTTTCAAACTTTTAGGCGTAAAAGTGAAAAATTCAGTTTTTGTTTTTTGAAGGTAAGCTTTGACCCGTACGTAATCATCGTAATCATCAATAGATGACATGAATAGTGATGTTTTTCTATTATTAAGTTCTTTGATTTTAAAGTTTGTTATTTCTAAACCCTTTTCAATAAAATGTATTAATTCATTTGGTTCCACATTAAATATATTAAGTGGAGGTATTTTTATTTTTATTTTGCTCTTGTTTTGTTATGTTTTCAGTATTTATCGTTTTTCTGTTTGTGAAAGATTTTGAGATGTTGTTGGTACGTGATCGTTTACATGTTTTTCGAATTTATTTAAATATTCTTTATTGCAATGTTTATCATTGTCCAGAATAGCATAATAATTATTCTTTAATTGTTTATTCATTGTGTCATATTGTGTTTCACTTTTTCTTTCATTTATATACTTATCATTATTGTATTTACAAGACAATTTGTCTTTATTTATATTTGACCTTGAATCATAATGTTCACTCATTACTTTTATTTTTCCGATTTGTAAGAGTCTCTGTCTCTTGAGTGAAATTGTTGTTATAAACACTTAACGATTTAAGCAGTTTTGAACTTCACAACAACACGTAAAAAACAAAATAATAATAAAAAGAAATATAGTAAATACGAGCAAAAATATTTTTTCCGCAATACGTCCGTCTATGACAATCACGATTGAACCTCTGCTACATCTTTTTGAGCTACAACTTTTTTTCGTTTTTGAGAACCACTTAAATATGTTCGTTTCGACATTATGAAATATAAAGCAATATATTATATGTACTTAGTACGTATTACTCTCTAAATTCTTTACAAAAAACATTTCACCACGTATAAATTATTGTTTTATCTAAAACACAACACTTTCACTGATTTAAATTTGAACATTCGGGGATTTCCCAATTTATTGACATCTATGCGGTGTATGAAAACAAACGAAACATTTCGCAAACGTTTCCATATTGTACAAAAATTTTAAATCGTTTTGTATATGAGCAAAAACAAAACAAAAAATTTTAAATATATTGTATGCGTATACAATATGTGGTATCATCTAAAAGGTTTTTTGAAGCTAACGGTGTATAAAACATGCATAATTTGGCCGCATTTAATGAAAATCCTTAAAATTTTAGGTTTTTTTGGAATATAACAATTATAAGGTTTTAGACATCATTGGAGGCGGCTTTAAAAATTATATACCATATTAAATATATTGTTTCTAAAAGTTTAGAAGTTAGAAAAGTAAATTATAAAAAATTTGCTGAAATATTAAAAAATATGAATTTCGAAAGTAAATTGGTTCTAACTTGGGGCCCCCTGGACACGTGCCCCAAGTGCCCTTATGGTAAAGACGGCACTGGTTTAATCTCTTTAGAGATTAAATTTTGTTTAGAGAATGATTCGGTTAAATTTCTTTAGAAATTTAGCTTCCCGACTGCGTCAGTTAAGTTATTTTAAATGTTCACTTTAAATTCTTTTCACTGAAACAATAATTTCTGTAAAAAAAAATTTAAAAGAAATAATATTTTTTATATTTTTCTTAATGCAACTTTATTGATCAAACTTGGTCTTAAGACTAATTTTACAAAATCTTAATTTTCTTTACTACACCAAACTTTAGAATTTGAAGACCAAAGAAAAAAACCACTTCAGAATAAAACAAAATTGAGCAATCATTAAGCCAATGACATCGATTCTGCTTGGCCAGAGTTGAAAAATAATTCTTATTACCCAAATAATCAAGACAATCCTCTATTATGGGCATAGGGTAATTGTCCTTCAATATCACCTTATTTATTGATCTATTATCGACACACATCCTCAACTTCCCATTTCTCTTCTTTACCAACACGACCGGAGAAGCAATGGTGAATCGCTTGGGCGAATTATCCCCGCCTATAATAATTCGTCCAATTTCTTCTTCACTTCGCACCGCTCCCGATACGACAGGCGTCTAGGTCCACAGAATAACGGCTCATCCCTAGACAATGTTATCCGCATACAATAATCAGTCGACCTTAAAGCATTACCTACTTTCCTCATATAATTCTCCTCCACAATTAACCTCAGCCTCACACTATCCGACTGACCCAGATCACACTCAATATATATCTCACTCATCCTTGACCACACACACAATTCCTCCTAATTCTCCAAATCCTTCATCCCAACCAAAAATTCCCGATCCCTCATAACCGTAAATTGAACCCTCAGATTCGGAAGCAACTGGCACATTCACGCCCGAACTCTCTTTTGACAAATTTACTTCACAAGCTTTCTTCGTTAACGGCCCGTTATTATTAATTTCATTTTCGATTGGCTTCGGAATCTCTGCAATTTCATTAGAAACCCCACAAAATTTGAGTGATATAAGCGCACCAATAACCTCTTCTGTTAATTTTATTTTATTCTTGGAATTCATTTTCTTTACTTCATTTACTGTGTATCTTATTTTTATTTGGCATAGCCGCAATTTAAACTTCAATAATGCATCGCGTCCGATCAGCACTGGCAACACCGCTTCGTCATCTGTGTTCTATCATCTTATTGTTATACAATATCGAACATTCTACCTGTCCATAGGAGCTAATTCTACTTTTCCCAATGCTTCGGCATGGTGTTATAATTTTCCTTTCTTTCAGGGCGAATGGTACCAATGATCTCTTGATGCAGCGAATAGGGCTACCCGTATCAAATAAGGAAAAATAGTCAGTTATTTCGGTTATCTCTCTCAACAAAAGCAACGCTTACCTTCTGAAAAGCTCCTACTGTTTCATCAGCATCGTTCCTACTAATTGCAGCAACAACTCCCTTCCTCTTCGGGCAATCTCGGCGGATGTGGCCGACCTCTCCGCACGTAAAGCAGGAATTTGGAGGTCGCTCGGCTTCGGGCATTTGCTCTGGTAGTGTCCGAGCCTGCCTCTTCAGTTCATACCCGTCCATCCGCTTAATTAATTCATTAATGGACCCTGCCCCATACAACCTTGCGATATCAGTAGTACGATCTTGAATCCCATCGATCACTAGTTATATGATTTCTTGCTCATCAATGTCCGTCTGTGAGGCTATTGCCTGCATGGACACCAAATAGCTTAGGCAAGACTCATTCGGTCTCAAGGTCCTTGCACGCAGCTGGCGAGCTACTGTCCTTTTAAACATTGAGTGTAGACTATCTCTTAGCACCTCGTATTCTACCATCCCCAGGTTGATGGCGTGTTGCTTAGCAGTGCCCGTCGAGCGTCTACGAATCGCCACACATTTCTCTGTACCAGTGTACCCGTACATATCCGTATAATCATCAGCCACTTGGTAACATCGTACTGGTAGTCTCCGCAGAATGAAGGCACTGCCTCATCTAGCTCCGACAAGTCGACTTTGTGGGCTTGTCCCATTGTACCTTCACTCTCTAAGGTACGGATTTGTTGCCGTAATTTTATATTTCCAACTGTAGTTGAAGCTTCCTAATCTGCTCTTCTTCAAAAGGATTGGCTTCTACAGTTAGATTGATTTGATGTAGGAGGTACGATGGTAGAGGGTACAGTGGCAGCGGGTTTTTCGGCAGAAGGCACAATAGCGGCAGGCGCATTAATGGCCGGTACAGCGACAGACGGCACGGTGGCCTAGGGGACAGTAGCAGCAGGCACGGTGGCAGAAGTTACGGTAACGGCTAGCACGATAAAAGCAGGCTTAGCAACAGCAGGCACTGTTACTGCAGGCACGGCCACAATATGTACGTTGGGCGTTTGCATCATAGTAGATGACATCGTGGCTGCGGTCAAGGTGACAGACATTGCAGTGCCTGCTTCTTGGACGTCGTGAGCACATCCAGCGGCCTCTGGCCTATAGGAGGCCGAAGCCATCGCATCATCTTCATGCATATAACGTTTTCAGCTGCTTCAGTGTTGCGGATTCTCGGAATTCCACGCCAGCATCCGTCAACACCTTTATTAGGGTTTGTCGATCCGGTCTCAAATCCATTCATATTTTTTTAACTTCAATTAATTAAAGTGTGTGTCTTATTTTTGGGGGAGGGCGACATTCGTCCGCTGAAGTCTCGGAACAAATAAGGGAGCCATTGAGACTGGTTTCTGGTTGCTCGTCTTCATGATTATTTGTTGCATTAAGGGAGGACTGTAAATTCTTTAAGGGTGGGTTAATAGAGTGTTTTGTACCATAGACTTCATCAAACATGTTGTAGAATTCCCAGGATGTAGCGTTTCGCCCAGACTTATTATTTCTAACTTTAATTATTTTATATGTGGTGTGCAAATTCAAATGTTGAATGTGAAATCTTCCTCGTAACTATAAATTTAAATAATTCAAATTTTCTATAACAATATCGGTTAAATTTTATTACTTTTCAATTTTTCTGCAAATAAAGCAAAATTTTCTTTTGTTTAATAACTTTTATTTCACGAAACTACAATATTGTCGAACAAATGTTGCTAAATTTGCAAAAATTTGCGACAGCATTGCCATTTGTCTGCAAAAAAAAAAGTTCGACACAAGTCAGTGCTGCCAAGTATTGCATTTTGAACATTTGATATTTATTATGCTCCAACGTTGCACAACTACTACATTTACGAACGTACCCTCTATTTCTTTGTTCTTATGTACATATTTTTTCTTATTCAGGTTCTTTCCCAAATTTTGGTTGCTAACTGTTGTGTCCTTAAATAAAATCATACGCAATTAGTTAGAATTAGTTTATACAAATGTTTTATTGTAATGTTCGTTCTACAAAGAATTTTCTAGAGTAAAAGTAAATAGCGTTTTCAACAAAACAGGTTGCCAGAGAGGTTAATACCTTTACCAAAACAAGGGGTGATACCATATTAATATCTAACACTAACACTTATAGACATATACAGTGGCGACATCTCTAATAGCACGTTTCACAAATGGAGAAATTAATGACAATTTTCCTTCAATTGCTGCGAAAAAGTTATAAACTTTTATTATATTTAAACCACCTATATTGTTGTAAATAATTAATAGTGATTCTATTTTAATTTTTTTGTTCATATATTTTTTTACATAATTTTTTAACAAAAAAAGTTTTTTTTGACGACAAATTAAATAGCACACATGAGAGTGCATCTAAAATTCATTTAAAACTTAAGATTAATTCAAAATTTTTATTATGTTAAATAAATTTCAATTTGTTAATACTATCAGTACTTTGTAGGAAACCCGTTATTTTTAACAACGGCTGTGCATCGACGATGCATTGACTGAATCAGCGATTGGCATCTTTCTAAAGGGATGGAATACCATGCTTTTTGAATTTCAGTCCATAAAATGTTCAAATTTGTAGCATTAGCACCATCGATTCTCTTTTCAACATCGTGCCATAGGTTCTCAATCGGATTTAAATCCGGAGATTGAGCTGGCCAAGGTACTACATCAATTTTATTATCAAAAAACCATTTTTTAACAGACTTAGCCGTATTTTTAGGATCATTATCCTGTACAAGCTTCCACTTTAGAGGCATTTCTTCCTCAACGTATGGCAACATTATATTCATTAAAATGTTTTTGTAAGCTACTTGGTCCATTATACCCTCTATTCGTGTTATAGGACCCACACCGTACCATTTGAAGCTTCCCCAAACAAGCACGGTTCCACCCCCATGTTTAATGGTTTTTCTTGTGTACCTTGGATCAAATTCTGTGTTTATATTTCGCCTTAAGTATGGCCTTCCATCAGAACCAAAGCTGTTAAACTTAGATTCGTCCGTGAAAAGTACATTATTCCAGTAAGAAAGTGGTTTTTCTAAATGGGCCTTGACAAAATTAACTCGGTTTATTCGATTTTTTTTGGACACATGTGGTTTACGCCTGGCAATGCGCCCAAACAAGTTATTTTCTCGTAATCTGTTTTTATTGTACACACTTGTGGATAAGTTTAGTCCCAACTGTTGTTGAATTTTTTCCCGTATTCTTGGTGCAGTTAAAAAAGGATCACTTTTGCTCTATTTAACTATTAATTTATCTGTCCTTTGAGACGTTATTCGGGATCTTTTTTCGTGTGATGCTTTCAAAAGATTGAGTTTTTTCATAATGTTTGATTGCGTTATCCACTTTTTTTCGCGAACAATCCAGTTTCTGTGATATTTCGGTAAATGTCAGACCGTCCTTGCGGTATTGAAGGACAAATCTTCGAAACTTGGATTAGCGTGTTGGCCACGCCCCATTCTATGACAATAGTAATACTTTAAATTTTAAATAATAACTTAGATAATAATTATCAACTTTATACTTTTTTTCTTAATCAAAGTGTTAATTTTAATCAAAAAAATAATTTTTTTTAAATATCTTAAGACGTGTGCTATTTAAAATATCCGCGAATATAGCGAGAAAAAACAATAACATTCAGTTTCTAAAAATATTATTATTAAAATATATTATTTTTTTGCCATTTTTTTTACAAATTAACAACAACATGTTATTAAACAAGTAACTGTAAAAAGAATTTAAATAATTGAAGGAATAAAAGAGAAAAACTGTGTATGAAAATTTTTACACTAACCGTACTATTTGAAATGTCGCCACTGTACATACATATATGTTTCTATACACCAGTGATTTTTTCTAATCATAACCGTTTTCATTTTCTTCGTTTTTTATTATTACTTTTTGTTTGTTTTTATGTATGCATTTGTTTCTGCCCGTTTTCTCTGCGTTCCCACGAAAAGTCTCTCTTAAAGAATATTACTCAGAGCCCAAAAAAAAAATTTTCGTTTCGTTCCCGCCGTTACGCACACGCACAGAAAATCTCTTCAAAACGTTTTCTTTGTTCTTGATCGCGAAAATTTTGTATTTTGTAAGGACGTTTAAGTTTAAATAAAAACAACACAAAAGATTTCGGATTTTCTGCGTTTTGGAGTTTTGACAATTGTTTTAATACCTATTCTATTTCAATTTGTTTTAATACCTATTCTATTTCTTAGAATTTTGTCTGTAATTTTGTTTTCAATTTTAAATTTTTTAGATTATTTATATTTATTCTTAAAATATTTAATAAATATAATAATAAATATTTAAATAAAAATTTCTTTGGTAAATGGAAAAATGCTATCAATTTCCTAAATATCCCGAATTTTTTGTTCCCAAATTGAGTTTCTTTTCTTTTTTTAAGTGAAGTCAGCCTCATTCCTCAAACGCACTTCAATGAGTAGCTTTTTCTTTTCATGATTCCATTTTTTCACTATGTACAAAACATTAAATGTTAAATCACATTTGTATTTATATAAAAAAAAAAACATTTAAATTACTACAAATCTGCCATTTCTATCACAAAATTTTTGCCGCCAATAAATGTAAATATTTACAAAGAATCACAAATAAAAAGCATGCACGAAATTGACATATAATGCGCACTGAAAAGCATTCTCATGTAATAATGAACATGAGGCATTGCCAAAACAAATTTTACTCCTTTTATGAACATCATGCATTGTAAGGTTACATTGCAAACTGTGTTTATGAAGTCAGCCTTTGTTTTACAATTTTATTTTATTATTTCTTTTTTATTTTGTGTTTTTTATGCTTGCTAAGAAATCTTCAATAACTTCTGTTTTGTTGTATGTGTTTGTGTTTGAATATGTAACTTCTCCATCCTTTAGATTAGAATTCTCCTGAAATCTTTTATTTAATATTATTTTAATATATCTTTGCTTTACAATAACAAAAATTAATATAATAATTATTATTATTGTAAAAGGAGATAAAGTCCATTGGACATATTACTATGATATTGTAGTGCTCTAATATTTTTAAGATTATTGCTATTTAATTCTTTGATTTCTTGAAATGTTATTTTATGTGAAAAATTTTTTTCTATGTGAATATTTTCAATTATTTGATTTTCTTCTATGTTTTCAATTATATTTGAAAAATAATAGTCTTTTATTCTAATTGAACAGTTATTGAAATTTGCGGTATAATTTCCGTTTAGCATAATTTTTTCAAAATTACAATTTTGATTGATACTTATATTTATTGCATTCTTAATTATAATTGCATTTATGTCTAATTGTATAATTTCTGAGTCATTATTCTTTATTAGTTGACAGTTATTTTTTATTAGACAGTGATTACATAATTTTAAATTCTTTAAATGTTTATTTTCTTCAAATTTGTATGTTTTGTTTTCAAACTCAATTGTTTGCTCTATTACAGAGTCTATCTCGTCATTGTGATCATTTGGTAGTGTAACAATATATTTAAGCTTAACATTTATAAATGTTTTGGGTATTTTTATCCCAAAAATTAAACATGAATTATTAAAATATACAGTTCCTATCTGAATATATTTTAGCTTATTATAATCTATAGCATATTTTTCTATTTCACTAGAAGTCAATATACTAGGATGTGCAATACCATATTTTGTGGACACTACATTATCCTGCAGATTTTCTATTCTACTTCTAATTAGTTGTATATTTGATAGTTGTTCTAAATATATGTGCTTATCATTTTCTGTTTCTAAAAATTTATTGATAGAATTTAATTCCCTTTCTATTATTTTTCTGTCATTTTTAAATGGCTAATAGTTTCATTAAAATAATTATTAATTAGTATTTGTTGGTTATTATTTTCTTTAAATTCGTCGATACTAAAAATATGTTTCTGAATGTTTTGTCTGTCTTCATCGTCCATAGTCCCGAATAACCATTTCGATATACTCCATATTCCGTTAATTAGTCCTATTCGTTGTCGGTTTTATTTTGGTGTTAAAGTAACCAATTTGTTTCTTGCATCTGGCAATTCTAATTGAAGTAAATGTTTATTTTTTGTTTTCAGTAAACTAATATTTTCTTTCATCTGGTTTAGAATATTTTCTATTTCATGTAAGTTTACTATGTGTAGTAAAGGGTGTTTTTTTATAGAGGTATAGAACTTTAAGTTGCAATAAAACAACGATGGATTATTCGATTGACATGAATTTTATTTATCCGAAAGATAATCTTGTGGCATTACATTTTAAATATGAATTCTGGCATATGACCGCCGCGGCTGGCGCGGATGTAGTCCAATCTGGACGTCCAATTTTCTATGACTTTTTCCAACATTTGTGACCGTATATCGGCAATAATAAGGCGAATGTTGTCTTCCAAATGGTCAAGCGTTTGTGGCTTTACCGCATAGACCAATGACTTTACATAGCCCCACAGAAAGTAGTCTAGCGGTGTTAAATCATAAGATCTTCAATTCAATTCAATTCACAGGTCCAAAACGTGAAATTAGGCGGGCACCAAACGTGTCTTTCAATAAATCTATTGTGGCACGAGCTGTGTGACATGTTGCGCCGTCTTGTTGAAACCACATCTCCTGGACATCATGGTTATTCAATTCAGGAATGAAAAAGTTAGTAATCATGGCTCTATACCGATCACCATTGACTGTAACGTTCTGGCTACCATCGTTTTTGAAAAAGTACGGACCAATGATTCCACCAGCCCATGAAGCGCACCAAACAATCAGTTTTTCTAGGTGTAACGGTGTTTCCACATACACTTGAGGATTACCTTCACTCCAAATGCGGCAGTTTTGTTTGTTGACGTAGCCATTCAACCAGAAGTGCGCTTCATCGCTAAACAAAATTCGCTTATGAAAATCGGGAACAACGGTAATCTTGTTTTGGGCCCATTCGACGAATCGACGTCTTACTTGATGATCGTTTGACTTCAAATCTTGCACGAGTTGGATTTTGTAAGCACGCAAACCAAGATCCTTCCGCAAAATCTTCCATAAAGTGGATGGACACAGATCCAATTCCTGTGCTCGATGGCGGATGGACTCATTCGGGTCTTCCTCAATGCTACGCTCTACATCAGCAATAGCTTCTTCTGTACGCACCGTACAGCGTCTCTGGGGATGCGAGTTATCAATAAGAGTAAACGTGGTGCGAAAACGTTCAATGGTTAATCGAATTAACTGCTCTGATGGACGATTTTGTCGACGATAAAATGGACGTAGTGCGCGATACGTTTTCCGCACAGAACCATTATTTCCGAAATAAAATTGCACTATTGGCAAGCGTTGTTCAGGCGTGAGTCTATTCATGATGAATTGCCAAACCAAACTGGAATAAATCACTTGACAGCTGTTAAATCGGTCGCCATCTTGAAAAGTAATGCCAACTTAAAGTTCTATACCTCTATAAAAAGCACCCTTTATAATGTCCGATTCCTTAACTATATCTATGTTTTTCATGTAGATGTTTGTAAATCCTGCTTGTTCCGTAAGTCGTTTGGTAGTCAGTTCTCCTTTAGTCATCGGTGTCCATATTATTATCAGCATAAAGATGGCTATTATCGTATTAATCCTCAAGTTAGCGATTTGTTTCTAAATCTCGTTTCCTTGATGAGTTTCCAATTGTCGGGTTCTGGGATGTTAATCACTGTATTTTTTGCTTCTCCTTGGATGGTTCTGTAATATACAGCTCTTACTGCTTCCTTTTTTGTCTTTCGCCATCGAGTGTTGATATTAAATATTCCACGCCGCTGAATAATGAGTTGATTGTGACATCTCCCTCTCCCGTATAGGCTGGTAAGTGGTTTATGTTTTTAACACTCACTCCAGCCTGCCTGGATCCTGTTGCTGTCTTTGTTGTAGTTCCATATAAGCCAATCTCAGTTGTTCGAGCTGCCGTTCCCTTCTTGCGAGTTGTTCCACCAAATCTGCAGGTGCTATTTCCTAGTGATCTTGGTTCATTCTTCTCTCGTCAAATCTTCTGTTCCTTAAATGTTGTCGAATCTTGTTATTTGTTTGTAACTTTTACTCAAATTTATATTTGAGTGTTTTCTGCACTATTAAAAGATTTATTTATGATCTAAGTGGTCTTAACACCGATTTGTTCTTCGTGTGTATTAACTGCACTTTTTTCACTTATTTAGTGGTCTTTACACCGATTTTTTTTCGTGTGTATTAACTGCACTTTGTTTTCACTTATTTACTGGTCTTTACACCGATTTTTTTTCGTGTGTATTAACTGCACTTTTTTCACTTATTTAGTGGTTTTTACAACGATTTTTTTTCGTGTGTGATTACTGCACTATTCTATTTCTTAGAATTTTGTCTGTAGTTCTGTTTTCAATTTTGAATTCTTTAGATTTATTTTGACAAACAGGAAATAGGTTTTGTTTTACAATTTTATTTTATTATTTTTTTATTTTTATTTTGTGTTTTTTATGCTTGCTAAGAAATCTTCAATAACTTCTGTTTTGTTGTATGTGTTTGTGTTTGAATGTTTGTTGTGAACTATTAGAAATGAACAATAAATTAAGAAAATACATGTTTTATTAAACTCAGTATATAAATTAAACTAAATTTTAATTTTTATTTTTTTAAAAATTACTTCAGACTATTGTCTGAAGCTTTTCTTTATTTTTTAATGTTGCTTAAACAAATATTACAAATGGACTGACTGAAAAACTTAATTATGTTTTACTTAAAATAATAAATAATTCTATATTCAATAACTTCAACCAGACGCAAGGACACCAATGTTCCAGTTACATTTAAAAGTATTGCAACATAAGTTTAATACCTTTGTTGCTAATTCGGTTAAGTAAGCTTTATCGTTCAATGACCTGAAGTAATTAATTTTAATTTTAAATATTTTGTTTCTTAACTCCTCCGCCCCTAAATTCAAAAGTCCTCGATTGATTTAAAAATATGTTGTAAAAATGTAGCTCTTGGAGTCATTCTAATGACAATATGTTTATGCTTCTTTTTTTTCTATGAGAGTATCTTGCATTAGAGCTGGAATTGGTCATCTGGTTTACTTTCAGGTTCTGATATATTTTGTCATCTATTTTTATTGTTACATTGTCAATTTTAATTATAAATATTCCATTTAGTTTAAAGGTAATTGTTTCTGTTAAAACAGTTTTGCTAACATCATTTAGGAGTATTATCTCGTTTGCAATTTCTTCAACATGAGGAATATGATGAACATTGCTTTTTGCGCATGTGGGTTGTTTATTGAGTATAATTTTTGTTATACAATTAGATTTTTTGTTATACTTAGATCTGATAAATAGATTTTATTATAAATTTTGATTTTATTATAAATTTTACAATTTACAATAAAAGAATTGCATTAATTTCCATCTCTATTTAAAAATATTTCTGTAGAATTTATTATAGAGTTATTCTTTATAATAGGTTTTACAATAAGTTTTTTATATAAAATTTCGCTTGTAATTGGAATTTTAAAAATGTATAAAATACTTGTGTTATTGCTTAAAAGACTTATTTTCGATAATTCTAAAGCTTCTTCTATGTTGTTGAAAGGCATATTTTCTTTTATTAATTGATTACAATGTTCATTTCCTTTTTGTTTTATTAATTTCTTATATGGTCTTTATGAACCATTCTATTAGATTGTGTCAATACCGTACTGTTATTTTCTTTGACTATTTCTTCTTTATATCTTGATGATAATTTAGATCCTAGTCTTTTATTAATTTTTACATTATCCTTAAAAGGTTTTCGTTTTTTATTATGATTTGCCATATCTTTTTCCTGTTTCCTAACGATGGCTTCTATATTTTCTTTTCTTGCATTTTCGTATTGTTCTGGACTAGTACAAACACTTTTTCCAAAAAATAATTCAATAGGTTTCTTGCCTGTTGTTGAGTGTATGGTGTAATTATATTCATAAACTGCTCTATCTAGTAATTCTTCAAAAGTCCTATATGTCTTCTCTGTTTTAAGGCAACGCATAATTTCCGACAATGTGGAATGAAATCGTTCCACTTGGCCGTTAACGGTACTTTTGTAGGGGGGAGTTTTGAAAACTTTATATTCAGCTGATCTTCAAGCATAAACAAAATTGAATCTAAATTTAATGATTTTTTATTATGTACAACTACTATTCTGGGAACACCAAAACTAAATACTATTTTCTTTAATGGTTCTCTAATATCCGCTATTGATCTAGAATTTATTACTGTTGCTTGCGCATATTTTGTAAGCTTGTCTATTGCAGTAAGTGAAAGATATTTTTCAGTGGACCAAATGTCTATGTGTAGTATTTCTCCTGCGTATTGTGGGATTGGAGTAGGTGATATATTTGACTTATTAAGATGTCTATCGTATTTTCCTTCTTTACAAAATTAACATTGTTTTATTATTTTATTTAGAGCATAACTCATCTGTGGGAAGTAGTATTTTTCTAAAAGTTGTAATTTATTATCTTTAGCGTTTCTGTGGGCACTTTTATGTACTTTCAGAGATTCTTCTTCCTGTCTAGAAGAGTCAACAAAATCTTCTACTTGGGTTTGTGTGTATCTGATTTTATATTTAGAAAAGTGAAGGGGGTATATTGATTGTATCTTTCCCATTATACTTTCGCAAGTAAACAAACTATTCACTACACTCGGATTAAGATATCTCTTCAGAATATCCAAAAAGAGTGTCTTCCGAAAAGCTTGGGGCTGTAATAATATGTCTATAAAAAGTTGGTAATTTAAATTGGTATTCAGTCGTTTCTCCTATAAGGATAAAAATCTGATTTTTAAAGACGTTTATATGACATTCAACTGCAGGAATTAGATTCTCTCCTGAACTATCATCGCTGTGTACTGTAGCCGTTAAAGAGTTAACATGAGTGTCGTTTTGTGGTGGTCTAGAAAGAGCATCTTTTACCGGGCTTATAATGGAGTTCATAATTATATTCGTCCAATATTGCCTTCCAACGCTTCATTTTTGCGTTATTGTTTTTGTTACTTAGCGCGTATGTAAGAGGTTGGTGGTCAGTGAATATTATGATTTTGGCGTGGCTGTACAGATAATTTCTCAATGAATCAAGTGCCCAAATTATAGCTAGCATTTCCCTCTCGTTGACTGCATAGTCCTCTTCTGTTTTTCTCAGAGATCGAGAAATAAATGTAATTGGTTCGTTTTCCTGTATATCTGAATCGTTGTTCGATCCTAGTTTTAAATAGAAATTCCTACTTTGTTTACGAGTTTTTGGATGTGGTGGAGGTGGTCGTTTTCCATAGAGTCCGTTGTTCGCTGGTCTGTTCATATAATTTATGTTCCTGGTTCTCATACTCTGGTCAACGTCCATCGGTTCTGGTCTTGGTTGTGGTTTTGGTATAAAAGATCTTGGTGGAGTGTAATTTGTATGGTGATTTTGGTTGTATTGATTGTATTTAGGAATTGCTCCCTGATTTTGATAATAATTCAGTCCGTGAGGAGGTTGTAGTCTTTGGAATTGCCTGGTTATTTGCTTTGGTCGAGGTGGTGGAGGAATGTGTGCTAATTCCGGATAGAATATAAGTTGGTTCCATGTTGGAATAGACATAAATTTTTTATTGTGAGCATAGCTAAAGTAAAGTAAAGTTTTAGGTAAATCTGTTGGTTCTTTCATAGCCAAAAGTCTAGGTAGATCTCCTTTCAACCCTCTTATGAAGGTGTCCAATGCTTTATCTCTACAAGTTTGTGTCAATAGGTGCAAAGATTCCTGTCCTATGTCCATAACACTAATCTTGTTGAGTATAAGAGATAAATGGTTATAGACCTTTTGGTAGACTTCCTGAATGGTTTCTGTTCCCTGAATGAATGAAGTTAACTGATATTCGAGAGTACTAACATCGCTTTTATCTGCGTAATGCAGAGTTAAGCAGCGAGAAATACTTTCCCAGTTCAAGGGTGTATTGTACGATTCTAATATGGCATCTGCACTGCCAATAATTTTATTCCTTATTACGCTAAGGATTCCAAAGTATTTGGGTGTTCCTCTTAAATGTTTGTAAATGTTCAAAATTCGCTCAACGGACTTCCTCCAGGAACTGTATTCGCCTGGTTGTCCTGTAAATTCCCTTAGGCTTCTGACTACGTCAGGTATCCTGTCCAAGTCATTTAGTTGTGCCCTATGTTGCGGATCAATTACTTGATCTTGGTCAATTACCTAATTCCTAGCATTCTCAGGATTTCTAATCTGTTCTTGTATTGCCTCAGTGATCATTCTCCTAATTTATATTTCTAAGTCCCTCATATTAAATGGTGCCGGATTCTCCTGTACGTTCACTACAGGTGGCCTGATTAAATTGTTTGGGTTTGATATATTAACAAGGAATATGAGATGGCTAATTTTTTTCAATTATATAGTATTATTGTTATTATTATTTAATATTTTATTATTATGAAACTGGAGGGTCACGTAGGAATCGCAGCCTCGAATTTTATTTTTTTATTGAATTCCGTGGGATTTTTATTAGATTATTGTTTAATATTTCTTAAATCTAGCTTATCTTAGTTTATACTACTGTATTCTTTATATTTTATTTTACTTTCTTCTTCAAAAATGTTCACAAAATATTGATTTATGTTTTGTATTATATTTTATTTTCTTTCTTTACTTTACTTCAATATTTTCACAGAATAATAAATTATATTTTGTGTTGTATTTTATTTTTTAATTTACTTTGCTTTTACTTTTACTTCAAATATTTTTTCACGCAATAATAATTTATATTTTATATTATATTTTATTTTTTAATTTACTTTTCAAATTTGTCCACACAATATTTAAACTTGTATATTTCCTTATCAATTCAAAATTTTTCTTAAATAAAATAATTTTTTTTCTAAGATTTATCTAGGATATAATTTTAACTCTTAACTCTTGTTATTATTTTTATATTTTAGATTTATTACACTTTTGTCAATTTAACTTTAATATTCATGCATTTTACTTACATTAAATATAATCTAATCATCCTTAAAAATATAAGTGGAGCAGCGGCATTCCAACACCCTTTCCTCTGTTCGAACCAGCAACTCGGGGGCCCTTTTGTTTCTGCTCACTATTCTTCGGAATACCGCGGGAAAGTGCTGTCTTGCAGGACGATTTTTTTTGCCGTACTGGATTTTTATTTATCCTTTTTGGTAACCACGGTCCTATTCTTTGAGATTTATCCTTTTGGCAACCGCGGTCCCTGCTCGGGCGCCAATTAAACTAAATTTGTATTTTTAATGTTTTTTTTAAATTACTTCAAACTATTGTCTGAAGCTTTTCTTTATTTTTTAATGTTGCTTAAACAAATATTACAAATGAACTGACTGAAAAACTTAATAATGTTTTTCTTAAAATAATAAATAATTCTATATTCAATAACTTCAACCAGACGCAAGGTCAGCAAAGTTATAGTTACATTTAAAAGTATTGCAACATAAGTTTAATACCTTTGTTGCTAATTCGATTAAGTAAGCTTTATCGTTCAATGACCTGACTTAACTTGCATATGAAATGTTGTGTTGGTATTGACGACCGTAAAATCATGCTACAATGGCACTGTGGTCTGATGTTTTATACCATTTCTGTTCAATAATTTTGATATATGTTTATTGCAAAATTCCGTGCCGTTATCTGTACGTAAACATCCTATTTTATGACCAGATTCTCTCAACTTTAACCATAAAATTTTCTAAACATGTTAGTACTTCCGTTTTTTCCTGCAATATATAAAGAAAAACCTTACGGGAAAAATCATCTATAAATGTTAAAAAATACTTATCTCCACCAATCTATTTTTCCTCCATCGGGCCACAAAGGTCCGAGTGTATGAGCTGTAGCAATTTTGTAGTATGGGATTTTGAAATTTTAAACGATTTGCTTGACATTTTTCTTTTAATGCAGCGAACACAATTTTCCTTTTTATCTGATTGAAACTTCATTCCAGTTACCAACTATTTCATTTTACCTAAATCTGCGTAATTTCAATGGCTCAAACGAGCATGCCATACCCTAGAATTTGATGTAGTTGAAACCACACACATTTGAATCGCTTCGTGATCTAATTTGAACATATTATCTTGCAGGTGAGCCGTTGCAATTACAGTGCCATTTTCGGTTATTGTGCATTTACCATTCTGGAATTTAACTATGTAACCTCTTTCCATTATTTGGCTTACAGACAAAAGATTCACTGTTAGACCGGGTACATATAGTACGTTATGAACAGTTACATTCACCAGATCTCCATTGCTGTGTTTGATATTAATTTTAATGTCACCAACACCTTTTCTTTTTCTTTATTGGCCACAAAAATTTGCGATACGTTAGGCCCCTTAATGTCAATAAACCAGTCCTCTCTCATGGAGATGTGCATACTTGCACCGGAATCAATGTACCAGTCATTATCATTAATGATACCCGTTGTAAAAACTGTGTAAAAGCCAACTTCTTTTTTAGTTTTACCTTTATTAGAATTTGCTTTTAATTCAGATGCTTTACGCCCATAACGATTGCAATTGACGCAACGAAATCCTTTTTTCATATCATGCTTCTTCTTTGTTTTAGCAAAATAGACAACGTTTTCATTCGATTTTTTTACATCTTGTGAAAGTTTTGTTTTGATGGAATCACACGTTATTTTAACGCCGGAACATTCTATTCCCATTATCATCGGAGCGTACTCACCAGGCAAACCTACCAACAGGAGTGTACCTATCCATTCGTCAATTACCGGCATGTCAAATTCTTTTAATTTATGCGCGGTCGAAACTATTTTGCTAACGTATTACTCAACATCTTCTAATGTGGAAAAAATTGTTGTTATTAGCTGTCGTAAAAGACCAAATCTACGTGTGAGGCCAGAGTCCTGGAACGCTGCTTTTAATTTATCCCAGATTTCTTTGATGTTTCGGCATCTTCAATATGCACATAGTTTATTTTATCAACAAGAAGTATTATCTTCGTTTTTGCCTTTATGTCTTGCATTCCATCCATTCCAGTAGGTGGATAGTCACCATGAACAGTGTCCCATAGTTCCTCATGTTGAAGTAAATTCTTCACAGCAAACGACCATGACTCGTAGTTTTCTCTACCCACTTATTTCTACACATTAAAATTTGAGGCAATCGACATTTTACCAAAATGATTTAATTTACTCTAAAAACGGTTCTTGTGCTTATCAACAAACACTATGTGGGCCCATAACCTGTAGTGATGATGAAATAAATAGGCGGATTCGTTTTTGATATATACAAGTTCATGTGATTGAGATTAATGTACTCAGTCATGAATTTGTGATACTCTGCCTTGAGATCACCATTTTTTGCAAACTGTCGTTCTATTCACTTAAGTCTTCGCATCGCCTCTGTCTTCGATTTACCAAGTTGAAAAGTGTTAGGTTTGAACGAGAGTTTCACGATATATCGTCCATCGGGTTGTTTCTGAATGTAGGCTCCAGGAGTTATCTAAAGTCCTAGGGTCTAGCAAAAATTAGTTGACGAGTATTGGGATATGTATATGCCTCCTGAATATATATATCCCCCAAGAAAATAAGAAGACTTAGGGTTTTTCTTTAACTTATATTTATTGCCTTCTTGGCTGGTTCTTGTCAACTTATCAATAGAACTTATAAATTAATAGAAAGTTCAAATTCATAAAATATATAACTAAACGAAGTACATATGTAAGTAAAAATTAGACATGAGGAATTCGAATATATACAAGAAATACATGGGATTATAAATATATGAGAGATTAAGAAAACATAAAATAAGAAATTAAGAGAAAATAAAAATAATTCACAATGTGCTTACACTACAAAAAATAAATGTTGAACACGGTTCAACATCCTCCGCGCCCCTTTAGTGGCAATTACATCCATCCCATCTTCCGTGGATGATCCAGTCAAAAGCAGAATTTTGTGCTCGGGGTAGCGTTGGCTTAGGGCGATCAAATTGTCTTAACATAAATTGGGGCATTAACGGCGGCCCGATGACTCCGTTGACCTTACGACAGTCATGTAAATTAGCGTGTGTCTTCGGATAAAGATGTCGAAAGTGGTTTAATAGCGACTCGTCCAAGTGGGCTGGTGGGAACTTAAAAGTGGCTCTGTTCTTTATTTCTAATTCCCAAGTTGCAATTATGTTCATCGTATCGTTCTCTGGAGCCACCTGAAGCACTCCTCTGGTCGCTGAGGTGGGGAGCTCGGGAAACACAAGTGCCTTGATCTTCAGGAGGAAGCTGTGCTGACTGGATCTTTGCAGGAGAAAGGTGGCCACCCTGGGAACCTCATTATGGAGGAGTTGTACCTTAATAAGTGGTGGTAGCAGTCCTTTTTCTTGGGTATCGGGTAGATTTAACGGGCCGCTTGGAATTGGGTCCTCGTTGCGACTGGCTGCAGCTTCTTTCGGGTCAGGGTAACTTGGGTCCTCTCGATGCAGCTTTCTCCCTTCCCTCCTCATGCAGCATGGTATGATGTCGAGCTCCACATATTTGGTATCTATTTTCGGATTCATATCAGAACCGATCATGACTTTGCGCAAAGCAATTTAGGCAATAGCCGTATCGTTTGACATGGGCTCTCCTTTGAGTTGGAGCCATAACCTGGAACTGTACGCAATACTTGAGGGGGTGATTGCGTCGACACAACTTGATCTGTAAAGAGAGAACAAAGAAAATGTGCACAATACAAATAGAATATGGCTTGACTTAAACCTCTAAGATCGTGTGGTGGATAAAATTGTAAATTAATTGATTAGTTTTGCGTACAGGGATTTTTAGTTTCAATGGGTAACTTGCAAAGTTTTATTATAAGGCTTTTAATTAAGCCGTTACTGGTCAGTATTTCGGCAACACGAACTTGATCTGTACCGTAAATAACATTTTTTACTCTACCAAGTCGCCATTCAGCAGTGGATAGCAGATTATCCTTAATTAGAACAAAGCCGTTTTCCTTCAGATTGTCCTTTCCTGTTCTCCATTTGCTTCTACGTTGCAACTCGGTGATATATTCATTTTTCCAGCGAGGAGCAAATACTTGTATGACTTTAAGTCTGTCCCAACGTTTCATGAAGGATATGTTTTCCACAGAGGGGTTATTAGATAATTCTGGAACAGCTACTAGCGGAGCGCCTCTCAGGAAGTGACCTGGAGTTAAAGGAAGAAGTTCGTTGGGGTTTTCAGATAAAGGGGAAATTGGACGAGAGTTCAATATTGCTTCGATGCGTGTTTGTTTTTTTCAAATGAGATTTCATACTTTTGACAGCGGCCTCCCAGAGGCCGCCCATGTGAGGGGCATATGGTGGAATAAATGTCCAGCTAAAACCATGTGTGCTATATTTTTCGATTAGGGATTTTTCCGCATTTTTTAGAAAGTCGTTGTGGGTGGCTAACAGCGAATGTTTAGCGCCTAAAAAGTTTCTGCCATTATCAGAGAACGTGGTTTTTGGTAGACCTTCTACGACTGGTAAATCTGGTGAAGCAAGCAAGAAATGCATCTGTTGATAATTCCGAGCAGACTTCGAGATGAACTGCTCGTGTGGAGAAACAAACGAAAACTGCTGCGTACCTGTTCAAACGTTTTGCATTTCGCAAATTGGTGGCTTTTCGTGTGAATGGGCCGGCAAAGTCCACTCCAGTATAATTAAAAGGTAATGAAAATGTGACTCTCTCACGGGGTAGCACACCCATTATTTTTCTTGTACTTTGTGCTTGTAAACTGTACAGGTTTTGCAGGTTCTGACACATTGCCGAATAAGGTTTTTCAACCGCGGAATGTAAAAACCCTGTCGTACTGCTCTTAGCATTACGTGATGTTCCGTGTGAAGTAAAATTTGATGAGTATATGCGATACGAAGTTTAGCTAGTGACGATTTTTCCGGAATAATGATAGGATGCTTTTCGTTGAAACTTAATCCGGAATTATTGAGTCGGCCACCTACGCGTAGTAGCCCATTCTGGTCAAGAAAGTGATTGAGAGAAAGTATTCGACTTTTCCGATTTATGGGTTGATTGTTCTTAAGGCTATCATGTTCTAAATAAAAATGAATTCGTTGAGCATTTAAAATTACAAAATTTTTCACAAATTGTATTTCCTCGAAGGTAATGTGTTTCTGTACCTCATATGGACGTTTCAGAAGACGGTTGATGAAGCGAAAGCGATAACTGAGAATTTTTAGGGCTCTGGGAAATGACGAAAATTCGCTCAAAATATCTTCCTGTTGCGTTTGTAAATGAAAATTAGATGTGTTCAGGGATTCTAAATCAGTGGGATCAAAAATACGAGGTTTGGGCCAACAGTCAGGGAATTGACTTAGCCATGGAGGACCGTGCCACCATAATTTACTTTCCGAAAGTTCCCGAGGAGCGCATCCTCGAGTTCCAAGATCGGCGGGATTCTCATCTGTCTTTACATATCTCCAATGGTCAAGCTGGGTGATCTGACTAACACGATTGGCTACGAAAGTTTTCAAAATATGCGGAGGTTTCTGCTGCCAGCCTAAGACAATCGAAGAATCAGTGTATAAAAATAGTTCAAAGGGGAATTTTAATCGTTTAATTAAGCTCTTCGTTCAGTTATATAATAGTAGTGCTCCACAGAGCTCGAGTTTCGGAATGGTTAATTTTTTCGAAGGCGCAACCTTAGTTTTCGCAACTAATAAATTACAAAAAATTTCTTCCTCAGACGTAGAGACTCTCAAATAAACCGCTCCACAATATGCCCTTTCCGATGCATCACAGAACCCATGAATTTGAGCTTGATATCGAGGTGAGAAATTTACCCACCTAGCTATTTTAATGGTTGAAATTTGTGGCAGAGTAGTTGAAAATTCGTTCCATGCTTCCAATATCTTTGGTGGTATATCTTCATCTCAATCCGATTTGCATTCCCATAGCTCCTGCATAATAAGTTTAGCTACAATAATAATGGGTCCTAACCAGCCTAGAGGGTCTAATAACTTAGCTATGGTCGATAAAATTTGTCGTTTAGTAGTGGACTGTGAAACTGCTATTGTTTGTGTTGAAAGTTGTGTTTGTTTTTCTTTTGCCTCGCCAGGTTATGTCCTCCTGATAAAACGTCATCTACCTAGATCTCCTCCTTAAGAATTGAAGAGGCCAATGGGTGAGTTTCTTTACAATCCTCGCTTAATTCAAGAAGTGTTCTTAGTGCTAAATACGGTGCGCTATTAACTCCAAAAGTAACCGTTTGAAGTCGTCACTAACCTCACACTTTTCGTCCATAACAAAAGCATCATAGCTTTCCATAAACCTACCCCATCTTCTCTCCATCTCTTCCTGCTTCACTTGGAGAAACGCTGGAATCTGATCTTCACCGCGAACATTATCGAACTCTGTACCCAACGCCGTTAGTTGGTGTATATCAAATTTACACCTTCTTTTTACTGACATTGTGCGAAAACAATAAAACTACTTGAAGTATAGACTTTGTGTTATAAAAATTTAAGTACAAAATTCACGCGCGGAGAAAAAATTATTTTCCGATTTGTAATTGACCGATATAGTAATAATGAATATCAAAAAATTTCAATACAAATTCCAAAAAAATGCAAGATATGTTAAACAGCTGACTTACCGTGGTCTTTTCCTTTCCGTTCTTACCACGCGAGAAGCGTTTACCTGTGTTGATTGTGTTGTTGAAAAAAGCGTTATGCGTGTTGTTGTAAACATTTTTTGAAAGGAAAAATATTCTGGTTGGTTTTTAATTTTGAGCGAGAAAAAAAATTGGTTTATTTCTATTTTTGAGCAAGTTTTATTTGTTTTTGTTCAATAATTTTGATTTTTGTTCTTTTTGAAAATTTTTATTACTGTGAAAAAAAATTTTGCTTGTATTTTTGAGACAATTTTTATTTCGTTTTGTCCACTGTATGCAATAAATTTTGGTCCCGTTTTGCTATTACCGTTTTTATTTCTTAAAATTTTTTTGTCTCTTTCAATTCTTCTATTTTTTCTTCCACTTCTTTTTCTTGTTTTTTTTTTTCAAAAATATCTTTTTTCAAAAATTTTCTTTTCTTAGTCACTGCCTTTCTGTTTCGTTTATTTAAACGATATTATTTAAAAAAAATTTTTCCAACAATCTGTTTAAATTTAGTCACTTTTCCTTTTTTGAAAAATTCTGTTTTATTTTATTTTATTTTCCACTTGTGTTATTTTATTCTTTTCCATTTTTTTTTTCTAAAAAATTGTATTTGTTTTCAGTGTCACTGTAGTTTTGTACTAACTTTCTTTTTTGTGGTTCACTGTGTGTGTTTTTTTGTACTTACTGTCTGGGTTACTGTTTTTTTTTTCTTTGTTTTGTATTTTGTTTGTTTTCTGTTCACAAAACAATTTGTTTCATAAAATTTTATTTTTGTGCCTATTGCTTTTTTTGTATTTTGGCCACTAGAAATTTTAATTTGGTATGGAACAATTTTATTTTATGTCCACTGTATTTTTTTCCACTATTTTGGCCACCAGAGATTTTTCAATACTTTCTGTTTGTTTTTTTTCTACTGCCTTTTTTTTGCTTTTTCCTTTTTAAGCTACCGCGCTGACAGACTTTATGTAAATGAACGAAAAAATTTTTTTTATCGTTTGCGTAGTCCTACTGCATTTGTGATCAATTGAAAAACGCACTTTTGTTGTTTTCATTTTTTGTTCTCTTTTTTATTGTTCCTTTTTGATCCCGTTGTAATGTGTAGAGTTTTTGTTCTTTTGTGTATAGTTGATAATTATGTTAAGTTGACGTATTGTAATCATTTATGTTTCTCTCTATTGTTTCATTTCAGTGTCGTTCTAATTTTTTTTTGTTTTTTGTTGTCTTGTGGAATTTGTTCGAAGCTTATTATGTGTATTTTTGTAACTGGTTTTTTCCGTTTACCGTTGCCCTTTATGCGTTTTTTATTTTTGTTGGTATATTCCTATCTATAGCACAAACGCGTTGGCTTTTGATCTTATTGGTGTTTTCATTTTACTATTTGTCATTATGAAAACCGGTTTTTGCATGTTATACATATGCATATGTAATTGCGTGATTTCTTTTTTGATTTTTTACACTTCCTACACTGTTCTCTTAGAGATTTTGTAAGTCAAAACTACAACTTCTGTACTGTACATACCTTTCTTGTTCTCTTATCTTTTAAATGCCCTTGATTGACACTTGTAACCTCTGTATTTTCCTTGTTGATAACTGACCTTCTGTATCTCCGTGCAGAATTCTTCGAATGCCCTTGACGTTAGCCTTCCTTCCTGGGGATGCATTTTTTGACGATCGATCTCCTGTCTCTTTTTTTCCTGTGGATGAATTTGTCGATCTTCTGTCTCTAGTTTTTGAAGATTTGGATTATAGTTATTTGATTTCTCGTCGTTTTCCTCTTGATGAAGTTGATACTGCGAAAGCCTTAGTGTAACCTGTGGATCTTATGATACTTTACGGTTGCTGGGATTGATGCTGGTAGCGCACAATCGCCAGTGATGTCTAGTGGAACTTATGCCACTCTTCGTTTATTGGGGTTGATACTGGTAACGCATAACCGCCTTTGATATCTAATGGACCTCCTGCCACTGACTCAAATCACAATCCTAGACCGCTAGGACTTGTCGAAGGACCAATTTTGTAGGCTCCAGGAGTTATCTAAACTCCTAGGGTCCAGCAAAAATGAGTTGACGAGTATTGGGATATGTATATTTCTCTTGAATATATATCCCCAAGAAAATAAGAAGACTTAGGGTTTTTCTTTAACTTATATTTATTGCCTTCTTGACTGGTTCTTGTCAACTTATCAACTAAACTTAGAAAATAATAGAAGGCTTTAAGAAAGTTCAAATTCATAAAATATATAACTAAAACAAGTACATATGTAAGTTAAAAATTAGACACGAGGAATTTGAATATATACAAGATATACATGGGATTATAAATACAGTATGTCAAGAATGAGTTTTCACATTAAAGAAATTTAAAATTTTTGTGTTATTTCATTAAAAAGTTATTCTTATTTGAAAACAAAAACTTTTTTAATTTATTCATATTATTAATATTATTTACAAAGGTTTACAATAAAAAAAATTGACTTTGATCAAAACATAACAAACAATTTAGTAAAAACATTTAATACTGAAATACTTCACTGTCAAAAAACTCTTCACAAATTTATTTTAATTTCATTATATAACTAATAAACAAGAATTATTCGGCTTTAGTACTTGGTATGACCCACCTTTTAATGGGATTTAAATCCGGAGTTTGGACAGGAGTGTCCATGATTTTGCCGCAGTTATGTAATGTGGCTACTATATATTCTTACCATATGCGACCTATGTTTGGGGTCATTATCTTGATAAAATTTAAATATTGGTTTATTTTCCAGCATGACGCCGAATTTATTAGCGCTTCTTTTTAAATTTGACTTTAAAATGTCCAAATATTGTTGTGCATTCATTGTTGTGTCTATTGAGGCCAAATCTCCTACTCCCTTACTCGAGATACAACCCCAAATCATGATCAAAATTTTTCCAAATTTTAGTTGGTATTATATTTCGGTTTTCTAACGCTGTTAACGGCTTTTGACAGACTTTTGTTGGGCCATCGTTATAGTGTAACATTATTTTGGTCTCATCGCAGAATATTACGTCGTCCCATTAAGTCACAGGTTGCTAAATGTTGTTCATAGCAGATGAAAAACGCCTTTGTTTCTTTATTGCGAAAGGTGGCGGTTTTTTACGGGCTGATCTCGAAAAATATTTGTCTTTAACAAAACCTGCCGAAAAGTTTCATGGGATACAACAACATCACAATCTTCTTTATGCCCCTTCGAAGGGTCTTTGTTGAAAGTTTTGGGTCCTGGACAACTTTTCTCATAAATAAGCGCTCTGTGCGATTGTTAATTTTAGTCGTGGGACTACCTACACGTTTTATTTCTAACCCACCCTCTTTTTCATCACCATTAATCACATTGTAAATGGTTCTTCTTGATACAGAAAATCTCTCTGACAGCTCCGGAGCACTTGTGCCCAAATAGTGATTGTAATAAATTAGTTGAATTGGATCGTACAATAATCGTTTTCCTGATATTGTTTTTAACTCTTTATAACACGTCTGCACTACAAAAAATTGGCATACATGCTTTGGTGCATTGGTATACATGAAACAACAAAGAAAATAGATGCACATCAAAACTAACGGTATTATACCGCTAATCATCAAATATTTCCAAATAAGACAAAGACAACTATAGTGTGAAAAGAGTTTTTTGACAGTGAAATATTTGAGTATTGATCGTTTTTATTAAACTGTTTCTTATTTTTTTATCAAAGTGATTTTTTTTGTTGTAAATACATGAGATTTGTAAGAAAGAATCCGATTCCTGCAAACTATGCTTTTGATGGATACGAGCTTGAGCTTGTAGATAACTTCCTGGATCTAGGAGTTCTACTTGATCCCAAACTAAATTTTATCCCTCACATAACTATGACAGTAAATAAAGCTAGAAGCGTTCTTGGTTTTATAAAACGGTGGGCAAAAGAATTTAACGATCCTTATGTTACTAAATCGCTCTACACATCTCTTGTAAGGCCTATACTCGAGTATGGTTCCATAATATGGGATCCTCTATATAAAAAATATTCCGACGTCATCGAATCTGTACAAAAGCAATTTCTGATGTTTTGTCTCCGAGGACTGAATTTTAATCCTACAAGTTTACCTTCTTATTCTGCCAGACTAGCTTTAATTAAACTTCCGACACTTAAAAGCCACAGAACTATGTTAAATATCTCATTCATATTCAATGTAATTACTGATGATATAGGCTCCAGTTTTTTAATCCATAATATCACGTTTAATGTTCCTCAACGTCCGTCACGTCATTTTTCCCCATTATCAATACAATTTTTTAGATCCAACTACGCTGGTGCTGATCCAATAAGGAGAATGTGTAAAGAATTTAATAAATTGTATATGCTAATAGATTTTTCGTCATCAAATAATGTTATAAAAAATAATGTAATTATATATTTAAATTCATAGTTTTTAAAATTGATATAAATTTAAATTTACAATTGTAACTTTACTAAATTGCCTTAAGGAATATTTCCATAGGCAAATAAAAAAATAAAAAAAAAAAATAAATAGTATTATTAATATGAATAAATTAAAAAATGTTTTTGTTTTAAAATAAGAATAACTTTTTTTTAATGAAATAACACAAAAATTTTAAATTTCTTTAATGTGAAAACTCATTCTTGACATACTGTATATGAGTGATTGAGAAAAAATAAAATAAGAAATCAAGAGAAAATAAAAATAATTCACAATGGGATTACACTACAAAAAATAAATGTTGAACTCTGTTCAACACTGAACATTTGCCTTGAAATGTTGTTCAGCATGTTCCACATCAGGAGTTAGATGTTCTGATTGAACATCACATTGTCCAATCTTCCAAAAACGTTGAAGTTGTTCATCTAGGCCAGTATGTAGATGAGCAATCATAATGGACTTTTTATATTATACTAAGAGCAGTCGGCGAACCTGATGGATGCGATACCTTTTCACCTAAAATGCAACGGGGAAAGATGTCAGCTCCTAAAATGATGTCGATGTGGTTTGGTTTATGGTAAGCATGATCAACCAGCTCCAAATTCTGAAAGTATTCTAGCTTCTTGTTTACGATTGTGTGTGATGGAATATATTGTGTTAGATTCGACAAGCAATAAGTATGAACTATGATTGTTCTGTTGACATCCTTAGCAAAAATTTCCAATTGCACCTTTCCTCTGGTGTAACTTGTATTAGTTCCACCAACTCCACATAAAGCAGTCTTATCATATGATCTTTTCAACTGAAGCCGCTGAACACATGATTCGGAAATAAGCGTTGACTGAGCAGCTGGATGTACAAGAGCTCTGCATGGTTGCAAGGTGTTGTTCCTATCACTTACTATAGTTACTGCCGTTGGGAGAAGTGTAGTTTGATTTGTTATAGTCCGTTGACTTGAATTTACCGTAATCGAAGAGAAGCCATTAGTATTGTCACTTGACCGTTCGGTGTGTTGGTATTAACATGCAATAATGTGTTGTGTTTTAATCCACAAGTTCTACAGGAACTGGATTTACAGTCCCCAGGAAAATGCTTTTCCTTTAGTTAGTTGAAACAAAACCCACTTTTGAGAACGATATTCTTGCGTTTTTCGATATCTAGATCCTTAAAATGTTGGCATGCAAACAAAGAAGGATCCTTTTAGCAGACGGGACATGATTGAGTTATTGCTGTCATTGTGACAAATTTTTTAGTCTTCTTAAACTTTGTTGACTGATTAGGTATTTCTAAACTTTTCAACTCTATTACACGATTTTCCAAAAAATTTAACAACTTTTTAAATGACTGCCTGTCAATATCATTCTGCTGACGATACCATAGAGTAATTGTTTCACGATCTAACTTCTCCCTTATCAAGAATAGCAATAGTGGATCCCATGAAGTCACAGACTCATATAAAACAGAAAGAGCATTATAGCACTCAATAGTGTTGTAAAATTGTCTAACCTCAGACAAAGTGCCATTCTTGACTGAAGGCTGTGTCAACAGTAGTCTAATATGCGTTTCCTTTATGTGATCTGTCATACTTCTTCTTAACTAGTTCCCAAGCTATTCTATAATTACTGTTCGTAGGAGTCAAATTGATTATCAACGATGCTTTACCTTTGAGTTTCGTCTGAAGGTACTCTAGTTTCTCTGCGTCCGATAAATTTGTTCTAGTGTCAACCATGGCGTTGAACAAATCCCTGAGTCGTATCCACTTTGATCTCAATTTGTGGCAAACGAATATTCGAATTGTTGTTATTATTACCTGAATCATGCATGCTATATGGCTGCAAATTAACGACCGATGTCAATGTTGTTGACATTTTTTGTAATGCCGTCAAATCACTATTTAGTTCTGGAGCACTTGCAGCAGCTCCTTCAATTACAAGTTATCTAAACTCTCCTGACTAAATGATGAAAATTTAGATTTCGCAGCAAAATACAGCTCCTCAATTTCATTACGATATGCATCTTTTTTCTGAATATCAAAATCTTTATCGCATAAGCCATCAATTTCATCCCGAATGTCCTTGCATTTCATAGAAATATTTTGAAATTCATCAATACGTACCTTTACATCATTGTAATTCACATTTTGGACAGATATAAAGTTATACAATTTAATGATTGATTTTTTCAATTGCGTGCGTTTCTTCTTTAATTGTTCCATTTTGAAAAAGTTTACGTTTCACAATCTCCGAAAAGTTTTTTTTTATTATTACTGAAATTAAATGTTACCTTTTTGTCTTAAATGTCAATTCCCGGTTATTCAATTTCATTCAGTCTCTTTTATTCATACGCACACCCTGTTCTATAGTCCAGGCACTTTAAATCAATATCAACATTAAGCCAATTCACAGATCAACAGGTTCATGCTATTCACTTAGCAAACCTCACAAACTTTTAACTTCATTTGGGCACACTATTTTCAATGTCAATAATTAGCGAATTCATAAATAAAGACTTCTAGAAACTTATGTATGTAAGTTATATTCTGTATGTATGACAAAATGTAATTATCCTCGGTCCGCAAGTATGTACGACACTAGTATTATGACGATCACTCTTACTGATTGTTTTCCTTGTAAGAGACTTGAACATGTATACACTTGAACCTTGCTGCTCTACACGTATTTATTGTTTTTATTGTCATGCAAATTATCCATAAATTCGTTCTTCACTTCACTTTACACAACCGTAACTGGGTCGATTGGACCAAAATTATGTTCGATTCTTTAGGGGACTGTATCAAATTAAATTAATCACGGAGGTTTTGAAGTTTAAATAGAACATAAAAATATTTATTTCATTGGTTTTCTATTATACAAGTTATATAAAGTTTTATTCAAGTTTAGTGGTAGCAGTGTTGTAGTTGATGGGGTCACCTCTTGTTGAGGAAACCAAATAAATCTAACGACATTTTTTACGTTCAATTTCAATTATAATGTAATGTAATTACAATGTAATGAAAAATTTCTATTAAAACACACTTAATGACAAAAGCTGTCCTTATCTGATCCACAAAAGTTAAGTTATCAAGTAAAGCCTCTATTGCCCTTGTTTCAAATTTAGATTTCACAAAATTCAAAAATGTTAAATTTAAGCTAGGATCGGTCAAAGCTTCTAACAGTGTAACCTTATCTAAGAAAGAATCTAATGCCAAAGGATCACCACTATAATTTTAGCTAATAATTGATGTACACATACTAACGTAGGATTTCTTCTGCTCTAGTGTCGCCATTCCGTATTCCAATTCCAAAATATTCACTATCTGATTCAATTTAAAACGCTGTAACCCAATCTTTCCAAACACTTAATTAATAATGTTTTACAATGAATAATTTATGATGAAATGTTAGATTTGTTAACATTCTGAATTAGAATCCAAATATTCAAACAATGCGTGTGTTAATTCTCAATTAAAAGTGTTTTATATTCTTCAATTTTATTAACGTTTTTGGTTAATGGTCTATTTTGGAAAATTCTCTTTTTTATTTAAATAAATTTTTTAATATATTCGTGTTTAATATTATGTGAAGTAATGGTTGGTGTAAGTACATTTGATATAAATACACTTTCCCTTGATAACCGAAACGAGCCGCGTCCATTAAAATTTCCCTTAGCAAAGGTCCCCAAAAGTACAGGTCAGGCTGGTGTTCATGCCGGGGAATGTCCTTTCAAGAGAAGTTAGATATACTACTCGCCTAACGGAAGTAGTGACTTAGGTTTGGAAGGTAGTCCAAGAAGACTGCGGGAGCCATTGAGCACTAGATTCAGTCGGAGGGGTTCGTGTCTACTCAGAGCTAACTTGGAATTACATAAAAATTATTATAGACTCCCTGGTTTTTCCTTGGAAATCACCTAATCGGACAATTAAATATTAAAACAATCCTTTGAATGAGAAAAAAAACTATGAAAGAGATTAACTAATAATAGCTACAGGATTCCTAGGTAGTATTATGAATCAAAGCCTCTTAACCCTCCCAACCTAGATCCTTTGGCACAGAGAAAAAGGTTACAAGATCCCCTATACTAGGTCTACTCCTCAATCAACTACGAATTATCCATGAAAGAAAACTCACGAATTCAATACTTCATCATGACAATGGATAATATTTAATTAAACGCAAAATAGTAAATATAAATGTAAAAGATACGTAATATTAAAAGAACAACACATGTTTCAATTCAATCGAATGTACGCTTAAAATTCATGAAGACATTCACTTAAAGTTAACAATTAAATATAGGTTCTATAAGTAGATAGGTCTAAATAATAATATAGGTCTAGAATTAATCTCAGTCACCGAAGTGAAGACACAAAACTGATATAGAATAATAATTAAGGTATTAAGAAAAATGTACGTCTCTCAATTATCTCAAAACACATAAAAAACATTAGGAGGAATGAAATGAATGAAGTTTAATCATCGTATATATATATACATATATATATATATATATTCTTTACAAAAAAAAAATATTTAAAAATCACTAAAACGCGAAAACCAATGCAAAATAGCTCACATTGCAGATAATACGAGGAAGAATAATTAAGATAAAACTTATAATCAAATCTGATGCTCTCACCCGCATTACTTGATGTCGCAGAGGCCTCCGGATCTTGCAACTTAATGGAGTATCCAATATGAGATGTAGTATGTGATGAATGATTTTGATGCTCGTTGAACGCTTTAAGATAATATAAAATTAGTGAGAAATATACAAATAGAATTTACTAATAATATTTATCTGGTAGAAAATTATCTGAAGCAGATTACAGAACAAAATTAAAAGATACATAAGTGCGAATAATTCCGTGGGCAATAACCCAAACACGATAAGATTAAGCAGAAAGAATCTAATTCAAAAAGTTTTTCTAACATCAAAACTTAAGGTTTATCAAAAGAACAGAATATTTAATTAAAAAAAACAGGAGATACATTCAAAAGAAAATTCCAAAGGAAATGTCCGAAGAGATATTAAGGATATGATGTCATCCACAATGAAGTCCATGTAGAGTAAGAGGGTTGAATATCTACGGATAAATATATATACAAGGTTGCGTAGTTAGCTTGCAGGATATGATGATGTCATTAATACATGAAGTATATGAAGATAAATATAAAACCAAGTCACATGAAGAATAAAAGGATACTGCATATATGATGCGAAGGAATTAACGGGAGACATATGATGGCGTCGTTACCAGATTGCAAAGGTGGTTGTAGATGATGCATAAAATGATTTCGTCAACATGATGAATAAGTTGATGTATATGATGAAAGAAATTATCTCGTTAACATGATGCCTCGGAGGATGTAGTTACCATGGGGAATATATGGTGATGCAGTCTAATTAATACCAAATGAAGACTGTTTGTTTTAAAACGGAACACATGTACACGAAACAACGAGTATTTTTGAACATGGGTTTTTTCTCTTAAAATTTTTCTTTCTTAGGTTTTCTTCGAAGAAGGAGGACAGAAGGTTTTTAAACATATGATTCGTCCACAAAATCAGAATTTCTCGAATCTTGCGGAAGATGAGCCGTAGTTTCGTCTTTTCACTAAACGGCCTTCTCGGTCGTTATCAAAGAGGTTTTTCTACGCTTTTTCCCAACTTAAATTGATTCAATCTTCTTATTTGCTCTAGATGTTTCTGGATTTCTTCACTTTCATCGGTTTTTTCTCACTTCACTTCTAGATGCACACCACACTCACCCACATCTGTCTTCTTCAACGTTCAAAAGTAAAAAGTGCAGATTCTCTCGTCATCACCGGAAACGAACCCTACATATCAAATGATCAAGTGTCAATTATCCAGACGTCAAATACACCGTGAACACTTTCAACACACTCAGCTTATCAGATGTCATAGCTGTGAGCTTTTGTATATAAGCAAAAGTAACGAACGTATTTATGCTTAATAAACACGGCTTATATAAAAAAGCTGCTGGCTGCACTTAGCCAAACGCATGTCATTGCATCAGTGCTGCCACATCGTAAATCATTACAATTAATATAATTTTTTTTATCATAACATTATTATTGGTTTAGCTGCAAATATTTTTAATCCATACGTAATGGAATTTCTCAGCATCTTCTAGTAATAATAAATTAACGTGATTGGCCTTTTCCCTTGTACTGGAATATTAGGGTCCGTCTATATCATTGTTGTCATTTAAACCAAACGCGTTCACACTAATACCGGGATTGTTCTTTTAAAAATCTTTAACTCTATTCGTTGATAGCGGAAAAGTCAAATTTTTAAAATTCAAAACAATAACTTTTTTCAATAATGTCTCTAATATAATTAATTTTATATGATGTGCTTCTTTTAGACTTGTTATTAATGGGATACAATGCTGATATAATAGCCCCCTTGAATTGAACAATATTGGTCTTTGTTTTGAACATTGATGCACGCATATTTCTTTTGTATTGGGTATGGTAGAGTACTGTGTACTGTGAACTTTGTATATACTGATATTGATTTATATTAACTTTAACCGTAATATTTTTATTATTGTCCAACCTCTATCGCGTTCCTGGAATTCACTCATTTTTTTGACAATAACATCATGTAGTTTATTACGAGAGATTAATTATAATCATTTTAGTCTGATGCGATTTCACTTTGATGTAACATAAATTCTCATCTTCCTTCACCAGCATGTATTCGCAAAATACCTCAAGATTGAATTTTATACTATCATGTTTTTGTATAATATTCCATAACAATTTAACCAGTAGCCTATGAGGTGTTCTTAATGTTGCATTCAACTCGAATTCTTTAAAACAAATCTCACAAATTAAACCAGCAATTTTTTTAATTTCTGACTTGAAAGTATAACTGTACCGGTTTATAGCACAAGAATGACTTCTAAATCCTAAAAACAAGCCTATTTTTACTCTAGGATGTTGATGATGGGGTAATACATTTTAGAAGTAATGGGGAGTAAATTCAATTATGTAAAAACTGATATTCCACGTATGTGTAAAAAGAGCGCAGACCGAGCTGCCCATTTCTTTCTTATCAGTTTAAAATTGAAGATTCTTATAGCATAAAAAACAACAACAACACGTTGAGTTATATTTCTTCAACATTAAATCATACAAAAAATAAAACTAAAATAAACAAAACCACATCTAAAATTCTTTATACTTAAAAATATTCTGATTGAACTTATTTTACGTATACAAAATTATAATGACGCCAATTAAAGTTTTCGATTTACGAAAAAAATAAAAAATATTTTTTTGAACGCGTATGCGTATTTTCTTTATTACTATTTTCTTGAGTTAAACACTACGTCTTCTTACGTGGTATGTTCATAACTAACTTAATCCTATGCAAAGCCGTTGCTTATATACTAGGTTATCTTTATTAATGATAATCAATAAGCAGGTAACAAATATTCTTTAAGCCTGCATTGGTTTTGGAGTTTTATGCTCTTGTTTATTATTTGTAAAATTCTTATCCTAGGGTTTTATGATCTTGTTTATCATTTTAACAATGTGTTTACACATGGGTTTACAAACTAGAGAATACTTATCTATTAGAAATATGTTTATGATAATCTACTATAAAGACAAAGAAAATCTGTTTATGATAATCTATTATAAAGACAAAGAAAATAATACTTATCTATTATAGAGAAAAGAGAATAAAGAAAATATTTTCTAAACAAAGAATTAGTCCTTATATTAGCGGCGTTAACTCCCGCGATACTATTGTTTACAACATCAATGTCATTATTCCACTTTTGACCGTCTGTAAATGTCAAGAATTTTATTATTACAAGAAAACGATATTGGGGCAATTAATGTCTTTTTGTTAACGAATACATTACGTGGTTTACAAAACCACCAATTTCTATATTTATATTTTTACAAAACAAGAACTACCTGAAATGTATCGCACCTACAACAAAAAATAAAAATAAAATAAACAAAATCACAACATTCCACAATGCACTCAGCGTCAGCAACTGCAGTTAAAGGTACCCTACAACACACACTCACATTTCATCTGAACCTCGCGCCTGAGATTCATGAGTTTACGGTACCCTACACAAAACAACTCGTTTGAAATCACAGATAAATGCATACTGTGGTAGCCGATGTGATAAATAAAACACGAATTTATTTAATAATAAAGTTGTTTAATGTACAAGAGCCAGAATAATACTACGAACAAAAAGAAACGTGAATAAAAGAGTGAAGTTGACAGCTTTGTAAGGATAACTAGTTTAGCAGGATAACATCTCTGTTAACGATGCCAAATAAACCTTCATGATATAACAATTCTCCCACACTTATCTGATACAATTTAGTCGAGGACATATTCTCCCAAATAACCTGGTGCCCTGCGTAGACGTGACGATGTTCGGGTTGCAGTAGTTACTTGGCTTAATTCTGGGTTCTCGGATAATTGTGGAATATACGCATAATACCGCTCAGAATTAAACTTTTGAAAACTGTTTTGATAAACATCAATTACCTTGTATACCCCGTAGTATATGCGCTCAATGTTTTTAACTTGACCAACTTTGTTCTTGTGAGGATGATTCCCGGCGTTTCTTCTTAATGATGCTATGCAAACTTTACTCACATGACCGGTTTTATTGCAGCTTGTACATTTCAGTTTATCCTTACTTAGACGACATTCTTTCGCTTTATGGTTATTTCTTCCGCATCGAAAACACGATTCTGATATACCCAGTTCTTCGTAACTAGCCTTCAGTATTATTACCCTATGGCTAGATCGTTTTTGTTTAGATTTTTCCAATTTAGAAATTGTATTGCTGTTATTTGAAGTTGTGTCGACCAACTCTATTGCGTCCAATTTCGCTGCTTAAAGGGCTAAAGCTTTTGTAATAATTTCGTCAAATTTGAGCGTACTTGTTTGCAGCAACTGCTCTCAGATGTGGTTGTCTGTAATGCCACGTATAAACTGTGCCCGAAGGAAAATGCCGGCTATTGAAATTTTACAGGGACAGGGAGACGTAAAATCACACTCGCTTATCTCCGACCGCTATTGTTTGTTGATCATTTTGGTATCTAGATAAAAACCGTTGTTGTGCGGTTAATTAGTTCTTAGTTGGCGAATAATGATTCTAGAGCATTTTTGTTAATTCATCGTATGTAAGTTCAGCCGGAGTTTTTGGTGCTGCTAACGCTGTAATTATGTTGAATTGGAATTTAATAATAGTTTTAAACAATATTCTTTGTTGGACGTAATGCCCTTCATTTCCGTGTAATTTTCAAAACGCTGGATGTAATTTTTATATGTCTCCTTAGCTGGATTAAATAAATCCAAATTTGGTACTAAAAGTGTATTAGTTGTTATATTATTTTGTGCATGTAGTGGTGCAGTATTAGCCGTTATTCTCATTTGGTCGAGAATTTACATTTGTACTTGCAGAAATTTCTCGAATTGGTTTGCGTCCATTTTGTTTTATGATGATATGTATGTGTGACTTTTAGCTTACGCCCTTATTATTTTCTGTTCTTTTCTCACTCGTCGCCAATTTGTGGTAGCCGATGTGATAAAGAAAACACGATATGTTATATACTAATGTTTAAAATTCATTTAATAATGTTTAATGTACAAGAGCCAGAATAATACTACGAACAAAAAGAAACGTGAATAAAAGCGTGAAGTTGACAGCTTTCTAAAGATAACTGGTTTAGCAGGATAACATCTCTGTTAACGATGTCAAGTAGACTTTCATGATATAACACATACTAATTTGAATTCAATTGAACAGTATTAAGTATGGCAAAATGAAAATATTTTGTTAACAAATCAAAAGAATCGTAAGAATTAACAAACAAAATAATAATTTTCAAGTTTTACATTGTCTTCTACAACTGTGCTTATGTTAATGATAATGACTTATTATATCAAATTATCCAAGGCACTGTTCTTATGAAAACTCCAACTTTTTAAGATACAATATACATCCTCTTCTTTTTGATACATCATATTCATAAGATCCAGCTTTAATTTCACTACCAAATTAAATTAAAAGTACTAGGATTTTTATTTCTAATAATTTTGATTTTAAAGATTTCTATAGTCCAGTTTGTTGCATATAGATAACATGTGTTTATATTTGGTTATACGAACGTGATCGTGAAGTTTAAACTTGGATCTCCTAAAAATCTATAGAAATTTACTATGGATGAATTTGTTCTTTTGAAGGGTTCAGTTCGTTTGGTGTCACTATAATTGTTAGATGAAATTTATTATTACATTTATCCACCAGTCCTTGGTATATATTTATCAATTTGTACGTTTATCAATGTTCCATTAAGACGTTCAACTATTGATGCCTTTAAACAACTATATATTGAATAGTGGTTAATTTGATTAGATTGCATTAAATATTCAAGGCGTTTGTAAAAATACTTTCCAACGTTACTCTCTCTGCGAATTTTGTAGCCATTCTCAAACATTATAAAATTTCATTTGTGCCACGTATGGGTATGTCCTTGATTAATATAAAAGAATAAGAAATTTTTAAATAAGAAACAATCACATATTTTCTAAATTTTTTAATTTCCTTCTAATATTTACAAAACTCAAGGGAGAGGAAGTTCTAAATTTCAAAAACAGTTTAAAATATATTACCAAACAACAAGGAAAAAACAAAACAAAATCAGAAATAAAAAGAGAATGCGATTAAACAAGATCTATAAAATATTAAATATCAAATTCTATAACATCTATAAAATTTAAATATTATTAAATTAGTAATAAATTAAGTATTATAAATTGTTATTAAAATATTTAGATCGATAAAATTATTTGTGTTAAAATGAAAACTAGAATTAGAATACAAATGAAAATATGTAAATATTTAAATAATTATAAGAATTTTTAATGAAAGAAAATAATACATTATTATTATAATGAATTTATTTTAATTAATTTTTAAATGGAAGAGTCATATAATATGATACACCAACTCCTAGATCCAAGTAACTCTATGATTACATTAATAGCTAATGTACTCTACTTATTATACTTTACTTGTTTACCATATTAACTATTATACTGTAAAATCTATTACATTTATTATTATGCTATAAACACTATAAAAGCAACGCAGCAAATAAAACAAACTTTATTTTTTTTATTTGCTTGTTGTCGCGTTGCCTTTAAAATAATCATTTCCAAATACAACCATGTATTCTATTTTTGAGAAATTGTGGTGTTTGCTGCGTTTCATTTATTGTGTTCATAGAATTGTACTACATTAGCTTCTATACTAAATTTCTATGTTATATTAAGTTAGCCCGTTAAGAACCGTACGATCTGTAACTGTATTTATATTTTAAAAATATGAAAAAAAATTTATTAAAAAGAAAATACTTTACAAGTAACATCCGAACTATAAAGACGTGTTTTTATTTGGATAATTTTACTCAGCACGCTTTCTCCGCGTGTCTATATGTAAGTACTCGTATATGTATGTATATGCTGTTTCATATTATCAGAAAGTTTACATGATAAGTCAATGCGTATATGGTTTGTTGTATTTGAAATACTTTGTTTTGTATCTATGAATTTATATGTTGGTTTTCATAATCTCATCACAACGATTAGAATTATTTCGTACTTAATTGGTCATTACAACCCTTCAGCCGGAATTATAACCTAGTTTCCTACACTGCCCATATAGCATGTGTTAATTTTATTCATTAGTGGCCGGCAGATTTTTAAGAAACTGCTCATTTCAACACTAATTATTATTTGAAAAAAGTCGCCAAAGATATTTTTTTTCATAAACGTTTTGTTTGAAATGTCTGGGCCACGGCTTAAACCTTGGTCTCACGGCTAATAAGCCAACGCAGTACCTACCAGTCTTCTGCGACATTTCTTCATTACATGATTAATAAACATTGTTCGAAACACAAATTTACTGATGTACTGGCTATAAAGGCTGCTCATTTCTACATTATTTTTATTTCGAAATTCAGTTATTACGCTAATCATTTGTATTAAGAGTTGGAAAGGCTCTATTAGCCTGATAAAGTATTAAAAGTATTCGCCAATCACATGGCGTGACTACTACAGAAAACATTTTTTAATTTTAATAAAATTTTCTCATTTTTTGTTTTTGTGCATTTAATTCTTCAATGACAAGTGGACTAGTTTTACTGTTACCGAGTGTATAAAGAGTATAATATCTACGTCATTGTAAAACATCTAGTTTTATTTTAATCATCATGTATTATTACTTGGTATAAAATGGCCAATTTACGAACTTGTTTTTTAAATTGTTATCAAATTGAGTAATAAAATTTAAAAAATCAAAGTTGAACAAATACGAGTATATGACAAATTCTGTTGAAATCCTATTTGTTTTGATATCCAAATTACAAAGAAAGTAAAAATCATTGATTTTGGATAACAAGTTTAACTAATTACTTCACTTTTTTATGAATCGGATCAACAATACTGGTTAAACTCTTGAATTGATATAGAGACTGACAAAACCAGGACAGTGAAAACCTGCCCTTAGACAAAACACGATATTTACGCCATAAAAGATGTGATCCTTTTCATATTTCGTCAAATGGACAGATTAAAAGTGTGGTGCAGACTACAAAATATTACTTGAAGAAAATGCCATCTATTTCAAACGTTGAGTTGGATCTTGTTCGTTTTGTTTCTAGTCAACACATAAGCCCACTACTACAACAGGTCGTTCACCTGCCGAGCTCTTGTTTAATCGGCAACTCAAAAGTTACTTCGACAAGGTTCATCCACATGAATTGTCAAACTCTGGTGAAAATTTACCTGTGAAAGAAACATTTAAAAATAATACTCTGTACAGATTTACGCAGCAGGCCAAAAGTGAATACCAGCTAACATAGAATCACAGACTCAACCCTTGTCTTACAAGTGCGGCTTCAGGATAATCGTGTAGTAAAACGCCATTTAGATCAGATTCGCAGCCGAGCCTCAACCACCACCTGTGAGGTAGAATTTTCAAATAATTGGAAGAAAAAGTTCGTTGACACGAATTTTTTTTCAATAAACACTACGAATTGTTTAGTAGTCTATTCGATGACGTTTAAAAGCTTGTAAAAATGTATTATTAGTATGGAAAAGGAATTCGAAAGGATAATTTATATTTTGAAAAAGTTACGCAGTTAATTTGTCTTATTATACCTCCAGTGTTTCAGTTGTACTTTGTAAAAAAGTGAAAAAGAAAACAACAGCAATCGAGGTGTGTTAAACAAAGTATTTTAAAGCTAAAAGAGCGGAAAAATATATTCCAAATAAATAAAATTAGAAGTTTTGTTTCAAGTTTTAAATTTATTATGTTGGACATTCATTTAAGAGACATTTTTCATAATCATACACACCAGACTCGTGGTCGGAGTTGTACTCACCTTAGCGTATTGGTTAATTAAACGCGAGTCCGTGGTTCAATCCTCAGGTTAGACAGCTATTAACTATGCAAAAGAGCAATTAGGGGTTCTATTGGCGTCCACACAGACAGAAGCCGATTAAGACAGTCAAATTTATTAGCTAGAAGACCAGCCAAGAAGCCACCAATAAGTATGGTTAATAAGAAAAAAAGACTTGACTTAGCTAGACGGTATCTGCATTGGTCAAAAGAGCAAAGTTTTGTGTAGCGTCGAATTAAAGTTTAACTTATTTGGCTCTGATGGATTAAATTATATTCGTCGGCCCCCTAAACAAAGGTATTCACAACAATTCTGTAGGTTAGGTTTGGTTAGAGGACGTGTGCCAGTCAGTCAAGACAGGTACAGTACCCGGAGGTCAGATTGACCCATTGTACAACGTCCTAAAGGAGGGAATGATAGTATAGGGGTTAGGATGAAAGGAGGGTATATGGGAAAGGGGGGAGTTAGAAGCGGAGGAATTATACAGATCAGACACAACAAAAGGATGGGAGAGCGCGACTACACCGATGAAGTCCTAGTCTCTCAACCAGCCTAAGCCACTAATGAATCTGTGGAGAGCCTGGATGTCTGCTCTCGACAAAGAATTCAAACTCTCAAAGAAGGGCCTACCAAGGGTCCTCAACCTCAATCTACCAAGAGCTGGGCAGTTACAGAGGATGTGTTCGATAGTCTCCAACTCCTCCTCATCGCAACACGCCCTGCAATAGTCCGGCTGGGATCTGTTCCAGATCCCCGTCAGTGACCCGTGATAAAACCGACAAACAACCTTAAGCTGGCCTTATTCAAGCCCAGCAGCCAACCTGTTCTCTTACTGTCTTACACCTAGAAACAGAACAACCCGATCCGTTCCCCCAACGCATCTGCTCTTTCTCCATCACCCATGCATTGATGAGGCCATAGAGGTGACAGACTGGGGGGTCAGGACCAACCATCAAATCGCCTACTGAAAGCGAACCTAGCCTAGCGAGGGCATCCGCCGTCTCATTGCCCGGTATTCCGCTATGTCCCGGAACCCAGCACAGACGGATACGGTCCGGTCCAAAAGTCCTCAACGACTCCTTGAACTCGCGAACAAGCCGTGATTTGCACCAGACCGACGCAATGGCCCTAAGGGCAGCCTGACTGTCAACGAAGATCATGTAAGATTCGGAATCCGAAGCTGGGCCACCAGCTATGGCCTCAATAGCCTTCAAGATTGCGAAAATCTTCGCGTGAAAAACGCTGCAGTCATCAATCAACCTGAAGTGGAGTACAAGACCGAGTTCCATAGAGAAAACCCCAGCACCTGTACGTCCACCTAACTTAGACCCATCTGTAAAGATGGGTATACCACTCTGCCCCTGGAGTACCCCACTATTCCATTGTGCCCTATCCGGTATAAGTATTCTTAAACCAGGCAGGAACATAGCCACAGGCACAATATAATCAGTGCCTTTTTCTGAAAGCGCATATCTTCCATCAGGAAATACGACATTCAGAACTCTGGAGTAACCTATCGAACGCTGTTTCCAGTAGCCCGATTCCCTCAGGCGTATGGCACTACTACTACACCGCTTGACATACATGTCTGTAAATAAACAACATTCTGTAAATACAACAAGACTCAGTGTTGAACATAATATGACTTCGAGTTGCATTTTTTTCTAGCTACTGTATAATATTAACACACACAACATGGTGTATAAGGGTTGTAAAGTGCGTTTAAATTGTTTGGTTATAAAACTCTAAAGACTCAAATTTTCACAAAAAAAAATTTATGTATAATCAATTTTTTTATGACTAGATATATAGGATAAGAAGTAAAAATAGACGAAGAAACGAACAATGGTTGCAAACCTTTCAAGTTTGTTTTCAAGATTTCTGCGTGAACACACCGCTACTGACACTAAAGGAAGGTACTGAGCTGTGTTGACTGATTAGAGTACTTACTTTTAGAAAACAGAAAACTTTTCAAACAGACATAAATCAGCCCCAGTTCCAAAATTGAAACTCACGAATAGCCGTGGGGGTTCAGTGTCCTTATTTGGCTTCGGCTGTAGTGACAAAAACCGTTTTTGTAGCGGTAGCAATTGTGGTTTTTGTTGCTCCTGCTGTTGCAATTGTTGTTTGAGTTGTTGTCGTAGCTGTTTCTGATGTTTCTTCGCATAATAGTGTTTGGCATGGGCAATTTGTCGTCTCAACTTATTTTGAAAATGGTTTTACGACTGATGGTATGGAAAACATCTGAAGAACACTTATCAGCATTTTGTACTGTTTTATTGATAAGTTCATGCGTCAGTTTTGCAACTTTGTGTAGGCTTTGCGCATGAAGATTGGTTTCATCTTTCTCAGCTCTTCACGAAGTAGATAAAGCATGCAAGAGATATCGGTATTTGCATGCTGCACTTGATGTAATTTATCCTTGGTACTGACGTTTGTATTGCCTTTCTTAGTGTTGCTTCTAGCTGCTACGGGTGTCATGATGATTATTCACTGTTATTCGAAAGTTATAGTACGATTGGTTTGAGTATTAACACTGAGTGTTTTAGATGAACTAATGTTGCTTACGAATATGTCAAAGCTTTTATACAGATATGCAGTTATCTACCTGTTTCATGTAACATTAGGTATAAGTTGATGAGGATATCTTTAGGTATGACGGACCTATACCTCTTAGGGGAATAAAAATATTTTCCTATTGTTTGTTTATAATTTGTAAATGGTGTTTGTTTACTAATTTTTTTAACTTTATTATTGTTTACCTGAAAAAGCATGATAACCCAAAAAAGGATGTTATTTATTGATCTCTTTTGTATTCCTTACTGGACACTCACGATATACTCCAAGCTATTGCGCCGTTTAAAATCTAGTCGGGTTTCACTTGACTTTCCATACTTAACAAAACCTTCTTTGTTATTACATTGCATTAAGCCACTCTATTAAAAGAATTTCTATATGAAATAAAAAATTAAAGTTTAATCCTCAAATATCTTATAATTTATAAAAGAAACAAATTTATGACTAAAGACAACAGAGTAGTTAATTTATTGTTTAACGCTTTTACAAATTAACTACTAGAGAGCAATGTAGAATTATCTTGTGTGCAAGAAAGTCACTTGTTAGACAAATATTTTGTGAAATGAATACAAACATCAAACTTAGTCCTTTCGTTTGCCCAATTTTGGGAACAATAAATAATAAATTAGAAAGTGGAAAAACACTAAGATAATATAATGAATGACATACATACATAATAATTTGTCATTACAACCCTTCAGTCAGGATTACGACCTAATTTCTCACACCATTTATGTTGTGTGTGTTAATGTATACATGAGTGGTGGGACCTACAGTTTAAAGTTGACTCCGAACGACAGATGTTTAAGAAACTTTTCATGGCAATTTTATCTACTCTCAGAGTTTTTGCCAGAAATCTGCTGAGAGGAAGTCGCCGAAGAAAAACTATTATATTTTATTTTGATGTCTGGGCTGGGCTTGAACCCTGGCTTTACGTCTAATAAGCCACACACTACCTACTAGACTACGGCGACTATAATGAATGTGGATTAAGTAATAAAATAGAGGGTTAGAAGCGGTACCTGTCATGCATGCCCTGTTATATATAATCGATTCTGCCAGTTAACCGTTTACAATTTACACAGTTTTAAAGGTCTTGACAAATCCTTAAACCGGCAACTTGGGTGCTTTACGAAGATGTGCATTTGCCTGTGCTTTTTACCCTTGGATCGGATGCGGAAATCATCGCCAACTCGCACTAGACCGAAGATTTTGCGCAGCACTTTTCTCTCGAACACTCTCAAGGCCGCTGCATCTGCACTTAATAGGGTCCATGCCTCTGCGTCATAAAGAAGCATGGGTAGGATGAGTGTCTTGTAGAGTGTTAGTTTTGTCGTACGAGAGAGGTCTCTGCTACCCAATTGCCTATTGAGGCCATAGTAGCACCTGTTGGCAAGAGTGATCACTGCGCTTGATCTCCAGACTGACATCATTTCTGGTGGTAACGGCGGAGCCAAGATAGATGAATTCCTTGACCTTATCAAAAGTATAGTTATCGGCCGTAATCTGAGCATCAATACGCCGCGCGTCTCTACTCGTCGATAACATATACTTTGTTTTGCCCTCATTTACTGCCAAACCCATCTTAGTAGTCTCGCGTTCAATAGCACTAAAGGTAGAAGTAACATCTCGCTTCGTACGCCCTATGATGTCAATGTCGTCAGCGTAGGCAAGCAACTGGCCGATGTGTGAAGATCTGGTCGATGGTGGACTTGCCAAGTCTGAAGCCGCACTGATAAGGTTCAATCAGTGTTTTGACGAGTGATTTCAGTCGTTCACACAATACGCCTGTAAGAACCTTATATGATATAGGGACTTATATAGGGGGCTTATACCCCTGTAGTTGGCGCATATCGTAGGGTCTCCCTTTTTCAGGACAGGACACAGGACACTGAGGTTCCAATCGTTGGGCATACTTTCCTCTAGCCATGTTGTGTAAATAAGCTGGTGTATGCAACCTACCAACTCATTACATCCGGTCTTAAACAATTCAGCGGGGAGGCCATCAAGACCCGCCGCTTTATTATTTGTAAGACGCATAATCGCGACTTTGACCTCTTCGTGGCTAGGCGGCGGAATCTCCACGCCGTCATCGTCGATCGGATTCGGAACATCATCTCTAAAGGCGGTGTTGTTGTCGTCATCACCTTGTAGCAGAGCAAAAAAGTGTTGCCTCCACAACCTCAGCACTCCTTGCGAATCTCAGCACCCCTGCTGATCTGTTACCAAGTTTCCGTTCTCAACTTTGCAGGAAGACGCTCTGGGCTTAAAACCTTCGGTTAGACGCTTAACCGTTTGATAGAAATTTCGAGCATCAGTCCTATATCTATACATCTCGACTTCCTAGCGATCACGTCTTTCCTGCTTCCTCTTCTTGTATCTGAAAAGGCTTCTCTCATCCCTTCTCCTCTCTCTATAGTACTTGTCAATGGCTCGCGTATCGGCTGACTGCAACGTGTTGTTGTATGTGCAGCTTTCGTAATGTACTAGAGCGCGCAGACCTCGAGGCACTAATTCGCAATCGGAACTTGGCTGCGACAAGGAAGTGGTCCAAGTCTATGTTTGGACCTCTGAATGTGCACACATTTAGTACACTGAAGACGTGCTTCCGTCACAATGTGATCAATCCGGTTGGATGTTGATCGATCGGGGGACATCCAAGTGGCTTTATGAATGTCGAGATGCTGAACAGTGGGGCTACACACTACCATGCTGCGCATCGCGGCGGATTCAGTCAGCCTCATACCATTGGAGGTAGTGGTCGAGTGGAGGCTGAACTGTCAGACAGTGGGGCCAAAGATACCTTCCCGCCCGACCTTTGAATTAAAAACTCTGAGGACGATTTATGTGTCATGGGCGGACAGTTATCATATACGTCCTCGAGTTTAGCATAGAAGGCATTTTTAACCACATCGTCCTTTTCTTCCGTCGGGGCGTGAGCACAAATAAGACTGATGTTATAGGATTTTGCTCTGATGCGGTTTGTAGATATTCCTTCGTTCACAGGATTGAACACAGATACAAGGTGGCGAAGTCTCTTATTAACCACAAATCCGCATTCGAATTCGGGTCACGAGGAGGCTGCGTGTCAACTTGGATACAGCACGACAAGGATCGTCTTGGAGGTTGACTTTACCTGCATCCCAACCCTCCAATGATTACAATTTCACTCGGTGGAAATGTTGAGGGGAATTAGACCATTTTGCCATTGTAGTCTAGGAGTCCGAAACGGTTCGAAAGACTAACTGAGTTATATTAAGATAACAAAAAAGCTGGGACTACTTGCTAGTTATTTCACGCACTTTTTGTAAAACAATAATAATTTTCCACATAAAGAACTTGTCAGCTAATTACAGGACACGTGATCGAATTAAATTCGTATCTGAATTAATTTCGATTGTTCGAGTTTTTTAGATGACTCGACTACTTGCGGTTTTTTTAATAAGGTGTTGTAAAAGAAGGCTACGAGAATTAGCCCCTAGTTAGTGATCCAGCCTGCTTCAATAATTTTATTAATATGAAGGGTAATTTGAATAATTTTAATGCAACTATAGGAACTGTTGTTTTCATGTTGTTTTCATTTTATGTGTGTTTTCACACATAAAGTTAAAACCTGATTTTAACATTAAAACCATAATCAGATGATTTGTGTTCACACTATGAGTTTTCTTAAATCTGGTTTTAAATTCATGACATTATGACTGCGCAACAGCTGTTTTTGTTAAAAAAAATAAGAATAATTAAGAAATCAACAATAAATTTAAAATTACTCTAAATATTGTAAAAGAATATTTTATAAAAAGTGAAGAAGTGCTTGGAAATCAAAACAACCGACTTTCTGTATTTTTACATTTGATTTAATACATCGAAAACATGGTTGTACTTTATAAAACCTACTTAAAACCAATTCAAAAAAGGTTTTAAGATGGTTTTAACACAATAATTTTGTATGTTAAAATCAGGCTTTAATTATGGTTTTAACGTTAAAACCAACTTATGTGTTAAAACCACTCAGTGTGAAAACACTATTAGCCAATCTAAAGATCAGGGCGATATTGTTGCATTAAGAAAACATTATTTCCTATAAAGTAAAGAATATTTAAAACAATTGATAAACAGTGCTTTTTGTGACTAACACTTAGGATGATCCATTCATGCTGTGCACTGTATTGGAATACAGGAAATATAGTTTATACTGAAAGGAAACAGAGGATAATTTATTTTTAAGAAGTAAAATAACATGACACAATCTGAATGCGCAATTGAAGATGAATGTTTGGGTAATTTCAACAAGAATATCATGTAATCATAAACTTGGTTCACACAGTAGGATTTTCTGGTTCAGAAGATTTTAACAGATATAACTCAGAGCACTTAGAATTGAACAGCCTCTCAAATTGAAATGGAAATAAAATCTTCAGATACAGAAACTTGAAGTGATATCTAACAGATTCCGTTTATGTGTATAAAATAGATTGAAAAGTTTCGATAAGGATGAGAAAAGAGTTGCGTCGTAAACCCGTGTCATCGATAATACCGGCATTTGTACAAAGGGAAAAATTTTAAGCGAAGTGAGATAAGATGTAGATGTCTTTTTATATTTAAATTTTTCGTGTATTTCCTTTTTGTATTTTCTATATATAGGTTTTGTAATACTTTGAAGAACATATGTTTAAATGTAATTGTTTTTAACGTTTTTTTATAAAAAAAATTCGAGATTACTGTACATCCTTTAAGAAATGTAAACGAATCACAACTACGGGCGGTAACTTTTGCTTTGTTATTCTAGTAAAAAGGGACACAATTCCATCAAAACCGTGTGTTTATTTCTTAAAAAATCTCTAGTGGCTCGCCCCAATATTTGAAATAAAACTAATATTGAAACTGAAAATTTCAAAAACCTGATTATATAATAATAGGGTGACTGTTTTATTACATTTATTTATTTCTCAAGATGCGTATTTAAGTTTCCCATACATTGTTGGCTGTATTCGAACACTTCAAATTGACAAAGTTTTGTGCTCAAGTTAATAATATTTTGTAAAAGTGTTTTGATCTGTAAATTTCATTTCTTCATATATAAGTATGTTATAAATTATTAATTACAACGAAGAAAATTTTCTTATTTTTTAAATGAATTATTATGTATATTATTTATATTTATGAAGTCTTTCGTGTTGAATACTTTATCTTAATTACTAAGAAATGCCTTTGTTCATATGGTCCGTAAGGGAACATTTCTACTTATATACAGAGGTTAAAATTCCTTACTTTTACTTGTAGTATTGTAGATTGTACTTTGCAGAGGACGTAGTGGTATGTTTTTGTACCTTCTGGGCCACTTTTTCCATACATAATTTGGCTCATGTCTACGCTACAGTCGATAATGTTCGACAGATTTGTAACATGTATTGTGAAAATGCAACCCTTTTTAATGTGTGTGGTTGTTATCCATTATGAATTTAGTTAAAATAGTGTCTTATGTTGGCAATCATTGATAAAAATGCAACCCTTTTTAATGTGATGGTTGCTGTCCATGATAATTTTAGTTAGAATGTTGGCAAGTCTATGGCAGAAAATGAAACCGTTTCAAATGTTGTGGTTTGTGGCAATGATGACAAGTGTGTTAAGCTGTACTTGGGTTGGAAACCCTTTGATTGAAAGTGAGTAGGTGCGTGTCGAATCTGAGTTCATGGTTCCGATAATCAGCGAGTGCATGATGTAGGGTATCGTAAAGTCATGTTGTCAACTTGTGCAATGTTGTGTTATTGTTTATTTTATTTTTATTTTTTGTAAAATTTATTATTGAAGAAATATAGTTGTACGTGTTGTTGTTTTATTTTAGTTAGTTTATTATTATTTATTTATTTATTTATTATAATACAATTACAATTATTATTACGAGCTGAGTAACATACACCATCTGCTCGGTGTAGTGTAACATACCAGAGCCAGGGAATCGAACCCACGACCACTAGACTACCTGACCGCCCATGTGAAAATATAAATATAAGAATTGTTGGTTTTCTAAACCACTTAGTGTATATCTTAACGAAAAAAAACATTGATTATCCCAATAACGTTATCTCGTAATAATAAAATGCTGACACATTTGAAAGTGGGATAACGGCACATTGATGTTGTAAACATTATGATTTTGTATTCTTAAGAATAAGTTCAATAAACATATTTTTCTATGTAAGCAAATTTAAAAACTGTAGCGTAGCATATTTTATATATAATTAAACCTTATTTTATTTTGTAATATTATACCGATTACCATAAAATTATACGTCATTAGCATGTGTGACTTTCTTAAGATACAACACCGTTACTAGTTTAATTCAACACTGCAATAGAGGAGTAGTCTTTCGTTGAATTTGAAACTTTATTTGAATTAGCAGCTCTTGCTTTGAATAATATGAAGAAAAACCCATATTGAAAAGGGTATAAAAGCAATGCACTCAACGGAATCGGTCTTCTATTGTTACAGGATAGTGAGTAGGTCGCACAACCAATTGCAAGTGCATTATAAGCTTCGTGACTGTGATGGTTGTCGTTGCTTATCTTGTAGATGCAATTGGTCGACAAATCCTATGTAGATGTAGGTCTCAATGGTGGCCGCAAATATTTAAAATTCTTGTGATTCTTTCTTCTTTTCTATTGTTGCAGGTTTATTTTGTAAGTATTCCAAAACCCGTCCATACCATCCGTTTCATTGCGTTACATGTATATACCGAAAAAGTAGAATCTGTGTAGTTGTTTGTGACAAGTCACAGAAGAAAATGCATAGACGCCTACAATGCATCAAGTATGTTTAATTTCTACTTTTCTATGCGGCTCATGCATTGTTGGAAAAAGTCAGCAGTTTTTTAAAACTTGGCATGCCAAATTATAAACTATTGTGAATGGTTTCTATAAATATGTTTAAATAGTGCATTACTACTTGCGCATTTTTCTTTTTGAATTGCAAAAATATTAATAAAAACATATTTCATAATAAAGTTTATTACTAATATAAGAGGAAAATACATTGAAATACAATTTTTAACACATTTCTTTCATGAACAAAATATGTACATATATGATGATTGTTTATATGTACAAATGATAGTTTTTGTGTACTGATTGTTATGTATTTTGAATTTATTAATTTGTAAACAAGAAAAATGGAGGATAAATTAACTGAAAATATTCGTCTTGTGTTCTTTTGAGGATTTTTGTAGGCCTTAACAGCACAAAATATCACATATGTAAACTCATAAATTTGTAATTAATACCATAAATTCTTTTAAAACTACAATTTGATTATCCATTTTTCCCAAAAATGTTCTTGTTCGCTTGTTTGTTATTTACCACAACAGTTGATAAAAACAAAACACCAGTCGCATAAAACGCATTGTGTAACTTGCAATAAAAACGGCATAGGAAGCAAGAATCGCATGTAACGCAAGGCGCTTGAAACGTATGGTATGGACTTTCGGCTTTATGTATGAAAATACATACATATACCTCTATTTTTTTTTCAACACTAGTCAAATATTTGCTTCGTGTCAAATACTTTTTAAATGTAACCATATAGCAAACATGTTCCGCCATATTTCTGTGAAAATAAATGGCGCCTAGCAACTCAAGGCTCAGTTTTTTTATTTATTGAAATCCAGTGAAATTTACTTTTTTTAAGTGTCTCAGCGCTACTAGGGCATTAGAGAGAAAAGTTGGCAAATTTAAAGTTGTATAAGAACAATTAACAAAAACTATTTAATACATCCATAAGTTTAAAAAAATTAAAAAAATCTTTTAAATTAAAAGCATTTCAATGCTTTGTAATAAATATTCTTTTAATTTCTTTTTAAAGGAAGAAATTGTGCTACAACCTTTTATATTTCAGGCTACCAGCGTATTCAATATGTTTGCTTCGTGAAGTCTAAACGACATCTCACAGCACGAAGATTGTGGCTATTCCTAGTGTCGAAAACATTCTGGTTTCTTGAAAAGCATATCGTATGGTGACCAATTCCATGGAGAGCGTTATAAACATAAATTAAAGTTTTCATTTTATATAATCCATATATTGGTAAAATATTTCTCACAACGTCTTTGTACAAAGATTATGTTGAGTACGTGAGAGGGAGATTGTAAATAAGTTTAATTGCTTTGCTTTGAATGATGTGAGGTCTGCATTTTTCTGAAATCCGTATATGTGGGTTAAATAGTTAAGGTAACTTTGTATAAGAGATTGAAAAATCATAAGTTTTGCTGTTGTGTCTAACTTGTATCTTAATTTATACGATATTCCAAGTGCAGGTGATATTTTGGATCTTATATGTTCGATATGATGATGCCACTTTAAATTGCTTTGAATTTTTAATCCTAATTAAATCATAGAATCCACTTCTAAAATTTCGTTACCACCGATTCGAATGCTTATATTGGTATTGAAATTTGGCCTGGGCATGAATCTAATAAATTTAGTTTTACTTGAATTCAACATTAATTTATTTATTCGTGCGAATTCCGATATTAAAGCTGTGTCACGTTTGACATAAGTTTTTAATACTAAATTTTCTTTGTAGGGGTACAATATACAAATGCCATCTGCATACATGAACATTCCTCCATTTAATTCCAAATTATTAATATCGTTTAAATATATGGCAAAAAGTTGAGGCCCCAAAGCACTACCTTGCGGAACACCATACTTTATGTTTTGTACCGAACTCTTACTTGTATTTATCTGTACGAATTGTTTTCTATTTGTCAGATAGCTTCTTATAAATCCCACGAATCCCATAAAATTTTAGCTTATTAAGCAAAATGGAGGGATCAGTTATGCTACCGGAACGTGATGTAACGTAATGTAATAGTAATTTCTACTGAACGTAAAAATGTAAGAGCAATTATAGAGAACGTATCAGATGTTTTTAAGCAAACGAAACAATAAAAGAAATAAACAAAATCAAATAAAGAATTAAAAATTGCAAAAACTAAAAGACAAAAATTCAGATATTGATATAGAAGACATGTTTTTGGGTTTGGGTTTTTATTTTATTATTTATTGTTTTTAAACATATTTAATATTAATTCCAAATTTTAAAAACCTTGTTTCATTCCTTTTATCACTTTCAATATGACGTCGTTTGTTTTTCTTTAAATCAGCTGTTAACCAGTGTTATCATACAGCGTTTTTGGATTCATTTCAACGATTTAATATTTATTTAAAGGTATTTATTAAAAGTTTTATGTACCAGCCAAATAATTACACTTTCAAACAAGCAAAAACTAAAATTGAGTGCTTTTGATTGTATTTTCCATATAAATAGACAAGCAAGTGAAATCGTTTATCCTACAGAAACAGGTCAGGTATTTCGGGAAACAAATTTGTACGAATGTAAAAACGTTTTCATCTTCTCTACTATCTTCTCTTTACTAAAGTAAAATGCAAACTGAAATACTTTTCGAACGCCTTAGTTAAAAGTCGACAACTATATTTTTCTCATATAAAATAAAAATAAACACTATATATTTACATAATATATATATATATATAATAAAATAAATTATAATTTGGGTTTTTAAAATATGTGAAGTTTTATTTAAAGAGAATTCCACATGCAGGGAAACATAACATACGTATAAAATGTAAATTTTGTCTATAATTTCAATTTTCAGTTTTGGTGGTTTTAATATTGACATGTTGTTAACACTGCTAAACAGTTGTCGCGTAAAAATGTAAGAAAATTCTATTTTTTTACAGATTCTTGTTCCGGTTACGTTACATTACATTTCTATAACCATTTGTATTGCTTTATACATAACAAAAACGAACAGCTGTTTCTTACTCTTGCGGTTACATTCGGTTAATATAGATTACCTGAGCCTTCATGCTTAGCACAGCAACACTTCAAAATTAAACCTTTAAACTGCATTGTATTGTTGTTGTGAACAGCGCTGCCAACTTTCACCATTTTGACGACTTTTTAAGTCAAATTTATTAAAATGACGATTGACGATTTTTCATTTTTCCCGCGAACACAAAAGACGATTTTTTAAAAGCAAAACATATGGTAACCATTTTTCCTAAAATTCAAATTTTGTGAGTCCCCTTTTGCAATGTAGAACATGTATGATATTTTTTGTGTGAAAAGGAAAGAGAAAATTATATTTTATACAGTTTTTTCCATTACATAGTAACCTGTTAAATTTTGTCAGTTAAAAAAACAGACAGGATAAGTTAGGTACAAGTTTATCTGAAAGAAAAAAAACACTTACATATAATTGAAAAATAGATAAACTTGTTATTAGGTGTGGTAAGTTTTTGTTCATTTAATGTAAATTAGTATATTAAATTAATACACATATTTACAGAACTAACAATCGAAATTGAAGAAGAGCCCGTATATCAAGAAAAAAAGAAGCACAAAATAAAAGATGCGTAGCTCGAAGACCCAAAAGTAAATTCATGGCAGTTAAAAAAGATTCGCACCTTTATTGCAAGGTTTGAAATCCATATTGAAAATATCATCTGGATGGTCAGATATAAGTCGACATATGGAAACTCGAAAGCATTCAGAGGCAGCAAATTTTATTTTGGAAAACCAGCCAACAATTTCATCATTTTTCAAAACGGATCCTTCAAAGCTGGTAAATACTCTTTTACAGATTCCGATTATGTAAAAAACATACCGATTGGAAGAACAAAAGCTACAGCCATTATAAAAAATTTTGTCGGTAAAACCCAGCTCCAAACAATATGTTAAATCATGAATACCAATGCTTTTTCGTTATGTATAGATGAATCTACTGATATCAGTAACAAAAAACTGATGTGTTTGGTATCAAGAGTTTGTCTAGATTTTAAAATATACGATTTCTTCTTTGGTTTGATTGAAGTCGATAAATGTGATGCATCAATATTTTTTGGATAACAAGATTGCCTATTAAAAACACATGATAGGCTTTGCCGCAGATGGAGCTCCCAATATGACAGGAAAACACAATTCCGTGGCAAGCCATTTTAAAAAAGAAATACCTAATTTGTTTATTTTAAAATGCGTATGGCATTCTTTAGCACTGTGCTCATCATATGCCTGTTTGAAGCTGCCATCATCAGTGGAAACTTTGACTCGTAATATATATAATTACATTTCAAACAGCCCTAAAAGAAATATAATTTTTAACAAATTCAATCTTTATTGGAATTCAAACCGAAAAAACTTCTTCATCCTTCACAGACCATGTGGCTTTCACGTGAATCAGTTGTTAAGCATTTACTTGAACTTTTCGAGCCACTAAAAATTTATTTTGGATCCGCGTTCAATATTGATCTTATAGACACAGCTGAAGACATACTAAATAATTTGAATGGTATTCACCAGTTATATTTTTATTTTTTAAAGTATATTCTTCAACTTATAAACAATGTCAACAAACTTTTTCAAAGTGAAAATGTACAAATCCAAAATATTTACAGTGAATTGTCCAGATTGTTAAAAACCGTCTTATCAAATTTTGTGAAAGGAATAAACTCCATTGAACCAAGCGTAGCTTTAGACAAAAAAAAATTATTCAATTTCACAATTGGCCAAACTTTTTCCAAATTTATTAAATGGTAAAGAACATCAAGAACTTGATAATGAAGTTTGAGAATTACGTAATATGAAATTCACCGAACTCGAAACATTGGCCTTTTAGAAAAATGTTTCTAATTTAAACAGAGTCAATAATGCAAAGGCCTTCCCTATTTTAATACAACTTGTTTCGAGTATAATGGCACTACCACATTCGTCGGCCAACGTTGAAAGAATTTTTAATATTGTAAATTTAAATAAAACATAAACCAGAAATGCTTTGGATTCTTCAACATTACAAGGAATATTGTTTTCAAAAGATTATCTTAAGTTAAATAATTCTCAGTGTTTTAATATAGCAATTAAAAATGACTTATTAAAAAATGCAACACAGAAATGTTCCAGAGTAGTCACATAATACCAAAATTAAATTAATTATTTTTTTATTAAATAATAACTTTATTTACATGTAACTAAAATAAAAAAAATTTTTTTGGTATTTTTGTCTTGACGATTTTTTTTTAAATTGACGATTTCTCCAAAAAAAGTTGGTAGCACTGGTTGTGAAGAAGAAAATAACATATGTTTTATGCAATGCAGGTAGTGAAAATCAAAAGTATTTTGATATTCTTTAAACTCTTCTCAGTCTGCACGTGTGAGTACAGTTTTATCGGCACATTAACAAAAAACCATTTTGCATTTATTGTTAAAAATTTAAAACTTGAAAGCAGTTTACGAAGCTAACTATATGGAAGTGTTTTTTACTCTGCACGCGCCATGTTAAAAAAGTATTAAAATTGAAAGAAAAGTGGGCTTCCAGGTTTTAAAACTTTAATTTAATAAAATCGATAGTGTGGAGCATCCTCGGATTCGAAAAAAAACTTTAAAGTGATTAAAATCAAAAAGTAAAACAATCTTATAAAAAATTTTTATAAAAAAGAAATACGCAAATTTAAATTAATTCAACTGAATAAAAATAAAATACCAGTATGAAAATAAAATGTAAAAAAAGAAAATTTAAAATAAGCATAACAACGAAATAAACACCAATACGCAAAATTCGAAAACCACAAAAAAATAAAAACGATTAGAATGCAAAATAACTACAATCAAAGGGTATACAATATATTTGTGGCATTATATAATAATAGCTTAAGTCGAAATTTCGTGTTTTGAGATATTTAGGGGTTTGTCTAAAATAAATTGTGTTTGTAAAATATAAATGCGTATAATTTTATTAATAGTGACATTTTATACATGAAATTTAGCAGAGTGATAGATCTTGAAGAAGAGAATAGGAATATGTAATAAAGTGAAAAAACACGTGTATGTCAACTTAAGCCATTGTCATTTATTGTTACTGATATGTAGTGATATATAATACTTTTTCTTTACATTTCCTGATGCGGGGGGTAAGATCAGAGAAAATTTAGGCTTTACTCTCAGAGAAATAATTTCATTACTCTGCATTACCTCAGTCTGCAATTGGAAAGTTTTTTTTTTTACAAAATCACTAAAATTTATTGACGACGATAAACTGATTCCTCAATTTAGTTCTTCAAAAGGGACTACAAAAAGACTCATTTAAAGAACAAAAAAACTGGGAAAATGTAGGGAATCAGATAAAACATGTTGCAACTCCTTTTGTAAAAATTCACATCATATTTTTTTCTCTGTCGTTACTTAAGCCGAAAGTTCACACCATTAAAGCTTTTCGTACTCCTTAGTAGCACAATACAATGTAATTTTTGTGTAAAACTATTAATAAATAATAAAAATAATTAATAACAATAACAATATTTGACTTTTTCTTTCAAGAAATTAAAAAATAATGGCAACTTTCAGCAAGAAAAATTTTTTATGAGCAGTACGTCTGTTGCCGAAAATATATTTGGCAACAGAATTCTCATATTTTTATATACATATATATTCCTATACATATATATTAGTAAACATAATTCCTTTTGATATCACTAATTAGATAACTTCAGCTGTACATATTAAAATATTTTAGTACGTTATCTAAAGAATGTAGAAAAACCAGTTTTATTTTTGTCTATTATATTAATTCCTTTTTCCCGTATTAATTATTTATAATATCTCTCATTAGTACTACTTTAGTGAGAGATGATCCCGTTACTTTATTTAGTACAATTGCTTACAAGTAATATTACTTGAATTTAGTAAATCACTTGTGCTTTGACTTTGTATAAGAACAGTTTACTTGTCTTAAAATTAAATCTATACTTAAAATACTTTACATAAAGTTCTTTGCACAAAGTCATTTTCTCTACATACATTACTTCAACATAATTATTGGTGCTGAAACCCGGGAATTCATAAAAAAACGGAACTATTTAAAACTCTATTAAATTAAAACTTTATAAAAGTGAACTATTATTTTTTTAAAAAAAATAATTGGAACATAATTTCTACGAACAATGAGTGAATTATATCTAATAATAAAGGAACAACGCAACCTGCTGAAATTATTAATTAAATTGGAAACTCGTTTCGAGCAAAAAGAAAAAGATGAAAGGACAAGCGGTTTCTTAAATTCTTTGGTGCAACAACTAGATAAAATATTTGGTAAGTTTGAATCTCAACATGATAAAATAGTGCGTCGAATTCACGAGGAATCTCTAGAAGATGATGATGTTCCATACATGAAAGAAGATCTTAACTTTGAATTTTCGGAGAAATATTTGTGCTTTAAAGGAAAATTATTGGATTCGAAGGCAGACAACACGATGATAAATGGACCGTTATCAAGTACTTGTGTCACAACTAACGGTCGCCCTGATATTACAGTTAATTGTGATGCTAAGTTACCTAAGATTTCACTGCCAAAGTTTTCTGGAGAATATATGGAGTGGATTCCATTTCGCGACATTTATTCTTCTGTCGTTCATAACAATGATTCTCTCACCAAGGTTCAAAAATTTTATTATTTAAAGGGTACTCTTTCTGGCGAAGCATTTAATTTAATTAAAAATATTTCTGCTACTGAAGCAAATTACGATTCGGCATGGAACATTCTAGAATCCAGATATCATAACAAGCGAATACTTGTTGGCAGTTTAATATCAAAACTTTTTCATATTTCGAAATCTGATGGTGGATTTCAATCCATTAAAACTTTATTGGATTCTACCAAGGAAATCTTGGCTTCACTTCAAAACCTCAACATAAACACCCAAAGCTGGGATCCTATTCTTACACATCTAATAGTACAAAAGCTCGACTTCCAGACACAAAAGGAATGGGAACAATCTTTGAAATCCTCTACTGAACTTTCTTCTCGTTATGAACTATTTACATTCTTAGAGAGAACTTTCCGAACATTGGAATCGATTAATGATGATGCTTCATCGTCATCTAAATATAGAAACTCGAAGATTCATAAACCTTTTAATTCCACTAAAAGGACATCGTGTAATTCTGGCAACTTTTTTGCACATTATACAAAACTTTGCTTATTTTGTGATAAGGGACATTCACTTTCGAAATGTTTTAAATTTCTATCCTTACCTTTGGATTCTAAGAACGCTTTTTTGTTAAAAAGAAAGGCTTGCCGTAATTGTCTTGCTGTTGGTCATAATCATGAAAATTGTAGCTCACCATTTCGCTGCATTATATGCAAACATCCACATCACACTGTTCTTCATTTAGACAAACATCAGGCGGAGGCCTCTTCTATTCCTGCTATTTCACTCAATTCAAAAAATGAAAGCACACCAGGTGCTACTGTTCATAGTGCAGTTGCTTACCAAGCAGTATTGTTATACACTATTCGATTACTTGTTCGAACTGACAAAGGTTATTTTCCTTTACGAGCTCTTTTGGATCCAGGCTCACAAGGAAGTTTGATTTCTGAAGCTGCAGTTCAACTGATGGGCATTCGAAAAGAAAGATCATATTGTAAAATAATCGGTATTGGTAACAGTAGTGAAAATGTATCGAAATACTCTGCTAATATTGATTTATATACCCGTAAACGAAAACCTGCATTTTCATGTACGGCATTAGTTTTAGCTAATCTTTCTTCGTATACACCGGATCCTTCGTCTAAACTTATTTCATTGCCTGATATTGATCCTGAAAATTTGGCTGATCCACTTTTCTTCAACTCTGATCCGATAGATCTAATTTTAGGCTCAGATGTCTGCTCCATAATAAAACTTCCCGCCGAATCCTTTGTTCACAACAATTTATTCTTCCAAAATACTCATTTTGGATGGGTGTTTTCTGGAAAAAGTGGTAACATTTCTTGCAACAGGCTGCACATACTTAACGTCAAATTGGAGACATTATTGAAGTCATTTTGGGAGCAGGAAGAAGTTGGTACCAAAAGAAAGATAAGTAACGAAGAACTGAAATGTGAAAATTATTTTGCGAATACAGTTAATAAATCAGAATCTGGTCGCTATATAGTACATTTGCCGTTTAGGTCTCTAGTAGAAAACAACACAGCACCGTCTGTTCCGAATAATATCATTAGTGCCTACAGACGGTTGCGACAATTGGAAATCTCTTTTTCGAAACGACCTACTTTTGCTGAAAGATATAGGAACTTTATGCGAGAGTACGAAATTTTAGGTCACATGACCAAATTTGGAAAATATCCTGAAGATGTCAGACCTAATTCTTATTTCTTGCCTCATCATGGTGTACTAAAGGAGAGCAGTACAACTACCAAACTAAGAGTGGTTTTTGATGGAAGTTGTCATTTGATTAACTGCAAATCGTTAAACGAAGAACTCTGTCCTGGACCTGCGCTTCAAAACGATTTACCAGGAATTATTACAAAATGGAGGAGGCACAGGATTGCATTCAGCGCGGATATTGAGAAAATGTTCCGGCAGATAGATGTTTGTCTAGAACATAGGAAATTTCAGCAAATACTTTGGCGACATGAGTTAACCGATGAAATATCTATTTATGAGCTGAATACCGTAACATACGGTACCACTTCAGCTCCTTATTTGGCTATACGTGTTTTGCAGCAATTAGCACATGATTTTAAAGATGACTTTCCACAAGTAGCAGATGTTCTTGTTTCTGATTCTTACGTAGATGATGTTATTTCGGGTGCAGATAATCTTGAAAGTGCAATTAGCCTACAAAGGGATTTATGCAATCTTCTGAAAAAAGGATGTTGCAATTTACGTAAATGGATCTCTAATTCTTCTCAATTCTTACTAGAAATTCCCGAAGAACATAAGGAAAACTCTAAAACTTTGCAATTTGATAAAGACAATGTGGTGAAGACTCTAGGCATCCAGTGGGATACTTGTGGTGATTTCTTTTCTTTTAAAGTAAACCTTGACGATACTAATTCATTTACTAAGCGCACCATTCTTTCAGAATCTGCTAGACTATATGATCCTTTAGGATGGCTCCACCTCCACCATTGTAGCCGAGTCTGTTTTTAAAAAACTATGGGAACATAGTGTAGATTGGGATACTTCGATACCTATTGAAATAGAAAAGGAATGGTTTAAGTACAGATCGTCATTGGTAGACCTTGTGAACTTGAAAATTCCCAGATGGATAAATTGGTCTCCAGGAGTAAAAACAGAATTGCACGGCTTTTGCGATGCATCAACTCTAGCTTATGCAGCTGTAGTTTATCTTAGAGTTATTACTTCGGAAGGTACTTTCGTTAATATTTTACAAGCAAAATCGAAGGTCTCTCCTATTAAAACTGTTACTATACCGAGGTTGGAACTATGTGCCGCTAAACTTTTGATTCAACTTACTGAAGATATCAAGAATTCCTTGGATATTTGTAAAATAGAAAACATTTTTTATTGGAGTGATAGTTCAACTGTTTTAAGCTGGATTCGGAAACCTTCATCAACTTGGACCGTCTATGTTGCAAATAGAGTTGCAGATATACAACGTTTAAGTAACCCCCTGCAGTGGAGATATGTACCTTCTAACTTAAACCCAGCCGATTGTGCATCGAGGGGCATTTTAGGTCAAAATTTAGTAGAAAACGATATCTGGTGGTTTGGTCCAAAGTTCTTATATGAAACCCCTTCTTCATGGCCTAAGCGATTATTAAATTTACAAACTTCTGAAGAAAAGAGTTCGAAAGTTTTTACTAATATTAGTATTGAAAAAGGCTATCCAGAGTTATTATCCAGATTCTCGAAATTAAGGACACTGCTTCGAATTACTGCGTTATGCCTACGATTTGTAAATAATTCTAAAACCTCTCTTTTGGGAAGGAACACTGGAGCTATATCTATCTCTGAAATTAATAATGTTTTACTGCGCTATGTTAAAATTACTCAATTGATAGATTTTCCAATGGAATTGAAATTTCTTTCTAAAAAACAAGAAATTCGTCACAGTCCTTTATTGAAGTTAATGCCATTTTTGGACGACAACGGCGTTATTCGTGTTGGGGGTCGTTTACAAAATTCTGATCTTAATTATAGCCTTAAACACCCTATAATTTTAGCAAAATCTAATCCTCTTTCAAAACTAATCATCTTGGATGCCCATGAGAATTCTCTTCATGGTGGAATTACATTAACGATGTCTATCGTTAATCGAATATTTTGGATCGTATCTGGGGCTCAGCTAGCAAAAACCATTATACGTAAATGTTTACAGTGTTTTAAATATGCAGCTAAAAGTTCACAACAAATAATGGGCAACTTGCCCTTGGTGAGACTTAACGTTACTAGACCTTTTAAACACAGCGGTGTTGACTATGCTGGACCATTAAATATTAAATCGTCTACTTTAAGATCCGCTGTTATTACAAAGGGCTATATTTGCTTGTTTGTGTGTATGGTCACGAAGGCTATTCATCTAGAAGCGGTTTCAGATCTTACTACAAATTCTTTCTTGGCAGCCTTTCGGAGATTTGTTTCTCGAAGAGGCGCATGCACTGACATCTATTCAGACTGCGGTACAAATTTTGTAGGCGCATCAAAGGAACTTCAAATTCTTTTTCATAAGAACAAAAAGTCATTGCCAGAGGAGTTACTACATGCTTTGAGCCTAAATTATACCAATTGGCATTTCATACCTCCGGCCTCGCCAAATTTCGGTGGATTATGGGAAGCTGGCGTAAAATCCGTGAAGTATCATCTAAGACGAGTTACCAATGATCGACTACTTACATTTGAGGAGCTAAATACATTACTTTGTCAAATTGAAAGTTGCCTCAATTCGCGGCCCTTATGTCCTTTATCATCTGATCCATCGGATTTTAACGCACTAACACCAGCACATTTCCTCATTGGCGAACCACTACAGTGTGTTCAAGAAGAAAACTTATTAGCTCAAAGGGGAAACCATCTTTCACGTTGGCAAGCTATCGAGAGAATGAAACAGCATTTTTGGAAAAGATGGTACAGAGAGTACCTTAATCGACTTCAAGCTCGGCCAAAATGGTTAAGAAGCGTTCAGAATCCTAATATTGGAGATTTGGTACTTGTAGCAGATGACAGATGTGGACCAGGTCAATGGCTTCTTGGAAGAATTGTTAATACACATCCAGGAGGTGACGGAAAGATAAGGGTGGTATCAGTCCAAACTAAAAATAAAATACTTAAAAGACCTATTTCTAAAATTTTTCTCCTTCCAGAAAATTCCAGTGAACCTTTTAAAGAAATGTCAAGGATAGCCCTGAAGCTGCTGTTAACGTAGAAGATGGAGCCTAAGACAACGCTGTGAGTCGGAGCATAGCGGAGTTTCATGACTCGACTAAAGTACTCCCAACGATAGGCCGTCTACTACTTACTATATCTCTTTTGAAAACATTCGTTCTCCAGGGGGAGAATGTTGCCGAAAATATATTTGGCAACAGAATTCTCATATTTTTATATACATATATATTCTTATACATATATATTAGTAAACATAATTCCTTTTGATATTACTAATTAGATAACTTCAGCTGTACATATTAAAATATTTTAGTACGTTATCTAAAGAATGTAGAAAATCCAGTTTTATTTTTGTCTATTATCTTAATTCCTTTTTCCCGTATTAATTATTTATAATATCTCTCATTAGTACTACTTTAGTGAGAGATGATCCCGTTACTTTATTTAGTACATTTGCTTACAAGTAATATTACTTGAATTTAGTAAATCACTTGTGCTTTGACTTTGTATAAGAACAGTTTACTTGTCTTAAAATTAAATCTATACTTAAAATACTTTACATAAAGTTATTAGCATAAAGTCATTTTCTCTACATACATTACTTGTGCTTTGACTTTGTATAAGAACAGTTTACTTGTCTTACAATAAATCTATACTTAAAATACTTTACATAAAGTTATTAGCATAAAGTCATTTTCTCTACATACATTACTTGTGCTTTGACTTTGTATAAGAACAGTTTACTTGTCTTACAATACAATCTATACTTAAAAATAAATCTATACTTAAAATACTTTACATAAAGTTCTTTGCACAAGGTCATTTTCTCTACATACATTACTTCAACAACGTCTTATTTTGATCTTGTAATATTTAGCTTCTTAATTACCTCTTGCACAAGAAACTATATTCATTGTGACCGAAAATCATACACATTTCGATTAATATTTAAATATTTAAAAATCTTTAAACTTTTCATTGAAGAAATTAAAAAAATTCCACATTTTGCCTTTTTTAACACAAAATAAATGTTTATTTACATTTTGTTTTTCTACTTTAACCGCCAGTTTTCACTCTGTATATCTGTTGCTTCTAACACATTTGATTCTCAAAACATTATAACATTTTTTTCTCCTCTAAATTGGCCTATGTATGCTTTTATGTTATGAAGGTTTTTCATGTGTCAAAAGTTTCGTATCTGCATGCCTGTTGTATGGACTTCCGGCTTAAATAATGAAATACTAAACTAAACTAAAAAACTACTTTGTTCATATAGGGGTTTTTTTTTGTTTGTGATTTTTGTTGTAACGAAAACTCAATACGATTATGATTTTTGTATTTTAGTTTATTACCTTTCATTGCAGTAAACAATCAATTGCTATTATGATTGCAAAGAATTAACATTGTGCCAAGTGGTTTGAGCAGAAAGTGCAAAGAATTATAAGAAAGAAAAAAAGAAGCAATTTACTCTAAAAACATGTATAGAAAAATAAAAAAAATAAAAATTAAAAGAAAGACAAGTTTATTAAAAAAAAACTATAATTTTTAATTAAAACGGGTATTTGTTAATGTGAAAACAAAAAGAAAACTCACTAAACACTGGACAAAGAAATTAAATAAAATGACAATAAAGTGTTTGAGTTTTTTTTTTATTATTTAAACAAATAAAAGGAAACGATAATAAAGTACAATGTTAAAGTGTGACCCGAGTGTTTTAAGGAAAGGCAAACAAACCTTTGTCGGTAATATTTGTTTTACTTAGCACAGTAACACATTAAAATTGAACATTCAAACTGCATTGTACTGTTGTTGTGAAGGGGAAAAGAACATATGATTTATGCAACGCATGTAATGAAAATCAAAGCTATACGTATGAATACAGTTTACCAACACATTAACAAATGTGTTTGTTTGATGTGTGGCCGAGCAACTTAAGAAAGAGAAAAATATAAAAAAATATATAGTAAGCAAAACAGAAACACACAGAAAGTTCAGTAACATAAACAACAGTGATAATTACAACAACTGCAATACTGAGAAAATAAACCAAACACGATACAAAAATCTTCAGAACGAAAGCAATTTTTTTTAAAATAACTAAAAAGAAAACAAGTAAAATTTTGAAAAGGAAGGGAATTGTAATGTTGCGGTTGGAATGAAAAGAAGAAAAGTAGAGTGATGAAAAAAGTGCAATTTATTCAAAAATAAAAATATAAAAAACGGAAGTATTAAAACAAAAAGAACGAACTCAAGAACATTTTAGTAAAACGTTTTTTTTTTAATCCTAATAGGCGTAGAATAAAAATGTGTTCTTAATTGTTATTAAGACGAAGAGAAAAAACTAAAAACAATAATGAACACCAGATTACCTATAAAATTGTTTTTATTATTAATTTATTTTATTAATAAGAATAACAGAAGTAAATGTTTGACAAAAGTACAGCTTTGAAAAGAAAAAATGGACTAAAAGTATTATCAGCGGCCGCCAGGTCTAAGCTACTTAATTGGAATCACGTTCGAGTATGGTAAATAGGAGTAAGGACAATTAATAAAAATATATTTTTGTTTAAATTAAATACACTATATATAGTTCTGATATAATATAATAATAAATAATAATTAATTATATAAGAAAAAAATCATTGGAAATTTCATAATTATATTATTATATTTACTAAAAAATAATATTTGTATAAAATTCCTAATATATATAGTATACCAGCATAAAAAATTGCATTACCTGTTATAATAATTATTAATTATTTTTTCTTCTGATGTTGCTTTGTTTTTTTTTTTCGTATGAATCTAAGTCAGTATGTAGGGGGGAAAGTGATTTCCTAGGCGTAAGTACTTTTCTAAGGGTATATTTAAACGATTCTAAGGAATTTGGTGTCTGTTCTGATACCAATTTATATCTTACTTTGTCTGCTAATTAAGTAGTCAGAACGAATTTGACAAATTTATAAATTCTGTGGTGTCTTTGAGTGTTTCGGCATAGAAGTCAATTATGCCTACGAAATTATTAAGCTGGCTGAGATCACCATTGGTATTAGACGCGTCAAGAATGCCAAACGATGCCATAATGTTGTTGTTACTAACTTTTAGATACTTAAAAATGCTATTTTTAATTTCGTTTAATTTCTTTCGAAAGCCATTTTTATGCAAAAATTTTTTTATATCATTTTGTGTAGATATATATAAATTTGTTAACATATATTTTTTTAAACCAATTTTATTATTGTTTGCTTATCTTTCTTATTTCAATTATTTCTCGCATGATCGCTGAGTTTTCTTCCTGGTTGCCTGATAGGTGTAGTCTGTATACAGACTAAAATTTTCGTCGGATAAGCTCTCTCGAACATTTTCCAAAGTCTCATTAAGATTTGGTATTTCGCAAATCGATTTATGCTTAAAATCGTAAAGGCATAATAATAACTAAATATGCTTTTGGTCCTAAAGTGGGATTATTCGTGAAATATTATTTCACTGCTTTTTCTTGTTATTGACGAAAATTAATTAATTTTGGGTCTTTATATATATTTAAATTTTTCAACATCTTTATCATTTCTTCGAAAGGATTTTTGCAAAAATTTAAAATAGTGTTTAAATAGTTTTCAGTTTCACCGTCAAATAAACTACTAATTGCGACTGATATGGAAGAAACTAATGAAATTACTAAATTTTGTACTTCAATAACATTATTTCTAGGCATTGAATTCTTATTATATAAGCTTAAAAATAAATCAAGGGCTTTAAATTTCAATTATTGCAGATTTAATTGAAGGTGTTGTTTAATTTTATCAGAAGTAGAAGCAGATTGTGTTTCTGCAACACCACAAGCCTCGTTAAAATGATTGGATTTGAAAGATATCGGATTGTTTTGGGAACTATTATTTATATGAACTTTTTCTAAATGAACACGAAAATAGGAAAAGTTGGTAAAAGTTTGGTTACAGAAATTTTGCATACAAAGAATTTTTAAAGATTGACGAATTAACAAATGTATTGATTTTAAGCGTATTATTAATAATTTTGGTGTTTGAAGTGTTTTTTACATTTGAATACATATGTATTACATATTGCTTATCTCAATTGTTTAAATAATTTATAAACGGAAAAATATTAGGTGAATAAGAATCAAATTTAGTATTGATTTCAAAAAAGTATTTTTGAATAAATAACCACGATTGTTCACATCCTATTGGGTATTTTAATGAAAGTACTTGAAAAATTTTAAAACAAACATCGAGACTTTGTATAAACGAATCAAATTTAATTAAATTTTTGTCAAAATAGATATAAAATCCAAAAAACATTAGTTTCAATACCTTCAACAATTAAAAATGGCTGAGCTGTCAAACCGGCTCCTTAATATTTATTTATTATATCCTCCACTCTCCTTTTATAATAGTGTTGGTAGTTGTAGGACGAAACTCTCTTCCGAATCTGTGATGGTGACATTTTTCGTTTTTTCCGTCCTTATTTTTAAAATGAACGGAAGATTAAAATATTGAATTCAATAATACTGTTATTATAAAATCTTTATAATCTGAAAAAATATATATATTTTTATTAACTTTGGTTTAAGAAAGTATATAATATTCAATTTACCTGTGTTTTCACTTTCTTTAGCTTTTGTCACTATGTGTTTTTCATAATATTCAAAATTTTTTTTTCAAACCGTTCCCATTTGGAATAAAACATTTTTTTCCAGAGTATAACAAATCGAAATCAATGTTTATCTGCAAACAATTATTATTCATTATTATTTTTAATTGAGAAAAATCAATCATATTTTTATAAATATTATATTCAACAATATTCTGACATTAGAAAAATTGTATTTATGAATGAAAATTTTTTTAAAGGTTAGATCGACTTCCATATATATAAAGAACGTCTTGAAAATGATCACAAATTAAAGTAATACTAATTAAAAAAAATAAGAAAAAAATTACCAAATCGGAAGTTTCCCATGGCCATGATTGTAGGAAGTCTATGTTATTTAGATTCTGTAATTCCCCGTGACGTATTTTAAATGTCCTTTTCCATTTCTCATAAACATCTGCCCAATCTGATGAATCTTTATTTAAAGATGTTTTAAAAGCTGTAGCCACAGTTTCATCCATCTCTTCATCTATATCTAAATGCTCAGTGCTGGACAATACAATGGAAACTTTTTTGAGATTTACTTTTCTATTGTTAGAAGTCGAAAACCAAAAACAATTTCTGAAGAAACTGAAAAATTATTTAGGAATTTTATTTTACACATTCTGTTTGATGTATTAAGAAACAAAAAAAATTATATAAAAATAAAATTCTTCTAAACTTATAAAGAAAAGTAAAAGTATTAAATTTTGAGTTATTGATATGGAGACTTTCTTTGTAATTTTAGAACAATGTTATTTTTATGCAATTCTTTTTTGTTTGTTAATACATCAAACAGAATATTTAAAATAAAACTCCTAAATAACTGTTAAATTCTTCAGAAATTGTTTTTGTTTTTCGAATCCTTACAATGAAAAAGTACATTTTAAGAAAAGTTTCTATTGAATTGTCCAGCACTGTATATAGTATTTATAGCACAGTTTTCCACTTAGACTACCTTTACAGCCTCTTGAGATAAAATAACAACCCTAAAATTTGAATAAAAATATGCAATTATAACAATATGCCTTTGTCAATAATCATTATTTAAGAAATCGATGTAAAAAAATTTTAAACAAGAGTTTCTTTCAAAAATTTAAAATCGTAACTTTTATGAACATTCATATTTTTGATATATACTAATTTAATTTCAAAATTTTTCGTTTTTCGAAAACTTCGAATTCATTTTCTAATTGCATTCCAGAAATATTAAATTTAATTTGATTTCCAATTTTATTTAAAATATTTTTAAAGATAGCATAATCAAATAAAATAAAATAATTTAAATTAGAAATTTCTGAAATACTATTATAAATGTGTAAAATATGTTGAAATTAAGAAAGTAGAACAAATATTTTAGTTTAAAAATATCAATAGTTCTTTTAGTCACCTGCACATCTTTTTCTGATGGAAATATCGAGACTATTTCTTCTACCAATAAAGAAAAATCTGGAACTCTTATTATAATTTGACTGCACACAGCTTCTTCGACTATTATTTTACTAAGGAAATTTCTTTGATCGATAGTTAGTTTCTTCGTTCTGTATTCTAATATCGCCCTTTCGTCTGCTGTTTCTTTTAAAATGTCTATCAAGCTTGTTAGAAGAGGAATTTGCCTCAATAGCGATTCCCACGTGGATTTTAAATAAAGAACCAATTTCAGGATACAAAATTTGATTTATTTCAAAAAAAAGTTTTCTATATTAAAATTCCTATAACAATCAAAGTTAAATAGAAATGATTTACAATTCAAGGAGAAAAAATATAAACTTACTATTTATTATGGAAATCACTACTTCAATCTTACAAAAAATTAAATAAGAAATTTTTTCCGGACTGACAACCACCACGTGAAGCCGCCTTAAACATATTGAAAAGGTTTGGTTAGAAAACCTGACAAAAAAAATTAACAAAAATGGCTCTACTCCGAAATTATTACTTTACATTAAATCAATTACAAACACTTTTGGTTAGTAAATTTACTAAACAAAGCTACTAATTTTAGGTGATTTTGCCAGTGGCGGCGACATTCCCCCGGCAGTATGGCAAGAATGTTCTTCGCCGTCGTACTCTTCATGGGAAGCCACATCTAAAATCGCAAGCTTGACTACAGGCCTTTCCAGTATTCCATGTGATGTAAGCATCTTAGCACTTCTTACCTGTCCATCTTTTGCCAATCTCTTTTCAATAACTTTTCCTCGAGGCCAAACATTGCGAGGAAAAGAGGAATCAACAATTAGAACTAAGTCCCCCTGACGCAAATTTTGACGTTTTTCGAACCATTTAGACCTACATGTTAACGTTGGAAAATATTCAGCCAACCACTTTCGCAAAAAAATGTTCGCATATTGCTGTGATATTAGCCAATTTTGTTTCAGCACTAGCCCGCTGTCGCTACAGGAAGACATTGGCTTTAGTCCACTGGAACTTCACAATAAAAAGTGATTTGGAGTGATTGCTTCAGCAGTTTCATCATCAATAGGGACATATGCAAGAGGCCTAGAATTTATAATATTCTCGACTTCGAACACCATGCCTAACAGTAATTCATCGTGTGGCACTCTTGAAGGCATTATCTTGTACAGCACTGTATTTACAGAACGAAATAGTCGTTCCCAGGCACCTCCCACGTGGGGAGAGGATGGTGGGTTAGCTCCATTTTGTTGTGACACTTGTAAAAGTTTTAACAAATATATTGCTATCCACATCTTTTAAAGCGTTTACTCAGACAACTGAACGAACAATGCCTTCTCTATAACCTTGTCAAATATTGACAATAAAGAAACTTATTAGAAATATTGGATTTCCTTATCGGGATAATTTTATATATCTTCAATGTGTTCGGATATTCACCACTACGAAGCATCTTATTAAACAATTCCGAAAGAATTTCCGCAAACATATTTTCCCTGCATACTACCATTCTTGGTGTAATTTTGTCAAATCCTGCACTCTATTCAAAGACAATCCATGCAGGACTGATCGGACAAAGTCATGATTAACCTCCAAGAAATCAAATCTTGTCTCTGGCCCTAGCAGAGTTCCAAAGATGTTAATATGATCTCCCGAATTTACTGGAATATTATTCCTTAAGTTCTCAATTTTATCAAAAAAATATTGATTTAGTGCCGTTGCAATATCCATATCAGTCATCAGCAGGAATCCGTCCTGTGTCGAAACAATTTTAACATGTTGATCATTCCTTCCTAGTTCATTATTCAGAAATTTCCATGTCTTCCTCATGTCACCCTCAGCCCTCTTCAAATTTTCAGCGTAGTACCAGTCCATCAAATACTTATTACTTGTCTTAATAATCCTACTAATTCTCATCAATACCTCCGATATATTCCTATTTTTCCTGCATACCTTCAATAATTGTTCCTTCATCTTTAACAGTGTTAAAAGATTCCTAGAAATCCATGGACTTATCCTAGTTCTCACATCAATCTTGGTACAGCTCCTGAGAGTGCACCTTTGGGCTCACCAAATGCTCACACTGCTCAGATGGACCATCCAAGCGACAATTATTAATTAGACCACTGTCAAGTAGTGTACCAAATTTGGCGTAGTCAAAAGTATACCACGTTTTCGAAGTTAACTCGTTTTTCGGACCAACAAATTCCAAATGATAACATATGAAATTGTGATCTGTGAAATCATTCTCAATAGAAAATACAGTTGATTGCCGATATAAATTGCTACGTTCTACTAACAGGCCTAGTAATGAGCTCATGACATGATTTCAAGTCAAATTCATTAAATTTGTTTATCAAAGTACGGCTTTGATAGTCTTCAGATAACAAATCTACATTAAAATCTCCTACAAAAACACATTGGCCACCAGATATATTCATTAAAATATCATCCAATTTGTCAACAAAAGCAGAATATCCACATTTCTTTGATCTATATAGTGATACGATCTTAATTGTTCCATTATTAAAGTTCGCCTTAGGCAAAACTATCACACATCAAGATATTCCTCACTCTTATTTACCACCACTTCGTAAGCTATACTCTCTGCCACATAAATTGAGGTTCCTCCGTACCCATCACTCCTACAACAGTGAATCGGCCGATAACCAGGTATTGAATATAAATTTAGACAACTGTTTGTATACCAAGTTTTTTGTATTGCTATAATGTCGGGAAGCACTTGAAATTGACTCAAAATAGACTTGAATTTATTAGATGTTTGCATTGAGGAAACACTTCTTACGTTTACTGATAATATATTACAGTTTTTCAGATTTTTCTTCAATAGGTTCATGTTATATAAATCCAAATTCAAAAAGTATACAGAATTATTGATAGAATTCATTACGAAAAGGAAGAGATAAAGCAAATAAATCTATACTATATATGATATATGTACAACAAAAGAAGAAAACAAAAAATATATATATAGTAAAATATGTGTATATGTATATGTATATATATGTGTGTTAATCAGCTACATCTACTTGTTCTATCTCCAAATCATAATTAGTCATACTGACGTGATCACTCGTACTTTTCCCAGATTCATTATTAGAAGCCTTTATCAGTAGTTTGTCCACATCATCCATAGACCTTATGGTAATAATTGCAGTCTTAATTTTTTCTGACAAATATTTTACTTCCTCTTGAAAAAAAGAATTTGTAACCAACCTTTTTTACAGATTTAGCATAATTATAGAGCTTCATGGTTTCACTACTTAAAAATGTATAATAATAATGTATAAATACATGTTTCAATTCATTGTTTTGTTTAAGCTTCCGCCTTTCTGCCATAAATTTATCTTTATTCATTTTGGATATAAACTTTACTACGACAGCTCTTCTACCATTCTCCTCCTTTTTGCTTATATTGGATAAAACGTAAGCTTCACTAATATTATCGGCTTTCATGTCAGCATCAATCTTGTGTGCTATATCCAGAACAGCGTTAATGGCATTTATCTCTTTACCAATAACAACACCATTAATTATACAATCATTTTTAACTTTCTCATGTTTTAAGTACTTTACGGACGAATTTATGTCTTATTTCTTGTCTTAGTAAGATATTTTCCTTCTCCAAATTACTAATGGTTTTTTATTGGCACCAACACCTTTTAATATGCTGTCATATTGAGACGACATAAATTGCATTGTTTTAATTAATTCAACCAGCTGTTTTAATTTTGTTTTGATCTCTAGCAAATCCGTGTTGACAGAATAGCTCTCACTGCTGTTATTATTATCGTCACACAAATGACAATTGTAAATAAGAGAGTTATTTTTAAGAAGTTTATCATATTGTTTTTTGTCAAACTTCGTACAGAATGAGTGTAAAGTTTTCTCACAAGCATCACATTGAATTGCATCATCATCATCTAATACTTGCAATTTGCATAGACCACAAATTAATTTCTTTTTATTTAGGCTTCGGCGAACTTTTCCAGACATACTTTTATTTCAATGAATTACCCGTATTTTATTCTCAATATTGTGCGACTCCTAACAAAATTAAGAATGCGTTTTTTACCAAAAATTTTATTTATATTCTTGAGCAAAGAGCACGTACTAAATTTGATGTCTTTATAAACCGAGTTGCCACACTATTTTCGTAGTTAATATGGTAATATTTCTGATGATAATATAAAGTTATAAGCGTTGTTATGTAGGATGATTTTGGTAAAATTACCGGTCGTTTCTGTTCTAGGGGGATGTTTGCATTATCAATTCTGCTATCTATTCTCAATACACCATCTTCATCTACCAATAGAGATTTAGTATATATTTCACTTTTCTTTGGGATGAAATTTCCAGATTGAAGATATGAAATTTCCATAGAATATGTTTTATTTTGTGCTTGACGGAATAAATAACTTTGCGCAGTTGGGTAAGAGCAATTTTTTATGATTTTTTGTTTTACAATTAAAAAAAAAACGAAAGACATAAGCGGTTGCTCGTAACATACGATTCCATTTGGAAAAACGAGTAGGTGTCACTAAGAATTCCGTTGAAGAAATTTTATAATTTTGATGAACCATCTCTTCAATAGTAGGTTCTTCATGAAATTTTGGAATTGGCCACTTATTTTCGACTTCGTAAAGGAACTTCTCGTAAAGGTCTTATAAACCATCTGCTAGAAGCATTAATTGAAGGAACTCGAGTCCACTTGGTAGCTTCGTCTGCTACATTTTGTTTAGTTGGGATCCACTGCCATTCGCTTGCTGATATTAGCTCTAGGATTTCTGTTACGCGAAACGCCACAAATTGGGTATATTTTCGGTGGTTGGAATTAATCCAACTTATAACCGTTTTTGAATCTCTCCAAAAGAATATTTTGCAGATTTTTATTGTATGATTTTCACAAATCGGGCTCCTATCAGAGCAGCCATTAACTCAAGACGAGGGACAGATGTAATTTTTATGGGACCAACTCTAGTTTTGGACCCGATTAATGAACAAAATACTGTTTCATTTTTTACCAAACGAAAATAGCACACTGCAGCGTATCCATCCCTGCTGGCATCTACAAAGGTATGTAGTTGAACTTCAATCCCTTCGTAAGAGGGCAGCAAACGTAGGTAAGAACGCGGAATTTTTATATTATCGATGGAGGGCAAAACTTTTACCCTAGATTTAAAGGAATTTCTTCATCCCAGTCTACCTTAGTTCGCCATACCTGTTGAAGAAGAATCTTAACGTACATGATTATGTTGCCTATTAGTCCTAACGGATCGTAAATTGACATAACTAAGCGAAGAATTTCACGTTTTGTTAGTATTTTTCAGTAGAAAATAGCTTTGAGCAAAGAAGATATCTTAAAAATTATTACATCGTCTTGATGCTCCCAGAAGACACCTTGAACCTTTTCTATATTATTATTCCCAGTTAAATTCAAACATTGCTGATGAATATAATTTATACTTTTAATCAAATCTACAGCTTCATGTGGCGTATCAACAGAATATAATAGGTCATCCACGTAATGATTTTCTATAATTGCTTTATAAGCCGTAGGAAATTTTTTTTCGAATTTTTTGGCATTTAAATTTTTTATATATTGCGAAATGCTTGGAGCACAGGTAGCTCCGAAAATCATTACATCCATAACGTAAATTTCTGGTTCTTTGGACATCCCTGTCTTTAAGCTGTATAAAAATTTGGTGGAACACCTCCTCGATGTCCCCACATATAGCGATTGCTTTTTGCCCGTCCCTTCATAAGGAATTAATTTAAAGAAACGTCGTTCGTTTTAGCCGCTGCATCCCACATAACACATGCTTTGCCCGGCTTATTTTTATTAAAAAACAGCAAAAATCGGTAAATACCACACCTTACCATGGTTAATACTGAGCTATCTGTTTCTAACTTACGTATATATTTTTTTATAAATATAATAAATATTTAAATATTTCTCCATCGTATTTTTAAAGACATCAAAAAATCTTCTAAGCGTTGCTGATCTTTGTTGCAATTACAAATATAAGAATTAAAATTTTTGCTTGGTTTTGAATTTTCGCCAACAGCGCCATAAATCATCCATCCAATCCTTGTGTGGACAGCAACAGGTTCGTGGGGAGACCCTTGGCATATTTTGTTTGATATACCCAAATCAATCAATGATTTAAACCAATTAAAATCTTTGGCACGGCATTAAAATAGCTTTTAATTGGCAAATTTCTTAAGTGAGGAAATCTTTCAGAAACCTTTTCATAATCAAAAGATTGTGACGACAAATTTAATGACGTCACTGTATTCACATTAATATTAATGTTTTTTATTTCCACCAGAAATTTTAATTGTTAGTTGTTTTGAATTGTTTTCGCACCGTCCAATGTCACCAGTCTATTTAAGATAGAGGGGGTTAGCTGTTCCAGTCACTTCTAGTTCCTTCATTAATGATTCGTCCATTAAACTTATGGGTGAACCTTCATCGATGAAGGTAAATGCTTCTATTGTTTTATTTTTGCCAAAAACTTCTACGGGTATTATTTTAAACAGCACTTGTTTTGTTTCACCATTATGTGTTTTAATAACTTCACTATTTGACGTTTGCCTACAATCATTTTCTTTATTTACAACTCTCTTGCTGTCTGTTGTAGAAAAACGGTGTAATAAGGGATGATGTTAATATTCGCACTCTTGCTCACCACACTTTATTCTCTTCTTACAACCACCACTGTGTTTAAACAAACAAATTTTACATAGTTTACGTTGCCTTACGATATCCCATTTTTCACTACGAGAGAGAGAAATAAACTTTTCACACTTTGCTATTGATTTACATTTGTTTTTTTTTTCAAACAAAGCACTTACGATCGTTACTGTGGGTATTAATGTATGCTTTTTTGTTATTGTTTACGATATTTGTTTTATCTGTTTTGTTGTTTGATACGTTCTCAACTGTTATACAGCTGGTAGAGATTCCTATATTGAATACCCAATTTGAAAATTCATACAAGTTGGGATTTTTATTTTGATTTATCAGCTGTAATTTATGTGTGCCCCATTGCAATTGATATGATGGTGGTAATTTTTGCAATAATTCGTGAAGAAGAATCTATTACAAACACTTTTGGTTAGCAAACTTACTAAACAAAGCTCCTAATTTTAGGCGATTTTGCCAGTGGCGGCAATACCTTTTATATCGATGTTTGTATAGTATCGTTCAGCATCTGTAGAATTGTTGTTGTTTTGGTAAACGTCAATCACCTCATAAACGCCGTAATCTTCATCATGATGTATTTGGTTTATTGAATACTTCTTTTGTGGGGTCCTCCCATTTGATAACTTACTCAACGTTGCAATACAAATCTTAACGATGTGACTTTATTGTTGCATCCGGTACACATTAGTTTGTCCTTATTCCTGTAACACTCTATCAAAATGATTGCTTCTACCACACCGCAAACATAAGCCATCTATGCCCAATTTTCTGTAATCAATTTTTCCTTGTGGTTGTTGTGATTTATAGTTGTTGTACTTGATCTCACCATCATTTCCTTTGAATCAGCTTTAGCCGCCTCAATAGCAATTGCTTTTTCCACGACATCCTTAAATTGGCTCGCTCCTGATTAAAGAAGTTGTTCTCTCATGATGTTGCAACAAATTCCCCGTATAAATTGGGCCCGTAAAAATATATCCGCTACTGATGCTTTGCACTTGCATAACGGCACAAATTCGCAGTCCCCTATTTCGGCTCGTAATGACGCCACACATTCGGCAATGGACTGCCCTTCCGATTGGCATTTCGACAAAAATTGGTGCTGCGCAACCAGCACATTTTTCTTTGGAGAGAGATGTGTCTTCGAAAGTTACAGTAGCTCACCGTACTGAACCTCATTGAGTGCCTGTGGTGCTGCCAATGCGCTCACCATATTGAAAAGTTTTGTTCCCATTTAATTTAACAACAGTTTGGCACAGTACTGGTTGTTTGTAGAAATACCTTTCATTTCGTATAATTTTTGAATCGTTGGATGCAGTTCCTGAATGACTCTTTGGAAGAGTCAAACGATTCAAAATTCGGCAATAATGTAGTAGTAGTGGTACTTGCATTTTGCACTGTGTTCTGCCCCTGTGCCGCCATTTGCATTACCTGTGTAACTAGGTTATGTTGCATTTGCATGAATGCTGCAAATTGATCTTTATCCATCGTAATGATTTTGGTTGACCTCGTCGCCAATCTGTGGTGGTCGTTGGTAAGTAATTAAAAGCACACAATCTATATATATATATATTTATTATTTATATATATATATATTTATTCATATTTTATTTAATTAAAACAAAAAGAGTAGCTTGCGCGTGCTCGTGTTACAATTTAATAATAATGTAATAATTTACGGTTCAAGGTTGCCAGATTTTCAATATTAAATAAAGGCTACCAGTGTTGTATGCTACAATTACAGTGTTGTATACTACAATTAGAGTGTTGTATACTACAATCAAGACCTACTTTAAGAGCTCTTAAAATATTTATTTGTTGTTCTATATTTCCTTCTAATAATCTCTTTAGACTCCTTTGTGTATTCTACTTTTTATGGTCCACGAAATTGTAATGTATGATTGTTCCATAAAATATTTCCGTTTTCATCTGTTAAAAGTAAAGATATAAGTGTTGTGGTCAAACGACACGATTCATAATTTGGAGACGAACGTAACTATTTTAAACTGTTTATAGTTTGTATTGCCAATACTTTTGACATTGAGTTTAGCATATAAAATGTTTGTTTTTTCTTTCCACTAAGGTAGATACATATATCTTCTTCTTGGACTTTGATTATTCTAATTGGTTACATTTACGAGCAGCCGTAATGGAGAAAGAACTAGTTGTTCAACTTAATTATTTTAATTTTTAAGGACTTCTGCTGCAACTCGTCTTTTTGATTGCTTAGGTTTTTTAAAGAGTTAACTGCGGCCGTGTCGAGTTGGATCTAGTAGAGGTAGACCGCGTGTCACATTTTTTAACGAAGTATTGCCTTGCCAAACAGAATGCTGTTTTTCAAAACACTGTCAAACTCTAAACACTTTGTGCAATTTCTGCTTCTGTAGCAGAATTATAGAGCTTAGTTTTCACTTTCTTAGCTTGATTTGTTTTTATTTGGGCATTTTTCCCTCTCGCGAGATTAGTTAGGGCTTGACAACTTGCACACAGCCCGTATGAAGAAAATTGTAATTCCTTCAAGTTTTCTGGAGGCATTATCTTCATGATCGTGTTAATGTTTTTCATATCTGGCTTGATACTCAGAGATATAATGATGTACCCCAGAAACTCTTCGCTTTTATGTTCATGATCGTATTAACGTTTTTCATATCTGACTTGATACTCAGAGATGTAACGATGTACCCCAGAAACTCTTCGCTAGTTTTCATGAACTATTTTTTCCTATTTTCAATGACCGTATTCTCGTTTTTAAAATGCTGCTTTTCATCTGTTCCGAGTACTATTATATATACATATATATCTGTGTGGAAAATTAATATAATTATAAGTTTATTTTAATAATAATAATGAATTTAATATACAATGCAATAGTAAAGATTTTAATGTTTTGTTGGCTACGCCATTTCCTTCAATGTAAGCATCTGTATGAACCTCTGTTTCATGCTTTGGGTATGCTGGCTGCTGGCACATTACATCTTTAAGTCTAGCAAACGCTGAAATGTGTTGTTCATTCATTTCGAATTTCTGATTCTTCTTTAAATCGGTTAGCGGCTTTGTAATAATGGAAAAATTAGGTATAAAATTTCTAAAGTATCCGGCCAATCCCAGAAAACTTCCTACTTCCTATCTAATATTGCGTGGCACAGGATATTTTGCCAAAGCCTCTATTTTATTTGGTGATGGAAAGATAGACTCGTTTTCAATTATATAACCCAAAAACCGTATATGTTTGTTTAAAAAATGAATTTCTTCAGCTTCAGTTCTAAACCGTATTCTTGACATTGTCCCAAACAATTCGTAAGTATTCCAAAGCTTCATTTTCGTCCCTTGCCGGTATAATTACAGTCTATGTACGGTAATGCAATCCCCTGCCTAGTTAGGTCTCTAAATATAGCGTTGACGTGCCGCTGAAATACGCTGGGAAAATTGAATAGACCAAATGGAAGCTTCAGAAATTGATATTGACCGCTATGGGTCACAAATGATGTGTATTTTCTGCTGAACTTCTCTACGGCCACATGGAAGAATCCATTTTTAAGATCTATTTTTGTAGAAATTTTAGCCCCTTGTAGGCGATGTAGTTGGTCTTCTATTAAAGGTAAAGGAAACCGATCCTTAACAATAACTCGATTTATTTTGCTGTAGTCTATACAAAGTCTCGGTGTACCATCCTGTTTCTTTACTAAAACGACGGGGCTGCAAAATTCAGACTCGGAGTGTTCGACTATACCGTCCTTTAGCCATTGCTCAACTTGCTGATCAACCACTGTACGTTATCATGAAAAATTTAGACTCCGACAGATCGTGTTTGTTAGGAAGAATCGAGTAAATTTTTACAGTTACGGCGTTGACAGCACATCCAGTACCGAGAAAATCTAATGTGTTCGTACCAGCAATATTTATTTCCAATTCAATATGTGGCCAAATTTATCACATTGAAAACATTTAGTACCTCTTGACTTATCTTTACAATTAGCCGACTTGTGTCCAGTATTACTCCAATTAAAACACTTTAAATCTGTTGTTTTTTCAGCCTTATGTGTAACCTTTTCGTTTCTTTTAAATTCAGTTTTTCTTTTGTTATTCTTGGCCATCGTTTCATAGTATTTTAATTTCTCTTTAAATTGCTTTAAGTTTCTAGAACCCTACATCATTTTATGTATATCCAAATCATTGTATCATATATCAATTATGTACTGAATTAAAGAAGCTTCGTCAATACTACCTCGAGCAGTTAATTTTTTCATTTTAAGATAGTACTCTTGAACGTTGTCTCTTCTATTAAGACTTGTTTCAATTTTTTATAATTTGTTATGCTCTTTTCAGTGGCTATAAACAGTTTAGCTAACCCTTTTAACGATTTCTTTGCGAAGACAAATTTCTGAAAATCATCCCAGTACAACACTGCGGCTGTTTCTTCAAATTCGTTAAGCCATGATCTAATTGGAAAAATATTTCTACCATCAAAAGTTTTTAACGAGTCTTCAATGTCTCTAAAACTAAAAGCAAATTTCGTCATATGATTTGGTGCAACAGCTTCTACACCCATCATATTTGCAGATTGTTCCCTATCACCTCTTCTCACGTCGTTGTTTATACCGAAATCTCTTGCAGCAGGTACCTTACACACACTCTGTTGATTATTTGGCTCTTCTTCGTCTTTTGTAGAATAAAGTTCACCGTCATTGTCGTCGTCATCTACATCATCACCATCATTATCGTCGTTATAGTCGTCATCATCGAAAGCCAACAGCTTGCCTTTTTACAAATTTTTAAATATGTGCTTTATCAAATATATTACATATAGAAACTAAGTCTGTAATGCCCAATTTACTTTCGATGTATTCTGCCTTCTTCACATATGCATCATCTTCGTCGGTGTATTGAAAGCCAACAAAATCTCGCAGTCGGTATCGGTTCATTCAGTCTCCTTCATTTTCATAAACAAACTTGTGCAGTGCGGCTACTGCATCTTTTTTACTATTGCATAGTGCCACAAACACATTCTCAAATTCACGCAAACGTGACATGTTTCCATTTACTCTCTTCACTTATTTCTTTTTTTATTCTACCGACAGGCGTTATATTCCCGTAAGTTCTTATTTACCAAACTACGATTTTAATGTTTTGTTGGCTCCGTCTTGTAGGCACACGTCTTTCTTACACAACGTCTTCTCATCAATTAACTACTTGCCTCTCTTTTACATCTCAACTACATTCCACATCATTTTAACTAGATAGTACCCGTGTAAGATCTATGGTTGTGAAAAACTTGACAGCTCCTAAGTCTTCAAAGGTGGAATTAATATCTGCTATGCGAAAAGGTGTCGTCACCGCACCCAGTCATTTTAGTCTGATGCGATTTGACTTCGATGCAACATAATATGTTGTCTTCCTTAACCAGCATGTTTTCACAAAATATTTCAAGGTTTAATGTTTTTGAATTATATTCCTTAATGACTTAACCACATTGAATTTAATTCCCGATAAAAAGTTATCATGTATTAAATCCGTTTTATTATTATTCTCAATGAAATATGTAATAATGCGATTATTAAATACTGATCTAACATATTTTACCTCATCATCGTCATCAATATCAACACCATTATCATAATTTCGAATTTTGTCTGCACAATTAAGTTTATGAGCATTTGTTCGAATATGATAATGCCAATTTTTTTTCTTAATAATTCAAACAGGCCAACGTTACTTATAACGTTCTCCTATTTAAATTATTATATTTACTTGGCTTATTGGTTTTCTACATTTGGCACTTTCTCTGACCCAGGATCGAATGCACTTCTGACACAGATAGTGTGTGCAATGTAGAAAAGCCATTACCTGTCCTTTTTTTCTCTCATTACATTTATATTTACTGTTAAATAATATTTGCAAAGGATTACTATTTTTTCTTACTATCTAATAAATATTTTTTATACATTTTCAAGACCCCTTGTCGCTTACTTTCCTGCTTCTGGATTTTTGCTGATAGCAGCCTTTCGTCCTCTTCGAATTATTTACACCTTCTTATCTCTATCCTTTCGGTTTGTTTGGGTGCGTACACTTCTGTGTACAAATCCCAAAGCGCTTAGACATCATCAGGGGTTTTATTAACGTCCCTCAATTTAATCCTTGTGTTTAGTGGAGGTGCTGGTCTGGCGAGTCATGCTTACCGAAAACTGGTGAGGGTGATCTTGGTGATTCTCTTTCCCTTTAAGGACTACCTAACGGTTGCTGTCTGTTTGGTAGAAGCCATTGGGTTTCTTCCTCGTCGTAGTAAAACATTAAGCCATTTTTTCTTTAAAATATACTTGTATATTTATAATAAAGTATTTTCATAATTTATAATGTTAATCAAAATTTTAAATCTCTTTAACGACATTTGATTTACGCTAATATACTTTAAATAAAGCTATCACAGAGCTCTATAAAATATTACAATCAAAACCAGAATTCTTAAAATATTCCTTTCCCATAAAACTATTTCTCAATTTTTGTTTGTTTTGTTTTCAAGATTAAATACAACACATATTATAAATACGAATCAGAAACAATATTTAATTACCAACTTTAAAAAAACCCTATTTTACATTGTTTCTAATTAAATTTCTTAAACGTTAAAACCACATCCAAAATTTTTTATACTTAAAATTAAATCTATAATATAAGTTAAGTGCTTTTAAATTTGTTTACATTAAACAAATATTTTTATTGAATGACGCGAATTTTGTATTTTGTAAGGACGTTTAAGTTTATTTAATTAATTTTTAATTAATTATTAATTTATTTTCTTTAAATTCGTCGATACTAAAAATATGTTTCTGAATGTTTTGTCTGTCATCATCGTCCATAGTCCCGAATAACCATTTCGATATACTCCCTATTACGTTAATTAGTCCTCTTCGTTGTCGGTTTTGTTTTGGTATTAAAGTAACCAATTTGTTTCTTGCATCTAACAATTCTAATTGAAGTAAATGTTTATTTTTTGTTTTCAGTAAAATAATATTTTCTTTTATCTGGTTTAGATTATTTTCTATTTCATGTAAGTTTACTATGTATAGTATAATGTCGGATTCCTTAACTATAGATATATATATTCCTTAACTATAGATATAGTTTTTCATGTAGATGTTTATAAATCTTGCCTGTTCCGTAAGTCGTTTGGTAGTCAGTTCTCCTTTAGTCATCGGTGTCCATATTATTATCTGCATGAAGATGGCTATTATGGTATTAATCCTCAATTTAGCGATTTGTTTATAAATGTCATGTGGCTCTGTGTCTGGTTTATACCTCAGTTTCAGCGTTTCCTTGATGAGTTCCCAATTGTCGGGTTCTGGGATGTTAATCACCGCATTTTTTGCTTCTCCTTGGATGGTTCTGTAATATACAGCTCACACTGCTTACTTTTTCGTCTTTCGTCAACGAGTGTTGATATTAAATATTCCACGCCGCTGAAGAATAAGTTGATTGTGACATCTCCCTCTCCCGTATAGACTGGTAAGTGGTTTATGTTTTTAACACTCCCTCCAGCCTGCCTGGATCCTGTTGCTGTCTTTGTTGAAGTCCCATATAAGTTGTTCGAGCTACCGTTGCTCCACCATCTGGTCCATTCTTCACTCGTCAAATCTTCTGTTCCTTAAATGTTGTCGAATCTTGTTATTTGTTTGTAACTTTTACTCAAATTTATATTTGAGTGTTTGCTGCACTATTACAAGATTTTTTTATGATCTAAGTGGTCTTAACACCGATTTGTCCTTCGTGTGTATTAACTGCACTTTTTTCACTTATTTAGTGGTCTTTACACCGATTTTTTTCGTGTGTATTAACTGCACTTTTTTCATTTATTTAGTGGTCTTTACACCGATTTTTTTTCGTGTGTATTAACTGCACTTTTTTTCATTTAGTTAGTGGTTTTTACACCGATTTTTTTCGTGTGTAATTACTGCACTATTATTTTTATGTCCTTTTTTTCGTTTCACGCTCCTTTTATTTTATTTTATCTTAAAAGGAGTACCGACTGCGCCAATTTTGTATTTTGTAAGGACGTTTAAGTTAAAAAAAAGATTTCGGAGGAAGTGTGCGGTCACCTCAAGAAGTCAAACAACAACTGTCTTCTGTGTATTATTATAATTATTATTAGACTTAAACTAAATTACATTTTTGCTTATTCAGCATTTGCAAACTTAAATTTAAATTACATTTATGATTATTCTGCGTTTTGCAGTTTTGACAATTTGCTTTATACTACTTTGTATTAATTGGGATACCTATTCTATTCCTTAGAATTTTGTCTGTAATTTTGTTTTCAATTTTAAATGCTTTAGATTTATTTTGACAAACAGGAAATAGGTTTTGTTTTACAATTTTATTTTATTATTATTTTTTATTTTGTGTTTTTTATGCTTGCTAAGAAATCTTCAATAACTCCTGTTTTCCTGTAACTCGCACTATGGACATTTATCCCACTTCTGAACTATTAGAGATGAACAACAAATTAAGAAAAAGCATGTGTTTTATATATTTTTAGTGTACAGTCACTATTATCCACCATATTTCGAATTTCCTGGGTTTTATAGATTCTGGCATTATCCATAATTAAAAATTAATTTTGTAACTCTGGGCTGTTTTCAATTTTATCCAGGAGCTCCCTCAGAAATATTTGGAAACGGGCTGAATTTACAGTGGAAAGGGAAACAATTTTATGGTAAACAACACCAGCATTATTTATCGCAGCAATTAAAGTAACGTTCCTTCCCCTTACGGTTGGCACAACAACATGAGCTCTTTGACATACCTTAGCACGTGCTAGTGAACGCCGTAAATGTAAGTAGAACCCGCACTTATCTATAAAAATCATGTTTTCTTTTTGTTCAGGAGACCAAATTGCAAATTCTGCGGCATACTCTCGACGGTTTTCAATGGTCGATGAGCTATTCATACGGTCCATTTCGATGGATGCCATTTTCAACGTTTTTTAAAGTTCTTTTAATCCGTTGAAAATTGTAGACAATGCAAGCGTTACATTAAATTGTTCAAATAACTTTTTGAGAATATTTCTCAAAGTTATTCCCGGCTCACTCTCCACAATCGTCTCAATTTTTTCCATGACTTGGTGAATTAATTTTTTTGCCTATTTTTTCCACAGGGAAGTTCCACTAGTTTGCAGTCATTTTTATATAGCGTGAAATAATAGTTTTAGTGGCGTTTATATTTACTGTGTTATACGAGATACTTCCGCGATTGTATTCCCTTCCTCATACAATTGTATTATCATTAGTTTCACATTTTTTGAAATGTTGGCATATTTTCCTCTACTTCTTATTGTTCCACTAACTTCTGTTTCTTCGAAATCACTCATTTTCAACTTTTGACTTTGAATGTTCAATTATCAAGTAAAGAAATTAATCCAACCGTTATCAGACACCAAGAACAATAGGTCATTTGCAGTAATCGGTTAAAAAAAATTGCAAATCCAAAAAAAAAGATAATAATAATTACAAAGCTTACTGATCTAACTTAAAAGCTAGTAATAACAAGTGGTTAGTTCATGTTCTATGTAAATATATAATATGATTGTAAATATAACTTTAATTATTTACAGAACACCTACAAATTCTATAACTGGTTTAATTTAATTTGAAAAATGTTTAATTGAATTTGAGTTTAATTTTTTCTGAAAAGAGTTTCATTTATTTTGAAAAAGGTTTCATTTATTTTGAAAAAGGTTTAATTTAAACTGAAAATGCTATAGTTAAAAACACAAAAGAATTAATAAAAAAATGTTTAGTAAACAAAAAGTGTTTTTAAATAGAATTATGTTGAAGTAAGTAGTTTATTGACATAAAATAAAAATAAAAGAGAATGATAAGCAGTTTTTTTGTTCAACTAAGTTCAACAACCCATTATTTGTTGCACTTGCAAAAAAAGACAATAAAAAAAATAAGAGAAATAAAGAAAATATTTTGTTGTTAACTTTGTTGTTAACTTATATATTTAAAAGAGAAAAAAACAAAAAAAGAATTCATTATGATATTGACCGAGTTATGGTAGTAATCGCACTACCTCTTAAAAAAACAACTTTATTTTTGGTGGTTTTACAATACTAATCATTTATTCTTTATTTACTTCTACTATTTATAATTTAAACTTGTTTACAATGTATTTTTGTTTAATTAGCATTTCTTAATACAACACTGTTATGATTTTGAACACTCTTTATTTAATGAATGTTGCACTTTATAAAAAAGGTATAATTCTATGAGTATTATTTTAATAACAGGTAGTGAATGGATACCGGCTACTTAAACTTAAGATACTAATTAATAATGTTTGTACAAATTATAAAGACCTTTCGGTTTAGTGATTCGACATAGAACAATCTTTATTTATTTTCCAAATTTGATTACAGTTCTGTTTTTTTGTTAGCAATTATTTCGCAACATAAGTTTTTTATTTCATAAATGAGGTGATTTATGCTTAATTACTATTGGTCAAAATACAATAAATTTCAATTTAATAAAAATTAACAACAATGCATTTTTTAAAGCAAAAAATAAAGGTATTAATTTCAATTTATTTAAAAACAATTATCACCTCATACGCTTTATTCGGATTGGTTAAATTACAATAAATTTTGGTTAAATAAATAAATGATTACATTGCATAATATGTTAAATTAATAACAAAAACAATTATTAAGCAAAAAGTAATTAATACGGACATTCAAGCCTGCTGCTAATTTTGTTGACAATTAATAAGGGTATTCACACCTGTTGCTAACTCCTCCCTCCCTTAAATGTCGAAAAGTCCCTGTTACGACGCAATTTCTTTAATGATATTATCGATGTCCATCGTATCTTTTTTCTACATTTGTTTTGCAAATTATACCCCAGCCAAACCACCAACGGTAATAAGACAGCCAGTGATGCCAAAGCGATTTTTTGCAAAAAGGTGTCCTTTTTAAGCTTTTCAATGTGATATATATTTTCTAGATTCAATTTGTGGATGAATGGGAGGGTTATTAAATGTTCATGACCAACTTTGTTTATATTTAGAGTTTTCGGAGGGTGTGGTATAGGATTCCTTTTAAGTGCCGCAGACTTTTCATAATTTGTAACGTTTATAGTTACGTTGCTCGTACAAGTGACCACCAATGTTCCCCGCGTCTTTATTGATTCTCCCTCGGATATGATGGTTTCTTGCACATCATTTAGGATTATAACTCCATCTCCCGCACTCATTATTTTAGAGACATCGTCAGCCGACCGGGTAGAGCAAGATGCTGAATTATTACTCAAGACCTGTGATAAACATGTGTCTGTAGTTTCACGGCAAATTTTCAAAGTCCTCATATCAATACAATCTATTACTGGTAAAACGAAGTCACGACATTCTGCAGCTTGATCCACCTCCAGCTTGATAATTGTTTTATTATGAATTATCGGGAATACTTTAACAAATTCACAAAAATTCTCAAGAATAGGAAACTTAATCATATAAAGAATTACAGAATTATTTTGAAGTGCTGTTACATTACTAACTCTAAATATATCATTAACACTAACTGGTACCGTTCCCAATTCGAACACATTTTCAAAGTTAATGTTGTCAAGAATGGCGGGATGAACTATATTCTCCCTTGCCAATACTATTGATTATGCAAGATTGTTTAAAAAAGATATTACCTCGCCATTTCTCATCACAGTAGTCTCAAAAAGTATTAAACTATCTTGTCCTATCATATTAGTTTGCCCGTAATTTTGAATGTCACCGATTTTCTCAGTCAATTCATTTATCCTGTCCTGAATTGCTGAATTTATTATAAGTTGCTTGTCGTTATTCTGAGTAAGTCCATACGAGTTTCTAGTGACTCTAAGTCATTATGGTCCGGTGTCCCAGCTACAAATATTAATGCAGATCCCAAGATGTCTATTGATCTCGCGGAACGTCTGTGTCTATGTAATGTGTCCAACACCCTTCTGATCTCCCTTGTTTGTTCCTGTATCATGCTAATTTCCCTTTGGTCCGACAAGTTCTTAATAATACTCTCATTTTCCATGATAACATCCTCGTATTCTGTTAAATTCGTCATATGTATAACGTAGTCATAATTCCTATATGTTGCCACTTTGGCGTCAGTTACTGCAATGATGTGTGAGTCCGTATAATCGATAATTCTTGATGATACCCAAGGTAACAGAATTATCATTATTCTAGAAGAAAGAAAGTTAGAAAAAACACCGATTAAAACAGCCAAAAACTTGTTCAATAAGCAAGAAAATTATCTTAAATTATCTTTATGGACTTTTCTTCCGTTAATCAATACTGTAGTCCTCCTGTAAGTAAGTCTTCCTGTACGACACCCTGCACAAAGAATTTATGAAACTTATTACCTAACCGTCTGTTTCTTTTAACGAAAACAATTTCACCCGGTTGATACTTCTTTATAACCATATCTTTATTATGTATCTGCATTTAACGTTGTGCTGACATTAAACAACTCTGCACTTTCACAAGGGCACTCTCATTAAATTCATTTAAGACATCAATTGGTTTTCTTTCCGTCACCGAATGCACTGTGTTGTTATACTTAATAGTAGACAATAATACCAGCTCGATGTTATCAGTTATGTTTTGTTGAGCCTTCACACAACGTGCTATTTCCAGCAATGTGGAATGGAATTGTTCCACTTGAACGTTACTTTTACTATGCATAGGATAATTGCTCTGCTCCAAAATGATCCCGAAGAAATGTGCTGATTAAGTTTGACTTAAACGCTTTCTCATTATCCGAGACCACTACTTCTACCCTCCTAAATCTGCTCATAATCTGGCATAGGGCCACTTTAATATCCACACATGATCTGAAATTAATTGGGATCACCATTGCAAATTTTGAGAACTTGTCAATGCACGATAGAAAATGCTGTTTGTCCGTTATAAATATTTCTAAGTGTAATATTTCACCAGCGTAGGTTGGTATCGGTGTTTCAGCAATATTGACCTTTGATGGTTTCCTCTGGTACTTATTTTCTTTACATATTTTGCAGTTACCCACAACATATCTTAATTTATTCTTTATGCCTGGAAAATAATATTCTTCAATTATCTGCCGAAAATTTTCCTGCAGTGCCCTATTGTGTTCAGTGGTGGTGATTTCCCATTGGTCGTCCTCTCGAATAACATATATTACTTGTTTCTCAGTATGAACAAATTTTGTGGATGGAAATTGAGATACAAGTCGATCCTGAAACTCCGCCAATGTAACCAAATCGCACTGGATCGCATTTACACCATCTGAATTAATATTATCTTCAAGACCCTTAAGCAAATTGTCTACAGTATCATAAACAATTATATGCCTTATGAATCGTTGAAATATAATTTTCCTCACGATAGTGGTTGCCTTTTGATATAGAAAACTGATTTTTAAATTGGTTAACCGGAAACTTAATTGATTTTATGGCATTTGTACTTGAAATTTCCTGTGCATTGTCTGATCATCATCGCTGCGACAACTGATTAATATATTGCCGTGAAAGCGCATCCGCTACCACATTTTCTTTACCCGGTTTATCAAAGAATTTTGGAGAAAATTCCTCTATAAATGCTCTCCATCTCTTCATTTTTGAATTTGGGTTCTTATCGGATATTGCGAATGTAAGTGGTTGGTGATCAGTGTAGTTGTGTATGCCGCTAATACCATATAGAAAATGTCTAAGATTTTTGAGTGCCCAAACAATAGCGAGCAGTTCCCTTTCGTTTGTAGCATAATTTGCTTCCGACGCTGACAGAGTTCTAGATGTCATTGTTACAGTTCTCCCATTCTGAGATAAAACGGCTCCTAAGGCGACAGAAGAAGCGTCTGTTGTAAGTTCAAATACTTTATTGCAATCAGGATACGTCAGCAAAACATCGTCCGAGGCAAGTATTTGCTTTAGATTCTGGAAGGCCAATAAAGCAGTTTCGTCCAGATTTATTTTCACATTTTTTCCATTTTCACCAATGAGAAAATCCGTCAATGGCTTAGGTATTTTCGCGTAATCTCTGATAAATCTTCTGATAATCCTAGGAAAGATCAAAGACTCTTCAGACTCTTTGGGGTTTCAAATTCGAGAATAGCTCTCACCTTTTTAGGACAAGTTCGAATACCGTCAGTTGTAACCATAAAACCCAAAAAACTTACCTCAGTTTTAAAAACCTTCGATTTCGTCGGCGAAATTCTCATCCCCGCCTTCTCAAGCATCTGCATTATGGTATTTATATGTTGTAGATAAATATATTCATCGGGTGAATGGATAATAATATCGTCCATATAGACCTGACACGTTTTGCCTACTTCCGAACGAAAGACGTCGTCGATAGCTCTTTGAAAAATGCTTGGTGCATTTTTCAGGCCGAATGGCAATCTACAGAACTCATACTTGCCATTGTTTACACCAAATGCAGTCTTCTCTCTGTCTTTTTCATCAAGCATAATCTGATGCTTGATCTAAGGTGGTGAAATACTTGAATTTTCCCAAGTTTGCCAATATCAGCGTTATATCTGGCATTGGGTATTTATCGCTAATGGTTTTCTCATTTAATTTCCTGAAGTCGATCACCATTCTATGGTTTGGATTGCCATTTTCATCAAGGCCTTCCTTTCCCACGACATGAACAGGGGAATTATATGGTGAAGTGGATTTCCTTATTATTCCGTCCCGTAATAGTGAATCTATTTCGTTGTTAATAAATTCTGACATCGAAACTGGGTATGGGTATGATTTCGTATTAATTGGTTCATCCGTACTAGTTCGGATTGTAGCTACTACAGTGGTATTATAAGCTAATGATCTATTTGGATCTACGAACGCATTTTCATTTGATGTCATAATTTCGTCAAAATCCTTCCGGATATGCGCTGATATCCCTTCAGAATCCACATTAATATGATTGACATCCAATTTGTTCTCATACACCAAAGGAACATTCCCTTTCCTATACCTTAAAATATTAGATCCTATGTCGACAATCGCCTGGATTTCTCAAAAAAGTTTTTTAGCGCCTCGCTATTACTTAACTTTTTTTTTAAATAAAACACTTTATTAAATTCAATATTATTTTTATTTAAATATTTTTCACAAATAAAAGCGAGAAGCGCTTTAAAACTATTTTGTCTGATTCCGCCGACTTTAAAAACAGGAGTCCAATTGTTACGGATTGTCGAAGTTAGAATTGCAACTTTTACTCCCACCCTTTTATTTGCATGTATGGTTGGCAATAATGCACTTTATTGCAACCCTTTTTACTGATGCAATTGCAACTCTTCGATTATCTTTATCCCTTTTGCTATGTATGTACTTCGTTATATATATATTTGGCGCGTCCTGATCGACCAATCAGATTCTGACACCTGGCGTCTGTTTCGTTAAAAATTTTACCGTTAGACAGTTTAACCAATCAGAATGTGCCATTTGTCAGAAACAAGGATGAGGGATATAGGTAGAGGAAGATAATGCGTTATGGCGGGAGAAAAGAACATTCCAGAAGAAGAAAAAAAAATGGGATATAAAAGAGGAATGTTGAGAAGCACAGGCAGTTCACGTGTGGTACTCGAACTGGACGGTTCGCAAAAGTTTTTCTCCTTTCAAATAAAAAAAAAAATATATAAAAAAAGAAGTGTAATAGAAATTAATAAAAAATTAAAATGTGAAATAAAAATTAACAAAATTTTTAGAAATAAGAAATGAAATACAAACTAAAATGTGAAATAAAAATTAACAAAATTTTTAGAAATAAGAAATGAAATACAAACTAAAATGTGAAATAAAAATTAACAAAATTTTTAGAAATAAGAAATGAAATACAAGCTAAAATGTGAAATAAAAATTAACAAAATTTTTAGAAATAAGAAATGAAATACAAACTAAAATGTGAAATAAAAATTAACAAAAATTTTTAGAAATAAGAAATGAAATACAAACTAAAATGTGAAATAAAAATTAACAAAATTTTTTAGAAATAAGAAATGAAATACAAACTAAAATGTGAAATAAAAATTAACAAAAATTTTAGAAATAAGAAATGAAATACAAACTAAAATGTGAAATAAAAATTAACAAAAATTTTAGAAATAAGAAATAAAATGCAAACTAAATTGTGAAATAAAAAATTAACAAAAAAAAAAAATCCTAGAAATAAGAAACAAAATACAAACTAAATTGTAAAATAGTGAATTAATAAAAACTAACAAGAAATTTTAGAAACAAGAAATAAAATACAGGTAATTTGTTAAATAGTGAACACAAGAATTAAAATAACTAAATTTAATCGCAATTTGTGACTAAAAAGAATAGAAAAAAAAATATAAACTTTGAACATATTTAAAGCCAGTAAAAATTAATTCATTTGTAAGAAAACTATAAAAGAAAATTTTTGTGAAAAAGAAAAATAAAAAAAAATATATAAAAACTAAATCGAAACAAATTATAAAGTCTAAATAAAAAGTAAAACCAGCAAAGAACTTTCAAAAACCAAGACTTACCTGATAGTGCAACCCAGCAACAAGACTTACCTGATAGAACAACCCAGTAACGAGACTTACCTAATACAACAACCCAGCAGCAATACTCACCTGATAGAACAACCCAGCAACAATACTCACCTGATAGAACAACCCAGCAACAATAGCGACAACACCAGCCACCATCGACACCCCCAGCTACAACACCAACAACCCAAGAGCCATCATCGTGGGAGCGATGCACCGCCGAGATAAGACAGGCAACACATTTATTTTTTTTGAATTTCTATTTTATATTAGTCCACAATTTATTTGAATTCATTTTTTATATTTCTATTTTTGAATTATTATCACACGATTTATTTGAATTGATTTTTAACATTTCTATTTTTGTATTATTACCCCGCACTTATTTGATTAAATAAACCAAAATATTTTTATAAAATGTATATATATATATATATGATATTCCTTAGTGAGATTTAAGAAATATGATTCGTTAATCAGCCGTTTCGGAGGGAGGGAAACGTGGGGAGCATGGTAAGGTAAGAGGCACGTGGTTATATTAGGGACAGATGTAGTATTTGATTAGGGCGTCCGTCTGTCATGGCGTGTGACTTTGTCACTGGGAGGGAACTTATGCCCTACGCGGGATAACACCTAACCGTCAATTCGTTTTGACTCGGGTTTTTTTGTGTCCGGATACTTTCGCATTTTGACATTGTTGTATGTTTTCTTTATATTAGCACAGTTTTTTTTTTATCTTAGTGGCATGCAGGCTGTGTTTATATGCTTGCGCGTCGTAAAATACGGGTTGAGAACCACTTTAGTCTGAGCTACCGGGGAGATCTTTGCATGCCCTTAACCTCGATATTTTATTCGGGTATGACCGGCGCGTAACATATATGGCGCCCAACGAAACAATGTAGCGTGACAGAGCACGTGTTCTAAATGACGTATAACGGTGATTCGCACCACGTGGCGACCGAGCCACTGGCACGTGCTATGTAACGGGTTTCGAGTCGACGATGGTTACACGTGATCGACATTATCGGATAGTACAGTTAGAATAATTTTAGTGCACATTACTGGACAGGTTTCGGTTAGAATTATTACTTGTTTTCGTGTATTTGATGTAAGTCATGACATCTGGATTTGATTGCTCTGGATATTTCATTTGCGACATCAAATGGGGAAAACGTTTAATTTTATCTGATTTTACATGCCTTTGTTGGTTTCCTTCATAAATCGGCGTAAGTCATGCCATCTGGACAACAAGTCTGGAGGTTTCATTTGCGACGTCGAGGGAGGGTCACCCTCAAGTTGGTCTTGACCGAAACTCTGTCAGCTTTCTAGCGATATTTGCTCTAGATTCAGGGAACTATAAGTCCGAACTGGCGTTATAGGGTCGAAAGTTTTCGTTGCGATAGGATCTCGGGATCTTATCAGGTATCGCGCAGTGTTTTGCTCGCGGGAGTCCTTGTCCGTAGTGATGAATGACGAGTTGCACCACGATGCGGTAATTGGAAGGTTTTAGTAATGTGCAGGTTGAGGTTAGTCGTATCACGTGTGAATCTATGAGATTTTTTTTTTATATATGAATTTTTTTTTTATAAACCACGTGCCTATTTTACCATGTTTCCCAGCAGTCCTCCTTGAGAACACATGTGAACTGCTTCATTGAAATTATTAAATTTTATTTTATTCTATTGTCGTATTTAAATTTTAAATTGCTAATCTGGAATTTTCTTTTGCTTGCGCTTATCTTAGTTACAGGTAAAAGTACTTGTTTTTTCTTCTTTCCTTTCCCTACATTTTTGGGAAACGAACGTTTTCTTCCTTTGCCTATCACCCCTCTTCCTTGGGAAGAGACAACCTTTTATTATACATAATTATTCTTATTACTTTTCCAGCTGATAATTTAAAATTGTTTTTTTTTGATCGGTGTTGATTTTCTTTTATTTGGGTTTAATTTACTTCTTTCATGCGTTCAATGGCGCATTATGTCCAAGCCTAACACTCGGGCGAGTAGCACTACTGGGGCTTCCTCACGCGAAACAGCTACAAGGTCCAATTTAGCTAACGTACCAGGAAAAGTAAGAGTTGCATCTCGTAGTTCAGTATCAGCGCAGGGTAGAGGTAGGGGTACCACTCCGGTGTCAAAGAGACCTTCGCTTAGTCCACAGTCAGATTCGAGTATTAGGGCATTAAGAGGATCATCTGCTTCCCGTTTACTGGAATCAAACCCATCTGGCGAAATAGAGGGAGACAATCTTGGTCACGAGTCGATAACTGGATCTTTAGCAGCGTTAGGAACGAGCTTTTCAGGGAACTCAACATCAGGCAACCAAGCTTCAGTGGAAGTGGCGCCAGGGGGAGGAGATAAAGAAGGGGACAACCAGGCTTCAGGTGGCAACACAATGGAAAGCTTATTAGACTACTTCCAGGAGGCCATGCGTAAGACTCAGGAGGAATTTAGGAGAGAACTAACCGCTCTTAGAGAATCAATAGGGAGTACAGCTGACACCAGACCCAATTCTGCTACGCCCGGACTAAATGTTCAACCGTCTGGATCTCAGGAATATTCTCCGTCGTACGCTACTTCTATCATGAATATCAAGCTAAAGGACTGGAAGATTTCTTTCAGCGGAGAAGGCAGTGTCTCGGATTTTCTCTTCAAATTAGATACTCTTGTTGCGCGCTCGCAATGCTCACAGGACCATGTTATGTCGAATTTCCACATTTTCCTGACAGGTAAAGCTGAAACATTCTATTGGGATTATATTAAGCAACACCAGAGGGCGACGTACCAAATGCTGAAAACTGCACTATCTAAGGAATTCGGCTCAAGTGAAAGTGACCATGAAATTCTGCTTAAACTCTCGACACGTAGACAGTCACCGAAGGAGTGTTATGATGACTACCATTCATTTGTAACTCGATTAAATTTACGTCTAACAAACCCTTTGACCGATGCAGCTTTAATTGATATAATAAAGAAGAACGTACACGCAGAACTAAAAGTGATGCTCTTCATAGCTAATCCAAATGATTTAGATGCTCTTCGGGATCTGGCGAGGAAAGCAGAGAAAATTCTCCTGGAAAACAAGAATACTGGCTTTGGTCGACGTCAGGTGAATGAGATCTCTGTCGAAACCACACCAGGAGATACGGACACGGATTTTGACCCTCAAGTGGAGGCGCTAAAGGTGAATAGAACTTGGGTAGCAGGCGATTATTCAAAAATCAGGTGCTGGAATTGCCTAGAGCTCGGTCATAGTTACATTTATTGTCCTGCCGAGAAGCGAAACGTTTTCTGCTATAAATGCGGCCAACAAGGAGTAACTACAGTCAAGTGCGATAAACCTCATGGGGGAAACTTGCGTCGGAGCGAGTGGGCGACCGGGGATGCTCGTTCCTCAAAATAAATCCCGAGTTACACAACACAGGAGCAAAGCCTTCACAGAAGGACATACTACCTGATAGAACAAAATATTTACCGGATATACAAACATATACTCAGCTAGAACATGAAAATAAACCTAAGCGCAGTGGACGTAAGTCAGTTGGTCATAGAATTTCGCAACGAATTTACAAGTGCAGGCAAAGATACCGTATGAGAAGGAAATTTAGAAAAGTAACAGAATCTTCACGCTTGCCAGACAACGATGATGGGAGGCCTTTTGTAAAGATTCGAATTTTGAACGAGGAGTTGCTGTGTCTATTGGACTCCGGTGCTAACGTGTCTGTATTAGGAAAGGGAAGTCTTGATTTTGTCAATAGGAACAATATACGATTGGAAAGATTTAGATCTAGTATTTTTACCGCAAATGGTTCCAGAAATGATGTGGTGGGGTATTGTAAATTGCCAGTGACGTATAAGGGAGTAGAAAAGTCGATAATTTTTTATGTAGCACCGAACCTCTCTCAGCTTGGATACCTCGGTGTGGATTTTTGGAAAGCCTACGACATTGCTCCTCAGATTTTTTCAGATTTGTCCTGTTCGGAGCTTGTCAAGGAGACTGGATCTAATTTTCACCAATTATCTCCGGAACAAAAATTGCGTCTGGAAAAGGTTGTGGCGAATTTTCCATCTTACGAAAAGTTAGGGGTAGGGCGTACCCACCTACTGGAACACCATATAGATACAGGTGATGCTACACCGGTAAAGCAAAGGCACTACCCTCTCTCGCCACCCAGACAAGCCGAGGTCTACGAAGAGTTAGATAGATTATTAGCACTCGGTGTTATAGAAGAATCGAATTCCCCCTGGTGCAGCCCAATCATGACAGTTCGAAAACCCGGAAAAATCAGACTCTGCCTGGACTGCAGAAAACTAAATTCTCTAACAAAAAAGGACTCGTACCCCTTGCCCCACATTAATGGACTTCTTAGCCGACTAAAAGACACCTACTTCATCAGTGGCATAGATCTAAAAGACGCCTTTTTCCAGATCAAATTGTCAAACACATCCAAGGAGAAGACAGCATTTGCAGTACCCGGTAGGTCCTTATACCAGTACACAGTAATGCCATTTGGTGTGTGTAATGGACCACAAACAATGAGCCGTCTGATGGATAAAGTAATTCCGGCGAAATTGAGAGATAACGTATTCGTCTACTTGGATGACCTACTAGTGTGCAGTCATAATTTCGACACGCACCTGGAATTACTCCTCGAAGTCGCGAAATGTCTTAAATATGCCGGCTTGACAATTAATGTAGGCAAGAGCAAGTTTTGTCAGCGCGAGGTCAGATACCTAGGTTACCTTATAGGTGGCGGACATTTGAAAGTCGATCCTGAAAAGGTCGAGGCCATATCTCAGTTCCCGATTCCTAAAACACCGCGTCAGGTTAGGCGATTCATCGGGATGGCAAATTGGTATCGCTCATTTATAGGTTGCTTTTCAGATCTTGCAGGCCCACTAACGGATTGTCTGAGAAAGACAAACAAGCCTTTTCATCTATCACCTCAGGCTGTCGAATCATTCGAAAAATTAAAGATAGCATTGTCAAAGGCACCTGTTCTTGCCGAACCAGATTTCAATAGGGAATTTATAATCCAATGTGATGCATCCCGAACTGGTGTAGGGGGCGTTTTATATCAAATAGATAATGATGGGAAGGAGCGACCTATTGCATTTGTATCCCAGAAATTAAACAAGGCGCAAAGGAACTACACAGTTACGGAGCTGGAGTGTTTAGCGGCCATTGTGAGTGTAAAGCGCTTCAGACAATATATTGAGGGACTCCCTTTCAGAATTATTACGGACCACTCGAGCCTCCGATGGCTTATGAGCCAAAAAGATTTGAATGGCAGGTTGGCTCGGTGGAGCCTGAAACTCCAGGCTTTTAACTTCACTATGGAACACCGAAAGGGTGCATTGAACGTGGTTCCCGACGCGCTCTCCAGATTCGATACCGATGAACTTGAAATGTGCAATAATCCACCTGAAGTCGACTTGTCCTCACCGGAATTTGAAAGCCCAGAATACAACAAAATAAGAGACCATGTAAGGAAAAACTCCCGGGTACTCCCCAACCTATGTGTATCAGGGAACTTGATTTATAAACGCGAAAACATTCAGAGCGGATCAGATAACCCGGAAGACACCTGGAGGTTATGGTTACCCGAATCCCTAACTGGAAACGTGATTAAAAACGCGCACAGAGAAGGATGCCACGGTGGATCCGAGAAAACGCTTTTCAGAATCAGGCAAAAATACTTCTGGCCAAGGATGACACAGGACGTGAGGGCATATATTAAGCAATGCGATATTTGTAAGGAAATTAAACTGACCAACCAGATATTACGCCCTCCCATGGGTAAGCAGTTTCAGACAAATCGGCCGTTTCAACGACTTTTCTGTGATTTTCTAGGTCCATACCCGTGTAGTAAGTCGAAAAATACTCAGCTTTTGATTGTGATCGACCACTTTTCCAAATTTTTGTTTTTGAAGCCCATGAAGTCGGCAACCTCTGTAAATGTAATGGAATTTTTTCAGGATGACATATTCTGCACTTTTGGAGTACCATAAGTCATTCACACCGACAACGCCAAGCAATTTACTTCAAAAGAAATAGAAGACTTTTTCTTGGCGCACGGCATTACTCACATAACAACAGGATTTTATTCGCCACAGGCGAATGCCTCTGAAAGAGCTAATCGAGAAGTGATCTCAAAAATACGATATTTTCTTAAGGATCATCCTAACCATACAGCCTGGGACAGAAAAATACCTCAAATATTACAGATTCTCCGCAGTGATTATCATTCGGCTATCAGATGTTCTCCATATTTCGCACTTTTCGGGCAGAACATGATGACGAGCGGAACGAGTTACGACGTATTGAACCGACTTAACATTCTCACCGACGATACATTGGTTCTACGCAATGACCGACTGGATGTTGTGCGAGAGAACATTCGCAGGAATCTCGATAGGGCTCATGAAAAAGGAAGCAGAACTTACAACACGAGGTGTAAATCCACAAATTTTGTCGTAGGACAGGAAGTCTTTAGAAGAAACCATGCACAGAGTGATTTTAAATCGGCTATTAACGCGAAATTCCTCCCCAAATATATAAAATGCAGGATTAGAGAAAAGTTAGGAAATTCGCTGTATACACTTGAAGATCTGAGAGGAAACTACATAGGGAAGTATCACGCTTCAGACATAAGGCCATAAGCTATGGATATTACACTGACTGTGAAGCCCGGCTAATTTAGTAAGTAGAACATGAGACCTCTTTTCCTAGGGTCGTGGGTCGAGCCACACGTTTTTTCTTTCCTCCTTCTTTTTTTTTTCTCAGCCTGTGTAGTTTAGATTGGCTCTTCCAATCCTGCCTGTTCACTTGTCGATCATAGACCTCCAGATGAAGCAGGTTTGTTACGGATTGTCGAAGTTAGAATTGCAACTTTTACTCCCACCCTTTTATTTGCATGTATGGTTGGCAATAATGCACTTTATTGCAACCCTTTTTACTGATGCAATTGCAACTCTTCGATTATCTTTATCCCTTTTGCTATGTATGTACTTCGTTATATATATATTTGGCGCGTCCTGATCGACCAATCAGATTCTGACACCTGGCGTCTGTTTCGTTAAAAATTTTACCGTTAGACAGTTTAACCAATCAGAATGTGCCATTTGTCAGAAACAAGGATGAGGGATATAGGTAGAGGAAGATAATGCGTTATGGCGGGAGAAAAGAACATTCCAGAAGAAGAAAAAAAAATGGGATATAAAAGAGGAATGTTGAGAAGCACAGGCAGTTCACGTGTGGTACTCGAACTGGACGGTTCGCAAAAGTTTTTCTCCTTTCAAATAAAAAAAAATATATAAAAAAAAAGAAGTGTAATAGAAATTAATAAAAAATTAAAATGTGAAATAAAAATTAACAAAATTTTTAGAAATAAGAAATGAAATACAAACTAAAATGTGAAATAAAAATTAACAAAATTTTTAGAAATAAGAAATGAAATACAAACTAAAATGTGAAATAAAAATTAACAAAATTTTTAGAAATAAGAAATGAAATACAAACTAAAATGTGAAATAAAAATTAACAAAATTTTTAGAAATAAGAAATGAAATACAAGCTAAAATGTTAAATAAAAATTAACAAAATTTTTAGAAATAAGAAATGAAATACAAACTAAAATGTGAAATAAAAATTAACAAAAATTTTTAGGAATAAGAAATGAAATACAAGCTAAAATGTGAAATAAAAATTAACAAAATTTTTTAGAAATAAGAAATGAAATACAAACTAAAATGTGAAATAAAAATTAACAAAAATTTTAGAAATAAGAAATAAAATGCAAACTAAATTGTGAAATAAAAAATTAACAAAAAAAAAAATCCTAGAAATAAGAAACAAAATACAAACTAAATTGTAAAATAGTGAATTAATAAAAACTAACAAGAAATTTTAGAAACAAGAAATAAAATACAGGTAATTTGTTAAATAGTGAACACAAGAATTAAAATAACTAAATTTAATCGCAATTTGTGACTAAAAAGAATAGAAAAAAAATATAAACTTTGAACATATTTAAAGCCAGTAAAAATTAATTCATTTGTAAGAAAACTATAAAAGAAAATTTTTGTGAAAAAGAAAAATAAAAAAAAATATATAAAAACTAAATCGAAACAAATTATAAAGTCTAAATAAAAAGTAAAACCAGCAAAGAACTTTCAAAAACCAAGACTTACCTGATAGTGCAACCCAGCAACAAGACTTACCTGATAGAACAACCCAGTAACGAGACTTACCTGATAGAACAACCCAGCAACAATACTCACCTGATAGAACAACCCAGCAACAATACTCACCTGATAGAACAACCCAGCAACAATAGCGACAACACCAGCCACCATCGACACGCCCAGCTACAACACCAACAACCCAAGAACCATCATCGTGGGAGCGGTGCACCGCCGAAATAAGACAGGCAACACATTTATTTTTTTTGAATTTCTATTTTATATTAGTCCACAATTTATTTGAATTCATTTTTTATATTTCTATTTCTGAATTATTATCACACGATTTATTTGAATTGATTTTTAACATTTCTATTTTTGTATTATTACCCCGCACTTATTTGATTAAATAAACCAAAATATTTTTATAAAATGTATATATATATATATATGATATTCCTTAGTGAGATTTAAGAAATATGATTCGCTAATCAGCCGTTTCGGAGGGAGGGAAACGTGGGGAGCATGGTAAGGTAAGAGGCACGTGGTTATATTAGGGACAGATGTAGTATTTGATTAGGGCGTCCGTCTGTCATGGCGTGTGACTTTGTCACTGGGAGGGAACTTATGCCCTAGGCGGGATAACAGCTAACCGTCAATTCGTTTTGACTCGGGTTTTTTTTGTGTCCGGATACTTTCGCATTTTGACATTGTTGTATGTTTTCTTTATATTAGCACAGTTTTTTTTTATCTTAGTGGCATGCAGGCTGTGTTTATATGCTTGCGCGTCGTAAAATACGGGTTGAGAACCACTTTAGTCTGAGCTACCGGGGAGATCTTTGCATGCCCTTAACCTCGATATTTTATTCGGGTATAACCGGCGCGTAACACAATTATTGTCTAAATTTTAATAAGAACAAACTTGAAGAAAATTGGCTACGTGGCATTTGTTACTTGACCGTTATTTCGTTTTTGCAATAAATATTGTTTTCAACATAAATATGTATATAACTAATAAAGATAAAAGAAAATATGAATAATGATCATTAACCATCCACATACGCATAAACATATAAACATCAATATACATATTTGTATATTAGAATGCAGTAAATATTTAATAAATAATTTAAAACAAGACAGATATTTAAATGATTGGAGTCGACAATTATTTAGCCGCAACAGTTCCCTCCTCCGTAAACGAGGTCGATGGGTTGAGTTTACCTTCAAAGGCACCAGAAACGTCCAAAACTGCTAATTTTGCCAATGGTCTTTGCAAACTGCCATTCATGGTTTTGATTGTTGCCCTGCGAACTTGGGCATCTTTTGCTACTACAGTATCAATCACCATCCCTTTGGGCCAACTATTTCTGGGTAGGTCTGGGTCGACAATAACGACTACATCTCCTGGTTTAATGGGTGGTTGTTTGGTGAACCATTTGTTTCTTCGTGAGATAATGGGTACATATTCTTTCAGCCATCTTTGCTAAAACTGATCAGCAAACTCCTGCGTTTTGTACCATCTTTTTCGAAGGTCCAGACCTTCGTTTACAATTGGTTTGTAGGCATCTGATGAGCCAATTAAAAGGTGGTTGGGCGAGAGAGCTTCATCATCGCTGTTCTCAATCGAAACAAAGGTTAATGGGCGACAATTTATTGTGAACTCAGCTTCACACAATGCATTTTTCAAACTCTGATCAGTAAACTTCATTGCTGGACAAATGCTGCAAATGTCCGATTAAACAGATTTTACTAATCTCTCCCATTCACCGCCCATGTGCGGTGCTGCGGGTGGATTAAACTTCCACTTGATGTGATCAAAGGTTGTTTGGAGTGTAGATACGTTTATGTTTTTAAATTGACAACATAGGATCTTTTCAGCAGCTTTAAAATTAGTTCCGTTGTCGGAATATATTTCTTTAGGGGTACCACGTAAAAAATAAAACGTCTAATAGTCATTATGCAAGAGCTGGTATGGCACTGTTGATTTTACACCACTGACACATTCCTCGCACTTTTCGGAATAAAACTCGTAATTTTGATATATAAAAATGAGACCTTATTTCATTAAGGGCAGTTTCGTGGGATTGATGATGAAATTTTTCATAAAAATGGCGAACTAATAAAAATGTCACGTAGTGAGCAGTAGGCAAAACGATAACGTCTTCATGGTTATTAAGGAATTCTGCTCTTCCGCGGCTTCTGATAACACCATTTTTTTAGTTTACTACCGATAGGTATAGGTTTACCTTGTGCTAAGCAATGAATTTCTTCTCCATAGTCGCTATTTTGTGCGTATTTAAACAAAAACATCTGAGCCATTTCAATTATGGTGAAGTCGACCTCTATATACTTTTTGATCGTTTTGTGTTTCGAGAATTCTTTAAGACGTAGACAGTACAGAAAAAAGGTTGCAACGGCGCGATATAACCGTTTCCAATTTGAAAAACATTCAACATTTACTTTTGTTATTCTTGTGCTTTTAATCACCAAGTTGCAGCGGTAAGGCCACTCAACCGGATCAGCGCGTAAAAATTCTGGACCGTCAAACCACATCGGTATATTGGATGGAGCAGGTACCTTCGTAGCAAAGTCAGCGGGATTTTGCTTTGACGGAACCCATTTCCACTGCTTGATATTCGTAGACTCGAGAATCTCACCCACACGATGCATGACGAATTGATGGAACCTCTTAGGGTCCATTTGCAGCCACTTCAGAATAGTCTTTGAATCACTCCACCAAAACTGAGAGTCGATTTTAATTTGAGACACTAACATTAATTTTTTGGCCAGTCTTGTGCCAAGTAAGGCAGCAACTAGAGAGACGGTAATGACGTCATTTTTCCTAGCACGTAGGTAACATACGGCAGCGTAAGCATTTTCGCCGGCATCAACGAAAGTATGCAGCTGAACATAGTCAGCGGTTTCAATTAGTGAGGAGTAGCATCTGGGAATTCTGATGGCCGTTATCTTTGGAATAGAGGATTTCTATTTACACCAGCTTTTGTTTAAATCGTCTGTCAACTCCTCGTCCCATGCTATACCAGATTGCCATATATCTTGGATTATTATTTTTATTTTTAAGCCCAGAGGATCAAATATGGACATCAACACTTGGAGCGCTGCACGTTTGGTTGGTATTATGCACTCATTAAATACATCTTGTTTTAGTCTTGTAAATCTACAAATATATCTGAACTCATCATTATTAGGATCCCAATATAAACCTAATATATTTGTAGTTGATCCCCAATCTTGCATCGTCATCTCAGGTAGGTTGTTGTTGTCGCTTAAATGCTTTAACACGGGTTCGGAATTGGATGTCCAGTTATGCATTTTAAAGCCACCAGCTTCATGAATTTCTTTTACCTGCATTGCTAATTCTATGGCTTTTAGTTCATCTGGAGCGCTGTCAATGAAATCGTCGACATAGTGATTTTGTTGTATGCCTTCAACTGCACGAGGATATTTATCTTTGAAGATGTCTGCGTTTTTGTCGCGTACGTAGTGAGCAACTGATGCCGAAAGTTAAAGCTCGCATAACAAAAATAGCTGGTTGTGCGTCATTGACATTTTCATCATACCACAGGAATCGCTGCGCATGTATATCACTCTCTATTACGTTCACCCTGTGAAACATCTCCGAAATGTCGCCGCATATAGCCATTTTTCCAATACGAAATTTAAGTAGGATTTCCATCAAAGGCTTTAGAAGATCCGGCCCAGGCATCATGAAGTCATTTAACCACACACCATTGGATTTCTCCGCCGCATCCCAAACTAGTCTGACCTTACCTGGTTTGTTGGGGTTAGTGACCACGAATATTGGCAAGTACCACGTTTTGTCACAATGCACCTCTAATTCCTTTGGAGTAAGTTTTTTGGCATATCCTTTTAATGGAAGATTATCAATTTGACTTTGTACAGTTGTTTTTAAAGATGGATTTTTCTTTAATTTATTTTGAAGACACTGCAAGCGACTTAAAGCTGTATTGTAACTATCAGGCAAGCGAACGTTTTAATTACGCCATAGTAAACCAACGTCAGATTGATCGTCTACCTTTTTTGTTGTATTTTCCAAAATAGCCGTAGTTCGTTTGTCGTCATAGGAAAGCAGCAGTTTTTCTTTACACAATTCTATGCAGAAGTATTCTTTTACCATATTATGAAGCTCGTTGTATTTTTGTTGACAATCACACGCATGTGTATTTATACGATATTATTTGGTGCTCTTAGTGCCAAAGCCCTGCAACGTCCACCCTAGTCTTGTCTCATAAGTGATAGGTTGATTCCACAGACCCTCACGTATCTTAAGAGGAATAGCAAGATTCCAGTTATCAGCCGCAATTAAAATTACAGGAGTAGCGTTTTCATACGACTGTATCGGTAAGTTTGCCAAATACGGGAATACCTTTGAAATTTTGCATACATCGATGGTCTGAGGGGAAAGGCCTATATTGCTCACTGTATGGACAGCATTCAGCTGGAACATTTTACTGTTAGTAACACTCGATATGGTAATGTTAGCTTTCACAGAGTCACTTTCTTGACGAGTTGTGTCGCCAGTCCACCTCAGACAAAGGTGGTCGCTTTCACCTTTTAGGCCCAATTCATCAAAAACAGTTTTTTCAATAACTGTCACTGCCGAACCTTCGTCTAGAAAAGCGAAAACTTTTTTATTTTATTTGACGAATGTATATTTACAGGTATTATGCGAAATAATGGTTGAGGTTCGTCATAACTGTTGCTGTGCGCATTTATTACCGAGTTTCGTTGATTAGAAGAATTTATGTCATTGCTTGGTTCAGCGCTCACTTTTTTGTGAAGCAATGGGTTATGTTTATACTTACAACCATCTACACCGCATTCTTTGTTGGAGTTGCACTTACGTCTATGTCTTCCCAAGCATTGACGACACAAATTTTTAGTTTTTACGCATTCCCACTTGCGATTGAGTGACATATTTTTAAACACATCACATTGAACTACTTTATGGATACCATCATTGCATACTAAACATGACGTACTTACTGTGTTGTTAGTGTTGTTGTTCCTGTTAGACTCTTCACGGTTGTGTGTATTTACTAAAGCGCCGGTTTTTCCGAACAGGGGGGCACGCTACTCGCTGCTTCTGCCATACTGTAAAGCCAATCGCTAAAAATCTTCACACTAGGAACGTTGCAGTCCTTAGGGAACATCGCCCAGCTAAGTTTATGGTTGTTAGGAAGTTTGTCCACCAGTTCTTTTACTAATAGCGGATTATTTAAATGAGAATCCATTTGACATCCTTCCATTGTGGCGCATATGTTGCGAACGCACATTGCAAATTCTATTAAAGTTTCTAATTTATCCTTAATTGGCGGAAAACGTCTGGCTTTGGAAATTGCGCGCTCTAGAATGTATTCTGGCCTTCCAAAACACATACGAAGTGTCCTTATAATTTCAGGCACCATCTGTGGCACAAGTAATTTATTTTTAACAATCTCACGAGCCTTACCTTTAAGTGATGACTGCAGCCTAATTAAATTGTCAGCATCTGTGTAGCCTGCTAAAGATGTGCTGTTTTCAAAACTGCTTATAAAAAGTGGCCATTCATCGGGATCGCCGTTGAAGGTTGGAAGTTTTTTTTGGAAAAGATTGCCTTGCTGCTAATTGTGCTGGTTTGGCCCAATGATTGCTGCAGCCGCCACTGTTAACCCTGAGTTTGACGTTGCCATCGGTAAATGTGGTGTCGATGATTCGGATGTTTGCGATAATATTTTGTATTTTTCATCTAGGTACTGCCGCTTGACCAGCATCTCTTCTTCGAGATGTTTTAGCTCTAAGTTTCTTTGCCTAGCAATATCATCAAGATTTCTGTTTTGTACTGCATACGTTGTTTGGCTTTGAATACTTGAAGAAGTGGTGGGTTGAAAGTAATTTGGTGGTACGACATTATGGGAGCTGAATAAATCGTATGTAGTGGTGTCATTGACGGAGGGGCAGATTGCGGTGGTGCTGTAGCTGCACTTGATGACGGCATCGTAACATAACCTTGTTGATTTACGCCTTGAATTTCGGTTGACGGACGTTGTATATTGGCATTGGTGTGGACGCGCAAGTACCATGACCAGCAAGTGTTAGGAATGAAGTAGCTTTACAGAATTCACAACTCCAACTTACGTTGGCCACGTTACTGTCTACTCCAACACATCCAAAGTGGTACCATTGGTCACAGACGTCACATTGTACCATCTCATCTGTGTCTTTTTCACGACACCTTTTGTAATTATTTTCTCCAGCCATTTGTTATTCCTTCCGTTGGAATTTTAGTTTAAATTAAATCACAAAATAATTTAAACAAAAATAGTTTTAAATGTTACAGGCAAAACTCAAAAATTTTTTTTTAGCGCCTCGCTATTACTTAACTTTTTTTTAAATAAAACACTTTATTAAATTCAATATTATTTTTATTTAAATATTTTTCACAAATAAAAGCGAGAAGCGCTTTAAAACTATTTTGTCTGATTCCGCCGACTTTAAAAACAGGAGTCCAATTATTGTCTAAATTTTAATAAGAACAAACTTGAAGAAAATTGGCTACGTGGCATTTGTTACTTGACTGTTATTTCTTTTTTGCAATAAATATTGTTTTCAACATAAATATGTATATAACTAATAAAGATAAAAGAAAATATGAATAATGATCATTAACCATCCACATACGCATAAACATATAAACATCAAAATACATATTTGTATATTAGAATGCAGTAAATAGTTAATAAATAATTTAAAACAAGACAGATATTTAAATGATTGGAGTCGACAATTATTTAGCCGCAACACTTTAAGAAAATCGCAACCGATTATGCCGTCAAATTTTTTCAATGATGGTAAAATATAAAATGTAGTTCTATAGCCCAATAATACCATTTCACACTTTGTCTCTATTTCACTTACCCCGTTTATTGAACTTACTTTAAATGGTTGTTTCAAGAAAGTTACCCCCCGCAAACAAGTTAGTGGTTGAATCAAGTTTTTCGAAGTACCGGTGTCAACAAGTAATCTAAGTCTCCTACCGCTAATTGTCTTGATTATGAACGGTAAGAGTGGTTTTACTCTAAAAAATTTAACTGTTTCACACCTTCATCCTCATCCAGGTCCCCTTCGAAGATCGAACTTACATCCTCATAATCTTCCACTTCCTCCGAAACTACGTAGTTGACCCTTTGAGTTTTAGGAGTCGGCGCAGTTCTCCCCAAATCTCCAAATTTGGGCTTGTTCATAATTGTATTCTCTAGTTGTAAATTTTTTTGAGTTGAAGGATAAAGCGTAGGGCGCCTAAATATCGAGAAACCGGGATCGATGTCCATTGGCCTAACTGCATCTTTTGGGACTGACGGGTGTCTTGGTCGAAAGTTGGTGATCTTTTTCTGCAGCGTATAATTAGTTTTCGCTACGTCACCAGCCGATTTGCCAAGGCTGTTGGTAAATCAGCAGGTCTTGCTGAAAAATGTATGTCACTTAACGGACGACGCAGCCCGGAAATGAATACCCGCAACGCATTGTCCCTAGCACGATCGTTCAGCGCATTAGCTATGTCCTCGTTGTTTGAATACGTCATCTTATTCTTATTCACAATAAGTGTCAAATGATCGTCAACAGTGTCATAAAAGTCCGATGTGGATTTATTTTCCTGCCTTAAAATACTCAATTCATTCTCCAATGCCTGGAGAGATCTTTTATCGGCGTAACACTGATCCAGTCGGGCAATTATAGCCTTAAAATTCAAAATAGTGTTAAATGCAGATAATTTAGCATTAGCCGCCCCAGTAATCTTATTACGGAATATCCCCATAGCGACGTAATAATTCTCGGTTCCCTCAGTATAATAGTTCATGGCAAAATGCGCAGCCTCTCGCCATGCAGGATATGCCTGACCCTCGCTCTTAAACTCTGGTAAAGATTTCACCAGATCAAGAGAAGTCCCTTTAGAGAAACGTGCTACTGTCACTAGATCATACTGAACTACCTTTGGGGTCAGACCCTCAAACTGCTTAGTCAGTTAATTTATTTTCCCTTGTAAATCGCTAGTAAGAGCTTCCACTGAAGCTCTTATCTATTATCAAATCTATTATCTGCTCTTAGTAAAGGTCGACATCCTGTCCTTATCAATAATTGTGAAGAGAAAACGGACAAAAATAATTCCAAAAACAAAAAGACCAGAGCCAGAAAACGCTACCAGTATTAACGAAATACGTAATAAGAACAATTTAAAAAGTCAAATGGTTCGAATCAAGAACGTAGTAAATGCCTTGTATTCTTACTTTTTATATTATACTAGTTCCTGCTTAAATAAACTTCTACGTAAATTAATTGTCAATAATTATCTAAATTAATTATTTTACTTAGTTTAATAATTTTTTTGCTTACAAATATCTGAAGATTTTCATAATCCTTTTCTTGTGCTGACTATTGTTGTTTTAGTTGTTACTGTTCTATGGACCTCTGATGATTTGTTCCAAATTGTTTAAATTTGTTCTTAGGAAAACACTCCTGGTTTAACTTTGTTTTTCTTGGTGGCTCATTTCACTTCTGTTTTTTTTAAGTTTTTTGTTTCGTCACTTGAATAATTTCGTTTAATTTTCCTTTGTAGTCTTTTTACACGTTATTTTAATCTTAATATCGCTTCACAAGGACTTTTTACACATTGTTTTAAGTTTAATATCTTTTTTATAAGGACTTTTTTACACGTTATTTTAATTTTAATATCCTTTCATAAGGACGGGTAAACAACGTTATATTAATTTTAAGGACTTTTTTCACTAGGGTTCTTTTAAAAGTTGGGCGCCAATTATAAAGACCTTTCGGTTTAGTGATTCGACATAGAATAATCTTTATTTATTTTCCAAATTTGATTACAGTTCTGTTTTTTTGTTAGCAATTATTTCGCAACATAAGTTTTTTATTTCATAAATGAGGTGATTTATGCTTAATTACTATTGGTCAAAATACAATAAATTTCAATTTAATAAAAATTAACAACAATGCATTTTTTAAAGCAAAAAATAAAGGTATTAATTTCAATTTATTTAAAAACAATTATCACCTCATACGCTTTATTCGGATTGGTTAAATTACAATAAATTTTGGTTAACTAAATAAACATAACATAATATGTTAAATTAATAACAAAAACAATTATTAAGCAAAAAGTAGTTAATAGGGACATTCAAGCCTACTGCTAATTGTGTTGATAATTAATAAGGGTATTCACACCTGTTGCTAACTTGTACAAAGTTTGGAGGAGTTCTCACCCAATGGAACCATCCAGAAACCACTATTCGGATCTAGTGTTAAAAAGTATAGAGAACCATTTAGCTTTGCCTTGCATTCCTCAATACTGGGAATGGTCTTAGAATTGCCTTATTTGAAATTCTTGGATCCAGACAAATCCTCAAATTACCATTTGGCTTTGTGACAAGAACAACTGAATTGACCCACTTTGACGGTTCAACCTCAGGCACAATAACCTTCAAATTAAATATTCTGTCTAATTCCGTTTTTAACTTATCCATCAATTTAAACGGTATCTTGCGAGGAGCCTCGACAACTGGCCTAATATTATCCCTTAACATAAATTCGCACTTCCTCTGTAATCATCCTAGCCCACTAAAGACATCCGAATACTTTTCCATTACTCCATTTATTGAAATTTCATTTACTTGTCTGATCAAATTCATATTAACAGCAGTTTCAATACCTATAATATTCTTACACTGTATGTTAACAATAAAGAACTTAACTAAAAAGCATGTATTCTTATAGTTAACTTCCAAATTAGCAGTGCCTAACACTTTAACCCTATCCGCGCTGAATGTGCAAATTCTAGTTTTAGATGGTATCAATATACTTTTAATATTTAGAAAATCTGCAGTCACTGTTGACAATATATTTGCCTGTGCTCCTGTATCTATTTGACACACAATTTTTTATTTATTTTTACCTCCACATTCCATTCTTTTAATCCTCTGTCTTCTTTAGTAACAGCACCAACAAAAAGATCTTCTTCCATTTCCATTCTCTCGTTGGTAACGGCCCCAACAAAAATATCTTCTTCCTCGTCTTCTTCATCCCCTTCATCCGCAGCCATTTGCTTAACTATTCTTTTCTTGAGAGAACACATTTTAGCAAAGTGGTTCATTTTGCCGCATTCATAACACCTCACCCCTTCTGCTGGACATTTAACATTGTGAGATTGTCCACACTTCATACATTTGTTATAATTTTTGACGTTGTAGTTGTTACTGCCATTATAACTGTTGTTACTTGCTTTGTTATTAGCAATACTATGCTTTTGTAGGTGATACTGCGTTTTGAAGTCTTTTTTCGTGACGACATTTATAAAACCTTCAGCATTAACATCTTGCTGCAATATTGTAGAATTTTGTTTAGCCATAACCATGGTATTAGCAATAGAGACAGCTTTTTACAGAGTAATATCTGCTTCAGTCAAAAGTCTCTCACGGACGTTAGATAATTTAGGTGCCAACCCACATATGAAAATATCACGAATTAAAGCTTCCCGTAGGTCTTTAAACTCACAGTTAAAGCTCAGATTTTTTAGAATCGTAATAAATTCATCCACGGTTTGCTCTTCTTGCTGCTTGTAGGAAAAAATTTATGCCTTTCCATTACAATGTTTATTCCGACATCTTCTTTACTAAGTCCTCATATTTAACAGTTTCAATGTCGAAATCAAAAGAATTAAAAATTTCTAATGATTTACTCCCAATATAATGTAACATCAAAGCCACCTTCCTTTTATCAGTTTTTGACTCCAAGTCGGACGCCCGTAAAACGATTTTAAATTGGGTATGCCACATTTTCCATTCTTTGGCCAAGATTGGTGCTTTCAAGTTCAATGGTTGCAATGTGGCTGCAAACGTTTGATTACTTGTTGTTTGTTTTTTTGTCGTCTTGAGACATTTCTCTTTTAAACAACTCTTTCAACCTTCCTTTATATTTTTCTTTATTTTTTTTAAAATAATAAATGAATATCATTAGCCACACCTGACATCATGTTTTATATCGAATAGAATAACTTTATTAAATAAAATTATGACTTTTACATTTGAGATGCTAAATGACAGTGACTCTTTTATTTTCTGTGTTCTATTCAAGTCATGTGATATGATTGTTCTATCTCTAGAGACAGGGTGATTTGTACAGTCATTATAGATCTTTATATACACTGTAAGACATTAGTTAGTAAATTCATGTTTAATCATAAGAAATAACCAAAAATAGAATTTGATATCCGTAAAATTTTTGGAAGCTCTGATAATATAGCCCATGACAAAAGAGATTGTTTCAGGTTTAAAACTGATATGTGTTTGTAAATTGATTCATCTCCGAAACCATATCGTTGCTCCAAGTATGAAATAGCATAGCATAGCTTCTAATTTAAATGCTTGAACATCATTATTTGAAATATTTTTAAAAATAACAAAAACTATACTTCCATAAAAACAATCCTTTCTTCGGCTTTGAAGACTATTCATTAGTTTACTCATTATCCTGTGAAGTTCCATTATTGTACAAAAATCATTTTCAAGCGTAAAATAGCTGAATGGGTCTTCATAAAAATCTAAAATTTTCTGACATATTCCTGTTTCAGCATCGAAATATTGAACGGCATATGGATACGTTTCCATGTTTCCAATATTTAATGCGTCGCTGCTTACCGAAAAGTAAAAACTTTCTTTTAATGCATCAGCTGGTTTTTCTTGTGCGTATGGTGCCAATACGTTTCGTGTTATAGCTGCTGCTTTGGTACGACCACAACTTACTTTATTAGCAATTTTACTGTGGCAAACTATAGAAGAACTTAGTTGTTGTATATTTAATAAGAATTCATTTATTTTATCAAATACATTTCTTATTTTACTAATTACACTTTTATGTATTTATTTATAAATTCAAATGTAGAGCAAGATAAATGTAATAATAAAAAGAAGAGTTGAGCTGCGTCGACGAAAAGCGTAACGATTCACACAAAAAAAAAGAAAAAGGAAGAATAATAGCGAGAAGTTAACAACTACTCTTTCAGTGATGTCAATGTATCAAAACTCTAACATTAGTTTAAGTTGACAGTCTAAGCTGTTGTTACTAAGCCCGTCATCATGATATTGGGATGGTTTTCTCCGACGACGGAATGTTCGTTGGTTAAAGTTTCTTCTTTTTTAGTTTCAACAGCTCCAGAAGTAGATGACCGATGCTCATTTACTGGGATGTTAACTTCCGTATAAGCTTGAACTTTTAATAGCGGAAGGAAATGGGCATATTGTGTTTTTCGTCTTTATTATGATCTTCTGAATCACAATCGGAGTGATGGTCTGATGTTTTATCTGCAGTTGAATACAATTATAACTGTTTTATGTGACGCTTACAAATGAATCCGTTGTCAAGTTGAACAATGTAACGAAGACGACCTAATTTTTTCGTAATGGTGCCAAGTTTCCAAGACGGTTTGTTTAATGTGTAATACCTGGCTTGTACAATATCCCCTTCACTTAGTTTTCTAACTGGTTTTTCCGGGCTAAAAGTTTTACACAATTTTGTAGGACGTAGGGCAGCTAGGCGAATTCTTATCTGCCTTCCCAAATATTGCTCGGATTGTGACTTTCCATTGCCTAGTGGTGTTGCCCTGTAACTAAACAGTATGTCACGAACCTTTATCGAAATAGGTGACGTGTCTCCAGACATTGCTTCCAGTCGTTTTTTCAGTGTCTGTACGTTCCTTTCAGCCAAGCCATTTGTCGCAGGATGTCCAGGGGCTATAAATTTATAAAATATTCCAGCATTTTGGCAAAATTCTTTAAATCTTCGCTCTTGAAAATGGTAGCGTTGTCTGATACCATTATTTTTAGAAATCCGTTTCTTGCAAATATATTTAATAAGATATCGATTGTTGACGTAGACGTTGGTGAATGTGAACACACCGCGACTTCGGCCCATTTAGACTTGCCGTCGATAACTACTAAAAAATGATGTCCTAGAAAGGGGCCCGCATAATCGATGTGAACTCTTTGCCGATTTTGCTCTGGCTCCTCCCACGGGTGTAAACTTACTTTTTGTGGACTATTTTGTTGTGAGGAGCAAGAGACACCTTAGCGCACATACCTCTCGATATCCTTATCCATTAAAGGCCAATACACATACCTTCTAGCCAGTTGCTTCATTTTGGTTATTCCAATATGTGAATAATGTAGTTCATTTAATACCGCTGGTTGATGTGAAGTTGGTACCACTACTCTATTACCTTTAAAAGGTATATCTGAATCAATTGTGTATTCAGTATCAATTACATTTGAATTTCGTAGCTCTTTAATTATTTTCGAAATCCTTTCATCTTTCTTTGCTGCCTCCCGAATTGCATTGAAATTTAATTGACATGAGCTATCTGATTTAATGTTAAATTGCAAATTGAGTGCACTTCAGTGTCTACAGAGTTAACTAATGAATTGTCTGATGGTAAAGGTGATCTGGACAAGCAGTCCGCATTTATATTATTTTCACTACGTTTTGTTATCACCTCGTAATTATACCCCGTAAGGAAAGATGCATATCCATGTAACCTTGAAGATGTCATTTTTGGCAGTTTTGAATTTTGATGAAAAATCCACGATAAGGGCTGATTATCTGTAATGACTTTGAATCGCCTGCCGTATAAGTATTCATGAAAATGTTGTACAGCATATACGATTGCTAATGCCTCTCTAACAATTTGCGCATAATTTTTCTCCGCCGAACTGAGGGATCTTGATGCGAAAGCAATGGGCCTTTCCTCACTGTCCAGTAAGAACAACTTTAGTCCTTCGTGTTCAATAATGCAGTGACTTATTTATTAAAAAAATTAAAAACTTCTTACAGCTGGGAGAATGTTGAATTATTATTTACAAAAACAAAATATAAAAAAGAAATCGAACGATTATCCCGTTACTTTAAATATTCAGTAAATAGAAAAGTACAAAATTGAAGTAAATAACAAATTTAAAAATAGAAATTAACAAAAACAAAACATAGAATTCAATTCCGTAGGTCAATTTTAAATTAATTAGTAAAATTTATAAAAATTAAATAAAAGTAAAATTTTTACTGAACACTCACCATTAACATTGTGAGACAATATTCCCGCTATCCCAGTGGGGTTTGCATCACACGCCAGTAGGACCTCCAATTCAGGATTAAACGGCTTTAAAACACGTTCGCTTGCAATATCTCTTTTAAATAAATCGCAAGAATTTTGACAACCATTATTCCATTTAAAACTTGCGTTTTTACTGAATAATTGACGTAATGGTGCTGTAAGAGTAGACGCTCTAGGTATGAACCGGGAATAGTATGTTATCATACCCAAAAAACGGCGCACATCGTCCACGCTCTTTGGCTGTGGCATTTCTACGATTGCCCTTATTTTCGAAATACATTTCCGGATTTTGTTGTATTCTATAGTGTGACCCAAGAAATCAATTTTTTCCTCAAAAAAGGAGCATTTCGACAGATTTAAATGAAGGTCATACTTTCCCAACTGGGCTAAACAAGATCTTAAATTTGATTTGCATTCGGCTAAGGATTCACCGTGGACCACAATATCATCGAAGTACGCCTGTCTTAGGAATTTCGCGTAGTATTTGGTCGACAATTCTATTAAATTCTGCGGGTGCAGTTTTGATACCAAATGGTAGGCAATTCATTCGGAATGTGCCCCTATGTGTAGAGGTGGTTTGAATTTCTGCTGACAACTCGTCAACCGGCACATGCAGGTAAGCCCTGTATAAATCAAGGCGACAGAAATACTTTGAGTCTTTAAGGCTATTAAAAACTTTGTCTATTTTGCGTAAGGGGTAGTGTGCATCCACTAAGCGTTGATTTACCCCTTATAATCGACACATAGTCTCACGCCCCCATCGGGCTTGGGGATAACCACCAAAGGTGATCCCCAATCAATGTTGGCAACCTTCGTAATGATCCCCTTTTCCTCCAGTTCTTTATCTACTTTTTCTATTAATGCATAAGGAATTTGACGTTCTTTTGTGTAAATAGGGGTTGTCTTGTCACATAGCTTTAAGGAAACTTTATAATTAGGTAAGCATCCAATTTTTTGCTAAAAAACAGAAGCAAACTCAGATTTAAAATGGTCTATTTGCTGTAAATTAGTAATTGAATTTGTAACAGTTGGATAGGAGCCTCCTTGGTCTAATTCATTAACCCAAACGCCGTATCCATGATCTACCTATAAGAGCTGTGTACCCGTTTGGAACGATATAAAAGTCATCAACTATTGATTTTTTATTAAATACGAAGTGTACGTGGACCTTACCGGCTGGGGAAAATGTGTGTAAGAGAGAAATATAATCTTCGTTGGCATCACTTTGCTATCTAATCGAAGTTTTTTGAATAACCCCCGTGGTAAAAAGGAGTAACCGAAACCAGAGTCGACTTCGAATTTAAATATTCTCCCCTCTATTGCAATATTCGCATAATAGTGCTTTGAGTTTGAATTTATGTAATCACTTCTGTATACGTCGACAATTCTATATATTCCATAATTTAAATTTCAGAAAATACTTGATTAGTGGAACTCACCTTTCTATTTTGTTGTGCTTTGAACATGTTGCACTTTATTTTTGTATTAGAGCGACACTCTTTTGCAAAGTGATTATTTTTGCCACAATGCAAACACAGCCCAGCAATCCCTAATTGGTCAAAATTAGTTTTTCCCTTTCGGTATTGTTGCTTAGAACGGCCATGTGTTGTACTTTTATTAAAAACATTGTTGACCGTCTCATTCAGAGAACTTGCAGAAGCCTGTGATAATATTCTTGAATCTATTTTTGCTGCTTCTAGTGAACTTGACTGAAGTAACTGTTCTCGAATGTTGTTGTAATTTAAGCTACGAATAAATTGGGCTCTAAAAAGATATCTGGAATGGAAATTTTACAATCACAATCAGATACAAACTCGCAATCAGCAATGTCAGTGCGGAGAAATGCCACAAAGTCGGCCGCTGACTGTCCATCATTTTGGTATTTCGAAAGAAATTTGTGCTGTGCCACTAAAATAGTTCTTTTTGGCGCCAAATGATTTCCCAAAAGTCCTAGTAGTTCGTCGCTTTGTAATTCCACAGCTAATTTTGGTGCAGCAAGTGCAGTGATTTTATTAAAATATTTAGCACCTATTGAATACAAAAGCTATTTTGAACAATACTGTTTATTTTGGTCAATGCCCTTCATGTTAATATATTTGTAAAACGTTGTATGTAATTTCGGTACGATTCCTTTGCCTGATCGACATTTTCAAAATTGGGAACCAACATTGTGTTCATTGTACTATTATTACCACTTTGTACTGTACTTGAAGGAGAGACGCCGACTGCTGTTGTTGTTGTAGCTTCATAAAAGCCGTGAATTGTTGGGTATCCATTTTGTAGACTTATTTTATTTTAGTTTTTTACCTCGCCGCCAAAACTGTTGTATATTTAATAAGAATTCATTTATTTTATCAAATAGATTTCTTATTTTACTAATTACACTTTTATGTATTTATTTATAAATTCAAATGTAGAGCAAGATAAATGTAATAATAAAAAGATGAGTTGAGCTGCGTCGACCAAAAGCGTAACGATCCACACCAAAAAAGAAAAAGGGAGAATAATAGCGTGAAGTTAACAACTACTCTTTCAGTGATGTCAATGTATCAAAACTCTAACATTAGTTTAAGTTGACAGTCTAAGCCCGTGAACAACATTGTGAAAAACGCACATTAGTTTAGCCCTGGATATGTGTGAATCCTCCTTTGAATCTGCCGGAACAGCGAAGTTTATCATGCTGTGTGACAATTTTTGAGACAATGCTAATTTCATATGCCGTTTTGCTTGGATATGTTTGTGTAATGCTCGACTTCCTTCATATTTTATATAAATATCAATTTAGCATAATTTGCAAAATGCGGTATAATCATGCAATATTCTGCTTCTTCAATCCATCTATCGCAGATTCCTGTATATTTTCCTTTTTTGAAGGTCGGGCATCTTTGTTATTTTCCATGGTAAATGGACGACACAAGGCTGAATATATTGTGACAATATTATTTTAAATTGTTAAACGCATATAACATTAAACAATTTAAATTTACTATTCACATCAAAAAAATTTACACTTAATTTCAATCAGCTGTTTAATGTAATTTTTTAGTGTTGGCCAACAACAAGCAATAAGTCAGTGATGAGTTAGGGGGAAATTACAAGTGTAGATACTTTTTTGGTTATCGATTGCAATGAATTATTAATATTTGGCAAAAAATAAGAATTAGTTTTTGGGTTCGGTGTTTAACAAATGATGATACATTTTTAATATTGAATTTTTAATTTTAAAAATTAACTGGACAAATTATATTTTATCTTGACACTTGACAGGACCTAAAAAAACTTGACAAACAAGCTCATTTCAGGTCATGTGACAACCATAACCACAACGGAAAACCAATCCATTTCCCAGTACATAACCCTCCAGATCTCCTTCTCCTAATTTACTCCGAATAGCTAAGATTTTCTCATCCTTATTCTGAACAATTTGTATATTCAAGTTGACATCGTTATCGTCGATAATTCCAACAATTTCTGCGCGACTAAGTGCATCTACATGTGCCATTAGTTCGTCCCTACGATTCCGAATTCGATAATCAAAATTTACCAATTTTAAAGCCGATCTAGCTATCCTAGGATTTATCAATTTCCTACCTAAAGTCAGTGTAAGCGAATTACAGTCCGTTACTGTTGTGAATGGAATTCCCGCCAAATATACACGGAAACGCCTCAAGGCAAGAGTTTCCAATTCGAAACTATTTCGATTCCTCTGTTGACGTGCACTTCGAATAATAAGCCACAGGGTGAAACCTATTGTCCGTCTCCCTCTGCAGGAGTACTCAACCATAACCCTTAGAGCAAGCATCCGTATGCAACTCTGTCTCCCCAGGAAGGGTTATATACCGCCAAAACTGGAGCGTTGACCAGTTTGCTTTTCAAGTTCAGAAAAGCAACTGTACATTCGTCCGTCCAATTGAAATTACTCCTCTTCAAACTAGTTGCTATTCTTGACAAATCCGGAACAAACCGACGAAAAAATGAAAATAACCCCAAACAGCGTCAAACTTCCCCATGGTCGGTTGGCATCGGGTATTTCAGATTTGTCTCGATATGGTCGCCACTAGGCCGTATGCCATTTTCATTTACCCTATAACCCAAATAATCCAATTCGCGATATGCGAATTTGCATTTCCATAAATTGCGTCCCTCAGTGCACATAAAACATCAGTCAGAATCCGTAAATGCTCCTCAAACGTCTCCGTGGCTATACTTAAGTCGTCCAAATACACAATAATTTTCCATTCATCTATGAATTTTCTCAACACCGTATTGATAAAACGATGAAATACTGCCCCTGCATTCTTAAGGCCAAATGGCATGTAAAAATACTCAAATTGTACCAATGGGGTAATAAAGGCACAATATTCAAAACTGAGTCTTCATGTACTGGCACTTGGTGAAAACTGTTCTCAAGATCAAGTGTCGAAAAAAATTTTGTTGTCCAGGTGGTCCAGACAATCCTCGACAATAGGAAGAGGGTAATTATCCTTCAAAGTTATCATATTTAATGAACGGTAGCAAAACTTCCGCTGAACCTAATTAGACATCGATTCTATCTTCAGTCCCAATAGCACTTATTATTTGCATCAATTCCTCACATTCGTCATTATCTTCTCTTAATGATTCCTGTACACAACTAATGGGGCTACCCGTATCGAAAAGAGAAAAAAATTCATTACTTCAGTGCGGTTATTACGTCTAATAAAGTTAAAACTTACCATTTGGGACGCATCGAGGGGCTCATCATATTTTGCATCGACTAAAGCAGCAGTGACATTCTTCTTTATTGGGCAATCTTGGTGGAAATATTCAAGTTCGGCGCATACGAAGCATGAATCGGGAACAATTGAAGCAGCGGATTTCCCCATCAGTTGTCTTAGCCGTGTTGTTTGAAATTGCAGCGGTACCTCTCAGCTTATTTACGTCGGTCGCACCCGTTGGCGTCATTATTCATATCGGTCCATACGCTTAATTAGCTCGTCGATATTATTGGCCCCGTATAGACAGGTTACTGCGTTGTTGTTTTCCGGTACGCCATCGATAATTATATCCACCAATTCCTGTTCATCGATATCCGTCGTACTTGCAATTGATTGCATTGAAACCACATAACTCAAACACGATTCGTTTGGTTTCAATGAACGTGAGCGCAGTTGCTGATACACCTGTTGACGCGACATTGATCGTTTGAATGTTTTTATCATATTCAACTTCAGGTTGCCATATTCTATCAGGCCTAAATTTGTGACATATTTTTTGCCGTGCCCTCCAAACGACACCGAACTGCCACACACTTTTCCTTACCAGAATAACCACATAGGTTTGCATAGTCCTCGAACTTTACAAACTATTTTGTTATGCTGTAATTATCATCCTCATTAAATGGTGGTATAGCCGCATCTAGTTCCGCCAGATCAATGCGGCGGATGTTGGGAAGAAGCTGCTCGCATTCCTCCAACAGGCGGATTTGTTGCTGAAGTTTTAGCAATTCCAAGCCCATTTTTAAATTTTTTATTTCTTCTTCGGCACTAGCTGTGGCTGCAATGTCTGCAGCGGGCTCAGAAACTTGGGTAGTGGATGATCTAACGCCGGGCGTCTCAATGTCTTTGGCAGCGGTGACTTCAAGATATTTAACAGCAGATTTGGCAGCTGAGGCTTCAGCGTCGGCAACGGGCTCCGCAACTTGAGCGATGGGTGAAGTGACAGCGGGCGTCTCAATGTTTTTGGCAGCGGGTACTTCAAGGTATTTAACAGCGGACTTTTTTAGCATCAGGCGGTAAGTACGTCATCATGTCAGCGTCGGATGGCACGTCCAAGGAGTATACGTCTTCCTTACACTCCGCCTAGTTCACAACTCCCTTCTACAGCATACGAAGCTGACTCAACGTGGCAGACTCCGGAAAGTGTACGCCAGCATCAGCAAGTGCCGTCATTAGCGTCGTGCGTCTTGGATGCAAATCCATTGTCATCCGATAGTAACTTTTCGATCCTTTATTAAAAACACTTTTTTATGTTTTACTAAAGGCGTACCCGTTTAATTACTTTTATGAATATCTTTTTTATTTATTTCTTAGCTTATCTTTATTTTACAAACGAGACTTACTTCTTTTTATCTACTTCTACAAAACATGTTTTTTAATGCATTTGGCTGCACTTAGCCAAACGCATGTCATTGCATCAATGCTGCCACATCGTAAATCATTACAATTAATATAATTTTTTTATCATTGGTTTACCTGCAAATATTTTTAATCCATACGTAATGGAATTTCTCAGCATCTTCTAGTAATATTATTATTACTATTATTTATTCATATAAATCAAAGGGATTAAATCCAAGGATTATATTCATTTAAAGAGCACTAGCTGCTAAGGCCATCAGCTCGAATTACAAATTAGATGAATTATGAACTTTAGGATTATTAAGGGGATACTATATACATATGTACATAAATTTTAATAATTATAGTAAGATTAAATGATCAATTTGGAGTTAATGATGAAGTCATGTATTTTGATGATATTAATGGAGGTTGGTTCTCTGAGGAGGTCAAATCCAGAGAAGTTGCCAAAGAGTTTACGTCTATGGTTTGAGTAAAATGGGCATTCAATTAAGATGTGTTTTATTGTTAGGTGACAGTTGCATCGGTTGCACGTTGGAGGTTGAGCTGGTTGTTTTAAAAGCCATTGATGGGAGAAAATAGTGTGTCCCAAGCGTAGTCTAGAAAACGTTCGAATTTACTGATTGCTGACGGAAGTAGGGTAGATTGGGTTAGGGTGGTGTGGATTAATGATTGAATAGTGGGGATGAATGATTTCCTTCTGATGGAGCCTCAAGTTGATGAAATTTGCGATATGACGGCGAATGTCGTTTTTTCAAGCGCGTTGTCCATTATAACAGGTGCGTAGGAAGCGTATTTAGCGGCAATATCTGCTTTTTCATTACCTGCAATGCCGATATGGCTGGGAATCCAGTGTATTTTTATTATGTTGTTGTCTTTTACAAGAGAGTCTCTGATTTTATTTATTATTATCCACTTATTGTCAAATGGGTTACAAATTGCTTTCAAAACCGAAAGGCTATCTGAGAATATAATGGTTTTAATCTTGTCCCTTTGTAGTAAATTGGTAAATTGCGCAGGATTCCGCTGTGAATACTGATGAGTGTTGGTATAGAGTGCTAAGCAATAGATTCTCACCGGAATCATCTACAACAGCGTAAGCTGGAATGTTGTTTTGGGACTTAGTGCCATCCGCGTTGAAAAAACGCCAACCATTGTTTCTTAAGCAGTCATTACGTTCTGATAGTAAGTTAAGAAAGACGGTGTTTGGTGTCGTAGTTTTATTATATTTGGCAAGTGACAAATCGAAGCATGAGTCAATAGTTTTCCATGGGGGAGTATTCATGAGGTATTTAAATCTGGAGAGAGGAATGTTTAAATCAGAGCATAATGATAAAGATGAAGCTATTGCAGATTTAATTCGTTTAGGCTTAACGGCAGAAATAATGGAGGAGATTGAGTTGGGATTTGGGAGTTGAGTTGATCGAGGATTGAGTTGGTACTGTTGAGAAGTTTAGGTATTAATCTGGCATCCATTTCGTAAATTCTATCGGTTAGGGAAGGAAGATTGGCTTCATGGAGTATGTTGTCTATGGGAGTTGTCCGGAAAGCGAAGATGCTGGACCTGACGGCTTGATGGTAAATAGGCTTTAATATGTTAATATTTGATTTACTGCTGTTGCCATATAAATAAAGACCGTAGTCCATTTTGTTCAATACTAGAGTTCTAGTTATTTTTTCCAATAGTATTCCTTTTATTCAATTTAATTCTTAAGAACTATAACATTTTATGAGAATTTACAATAGTATTACAGCAATTATATCTTAGTGGCAATACCTTATAATATACCAATATAATGTTATGTTATCACAGTTTAGGGATAAAAAATTAGGAGCTAAAAACCCTTTATTAATTTTTATAAAAGTTTAATTTAGAAATTTACTGAATGGGTGACAAAAATAGCATCACTTAAGAGAACTTTCATATTGAAAGTTAAGGATCTGCCTTTGTCTAGTATAAATTTCTAATGATATCATAAGTTGACTGCTGGCATTGATTTTCAAATGCTGTCGTCAAGTCTGCCATTAGGGCTCTAACTGTTTTGTGAACATAGGTGTTATGTAGTCTATCAGTAGGGAATCTCCAGTTCAGATTATGTATTATTTTCAGATTTTTATTTTGAATGATTTGCAGCTTCTTTATGTGGCTTTTTGCTATTTTAGGAAACCAGGCTTGACAACTGTACGTCATTATCGGTCGTATACACATCTTATATAGCATTATCTTATTTTTTAAATTTAGGGCAGATTTTCTGTTTAGAAGAGGGTACAATTCTCTGCCACATTTTATCGCTTTTACGGTTATGTGGTCAATGTGGTCTTTGAAGTTCAGTTTTTTGTCAAAAATCACTCCTAAGTATTTGACAGAATTCTTTATTTCAATCATATTACCTTGTATTGTTAAAGAAGAGTTGGCGACACGTTTGGGGGATTTGTTGAATGGGAAAATTATTGCCTGTGTTTTATTCTGATTTATTTTTATTTTCCATTGAGTGAAGTATTTATCAGCACATGTTATAGCTTCCTTAAGCTTCTTCACTATTGCATTGGACACTTTTCCTTTACAAATAAATGCACTATCGTCTGCATAGAAAGCTGCTTCATCTTTTCTTTTAATAGGTATATCTGCAGTAAATATTGAATACAGCGTTGATGATAAAACAGAACCTTGAGTGAGACCTGCTACAAGTTTACGTAGTGTTGAGTAGTTGTTTTATATGCATACTACAAAAGACCTATCTAATAGGAAATTTTTAATTATTTTTTGTAGGTATAGCGGAAATCTGAATTTGTTTAGTTTGAATACTAGTCCACCGTGCCATACAGTGTCAAAAGCTTTTTCTATATCCAAAAACACAACGCCTGTCCTTTTTCTGTTTGACTTGTTATTTTCTATTAGATTCACTACTCTTTTTATTTGGTGAATTGTTGAGTGTTCTTTTCTTATGATTATTGGTCTATAATTACTAGGTAGAGTGTGATTTTTTCCTCGTTTAGGTAACGGTATTGTTTTTGCCCCTTTAAATTCTTTAGGAAAATAGCCATTTACAAAACAGAAATTAAATAATTTAGCGAGAACTTCAAAAACTGTTTTAGGCATTTTCTTTATAAGTGAACATTGTATCATGTCTAGGCCAGGAGCTTTATTACTCTTGAATCTTTTTTGTATCAATTAGTTCAATGCTATTTGTCAAAAAGACTTCAATCGCGTTTATTTCGCTTGTATTTAACTCGTTTAAACATTTTTCTACCTTCTTGTCCATACTTAAGGATTGTTTAAAGTTATTGAATGATGTTTTTCAAATTCATTAGCAATTATGTTCACTTTTTCTGCATCGTTTGCAATCTCGTTGCCATTAACAACCAAATTTTGTATTTTAGAGCATTTTTTGTTAAGAGACTTAGCTATCATCCAGAACTTCTTATTACCCGCTGGTAATTTTGAAATGAATGAACTCCATTGGATATTTCTGTCCTTGTTAATATGGAAGTCGATTAATAATCTCAATTGTTTAATTATTGCCATAATTGTCAGCCGTCTAGAGGGATCATAGCATCCTTGCAATTGCCGTTGGTATTTTCTGCGCTCTCTAATCAGTCTGAGACTTAAGACAGATATGCGTTTATGCCATATTTTATATTCTCCAACAGGAATTTTTTCGCCAGCATTTTTTATAATACCTCTCAGCCGGTTGAATTTTAGTTCTATATTATTGATTGTTATATTGTCCTCAAGTAGGTGATTAAGTTATATTTCTCTATTAATAAAAGCTTTGATTTCGGTCCAATTTGCGAGATGATAAAGATATATTTGAAGTGTTGTACCAGGAATATTTCCACATAAAAAACATGTAAATGGATGATGGTCAGATGATAACGAATTCGGATGAGTTTGCAGGTTAGAAAACAGTAAACTAGAGTTAGACAGAAGTATATCAATTGTTGATGGCGGAGAGGGCGTAGACGTTTGACTAAAACGTGTGAAACTTTGGGGATAGTAGACGTTTGATTGATTTTGGTGGTTATATAAAACATTTCCAGCTGTATTATTAGATAGACAATTCCAGCTTACGTGCTGAGCATTAAAATCTCCAAATATAAAGAAGTCATTTGATCTGTTAGTCAAAACATCAAGGTCTCTCTTAAAATTTTTAGAATATTTAGGAGAGTATGCAGAAGTTATAACAATAGATCTTCTATTAAGTTCAACAGATATAGATACATTTTCAATACTATCGGTTGTTTCTGTACCGAGCAACTTATGACTTATGCAATTTCGAATAGCGATTAAGACTCCCCCGCCGAACGTTTGTCGCTCTCTTCTATAGATTTTGTATCCATTAAAACAAAATTTATGATGGCTTTTAAGAAAAGTTGCATTTAATAAAACGATATCAATATTATTTCTTCGAATAAATAATTCCAACTAAGTGATTGCTGGATTTGTCGTTATGCCTTGAGCATTCCAGTGCATAACATGAAGCTTATCAAAATATATTGAGTTATATGACATGTCGAAGCATATTTCCTAATACTCTCAATTTGTCTTATTTATTTTTACATTTCTGAAGAGCATCAATTGCTTCAAAATAAATGTCTAACAGCTTCTCGTTTGATATGTCATCACTATCTTCACTGTGTCTGTTATATTTCGATATGTCAGAATATAGCATTTTGTGGCGATCAGCGGTCTGTAAACGCGGAGTAGAGGTTGACTGTAATTGAGGAAAATCTTCTTCAAAGTTTCTAAAAATGGGGGCGCTCTTTTCTCTGTGGGGATATGAAGCAGAACCAGAGGTCATTCTCTTGCGAATCTTCAAGTAATCCTGTCTACAAGGACATTTGACATCATCAGCTTTGTGATTCACATTTTTGTAGTTTCTTTTTACACAATTAAAACACTTGTATATTACAGGACCTTCATTTTCAGTTTTGCTTAGGTTACACTCCGAGTAGTCATGTTCGCCAGCACATGCAGGACAGACCGGTGAGCGGTAACAGTTACTAGTACCATGGCCAAACATGGAACACTTGGCGCATTGGGTTGGACCTTTGTTTCCTTTAATTGGATTTTTTCATTTTACTGCAATATTGCAAAAGTATCTAATTTTTTGAATTTCTCTCTTAGATATTTGATCTCTATTGAATTCAATCAGATAGATTGCGTCATCAGCAGTGGAGAGTTTAGTTTTTATTTCTTTTGCACTTAAGCATTCTATGTTATGAGAGTATTTAAATTCATCTGTAATAGTTTTGGCGTCCATTTGAGGAAGACCAAACAACACTAGTTTAAATTTTTTCTGGTCCTTGAGTTGGTGTGTAAAAAATCTAATTTGGGCGTGTTTAAGGGTTTTTAAGGCTTTTTCATATAAAGAAACAGTGCTAGATAGAACTTTAGTTCCGACCGACATTCTTTGTAATTTGTATTGCGATCCCATTAATTTATATATGGTAGAAAAACCAGTTGTTTTATCTATTATTATTGGAGGAATCTTAATGTTAGAGATTTTACTATCTTTTCTATACTCATCATGTGTGTCCATGTCAGCTCCGTCATTTAGTAAAAAAAGCGGTTACTCGAAGAAGCTTGGCTAACTGAGCGTTCATCCAGAGGTTTATCTAATTTAAATTTCGGATTATCACCGAAAATCTTTTTTCTTTTCATTTGACCGAATGAAATCAGTTAGAAGTGTAATTAGATTGTACCTTAATTTTACAGAGGAATGTTCTTTTTTAGAGAAATGAACCACGTGTATTATCAGCTGATACGCTACCTTTTATTTATTTCACAACAATTCGACACAACCGTTCATATTGAATGTAGTGAGGTATATTAAAGTATTAAAATGAGCAAAGCTTTTATTGGACAAATAACGTATTATGTTGACGCGTGAAGTAAGTGGGCTTTTTATTTGAAGGAAGTGGTCTTTCCAGTTATAATTTCGCGAAAATGTAAGGCCAAGAATTTTCAATTTTGAAACATTTTAGATTGAAGTGTCGTCAATAACTATTGTGTGTGAAGATGAGTCGCAATTGTGCTTTCTGCAAACATGGAATTTTTTTTGTTTTCAAAAGATAAATATTTACGCCGGAATATTCGGTCCAGTTTTTGATATCCAGAAGTATTTTTTGTGGGATTCTATTTGAGTCGTTGTTACTATTTTTTTTTGCACATTATGTATAAGTCATCTTCGTACAAGCAATGATCAACAAATCGGTTAGCACTAATTATCTTGCTAATTTCATTAAAAGCAATTTGGAATAGTATCACAGAAAGTGGTGACCCCTGTGGTATGCCGTTTTCCATTTGGCCATTACTTTTTACCTTGAAACGCCTGTTTGATAAAAAGGATTTAATAAAGTTAAATATTTTTGGGCCTATCGACCAAGATTTTAGAATGCCCAAAACAACATGAGAGCCGATTCTATCAAACGCTTTCTCAAAGTCGATTGATAGAATAGTGATGTGATTTCTAGCAGAAAGCGCTTTTGTTATGTAATAATCCAAGTGTAATAACGCGTCGTCACATCCTTTGTTAGCTTTGAAAGCCACTTGCTCCTTAGCTATAAGGATTTTATTTTCTAAAAACCAAGCAAGTCTAGTCGCTGTGATCCTTTCAATGATTTTGGATAGTCATGGAAGTAACGATATAGGACGGTATGCACCGATAGAAGACGTGTTTTTGGTTTTCGGTATAGGCACAACGATGGCAAGTTTCCAAGCGTGAGGGATGTAGCCACTGTGAATATAGATGAAGTAGTTTAGCCTTGCTCGCCTGTGATAACGCTTTAATCATGGGTAGGAGATCCGGTCGAGTCCTGGTGTTTTACCTTTAACTTTACTCAGGCAGTTGTTCAGTTCGGATATGGTGATGGGGTGTTCTAAGAAGTGGGCTTTTTTGTCCTGTGTGGTGTTGGCTGTTGAATCGAAGGTGGATTTTGCTGAGTTGAATGATGAGGGGAAATTAGAGTCGGAAGTAATCAGCTATTTTTGATGGGTCGATAAGTATCTCATTCGGACTATCGATTGCTTTAATAAAGGAAGAGGATCCCTTACGGGTGATACTGTTGATTTTGTTCCATATTATAGAAGTAGGAGTATTTTTGTTTATCCTTTTGATACAGTTCTCGAAGCTTTTATGCTTGGCAATTTTTATTTCTTTACGGAATTTTGCATTACGTCTTTTGTAAATTAAAAGGTTGTCCGGTGTGGGGTTGACTTTGAAGAGTTGCCAACTTTTCATTTTCAGGTTTCGTAGGATGGCAAGTGTAGGATTGCACCAGGGAACAGGAGGTTTTCTCATTTTAATGGTCGGTTTTGATTGAGGAATGCGGACATTAGCTGCATTACGAATTGCCTTAGTAATGCTGACAGCATCTTTGTTACTGGAGGAAGTCAGTGGACTAGACATACGAGTACAAATTTCTGATTCTGCTCTAGCTGCATATTTTTCCCATTTCGCCAGGTGAAGCAAAAATTTACAGGTTTTTTTGGGAATGTAGATTTCCTCTGATAGTTTTATAGTAATTTTAATTGGGAAGTGGTCACTATCATGGAAATCATCAAGAGTGATCCATGATGTTAATGGAAGAAGGTTTGTTGAACAGAAAGAAACATCTATATTAGTGAGGGTATTATGTGAGGAGAAATGGGTAGGGCTACCGTCATTTAGTATGCAAAGGCCAGTTTGTAGTACGATATCCTCAAGTATAATGCCTCGGTTGTTATTACTTGCAGAACCCCACAGAGTATTCCAGCCATTGAAGTCTCCAATTACTAGTAGCGGTGTATCAAACGATGATATAATGTTACTAACATCCCTTAAGGAAATGTCTTGATTCGGTGGAATATAAAAAGATAAAATAGTGAATTTAATATTTAAACTAACTTGGACGGCAATTATTTGGTATGTGGAGTTGATTGGTATTAGTGTGTGAGGAATGTTGGACTTTATGAAGATACCAGCACCTTGTTTTGAGGTATTATTATCCGGTGAGTTAACAAAATAACCAGTGTAATTTTTTGGCGGAATGGGGTTGAAGTTGTAGGGACAGTGTGTTTCCTGTAGCGAGATGAAACAAGGGTCTATTTCTCCCATGAGTAGTTGAAGATTCTGATAATTATTGATGAGGCCGTTGATATTCCATTGTAAAACAATAAACTCCATGAAAATATATATGAACGAAATATGTACTATATGTATATTAGTGCGAATTAAGTTTAGAGTAAAAGACGTTTATCAAGATGGAAGAAATATGTGAGAAGTTAAGGCGAATGTATATCCATTGATGTTTCGTCTGAGTCTTCTTCATCCGATTTCGGGATATAATAATTATTTTTGGCTAATAGAGATTGAGTCAAATTTGAAATAGGTGACTTAAATTTATCCACGATAGAGATATTTTGTTTTTGGTAGTTATTCTCGGTTGAAGTAATGTTCTTTTGTGAATTGAGGTTGCTAAGTTTGTTGATGTTGTTGGTTTGGACTGATTCTTTAGCGTTAGATTGTGTAATATGCCTTGAGGTAGATGGGGTGTTGACTTTAGGTTGAAGGGGTGTTTGAGTGGGATGGTTTCCTGATACGTTACTTGCTGAAGGTGAGTTTGTATTATCGATAGGTTGCTTGTTGCTGACGGGTTTTTGTAGTGTAAGGGGACCAGAGGCCATTGATGCGTAGGAGTTGTTATGAGCTGTCTGAATGGGATTATTTTCTCTATATTTCTTCCGGGCGTCACCAAGGCTGCAATAATTTCTTTATTTTATTTTCAATATTTCCTTTAATTGAATGTAACGGGGGCAGTTGTTATCAGCAGATGAATGTTGGGATTATGCGGAGGGAGACTACAAGTGGGGCATGTTGTATTGCCGTTGCAGCGGTTTTTGATGTGACCCAATTTTTGGCAATTCTTACATCTCATTGGGTTCGGGATGTAGTGATCCACTTTGCATTTGTACCAGGCCACATCTACCGACGATGGAAGACGATAAAGATCAAAAGTGAGAATGATCTTACCAGAAGGAATACGTGAATTACCATCTTCGCCAGGTTTTGTAAATTTATAAACACTGGTGACTCCTTGACTTTTCATTTCTTGCACTATTTCTTGCTCTGGGACATTTATGAGACAGGGTGCGTACATAACGCCTTTGACGAAATTTAACGTGTCATGAAATTTGCACGAAATTGGACACAAATTTGCTAGGGATTTGACTTTTATTAATTTGTCGGCAGCGCGAGTGTTGCGCATGAGGATTAGTAGATTTCCATCACGAAGTGAGGTTATGGATGTGTATTCTGTGGAGATACATTCAATGCCTTTTTTATAGCAAACGGGCTAAGAGTTGATAGCGGTTTCTTTGGGTCAGTCGAAGAAATTACAACATATTTTGGGTTGCTATTATTATTATTATTGCTGCTCTGTGGAATGGGTAGATCGGGATAATCGGCGAGTTTCTGTTTCTTAGGCCGGCATTCAATATAATCCCCCAGAACGGAGAATCTGTTGCTAGAGAATTTGTCCGGAGGATCCGGAGCCATGGTGTCAATAAAAATGTGCACGAAGTTCTATTGAAGGTTAGGAAGAATCACAAACAAACGCGAGAGAAAAAAATAAAAAAAAAATAGAAAAATAATAAGTTTAAGGCAAAGTAAGCTGAGAGAAAGTAGCGGTACAGGAAAAACACGTATTCAAAGAAAAGAAACGAAGCGATTCGAAAAAAAAACAACTGTACGCTTTGAAAGCTAGACGATGTCTATCTTCTAGTAATAATAAATTAACGTGATTAGACTACCCTTGTACTGGAATATTAGGGTCCGATTATATCATTGTTGTCATTTAAACCAAACGTGTTCACACTAATGTCGGGATTGTTCATTTCAAAATCTTTAATTTTATTCGTTGATAGCGGAAAAGTCAAATTTTTAAAATTCAAAACAATACCATTTTTCAACGTGATAATATAATCGCTAATGTTATTAGTTTTATATGATGAGCTTCTATTAAAGTTGATATGAACAGGATACAATGCTGATATAATAGCTCACTTGAATTGAACAATATTGGTCTTTGTGTTGAACATTGATGCACGCATATTTCTGATATTGATTTGATATTGATTTATATTAATTTCTAACCGTACTTTTTTTATTAATGTCCAACCACTATCGCGTTCCTGGTATTCACTAATTTTGTTTGATAATAACATCACATTGTCTATTGTAAATATGTATAATATCATATGCAGTTGATGATGAGAGATTAATTATAATCATTTTAGTATGATGTGATTTCATTTCGATGCGACATAATTTCTCGCCTTCCTGAATCAGCACGTATTCACAAAATATTTCAAGATTTAATTTTATACTATGATGTTTTCGAATCTGAATTCCTTAACAGTTTAACCGCTTTGAATTTAATTCGCGATAAGAAGTTCTCAGGTATTAAATCCGTTTTTGTTATTATTCTATTGATGAGGGCGTAATACATTTTAGAAGTAATGAGGAGTAAATTTAATTATGTATGGACATACATAATTGTCCACTTATGTGTAAAAAAACGCAGACATTGCTGTACATTTCTTTCTTATCAGTATAAAATTAAAGATTCTTATTGCACCAAAAACAACAACAACACGTTGAGCTATATTTCTATTTCTTCAACATTATATCATACAAAAAATAAAGATAAACAAACATCTAAGATTTTTTATACTTAAAATTAAAAACTATGATATAAATCAAGTGTTTTAAAATTTGTTTACATTACATTAAAAAATATTGGTATTGAACTTGTTCTTAAGCATACAAAATTATAATTACGCGAATTATGTTTAGGGTAAACAATCTTAGTAAAAAACACAACTTTTAGCTTTGAACGTCAATCTACTTCTATTTTAATTATAATTTTTGTCTCTTATGTTAACTTTTACAATATTTCACAATTAAATTAAATAAGACAAATAATAGATAATAATAGACTGGTAGACAGCAGTATATTAAATTAAATAAAACAATTCAGCAATATTACCATTTTAGAGGTCGACATCTAGTGCATTAACCTGCATCCACTTCCGTTCATGGGTAGCATGTATGGTAGCGTATACGTAACTCGCGCGATGTTATTGTTTACAACATCAATATGTCATTATCCCACTCTTGACCGTCTGCAAATGTGTCAGCATTTTATTATTACATGAAAACGATATTGGGATAATAATGTTTTTTTGTTAATATATACATTAAGGGCCATTATTACAACTTATCATTAAACTTGTGGTTAGTTAAAGGTACCTTTAGCTAAAGGGAACTGTAAAGTTTTAGCTAAAGGGAACTGTAAAGTTACCTTTAGCTTATTTTCGTTATTACAACTTACAGATAAAATAAAGTTAACTTTTCAAAAATATGACAGTGCCGGAGCAATGTCGATAAAACTGCTCAATTAAGCAGGTTTTTTTTAAACGCAGTGACAACGAAGGGCCTCTTTCTTGTTGTTGTGTTTCCTCATTTTGTTTATATTTGAATTTGAAAATGATATATAATATGGCAAGTTCAAACATAAAGTGACCTTTAAATGTTAAAGGTTGGATGATCTTTCCTTTAGCTTAACGATTACTTCTATATTATTGCGTACTTATAATAACGAAAAACAATTTGTCTGCCCGTTAAAATCCTCCCTTTAGTTAACGGCAAGTTGTTATAATGGCCGTAAATGGTTTAGAAAGCCACCAATTTCTATATTCATATTTTTACGAAACAACAACTAACTGAAATCTATCGCACCTATAACAACAACACGTTCAACTATATTCCTATTTCTTCAATATTAAATTTTACAAAAAATAAAAATAAATTAAACAAAACCACAACATTCCACAATGCACTCAGTGTCGGCAACAGAAGTTAAGGATACACTACATCGCACGCTCACAGATCATCCGAATCATCTCGCCCTACACAGAACAACTCGTTTGAAATCACAAACAAATGCATACTAATTTGAATTCAATTGAAGAGTTTTAAGTATGGCAAAATAAAAATATTTTGTTAACAAACCAAAAGAATCGTTAGAATTAACAAAAAAAAAGTTTCACATCGTCTTCTACAACTGTGCTTATGTTAATGATAATGACTTAAAATATCAAATTATTCAAGGCAGTGTTCTGATCGAAACTCCAACTTTTTATAATACAATATATTTCCTCTCCTTTTTAATACGATACCACAATAGGCTTCTAAATTAAAAGTACTAGGATTTTTATTGCTAATAATTTTGATTTTAAAGATTTCTGTAGTCCAGTTTGTTGCATATAGGTAACATGTGTTTATATTTGCTTATACGAACGTGATCGTCAAGTTTAAATTTGGATCTCCTAAAAATCTATAGAAAATTACTATAAATGGATTTTTTCATTTAAAGCGTGCGCTTCGTTTGGTGTTACTTTAATTGTTCGATGAAATGTATTATTACATTTATCCACCAGTTCTTGGTATTTATTTAAATTAAATAAGGAAAACTCACTTATTTGCAAAATTTTAAAATTTTTTTTCTAATATTTACAAAGCTGAAGGGAGAGGAAATTCTAAATTTCAAACATGGTTTAAAATATGTTACTAAACAAACTAACAACTTTTAAGAGAAAAAAAGAAGAAAAGGCAAAACAAAATCATAGTGTTTTCACACCGAGTGGTTTTAACGCAAAAGTTGGTTTTAACGTTAAAACCAAAAATAAAACCTGATTTTACCATACAAAATTATTGTGTTAAAACCAAAATAAAACCTTTTTTGAATTGGTTTTAAGTTGGTTTTATGAAATACAACCTTGTTTTGATGTACTAAATGTACTAAATCAGAGCTACCAGCTCTGAAAACCTGAAAACAGCTGATAAAAACAAAAATAAATGTAAATAAATAAATAAATGTAAATAATCATTTATTTTCTATTAAAAAAGGAAAAATTTGGAATATTTTTAATTTCTTCAATGAAAATTTTAAAAATTTTTAAATATTTAATTATTAATCGAAATGTGTGTTGTTTCTGGTCACAATGAATATAGTTTCTTGTGCTAAATATATCAAGATGAAATAAGGCATATTGCTCATAATTTTTTTTTCTCGCAGTCATAAACGTCATGAATTTAAAACCAATTTTAATAAAACTTGCAGTGTGAACGCAAAATCAGCTGTTTATGGTTTTAATGCTAAAATCAGGTTTTAAATTTTGGTGTGAAAACACTATTATAGTGTTTTCACACCGAGTGGTTTTAACGCAAAAGTTGGTTTTAACGTTAAAACCAAAAATAAAACCTGATTTTACCATACAAAATTATTGTGTTAAAACCAAAATAAAACCTTTTTTGAATTGGTTTTAAGTTGGTTTTATGAAATACAACCTTGTTTTGATGTACTAAATGTACTAAATCAGAGCTACCAGCTCTGAAAACCTGAAAACAGCTGATAAAAACAAAAATAAATGTAAATAAATAAATAAATGTAAATAATCATTTATTTTCTATTAAAAAAGGAAAAATTTGGAATATTTTTAATTTCTTCAATGAAAATTTTAAAAATTTTTAAATATTTAATTATTAATCGAAATGTGTGTTGTTTCTGGTCACAATGAATATAGTTTCTTGTGCGAAAGGTAAGTCAGAAGCTAAATATATCAAGATGAAATAAGGCATATTGCTCATAAATTTTTTTTCTCGCAGTCATAAATGTCATGAATTTAAAACCAATTTTAATAAAACTTGCAGTGTGAACGCAAAACAGCTGTTTATGGTTTTAATGCTAAAATCAGGTTTTAAATTTTGGTGTGAAAACACTATCAGAAATAAAAAGAGAATGCGATCAAATAAGATCTATAAAATATTAAATTGTACAACATCTATCAAATTTAAATATTATTAAATTAGCAAAAAATTAAGTATTATAAATTGTAATTAAAATATTAAAAACGATTAAATTATTTGTGTTAAAATGAAAACTAAAATAAGAATACAAATGAAAATATGTAAATATTTAAATAATTATAAGAATTTTTGATGAAAGAAAATGATACATTATATTTATAATAAATTAATTTTGAATTAACAGGGACTGTTAATTTTTAAATGGTAAAGCCATATAATATGCTACACAAACGCTTAGATCCAAGTAACTCTATGATTACATTAATAGTTAAGGTACTCTACTTATTATACTTTACTTGCTTACCATATTAACTATATCTAAAATGTATTACATATCTTATTATGCTATAAACACTATAAATACAACGCAGCAAGCAAATCAAACTTTATTTTATTTGCTTGTTATCGCGTTGCCTTTGAAATAATCATTTCCAAATACAGCCATGTATTCTATTTTTGAGAGATTGCTGTGTTTGCTGCGTTGCGTTTATTGAGTTTATGGAATTATACTATATTAGCTCCTATACTACATTTCAATATTATACTAAGTTAGCTCGTTAAGAACTGTACGATCTGTAACTGTATTTATATTTTAAAAATATGAGAAAAGAAATTTTGAATAAAAAGAAAATACTTTACAAGTAACATCCGAACTATAAAGACGTGTTTTTATTTGCATAATTTTACTCAGCACGCCATCTTCGCACGTGTATATGTAAGTAAACGTATATGTTGTTTCATATTATCAGAAAGTTTACATGGTAAGTCAATGCGTTTCAACAAACTATTTGAAATACTTTGTTTTGTATCTACGAATTAATATGTTGGTTTTCGTAATTTCATCACAATGAATAGAAATGCGTTTTCACATTATTCTTACTTCATTGATCCTTACAATCCTTCAGTCAGAATTACAACCTAGCTTCTCACACTACCCATATGCCATGTGTTAATTTTATGCATGAGTGGCCGGCAAATTTTTAAGAAACTGTTCATTACAATACTAATTATTATTTGAAAAAATATCGCCCAAGATATGAAGAAAGCAAGAAATATAAAATTTGCGATTATAAAGACTTTGGAAGAAGGCAAATCAATGAATGAAGTTGCTCATCAATTTAATTTCAACAAATCAATGGTTTGTCGGATTTCATCGCGATGTCGTCAAACAAATAGCGTAGAAAGAAAGCAAGAAATTATCGACCCCATAAATCTACTGCCCGCCAAGACCGTTTAATGGTAAAAATAGTAAAAGGTGACGGTCAGAAACCAGCAGTAGATGTTATTAACTATGCAAACGAGCAATTAGGGGATTCTATTGGCGTCCACACAGACAGAAACCGATTAAGAGAGTAAATTTTTTTAGCTAGAAGACCAGCCAAGAAGCCACCAATAAGTATGGTTAATAAGAAAAAAAAGACTTGACTTTGCTAGACGGTATCTGCACTGGTCAAAAGAGCAAAGTTTTGTAGAGCGTCGAATCAAAGTTTAACTTATTTGGCTCTGATGGGTTAAATTACATTCGTCGGCCCACAAAACAAAGGTATTCACAAAAATTCTGTAAATTAACAACATTCTGTAAATGAGACAAGACACGGTGTTGAACATAATATTACGGTTTTGGCAATTTGGTACCGATAGACGGGACTTTAAAGCAGTCTGGTTATCTCGAAATTATAAACAACCATGCCTTTGAGTCCGCGACCAACCTTTTTCCAACCAGTGAACGGATTTTACAGTTCGACAATGCCCCTTGCTACAAAGGATGGTTACCTACCACATTCTTAATAAACGTAGGGCAGGCTGTTCTTCCATGGCCTTCTCAGAACCTAGACCTAAACGTTATTGAAAATGTTGGGGCTTTCATAAAATATCGTAGAACTATAGATAAAAGTGAAGTAAAAATTAGTGAAATTTGGTCTAAATTGACTCCCGAATTTGCCCAAAACTAAATTAACTCAATTCCAGAAAGATTACAGGCGGTCATTGATTCAAAAGGCAGTATTACAAAGTACTAGTTAAGTTTATTAATAAACTATGTAAAAATAAAAAAGAAATAATTAAAATAAAGATTGCGACCGGACTTAAGTCTTGTGTAAATACTTTTGAAAAGAATAAAACGTGTGTAGATAATTTTGACAACTTATAAGCATATGGTTATTTGTTCTTATTTAGTACTAAGAACCGTTATCTTTTCCAATTTTATTTTATTTGCTTCTGCATATTCCAGGCTAGGCAATAGTAAATTTTTTTTTCAAAATTTACTTCCAGTAAAAAGTACTGAGACTTTTATTAAGAAAAACGTAAAAATGCTCTTTTGTGTAAATAGATATATAAAACCCTTGTATTGGTTTTCAAATGTTGACAAGAAAATCGGTTATACATCAATTTTTTTCTGACTACATATATAGGATAAGGAGTAAAAATAGACTAAGAAATGAAAAACGGTTGCAAACCTTTCAAATTTGTTTTCAAAATTTTTGTGGGAACATGCCGCTACTGACAATAAAGGAAGGTACTAAGCTGTGTTGACTGGTTAAAATACTTACTGTTAGAAAATAGGAAACTTTTCAAACAGGGATAAATCAGTCCCAATTCCAAAATTGAAACTCACGAATGGACTTCTCAGCCGTGGGCAATATATTTAGAAAATAATCATTAAAACGCTAAAAAATTATAATTCTAATTTTAAAATTAGTATGCATTTTTAAAACTTAAATTACAAATTCTTTACAAACTTAAATTATTAAATAAATAAAAATTTTAAAATAATCGTCTCTTTATTTTATCCACCTTAGTAGGGGATTCAGTGTCTTTGTTTGGCTTCGGCTCTAGTGACAAAGATTGTTTTTGTTGCTCCTGCTGTAACATATGTTGTTTGAGTTGTTGTTGGAGCTGCTTCTGATATTTCTCCGCATAATAGTGTTTGGGGCGGATAATTTGTCGTCTCAACTTATTCTTGAAAATGGTTTCACGACTGATGGTATGGAAATCATCTGAAGAACACTTATCGGCATTTTGTACTGTTTTATTGATAAGTTCATGCGTCAATTGCAACTTTGTGTAAGCTTTGCGCATGAAGCTTGGTTTCCTCTTTCTCAGCTCTTCCAAAAAAGGATGTTTTTAATTGATCTCTTTTGTATACCTTACTGGACACTCACGCTATACGGCAACCTATTGCGCCGATTAAAATCTAGTAGGGTTTCATTTGACTTTCCATACTTAACAAAATCTTCTTTGTTATTGCATTGCATTAAGCCACTCTACTAAAAGAATTTCTATATGACATAAAAAATTAAATATTAATCCTCAAACATCTTATAATTTATAAACGAAATAAATTTATGACGAAATACAACAGAGTAGTTCGTTTGTTGTGTAACGCTTTTACATATTAACTACTAGAGAGCGATGATTGTCTTGGGTGCAAGAAAGTCGCTTGTTAGACAAATATTTTGTGAAATGAATGGGAACAGTAAATTAAAAAAGTGGAAAAACACCGAGATAATATAATGAACTAGGGTTAAGTAATAAAATAGAGGTTTAGAAGCGGTACCTGTCATGCATGCCCTAATAATATACAATCGCATCTGACAGTTAACTGTTTACAATTTACACTGTTTTAAAGGTCTCGACAAATGCGTCTAGCGACTCTACTAGCTCTCTACTGAGCCTTAAATACAACATTGTTAGCAGATTCATGTTGACTCAATAAGTGATATTCAACAATTTTTTTACTTAATTATTACAAAAAAGAAAAAAAATAAATCTAAAGAAAATATTTTTAATATTAAAAGCTCTGGCTGAAAGAAAACTTTCTGATAGAAATGCTTTGAGATATCTGATTTATTTAATACGATGCATTTTCTGTATCCGACAGCAACAAGTTTTAAAAATATAACACAATAATTCCAAGGGACATTGACTGCGACGTTTCAAAAGTCTCTAAAAGTTGAATAAACCTTCCAAATCTTTTTAACCAGTAAGCGCTGTTTTTAATAAGTTTGCTCCTTCATATAATTCGTAAGAAATGGCATACCAAACTAATCATAAAATAAGTGTTTAATCGGTTATCGATCAGTACCGTCAATTTGGAAATATGAGTGCTAATAGGACGGTGAAAGCAATATAATTGTACTTTAAGTAAGAAATTATAAATGGCTTAAATCATAGCAGCTAGAAACATAATTTCTTTTCACAACGCCGAGACACATTGAATCCGTAATGAGTAAATTTTATTAACTAACAGTCAGCTGTTCCTTTTTTTGTTGTTCAATCGATGTAACAAAATTTAAGTGTTTTAAATGGTTGTTTACGATATTTTTCCATTCCTTCAATTATAATTTTTGTTTATAAAGCTCTTCAGCATCTGTTCTACTTTAGACGTTTTTGTTTATTTCTCCTCCAAACACAATCATATTGAATGTTTCAACTCTCATAAGAAAACATAAATTTCAAGTTGATAAAATTTATGCATTACGGCATCTATCTGCCTGAGATAGAGGTACAATTTTTAATGAACAATTCTCAGCTAGATTGGGGTTAATTTTAGATTTTTCCCAGACAAATTTGAACGGAACTGCCAATATATCACTTACAAAGTTGAATTGATTTATGAGGGAAAATTGATTTAAATTTACTTTAAAAGCATCGGGCAGCATTAATTTTCCAAATTTTTAAAAATACTTGAATCCGAAAACTCTCAGTTAAATATAATTTTGTAAGCAAAAAATTAATTTGTTTCTATAACACAGATGAATTCAACTGATGTTTTGTTTGGGAAAATATGTTTTGGGAAAATATGTTTGCCATACGACAAACAAATGTTTATATTTTTCATGTGTAGCCAACCAATTTTATTGTATTAAAAACAGAATTTTTCTGTGCATCCTTTTTCTGTTCTGCCCTGAATCCATTTTCGAACCCAAAAGTCGTCTTTCTCTTCTTTCTTCACTAATATCACTGAAGATCCGCAACACAAAACGATAAAAGACTCATCTTCAGACGTCGGCACCAATGTCCCCCAGGGGAAGAACATCTTCGGCTTTTTGCACACATAGGACACGAACATCAACAACGTACGTATAAGAGCGGATATACCCAAAGAAATATTACAGTAGGATTCACTAATATCAATGAAAAATGATTTCGATTTTTGGAAGAATTCTTCCCAAGTTAAATATGGTTTCTTTAGGGGTTTAACGCATTACAATTTTTCTATATTTTCCGCTCACATATACATATTGTTGGGTTCATAAGTAGACTTGAAAATATTACTAACGATTTTCTTCTGGGTTAACACATGCCTCTCAGAAATACCCTCACATTTTTATCATGTTCTCTTTGTGCCGACGTCTGTTTATCTTCCATTATGTATGAAAATACATAGATATACCTCTATTTTTTTTCAACACTGGTCAAATATTTGCTTTATGCCTAATATTTTTTAAGTATAACCATATAGCAAACATGTTTTGCCATATTTCTGTGAAAATAAGTGTGCGTAGTGTGACCACAAAACAAAATTTTATGGCGCATACCGACTCAAGGCTCAGGTTTTTTTATTTATTGAAATTTAGATTTTTAAGTGTTTCAGCGCTACTAGGGCATTAGAGAGACAAGCTGGCAAAGTTAAGAAATTGTATAAAAACAATAAACAAAAACTATTTAATACATGCATAAGTCGCAGTAGTCTAGTAGGTAGTGTGTTGGCTTATTACACGTAAAGTCAGGGTTCGAGCCCTAGGCCAGACATCAAAACAAAATACAAAACACAATATAAGTAGTAACGAAACGCGATTTGACAGCGCATAGGCCAAACATGCAAGGGACAGCATATATTACCAAAAAGTATTTCTATCCCTGTCTGTTTGCAACTCTGTTTTGTTTATGTTTTGTTTTCGGGGTGGATTTTTATTATTGGCGCAAATGCGAAAAAGTGGTTGTATTGTGAAAAAGTGTGTGGTTGCAAGGTAAGTTTTTTATTTATTTCATTTATAATTTAAAATATTAAATATATTTAATTAATATTACTAACTAAAATGTAAAAATAAGTTACAGTAAGTTCTTTATTTTAATAGAAATTGTGAATGAAAATACAACTAAGGATCATTTGTGTCGAGAAGTAATAATAACAACACAGGAAAAATGTAAGTATTTGTAAATATATTTATTTTATAAAATAATTGAATACATTTTTTACAGGACCAGAAAATGCATCATGGGCTGTCCACCAGGCAAAAACCTACACCAGTTTCCAGAAAATGCTGCGAGGTAAGTGCTTGTAAATTATTACTATATGAAATATTTTGTGTGGGAGTGTATTTTATTATTTACATAAAAGTGCGTTTATTTTTATTTGTGTGGGAAACCTTAATACAAAACAGGCCTCCGGTTCTTAAGGCTTGTTTCCCTCACAAACGGTTGTATATGGTTAAATTTATCTTTTTAATTTCGATTATTAAAAGTGCGTTTATTTGTGAGGGAAAACCTGTGTTTCCTCGCGCATCTTGACTACTTCAACAGCTTTGTCCTCGAGAATGGTAATTCTTTCAGTGATATTCGATAATTTATTTTCAATAATACTATATTTCTCGCGCAAATCACTAATTAACTCCTCCTTGAATTCTTTAAATTTTTGATCAATGGTCCGCAGAATTTGTTCCGTGAATTTTTCAAACCTGCTGTCCATGCAATTTAAAAGTTTGAAAGGTGAGTCAAGCAGTGAAGACCGAGAAGAGCTTGTCCCATGCATTTGATGAATGTCAGTTAGGGGTTTATTGGCAGGGGTGTTGGGCAATTCAGCTCTATTCGCTGGACGGTTTTCAGTAATATCAGCTGCTTGCATTTTTGTTTTGTTATTGTTATTTTTGGTTTTTGACTTGTTACTATTGTTTTTGCCAATTTTTTTATTTTTTCTCAGGTTGTACATCGGAAAGATTGGTTTGTGTTTGAAATTAAGTTTAAAATTAAGTTTAAAATTAACTGCCAATACTCAATTTATAAACACAAAAACTTGGCAGCACTTTCACAAGCAGTGATTGAAATCAAAACAGCTGATATGTCTTAATTTGTTTACTCTGGTTTTTATTTTGTTGTCTATTGTTTTGTATGGTGTAATGTTATTGTGTATTTATAAGATAAGCAAGGTCACCGAAAGGTAGATTTTTTTTATTAATTTTAGTGTATTTTATCCCGCAAGAATGTTTTGTTACTAGGTTGGATATTGTTGTTGTTTGTTTACAGTTTTTAATTTTCTTTTATTTGAAATATACTTTTGCAATAATAATTACTTGTTGGATGTAAAAACTTGTTGGTGTATTTTAACTGTTCAACCTTAGGTAGATTTTTTGCGACATTTAAAATTTAAGGATTATAAATTGTTGTTGTACACTGTAAGTTGCTTGGAACTTTTATATTTTTGAAATTGTTTTTTTGTTATTTTTGAGATAGTTGTTGTTTTTTTTCTATTGTTTTTTGATTTTGTTTGTTAGATTTTAATTAAAATCAATTGTTTAACGTTGAAACTAATTAGATTTTATTAGAATTCACAACATCAATTCGAAAAAAAAACCAAGGTAAACAAAACAAGTATTAAAGGTATTACGAAAGGCCCATTAAATTCACAAATTATCGGAGCACTATAATGAACACGTCCGTTCAGCACAAGAATATAATATCATTTTAATGGGCCAAAGATTTATCCATTATACGAGCTAATCAAAAATTTGAAATTTTATTTAAAATTACTAAGCTAAGTATTTATTTCTCCATTATACGAGCTTATCAAAAATTTGAAATTTAATTTTAAATTTTTTTTGCTTCTATGGAGTTTGGAATTGGGCATAGGTGAGTTCTTTTTCAACTCATTTGTACTATGGCTATTTCTAATTATTAACAACAATTAGATATTAGTAATATATATATGTATACATATATATATATATATATATATATATAGAAAAAAACTTCAACTTATAGAAACTTCAACTTTGGGAAGTAAATTTACAAATGATCTAGATGTTGTTGCCACGACATGTGTTTCAACTTATAGAAACTTTAAGTAATACAAGTTCAAATTATAGAAGTTCGGAAAAAGAAGAAAAACTTTTTTTGATAATGGAAAAATTCAAATATATAGTACAAATATATTATATAAGCATAACACATTCTATACGCATCATTTTCAATTTGCTAATTTTAATTTTAGAGATAATTTTCTCCCTATTCTCTCGATTTGTATTACAGCAGCTTTTATTTCTTTATTTTTTGTTCCTTTTTAGACGTGCTGAATGGCTTCGTATTTTAAATGTGAAGTCTTCAGTGAAGCGCTTGTTCGCGTGTAGTGTACATTTTGGTCCGGAATAAATTTTTGGAAATCGTATATCCAAATTTGCGGTTCCGAAATGTGTTCAACTAAATAATTTGTCTAGAGAGAAAACAATTCCAAGTTTTAACCAAGATAGTGAAATAGAAATAGATAACGAAATATCTTGTAGTTTTAGAGAGACCCCCTCCCATTCAGCAACAAACGCAGCCTTAGATCATTATCGTAGCCAATATTTGTTAGAAAAAAGATTAAGAAGCAAGTTGAAGGTTGCTAATGCCAGGTTATCTAGGGAAGTAGAAAAATATTAGGCAAAGGTTTAAAACTTGGAATTGGAGTTAATGAAAAAAAATGATTTTTCTTCAAAAATTAGTAAACCGCTCTTGGCTTACTTACAAAATGTTTTGACTAATTATTCCCGCGAACCGAAACAACGTCGTTATAGTGTTGGATTGAAATTGATTTCTCTAGCTGTGTATTTCCTTGCTCCCCTAGTGTATAGTCCAATGTTCAATTGGCCCGAGATTAGAACTTTACAACACTTCGTAAAGGACTGACCAAAAGCTCCGGGAAATTTAAACGGAACTTTTGAGGCACTAAAGGTGAGAGCACAGGATTTTGTAGAAGAAGATAAATTTGTTAGTGTTTCCTGCGACGAAATGTCTCTAAAAACTTTTCTTGACTACGACAGGTTCAAAGACAAAATTATAGGCTAACAGGACTTTGGAGACGAAAATCGTTCTCGCAATGGAGCGACAAGCGCAATGGTCATCATGGCAAGTGGATAGGAAGACAGAGTTGATCGCAAGCTATTAATAATGAAAACTTATATTTTCGAGGCAATATCAAAATTACAAGCAATAGGCTTAAAACCTTACCAGTTCGTTTGCAACCAAGGTGTCAATTTTTCCAAAATCGTTGGGGTAACTTTAGAACGTCCCTGTTTTTCCCTTAATCTTTTTTAAGGGGCGAATATTAAATTAAATAATTTATAATTTAATGTAAAATTGGACACTTCATGAATTTAAAAAAAACACTCGCGAATAAGACCAAAATATTCGAAATTTAAATGAAAAGACCGAAGTCGTTTAGTTTACTAGTTCAACTGAATTCATTTATTTCATATTTCTTAAATCTAACTTATTCTATGTATTTAATCCTAACTGTATTATGTATTCAGCAACTCCGTTGCTTTATCTAACCTTGGACTACCTGTATTCTATATTATTTGTTCATTCACCTTAACGCTACTTTATTAATTATATTATTTTACATTAGGGTAGTTCCTACTTCTAGTATTATTATTATTATTGTATTATAAATTCATTTTTTTATTATTATATATATTTGGTATTACTTATATTTAAAAGTTATTTATTTATATATGGAAAGTTAGTTTAGTATATTGATGGGAGCCAACATTCCGGCCCCATTGAAGGACTTCACGTCTTCAATTATATGGTAAAGGTGCCAATTTGTGGACCGGACGTTTATATACGCCGTTTCGAGTTCTTACCTCCGCCACTCTGACCTTGCCGTCTTCGCCTTTGATTACGGCCACGACTCTCCCGGTCACCCATTGCTGTGGCGGGCGATTGTCGTCGTGGATGATTACCACTTGACCTTCTTCGAGGTTGGGCATTTCTTGATGCCACTTGGCTTTGCTCTGCAGCCCGAGGATGTAGTCCCGAGACCAGGCCTGCCAGAATGTCTGCTTGGGATTGCAGAGCAGACGCCAACGCTTGCATAACTTCGCTTCTTTGTCTTTCACGCCTTCTGCGGATTCTGGCGGCAGCGAACGCAGACCCTCGCCTATTAGTAGATGAGCTGGTGTTAAGGCTTCTCCGTCGTTGGGGTCTGGAGACAGCGGTGCAATTGGACGACTGTTGAGCACCGCCTCTACTTCTGCGAGCATTGTTGCTATCTCTTCTTGCGTGAGCGCCATGTTGCCCACGGCTCGCAGAAGTAGGAACTTCGCTTGTTTGACAGCGGCTTCCCATAGTCCTCCGAAGTGCGGCGCCCGAGGTGGTATGAAGATGAACTTCACCCCGGACGACGCTGCGTACGACTCGACGGCCTGTCGACTCTTGTCGAACGCTTGGTGCAGCTCTTTCAGTACGCGGCTGGTTCCGACGAAGTTCGTCGCGTTGTCGCAGTATATTTCTTTGGGTAGTCCTCTCCTGGCAGCAAACCTTTTAAAAGACATAAGAAAAGCATCAGAGGAAAGATCAGAGACTAATTCTAAATGTACTGCCTTAGATGTGAAGCAAACGAAAACAGCTATGTACATTTTCAATGGTGGGCGCCCACGTATTCTCAAAGACACGTCAATAGGCCCACAGTAGTCGACTCCGACTATTAAAAATGGACGCGAAGCTCTCACTCTATTAGTGGGTAAATTTCCCATTATTTGGGACATAAGCTTCGGTTTATAGCGGAAGCAATGTACGCATTTGCTAACTATCCTCTTCCATTCTTCTTTCGCATTCATCAACCAAATATTCTCCCGCGAAAGAGCTATGAGTGCTTTCGTACCAGCATGGCAATTCTCTAAATGTAAGTTTCGCAAATAAAGCGTGACAAAGCTATTTCTTTTCGGTAACAATAGTGGAAACTTGGTATTATACCCCAAGTCTGCATTTAGCAGTCTTCCACCTACCCTTATCAATGAAAACGATTTATCTTCCTCAACAAATGTGTGCATAAATGGTGTTAACCTCTGGAAGTTAGAGGGCAATACAAGAGATTTCTGAAGCTTAAGTATCTCCTCAGAAAAGTTAGTTTTCTGGATCGTTTCTACAAGTCGAAAGAATGCCCATTTCAATTCGATTGCAGTAGGTTGACAATTTTTCACGACTTTGCGTTTCTTAAGGATGTCAACAAATCTGACCACAAACGCAGTGACTCGTAATAATTTTCCGTACGAGGAATACTTTTCTATGAGATCCAACAAGCAATTTTGTGAATCCTCTACTGCAAGAAATACATTTGTTTTCCTTTTTTCCAATAGTATTTGGTTCTCTGTTAACTCGAAATGTTTATTAACAGGCCAGGAAGAACTGTCATCTAATAAGAATGACGGTCCCTCAAACCAGATCGATTGCTTCAATTCCTGGACGTCGCATCCCCGAGAAACAATACCAGCTGGATTATGGTCAGTTGGCACATGTCGCCATGAAATTTTTTCTGACCACTCCTGAATCAGCTACTCTATTCGATACAAAAGTAGCAAGGGAGGATGGATGGGTCTTTACCCAATGTAGAGTTATTTCCGAATCTGTCCAGAAATAAACTTGATCGATCTTAAATTTGAACATGAGCTTAATTCGAGCCCACAACTTAGCCAATAGGTGTGCAGCACACAGCTCAAGTCTCGGAAGAGATTTTGTCTTGAGTGGAGCAACATTAGATTTTCCAGTGAGTAATCTGACAGTAACTTTGCCAGATTCGAAACTTCTTACATAAATGCAACACCCATATGCTCGCATTGAGGCATCAGCAAATCCATGTATTTGAATGTTTGCTGTGGAAATTGTTTGGACGAATCTTGGGATTGTTATTGAATCGATCTCCATTAAATTAGATTTGAGATTTTCCCATGAAGTATCAAGTCTCATGGGAATCGATTCATCCCAGTCAAGTTTTTGAATCCAAAGTTCTTGTAGTAAGATCTTGGATTTTATACCAATAGGGCACAATAGTCCGAGAGGATCAAATAACCGAGAAGAAACTGACAATATGTTCCTTTTCGTAGCTTTCAAATCTTTGAAAGAATTCTCTAAATGAAACTTTAATGAATCATTCTTCGGACTCCAATGTAAGCCCAAAGCCTTAGCAGAATCGGAATCGCTGTGCAATAGCTTTTCACTTTGCAGAGTACTAATAAATTTAGGATGATTTGAAAACCATTTCGCCAGATTGAAACCAGCTGAACTTAGGATCTCGGTGACTTGATTACGAATTGTAATCAGATCCTCGTAACTTTCACCACCGGTTAACAAATCATCAACGTAAAAATCACTGCGAACAACTTTCGAACCCATAGGCAAAGTCTCTTTGTACAAGTCGCTTAACTCAATCAGACATCTTATAGCTAGAAATGGGGCAGAGGCTGTGCCATAAGTCACAGTGTTTAATCGAAACACTTGTAAGCTATCAGATGGATTCTGTCTCCAAAGGATTAATTGAAAATTCCTATCATTATCGTCGATCAAGACTTGACGATACATTTTCTCGATTACTGCAGTGATTACGTACCGATGAAGCCGAAAACGGATGAGTGTAGAATACAATTCTCCTTGAATGGTGGGACCAACCATTAACAAATCGTTCAGTGATACATGAGAAGAAGTTCTACACGAAGCATCGAAAACTACTCGAAGTTTAGTAGTTGTACTTTGAGGCCGCAGAACACATTGGTGGGGTATAAAATAGTGAGGAGAAACAGGCATATTATCCAAAAGTGACATATGTCCCAAATTGAAATACTCTTTCATAAAGTCATGATACATATGCCTCATCGTGTCGTCCTTAGACAGTCTTCGTTCCAACGAAAGGAATCGTCTTTACGCGACTTCGAACGAAGAACCTAACACTTTTGCATCAGACTTGAAAGGCAGTGAGACTACAAATCGTCCTGACGCTAAACGTCGTATTGAATTTCTAAATTTATCCTCACATTGTTGCTGCTCCTCTGAATAAATTTTCCTTGATTCGTTTGGAAGTTCCTCCAGTTCCCAGAACTTCCTAACTATTGAATCAATATTGCTCTCGTTTTCTATCGAAGTACTCAAATGACAAACGCTAGAATTAATGGAGCCCTTTGATTGATTGCATTTGCCAGTGACAATCCAACCAAGTGAAGTTTTCTGAAGGATTGGAAGGCTCGGGCCAGATTTTATCTGACCAACACACATTAACTCGAAGAAGATTTCTGCTCCGATAAGCAAATCAATTTTGCGTGGTTTATGGAAGCACGGATCAGCTAACTTTATATTGTTAGGAATAAGCCGGTTGTATTTATAACACTATCAGGTTGGAAATTAGTTATTGAACTCAGTACCCAAAATTTCGCATTAAATTGAGTAGAGTTAACTCTCGACGTGACAGTTAAATTAACGCAAGATTTCGAAAGTGAATTTGCTTGACCAATGCCAGTTAAATTCAGTCTGCCTCCTTCTCTTTTTAAACGAAGTAGCTGCGCAAGTTCCTCAGTTATTAGATTTGGTTGAGATCCGGAATCCAAAAGTGCTCTCGCTGGTATCAATTTACCAGAGCTACTTCTTACACTGACTACTGCTGTCGCGAGAATAACTCTCTCATCGGACGAAGAATAGTTCACCGATCCATGTGAAGTTGATGATTGTTCAGTGTAGATGTTATTTGAACTTGCACTTGTAATGTACCTATGTAGCAATGAATTGTGTGAGCTACCACAGATTCTACATTTGGATGAGGTACACTTCGCTACTGTATGTCCCCTTTTCAAACAATTTATACACGCTGGCACTGATTTAATAAAGTCAAATCTTCGACTTACTGGCTCAGCAGTGAATGAAGGGCAATTATTAATATTATGCTGAACAGATTTACAAAATAAACATTTGTCAGCAGACAATTTAGATTTCGATACATTTAGTGAGGCTCTATTATTTCTCCTCGGAAAATGTTCAGTTCTTTGATTATCAAACCTCGGCCTTGAACTTGAAGACTCATCAGCTGCAATATGCTGATATCGTTTGTTCAAGGCGGATTCACAGTCTGACCAAAGGGGAAGTTTATCAAAGTCAAGCTGTTCTTCCCATTTTGATTTGGTGACTGGGTCCACTTTTGACATCACTAAATGTATAAGGATGGCATTTGTAATCTTTTTATCGTCACCAATTGACAATAAAGATTCGTATATCGCAGATACTGTGTCTATCATGCTTCGCAAAGCACTAGCCGAAGGTTTTGCAATTTGTGGCAAATCGAATAGTTTTCTTATGTTGTCAAAAAATATAAGACATTCATTGTCATAAACCTTCTTCGGACTGGCTATTGCTTTGGGGTAATTTTCTTCCGTAATCTGAAAAGCTTTTACCGTACCCAAAGCTTCGTCGGACAAGCATGATATCAAATGATTAAATTTCTCAATGTCTGTCAACGTCGGATCATTGTGGACCAAATTCTCAAACAAACTCATAAAATTTTTATAATCGGAATATTTTCCGCTAAATTTGGGAAGTTTCATGTTTGGGAGCCTCGACTGATGTGGTTGCCCGAAAAAGGACACTTCTGGCACATTTGATTGCCTATTCTTAGACAGGAGGCTCAAAAATAATGATTTAGTGGTCACACAAATGTCCTCAAGCTGAGCTCTGTCATCGTTTTCGGGATCCAAATTATCCACATCGGACTGGAGCTTCATAGCTTGGTCAATATAACCTTTCAATATGTCCAATCGACATTCCAACTCGATTGGATTAAAGGAAATCGTCTTTTCCACAATGGATTGACGAATTCGAACTATGTTCTCAACAATTTTCGATTTCTTCGAAATCAACTCCAAACTTCCGATTTGGAGGGAGAATCTTGTCTCTTCCTACTAGTCATTTTCAATTAACTTATGAAATCAAAGCAAATCGTAAGAAACCAAATTAATTTATTGGTTAAATGAAATTCCCAAAGGACGAATGATTTGCTTTGGACTAGAAGAGTTAACGAACTTATCAAACTCTCGTCGATTACAAAAATATTCGGGTCTGTGTTCTATTCTAGTTTCGTTATCGCGGTTTCCCTAGATGCTGGTTCCACAGTCAAAATAACTAAATAGCAATATATGTATATTTTCCTCAGCCTTTGATAAATGTAAAATTTATCAAGTCAAATGATGAATTTGTTCTTTCCTTTATAAAACAACGATCAAACAATTAACTAAAATTGTATCGAATTGTTGTCTGGAAATTAAATTCCGTATACAGTGTGAATAGTCCCACTGTAAGCAGCTGTGCAATATATAATTTATAAGCCGCTGTGAAATGTATATACTGTGAATGGTAAGGGAACGACGGAATGGAACACTGATCGTATGCAATCTATATTCAGCGAACCAAAACAAGAACAAGCGAAAAAACAATTTGGTAAAAATAAAAAATTGTAAAAATAATTCGCGAATATATCCGTAAATTTTCATAGAAAATGTAAATTAATTTAAATAAATGTAATGACGGTAGAAAGTTCGGTGCATATATATACAAATAATAATTAAAATAATTACTTTCGCGTTGAATAGTAATTTATACGCAATTGTGTGTACGACAACAAAAAAAACACGGTTTTCACAAGATAAGGGCGGTAAATATATAAAGTTCAGTTTTAAAGGTAAATAAATGAATAATTTCAAATATCTAAAAGTATAAAATATATTATTTGTGTTCAAACTCAAGTTGCGAAACAGTTTTTGAATAGATTACAAAAACCTCTTAAATTTGAGTAACTTGCAAATTTAAGGAACCAACACCAATATATTTTATACTTGTTACCTCGGATTCGGAACTAATGTCGGAAGTGCGTTCCTTTTTACAGATGATACAGCGGCAACGGGGCATCTGTGCAGAAATTAGAAGTCTTCCTTCAAAATAGTGGGTTGAGGGTTGATTCGATGGCCTGATGTCCTCTTGATATGATGTGATTTGTATTTTATAGGTATCTGTTTTTGATTTTTTACTACTGTTTAAGTCCGGAGATTGGAAAATCCCATCTCAACGATCGACATGAAGAGGCCTAGCCACCAACAGAGGGCGCTAGTATATTAATTTAAGCTTTTTGTACTGTAATTTCATTTTATCTAAGCTTATATTTTTTAACATTACGCTGTAATTGTGCTTAGCTTAGGCCTCTTGTTTTGTATAAGCTCAACTTTATATCATTCTAATTTGTTAATCCAAAGTGATATAACTTAACTTGTTTACTGAACAATTTCATATTTTGATGTGATAATTCTGTTGTATTTAAAAGTATATAATTTTGTGAACAAAAAAAGTGAAAGAATAAAAATTTGTATATACATATTTGAAATTAAAAGAATAAAAAAAAAATTTTTATTTATTTAAAATTGGTGAAAAATAAATCAAAGAACGTGAATTTGTTTTTTGAAGAACCCAAAACCTCACAATTTTCTGTAAAATAAAGATAAAAAAAAAAAAAAACAAGAAATTTAAGAATTTGAATGAACAAACGGAAAAGTGGGAATTAACAGTCAACAAAAAAAGGAAAGTGTCTTGTTTCTTTGTAAATTGGTTATCAACTTGGAACTTATTTTAATTTTGGTTCCCTTTTTTCATAGTGTTCCACAATTGAAGCCAAAAAACGACTATTTACAGCCTTTGCCCTTCACACCTTATATACAGTCCATAGCGAAGAAACAGGAGGAGTCGCCACAACCACCAACCACCACAACAGCATCTTCGCCACCATCGACATCCATACAGTCCACGAATTATCATTTGGTCCTTCGAGCCGGATTTTGGAACTGTGCTTTTTTTGTATTTTGCCGTCGTGTGACCTTCTCATCAACCATTAGAGTAACCTTGAGATTGTAAGGTAAAGTTGTTTTTGTTTTTACTTTTATATTTTTTCTGATTTTTGGTGGTAATTCTATATACGAAAAAAGTTCTGTTAACTAGACAACAAAACTTTGCTTTTATATAGAATTTATAACAGTGCATATATATTTACAAAGTGGTGTGTTATAATTGCGATAGCACTGGCACACTTTGTAAATTTATCAAAGTTTATGCACTGTTATACCAACTTTTCTTAACTTGTAACTTGTAAGTCAATAGTGACTAGGATGTCAAATTGAGGTGTGAATATCACAGTTGGAAATCGAATTCAACCACCCAATTTGATATCGGTTATAAGTTGATAGTTGGGTTATAATTGGTTATTGTGCATGGGCTAAATAGCGAAGCTCATTACCATTTATAGTAATATTTCAAATCCACCGGATACATGAAAGAAGTACCCATAAATTAAATGTTATTCACTTAGATCTCGAATTTTTTAACGAATTTTAAGTTAATGTAAAAGTGAGATAACACATTGAAATTTATTTATGGGCTTCCGTTTGCTCTTTTTTGTTCTTATATTTATTCATTTGGGATTATTTTTATTTTTTGATAACTTTACATTTGTAATTTTTTTTTTTAATCTAATTTTAATTACATAAATTTAATTTTCTGAAATCTGTGTTTTTTGCTTTAATTTGTTTTGATTTATAATTTGATTTTAATTTATTTAACTATATATCAATATTATATACATATATTTGCATACTATATATACAAAGTGGATTAAAAGTGAGAACGAGTAGTTGTTCGAAACTGCTTTTTCACCCTTTGTATTTTTTTTATTGTTCCTTTATTTGAATTTGGAGGACAATAATAGTTATCGGGATATTGGCCATTGGGAATTCGTCCTGTTGGCTTAGTTTCGCGAAGCGTGTCATATTTTTGGAAATATATGCCCGTTCCATTGGACATATATTACTTTGTTAGGCTTTCGGTACGGCGCCAAGTTGATCGCGGTGACCTTTGTTTATTTTTTTAAATCTTTCCGTTTTTGGTTCTGCATCGCGAGATTAGTTACGAACGTTTTCTAGTTTAGCTCAGGTTCAGGTTATTATTTATTTAATTTTTGAGAATTTTTACTTGATTTCATTTTCGTTTGGGAATTAGTGAACGAATAGTGTGGAACAGAAACTCAGCTATTCTGTTGGTTCCCTTTGGTTTTCGTTTTTTTTATTGTTGTTGTTAGTTACTATTAATAATATTCGAGATGCCGAAGTCTAGGAGATTATTGACATTTGAGAGATTTGCCCAAATATTCCTGGATTTTGAGAGGGAATTCAATGCTACTCCTCAGGAAGGTAACACGACCTTCTCCATTGAGGTCCAGAAGGAGGAGTTCAAGTCACTATGGGCAAGGGTGAGGGATTCCTACGAGGCCTTTGCCACAGGTGACGAGGAAGATTTGGAAGGTGATCGGGAAGCTGCCCGTGAACTTTTTGGACACTGTAGGTTAGGATACATTACTGTTGCCTCACTAATGGGTGAACTTTCCCAGACCTTGGTCAACCAAGCTGGGATGTCATCGACACAGTGTCTCAATGGTCAAGGCAACGAGAACCGCATTCGACATAGCATGCAGCTACCCGCTTGTACCATGGAGGTGTTTCATGGGGATTACAAATCTTGGCCATCATTTCGCGACATGTTCACTGCTGTTTATGTGAACGGGGCCAACATTTCACCAGTGGAACAGCTCTTTTATTTGAGGCAGTTCACGCGTGGTGAGGCTTTAGAAATTGTAAAAAAATCTCCTCTCACTGCTAATGGATTCCAGGAGGCGTGGAACAACCTGAAGGACAGATATGAGAATAAGAGGATTTTGGTGAATTCTCAGCTAAAGGTTTTGTTTACTCTAGCACCGGTCAAATCCGAAGCAGCCCAGGATATCAAGAGGTTGCAACGGGATATTAATAATTCGATATCGGCACTTAGGATGCACGATATTAATATCTCCAACTGGGTTCCAATTTTTGTTTATTTGTGTTCCACCAGGCTGCCGGTGCTAACTTTGTCTCTCTGGGAACAGACAATCCAGAACAAGGTGGAGATTCCCAAATGGAAGGATTTGGATAATTTTTTGACATCACGGTTTCAATCTCTAGAAACTGTGTCTGAAATTCGAAATTTTGAACCAGTTGTTAGCGGTTCTAGGCCTGCCCCTGAAACTCTTCCTAATCCAAAAAGGGGAGTTCGATCCTTTTCCACTAAGCTGCATAGGAAAGTTTGCAAATATTGTTCGGGAGACCATTTGGTGGATACTTGTCCGAAATTTTTAAATTTACCTCCTGAGAGACGGTTTTGGGTCGTGAAGAGGTACAGTCTTTGTATCAATTGTCTCACAGGTGGTCATAGACTCAATGAGTGTAAGAGTACTGTTGGTTGTACGGTGTGCAAGTTGAAGCACCACACTCTACTGCATCGAGAGGTGTCTGGATCCTCTTCGGGCTTTTTGGATACGCCAAGTTCAAGCGGTGCAGTCAGGTCGAATAGTGAGGTTCAAAATTGTTTTGCTGCTACGTCGAGGCAGATACTTTTGGGAACTGCCGTAGTTGGTATCTACCACCGAGGGGAAACGTTTAGAGCTAGGGCCCTAATAGATTCAGGGTCTCAAGCTACCTTCATTTCGGAAGGATTACAGAGGAGATTGGGATTGCCGGCGGTGAATATACATGCTAAGGTCTCTGGTTTGAATGGAGCATGTGCTGGTGCAGTCCAAAGACAATGTTCGTTTGTCTTAACTTCTCTGTCTGGCGATCAACCTCGTGTGGAGGCAATCGGTTTGGTGTTGCCGAAGTTAACCGGAATGTTACCCAGCTCAACTATTAACATATCGCGATCTGCAGCTTTTTCGGGGATCACATTGGCTGATCCTAAGTTTAATGAGAGCGATCGAGTGGACATTCTAATTGGAGGCGACATTTACCCTAACGTAATGTTGGAGGGCGTTAGGAAGAATCTTCTGGGGAATTTGATGGCCCAGGAGAGTATTTTTGGTTGGGTTCTGACAGGGTCACTACCCGAACCGCGTTCCAATAGCTATACAACTCTCGTGTCGTATTGCACTGAATTGGAATTGGATAAGCAGCTGGAGAGGTTCTGGAAATTGGAGGAACCTCCAAGACATTCGAAGATGTCGCCTGATGATGAGTACTGTGAGGAACATTTTAAGAAAACAGTACGTAGGAATTCGGCTGGGCGATATATAGTATCATTACCTATCAGGCCGCAGTATGATTCCCTGGCTTGCCTTGGCTCTTCTCGCCCAAGAGCCTACAAACAGTTTTTGCGGAACGAAGCTTCCCTACTTCGAAACCCATCTCTCAAATTGGATTATGATGCGGTTTTATTGGAATATGAATCTTTGGGTCATATGGCGAAGGTGAATTTTAAGGATATGAGGGAAGGCGATTCGTATTATTTACCTCATCACGCGGTTTTGAAGCCTGAAAGCTCTTCCACAAAGGTTAGGGTCGTTTTCAACGCCTCTAGTAAAACATCTTGTGGATTGAGCTTGAACGACACCTTATTTACCGGGCCTGTATTGCAGAATGATTTGAAACTTTTGATTGTTAGATGGCGTTTTTACCGATATGTCTTTAACGGGGACATTGAGAAAATGTATCGGCAGATCCTTTTGGACCCTGATCAAGTAAAGTATCAGCGAATAGTTTTCCGTAAGGAATTGGATAAGGAAGTAGAGGATTTCGAGTTGAGAACCGTCACGTTCGGGGTAAATTGTGCTCCTTTTTTGGCAATAAGAACGTTGCTTCAACTCGCTGACGACGGTGAGGCAAAATGGCCTTTAGCCTCTGAAATTTTACGTGAGATGATGTACGTAGATGATGCGTTAGCTGGGGCTCATGATGTTTCTGGAGCGATAGCCGCTCGGGACCAATTAAGAGCGGCGTTGATTTCTGCGGGTTTCTCGATGAGGAAGTGGACCTCAAACGACAAGAGAATTCTTCAGGGATTGCCTTCTGATCACTTGTTGAGGGAAGATTTTTTGGAATTTGAAGATGTCAGCTCCATCAAAACCCTGGGCGTACGATGGAATGCCAAGTCTGATCAGTTCTTCTTCACGACAACGACAATCGATATTAAGGAGAATTTTACGAAAAGAGAGGTATTGTCGATTATAGCCAAGCTCTTCGATCCGGCTGGATGGTTGGGTCCGATAATTGTCACCGCAAAAATGCTCATGCAGAAAATATGGAGCGAGAAGACTGATTGGGATGCATTTTTGACCCCGGAGAGCCTTGCGAAATGGAAGCAATTTCTTAATGAATATAGTTTCATTAACAATATAAAAATACCTCGTTGGGTAGGTTTTCGACCCGATTATAATGTGGAGGTTCATGGGTTCTCTGATGCTTCGGAGAAAGCATACGGGGCGTGTATATACATTCGTATAGAGGATGATTTAGGTGCTATTCAAACCCATCTGTTGCTGGCTAAATCGAGGGTCGCTCCTTTGAAGACAATTTCGTTACCTAGGCTTGAACTTTGCGGGGCTGTCTTATTGACTGAGTTGATGGAAGCTGTGAAGGCGAATTTGAAATTTGACGCATCAAGAACAAAATTCTATGGGTGGACAGATTCTACCATAGTTTTAGCTTGGCTTCAAAAACCACCCAGTTCGTGGAAAACTTTTGTTGCTAATCGGGTTGCAAAGGTGACAGAGCACCTGAATAAGGCCTGCTGGAGGCATGTTCGGTCGGAGCAGAATCCGGCTGATTTGATAAGTCGAGGAGCTCGACCGCAGGATTTGGCAACGGACAATCTGTGGTGGCATGGTCCCCAATGGTTAGGTTATCCTACCGACGAGTGGCGTAATCCTATTCCCGAGGAATATGACACTAAGGAGGAAGAAAAGTGTCACATGGTTTTCTTCACTTATTTTAAGGAGTTCGATGACCTTTTGAATCGGTTTTCTTCCTATTCGAGGGCGTTGCGTGTGTTGGCCTTAGTCTTTAGAGTTTTTGATAGAGAAGGTTCGCGTTGCGGTTCTTTGGAGATTACTCCACACGAAATCCAGAGGGTGAGAGGAAAGCTGATAAAAATAGCTCAACGAGCTTGGTACCCTCAAGAATACCGGCGGTTATCTAATGGAGAGAAGATTGTAGAAGGGGAGCTTTTGAATTTGAATCCCTTTTTAGATGGAGATGGTTTGATGAGAGTCGGTGGAAGGCTGGCTAATGCGACTAATCTCAAGTACAACGAACGGTTTCCGATTCTTTTACCAACAGCAAGTCGGTTCTCCTATCTGTTGATCGAGTTTATCTATAGGATGACTTTGCATGGCGGAAACCAATTAATGTTGAGAGTCTTGAGGACTGAATTTTACATGCGCAGGTCTAAGAATTTGATAAAGACCATCGTAGGGCGTTGCAGGACTTGTACCATCTATAAGGGAATGACTCAGAGTCAAATAATGGCAGCTTTACCTACGTCTCGTACCGTTTTCACTCGTCCTTTCGCTAGCACTGGTGTAGATTTTGCTGGGCCCTTTGACATTCGAAATTACACGGGCAGAGCGTGTCTTATAACTAAGGGCTACGTGTGTTTGTTTATTTGCTTTGCTACGAGGGCTATTCATTTGGAAGCGGTTAGTAATTTATCTACGTCTGCATTCTTGGCTGCTTTGGCTAGATTCATTGCTCGTCGTGGATATCCTACGGATATGTATTCCGACAACGGGACCAATTTTGTAGGAGCGTCAAAAATCTTGAAAGACGAATTTCGAAATTTTCTTAAGGCATCAGGACCCCAGGTCAATGCTACTTCCGGACCTAGGGGGTTAACATGGCATTTCAACCCTGCTGGTGCACCTCATATGGGAGGTCTCTGGGAAGCCGGTGTCAAAAGTTTCAAACACCATTTTAAACGACTGGCAGGAGGTTTGAAGTATTCTTTTGAGGAGTTCTCCACTCTCCTAACTCGTGTCGAGGCGTGTTTGAATTCGCGTCCATTATGTCCTTTGGCAGATAATGCCGATTGCCTGGATGCTCTCACGCCAGGTCATTTCTTGATTGGGGGCCCTTTACTGTCCCCACCGGAATTGCAGATTGCAGACCCTTTACCCTCAATAACAAACCGATGGCAAAGAGTCAAGGCTCTAAACCAACGTTTATGTCTCCGTTGGAAGGAAGAATATTTGAAGGAGCTACAGAAGAGGAACAAGTGGAAGTGTTTGCGGAAGGACTTAGAGGTCGGTGATATGGTGGTCATCCGCGAGGACAACGTGCCTACCAACGAATGGCGCCTAGGTCGCGTATTGAATTTACATTCGGGTAAAGATAGTCATGTTAGGGTGGTAGATTTGAAGACTTCACGTGGAACAATTACTCGACCAGTTGTGAAACTGGTAATTCTCCCTACATCTTGAGTTTCAAATATTTCATAATTTCAGCTAACAGTATCATGGTTTCGGCGAAAAAGTACAAACAAGGCGACAACAATAAAAAGATGGTGTGTCGAGTCTGTTTAAAAAACCACCCGTTACGATTTTGCGGAAGATTCTCGAAGGCAGACTACGATGAGCGAATGAAGTTGGTGACGATATATAAGTACTGTGCCGGCTGTTTGAGTCACGACCATACCTGGCGGACGTGCGAGAGTACTGGCAAATGTAAGCGTTGCGGTGATATGCATCACACGCTTCTCCACAAACCGGATAACAGACCTCGTTCGTCTGGTCCGAAGAAGGCCGCGAAGTCGAAAAGAGGCAATAACAATCGCAAATCGCTGGCTCGCACAAATAATAAGAGACCTCGTTCGTCCCGAAACTCCGCCAGGGGACCACGTTCGTCCAATGATCGTGAGAGTCGCAGACCTAGTCCGTCTAACGCTCTGGTTCCGAGTCGATCGACGAACCGCAAATCTCAACAGCCAAGGGATATCTCTCGATCGACACCTTGTGGAGTTTTACCATCTACATCATATACGTTGACGGACAGCGTTCTGCTAAAACCAACTGCTGTGGTCAACGTTGTTGCGCATGGACGATACGTCACAGAAAGAGCTGTCATCGACCCTACTGCGGAGCGTACCCTCGTTTCTGAAAAGGTGGTTCGTCGGCTAGGTGCAAAAACCATCAGGGTTGGACGCTCAGAGCGGGTTCTTCTGGTAGTTAGAGGTAACTACGGCAGCAGCGACACGGTCGAGACATATGCGGAGGTGCGAAGCAAGGTGGATGGTCTCATACCGTCAAGGTCGATGGACGGGAGGATAGTGGACGAGTTTCCGGGGCTACAACTGGCAGACCCAACGTTTTTTATAGCGGCCCCAGTTGGAATCAGATTAGGCTGTGACGTATACAGCAAAATCATACGCAATGGGGTATTTGGTGGTACGATGGGCAAACCTTTGGCCCAGTTTTCGATTTTCGGCTACCTGATTTCTGGATTGTGTACTGTATAATACATAAGTATGCAACACATCCTATTAAATATAATTTTTTATTTATAGTAATAAATTCATTATTTTTCCTTAATGCAGCTGACGGATACCCACTGGATCTTGAGGACCGTGAGCTGATGTAGTTTTAGCGTCATTTCTTTTTATTTTCTCGAATTTTGGAAAAATAAATTAAACACATTTGAATTAATATCATCTTTTTCTTAGTTCTTTTATTTCCTTTGCTATAGCATTAACGTTGGAGCCGTTTTTCCTTGATTGCAGTACTGCAAGGGCGCCGGAATGTTTAAGTCCGGAGATTGGAAAATCCCATCTCAACGATCGACATGAAGAGGCCTAGCCACCAACAGAGGGCGCTAGTATATTAATTTAAGCTTTTTGTACTGTAATTTCATTTTATCTAAGCTTATATTTTTTAACATTACGCTGTAATTGTGCTTAGCTTAGGCCTCTTGTTTTGTATAAGCTCAACTTTATATCATTCTAATTTGTTAATCCAAAGTGATATAACTTAACTTGTTTACTGAACAATTTCATATTTTGATGTGATAATTCTGTTGTATTTAAAAGTATATAATTTTGTGAACAAAAAAAAGTGAAAGAATAAAAATTTGTATATACATATTTGAAATTAAAAGAATAAAAAAAAAATTTTTATTTATTTAAAATTGGTGAAAAATAAATCAAAGAACGTGAATTTGTTTTTTGAAGAACCCAAAACCTCACAATTTTCTGTAAAATAAAGATAAAAAAAAAAAAAACAAGAAATTTAAGAATTTGAATGAACAAACGGAAAAGTGGGAATTAACAGTCAACAAAAAAAGGAAAGTGTCTTGTTTCTTTGTAAATTGGTTATCAACTTGGAACTTATTTTAATTTTGGTTCCCTTTTTTCATAGTGTTCCACAATTGAAGCCAAAAAACGACTATTTACAGCCTTTGCCCTTCACACCTTATATACAGTCCATAGCGAAGAAACAGGAGGAGTCGCCACAACCACCAACCACCACAACAGCATCTTCGCCACCATCGACATCCATACAGTCCACGAATTATCAACTACACTACACTTTGTTGTTTTCTAATTTGTAATCTCTTTTACTTCTATATTTCTATATATAGGTATATATATATTTTATATTTTCAGTTAGATATTTAACTTTCCTACTGTTTTTATTTTCTAATTTATGTAAAATGATATATTATCTTTTTTTATGATATTTTAATTTGTGCACTGTATTTTTTTTTTTTATTTTTTTTATTTTGTATATTTCTGTGTCTATTGTTATTGTTGGTTATTTTTAATTTTGTTATTTTGTATTTTATTTTATTTTTCTGTATGTTTATTTATATGTTTTCACAGCAATAACCAATATATATATAGTTAATTTTGTTTTTATATATTTTGTTTTTATGTTTTATTGTTTTGAGAATCACTTCAATTTTTTTTTAAATTTTATGTAATTTATAAAATTTTTATCACTCGCGAACATATGTAAATTTTAAATATCTTTTAAAACTTTTACCGCGAGTTTGGTCTTTTTATCGAAAGAATTTGAAATAAATTATCAATTTTTTTTTTTAAATTCACTATGTCCCTGCTCGAGCGCCAAAATGTTTTTCCCTTAATCTTTTTTAAGGGGCGAATATTAAATTAAATAATTTAATGTAAAATTGGACACTTCATGAATTTAAAAAAAACACTCGCGAATAAGACCAAAATATTCGAAATTTAAATGAAAAGACCGAAGTCGTTTAGTTTACTAGTTCAACTGAATTCATTTATTTCATATTTCTTAAATCTAACTTATTCTATGTATTTAATCCTAACTGTATTATGTATTCAGCAACTCCGTTGCTTTATCTAACCTTGGACTACCTGTATTCTATATTATTTGTTCATTCACCTTAACGCTACTTTATTAATTATATTATTTTACATTAGGGTAGTTCCTACTTCTAGTATTATTATTATTATTGTATTATAAATTCATTTTTTTATTATTATATATATTTGGTATTACTTATATTTAAAAGTTATTTATTTATATATGGAAAGTTAGTTTAGTATATTGATGGGAGCCAACAGTCCCTATTTTGTAGTTAGCGAGAAACGTATTTATTTTATGCATGACAGTCCGCATCTTTTAAAAAGCGCCCGAACTTTTCTGCTTACCAAAGAAAATAAAGTTTATTTCAATAATAAACTTGTGTCCTGGGCAGATGTTGCCCATTTTTATAGTGTTGATTCCAATACAATTAAATGTGCTCCTAAGCTAAGTTTGGAGCACATTTATCCCAATAACTTCCAAAAGATGAAAGTTCACTTAGCAGCTCAAGTTTTAAGTCGGACTGTAGTAGCCGGCATGCGAACTTTGCATAAGTCAGGGAAATTAGATAGTTCAAAAGCCCTAACATTCCTAAATACAACAGAATACTTAGAGTTTTTAATAACTTATTTGATATTTTCAATAGCCGCGCAGAAAGCACGGTTTTCGTATGTTCACAAGAACAATTAAATTTTTTAAGAGAAGCCTCGAAGCTTTTACGGACAATAAAAGTAACAGATTTGAAAGGGAATGACGTAACGAAAATGTTTATATTTTTTTACAGGATGGTTGACGAACATTTCCGCCTTAAAAAGTCTTTGGACATAGCTTCATCAAGAAGGTTTTCAGGGACTTAAAACTCGCAGGTTAACCCAGGACCATTTAGAACACGTTTTTGGACAAATACGTAAAGGTTCAGGTTCACATACAGCAAACAGTTCCTTAATTGTCGCCTAGTTAAACCACCTCAGGGCTTTGTAGACTATTATAAAGCATTGGAGAGTAAATTTATAGATTTGTTCGACAAAAATTGCAATCGACATGGTCTTCGTCAAATAATTTTCGACGAACTTCTCCAAGAACGCCCCTTTCTTTGTTGTTCCAAAGTAAAACATGAGGATGTTTTAAATCTATACGTTAGAATTAGAATTTATTTCATAATAAAATATTTCAATCGTAGGATAAAAGATCCCAATTTTATACAGAAGTATTTATGTGTAGCTCATCGGTAGGTTTTTAATAATAGTCAAACCATTTACCTGATCTCATACTTAATTTAGTTTAACACATTTCGGAAATTGTATATCTTTTTTATTTATTACACTTCTAACAACGTAATACTACTAACACAAAAATTTACATGGTTTATGAATTTTTAATTATTTTATTTTGCACTTACACCGACATCCATACAACATTGCTAATTATTTACTACCATTAACATGCACTTTAACTTATTTGAATTACAAAATCATTTTTCATTTTCTTATTATATTGATGAATGTACATATATATATGCATACATAACATAAAATCACCACACAATAACACGTCATACAGATACACTTCATAAACAAAATATGGTTTGTAAGGGTGCTTTTTTGTTTACTTATATCACATATATATTTGTATTTATGGAATAAATGTTTTCTTTTTATTTAAAACAAATTTGTTAATTTGCATAGCACCCATTATGAAAATTGTTGTATTTTTATATATCATTCTATGTTCATTGTATTTATTTAGCAAATCCTTGTTTTTGTAAGACTGTAAGATGAACGCTTCAACGCTATCGAAAATTTTTATGGAAAAAACAATTTCATATAAATTATCGAACATCTGAAACATCTTGCAAAAAGAGGGTAAAATTATGCAGTGGTGACTGCATACATTTTTGGCATTTAGAAATAATCAGTATATACAATTACTGAATTTCAGGAGCAAGTGCAGCGAAAATAAAATGCATTTGCATTTCTAGCTTCTCCTTACTCAAGACCATCATGCGTGGTGAATAGCCACATCCTACTCGAGGTGATGCTGTAGTTAACAGAACATGATGGATCTAGACCAGAGAAGGTCGATAAATAATCATTATTTCAAACGTTTTTAGTACTGTTGCTTTTATTGTGATTTGTTTCTTTACAGACAAAAACTAAGTCCATGTTTACATTGCTTTGGATGTGCTGATAAAATTCGGAAAGGTGGTATATGGGAAAAAACATACGCAATCTGGTAAGTCTTATAAAATAATATGTATTAATTATAGTACTAATTTCTGTTTATTTGTTAGATGCCAGACACTAAAGGCTTGACTCGTTTGGATTATGAAACGTTTTGTCTTCTTTTTATATTAACGGCCCTTCTTAGGGCCACAAATATTTAAAAAAAGAGATTTTGTTTCCTATTCAAAAGTCTTTTATAGAGCCAATATTAAATGTATAACTAGTTGCCCATATTTGTTTAAAGTAAAGTAGCTCAACATTGTGCAGTCTTGTCTTGCTTAAACTACTACAACAAACACCACAAACATCAACACCAAACATAAAATTAAAAGTGCTGTCTATTCACTGTTGCCTTCTGAATTGGCGACCAAATACATCAGAAACGAATTCGGCTTCACTACATCAAAGGCCCTTCTTAGGGCCAAAAAGTTTTAAAAAAAGAGATTGATTTTTCTTCACAAATTGCAGTATTTTTTGATTTCATTTTTTATTTTGTATGTGTTTTATTAATCTAGCCATTATTTTATATTAACGATTGTTTAAAGATTATTTCCCATTATCTTTTATACTTAATACATATACGTGTGGATTGTTTGTTAACAATCTACTAGGCATTTTGGAAGCAAACGTTTGTTTCATGTACATCAGACGGCTTATAGCTTTTTGTATCAAAGGTCCTCTTATGGGCCTCAAATATTTTAAAGAAAAAGATTTTATTTCTTATATTAGGATTAAGATTTATTATAAAATATTTATAAATAATTTTTTTAATAAATAGTGACTATTTATTTATTTATTTATTTGTTATTAGTCATAGCACAACAAGATAATAATCTTATAAATGAAAGTGCTATGGGAGTACATCAAAGAAAGAAAATAATGACAAATCATTGATTATATATGTAATGAAATGTTTGAAATAATGTAGAAATAAAAATGAATAAGAACGTGTTAAAATAACGGGATATAGCAATCTATATAAAAAAGGATAAAAAATGAATATATGTAAAAAATAAATTAGGAAAACTACAAAGAACAATATATAGAAATATAAAGAAATATACAAACAAAGTAAAAATATATTCATATACTAAGATACAATGAAATTTAAAGATATATTAATTAAAGAAATGAAAAATTAAAAACAATCATTAATAGAAATAGAGAGAAAAACATTCACAAAAAAATCAAGATATGCTAAAAACTACTTGAACAGATTGTATAACTCCTTTTTGAACTTAACTGCATTGCCTATATTCTGAATATAATTAGGTAAAGTATTCCAAAGACTGATGGTGTATATAAAAAACTGGCGTTGTGACAAAAGAGTTCTATGTCTGTGTTGGATAATCTTCATACCTCGGTTGGATCTATCATTAGTTAATTTGTCATACAAAGCATATGAATTATATAGATTTATATATAAATATTGTCTGTTGGCAAGTGACTGATGTTAGATGATAAGAATAAAGGAATGTGTTGTTTGTTAATAAATTGAGTGGTGAATAGTATTATTGATGGAAAATATGAGTATAATGTTTTATATATTTTGGTAGAAATTGATGATATTTTAGTAGAAATTGATGATATTTTGGTAGAATAATAGAATAATTTTGCACATAATACGGATTCTTGGTTGAAAGGAGACGTACCATTTTATTAGGGAAACGTAATTGGGAACTATTGCGTTTGGTGACACCTTTCAACGATCGTCACTAACTTAGTATTTAACCAATTTAGAGCTATATTCACAAATTCCTGAAACAAAAACTCATGAATATATAATTTGTTATATTTTTCTTTTTACTTACCTTATGCACATGGAACTTTTTTCAGTGTGAAGGGAAATTGCTAAGAGTTCGAATAATAATGAAAAAATTACCAAATTTTAACTTTTTTATTCAAGAAATTAATAAATACTGGTAATATACACAAATTTCTGCAAGAAAAATTATTTATGAGGAATATGTCTTTTTTATCTTGATATTTTCAGATTCTTACTTACATCTTGCACAAGAAACTATATTCATTGTGACCGAAAATCACCCACATTTCGATTAATATTTAAATATTTAAGAATCTTTAAACTTTCCATTCAAGAAATTAAAAAATATTCCAAATTTTCCCTTTTTTAGCACAAAATAATTGTTTATTTACATTTAGTTTTTCTATTTTAACCGCCAGTTTTCACTCTGTATATCTGTTGCTTCTAATACATTCGATTCGCATACCATTATAACATTTTTTTCTCCCTCTAAATTTACCTATGCTTTTATGTTATGAGGGTTTTTCATCTGTCAAAGCTTTCGTATCTGTATTGCCTGTGATACAAAAGGTATTTCTTCGGCGACTTCCTCTCACCAGATTTCTGGCAAAAACTCTGAGAGTAATTAAAATTGCCATGAAGAGTTTCTTAAAAATTTGTCGTTCGGAGTCGACTTTAAATAGTATGTCCCGTCAGTCATGTATACAATTAACACACACAACATAAGTGGTGTGAGAAACGAGGTCGTAATCCTGACTGAAGGGTTGTAATGACCAATTATGTATGTATAAGTATATTAGAAAAATTAAAAAAATCTTTTAAATTAAAAGCATTTCAATACTTTGCAATCTTTTATATGCCGAGGCAAGTTATTATATTTCAGGCTACCAGCGTATTCAATTTTTTGCTTTGTGATTTCTAAGCGACATCTCACAGCACGAAGATTATGGCTATTCCGAGTGTTGAAAACAGTCTGGTTTCTTGAAAAGCATATCGTATGGTGACCAATTCCATGTAGGGCGTTATAAACATAAATTAAAGTTTTCATTTTATAAACAGATGTCACGTAAAAATGTAAGAAAATCCTTTTTTTTACAGATTCTTACGTTCCGCGGCTTTAAGCCCCAGTTATGCTACCGTAACGGAATGTAACCGCAACAGTAAGAAACAGCTGATCGTTTTTGTTATGTATAAAGCAATACGAATGATTATAGAAATGTAATGTAACGTAACCGGAACGTAAGAATCTGTAAAAAATAGAATTTTCTTACATTTTTACGTGACATCTGTTTAGCAGTGTTAACATGTCAATATTAAAAACCACCAAAACTGGAAATTGAAATTATATACAGAAATTACATTTTGTACGTATGTTATGTTCGCCTGTATGTGGAATTCTCTTCAAATAAAACTTCACATATTTTAAAAATACAAATTAAAATTTATTTCAATATTAACTTTTACAATTTAAAATAAAAATAAACACTATTTTATTGTTACATTATGTAAATAGTGTTTATTTTTATTTTATATTAGAAAAATATAGTTATCGACTTTTAACTAATTAAAGCGTTCGAAAAGCATTTCAGTTTTATTAGAGAAGATAACTACATTTTAACGTTCGTACAAATTTGGTTTCCGAAATGCCTGACCTGTTGCTGTATAATGAACTATTTCACTTTCTTGTCTATTTAAATGGAAAATACAATCAAAAGCATTCAATTATGTGTTTGTGTTCAACAAACAAACACAAACTAAATTGAGTGCTTTTGTATGAGTGAAAGTGAAATTCTTTGCCTTACATAAACAGTACATAAAACTTTTAACAAGTATAATAAATATAATAAATATAAAATCGTTGAAATGAACCTAAAAATTCTGTAGTGATAACACTGGTTAACAGCTGAGTTAAAGAAAAACAAAAGACGCCATATTGAAAGTGATAAAAAGAGTGAAAACGAAGTTTTTGTCTACTGAACGTAAATGGCATTTAAGTGAAGGAGAACCAATCTAGTTTAAATATTGAATATAGTCAATATAATATATTTGTTCAATTCTGCGTCCAATTTTATATTGAATCGATTTCACAAATTTTAAAATGTTCTGATTTTGGCGATAAACTTTTAGAAGGACTAAACTCCATTGAACCAAGCGTAACTTTAAACAAAAAAAAAAATGATTCAATTTTACAATTAGCCAAACTTTTTCCAAATTTATTAAATGGTAAAGACAAGAACTTGATAATGAAGTTCGAGAATTACGTAATATGAAATTCACTGAACTCGAAACATTGGCGTTTTGGAAAAATGTTTCTAATTTAAACAGAGTCAATAATGCAAAGGCCTGCCCAATTTTAATACAATTTGTTTCGAGTATAATGGCACTACCACATTCGTCGGCCAACGTTGAAAGAATTTTTAATATTGTAAATTTAAATAAAACAAAAACCAGAAATGCTTTGGATTCTTCAACATTATAAGGAATATTGTTTTCAAAAGATTATCCTAAGTTAAATAATTCTCAGTGTTTTAATATAGCAATTAAAAATGACTTATTAAAAATTTCACACAGAAATGTACCACACATAAAGTCACATAATACCAAAAGTAAATTAATTATTTTTTATTAAATAATAACTTTATTTACATGTAACTAAAATAAAAATATTTAAAAGTTAATAATTTTTTTGTATTTTTGTATTGACGATTTTTTTAAATTAACGATTTCTCCAAAAAAGTTGGCAGCACTGGTTGTGAAGAAGAAAAGAACATATGTTTAATGCAATGCAGGTAGCGAAAATCAAAAGTATTTTGATATTCTTTAAACTCTTCTCAGTCTACACGTGTGAGTACAGTTTATCAGCACATTAACAAAAAACTATTTTGCATTTATATTTAAAAATGTAAAACTTGAAAGCAGTTTACGAAGCGCACCCGAATTATATGGATGTGTTTTTTTTTACTCTGCACGCGCCAGGTTAAAAAAGTATTAAAATTAAAAGAAAAGACGCCTTTCAGATTTTAAAACTTTAATTTAATAAAATCACTGGCGTGGAGCATCCTCGGATTCGAAAAAACTTTAAAGTGATTAAAATCAAAAAGTAAAACAATCTTATAACAAAATTGTATAAAAAGAAATACGCAAACTTAAACTAAGTCAACTGAATAAAAATAAAATACCAGTATGAAAATAAAATATAAAAAAGAAAATTTAAAATAAGCATAACAACGAAATAAACAACAATACGAAAAATTCGAAAACCACAAAAAAATACAAACATTAGAATGCAAAATAACTACAATCAAACGGTATACAATATATTTGTGGCACTATATGATAAAAGCTTAAGTCGAAATTTCGTGTTTAGAGATATTTAGGGGTTTTGTCTAAAATAAATTGTGGTTGTAAAATATAAATGCGTATAGTTTTATTAATAATGACATTTTATACATGAAATTTATCGTGAAACTTTAGGCTTTACTCTCAGAGAAATAAATTCATTACTCTGCATTACCCCAGTCTGCAATTGGATTGTTTTTTTACAAAATTACCAAAATTGTATGACGGCGATAAACTGATTCATCAATTTGGTGCATCAAAAGGGACTAAAAAAAAACTCATTTAAAGAACAAAAAAGTGGGAAAATGTACGGAATCAGATTAAACATGTTGCGACTCATTTTGTAAAAATTCACATCATATTTTTTCTCTGTCGTTACTTAAGCCGAAAGTTCATACCATTGAAGCCTTTCATACTGCTTAGTAGCACTATACAATGTAATTTTTGTGTAAAACTATTAATAAATAATAAAAACAATTAATAACAATAACAATTTTTAACTTTTTCTTTCAAGAAATTAAAAAATATTGGCAACTTTCAGCAAGAAAAATTTTTTATGAGCAGTACGTCTTATTTTGATTGTAATATTTACCTTCTTAATTACCTCTTGCACAAGAAACTATATTCATTGTGACCGAAAACCACACACATTTCGATTAATATTTAAATATATAAAAATCTTTAAACTTCATTGAAGAAATTAAAGAATATTCCTAATTTTCCCTTTTTTAACACAAAATAAATGTTTATTTACATTTAGTTTTGCTACTTTAACCGCCAGTTTTCACTCTATATCTGTTGCTTCTAACACATTTGATTCGTAAAACATTATAACATTGTTTTCTGCCTAAAATTGGCATATGCTTTTATGTTATGAAGGTTTTTCATCATTCAAAAGTTTCGTATCTGCATGCCTGTGGTATGACTTTCGGCTTAAATAATGAAATACTAAACTAAACTAAAAAACTACTTTGTTCATATAGGGGTTGTTTTTTTCTTTGTGATTTTTGTTGTAACGAAAACTCAATACGATTATGATTTTTGTATTTTAGTTTTTTACTTTTCATTGCAGTAAACAATCAATTGCTATTGTGATCGCAAAGGATTAACAGTGTGCCAAGTGTTTTGAGCAGAAAGTGATAAGAATTATAAGAAAGAAAAAAGAAGCAATTTACTGTAAAACCATGTATAGAAAAATAAAAAAAGAAACATTAAAAGAAAGACAAGTTTGTTTAGAAAAACTATAATTTTTAATTAAAACGGATATTTGTTAACGTGGAAAGAAAAAGAAAACTAACTAAACACTGGACAAATAAATTAAATACAAATGACAATAAAGTGTTTGAGTTTTTTTATTTAAGCAAATAAAAAGAAACGATAATAAAGTGACCCGAGTGTTTCAAAGAAAGGCAAACAAACCTATGTCGGTAATATTTGTTGTGCTTAGCACAGCAACACATTAAAACTGAACGTTCAAACTGCATTGTATTGTTGTTGTGAAGCAGAAACGAACATATGATTTATGCAACGCATGTAGTGAAAATCAAAAGTATTTTGATATTCTTCAAACTCTTCCCAGGCTATACGCATGAATACAGTTTACGAACACATTAACAAAAATGGCGATTTTGATACATTGTTTGATGTGTGGCCGGGCAACTTAAGAAAGAAAAATATAGAGTAAGCAAAACAGAAACACACAGAAAGTTCAGTAACATTAACAACAGTTATAATTACAACAACTGCAATACTGGGAAAATAAATGAAAGACGAGCAAAAATCTTCAGAACAAATTTTTTTGTTAAAATAACTAAAAAAAATAAGTACAATTTTGAAAAGGCAGAGAAATTGTAATGGTGCGGTTGGAATGAAAAGAAGAAAAGTAGAGTGATGAAGAAAATAAAAAGTGCAATTTATTCAAAAATAAAAATATAAAAATGGAAGTATTAAAGCAACAAGAACGAACTCCAGAACATTTTTGTAGAACGTTTATTTTTAAAGCCAAATAGGCATAAAATAAAAATGTGTTCTTAAGTGTTACTAAGACGAAGAGAAAAAACTAAAAACAATAATGAACACCAGATTACCTATAAAATTGCTTTTATTATTCACTTATTTTATTAATAAATGTTTGACAAAAGTACAGCTTTGAAAAGAAAAATTAACTCTAAAAGTATTATCAGAACGAAGAAGAGTAAAAAACCGGCATATTAAAAATAACTAACAAATATAAGAACTTTTATGAAAATAAAACAAATTAAAGAAAACAAAAAGAAGCCATATCTGCAATAGAGACGAAACGAGAAATCAGCGAGTGCCAGGTCTAAGCTACTTATTTGGAATCACGTTCGAGTATGGTAAATAGGAATAAGGAAAATTAATAAAAATATATTTTTATTTAAATTAAATATAGTATATATAGTTCTATGCTATAATATAATAATAAATAATAATAAATTATATAAGAAAAAAATCTTTGGAAATTTCATACTTATTTTATTATAGTTACTAAAAAATAATATTTATATAAAATTTCTAATATATATAGTATACCAGCATAAAAAATTTCATTACATATCATAATAATTATTAATTATTTTTTCTTCTGATGTTGCTTTGTTTTTTTCCGTATGAATCGGTTTATTTTAATATTACACTTCTTTCGAAATTCTATTGACTAAGAGAAGAAAAGAACAATAGGAACAAACCTTGTATTTTACGGAAAGTTATCAATAATACTACAGTAGTTTTGACTTACCTGCACAACTAACTTTTGCAAAAATTATTGTGCAGATAAGCCAAAAATGCAGCTAAATTACCTGTTGTTATTTTAAGAACCTTTTATTAAGATTTAGTAAAAAATATACATACAAGATATGTAAAAATACGTTATTCACAGAGTTGGAATATATAGTAATAATAAACAGTGGTGTTACAAAAAAGAAATTTCATGTTTACAGAGTTCACAAAGACCAATTTCATTATTCTAACACCCCTTCTCAATATTAAAAATATTGCATACTAAATAATTTAACTTTCAAAAAAAACTTCACAAATTTCAATTAAATTAAACCGATTGAATCTACAAAATTCATTAATTTAACTCTCCGGAGAGGCTTGGTTAAAATATCAGCTAACGTAAAATTTGTAGGGCAATAAATAAATGAAATTTTTCCAGATCTATATAGATCGCGAATAAACTAATACTTAACATCAATATGTTTGCGCCTTGGCGCAACTTTCCCATCCTCAAGCATCTTCAGACAGCTTTGATTATCTTTACCAATTATAGGCCTCAATATCTCTATACCGAATTCTCCAAGTAATTGGGTAATCCATAACAGTTCCTGGGATGCTTCAGCAAGATCCCCAAACTCGGCCTCTGTGGATGACAAAGTTACATTTGTCTGCCTTCTACTTGCATAGCTAATAACGGCATCGTCAAGTTTAAAGATAAAACCACTTATCGATTTTCGACTATTCATGTCACCTGCCCAGTCAGCATCAGCAAACCCTTTGAGCTGTAAAATGGACTTAGGGCCCACATAATTTTAAACTCTTAGTGCCTCTCAGGTATTTAAAAACTCTCTTAACCTCTGTGCAGTCCTAGACAGTTGGGCCACATATCTTTCTGGATAATACAGATACGGCTAGAGCAATATCACGTCGATTGTTGTTTGATATATACAGTAATGAATCAATCAATAATTGAAACTTATTATTGTCTTCCAGTAAATTCGTTGAATTGTGCTTTAAATAACCAGGAGATAGGTGAAGTTTTTGCGTCTTCAAGATTGAATTCTTTCAATACTCTGTCAATGTACTCTTCTTGAGACAGATAATATAAACCAGAATCGAAGCTAAATTGTATTCCCAAATAAAGTTTTAGATCACCAAACTCTGTTATTTCAAAATGTAATTTAAGGGTCTTTGCAACGTTTTGGATTTGGTCATTCGATTTTGAAAGAACAATGATGTCATCGACATAAATTAGTACAAATGTTGTTGAATCACCTTCACCCTTTGTATAAAGACAGAGTTCCACCTTTCCCCTTCTGAATCCCGAATTCACCAAAATTCTATTTATTCGAAGATTCAACATCGTGCCGATTGCTTCAGGCCATACAAACTGTGAATCAACTTACAGACCAAACCCACTTCACCCGGCATAACAAAACCTTCCGGTTGTTTCATATAAATTTCAGAATTCAACTCACCGTATAAAAATGCCGTCTTTACATCAATATGACAAACTCTCATCTTCCTATTGCTCGCTATTGCCAATAAAGTTCGGAATGATGCTTGCTTTACTACGGGTGCAAAAATTTCATTATAATTTTCCACGTACTTCTGCGAGAACCCTTTCGCAACCGGTCTTGCCCTGTACTTTTTCACACCATCAGCGGTTTGTTTTGTCTTAAAGACCAATTTGCAGCCGATTGCTTTACAACCTTCGGGTAGCTCTACCAAGTCCCAGGTTCGGTTATTTTCAAGTGCTTCCATTTCTTCTTTTACAGCGTTTAACCACTTTTTGTTGTCAGATCCTGATACAGCTTCATTATAAGCACAAAACACAATTATAAGTTACAGGGTCTTCATTGAAGCAGACTTTGTATCCGTATTTTTTAGGAGAGTGATAAACTCAGGCTTATATTTAGGTGAAACAATAAAAGTTTATCTTATTTAATAAATTTTATTTAATAGCTAATTTGTATACTTCTACTTTGATTTACAAAACGGGAATGAATTTTGGTATTTAAAATATTAATTAAGAACACAGCAAAAGGTTTACAGTTATTCTTTTGCTGTTGTTGTTGTCATTTAATATATAAAAATAACTTGTTTTAATGGAGTGCTATCTAATGAGTGATATCTAAAACTTTACTTAATTGAGTGATACCTAAAAGTAATTATTCCTTTATAAGTAAATACCGTACAAAAACAAACAAAAAATAATATCAGTTTTAAATTCAGGTTCCGATGAGATCTAAAAAAATAATACATTTTACTTTATATATATTTAAAAGCTGTAAATATATCAGTACTTTTTCACATATATAGATCACATTTTTCTTTTTTTTTCCTTTAGCTCAATAGCTAATATTTCAGTCTTTAATTTCACAGACTCTATCTCCAACTTATGTTTTTCATTTGCTCTACGATTTTCACCTTCATAAAACCTGTGGCAATTTAAGTAATCTAACTTTTTCTTCTTCCATTGATGTTTTTTATCCTTATGAGAAATAAATAATTCGTTAGAAAATGTTCGTTTAACTGCAGAATAATTAAATTTTACTCCGCTTGAAGATGGTTTGATAGCGGGTTTGTTTTTTAATTCAGGAAGTTCCTTGCATTCCGACATCCTGCTCACTTCGAGTTCGTCAGGAAAATCATCTTCCAGGATAGAATTGTTGTTCACAGTATCCATATTGTCAAGAAATTCTTCTTCCATTTTTTCATTATAAATATTATTATTCGCTATTAAAAAATCACAATAAAATAAAAAATTATATTAAATAAGTTACACATTTTCTTACCGTCATTATCGAATGGATTGTACAATCCTATTGCACTGTTTCCAACCACAGATAATATTTTTTTTTGAGACTGCAGATACTGATGTATTGGAAGGTGTACCGCCACCAGTACGGTATGTCAGACGCTTTTCAGTGACCAGCTCCATTTTAGACTTTCGGTTCATATTGTCGTACTTGTCCCTTAATGTTTTCCAGGGACGGTGTGTTCCACTCTGGCTCTTAAAGGATTCTTCCAACTTCATCCATGCTTCATTTTTTATTTTCCAATTGACTGCGTCCGATTTTTTGTTTTCCAATATATGTTTTTGACTTATAACCAAATCTACAAGCAGCAGTTCCTCTTCAGTGGTAAAATTTTTCCCACGTTGCTTTTTATCCGTCATCGTTTAAGATTTTATTTATTTTTCAAAATATTTGTTTTCTTAATTTTATTTTGTGTTATTTTTTTCACTATTGGAAAACAGCTGATTTATGTTGTCCTTGAAGACATGGTTCCCAACTTTCATAACAATTTTGAGAGGTATTGCCAAATGAAAATAATGTTTTTGTCGGTATATTGAGAAAACCAAAATTGTTAACGGACAGTTTATCAGTCTAATAAATTTATGTCAACATTTAGTAACTGGCAGTTTGTCGACACATTGAGAAAACGGGCCTTAGCCTTGGGTTCATCAGGTGAATTGCATATATTCTTGTTGTTGACTTCAGTGGACATAGTTATTTCTGGATCCGGATTTGTAGGTAGTAATGCAAGACGATTTATAGGACGTTTTTATTTCTGCAACTCTTGCTGCACCGACATCACCAGTATAAACCTTAATAATTCTAAATTAAAATAAATTCCAATGGCGGTTTCATAACGGGTGTACTGTCTTCCTTGATAATAACCATGTCCCAAATTTTGAGGTTGCTAAACTGTTTTTGCCATTTACCTCGTTGTTGTAGTTCGTTTAAGTATTCCGTGCACTGTCTGTTCCAAAAAGCCTGCTTAAGGTGGGATATCAATATCCAATGGGATAGAGTTGCCATATTTTGCACTTTTGCCTTGTTGTCTACTTGAGATGTGAGAGCTTCACCAACAAGGAAATGATCCGGTGTTAATGCTTCAACATCATTTGGGTCATCTTTCATGGGCGTTATAGGGCGAGAGTTTAGTATAGCCTCAATTTCCACCATGATTGTCTTTAATTCTTCTTGAGTTAAAGATGCATTTGCGACGCTCCGGACCAAAAGATGTTTTACCGATTTTACGGCTTCCTCCCATAAGCCTCCAAAATGTGGTGCTCTAGGTGGAATAAAATTGAACTGTATTCCCCTTGAGCTAGAAGCGGAAATAATTGACTCTTGCGCCTTACAGGAATAAATGCTATCAGATAGCTCTGCTAGCTGATTTTTTGCTAGAACAAAATTGGTGGCGTTATCACAATAAATATTTTGGCATCGTCCCCGACGGCCAATAAATCGTTTTAGGGCACCAATAAAAGCATCTGTTGATAAATCCGATACCAATTCAAGATGAACTGCCTTTGTAGAAAAACAGCAGAATACAGCTATATATGCTTTCGTAGGTCATTTGCCTCTAATCCTGTAATGAATCCAAAAGGGTCCACAATAATCTACACCAGTGTTGATAAACTGCCGCGCTGGTGTAACTCTAGTATGAGGTAGATTGCCCATAATTTGTTGGCATAATTGTGGTCGTGCCTTGATACATCTTATGCATTTTTGGACTACGGACCGCGCCATTTGTTTCCCTTTTATTGGCCAAAATCTTTGTATGATTATATTCAAGAGTGCTTGGGGTCCACAATGGTTATTTTCTTCATAAATCATCGTAAATAAAAGTTTTGTAAGGGGATTAATGCCTTACATTTTGGACGATCTTCGTTTTTCATTCGGGTGTTTCTCATGAATCTAAGAATGTACCCTACGATCCTTTGAAGGGTTCTGAAAGAGTTCTTGTGTGGTATATTATAAATGTAGTCATCGTTGGAGGTAGTGGCTGCTGAAGTTACAGTTGTTTTTTTTCTCGATGTTATTAGAGACGAGTCGTTGTGAAAATGTAGGTGGCAATATTTCTTCTCTTCCATGCAGAAACAATGGGTCATAGAACCATAAAGCGCATTTAGAAAGTTTTGTTGCCGGTGGCCCTCTGGAAAGTAAATCTGCCGGAGTTTCCTTGGATCTGACATGGCGCCATTGTTCGGGCAATGTCAATGACTGGATTTTTGAGACTCGATTAGTTACAAAAGTATGATAGAGCGAGGATTGGGTGTTTATCCAAGACAGTACTATTTCGGAGTCTGTCCATAAATATACAGCTTGATTTTTAATCTGAAGATCAGTTTTGACTCAATGCACAAGTTGGGCAGCCGTAACGGCAGCACATAATTCTAAACGAGGCAGTGTCTGTTGTTTAAGGGGTGCAACGCGTGTCTTGAAGCAGAGTAATTGTACAATCATTCTTCTATCCTTAAGAGTTACGCGGATGTAAGCAACTGTTCCATAGGCCTTTCCAGAAGCATCTGCGAATATATGCAGTTGTGTTTGAGCTGGGATTTCTCCCTTGAAAATGTGTCGTGATATTTTGAGATTGTTCAGGCTGTGTAACTCATTCCTGAATCAAGTCCAAGGTTCATGAAGGTCCTCAGGCAATGGTTCATCCCAGTCCAGTTTGAATTGCCATAGTTGTTGGATGAACATTTTTGCCCTGACCACTACAGGTGCTAGCAGGCCAAGAGGATCGAACAATCTTGCCAAATCTGAGGTTACAGAACGCTTTGAGACAGTAGTTGGAGGATTGATTTTTACCTTGACTCAAAACTTGTCTGTCTTGGGTACCCATAATAATCCTAACGTTTTTATTGTATTGGTGCTGTTACTGTTGAAATCTAAATCCACCACTTGATCATCAAGTGGAATATGCTTTAGTAATGAAGGGTGATTTGCGCACCATTTTTTCAGATTAAAGCCATGTCTTTTTAATTTTTTTTTCATATATTATTTATTGAATCTTTCCTTTCAGAATTTACAATAAGTATTCAAATCTTAACCTAAAATAATACAATAATAAAAGTTGTTATTGCCACTGCAACGTACAACTAAAAGTGCACATCAAAAGTAAATTTATCTGATCAGATCATTTGTTTGAACCCTTTTGAGACGTCTGTGACCCTCGAATACAAGTAAGTCTCTTACAAGACGGTTGGGATGTTCTGTAATCCTAGAGATGTAATTGACACTTGTTATTTTTATTTCCTCTCGAACTAAGGGCACCTTCAGATCTTTGTGGATGTTACTGTTTCTCATATACCAAGGAGTACCTGTTATTATTCTAAGAAGTCTAGATTGCCCTCTTTGAAGCTTCTCCACATTGGATGGTGAGGCTGCTCCCACAGTTGGATGCCATAAAGCCAAATAGGTTTCAATACTGACTTATACAAAAGCAGTTTTAGTTCTAAATCAAGGGTTGACTTAGGTCCAATAAGCCAGTAAAGCTGTGCTGTTCTGAGTTTGATCTGGGTAATTTTGGCAGCTATATGGTGAGCCCAGATAAAGTGACGGTCGAGATGGATGCCTAGATATTTTACACTACTATATTCTGGTACTGTCACACCATTAATCTTGATGGGCGGACAATTTCCCCTTCTCAGTGTAAACGTGATGTGCATGCATTTAGAAACATTGACTTTTATCTTCCATTTCAGCATCCAATTTTCCAAATCACTAACATGAGATTGAAGTCTTTGTGACGCAACTGTAGAATCTCTATGAATACTTAAAAACGCCGTATCATCCGCAAAAGTAGACGTGTGAGCCACTAAACTTGTAGGCATATCTGCAGTGAACAATAAGTAAAGGAATGGCCCTAGAATACTTCCTTGTGGTACGCCAGCAGATATCTTTATGCGGGAAGAGGTGACATCTTTTGATTTTATTTGGAAATATCTATCCCATAAGTAACTTTTTAGCAATTTATGCACATCCTTTGGTAAAAACTGCGTGATCTTAAAAAGAAGTCCTTCGTGCCAGACCTTATCGAAGGCTTGAGATATATCAATAAATAGCGCAGAGCAGTACTGCTTGTTTTCAAAAGCACGTCTAATTAAATTGGTAATTCTGTGCACTTGCTGAATCGTGCTATGTTTTCGCCTAAAACCAAACTGATGCTCGGGGACTATGGCATTGGCATCAATATGTGGTATTAAACTATTAAGCAGCATTTTTTCGAACATCTTAGAAAGTATTGGGAGTAAACTTATTGGACGATATGATGATACTTGCGTTATGTCCTTGCCTGGTTTAGGTATCATCACTAAATCAGATAATTTCCAAGATGCAGGAAAGTAGCCTATTCGCAACATAGAGTTAAAGATAAACAATATAAAACGCACGGCCGATGTAGGCAAATTTTTAATCATTGTCGCAGTTATTTTGTCACAACCAGGTGATTTGTTCGGCTTTAGGCTCTGGATGACGGCAATCACTGCAGACAGCCGGAACTTGATCGTCGATTGTAACTGAATTGTTTGGTATAAAAACATTATCTAAGTAGTTGGCAAAAGCGTCCACTTTCTGTTCTGCGCTTTTTGCCCAATCACCGTGCTGTAGTCGTAAAGGGGATTCATGCAAAGTAGGTCTCCTCATTTTCCTTACTGCCTTCCATAAACTGTACTCCGAGTCTTTCGTTGCGTCCAAATTTTGCAAGTATTTTTGCAGGTTCGACTCTTTGTCCTTCTGCAAAGCGTCACGCAGAAGTCTTTGGCACTGATTAAGTTGAAACTTTAGACCTGGAGAACGATATTCTTGCCATTGGCGTCTTAAATTCCTTTTTTGGCGTAACAGTGCTTCTATGTTATTAGAGCAGGGAAATTTTCGTTTTCTTACCAAAGGGGTAGAGGATGTAGATACCCTAGCAGCTTCACTTAAGATGTTAGTAAACTGGCGGACGCCGGATTCAATTTCCTGTTCGCACTTCAAAGAGATATTTGATGGCAGGCGCGAGCTTACGAACATTTTGTATTTCCGCCAATTTGTCCTCGTCTGAAGATAATTTTGCTCCAGTAGGTTTGTATCAGACACAAATGTTAGGATGGTTGGTGAGTGATCAGAAGACAGATCCAATGACGGGTGCATACGAAGATTTTCACGTCTAATATTTCTTACTACGCGGCAGACGAGGCAACCATTCTGTTCGAAGATACTGCGTCCAATAGCTGTCTTCCTCTCGGAGTAATGACACGTGATCCCCAGAATGTGTGTTTTGCATTATAATCACCTGCTGCAATAAATTTCGGACCCAGCGTGTTGAAGTAATCGAGGAAATGTTGTGTCTTGGAGGACAATAAAGTGCTGATATTGTAACACCAAAGTAGGATAAATTAATTGATGTTGCTTGAATGTAATCTTGGGTGAATTCTGGCAATGAAAAGTGCCTAATATCCTTGTGAACAAGAATAGCTGCCCCTCCGCATGCCCTACCACTAGGGTGTTTTGCGTCATATGTGTAGTAGTCATTAATTCTAAAGCAGTTTTTGTCCGAGAAGTGTGTTTCCGATATTAGCATGACATCAATTTGGTAAGTATATAAGAAGTTTTGTACTTCGTTTTTATGATGGCTTAAGCCGTTCGCGTTCCAAAAGCACATTTTTAGGGTGTTCATGTCTTATTTACTAAAATCTGCATAAGCATATTTTGGTTTTGTAGCAGCTGTTGCAACATGTTCTGCATGTTAGTCATAAAATTACTCATTGTTTGGATTAGAGTATCAATTGAATTTTGGGAATTCGAATATGCAGTTGGAATCCCTTCTTTTAGAGCGGCATCATATGAAAAAGCATCTGGAAATTTACTTGTGGTTTGGACAGCATTTTTGGAGTTTGCCTGTTGTGGAATGGTTGGCTGAGGTAAACTTGGGAAGTTTGATTCACGGTACTGATTATATATATATTTGACCACCGCTTTATTTTTGAGTTCCAAGTATACTTTGCATCCTCGATAATTAGCCGTGTGGTTTTCACCGCAGTTACTGCATTTTTTACAGCTAACTTCAGTTTTCGGGTGGGGACATTCACTGCTTCCGTGTACGTCTCCGCACCTGACGCATACTGCCGGTAATTTGCAGAAAGATTTTGTGTGCCCAAATTCTTGGCAATTTTGACACTGAGGGGGGCCTTTATGTTTAATGGGTTCCTCTACATATATTCGACGGTTTAGAAGATACCATAATCCATGTATAGGATGATTGTCACTTTTTTTTCCTTATATTGTTCGAGTTAAATTCTATTTCGACTCTAAAAAGCGGTTGTGGAATTTTATTTTTATTTAAAATATTATATGAATTGGTTTGATATTTATATGAATTGAATTGACTTCATACCCTTCAGATTGAAGGGCATTCTTAATATCGCTAATAAGTACAGTACTGCCAATGCCTTTAATGATTACGTTTAAACCTTTTGCACTTTTGAGTTGATAAGTATAGTAGTTTTTCTTTTCAGTATCGAACTTGTTCACAATTGCTCTAAAACTCTTTTCATCTTTGGCTTGGATTTTGGTTTCCTGAATATTACCCTTTCGTAGAGAAACAACGTAGAAATTGTCTTTGCCAACAAGCTGTGTCAACTTGGTTACCAAGGCATTGGTAGTGGGCTATCGTAGGTACAGTGGTGGGGGTTTGAAGTTCTTTTTTGCAGGTGTATTGTCTTCCATCTCTTTTTCTGCAAGAATTGCAAAACGGTTTGCGTTGTCAGTGGCATTTTTTGCCTGTTTTGGATGTGGTTCCAACGTGGAGGCTGCTCTAGGTCTGGACTTACGTTTCGTTATTGTGATATAACGGTCCATACCTGTTAGGACTTTTTCACTGTTCTCAATTTTCGCTACACTTCTTTTAATTGTTGTAGTTTCCTTATTTACGTCCGGTGATTGCAAAATATCTTCAATGTTCTTATGATTACCCAAAAGAGTATGGTATGGGGTAGATTCGTATTTGGCCCAACACACTTATTTAAATTTTGACCACTCGCACTATTGCTGATTTTTTTTCACTTGTTGGTTCGCTAACGTAGAGTACCCGATTTGCAGGCTTCGCTGTCAAATAACGAGTCATCAATTTTTTATTTATATTAACTGTTGCACATCCTTTTGAAGTAATGATCACGTAAGTATTTCTATCATTAAAACTCAGTCTGCGTTCATTAGCACTTGCACTTGGCTCACTCATTAATTAGGTTAACGGCCTTTATATTTTTTTTACTTATTTGATTGTTGTCTGTCTTTATGTAGTTTTCTTTTCTTTTTTAAACTTTATTAAGTTTAAGTTGTTTTGTTTTTTATTATTTTTTTATTTTAGTTGTAATAAAACACCTATTCCAAATATTTTTTATAATTTGCCGACTGCACGTCCGTACACTTTAAGTGCCGCGAGCTAATGTATGTCTTTTTAAAATGATGATAAGTTCCTTCTGTATTTCCAATGCGATATTAAGGTTGTCGGCATCACCAAGACCATCATCTGCAATTTTTTGTAAACATTTAGTAGCAAGATAAGGTGCTGCTCGTGTGCCGGATCTTCTCTCCAAAAGATTTGCTGAAAATTTTAGTCATCTGGATGAATTAAAATCTGTCTATACATCTTTTCTACGTCGGTAGTAAAGACAAATTTCGGTAATCGGAAACGTAGTAGAATTGAAAATAATTCACTTTGAAGAGTTGGTCCAGTATACATAAGATCATTCAATGAATGACCCGATGATGTTTTTGCTGATGCATCGAAAACTACTCTGAGCTTTGTTGTGGTACTATCTGGTTTCAAGACACAGTGGTGAGGAATAAGATATTTGGGATCGGATATAGTATTAATATTAATCTTCTTCATATGTCCCAACTGTTCGCAATCTTGCATAAATTTTATGTACTGAGTTCGCACGTCTTCCTTATATAAAAGTCGACGTTCCAAAGCCAAGAATCTGTTGTCAGCCATTGGTTGAGACTCTCCTAACGCTGTTGGGTTTTCTCGAAACAGGAGACTGACTATAAAGCGACCACCTTCATTGATGAGTGTATGTTGAGTGAAATGAAATTCACATTGCTTTTCTGATGGTGACAGACCTTTTTCGCTGACTTCAATCTCGTCTAGTTTCCAAAGATTCTCTATAGCTTCTTCTAATGAGGTGTCATCAAATACTCCACATGTAAGTGAAGATGATGGTTTTGGGGATGGATTCTTTCCAATTGCGCCGCCCACAATCCAACCTAATACCGTATTTTGAAAGGTTGGTAGTTTGTCGGCCAGATGTATTGTTCCATGTTGAACTAATTTGTAATAGAATTCTGCTCCAAGCAGCAAATTTACCTTTTCCTGCTGATAAAAATGAGCATCAGCCAGCTGTATATTTTTTGGAATATCCCACGTTGAAGGGTCGATGTACTGGCTGGGTTGAGCAGGAATTGTGCTTGGTAGGACATAAGCGTATACATTCGCAGAGAAATTATGATCTATGGATTTCATATTGATATCAACACGATATTGAGATTTTCTTTGCCATTAAGACAAAGTGATACCGCCAATGGTGAGATGGATAATTTTTGACAAAGACGTTTTGATACAATGTTAACTTGGGATCCGGAATTTAACACTGCTCTAAATTCATCGGAGGCACCATTTGAGACTGTTATTATAACTTTTGCTGTTGCTGGCAGAACGTAACCTTTGCTCCCTACAGCGTCGTTAGTTTTTGTCGATGTAGCTGCTACGACCCTTGAAGGATTTAGAGTTGAGAAGCCTGGGCGGTCCGCAGAGGTGGTGTTCGGGGATATAGTCGCGTTGGCTATAGGTTGCTTTTGTTGAGTGCCTAATGGCCCTTTGCCTTTTTGAGATTTGTTCCCTTTTTGTAAGTGGAGTAACGTATTGTGTTTTTTGGGACACTTTCGGCAACTACCATGATTGCATGATTTTGAATCATGGTCATTTCCGAAGCAGTTGACACATAAGTTGTGTTGTTGGACCCAACGCAGTCGCTCTATTTCTGATAATTGAAGGAATTTGCTACAGTGGTATAATTTATGGTCACTGTGGTGGCATAATGCGCATTTGCCATTATTGTTGGATGTTATTAGTGCTGACACTGCTTTGTGTGCTGCTTTTTCTTTTGTGATTGCCTCCATTGATTGGAATTGACGCTCCAGAAATGATAAAAAAATCGGTTATGCCTCTTGGGTTAGGTAATGACTGCATGTATCGGATATGTGTGTTCCTGTCAAGTTTTTTAATCATTAGTTGTATGACTAACGCGTCCCATGAGGAAGTTGCAATTCCCAAATCGTGTAATGTCAATAGACACTCTTTTGTGGTGTCATGGAATTCTTTGATCGTATTCGATTAAATCGTTAGTGCAATTGGAAAATTTTTTAAGAGCCATCTTGAAATATTTATTTAAGGAGAGATGATAAAAGTTGGGAATAAAATTGGGCCAAAAAATGCCTGCCAGCGATTTAACAGCCAGGAATAAAGAAAAAAAATATTATTAATTAATTCCTAATTTCAAATTAATTTTTTAATTTTTTATTGAGCCCGTTGGTAACCCCTTTCTATCCTTTCGTTGTCTTCTCTAAACCGCTTTCAAGTTTGTTATTGTGTATAAATATTCAATATTTTGTTACAAATATTTTGTTACGTTTAGTAGTCAAAGTAGTCTTTGGACTACCATATTTAAATGTTTGTTATGTTCTTCTAAATTTTCAGAGTAAACTATTATAGCATCTATATAGACATGGCAAAATTTTCCTATATAGTCCCTTAAAATATTATCCATGGCGCTTTGGAAAATGCTTGGTGCATTTTTTAGTCCAAAAGGTAGTATAACAAATTCATATTTTCCATTATTTATGGAAAATGCAGTTTTCTCAATATTCTCCGGTTTCATTAAGATTTGATGGAAGCCGGATTCGAGATCAATGGTGGAAAAGTACTTTGTTTTTCCCAAATTAGACAGTATAGCATTACAATCCGGTATCGGATATTTATATGATATAATGTCTGCATTTAATTTTTTATAATCAATAACCATCCGCATTTTATTTGTCTCATCTTCATTAATTCCTTTTTTTGGCACTATCCATAATGGGGAGTTGTAAGGGCTTTTACTGGGACGTAAAATTCCGTTATTTAATAGCTTTTGTATTTCTTTATTTACGAATGAATTTTCTGAGAGAGGATAGGGATATTGCTAACTCCATATAGGAGTTTCAGCAATTGTACGTATCTCAGCTTTAATATCCGTTCTAAATGGTAAAATTGTATTAATTTTTGAATGTAAATTATCTATTTTTTTTACGAATTTCACATTCTAATCTATCAATTGTATTTTTCTCACAATTGAAAGTATCATCTTCATAAGGTTTGTACTCAAGATTATTTCCTGAGTCTGTAATTTTATTTATAGTATCTTCCTCATCTTCCTTTCTATTACTACTAGATACTAACGCAGATTTATTAAAATTTAAATATTTATCAAGTTTAATATTAGCTTTTTTCAAAAATTATATCCTATTAACAAATCAGATTCTAAGTTGGGAATTTCACTTATACCAAAAAGTCTTGCTTCATACAAATGGTCAATAATAGTGAATCCATTTATAGTTTTAATTCTCTTTTTAACTACTAATTTTTTCCTCTTAGTAAGGACATTTGGGCTACAATAACAACTAGTTCCCCGCTGTCAATTAAAATTCTGTAAGTTCTTGCGGATGCTCCTGTTCTGATGATATAGGGCAATCCGGGGTCACGTCTAAAAAAGCAGTTTCGTTTAAATTATCAATTCTTTGTGTCCTATTATTTGATTGAGAACAAAACTGTCCATTTGGTTGTTGTCTTTTAAAGCCATGATTAAATTGAGATCTTTGAAAAAATTTATTGGATTGTGGTCGTTGTTGCCATTGACCGAATTGTGGTCCTCGAGCGTAATTTTGAGTATGTCCATTTTGTGGAATTTTATTTGTGTTCACAGCAATATTTGCCGGACTACCGATTTCCATCGGCTCAGGCTTTGCATGACGTACGTCTTGATTATTTCGGTACTGAAAACTGTTGTTGTGATTTCTGGGAGGAAATCGTAAAACATTCTGGTTATTTTTTGGAATTTGGTTATTGAATTGATTTCCGTTAAATTGTACCGCAAAATTTGCCCTAATATGATTAGCTTCTAGTTCCTGAGCCTTGGCTAAGGCATTAGGTAAATCAGAAGGTGACAATGAAAATAAAATATTTGCCAATGGCGGGTTTAATACAGTAATAAAAACCCTAAGAGCATATTGACCGTAACGGCAGCACATAATTCTAAACGAGGCAGTGTCTGTTATTTAAGGGGTGCAACGCGTGCCTTGAAGCAGAGTAATTGTACAATCATTCTTCTATCCTTAAGAGTTACGCGGATGTAAGCAACTGTTCCATAGGCCTTTCCAGAAGCATCTGCGAATATATGCAGTTGTGTTTGACCTGGGATTTCTCCCTTGAAAATGTGTCTTGATATTTTGAGATTGTCCAGGCTGTCTAACTCATTCCTGAATCAAGTCCAAGGTTCATGAAGGTCCTCAGGCAATGGTTCATTCCAGTCAAGTTTGAATTGCCATAGTTGTTGGATGAACATTTTTGCCCTGACCACTACAGGTGCTAGTAGGCCAAGCGGATCGAACAATCTTGCCAAATCTGAGGTTACATAACGCTTTGAGACAGTAGTTGGAGGATTAATTTTTACCTTGACGCAAAACTGGTTTGTCTTGGGTACCCATAATAATCCTAACGTTTTTATTGTATTGGTGCTGTTACTGTTGAAATCTAAATCCACCACTTGATCAGCAAGTGGAATATTCTTTAGTAATGAAGGGTGATTTGCGCACCATTTTTTCAGATTAAAGCCATGTCTTTTTAATTTTTTTTTTCATATATTATTTATTGAATCTTTCCTTTCAGAATTTACAATAAGTATTCAAATCTTAACCTAAAATAATACAATAATAAAAGTTGTTATTGCCACTGCAACGTACAACTAAAAGTGCACATCAAAAGTAAATTTATCTGATCAGATCCTTTGTTTGAACCCTTTTGAGACATCTGTGACCCTCGAATACAAGTAAGTCTCTTACAAGACGGTTGGGATGTTCTGTAATCCTAGAGATGTAATTGACACTTGTTATTTTTATTTCCTCTCGAACTAAGGGCACCTTCAGATCTTGGTGGATGTTACTGTTTCTCATATACCAAGGAGTACCTGTTATTATTCTAAGAAGTCTAGATTGCCGTCTTTGAAGCTTCTCCACATTGGATGGTGAGGCTGCTCCCACAGTTGGATGCCATAAAGCCAAATAGGTTTCAATACTGACTTATACAAAAGCAGTTTTAGTTCTAAATCAAGGGTTGACTTAGGTCCAATAAGCCAGTAAAGCTGTGCTGTTCTGAGTTTGATCTGGGTAATTTTGGCAGCTATATGGTGAGCCCAGATAAAGTGACGGTCGAGATGGATGCCTAGATATTTTACACTACTATATTCTGGTACTGTCACACCATTAATCTTGATGGGCGGACAATTTCCCCTTCTCAGTGTAAACGTGATGTGCATGCATTTAGAAACATTGACTTGTGACGCAACTGTAGAATCTCTATGAATACTTAAAAACGCCGTATCATCCGCAAAAGTAGACGTGTGAGCCACTAAACTTGTAGGCATATCTGCAGTGAACAATAAGTAAAGGAATGGCCCTAGAATACTTCCTTGTGGTACGCCAGCAGATATCTTTATGCGGGAAGAGGTGACATCTTTTGATTTTATTTGGAAATATCTATCCCATAAGTAACTTTTTAGCAATTTATGCACATCCTTTGGTAAAAACTGCGTGATCTTAAAAAGAAGTCCTTCGTGCCAGACCTTATCGAAGGCTTGAGATATATCAATAAATAGCGCAGAGCAGTACTGCTTGTTTTCAAAAGCACGTCTAATTAAATTGGTAATTCTGTGCACTTGCTGAATCGTGCTATGTTTTCGCCTAAAACCAAACTGATGCTCGGGGACTATGGCATTGGCATCAATATGTGGTATTAAACTATTAAGCAGCATTTTTTCGAACATCTTAGAAAGTATTGGGAGTAAACTTATTGGACGATATGATGATACTTGCGTTATGTCCTTGCCTGGTTTAGGTATCATCACTAAATCAGATAATTTCCAAGATGCAGGAAAGTAGCCTATTCGCAACATAGAGTTAAAGATAAACAATATAAAACGCACGGCCGATGTAGGCAAATTTTTAATCATTGTCGCAGTTATTTTGTCACAACCAGGTGATTTGTTCGGCTTTAGGCTCTGGATGACGGCAATCACTGCAGACAGCCGGAACTTGATCGTCGATTGTAACTGAATTGTTTGGTATAAAAACATTATCTAAGTAGTTGGCAAAAGCGTCCACTTTCTGTTCTGCGCTTTTTGCCCAATCACCGTGCTGTAGTCGTAAAGGGGATTCATGCAAAGTAGGTCTCCTCATTTTCCTTACTGCCTTCCATAAACTGTACTCCGAGTCTTTCGTTGCGTCCAAATTTTGCAAGTATTTTTGCAGGTTCGACTCTTTGTCCTTCTGCAAAGCGTCACGCAGAAGTCTTTGGCACTGATTAAGTTGAAACTTTAGACCTGGAGAACGATATTCTTGCCATTGGCGTCTTAAATTCCTTTTTTGGCGTAACAGTGCTTCTATGTTATTAGAGCAGGGAAATTTTCGTTTTCTTACCAAAGGGGTAGAGGATGTAGATACCCTAGCAGCTTCACTTAAGATGTTAGTAAACTGGCGGACGCCGGATTCAATTTCCTGTTCGCACTTCAAAGAGATATTTGATGGCAGGCGCGAGCTTACGAACATTTTGTATTTCCGCCAATTTGTCCTCGTCTGAAGATAATTTTGCTCCAGTAGGTTTGTATCAGACACAAATGTTAGGATGGTTGGTGAGTGATCAGAAGACAGATCCAATGACGGGTGCATACGAAGATTTTCACGTCTAATATTTCTTACTACGCGGCAGACGAGGCAACCATTCTGTTCGAAGATACTGCGTCCAATAGCTGTCTTCCTCTCGGAGTAATGACACGTGATCCCCAGAATGTGTGTTTTGCATTATAATCACCTGCTGCAATAAATTTCGGACCCAGCGTGTTGAAGTAATCGAGGAAATGTTGTGTCTTGGAGGACAATAAAGTGCTGATATTGTAACACCAAAGTAGGATAAATTAATTGATGTTGCTTGAATGTAATCTTGGGTGAATTCTGGCAATGAAAAGTGCCTAATATCCTTGTGAACAAGAATAGCTGCCCCTCCGCATGCCCTACCACTAGGGTGTTTTGCGTCATATGTGTAGTAGTCATTAATTCTAAAGCAGTTTTTGTCCGAGAAGTGTGTTTCCGATATTAGCATGACATCAATTTGGTAAGTATATAAGAAGTTTTGTACTTCGTTTTTATGATGGCTTAAGCCGTTCGCGTTCCAAAAGCACATTTTTAGGGTGTTCATGTCTTATTTACTAAAATCTGCATAAGCATATTTTGGTTTTGTAGCAGCTGTTGCAACATGTTCTGCATGTTAGTCATAAAATTACTCATTGTTTGGATTAGAGTATCAATTGAATTTTGGGAATTCGAATATGCAGTTGGAATCCCTTCTTTTAGAGCGGCATCATATGAAAAAGCATCTGGAAATTTACTTGTGGTTTGGACAGCATTTTTGGAGTTTGCCTGTTGTGGAATGGTTGGCTGAGGTAAACTTGGGAAGTTTGATTCACGGTACTGATTATATATATATTTGACCACCGCTTTATTTTTGAGTTCCAAGTATACTTTGCATCCTCGATAATTAGCCGTGTGGTTTTCACCGCAGTTACTGCATTTTTTACAGCTAACTTCAGTTTTCGGGTGGGGACATTCACTGCTTCCGTGTACGTCTCCGCACCTGACGCATACTGCCGGTAATTTGCAGAAAGATTTTGTGTGCCCAAATTCTTGGCAATTTTGACACTGAGGGGGGCCTTTATGTTTAATGGGTTCCTCTACATATATTCGACGGTTTAGAAGATACCATAATCCATGTATAGGATGATTGTCACTTTTTTTTCCTTATATTGTTCGAGTTAAATTCTATTTCGACTCTAAAAAGCGGTTGTGGAATTTTATTTTTATTTAAAATATTATATGAATTGGTTTGATATTTATATGAATTTAATTGACTTCATACCCTTCAGATTGAAGGGCATTCTTAATATCGCTAATAAGTACAGTACTGCCAATGCCTTTAATGATTACGTTTAAACCTTTTGCACTTTTGAGTTGATAAGTATAGTAGTTTTTCTTTTCAGTATCGAACTTGTTCACAATTGCTCTAAAACTCTTTTCATCTTTGGCTTGGATTTTGGTTTCCTGAATATTACCCTTTCGTAGAGAAACAACGTAGAAATTGTCTTTGCCAACAAGCTGTGTCAACTTGGTTACCAAGGCATTGGTAGTGGGCTATCGTAGGTACAGTGGTGGGGGTTTGAAGTTCTTTTTTGCAGGTGTATTGTCTTCCATCTCTTTTTCTGCAAGAATTGCAAAACGGTTTGCGTTGTCAGTGGCATTTTTTGCCTGTTTTGGATGTGGTTCCAACGTGGAGGCTGCTCTAGGTCTGGACTTACGTTTCGTTATTGTGATATAACGGTCCATACCTGTTAGGACTTTTTCACTGTTCTCAATTTTCGCTACACTTCTTTTAATTGTTGTAGTTTCCTTATTTACGTCCGGTGATTGCAAAATATCTTCAATGTTCTTATGATTACCCAAAAGAGTATGGTATGGGGTAGATTCGTATTTGGCCCAACACACTTATTTAAATTTTGACCACTCGCACTATTGCTGATTTTTTTTCACTTGTTGGTTCGCTAACGTAGAGTACCCGATTTGCAGGCTTCGCTGTCAAATAACGAGAGTCATCAATTTTTTATTTATATTAACTGTTGCACATCCTTTTGAAGTAATGATCACGTAAGTATTTCTATCATTAAAACTCAGTCTGCGTTCATTAGCACTTGCACTTGGCTCACTCATTAATTAGGTTAACGGCCTTTATATTTTTTTTACTTATTTGATTGTTGTCTGTCTTTATGTAGTTTTCTTTTCTTTTTTAAACTTTATTAAGTTTAAGTTGTTTTGTTTTTTATTATTTTTTTATTTTAGTTGTAATAAAACACCTATTCCAAATATTTTTTATAATTTGCCGACTGCACGTCCGTACACTTTAAGTGCCGCGAGCTAATGTATGTCTTTTTAAAATGATGATAAGTTCCTTCTGTATTTCCAATGCGATATTAAGGTTGTCGGCATCACCAAGACCATCATCTGCAATTTTTTGTAAACATTTAGTAGCAAGATAAGGTGCTGCTCGTGTGCCGGATCTTCTCTCCAAAAGATTTGCTGAAAATTTTAGTCATCTGGATGAATTAAAATCTGTCTATACATCTTTTCTACGTCGGTAGTAAAGACAAATTTCGGTAATCGGAAACGTAGTAGAATTGAAAATAATTCACTTTGAAGAGTTGGTCCAGTATACATAAGATCATTCAATGAATGACCCGATGATGTTTTTGCTGATGCATCGAAAACTACTCTGAGCTTTGTTGTGGTACTATCTGGTTTCAAGACACAGTGGTGAGGAATAAGATATTTGGGATCGGATATAGTATTAATATTAATCTTCTTCATATGTCCCAACTGTTCGCAATCTTGCATAAATTTTATGTACTGAGTTCGCACGTCTTCCTTATATAAAAGTCGACGTTCCAAAGCCAAGAATCTGTTGTCAGCCATTGGTTGAGACTCTCCTAACGCTGTTGGGTTTTCTCGAAACAGGAGACTGACTATAAAGCGACCACCTTCATTGATGAGTGTATGTTGAGTGAAATGAAATTCACATTGCTTTTCTGATGGTGACAGACCTTTTTCGCTGACTTCAATCTCGTCTAGTTTCCAAAGATTCTCTATAGCTTCTTCTAATGAGGTGTCATCAAATACTCCACATGTAAGTGAAGATGATGGTTTTGGGGATGGATTCTTTCCAATTGCGCCGCCCACAATCCAACCTAATACCGTATTTTGAAAGGTTGGTAGTTTGTCGGCCAGATGTATTGTTCCATGTTGAACTAATTTGTAATAGAATTCTGCTCCAAGCAGCAAATTTACCTTTTCCTGCTGATAAAAATGAGCATCAGCCAGCTGTATATTTTTTGGAATATCCCACGTTGAAGGGTCGATGTACTGGCTGGGTTGAGCAGGAATTGTGCTTGGTAGGACATAAGCGTATACATTCGCAGAGAAATTATGATCTATGGATTTCATATTGATATCAACACGATATTGAGATTTTCTTTGCCATTAAGACAAAGTGATACCGCCAATGGTGAGATGGATAATTTTTGACAAAGACGTTTTGATACAATGTTAACTTGGGATCCGGAATTTAACACTGCTCTAAATTCATCGGAGGCACCATTTGAGACTGTTATTATAACTTTTGCTGTTGCTGGCAGAACGTAACCTTTGCTCCCTACAGCGTCGTTAGTTTTTGTCGATGTAGCTGCTACGACCCTTGAAGGATTTAGAGTTGAGAAGCCTGGGCGGTCCGCAGAGGTGGTGTTCGGGGATATAGTCGCGTTGGCTATAGGTTGCTTTTGTTGAGTGCCTAATGGCCCTTTGCCTTTTTGAGATTTGTTCCCTTTTTGTAAGTGGAGTAACGTATTGTGTTTTTTGGGACACTTTCGGCAACTACCATGATTGCATGATTTTGAATCATGGTCATTTCCGAAGCAGTTGACACATAAGTTGTGTTGTTGGACCCAACGCAGTCGCTCTATTTCTGATAATTGAAGGAATTTGCTACAGTGGTATAATTTATGGTCACTGTGGTGGCATAATGCGCATTTGCCATTATTGTTGGATGTTATTAGTGCTGACACTGCTTTGTGTGCTGCTTTTTCTTTTGTGATTGCCTCCATTGATTGGAATTGACGCTCCAGAAATGATAAAAAAATCGGTTATGCCTCTTGGGTTAGGTAATGACTGCATGTATCGGATATGTGTGTTCCTGTCAAGTTTTTTAATCATTAGTTGTATGACTAACGCGTCCCATGAGGAAGTTGCAATTCCCAAATCGTGTAATGTCAATAGACACTCTTTTGTGGTGTCATGGAATTCTTTGATCGTATTCGATTAAATCGTTAGTGCAATTGGAAAATTTTTTAAGAGCCATCTTGAAATATTTATTTAAGGAGAGATGATAAAAGTTGGGAATAAAATTGGGCCAAAAAATGCCTGCCAGCGATTTAACAGCCAGGAATAAAGAAAAAAAATATTATTAATTAATTCCTAATTTCAAATTAATTTTTTAATTTTTTATTGAGCCCGTTGGTAACCCCTTTCTATCCTTTCGTTGTCTTCTCTAAACCGCTTTCAAGTTTGTTATTGTGTATAAATATTCAATATTTTGTTACAAATATTTTGTTACGTTTAGTAGTCAAAGTAGTCTTTGGACTACCATATTTAAATGTTTGTTATGTTCTTCTAAATTTTCAGAGTAAACTATTATAGCATCTATATAGACATGGCAAAATTTTCCTATATAGTCCCTTAAAATATTATCCATGGCGCTTTGGAAAATGCTTGGTGCATTTTTTAGTCCAAAAGGTAGTATAACAAATTCATATTTTCCATTATTTATGGAAAATGCAGTTTTCTCAATATTCTCCGGTTTCATTAAGATTTGATGGAAGCCGGATTCGAGATCAATGGTGGAAAAGTACTTTGTTTTTCCCAAATTAGACAGTATAGCATTACAATCCGGTATCGGATATTTATATGATATAATGTCTGCATTTAATTTTTTATAATCAATAACCATCCGCATTTTATTTGTCTCATCTTCATTAATTCCTTTTTTTGGCACTATCCATAATGGGGAGTTGTAAGGGCTTTTACTGGGACGTAAAATTCCGTTATTTAATAGCTTTTGTATTTCTTTATTTACGAATGAATTTTCTGAGAGAGGATAGGGATATTGCTAACTCCATATAGGAGTTTCAGCAATTGTACGTATCTCAGCTTTAATATCCGTTCTAAATGGTAAAATTGTATTAATTTTTGAATGTAAATTATCTATTTTTTTTACGAATTTCACATTCTAATCTATCAATTGTATTTTTCTCACAATTGAAAGTATCATCTTCATAAGGTTTGTACTCAAGATTATTTCCTGAGTCTGTAATTTTATTTATAGTATCTTCCTCATCTTCCTTTCTATTACTACTAGATACTAACGCAGATTTATTAAAATTTAAATATTTATCAAGTTTAATATTAGCTTTTTTCAAAAATTATATCCTATTAACAAATCAGATTCTAAGTTGGGAATTTCACTTATACCAAAAAGTCTTGCTTCATACAAATGGTCAATAATAGTGAATCCATTTATAGTTTTAATTCTCTTTTTAACTACTAATTTTTTCCTCTTAGTAAGGACATTTGGGCTACAATAACAACTAGTTCCCCGCTGTCAATTAAAATTCTGTAAGTTCTTGCGGATGCTCCTGTTCTGATGATATAGGGCAATCCGGGGTCACGTCTAAAAAAGCAGTTTCGTTTAAATTATCAATTCTTTGTGTCCTATTATTTGATTGAGAACAAAACTGTCCATTTGGTTGTTGTCTTTTAAAGCCATGATTAAATTGAGATCTTTGAAAAAATTTATTGGATTGTGGTCGTTGTTGCCATTGACCGAATTGTGGTCCTCGAGCGTAATTTTGAGTATGTCCATTTTGTGGAATTTTATTTGTGTTCACAGCAATATTTGCCGGACTACCGATTTCCATCGGCTCAGGCTTTGCATGACGTACGTCTTGATTATTTCGGTACTGAAAACTGTTGTTGTGATTTCTGGGAGGAAATCGTAAAACATTCTGGTTATTTTTTGGAATTTGGTTATTGAATTGATTTCCGTTAAATTGTACCGCAAAATTTGCCCTAATATGATTAGCTTCTAGTTCCTGAGCCTTGGCTAAGGCATTAGGTAAATCAGAAGGTGACAATGAAAATAAAATATTTGCCAATGGCGGGTTTAATACAGTAATAAAAACCCTAAGAGCATATTGACCGTAACGGCAGCACATAATTCTAAACGAGGCAGTGTCTGTTATTTAAGGGGTGCAACGCGTGCCTTGAAGCAGAGTAATTGTACAATCATTCTTCTATCCTTAAGAGTTACGCGGATGTAAGCAACTGTTCCATAGGCCTTTCCAGAAGCATCTGCGAATATATGCAGTTGTGTTTGACCTGGGATTTCTCCCTTGAAAATGTGTCTTGATATTTTGAGATTGTCCAGGCTGTCTAACTCATTCCTGAATCAAGTCCAAGGTTCATGAAGGTCCTCAGGCAATGGTTCATTCCAGTCAAGTTTGAATTGCCATAGTTGTTGGATGAACATTTTTGCCCTGACCACTACAGGTGCTAGTAGGCCAAGCGGATCGAACAATCTTGCCAAATCTGAGGTTACATAACGCTTTGAGACAGTAGTTGGAGGATTAATTTTTACCTTGACGCAAAACTGGTTTGTCTTGGGTACCCATAATAATCCTAACGTTTTTATTGTATTGGTGCTGTTACTGTTGAAATCTAAATCCACCACTTGATCAGCAAGTGGAATATTCTTTAGTAATGAAGGGTGATTTGCGCACCATTTTTTCAGATTAAAGCCATGTCTTTTTAATTTTTTTTTTTCATATATTATTTATTGAATCTTTCCTTTCAGAATTTACAATAAGTATTCAAATCTTAACCTAAAATAATACAATAATAAAAGTTGTTATTGCCACTGCAACGTACAACTAAAAGTGCACATCAAAAGTAAATTTATCTGATCAGATCCTTTGTTTGAACCCTTTTGAGACATCTGTGACCCTCGAATACAAGTAAGTCTCTTACAAGACGGTTGGGATGTTCTGTAATCCTAGAGATGTAATTGACACTTGTTATTTTTATTTCCTCTCGAACTAAGGGCACCTTCAGATCTTGGTGGATGTTACTGTTTCTCATATACCAAGGAGTATCTGTTATTATTCTAAGAAGTCTAGATTGCCGTCTTTGAAGCTTCTCCACATTGGATGGTGAGGCTGCTCCCACAGTTGGATGCCATAAAGCCAAATAGGTTTCAATACTGACTTATACAAAAGCAGTTTTAGTTCTAAATCAAGGGTTGACTTAGGTCCAATAAGCCAGTAAAGCTGTGCTGTTCTGAGTTTGATCTGGGTAATTTTGGCAGCTATATGGTGAGCCCAGATAAAGTGACGGTCGAGATGGATGCCTAGATATTTTACACTACTATATTCTGGTACTGTCACACCATTAATCTTGATGGGCGGACAATTTCCCCTTCTCAGTGTAAACGTGATGTGCATGCATTTAGAAACATTGACTTTTATCTTCCATTTCAGCATCCAATTTTCCAAATCACTAACATGAGATTGAAGTCTTTGTGACGCAACTGTAGAATCTCTATGAATACTTAAAAACGCCGTATCATCCGCAAAAGTAGACGTGTGAGCCACTAAACTTGTAGGCATATCTGCAGTGAACAATAAGTAAAGGAATGGCCCTAGAATACTTCCTTGTGGTACGCCAGCAGATATCTTTATGCGGGAAGAGGTGACATCTTTTGATTTTATTTGGAAATATCTATCCCATAAGTAACTTTTTAGCAATTTATGCACATCCTTTGGTAAAAACTGCGTGATCTTAAAAAGAAGTCCTTCGTGCCAGACCTTATCGAAGGCTTGAGATATATCAATAAATAGCGCAGAGCAGTACTGCTTGTTTTCAAAAGCACGTCTAATTAAATTGGTAATTCTGTGCACTTGCTGAATCGTGCTATGTTTTCGCCTAAAACCAAACTGATGCTCGGGGACTATGGCATTGGCATCAATATGTGGTATTAAACTATTAAGCAGCATTTTTTCGAACATCTTAGAAAGTATTGGGAGTAAACTTATTGGACGATATGATGATACTTGCGTTATGTCCTTGCCTGGTTTAGGTATCATCACTAAATCAGATAATTTCCAAGATGCAGGAAAGTAGCCTATTCGCAACATAGAGTTAAAGATAAACAATATAAAACGCACGGCCGATGTAGGCAAATTTTTAATCATTGTCGCAGTTATTTTGTCACAACCAGGTGATTTGTTCGGCTTTAGGCTCTGGATGACGGCAATCACTGCAGACAGCCGGAACTTGATCGTCGATTGTAACTGAATTGTTTGGTATAAAAACATTATCTAAGTAGTTGGCAAAAGCGTCCACTTTCTGTTCTGCGCTTTTTGCCCAATCACCGTGCTGTAGTCGTAAAGGGGATTCATGCAAAGTAGGTCTCCTCATTTTCCTTACTGCCTTCCATAAACTGTACTCCGAGTCTTTCGTTGCGTCCAAATTTTGCAAGTATTTTTGCAGGTTCGACTCTTTGTCCTTCTGCAAAGCGTCACGCAGAAGTCTTTGGCACTGATTAAGTTGAAACTTTAGACCTGGAGAACGATATTCTTGCCATTGGCGTCTTAAATTCCTTTTTTGGCGTAACAGTGCTTCTATGTTATTAGAGCAGGGAAATTTTCGTTTTCTTACCAAAGGGGTAGAGGATGTAGATACCCTAGCAGCTTCACTTAAGATGTTAGTAAACTGGCGGACTCCGGATTCAATTTCCTGTTCGCACTTCAAAGAGATATTTGATGGCAGGCGCGAGCTTACGAACATTTTGTATTTCCGCCAATTTGTCCTCCTCTGAAGATAATTTTGCTCCAGTAGGTTTGTATCAGACACAAATGTTAGGATGGTTGGTGAGTGATCAGAAGACAGATCCAATGACGGGTGCATACGAAGATTTTCACGTCTAATATTTCTTACTACGGCAAAATCTATGACATCCGGAATTTTTTTAGATCAGTTGGCCAATAAGTAGGATGACCAGCAGACGAGGCAACCATTCTGTTCGAAGATACTGCGTCCAATAGCTGTCTTCCTCTCGGAGTAATGACACGTGATCCCCAGAATGTGTGTTTTGCATTATAATCACCTGCTGCAATAAATTTCGGACCCAGCGTGTTGAAGTAATCGAGGAAATGTTGTGTCTTGGAGGACAATAAAGTGCTGATATTGTAACACCAAAGTAGGGTAAATTAATTGATGTTGCTTGAATGTAATCTTGGGTGAATTCTGGCAATGGAAAGTGCCTAATGTCCTTGTGAACAAGAATAGCTGCCCCTCCGCATGCACTACCACTAGGGTGTTTTGCGTCATATGTGTAGTAGTCATTAATTCTAAAGCAGTTTTTGTCCGAGAAGTGTGTTTCCGATATTAGCATGACATCAATTTGGTAAGTATATAAGAAGTTTTGTACTTCATTTTTATGATGGCTTAAGCCGTTCGCGTTCCAAAAGCACATTTTTAGGGTATTCATGTCTTATTTACTAAAATCTGCATAAGCATATTTTGGTTTTGTAGCAGCTGTTGCAACATGTTCTGCATGTTAGTCATAAAATTACTCATTGTTTGGATTAGAATATCAATTGAATTTTGGGAATTCGAATATGCAGTTGGAATCCCTTCTTTTAGAGCGGCATCATATGAAAAAGCATCTGGAAATTTACTTGTGGTTTGGCTGAGGTAAACTTGGGAAGTTTGATTCACGGTACTGATTATATATATATTTGACCACCGCTTTATTTTTGAGTTCCAAGTATACTTTACATCCTCGATAATTAGCCGTGTGGTTTTCACCGCAGTTACTGCATTTTTTACAGCTAACTTCAGTTTTCGGGTGGGGACAGTCTCTGCTTCCGTGTACGTCTCCGCACCTGACGCATACTGCCGGTAATTTGCAGAAAGATTTTGTGTGCCCAAATTCTTGGCAATTTTGACACTGACACTTACGGTTAATGGGTTCCTCTACATATATTCGACGGTTTAGAAGATACCGTAATCCATATATAGGATGATTGTCACCTTTTTTCCTTATATTGTTCGAGTTAAATTCTATTTCGACTCTAAAAAGCGGTTGTGGAATTTTATTTTTATTTAAAATATTATTATATGAATTGGTTTGATATTTATATGAATTGAATTGACTTCATACCCTTCAGATTGAAGGGCATTCTTAATATCGCTAATAAGTACAGTACTGTCAATGCCTTTAATGATTACGTTTAAACCTTTTGCACTTTTGAGTTGATAAGTATAGTAGTTTTTCTTTTCAGTATCGAACTTGTTCACAATTGCTCTAAAACTCTTTTCATCTTTGGCTTGGATTTTGGTTTCCTGAATATTACCCTTTCGTAGAGAAACAACGTAAAAATTGTCTTTGCCAACAAGCTGTGTCAACTTGGTTACCAAGGCATTGGTAGTGGGCTCTCGTAGGTACAGTGGTGGGGGTTTGAAGTTCTTTTTTGCAGGTGTATTGTCTTCCATCTCTTTTTCTGCAAGAATTGCAAAACGGTTTGCGTTGTCAGTGGTATTTTTTGCCTGTTTTGGATGTGGTTCCAACGTGGAGGCTGCTCTAGGGCTGGACTTACGTTTCGTTATTGTGATATAACGGTCCATACCTTTTTCACTGCTCTCAATCTTCGCTGCACTTTTTTTAATTGTTGTAGTTTCCTTATTTACGTCCGGTGATTGCAAAATATCTTCAATGTTCTTATGATTACCCAAAAGAGGGGTATGAGGTAGATTCGTATTTGGCCCAACACACTTATTTAAATTTTGACCACTCGCACTATTGCTGATTTTTTTCACTTGTTGGGTCGCTAACGTAGCGTACCCGATTTGCAGGCTTCGCTGTCAAATAACGCGAGTCATCAATTTTTTATTTATATTAACTGTTTCACATCCTTTTGAAGTAATGATCACGTAAGTATTTCTATCATTAAAACTCAGTCTGCGTTCATTAGCACTTGCACTTGGCTCACTCATTAATTAGGTTAACGGCCTTTATATTTTTTTTACTTATTTGATTGTTGTCTATCTTTATGCAGTTTTCTTTTCTTTTTTAAACTTTATTAAGTTTAAGTTGTTTTGTTTTTTTATTCTTTTTTTGATTTTAGTTGTAATAAAACACCTATTCCAAATATTTTTTATAATTTGCCGACTGCACGTCCGTACACTTTAAGTGCCGCGAACTAATGTATGTCTTTTTAAAATGATGATAAGTTCCTTCTGTATTTCCAATGCGATATTAAGGTTGTCGGCACTACCAAGACCATCATCTGCAATTTTTTGTAAACATTTAGTAGCAAGATAAGGTGCTGCTCGTGTGCCGGATCTTCTCTCCAAAAGATTTGCTGAAATTTTTGGTCATCTGGATGAATTAAAATCTGTCTATACATCTTTTCTATGTCGGTAGTAAAGACAAATTTTGGTAATCGGAAACGTAGTATAATTCAAAATAATTCACTTTGAAGAGTTGGTCCAGTATACATAAGATCATTCAATGAATGACCCGATGATGTTTTTGCTGATGCATCGAAAACTACTCTTAGCTTTGTTGTGGTACTATCTGGTTTCAAGACACAGTGGTGAGGAATAAGATATTTGGGATCGGATATAGTATTAATATTAATCTTCTTCATATGTCCCAACTGTTCGTAATCTTGCATAAATTTTATGTACTGAGTTCGCATGTCTTCCTTATATAAAAGTCGACGTTCCAAAGCCAAGAATCTGTTGTAAGCCATTGGTTGGGACTCTCCTAACGCTGTTGGGTTTTCTCGAAACAGGAGACTGACTATAAAGCGACCACCTTCATTGGTGAGTGTATGTTGAGTGAAATGAAATTCGCATTGCTTTTCTGATGGTGACAGACCTTTTTCGCTGACTTCAATCTCGTCTAGTTTCCAAAGATTCTCTATAGCTTCTTCTAATGAGGTGTCATCAAATACTCCACATGTAAGTGAAGATGATGGTTTTGGGGATGGATTCCTTCCAATTGCGCCGCCCACTGTCCAACCTAACCGTATTTTGCAAGGTTAGTAGTTTGTCGGCCAGATGTATTGTTCCATGTTGAACTAATTTGTAATAGAATTCTGCTCCAAGCAGCAAATTTACCTTTTCCTGCTGATAAAAATGAGGATCAACCAGCTGTATATTTTTTGGAATATCCCACGTTGAAGGGTCGATGTACTGGCTGGGTTGAGCAGAAATTGTGCTTGGCAGGACATAAGCGTATACATTCGCAGAGAAATTATGATCTATGGATTTCATATTGATATCAACACGATATTGAGATTTTCTTTGTATTTCACCAATGCCATCAAGACAAAGTGATGCCGCCAATGGTGAGATGGATAATTTTTGACAAAGACGTTTTGATACAATGTTAACTTGGGATCCGGAATCTAACACTGCTCTAAATTCATCGGAGGCACCATTTGAGACTGTTATTATAACTTTTGCTGTTGCTGGCAGAACGTAACCTTTGCTCCCTACAGCGTCGTTAGTTTTTGTCGATGTAGCTGCTACGACCCTTGAATGATTTAGAGTTTAGAAGCCTGGGCGGTCCGCAGAGGTGGTGTTCGGGGATATAGTTGCGTTGGCTATAGGTTGCTTTTGTTGAGTGCCTAATGGCCCTTTGCCTTTTTGAGATTTGTTCCCTTTTTGTAAGTGGAGCAACGTATTGTGTTTTTTGGGACACTTTCGGCAACTAACATGATTGCATGATTTTGAATCATGGTCATTTCCGACGCAGTTGACACATAAGTTGTATTGTTGGACCCAACGCAGTCGCTCTATTTCTAATAATTGAAGGAATTTTCTACAGTGATATAATTTATGGTCACTGTGGTGGCATAATGCGCATTTGCCATTATTGTTGGATGTTATTATTGCTGACACTGCTTTGTGTGCTGCTTTTTCTTTTGTGATTGCCTCCATTGATTGGAATTGACGCTCCAGAAATGATAAAAAATCGGTTATGCCTCTTGGGTTAGGTAATGACTGCATGTATCGGATATGTGTGTTCCTGTCAAGTTTTTTAATCATTAGTTGTATGACTAACGCGTCCCATGAGGAAGTTGCAATTCCCAAATCGTGTAATGTCAATAGACACTCTTTTGTGGTGTCATGGAATTCTTTGATCGTATTCGATTAAATCGTTAGTGCAATTGGAAAATTTTTTAAGAGCCATCTTGAAATATTTATTTAAGGAGAGATGATAAAAGTTGGGAATAAAATTGGGTCAAAAAATGCCCGCCAGCGATTTAACAGCCAGGAATAAAGAAAACAAAATATTATTAATTAATTCCTAATTTCAAATTAATTTTCCCCGAAATTAAATTTTTATTGAGACCGTTGGTAACCCCTTTCTATCCTTTCGTTGTCTTCTCTAAACCGTTTTCAAGTTTGTTATTGTGTATAAATATTCAATATTTTGTTACAAATATTTTGTTACTTACTGTTGTTGTTGGCTTTTATTATTTGCTGTTGTTGTTGTGTACAGTAGCCTTGATGAATTTTGTTAACTGCTGGGTCTGTGTCAAATGTTGTTGATTTTTTTAACGGCACTGATCTTTTTTTTTTTGTTGCTTGCAAAATGTTTGTCCCGTTAGTAAATTTTTGAGATTTGGAAATTTTATTTCTTTTCTATTTACTAAAAAAATTGTTTTTGTACTAATTCGGTTCGAAGTGACCAAATGTTTAAGGGTCTGCCTTAAATATTAATAAAACACGTTTCCTTTGATTTTTGTTAAGTTCAAAATATATGTATTTTATTTCGGTTTCAATTCACTGATGCTTTTTCCTTTTATTAATAAAATATAATATTTCCATTATTTAATAAAATATGTTTAATGTATTTCCTTTTTTGTCCTTTAATTATTTAACTTATAATTTTAATTTTAATTTAACAAATTTTAATTTTGATTATTTTTTTGCCGCTGTTTGTTCTGCTTGTAAGTCACACATCAAGAAGAAAAAAAAAAGAAAATGATCAAAGAAAAAAAAATGTACATGAACTGTTATATAAGAAAGAAAATAAATGCGCGAAATTTACAAACAATATTGCCACTTTAGCGTGTTTCTAACCACTTAGATTTAACAATATTTTCATTTCCAATTCTTATTATAGTTTTTTGTCTTTTTAACGTTTTAATTACAATATTTTCACAAATTTGTTTATTAATAGTAGGCAAATTTACTATTGCTTGAGGTAATTCCAATATCTGAAAATTCTAAATTCATATTCTAATTGCTTTTTTATTTCGTCAATTTCTAGCTCGGACAACATAAAGGTATTTATGACTCCTGCTTTGGTCCATTGTAGAGCATATTGAATGTTCAATATTTCTTCTTTTATTAATTTTAATCTCAAAATAAAATTTTGTTCAAATTCTTTTCTAAACTCGTCTTCAGTCTGTATATTCTTTAAGATTGCGTTTGTAACATTAGTCATTAGGTTTAATCCTGTGATGGTATTCCTATTTATTATCCGTTGTCTGTTCGTGTTTTCTAACATGTTATTTATTTTATTGGCATTCTAGTCTGAGCTTCCAATAATTTATTACGCAGATTTCCATGATTAACTTTAATGTTTATTTAACTTCAAATGATTTTTCGTTTGTAACGGTATGTACGGTGAGATTATACTGTTGAGCTGCTCTATGAAAAATCTCAACAGTGTCTAAAAGATGATATTCTTGTTTTAAACATCTTGCTATTTCGCTCAGTGTTGAGTGTGCTCTTTCTACCTGACCGTTAGTCAGGGTAGGGTCAGCAAAATATAATGAAATCTTAATCATTGCATTAAGGATTGTAATTTAGGTGTTTTAAAGCCTGGTTCATTGTCTAACGTTATTTTTCTTGCTGCAGGAAAAGTCTGCAATATATCCAATAGTTTTTGGTCTAAATTTGTTTTGTTTTCTTTTGTTTTATTACGAGAAATTTTGAATAAGCGTCAATACATGTAAGGAATTTCAAATTTAAGGCATAAAAAATGTCAATGTGAAGGATCTCTCCCTCCTTGCTAGGGATTGGAGCCTATCCAATTGGAATCTTAGTTGGTTTCCTATCATATTTCGATTTATTGCAAATATCACAATGCCTAATAAATTCCTTAAAATTAACACCATACAAATAATTTGTCAAGGTCTTTACCGACCAAACTATAGCGAATAACTCCTTTTCATTTTGTTCAATGGAAGTCAGTGTTTTAGAGATAAAAATTATAGGTTTGCGCTCTTGGGTTAAGACGGCTCCAACTGCTGCGTTAGACGCGTCAGTGTAAATTTTTTTATTAAAGTCAGGTTGCGCTATCGCAACTTGGCTAGTTAACAAATTTTTTAATGTATTGAAAGCGGTTTATGCCTCTAAATAGAATTCTATTGCTGTCTTTTTGGACATATATTGTGAAATTCTTCCATTCTCTATTGTAAGATATTTTGTTAATGGTTTTGAAATTTTAGCATAATCTTTTATAAATTTTCTGTACTACCCAGTTATACCAAGAAATCCTCTCAACTGTATAAGAGTTTTAGATTCAGGATAGTTTACTATAGTCCCTATTTTACCTGGATCGGTTTTAGTTATTCCATGGGCAACAATATAACCCAAAAACTCTACTTCTTTCTTAAAGAATTTCGATTTTTCCAAGGAGATTTTCATATTAGAATCCTTAAGTCTTTGGACTACCATATTTCAATGTTTGTTATGTTCTTCTAAATTTTCAGAGTAAACTATTATATCATCTATATAGACATGGCAAAATTTCCCCATATAGTCCCTTAAAATATTATCCATGGCGCTTTGGAAAATGCTTGGTGCATTTTTTAGTCCAAAAGGTAGTCTAACAAATTCATATTTTCCATTATTTATGGAAAATGCAGTTTTCTCAATATTCTCCGGTTTCATTAAGATTTGATGGAAGCCGGATTCGAGATCAATGGTGGAAAAGTACTTTGTTTTTCCCAAATTAGACAGTATAACATTACAATCCGGTATCGGATATTTATATGATATAATGTTTTCATTTAATTTTTTATAATCAATAACCCTTCGCATTTTATTTGTCTCATCTTCATTAATTCCTTTTTTGGCACTATCCATAATGGAGAGTTGTAAGGGCTTTTACTGGGACGTAAACTTCCGTTATTTAATAGCTTTTGTATTTCTTTATTTACGAATGAATTTTCTGAGAGAGGATAGGGATATTGCTAACTCCATATAGGAGTTTCAGCAATTGTACGTATCTCAGCTTTAATATCCGTTCTAAATAGTAAAATTGTATTAATTGTTGAATGTCAATTATCTATTTTTTACGAATTTCACATTCTAATCTATCAATTGTATTTTTCTCACAATTGAAAGTATCATCTTCATAAGGTTTGTACTCAAGATTATTTCCTGAGTCTGTAATTTTATTTATAATATCTTCCTCATCTTCCTTTCTATTACTACTAGATACTAACGCAGGTTTATTAAAATTTAAAAATTTATCAAGTTTAATATTAGCTTTTTTCAGAAAATTTTATCCTATTAACAAATCAGATTCTAAGTTGGGAATTTCATAGAATCTTTCACTTATACCAAAAAGTCTTGCTTCATACAAATGGTCAATAATAGTGAATCCATTTATAGTTTTAATTCTCTTTTTAACTACTAATTTCTTCCTCTTAGTAAGGACATTTGGGCTACAATAACAACTAGTTGCACCGCTGTCAATTAAAATTCTGTAAGTTCTTGCGGATGCTCCTGTTCTGATGATATAGGGCAATCCGGGGTCACGTCTAAAAAAGCAGTTTCGTTTAAATTATCAATTCTTTGTGTCTTATTATTTGATTGAGAACTAAACTGTCCATTTGGTTGTTGTCTTTTAAAGCCATGATTAAATTGAGATCTTTGAAAAAATTGATTGGATTGTGGTCGTTGTTGCCATTGACCGAATTGTGGTCCTCGAGCGTAATTTTGAGTATGTCCATTTTGTGGAATTTTATTTGTGTTCACAGCAATATTTGCCGAACTACCGATTTCCATCGGCTCAGGCTTTGCATGACGTACGTGTTGATTATTTCGGTACTGAAAACTGTTGTTGTGATTTCTGGGAGGAAATCGTAAAACATTCTGGTTATTTTTTGGAATTTGGTTATTGAATTGATTTCCGTTAAATTATACCGCAAAATTTGCCCTAATATGATTAGCTTCTAGTTCCTGAGCCTTGGCTAAGGCATTAGGTAAATCAGAAGGTGACAATGAAAATAGAATATTTGCCAATGGCGGGTTTAATCTAGTAATAAAATCCCTAAGAGCATATTGACGGTTTTTATTATTTAATTCATTTGTCAAAGCAGAATTTGAACCGTGAGTCATTATCGTCTTATTTATTAATAAGGTCAGTTTTTTATTCACTTCGTTATAGTAATCTAATATAGTCAAGGAACCCTGTCTCATAACACTTAATTCCTGTTCAATAATATGAATTGGCCTTTTGTCGGCATAGGCAAAATCTAAACGAGCTATAATAGCATCAAAACTGAGTACAGTAGCATGATTTGTCAAAGTGTCATTTGCGTCGGCTAATATTTTATATCGTAGAATAGTCAATGCCGCGAAGTACCTACAACTACCCCTAACATAAAGACTCATTGAATTGTTTGCTGCTTCTCGCCAACTCACATATGAATTATCCTTCCCATTAAAACTTGGAAGGGACTTAATAATGTCCAAAATTTCGTCACATCTTTTGGTTTCGTCAATAATTTCCTGTCTGTATTCAGTAACAGTGTTTCTGACAGTTAACTTTCCGTTAAAGTTTTCCTTCAGCAATTCCAACTCTCTTAGAAGTGGTGCTGTAGATGGTGTAACTAGTGGTAAAACCTGTTCTGTGTCCATTCTGTTTGTTGTCATATTCCTAAGTAGTCCAGTAATTTCGTCAACTATATCTAGTATCCTGTTATTAGTCAAATATTTCAATTCCTCGTCCGTTAAATTTTCCACTACACTTTCTACTAAATAAGCCAGTTTTAAGCCTCACAGTCAATACAACGAATACAAAATTATATGATTTAAATAATATTTTTCTTAGGAAAATTAATCTTAAAAACAAACATACAAATCTTATCAAATAATCTTACATTTAAAATTCTCAGCTTCAGATGGCGTCTTAAATGATGATTTCCTTCTTCAGATGTAGATACTGTGTTGTTTGGTTGTTGTTTATTAAGATGATATTGTTGCTAAGTTGTTTATTTGATGTTGTTCGATTGCTGTTATTTTCAATATTGTGGACACGAGTCACCCAAAAATCAAGAAAATGATTGCCCGTTGATTAAGATATTTGTTTTTGTAAATTCCTTTTATTTCATTTAGAGTTCTGTTGCTATTCGTTTTTTAAAGTTGATGATTGCAGAATTGTTATTGTTCACTGTAGAATTTTTATTTTTTCTCTTTTTTAAAGGATACTTATTTGAAAATTTTTTCTCCTTTTTTAAAGGATACTCATTTGTTTTATTTTTCTGGACCTTTTTTAAAAGGATCCCGGTTGAGCCCCCAATTAAATTGTTTCGTTCATATTTAAAAAAAAAAATTATTTTGTATTTTTCACTTTTTAACACTAGTATTACATTCGCGTCTTACCACTGACTGACTAACTCTCTACTTAATTCTAAATATCATAATTATACCTAATGAGAAGCACAATTCGTTAAAAAAAAACATAATAATGAATTGGAACATAATTATTGTTATCTGATATCATATTTTTAATGTTCAGTGATTCCATTTGAAAACAATTTTTTTAGACATTTTATTAACCGTCAGCAAATAATTTTTAGGTTTAATGAAACTTTTTTAAGACAATTTTTGAAGTATTTTATTAACTGTCAGCAAATAATTTTTAGGTTCAATGAAACCTATTAATATAGTTTTTGTATAAGAGCATTTTCATTATGTTTCCATAACTTGCACGCGTATTATGATTCCGCGTTTTGGGTTCTTTAAAAAAACTAAATTTGTTTTTTTCTTTGAATCTTTATTTATTTTATTTGAAGCTTCACTCAGGAGGAACAACACTGACTTAATCTAATTACAAATTTTTCTTATCAATTAAAATTATAAAAATAAAATAAAAAGAATAATGTTAATGTTGCATTTTCGTTTGGGAACGGAAATGCAGTTTTGAAAATATTTATTGCAAATTACTTTATTGGTGAGAAATTAGTTAAATTAGGACGGTTGCAATTCTTGGAATTGCGACCGAAATATATTTCTGATTTATGCATTCAATCATAATTTCTTTAAACAAACTAGAAATGAGTTTAATATTACATTTTTCTTTATCTATTAGCAACTATATTTGCAATAAATTCATCTATAGGGTCATTCCTATTGTAAGTGTTAGTGTTCGGTTTTATATACTTAACTCGCGCGCACAAGTTAAAACGTTCACCAACAACAAAAGCGTATTGCTGTTTTCTTCCACCATCGCCAATGTTTTTGTTCTTTATCCCACTTCTGATATTGTCAAAACTCCTTTAAAGTTTCAATTAGTCAAAAGAAGGCACATAACAATTTTAATGTTCCAAGGTTGTTTATTTATTTCAAAAAAGGATTAAAAACAAAAAAAATTAAAAAGTTATTTCAAATGCTCCTTCGAACGGCTAAACTACGACTGACTGCTTTTGTCATCTCACTTCAAATAAGTGTTGGCGGACGCTCTGAGGCTGCAGGACTGCCAGATGATGATGATGATAAATTTTATTGTAACACACCGTAAGGTTTTTTCAAGTAACGTATAAAATATTTATTAAAGCAGAAAATGAAAAATGTCTTCTTTACAGTTCAAAGTTTTAAATGAGTGAGGCTTTGACATAGTGGGTAGAATACAAAAAAGAAAAGATGTAAAAGCCACAACTCAAAAGCAAAAGTAACAACGTACACATTGCAGAGGTGCTATATTATATTCAACACTCCTCCTCAATGTGGATGTTGTTTTACAAAATAAAAAATAATTCAATTTAATTTCATTAAATTTACACAATTAAAATGTTTAACATTTGGTAGGTTTTTCGTCAAAACATCTGCAATCATATTAGCTGTTGGACAATATACAAGATCCACCTGTCCACTTTGCACCAGCTCTCTGATATGATGAAACTTTATGTCGATGTGCTTGCTGCGTTTGTGGAAAACTGGATTCTCAGCTAATTTTTGAGCACCTTGGTTGTCAATATTCAAAATTACAGGAACATCACTGCATGCATTTACTTCAATAAGTAATCGTTTTAACTATATTGCCTCCTTTGTCGCATCTGAAGCTGCCATATATTCAGCCTCCGTACTGCTGAAAGCGACTGAAGATTGTTTTCGCGACTCCCATTAGATTGTAGAACCGTTTCCTACCCAGTCAGCATCTACGAACCCCTCCAGAGCTTTGTTATGATCACCCGCTTCATAAATAAGTTTCAAATCTATCGTTCCAGGAGTTTCAAATATATCATTAGGATGTGTTTCAATTTGGTCATATGTTCAACATGTGGGTCCGAATTTCGTTGAGCCATCTTGGACACGGAATGCAAAATATCCGGTCTTGTAGAAATTGCAAGGTACTTGAGTGTACCAACAAGCGATTGGTAATCGTGTTGATCAACGTTCTCACAGTCATCATTACAATTCACCTGATAACCAAATTCCAGTGACACCGAGATTGATTTGCATTCATCCATACCATATTGCTCAAAACATCGCGAATATATTGAGATTGACTCAACTTACCTACGTACCTGTATCGCCTTCACGCTCTATTTCCATTCCTAGAAAATGGTTGGGTACACCTTTGTCATTAACTTCAAAATTCTCTCGGCAATTTGTCTCTTCGCTTTATGCACAACTGCTATGTTACTGCACCCAATAATTAAATCATCGACGTATACCGCTATTAATACCAGATTAACATTCTTGAAAGCCTTGTATAAGCATGGTTCATTATCGCATGGAACAAAATTCATTTGTCGTAAAACACGATCCAGTTTACAGTTCCACTCTTTACCGCTTTGCTTCAAACCATAAATCGCCTTATTCAAGCGTAAAACCTTTTCTGGTGAACTAGCATCAACAAAATGTGTCGGTTGCCGCATATATATCTCATCTTGAAGACTACTATTTAAATATGCTGTACTTACATCCATTGTGCATCTTATTCCGTACCGCCAATGCCAAAAGTAAACGTATTGTTGAATACCGCACGACTGGAGAAAAAGTTTCCTGCAAATCAATTCCAAATCGTTGAATGTAACCCTTAGCAACTAGGCGTGCCTTGTACCTCTCGACCTCTCCATTAACATTTCGTTTTAGAGCGAATACCCATTTACATGGTATTACCCTGTGACCAACTGGCAAATCTGATAATGACCATGTGTTATATTGCCAAATAATCCTCTGTCCTACGAGGTATTTCACAGTTGTTATTATTCTTCATATCAACATCAAACAATTCCTCATTAAACAAAACATCGCGCTGCTCGATGACATTACGTGTTGATTTATCGAAAAGACGATATGCTTTCGACGTCGCTGAATATCCAACCATAATATATGGTATGCATTTTGCCTTAAACTTTGATTTATTTGTCGATTTATCCAGACTTACTGCATACGTACCAAAAGTTTTAAAATGATTAACATTTGGCTTTCTACCGAACCACACTTCATATGGTGTTTTATTTTCTAACTGCTTTGTTGGGCATCTATTACGTATATACGCTGCAGTGTTCACAGCCTCTGGCCATAAATATTCGTTAACGCCAGCATGTACCATCATACCCCTTGCCATTTCAATTCGTGTACTGTTGGCCCTCTCTGCCACGCCGTTCTGTTGCGGCGTATAAGGCACTGTTAATCGTCTACTGATACCTTCTGCCGACAAAAATGAGTCAAACTGAGTTTATGTACTCACCATTATTGTCCGTTCGAAGTGTTTTTATTTTGCAGCCCGTTTGCTTTTCAACATGTGCCTTATACAGTTGAAACTTCTCGAACACTTCACTCTTACTTTTAATAAAGTAAACAAAAATTCTGCGTCATCTGTCGTCAATAAATGTTACGAAATATTTAGCACCGCTTACAGATTTTACTTTAAAGGGACCGCAGACATCAGAATGCACAATCTCTAACAACCTTGTTTTCTTTGTTGTAGATTCCTTGGGAATCGGCAATACATGTATTTTACTTACAGTCTGACTGTTCATTCATGTGGTCAATATTCATACCACACACAATACTTTTATTCGACAATTCTTGTAGACTTTTAAAGTTGAGATGGCCATGCCTGTTATGCCATACGTTGTTCATATTATTAACAGCACACACTCTCTCTGTTGCACGATTATTTGCTCCTTCAATATAATAGTATCAACTGCTCTCTTCATAACGGCATTTCTCGAATTAAATTTTGCGAATAAACCGCATTCGACGACTTTGTTGACAGAAATAAGGTTTGCCTGCAACTGAGAGGAAAACAAAACGCTTTGAAGCAAAATTTCAAGATTGTTGTTGTAGATTAATACATCACCTTTACCACTGGCATTTATGTGGTTGTTGCCAGCCAACGCAATAACCTCATGATGATCTTTAAAACGTAGAAACATCTCTCTTTTGTTACACATATGTGAAGTCGTCCCGCTTTCGACATACCAATTTTTCAAATTTAACGAACCTGCCTCTGCTGCAGCTAACATTGTCATTGCTTGTGTATTGGCTTTGTTTTTTTTCTCACATTTGCTTGCATAGTGACCAATCACACCACATATAAAACACTTGCCTTTGAACTTCTTCTTCTTGTTGTTGTTGTTGTGAACCTGATGGTGCATGCTCGCTGTCGATTTTCTCTTTTCTGCGTTTGCCCTCTTCTAAGAGCTTCTGTTTTAGTAACGGAAAATTAGGCAAATCATCTCTTGTTTATTTTTTATTTATTATGAATTTTTTTTTATTAAGTTTAGCTCTGAAAATCTTCTTTCAGCAGCAGCTGAGCTGTGCGGCAGTGTCATTAAATTAAAAACAAAATCGGTAAGCTCTTCAAAAGATTTTTCTTCTAAGCCATTTTTATAACTACACACATTGTCCCAAAATTCAACAATATCCATTTCAAATTTTAGATTTAATTAGAAAATTTTAATATTTTCCATTCAGTAGAAATTTGTTCTTCATTGCCGTTTGTCAAATTTGAAAAAGATGTTAATAAAGGTTCTATGGATATTTCTGAAGAGCTTAAAACTTGCTGTGGAGTTATAATTGAAAGATATTTTAATTCTTTGTTTGAAAAATTAAAACGTTTTCAAATTTCATCCAAAAGTACAATATAAAAAGTTTGTATGTTTTTTATTTCATACATATTTTATATTTGAGCAAACATTTTTCAGATTTTCTACCCATAAAAATATTTTCAATGTTTAAATAATTATCTTCATCAAAAATATTGATTGATTCTAATGAATCTAATTTTTTTACAAAATTACTTTTAGTAAAATTACTCAAAATTAATTTATAATTTAACTCCATTTGGTTATAGATATAAGGCAATCATACTTTTTCCGATTGGAAAACTTTATTTAAATTTTTAATAATATTTAGAATATAAGATAAAAACAGAAAATAAATTTTTATACTGGGATCGACCATTTTTCCCCCTATTTCGCATGGTTTTATTCCATTTACCTCCAAATAGAAAAAAAAATGAAATATAAATGTAAAGCTGTAATAAATGCTTACAATATGGGTGAAACAATGTGTAACAATGTGTGTGATTAAGAAAAAGGAAAGATGTTTCTTTTAATAAAAAAAAAAAATACTTTTTAATTTTTAGTATACAATTGCACGTGGGCGTTGTCTTTTATTGCTCGATCGAAAGTAATTGCTAAAGTCTATAAAATGGTGGAAATAACTAATTGTCAACTATTGCTAATATTTCAATGTTGTCAACTCATTTTAACTATTAATATAAATTTTCATTTATAGCAACAGCATTACAGTATAAGGTTTATTACATTTTCAAGTTACAGCCATCTGGTCATTGATATTCCTAAAATTTTATGTGGTTCGACACTACATTATTCTTTAAATTCTTCGATACGTTTTGGGTTGTGGGAAAAAAGTTGTAAATATCGCTACAAAGTATTTCAATTTCTTTTGGCAGCTTTTTGCTGGCGTAGGCAGAACAAAGGTGTAAAGAATGGCAAGTACATTTGATGTAAAATATGCTAACATCATTCCTTAATTTAGCCTGAAAGCCATTAACTTCACCTGCCATTACGTTGTCGCCTTCGGTAGCCAAGCCAATTATGTTTTCCAATGGAATTGTAATTAAAATAAAACCAACTGTTTTATTCAACGATCAATTCTAGAATGTCTCTTTATTTTTCAACTATTCTTATTTATTCTTATTACTAACATCAGGTTTGCAAAAAGGAGTATTTTAGAGAATTTATAAACTTACATAATTATTTTAGATAATTTATAAACTTAGCTGTAAATAATAGGAATAATTAAGTGAAGGGTTGCAACTATACCTCCCTTTTCATTATTTTTTTTATTTTTTTATATATATATATATCCTTCAATCCATTTATTTCAAAGTTAAAATTTAAATACAAATACACATGAACAGTAGTAAAAATAAATAATATAAAATATATTTAACATTATAAAAAATTTCTTATAAATATTTTTTTTTGAAAAAAATAAAATAAAATGGTATTAAGATAAGAAAGAAGAAAAAAAATTAATTTACAATGACAACAAGAATGTATTAAATTATTAATTTGTTTCTGGTTTTATTGTTTTATTTTCAAACTTTTCTGATTTTGTCTTTATGAACTGTTTTGTCCTTTTTTGTTTCGCTATTGTAATAGTTACATTCCTTACAATTCCTAACAAATTTTGAAATATCCCTCGTCATTTTCTTCCAATAATATTTCGTTCTAATTTTAGCAGTTTTTAAAATCTTCATACCTTCATCTTTTAGCTTTTGAATTGAACATATTGAGAAAAATGGATCACTTTTGGACCATTCAGCTGTGAAAATTTTGTGAATGTTGGCTTCTTTTTGTAGCCTCAAAAGCAACTTATCTAAGCAAATTGTTTCGTTAACAATCCCAAAATCTAGGTACAGTAATTTTTTAAATATATTTATGCGCATTTTGAAAAGTTTTTGTTCAATATAAAATAAATCTGTTTTTATCTTTGGTACCTTTTTATCGAAATTATGCGAGAATTTATCGTAAATTTTCAAACTAATGGAAACACCCTGTTGTTCAATATCGAATTTGTTCTTACTATTTTTCTTTGACATTGCTCGAGTTGTCATCGAAAATATATTACTTAAATTCTTAAGTTCATTGATGGAGATTCTGGACAAAGCATCCGCGCCTACATTTGCTTTACCTTTTATATACTCTACATGAAAATTGTATTCAGAGAGTTCTAATCTGATCCTTGTTAACTTGGACGAAAGATCGTTCATAATCTTTCGAACAATGAATGAAGTGCCATAGATATATGGTCGAAAATAAAGCATTGCAAAGTGTATTGCTAGAAGTTCAAGTTCTATAATGGGTTTTTTCTGTTCTGATAAGCTAAATGATTTCGACGCAAAATATATTGGTAAATCGTTACCATTAATATTCTGACTTAAAATGGCTCCGCAGCCGGTTTTGGAAGCGTCTACTGTAACTATAAATGGTTTTGTAAAGTCCGGGTATTGTAGAATTCTTGGAGATAACAAGGCACTTTTTAATTTGGTAAAAGAATTGTGACAATGTTCAGTCCAGTTAAATTGTTCATTTTTTCTTGTGATGAAGTTCAACGGTGCTGCTAAAATTGCAAAATTAGGAATAAATTTTCGGTAATAATTGGCAAATGCCACGAATCGCCGTACTGCATCTTTATCAGTAGGAACGGGGTATGTTTTTATGATGTTAATTTTCGAATCGTCTGGTAAAATACCTTTCGCAGTGCATCTGTGTCCTAAAAATGTTACTTCGGACCGAAAAAATTTGTATTTGTAAGGATTTATCTTAAGATTGTGATCTCTTAAAATTGTGAAAACGTTTTCTAAATTCTGAATATGATGTCTTTTGCTACATTAAATTATAATAATGTTATCTATATAAAGAAAAACTTTGTTTGGTGCAAGTCCTGCAAAAGCGATAGACATCGTTCTCGAAAAAGAATTTGGGGCGATATTAAGACCGAAATGTAAAACTTTCCAGCGATATGATCCACTATCAGTGCTGAACGAAGTGATATCACGAGAGTCTGGGTGCAGGGGTACCTGATGAAAAGCAGAATACAAGTCTAGGACTGAAAAATATTTCGCGCGACCAAGGTTATCTAAAATGTCGTCTATTCTTGGCAAAGGAAATTTGTCGGCTATACATTTTTTATTTAGCGCGCGGTAGTCGACACACATTCTGGATGACTTTTTATCATCTAAACTTTTTTGGGCACTAAAATTAATGGACTATTGTAATTGGAAGTACTGGGCTCTATTAGATCATTGTCTAATAAGTTCTTAACTTGCCTGTTTATCTCGTCTTTCTGTGTGTGCGCAAGTCGGTAATTCTTAATATAAACAGGTGTAGAATCAGTCAGTCGTAATTTTTGTTCATAGAAGTTAGCATATGTCATTTTATTATTTTATTTATTATCCTTTTTAATATGAGATTTGTGAACCATTCTTCCAGATTCTGTAAGAATTGTTACTCCTTTATCTTCTTTTACTATCTTCTCTTTATACCTAGGAGTCAATTTGTTACCTAATCTTTTATTTATTTTCACATACACGATATCATTTGGATTATACTTAGGGAAAGGTGTTCTTTTTTTGTTATGAAAATGGAGATCTTTATTTTGTTTATCTATAAGTTTTGTCACATTGTCTATTCTGTCTTTTTCCATCTGTTCTGGGTCAGTACTAACAGTTCGTCCGAAAAATGCTTCTATAGGTTTTTTCTTAATTGTGGAGTGTATTGAATTGTTATATTTGTATAGCGACCTAAAAAGTAACCCCTCAAAATTCCGATGAGTCTTTTCACGATGTCGGGTATTCTGTCTAGGTCTCCTATTTGTCCCAGATGTTCCGGTCTAATAGTCTCGTTCGTCGCAGTCGTAAGTATGCTATTTGGGCTGTTGCTAGTGTTTTCCTGAACCACTTTTCTAACTGCATTATTTATAAGCCTTTATAAATCTGACTGTGTAATTGGTATACTAGCTTGTGCAGAATCACGCTGGGTATTTGATACGCCAGGTGTCTCTAAGATACTGGGTCTAATTAGATTACTTGGATTCGACATATTTTATTAAGTTATTTTAGTTTTTTGTTATAGTCTTTATTTTATTATTTATTCCCTTCTGGAAGGGGTGTTCTTCTACTCTGGAGGGTCTGGAATTCAGATTCGCAGAGATGAACTTTTTTTTACAATTGCAAAAAATTTGATTTTAATTGATTAAGGATAACCTATAACTTAAATTGATTAATTTAATTTAAAACAATCTGGAGGGTCCTGTAGGAATCGCAGATTTTCACAAAAAAAATTATTTAAATTTATAGATTACGTTTCTTTTAAAAATCCTATTTTGATATTTTTTTACGAAATTTTTATTTTTCCTTACTTTAATTTGAATCAAAAGCTAAGCTGTTTTCAATTTTTCTTTTAAGTTTCTCACTTTTCTTTCAAATTTTATTTATTTTTTTATCTTTATTTAAATTAATTTTCACTTGCTTAAAAAAAAAATTTCCTTAAAATATTACTTTTCCTTTTTTCACAATTCTTAAATTTAATCTTAAAAATACTTCTTACACTATTATTATGATCTTCATCCCACGGTGATGGCGACTACGTCCTTTTTGCTGTCCGCTACTGGGGGTCGACCACTTCACACTCTCTGTGGGATAACGTTGAGTCCTCTTTTGGCTGTAACGTTGGATGTCGCTTCCTGTTGCACTACTTAAGGGCTTACGTAGTGTGATGGCACTTCTTAAGGGCTTTGTTTTCACTACTTTCCAGGACACTCGCGACAGCCCCACGTTGGGCGCCAATTAATTACTTTTTTATTATTTTATTTAAAAAAAGAAATTCTTTTTTTATTTTCTATTTATTTTTTTTATTACACTTTATTTTCTGTTTGAAACCAAAATTGAACTGAACTTAAAACTAAAACTTAAAATTAATATTACCTACGATTTAACCAAATTTTGCCAATGCATCAAATTTCCGTTGAAATAACGTGTACATAAAATCAGCAAAATGATGACCGTAAATAAGGTTGAACTATTGCACAACAAATTGTTAGCAATTTAATTGTTTTTAATAAACAAAACTGCCTGTTGCGAAGTTTCAACATTTGTGGTGTTAACTTGTATAAGTATATATTAAGTAAGTTTTTATATATGTTTATAGCAGTAAGTATACATATATATATATAATGTTTATATGTATAAAATTTATTGAATTACTAGCATAGTTGTCCTTTGTGCACTTTTTTAAATTGTTTGTTTCTTATGTTATTACTGTATTTATTTTTGTTGTTTTTTATCTTTATTTCATATTGAAAGTTTATGTGAAACACGTATATGCGTATGTGTGTGTTGCTTCTACATGGGTGTTAATTTTCACTTCTCGTCATTTTTGATTATTCGTTTGTTTTTTTTTTAATATAATTTCAATGTTAACTGTTTATGTTTATATATATATATATATATATACTAAGGGTTCTTTTTTTTATTACACGTTTTGGAATTTTCATTTGAGGTTATAAATTATTCTCAAATTTTGTTTTTTTTTAAGATTATAAATTTTTTATATTTTGTAACGGTTAATGTAACACGTTTTTCTGTATGTCCGTCTTTTCTTTTTTGAGGTTATATTATAACGGTTGTTGATATACCACGATTTTTAACACGTTTTCTATTCTTTTAAGGTTATGTTTTAACGGTTTTAATTTTAAATCTTTTTAACACATATAATGCTTGTAATGCCAAAACGTTTTTGTGCTAACGAAAACACAAGAAAAAGAAAAAAGTTTTAAAATTAAATCTTTAATTTTTTTATAAGCATATGTATTAATATTTTTTTGTTCTTCGAAAAAAAAATAACTTTTTTTAAAACTTTCCTATAATATGATTGCTTCACATTTCTATTAAATAACTGTTTCTGTTAAATAACTGTTTTTTCTTTATAGTTATGTTTCTTTCAGTCTTGGGATTTCCAATAGACTGTACTTTTTCCCCGTTTTCTTTTCTCTCATGTTTTTTTTTTAGGTTAGAACGAAATTTCATCAGATCAGGGATATATTTTTATGTAAACAAAACAAAAAAAGTGTAAAACACCTGTGCAAAAAAAAAAAACAAAAACAAAAAACATTTTTGGCGCCTACAAGTATTCCTATTTTGTGAAAATATTTCTAAAAATATTAATATAATTCTAAAATTATATTCAAAATTTAATTAATAATTTAATGGATTTAGAAAAAGTTGATTTGATTCCTTGGACATTCTAACAAAATTTACAAAACTTTTTGGGTCCTCCAGTTGCAATTCCTTTATAGCAATGTGCGTCATATCTTTTCCGCTATAACGCCGTAGTAGCCATTCCCGGCCCCAAATGCGCTTGGACAGTCTTACTTCTTTAACCCGTTTCTTGTCTTTGCACTCATATTTTTAATTACGGCAATAGCAAGTAAAACACCAAGTGCATTTTGTTTGTTTTTTTAATATTTGGCATTTTTAATTTCAATAGAAACTTTAAGCAAATTTTTTCACTTTGTTTGTTTATGTTTTTTTAACATCTGTTTTCGTCTTGCTTTATTATTGTCTTATACCAATCGTGTAAACACAAAAAAAAATAATCATACGACTATTATTCTCTTTTTTGAAATACGAATGGAATTTCATTTTACTTTTTCATCTGACTTTACATATTACTTGTATGTTCGTGCGAAGGGGGCTATTCTTATTTATACTTATTACTAACATCAGGTTTGCAAAAAGGAGTATTTTAGATAATTTATAAACTTAGATAATTATTTTAGATAATTTATAAACTTAGCTGTAAATAATAGGAATAATTAAGTGAAGGGTTGCAACTATACCTCCCTTTTCATTATTTTTTTTTATTTTTTTATATATATATATATCTTTCAATCCATTTATTTCAAAGTTAAAATTTAAATACAAATACACATGAACAGTAGTAAAAATAAATAATATAAAATATATTTAACATTATAAAAAATTTCTTATAAATAATATATAAGTGGGTTCGGTATGCCTCCCTTTTTTTTTGAAAAAAAAAATAAATTGGTATTAAGATAAGAAAGAAGAAAAAAAAATTATTTACTGTGACAACAAGAATGTATTAAATTATTAATTTGTTTCTGGTTTTATTGTTTTATTTTCAAACTTTTCTGATTTTGTCTTTATGAACTGTTTTTTCCTTTTTTGTTTCGCTATTGTAAATAGTTACGTTAACACCATTTACACTTTTGGCAACATAAGGACCTTCACATATGTTCTTATGTTTCTCGTAAGGTTCTTTTTTTTAGCAGAACATTGTCAGCAACTTTAACTGCTAAAGGATTTGCAAATTTATCATAGAGTAGTTTGTTCCTCGCTTTGTGTTTGTCTATTAAACGTCTTGCAATAATGTTAGTCTGTTGTAATATATGCTTTACTTCTTTACTATAACTGTCCAAATTATAAAGTGGATCTAAACTTCCTGTTATGTTATTTGGCATTGTAGCAGTTTTCCCAAATACTAACTCGAAAGGTGTAAACCGATTATCAAATGCAGTGTTTGGAGTAGTGTTGTGGTAAAAAGTGAAATATTTCAAGTAAGTATCCCAATCCGTAATATTCTCCCTGATATATGCTCGAATATATTCATTCAATACGCGGTGGTTACGTTCAACTGTACCCACACTTTGATGGTGATAAGCCGTTGAAAAATTCAAGTTTACTTTAAGTAATTTACATAATTCAGTGAATAATTCGTTCTTGAACTCAGTTCCCTGATCTGATTTTATAGTTTTCATTCTACCATAAATTAGAATAAAATTCTCAAATATCGCACGTGCAACAGTATGAGCTGATTTGTCAGGTACCGGAATAGTAACTAAATATTTGGATACATCACATATCAAAATTATTGCATATTTATTACCATAAGTTGATTGAGGTAATGGACCTATGGTGTCTAAAACGACTACATCAAATGCTTTAATCGGAGTCGGAGTTAAGATTAATTTTTCAACATTTCCTGGTCTAACTTTATTTAACATACATTCCTTACAATTTCTAACAAATTTTGAAATATCCCTCGTCATTTTCTTCCAATAATATTTTGTTCTAATTTTAGCATATAACTTCTTCTGACCACAGTGCCCTCCTGTTATCGGATCATTATGATATATTTCCATCAGTTTTACTTTGTCTCTATCATCTGTTATAATCTCCGTTGGTTCCGTTAGGATAATTTCCAAAGTTTTTAAAATCTTCATACCTTCATCTTTTAGCTTTTGAATTGAACATATTGAGAAAAATGGATCACTTTTGGACCATTCAGCTGTGAAAATTTTGTGAATGTTGGCTTCTTTTTGTAGCCTCAAAAGCATCTTATCTAAGCAAATTGTTTCGTTAACAATCTCAAAATCTAGGTACAGCAAATTTTTAAATATATTTATGCGCATTTTGAAAAGTTTTTGTTCAATATAAAATAATTCTGTTTTTAACTTTGAAACACGTATATGCGTATGTGTGTGTTGCTTCTACATGGGTCATAATTTTCACTTTTCGTCATTTTTGATTATTCGTTTGTTTTTTTTTTAATATAATTTCAATGTTAACTGTTTATGTTTATATATATACATTTATATATATATACACTAAGGGTTCTTTTTTTTATTACACGTTTTGGAATTTTCATTTGAGGTTATAAATTATTCTCAAATTTTTTTTTTTTTAAGATTATAAATTTTTTATATTTTGTAACGGTTAATATAACACGTTTTTCTATATGTCCGTCTTTTTTTTTTTGAGGTTATATTATAACGGTTGTTGATATACCACGATTTTTAACACGTTTTCTATTCTTTTAAGGTTATATTTTAACGGTTTTAATTTTAAATCTTTTTAACACATATAATTCTTGTAATGCCAAAACGTTTTTGTGCTAACGAAAACACAAGAAAAAGTTTTAAAATTAAAACTTTAATTTTTTTATAAGCATATGTATTTATATATTTTTGTTCTTCGAAAAAAAAAAAAAAAACTTTTTTTTATAACTTTCCTATAATATGATTGCTTTACATTTCTATTAAATAACTGTTTTTTTCCTTATAGTTATGTTTCTTTCAGTCTTGGGATTTCCAATAGACTGTACTTTTCCCCCGTTTTCTTTTCTCTCATGTTTTTTTTTTAGGTTAGAACGAAATTTCATCAGATCAGGGATATATTTTTATGTAAACAAAACAAAAAAAGTGTAAAACACCTGTGCAAAAAAAAAAAAACAAAAACAAAAAACATTTTTGGCGCCTACAAGTATTCCTATTTTGTGAAAATATTTCTAAAAATATTAATATAATTCTAAAATTATATTCAAAATTTAATTAATAATTTAATGGATTTAGAAAAAGTTGATTTGATTCCTTGGACATTCTAACAAAATTTACAAAACTTTTTGGGTCCTCCAGTTGCAATTCCTTTATAGCAATGTGCGTCATATCTTTTCCGCTATAACGCCGTACTAGCCATTCCCGGCCCCAAATGCGCTTGGAGAGTTTTACTTATTTAACCCGTTTCTTGTCTTTGCACTCATATTTTTAATTACGGCAATAGCAAGTAAAACACCGAGTGCATTTTGTTTGTTTTTTTAATATTTGGCATTTTTAATTTCAATAGAAACTTTAAGCAAATTTTTTCACTTTGTTTGTTTATGTTTTTTTAACATCTGTTTTCGTCTTGCTTTATTATTGTCTTATACTATTATTCTCTTTTTTGAAATACGAATGGAATTTCATTTTACTTTTTCATCTGACTTTACATATTACTTGTATGTTCGTGCGAGGCTTTACTAACGTCAGGGTTGCAAAAAGGAGTATTTTAGATAATTTATAAACTTAGATAATTATTTTAGATAATTTATAAACTTAGTTGTAAATAATAGGAATAATTAAGTGAAAGGTTGCTACTAGCATAACATTGACCCTAAAAAGTGTTTTTTGTCTATATGACATGTCTAATCATCATTCCTAAAACTCACAATTTTTCATATTTATTCTTGCATTTTTCTAGAGCGCCAATTGCACTAAAGAATATGTCCAAAAGTTTATCATTAGTAAGATTATCGTCGATTTTATCTTGATCTTGTTGTATTAAATATATTGCTGAAATTATTCTGACTTTTGCTGAGAGAGGGAGGCTCTTCAGTATTATGATGTAGTCGAGGAAAGTCTTCATCCGAGTTAAATGACTTTGCCATAATATTTTTACTGACTGGCTTTGCTTTTTGATTGCCTGTGACGCGTTGCTGAATAGCTAGGTATTCTCGCCGAGATGGACAGTCTGGATCGTCAGCACGATTATTTACATTTTTAAGTTTATTTTTCATGCAATTGAAGCATTTGTAAATTACAGGGCCTTCGTTCGAAGTTTTGCTCAATTGGCAAGTTGAGTAGTCATGATGGTCACCGCAACCTAAACATGCTGGCTTTCTGAAGCAATTGGATGAGCCATATCCCAATATGGTACATTTAGTGCACTGAGTAGAACCTCTTGTACTTCGTTAAGGATTGCTCTGTGTACAACTATACCATAGAAATATCGTATTTTTATTACCTCTCTTTTAGATACTTGGTTTTTGTCGAATTCGATCATATAGAGTGTGTGGTCTTGATTTGAATATTGGTTCATTAGCGATCAAGAGCTTAATAATGCATTAATATAATTCTTAGCTGATGGGTTAATTTTATTTCTCTTTCTAAGGCAATGTGTTCCTATAAAATCCGGCCAATCCCAAAAATCGCTTAATTTCCTTTTCAGATCTAGGAATTGGATATTCTAAGATGGCTTTAACCTTGCCAGGGTTTGGCTTTATACCGACAGGTGTGATGATATGCCCCAAAAAGGTGGTTTCCCTTTTTAAAAATTCGCTTTTATCAAGTTCCAACTTCAAATTGGCCTCTGAAAGCTTCCTGAACACCTTATCTATTGAACTAATATGCTCTTGGAGAGAAGTACTAAAGGCAATGATGTCGTCCAGGTAGACCAAGCATTCTTTTCCTATAAGGTATCCCAAGATTGTGCTCATCAATCGTTGGAAGGTTGAGGGCGCGTTTTTAAGGCCAAATGGCATCCTCAAAAACTCATAATGCCCATTTTGTGTGGAAAAGGCTGTATTTTTTCGATCAGAATGTTCCATTTCGATCTGATGAAACCCTTTTGTAAGATCGGGGGTAGTGAAATATAAACACCTACCCAATTTATCCAAAATGCCATCCATAACCGGAATTGGATATTTATCACTAATCGTTATATCGTTTAGTTTCCGATAATCGACAACGATGCGCCACTTTTGTTTACCAGTCGAATCGAGTTTCTTAGGTACAACCCAGATTGGTGCATAAGGCGACTGGCTGTAGCATATAATATTCTGATCCAGCATTTCCTGAATCTCTCTATTAACTTCGTCCCTATGGATCTGAGGGTAACGATACGTTTTGCAATATATTGGATCTTCATGGATAGTGTTGATTTTATGTTTGACAACATTAGTAAATGCTAATTTATCTTCCTCCTTATAAAAAATGCTGTCGTATTTTTGTAACAACACTTTTAAGTTTGTGAATTCCTCTTTACTGAGGTGATCCAATTTAAATATTGAAGTTTTAGATTCGCAATCAATACAATTCAAGAATTTTGGGTGGGCATTCTGTGGGGTATCAAATCCGCTACCCCGAAGTTGTTTATACACAGGCTGATTGAACTGTGAATCAGGGTTAATATTTTTATCAACTGGGAGGCTTTTTGTTCCTTCTTTTTCTTCTTGATTTTCGTTCAAAAAGAAATATTTAATATCATTCAGAACAACAAATCCCTCTGGAATATTCAGTTTTGCTTTCAATTTCCTTAAATTATCAAAGCCTAGAAGGCCCGCATAATTGTTACTAAACCTATACGCATAAACCACCAATCTAACTCTTGTTATAGGACTAAAAATTTCTAAGCTCTCATTGAGGACTATATCCCCAGTGGATGTTCTAACGCAAATGGGATCTAGTGTATTTGGAGAAACGGGCAAAGCGTCCGGCCGAAGAAGGCTGATTGATGATCCCGTATCAACCAAGTACTTATACGCTTTGCCTTGTATTATTATTGAGATGATGGGAAGGGGTTTGAGGCCGATAGGGGAAAATTTTCGACCTCCATGGGTTCGGCAGGGCCAAAACGCCTAATGCGAGATTGAATTGAATCATTTATCCTTTGGCGTTTGCAAGGACATGAATTATTGGGAAATCTGTTATTATTGTTAAAATTATTATTGTTTGGGCTATTATTGTTACTGTGTGTGTTAATATTTTGTCCGTTATTTCTATAATTATTCTGAAAGTTTTTATTACTGTTATTCATAAAATTTGGGTAATTAAAAACGTTTCTACTCCGATTTCGGGTATATATGTCTCTATATTCATTGTCCACTACCTGAGGATAATGGCGGGAATGATCGGTTCTGAGTAATTTTGTCGATCTTCGTTCAAAGTGCCCGTCATCTAGTTCGTTATTTCGTCTGAGAATATCTACCGCCGATTTAAAATCTGCTGCTAAATTCGCATTAACGAGTGCGGTTAAATGATTGGGTAGTTCTTTTTTTAGTATTCTTAAAGCTTGGGAGTCAGCTTCATTCGTATAAAATGTTTTTTTTTCATTACTTTCATCACTCAACCTAATTGCATCGTATATTCTACACAAGTTTATGTTAAATATAATATTACTTAAATATAATATTACTTAATTTTAAAATTAGTGCTGGAATCGGTTGTTCTCTTCTGATTAAATTTAGGGCTTCTGCGTCTAATGTTCTCAAGATGCAATTGAAGAATAAGATCATCTCTAGACAAAACCGCAATGTTGGGTAATATACTTTCTATGCTATTAACGTAGAGGCACAATTTATCCCTTTATCCAGTAAAAGGATGGACAAATTTTAAGTTTTGGATGATAAAGTTCTTTTGCTGATCCATATTGTTGTTTACACTGTTGTTATCGTTATCACTATTAGCACCACTTTCTCTTCTATTGTTAATTGATAGTTGCTCTAAATTACGGAGCACTTCGTCCATAGGTCGATGAAAAAGTTATTTAGAATTATTTATATTTTCTTTTTCTTCTATTTGTTCAACAAAGTTTTATAACAAACAAAAATATATTTTTTCTTTCATTATTAACAATTTAAAATCTTGTAAATTTTTATTTATTTTTTTTTAAGTTATTAAACGTTCAGGTTCGTTTAAGGATCTTTTTCACAGGTCCTACCGACTGCGCCAATAAAGTACAGTGTTTGTATTTTGAGTTTTATTCGTAAACTGAATTCTTTATTTATTAAAAACACTTTATATATGATTAACATTACAATGTTTCTTACAAAAAATGCTGATTTTACATTAAGTCTAAAAAGGAATGTTTTTCTTTTAATAATAATTTATGTTATAGATGCTCTTATGAAAAAATGCTAATGTTACAGAGTGTTTAATTTCTTTTAATCTTCAACTTAAGAAAAATAGGAATGCAATAACATAAAGAATAAGAAATGTTTATCTTAGATTCATATTACAATACATAAATTATGGTATGCATATGTATTTACAAACAATAAGAAATGTTTATCTTAGATTCATATTACAATACATAAATTATGGTATGCATATGTCATTACAAAGAATAAGAAATGTTTATTTTAGATTCATATTACAATACATGAATTATGGTATGCATATGTCACTTATATATATACTTATTCAAAAGAAAATTCATCCACAATGAAATTCATCCACAATGAAGTCCATGTAGAGTAAGCTGGTTGAATATCAACGGATAAATATATATAAGGCTACGTAGTTAGCTTGCAGGATATGATGACGTCATTAACACATGAAGTATATGAAGATAGGTATAAAACCAAGTCACATGAAGAATACAAGGATACTGCATATATGATGCGAAGGAATTATCGGGAGACATATAATGGCGTCGTTACCAGGTTGCAAAGGTGGTTGTAGATGATGCATAAAATGATTTCGTCAACATGATGAATAAGTTGATGTATATGATGAATGAAATGATCTCGTTAACATGATGAATAAGTTGATGTAGATGGTGAATAAAATGATTTCGTTAACATGATGAATAAGTTGATGTAGATGATGAATGAAATGATCTCGTTAACATGATGCCTCGGAGGATGTAGTTACCATGTGTAATATATGGTGATGCTGTCTAATTAAAACCAAATGAATACTGTTTGGAAAAACATTTCCTCTAAGTCGATATATATATATATATATATATATATATATATATATATATAAATAAAACGGAACACATGTACACGAAACAACGAGTATTTTTGGGCGTGGGTTTTTCTTCTCTTAAAATTTTTCTTTCTTAGGTTTTCTTCGAAGAAGGAGGACAGAAGGTTTTTAAACATAGGATTCGTCCACAAAATCAGAATTTCTCGAATCTTGCTGAAGATGAGCCGTAATTTCGTCTTTTCACTAAACGGCCTTCTCCGTCGTTATCAAAGAGGTTTTTCTACGCTTTTTCCCAACTTAAATTAATTCAATCTTCTTATTTGCTCTAGATGTTTCTGGATTTCTTCACTTTCATCGGTTCTTTCTCACTTCACTTCTAGATGCACACCACACTCACCCTCATCTGTCTTCTTCAACGTTCAAAAATAAAAATGGCAGATTCTCTCGTCATCACCGGAAACGAAACCCCCATATCAAATGATCAAATGTCAATTATACAAAATACAACCCTGAACACATTCAACACACTCAGCTTATCAGATGTCATAGTTGTGAGCTTTTGTATATAAGTAAAAGTAACGATCGTATTTATGCTTAATAAACACAGCTTATACAAAAACGCGAATATGAATTGTCTATGCAAACTAAATCATGTAGTCAGATAAACGACCATTACACAATAGTAGTGCCAATATTGCCCCCTGGGGGACACCGGTATAAATATTCCCAGTGACAGATCTTGTGTCGTTAATCTCTACAAAAAATTGTCTATTATCGAAATAGCTCTTAAGCAATTTAACTATAAAAACATTGCATCGTAATTGGATAATTACGATTAGGACTGCTACGGTGCATCGCTTATTTCTTAAATTGACGACAACTTCGTTATGCAAGAAAGTAAGCGCATCTATCGATGAATGTCCAGGCTTAAAACCGAATTGGTGAATGGGAATTGCACTCAAATCCAACGATTTTTCTGATTTCAGTCTTATAATCCTTTCGAACAATTTTACTATGTTGGACAACATTGATATTGGTCGCGCATTATTTATACTATAATCATTTGGCTTTTTAACAAGGGGATAAATTCTCGAAAGTTTCCATATGTTGGGGAAATACCCATTATTCAAACAATTATAAAAGATAACTACTAAAAATTCTATTTCTGAGGGTGGTAATTTTTTAACTATAAAGTTAGATAAATTGTAAATTGTTAAGATTTCTTATGCAATTATTAACTTCGGAAATATTTGTGAGATTAATACTGTCTGTGTTATGCAATGCGTTGGAGGTCTCATTAAAAACTCTTTGGGTCCGAGGACAACTATTTAGGAGAGCGTAAACGGTGTATAAAACTTCTCAATATTAGGTCTATCGGGGCCAGTAGGTCCATAGACGTTGGCAAAATGTCGTCTAAAATGTTGAACCTTAGCAATGTCTTCATGGTGCATAATATCACCAACTTGAAATTTCTCAAAACCCTTAGACTTTCTGCAACCGACAAACTTAAAAACCTCCCTAAATGCCCTAGGGCCCGGTTTAATATTCGCCACTCTTCTGTTTACTGTTCTACTTGTTCTTTGATTATTGTCTTAAGTAGCTGAATTTGACAACTCAGCAATTTGTACTCATCCGAAGTTCTGTTACCATTTCGATGAAATAAGTTCTTAAGATCGCTCTGTCAACCGTATTTTATCCTAAATAGTTTTCGAACATTTTCCGGTACGATAAACTAACTGTTTTTCACTTCCACTTTTCTGGAATTCCTTGTTATTTCGGAATTGATACAATCATTAAATAGCGAAATATTAGCACCAACTTCATCATTATCCAAATTCCTATTCGAAGGCACGCAGATGCGTAACATGTTAAAATGGACACCCTCCTGGAATTCTTCCCAGTTAGTTTCATCGAAACATAAAAAATTTGGGGGGATAAGACTAAATTAAATTCAGGGAATTTTCAATTTTAAAGGAAAATTATCTGAAAATGATGAAAGTGTGTCCAAATGAAAATTTGTAATTACCGTATATATTAAATCTGTCGTTAGTAAGAAGTGATCCAAATATGATGAAGCTCCCGGGAAGGAAGGGGAGATGCCACACAATCTAGTCAAATTGGTACCAGATAAATTCAACCATTCATTGAAGAATTGACCGTTTAGATTTACCATTGTGTCACCCCATGATATATTTCTCACATTAAAATCGCCTCCTATAAACACTCCATCATACAATGATGAATTGTTTTCAATACTATCGAGACTGAATTTAAATTCAATGCGCGGAAAATTAGTGGGTACATAAATACTACTCAATAAGAAACGTTTGTTGTCACCATTGAACGACAAGTTAATTGCTATAAAACAATTTGGATATTTTATATCTGGAATGTAAATGGGAGTAAATTTTACATATTTATTCATAAGTGTTGCGGTACCTTGACTAGAAGTGTCCCTAATAATATTATAGTGCTCGAAGACTAGTACTTCGTTTAATAAGACCCCATATTCCCGCTTGGCAACTTCTATTGGCAAGGTCTTATATATCCTAATAAAACTTATAATTTTCGACTCCAAAGATACGACCTTTGGTTCATTTAAATATTCACCGAGCTTAATAAATTCTTCAATTAACGACTTTGTATTACCCTGATAATTTTTCTCCGTATTATGGAACAGGCTGGCAAACGAGGTTTTTTTGTTGACTGGCTGACTATTCCGAATATCATTATTAACATTGCTCCTAATCTCCTCTATTCGCTCTTTGGTCCTAGATAACAATGCCTTTTTCTTGATGTAAATTTTGTAAGAGGGACAAACCCTCTTGCAGTTGACACAAACTGGGAACATGTCTCCCTTATCAATGGAGCAAACGCCTGGCTCGTGATCTAAATTACATTTTACACACCTAAAACATTGAATCTCCCTCTTCTTTGACTTGTTTCCCAGGTTATAGACTGGTTCAATATATAACGAATCTTGTTAATGTCATTTAACTTTTTACCAGTCACTATGGTAACTACAAACAAGCCAGTATCAAGCTTATTCGTAACCGAATATTGCGTAATTAATTTATTCACCTTTTCGACTGTGTTTGGGACTTCAATATCAAGAGCAGTTTTAATGTCTGACACATCAGTCATATGGTACAAACCTCTAACTATTACCGAGACTCTTCTTAACTCATTAGTTGTAAAAGAGTATGAATGAATATTCTGAGACCGAAGCAACTCCATCATTTCCAAATGTACTTTAAGATCATTAAAGTAGAGTTTGCTTTTATTACTAGAAGAGTTTATAATTTTATGAACCACCTTGGGGGATAATTTATTCAACTGATCGACAAGTGCTTTCACGTTTACATTATGTAAAATAATTGGAGGACAAAATGTGTCTCTTATGTAGTTTATCTTGACGTAGAAGTAACGATCCATTATGTAAGACTTCAGCACTAAATAAAAAGGTGCTGGGATCATTTGTTTCAATTTGAAGAGTAAACCCCATACCCTATCAAATGCTTGCTTAACATCCAAAAATATCGTTGAGCAGTATTATTTTGTTTCGAGAGCATTTTTATTACTTTAACAATCCGATGGCACTGTTCTGTTGTACCCACACAAAGCCGCTATGTCTGCCCATAATGTTTAGTTACCCATTAGTGGTCCATTAGTGGTTATCTATGCAAACCGACACATATCCGATACAAATATAAATTGAATCGATTTAAAGATTTTTATTAAGAAACAATAAATTTTTATTAAACGAAAATATTTTATAGACTATTATACATTAAATAACATTATATATATTTGTTACATCTTATTTATAAAAACATTTATGAACAAAAAAAAAGAAAAATTTAAACTCTTAAAAATTAGAAAAACGGTCCACAAGCCATATTTCGATCTGCAATACTTTGTCTCTTTTTTTCCTTCATCCTAAGCATTTTATTTTCATCGGCGCATTTTGTAGTTACTACATGACGCACCTCCTTCGGGGTTAGACCTTTCTGCTCTCCCATTATGATATTCGCAACTGTAATGGGGTCCAATTGGCTTTTCACTGGTTTATTACAATCTACAAAGGCAGGCGAAGGCTTACCCGTTAGATTGCAAGCAGCCAAAGTTTCACGGCCAAAGATTTCCACTAGAATTTTTCGTGTTACAGCGGCTCCTGTCAGGGACCAGTTGATGGATTCTAAAGTTATTCTAGGGACCATAGAGCCATTCGGTCCAATGCAAACCATACCATTTTCATCTGCTTGAAATCTTTTTTCAATTTGCATTTGGAGCGGGTGTTCATCACTGGTGGAAGATGGAAAGGATATGTTTTCCATTTGTGGTTGTTCTAATTGGACTGTATGGATTTCAAATTAATTTTTCATAATATTTATTTCTTCTTCCGGACTTTTAGGGCAGTGGGGTAGATTCTTATTATACTGCTGTTCGAAATTATTAAAATCGGTATAAGGCGCTACCATTCTGTGTTGCTCTTGATCCTCGGGTGATTTGCTTACGTCTTCATTTTGATTATGGGCTTGTGGGATGTCGTTTTTGTTGTCGTTCTCTGTTACAAGCATTTTAAAATCTTTTTTATCATTACTTTCAATCACGTCAATATTTTGGTTTTTTTGTAATTCTTCCTGTTGCTCTATCTTTTCTAAAAATCTCAGAAACTGAGTTGTAGCATTTACCGTTTTTCTCAAGTTTTCCATTTTAATTCGTTCCACATTCTCCAAGTGTTCTACATATCTTTTCAATTTTTCTATGTCGCTTTTATTTATGTTAGATTTTAATTTTGGGCGAGGCTTGTTGTCGACATTCCAAGATATATTCTGAAAGTTGTCATTTAAATATGCTGCCACGTTGTCTGTTGCTTCCGATAGATTATCGAATGAAGCGAAATTTTCTGTATCGGTAGTCATCATGTTCTCCATTGCATCTTTAGTGGTATTAAGTTCCAATTTGACATGGCTTATTAATTGCATTGCGTTGTCAGCTTGTTGTTCTTGACAGGACTCATTTCCACTGTTGCAAGATATCATCTGGAAATTTTCATGTAAATATTCTGCCACTTTGCAGATAGTTTCCATTTCATTATCCACCGAAGCATTTTTATTGGTATTGATAATCATTGTGTTCTTTACTTCATTTTCATCGTCAGTCATATTAATTTTGGAGTTGAAGAGGTTTGTTAACTGCATTTCGACGTTTCCGAAATGTTCTTGCCCATTCACGTTCGGCTGTGGGAGTTTTTCCTTTTCCTCGACTATTTCTCTTAGCACCTCTTGAGACATTCCATCTAAACGATGGTTTTCTTGACATAATTCCTTACCTTTATTTGGATTCTCCTCATGTTCTTCGATGCAAAAGGTCTCGTTGAGATTTGGAATTTTGTTTTCTTCAATAGTTGCCACATTGCTTTGCTGTTCGTGGGAAAAATCACTTTCATAAAAGGAATTCATATGCATTTCTTGATTTGGATGTAGCTCCAGAACTTTTATACTTTCATTGCCCTTTTTAAATTGATTTTCATCAAAGGATACCAATACAAACGCTGGTTCGTCACTAGCATCCTGTTGATTAAGGCCACCTTTATTTAATTCGGCATATTCTTTAAGGGAATCTAAAAGACGCTTCTTGCGTATGTGCCGTAATTAAAAAAATAAAGAAAAAGTATTAAAAAAATTAATCAAAAACATTTTCATCAAACATTGTTAATAAAAAAGAATTAATTTTTCATTTTTATTTCAATAACTTACAACGTTGTGCGTGTTTTCTGTTCCTTCAGACATAATTATTCGTTTAATTTGTTGAGCAATTGTCACGATAGTAATAACCTGCCCTGTTGAATTCGCTTTATATACGTAAATTGGCGTAACTCTCTCAATACTCAAGACAGATGTTAAATGTAATTGTCAATACTTCCCCCGCTTTGATGAAGAGTATTAAGCAGATGACCTTATATTTCAGTGGTTGACAAAGTTATGATAACTTATCCTGTTAAATTCGCAATTTTATACTCAGGACAAGTGGTAAATATAATTGTCAATTTGCCTCTGTAACTTCGCTCGTTTGTGAGCAATGAATACAAACAAGCGTCGTTTACCTGTTGTGCCTTCCGTTAGTTCTTTTTAAAGTACCTCGTAAGCCATAACTAAGCGTACAATATTTGAATACGTATGGTATTCACCTCGTTCATAAAGAGTATAAAAGAGAGCCGAGTTGTATTTTTTACTTTTCAAGTTAACGTGCGCTTACGCTATGGGTTCATTGTGAAACAACTTAAGGCGGTTTTTCAAGCAGAAGAGAGCGCATTGTATAGTGTAAACTTAGGAGAGCATTCGGCATCGAAAGAAAATATGAACAATCTTCGGTTCTATACGAACAGTCTTCGTGTTTGCAAAACCATATCTCTCTATATTAATGTGATGTTTTTGTAACACAGTTTATTTCACTTGCTTGCCTGTTTGCATGGACAACATAAACAAAACCACTCAATTTTGTTTGTGTTTCCCATATAAACAGACAAGCAAGTGAAATAGCCTGTGCTACAAAATAATCACATAAGTCAGGTTTGTAAAGAGTGGTTTACACGGCAATATGTTAAAGTTCTGTTTAGAAGAGTGTGGTTAATATGTCAACTCAATATCTTCACATGAGTGCATATGGCATTGAGAGAAAATATAAAGTGAGCAGTCGTATGGCGCAAAATAAAAACAAAATATACAGAAGGCTTGAAAATGAATATTAAAATATCTTTCTTTTTTATATTTTCATTTCTTACAAATTGTGTTAGGAGAGTAAGTTATTCTCTCATCATTCTCTCTATTCGTGTACGCTTTTTATATACGCTCAAATATCATTCAATATTTTGTTGAACTTCTATGGTTGTAATTGCATTAAATTTGATATGGGCAACTTTAAGTCAGAGTTTAAAGAGCAAAATATAGCAGGAGGAGGGAGAAACGTATATATGGGGGGCTTTAGTTTATGAAATTCAAGATTAATATCTAAAGATTCTATCATCAGGCATTTCATGAGTCATGAGCTGTAACAATTATAGATTTTCCTGATATATACACACATATAGTCAGCTAAAATGGCAAATCGAATTTTGTAGTTTTCGATTTTCGTTTTTCTCTTCTCTTGTAAAAAACATAAAAAGTGGTTTTAATGAGTCTTTTTGCATTTTTTGATGACGACGTGTAAGTTCTGCCTGTTTTGTTTTAAGTATACACACAACATTTATTGCCTATTTTCAGCATTTCCACGTAATATTTTTGTTTTTTAACTCCATGCAGGTAGCGAAAACCATAAATATTTTGATTTTCGTCTTACCCTATAATATTGTAGCCCACAATACCTACGGCTTGATAAGGCACTTATTATTTTAAATTTAGACTTTCGCTATGCAATTATGTACCTGCTAATTGTTTATTGAAAATAATTAAGATTTTCGTCAAAACAATGTAATAATCGCGCTTAGTTTCATGCATAACATATGTAAGAAATTTTAAGGATATAGTTTTGACAGGACTATTTTCGATCTATTTAGTATAGAAACTACTTTAAAATGGGGACTACTTTAGTATGGGGACTACTTTAAAATGGGGACTACTTTAGTATGGGGACCACTTTAGTATTGGTCTGACAAAGACCGTGTTGTTATACGCGGTGATTTCTTGCCAAATAATAAGATTCTAAAACTCTTTTGTTATTCAAAATCACCATAATTTTGCTGACATGGCAATTTATCAATTAGTTGGTGATATTTGAGGCTATTTTTATTGAACTTAATATGAAAAGATCATTATATTTCTGTTCTGTATTGTCTTCTAACAAGGACTTTAAAATTTTGGCAATTGACACCGGCCATTTCATTGAAGCTACATCTGTAATGCCTGTTGTTATTTATCGCGTCTTTGTTTTATTTGCACTTAAAATAATAATCACATAAAAAGACCCTATAATATCTCTATATGAGTATTTCTTTCAAGAAAGAACAAAGTCAAATTGAAAGGGATTTTGCCAACAGCTCTTACTTGCAGCTCTTTATTTGACCTATAATTAGAGTTCAGATTGATTTTGAAGAGTCCTTTCATGTTCAGAACATGCATATATATACGACTATGACGACTTCCATCATTGTTCCCTTATGCAAATATTGTAAAAGAGAGTATTAATAAGAAATTTAAACTCTTCCCGATAAAATGATATGATAGAGAATAGTATTTAAGAATTAACAGTAGTAGAGCTATCGGGCTACCAAACGTCTTTTAAAGTGTTTGAATTCTTTATCGGAAATAACACAAGATATTGATAAAGAGTGAATTTGAATGAACTCTTATATACCCTTATAGGTTAACAACAAAATCTGTAAATTGAATTTTTGCCAATTGTCATAATTATGATATTCCGCACAATTTATTTTATTTATTTATTAATTAATTACAATACAATTAGAAATTATATTTAATTATATACGAGCTGCGTAAGACTATGTTCAGAAATGCAGTTTTATTGAATCAATATTTGGTTTACTGATTACCAATATTTTAAGTGTTCAGGCATAATAATATACGCAGTTCAGCTGCTTATTCAATATTCATTCGACGGCTGTTAAACAAAACAGCTGGTTGTTTCAACAACATTGTTTTTGTTTTGGTTTTTTTTCGTTGTTGTTGATATTTGAGTTGTGAAATATCAATAGAAAGTGTTCGAAAAATTGTAATATGCTCACTGAACGTACTTATGACAGTGCCGTATTTCAAGTTTAATCAATATTATAACAATTTATGAATTTATTGAGCAATAATTAATTGAAAATTTTGTATGAAATATTGAGATCAATAACGCCGTTAATTGCGATTTATTCAATATAAGTGCATGTCTAAACATAGTATAACTTCACCTATATGCTCGGTAAAATGTAACAGGCGAGAGTCTCTAGTTGGCATCGAATTAACGCCTCTCACGCTAGTAGTCTATCACATTATCCACCACACTATCAGACCATGCAGTGGCATCCAATTTAAATTGATTTTATTTAAAAAGTTTATTATTACGAGGATACAGTGGCTATCAGTTTTAAGAAGTTCTTTGAGTATGTCTTATATTTCAGTAAATCCTTTTGATAATGTCGCGAGTTGAAAGAGTTGTTTTTAGTAATGAATTCCTCAGGAATTCCTCTTCAAAATAGTATGAAATTAATTATTCTAGAGAGTTATTACGAGCGATAAAATAATTCTGGAAAGAAAACAATGAAAAAGGCTTTGAAAATTAAGTTGAATAGTTAATATAGAGAACATATATATTTATATATATATATATATATACATATGTATGTCTAGAGTATATCAAGGCTACTTATTTTCCTCAACACTTTCGGTTCGAAATGCTACCGCCTTAACAGTCGCCTGAACAGAAACCGGACCATTTTTATTGTGGGAAATATTTCGCAGAGACTGAGTGATCGGAATGAATAGTGAAATTTGGAGGCTACATAGTCTTTTAAATGTGGGCTAGTCTGTAGTATACGGATCACGTATTATGAGTCAATGTAAACATTCGCTAGTAACTACCAATTAGAATCCAAGAAAAAGTTTTGCTCAATTCAAGCTGAACATAAAGTATAAAGCTGGATTAACCCATTGTTTCGGAACAAAATTTTTGTTCTGAAACAATTTTTTTTATATGTAGTTTGACGTTTCTCTTTTTGAGAGAGAGAGAGAGAGCGAAAGAGAGTAAGCTTGCTTCGGAACATTTTCAGCACGAATTGGTTTAATTTTAATTTTTGTTCCTAAACAATCGAACAGTGCTGCCAGCTACTTTAATTTTTTAAGTAAAGTTGTACTGAGCTGCCACATCATATTATATGTACATTTGTATGTATCTATTTATGTATGTATAATATCCATTATTATCCATTTTTTTCACTTCAACAATTTCTGATTTGTTTTAAATTACAATTTGTTTGTAACACAATAAAAAATATGATCACACCCAAGCCAAGAAAACAAACGAACTGCAATCAACTGCTACGGTGCTGCCTAATTGTAAAACTAACACGCATCGTTTACAAAAATATTTCATATGATAGCCTTGTTTTTACAGAACAATTGTTCGAAGTGGGTGAATCGTTTCGGAACAAACTCTCAAAAAACTGAATTTGTTCCGAAACAAGCATTTTGTTCCGAAACAATGGGTGAATCCAGCTTAAGGAGTGCAACATAGCAATATTATGTAACAGTTAGGCCGCAACTAGCTTTTACTAGAATTCAATAAAAATATGACCACCTGGGTAAGCTAAATCAACTGAATAGTGTAAACACTCTGATGGATCACAGTATATTTGGGTATTTACTGCCAAGAGCTGGCATTTTCTCAGTAATTTGGTAAATTGTTCCAACTCCATCACACGAAAAGCAGCCCCACACCATTATTGAGCCTCCACCATGTTTTACCGTTCCTTTACAATACTGAGGTTTAAGGCGTTCATTTTTTGGTCTCTTTACAGTGAAGTTCTTCACAATATGTTTCTCCACTGAGCAGGACTCCAACCAATATGGGCCTTTGCAAAAGCTAACCTGGCTCTGCGATTTTTCTGGTAAATAAATGGTTTCTTTGATGGTTTCCGAGCATTTAAATCTGCTTCTACAGCTGTAGAGTTGGAACAATTTACCGAAGTACTGAGAAAATGGATCGATTTGTTTACAAAAAAAGAAATAAAACATGCCACTGGTTTAGGTTTTCCAACATGACAATGATCCAAAACATTCTTCAAAATTTGTTAAGGAATGGTTGACTCGATCAATAGTAAGTGTTCTCGGGTGGCCAGTTCAATCGCTAGACCTTAACCCTATTGAAAACCTTTGGATCATCGTTGACCGAAAAATAATAAGGGATTTTGGGGACAAATAAACACATCATTTTTAATCGTATCCAAAACGCATGGAACAACATTTCTAAAGTACAAATTGGGAGGCTAATTGATTCAAAAACCCCTTAGATGTGCTGCCGTGATTAAAAATAAGGGTTACGCTATTCACTATTAATTTCTAAGTTTTGTTACAGAAATACAAAAGTTGCTTTAGTTTCGGCCACTAGAATTTTATGGTTATTTCGTTATTTTGAAAGAAAAGCAATATTTTAAGCGAATCTATTGTAATTTTTTTGCATTTACGTTTAATCTGAAACAAACATTTCCTCTAAGTCGATATATATATATATATATATATAAAACGGAACACATATGCACGAAACAACGAGTATTTTTGAACGTGGGTTTTTCTTCTCTTAAAATTTTTCTTTCTTAGGTTTTCTTCGAAGAAGGAGGACAGAAGGTTTTTAAACATAGGATTCGTCCACAAAATCAGAATTTCTCGAATCTTGCGGAAGATGAGCCGTAATTTCGTCTTTTCACTAAACGGCCTTCTCCGTCGTTATCAAAGAGGTTTTACTACGCTTTTTCCCAACTTAAATTGATTTAATCTTCTTATTTGCTCTAGATGTTTCTGGTTTTCTTCACTTTCATCGGTTTTTTCTCACTTCACTTCTAGATACACACCACACTCACCCACATCGCTCTTCTTCAACGTTCAAAAGTAAAAAGGGCAGATTCTCTCGTCATCACCGGAAACGAAACCCCCATATCAAATGTCAATTTTACAAAATACAACCCTGAACACATTCAACACACTCAGCTTATCAGATGTCATAGCTGTGAGCTTTTGTATATAAGCAACAGTAACAATCGTATTTATGCTTAATAAACACAGCTTATACAAAAACGTGAATATCAATTGCCTATGCAAACTAAATCATGTAGTCAGATAAACGACCATTACACAATAGAAGTGCCAATATTGCCCCCTGGGGGACACCGGTATAAATATTCCCAGTGACAGATCTTGTGTCGTTAATCTATAAAAAAAATTGTCTATTCTCGAAATAGCTCTTAAGCAATTTAACGATAAAAACATTGCATCGTAATTGGATAAGTTTATAAAGAATACCGAAATGGTACGATCAGGACTGCTACGGTGCATCGCTTATTTCTTAAATTGACGACAACTTCGTTATGCAAGAAAGTAAGCGCATCTATCGATGAATGTCCAGGCTTAAAACCGAATTGGTTAATGGGAATTGCACTCAAATCCAACGATTTGTCTGATTTCAGTCTTATAATCCTTTCGAACAATTTTACTATGTTGGACAACATTGATATTGGTCGCGCATTATTTATACTATAATCATTTGGCCTTTTAACAAGGGGATAAATTCTCGAAAGTTTCCATATGTTGGGGAAATACCCATTATTCAAACAATTATAAAAGACAACTACTAAAAATTCTATTGCTGAGGGTGGTAATTTTTTAACTATAAAGTTAGATAAATTGTAAATTGTTAAGATTTCTTATGCAATCATTAACTTCGGAAATATTTGTGAGATTAATACTGTCTGTGTTATGCAATGCGTTGGAGGTCTCATTAAAAACTCTTTGGGTCCGAGGACAACTATTTAGGAGAGCGTAAACGGTGTATAAAACTTCTCAATATTAGGTCTATCGGGGCCAGTAGGTCCATAGACGTTGGCAAAATGTCGTCTAAAATGTTGAACCTTAGCAATGTCTTCATGGTGCATAATATCACCAACTTGAAATTTCTCAAAACCCTTAGACTTTCTGCAACCGACAAACTTAAAAACCTCCCTAAATGCCCTAGGGCCCGGTTTAATATTCGCCACTCTTCTGTTTACTGTTCTACTTGTTCTTTGATTATTGTCTTAAGTAGCTGAATTTGACAACTCAGCAATTTGTACTCATCCGAAGTTCTGTTACCATTTCGATGAAATAAGTTCTTAAGATCGCTCTGTCAACCGTATTTTATCCTAAATAGTTTTCGAACATTTTCCGGTACGATAAACTAACTGTTTTTCACTTCCACTTTTCTGGAATTCCTTGTTATTTCGGAATTGATACAATCATTAAATAGCGAAATATTAGCACCAACTTCATCATTATCCAAATTCCTATTCGAAGGCACGCAGATGCGTAACATGTTAAAATGGACACCCTCCTGGAATTCTTCCCAGTTAGTTTCATCGAAACATAAAAAATTTGGGGGGATAAGACTAAATTAAATTCAGGGAATTTTCAATTTTAAAGGAAAATTATCTGAAAATGATGAAAGTGTGTCCAAATGAAAATTTGTAATTACCGTATATATTAAATCTGTCGTTAGTAAGAAGTGATCCAAATATGATGAAGCTCCCGGGAAGGAAGGGGAGATGCCACACAATCTAGTCAAATTGGTACCAGATAAATTCAACCATTCATTGAAGAATTGACCGTTTAGATTTACCATTGTGTCACCCCATGATATATTTCTCACATTAAAATCGCCTCCTATAAACACTCCATCATACAATGATGAATTGTTTTCAATACTATCGAGACTGAATTTAAATTCAATGCGCGGAAAATTAGTGGGTACATAAATACTACTCAATAAGAAACGTTTGTTGTCACCATTGAACGACAAGTTAATTGCTATAAAACAATTTGGATATTTTATATCTGGAATGTAAATGGGAGTAAATTTTACATATTTATTCATAAGTGTTGCGGTACCTTGACTAGAGGTGTCCCTAATAATATTATAGTTCTCGAAGACTAGTACTTCGTTTAATAAAACCCCATATTCCCGCTTGGCAACTTCTGTTGGCAAGGTCTTATATATCCTAATAAAACTTATAATTTTCGACTCCAAAGATACGACCTTTGGTTCATTTAAATATTCACCGAGCTTAATAAATTCTTCAATTAACGACTTTGTATTACCCTGATAATTTTTCTCCGTATTATGGAACAGGCTGGCAAACGAGGTTTTTTTGTTGACTGGCTGACTATTCCGAATATCATTATTAACATTGCTCCTAATCTCCTCTATTCGCTCTTTGGTCCTAGATAACAATTCCTTTTTCTTGATGTAAATTTTGTAAGAGGGACAAACCCTCTTGCAGTTGACACAAACTGGGAACATGTCTCCCTTATCAATGGAGCAAACGCCTGGCTCGTGATCTAAATTACATTTTACACACCTAAAACATTGAATCTCCCTCTTCTTTGACTTGTTTCCCAGGTTATAGACTGGTTCAATATATAACGAATCTTGTTAATGTCATTTAACTTTTTACCAGTCACTATGGTAACTACAAACAAGCCAGTATCAAGCTTATTCGTAACCGAATATTGCGTAATTAATTTATTCACCTTTTCGACTGTGTTTGGGACTTCAATATCAAGAGCAGTTTTAATGTCTGACACATCAGTCATATGGTACAAACCTATAACTATTACCGAGACTCTTCTTAACTCATTAGTTGTAAAAGAGTATGAATGAATATTCTGAGACCGAAGCAACTCCATCATTTCCAAATGTACTTTAAGATCATTAAAGTAGAGTTTGCTTTTATTACTAGAAGAGTTTATAATTTTATGAACCACCTTGGGGGATAATTTATTCAACTGATCGACAAGTGCTTTCACGTTTACATTATGTAAAATAATTGGAGGACAAAATGTGTCTCTTATGTAGTTTATCTTGACGTAGAAGTAACGATCCATTATGTAAGACTTCAGCACTAAATAAAAAGGTGCTGGGATCATTTGTTTCAATTTGAAGAGTAAACCCCATACCCTATCAAATGCTTGCTTAACATCCAAAAATATCGTTGAGCAGTATTATTTTGTTTCGAGAGCATTTTTATTACTTTAACAATCCGATGGCACTGTTCTGTTGTACCCACACAAAGCCGCTATGTCTGCCCATAATGTTTAGTTACCCATTAGTGGTCCATTAGTGGTTATCTATGCAAACCGACACATATCCGATACAAATATAAATTGAATCGATTTAAAGATTTTTATTAAGAAACAATAAATTTTTATTAAACGAAAATATTTTATAGACTATTATACATTAAATAACATTATATATATTTGTTACATCTTATTTATAAAAACATTTATGAACAAAAAAAAAGAAAAATTTAAACTCTTAAAAATTAGAAAAACGGTCCACAAGCCATATTTCGATCTGCAATACTTTGTCTCTTTTTTTCCTTCATCCTAAGCATTTTATTTTCATCGGCGCATTTTGTAGTTACTACATGACGCACCTCCTTCGGGGTTAGACCTTTCTGCTCTCCCATTATGATATTCGCAACTGTAATGGGGTCCAATTGGCTTTTCACTGGTTTATTACAATCTACAAAGGCAGGCGAAGGCTTACCCGTTAGATTGCAAGCAGCCAAAGTTTCACGGCCAAAGATTTCCACTAGAATTTTTCGTGTTACAGCGGCTCCTGTCAGGGACCAGTTGATGGATTCTAAAGTTATTCTAGGGACCATAGAGCCATTCGGTCCAATGCAAACCATACCATTTTCATCTGCTTGAAATCTTTTTTCAATTTGCATTTGGAGCGGGTGTTCATCACTGGTGGAAGATGGAAAGGATATGTTTTCCATTTGTGGTTGTTCTAATTGGACTGTATGGATTTCAAATTAATTTTTCATAATATTTATTTCTTCTTCCGGACTTTTAGGGCAGTGGGGTAGATTCTTATTATACTGCTGTTCGAAATTATTAAAATCGGTATAAGGCGCTACCATTCTGTGTTGCTCTTGATCCTCGGGTGATTTGCTTACGTCTTCATTTTGATTATGGGCTTGTGGGATGTCGTTTTTGTTGTCGTTCTCTGTTACAAGCATTTTAAAATCTTTTTTATCATTACTTTCAATCACGTCAATATTTTGGTTTTTTTGTAATTCTTCCTGTTGCTCTATCTTTTCTAAAAATCTCAGAAACTGAGTTGTAGCATTTACCGTTTTTCTCAAGTTTTCCATTTTAATTCGTTCCACATTCTCCAAGTGTTCTACATATCTTTTCAATTTTTCTATGTCGCTTTTATTTATGTTAGATTTTAATTTTGGGCGAGGCTTGTTGTCGACATTCCAAGATATATTCTGAAAGTTGTCATTTAAATATGCTGCCACGTTGTCTGTTGCTTCCGATAGATTATCGAATGAAGCGAAATTTTCTGTATCGGTAGTCATCATGTTCTCCATTGCATCTTTAGTGGTATTAAGTTCCAATTTGACATGGCTTATTAATTGCATTGCGTTGTCAGCTTGTTGTTCTTGACAGGACTCATTTCCACTGTTGCAAGATATCATCTGGAAATTTTCATGTAAATATTCTGCCACTTTGCAGATAGTTTCCATTTCATTATCCACCGAAGCATTTTTATTGGTATTGAAAATCATTGTGTTCTTTACTTCATTTTCATCGTCAGTCATATTAATTTTGGAGTTGAAGAGGTTTGTTAACTGCATTTCGACGTTTCCGAAATGTTCTTGCCCATTCACGTTCGGCTGTGGGAGTTTTTCCTTTTCCTCGACTATTTCTCTTAGCACCTCTTGAGACATTCCATCTAAACGATGGTTTTCTTGACATAATTCCTTACCTTTATTTGGATTCTCCTCATGTTCTTCGATGCAAAAGGTCTCGTTGAGATTTGGAATTTTGTTTTCTTCAATAGTTGCCACATTGCTTTGCTGTTCGTGGGAAAAATCACTTTCATAAAAGGAATTCATATGCATTTCTTGATTTGGATGTAGCTCCAGAACTTTTATACTTTCATTGCCCTTTTTAAATTGATTTTCATCAAAGGATACCAATACAAACGCTGGTTCGTCACTAGCATCCTGTTGATTAAGGCCACCTTTATTTAATTCGGCATATTCTTTAAGGGAATCTAAAAGACGCTTCTTGCGTATGTGCCGTAATTAAAAAAATAAAGAAAAAGTATTAAAAAAATTAATCAAAAACATTTTCATCAAACATTGTTAATAAAAAAGAATTAATTTTTCATTTTTATTTCAATAACTTACAACGTTGTGCGTGTTTTCTGTTCCTTCAGACATAATTATTCGTTTAATTTGTTGAGCAATTGTCACGATAGTAATAACCTGCCCTGTTGAATTCGCTTTATATACGTAAATTGGCGTAACTCTCTCAATACTCAAGACAGATGTTAAATGTAATTGTCAATACTTCCCCCGCTTTGATGAAGAGTATTAAGCAGATGACCTTATATTTCAGTGGTTGACAAAGTTATGATAACTTATCCTGTTAAATTCGCAATTTTATACTCAGGACAAGTGGTAAATATAATTGTCAATTTGCCTCTGTAACTTCGCTCGTTTGTGAGCAATGAATACAAACAAGCGTCGTTTACCTGTTGTGCCTTCCGTTAGTTCTTTTTAAAGTACCTCGTAAGCCATAACTAAGCGTACAATATTTGAATACGTATGGTATTCATCTCGTTCATAAAGAGTATAAAAGAGAGCCGAGTTATATTTTTTACTTTTCAAGTTAACGTGCGCTTACGCTATGGGTTCATTGTGAAACGACTTAAGGCGGTTTTTCACGCAGAAGAGAGCGCATTGTATAGTGTAAACTTAGGAGAGCATTCGGCATCGAAAGAAAATATGAACAATCTTCGGTTCTATACGAACAGTCTTCGTGTTTGCAAAACCATCTCTCTCTATATTAATGTGATGTTTTTGTAACACAGTTTATTTCACTTGCTTGCCTGTTTGCATGGAAAACACAAACAAAATTGAGTGGTTTTGAGTGAGTCCCATATAAACAGACAAGCAAGTGAAATAGCCTGTGCTACAAAATAATCACATAAGTCAGGTTTGTAAAGAGTGGTTTACACGGCAATATGTTAAAGTTCTGTTTAGAAGAGTGTTGTTAATATGTCAACTCAATATCTTCTCATGAGTGCATATAGCATTGAGAGAAAATATAAAGTGAGCAGTCGTATGGCGCAAAATAAAAACAAAATATACAGAAGGCTTGAAAATGAATATTAAAATATCTTTCATTTTGTATTTTCATTTCTTACAAACTGTGTTAGGAGAGTAAGATATTCTCTCATCATTCTCTCTATTCGTGTACGCTTATTATATACGCTCAAATATCATTCAATATTTTGTTGAACTCTTATGGTTGTAATTGCATTTAAGTTAATATGGGCAACTTTAAGTCAGAGTTTAAAGAGCAAAATATAGCAGGAGGAGGGGGAAACGTATATATGGGGGGGAAAAATGTAGAAAAAATTTAATGTTAATGCATGCTTTAGTTTATGAAATTCAAGATTAATATCTAAAGATTCTATCATCAGGCATTTCATGAGTCATGAGCTGTAACAATTATAGATTTTCCTGATATATACACACATATAGTCAGCTAAAATGGCAAATCGAATTTTGTAGTTTTCGATTTTCGTTTTTCTCTTCTCTTGTAAAAAACATAAAAAGTGGTTTTAATGAGTCTTTTTGCATTTTTTGATGACGACGTGTAAGTCCTGCCTGTTTTGTTTTAAGTATACACACAACATTTATTGCCTATTTTCAGCATTTCCACGTAATATTTTTGTTTTTAGCTCCATGCAGGTAGCGAAAACCATAAATATTTTGATTTTCGTCTTACCCTATAATATTGTAGCCCACAATACCTACGGCTTGATAAGGCCTTTATTATTTTAAATTTAGACTTTCGCTATGCAATTATGTACCTGCTAATTGTTTATTGAAAATAATTAAGATTTTCGTCAAAACAATGTAATAATCGCGCTTAGTTTCATGCATAACATATGTAAGAAATTTTAAGGATATGGTTTTGACAGGACTATTTTCGATCTACTTTAGTATAGAAACTACTTTAAAATGGGGACTACTTTAGTATGGGGACTAGTTTATAATGGGGACGACTTTAGCATTGGTCTGACAAAGACCGTGTTGTTATACGCGGTGATTTCTTGCCAAATAATAAGATTCTAAAACTCTTTTGTTATTCAAAATCACCATAATTTTGGTGACATGGCAATTTATCAATTAGTTGGTGATATTTGAGGCTATTTTTATTGAACTTAATATGAAAAGATCATTATATTTCTATTCTGTATTGTCTTCTAACAATGACTTTCAAATTTTGGCAATTGACAACTGCCATTTCATTGAAGCTACATCTGTCAAGCCTGTTGTTATTTATCGAGTCTTTGTTTTATTTGCACTTAAAATAATAATCACTTAAAAAGACCCTATAATATCTCTCTCTATATGAGGATTTCTTTCAAGAAAGAACAAAGTTAAATTGAAAGGGATTTTGCCAACAGCTCTTACTTGCAGCTCTTTATTTGACCTATAATTAGAGTTCAGATTGATTTTTAAGAGAACTTTCATGTTCAGAATATGCATATATATACGACTATGACGACTTCCATCATTGTTCCCTTATGCAAATATTGTAAAAGAGAGTATTAATAGGAAATTTAAACTCTTCCCGATAAAATGATATGATAGAGAACAGTATTTAAGAATTAACAGTAGTAGAGCTATCGGTCTACCAAACGTCTTTTAAAGTGTTTGAATCCTTTATCGGAAATAACACAAGATATTGATAAAAAGTGAATTTGAATGAACTCTTATAAACCCTTGTAGGTTAACAACAAAAGCTGTAAGTTGAATTTTTGCTAATTGTCATAATTATGATATTCCGCACAATTTATTTTATTTATTTATCAATTAATTACAATACAATTAGAAAGTATATTTAATTATATACGAGCTGCGTAATACTATGTTCAGACATGCAGTTTTATTGAATCAATATTTGGTTTACTGATTACCAATATTTTAAGTGTTCAGGCATAATAATATACGCAGTTCAGCTGCTTATTCAATATTCATTCGACGGCTGTTAAACAAAACAGCTGGTTGTTTCAACAACATTGTTTTTGTTTTGGTTTTTTTTCGTTGTTGTTGATATTTGAGTTGTGAAATATCAATAGAAAGTGTTCGAAAAATTGTAATATGCTCACTGAACGTACTTATGACAGTGCCGTATTTCAAGTTTAATCAATATTATAACAATTTATGAATTTATTGAGCAATAATTAATTGAAAATTTTGTATGAAATATTGAGATCAATAACGCCGTTAATTGCGATTTATTCAATATAAGTGCATGTCTAAACATAGTATAACTTCACCTATATGCTCGGTAAAATGTAACAGGCGAGAGTCTCTAGTTGGCATCGAATTAACGCCTCTCACGCTAGTAGTCTATCACATTATCCACCACACTATCAGACCATGCAGTGGCATCCAATTTAAATTGATTTTATTTAAAAAGTTTATTATTACGAGGATACAGTGGCTATCAGTTTTAAGAAGTTCTTTGAGTATGTCTTATATTTCAGTAAATCCTTTTGATAATGTCGCGAGTTGAAAGAGTTGTTTTTAGTAATGAATTCCTCAGGAATTCCTCTTCAAAATAGTATGAAATTAATTATTCTAGAGAGTTATTACGAGCGATAAAATAATTCTGGAAAGAAAACAATGAAAAAGGCTTTGAAAGTTAAGTTGAATAGTTAATATAGAGAACATATATATTTATATATATATATATATACATATGTATGTCTAGAGTATATCAAGGCTACTTATTTTCCTCAACACTTTCGGTTCGAAATGCTACCGCCTTAACAGTCGCCTGAACAGAAACCGGACCATTTTTATTGTGGGAAATATTTCGCAGAGACTGAGTGATCGGAATGAATAGTGAAATTTGGAGGCTACATAGTCTTTTAAATGTGGGCTAGTCTGTAGTATACGGATCACGTATTATGAGTCAATGTAAACATTCGCTAGTAACTACCAATTAGAATCCAAGAAAAAGTTTTGCTCAATTCAAGCTGAACATAAAGTATAAAGCAGGATTAACCCATTGTTTCGGAACAAAATTTTTGTTCTGAAACAATTTTTTTTATATGTAGTTTGACGTTTCTCTTTTTGAGAGAGAGAGAGAGAGCGAAAGAGAGTAAGCTTGCTTCGGAACATTTTCAGCACGAATTGGTTTAATTTTAATTTTTGTTCCTAAACAATCGAACAGTGCTGCCAGCTACTTTAATATTTTAAGTAAAGTTGTACTGAGCTGCCACATCATATTATATGTACATTTGTATGTATCTATTTATGTATGTACAATATCCATTATTATCCATTTTTTTCACTTCAACAATTTCTGATTTGTTTTAAATTACAATTTGTTTGTAACACAATAAAAAATATGATCACACCCAAGCCAAGAAAACAAACGAACTGCAATCAACTGCTACTGTGCTGCCTAATTGTAAAACTAACACGCATCGTTTACAAAAATACTTCATATGATAGTCTTGTTTTTACAGAACAATTGTTCGAAGTGGGTGAATCGTTTCGGAACAAACTCTCAAAAAACTGAATTTGTTCCGAAACAAGCATTTTGTTCCGAAACAATGGGTGAATCCAGCTTAAGGAGTGCAACATAGCAATATTATGTAACAGTTAGGCCGCAACTAGCTTTTACTAGAATTCAATAAAAATATGACCACCTGGGTAAGCTAAATCAACTGAATAGTGTAAACACTCTGATGGATCACAGTATATTTGGGTATTTACTGCCAAGAGCTGGCATTTTCTCAGTAATTTGGTAAATTGTTCCAACTCCATCACACGAAAAGCAGCCCCACACCATTATTGAGCCTCCACCATGTTTTACCGTTCCTTTACAATACTGAGGTTTAAGGCGTTCATTTTTTGGTCTCTTTACAGTGAAGTTCTTCACAATATGTTTCTCCACTGAGCAGGACTCCAACCAATATGGGCCTTTGCAAAAGCTAACCTGGCTCTGCGATTTTTCTGGTAAATAAATGGTTTCCGAGCATTTAAATCTGCTTCTACAGCTGTAGAGTTGGAACAATTTACCGAAGTACTGAGAAAATGGATCGATTTGTTTACAAAAAAAGAAATAAAACATGCCACTGGTTTAGGTTTTCCAACATGACAATGATCCAAAACATTCTTCAAAATTTGTTAAGGAATGGTTGACTCGATCAATAGTAAGTGTTCTCGGGTGGCCAGTTCAATCGCTAGACCTTAACCCTATTGAAAACCTTTGGATCATCGTTGACCGAAAAATAATAAGGGATTTTGGGGACAAATAAACACATCATTTTTAATCGTATCCAAAACGCATGGAACAACATTTCTAAAGTACAAATTGGGAGGCTAATTGATTCAAAAACCCCTTAGATGTGCTGCCGTGATTAAAAATAAGGGTTACGCTATTCACTATTAATTTCTAAGTTTTGTTACAGAAATACAAAAGTTGCTTTAGTTTCGGCCACTAGAATTTTATGGTTATTTCGTTATTTTGAAAGAAAAGCAATATTTTAAGCGAATCTATTGTAATTTTTTTGCATTTACGTTTAATCTGAAACAAACATTTCCTCTAAGTCGATATATATATATATATATATATAAAACGGAACACATATGCACGAAACAACGAGTATTTTTGAACGTGGGTTTTTCTTCTCTTAAAATTTTTCTTTCTTAGGTTTTCTTCGAAGAAGGAGGACAGAAGGTTTTTAAACATAGGATTCGTCCACAAAATCAGAATTTCTCGAATCTTGCGGAAGATGAGCCGTAATTTCGTCTTTTCACTAAACGGCCTTCTCCGTCGTTATCAAAGAGGTTTTACTACGCTTTTTCCCAACTTAAATTGATTTAATCTTCTTATTTGCTCTAGATGTTTCTGGTTTTCTTCACTTTCATCGGTTTTTTCTCACTTCACTTCTAGATACACACCACACTCACCCACATCGCTCTTCTTCAACGTTCAAAAGTAAAAAGGGCAGATTCTCTCGTCATCACCGGAAACGAAACCCCCATATCAAATGTCAATTTTACAAAATACAACCCTGAACACATTCAACACACTCAGCTTATCAGATGTCATAGCTGTGAGCTTTTGTATATAAGCAACAGTAACAATCGTATTTATGCTTAATAAACACAGCTTATACAAAAACGTGAATATCAATTGCCTATGCAAACTAAATCATGTAGTCAGATAAACGACCATTACACAATAGAAGTGCCAATATTGCCCCCTGGGGGACACCGGTATAAATATTCCCAGTGACAGATCTTGTGTCGTTAATCTATAAAAAAAATTGTCTATTCTCGAAATAGCTCTTAAGCAATTTAACGATAAAAACATTGCATCGTAATTGGATAAGTTTATAAAGAATACCGAAATGGTACGATCAGGACTGCTACGGTGCATCGCTTATTTCTTAAATTGACGACAACTTCGTTATGCAAGAAAGTAAGCGCATCTATCGATGAATGTCCAGGCTTAAAACCGAATTGGTTAATGGGAATTGCACTCAAATCCAACGATTTGTCTGATTTCAGTCTTATAATCCTTTCGAACAATTTTACTATGTTGGACAACATTGATATTGGTCGCGCATTATTTATACTATAATCATTTGGCCTTTTAACAAGGGGATAAATTCTCGAAAGTTTCCATATGTTGGGGAAATACCCATTATTCAAACAATTATAAAAGACAACTACTAAAAATTCTATTGCTGAGGGTGGTAATTTTTTAACTATAAAGTTAGATAAATTGTAAATTGTTAAGATTTCTTATGCAATCATTAACTTCGGAAATATTTGTGAGATTAATACTGTCTGTGTTATGCAATGCGTTGGAGGTCTCATTAAAAACTCTTTGGGTCCGAGGACAACTATTTAGGAGAGCGTAAACGGTGTATAAAACTTCTCAATATTAGGTCTATCGGGGCCAGTAGGTCCATAGACGTTGGCAAAATGTCGTCTAAAATGTTGAACCTTAGCAATGTCTTCATGGTGCATAATATCACCAACTTGAAATTTCTCAAAACCCTTAGACTTTCTGCAACCGACAAACTTAAAAACCTCCCTAAATGCCCTAGGGCCCGGTTTAATATTCGCCACTCTTCTGTTTACTGTTCTACTTGTTCTTTGATTATTGTCTTAAGTAGCTGAATTTGACAACTCAGCAATTTGTACTCATCCGAAGTTCTGTTACCATTTCGATGAAATAAGTTCTTAAGATCGCTCTGTCAACCGTATTTTATCCTAAATAGTTTTCGAACATTTTCCGGTACGATAAACTAACTGTTTTTCACTTCCACTTTTCTGGAATTCCTTGTTATTTCGGAATTGATACAATCATTAAATAGCGAAATATTAGCACCAACTTCATCATTATCCAAATTCCTATTCGAAGGCACGCAGATGCGTAACATGTTAAAATGGACACCCTCCTGGAATTCTTCCCAGTTAGTTTCATCGAAACATAAAAAATTTGGGGGGATAAGACTAAATTAAATTCAGGGAATTTTCAATTTTAAAGGAAAATTATCTGAAAATGATGAAAGTGTGTCCAAATGAAAATTTGTAATTACCGTATATATTAAATCTGTCGTTAGTAAGAAGTGATCCAAATATGATGAAGCTCCCGGGAAGGAAGGGGAGATGCCACACAATCTAGTCAAATTGGTACCAGATAAATTCAACCATTCATTGAAGAATTGACCGTTTAGATTTACCATTGTGTCACCCCATGATATATTTCTCACATTAAAATCGCCTCCTATAAACACTCCATCATACAATGATGAATTGTTTTCAATACTATCGAGACTGAATTTAAATTCAATGCGCGGAAAATTAGTGGGTACATAAATACTACTCAATAAGAAACGTTTGTTGTCACCATTGAACGACAAGTTAATTGCTATAAAACAATTTGGATATTTTATATCTGGAATGTAAATGGGAGTAAATTTTACATATTTATTCATAAGTGTTGCGGTACCTTGACTAGAGGTGTCCCTAATAATATTATAGTTCTCGAAGACTAGTACTTCGTTTAATAAAACCCCATATTCCCGCTTGGCAACTTCTGTTGGCAAGGTCTTATATATCCTAATAAAACTTATAATTTTCGACTCCAAAGATACGACCGAGCTTAATAAATTCTTCAATTAACGAATGTGTATTACCCTGATAATTTTTCTCCCTATTATGGAACAGGCTGGCAAACGAGGTTTTTTTTGTTGACTGGCTGACTATTCCGAATAGCATTATTAACATTGCTCCTAATCTCCTCTATTCGCTCTTTGGTCCTAGCCAACAATTCCTTTTTCTTGATGTAAATTTTGTAAGAGGGACAAACCCTATAACTCGCAACATGTCCGGCTTCGTTGCAGTTGACACAAACTGGGAACATGTCTCCCTTATCAATGGAGCAAACGCCTGGCTCGTGATCTAAATTACATTTTACACACCTAAAACATTGAATCTCCCTCTTCTTTGACTTGTTTCCCAGGTTATAGACTGGTTCAATATATAACGAATCTTGTTAATGTCATTTAACTTTTTACCAGAAACTATGGTAACTACAAACAAGCCAGTATCAAGCTTATTCGTAACCGAATATTGCGTAATTAATTTATTCACCTTTTCGACTGTGTTTGGGACTTCAATATCAAGAGCAGTTTTAATGTCTGACACATCAGTCATATGGTACAAACCTCTAACTATTACCGAGACTCTTCTTAACTCATTAGTTGTAAAAGAGTATGAATGAATATTCTGAGACCGAAGCAACTCCATCATTTCCAAATGTACTTTAAGATCATTAAAGTAGAGTTTGCTTTTATTACTAGAAGAGTTTATAATTTTCTGAACCACCTTGGGGGATAATTTATTCAACTGATCGACAAGTGCTTTCACGTTTACATTATGTAAAATAATTGGAGGACAAAATTTGTTTCTTACCAGATTACCACAGTTTTTGTCGCCATTTTGCTTGTTGATGCACCTTCGCTTACTTCAATGTTGATTTGTCCCAATAGCTCGAAACGGTTGTGTGAGATGGTTATGGAACCAAGGTTGGAGACATCTACGTTTGACTTCCTTGTATCGCCAGTCGACAATGGGGCATCACTGTCCCGATCTGTAATTATCCTGGGCCTTTTCGATGTGACCAGTTGGAAAGGTAATTCCTTGTTGGAAGCGATTTCCATATTATTGGCAGAATTATGTGGGGAAATTCCACTCTGTGACATTAAAACTCCAATCTTGTCACTAACAAGCAATCTGTTTCTGTCCGGAGGCCACTTCTCGGAGTTTGGTATCATGTCAATTGAATCATCCAGTTCACTATCCATCGATACGGTTAACAACAAAACTCTACAAAGCTTCTATGAGAGAAATATTGTAGTGTATTTCCAAAAACATTTATTTTAATTTAATAATATAAAAAATTCCAAGCGCAAAAAGAAACCACGTGTTCTCAATCTACCGTTAATCGTCTCATGTTTAATTTTTCTTTTATAATCATAAAACAAAATAAAAAGAAACAAAAACCACATAGTTTTGTTTATTCATGCTTCTTAATGCAGTTTCTTCTTTGTTTTTTGTAAAAAGAACAAGCAAAAAATGTATACTAATTTTTTATTATTATTATTAATCTATGTTACAATAATAAGAAAATTTACTAAAAAGATTACAAAATAACATTGGTTTAAACCGCATTAAAACATATCTTAACAAGTTAAAAAATAATTAACTTAGTTTATCTTAAAATAGATAATAATACAGTTATTTACTTTAAAATTTACATATTTACAACTTATTATGGATTAAGTTCTAAAAGGAAAGTCTAGTACGTGACATCTTTTAAGTCTATTGACCTCATCACTGCCGTCTAGTAGGTTTATTGCAAGGACGTTCGAGTGATTACTAAGTCTATTGAGATAGTTTGAACTATACCTGTTAATTTCAGTTTTGACTTTTGGTATAGACAGGTCTTTATGGATATTATCATTGGTGACAAACCGGGGAGCATTTACTATCATTCGAAGAGTTTTCGATTGGTAACGTTGCAAAATTTCAATATTGGAGTTGCTGGCAGTACCCCATAACTCTATTCCATACGTTCATACGGGTTTTAGAATCGTTGTTGTCCAAACTTAACTCAGAATTACTACCCAGCAACCAGTACATGCGTTTTGTTTTAATATTAAGATGTTCTTTCTTTGCTTTTATATGATCTTTCCATGTTAATCTTCTATCTAAGTGCAATCCAAGATATTTTATGCAGTTCGAATTCGGAATTTGTTGTCCGTAAATAAATATATCTGGACAATCGCAAATGTGGCATGGGTTGATTTTTCTAGATTGATGCAAATATTCCACTTTTTAAACCAATTTGAAATATCGTCAACGTGCCTTTGTAACATCCGGGAAGCTTCTTTTTAGTTATTATTACACGCAATTAGAGCAGTGTCATCTGCATACGTAGCAGTAGTTATATCCTCGCTTATTGGCATATCTGAGGTGTATATTGTATAAAGCACAGGACCCAGTACACTGCTTTGCTTTAATGTCACATATTTCAGAAAAAATGTAGTTTATCTTGACGTAGAAGTAACGATCCATTATGTAAGACTTCAGCACTAAATAAAAAGGTGCTGGGAGCATTTGTTTCAATTTGAACAGTAAACCCGGGTACCATACCCTATCAAATGCTTGCTTAACATCCAAAAATATCGTTGAGCAGTATTGTTTTGTTTCGAGAGCATTTTTATTACTTTAACAATCCGATGGCACTGTTCTGGTGTCCCATGTTTTTGCCAAAAACCAAACTGATATTCTGGAATAACTTTTTTGTTGTCCAATATTTTTTGTAGTCTCTTCAAGAAAAGTTTTTCAAATACAACATAGCAAGCTTATTGGCCTATAAGAATTTATTACAGTTTCTGGTTTTGGACCATTACAATTTCCGCGCATTTCCACTGCAATGGAAAGAATTGTAATCTCAAAATAGAATTATATATTAGAGTAAGATAAAGTACAGCTTTTTAGGAAATAATTTAACATCTTTGGCACTAATTTTGTCATATCCTGGATTTTACTTATTGTTCATCTTCGATATTTCTAATACAACATCCTTAGGTGGTATGTGTGTAATAGGAAAATCCATTTGACATGGGATATCTAAATAGGATGTGATATTGCTGTCATCATTATTAAAAGAAAAAGGTAGATTGAAGATATTTAGAAAATGCGCACGCTTTACTACGATCTGATTTACACCATGAATCATTAAGATCTTTAATGGGAACATTTCTTTTTGTTGGCTTTTTTAAGTATTTTGTCGCCTTCCATAAGTTGATTTCATCGTTTCGGTTGTTATGAACAGTGAGATTTTTTAAATATGTGTTAAAATTTAGATTTTTTATCTCTTTTAATCGTTCTTTGAGCTCAGTTTCCATAATCATCTCAGTCTTCTTTTATTCTGTATAAGGCCTCTTATATCAGCAGAAACAAAAACTCTATTTCTCCTAATAGTTAATGGCCTTGATAAATAAGCTGCCTCATGCACTAAATATGTGAAATTTTCTACAGCACTATCCAATTCTGCACCATCTTTGATTCTTATATTGAGATTTATATTTCTATCCAACCAATATTTAAAGGAGTCAATATCGGTTTTTGAAGTTGTTCCATAAGATTCTTTTCCTGTTGGTGAAAATGTATTATAGTTGACTATTGGCGGTGAATGGTGAATGGTCATCGGTATCTAAAGTGTCCAAAAAATTACTTAGAATGCCAGAATATATAACAAAATCCAGCAAGTCTGGAATTTTCCTAGGATCACTTGGCCAATAGTTTGGCTTCCCAGTAGACAGAACCGAGAACTTATTATTTATTATACTTTTATATAACTCTTTGCCCTTAGGATTACTTAACCTTGAGCCCCACCATGTATGTTTGGCATTAAAATCTCCGCCAACTAAAAATTAATGTCCAAGTTTTAGGAAGAATTCTTGATATTTAATATTATGTCGTGGTGGAAAATATACGGAGTAAATATCAATTTTGTTGTTGTTGTTTTAAGTCGTATACCAGCAGCTTGTAGATAGAGTTTCTTGAAGTCATCTAGAATATCATAATGTATATTTGATTTCACCAATATAGCTGATCCACCGTGACACCTGTCATCTGGATGATTACAACATACGAGGTCAAAACCATTGATTTTAAAGAACGATTTTTTGTTAAATTGCGATATTGATATTAAAAATATGTCAATGAAATTTAAGTTTACAAAAGTTTCAACTTCTGCTTTCGGATTGGAGAGTCCATTGGCATTCCATATTGCAATTCTTAAATTCATTTTGTTAATTTAGAAATTAACAACGTTATCATATTAAGTAGATTTCCTAATATAGCTTCAATCCTCTCCATGCTTACATTATTAATATTACCATTCATTAAAATTTCAGAGCAGGAGAAATTTGGTTGGTGGGTTGTAGGCGATTGGTTAGCATTTGCGTTTATAGAATTGCGATTGCTAAATTGAGGAAAGTCGTTTGGATTTACTGAAAACTGTGTGAACTGATTATTGTTATTATGTGAGTTTCGATCACAAAATCTTTTTGAAATTAAATTTTTGTAGACTGGACAACCTCGATAATTGGCCGTATGATTTTTCAAACAATTAATACAACGAGCTGGAGTACTGGAACTTTTGCTACATTCTGCAGTTGGATGATTTAAACCGCATTTAACACAACTGAATGGGGATCTATTTCAACAAAGAACATATGCAAAGGCATCTTTGTTACCCTACTTATTACATTTGTGACGTTACGTACTTGATGACCCAACAAGATTAATTCTGCCTTGATATTCTCAGGTGGAGTAGAATGGTGCAATCCTTTAATAATCACTCTATAAGACTCTTGCTCGCTCTTGTTTGAGCTGATAAGTATGAAAGTCTACATTGCGATTCTGAAAATACTTAATTATTTTTCTGTATGATTCTAGTTTTAATCATGGGCCTAAATTGATTATTTTTTAAGGATTTATAATTAAAATCTACCTTAGGTATAATATTGGATATATTACTTATCATATTATCAATATTAACTACGTCAGAATGTATATCGGTGAAGGTTTAGGTGTTGTTGTTTGTGTGTCGTCATCTGCATCATCATTTTGAAGAATAGAAAATTTGTTGCTGGTTGAGGGTAAATCATAATTTTTAAACGTTGGCCTTTTGTTCTTGTAAATTTTTGGCGATTCATTTAAATTTCTTTTTCTATTTTTTGTCACTTTTTGCCAATGTATGTAACTGTTAGCACTTGATTCACTGCTTGCTTCAGCTTCATCAGCATCCATGTTGTTGCTTTAAAAGCAGCAACAAAAGTTTGTTTTTCAACTTTTTTACTTTGCAATTGATTTTAAGTGTTTGAAATGTAACAACAACTAGTTAACACAATATATTGTTTTTAAAGTTAATTTTTTTTTTAATTGTATGTAATTTTTAAATAATTTTGAATTTTACTTTCGTAAAGAGCTAAACACGTCTATTCACTTTGAAAGTAGATGACACTCTCTGAAGAATTGGTGGTTGGATTAATTTTTCTTTTAATGTGTCAAATGCGTGTTGACATTTTTCGTCCCATTTAAATTTGGTGTTTTTCTTCAGTAACGCATTTAAGTATTGGGCTATGTCTGCGAAGTTGGGTATAAATCTTCTGTAGTAGTTACAGAATGCTACAAAACGTCTTACATCATCCACGTTTTGTAGAATTGGATATTCATTTATCGTTTTGTGTTTCATTGGATCAGTTTTTATGCCATCTCTTTTAATTAGATGACATAAGTAAACAACCTTCTGCCATTCAATCCTCCGCAGTTAAAGACGGCTTTTTTATAGTAAGGCTCTCAACTTCCCAAAATAATCGTAAAGTTTTGTTAAGATCTTCTTCATCACTAATTTGACTCGTGATGTTACACACTGTGACCATTTTGTCCATTGTACAACCACTGCAAATAACCCAACCAAATGCAGTGTTTTGAGCCAACAAGTTGCCTTCCTTTAAAACCATAGCTTCTCTGATTAACAAAAAGAAATAGTCAAAGCCAATTATAATATCTATATATTTGATTTAATTTCATCCCAGCAAGTGATTGTTAATTTTGTGCAGGGTAATTTTGATGTTAAATTATAAAAAATATGGGCAAGTATACAAATTATTTCATTTCCATGGGTACATTTGATTTCTAATTGCACAGCTCCTCGTGTAGCTCCAGCTTTGTTGTTACCCAGTCAAACTTACAAAAATTCTTATTCGTACTAGCTCAACATCTGCGCACATTTTTCTGAAATGAGGGTGTTTTGACAACCCGAAGCTATTAATATGTTACAAGTTTGATAACATCCCATGTTATCTTTTACTAATACTCTGGCAGTTGGCAACATGTTAAAATTATTTATTTCTGAAGATTCAGCTAAATTCACCTGAGAGTCACTAGCAACAGTCATTGTTTCATATAAGTTGTTGGAATGATTTGAATTAGGAGCAGAATAAGAGTTTTTACCCGGTTCCTCTGTCATTGTAGGTGCTAACGGCTTTCGGTTAAAGTGGATTAACGAATGTTTTCCTTGACACGATTGACATACATGTTTCGAAGGACAACCCTGTACAGCATGGTTAGGCTTTAAACAATTAAAACATAGGCGTTTCTCCTTTATAAATTCAACGTTTAGTCCCGTTAAATTTGTTGAAAGTCGGACAATAGGACAGATGATGATTTTCTCCGCAAGCAATGCAGGCTTTTTTCTTTGTACTGGTATAAGCACGAGCAGACTTTACAGTGCTTTGGGGGGCTTGCTATGTTTTCCTTCAGGTGATGGCAAGTGCTCCAAAGCGTCACAACGTTCATTTATGAAAACAAAAAAGCTTTCCAGCGAAGGGAAGGTTAGCTTACCGCAATGCTCAGCCCAAGATTGTAGGGTGTGTTGATCTAATTTTTGACATAGTAGCTGGATCAGCCGAGGATCTCTTTTTCCGCATCAGGGCCTTGAACTCGAAGGCCTCGGATCACTTCATCAGCAACGTTAGAAAGCTTACGTAATTCCTTTAAGTCTCAATTAATGAGTCAACCACCAGCGAGGGTTTGTCGTACCGTTCCTGCAATTTTTTCAATGCTTCTACGTAATTTTGGTCCGGTACCTGCAAATGGGGTATAAGGTTGGCAGGATCGTCCTTTAAAAGGCCTTTTAAATATTGGAACTTTTGTGAAGCAGCCAAACAGTTGTTGTTTTGGATGGAACTCTTGAACAAATCAAAAAACGATTTAAATTCAGAGTATTTGCCATCAAATACTGGGACATTACTTTTTGGAATCGTACATCAGTCCCGTTTGCTGAGACATTCATCGTTTGAGAAAATGTTGCTGTAGAAGTTCTAGATTCCGTCATTTGAAGGCTCGACAATTTTTCCAATAGCGCAGTCTGCATCTCCAAAAATGTTTGCATTGCATCATGCTGAATGGTTGTTGAATTCATGAAGAAGAAAGAAGTTTGATAATTTACTTGGCTAAGGAAGTTTTCAATCCTGGTAGCAGTACACTTCAGATGTGATCTTTTATTCTTTAAAGTCTCAATGATGCTCATTGTGAATTACTTTTTTATTTATTTTCAGAAAAAAAGACTTAAAATTTTAGCCAACGAATTCTTACTTAAACTTTCAATTATTTTTCACAAAACTAGTTTTATTTTCTCACGTCGGGGTCACCAAAAAATATGCGCGAAACAAAGAAATACGTCTTTATTCATTCGTTGCTGAACACAAAGTGCCCCTTCTTTATTTAAAAATATGTTACACATCTACCAGCTAAGAGTACATTGTAAACAACACCAACAATAGGAAAGCAAAATCACTCAAGAGAGTGCTGTTTACAAAAATAACATAAAACACATTGTGGTAAATGCATCGTATGATTTAACTGTTAATTTTTGGTTAAAGCAAATTTAAGAAACATTAGAGTGGCACTTAATTTAAAAAATAAATAATAATGTAAATAAAAATAGGTATAAATTACATCTAAATTAAATAAATTAAGGTTGAAGGCAAAACATCGTCAACACACATACTGCATATTATATGCAAACCAATGCAGTCGGCGGTCTGGCAACAAAGTATCAAATGATCGTCGCATGTGCTCATTACTATTGTGGTGTTATACACTGCAGCGACGGTCATCAACATTGAAAAAAATGGTCACCACTCATACGCAATTGGATATTCTTTTGTTTATGCATATAAAATGTTGTGTTGGTATTGACGACCGTAAAATCATGCTACACGTCCGTGCCGTTATCTGTACGTAAACATGCTATTTTATGACCAGATTCTCTCTCAAGCCATACAATTTTCAAAACATCCTAGTACTTCCGTTTTTTCCTGCAATATGTAAAGAAAAACCTTACGCGAAAAATCATCTATAAATGTAAAAAAATACTTAGCTCCACCAATCGATTGTTCCTCCATTGGGCCACAAACGTCCGAATGTACGAGCTGTAGCAATTTTGTAGTACGGGATTTTGAAACTTTAAACGATTTTCTAAACATTTTTTCCTTTAATGCAGGGAACACAATTTTCCTTTTTATCTGATAGAAACTTCATTCCGGTTACCAACTCTTTCGTTTTGACTAAATCTGCATAATTTAAATGGCCCATACGAGCATGCCATACCTTAGAATTTGATGTATTTGAAACCATACGCATTTGAATCGCTTCGTGACATAATTTGAACATATTATCTTGCAGGTGAGCCGTTGTAATTACAGTGCCATTTTCGGTTATTGTGCATTTGGCATTCTGGAATTTAACTATGTAACCTCTTTCCATTATTTGGCTTACAGACAAGAGATTCACTGTTAGACCGGGTACATATAGTACGTCGTGAACAGTTACATTCACCAGATCTCCATTGGTGTGTTTGATATTAATTTTAATGTTACCGACACCTTGAACTTTTAATTTTTCTTTATTGGCTACAAAAATTTCCGATACGTTCGTCTCCTTGATGTCAACAAACCAGTCCTTTCTCATGGACATATGCATACTTGCACCGGAATCAATATACCAGTCATTATCATTAATGACACCCGTTGTAATAACTGTGCAAAAGCCAACTTCTTTTTTAATTTTACCTCTATTAGAATTTGCTTTACATTCAGATGCTTTATGCCCATAACGACTGCAATTGAAGCAACGAAAGCCTTTTTCATATCATGCTTCTTCTTTGTTTTAGCAAAATAGGCAAATTTAACTCGATTTTTTACATCTTGTAAAAGTTTTGTTTTAATGGAATCACACGTTATTTCAACGCCGGAACTTTCGATTCCCATTATCATCGGCGCGTACTCATCAGGCAAACCTGCCAACGGAAGTGTACCTCACTGCTGCCAGATTTTTTCAGTCCTCATCCCCAAATCCTTTTTTATCTCCAAATCCATTATTTTATCCCCAAAAAAGGGTAAGTACGCTTAGATGTGGAACTTAAAATAAGAAAAGAAAAGAGAAGAAATAAAAGAATTGATCTTTCTCTTGATCAACCTCCAACTTGCAAGGTATAATTTTGGACTCTTACCCCTATTCCCCAGAAACACTTACTTTATTTAAAAATTAATTTATTTTATGTGCACATATGTATGTAAGTACAAATTAATATCGAGTTCAATATTACATACTTTTAATAAAATAATTTTAATTCATTTTTATAAACTACCTTAAAGGTTGTTTACATTAATTAAAAGCAAAAATTAATTAGATTAATTGCAATATTTAATAATATAAAAATTTTTTAATTAAAAAAACTATTGGCCAATATTGACTATTTCAAAAATTTCGGTATCGAAGTCATTAGCTTAAGAAATTTTATTGTACATTGTATTTGAGTTAAAAAGTTTCAACATTTCAGGAGATGATTCGAACTTTAGATCAAACACTCGCTTGTACTTTACACTTCTTAATGGGCTATTGTTAAAATAATTAAAAATTTCTCTTACTAGAAAGTCTAAATCAAGCGGAAACTGTTTGGGAGCCTCTGACCAGCACAAATTCATCGAATAACATGAGCACGTTACTAGAATTAAATTGGAATTATTATTTTTTAAAAGTGTAAATAGACTTTTCCTTTGACCGCATAAATTATTAGCTCCGTCTGTTCCAATGGCTAAAATGTTATCCAATTTTAATCCTATATTATCAATGTATGTAGTTAGACCTTCGTATAATTTTTCAGCAGTCGCCTCTTCCACCAGAAACAATCCTAAAAAAATCTGTTATGATGTCGCATTTTTCTTTGTTAAAGTATCGGAAATTTAGAAATAAGTTAGAAATATCCGTTAATTCATCAACTATTATGGAGTACATAAAATTACCAATATCATTCACTAATTTTGATAGAATAATAATGATAAACTCGCTGCATTTTGTGCGGTGCAGGCGAAGTTTATCAAACTTTATGGAAAATGATTTTAATATATTTGTGAGGTGGTAACCGAAGAAATTGAGGAATGTCTTGCAGTAAAAATGGCAATTTTAATATCCATAACTTTTTAGTTCGTTGTAACTGGTATTGTACCTGCAATAAATAAAATAATAATAATAATAAATAAAATCTTTTTTATATTCGAAAAATAATTACTATATTTTTCCAATGTATTTTTTGCATAGAGATACTCGAAATTATTTTTATGTTTTGTATTTTCAGCATGTCTTTTAAGATCTTTTTTGTGACGTCTTTCAAGTCTTACAGAGAACACACCAGGAAAGATTTTCTGGATTACTTGTAATTTGGTATGATCGTGGGTTCCCCGGAAGTATCATGTTTTTTCTTGCTAGTTTTGTTGCTTGCCGACATTCTTACCAACTTTTAATTTTGCTTTTCATAGTCCTCTTTTTCATATTAACTATTCACAAAGAATAATAACACAATATTTTAGACTTGCCATGGTAAAATTTAACAAAAGAAAACTATAGACTTGCCAGAGTAAAAATTCTATCACTTAAATATTTTTTATTATTATCCATTATGTTACTAAATCGACATTTATATGTAAAAAACTATAGTTTTTTATCCCCAAAAACTCCCCAGCAGTGTTGGTTCATCCCCAAACTGAAATTTTCATCCCCATTGGCTAAAAAATCCCCTAATCTTGCAGCGGTGGTGTACCTATCCACTCGTCACTTACCGGCATGTCAACTTCTTTTAATTCATGCACGGTCGAAACTATTTTGCTAAAGTATTCCTCAATATTTTCTGATATGGAAAAACTTGTTAGCTGTCGTAAAAGACCAACTCTACGTTTGAGGCCGGAGTTCTGGAATGCTGCTTTTAATTTATCCCAGACTTCCTTTGATGTTTCGGCATCTGCAATATGCACATGGTTGATTTTATCAACAAGAAGTAGTATCTTAGTTTTTGCCTTTATATATTGCTTTGCATCCATTCCAGTAGGTGGATAGGATAGATAGGATGAACAGAATCCCATTGTTCCTCATGTTGAAGTAAATTCTTCACAGCAAACGACCACGATGCGTTGTTTTCTCTACCCACTAATTTCTCCACATTAAAATTTGAGGTAATGGACATTTTACCAAAACGTTTCTGAGCATTTGCCTTGAAATGTTGTTCAGCATGTTCCTCATCAGGAGTTAGATGTTCTGATTGAACATCACATTGTTCAATCTCCCAAAAAGGTTGAAGTTGTTTGTCTGAACTATGATTATTCTGTTGACATCCTTAGCAAAAATTTCCAATTGCAATTTTCCTCTGGTGTAACTTGTATTAGTTCCACCAACTCCACATAAAGCAGTTTTATCGTATGATCTTTTCAACTGAAGCCGCTGAACACATGATTCGGAAATAAGCGTTGACTGAGCACCTGTATCTACAAGAGCTCTGCATGGTTGCAAGGTGTTGTTCCTATCACGTACCATAATTACTTCCGTTGGCAGAGGTGTAGTTTGATTTGTTATAGTCCGCTGACTTGAATTTACCGTAATCGAAGAGAAGCCATTGGTATCGTCACTTGACCGTTCGGCGTTGCCCTTTGATGTATTGGTATTAACATGCAATAATGTCTTGTGTTTTAATCCACAAGTTCTGCAGGAACTGGACTTACAGTCCCTAGAAAAATGCTTTTCCTTTAGACAGTTGAAACAAAAACCCCTTTTGAGAACGATATTCTTGAGTTTTCCGATATCTAGATCCTTAAACTGCAGACGGGACATGATTGAGTTGTTGCTATCATTGTGACAAATTTGTTAGTCTTCTTAAACTTTGTTGACTGATCAGGTATTTCCAAACTTTCCAACTCTATTACACGATTTTCCAAAAAAATTAACAACTTTTTAAATGACTGCCTGTCAATATCATTCTGCTGACGATACCATAGAGTAATTGTTTCACGATGTAACTTCTCCCTTATCAAGAATAACAATAGTGGATCCCATGAAGCCACAGACGCATATAAAACAGAAAGCGCATTATAACACTCAATAGTGTTGTTGTAAAATTGTCTAACCTCCGACAAAGTGACTGAAGGCTGTGTCAACAGTAGTCTAATATGCGTTTCCTTTATCTGATCTGATCTGTCGTACTTCTTCTTAACTATGTCCCAAGCTATTCTCTAAATACTGTTAGTAGGAGTCAACTGCTTGATTATCAACGATGCTTCACCTTTGAGTTTCGTCTGAAGGTACTCTAGTTTCTCTACGTCCGATTAATTTGTTCTAGTGTCAACCATGGTGTTGAACAAATCACTGAATCGAATCCAGTTTGATAAATTGCCATCAAAATTTGGAATCTCAATTTGTGGCAAACGAATATTCGAATTGTTGTTATTATTACCTGCATCATACATGTTAGATGACTGCAAATTAATTATTCAGTTGTGGAGTACTTGCAGCAGCTTCTTCAATTACAGTGCTATCTAAACTCCCCTGACTAAATGATGAAAATATAGATTTCGCAGCAAAATACATCTCCTCAATTTCATTACGATATGCATCCTTTTTCTGAATATCAAAATCTTTATCGCATAAGCCATCAATTTCATCCTAAATGTCCTTGTATTTCATAAAAACATTTTCATATTCATCAATACGTACCTTTACATCATTGTAATTCACATTTTGGCCAGATATGTAGTTATACAATTTAATGATTGATTTTTTCAATTGTGTGCGTTTCTTCCTTAATTGTTCCATTTTGAAAAAGTTTACGTTTCACAATCTCCGAAATGTTTTTTTTTATTATTACCGAAATTAAATGTTACCTTTTTGTCTTAAATGTCAATTCCCGGTTATTCAATGTCATTCAGTCTCTTTTATTCATACGCATACCCTGTTCTATAGTCCAGGCACTTTAAATCAATATCAACATTAAGCCAATTCACAGATCAACGGGTTCATGCTATTCACTTAGCAAACCTCACAAACTTTTAACTTCATTTGGGTACACTATTTTCAATGTCAATAATTAGCGAATTCACAAATAAAGACTTCTAGAAACTTATGTATGTAAGTTATATTCTGTATGTATGACAAAATGTAATTATCCTCGGTCCGTATGTATGTACGACACTCGTATTATGACGATCACTCTTACTGATTGTTTTCCTTGTAAGACACTTGAACATGTATACACTTGACCCTTGCGAATTTGAATTTTAAAATACAATAAGAAAAGCTACCACGTCTGCTCTACGCGTATGTATTGTTTTTATTGTCATGCAAATTATCCATAAATTCGTTCTTCACTTCACTTTACACAACCGTAACTGGGTCGATTGGACCAAAATTATGTTCGATTCTTTAGGGGACTGTATCAAATTAAATTAAACACGGAGGTTTTGAAGTTGAAATAGAACAAAAAACATTTATTTCACTGGTTTTCTATTATACACGTTACATATATAAAGTTTTATTCAAGTTTAGTGGTATCAAGTGTTGTTCTTTGAGTTGTCTGTTTTATACTAAAATTCTTGTACATTGTGAAGGAGTTACCAAAGTTACAAAAATTGACATTCACAGTGTTGTAACAATATGTATGTATTAAATATTAAAACTGAGTTTGAGTTTTGATTAAACAATAAAATATCAGAAAATAATGACCGCAGTCATAAACATTTTGTAAAGAACCTCCAACGGAGAACCGGGAGTACGATCCTTGTCTTCCTGCTTTTTTTAAAACTACATCATTTTTGTCCCTATCTCCTTTTTCTTCTGCTGCAGTTTTTTAACTTTCTCACCTATTGTATTCTGTTTTGCGATGAGGCCCCTTTCCTTTGTATCCTCTGGATATCATTTAAACGGCCAGACATCAAAGTGGTAAATCTTTCATTCACTGCAGTCGTCGGTGTGATTGATGGTGGCGGTGGTGTTGGTGATGGAGGTACTGGTGGTGGTGATGTTGTAGTTGATGGGGTCACCTTTTGTTGAGGAAATTGGGTGACATAGTCTGGAGTTTGTAATTGATCTGAGGGCTTTTGACTGAAATCTTTGTAGAATTTCTATTTTAAAATTGCTTGCAGTTCCCCATAACTCTATTCCTTAGGTCCAAATTATCTTTAAAATAGTTTTCAGTAGCAGCACTTTGTTTTCCAGAGAAAGCTGAGATTTCCGTCCTAATAGCCAGTACATTTGTTTAAATTTAGCATCAAGTTGTTTTCTTTTGGCCTTAATGTGAGTCGTCTATCCAGATGAAGCCCAAGATATTTGTCTTCATTTTTACTAGGAATTTCGATACCATTTAAAAGCACGGGAGGACAGGTCTATTTCCTGAATGTAAATGTGATATGATAAGATTTTTCTGTGTTGACAACAATATTCCATTTATTAAGCCAAGTTTGAAGAATATCTAGCTGTTTTTGTGGTCTATTTGAATCTTCGGACGCTATTAAATGTGATGATAAAAAGATAAAACAGGACCAAGTACGCTGCCCTGAGGAATACCGGCTTCAATTTGATGCATTTGGGACACATTGTTGTTAATTTTGACGTAAAAATATCGATTACTCAAATACGATAATAAAAACATATAAGATGGGGCAGGGAACAGCAGCTTTAACTTATATAACAACCCTGCATGCCAGACTTTATCGAATGCCTGTTGTATATCTAAAAATACAGCGGAACAGTATTTGCTTTAGTCGAAAGCCAAAGTAAGCGATTTAGTAGGAGCCTTTCAAATATTTTTGAAAAAATTGGCAGTAGGCTAATTGGCTTATAGGAAGATATATTATTTATTGCCTTGCCTGGTTCAAAACCATTTTATCTCAGCAACTTTCCATTGGGATGGAAAATTCTGCAATCTTAATATTGCGTTAAATATTAATGTCAGGAAAATTATTACTTTTCTTGGTAAGCATTTGATAGCAGTTGCATCTATTTTATCATAACCTGGGCTCTTTTTGTTGTTCAATGCCATTACTTCCGCTTTGGTTTCATTTGGAGATATACTTTTTAACGGGAAATCTATTTGGCACGCCACATCTAAAAAGTTTAGAATGCTATTATCATCTACAGTAATGGAGTTTGGTTTAAACGTTTGCTTCAAATGATCTGCAAAGGCTACAGATTTCTCCACGTCGTTTCTACACCATATGTCAAGCTCATTTTTGATCGGAACGTTACTTTTTGCAGAACATTTTAGATATTTGGTAGCATTATACAGCTCAAATTCTTTGTTCTTATTATGTGGCTTTACATTTTTTAAAAACTGACCAATATTTTCGATCCTTTCCTTCGCCAAGAATTCTGAACACAGTTTAATAGCCAGATTGCAATTTGTTTTGCCAGTTGGATTTCGTGTACGATGCCAAATTCTTCTCAACCGCCTTGATTATCTTATCAGTTCCCTTGCTCTTGCTGAAACTCGAACTTTAGATCCCATACTCTGAGAAAACTGCAATGTGGGAGTAGATAAAACAGCAGCTTCGTGTACAGAGGAAATTAGTATTTCAACTGCGTCATCCAAATCATCCCCGGATTCGATCGCCATGTTGAGGCTTAAATTATTTTCTATTAGCCGACTGAAGAGTTCCAAATTAGTGTATCTCTTAATTAATTTAATCTTGTTTGGAACTATCTTTACATTGGCATTGTAGTTGACAATGAGTGGAGTGTGATCGGAACAAAGACTATCATCGTTTAAGATATTAAGAGAGTACCTGGAAATACCATCATAAACTACGAAATCAAGTAGATCCGGAATTTTGGTGGGGTCTGAGGGCCAGTAAGTTGGACTATTTCCTGATAAGGTTTTAAGGTTGTTTCGTAAAATACATTCATACAGATTTTTACCTTTAGGATTAATTAGTCTAGAGTCACACCAGGGATGTTTGGCATATGTTTAGCTAACCTCAGCTAATAATTATATATTATATAATAATTATATGCATATTATATTATATTATTATAAGTGACATCATGTTCATTAGCGTATTGGTTAATTCAATTTGCTTATTTAGAATTTCTATGTTTTTAAAAATACTGTTGTTTACATTCTGGCTTTCAACATTTGCATATGTTTCACCAGGTGTAAAATTATTGGGATTGGTATAAGTCCTACCTTGTGACTGTTTATAGTTTGGGTGTAAACTAGGAAAGTTATTCTCGTTAAGTGGAAATTGGTTATGTACAACTGGCCGCCTATCAGCTAACCTCTTCTTTAAAAGCTTTTGGTAAATTTCGCACCCTCTATACTAAGAGGGGTTTCACATTTGACACATATGAACGGCTTTTTACAATATGATTTCGTGTGCCCATACTGGCATCGGTGACATTGGACAATTTCGTTAGTACTTTTAGGAGCTTCAATTTGTACGACGTATCGGTTAATTTCACGTATTTCAAATACTTTTTTATTATTTGGGCTCGGATCGATATCCACGTAAAACATTGCTAAGGGATTTTTAGAGAATTTGCTTTTTACGTTAGTAACAAACCTCACAGCATGACCTTTAAGTAGAAGGTCGGCTTTTATATCTTCTACATTAGTAGTATGATGCAGACCCTTGATGACGAATCTGTAAGCGCGATCACTCTTTAACTGGTAAGTATGGTAACTTAATTTGTTGGAGTCAAAATATTTGGTTAACTTCCAATACGCATCAACCGACTTTATATTAAGTTTAACCTGACCGTCATTTAAACTTTTATAATTGAAATCACTACCAGAAATCACACTACAAATGCATTTAATCATTTTATTTATATTTGTTACATTATTCACAAACATAGGTGGCGGTTTAATAATTTTTTCATTTTCCATATTATCATCATCATTATCATTTTCTTCATCATCTGCAAGAGTAGCAAATTAATTTGCATTCGAAGAACCAGGCTCATCAAATCTCTTATGCCTTTTTCCAATATTTGTTGGTTTTAAAATTTTTTTTCGTTTTGATATTACATTTTGCCAGTTAAGCAAATTATCATCACTTGAACTGGAATCATCATCACTATTTGTTTTCATTCTTAATCCCTAATAAGGTATAGGGATTAAGAAACTTGCTTGACCAGTTAGTGTATTTGTTTTTTATTTGATCTTCTTTCTTGTTTGTTTTTAGCTAATTGTTTACAAATTGTTTTTAATTATCAAACTGTTCTTTTTTATTTAGTAAATTGTTTGTATATTTTAGAATTTTTCCTTTGTTTTATTTTTATTTCGTTTGGTTTTCAAAATACTAAAGTTGCAGAAGACTTCTGTTCACTTTGAATGCACAATCACCAATGATTTATATTTTAATATTATTATTTAAGTTTATTTTATATTATGGTAACATTTGATGATGTTTAATGTATTTATTTTAAATATAAAGAATTACAGAGTATAAAAAGTTAAAAGTGAGTCGTCACTGTTTGGCGTCAGGTTTTCAACTGTCTGGGCGTGTCGTGTCTCTCAAAAAAATGTTCTTTGTCTATTCGTCGCAATTCAACGAGTCCTCTGTACTCAAAGTTGTATTATTCTGTATGTCCGCTTTAGTCATAAATTTAGTATTTATTATTTAGTATCTCCATCCACTTCTAGTACTACGTCCGTTAATTCCCAATCCCACAGTCGCCCACCCTGCACGATCATTTGTCCCGAATGATGGGTTCCACTTTTTCATGAGCTCAGCTACATTATTGGTTCTCTTTGGGCCTTCGCCTTCACCAAGTTTTTCCACCTCGTACCGATCATGTTTCAAACTTCTAATCACTTTATACGGTCCAAGGTATTTTGACTTTAACTTGAGACCTGGTCCAAATTGCGTCCGCTTTATGGCCACCAATTCGTTCTCCTTGTATGTAGGCGCTTCAATACTCTTCTTGTTGGAAGATTTCTTATTTTCCGCTTGGATTTCAGCTATATTTGATCTGGCCTTCTCTCGAATTTCGTATCTTTGTTCATCTAATTCTTCTATAGCGTATTCGTCGATTAATTTTCTAATATCGTCTTGGGGGTCGATTCTCATTTCACTTCCAATAAGAATCCTAAATGGTGAGAATTTCGTACTTCGTGGAGGAGTGTTGTTTATACACTATTGTACCTTGTCAACGGGTTTATACCACTGCTGGGGATTTTATGCACACATTTTCGATAACACGGACACTACTATTTTATTTATTCGCTCGACTTGTCCGTTTCCTCTAGGGACTCCTGTAGCAATTAATAAGTGTTGAATACTGTATTCCTCGCAATATTTTTGAAACAAATTGGACGTGAAGGCGGTTCCTCTGTCTGAAATAATCCTTTCTGGATTTCCAAAAATCGTAGACTGACGTTGAAGTCTAACAATCACTTCCTCCGCTCCAGTGCTCTTCGTCGGGTACAACCAAACGAATTTAGGAAATGAATCAACTACCACGAAAATGTTATTATATCGTTTTTCAGTATCTTCCATGGGTCCAATATGATCAATAGGGTATGTCTTTAATGGTTTATCCGATTTGTCAATTGAGGTTAAAAGCCCTTCAGGTTTTCCTGTTTTTGGTTCTGTACTAATCGGTAATGGTTTGCGATTAATAGGATTATAGCCTCTAATCAATTTTCCAATTTCTTCTTCTGTTACTTTTGACTAGTGTGATAACTTATATTCATCCTTATCCTCAATAACGACTGTTGAATAAGACGCATCTAAATTATCAAGCTTTCGTTTCTCTCGGATTAAATGTTGCCCTTTCGAAAAGGTAGCACCGTTTAATGTCAATATTATGTCTGTCTGATGTAAAATGTCGTTGCCAATCGCAGCTTCATAGGGGAATTTCTCGACGACGTAAAATTTTATATTCAAATCAAATCCATCAATTTTCACGGCTCTGTCGAAGCTTCCTAAAGTCGTTAACTCACCTAAATTAGCTGTTATGCAACATTCACTTCCCTTTAAAATTTTACAATTTCGCATCCTTTTGAAAACATCCAATCTAATAATCGATATGTCGCTTCCAGAGTCGATAATAGCCGAAATTTTCAGACCATACAAAATGATTTCCTTGAAAATACGATTCGTCTTCAAAACGCAGCTCACCGCCGAATCAACATTTCGTACTGTCTTCAAAACATTTCTTACCATACATGAATTGTCATTATTCGCCTCTTTTTTAATCTGTCCTTGAGGTTTCGTCCTACATTCAAATGATCTATGGCCCTGTTTACCACACGTAAAACATTTAAAATTTCTCGCTTTACAATATTTGGCAATATGATCATCGTCTCCACAGTTATTTGTTGATTTGTTCCGATCTAAGTACCCGAAATCCGAGGATGTCATATAGGTTGACGCCTGTGATGAACCCCGAATTTTCTCGTATGTCCTTATTTTCTCCTTCAGGTCCTATATATTTTTTGCTTGATACAAAATGCTTTTACCGAATTTGGAATTCCGTCCGCAAAATACTGAATTAAGCTGTCATCGTCGAGTTCGATTGGTTTCCCGATCTCGATTAATGTGTAGAGGTATTCCCGTAAATTCTCGTCATTTCTTTTCATTCGATTTTTCAATATGCGATGTACATCAATTGGAGCTAATTTAGTTCCAAATTCACTAATAAGAGCTTCCTTTAGAGAGATCCAATTTTTTATTCCTCTTTCACTTCGAATGAACATGCGTGCAGCTCCTTTCAACAATTGTTTTGCATAAATAAATTTCTGTAGATTACTCCAGCCTACCGCCTCAGCGTTATCCTCAAAATCAGAAATCCATTTATTAACTTCAATATTATCGGTACCACAAAATGCAGTGAGAGAATCCTCAATATCACGTAGCGTGAATATACTTCTACTGCCAATATTCGAACCCATATCATCACATTCGGATACGATATCCTGTGCATTCAAGCCAAAATGTGTTCTCAGTCGTTCACGTAACTCATCCTTACGTCCGTTCGTAGGCAAACCTAATTCTGTCAATTTATCCTTCAGTCCGTCAACTGTCAAAGCAAAAATTTCCAGTAAATTCATATTGTCAGGTAAAATCGAAAACTGTCCAATTACAAAAAGTATATGGTATATAAATGATTGATGTTTTAAGGAAAAATAATTAAATATTATAAAAGCAATAAGTAAGTAGTAATATAAAAATATGTTCAAATAAAGTAAAAAGTAAAATATAAAATTAAATTTAAATATTATTGTAGTCTAATGTTAAAAATAACTTAAACAAAACTTCAAATACAATTTCAATTTAATATTCAGAATTTTCTCGAAAATTTTCTTTAAAGGAAAGAAATGAAAAGAAGAAACAAAAACAAAACACATCAATTAATTCAAATTCAAATCCATTTTCCAACTCTTAAAATTATTATCGAAACAAATACATAAAATTCCAATTAGATTCTTTCTTTACTCTTCTTTTAATTCCAATTCAAAAAATTATTTACTCTTTTTTCTCTATATACCAACTATACGTTAAATAGAAATTTACAAACCAACACAACGATATAGAATAATATTACTCAGCTTTCTCCAATCAGAATGCTTCTTTCTTCTGGTCTTTGATGTACTCGTTAGCACCCCATTCCAAATTAACGTTTGATCTTCATTTTTGTCACTTTCACAGCTATCCTATTTACTCGCTGCATTCCTGCTCGCTGCACTTATTTCACGCTAACTTACATATATCTCCCCCTTCTGCTTGAATCGTTGTTATCTTACTCGCTGGCACATAATTTAAAATAACGTATAATTTGCGCTATCTTTTTTCATTTTTGCAATTCGTCACTATTCTCGATGCATTCTTACCAAATATGTCTATTTCTTTCTTACACACAGTAAAACCGTATAGTTCAGATATTGCATCACTCTGTCACGAATATGTATGTACACTTGTTTAACACGAAAGAACAAAAAATTTAATACAATTATTTTTCGCTGATTTTAGTTCTTAACTGTTCACTTCTTTCTTTTTTTTTTACTGTCGGCGTTCTTCTATTTGGTCCACCGTTATATACTTATACATACATATGTCTGTTTTTGGCTTCGAATATTACTTCACTCGTAACTGCGTTTTCAAACGTTGTGATTCCCCTTTTGGTCACATTAATTGTGCTTTATTTTCTAGATTATTCAGTTTAATTCAACACGAACGGGACAGATAGCACTTCACTTTTTAGAAAAATTCCGGTTGAGCCCCCATAATGTGGGTTTTTAATGAAACCACGTTAAGTTTATTATTTATATTTTAATATTATTATTTAAGTTTATTTAATATTATGGTAACATTTTATGATGTTTTAAGTATTTATTTTAAATTAAAAGTATAAAAAGTTAAAAGTGAGTCGTCACTGTTTGGCGTCAGGTTTTCAACTGTCTGGGCGTGTCAAGTCTCTCAAAAATGTTCGTTGTCTATTCGTCACAATTCAGCGAGTCCTCCGTACTCAAAGTTGTATCAGTCTGTATGTCCGCTTTAGTCATAAAACATAGTGTCGTATTATTTAGTATATCCGTCCAGTTCTAGTACTACGTCCGTTAATTCCCAATCCCACATTTATATGAATTGAATTGACTTCATACCCTTCAGATTGGAGGGCATTCTTAATATCGCTAATAAGTACAGTACTGTCAATGCCTTTAATGATTACATTTAAACCTTTTGCACTTTTGAGTTGATAAGTATAGTAGTTTTTCTTTTCAGTATCGAACTTGTTCACAATTGCTCTAAAAATCTTTTCATCTTTGGCTTGGATTTTGGTTTCCTGAATATTACCCTTTCGTAGAGAAACAACGTAGAAATTGTCTTTGCCAACAAGCTGTGTCAACTTGGTTACCAAGGCATTGGTAGTGGGCTTTCGTAGGTAGAGTGGTGGGGGTTTGAAGTTATTTTTTTCAGGTGTATTGTCTTCCATCTCTTTTTCTCCAATAATTGCAAAACGGTTTGCGTTGTCAGTGGTATTTTTTGTCTGTTTTCGATGTGGTTCCAACGTGGAGGCTGCTCTAGGGCTGGACTTATGTTTCGTTATTGTGATATAACGGTCCATACCTGTGAGGACTTTTTCACTGCTCTCAATCTTCGCTGCACTTTTTTTAATTGTTGTAGTTTCCTTATTTACGTCCGGTGATTGCAAAATATCTTCAATGTTCTTATGATTACCCAAAAGAGGGGTATGGGGTAGATTCGTATTTGGCCCAACACACTTATTTAAATTTTGACCACTCGCACTATTGCTGATTTTTTTTTCACTTGTTGGGTCGCTAACGTAGCGTACCCGATTTGCAGGCTTCGCTGTCAACGAGTCATCAATTTTTTATTTATATTAACTGTTTCACATCCTTTTGAAGTAATGATCACGTAAGTATTTCTATCATTAAAACTCAGTCTGCCTTCATTAGCACTTGCACTTGGCTCACTCATTAATTAGGTTAACGGCCTTTATATTTTTTTTACTTATTTGATTGTTGTCTGTCTTTATGCAGTTTTCTTTTATTTTTTAAACTTTATTAAGTTTAAGTTGCTTTGTTTTTTATTATTTTTTTTTTTGATTTTAGTTGTAATAAAGCACCTATTCCAAATATTTTTTATAATTTGCCGACTGCACGTCCGTACACTTTAAGTGCCGCGAACTAATGTATGTCTCTTTAAAATGATGATAAGTTCCTTCTGTATTTCCAATGCGATATTAAGGTTGTCGGCACCACCAAGACCATCATCTGCAATTTTTTGTAAACATTTAGTAGCAAGATAAGGTGCTGCTCGTGTGCCGGATCTTCTCTCCAAAAGATTTGCTGAAATTTTTGGTCATCTGGATGAATTAAAATCTGTCTATACATCTTTTCTATGTCGGTAGTAAAGATACATTTTGGTAATCGGAAACGTAGTAAAATTGAAAATAATTCACTTTGAAGAGTTGGTCCAGTATACATAAGATCATTCAATGAATGACCCGATGATGTTTTTGCTGATGCATCGAAAACTACTCTGAGCTTTGTTGTGATACTATCTGGTTTCAAGACACAGTGGTGAGGAATCAGATATTTGAGATCGGATATAGTATTAATATTAATCTTCTTCATATGTCCCAACTGTTCGTAATCTTGCATAACTTTTATGTACTGAGTTCGCATGTCTTCCTTATATAAAAGTCGACGCTCCAAAGCCAAGAATCTGTTGTAAGCCATTGGTTGAGACTCTCCTAACGCTGTTGGGTTTTCTCGAAACAGGAGACTGACTATAAAGCGACCACCTTCATTGGTGAGTGTATGTTGAGTGAAATGAAATTCACATTGCTTTTCTGATTGTGACAGACCTTTTTCGCTGACTTTATTCTCGTCTAGTTTCCAAAGATTCTCTATAGCTTCTAATGAGGTGTCATCAAATACTCCACATGTAATTGAAGATGATGGTTTTGGGGATGGATTATTTCCAATTGCGCCGCCCACAGTCCAACCTAATACCGTATTTTGCAAGGTTGGTAGTTTGTCGGCCAGATGTATTGTTCCATGTTGAACTAATTTGTAATAGAATTCTGCTCCAAGCAGCAAATTTACCTTTTCCTGCTGATGAAAATGAGGATCAGCCAGCTGTATATTTTTTGGAATATCCCACGTTGAAGGGTCGATGTACTGGCTGGGTTGAGCAGGAATTGTGCTTGGTAGGACATAAGCGTATACATTCGCAGAGAAATTATGATCTATGGATTTCATATTGATATCAACACGATATTGAAATTTTCTTTGTATTTCACCAATGCCATCAAGACAAAGTGATGCCGCCAATGGTGAGAAGGATAATTTTTGACAAAGACGTTTTGATACATTGTTAACTTGGGATCCGGAATCTAACACTGCTCTAAATTCATCGGAGGCACCATTTGAGACTGTTATTATAACTTTTGCTGTTGCTGGCAGAACGTAACCTTTGCTCCCTACAGCGTCGTTAGTTTTTGTCGATGTAGCTGCTACGACCCTTGAAGGATTTAGAGTTGAGAAGCCTGGGCGGTCCGCAGAGGTGGTGTTCGGGGATATAGTCGCGTTGGCTATAGGTTGCTTTTGTTGAGTGCCTAATGGCCCTTTGCCTTTTTGAGATTTTTTCCCTTTTTGTAAGTGGAGTAACGTATTGTGTTTTTTGGGACACTTACGGCAACTACCATGATTGCATGATTTTGAATCATGGTCATTTCCGAAGCAGTTGACACATAAGTTGTGTTGTTGGACCCAACGCAGTCGCTCTATTTCTAATAATTGAAGGAATTTGCTACAGTGATATAATTTATGGTCACTGTGGTGGCATAATGCGCATTTGCCATTATTGTTGGATGTTATTAGTGCTGACACTGCTTTGTGTGCTGCTTTTTCTTTTGTGATTGCCTCTATTGATTGGAATTGACGCTCCAGAAATGATAAAAAATCGGTTATGGTTGGTATGCCTCTTGGGTTAGTTAATGACTGCATGTATCGGATATGTGTGTTCCTGTCAAGTTTTTTAATCATTAGTTGTATGACTAACGCGTCCCATGAGGAAGTTGCAATTCCCAAATCGTTTAATGTCAATAGACACTCTTTTGTGGTGTCATGGAATTCTTTGATCGTATTCGATTAAATTGTTAGTGCAATTGGAAATTTTTTTAAGAGCCATCATGAAATATTTATTTAAGGAGAGGTGATAAAAGTTGGGAATAAAATTGGGTCAAAAAATACCTGCCAGCGATTTAACAGCCAGTAATAAAGGAAACAAAATATTATTAATTAATTCCTAATTTCAAATTAATTTCCCCCAAAATAAAATTTTTATTGAGCCCGTTGGTAACCCGTTTCTATCCTTTCGTTGTCTTCTCTAAACCGTTTTCAAGTTTGTTATTATGTATAAATATTCAATATTTTGTTACAAATATTTTGTTACTTACTGTTGTTGTTGGCTTTTATTATTTGCTGTTGTTGTTGTGTACAGTAGCCATGATGAATTTTGTTAACTGCTGGGTCTGTGTCAAATGTTGTTGATTTTTTAACGGCGGTGATCTTTTTTTGTTGCTTGCAAAATGTTTGTCCCGTTAGTAAATTTTTGAGATTTGGAAATTTTATTTCTTTTCTATTTATTAAAAAAATTGTTTTTGTACTAATTCGGTTCGAAGTGACCAAATGTTTAAGGGTCAGCCTTAAATATTAATAAAACAAGTTTCCTTTGATTTTTGGTAAGTTCAAAATATATGTATTTTATTTCGGTTTCAATTCACTGATGCTTTTTCCTTTTCAATTATTTAATAAAATAGGTTTAATGTATTTCCTTTTTTGTCCTTTAATTTTTGTTCAACTTTTTTGTATTTAACTTATAATTTTAATTTTAATTTAACAAATTTTAATTTTGATTATTTTTTTTGCCGCTGTTTGTTCTGCTTGTAAGTCACACATCAAGAAGAAAAAAAAAAAGAGAAAATGATCAAAGAAAAAAAATGTACATGAACTGTTATATAAGAAAGAAAATAAATGCGCGAAATTTACAAACAATATTGTCACTTTAGCGTGTTTCTAACCACTTACATTTAACAATATTTTCATTTCCAATTCTTATTATAGTTTTTTGTCTTTTTAACGTTTTAATTACAATATTTTCACAAATTTGTTTATTAATAGTAGGCAAATTTATTATTGCTTGAGGTAATTCCAATATCTGAAAATTCTAAAGCCTCATCGATATTGGAATATGGGAATTGTTCATAGTCTAATTGCTTTTTTATTTCGTCAATTTCTGGCTCGGACAACATAAAGGTATTTATGACTCCTGCTTTGGCCCATTGTAGAGCATATTGAATGTTCAATATTTCTTCTTTTATTAATTTTAATCTCAAAATAAAATTTTGTTCAAATTGTTTTCTAAACTCATCTTCAGAATGTATATTCTTTAAGATTGCGTTTGTTACATTAGTCATTAGGTTTAGTCTTGTGACAGTATCCCTATTTATTATCCGTTGTCTGTTCGTGTTTTCTATCATGTTATTTATTTTATTGGCATTCTAGTCTGAGCTTCCAATAATTTATTACGCAGGTTTCCATGATTAACTTTAATGTTTATTTAACTTCAAATGATTTTTCGTTTGTAACGGTATGTACGGTGAGATTATACTGTTGAGCTGCTCTATGAAAAATCTCAACAGTGTCTAAAAGATGATATTCTTGTTTTAAACATCTTGATATTTCGCTCAGTGTTGGGTGTGCTCTTTCTACCTGACCGTTAGTCAGGGTAGGGTCAGCAAAATATAATGAAATCTTAATCATTGCATTAAGGATTGGAATGTAGGTGTTTTAAAGCCTGGTTCATTGTCTAACGTTATTTTTCTGCAGGAAAAGTCTGCAATATATCCAATACTTTTTCGTCTAAATTTGTTTTGTTTTCTATTTGTTTTATTACGAGAAATTTTGAATAAGCGTCAATATATGTAAGGAATTTCAAATTTTGGGCATACAAAATGTCAATGTGAAGGATCTCTCCCTCCTTGCTAGGAATTGGAGCCTCTCCAATTGGAATCTTAGATGGTTTCCTATCATATTTCGATTTATTGCAAATATCACAATGCCTAATAAATTCCTTAAAATTAACACCATACAAATAATTTGTCAAGGTTTTTAACGACCAAACTATAGCGAATAGCTCCTTTTCATTTTGTTCAATGGAAGTCAGTGTTTTTGAGATAAAAATTATAGGTTTGCGCTCTTGGGTTAAGACGGCTCCAACTGCTGCGTTAGATGCGTCAGTGTAATTTTTTTTATTAAAGTCAGGTTGCGCTATCGCAACTTGGCTAGTTAACAAATTTTTTAATTTATTGAAAGCGGTTTATGCCTCTAAATAGAATTCTATTGCTGTCTTTTTGGACATATATTGTGAAATTCTTCCATTCTCTCCTGTAAGATATTTTGATAATGGTTTTGAAATTTTAGCATAATCTTTTATAAATTTTCTGTAGTACCCAGTTATACCAAGAAATCCTCTCAACTGTATAAGAGTTTTAGATTCAGGATAGTTTACTATAGTCTCTATTTTACCTGGATCGGTTTTAGTTATTCCATGGGCAACAATATAACCCAAAAACTCTACTTCTTTCTTAAAGAATTTCGATTATTCCAAGGAGATTTTCGTATCAGAATCCTTAAGTCTTTGGACTACCATATTTAAATGTTTGTTATGTTCTTCTAAATTTTCAGAGTAAACTATTATATCATCTACATAGACATGGCAAAATTTCCCTATATAGTCCCTTAAAATATTATCCATGGCGCTTTGGAAAATGCTTGGTGCATTTTTTAGTCCAAAAGGTAGTCTAACAAATATATATTTTCCATTATTTATGGAAAATGCAGTTTTCTCAATATTCTCCGGTTTAAGATTTGATGGAAGCCGGATTCGAGATCAATGGTGGAAAAGTACTTTGTTTTTCCCAAATTAGACAGTAGAACATTACAATCCGGTATCGGATATTTATATGATATAATGTTTTCATTTAATTTTTTATAATCAATAACCATTCGCATTTTATTTGTCTCATCTTCATTAATTCCTTTTTTTGGCACTATCCATAATGGGGAGTTTACTGGGACGTAAAATTCCGTTATTTAATAGTTTTTGTATTTCTTTATTTACGAATTAATTTTCTGAGGATAGGGATATTGCTAACTCCATATAGGAGTTTCAGCAATTGTACGTATCTCAGCTTTAATATCCGTTCTAAATGGTAAAATTGTATTAATTTTTGAATGTAAATTATCTATTTTTTTTACGAATTTGACATTCTAATCTATCAATTGTATTTTTCTCACAATTGAAAGTATCATCTTCATAAGGTTTGTACTCAAGATTATTTCCTGAGTCTGTAATTTTATTTATAATATTTTCCTCATCTTCCTTTCTATTACTACTAGATACTAACGCAGGTTTATTAAAATTTAAAAATTTATCAATCTTAATATTAGCTTTTTTCAAAAAATTATATCCTATTAACAAATCAGATTCTAAGTTGGGAATTTCATAGAATCTCTCACTTATACCAAAAAGTCTTGCTTCATAGAAATGGTCAATAATAGTGAATCCATTTATAGTTTTAATTCTCTTTTTTTTTTTTTTTTGGGCTGCAATAACAACTAGTTGCCCCGCTGTCAATTAAAATTCTGTAAGTTCTTGCGGATGCTCCTGTTCTGATGATATAGGGCAATCCGGGGTCACGTCTAAAAAAGCAGTTTCGTTTAAATTATCAATTCTTTGTGTCTTATTATTTGATTGAGAACTAAACTGTCCATTTGGTTGTTGTCTTTTAAAGCCATGATTAAATTGAGATCTTTGAAAAAATTGATTGGATTGTGGTCGTTGTTGCCATTGACCGAATTGTGGTCCTCGAGCGTAATTTTGAGTATGTCCATTTTGTGGAATTTTATTTGTGTTCACAGCAATATTTGCCGAACTACCGATTTCCATCGGCTCAGGCTTTACATGACGTACGTGTTGATTATTTCGGTACTGAAAACTGTTGTTGTGATTTCTGGGAGGAAATCGTAAAACATTCTGGTTATTTTTTGGAATTTGGTTATTGAATTGATTTCTGTTAAATTGTACCGCAAAATTAGCCCTAATATGATTAGCTTCTAGTTCCTGAGCCTTGGCTAAGGCATTAGGCAAATCAGAAGGTGACAATGAAAATAGAATATTTGCCAATGGCGGGTTTAATCCAGTAATAAAAACCCTAAAAGCATATTGACGGTTTTTATTATTTAATTCATTTGTCAAAGCAGAATTTGAACCGTGAGTCATTATCGTCTTATTTATTAATAAGGTCAGCTTTTTTTTCTCTTCGTTATAGTAATCTAATATAGTCAAGGAACCCTGTCTCACAACACTTAATTTCTGTTCAATAATATGAATTGGCCTTTTTTCGGCATAGGCAAATCTAAACGAGCTATAATAGCATCAAAATTGAGTACAGTGGCATGAATTGTCAAAGTGTCATTTGCGTCGTCTAATATTTTATTGCGTAGAATTGTCAATGCCGCGAAGTACCTACGACTACCCCTAACATAAAGACTCATTGAATTATTTGCTGCTTGTCTCGCCAACTCACATATGAATTATCCTTCCCATTAAAACTTGGAAGGGATTTAATAATGTCCAAACTTTCGTCACATCTTTTGGTTTCGTCAATAATTTCCTGTCTGTATTCAGTAACAGTTTTGTGACTGTAAGTATGTTAATGTTTTCCTTTAGCAATTCCAACTCTATTAGAAGTGGTGCTGTAGATTGTGTAACTAGTCGTAAAACCTGTTCTGTGTCCATTCTGTTTGTTGTCATATTCCTAAATAGTACAGTAATTTCGTCAACTGAGTCTTCTATACTATATTTTCTTTCTAGTTCTTCTAATTCCTCGTCAACTGTATCCAGTGTCCTGTTATTAGTCAAATATTTCAATTCCTCGTCCGTTAAATTTTCCACTACACTTTCTATTAAATAAGCCAGTTTTAAGCCTCACAATCAATACAACGAATACAAAACTATATGACTTAAATAATATTTTTTATAGGAAAATTAATCTTAAAAGCAAACATACAAATCTTATCAAATAATCTTACATTTAAAATTCTCAGCTATCGACTTCAGATGGCCTCTTAAATGATGATTTCCTTCTTCAGATGTAGATACTGTGTTGTTTGGTTGTTTTTTATTAAGATGATATTGTTACTAAGTTGTTTATTTGATGTTGTTCCATTGCCGTTATTTTTAATATTGTGGACACGAGTCACCCAAAAATCAAGAATATGATTGCCCGTTGATTAAGATATTTGTTTTTGTAAATTCCTTTTATTTCATTTAGAGTTCTGTTGCTATTCGTTTTTTAAAGTTGATGATTGCAGAATTGTTATTGTTTCTCCTTTTTAAAAGGATAATTATTTGAAAATTTTTTCTCCTTTTCTAAAGGATACTCATTTGCTTTTTTTTTCTGGACCTTTTTTTAAAAGGATCCCGGTTGAGCCCCCAATTAAATTGTTTACTTCATATTTTTTAAAAAAAATAAATTTGTATTTTTCACTTTTCACTTTTTAACACTAGTATTACATTCGCGTCTTACCACTAACTGACTAAGCCCCTACTTAATTGTAAATATCATATTTATACCTAATGAGAAGCACAATTCGTTAAAAAAAAAACATAATAATGAATTGCAACATAATTATTGTCATCTGATATCATATTTTTAATGTTCAGCAATTCTATTTGAAAACAATTTTTTTAAACATTTTATTAACCGTCAGCAAATAATTTTTAGGTTTAATGAATCTTATATAAGACAATTTTTATGGTATTTTATTAACTGTCAGCAAATAATTTTTAGGTTCAATGAAACCTATTTAATACAGTTTTTGTTAAGAGCATTTTCATGCTGTTTCCATAACTCGCACACGTCTTTCTTACACAACGTCTTCTCATCAACTAACTACTCGTCTCTTTTTTACATCTCAACTACATTCCCACATTTATTGCCTCGGTGATTGCAACTCGTACCACCTCATATGTATCATTGGCCTTTTCATTTACAACTTGGTACATCCCGAAATACTTGGGTTTTAACTTTAGGCCTGGGCCAAATTGGGTTCTTTTTATCGCAACTAAGACACCAGTTTCGTATATTGTAGCTTTCTTACGCCTTAGATTGTACGACTTATGATTTTCATCTTGAACCTTGGCTAGCTGTTCTTTGGTGTTTCGTCTAATTTCCTCTCCATCATCTTTAAAAGCTGCTACAATTTCTTCTCTAATAAGGTCATGAATGTCCCTCTGGTCGGTCAGGTTACGCAACTTGGTGCCAAATAGCAAATCAAACGGAGTGGTGTTGATACTTCGAGTATGCGTCGAATTGATGGCTTGCTGTACTTTTCCAACGTGCTTATATCATTTTGCTGGTCTGCGCTTAACTTTACCAAGACTGAAATGATAGTAGAGTTCAGCCTTTCGACCTGGCTGTTCGACCTAGGCAGACCAGTTGTAATCATGTGGTGTTTGATATTTTCACCTTTACAATAAATTTTAAAATCTTCAGAGTAAAATGCGGTTCCTCGGTCCGTAATTATTTGGACAGGATTACCAAGAACAATGCTCTGATCTTTTAGTCTATTGATGACCTCATTCGTTGTTGTTGATTTAGTCGGATATAGCCAGCAAAATTTCGTGAAGGCGTCGATTATCGCAAGTATGTGCTTCTATTGTTTTGATGTATATTCTAAGGGTGTGAAGAGGTTCGTCTTTCTTAGGAATGGGGTGCAATACGCCTTCTTGCTTTCCACTTCTCCTATTGTTGATAATGCAGGCTATACAATTAGCTATATGTTGTTCAATTTTCTCTTCCAATTTAATTCTCTATCCTTTAAAGTCCTAGAAATCATAGTAATAGGCCTACCACCCTGTGATAGGACTGCTCCCAAGCCCAGTGAGGAAGCATCCGTCATTAGATCGAATGGCCTCTTAAAGTTTGGGTAGAGCAACATGACGTCCTCTGAGGACAAAATCGCCTTCAATTTCTCAAAAGCTCGAAGCTGTTTCTCATCAAAATGCACCCTAATTTTCTTTGACTCGTGAGCACTTACCCTGTCGTTCTCACCTTTGAGGATGTCCGTCAACGGCATTGCTATCGAAGCAAAGTCCTTAATAAAACATCTGTAATAACTTGCCAACCCCAAGAACGATCTGACATTAAAAAATTTCCTGGGCTGTTCATAATCATGGATAGCCCTTATTTTTTTAGGGCTTGTCCTAATACCGTCTCTGGACACAACGAAGACCAGGAATTCAACATTCTCCCTAAAAAAGTGTGACTTCTCGCGAGAAACCCTCATATTGGCCTCATACAATTTACTCAACACCCATGTGACATGATCGACGTGTTCATTCTCATTCTCTGAAAAGATGATCACATCGTCCACATAGACGTAGCATGATTTTCCTATCTGCTCCCTAAGTACGTCATCAATGGCCGTTTGAAAAATACTAGGGGTATTTTTAAACCCAAAAGGGAGCCTACAAAATTCATATTTTCCATTTCCCACTCTCTGTCACTTTCCGCTAGTTATATCTGATGGAAGCCGGATTTAAGATCGAGTGTCGTAAAATACCATGCCTTCCCCAGGTTAGGTAAGATCACAGCCACATCCGGGATTGGGTACTTATCATCTATCGTAAATTGATTTAGTTTCCTAAAATCAGTCACCAATCTTTTCTTTATATTACTCTGTTCGTCCCTACCTTTTTTATCTACCACCCAGATGGGGTTGTTGTAGGGAGACCTAGAGGGCCTTATTATTCCATTTTTTTAGTAAATCTTTTATGTCGTTATTTACAAACTCTGCCACACCCAATGGGTAGGGATATAATGTCGAGTAAACTGGACTTTCGATGACTGTGCGGATGGTGGCAACAATATTTGTATTATAGGGTAGAGATTCGTTGGGGTTCGCAAAAACTCCCCATAATTTTCTCATTACCCTTCGGAATCTGTCCAACACTGTATGAGGGACATTAATATCTTCGACTTGTGTGAAGCTCAATCTATCACACCTCAAAAATTTAAGTTTTTCCATTCCCGTTTTGGTCCGAATTTCCTTACGCTTAAGATCTATAGTAGCATTTGCCTGCGTTAGCAGGTCAAGTCCGATTATACCGTCAAACGTTGACAATGAAGAGAGTATAAAAAAGGGCTATTTATATCAAAGAGGTTCAAAAGGCATTTCTCACGAATATTATCAAATCCGTGTAGGGTTTTAACTACAAAAGGCTTAATCACAGGCGCTATGCCGTTCAAGCCATCCAAACGTTTTATGTAATTTTTAGATGCCCCCGTATCTATTAATAATCTTATGACCCTCCCCGCTAACACCCTTTCTATGAATGGGAGCAGGGAGTCTTGCCTAAAAAATTAATCTCGTTAAACCTCTCCCCCTCGTCAATATCTGATGCCTCTATCTTCGCGGCTGCTTGGTATTCGTTCTGTGTCAGGCCCGGTGATAAACCTTCCTGAGTAAGATGATTTATTCTCTGATGTTTCACTCCTGTAAATTTCATTGATTCCTCATTTGGCCTTTTTACAGCCTGTCCAAGGCCTTGTCGTTGTGGCATTGAGACCCGATTAAAATAATGCTGGCTCCGACTCGGAGCAGGATAGTGTGCCGTGTCAGCACGAATGCCCGTCGGCTGTCTAAAGCGAGACAAGTGTCCATCGGCTGAACCTCCATTTGTCCATGTTGACCTGAATTTCCAAAATTCTGTCTTCTTGAAAAATATGGGTTTTTTCCCATATGCGGCCTAACATGTTGGCCCTGACCTGATCTTAGTCTATCTTTATCCTCCATACTTCTGGCGTAATTCGTAGCGAATAAATGTCGCTCATGGTTTGACTCGACTTCCTGAGCTAGTGCCAGTGCCGAGGGAAAGTCATCCGGCCTTGCAGAGAAGAGAACATCGCTCAAACCCTTTTTTGTGCCGGATATAAAGACATGGAGTGCATCTGCCCTATACTTCTCATTTATGGAGGCTGCCACATCCCTATCGTACGTCATTATTGTTTTGTTCACAAGGAGAGTCAGCTTTTTCTCTACTTCACCATAAAATGCAATATACAGGCATGTTCTGGCAATCGCACGATTTGAAATCGCAAGTGGTTTTGAAAACGCCAAATTTATTTTAGGGTCTTCTGAAACTCACGCGTTTTACTTGCGATTTTCGATTTTTCGAAGTCACTTACGAAAAAAATAAAACATTGGTTTTAGGTTTACAAATAAAAATCAAAACATCAAAACTAAACAAATAAAGAGCAAAAATGCCTACAGGTTTTTTGTTAAGCATAATTTATTTAAAAAAACTGCAATCCGGAAAAGAAAAATTAAAAAAAACGTGTCCTGAGGGATCATAATAGCCCATTAGACGTTCCGGAGCAAGCGTAAGTATAAACAGATCTGCATATAAAGGAGTAATGTACAGTAGCAGTAATGTTTATGTGGGTTTTTGTTAAGTTTTATAGCGCTTTACCGGCTGAATAAAACTGCATTTAGGATGGTTTATGAAGAAACTGCTCCGCATATATGTGAAAGTACTATTCCAGACACGATTCGTTTGCTGAGCGCTTTAAGATTTCTGGCGGTCGGTTCCTTCCAAGGCGTGATTGCCAATGACATAAATCTCAGTATGGGACGTTCTACATTGTGTAAAATGTTATGGGACGTACTTAATGTTTTTGAAGAAAGACTATGCCTTCTTTGGATCAATTTGGGCATGACAGATGAAGAAATGAAAGCATCTAAAATGCATTTCTATCAAAAGTTTAAAATTCCAGGAGTAATTGGGTCGGTAGACGGCACCCATGTGAGGATAGTAAAACCGCCATCGGGTTCTGAACTTTATTTTTGCAGAAAGGGATTTTAAAGTTTAAATGTGTTAATTGCAAGTAATCCTATATGAAGGTTATTTTTAGAATTTTAAACAATCAAAGTAATTACTGTAGATTTGTGACCACCAAATGAAGATACGAGCTGTTGACGCATCTAGACCTGGTTCATGTCACGATGCTTTTGTATAGAATTTAAGTAACGCCAGTGAATTTTATTCAGAAAAATATTCTAATGGAGACTGGAGTGGTTACTGGTTGCTGGCCGATTCAGCAAATGCCCTACAGCCGTATGTTTTAGTACCATACAAATCTCCTATTTTCGGTTCAATGGAACATAAATTCAATTTAAGACATTCGTCCGCACGAAATATATTTGAAAGAACTATTGGCAATTTAAGAAGTCGTTTTAGATGCTTGCAGATGTGTCTTCCATACACTCCTATAAAAGTAGGTAAAATAACAAATGTATGTTGTGCTTTGCACAATATTTGTAAGCACTTTAACATTCCGATAGAAGATGTAGATGAAACAGTCGCCACTCTTAGTACAGGAATATAAGACGTAAGTGAAGAAGTAGAAGATTCTGATGAACTACAAGCAAATAACCAAGGAGTTGAAATAAGAAACAGGATTGCTAGAATTTTGATGTGAAAAAAATCTTTTTACCTTTATCTGTTTTGAATTAATTAAAAAAAATCTCATTTATTAATTGCAATTTATTAATATTATTTTTTATTAATAAAACCAAAAACTTAACATAAAGAATTCATGTAACAAATCTTAACTAATACAGGGTACAAAAAGAAACAAAAGAAAAATATTTAACATAAACAATTCATATAACAAATCTTAAATAATACAAGGTACAAAAAAAAACAAAAGAAAAATGCTTAACATAAACAATTCATATAACAAATCTTAACTAATACAAGGTACAAAAAAAAAAAACAAAAGAAAAATACTTAAAAGATCAATGTTCATCTTCATTTAATGGTATGTTCATTTTCATTTTCTCTAAATTTAAAAATTCTAATTTTAACTCATTGCGACTGATAGCAATTCTCTCCATCTCTATGTGATGCCTCTTCGTTTCCTCCAACTCTTTCCTTTTTAATGAACGTATTTCTTCAATGCTTCTGCTTAAATTTTTTAAATATTTTTGACTATCTTTCATAACCTCACCTAGTTCATCCAATTTTATACCAACAATCTGGAAATTTTTTCTTTCTTCGCCCATTATGTTTTGGAATTCGTCGTTTAATCGCCTTCGTTTGGGTTTTGGGCTCTTTTCTTCTGTTTCAAACGCAGTAGGAGGCGGTGTAGGTAGCTTTTGAGCAGATGTTGTTGGCTCTTCTGGTATTTTTTCGGTTGTGTCCTTTCTTGGTTCTCCACCATAAGTCTTTGCCCCCACTACACCGTCGACCGCATGAAAGATATCACATACAATGGCCAATTGTTCTTCTACTGGTGAAAGGATATGTTGCTGGTAGTCACCTCCTCCTGTTTTTCTAAGAAAACTTTTATTTTCAGCCATTCTTCGTTTTATACTTCTACGCCAATCACACCAAGTCTAAACGAAGATGTTATGTTACAGTATATGGAGAAGTTAGAACACTAATATATATATACATACCTTCTTCCAACTCGCAACATCTCTAGTTGGTGGTCCGCTGGCATTTAAAAGATTGGCCAATTCAATTTTTCTTGTTTCACCTTATCGCCTTTGGAAAATCCTTTGGCGATATCTGGATGATTTTCCATAAAACAGAGAAACACTTTGCTTTGTTCAGCAGATTTTTGTGGGGCCCTGTGAATGAATATAAATAATAAATGAAATAAAATATATATGTATACATTTTGCAAACTACTTACATTTTTCCTCTTCAAAAATTTAATTCAAAAATTTTTAACTGCCAAATAATTTTATTTTGCTAGTGACATCGAGTTTATTTACGTTAAAAAGTAGATTACTTTCACTGTAGGTACTCGTTGTAAAAGATATTTTGTAAATTGTTTTATTATTGCACATTATGTTGATAATTGTATCAACACTCAAACGCACCATAAAAATTCTTTTGCAATTTTTTTAAATATACTTTTACACGTTTTAATAGAAAATTCTCATATATTTTTCAAGTACTTGAAATAAAATAACCAAGTACTTCATTTAGCACTAACAGCACTAACAAAACACATTTTTCGAACATCGTCAGTATCAGCTGTTCATTTAAATTGCCAGTTTGAAGTAAACAAATGACACAAGAAATTGGTTAAAAATAAGCAAAGTTTTTAGATTGGTATTTTTATTAAGAAAAGTGTAAAATTGTTATAATTTTTTGTTAAGAAGTTCTGCTTGACCATATTGTCATCAGTTCACTGTAATATACCCTTGTGATTTGAAATCGCAAATTTTTAGCGTTAAGCGTTTGCCAGAACACCTATTTGGCGATTTCGAATCGTATAAATTTTTTTTTGTGATTTGCGTTCGCCAGAACACCCTCTTGGCGTTTTCAAAACGAAAACGCAAAATTCAGGCGATTTGCGTTTTTCAGAACAAGCATTATAGTCATATTTCCCTGCCGAAGCGTAGAAAGTTCCTGCTCTATCAAATGAACAGGACGTTTGGCCGAGTATGTAAAGTCTAGACGATCTATAATAGCCCTAAAATTTAATGTCGTATTGAAGGAGGCCAGCGTCATGTCTGCTGTTCCCTTTATTTTGTTTCCAATAATAGCCACTGCCTGGCAGTCTTCAAAAATTGTATAAGCGGTTTGCGCCGCTTGTCTCCAGGAGACGTAACACTCCTGCTTTCTATCGAACACTGGTAACGACTTCACTATCTCTAATGATTCATCACATTGTATCCCCGTACGTATTTCTACGTCCTTATATGGCACAACCTCAGGTGTCCTGACAACAATATCACTAAATTTCTTAAGTTCCTCAATCTGCTTATCAAATGTTTGTTTTTGTGATCTTAAGGCGGCACCGATGGCAGTCTCCACCAGCACTCTCAACTGATCACCAATTTTCCCTATCGAATCCTGTGTTATTTTCCCTTCTTTCCACTTCTAATTTCTCTAGGTTCACAAGTATTTTATCTAATTCGTTCGAATTATTATCATTCATGAAGGATAGGTTCACAGCAAAATTAAAGTTTAATTAGAATATACTAAATCGCTCGTGCAACGATTCAGATAAATGTTGTCAACAATTACAAAATTACTTCAATTTAAATATTTTCCTCTTTATTAATGCAAAAATAGTTTTAAAGGGATCGGATTATAATTATTTTTGCACAGAATTTAAAAATAAATAGTTCAATATTTTTATCTTAAATTCTTTTATACGAAATTGCCAAGAAAAAACTATTCTTTTTAATTTTTATTCCTAAGTTTTAAGATTATTAAATGGTTTTCAAAAAGAATTTTTTAATTGGTTTATATTTAATAAATTTTTTGTATTAATTTAAATGAATGAACAATTTTTTAATATAAAATTTTTGGCAGAAGCATTAATTACTCTTTTAACTTAATTATTTTCTAAACTTACACCTTCTTCATAATTAGTTGATAAGGTATGTTGACGGTGAAGGGGTTGTTGTTGCTGTTGATGTTGGTGCTGTGAAGGGCTGTTGCTGAACTTGATGTTATGAAAGGGTTGTCGTTGATCCTCTTGTAGCTGATGTTGAGTTGTTGTTCATTTAATTTTTTGTTGTTTTTGGAATTTCTTCGTTTAAACAGAAATATTAAGTTTTTTGTTTGCTTTTTGCTTTTGTTACTAAATTTTTTCTGTTATTTTATTTTTTTGAAATTATTTTATTCGTTGCTTTTGTTTTTACAGTTTGTAATTTTTAATAAAGTTTTTATTATTAATTTCCAGAAAGGAATTTGTTTTCACAAAAAATTTTATTAACAAAAACTTTTTAATTCACCATTTACACAGGATTCACTCTTTTCTAAAAATTCTAATTTACAAAATTATCACTTATTTATTTACTCCTTTACAATTTCCTCTTCACAAGGATTTGAAAAAATTAACTTTAAAAAATTTTCTTTGCCCCACGTTGGGCGCCAATTAATAAAACACTTGTTTACTGTTTTATGACTCTGTTAAGAATGAATTTTCTTTATTTAAAAAATTATAATTACAATATTTTCCTTTAGTCAAAAATGCTGAATCTTATTTTATTTAAAAAACAAAATTATAATATTTCTCTGTTGCTGATTCCATGTCTGCGACCTGTTTGCAGGTTTTAGGTAACAGAGAAAAGGTGTAATATGAAACGGTAAGTAAAGTGAAGACTAAACAAATACAAACATATAAAATAACGTTAAATATGGGTATTCACTTAAAAAATATATTAAAATAAATTCTAACAAATTGTAGTCGTGTTAACTTATATATATTTAAATATATATATATATATATCTCAAGGAGAAAAAAGAAATACAAAAAGGAACCCTAATTACAATCTTAACTTTACAATCGTTTTACTTCTCTGAATTAACTAAATAATAGGGCTAATGACAATGCTATTTCTATGTTTAGGTTGATAAAATATAGTTATAAATACGTTTACATCGAATGCGGGACTTCAGGGGGTTGTAGTTGGGTCTCACAGACTTACGGTTATGGTTGACCCTTATGATGTGTAGGTGCTGGTGAGTTTATAGATGATCTTAGGATGAGTAGGTTATAACTAATGAGGATCTGATGTATAGGTTAGAGCTGAGAGTTGTGATGTATAGATGTTGGTGTGGTTATAGTTGATAAGGTTAGAGCTGAGAATTATGATGTATAGATTATTACTGATTAAGATGTGTAGATGCTGATGAGGTTATAATGGATACGTTTTGTAGGTTATAGGTGGTGAAGATATGATGTATAGGTTAGAGCTGAGGTTATAGCTGGTGAGAATGCGATGTATAGGTTAGAGCTGAGGTTATAGCTGGTGAGAATGTGATGTATGGTTTAGAGCTGAGGTTATAGCTGGTGAGGTTGTGATGTATAAATTAGAGCTGATGTTTAATTGGTAAGGTTATGGTTGATGCTCGTGTTTTGTGGGTTATAGCTGGTGAGAATGCGATGTATACCGTATACCGTTAATTTTCTTCGTTCAGTGTTTGGTCCAAAGACATATATCTGTCTCTGTTTAACTCTCTAATTATCTCTCATTTGTTTCAAACAGTGTTGCCGCTTGACTTATACCAATGATTTTACCCTCAAGCATAACGCACGTGACAGTCTCGAGCATAAATTCCTAAATAAATATCTTTATATTCTAAAATATTTCTTTCGTCTTTATAATTAAGTAAATAAAAGCTGTAATTTTTTAATAAATTTTTACAAAATTACTTAAAACAGTCTTTAATAATTTGTTCATTTGATCAAACAAATTTTGAATTTCCGTTGTTTCGCTTTGAAACATTTAATTTATATTATTAATCAGACCTAAAATGTATTTTAGAAAACAAAGATATATTTTGTTTGTGTTATTTAAATTGCCTAAAACATATTTTGCTGTGTCAATTTGATCCACATTGGCAGCAAACGCAAAATATATTTTTAATGGTTCATATAGTTCTATTAGTCTTACGACTACAATTTTCAGAGATAGCCACAGTGTTTGGCATGGATGTAGAAGTTTTTTTGGCTTTATTTCCAATAATGATAAAATGTTTTCAAATTGCTTGCTCCTTTTTTGGCTGTTTGACAAGTAATTATAAGTGCTCCTAGCTAATGTTTCCACGCAAGATGGAAGCGTAAGGCAAGCATAGGAAGAACACAAAGCTAATGAGTGGAATACACATTTTATTACAAATAAATTATTATAATTTTTTAAAAGTTGAGCCACCGATGTGTTCCTGCCTGTCATCACCGCTGCCCCATCCACAGCAAACCCAATCATATTTTTTTTATAATTTACACCATTTTTATTAAAATGATTAACTATTAATTCGTATTAACTATTGGCGTCAGACTGTTCAACAGTTAAAAGTCCATAAAAAAAATACTTTATTTCAAAATTTAAACACAAGCGGACAAAGCTCTGTTACATTTGCAAATTGTTTTGTGCCTACAATATTTTGAATCCTTAAAGGAATGTTGACATACCGTTGTTATATGATCAGCCACTGCAAAAGGCAAATTATGCTCTATTCTAAACAGTGCTAGTTTTATTTCGGCAACTTTTGTAGTGGAGTGGTCTATGTCGAAAATTGCATCTATTTTTTTCTGGTGGATTGCCTTAGCAGCATTTTTATGCTTTTTAGCTTGAAGAGGAGCCATTAAGTCTTATTTTCCGGATGAGATCTTCAATTCAACATTACAGATTTTGCAAAAAATATTATCCAACCATTTTTCTGCCCACGACTTACTGTTCGGATTTTCCAACCAGTCCTCCTTAATTTTTGGCTTTTTTGATTTGTTTGTCTGAAAAATTAACATCAAATTAATAGCATTAGCATTAGATAAATATAATTTTAATGTTTTTGTTCAACTTACCATTGATATACTGCTGCCACTTTCATCTTCTTGGCAGGCGCCATCATCTCCACCTGTAGTCTACAAAATAAAAAACAATGAGTTCATTACATTGAAAATATATACATCAATTTTCTACATTACGTCTTTCTGTAAATATCAGCATTTTTTAATTTTACGAAACAAATTTTCCTTTTTTATTATTCCTTTGAAACAATTTTTCTTTTTGCCACACTTCTTCTTTTTATACTTTTATAAAATCACTTATAATTTTTCTAAGTCTGCTTCTTTTTAAATCATTTTTCATTAAAACTTTATACATATGGACGAGCTTTAATGGTTGACTATCAGTTGAACATTTTTGAACATCTACATGTTAAATGGGCGTTAAATACTTAAAATATCAACACTTGAAATCAAATACAATTTTTATATCGTTAATATGTATGCATCTATCTCTTTTTCTCTTAACTATTATTACGGTCAAAGTGACGTTTTTCTTTTCCATAAGATTTAATGCTGAATACTTTAAATTTCAAAAAATCGTCAATATGCATTTTTTAGTACTGAAAATCGTCAAAATGACGATTTATCGTCAAATCTGGCAACAATGATCCCAACCAAAAATTCCCGATTCCTCATAACAGTAAACTGAGACCTCAGATTCGGAAGCAACTGGCACATCCACGCCCGAACTCTCTCTTGACAAATTTACTTCACAAGCTTTCTTCGTTAACGGCCCGTTATTATTAATTTCATTTTCGATTGGCTTCGGAATCTCTGCAATTTCATTAGAAACCCTACATAATTTGAGTGATATAAGCGCACCAATAACCTCTTCTGTTAATTTTATTTTATTCTTGCAATTAATTTTCATTAATTCATTTACTGTGTATCTTATTTTGATTTGGCATAGCCGCATTTTAAACTTCAATAATGTATCGTGTCCGATCAGCACTGGCACCACGCTTCGTCATCTGGTAATACAAAGAACGTATGTTCTATCATATTATTATACAATATCTTACATTCCACCTGTCCATAGGAGCTAATTCTACTTTTCCCGGTGCTTCGGTATGGTGCTATAATTTTCATTTCCTTCAGAGCGAATGGTACCAATGATCTCTTGACGCAGCTAATAGGGCTACCCGTATCAAATAAGGAAAAATAGTCAGTTATTTCGGTGCACTTACCTCTCTCAACAAAAGCAACACTTACCTTCTGAAAAGCTCCTACTGTTTCATCAACATCGTTCCTACTAATTGCAGCAACAACTCCCTTCCTATTCGGGCAATCTCGCCGGATGTGGTCGACCTCTCCGCACGTAAATCAGGAATTTGGAGTTCGCTTCGGGCATTTGCTCTGGTAGTGTCCGAACCAAGAACAATTGTAACAACGTATTTCGGCTTCTTCCAGTTCACTTCTCTCACTAACGGGTCCTCCCCTGGGGTACCCTGCGTCCTTCGTGGGACCCATACGCGCCTGCCTCTTCAGTTCTTCAGCCTAATTAATTCATTAATGGACCCTGCCCCATACAACCTTACGATATCAGTAGTACTATCCTGAATCCCATCGATCACTAGTTCCATGATTTCTTGCTCATCAATCTCCGTCTGTCAGGCTATTACCTGCATTTACACCAAATAGCTTAGGCAAGACTCATTCGGTCTCAAGGTCCTTGCACGCAGCTGGCAATATACCACCTGGCGAGTTACTGTCCTTTTAAACATTGCGTGTTGCTTAGCAGTGCCCGTCGAGCATCTACGAATCGCCACACATTTCTATTTACCAGTGTACCCGTACATATCCGTATAATCATCGAATATCATCAGCCACTTGGTAACATCGTACTGGTCGTCTCCGCAGAATGAAGGCACTGCCGCATCTAGCTCCGTCATGTCGACTTTGTGGGCTTCTCCCATTGTACTTCACTCTCTAGGGTACGGATTTGTTGCCGTAATTTTAATATTTCCAACTGTAGTTGAAGCTTCCTAAGCTGCTATTCTTTAAAAGTATTGGCTTCTACAGTTAGATTTTTTGATGGTACGATGGTAGAGGGTACAGTGGCAGCAGGTTCATCACACATTAATGGCCGTTACAGCGACGGCAGGCACAGCGACAGACGACACGGTGGCATTGGGGACAGTAGCAGCAGGCACGGTGGCAGAAGGCACGGTAACGCCAGGCTTAGCAACAGCAGGCACATCATCAGACAGAATGGTATCGGCAGGCACAGTAACAGCAGGCACGGCCACAATATGCACGTTGAGCGTTTGCAGCATAGTAGATGACATCGTGGCTGCGGGCAAGGTGGCAGACATTGCAGTGCTTGCTTTTTTGACGTCGTGAGCACATCCAGCGGCCTCTGGCCTATAGGAGGTCGAAGCCATCGCATCATTTTCCCACTCCCTACCGGAGTTCAGTGATGCATATAACGTTTTCAGCTGCTTCAGTGTTGCGGATTCTGGGAATTCCACGCCAGCATCCGTCAACACCTTTATTAGGGTTTGTCGTTCCGGTCTCAAATTCATTCATATTTTTTTAACTTTAATTAAATAATTATTAATTAAAGTGTGTCTTATTTTCGGAGAGGGCGACATTCGTCCGCTGAAGTCTCGGAACAAATAAGGGAGCCATTGAGACTAGTTTCCGGTTGCTCGTCTTCAGGATTATTTGTTGCATTAAGGGAGGACTGTAAATTCTTTAAGGGTGGGTTAATAAAGTGTTTTGTACCATAGACTTTATCAAATATGTCGTAGAATTCCCAGGATGTGGCGTTTCGCTCAGTCTTATTATTTCTAACTTTAATTCTTTTATAGGTGGTGTACAAATTCAAAAATTTCCGGCTTATTAGTTCCTTTGTCATTTCAAAGTCCGGTTTGATTTCTTTAATTTTTAATAAGATTTTTCCCCACAATAATGACATCTTCTTTCTCCCTTCATGGAAGTCCGACTCCATATCCAGTCTAGTTCATATTACTAATTTTTGTATGTTGAAATCCTCCTTGTAACTAAAAATATAAATAATTAAAATTTTCTATACCGATATCGGTTAAATTTTATTACTTTACTATTTTTCTGCAAATAAAGCAAAATTTTCTTTTGTTTAATAACTTTTTTCACGAAACTACAATGTTGTCGAACAAATGTTGCTAAATTTGCAAAAATTTGCGAAAGCATTGCAATTTGTCTGCAAAAAAAAACGTTTGACGCAAGTCAGTGCTGCCGAGAATTGCATTGTGAACATTTGATATTTATTGTGCTGCAACGTTGCACAATTACTGCATTTACGAACGTACTTTTTTTTTGTTCTTATGTACATATTTTTTTCTTATTTAGGTTCTTCCCCAAAATTTGGTTGCTAGTTGTTGTGTCCTTAAATAAAATCATACGCAATTAGTTAGAATTAGTTTATACAAATGTTTTATTGTAATGTTCGTTCTACAAAGAATTTTCTAGAGTAAAAGTAAATTGCGTTTTCAACAAAACAGGTTGCCAGAGAGATTAATACTTTTACCAAAACAAGGGGTGATACCAGATTAATACATATAATACATATATGTTTCTATCCACCAGTGATTTTATCCAATCATAACCGTTTTCATTTTCTTCGTTTTTTATTATTACTTATTTCTTTGTTTTTATGTATGCCTTTGCTTCTGTCCGTTTTCACTGCGTTCCCACAAAAGTCTCTCTTAAAGAATATTACTCAGAGCACAAAAAAAATTCCGTTTCGTTCCCGCCGTTACGCACACGCACAGAAAATCTTCAAAACGTTTTCTTTGTTCTTGATCGCGCAAATTTTGTATTTTGTAAGTTAGAAAAAACACAAACGATTTCAGAGGAAGTGTGCCGCCACCTCAAGAAGTTAAACAACAACTGTATTCTCTTTATTATTATAATTATTTGTATTAATTGGGATACCTATTCTATTTCTTAGAATTTTGTCTGTAATTTTGTTTTCAATTTTAAATTCTTTAGATTTATTTTGACAAACAGGAAATAGGTTTTGGCTGACTTCATAAACGCAGTTTGCAAGTCAACTCTGCAAAGAAATTCATTTACAAGGCAAAGCAATGCCTTGCCTGCTTTGTCAAATAATGAGATGATATTATAATACGTTTATGAACGCGAAAACTTTGATCCTTTGTATAATTTAATTTCTTAAAATGAATATTCAGAAAAAATGCAGTCTTCTTTTTAAAACCGCTTTCGATTTGGCTGATAATAAAAATTCAAGCAGCACTTTGATCAAAAATACTTAAAATATTTAATAAATATAATAATAAATATTTAAATAAAAATTTCTTTGGTAAATGGAAAAATGCTATCAATTTCCTTAATATCCCGAATTTTTTGTTCCCAAATTGAGTTTCTTTTCTTTTTTGAAGTAAAGTCCGGCTCATTCCTCAAACGCATTTCAATGAGTAGCTTTTTCCTTTCCTGATTCCATTTTTTTCACAAAAAAATAAATGTTAAATCACATTTGTATTTATATATAAAAAAAACATTTAAATTACTACAAATATGCCATTTCTTTCACAAAATTTTTGCCGCCAATAAATGTAAATATTTACAAAGAATCACAAATAAAAAGCATGCACGAAATTGACATATAATGCGCACTGAAAAGCATTCCCATGCAATAATGAACATGAGGCATTGCCAAAACAAATTTTACTGCTTTTATGAACACAATGCATTGTAAGGTTACATTGCAAACTGTGTTTATGAAGTCAGCCTTTGTTTTACAATTTTATTTTATTATTTCTTTTTTTATTTTGTGTTTTTTATGCTTGTCAAGAAATCTTCAATAACTTCTGTTTTGTTGTATGTGTTTGTGTTTGAATATGTAACTTCTCCCTCCTTTAGATTAGAATTCTCCTGAATTCTTTTATTTAATATTATTTTAATATATCTTTGCTTTATAATTACAAAAATTAAGATAATAATTATTATTATTGTTAAAAGGAGATAAAGTCCATAGGATATATTACTGTGATATTGTAGTGCTCTAATATTTTTAAGATTATTGCTATTCCATTCTTTGATTTCTTGAAATGTTATTTGATGTGAAAAATTTTTTTCTATGTGAATATTTTCAATTATTTGTTTTTCTTCTATGTTTTCAATTATATTTGAAAAATAATAGTCTTTTATTCTAATTGAACAGTTATTGAAATTTACGATATAATTTCTGTTTAGCATAATTTTTTCAAAATTACAATTTTGATTGATACTTATATTTATTGCATTCTTAATTGTATCTATATTTAATTTTATAATTTCTAAGTCATTATTCTTTATTAGTTGACAGTTATTTTTTATTAGAGAGTGATTACTTAATTTTAAATTCTTTAAATGTTTATTTTCTTCAAATTTTTATGTTTTGTTTTCGAACTCAATTGTTTGCTCTATTACAGAGTCTATCTCTTCATTGTGATCATTTGGTAGTGGAACAATATATTTAAACTTAACGTTTATAAATGTTTTGGGTATTTTTATTCCAAAAATTAAACATGAATTATTAAAAAATGTAGTTCCTATATATATATATATTTTAGCTTATTATAATCTATAGCATATTTTTCTATTTCACTAGAAATTACATTATCCTGTAGATGGTCTATTCTATTTTTAATTAGTTGCATATTTGATAGCTGTTCTAAATACATATATGTGCTTATCATTTTCTGTTTCTAAAAATTTATTGATAGAATTCCCTTTCTATTATTTTTCTGTCATTTTTAGCGATCATTTTTAAATGGCTTATAGTTTCATTAAAATAATCATTAATTAGTATTTGTTGGTTATTATTTTCTTTAAATTCCTCGATACTAAAAATATGTTTCTGAATGTTTTGTCTGTCTTCATCGTCCATAGTCCCGAATAACCATTTCGATATACTCCCTATTACGTTAATTTGTCCTCTTCGTTGTCGGTTTTGTTTTGGTATTAAAGTAACCAATTTGTTTCTTGCATCTAACAATTCTAATTGAAGTAAATGTTTATTTTTGTTTTCAGTAAAATAATATTTTCTTTCATCTGGTTTAGAATATTTTCTATTTCATGTAAGTTTATTATGTGTAGTATAATGTCCGATTCCTTAACTATATCTAAGTTTTTCATGTAGATGTTTATAAATCCTGCTTGTTCCGTAAGTCGTTTGGTAGTCAGTTCTCCTTTAGTCATCGGTGTCTATATTATTATCAGCATGAAGATGGCTATTATTGTATTAATCCTCAAGTTAGCGATTTGTTTATAAATCTCGTGTGGCTCTGTATCTGGTTTATACCTCAGTTTCAGCGTTTCCTTGATGAGTTTCCAATTGTCGGGTTCTGGGATGTTAATCACTGTATTTTTTGCTTCTCCTTGGATGGTTCTGTAATATACAGCTCTTACTGCTTCCTTTTTTGTTTTTCGTCATCGAGTGTTGATATTAAATATTCCGCGCCGCTGAAGAATGAGTTGATTGTGACATCTCCCTCTCCCGTATAGACTGGTAAGTGGTTTATGTTTTTTAACACTCCATCCAGCCTGCCTGGATCCTGTTGCTGTCTTTGTTGTAGTTCCATATAAGACAGTCTCAGTTGTTCGAGCTGCCGTTCCCTTCTTGCGAGTTGTTCCACCAAATCTGCAGGTGCTATGTCCTGGTGATCTTGGTCCATTCTTCTCTCGTCAAATCTTCTGTTCCTTAAATGTTGTCGAATCTTGTTATTTGTTTGTAACTTTTACTCAAATTTATATTTGAGTGTTTGCTACACTATTAAAAGATTTATTTATGATCTAAGTGATCTTAACACCGATTTGTCCTTCGTGTGTATTAACTGCACTTTTTTCACTTATTTAGTGATCTTTACACCGATTTTTTTTTTCGTGTGTATTAACTGCACTTTTTTTACTTATTTAGTGATCTTTACACCGATTTTTTTTTCGTGTGTATTAACTGCACTTTTTTTTCACTTATTTAGTGGTTTTTACACCAATTTTTTTTGCGTGTGTATTAAATGCACTTTTTTTCACTTATTTAGTGGTTTTTACACCGATTTTTTTTCGTGTGTAATTACTGCACTATTATTTTTATGTCCTTTTTTTCGTTTCACGCTCCTTTTATTTTATTTTATCTTAAAAGGAGTACCGACTGCGCCAATTTTTTATTTTGTAAGGACGTTTAAGTTAAAAAAAAAGATTTCGGAGGAAGTGTGCCGTCACCTCAAGAAGTCAAACAACAACTGTCTTCTCCATATTATTATAATTATTATTAGACTTAAACTAAATTACATTTTTGCATTCAGCATTTGCAAACTTAAATTTAAATTACATATATGACTATTCTGCGTTTTGCAGTTTTGACAATTTGCTTTGCTACTTTGTATTAATTGGGATACCTATTCTATTTCTTAGAATTTTGTCTGTAATTTGGTTTTCAATTTTAAATTCTTTAGATTTATTTTGACAAACATGAAATAGGTTTTGTTTTACAATTTTATTTTATTATTTCTTTTTTTATTTTGTGTTTTTTATGCTTGCTAAGAAATCTTCAATAACTTCTGTTTTATTGTATGTGTTTGTTTGAATATTTATCCCACTTCTGAACTATTAGAGATGAACAACAAATTAAGAAAAAACATGTGTTTTATTAAACTCAGTATATATATTTAAAAGAGAAAAAACAAAAAAAAATCGTTATGATATTGCCCGAGTTATGGTAGTAATCGCACTACCTCTTAAAAAAACAACTTTACTTGTTGGTGGTTTTACAATACTTATCATTTATTCTTTATTTACTTCTACTATTTATAATTTAAATTTGTTTACAATGTATTTTTGTTTAATTAGCATTTCTTAATATAACACAATTAATATAAAAGCAATAAATGCAACTATTACAAAAAATGAAATGAAGAAATTTTAATAGGTCAACGAACCAATTCCACGAATTAATGAATTGCAAAATAAAGGTACAAAATGCAATGCTATGTAAAATTTTACTAATAGGTCAATGAATCAGTTCCAGGAATTAATATAATAAATTTGATTACAAAATAAAATAAAGTAAAACAAAATGAAATGAAGACGTTTAATAATTTTAATAGGTTGACGACCTGGCTGGTTTAGTAGGTGGTGTTGTAGATGCTTCCGTAACTCCTCCCTCCCTAAAATGAAGTGACGGCCAAAGGGGCTTTGCGTAACTTTTCGCCGGAACTTCATTAGTCTCCTGTTTGAGAGAATATGTTATTTCAGTATATTTTCTTCTACTCATTATAATTATTAAAACCACGATGAGGATTGAAACCGACACAAAGGCTGAATATGTAACTCTTTCATGTATTTCGGTATCTGTCTGCAGGTTCTCAATTATTTTTTTTATCTTGGAATCTACATTCGTTTATTTTGGAAGTGTAATATCACTTTTATTAGAAAGGATTGTATTGTTATTATTGAAGTTGGGCGGCATCTCGACATGTTATATGTCCCAATATAAGTTATTTTCATTACTGTACCAGATGTCATTGATGGCGATTTTGCAGTTGATGAACTGAATTAGAGTTGTGCTATTAATTGTATGTTGTTTGGTAACATTGTTGCATGTATAAATAATTTGTTGTGTTGGAGGATTAATGAGGATATTATATTAATATGTTAATAGATTCAGTATCGTGGTGAGTGTCTTGAGTTTCAATTTTGTTGTTTTCAAAGCGATTTTGGCAAACTTTGTTAGTTAGTTAAGTTTTATTAATCCAATTTAAAGTTTTTTATCTTATATCTAGATCATAATTTACACTTTTGAGATCTATCTTAATAATACTTCAGCAATTAAATTTAATGTAATTTTATGTAAATAAAAGCGTATCATTTTAAGCTAGTTATAGGTAAAAAGGATATAAAAACCTATATGTGAAATAATAGTGTTGATTTCAAATATAATTAGAAAATAATTGTTTAAAAACTATACAAAAATAATCAATTATAATACAATTATTTTCTATTTGATAATTATTATTATTATACAAAGATATGTAAGTATTATACTAATTCTCTACTTTCACGTATTCTACGATAGCGTGATGTTATAATTTTTTGGAAATTATTATCATTTATTCTTTTAACAAAAACTTGGAATAGCTCATATCCTGTTTCCTCATGAGGTAGTGAAGTAGGGAATCTGCAATGTAGATTATGGATCATCTTAAGACATTTGTTCTGGATGATTTGGTACTTTTTAAGATGGGTTTTCGAAGCACGATACCATATTGGAGATGCAAAGGACATTATTGGCCGGATAACGCCTTTATAAATAAGATTTTTATTTTTTCGGCTTAGTGTTGACCTTCTGTTTAAGAAGGGCCAAAGACATTTAAAAGCTTTTAACGCTTTTTGGCAGGATGATGATATGTGTTTATGAAATGATAGTTTTCTGTCCAATGTCACTCCTAGATAAACTACATCGTTTACGACACTAACCTCATTACCGTCAAAATACAGATGGCGTGTTGGTACCCTTTTTGGAGATTTGTTGAACGGGAAAATGATAGCCTGTGTTTTATCCTTATTTAATTTTATTTTCCACTTTTTAAAGTAATTGTTACAAGATTTTAGGCTTATCTCCGTCTTCTTTAAGCGTGCTGTTGTGAGCTTACTGGACGTTATGAGAGCTGTATCATCTGCATAGTATGCTGTATCGACTTCTTTAGGTGGTTTGAAATCTGATGTGTAGATTGAGTATAGTGTAGGAGAGAGTATTGAGCCTTGTGGAAGACCCGCAGGGCTGGATATAAAATATGACAAGCTTTTGTTAACCGAGACAGCATACGATCTATTTTCAAGGAACTGTGAATCAATCTTACAAAGATATGTGGGTATATTGGCTAAAACCATTTTATATAACAGTCCGTTATACCAGACAGTATCGAATGCTTTTTCTATATCAAGAAGAATTAGGCCAGTAGATTTCCTTTGGCTTTTGTTGTAATTTATTTTATATTTAATACGTCCAATTTGATGTATAGTACTATGTTCCTTCTTAAAACCGAATTGATTTTCAGAAATTATATTATATTCTGAAGCATAATTCATAATACTAGTATTAACTAATCTATCGTAAAGCTTACCCAAATTGCTCAAGAGGCTGATTGGTCTGTAGCTGGAGGGATCGTTGGATGGTTTGTTTGGTTTTTTAATTGCAATGACTTTTGCTTTTTTGAAATCAGAAGGGAAATAATTAAGCCGTAAGCAACTGTTGAAAAGCCGAACCAGAAGCTCTAATGCCTTTACAGGAGGTTTCTTTAAAAGGATGTTTGGGACAGCATCGAAGCCTGGAGATTTGGAATATTTTAATTGCGCAATCAGTAAGGACAATTCTTGGACTGTGATGTAAACAATGTCAGTAGAGGATGGATTATCCGATTTTAAATTATTTGCTATATAATTTACTGTACGGTCGATTGAGTGGGAATACATTAAAGTGAGTTCGTGGGCTTTAAGAAATTTATTAGCAAGTATTTGCGCTTTATCGGTGTCGGTGATGATTTTGGAACGATCTATTAAGAAGTGTGGGATTTTCCTTTTGCCTTTGCCTCTTAAGGATCGACTTATTTTCCAAAATCGCCTGTCCCCTGGTATCATATTCTCTAGAAGAGCTGACCATTTTTGGTTCCTTATAGTGCTTAGTTTTCTATCAATGTGTTTGGTAAGAAATTTGATGCACTGACTGTAAAAGCGATATTCTAGACAATCATGAGCTCGAATTTAATTTCTTTTATAAAATTTCCCTTGCCTGATCATAATTGATATGTCGCGTGGCAAGTAGCAGTTGTTGATTTCACTTCTAAGCGGTGTTGATAAATTCCTGGCCAACAGAATGAGTTTAATAAAAATTTTAATTTCCTGGTCAATAGCAAAATTGGTATTATAACTGTCAATATTCAATAAATACTTCGGTCAATTATTTCTTGAAAGGTATTCCAATTAGTATTTTTGTATACAAAATACGGGGTGTCTTCCTGCTGAAAGCGTGCCGAAATGGAGCATACTATCGGCCGACGATCCGAAGGTATTTCATAGTCCAAAGTTATAACTCTTAATGGAAGTGAAACGTTACTTAGGACAATATCAACTGTGGATGGGCTACAGTTTCGACGGTGAGGATATAATGTGGGAGTACTCGGATAGTAAATAAAGAAATTTCTTAATTGTTGTCGGTTGTCCCTGCCGAATTGTTGATGGAACCGTTCCAGGCGGTGTGTTTCTTTGTCTACAGGAGTAAGAGAGACGATGTCATTTACAAATGAATGAGCGAATCGTGGAGAATATGCTGACGTGACAATGACTTTTCTGCGATTTATAATGATTTCTACTGAAAAATTTTCGATCAAACTAGACCTTGTTACAGGAAGTAGAGAATGTTTAACTCTTTTATGTACAAGTATTGCTACTCCACCACAATTTGCGTCACGTCGGTCGTTCCGGTAAAGGTTATAATTAAGAAATAAGGGGTTATGATGGTCCTTAAAGAATGTTTCTTTTAGTCCAGCTATATGAATATTGTTCGATATTAAAAGATTCTCTAGTTGTCGAATACGTGAATATGACGTTATACCGTTGGTATTCCAGTGTAAAATGTTTAATGTATTTAAATTATTATTTAAGCTCATAGGCGTATTTTAAAAGAGACACAGCAACTTGTATTTGTTGCACTTTCGAAGTACATTTGCTAAGATCTTCAAGAGAAATCGTAAATATATTAAAAAGATCATCTATGCTAAACAGATCAGTGCTGTTGTTTTTAACAATATCAGCATATGATGAAAATATTGTGTGTTGTTTTGTTGTACAAAAGAATGTCTGGGGCGTACAATCGTGGCCCTCTTGTTTTGATTTAAGGTTACCTTTTGCTTTATGTCAAGATATTTTTGTCGTAAAGGGCATTTAATATCATTAGCAGAATGGTCTGTATGTGTTTCTCCAGCTTGTTTGCAATTAAAACATGAGAACACCGCTGGACGTTTGTTATTCTTGGTAAAAGGACATTCGGAAGTTAGGTGCGTGTTCGCACATGTCATGCAGGCTGGTTTCCTGTTACAGTGGTCACCACCATGGCAATACATCAGGCATTTCCAACATTGTGTAGGCCTATCTGATTTTTTAGGATTCTGTTTTTTCCATGTAACAATAACATTACAAACAGATTTGACATTATTCAGGTAACTAGGCTTAAACGATTTCCTATCAAATCGAATTTTGTAAACAGCGTTAGGTAAAAGATTAAATGTTTTGAGGTCTTCTTTGACTTCAGAGGGACTTAATCTAGGAAGACCGTATAGAAAGGTCGTATAAAGTTTATTTTCCTTGGGGTTATAGGAATGAAATTCGATTAAACCCTCTTTCAAGGCGTTCACACAGAAATTATATTTTTCCATAGATTGGGGATAAATTTTAGTCCCAATCGAGGTACGCTTAAAGATACAACTGTCACCAGCGAGGAGCTGAATTTCCCTCATTGGTACTCGTGCATCAGCAACAATTGGTGGAGGTTTTTTAAGGCTTTAGGCTCATTAATTTTAATATTAGTCTCAGGCGTATCTTCCATGCCTTCGATGTCTGACAGAGAGCTATATCTATTAAATTTCGAGGAGGTAGCTCCTACCATGTTAGAACTCCATGAAGAGTATGCAGAACGAGTCTTCGCTTATGAATATGATGCGCGGCGTGCCGAGGTTTTGCCGCCCGGGGGCTTTACCATTGTACGGTACTTCAAACTTTTTTATTTATTTGTAATTGTTCTTCTTTACTTTTAAATTCAAAATTATCGAACGATATTAAGATTCTTGTTTATACGTAACCGCCACGGTAGAAGGCTAGCAAGAAACCGAATAATCAACTACTAGAAGATACATTCTCCCACGAAACTCAAAAAGATCGCACCCGACCTTATACCACGGTATATCTACAATATCATGTGGCATACGTTCTGGCCTAATATTAGAATTCTGGTGTCTCAAACAAACTTTACAATTCGACACAACATTATCGATGTCGTTGTATATATTCGGCCAATATACAGATTGTCTTGCCAAATTTTGGCACCTTTGAACACCCATGTGACCTTCATGGATTCTATTCAGGATCATCTTCCGAAGGCTCTTCGGGATAAGTATTTGATGATTTTTCATTAACACGCCCTTTAAAACACTAATTTCGTCCTTCATTTTATAATACGGTGCGACATCCTGCTCAATACCCCTTCGAATTTTGGGCCCTCTTTCAAGTAAGTCATTATTTTCAAAAACGTTTCGTCCTTTTCACTATGGTCCCTTACTGTACCTACTTCTGCGAATGGAACTTCCAAATAAGTAGCAATAAAATCACAATGTAAACTTATTTCCCTATCCAGTTCAGACAATGTCGTATCGCTCAACGGTGCCCTAGAAAGTGCATCTGCTATCTTCAAATCCCGTCCTGGCCTATATATTATAGAAATATCGTGACACTGCAAGCGTGCCATAAACCGTTGCAATCTAGGGGGAATTCTGTGTAGCGGCCTGTTAAAAAGACTAACTAATGGTTTGTGGTCAGTTTCCACAACTACCCTAGAACCATATACATACTGGTGGAACTTTGTACAACCGAAAAGAATGGCCAGTAGCTCCTTTTCTATCTGAGCATAACTTTTCTGGGTTTCACTTAAGGATACAGATGCATAAGCAATAGGATTTTTCCCATGCATTATTATGGCACTCAATGCAAAATTTGAAGCATCAACGGACAATACAATGTCCTTCTTGTGGTCAAAATAGGTAAGGACTGGTGCCATTGTAATTTCCTTTTTCAAGTTGTCAAACTCCGCATCATGTACCCTAGTCCAATTCCACTTGACCCCATCCTTTAAAAGTTCCCTAAGATTCATATTTTTCAGTGATAAATTATCTATAAAAGAGCCCAAGTTGTTTACCATCCCCTAAAATTGCCGTCCTTAACGTTCTCCGGTCTCGGCATTTTATCAATAGCCTCAATCTTGCCCCCATCAGGCCTTACCCCTAACTTATCAAAAATGTGTCCCAAAAATTTTATCTCAGTTTTGAGAAAATGACACTTGGTCTCATTGAACTTCAGGCCGACTTTTCTTGCCATAAGAAGCACTTGCTCCAAAATCTTCATATGCTCCTCCTTGCTGGACGAAAAAATCAAAAAATCATCAATATAAACAATAACTCCTGGAATATCTCCAAATAGTTTCACTATCTCCGCGTGAAAAATTCAGGCGCCGCGTTAATGCCGAACGGTAGTCTCAAAAATCGAAAACGACCAAATGGTGTATTAAATGTACAAAGTTTGGAGAAGTTCTCACCCAATGGAACCATCCAGAAACCACTATTCGCATCTAGTGTTGAAAAGTATAGAGAACCATTTAGCTTTGCCTTGCATTCCTAAATACTGGGAATGGTCTTAGAATTGCCTTATTTGAATTTCTTGGATCCAGTCAAATCCTCAAATTACCATTTGGCTTTGTGACAAGAACAACCGAATTGACCCACTCTGTCGGTTCAACCTTCAAATTAACCATTCTGTCTAATTCCGTTTTTAACTTATCCATCAACTTAAACGGTATCTTGCGAGGAGCCTCGACAACTGGCCTAATATTATTCCTTAACATAAATTCGCACTTCCCCTGTAAGCATCCTAGCCCACTAAAGACATCCGAATACTTTTCCATTACTCCATTTATTGAAATTTCATTAACTTGTCTGATCAAATTCATATTAACAGCAGTTTCAATACCTATAATATTCCTACACTGTATGTTAACAATAAAGAACTTAACTAAAGAGCATGTATTCTTATAGTTAACTTCCAAATTAGCAGTCCCTAACACTGGAACCCTATCCCCGCTGAATGTGCAAATCCTAGTTTTAGATGGTATCAATATATTTTTAATATTTAGAAAATCTGCAGTGTCTGTTGACAATATTTTGCCTGTGCTCCTGTATCTATTTGACAGAAAATTTTTTTCCATTTATTTTTACCTCCACATTCCATTCTTTTAATCCTCTGTCTTCTTTAGTAACAGCACCAACAAAAAGATCTTCTTCGATTTCCATTCTCTCGTTGGTAACGACCCCAACAAAAATATCTTCTTCCTCGTCTTCTTCATCCCCTACATCAACAGCCATATGCTTAACTATTCTTTTCTTGAGAGAACACATTTTAGCAAAGTGGTTCATTTTGCCGCATTCATAACACCTCACCCCTTCTGCTGGACACTTAACATTGTGAGATTGTCCACACTTCATACATTTGATATAATTTTTACGATGTAGTTGTTACTGCCATTATAACTGTTGTTACTTGCTTTATTATTAGCAATACAATGCTTTTGTTGGTGATACTGCGTTTTGAAGTTTTTTTCGTGACGACATTTATAAAACCTTCAGGTTTAACATCTTGCTGCAATATTGTAGAATTTTGTTTAGCCATAACCATGGTATTAGCAATAGAGACAGCTTTTTCCAGAGTAATATCTGCTTCAGTCAGAAGTCTCTCATGGACGTTAGATAATTTAGGTGCCAACCCACATATGAAAATATCACGAACTAAAGCTTCCCGTAAGTCTTTAAACTCACAGTTTAAACTCAGATTTTTTAGAATCGTAACAAATTCATCCACGGTTTGTTCTTCTTGCTGTTTGCAGGAAAAAAAATTATGCCTCTCCATTACAATGTTTATTCGAGAGACAAAAAATTCTGCCATTTACTTTACTAAGTCCTCATATTTAACAGTGTCAATGTCAAAATCAAAAGAATTAAAAATTTCTAATGATTTACTAACCATATAATGTAACATCAAAGCCACCTTCCTTTTATCAGTTTGTGACTCCAAGTCGAAGGCCCTTAAAAAGATTTTAAATTGGGTATGCCACATTTTCCATTCTTTGGCCAAGTTTGGTGCTTTCAAGTTCAATGGTTGCAATGTGGCTGCAAACACTTGATTACTTGTTGTTTGTTTTTTATCGTCCTGAAACCTTTCTCTTTTAAACAACTCTTTCAACCTTCCTATATATTTTTCTTTCTTTTTTTAGAATGATAAATGAATATCATTAGCCACACCTGACATCATGTTTTATATCCAATAGAATCACTTTATTAAATAAAATTATGACTTTTACATTTGAGATGCTAAATGGCAGTGACTCTTTTATTTTCTGTGTTCTATTCATGTCATGTAATATGACTGTTCTATCTCTATATATATATAGATCTTTATATACACTGTAAGACATTAGTTAGTAAATTCAGGCTTAATCATAATAACTATACAACAGTTTCGAGAGCATTTCTTATTACTTTAACAATCCGATGGCACGTTTTTGCCGAAAACCAAACTGATATTCTGGAATAACTTTTTTGTTGTCCAATATTTTTTGTAGTCTCTTAAAGAAAAGTCTTTCAAATATTTTAGAAAGACAACAAAGCAAGCTTATTGGCCTATAAGAGTTTATCACGTTTTCTGGTTTACTTGTTTTTGGAACCATTACAATTTCCGCGCATTTCCACTGCAATGGAAAGTATTGTAATCTCAAAATAGAATTATATATTAGAGTAAGATAAAGTACAGCATTTTTAGGAAATAATTTAACATCTTTGGCACTAATTTTGTCATATCCTGGACTTTTCTTATTGTCCAGCTTCGATATTTTTAATACAACCTCCTTAGGTGTTATGTGTGTAATAGAAAAATCCATTTGACATGGGATATCTAAATAGAATGTGATATTGCTGTCATCATTATTAAAAGAAAAAGGTTGAAAATTAGATTCTAGATATTTAGAAAATGCGCGGGCTTTACGACGATCTGATTTACACCATGAATCATTAAGATCTTTAATGGGAACATTTCTTTTTGTTGGCTTTTTAAGTATTTTGTCGCCTTGCATAAGTTGATTTCATCGTTTCGTTTCGTTGTTATGAACAGTGAGGTTTTTAAATATGTGTTAAAATTTTGATTCTCTCTTTTAATCGTTCTTTGAGCTTAGTTGCGGCTCTATTTAAATTTCTTTTATCTAACGGATTTCTGGTTATTCTCCATAATCGTCTCAGTCTTCTTTTATTCTGTATAAGGCCTCTAATCTCAGCAGAAACAAAAACTCTATTTCTAATAGGTAATGGCGTTGATAAATAAGCTGCCTCATGCACTAAATTTGTGAAATTTTCTACAACACTATCCAATTCTGCACCATCTTTCATTCTTATATTGAGATTTATATTTCTATCCAACCAATAATTAAACGAGTCTATATCGGTTGTTGATGTTGTGCCATAAGATTATCTTCCTGTTGGTAAAAATGTATCATAGTTGACTATTAGCGGTGAATGGTCAGAGCTTAGATCATCGGTATCTAAAATGTCCAATAAATTATTTGGAATGCCAGAATATATAACAAAATCCAGCAAGTCTGGAATTTTCCTAGGATCACTTGGCCAATAGTTTGGCCTCCCAGTAGACAGTAGAGTAGAACCGAGAACTTATTATTTATTATACTTTTATACAACTCTTTGCCCTTAGGATTTCTTAACCTTGAGTCCCACCATGGATGTTTGGCATTAAAATCTCCGCCAACTAAAAATGAATGTCCAAGTTTTAGGAAGAATTCTTGATATTTAATATTATGTCGTGGTGGAAAATATCTGGAGTAAATATCAATTTTGTTGTTGTTTTTAAGTTATACCAGCAGCTTGTAGATGGGGTTTCTTGAAGTCATCTAGAATATCATAATGTATATTTGATTTCACCAATATGGCTGATCCACCGTGACACCTGTCATCTGGATGATTACAACATACGTGGTCAAAACCATTGATTTTAAAGAAAGATTTTTTGTTAAAATGCGTTTCTGATATTAAAAATAAATTTAAGTTTACAAAAGTTTCAACTTCTGCTTTATGATTGGAAAGTCCTTTGGCATGCCATATTGCAATTCTTAAATTCATTTTGTTAATTTAGAAATTAACAACGTTATCATATTAACTAGATTTCCTAGTATAGCTTCAATCCTCTCCATTGAACTTTTGCTTACATTAATAGCATTACCATTCTTTAAAATTTCAGAGCAGGACAAATTTGGTTGGTGGGTTGTAGGCGATTGGTTAGCATTTGCGTTTATAGTATTGCGATTGCTAAATTGAGGAAAGTCGTTTGGATTTACTGAAAACTGTGTGAACTGATTATTGTTATTATGTGAGTTTCGATCACAAAATCTTTTTGAAATGAAACAAATTAATACAACAATTAATACAACGAGCTGTAGTACTGGAATTTTTGCTACATTCTGCAGTTGGATGATTTAAACCGCGTTTAACACAACTGAATGGCTTGTTGCAATACGTTTTTGTATGCCCGAATAGTTGACATCGGTGGCATTGTACTATTTAATTTTCTTCCTTGGCGCTTCTACAGTAACAATTGCACTATTTATAGACGTAATATTAAAAATTTCCTTATTATTTGAATGGGGATCTATTTCAACAAGGAACATAGGAAAAGGCAACTTTGTTACCCTACTTATTACATTTGTGACGTTACGTACTTGATGACCCAACAAGATTAATTCTGCCTTGATATTCTCAGGTTGAGTAGAATGATGCAATCCTTTAATAATCACTCTATAAGACCGCTCTTGTTTGAGCTGATAAGTATGAAAGCCTACATTGCGATTCTGAAAATACTTAAATATTTTTCTGTATGATTCTACAGTCTTAATCATGAGCCTAATTTGATTATTTTCTTAGTATTTATAATTAAAATCTACCTTAGGTATAATATGGGATATATTACTTATCATATTATCAATATTAACTACGTTAGGGATGTATATCGGTGAAGGTTTAGGTGTTGTTGTTTGTGTGTCGTCATCTGCATCATCATTTTGAAGAATAAGAAATTTGTTGCTGGTTGAGGGTAAATCATCATTTTTAAACGTTGGCCTTTTGTTCTTGTAAATTTTTGGCGATTCGTTTAAATTTCTTTTTCTATTTCTTGTCACTTTTTGCCAATGTACGTAACTGTTATCACTTGATTCACTGTTTGCTTCAGCTTCATCAGCATCCATGTTGTTGCTTTAAAAGCAGCAAAAAAAGTTTGTTTTTCAACTTTTTTACTTTGCAATTGATTTTAAGTGTTGTTTGAAATGTAGCAACAACTAGTTAACACAATATATTGTTTTTAAAGTTTATTTTTTTGTTTTTTTTAATTGTGTGTAATATTTAAATAATTTTGAATTTTACTTTCGTAAAGACCTAAACACGTCTATTCACTTTGAAAGTAGATGACACTCTCTGATGAACTGGTGGTTGGATTAATTTTTCTTTTAATGTGTCGAATGCATGTTGACATTTTTCATCCCATTTAAATTTGGTGTTTTTCTTCAGTAACGCATTTAAATCTTGTTCTATGTCTGCGAAGTTGGGTATAAATCTTCTGTAGTAGTTACGTTTTTTGGAATTGGATATTCATTTATCGTTTTGTGTTTCATTGGATCAGTTTTTATGCCACCTCTTGTAATTAGATGACTTAAGTAAACAACCTTCTCCCATTCGATCCTCCGCTTTTTATATTAAGGCTCTCAACTTCCCAAAAATTGTTAAGATCTTCTTCATCACTAATTTGACTCGTGATGTTACATACTGTGACCAGTTTGTCCATAGTACAACCACTGCAAATAACCCAACCAAATGCAGTCTTTTGAGCCAACAAGTTGCCTTCCTTTAAAACCATACCTTCTCTGATTAACAAAAAGAAATAGTCAAAGCCAAATATAATATCTATATCCTTAGGTGAATAAAATATATTGTCAGCCAGGGGGAGTGATTTAATCTCATCCCAGCAAGTGATTGTTAATTTTGTGCAGGGTAATTTTGATGTTAAATTATAAAAAATATGGGCAAGTATACAAATTATTTCATTTCCATGGGTACATTTGATTTCTAATTGCACAGCTTCTCGTGTAGCTCCAGCTTTGTTGTTACTCAGTCCACTTACAAAAATTCTTATTGGCTTTCATATTAGCATCAACCTCTGTGCAAATTTTTCTGAAATGAGAGTGTTTTGACAACCCGAAGCTAATAATATGTTACAAGTTTGATAACATCCCATGTTATCTTTTACTAATACTCTGGCAGTTGGCAACAACATGTTAAAATTATTTATCTCTGAAGATTCAGCTAAATTCACCTGAGAGTCACTAGCAACAGTAAACGTTTCATATAAGTTGTTGGAATGATTTTAATTAGCAGCAGAATAAGAGTTTTTACCCGGTTCCTTTGTCATTGTAGGTGCTAACGGCTTTCGGTTAAAGTGGATTAACGAATGTTTTCCTTGACACGATTGACATACATGTTTCGAAGGACAACCCTTTACAGCATGGTTAGGCTTTAAACAATTAAAACATAGGCGTTTCTCCTTTATAAATTCAACGTTTAGTCCCGTTAAATTTGTTGAAAGTCGGACAATAGGACAGATGATGATTTTCTCCGCAAGCAGCGCAGGCTTTTTTCTTTGTACTGGTATAAGCACGAGCAGACTTTACAGTTCTTTGGGGGGCTTGCTATGTTTTCCTTCAGGTGATGGTAACCGCTCCAAAGCGTCACAACGTTCATTTATGAAAACAAAAAAGCTTTCCAGCGAAGGGAAGGTTAGCTTACCACAATGCTCAGCCCAAGATTGAAGGGTGTGTTGATCTAATTTTTGACATAGTAGATGGATCAGCCGAGGATCTCTTTTTTCCGCATCAGGTCCTTGAGCTCTAAGGCTTCGGATCACTTCATCAGCAACGTTAGAAAGCTTAGTTAATTCCTTTGAATCATCAGCCTTTGAAGGAAAGTCTCAATTAAAGAGGCAACCACCAGCGAGGCTTTGTCGTACCGTTCCTGCAATTTTTTCAATGCTTCTTCGTAATTTTGGTTCGATACCTGCAAATGATGTATAAGGTTGGCACGATCGTCCTTTAAAAGGCTTTTTAAATATTGGAACTTTTGTGAAGCAGCCAAAGAGTTGTTATTGTGGATGGAACTCTTGAACAAATCAAAAAACGATTTAAATTCAGAGTATTTGCCATCAAATACTGGGACATTAATTTTTGGCAATCGTACATCAGTCCCGTTTGCTGAGGCATTCATCGTTTGAGAAAATGTTGCTGTAGAAGTTCTAGGTTCCATCATTTGAAAGCTCGACAATTTTTCCAATAGTGCAGGCTACATCTCCAAAAATTTTTGCATTGCATCATGCTGAATGGTTGTTGAATTCATGGGGTTAACATTAGTGGAACGCAGCTTGGCATCACTCAGCTCATTGTATTGTGTCTTCACACGATAATAATTTGCCTCGAATTCCTCCTCATTTCTGTATCCAAGGATTGGAATTGATCGTAAAGTGCTTCCTGTTTCTCCAAGCGAGCACGTAAGTCAAACAAAGAAGTTTGATCATTTACTTGGCTAAGGAAGTTTTCAATCCTGGTAGCAGTAGGCTTCAGATGTGATCTTTCATTCTTTAGTCTCAATATGCTCATTGTGAATTACTTTTTTTTTATTTATTTTCAGAAAAAAAGACTTCAAATTTTAGCCAACGAATTCTTACTTAAACTTTCAATTATTTTTCACAAAACTGTTCTTTCTTCGGGGTCACCAAAAAAATGTACGCGATACAAAGAGATACGTCTTTATTCATTCGTTGCTGAACACAAAGTGCCCCTTCTATATTTAAAAATATGTTAAGCCGAAAGTCCATACCATGCGTTTTGCATAACATGCATATACCGAAAAAGTAGAATCAGTGTATTTGATTGTGACAAGTTACAGAAGAAAAAGCATAATATGCATAGACGCATACAAAGTAGGATTACTTTCTACTTTTCTATGCGAATAATGCAGTGTTGGAAAATGTCAGCAGTTTTTTAAACTTGGCATGCCAAATTATATACTATTGTGAATGGTTTCTACAAATATGTTTAAATAGTGCATTACTATTTTCGCATTTTTCTTTATTTGTATTATAAAAATATTAATAAACACATATTTCATAATAAAGTTTATTACTAATTTAAGAGGAAAATACATTAAAATACATTTTTTTTAACAAATTTCATGAACACATATTTTGTGTATGTATATGATGATTGTTTATACATATGTATGTATATGATTGTTTTTATGTACTGAGTGTCATCCATTTTGAATTTATTAATTTGTAAACAAGAAAAATGGAGGATAAATTTACTGAAAACACTCGTCTTGTGTTCTTTTGAGGATTTTCGTAGGCCTTAACAGCGCAATATAATGTAATTTTTGTGTAAAACTATTAATAATAAAAACAACTAATAACAATTTTTAATTTTTCCATCCAAGAAATTAAAAAATTTTGGCAACTTTCAGCAGGAAAATTTTTTTATGAGCAGTACGTCTTATTTTGATCTTATTATATTTAGCTTCTTAATTAACTCTTGCTCAAGGAACTATACTCATTGTGACCGAAATTCACCAACATTTCGATTAATATTTAAATATTTAAGAATCTTTAAACTTTTCATTGACGAAATTAAAAAATATTCCAAATTTTCCCCTTTTTAACACAAAATAAATGTTTGTTTACATTTAATTTTTTTACTTTATCTGCCAGTTTTCACTCTGTATATCTGTTGCTTCTAACACATTTGATTCGCAAAACATTAAAATATTTTTTTTCTCCCTCTAAATTGACCTGTCCTTTTATGTTATGAGCGTTTTTCAAATGTAAACTCATAAATTTAAATAAACTCATAAATTTGAAATTAATGTCATAAATTCTTTTAAAATTACAATTTGATTTTCTATTTTTTCCAAAAATATTCTTGTTCGCTTGTTTGTTGTTTACCACAACAGCTGATCAAAATAAAAAACCAGTCGCATAAACGCATTGTGTGTAACTTGCAATAAAATCGGCATAGAAAGCAAGATTCGCAATGCGCATGAAAAGGATGGTATGGACTTTCGGCTTTAGATTTAAAAAGTAAATAATAGTGTAAATAAAAATAGATATAAATTACATCTAAATTAAATAAATGAATGTTGAAGGCAAAACATCGTCAACACACATACAGAATATTATATGCAAGACAATGCAGTCAGCGGCCTGACAACAAGGTATCAAATGATCGTCGCATGTGCTCATTACTATTGTGGTGTAATACACTGCAGCGACGGTCATCAACATTGAGACAAGTGGTCGCTGCTCATACGCAATTGGATATTCTTTTGTTTATGCATATGAAATGTTGTGTTGGTATTGACGACCGTAAAATCATGCTACACGCAATAATTTTGATATATGCTATTTTATGACCAGATTCTCTCTCAACTTTAGCCATACAATTTTCAAAACATCCTAGTACTTTCGTTTTCTCCTGCAATATGTAAAGAAAAACCTTACGCGAAAAATCATCTATAAATGTTAAAAAATACTTAGCTCCACCAATCGATTTTTCCTCCATCGGCCACAAATGTACGAATGTACGAGCTGTAGCCATTTTGTAGTATGGGATTTGGAAACTTTAAACGATTTTCTTGACAATTTTCCTTTTTATCTGATTGAAACTTCATTCCGGTTACCAACTCTTTCGTTTCGACTAAATCTGCGTAATTTAAATGGCCCATACGAGCATGCCATACTTTAGAATTTGATGGAGTTGAAACCATATGCATTTGAATCGCTTCGTGATCTAATTTGAACATAATATCTTGCAGGCGAGCCGTTGTAATTACAGTGCCATTTTCGGTTATTGTGCATCTAGAATTTAACTATGTAACCTCTTTCCATTATTTGGCTTACAGACAAAAGATTCACTGTTAGACCGGTACACATAATACGTCGTGAGTATTTCGTTACATTCACCAAATCTTCATTGGTGTGTTTGATATTAATTTTAATGTCACCGACACCTTGAACTTTTAATTTTTCTTTATTGGCCACAAAAATTTCCGATACGTTAGACTTCTTAATGTCAATAAACCAGTCCTTTCTTATGGACATGTGCATACTTGCACCGCAATCAATATACCAGTCACTATCATTAATGACACCCGTTGTAAAAACTGTGCAAAAGCCAACTTCTTTTTTAGTTTTACCTTTATTAGAATTTGCTTTACATTCAGATGCTTTACGCCCATAACGATTGCAATTGAAGCAACGAAATCCTTGTTTCATATCATGCTTCTTCTTTGTTTTCGCAAAATAGGCAACGTTTTCACTCGATTTTTTTAAATCTTGTAAAAGTTTTGTTTTGATGGAATCACACATTATTTTAACGTAGGAACTTTCCATTATCATCATAGCGTACTCATCGGGCAAACCTGCCAACGGGAGTGTACCTCACTGCTGCCAGATTTTTTCAGCCCTCATCCCCAAATCCATTATTTTATCCTCAAAAAAGTGTAAGTACGCTTAAAATGTGGAACTTAAAATAAGAAAAGAAAAGAGAAGAAATCAAAGAATTGATCTTTCTCTCGATCAACCCCAAATTGCAAGGCATTATTTTGGACTCTTACCCCCATCCCTCCCGAGACACTTATTTTATTTAAAAAATAATTTATTTTATGTGCACATATGTATGTAAGTACAAATTATTATCGAGTTCAATATTACCATATATGTACATAAAAGTATACATTCTACTTTTAATAAAATAATTTAAATTCATTTTTATAAACTCATTTTTATAAACTAAATTAATTAGATTAATTACAATATTTAATAATATAAAAATTTTGTAATTAAAAAAAATATTGGCCAATATTGACTATTTCAAAAATTTCGGTATCGAAGTCATTAGCTTCAGAAATTTTATTGTACATTGTATTTGAGTTAAAAAGTTTCAACATTTCAGGAGATGGTTCGAACTTTAGATCAAACACTCTGTAATAAGACTACTTTCGATGATTCCTAAAGAGAAACTGCGGGAGCCATATAATCGCTAGTAACAGTCGGTTGGGAAGGTTTTTGTCTCTCTCTATAGAATCTACATTTACAGTTATTTTTATATAGACTCCCTACTAGTAAACTACTATTAAACTCTAACTGAATCAAATAGCTATATAATCAAACCAAATCCCCAATATAGCTATATTTGAGAAAAAATAATAAAAATCTACTTTACTACGTTATACGTTTCCACGGTAATGATATTTAGTTCTCTAGATGTTATTAGGGAACCGTGCCTCAAACCCACGCCTACCTTTATCCTGATGGCAAAGAATATTCTCCGGATCCCTATATATATTGTCCTAATTTATTCGACCATGATTAGGAAAACAATTTTCCTAATTACCAATTCATATTACATTTATTCAATATAGTACATATCATACTCAAATAGGAAAAAAAAAATTGTAAATTTAGAAAATACTTAAATCATACTTAAACTATCTAAAAATATTCTTTTTATAATGTTAATAAAAGATTAGGCTTCCAAGATATTCCCAAAACAGCATTATAAATGTTTCATAAAAGAGTAAATATCAAAATTTGGCGATGACAAAATTAACCTTCTCAAAACGGTATGTTACCGATTGCAAAAGGATAATTTTGTGAATACAAATGATTATCAGCAAAATTTAAGAACAAATAAGGCTAGTATAACTAAGAAAAATTATTTTGATATTTCCATTCAAATGTTAAAGTAAAGAATATAAAAAAATTATTTATTCCTTTGTTTATCTTTGTGGTATTTTTCTTTCTTTCTTAAATGGTCTTATATTTTTTTGCATTAATTTTTACTCGTATTTTATAATAATAATATAAGTTTAACAATTTTAATACATTTAAATAATTTAATACATAAAATAATTTTTTTGTGACTCACCAAAATCCATGATGATGAAGAGGCCTCCTGATCAGAATGGTTTTGTGCTTGTTGATGTTGAAATTGAGTTTTGTTTTGTTTGTTGTTGTTTTTTTGAATATCTTGCATAAAAAAAATATTTAAAATTAATTTAGATATAAATACGAGTATAACTATAGGGTTTCTTCTTTTTCTTTTTTAGATTACATTTAAACAAAATTACGGATTGGGAAACATACCTTTTAGGAATTGGTTGTAATTCAAATTAAACTTTTAATTTCAATATGTAGCAGTTATTGAACATAAAAATTTTTGATTGACGATATAGAAAATTCCATTAAAGGTAGAGGTGTTTCTCTTAAACAAACTAACAAATAGTATAATATGCAGAGGGAGTTATTACAAATTGAATAAAATATTTCAAAATTACTATTTAAATTAGACAAAAAAAGTAAAGCGTTCTTTTATTTTTGTTGAAATAAAAAAAAACGAGAAAACTTACTACAATAATAAACAATAATTGCCTGTATGATATGCATGTAAGTGAGGAGCTAATAAATCAAGTCACCACGATGTTGTCGATGATGAGGTTATGTGGGATGATGGAAACCTCCATAGTTCATATAACCACCATATAATATTCTATTGTTCAGTATATAGTTATACAACGTAATGGATCTTCTTTTAGGTTCAGAATAGAAATTGTTGAGCAATTTAATTGTAAATACTGATAAATTTACATCTTCAGGATGATTGATTGAGTGATGATTATTTTGCCATGTACTTGCTGCCTCAAGTGTAATGTATTATGGTCACTTTGCACACTCTATTAATATTCGCAGTACTTATGGTTTGATCGTAATTTGCGTATCTTTTCTCTGTTTTAGCTATGATTTCGATTTAAGCAATGTTTCGCTTCTCCACATCTACGTATTGGATGCAGAAGATTGAATTGTATGTCTGGCGGAGGAGAATGGTTGGGTGCAATTAAATTAGGAACACTGGTGAATGTGATCACCTTTTGTTTCCTCTGTTTCTTCTTGATTCGTATGATTCTGAATTTTATTTATTTAATTATTTACTGCTGATTAAAATTCTTGATTTTCCGCCATTTTTTTTTTTAGTAAACCAAACAAATATTTTATTATTATTGTAGGAAATTACAGAGAAAAACACACACGACTGACTCTTATGGATCTCAAATAGCAAAAAGAACTTCTTAACACGTTTTCGTGTAGAAGGAAGTTTTCTTCTCGAAAATTCTGTGCGTAGTAACGAGTTAAAACCAAGGTACCGATTATCTATCAATTAACATATGCCAAGTTACCATGACCATGGTAACCTGAACTTACTTACTTAATTGGCCATAACAACCCGTTTATCGGATTTCGGCCTGCCGTAACACATCCTTCCAGGCGCCTCTGCTTCGTGCGCGCCTACGCCAGTTGGTCACACCAATCGATGACAGGGCTTCCTCGATTTGGTCCTTCCAACGGATGCAAGGTCGTCCTCTTCGCCGACTTCCGCATATTCCCGCATCAAATACCCGTCTCGCCGGCGCATCCTCCTCCATTCGAACGACATGGCCGAGCCAGGCAGCCGCTGGATATTAATACGCTGTACAACGTCTATGTCGTTGAGGAGCTCATACAGCTTACTGTTGTATCGGATACGGAAATCATCGCCAACTCGCACTGGACCGAAGATCTTGCGCAGTACTTTTCTCTCGAACACTCTCAAGGCCGCTGCATCTGTACTTAATAGGGTCAATGCCTCTGCGCCATAAAGAAGCACGGGTAGGATGAATATCTTGTAGAGTGTTAGTTTTGTCGTACGAGAGAGGTCTCTGCTACTCAATTGCCTATTGAGACCATAGTAGCACCTGTTGGCAAGAGTGATCCTGCGCTTGATCTCCAGACTGACATCATTTCTGGTGGTAACGGCGGAGCCAAGATAGATGAATTCATTAACCGTATCAAAAGTATAGTTATCGGCCGTAATCTGAGAATCAATACGCCGCGCGTCTCTACTCGTCGATAACATATACTTTGTTTTGCCCTCATTTACTGCCAAACCCATCTTGGTAGACTCGCGTTCAATAGCACTAAAGGCAGCAGTAACATCTCGCTTCTTACGCTCTATGATGTCAATGTCGTCAGCGTACGCAAGCAACTGGACACTTTTTTGAAAAATAGTGCCACTGCGATGCACTCCTGCCTTTCGCAGAACACTCTCCATGACGAAGTTGAAGAGGTTGCATGATAAGGGGTCGCCTTGTCTGAAACCTCGCACGGTATCAAAAGGCTCGGAGAGGTTCATTCCTACCTTGACGGAGCTACAGGAATTGTTCAACGTCATTGTGCATAGCCTTATCAGCTTCGCAGGTATATCGAGCTCAGACATTGCGGCAAAAACACGATCCCTTATGGGGCTATCAAAGGCAGCCTTATAGTCGACAAAAAGATGGTGTGTGTCGACTTGTTTCTCGTGGGTCTTTTCCAGGATTTGGCGTAGTGTTAAGATCTGGTCGATGGTAGACTTGCCAGGTCTGAAGCCGCACTGATAAGGTCCAATCAGTGTTTTGACGAGTGGCTTTAGTCGTTCACACAATACGCCTGTAAGAACCTAATATGCGATAGGGAGAAGGCTTATACCCCTATAGTTTGCGCATATAGTAGGGTCTCCCTTCTTCAGGACAGGACAGAGGACACTGAGGTTCCAATCGTTGGGCATACTTTCCTCTAGCCATATTTTGTAAATAAGCTGGTGCATGCGCCCTACCAACTCATTACATCCGGTCTTAAACAATTCAGCGTGGAGGCCATCAGGACCTGCCGCTTTATTTTTTTTAAGGCGCGTAATCGCGACTTTGACCTCTTCATGGCTAGGCGGCGGAAACTCCACGCCGTCATCATCGATCGGGTTCGGAACATCATCTCTAAAGGCGGTATTGGTGTCGTCATCGCCTTGTAGCAGAGTAGAGAAGTGTTTCCTCCATAACCTCAGTACTCCCTGCGGATCTGTTACTAAGTTTCCATTTTCGTCCTTGCAGGAAGACGCTCCGGGTTTATAACCCTCGATTAGATGCTTAACCTTTTGATAGAATTTTCGAGCGTCATTCCTACATCTATACATCTCGACTTCCTCACGCTCACGCCTTTCCTGCTCCCTCTTCTTGCGTCTGAAAAGGCGTCTCTCATCCCTTCTCTTCTCTCTATAGTTCTCGACAATGGCTTGCGTAGCGGCTGACTGCAACGTTTTCTTGTATGCGGCGTTTTTCGCTGCAGTTGCCTCGCGACACTCCTCATCGTACCATTGATTTCGTTGGGGTGGGCGTTGGAAATCAAGGACTGTTTCCGCAGTAGTGCGCAAGGAGTGGGAGATGTTGGCCCACAGTCCGCCAATGTCGTTGAGATTAGATGGGGAACGACGGAGCTTATCCGAGAGTTGAGCGGAAAACGCCTCAGCTGTCCTTTGTGATCGCAGCTTCTTAACGTCCAGCTTTCGCAATGCACTAGAGTGCGCAGACCTCGAAGCGTTAATGCGCAATCGAATGCGAGTCGATGTTTGGACCTCTGAATGTGCGCACATCTAGTACACTGGATACGTGCCTTCCGTCTATCACAATATGATCGATCTGGTTAGATGTTGAGCGATCAGGAGACATCCATGTGGCCTTGTGAATGTTGAGATGTTGAAACTTAGTGCTACATACTACCATGTTACGCGCCGCGGCGAAATCGATCAGCCTCATACCATTGGAGGTAGTGTTTGCGTGGAGGCTGAACTGTCCGACAGTGGGGCCAAAGATACCTTCCCGCCCGACCTTTGCATTAAAATCCCCGAGGACGATTTTGGCGTCATGGGCCGGGCACTTATCGTATACGTCCTCGAGTTTAGCATAGAAGGCATCCTTAACCACATCGTCCTTTTCTTCCGTCGGGGCGTGAGCACATATTAGGCTGATGTTGTAAAATTTTGCTTTGATGCGGATTGTGGCTATTCTTTCGTTCACAGGTGTGAACCCAGAGACAAGGTGACGAAGTCTCTTATTAACCACAAATCCGCATCCAAATTCGTGCTTGTTTTCATGGCAACTGTAGTATACATCGCAAGATGCAAGCCTTTTGCATCCTTGTCCTGTCCATCGCATTTCCTGAATGGCAGTGATGTCAGTCCTACATTTAATGAGGGCATCCGTCAGCTGAGCGGAAGCGCCTACCCTGTAAAGGGTGCGGACGTTCCATGTGCCAATACGTAAATCATAGTCCTTTATACGTTTGCCGTGGTCGTCAACTTTAGAGGGGATCTTTTCATAGGATTCTGTCTTGGTTTTCATTGGATATTTGTTTTTACGTGGTGGGTTCCAAGCCCTACGCACAACCCAAATTTAACGTCCAGGGGATTGGACATTCGCTGCACGCATTAGTTAACATCTAGCGGTTGCTAGAATGCCATCCAGGAGGGACCCCGAGGAGGCTGCGTGTCAACTTGAATACAGCAAGACAAGGATCGTCTTGGTGGTCGCCACGTTGACCACAATCAGAAACTTTACCTTGTTTTCATGCATCCCTCCCTCCCAACCTGAACAGTGTTGACAAATAAGATAAATAAAATACTCAAAATTAAAAACCGTTTGTTACAACTCGCTTGTACTTTAGACTTCTTAATGGGCTATTGTTAAAATAATTAAAAATTTCTCTTACTAGAAAGTCTAAATCAATCGGAAACTGTTTGGAAGCCTCTGAACAACACAAATGCAACGAATGACATGAGCACTTTACTAGAATTAAATTGAAATTATCATTATTTAAAAGTGTAAACAAACTTTTCCTTTGACCGCATAAACTATTTTTTCATTTTATCCAATTTTAGTCCTAGTTTATCAATGTATGTGGTTAGACCTTCGTATAATTTTTCAACAGTCGCCTCTTCCACCAAAAACAATCCTAAAAATCTGTTATGATGTAGCATTTTTCTTTGTTAAAGTATCGGACACAAATACTCATCCATTTATTGTTAGAAATATCCGTTAATTCATCAACTATTATGGAGTACATAAAATTACCAATATCACTCACTAATTTTGATAGAATAACAGGTGCTATTGTATATTTGATAATTGCGCTGCATTTTGTGCGGTGCAGGCGAAGTTTATCAAACTCCTTTATGGAAAATGATTTTAATATATTTGTGAGGTGGTCCACTAAAGAAATTGAGGAATGTCTTGCAGTAAAAATGGCAATTTTATAGTCCATAACTTTTTAGTTCGCTGTAACTGGTATTGTACCTGCAATAAATAAAATCTTTTTTTATTCGAAATGTAATTACTATATTTTTCCAATGTATTTTTAGCATAGAGATCTTTTTTTTTTTTTTTTGATTTGAAAGATGTCTTACAGGGAACACACCAGGAAAGATTTTCTGGATTACTTGTAATTTGGTATGATCGTGGGGCAAAACTGACTGATTTCAGCCAACCTAAAAACAAATATTTAAAACTTTATTAAATTATTTATATTTTGCTTTTATTTACTTACCTTGCGCCTAGTCCTCGGTTTCCCAGGAAGTATTATGTTTTTTCTTGCTAGTTTCGTTGCTTGCCGACATTCTTTTCATAGTCTTCTTTTTCATTCACTAAGAATAATAACACAATATTTTAGACTTGCCATGGTAAAATTTAACAAAAGAAAACTATAGACTTGCCTGAGTAAAAATTCTATCACTTAAATATTTTTATTATTATCCATTATGTTACTAAATCGACTTTTATATTTAAAAAAAATTATAGTTTTTTATCCTCAAAAACTCCCCAGCAGTGTTGGTTCATCCCCATTGGCTAAAAAAATCCCCTATTTGGGAATAAATCCCCTAATCTGCCAGCAGGGGTGTACCTATCCACTCGTCACTTACCGGCATGTCAACTTCTTTTAATTTATGCGTGATCGAAACTATTTTGCTAACGTAGTCCTCAATATTTTCTGATATGGAAAAACTTGTTATTAGCTGTCGTAAAAGACCAACTCTACGTGTGAAGCCGGAGTCCTGGGATGCTACTTTTAATTTATCCCAGACTTCCTTTGATGTTTCGGCATCTTCAATATGCACATAGTTGATTTTATCAACAAGAAGTATTATCTTCGTTTTTGCCTTAATGTCTTGCTTTGCATCCATTCCAGTAGGTGAATAGTCACCTTGAACAGTGTCCCATAGTTCCTCATGTTGAAGTAAATTCTTCACAGCAAACGACCACGACGCGTAGTTTTCTCTACCCACTAATTTCTCCGCATTAAAATTTGAGGCAATCGACATTTTACCAAAACGATTTAATTTACTCTAAAAACGGTTCTTGTGTTTATCAACGAACACTATCTGGGCCCTTAACCTGTTGTGATGTTGAAATAAATAGGCGGATTGGTTTTTGATATATACAAGAATAAGAGTTTATTATAAAATAAGTTGTAAAAAAAGGAAGTACGAAAAAGGAAGTAAATGTAATGACAAAGAATGCAATAAGTGTTGCACAGAAGTGCAGTAGATAATCAAAACAGGTGATGCCAAATTTTTTCCACCAACAAGAATACTTGTTTTTCTGCTTTATTGGGTGCAATTTCCATGTGATTGAGATCACCATTTTTTTGCAAACTGTCGTTCCATTGACTCAAGTCTTCGCATCGCCTCTGTCTTCGATGCACCAAGTTGAAAAGTATTAGCTTTGAGCGGGAGTTTCACCATATATCGTCCATCGGGTTGTTTCTGACATTTGCCTTGAAGTGTTGTTCAGCATGTTCCTCATCAGGAGTTAGATGTTCTAATTGAACATCACATTGCCCAATCTCCCAAAAACGTTGAAGTTGTTCGTCTGAACTATGATTGTTCTGTTAACATCCTTAGCAAAAATTTCCAATTGCACCTTTCCTCTGGTGTAACTTGTATTAGTTCCACCAACTCCACATAAAGCAGTCTTATCATATGATCTTTTCGACTGAAGCCGCTGAACAAATGATTCGGAAATAAGCGTTGACTGAGCACCTGTATCAACAAGAGCTCTGCATGGTTGCAAGGTGTTGTTCCTATCACGTACCATAATTACTGCCATTGGCAGAGGTGTAGTTTGATTTGTTATAGTCCGCTGACTTGAATTTACCGTAATCGAAGAGAAATCATTAGTATCGTCACTTGACCGTTCGGTGTTGCCCTTTGATGTGTTGGTATTAACATGCAATAATGTGTTGTATTTTAATACACAAATTCTGCAGGAACTGGACTTACAGTGCCTAGAAAAATGCTTTTCCTTTAGACAGTTCAAACAAAAACCACTTTTGAGAACGATATTCTTGTGTTTTCCGATATCTAGATCCTAAAACTGCGGATGGGACACGATTGAGTTGTTGCTGTCATTGTTATAAATTTGTAAGTCTTCTTAAACTTTGTTGACTGATCAGGTATTTCCAAACTTTCCAACTCTATTACGCGATTTTCCAAAAAAATTAACAACTTTTTAAATGACTGCCTGTCAATATCATTCTGCTGACGATACCATAGAGTAATTGTTTCACGATCTAACTTCTCCCTTATCAAGAATAGCAATAGTGGATCCTATGAAGCCACAGACTCATATAAAAGAGAAAGATCATTATAGCACTCAATAGTGTTGTTGTAAAATTGTATAACCCCCGACAAAGTGCCATTCTTGATTGAAGGCTGTGTCAACAGTAGTCCAATATGCGCTTCCTTTATCTGATCTGATCTGTCGTACTTCTTCTTAACTAGGTCCCAAGCTGTTCTATAATTGCTGTTCGTAGGAGTCAAATGCTTGATTATCAACGATGCTTCACCTTTGAGTTTCGTTTGAAGGTACTCTAATTTCTCTACGTCCGATTAATTTGTTCTAGTGTCAACCATGGCGTTGAACAAATCCCTGAATCGAATCCAGTTTGATAAATGCTAATAAAATATGGAATCTCAATTTGTGGCAAACGAATATTCGAATTGTTATTATTACCTGCATCATGCACGCTAGATGACTGCAAATTAATGACTGATGTCAATGTTGTTGACATTGTTTTTAGTAATGCCGTTGTTGAGTCCGTTATTTTACGGACAAGAAATAACTCAGATTAATTTTGTTTCAGAATAAATTCACTTTATTTCAATATGCTTTACAAAGAATGATGGCTCCGGAAGCTTCGAATGCAAGTCAACTACTATGTACTTTAATTTCACAAAAGAAAATTACTCTCAACTTGTATGTATACTATTATAGCAGTTAGGGCTTCTGCCTTATTAAATATAAATTATTACTATAAAATGCAACTCTATTTATAATAATTCACAAAAGTTGTTAGACGTAAAATTACAATATAAATTTATTTTTATTACTACGCCTTAACATATCGCCGCCCTTTATGGATCTAGGAATACATCAACCATTAAATGGAATTGGCGCCAACTTGTGAACAGCTCGACGGACTTCTCCACTTTGACAACTCTACCGATAAGTCATTGCTTCGGGAGTAAATTATCTTCAGCAATAAGAACCAAATCACCCTCATTTAAGTTTTTCTGCTTTCTACTCCACTTGACTTTCTGTTGCAATTCGTGCAAATATTCTATTGACCACCTCCTCCAGTAGTGTTGTTGCATAGCAGAAATTCGTAGCCATCTATCTAAGTGCGAATAGTCTTTACTATCTACGGTTGGTTCTGCTGTACCGACTAACGGACCACCAGACAAAAAATTTGCAGGAGTCAAAACACCTTCATCATCAGGATCATTGGACATGGCTGTCAACGGTCTGGAATTTAAAATATCATCAACTTCAGCAACCACCGTTGTAAGTTCTTCAAACGTCAAATAGGATTGACCCAAAATTCTAGTTAAATGGTATTTCGCCGACTTTACTGCTGCCTCCCATAAACCGCCGAAGTGGGGGATCGTGGAGGAATGTGACAATATTTAACACTATTAGCAGCACAATATTTCGAAATTTTACCTTGCACCTGTTCTAACTCTCTGCGGGTACCTACGAAGTTTGTAGCATTATCGCAGAACAGCTGTGGGCATAGACCTCGACGAGCCACAAATCTTTTGAATGATGCCAAGAAGGCATTTGCGGTCAGATCAGATACCACCTCCATATGTATAGCTTTTGTGCTAAAGCATATAAAAACAGCTGTGTAGCTCTTTGTTGTTCGACAATCTCTTAGTTTATATGTTGTTATAATAGGACCACAGAAATCCACACCAGCAACAGTAAATGGCTTCGGTACGGCTACTCTCGAATGAGGCAAATCACCCATAATTTGACTGCTAAGTCCTGGTCGACATCGAAAGCACTGAAGACAGCTACCAGTTACCGATCGTATGACACTTCTACCGTGAAAGACCCAGAACAGCTGCCTGATGATGGCCATTAAAGCTTGGGTACCTGCATGTAGGTATTTCATATGGAGAAATCGTATATAACACCTCACTGTTTCTGAATTATTCGGCAGGAGAATTTGATGTTTTGCATCATAAGGTAAATCAGCATTCGCCAGTCGACCACCAACACGAAGCAAGGGTATACCATATTTATTTTCAATAAAAACGCTTAGGCATCTGTATTTACTGGTTGCTGGCAATTCACGATTTTTTAACAGCAAAGCAATTTCTTCACGAAAGTAATGCTGTTACACACAGTATACTATTCGAATGAGCGCTTCATCTAACCTTTCCACCATTCCCTTCGCACGATTACGAAAACTTAAGAGGCAAACAAACACTTTTTGCAGCTTTTCAAAATTACTATAAGTCTCCATCCACATAATGAGTGATGGTTTAGTGTAAGCATCATCGCAAGCCTTTTCTGGAAGAAAATTGTTAGTAGCTAGCAATGTAACAGCTCTAATACTTCTTTCTTCATCTATATCAGCTCGTTTTCTTCCATTTGTTGGCTGGCCATTCATCGCACGTTTTTGTTAAGAAGCTAGGACCTGTGAACCAAACAGACTCAAGCAATTCATTCGCATACGTACCTCTAGATATTATATCCGCTGGATTTGATTTGGAGGGGACATGACGCCATATGCAATCTTTTGTTTTTTCTTGAATTGACGATACTCTATTGGCAACAAAAGTAGTTCAGTTTGAAGGATGTTCACTTACCCAATCAAGTACGATTTTCGAATCAGTCCACAAATAGGTACCATCAATAGTAATGGGGAAACTAGCCTTTGTCTTGGTTACTAACTTTGATAATAATTCAACTTACTCTTGATTTGGCACTCCACAAATGTGCTGTTACGCTATCATCATCACATATTGTGCAAATATAGACACAACATCCGTAGGCTCTTTTTGATGCATCGGCAAATTCGTGCATTTCCACTCGAACAAATCTCTTTTTGGCTAAAACAAATCTAGGGACACTTATATTTTCAACCTCTTTCAATTTCTTGCGGAATTCACTCCACAGACAATGTTGATGCATTGGTAGGGATTCATCCCAGTTTAGTTTTAAGATCCATAGATCCCGCATAAAAATCTTTGCCTTTACTGTTAAAGGATTTATGAGACCAAGGGGGTCAAACAACTTTGACAATTCTGCCAACACTATTCTTTTTGTTATAGCCTTATTGTCATCTAAACAAGGCCAAACGTACCTAAATGTATCTCCCACTGGAGCCCAGGTGATGCCAAGAGTCTTTATAATTTCTTCATCATTCACTCGAAGTCTTTTCTTTATCAGCATCTGATACATATTTAAGGAATTTTTTACTATTTGAGACACCTGCTTATAAATTTCAAAAATTTCATTTTCATTATTTGATCCACTGATCAAATCATTCATATAGAAATCGGATAAAATCTTTTCTGATCCGATCGGATATTAACGGCAGAATCTTCACCCAATTTCTTTAAGCACCTCGTTGCCAAATAAGGGGCAGAAGTTGTACCATACGTGATGGTCCGTAACTTGTATGCCTTCAACTTTTCTTCAGGGGAAGACCTCCACAAAATTACTTGATAATTCGCATCATCATCAGTAACCCATGCTTGACGATACATTTTTGTTACATCGGCCGTAATTGCGTATTTATAATATCTAAATCGTAGAATTATTGATAGTAAATCATGTTGGACTTTGGGTCCTTTCATCATGACGTCATTGAGTGACAAACCACTTTCTGTCTTACAGCTGCAATCGAACACAACCCGAAGCTTCGTACTCGTTGACTCTGGCCATAGTACATGCTGGTGAGGCGCAAAGTATTTTATTTTACCCATTTCAGCCCATTCAGTGACCTAGAGATAGGTACTCATCCATAAATGTGTTGTATGCCACTCTAGTAACTGCATCTCGGCTAAGCCTGCGCTCTAGCGATAGCAATCTACGTTCAGCAGCATTATATGAACCACCCAATTCCTTCACTGATGATTTGAATGGGATTTTTGCAATAAATCGACCAGAAGCATCCCTTTGTATAGTTTTTAGGAAGAGCCGCTCGCATTCTTCTTCTTCCTCAGTAAGAAATTGTGTTTTTGGTGAAATCTGTTTCATTTCCCAGAATTTTTCCATTAAAAGATTTAATTTATCTTCATTGGATTCACTATTAATCAACAGATTGCTCACCTTTTGGCATGGGGCCACACAACCCTTAGCCTTGCCAGCAATTATCCAACCCAGCACTGTTTAGGCAATGTATCTTCAAGATGAATTCTACGTACAGACAATAAATCAAAAAATACTTCTGCTCCAATTAAAATATCGATCCTGGCTGGCTTAGTAAATACTGGGTCCGCTAACTGTATATTTTTGGGTATATTCCAACTAGTGACATCATAATATTGATCTGGTTTTGGACCGGTAATTTTCGGTAATACTTTATGTATCATTATGTATTCAAGACTGATCTCATAGTTGTTTAGCCTTGACCCAATCGTAGCGACTGTCTGCTTCTTAATAATTGTTTCAACATCGCCTACACCACTGGCATTCAGCTTGCAAGATTTCTTTTTAAGAAGTAGCTTCTGCGCTAGATTTTCACTCATTAAGTTCACTTGAGAAGCAGAATCCAATATCGCTCGAGCATGATGAAATTTACCACAGTTGTCTTTTACTAAAATTCTGGCAGTTGCTAGAAAAACCTCAGGTTCCGCTGTCAAATTCATAACTGATGACATTGAAGTAGATTGAGTTGATGCTGATGGTTATATATAGCCTCTCGAACAAGTACGTGATGAGGTTGGTTGCATTTAGAACACTTCGCAGCGGAGCAATCTCTATATAAATGCCCTCTTTTAAGACATCTAAAGCACACTTTTGCTTTACGTACGCCTTCACGTGTTCCTCGAACATCAACGCCTTTTTATCGAAACAATATGTTAATCTATCAAGCACCTTGGGATAATTTTCATCAGTAACGTCAAAATCAGCAATCGCCGCCAGAGGCCTGGTCCCTAGAAGGTCTTTCAGTATTAAAAAGCGCTCACAATTGTCCAACAATTCGTCCTGATGAATAATTTTCTTAAAAAGTGTAATAAATTTTGGAAACTCACTATACTTCCCTGAAAATGTCGGTAATTTGACTTCCCGACGAAGTCTGGGGCCTGCTGGAGAAGATGTATTGAGTACACTAACATCTGCTACCGATGACCTCCGGCCTGTTAAGATATTCATTATCTTTGTTTTTGTGGAAACATAAATATCTTCAATTTCAGTAATCGCTGCTAAGTTACTTGAAGTATCAGTGGAGACCTTTTCGATATTTGCCTGCACCTCCCAGCACTGCTTGAAGTACTGCTCTAAAATTACCAATCGGCACTGTAGTTCTTCTGTTGACAAATTTCCACCCTTTTTGGTTATAAGTGTTTTTATTCTGGTCATATTACCTTTAGCACTGGCTCTTAACACTTTCATCTCAGACATTCTCTGTAATGACTCTGTACCAGCGCCAGCATCAGTTGCATCGCTTGCTTCATCCCCATGTGGAGCCATCTTCACCAAATAATTTACGAAGTTGAATTTTGTAGCACAAACTGTATCTTCTTTTTTATTATTCCCTGTATCAATTGTTGTTGCTGTTGTATTCAGCTCTTTGTACAAAATGTTTCTTTTAATTTTTTAATATTTCGCAACACACAAAGGTATTACCCACTGTTGGTAACTAATTTTAACAAAATGTTGTTATTTTAGCAAAATTTTATCTTAACGTTGCTTTGTTTACGTTTTTGTACAATAAATACAACAAGCATTAATCCAATTAACTTTGTTGTCACTTGTCAATTATTTATGTGATTTGTTTTGCTCTCTGTTTCTTATGGTATAACAGATCTCAGAGCCGCTGATAATCACCCAAACAGTTTTAAAGTCACCGGTGGTGTCTTTGCTAATAACTGCGGTGATGAACTTCAATATTTATCGGTGGTGATATACGTCCATGTTAATGTTCGCGTTTTCGATTTGAAAACGCCAAATAGGTGTTCTGACAAACGAAATCGCTAGAAATTTGGCGTTTTCAAACCGCTAGTGTATACTGAAGCGATCTAGTCTTTTTTATTTAAACTGTACCTTAAATTAACAATAAAATTATACACAATTTAAATTTAATATGTTTTCTTTTTATTTGAATGACAACTTTTAACATTATTTGACGATTTAAATTAAAAATATAGAATAAAAAAATTTTCTTTGAGTTTGTGTATATTGTTTGTATATATTGCCTGTTCCATTTGTTTACTTATCAATTGACGATTTATGCAAACAGCTGATCAGATTGATCTTCGAAAAAAATGTAATGCTAGTGGTGTTAATTTTAAAACTAATTATTTGGTTATTTCTTTTTAAACTTTTAATATTAATATTTGCAATTTACTAAGTTCACATATCTATATTAAATCGTAAAAATAAAACCTTAATAAAAGTTAAAAAATAATTTAAAACCTGTATAAAATGCTTTAAAACTTTTATGAGAGCAAAAAAATTATACAAGATTTTATTTTAAACTGGCTACCCGTGTTAAAAATTACCAATTCTTCGAGAGTGCTTATAAGTAACATCTCTAACTGAAAGCAATTGCCGCAATTTTTCTGACATCTCACAAATAAAATACATAAATTACAAAAAAGCCGCCCCTAAATCGTAAGCGATTTGAAAACGCTGCGTTTTCCAAAACATGGGCGCTAATCTTTATTCTAGACACCAGTGTTGATGTTAGAATTGAAGTTAAAATGTGTTATACTATTTCAATAATTACGATCACCAAACTTCTGTTATAAATCACACCTCTAGTACAATGCAGATTTAACTCCTTGTGGTTGTTATTCTCGAAAAATTTAACTTTTAATATTTATTGAAAATTAATTATAAATTTATTGGGATCACTATCGCGGGTTTCGGCACCAAAATGTTGAGCCCTTTATTTTACGGACCAGAAATAACTCCTTAAGTTTCGGATGCAAGTCAACTACTATGTACTTTAATTTCACAAAAGAAAATTACTCTCAACTTGTATGTATACTATTATAGCAGTTAGGGCGTCTGCCTTATTAAATATAAATTATTACTATAAAATGCAACTCTATTTATAATAATTCACAAAAGTTGTTAAACTTATAATTAGAATATAAATTTATTTTTATTACTACGCCTTAACAAAGTGATTTCTGAAATACAGTCTGACTTTGGATTAACTTTGATATCTGAGCCATTTTCTAAATTGTTTTTATTTGAGTTATTACAGAACGTTATTTTCCTTTTAGTTTTACAAATGAATTTATATAGAGTTAATGTTAATAGAAATATGAAAAGAATTGTGGCAATTAAAAATTTATTAATAGTTGCTTCAGCCTCTAGGTATTCAAGTTTGTTCGTATTATTTAAATGAAGTTGATTAAGTTTTTCCAAAGAAAGCATTTCGATATATTGTTTTTCTAAAGGACTTTGTTGTATTAATAATGGCGACTCCAATATCATTGGAGCTTCAAAATTTCGAAAAATTTTATTGTTAATAGTTATGAATTCGTTATGAAAATTGATCAAAAATTATTTCACCTGGTTCATAAATTTTTATTTCCTGTCTATTTTTGTTGTGATATTTCAGATCAATTTCTTGTTTTTGTTTAATTTTCCTACATTTACTACCCTGTCATTCTCCAGTTGGGAAGGGTCTATACTAACTCCTCTCCCGAGAAATAATTCAATTGGTTTTTTTCTGTTGTACTATGTATTGAGCAATTATATTTGTATACAGAAATGTCCAGTAATTCTTTTAATGAGTTATGAAGATTTTCTACTTTTGTACATCGCATAATTTCGGAGAGCGTAGAATGAAATCTTTCTACTTGTCCGTTTACGCTGCTTGAGTATATTTTTATAAAAACAATCGTTGATGAATTAAGAGACTTTTCATTATCCATGACTATCATTTTAGGCACTCCGAATGCAAATATCAATTCTCGAAGTGGCTGCCTTATATCCGCTGTGGCTTTAGATTTAATATGTTTTACTTGTTCGTACTTTGAAAATCTGTCAATCGCTGTCGATACCAAGTTACCTTCTGTTTTGTATATGTCTATGTGAATAATTTCACCTGGGTGTTCCGGAATAGGTGTTTCCTTTAATAAAGGCTTCATAGGACGTCTGTCATATTTATTTTCTTTGCATGTAACGCATTGTTTTATTATTTTCTTTGACATATACGGAAAATAATATTTTTCTAAAATTTGTTGTTTATTCTCTTTGATATTTCGATGTACTCTGTTGTGCGTAACTATGATTATTTTGTTTTGTTCTTCTTCATTTCGTACATCTTCTACCTGATGTCTAGTAAACCGAATACGATATTTATTAAAATGTTGTGAATAGATCTCTTGAATCCTTCCCATGTTTTCTTCTGTAGTTTTAATAGCATTAAGAATTGAGGGATAAAGATATTTTTTTAAAAACAGTTATAAGTTTAGCTTGTGTGAATTCTGGTTCAAATATATTATGTCGGTGATAATGTGGAAATACTATTTCAAAATTGTATTGAGATGTGGGATTTGTGTGAAGAATGATTTGATTTTTGAAACAGTTTATTGGTGTATCTACGCTTAAAATGAGATTCTATCCATCAACTATCAATTTTTACATTGTCTTCTACAACTGTGCTTATGTTAATGATAATGACATATTATATCAAATTATCCAAGGCACTGTTCTTATGAAAACTCCAACTTTTTAAGATACAATATACATCCTCTTCTTTTTAATACAACATATTCATAAGATCCAGCTTTAATTTAACTACCACGATAGGCTTCTAAATTAAAAGTACTAGGATTATTATTGCTAATAATTTTGATTTTAAAGATTTCTATGGTCCAGTTTGTTGCATATAGGTAACATATGTTTATATTTGCTTATACGAACGCGATCGTCAAGTGTAAACTTGGATCTCCTAAAAATCTATAGAAAATTACTATGGATGCATTTTTTCTTTTGAAAGGTTCAGTTCGTTTGTTGTCACTATAATTGTTAGATGAAATTTATTATTACATTTATCCACCAGTCCTTGGTATATATTTATCAATTTGTACGTTTATCAATATTCTATTTAGACGTTCAACTATTGATGCCTTTAAACAACTATATATTGAATAGCGGTTAATTTGATTAGATTGCATTAAATATTCAATGCGGTTGTAAAAATACTTTCCAACGTTATTCTCTCACCGAATTTTGTAGCCATTCTCAAATATTATAAAATTTCATTTGTGCCACGTATTAATATAAAAGAATAAGAAATTTTTAAATAAGAAACAATCACATATTTTCTAAATTTTTTAATTTCCTTCTAATATTTACAAAACTCAAGGGAGAGGAAATTTTAAATTTCAAAAACAGTTTAAAATATGTTACCAAACAACAAGGAAAAAAAACAAAACAAAATCAGAAATAAAAAGAGTATGCGATTAAACAAGATCTATAAAATATTAAATATCAAATTCTATAACATCTATAAAATTTAAATATTATTAAATTAGTAATAAGTTAAATATTATAAATTGTTATTAAAATATTAAGATCGATAAAATTATTTGTGTTAAAATGAAAACTAGAATTAGAATACAAATGAAAATATGTAAATATTTAAATAATTATAAGAATTTTTAATGAAAGAAAATAATACATTATTATTATAATGAATTTATTTTAATTAATTTTTAAATGGAAGAGTCATATAATATGATACACCAACTCCTAGATCCAAGTAACTCTATGATTACATTAATAGCTAATGTACTCTACTTATTATACTTTAATTGTTTACCATATTAACTATTATACTGTAAAATCTATTACATTTATTATTATGCTATAAACACTAAAGCAACGCAGCAAATAAAACAAACTTTATTTTTTTAAAATAATCATTTCCAAATACAACCATGTATTCTATTTTTGAGAAATTGTTGTGTTTGCTGCGTTTCATTTATTGTGTTCATAGAATTGTACTATATTAGCTCCTATACTACATTTCTATTTTATACTAAGTTAACCTGTTAAGAACTGTACGATCTGTAACTGTATTTATATTTTAAAAATATGAAAAAAAAATTATTAAAAAGAAAATACTTTACAAGTAACATCCGAACTATAAAGACGTGTTTTTATTTGCATAATTTTACTCTATATGTAAGTACTCGTATATGTATGTATATGCTGTTTCATATTATCAGAAAGTTTACATGATAAGTCAATGCGTATATGGTTGGTTGTATTTGAAATACTTTGTTTTGTATCTATGAATTTATATGTTGGTTTTCATAATCTCATCACAACGATTAGAATTATTTCTTACTTAATTGGTCATTACAACCCTTCAGCCGGAATTATAACCTAGTTTCCTACACTACCCATATAGCATGTTTTAATTTTATTCATTAGTGGCCGGCAGATTTTTAAGAAACTGCTCATTTCAACACTAATTATTATTTGAAAGAAAGTCGCCAAAGATATATTTTTTTCACAAACGTTTTGTTTGAAATGTCTGGGCCACGGCTTAAACCTTGGTCTCATGGCTAATAAGCCAACGCAGTACCTATCAGTCTTCTGCGACATTTCTACATTACATGATTAATAAACATTGTGTTACTTAGAACATAAAGTTCGAAACACAAATTTACTGATGCACTGGCTATAAAGGCTGCTCATTTCTACATTATTTTTATTTCAAAATTCAGTTATTACGCTAATCATTTGTATTAAGAGTTGGAAAGGCTCTATTAGCCTGATAAAGTATCAAAAGTATTCGCCAATCACATGGTGTGACTACTACAGAAAACATTTTTTAATTTTAATAAAAATTTTCTCATTTTTTGTTTTTGTGCATTTAATTCTTTAATGACAAGTGGACCAGTTTTACTGTTACCGAGTGTATAAAGAGTATAATATCTACGTCATTGTAAAACATCTAATTTTATTTTAATCATCATGTATTATTACTTGGTATCAAACGGCCAATTTACGAACTTGTTTTTTAAATTGTTATCAAATTGAGTAATAAAATTTAAAAAATCAAAGTTGTACAAATACGAGTATATGACAAATTCCGTTGAAATCCTTCTGTTTGTTTTATATCCAAATTACAAAGAAAGTAAAGATCATTGATTTTGGATAACAAATTTAACTAATTACTTCACTTTTTTATGAATCGGATCAACAATACTGGTTAAACTCTTGAATTGATATAGAAACTGACAAAACCAGGACAGTGAAAACCTGCTCTTAGACGGCGCTAGACGCTCAGTCCATTGAATACGACAGATATAAATAAAGGCTTGGAGATAGACGAAACACGATATTTATGCCATGTAAGATGTGCTTCTTTTCATCCATCGTCAAATGGACAGGTTGAACTTATGGTGCAGGCCACGAAAGATTACTTGAAGAAAATGCCATCTAATTCAAACGTTGAGTTGGATCTTGTTCGTTTTGTTTTTAGTCAACACATAAGTCCACATGCTACAACAGGTCGTTTACATGCCGAGCTCTTAATCGGCAACTCAAAAGTTACTTTGACAAGGTTCATCCACATGAATTGTCAAACTCTGGTGAAAATTTACCTGTTAAAGAAACATTTAAAAAAGAAGACCCTTTATGGATTCGGAATTACGCATCAGGTTAAAAGTGAATACCAGCTAACATAGAATCACAGACTGAACTATTGTCTTACAATGTGCGTCTCCAAGATAATCGTTTAGTGAAGCGCCATTTAAAGCAAATACGCAACCGAGCCTTAACCATCACCTGTGAGGTACAATTTTCAAAAAATTGGAAGTAAACTTCATTGACACGAAAGTTTTTTTTTCCTATAAAAACTGCGAAATGTTTAGTAGTATATTCGACGGTCAACGACACGCAATACGGCTTCCATAAGCTCGGTTCTACTAATAACACGATGATAATAGTTCTTTGCAAGAACCAGCCTATTCGACGATTTGGTGAGAGCTAGCTTGTGGCTTCAAATTTTTTAAAGCATTGGAGTCTTTTCGATTTTTGTTGTTGCTAGTTACCTCTCGATTTATTTGAAGTTCGAGCAAGGAGGGTTTGCTAAATATGGGAACAGATGAGTTCATGATAAATTCAGGAGTATGTACCACAAAGTCCTGTTCTATCTCCAACACTCTATTTCATGGTTATCAGCGATCATATCCTTACTTCTTCTAATAATAATTTTCATTCTTTTGCAGATGACAAACATTTCATTTAATAATATTAACGCAATGTTGTTGTATTTTTATTACTCAAATAAACCGTAGAAGAAAGACAATAATTCTTGTAATACAGTAAAATCAAATGGAAATACTCACATCGTTTGTAGTATCACAAAGCTTTAGAGTTTTGTTATATTCAAATTCAGCATAAAATTATTATACAATAGTAAAACAAGAAATACTACCAATAGGCAATTAAAGTTTTTTTTTCGTTTCAATACAAATTTTATTTTAAGATATTAATTTCAACCACTTTAGTGTTGCTTAAAGACTTTAGTACTGTGTGTTTATGTCTTAAGTCTTTTGTCTTGTGTAAAAACCAACTAAATGGCAATCCTATACCAAAAGACACCTTGTAGCTTTTATTATTATTTATGCCTACTTAAAATAATATTTACACCACTAATATCATGTTAGACCAGTTCCTTTAAGTATCTTTTGAGGCTAATCGACTGCGTGTTGATGAGGATAAAGGTACTCCTTGATGACAATTGGTTACCAAATTCTATTGATTCATTAGAGCACCATCGCATTGTTGATTCTGATTTGCTGCTTTAACGCTATTTCAACGGAATGTGCAAGAAATAGAGATTTATTCCTGAAAACTCATTCATTAGTAGTCGATTGGCTAGTGCACTATACACAGAAATAATTTTTTTGGGCGAACTCTGTTGTAAAAAAGTGAAAAAAGAAAACAAAAAATTAAGACAACAATAATTAAGCAAATAAATTTATAGACAAAAAGTGTTTTTTTATTACATATAAAAACATATGAATGTACACTGAGCGCCATAAGTGAGTCAACACCCACTATAATTAATAATAAATTTTCTATTATAAAAAATATACTTGTAGCACAACAATAATTTTTACGATGAACATTTAAAGCTTCCTTCATAACCAACTCTCACCACAAAATGAAAATTAAAAAAACATTTTTTTTATTGGTTTAAACAAAAAACTCAAAATATTTGGCAGAAAAATTAAGTATGCACTTTTCCTCTGATTACATTTTTTGCTAAACCGTTAGATTTACTGCTAGTTTTCTTCAAATTTTTGTAAGCAAATACAATTCAAACATTCTTTAAGTTCATTAGTACTCATCACTTGCTGTCTAATAATCTGACAAGAAGCACGAAAGGTTTTAAAAAGATGAGAACTGAAATTTCAACTGAAACTCGAAAAATTATTGTAGAACTAAGGGAAAAAGATAAAACTTATCGTGAAATTGCGACAATTGTTGGAAGGCATCACACTTCAGTTAAAAAAATTGTCGATAATTATGAAAACTTTAAAAGAATATTAAATTTTAATCGAACGGGCCGGCCCAGAATATTAAATGAAAGGGAAGAAAGGAAGATTATTGCCACAGTAAAAAAAATCCTGGTACTAGCGCAGTACAGATTGCCAAAGGATTAGTGAAGAGTTGGAAAAATTTGTAAGTGGAAGTACAATACGTGGTGTATTGCATAAACCCGGGTTTCATGGCAGACGTCCTAGAAAAAACCCTTTATTTCCAAGGTAAATAAAGCAAAACGCATAAATTATGCGAAAAAATTTGAAAATAAGGACATTAACTTTTGTGAAAATGTCCTGTTCACGGATGAGATTAAGTTCACAATCTTTGGAGGTAAAAAAATTTGGCGAAAAAGGAAAATGAAAATGAATGAAGATTTGGCGAGCAAAATATCCAGTGTACAGTTAAGCACGGAGGAGGCTCAGTAATAGTTTGGGAGTGTTTCTCAGCGTCCGGAGTTGGAGAGCTTGACTTTATTGACACGACAATGAATGCTCAATGCTACGTAAGAAAAAAATCTTGCACCAAGTGTTTCCAAATTGAATTTGCCTGGACATTGGATCTTCCAAGAAGATAATGATCTCAAGCATACATCCCTTTGAGAAAATAGTGTTTGCAACAAAACACACCATACATGCTGGATCACCGGACCACTACTTTGTGGCGCCTCGAGCTCTGCGCGCTCTAGTGCATTGCGAAAGCTGGACGTCAAGAACCTGCGATCACAGAGGACAGCGTTCTCCGCGCAACTCTCTGATAAGCTCCGTCGTTCTCCCTCTAATCTCAATGACATTGGAGGACTGTGCGCCAACATCTCCCACTCCTTGCGCAATACTGCAGAAACAGTCCTCGAGCGCCCACCCCAACGAAATCAATGGTACGATGAGGTGTGTCGCGAGGTAGCTGCAGCGAAAAACTCCGCATACAAGAAAACTTTGCCGTCTGCCGCTACGCGAACCATTGTCGAGAGAGGGGAAGGGATAAGAGACGCCTTTTCAGACACAAGAAGATGGAGCAGGAAAGGCGTGAGAGTGATAAAGTCGATATGTATAGATGTAGGAATGATGCTCGAAAATTCTATCAAAAGGTTAGGCGTCTAACCGAGGGTTATAAACCCGGAGCGTCTTCCGGAAACTTGGTAACAGATCCGCAGGTGGTGCTGAGTTTCTGGAAGAAATACTTCTCTACTCTGCTACAAGGCGATAACGAACACAATTCCGCTTTTAGAGATGATGTTCCGTACCCGATCGATAATGACGGCGAGGATATTCCGCCGCCTAGCCTCCCCGCTAAATTGTTTAAGATCGGATGTAACGAGTATAAGCCTTCTCCCTATCACATATATGGCTCTTACGGGCGTATTGTATGAATAACTAACGCCATTCGTCAAAACACTGATTGGACCTTCAGACCTGGCAAGTCCACCATCGACCAGATCTTCACACTATGCCAAATCCTGGAAAAAAAGCCACGAAAAACAAGTCGGCACACATCATATTTTTTCCGACTATAAGGCAGCCTTCTATAGACCCTTAAGGGATCGTGTTTTTGCCGCAATGTCTGAACGCGGTATACCTGCGAAGCTGATAAGGCTATGCATAATGACGTTGAGCCATTCCTGCAGCTCCGTCAAGATAAGTATGGACCCATCCGAACCTTTTAATACCGTGCGAGGTTTCAGACAAGGCGATCCCTTATCATGCGACCTCTTCAACTTCGTCATGGTGAGTGTTCTACGAAAGGCAGGAGTGAATCGTTATGACACTATTTTTCAAAAAAGCGTCTAAAAGCGTGACGTCATAGTCCGTACCAAGCGAGATGTTACTGCTGCCTTTAGTGCTATTGAACGCGAGTCCACTAAGATGAGTCTGTCAGTCAAAAAATGTATTTATCTTGGCTCCGCCGTTACTACCAAAAATGATGACCTCTTGCTAAGAGGTACTATTATAGTCTCAATAGGCAATTGAGTAGAAGGGACCTATCTCGTGCGACAAAATTAACACTCTACAAGACGCTCATCCTCCCCGTGCTTCTTTATGGCGCAGAGGCATGGATCCTATTAAGCACATAAGATATTCGATCCAATGCGAGTCAGCGATGGTTTCCGCATCCGATCCTACAATGAGCTGTATGAGATCCTCAACGACATGGACGTTGTGCAGCATATTAACATTCAGTGGCTGTGCTGGCTCGGCCATGTCGTTCGAATGGAGGAGGATTCTCTGGCGAGACGGGTATTTGTTGCGGGGAGCTGTTGAAGTCGGCGAAGAGGACGACCTTGTCTGCGTTGAAAGGAAAAATGGAAATCTGTCATCGATTGATGGGACCAACTGGCGTAGGCGCTCACGCAGCAGAGGCGCCTAGAAGGATGTGTTGTGGCAGGCCGAAATCCGTTAATCGGGTTGTTAATTGCCAATTAAGTAAGTAAGAAATTGTAACCTTTGTTTATGGAAAATTTGGTTTCTCCACATTTTGGTATACATTTTTCGTCGTTACTTTCGTCTTCAGACACTAAAAACTTGCTTCATAAAAAGTTTGTTTTAATGTTTTTGGAAAAGGTTAAAGTTGCACTTGCAGATTCTCCTGAAACAATTATGTTAAGAAGTTACGATTTTCCTTTCTTAACATAATTTACTGACGTTAAGACATAAATCGGCTAAAAATTTAAGATGAAGGAATACTGTACATTACAAATAGAATTTTCATCACACTTATCTTAAAGTGAGTACATAACGTTTGTTGATTTTATATATTTCGCTACAAGACTACATCTTCTGTTCATAACATCAAAATGTTCACGAACAAGATGAAAAACAGAAGACAGATACAACCAATTGTATCAAGATGTGAACTTTTGGTGTCAAAGAAAAATGATGCATAGAATGTGAAATCAAGTACTCTAGTTAGAGCAATGAGGGTGTCAGATGTTTCTAGCTTTATGTTTTTATTTTCATTGTTATTTAAATTAAAAACAAAAGAAGTTACTACAACATCCTTTGTACTATATTATTATCAGAAATGCTACCAGCTCTCTAAGTGATATTCAAGAATTTTTTTTAATTAATTATTACAAAAAAGGATGTATTAACGTCGTTTATACTTTTGAACTACATAAATCTAAAGAAAATATTTTTAATATTAAAAGCTCTGGCTGAAAGAAAACTTCTGACAGAAATGCCTCAGTATGGCTTTGAGATATCTGATAGATTTAATACGCTGCACTTTCTGTATCCGACAGCAACAAGTTTTAAAAATATAGCACAATAAATCCAAGGGACATTGAGTGCGACGTTTCAGAAGTCTCTAAAAGTTAAATAAACTTTCCAAATCTTTTTAACCAGTAAGCGCTGTTTTGGATAAGTTTGCTCCTTCATATAATTCGTATGAAATGGCATTCCATACTAATCGTAAAATAAGTGTTTAATCGGTTATCGATCAGTACCGTCAATTTCGAAGTAGGAGTGCTAATAGGACGGTGAAAGCAATATAATTGTACTTTAATTAAAAATTATAAATGGCTTAAATCATAGCAGCTAGAAACATAATTTCTTTTCACAACGCCGCGACACATTGAATCTGTAATGCGTAAATTTTATTAACTAACAGCAACGCAATATGTGTATGTCTCAATGAGTCAGCTGTTCCTTTTTTTGTTCAATCGATATAACAAAATTTAAGTGTTTTATATTGTTGTTTACGATATTTTTTCCATTCCTTCAATTATAATATTTTTTTTATAAAGCTCTTCAGCATCGTGAAGTGATGCTCTGTTGTACTTTAGACTTTTTTGTTTATTTCTCCTCCAAACGCAAACATATTGAATGTTGTAACTTTCATAAGAAAGCATAAAGCATAAGCTATCTGCCTGAGATAGAGGAAAAATTTTTTATGAACAATTCTCAGCTAGATTGGGTTTAATTTTAGATTTTGGCCGGACAAATTTGAACGGAACTGCCAATAGCTTATATTTCAATTACAAAGTTGAATTGATATAAATTTACTTGAAAAGCATCGGGCAGCATTAATTTTCCAAATTTTTAAAAACAAATGAATTTTGTTGCAGAAAACTCTCAGTAAAAATTAATTTAGTACGAAAAAAATTTGTTTGTATAACACGAATGAATTCAGCTGAAGTTAAGTTACGGTCACATATGGCAAATGTTTACCCCAATTTTGTTTTGTGGTCAGTCTATACATATTTATATTCACATTTTTGTTTGGGAGAATATGTTTGCCATACGACAAACAAATGTTTATATTTTTCATGTGTAGCCAACCAATTTTATTGTATTAAAAACAGAATTTTTCTGTGCATCCTTCTTCTGTTCTGCGCTGAATCCATTTTCGAACCCAAAAGTCGTCTTTATCTTCTTTCTTCGCAGAATATCACTGAAGATCCGCAGTACAAAACGAGAAAAGATTCATCTTCAGATGTCGGTACCAATGTCCCCCAGGGGAAGAACATCTTCGGCTTTTTGCACACATAGGACACGAACGTCAACAACGTTCGTACAAGAGCGTATACACATAAAGAAATATTACAGTATGATTCACTAATATCAATGAAAAATGATTTGGATTTTTGGAAGAATACTTGCTAAGTTAAATATGGTGTCTTTAGGGATTTAGCTCAGCACAATTTTTCTATATTTTCCGCTCAAATATACATATTATTGGGTGCATAAGTAGACTTGAAAATATTACTAACGATTTTCCTCTGGGTTAACACATGCCTCTCACAAATACACTCACATTTTTATCATATTGTCTTTGTGCTGACCTCTGTTCATCTTCCATTATGTATGAAAATACATACATATACCTCTATTTTTTTCAACACTGGTCATATTTCTGTAAAATTAAGTGTGCGTGGTGTGACCACAAAACAAAATTTTATGGCGCATAGCGACTCAAGGCTCAGTTTTTTTTATTTATTGAAATCCATTGAAATTTAGAATTTCTAATTGCCTCAGCGCTACTAGGGCATTAGAGAGACAAGCTGGCAAAGTTAAGAAATTGTAAAACACAATCAACAAAAATTATTTACTACATGCATAAGTCGCCGTAGTCTAGTAGGTAGTGTGTTGGCTTATTACACATAAAGTCAGGGTTCGAGCCGCAGGCCAGACATCAAAACAAAGTACAAAAAGTATTTCTTCGGCGACTTCCTCTCACCAGATATCTGGCAAAAACTCTGAGAGTAAATAAAATTGCCATGAAGAGTTTCTCAAAAATCTGTCGTTCGAAGTCGACTTTAAACTGTAGGACCCGCCACTCATGTATAAAATTAACGCACACAACATAAATGGTGTGAGAAACTAGGTCGTAATCCTGACTGAAGGGCCAATTATGTATGTATAAGTATATAAGAAAAATTAAAAAAATCTTTTAAATTAAAAGCATTTCAATACTTTGTAATAAATACAAAGGAAAGGAATAAATTTTGCTACAATCTTTTATATGTCGAGGTAAGTTATTATATTTCAGGCTACCAGCGTATTCAATTTTTTGCTTTGTGATGTCTAAGCGACATCTCACAGCACGAAGATTATGATTATGGCTATTACTAGTGTTGACAACAGTCTGGTTTCTTGAAAAGCATATCGTATGGTGACCAATTCCATGTAGAGCGTTATAAACATAAATTAAAGTTTTCATTTTATAAACAGATGTCACGTATAAATGTAAAAATATTCTATTTTTTACAGATTCTTACGTTCCGGGGCTTTAAGCCCCAGTTATTCTACCGCAACGGAATGTAACCGCAACTGTAAGAAACAGCTGATCGTTTTTTTATGTATAAAGCAATACGAATGGTTATAGAAATGTAATGTAACGTAACCGGAACGTAAGAATCTGTAAAACATACGATTTTCTTACATTTTTAAGTGACATCTGTTTAGCAGTGTTAACAACATGCCAATATTAAAAACCACCAAAACTGAAAATTGAATTATAAACAGAATTTACATTTTGTACGTATTTTATGTTTGCCTGTATGTGGAATTCTTTTTAAATAAAACTTCACATATTTCAAAAATGCAAATTAAAATTTATTTCAATATTAACTTTAACAATTTAAAATAAAAATAAACACTATTTTATTGTTACATTATGTAAATATTGTTTATTTTTATTTTATATTAGAAATATATAGTTATCGACTTTTAATTAATTAAAGCGTTCGAAAAGCATTTCAGTTTTATTAGAGAAGATAACTACATTTTAACGTTCGTACAAATTTGGTTTCCGAAATGCCTGAACTGTTTCTGTATAATGAGCTATTTCACTTTCTTGTCTATTGATATGGAAAATACAATCAAAAGCACTCACTTTTGTGTTTGTGTTTTCCTCAACAAACAAACACAAACTAAATTGAGTGCTTTTGTTTGAGTGGAAGTGAAATTCTTCGGCTTAAAGAAACAGTACATAAAACTTTTAACAAGTAGCTTCAAATAAATATAAAATCGTTGAAATGAACCTAAAAACTCTATAGTGATAACACTGGTTAACATCTGAATTAAAGGAAAACAAAAAACGCCATATTGAAAGTGATAAAGAGTGAAAACGAAGTTTTTAAATATTGGAATTAATTTTAAATATGTTTAACAATAAATAATAAAATAAAAACTCAAACCCAAAAACATGTCTTCTGTATCCATTTTGTCTTTTAAGTTTCTAATTTTCAGTTCTTTATTTATTTTTGTTTTATTTCTTTTATTGCTTTGTTTACCTAAAAACATGATACGTTTTTACGTTCTCTACAATTGCTCTTACATTTTTACGTTCAGTACACAAAAACTTTGTTTTACTCCTTTTATCACTATCACATTCACTGCTAAACGGATGTCACGTAAAAATATAAGAAAATTCTATTTTTTACAGATTCTTGTTCCGGTTACATTACATTACATTTCTATAATCATTTGTATTACTTCATACATAACAAAAACGATCAGCTGTTTCTTACTGTTGCGGTTACATTCGGTTAATGTAGATTACCTGAGCCTTCATGCTTAGCACAGCAACACTTCAAAATTGAACCTTTAAACTGCATTGTATTGTTGTAGTGAACAGCGTTGCCAACTTTGACGATTTATCGTCATTTTGACGATTTTCAATTTATTAAAATGACGATTTCTCGTTTTTCCCGCGAACAAAAATGACGATTTTTTAAAAGCAAAACATATGGTAACCTTTTTTCCTAAAATTCTAATTTTGTAAGTCCCCTTTTGCAATGTAGAACATGTATGCTATTTTTTTGTGTGAAAAGGAAAGAGAAAATTATATTTTATACAGTTTTTTCCATAACATAGTAACCTGTAAAATTTTGTCAGTTAAAAAAAAACACATTGGATAAGTCCTAACATACTTACTACAAGTTTACTTGAAAGAAAAAACACACTTACATATAATTGAAAAATGGATAAATTTGTTATTAGAAGTGGTAAGTTTTTGTTCATTTAATGTAAACTAATATATTAAGTTAATATACATATTTACAGAACCAACAATCGAAAATGAAGAAGAGCCCGTATGTCAAGAAAAAAGAATCACAAAATAAAAGATGCATGGCTCGAAGACCCAAAAGTAAATTCATGGGCAGTTAAATCGTGGAATTCAAATGTATGCCGATGATGTCCAACTCTACGTTAGCTGTTTTAGAACTGACATCGACAATTGTATATTGAGACTGAACCAAGACCTTGACAGTATATTTAAATGGGCCACTGCGAATGGTCTTTGCTTGAACGCTAATAAGTCTAAAGCTATCATAATTGGAAAAATTGGCATTTTGCCGAACTTACTGCCACCATTAGTCGTTGGGGACTCGCCCATAGAATTGGTACAATATGCCAAAAACTTGGGTATTACTTTTAATAGTCAACTCTCCTGGACTGACCATGTTAATATGATTTGTGGGAAGACATATGCTATGCTCAGGAATCTTTGCAGGACTCAGTCCTTTACGCCTGTTAATATACGTATGATTCCAACCCTCTTATATGGATGTGAGCTTTTTGCGGATTTTGACTCTGTCAACAGGAATAAACTTAACGTGACGTATAATAACATTACAAGATATATTTTTGGACGCACTAGATATAGTAGTATATCGTTTTTTGCCTACAAAATCTACGACATGACACTGGAAAACCTCTTAAAATATCGTATGCTAATTTTTCTACACAAGATAGTTTATTCAGGGGAACCGAATTATCTATTTACTAGACTAAAATTTTCCAAAATCAACAAGGGCTATAGGATAAATACCGTAAGGTTCCAGAAACGGTGTCTGAAAGGCACTTTTATGTTAAAGCAATTCGTTCATGGAACCAACTTCCGCCAGAAATTCAATTGAAAAGCAATGTAATGCAATTTAAAACTGCAATTTTTACACACTTTTCTGGTCTTTAAGGTTTACCATTTAATTCAATCCAATTTAAGGCTAACTTAAATTTAATTAATATAATTTTTTTAGTATATATAACTATTACTTTAATTATAACAATATATAAATAGTACTATTAAATAAGATTAAATGCCTGTTGTCCTGAAGTTAATCAATAAATAAATAAATAATAATAAAAAAGATTCGAACCTTTATAGCAAGGTTTGAAATCCATATTGAAAACATCATCTGGATGGTCAGATATAAGTCGACATATGGAAACTCAAAAGCATTCGGAGGCAGCAAATTTTATTTTGCAAAACCAGCCAACAATTTCATCATTTTTCAAAACGGATCCTTCAAAAGGAATAGAAATAAAACTATCTTTATTTCTACCATGGATCATTTGTCAAAGTTGGTAAAAAAAACTCTTACAGATTCCGATTACGCAAAAAACATATCGATTGGAAGAACAAAAGCTATAGCCATTATAAAAAATGTTGTCGGTAAAACCCAGCTCCAAACAATATGTGAAATGATGAATACCAATGCTTTTTCGTTATGTATAGATGAATCTACTGATATCAGTAACAAAAAACTGATGTGTTTGGTATAAAGAGTTTGTCTAGATTTTAAAATATATGATTTCTTCTTTGGTTTGATTGAAGCCTATAAATGTGATGCAGCTTCTTTATTTACAGCAATAAAAAATATTTTTTGGATAACAAGATTGACTATCAAAAACACATGATAGGCTTTGTCGCAGATGGGGCTCCCAATATGACAGGAAAACACAATTCCGTGGCAAGCCATTTGAAAAAAGAAATACCTAATTTGTTTATTTTAAAATGCGTGTGCCATTCTTTAGCACTGTGGTCATCATATGCCATCATCAGTGGAAACTTTGATTCGTAATATATATATGTAATTACATTTCAAACAGCCCTAAAAGTAATAATCAATTTCAACAAATTCAATCTTTATTGGAATTCAAACCGCAAAAACTTCTTCATCCTTCACAGACCAGGTGGCTTTCACTGGAATCAGTTGTTAACCGTTTACTTGAACTTTTCGAGCCACTAAATATTTATTTTGGATTCGCGGTCAATATTGATCTTATAGACACAGCCGAAGACATACTAAATAATTTGAATGGTATTAACCAGTTATATTTTTATTATTTAAAGTATTTTCTTCGTCTTATAAACAAACTTTTTAAAGTGAAAGTGTACAAATCCAAAATATATACAGTGAGTTGTCCAGATTGTTAGAAACCGTCTTATCAAATTTTGTGAAAGAAGGATTAAACTCCATTGAACCAAGCGTAGCTTTAAACAAAAAAAAAATGATTCAATTTTACAATTGGCCCAAGGTTTTCAAAATTTATGAAATGGTAAAGATTATTAAATGGTAAAAAATAAAAAAGGTATCAAGATCTTGATAATGAAGTTCGAGAATTACATAATATGAAATTGACCGAACTCGAAACATTGGCCTTTTAGAAAAAGGTTTCTAATTTAAACAGAGTCAATAACGCAAAGGCCTTCCCAATTTTAATACAACTTGTTTCGAGTATAATGGCACTACCACATTCGTCGACCAACGTTGAAAGAATTTTTTATATTGTAAATTTAAATAAAACAAAAACCAGAAATGCTTTGGATTCTTCAACATTACAAGGAATATTGTTTTCAAAAGATAATCTTAAGTTCAATAATTTTCAGTGTTTTAATATAGCAATTAAAAATGACTTATTAAAAAATGTCACACAGAAATGTACCAGAGTAAAGTCACATAATACCAAAATTAAATTAATTATTTTTTATTAAATAATAACTTTATTTACATGTAACTAAAATAAAAATATTTAAAAAGTTAATAAATTTTTTTTGGTAATTTTGTCTTGACGATTTTAATTTTTAAATTGACGATTTCTCAAAAAAAAAAGTTGGCAGCACTGGTTGTGAAGAATAAAATAACATATGTTTTATGCAATGCAGGTAGCGAAAATCAAAAGTATTTTGATATTCTTTAAACTCTTCTCAGTCTGCACGTGTGAGTACAGTTTTATCAGCACATTAACAAAAAACCATTTTGCATTTATTTTTAAAAATGTAAAACTTGAAACCAGTTTACGAAGCGCACCCGAACTAGATGGACGTGTTTTTTTTTACTCTGCACGCCCCAGATTAAAAAGTATTAAAACTAAAAGAAAAGAGGCCTTCCAAGTTCTAAAACTAATTTATTAAAATCGATAGCGTGGAGCCTCCTCGGATTCGAAAAAAAAATTTAAAGTGATTAAAATCAAAAAGTAAAACAATCTTATAAAAAAATGTATAAAAAAGAAATACGCAAACTTAAACTAAATCAACTGAATAAAAATAAAATACCAGTTTGAAAATAAAATGTAAAAAAAGAAAATTTAAAATAAGCATTGCAACGAAATAAACAACAATACGAAAAATTCGAAAACCACAAAAAAAGTACAAACGATTAGAATGCAAAATAACTACAATCAAAGGGTATACAATATAGCTTAAGTCGAAATCTCGTGTTTAGAGATATTTAGTGGTTTGTACAAAATAAATTGTGTTTGTAAAATATAAATGCGTATAGTTTTATTAATAATGACATTTAATACATGAAATTTAGCTGAGTGATAGATCTTGAAGAAGAGAAAAGGAATATGTAATAAAATGAAAAAAAAATGCATGTTATAAAAGGTTTAAAATACTTTTTCTTTACATTTCCTGATGCTGGGGGTAAGATCAGAGAAAATTTGGGCTTTACTCTCAGAAAAATAATTTCATTACTCTGCTTTACCCCAGTCTGCAATTGGATTGTTTTTTTTTTTTTTTTGCCACCAAAATTGTTTGACGACGATAAACTGATTCATCAATTTAGTGCTTCAAAAGGGACTAAAAAAAGATTCATTTAAAGAACAAAAAAACTGGGAAAATGTACTGAATCAGATTAAACATGTTGCGACTCCTTTTGTAAAAATTCACATCATATTTTTCTCTGTCATTACTTAAGCCGAAAGTTCATACCATTGAAGCCTTTCGTACTCCTTAGTAGCACAATACAATGTAATTTTTGTGTAAAACTATTAATAAATAATAAAAACACTTAATAACAATAACAAGAGAAATTAAAAAATATTGGCAACTTTCAGCAAGAAAATTTTTTTATGGGCAGTATGTCTCATTTTGTTCTTGTAATATTTAGCTTCTTATTTACCTCTTGCACAAGAAACTATATTCATTGTGACCGAAAATCACACACATTTCGATTAATAGTTAAATATTTAAGAATCTTTAAACTTTTCATTGAGAAATTAAAAAATATTCCAAATTTTCCCTTTTTAACACAAAATAAATGTTTATTTACATTTTGTTTTTTTTTACTTTAACCTGTATATCTGTTGCTTCTAACACATTTGATTCGCAAACCATTATAACATTTTTTTCTCCTCTAAATTGGCCTATGCTTTTATGTTATGAAGGTTTTTCATCTGTCAAAAGTTTCGTATATGTATGCCTGTGGTATGGACTTTCGGCTTAAATAATGAAATAGAACTACTTTGTTCATATAGGGGTTGTTTTTTTGTTTGTGATTTTTGTTGTAACGAAAACTCTATACGACTATGATTTTTGTATTTTAGTTTTTTACTTTTCATTGCAGAAAGCAATCAATTGCTATTGTGATCGCAAAGAATTAACATTGTGCCAAGTGTTTTGAACAGAAAAGAATTATAAGAAAGAAAAAAGAAGCAATTTACTCTGAAACCATGTATAGAAAAATAAAAAAGGAAAAACTAAAAGAAAGACAAATTTATTTAGAAAAAACTATAATTTTTAATCAAAACGGAAATTTGTTAATGTGGAAAGAAAACGAAAACTAACTAAATACTGGACAAAGGAATTAAATACAAATGACAATAAAGTGTGACCCGAGTGTTTCAAGGAAAGGTAAACAAACCTATGTCGGTAATATTTGTTTTGCTTAGCACAGCAACACATTAAAATTGTGCCTTCAAACTACATTGTATTGTTGTTTGAAGGAGAAAAGAACATATGATATATGCAACACAGGGAGTGAAAATGATAGGTATTTTGATATTCTTCAAACTCTTCTCAGGCTATATGTATGAATACAGTTTACCAACACATTGACAAAAACGACGAGTTTGATACGTGGCAATTTAAGAAAGAGAAAAATATAGAGTAAGCAAAACATAAATACACAGAAAGTTCAGTAACATAAACACCAATACTGGGAAAACAAATCAAAGACGAAAACAAAAATCTGCAGAACGAAAACAATTTTTTAGTTAAATATGTTTAAAAAGAAAAGAAGTGCGATTTGGCAAAGGAACAGACATAAACAACAGTGATAATTTCAACTGCAATACTGGGAAAATAAATCAAAGACGAGAACAAAAATTTTCAGAACGAAAAAAATTTTTTTGTTAAATATCTTTAAAAAGAAAAGAAGTACGATTTGACAAATGAAGAGAAATTGTTCGGTTGGAATGAAAGGAAGAAAAATAGAGTGATGAAGAAAATAAAATGTGCAATTTATTCAAGAATAAAAATATAAACAAACGGCCGTATTAAAAAAAGAACGAACATTTCCAAGAACATTTTGTAGGACTTTTTCAAAGCCTAACAGAATAAAGAACAGGCGTAAAATAAAAAAGTGTTATTAAGACAAAGAGAAAAAACTAAAAACAATAATAAACACCAGATCACCTACACAAAGTTTTTATTATTAAGCCTGACAAGAGTAAATGTTTGAAAAAAATATAGCTTTGAAAAGAAAAAATGAACTGTAAAAGTGTTATCAGAACGAAGGAGAGTAAAAAACCTGGATATTAAAAATAACTGACAAATATAAGAACTTTTATGAAAGTAAAACAAAAAGAAGCCATATCTGCAATAGAGACGAATCGAGCAACCAGCGAGTGCCAGGTCTACGCCACTTATTTGGAATCACGTTCGAGTTTGTTAAAGAGGAGTAAGGGCAATTAATAAAACTATATTTTTATTTAAATTAAATTAAATATAGTCTATATAGTTCTATAATATAATATAATAATAAATAATAATTTATTATATAAGAAAAACATTATTGGAAATTTCATAATTATATTATTATAGTTACTAACAAATAGTATTTATGTTATTGGAAATTTCATAATTATATTATTATAGTTACTAACAAATAGTATTTATATAAAATTTCTAATATATATAGCAGGGCGAACTCAATAAGGTGATAGCAATAGTACAACAAACCAGTTCGCAGTGTTTTTTTTTTACAAAAACAACATGTATTTTCTGTTGTTTTTGAATGACCACTAATGTCAAATGAAATTCGCCGTAAGCCAGAAATGACGAAAGTTGTTATTTTGTGTCCCTATTTCTCTTTTGTTTCTTTTTGGTTTATAAAAAAAATTTAAAAGACAAATTAATTAATTTAATTCGGGCTGATTTGCGCTACCACTAAGGTGTCACGACCTTCAGAGGGATAATGGGAAGCATAAAAGCGGATTCTACAACAAAAGTTGTGCCAGAACATCCAGAATATTTAAATAAATTATAAATTGTGTAGAATACAGAAATAAAAGGAAATAAGAAATAAATAAACAAATGAATATATATACAGTGAGCAAAAAAATTTGTACACTTATTGTAAAAAACTAAATTAATCCATAGGATTTTGTTTAAGATGACTTTCCAGAAAATTCGGTCGCCATAGTCAAAAAATCAAAATTTTTTGCCTAAAAATGTGGGAATTTCTTAGTTTCGACAATTATTTTCTTGTTACGTAACCAATAGAGAAATGTTTATAATCAGAATATAGTTTTTAACCTTTTTTTAGTCTTAAAGACAATAAATTTCGAGGTTGTAAGTGTACAAGTTTTTTTTTTTGCTCACGGTACGAAAACAATATGTTTGACATTCATGCGTACTGAAAAAAGCACTCACATGGCCTAATAACACCACCTTATATGAATTCGCCTTGATATATTGTAACCAGCAAAAAAAAATTCATTACATATCATAATAATTATTAATAATTTTTTCTTCTGATCTTGCTTTGTTTTTTTTTTTCATATGAATCGGCTTATTTTAATATTACATGGACATGTATCACAGATATAATAATAATAATATAATAACGTCAGTCGTAGTATACAATGGCAATATGAAAGTTAAAAGCTTAGGAAAGAAAAGTGTGCTTAATTTTTTTTATTGTTTTCTGCTTTTTAAGGAATTAAATTTTGAGTGTGAAATCTGCGATTTTCTGGAAATGAAATTTAAAGATAGCTTTGATATTGTAAACAATATTTTGAGTAAATTGAATGCAATTACATATTTTCGTAACTGACAGTGAAATACTGATCATGAACTTTTTTTTGTTTATTTTTATACAGGGAAGAGGAAATATAACATTGCTAATATGAGTCAATACCTCACGGCATAAATTCTATTACTCAGACATAATGAATGAATAGTTTATGATATTTCTTTCACTTATAAAATGAAATATAATATATACACCACCACAGATACACCAAATTATACGAAATTGTACAGACATCCAGAGTGTAATGTTTGTGTGTAAATTTGTCCTATAGAATTCTAGTTTATCTGAAAAGCCTAGGAATTGTAGAAGGCTATATATCATGGCAAAGCCAATTGTCGAAGTTGATGAGAAATAAACAGGTTCGAAGTCTGATTAGTTTCTGATGTGTATTTACAAAAATTTATAAGATGTTTTGTACTTATTGAATTGCATTTGATTGTAGCATTATTTCTGCGGCTATTTGAATTGCTTCAGTTAAACTCTTAGGTCTAGCAGACAATACTGTGAATCGTTCATTTGAATAATAGTTTTTCTGTTTTGTGAACCTAACTCTGTAATCTGTAATTCATTTAGGCTGGCTATGAGTGATTCAATTTTGTTGGTGTTGTTCTTTAAAATTATTATTTATTTAAACTCAAAACGATGTGTATACTTCAAAGGCTAACAAAGGAATGAAATAAAAAATGATACGCATAAACTTATATAGAAAAATAGAACAAAGGGAATAAATAGATACATTTATAGATACATTCATGTTGTAAGGTTGCCATACCATTCAACACGCCCCCTCAACGTGGATGTGTCTTCACATTAAAATACTTCATATTCATTAACTTCATACAGTTATTGTGCTTAACTCTAGGTAAATTTTCGTTCAAATATCGGCTACCATTCTATCAGTCGGACAGTAATTCAAAATAATTTCTTTAGATTGTGATAAACGGGATCAGAAGCTAACTTTTGTGCACCTTGACTGTCGATGTATAAAACTGCTGGTTTGCCATTCGAGTAGTACAATTCTCCCAGTAAACGCCGCAAATTCACCGTCTCCTTCGCAGCCTCTGATCCGGCCATATACTCCGCCTCCGTGCTGCTTAGTGCAATTGAATTTTGCTTTCGAGACTCCCATGACACCAGACAACTACCAACAAAGAATAAAAATCCCGTATAAGATTTTATGTCTGTGGCATTACCAGCCCAGTCAGCATCTACGTAGCCTCTTATCAAAGGATCTCCGGAAGCCTTGAAATTTATTTTGTGGTCTACCGTAACAGCTAAATATCTAAGCACATGTTTGAACGCCTGCAAGTGCTGCCGGTGTGGATCAGAATTTCGTTGGGCTAATTTGGTAATTGAATGAAGAATATCTGGCCGTATTGTTATTGCCAGATACATCAACTCACCTATCATAGATTGATAAAGCTGTTGATCACCCTTATCACAGTTTTCAGTGCAATGCGGCTGGTATCCTGCATCCAGTGGTACTAAAGTGTTTTTTCTTTCACTCATTCCATACTTTTTCAGTAAATTGACTATGCCTATGACCGAAACTTATTGGTCCTGTTTCACCACACCGGTCTATTTCGATACCTAAAAAATGATGTAATGGCCCTTTATCAGTCACATCAAATTCGCTGCATATTTGTTGCTTTATTTCTAAAACGATTTTCTTATCCGCACAGCCAATTATTATGTCATCCACATATACAGCAATCAACACTAAACATTCACCAATTGTCTTCTTGTATAGGCAGGGGTCAGCTTCAGTTGGTATAAAGTTAATTTTTCTCAAAACTCTATCTAGTTTATTGTTCCACTCTCTTCCTGACTGCTTCAATCCGTAAATTGACTGGTTAAGCCGCAAAACTTTGTTGGGATTTTCCTTTGCTTCAAAATATTGTGGTTGCTTTATGTAGATTACCTCGTGTAAATCGCCATTCATGTGGTGCAGGTACTCGACTGCCAATGCCAATAAAACTCTTAACGTCGAATATCTAATAACGGGTGAAAAGGTCTCCATATAATCAATTCCATACCGTTGGCTGCACCCTTTTGCCACTAATCGTGCCTTGTGACGTTCAACATTACCTCATCTATCCCTTTTTAAAGCAAACACCCATTTGCAGGGTATAGCTTTATGGCCTTCAGGCAAATTTGTTAATCTCCAGGTATTGTTTTTCTGAATAGATGAGTATTCTGCTTTCATCGCTTCCAACCAAAGTTTTCTTTCATTACCTGATATTGCCTCTTCTGCAGTTTTAGGTATTTTCATTTCTACTATTCAACCATGGTATTGCTTACGTGGCCTTCCAGGTTTACCAGCCCTTATAATTTTTGGCCTGTCTCTTCTAGTTAATTTTGGCTTATGTTCATGATCATCATCACATGGGCTGTCTTAATGGGCAGTGTCACACACGTCTTCTCGATTTTCTTCGGCTAATAAGTTTTCTCTCGTTTCTTCTCCAACTTTTTCTCAAATTTCTTCTTCAATGTCTTCTCTTGTTTCTTCTTCAATGTCTTCACCCTTACAAAGTTCTATATGTTGATCTTGCTGTAGTTTTGTTACATTGCTGACGTCATTACCATTCTTAGCATGCATGGTTAAATAATCGTTCGCATTACATGATTCTTGTGTATCTTCTCTGTTGTTTTTATTGTTGTCGAAAATTTCTTCGTTGAATAAAACACCGCGCCTTTCAACTATGCGTTGCGTTCTCTTGTCAAATAATCTATATGCTTTCGCCACTGTTGAGTATCCTTACTTACTTACTTACTTAATTGGCCATAACAACCCGTTTATCGGATTTCGGCCTGCCGCAACACATCCTTCCAGGCGCCTCTGCTTCGTGCGCGCCTACGCCAGTTAGTCACACCAATCGATGACAGGGCTTCCTCGATTTGGTCCTTCCAACGGATGCAAGGTCGTCCTCTTAGCCGACTTCCGCAGATTCCCGCATCAAATACCCGTCTTGCCGGCGCATCCTCCTCCATTCGAACGACATGGCCGAGCCAGCGCAGCCGCTGGATATTAATACGCTGTACAACGTCCATGTCGTTGAGGAGCTCATACAGCTCACTGTTGTATCGGATACGGAAATCATCGCCAACTCGCACTGGACCGAAGATCTTGCGCAGTACTTTTCTCTCGAACACTCTCAAGGCCGCTGCATCTGTACTTAATAGGGTCCATGCCTCTGCGCCATAAAGAAGCACGGGTAGGATGAGTGTCTTGTAGAGTGTTAGTTAGTAGAGAGAGATCTCTGCTACTCAATTGCCTATTGCGACCATAGTAGCACCTGTTGGCAAGAGTGATCCTGCGCTTGATCTCCAGACTGACATCATTTCTGGTGGTAACGGCGGAGCCAAGATAGATGAATTCCTTGACCGTAGCAAAAGTATAGTTATCGGCCGTAATCTGAGAATCAATACGCCGCGCTTCTCGACTCGTCGATAACATATACTTTGTTTTGCCCTCATTTACTGCCAAACCCATCTTGGTAGACTCGCGTTCAATAGCACTAAAGGCAGCAGTAACATCTCGCTTCGTACGCCCTATGATGTCAATGTCGTCAGCGTACGCAAGCAACTGGACACTTTTTTGAAAAATAGTGCCACTGCGATGCACTCCTGCCTTTCGCAGAACACTCTCCATGATGAAGTTGAAGAGGTCGCATGATAAGGGGTCGCCTTGTCTGAAACCTCGCACGGTATCAAAAGGCTCGGAGAGGTCCATTCCTACCTTGACGGAGCTACAGGAATTGCTCAACGTCATTCTGCAAAGCCTTATCAGCTTCGCAGGTATACCGAGCTCAGACATTGCGGCAAAAACACGATCCCTTATGGGGCTATCAAAGCCAGCCTTATAGTCGACAAAAAGATGGTGTGTGTCGACTTGTTTCTCGTGGGTCTTTTCCAGGATTTGGCGTAGTGTGAAGATCTGGTCGATGGTGGACTTGCCAGGTCTGAAGCCGCACTGATAAGGTCCAATCAGTGTTTTGACGAGTGGCTTCAGTCGTTCACACAATACGCCTGTAAGAACCTTATATGCGATAGGGAGAAGGCTTATACCCCTATAGTTGGCGCATATAGTAGGGTCTCCCTTTTTCAGGACAGGACAGAGGACACTGAGGTTCCAATCGTTGGGCATACTTTCCTCTAGCCATATTTTGTAAATAAGCTGGTGCATGCGCCCTACCAACTCATTACATCCGGTCTTAAACAATTCAGTGGGGAGGCCATCAGGACCTGCCGCTTTATTGTTTTTAAGGCGCGTAATCGCGACTTTGACCTCTTCATGGCTAGGCGGCGGAAACTCCACGCCGTCATCATCGATCGGGTTCGGAACATCATCTCTAAAGGCGGTATTGGTGTCGTCATCGCCTTGTAGCAGAGTAGAGAAGTGTTTCCTCCATAACCTCAGTACTCCCTGCGGATCTGTTACTAAGTTTCCATTTTCGTCCTTGCAGGAAGACGCTCCGGGTTTATAACCCTCGATTAGATGCTTAACCTTTTGATAGAATTTTCGAGCGTCATTCCTACATCTATACATCTCGACTTCCTCACGCTCACGCCTTTCCTGCTCCCTCTTCTTGCGTCTGAAAAGGCGTCTCTCATCCCTTCTCTTCTCTCTATAGTTCTCGACAATGGCTCGCGTAGCGGCAGACTGCAACGTTTTCTTGTATGCGGCGTTTTTCGCTGCAGTTGCCTCGCGACACTCCTCATCGTACCATTGATTTCGTTGGGGTGGGCGTTCGAAACCAAGGACTGTTTCCGCAGTAGTGCGCAAGGAGTGGGAGATGTTGGCCCACAGTCCGCCAATGTCGTTGAGATTAGATGGGGAACGACGGAGCTTATCCGAGAGTTGAGCGGAGAACGCCTCAGCTGTCCTTTGTGATCGCAGCTTCTTAACGTCCAGCTTTCGCAATGCACTAGAGTGCGCAGACCTCGAAGCGCTAATGCGCAATCGAAACTTGGCTGCGACAAGGTAGTGGTCCGAGTCGATGTTTAGACCTCTGAATGTGCGCACATCTAGTACAGTGGATACGTGCCTTCCGTCTATCACAATATGATCGATCTGGTTAGATGTTGACCGATCAGGGGACATCCATGTGCCCTTGTGAATGTCGAGATGTTGAAACTTAGTGCTACATACTACCATGTTACGCGCCGCGGCGAAATCGATCAGCCTCATACCATTGGAGGTAGTGTTTGCGTGGAGGCTGAACTGTCCGACAGTGGGGCCAAAGATACCTTCCCGCCCGACCTTTGCATTAAAATCCCCGAGTACGATTTTGGCGTCATGGGCCGGGCACTTATCGTATACGTCCTCGAGTTTAGCATAGAAGGCATCCTTAACCACATCGTCCTTTTCTTCCGTCGGGGCGTGAGCACATTAGGCTATTCTTTCGTTCACAGGTGTGAACCCAGAAACAAGGTGACGAAGTCTCTTATTAACCACAAATCCGCATCCAAATTCGTGCTTGTTTTCATGGCAGCTGTAGTATACATCGCAAGATGCAAGCCTTTTGCATCCTTGTCCTGTCCATCGCATTTCCTGAATGGCAGTGATGTCAGTCCTACATTTAATGAGGGCATCCGCCAGCTGAGCGGAAGCGCCTACCCTGTAAAGGGTGCGGACGTTCCATGTGCCAATACGTAAATCATAGTCCTTTATACGTTTGCCGTGGTCTTCAAATTTAGGATTTCATAGGATTCTGTCTAGGTTTTCATTGGATATTTGTTTTTACGTGGTGGGTTCCAAGCCCTACGCACAACCCAAATCTAACGTCCAGGGGATTGGACATTCGCTGCACGCATTAGTTAACATCTAGCGGGTGCTAGAATGCCATCCAGGAGGGGCCACGAGGAGGCTGCGTGTCAACTTGAATACAGCAAGACAAGGATCGTCCTGGTGGTCGCCACGTTGACCACAATCAGAAACTTTACCTTGTTTGCATACATCCCTCCCTCCTGTTGAGTATCCAACCATCATTAATTGTTTGCCTTTCCGTTCGAACTTTGACTTCTCTGTTTTATCCAATGCAACCGCATATGAACCAAATGTACGCATGTGTTTAACTGTTGGTTGTCTGCCATACCATATCTCATATGGAGTTTTAAAATCATTTGCTTTTGTTGTAGAAATGCTTCAAACTCTTTGTTGACATACTCTTTGTAGTTATCTGTGCGTAATGTAACAATTTTGCATCCAGTCTCATTTTCTACCTGCCGCTTAAATTGTTTAAATTTCTCAATCGCTTCATTGTTTGCCTTTATAAAATAAACATATATTCGCCTCGACTTATCATCAATGAAGGTTGTTTGGAGGGTTAATTCGTATGACTCAATTCAAACACATAAATTTGAACTGTACTAACTTTGATTTTGAGTTTTTACTTTCAAGCACTTGGAACTTGAACGTAATGGCATGCAATAATTAAAACAATTGAGTTTTTACTACTGCCCGAAAATTTAAATTTTATTGAGCTTTTATACTAAATCTATAATAACAATAATTCTGAGTCAATTCAAATTTAATTTTCTTGTACCTGATGTTGCATTTCTTACGTAACTACTGTTTTGTGAAATTAATAAGTTCATTGGCTGTGTGACCAAGAACAACAAAAAAAAAATGCAAAGAAATGAATACAAACAAACAAAAAATAGTTTTACTGCCAAATGAAACTTAATTCCAAATTTTGTCAACATAAAAAATTAAATAAAATGTATTTATAAATTTACACTGTAATAAAATAATTTTCGTCAACTTAAAATATGCAATAAAATAAAATGAAATAAAATAAGATAAACTAAAATAAAATAAAATATATTTATCGGCTTTAACAAAAGTTATTTATGCTCAATTAATAAGTTGCCAATTCAAACAAATAAATCTGAACTGTTTTATTAATTGTTGATTTTTATCCCTCAAACACTTGTAACTTGAAGGTAAAGTCGCACAATAATAAAAGACAATATTTTTATTACTGAACCACATTTTAATTTTTTATTTAACTATTTATACTACTTAAAATTAACAATAATGCTAAAACAACAAAAATAATTTTAATGTAATATAATATTCTTATTGCTAAAAATTCATTAAATTAACCAATCAAAACGTTTTTAAATAAAATTAATTTTATTGGAATTTGATATATAAGCTGATACTAATAATAACATCGGTATTCCCCATGTGTAGACCATTATACTAATTATAATAGTGGTATTCACTTTAAGTACAAACATTCTCCCCCACGTTGAACGGATGTTCAATCAAATGAGGATGTGTGGTTAAGCTGAATAAGCCGTTGTGCTGGACTAAATATCTAGAATGAATTGACGTGGCATGGGTGTAGGAGTCCTGTTGTTGGTTTCTGGTCTAACTGATTGAAGTTCGATAGTTTCTTCAGCACTTTCAATAGCTACTGTTGGTCTTTGTTGTCTACTTTGACTTCTGCGTATTTTAGCAATCGCATGGTTGTGTAGTTGGTGGGACTTAAATTTGTTGGGTAATTCTATAATGTTTTCTTCCTTCAGTTTTTTGCAAATTTGAGAGCTTGTTCATATTCTTGGCATAATTTACTTGGCATATATTTTTTTCCAGATTTATTTGAGGTTGAGTTATTGTTGTGGATGGAGACTGTAATATTATTAAGCAACGATAACTCTGAGATTTTTTCAAGACTTGTATATGAGGATCTTATTGTGCTTGATATAGCTTGTCGTCCGTTCATAGTAATAGAGTCATGTTTGAGGATGCATTCTGGATCTAGCGTGAGCAGACCGGAGCTCTTCAAGGATTTCCCTATTGCAAACAGCGGTAGCTTTTCAGGATTGTAGACTCTCTTTGTCGAGTGGTATCCATTTTGCGTCAGTCTTCTCCAGAATACATGTTGGTGTTGTTTTATTGCTGTATAAATTAATTTCACACGTACAGGTATTTGCACCAAAATTGTAACCAATTTGAATATTGGAGCAAACAAAAACTCCTTTTCTATTATGTCACAGAAGCTGAACTTGGAACTGGTAAAAGGAATGTATTGTTTACGAGATGCGTTTATGCCCAGAAAAGTAGTACATGGTTTAATGGCTGCCATTGTATTATTCATCAGGTTAGGGACCGGAATCAAGTGAAATACATTGAATTTTTCATGTTCGACCAATGGTAGGGTTATTTTAAAGATGGCGTGTTGTTGCGTTAGTGTTCCCTTTACTCTCATAAGTTTAAATAATTGAAGCAAATTCGATTTTTCTGATACTGGAAGAATCAGCGATTACGGTGAATGGAGTATGATCTGTTTAACTTCAGTTTGTAATTGTTCTGGGGTAAGTAACCACGGACTGATTTTTCCATGACGCGTGTCCATAAGTGTGCTAAGGATTGCTGCCTGTATTTATTTAATACTATTTGCAATTAGAGTTAATTCAAGAACCGCGGAATTAAACAATTGGTTGAGTTGCAATTGTAATAATACGTTGTTAATGTCATGTATTTTCTCGGCATATATTTTGATTTCCTGCTCCAGTCGTTCAAATCTTGCTTTAGATGTTACTTGATTCTGACGTATAATATTTAATGTTGAATCAACAATTGATGTTTGATTTTTTAACAATTTAAGCAAATACGATTCATTTTCATTGACTTGTTTTATTATATCAGACATATGTTCAGCGTATTCTGAATCTAGGATGCCAAATAATGAATGAGCAACATTACCAACTATATTCAGTGCACCCCTTTTGCTTCGCAATAATTGGTTATCTAGTTGTAACTCATTTTCCATTTGTTTAAAGTGATCAATCGTACTGAGGCATGATGGTGTTGTAGCATCTTACAGATGATTTGTATTGATCTCGTCCCATTGACAAGGATTGATGTTTCGGCCCAATAAGCAACTAGATCGTAGTATACGAACAGATTCCATTCGGTAGTTAAAATAGCGGCTGTTCCAATTTGTTCGAAATGGGTAGTAAGGCGAGTCGATGAATTGGACGTTTAAATGTTCCTGATGCGGTTTTTACTTCTGCGACTCTTGCTGCACCGTCATCACCAGTATTGACTTGAGTAATTCTTCCTAATTGCCATTTCATAATAGGTATGTTATCTTCTTTTATAATAACCATGTCTCCAACCTTAATATTAGCAAATTGTCTCTGCCATTTGCTACGTTGTTGTAGTTCATTTTAGTATTCTGTAGACCATCTGTCCCAAAATTCCTTTTTGAGATGGGATACCAATTTCCAATGAGATAAAACTGATACTTTTGGTAGTTGTGCCTTGCTATCGACTTGCGAGGTAAGTGGCTCGCCAATAAGGAAATGGCCAGGAGTTAATGCTTCAAGGTTATTTGGATCATTTGTTATTGGTGTTAGTGGCCAAGAGTTAAGTATCGCTTCAATTTCTACTACGATCGTTTCCAATTCTTCTTGGGTTAGAGATGCATTTGCGACATTCCGAAATAAAAGATGCTTCGCTGATTTTACGGCTGCCTCCCATAAACCTCCAAAATGTGGTGCTCTCGGTGGAATGAAATGAAAATGTATTCCTTCTGAACTAGAAGAGGAAATAATTGATGATTGAGCTTTAGAAGAGTAAATGTTATCATCTAGTTCTGTTAACTGATTTTTTGCTCCAAATAAATTCGTAGCGTTGTCAGAATAGATGTTTTTGCATCGGCCTCGTCGGCCAATAAATCGTTTCAAAGCGCCAATAAAAACGTCTGTTGGCACGTCTGAAACCAGTTCAAGATGAACTGCCTTCGTAGAGAAGCAGCAGAATACCGCAATATATGCCTTTGTTGGTCGTTTGCCTTTAATCCTATAGTGAATCTAGAACGGTCCACAATAATCTACACCAGTGTTGATAAAAGGTCGTGCTGGGGTAACCCGAGTCTGTGGGAGATTTCCCATAATTTGTTGACATAGTTGTGGTCGAGCCCTTGTACATCCTACGCATTTCTGCACTGTTTCTCGCGTCATTATTTTACCTTTTATTGGCCAAAATCGTTGTCTGATTGTGTTCAAAAGTGCTTGTGGTCCACAAAGACTATTTTCTTCGTGAATCATGATGAATAAGAGTTTTACGATGGGATCATTATATGGAATCAGCATTAGATGTTTAGCATCGTACGATAGCAATGACGCTTCCAATCGTCCTCCCACCCGTAGTATGTCTGAACCATCTATAAATGGACAAAGACTTATGATAGAGCTTTTTTAGCGACTTCTTTGTTCTTTTGAAGTTGATTTATTTCTGAAGAAAAGTCGGACCTTTGAATGCTTTTTATGATTAAGAATAGTGCATAGTCCAGGTCAGTCGGAATTAATGCCTTACATATTGGACGTTCTTCCTTTTTATTCTTGTGTTTCTGATGAATCTAAGCATGTATCCTAGTGTCCTTTGAAGAGTTCTGAATGAGTTTTTATGCGGAATCTTGTAAACAAAATCGTCATTGCAGCAACTGGCTGCTGTAATAATGGTTGTCTTCTTTCTCTCTGTCATTTGGAATAAGTCGATGCGAAAATTCAGGTGGCCAATTTTGTTCTTTTTCGTGCAAAAACAACGGCCCATGGAACCATAAACTGCATTCGGCGAGTTTTGTTGCCGATAGTCCTCTGGAGAGTATATCAGCTGGATTTTCCTTGGAACCGACATGGCGCCATTGTTTGGACAATGTTAATGATTGTATTTTGGAAACTCGATTAGCTACAAATGTGTGGTACAATGAGGATTGAGCGTTTATCCAAGATAGCACTATTTCGGAATCTGTCCATAAAAACATAGGTAAATTTCTAATCTGAAGATCAGTTTCAATTCTGTGTCCAAGTTGAGCAGCCATGACTGCCGCACATAACTCTAGACGTGGTAGGGTCTGTTGTTTTAATGGAGCGACCCGTGTCTTGGCACAGAGTAATTGTGCAACAACTATTCTGTCTTTAAGAGTTGCTCGTATATAGGCAACTGCACCGTAAGCTTTTACGGAAGCATCTGAGAATATGTGTAATTGTTTATTTGCTGGAAGATTCCCATTAAAGATGTGTCGAGGAATTTTGAAATTGTTTAAGCTGTTTAAGTCATTTCTGAATTTAGTCCAATTTTCGTGAAGATCTTTAGGTAATGGTTCATCCCAGTTTAGTTTTAGCTGCCATAATTTTTGAATGAAAATCTTTGCTTGACAACATCGGGTGCTAGTAGCCCGAGAGGATCAAATAATTTAGCCAGAACTGAGGTTGCTGTAAGTTTTGAAACCGTATGAAAATTATTAGCTTTGACCTTAATGCAAAATTGGTCTCTTGTAGGTAACCACAGTAATCTTAAAGTTTTTACTATGTTGTGTTTGTTTCCGGGGGTTGCAGGGTAAATTAAACAAAATATTTTAATTTAAGTCGAAAGAGAAAAAATAACAAATGTATTAGAAAAATACACAATAATTAATCAACTAATTAATTAGACGTACCTTCGTGTTTGGGGGTTGATCGAGAATAACAAATCAATCTTTTTTATTTTCTCCTCTTTTCATTTTTATAATTCACATAAGCGTATTTACACAATTAACTTATATTTAGAGTGACCAGCGTAAACATCCCGTCCCCTTGCAACACTGCAACAAGGGAGAACAGGAAGCTGGTGAGCAAAGTATTTACAATTAAAAAAAAAATTCATTTACAATTCATTAATCCATGTGAGTTATTAGGTAAGAGAATACATAATATCAAAAAATAATAACAATAAATGACAAAGGGAAAATAGAGATTATTTGCTGACGACATTAATTACAACCGTCGCCCCTGCAGTGTTTGGGGTCGAACCACATTGTGATCCTTCTTGTGGCTTCGAGAACGGCAGGAACATTCAGGAGCTTGGCTGCGGGTTGCGCTCCTATTGTTGCGTTTGATGACCTTAGTCCCTTTGTAGTTGTTGTTGTGTGATTATTAGGGTTTATTGATGTGACTAGGCCGAATATGCAGCATAGTGTGATCGCGTCCCAGACACTCCATGCATCGCTCCCTACTTCTACAGTTCCTTAAAAAGTGCGATTGGGCCAAGCAATTTATGCAATACTTATATTTCCTGACGACACCCAATCGCTTATAAAGTTTTAAGCCGCGGAATTCCGGGCCCTTTGCAGCGTGTGATTTCCTTTGCACAATCGGCATTTGGAGGTGGAACCGGCAATTACTTTGTCCAGACTTCTATTTTCTGGACGTTCGACGGTGAGTCTTCGGGGTGCAACTTCGGACATCTGTAAATAACGGACAAAACAGACATAGAAAAGGGAGAACGAATTAGTTTTGATTCGGGTTAGGAAGTAGTACGAGCTTCACAATAGGCCGCGTTAGAACGCCATTGGCAGTTCGAACATCAGCCACTCGTACTCTAGAATCGGAGCCGATGTACACGCGAGAGATACGACCGAGCTTCCATTCGTTTGGAGGTAAGTTATCATGCCGAATAACCACAGAATCGTCAATCGCAAAATCGCGTTGGGGACATTTCCATTTGTTGCGCTTATGGAGTCCAACCAGCGACACGCAAACAAATGGTGAAGAACCCTTAATTTCCGCCACCTATTAACGTAGTTGAGAGATTCCATCGAGGAATCAGGTTCAGGGGGTGAGAGGATCGCACCTCCCACAAGGAAATGGCCTGGAGTCAAGGGGTTAATATCCGAGGGGTTATCCGTCATGGGACAAAGAGGACGAGAGTTCAAGCAAGCTTCTATTCTTGTCAGCATAGTAGCGAACTCCTCAAAAGTGAATTTTTGAGCATTTGATAGCTTCCGCAAATGGGTCTTGAAGCTTTTAACACCGGCCTCCCAGAGGGCGCTCATATGTGGAGCTCCAGGGGGAATGAAATGCCATTCAACCGATTGGAAAATGTTTTCCGACACAAGCTTATGCCTCAGCTCAGTAAGGAACTTAGCCTGGTCCTTCTTCATTATATTGGCGGCGCCAACGAAAGCGGATCCATTGTCCGAATAGATATGTGCGGGGCAACCTTGTCTAGAGGAAACACGGGTAAACGCTGCCAAAAAACAATCCGTCGATGTTTCATTGGTCGCTTCCAAATGAATTGCCTTCGTAGCAAAGCATACGAACACTAGCACATATCCTATAGTGATTCGGCAACCACGTCCAATATACGATTTAATTTCAAAAGGTCCAGCGAAATATAGACCAGTGTGGGTGAAAGGACGAGTTAACGTGGTTCTTTCCGGAGGTAGCGCAGCCATAATTTGTCGACTGAAATTCTTCCGATAGATCGTACAGATCTTGCAGTTATGAATGACGGTTCCAACCAGTCTTCTAAGTTTAGGGACCCAAAACTCTTGCCGATTGAGGCGCAGCATCAGGGACAATTCTGCATGTACTGAGCACCTATGAAAGTAGTCCAAATACAATCGGGTAAAAAGGCCAATGTAGGGGAGTAATTTGGGGAAGCGTTCATCGTATGTCAAAGTCGGTGACCGAGAGTCTTCCATTGACTCTCAAGAAACCATTAGAGTCGATAAAAGGGTTTAAGGTCAGCAGAGAGCTCTTACGAGACAAAGTAGCTCCGTCTTTCAAAATTGAGTACTTAGGAAAATGAGAAGTTTGACACAAAACAATCAACCGACGCTTCACGAAACTGATCTCATCTTGAGTGAGTTCCATGGACAAGTATCCGTGAGATAAACGGTGGCTCTTATCAGCAGAATGATAAAAACGAAAAATTTACGACAACACTCGTAACCCACGAGGCAAATCAGAAAATCTGCTCAAAATTTCCTCCGTGGGCGTTGTCGTGTTAAGATTCACTTGAACCAAACGTGTTTCAAGCTGGGTACAGGGCTTGAATGATGATTTAGGTCATTCTGAGCGCGGGCGACTTAGACAAGTAGGACCCCTCCACCAGAGGTCAGAATTAACGAGCTCTCTGGCTGTCATACCTCGATCAATGTTGGACACCTCGATCGAATGTTGGAAGATTCAATTTTTTCTGAAGTCTCCTCGAGACAAAGATGGGCTGAGAGGCAGGGTCAATCAATGCTCTAGCAGAATATCTTACGTCATTGAGCATGACATCCACTACAATCGTGGCCAACAAGATTGTAGAATACGGGGTGGACTGTAATCATGTAGCAAAATTTTTAAACGAGAGAACCTCGGCAGAAGTTGATGGACGTCCACCAAATTTTTCTCAGAACGAAAAGGGTGCTCCGGAATGGGAGCAGAGTGATCTGATGTCGCGGGGGTTACTAACCTATTTTCCAATTTGGGTCGAGAATGACTAAGGGCTTCAGAGCGATGAAGCAGCGTGTTGAAGTAATGTATGTAGAGAAAATGACTTTATGCAAAGAACTTTATGTAAAGTATTTTAAGTATAGATTTATTTTTAAGTATAGATTGTATTTTAAGACAAGTAAACTGTTCTTATACAAAGTCAAAGAACAAGTGATTTACTAAATTCAAGTAATATTACTTGTAAGCAATTGTACTAAATAAAGTAACGGGATCATCTCTCACTAAAGTAGTACTAATGAGAGATATTATAAATAATTAATACGGGAAAAAGGAATTAAGATAATAGACAAAAATAAAACTGGTTTTTCTACATTCTTTAGATAACGTACTAAAATATTTTAATATGTACAGCTGAAGTTATCTAATTAGTAATATCAAATGGAATTATGTTTACTAATATATATGTATAAAAATGTATATGTATATAAAAATATGAGAATTCTGTTGCCAAATATATTTTCGGCAACATTCTCCCCCTTGAGAACGAATGTTTTCAAAAGAGATATAGTATGTAGTAGACGGCCTATCGTTGGGAGTACTTTAGTCGAGTCATGAAACTCCGCTATGCTCCGACTCACAGCGTTGTCTTAGGCTCCATCTTCTACGTTAACAGCAGCTTCAGGGCTATCCTCTGACATTTCTTTAAAAGGTTCACTGGAATTTTCTGGAAGGAGAAAAATTTTAGAAATAGGTCTTTTAAGTATTTTATTTTTAGTTTGGACTGATACCACCCTTATCTTTCCGTCACCTCCTGGATGTGTATCAACAATTCTTCCAAGAATCCATTGACCTGGTCCACATCTGTCATCTGCTACAAGTACCAAATGTCCAATATTAGGATTCTGAACGCTTTTTAACCATTTTGGCCGAGCTTGAAGTCGATTAAGGTACTCTCTGTACCATCTTTTCCAAAAATGCTGTTTCATTCTGTCGATAGCTTGCCAACGTGAAAGATGGTTTCCCCTTTGAGCTAATAAGTTTTCTTCTTGAACACACTGTAGTGGTTCGCCAATGAGGAAATGTGCTGGTGTTAGTGCGTTAAAATTCGATGGATCAGATGATAAAGGACATAAAGGCCGCGAATTGAGGCAACTTTCAATTTGACAAAGTAAGGTATTTAGCTCCTCAAATGTAAGTAGTCGATCATTGGTAACTCGTCTTAGATGATACTTCACGGATTTTACGCCAGCTTCCCATAATCCACCGAAATTTGGCGAGGCCGGAGGTATGAAATGCCAATTGGTATAATTTAGGCTCAAAGCATGTAGTAACTCCTCTGGCAATGACTTTTTGTTCTTATGAAAAAGAATTTGAAGTTCCTTTGATGCGCCTACAAAATTTGTACCGCAGTCTGAATAGATGTCAGTGCATGCACCTCTTCGAGAAACAAATCTCCGAAAAGCTGCCAAGAAAGAATTTGTAGTAAGATCTGAAACCGCTTCTAGATGAATAGCCTTCGTGACCATACACACAAACAAGCAAATATAGCCCTTTGTAATAACAGCGGATCTTAAAGTAGACGATTTAATATTTAATGGTCCAGCATAGTCAACACCGCTGTGTTTAAAAGGTCTAGTAACGTTAAGTCTCACCAAGGGCAAGTTGCCCATTATTTGTTGTGAACTTTTAGCTGCATATTTAAAACACTGTAAACATTTACGTATAATGGTTTTTGCTAGCTGAGCCCCAGATACGATCCAAAATTTTCGATTAACGATAGACATCGTTAATTCTCATGGGCATCCAAGATGATTAGTTTTGAAAGAGGATTAGATTTTGCTAAAATTATAGGGTGTTTAAGGCTATAATTAAGATCAGAATTTTGTAAACGACCCCCAACACGAATAACGCCGTTGTCGTCCAAAAATGGCATTAACTTCAATAAAGGACTGTGACGAATTTCTTGTTTTTTAGAAAGAAATTTCAATTCCATTGGAAAATCTATCAATTGAGTAATTTTAACATAGCGCAGTAAAACATTATTAATTTCAGAGAGAGATATAGCTCCAGTGTTCCTTCCCAAAAGAGAGGTTTTAGAATTATTTACAAATCGTAGGCATAACGCAGTAATTCGAAGCAGTGTCCTTAATTTCGAGAATCTGGATAATAACTCTGGATAGCCTTTTTCAATACTAATATTAGTAAAAACTTTCGAACTCTTTTCTTCAGAAAATTGTAAATTTAATAATCGCTTAGGCCATGAAGAAGGGGCTTCATATAAGAACTTTGGACCAAACCACCAGATATCGTTTTCTACTAAATTTTGACATAAATGCCCCTCGATGCACAATCGGCTGGGTTTAAGTTAGAAGGTACATATCTCCACTGCAGGGGGTTACTTAAACGTTGTATATTTGCAACTCTATTTGCAACAAAATGTTTGTTGTTGTTTCGAATAAATGTTTAATTATTCGTATATATTTGAAGGCTCGTGTTCCTTTCACTTGTTCATTAGGTTCATAGCGACGTTTATGTTCATTGGTATTAATTAAAATCTCTTTATATTTTAACAAAAGGCAGTGGTTTAATGCTAAAATTACAAAATAATCTGAAATCAAATTACATACATTGGGATGATCCTAATGAACTAGTTGACAGACTACGTTTACTTCTTTCATCGGAAGGTTGTGGTCACAACAATCTTCAAAACGAAATAATCTCTATTATCGAAGAACTTAAAGAAGCTAATATAATTTATTAGAAGAGTGAAAGAAATGTCTTATATTAATAAATTTGGAGCAGGTTTTAATAAATATAACCATAAAAACAAAAATATTGTAATCGAAAAATATATAACACAAATACATGATGATCTAGCTGATCAAATAAACAATTTAAATATTGAGGTAGAACATGTTTATCTAAAACCTGGTAATGACAAAAAAAAATTATAAAAAAATTAAATTAAAATAGACAAAACCAAAAACCAAAAAAGTAGATCGTTATCAGATATAAAGTAGATCGTGAGCAGATACAAAGCAGATCGTGATCAGATGTAAAGTAGATCGTGATCAGATACAAAGCAGATCAAAATCAATATCAAAAAATTAACATACTGAAATCATATAAATTGCTGTATATATAGGAGATCGTCTTGATTTCAGCTATTTTTGCGAAGAAGTATAAAAGTAACGAAAAAAATTTGTTATAATCTACAGTCAAAACAAAACCCCAGCCAGTGTAAGATGAGAAGAGGATTTGTAAACAACTTAATAAATAAAGTTCCTGTTGAATTACATCTACCTGGTTATCAGTTTTGTGGACCTGGTACAAAACTTGAAAAACGTTTAGCAAGAGGAGATAAGGGCATAAATTTATTAGACGCAGCTTGTAGAGAGCACGATATTGCATATTCACAATCAAAAGATATAGACACAAGACATCAAGCAGATCAAATATTAGCTGAAAAAGCCTGGCAACGAGTTAAATCTAAAGATAGTGATATTAAAGAACGTGCTAACGCGTGGTTTGTGACAAACGCTATGAAAGCTAAAGCGAAATTTGGATTAGGTTTGAAGGAGCAGACACATAAGAAAAGAAAAAATTCAAAAAGAATGAGAAAAAGAAAAATGAATAACTGTAATAAGAAATTATTCACAGCTACTGTGAGAAAAACTTTAAAACAATTGAAAGAACAGAAACCCCTTGATATAAATGATGCTGTTAAAATAGCGCAAAAGGCTATTCATTCAAATTTTAAAGGGAAAAAGCGAGCAGACATTATAATACCGAGAGTTATAACTGTACCGAAAATTGGAGGATTTCTTCCACTTATTCCCGTACTAACAGCATTGTCAGCGCTTGGTGGTTTGGCAAGTGGAGGATCCGCTATTGTCAAAGCAGTAAATGCTATCAAAAATGGAAAAGAACAATTGGCTGAAGCTAACCGTCATAATAGATATATGGAATCAATTGCAATGGGTAAAGGGTTGTACCTCAAACCATATAAAACTGGATATGGTCTCTACCATAGTCCAGCTCCAAAAAACTATTAGATAACCTACCCAATCGCCCATTAACAGATTTGGATTTGAATAAATATGGAAGACATCTCAAACACTTTAGGGGTGTTTTCATGCGTGATTCTTTACCTAAAAAACCATTCAAACAAGAATGTGGTATTGTTAATTTAGATGATTCAAATGGTATGGGAACACATTGGGTAGCATATTATAAAAACCACAACTATAAGGAATACTTTGATAGCTTTGGAAAGTTACAACCACCACTTGAGATTGTCAACTACTTAAAATTTCCTATTGAATATAATTATGAACGAAAACAAAAATTTAATACATTTAATTGTGGGCACTTGTGTTTAAAATTTTTATTCAATAAATATAAATTAAAATGAAATAATTCAGAGTACATCGTCCCGCACTAACACAACCTACTATTAAATTTTTAAAGAAAGGGAACAAAAATGGTAACATCAGCTGAATTGGAAGAACTATTTATTAACAAAACATAGTAATCAGATTGATAAAGAGCATATAGATTTATTTATGAAACTTATAAATGAACTAAGAATATGTAACATTAGTAAAATAAGTAATCCATTTTTATGTATTAATATGTCATACGTTTGTATTATTGTGAAAATACTTATTCACAATCTTTTGACATTTGTCGATGTCAAACATTCTATACACAATATTTGTTAACATTTAAGTTATTTAATCTGTATAAACGTATTTTTAAATTCGAATCTGTAAAAATCTGAATAAAGAAATATGTAATAAAATTTTCAAAAAATAAAAAACTAATTTGTTTTAATTAATCCCTTTATTCTATAATTTCATTTATTTAAAACAGTAAAACTAAAAAATTCTAAATCCTTAAAAGCAAGTCTATTTATACTCTGGGGTGTTGTAGATCAATCAGTAAATTCAATTATGTGAAAACAGATATTACTTATACTTATGCGTGAAAAAAAAACGCACAGGCACAACTATACATTTCTTTCTCATCAAATTAAAAACAACCGCACAACCAACCTACCCTTTCTTATTAGTTTATATTTCTATTTCTTCTACCTGTGATCATGAGCAATACGTGGCAAGAATTTACTATTAAAAAAAAAAACGATCATACACATTACATGTTACGCACACACTCATTCTGTCCGTCCAAACATTCGTACATACGTATATACATTTTCACATTACAGTCTGCTTGTACTCTGGGATGTAGATGAGGAAACGTGCACACACTCATTCTGTCCGTCCAACCATTCGTTTGAAAAGCAATACAAATGAAAGGACCAACAAAAAGCAGGTATGATCCCAAATTTGTAGGGAAAAATTGAAAATAAAAATGATTTAATTCTTTTCCAGATATGCATTCTCCCAAATTTTAACACCCACACACACACACACATACACATTAAAAAGCAATACCTTTTCATAATACATGTTACAAACCTAAAGACCGATCGCACACAATTCATTTCACAATGCTGCAATGTTCCTATTCTTTTACAGCTATGCATGAGCCAAATTTTGTATGGAATAAGTGACCTAGAAACCCCATAAACATACTACTTATGTTTTCTATTTTACAAATATTAAAGGAATTCTTGATATCTTCAGTAAGTTGAATCAAAAGTTTAGCGGCACATAGTTCCAACCTCGGTATAGTAACAGTTTTAATAGGAGAGACTTTCGATTTTGCTTGTAAAATATTAACGAAAGTACCTTCCGAAGTAATAACTCTAAGATAAACTACAGCTGCATAAGCTAGAGTTGCTGCATCGCAAAAGCCGTGCAATTCTGTTTTCACTCCTGGAGACCAATTTATCCATCTGGGAATTTTCAAGTTCACAAGGTCTACCAATGACGATCTGTACTTAAACCATTCCTTTTCTATTTCAATAGGTATCGAAGTATCCCAATCTACACTATGTTCCCATAGTTTTTTAAAAACAGACTTGGCTACAATGGTGGAGGGCGTAAGCCATCCTAAAGGATCATATAGTCTAGCAGATTCTGAAAGAATGGTGCGCTTAGTAAATGAATTAGTATCGTCAAGGTTTACTTTAAAGGAAAATAAATCACCACAAGTATCCCACTGGATGCCTAGAGTCTTCACCACATTGTCTTTATCAAACTGTAAAGTTTTAGAGTTTTCCTTATGCTCTTCGGGAATTTCTCGTAAGAATTGAGAAGAATTAGAGATCCACTTGCGTAAATTGCAACATCCTTTTTTCAGAAGATTGCATAAATCCCTTTGTAGGCTAATTGCACTTTCAAGGTTATCTGCACCCGAAATAACATCGTCTACGTAAGAATCAGAAACAAGAACATCTGCTGCTTGTGGAAAGTCGTCTTTAAAATCATCTGCTAATTGCTGCAAAACACGTATAGACAAATAAGGAGCTGAAGTGGTACCGTATGTTACGGTATTCAGCTCATAAATAGATATTTCATCGTTTAACTCATGTCGCCAAAGTATTTGCTGAAATTTCCTATGTTCTGGACAAACATCTATCTGCCGGAACATTTTCTCAATATCCGCGCTGAATGCAATCCTGTGCCTCCTCCATTTTGTTATAATTCCTGGTAAATCGTTTTGAAGCGCAGGTCCAGGACAGAGTTCTTCGTTTAACGATTTGCAGTTAATCAAATGACAACTTCCATCAAAAACCACTCTTAGTTTGGTAGTTGTACTGCTCTCCTTTAGTACACCATGATGAGGCAAGAAATAAGAATTAGGTCTGACATCTTCAGGATATTTTCCAAATTTGGTCATGTGACCTAAAATTTCGTACTCTCGCATAAAGTTCCTATATCTTTCAGCAAAAGTAGGTCGTTTCGAAAAAGAAATTTCCAATTGTCGCAACCGTCTGTAGACACTAATGATATTATTCGGAGCAGACGGTGCAGTATTGTTTTCTACTAGAGACCTAAACGGCAAATGTACTATATAGCGACCAGATTGTGATTTATTAACTGTATTCGCAAAATAATTTTCACATTTCAGTTCTTCGTTACTTATCTTCCTTTTGGTACCAACTTCTTCCTGCTCCCAAAATGACTTCAATAATGTCTCCAATTTGACGTTAAGTATGTGCAGTCTGTTGCAAGAAATGTTACCACTTTTTCCAGAAAACACCCATCCAAAATGAGTATTTTGGAAGAATAAATTGTTGTGAACAAAGGATTCGGCGGGAAGTTTTATTATGGAGCAGACATCTGAGCCTAAAATTAGATCTATCGGATCAGAGTTGAAGAAAAGTGGATCAGCCAAATTTTCAGGATCAATATCAGGCAATGAAATAAGTTTAGACGAAGGATCGGGTGTATACGAAGAAAGATTAGCTAAAACTAATGCCGTACATGAAAATACAGGTTTTCGTTTACGGGAATATAAATCAATATTAGCAGAGTATTTCGATACATTTTCACTACTGTTACCAATACCGATTATTTTACAATATGATCTTTCTTTTCGAATGCCCATCAGTTGAACTGCAGCTTCAGAAATCAAACTTCCTTGTGAGCCTGGATCCAAAAGAGCTCGTAAAGGAAAATAACCTTTGTCAGTTCGAACAAGTAATCGAATAGTGTATAACAATACTGCTTGGTAAGCAACTGCACTATGAACAGTAGCACCTGGTGTGCTTTCATTTTTTGAATTGAGTGAAATAGCAGGAATAGAAGAGGCCTCCGCCTGATGTTTGTCTAAATGAAGAACAGTGTGATGTGGATGTTTGCATATAATGCAGCGAAATGGTGAGCTACAATTTTCATGATTATGACCAACAGCAAGACAATTACGGCAAGCCTTTCTTTTTAACAAAAAAGCGTTCTTAGAATCCAAAGGTAAGGATAGAAATTTAAAACATTTCGAAAGTGAATGTCCCTTATCACAAAATAAGCAAAGTTTTGTATAATGTGCAGAAAAGTTGCCAGAATTACACGATGTCCTTTTAGCGGAATTAAAAGGTTTATGAATCTTCGAGTTTCTATATTTAGATGACGATGAAGCATCATCATTAATCGATTCCAATGTTCGGAAAGTTCTCTCTAAGAATGTAAATAGTTCATCACGAGAAGAAAGTTCAGTAGAGGATTTCAAAGATTGTTCCCATTCCTTTCGTGTCTGAAGTCGAGCTTTTGTACTATTAGATGTGTAAGAATAGGATCCCAGCTTTGGGTGTTTATGTTGAGGTTTTGAAGTGAAGCCAAGATTTCCTTGGTAGAATCCAATAAAGTTTTAATGGATTGAAATCCACCATCAGATTTCGAAATATGAAAAAGTTTTGATATTAAACTGCCAACAAGTATTCGCTTGTTATGATATCTGGATTCTAGAATGTTCCATGCCGAATCGTAATTTGCTTCAGTAGCAGAAATATTTTTAATTTAATTAAATGCTTCGCCAGAAAGAGTACCCTTTAAATAATAAAATTTTTGAACCTTGGTGAGCGAATCATTGTTATGAACGACAGAAGAATAAATGTCGCGAAATGGAATCCACTCCATATATTCTCCAGAAAACTTTGGCAGTGAAATCTTAGGTAACTTAGCATCACAATTAACTGTAATATCAGGGCGACCGTTAGTTGTGACACAAGTTCTTGATAACGGTCCATTTATCATCGTGTTGTCTGCCTTCGAATCCAATAATTTTCCTTTAAAGCACAAATATTTCTCCGAAAATTCAAAGTTAAGATCTTCTTTCATGTATGGAACATCCTCATCTTCTAGAGATTCCTCGTGAATTCGACGCACTATTTTATCATGTTGAGATTCAAACTTGCCAAATATTTTATCTAGTTGTTGCGCCAAAGAATTTAAGAAACCGCTTGTCCTCTCATCTTTTTCTCTTTGCTCGAAACGAGTTTCCAATTTTATTAATAATTTCAGCAGGTTGCGTTGTTCCTTTATTATTAGATCTAATTCACTCATTTTTCGTAGAAATTATGTTCCAACTATTTTTTAAAAAAATAATAATTCACTTTTATAAAGTTTTAATTTAATAGAGTTTTAAATGGTTCAGTTTTTTTTTTATGGAGTTCCCGGGTTTCGGCACCAATAATTATGTTGAAGTAATGTATGTAGAGAAAATGACTTTATGCAGAGAACTTTATGTAAAGTATTTTAAGTATAGATTTATTTTTAAGTATAGATTGTATTTTAAGACAAGTGAACTGTTCTTATACAAAGTCAAAGCACAAGTGATTTACTAAATTCAAGTAATATTACTTGTAAGCAATTGTACTAAATAAAGTAACGGGATCATCTCTCACTAAAGTAGTACTAATGAGAGATATTATAAATAATTAATACGGGAAAAAGAAATTAAGATAATAGACAAAAATAAAACTGGTTTTTCTACATTCTTTAGATAACGTACTAAAATATTTTAATATGTACAGCTGAAGTTATCTAATGAGTAATATCAAAAGGAATTATGTTTACTAATATATATGTATAAAAATGTATATGTATATAAAATATGAGAATTCTGTTGCCAAATATATTTTCGGCAACACAGCGAATGATGTTTTTGCTTGCACATATAACAAACATTAGTGCTCTGGCATCTTCTAAATTCATGCGATGTTGCCAAACAATTTGTACAAATCTTGTTCCTTTTGGCAACAACTGGTTACACTTGACTATAGTCAAGTATAGTTGACTAGTCACAGTTGACTAGTTAACTAGTTATAGTTGACTATGGTCAACTATAGTTGACCCCTTATAAAAGAATTTTTTTTTTATATATTTTTATTATAAAAAATATAATTTATTTTATAATTTATAATTAGTGATAATAATAACAATAATAATAATACAGCTTGCATATGGCTTTCATACGTTGATTACAGTAGACACGAATATACCCATCGCTGAAATGCTGTTATATAATTCAAGAAAGTAGAATAGCAGAAGCCTGAAATTTAAAAAAAATTAATAATTGAATTGCAACTATTTAAACAAATGGAAATTTTTATTTGTCTTTTTCAAATTCCATTTACTTACCCGACGTAAAGTCGTTATAATGGTAAACACTACTGCTCCAAATACCAAAATGATATAGAAAATAAACAATTGGCCAATAGCAGAACTTATGGAAAGAATAACAATATCAAAAACAAATTTTGGATTCTAATAAAATGAAAGAATAAAATAATTTAAAACTTTAAATTTTAAGACAATATATAACGAATCTTGTTAATTTCATTTAATAGTCGCTAGGGTAACCTCAAACAAGCCAGTATCAAGCTTATTCTTAACCGAATATTGCGTAACTAATTTATTCACCTTTTGGACTGTGTTTGGGACTTCAATATCAAGAGCAGTTTTAATGTCTGACACATCAGTCATATGGTACAAACCTCTATTATCGAGGCTCTTCTTAACTCAGGAGGTGTAAAAGTGTATGAATGAATATTTTGAGACCGAAGCAACTCCATCGTTTCCAAATGCACTTTAAGATCATTAAAGTAGAGTTTGCTTTTATTTCTAGAAGAGTTTATAATTTTATGAACCACCTTGGGGGATAATTTATTCAACTGATCGACAAGTGCTTTCACGTTTACATTATGTAAAATAATTGGAGAACAAAATTTGTTTCTTACCAGTTTACCACAGTTTTTACCGTTATTTTCATGTTCATCTGGGGTCGCCACTTTGCTTGTTGATGCACCTTCGTTTACTTCAATGTTGATTTGTCCCAATAGCTCGAAACGGTTGTGTGAGATATTTGTGGAATGCGTGTATGGTTGTTGGAGACATCTACTTTTGACTTCCTTTTATCGCCAGTCGACAATGGGGCATCACTGTCCCGATTTGGGCCTTTTCGATGTGAGCAGTTGGAAAGTTAATTTCTTGTTGGAAGCGTTTTCTATATTATCGGCAACATTATGTCGGGAAATTCCACTCTGTGACATTAAAACTCCAATCTTGTCACTAACAAGCAATCTGTCTCTGTCCGGAGGCCACTTCTCGGAGTTTGGTATCATGTCAATTGAATCATTCAGTTCACTGTCCATCGGTATGGATAACAACAAAACTCTACAAAGCTTCTATGAGAGAAATATTGTATTGTATTTCCCAAAACTTTTATTTTAATTTAAAAATATAACAAATTCCAAGCGCAAAAAGAAACCACGTGTTCTCAATCTACCGTTAATCGTCTCATGGCTTCTTTTTAATTTTTCTTTTATAATCATAAAACAAAATAAAAAGATACAAAAAACCACAGTTTTGTTTATTCATGCTTCTTAATGCAGTTTCTTCTTTGTTGTTTTTGTAAAAAAAAGAAGCAAAAAAATATATATTAACCGTTATTTTTCTTATTTGGTGAGAAAAAGTACAGAATTTCTTGTTTCTATGTTGTTGTTGTTACAAATGTATATTTTTTTTTCGAAAAAGCAAAAAAATTAAGGAAAAAACACAAAATAACCGCCAAAAATCAAAAAATACGACAAATTACTTGATTTTGCAACATTGTTTATTGGATATATGGGAATATTCAATAATTTCTTTATCAACTGCTTGTTACTGAGTGATATTTTAAATTTTGCACTATTGATAAAAATGTTATTAATTTGACGAGTTTTGTTATTGAATTTCTTAATTTTTATAAATAACGTATGTTCACAGAAAAAAATTTTCTTTTTGATTTTTTTGACATCTTTGCTGAACATGAGCACATCGTCAACATATACGGCAACAAACAACATGCCGTCTTCGGCATTCGTGTGGTATATACATTGATCAACTTCGCTTCCCTGGAGCCCAAATTCCAATAGGACGGATTTAAGTTTTTCGTTCCACATTTTACTCGCTTGTTTTAAACGATATAATGACTTTTTTAGCTTGCAGAGCCTTCCGAAATTGTCATCGAATCCAGCAGGTTGTACCATATAAATGTCTTCTTTGAGCTCTTTTATTCAATAAATATAAATTAAAATGAAATAATTCAGAGTACATCGTCCCGCACTAACACAACCTACTATTAAATTTTTAAAGAAGGGGAACAAAAATGGTAACATCAGCTGAATTGGAAGAACTATTTATTAACAAAACATAGTAATCAGATTGATAAAGAGCATATAGATTTATTTATGAAACTTATAAATGAACTAAGAATATGTAACATTAGTAAAATAAGTAATCCATTTTTATGTATTAATATGTCATACGTTTGTATTATTGTGAAAATACTTATTCACAATCTTTTGACATTTGGCGATGTCAAACATTCTATACACAATATTTGTTAACATTTAAGTTATTTAATCTGTATAAACGTATTTTTAAATTCGAATCTGTAAAAATCTGAATAAAGAAATATGTAATAAAATTTTCAAAAAATAAAAAACTAATTTGTTTTAATTAATCCCTTTATTCTATAATTTCATTTATTTAAAACAGTAAAACTAAAAATTCTAAATCCTTAAAAGCAAGTCTATTTATACTCTGGGGTGTTGTAGATCAATCAGTAAATTCAATTATGTGAAAACAGATATTACTTATACTTATGCGTGAAAAAAAACGCACAGGCACAACTATACATTTCTTTCTCATCAAATTAAAAACAACCGCACAACCAACCTACCCTTTCTTATTAGTTTATATTTCTATTTCTTCTACCTGTGATCATGAGCAATACGTGGCAAGAATTTACTATTAAAAAAAAAACGATCATACACATTACATGTTACGCACACACTCATTCTGTCCGTCCAAACATTCGTACATACGTATATACATTTTCACATTACAGTCTGCTTGTACTCTGGGATGTAGATGAGGAAACGTGCACACACTCATTCTGTCCGTCCAACCATTCGTTTGAAAAGCAATACAAATGAAAGGACCAACAAAAAGCAGGTATGATCCCAAATTTGTAGGGAAAAATTGAAAATAAAAATGATTTAATTCTTTTCCAGATATGCATTCTCCCAAATTTTAACACACACACACATACACATTAAAAAGCAATACCTTTTCATAATACATGTTACAAACCTAAAGACCGATCGCACACAATTCATTTCACAATGCTGCAATGTTCTTACTCTTTTACAGCTATGCATGAGCCAAATTTTGTATGGAATAAGTGACCTAGAAACCCCATAAACATACTACTAATGTTTTCTATTTTACAAATATCCAAGGAATTCTTGATATCTTCAGTAAGTTGAATCAAAAGTTTAGCGGCACATAGTTCCAACCTCGGTATAGTAACAGTTTTAATAGGAGAGACTTTCGATTTTGCTTGTAAAATATTAACGAAAGTACCTTCCGAAGTAATAACTCTAAGATAAACTACAGCTGCATAAGCTAGAGTTGATGCATCGCAAAAGCCGTGCAATTCTGTTTTCACTCCTGGAGACCAATTTATCCATCTGGGAATTTTCAAGTTCACAAGGTCTACCAATGACGATCTGTACTTAAACCATTCCTTTTCTATTTCAATAGGTATCGAAGTATCCCAATCTACACTATGTTCCCATAGTTTTTTTAAAAACAGACTTGGCTACAATGGTGGAGGGCGTAAGCCATCCTAAAGGATCATATAGTCTAGCAGATTCTGAAAGAATGGTGCGCTTAGTAAATAAATTAGTATCGTCAAGGTTTACTTTAAAGGAAAAGAAATCACCACAAGTATCCCACTGGATGCCTAGAGTCATCACCACATTGTCTTTATCAAACTGTAAAGTTTTAGAGTTTTCCTTATGTTCTTCGGGGATTTCTCGTAAGAATTGAGAAGAATTAGAGATCCACTTGCGTAAATTGCAACATCCTTTTTTCAGAAGATTGCATAAATCCCTTTGTAGGCTAATTGCACTTTCAAGGTTATCTGCACCCGAAATAACATCGTCTACGTAAGAATCAGAAACAAGAACATCTGCTGCTTGTGGAAAGTCGTCTTTAAAATCATCTGCTAATTGCTGCAAAACACGTATAGCCAAAGTATTTGCTGAAATTTCCTATGTTCTGGACAAACATCTATCTGCCGTAACATTTTCTCAATATCCGCGCTGAATGCAATCCTGTGCCTCCTCCATTTTGTTATAATTCCTGGTAAATCGTTTTGAAGCGCAGGTCCAGGACAGAGTTCTTCGTTTAACGATTTGCAGTTAATCAAATGACAACTTCCATCAAAAACCACTCTTAGTTTGGTAGTTGTACTGCTCTCCTTTAGTACACCATGATGAGGCAAGAAATAAGAATTAGGTCTGACATCTTCAGGATATTTTCCAAATTTGGTCATGTGACCTAAAATTTCGTACTCTCGCATAAAGTTCCTATATCTTTCAGCAAAAGTAGGTCGTTTCGAAAAAGAAATTTCCAATTGTCGCAACCGTCTGTAGACACTAATGATATTATTCGGAGCAGACGGTGCAGTATTGTTTTCTACTAGAGACCTAAACGGCAAATGTACTATATAGCGACCAGATTGTGATTTATTAACTGTATTCGCAAAATAATTTTCACATTTCAGTTCTTCGTTACTTATCTTCCTTTTGGTACCAACTTCTTCCTGCTCCCAAAATGACTTCAATAATGTCTCCAATTTGACGTTAAGTATGTGCAGTCTGTTGCAAGAAATGTTACCACTTTTTCCAGAAAACACCCATCCAAAATGAGTATTTTGGAAGAATAAATTGTTGTGAACAAAGGATTCGGCGGGAAGTTTTATTATGGAGCAGACATCTGAGCCTAAAATTAGATCTATCGGATCAGAGTTGAAGAAAAGTGGATCAGCCAAATTTTCAGGATCAATATCAGGCAATGAAATAAGTTTAGACGAAGGATCCGGTGTATACGAAGAAAGATTAGCTAAAACTAATGCCGTACATGAAAATACAGGTTTTCGTTTACGGGAATATAAATCAATATTAGCAGAGTATTTCGATACATTTTCACTACTGTTACCAATACCGATTATTTTACAATATGATCTTTCTTTTCGAATGCCCATCAGTTGAACTGCAGCTTCAGAAATCAAACTTCCTTGTGAGCCTGGATCCAAAAGAGCTCGTAAAGGAAAATAACCTTTGTCAGTTCGAACAAGTAATCGAATAGTGTATAACAATACTGCTTGGTAAGCAACTGCACTATGAACAGTAGCACCTGGTGTGCTTTCATTTTTTGAATTGAGTGAAATAGCAGGAATAGAAGAGGCCTCCGCCTGATGTTTGTCTAAATGAAGAACAGTGTGATGTGGATGTTTGCATATAATGCAGCGAAATGGTGAGCTACAATTTTCATGATTATGACCAACAGCAAGACAATTACGGCAAGCCTTTCTTTTTAACAAAAAAGCGTTCTTAGAATCCAAAGGTAAGGATAGAAATTTAAAACATTTCGAAAGTGAATGTCCCTTATCACAAAATAAGCAAAGTTTTGTATAATGTGCAGAAAAGTTGCCAGAATTACACGATGTCCTTTTAGCGGAATTAAAAGGTTTATGAATCTTCGAGTTTCTATATTTAGATGACGATGAAGCATCATCATTAATCGATTCCAATGTTCGGAAAGTTCTCTCTAAGAATGTAAATAGTTCATCACGAGAAGAAAGTTCAGTAGAGGATTTCAAAGATTGTTCCCATTCCTTTCGTGTCTGGAAGTCGAGCTTTTGTACTATTAGATGTGTAAGAATAGGATCCCAGCTTTGGGTGTTTATGTTGAGGTTTTGAAGTGAAGCCAAGATTTCCTTGGTAGAATCCAATAAAGTTTTAATGGATTGAAATCCACCATCAGATTTCGAAATATGAAAAAGTTTTGATATTAAACTGCCAACAAGTATTCGCTTGTTATGATATCTGGATTCTAGAATGTTCCATGCCGAATCGTAATTTGCTTCAGTAGCAGAAATATTTTTAATTTAATTAAATGCTTCGCCAGAAAGAGTACCCTTTAAATAATAAAATTTTTGAACCTTGGTGAGCGAATCATTGTTATGAACGACAGAAGAATAAATGTCGCGAAATGGAATCCACTCCATATATTCTCCAGAAAACTTTGGCAGTGAAATCTTAGGTAACTTAGCATCACAATTAACTGTAATATCAGGGCGACCGTTAGTTGTGACACAAGTTCTTGATAACGGTCCATTTATCATCGTGTTGTCTGCCTTCGAATCCAATAATTTTCCTTTAAAGCACAAATATTTCTCCGAAAATTCAAAGTTAAGATCTTCTTTCATGTATGGAACATCCTCATCTTCTAGAGATTCCTCGTGAATTCGACGCACTATTTTATCATGTTGAGATTCAAACTTGCCAAATATTTTATCTAGTTGTTGCGCCAAAGAATTTAAGAAACCGCTTGTCCTCTCATCTTTTTCTCTTTGCTCGAAACGAGTTTCCAATTTTATTAATAATTTCAGCAGGTTGCGTTGTTCCTTTATTATTAGATCTAATTCACTCATTTTTCGTAGAAATTATGTTCCAACTATTTTTTAAAAAAATAATAATTCACTTTTATAAAGTTTTAATTTAATAGAGTTTTAAATGGTTCAGTTTTTTTTTTATGGAGTTCCCGGGTTTCGGCACCAATAATTATGTTGAAGTAATGTATGTAGAGAAAATGACTTTATGCAGAGAACTTTATGTAAAGTATTTTAAGTATAGATTTATTTTTAAGTATAGATTGTATTTTAAGACAAGTGAACTGTTCTTATACAAAGTCAAAGCACAAGTGATTTACTAAATTCAAGTAATATTACTTGTAAGCAATTGTACTAAATAAAGTAACGGGATCATCTCTCACTAAAGTAGTACTAATGAGAGATATTATAAATAATTAATACGGGAAAAAGAAATTAAGATAATAGACAAAAATAAAACTGGTTTTTCTACATTCTTTAGATAACGTACTAAAATATTTTAATATGTACAGCTGAAGTTATCTAATGAGTAATATCAAAAGGAATTATGTTTACTAATATATATGTATAAAAATGTATATGTATATAAAAATATGAGAATTCTGTTGCCAAATATATTTTCGGCAACACAGCGAATGATGTTTTTGCTTGCACATATAACAAACATTAGTGCTCTGGCATCTTCTAAATTCATGCGATGTTGCCAAAAAATTTGTACAAATCTTGTTCCTTTTGGCAACAACTGGTTACACTTGACTATAGTCAAGTATAGTTGACTAGTCACAGTTGACTAGTTAACTAGTTATAGTTGACTATGGTCAACTATAGTTGACCCCTTATAAAAGAATTTTTTTTTATATATTTTTATTATAAAAAATATAATTTATTTTATAATTTATAATTAGTGATAATAATAACAATAATAATAATACAGCTTGCATATGGCTTTCATACGTTGATTACAGTAGACACGAATATACCCATCGCTGAAATGCTGTTATATAATTCAAGAAAGTAGAATAGCAGAAGCCTGAAATTTAAAAAAAATTAATAATTGAATTGCAACTATTTAAACAAATGGAAATTTTTATTTGTCTTTTTCAAATTCCATTTACTTACCCGACGTAAAGTCGTTATAATGGTAAACACTACTGCTCCAAATACCAAAATGATATAGAAAATAAACAATTGGCCAATAGCAGAACTTATGGAAAGAATAACAATATCAAAAACAAATTTTGGATTCTAATAAAATGAAAGAATAAAATAATTTAAAACTTTAAATTTTAAGACAATATATAACGAATCTTGTTAATTTCATTTAATAGTCGCTAGGGTAACCTCAAACAAGCCAGTATCAAGCTTATTCTTAACCGAATATTGCGTAACTAATTTATTCACCTTTTGGACTGTGTTTGGGACTTCAATATCAAGAGCAGTTTTAATGTCTGACACATCAGTCATATGGTACAAACCTCTATTATCGAGGCTCTTCTTAACTCAGGAGGTGTAAAAGTGTATGAATGAATATTTTGAGACCGAAGCAACTCCATCGTTTCCAAATGCACTTTAAGATCATTAAAGTAGAGTTTGCTTTTATTTCTAGAAGAGTTTATAATTTTATGAACCACCTTGGGGGATAATTTATTCAACTGATCGACAAGTGCTTTCACGTTTACATTATGTAAAATAATTGGAGAACAAAATTTGTTTCTTACCAGTTTACCACAGTTTTTACCGTTATTTTCATGTTCATCTGGGGTCGCCACTTTGCTTGTTGATGCACCTTCGTTTACTTCAATGTTGATTTGTCCCAATAGCTCGAAACGGTTGTGTGAGATATTTGTGGAATGCGTGTATGGTTGTTGGAGACATCTACTTTTGACTTCCTCTTATCGCCAGTCGACAATGGGGCATCACTGTCCCGATTTGGGCCTTTTCGATGTGAGCAGTTGGAAAGTTAATTTCTTGTTGGAAGCGTTTTCTATATTATCGGCAACATTATGTCGGGAAATTCCACTCTGTGACATTAAGACTCCAATCTTGTCACTAACAAGCAATCTGTCTCTGTCCGGAGGCCACTTCTCGGAGTTTGGTATCATGTCAATTGAATCATTCAGTTCACTATCCATCGGTATGGATAACAACAAAACTCTACAAAGCTTCTATGAGAGAAATATTGTATTGTATTTCCCAAAATTTTATTTTAATTTAAAAATATAACAAATTCCAAGCGCAAAAAGAAACCACGTGTTCTCAATCTACCGTTAATCGTCTCATGGCTTCTTTTTAATTTTTCTTTTATAATCATAAAACAAAATAAAAAGAGACAAAAAACCACAGTTTTGTTTATTCATGCTTCTTAATGCAGTTTCTTCTTTGTTGTTTTTGGAAAAAAAAAGAAGCAAAAAAATATATATTAACCGTTATTTTTCTTATTTGGTGAGAAAAAGTACAGAATTTCTTGTTTCTATGTTGTTGTTGTTACAAATGTATATTTTTTTTTTTCGAAAAAGCAAAAAAATTAAGGAAAAAACACAAAATAACCGCCAAAAATCAAAAAATACGACAAATTACTTGATTTTGCAACATTGTTTATTGGATATATGGGAATATTCAATAATTTCTTTATCAACTGCTTGTTATTGAGTGATATTTTAAATTTTGCACTATTGATAAAAATGTTATTAATTTGACGAGTTTTGTTATTGAATTTCTTAATTTTTATAAATAACGTATGTTCACAGAAAAAAATTTTCTTTTTGATTTTTTTGACATCTTTGCTGAACATGAGCACATCGTCAACATATACGGCAACAAACAACATGCCGTCTTCGGCATTCGTGTGGTATATACATTGATCAACTTCGCTTCCCTGGAGCCCAAATTCCAATAGGACGGATTTAAGTTTTTCGTTCCACATTTTACTCGCTTGTTTTAAACGATATAATGACTTTTTTAGCTTGCAGAGCCTTCCGAAATTGTCATCGAATCCAGCAGGTTGTACCATATAAATGTCTTCTTTGAGCTCGCTCTTTAAAAACGCAGTCACAGCGTCCATTTGATGTATGGCCAAATCATGTTGTAGAGACAGGGCTAAAAGGAATCGAACCGAAGTATATCTAACGACTGGCGCAAAGGTTTCCTGATAGTCCACTCCTTTTCTTTGGCTGCATCCCTTTATGACTAATCTAGCCTTATGTTGCACTGTCTCACCATCAGCACCTATTTTATTTTTAAAAATCCACTTGCACTATATGGCTTTCTTGCCGGTTGGCAACTCTGTAAATTCCCATGTACAATTGGCACTATGCGAGTCATTAGCATTTTCACACGACAATGCATCTCCATTTGAGGCTCTTCTAGAATGAAACTCATTGCACAGAAGTTATGCGAAGTATCTAACTGAGTTAAACGTGCAGATCTACGTACTTGTGTTTTTTCAGTGGTAACACTTTCATCCGGTATATATGTTTCATCGTTGTCGTCATCGCTTGGTATATACGAATCTTCAGACAAATTACCTCTGCTGTTTCCAGAACTGCTGCACTGGACTGGAGTTGTGGGCATCTGTTGAAGCGTCTTCTTGTGATGGCAATTATATGTTACCACCTTGTCCCTCTGAATTGACATCACACGGTTGTTGGCAAATATCATTTTTTCATCTTCAAGAAAAACCACATCACGACTAATAACAATTGATTTCGTAGTTGGGTCGAACAAGCGATATGCTTTTGCTTTTTCGCTGTAACCACCGACGCTTCTGCTTTGGTACGTGGGCTAGAGCTCTGCATCCAAACACACGCTAATGCTTCAAATTGACCTTTTTGCTTATCCATAGCTCTTCAGGGGAAAATGAATCCGACTTACGTACCGTTCGGTGCAATACATACGCTGCCGTATTCGCCGCTTCTGCTCAATACTCTTCTCCAAGGCCAGTGTCTATAAGCATGCATCTAACTCTCTCCATGAGTGTTCTGTTCATACGTTCGGCGACGCCGTTCTGTTGAGGTGTGTAGTTTGATGCAAAATTCCAAATTTTTCAAGATATTTCTTAAAGTTTGCGTTCATATATTCTGTTCCACTGTCCGATCGTAAGATTTTTATGTGCTTCGAACACTGATTTTCAACTAAATTCTTTAGTTTTACAAACTCTTTAAACACGTCGCCTTTCGTTTTTATTGGTATCACAAAAACCTTATGGGTATAGTCATCCACAAATGTGAGTAAATATCTAGCACCGGTGTACGACGCAGCATTGGTCCCATTACATCGGTGTGTAATATGCCCAAGACGTCATTTGCAGAATTCTGACTTTCACCAAAAGGTAATCTAGTGTGTTTACCTTTCACACATACTGTACACTTTGTTTTGCCTTTTGAATTAATTTTCAATTCATTTGCCGTAGCTGTCGCATTCATTAAATCACAACTTATATGGCCAAGCCTTCTGTGCAGTAAATCATAGTTGACCATTGTAAGCACATTACCAACCATAGCATTTTTCTTTATTTTGGTTTTGAACACAATTTAATTTATAGAGAGCGTTTACTAAATTCGCAGACGCAACCACTTTATTGTTGTTTTTGTTAGTTATTTTTCAATAATCTTCTTCAAAAACAATGCGTTTGCCATTTTTTGTCATTTGGCTTGCCGATAGTAAATTTACAGCTGGGTTTGGTACGGCTTGTACATCTTTGACAGTAATCCTCTCTTCTTTGTTGTTGTTGCAAACACACAGTAAAATGTCTCCAACACATACTCATTAGGCAAACCTGCCAACAACAACGATGCGATAAGCTCTTCATCTAGTTTGAGTCCAGCGGTTTTGACTTTGACTGAGGTTAGTAGTTATGATATTTAGTTTTTAAGTAAAACCAAATTTATTTAATTTTATTTATATTCTTATTTATTCAAAGAAATAATAAATTCTTTTATCAATACTTTTTATTACTGTTTTAAATTTTAACAAATTCACACGGTTTTATTTATAACAATTTGTTTTTAATGTTGAACACAATTTTCTTTACAATAATTTTAATTATAAAAATTTTTATTTTAATTCTTATTTTAATACTTTCTGTCCAAACGCCAGATCAATAATGTTTCCTTTCTTTCTATGTAACCGATTTTATAGTTGTAGGCTCTAGGAGTCAACTAAACTCCTAAGGTCTTGCAAAAAATGAGTTGACGAGTATTGGGATATGTATATTCCTCTTGAATATATATATCCCTCAAGAAAATAAGAAGACTTAGGGTTTTCTTTAACTTAGATTTATTGCCTTCTTGGCTGGGTTTTGTCTACTTATCAACTAATCTACTAATTCTAGAAATTAATATAAGGTTTTAAGAAAGTTCAAATTCAAATTAAAAATTAAACATGAGGAATTCGAATATATACAATAAATACATGGGATTATACATACGAGAGATTGAGAAAAAATAAGATAAGGAATTAAGAGAATAATAATAATAATTAAGAGAAAATAAAAATAATTCACAATGGGACTACAACAAAAAATAAATGTTGAACACGGTTCAACATACTCCGCGCCCCTTTAGTGGCAATTACATCCATCCCATCTTCCGTGGGTGATCCAGCCAAAAGCGGAATTTTGTGCTTGGGGCAGCGTTGTCTCGGGGCAATCAAATTGACGTAACATGAATTGGGGCATTAACTGCCGCCCGATGACTCCGTCGATCTTACGGCAGTCATGGAAATTAGCGTGCGCCTTCGGAGAAAGATGTCGAAAATGGTTTAACAGCGACTCGTCCAAGAGGGGTGGTGGGAACTTAAAAGTGGCTCTGTTCCTTATTTCTAACTCCCAAGTTGCAATTATGTTCATCGCATCGTACTCTAGGGCCACCTGAAACACTCCTTTTGTCTCAGAGGTGGGAAGCTCGGGAAACTCAATTGCTTTGGTCTTCAGGAGAAAGCTACACTGACTTGAAGTCTGCAAGAGGAAAGTAGCCACCCTGGGGACATTACTATGGAGGAGCTTTACTCTAATAAGAGGTGGTATCAATCCTCTTTCTTGGGTATCCGGGAAGTTTGACGGTCCACTTGGATTTGGGTGCACTTTGCAACTGGCTGTAGCTTTGTTCTGCCCAGGATGACTTGACGGGTCACTTATGCTTAAATCCTCTTCAAAACTCGACGCAGCTTGCTCCCTGCCATCCTCATGCAGCATAGTGTGATGTCTGGCACCGCATATGTTACATCTGTTTAATCATTCACACCAAAACCGGTTATGAGTTTGAGAGAAACAGTTTAGGCAGTAGTCATGCCTCTTAACATGAGCTCTTCTTTCGGAGGGGGCCATATCTCGAAACTGCACACAGTACTTTAGAGGATGATTCCGCCTGCACAATTTGCAGCGAGGTTTGTTTAGCATGATCTGTAAAGAGAGAACAAAGAAAACGTGCACAATACAAATAAAATATAGCTTGACTTAAATCTCTAAGATCGTGTGATGGATAAAATTGTAAATTAATTGATTAGTTTTGCGTACAAGGATTATTAGTTTCAATGGGTAACTTGCAAAGTTTTGTTATAGGACGTTTAATTAAGCCGTGACTGGTCAGTCACGGCAACACTAACCTTTTGATCTGTACCGTGAATAACATTTTTTACTCTACCAAGTCGCCATTCAGTAGCGGGTAGCATATCCTCTTTAATTAGAACGAAGTCGTTTTCCTTCAGATTGTCCTTTTCTGTTCTCCATTTGCTTCTACGTTGCAACTCGGTGATATATTCATTTTTCCAGCGACGGGCAAAGACTTGTTGTATGACTTTAAGTCTGTCCCAGCGTTTCATGAAGGATATGTTTTCCACAGAGGGTGATTGGATAATTCTGGAGCGGCTACTACCGAAGCGCCTCTCAGGAAGTGACCTGGAGTTAAAGGAAGAAGTTCGCTGGGGTTTTCAGATAAAGGGGAAATTGGACAAGAGTTCAAGATTGCTTCGATGCATGTAAGTATGGTATAGAATTCCTCAAAAGTGAATGTTAAGTTGCCAGTTGCCTTTTTCAAATGAGATTTCATACTTTTGACAGCGGCCTCCCAGAGGCCGCCCATGTGAGGGGCATATGATGGAATAAATGTCCAGCTAAAACCATGTGTGCTATATTTTTCGATTAGGGATTTTTCGTCATTTTTTAGAAAGTCGTTGTGGGTGGCTAACAGCGAATGTTTAGCGCCTAAAAAGTTTCTGCCATTATCAGAGAATATGGTTTTTGGTAGACCTCTACGACTAGTAAATCTGGTGAAGCAAGCAAGAAACGCATCTGTTGATAATTCCGAGCAGACTTCGAGATGAACTGCTCGTGTGGAGAAACAAACGAAAACTGCTGCGTATCCTTTCAAACGTTTTGCATTCCGCAAATTGGAGGCTTTTAATGTGAATGGGCCGGCAAAGTCCACTCCTGTATAAGTAAATGGTAATGAAAATGTGACTCTCTCACGGGGTAGCGCACCCATTATTTGTTCTTGTACTTTGTGCTTGTAAACTGTGCAGGCTTTACAGGTTCTGACACACTGCCAAATAAGGTTTTTCAATCGCGAAATGTAAAAGCCCTGTCGAACTGCTCTTAGCATTACGTGGTGTTCCGCGTGAAGCAAAATTTGATGGGTGTATCTTATAAGAAGTCTATCTAGTGATGATTTTTCTGGAATAATGATAGGATGCTGTTCGTTGAAACTTAATCCGGAATTACTGAGTCTGCCACCTAAGCGTAGTAGTCCATCCTGGTCAAGAAAGGGATTGAGAGAAAGTATTCGACTTTTCCGATTTATGGGTTGGTTGTTCTTAAGACAATCATATTCTAAATAAAAATGAATTTGTTGTGCATTTAGAATTACAAAATTTTTTACAAATTGTATTTCCTCGAAGGTGATGTGTTTTTGTATCTCGTATGGACGTTTCAGAAGACGATTGATGAAGCCAAAGCGATAACTGAGAATTCTTAGGGCTCTGGGAAATGACGAAAATTCGCTCAAAATATCTTCCTGTTGCGTTTGTAAATGAAAATAAAATATGTTCCGGGATTCTAAATCAGTGGGATCGAACATACGAGATTTGGGCCAACAGTCAGGGGATTGACTTAGCCATGGAAGACCGTGCCACCATAGTTTACTTTCCGAAAGTTCCCGAGGAGCGCATCCTCGAGTTCCAAGATCGACTGGATTCTTATCTGTCTTTACATATCTCCAACGACCAAGCTGAGTGATCTGACTAACACGATTGACTACGAAAATTTTCAAAGTATGCGGAGGTTTCTGCAGCCAGCCTAAGACAATCGAAGAATCAGTGTATAGAAATAGTTCAAAGGGAAATTTTAATCGTTTAATTAAGCTCTTCGTTAAGTTATATAACAGTAATGCTCCACAGAGCTCGAGTTTCGGAATGGTTATAGTTTTCAAAGGCGCAACCTTAGTTTTCGCAACTAATAATTACAAAAAAGTTCTCCCTCAGGAGTAGAGACTCTCGAATAAACCGCTCCACAATATGCCCTTTCCGATGCATCACAGAACCCTTGAATTCGAGCTTGATATCGAGGTGAGAAATTTACCCATCTAGCTATTTTAGTGGTTGAAATTTGTGTCAGAGTAGTCGAAAATGCGTTCCATGTTTCCAATATCTTTGGTGGTATATCTTCATCCCAATCCGATTTGCATTCCCATAGCTACTGCATAATAAGTTTAGGTACAATAATAATCGGTCTTAACCAGCCTAGAGGGTCAAATAACTTAGCTATGGTCGATAAAATTTGTCGTTTGTTTCTGGTGTGTAGTAAAAAATATCATGCTTGGCATTCCAAAGACTAAGGTCTTTAATGAGCTCGAGTTTTCAAATTTCAAAAAATCTTCTTCAAGATCTTCCCGGGCTAAATTTTCCAAAAGAGCTTGGTGATTGCTGGTCATCTTCTTCAGGGGAAATACAGCAGATTGCAGTGCTTTAGAAAGTTGTGTTTGTTTTTCTTTTGCCTCTTCCAGGTTATGTCCTCCTGATAAAACGTCATCTACGTATATCTCCTCCTTAAGAATTGAAGAGGCCAATGGAAGTGTTCTTAGTGCTAAATACGGTGCGCTATTGACACATTTTTTTGTATTTTTTTTTGTACGAAGTTTTGATTTTGTTTTCTGTAATTTTTTCTTTTACTGTGTCGTTGTTCTTTATTTTTGTTTAGTTAAATGATTTTTTTTTTTTCAGTTTCTATTTTTTCTGTTATTTTTTGGTTTTATTTCTTTGTTTTATTTAAATAGTTTTTTTTATTTTCAAAATTCTGTTCTTTTATTTTAATCAGTCAGATTTTTTTAAAAATTCTATTTATTTCCTCAATCACTTTCCTTTTCTTTTTGTTGTAAATTTTTTTTTTCAAAAACCTGTTCTTTTTTTTCACAGTCTTTTGTAAGAATTTTTTTTCTCCTTTTTGTTTGGTATTGTTTTTCACTGTCTTTTTTTTGTTTGTTTTCTTTTAATGTTGCAGCGCCGATTGACTTTATGTGAATAAACGCAAGAATTTTGTCAGTCGTGTTCGTAGGCGTATTACAACAGAGATGCGAATTGAACAAGCGCAACGAAACGGAGATCAACTGAAACACACACTTTTGTTGTTTTAATTTTTTTTGTTCTTTCTCTTTTTAATGTTTTCTTTTGACCCCGTTGTAATGTGTAGAGTTTTGTTCTCTTTGTGTACAGTTGATATTGATATTAACTTGAAGTATTGTTATGATTTATGTTTCTCTATATTGTTTCATTTCAATGTCGTTCTAATTCTTTTTGTTTTTTGTTGGCTTGCGGAATTTGCTCGAAGCTTAATATGTGTATTTTTGAACTGGGTTTTTTCTCTTTTTCTGTCGTTTACCGTTGCCCTTTATACGTTTTTTATTCTTGTTGGTATTTTCCTATCTATACCACAAACGCGTGATACTGACCTTTTTTTGTCCTTTGATCTTATTGGTGTTTTACATTTTACTATTTGTCGTTATGAAAACCGGTTTTTGCATGTTATACATATGCGTATGTAATTGCGTGATTTCTTTTTTTGATTTTTTACACTTCCTACACTGTTCTCTTAGAGATTTCTTTTAAGTCAAAGCTATAACTACTGTACTGTACATACCTTTCTTGTTCTCTTACCCTTTAAATGCCCTTGATTGACACTTGTAACCTCTGTCTTTTCCTTGTTGATAACTGACCTTATGTCTTTCCGTGTAGAATTCTTCAAATGCCCTTGACATTAACCTTCCTTCCTGGGGATGAATTTGTTGATGATCGATCTCCTGTCTCTTTTTTCCTGCAGATGAATTTGTTGATAATCGATCTATTGTCTTTTTTTCCTGGGGATGAATTTATTGATCTTCTGTCTCCAGTTTTTGTAGATTATGATTGTTTGACTTCTCGTCGTTTTCCTCTTGATGAAATTGATACTGCGAAAGCCTTAGTCTAACCTGTGGATATTATGCCACTTTACGGTTGTTGGGATTGATGCTTGTGGCACACAATCGCCGGTGATGCTTAGTGGAGCTTATGCCACTCTACGTTTATTGGGGTGATGCTGCGAAAGCCTTGGTGCAACCTGTGGTTCTTATGCCACTTTACGGTTACTGGGATTGATGCTGGTAGCGCACAATCGCCAGTGATGTCTAGTGGAACTTATGCCACTCTTCGTTTATTGGGGTTGATGCTGGTAACGCATAACCGCCTTTGATGTCTAATGGACCTCCTGCCACTGACTCAAATCACAATCCTAGACCGCTAGGACTTGTCGAAGGACCAATTTTGTAGGCTCTAGGAGTCAACTAAACTCCTAGGGTCAAGCAAAAAATGAGTTGACGAGTATTGGGATATGTATATTCCTCTTGAATATATATATCCCCCAAGAAAATGAGAAGACTTAGGGTTTTCTTTAACTTAGATTTATTGCCTTCTTGGCTGGGTTTTGTCTACTTATCAACTAATTCTAGAAATTAATAGAAGGTTTTAAGAAAGTTCAAATTCAAATTAAAAATTAGACATGAGGAATTCGAAAATATACAATAAATACATGGGATTATACATACGAGAGATTGAGAACAAATAAAATAAGAAATTAAGAGAATAATAATAATAATTAAGCGAAAATATAAATAATTCACAATGGGACTACACTACAAAAAATAAATGTTGAACACGGTTCAACAATAGTTTAATGTAAACGAACAAAACCAAACATGATCGTGCATGCATGATCATGTTTGATTTTATTTATTATGTCTTCTTGCTTTTTCTTCCTACATTATTTTTACATGTAGCAAAGTAAGCAAGTATGTACATACATGCGTTAACGTTTGTTATGCAAAATCATAACAGAAGAAAGCAAGATTGTAGATGCTCAATCATGTTTGTTTAAAAAGGAATAGAATAAGAATAATATCAAATAAATGGTACAGTTGTACCAAATATGTATTTATATTAAAAGTTACATGAAACATAAATAAATAACTACGGTTACCGCAAAAGAAAACAAGATTGTGCATGATCAATTAAAACTGTTATTTAAGAACAGAAAAATAATGAAGTAAATGGTACAGTTGAACCAAACATATCAAAAGTTACATGTACACATGTATGATTACTACAACGATCATTATGGGTGTTCACACACATAACTCCCCCATTGTTAGATTGACGTTCCGAGGAAATAATTTGTCAAATTTATTATAAAATTTAATTTATTAACTTTAACTTACTCACTATTGTGTACATGCATTTTTAAATATATTTGATTGTTTCTTCTATGGTTTTACTAGGTTTAAATTTATATGATTAAAACATGTTATATGTTCATTTTCATATGTATATTGCCTTATATAAATTTATATATTACTTATTTAAATTTCATATATTTTTGAAAAAATTCTTATGTATATATCCATATAAACTACTTACATACATAACATACATAATTGTCATTAAACTACTTATAGGAATTAATTTAATTTAAATATCGATTATTTTAAATCATTTTCCACAAAAACTTGGTTTTATATCAAAAAACAAAAAAATCTTTGTATCTTTATATTATCAACTATTGTAAAACTTTTTCTTCCACTTGATATGGGATTTATAGTATTTGTGACCTTTTTGTGTGATAACGTGATCATCATCAAATTGTTCTACACTAATTTTTCTTAATTTGACATGATTTTTCCCACCTCTTTCGGTTTTTATAAACTAGTTTCCTGTTTGAATTTCACAGTTCTCACGACGATTATTTAATTTATGTAATGATTTCTCCTTGCATTTTAAGATTTTTTCCTTTATCGTCGAATACTCATCAGACTTTATCACGCTGTTTTGGAAATCAACAGGTCTACATCCTGTGGTAGCGTGAATTGTTTTGTTATAAAACATTATTATTTTACTGATTTTCTCCTCAACGGAATCACTATCTTTATCTGGGTCATGCCTAGGTAAACGAATATGTTCATTGATCGTGTTATGAAGACGCTCTACGTCTGAATTTGAAGTGTGGTTATTGTTTGAGGAAAAATGAATTTTAATATTGTTTTGTGTTAAAAATTCCTCAGATGTTCTTTTTTAATAATATCGTGTAGTTCATTTTCGTCAATAATGTCATCTAAAAAGGTATCGCATTTTGCTATCTTTAGGAGGCAGTTATCAGAAAAGTACTTTAAATCAGTTTCCTTAAAAACTTCATAAAAAGCACTATCCGGAATGAAAACCGCGTTGACTTTTTTAAGGTGGAAATTATTTTTTATAATACTTATCATACCATTTTCGTTAAGACTACATGCTGTAATGAAAGTTCTATAATTTTTGAAAATTGTTTTCTTTACCGTTTTTATAGTGGGAGAATTTTATTTCTGAATAATTATCTGATTCCTATATACGTTAATTGGAGCATTACTCTCCGCTATCAGATTTTGTTGTGGAGAATGAATTAAATTTATTTGTGGTTCAATGCGTGACGATGCGTCCGCATTCCTGTTGTTTATACCACGGTTTGGAAATCGTAAAGACAAAATATTACCATTTATCCTCAGTTCATTTTGATCATAATCTATAGCAGCCTTATATCTAAATAATATATCATTTCCTATAATTCCATCGTAATTATCATGAAATTTGCACTCTATTAGCAACATTTTCTCGCTTGAACTCCCTAGCTCGGAAAACAATGGTATTTGGTAAATAGTATCCGTTAATATCTCACTTTGTAGTGTCTTCAATTTAAGAGTTCCTGAATTTATTTTTCAGTTTGGGTTACATAAGACTGGATTAACGATTGAGTGAGTGGCTCCAGTATCCACAATATATTTAAGGTTGTCTTTTAATATTATATACGGTAGCTCTCTGGAGAGGCCCGTAAAGGAAAATTTTCGGCACCTTTATTTGAGGTGGCAACATGAAGTAGATGAGAATTCGGAAATTGGTTTGCATGATCTATTTCTTGCAATTGTCCTTGTGGTTGAGTTAACGAATTTTGAGACATATTATTGCCAACATCTTGAGTGGATTGGTTAGAATAATTTTGGTTAAAAGGAAAATGGTCTGAAAATTTAGGTAGTGAACTTGTTTGTGATGTGTCAGCATTAATTTGATTGCGTAATGTAGTGTGTTGGTCACACTTATCCACTGTTGAGTATTGGTTACGTTTGTGCTACATTCCTCAATAATATAAACAAAACTGTCAATGACCAATGGCACGAAGTATCAAATTGCATTATAAAAATTTGCTATACGTAATAATTCTAAAGTAGCAAAATGCTGACCATGCTTACTCTAAATTAAGTAAAAACTAAATTAGGTCATATGTATTATGTAAAGAAATTAGACTTAAGTAAAAAACTAAATTAGGTCATAAGTATTAATATTTAAGAAATTAGACTTAAGAAATTTATATAAATAGCGTTAAGTTGATTGATAGAATTAGAATAAAAATAACGATCAAAACGGCTTCATAGCTGAAAAAGATTTGATTTTTATTCTCACCCAAACTGCGGCTTATTAGCCATACCCAAACGGCGTGCTCGCCTTTATAATAAGCAAAACAAACACAAAACTGACCGACACAAACATTACATTTATTACAGTAAGTTACAAACCATATTGACGTCCATAGATTCTGGCGTTGGTTGTCTGATTAAAGAATTTTGGTTAAAGTTTGAATAATTTTGGTTATAATTTCGGTTGTCTCTGTAATAATTATTTGAGCTATTCCTGTTATTGTTATTAAAATGAACATTTTTCTGCATGTTGGTATTAGGTGACCCGTTATAACTGTATTGCTTATTTCCGTTATAGCAGCTCTTATCAACGAATTTTCCATTTGTATTTGAAATAAAGTTGTGATGACTATTTTGAACTCCGTTATGATTCCCCTCTTATTCATATTTCTGCTACCAAAGTTCCTATCGTGGCTATCGTAATTAGCGTATCCTGATGCAAAAATGATGTTCATGACTTCCTCGAGAGTATTTGAGTTTCTGCAAGCCAGAATGGTTCTCATCGGCTCAGGAATTTTCTCTTTAAAAACGTCGAGAGCAGTTCTCATATTGTTCTTAGCAATCTGTTCTCTATTAGCATTTATCCCTAAATCCGATACTGTTTTATTATTTAAACTTCGAAGCCTATTTTTTATATCTTTATAAAAGTCAATTGCATTTGTCTTGAAAACTACAGATCGAAGTCGTATAGTTGCTCTACGCTTTGAGTTTCTTCAAAGTAATTGGTCAAAACTGTCTTAATTTCTGCCCATGTCTATGTGAAAATTTATTTCAATAGCCTCTTTGGCCTTGCCTATACATTTGCTTTTGATTAGGTCTATAAAAAGGCGTTGAGAAAGTTCGTCATAGCATAGTAAAAGAGGATTTATTCTGTCTAGCAGAGAAATAAATGTATATAGATCTCTTTTGTCTCCTGCAAATTCCGGAAGTCTCTCAATAAATTGAAGAGGATCTAAAGAGTTAGGAACAAAGGAGATATCGGAATTCGCCATTTTGTTCTTGTTTTTAATTTCTGAATAACAAGCAACAATTGATCCAAACCAAAAAGTTCACAAATGTATCACGAATGTAAAAAAGCTGTAATTTGTAAGGGAAGCAAAAGAAGAAAAAAAATTTGTGGAAAACGAAACTTGTCATCGACAAATGTACAGTTTTTAATATATAGAAGTTTAATGAATATATAAAAAAGCCTATAAATACTAGTTATATTTAATATCTTACAAATTAATACTTATATTTAATAGTTGCTCTATTGCCCTTATAGTTGACGTTGAGGCTCCAGATGAAGTTTCTAGTTGTTGGTGTTTCCAGATGTAGGTTTTAGTTGTTGAAGTCGTTATATTCTTTTGCACATCAGATGATTGAAGGATTTATACAGGAATTTATATTAAATTGTTCTCTTTGTTGTTAGTTTGATTTTAATCCATTTTTAATCAATTTGTTTATTTTAGCTGAATTTTGGATTATTAGTAATTTTGTTTGCAAATTTATATTTTCGTTTTTATTGAAAAGTTTTGTCCGAATAATTATTTTTATTAATATACATATGTATATAGTATTTATACTTTTTGTTATATTTTTTATTATATCAATTTAAACATTGTCATTTAAATTGTTAAAAATTTCAACATTGTCGTTTTAAAGAAGGAAAAAGTTGGTATACCCATTTAAACATTAAAATGTTAGTATCCTTTTTCTTATGTAATTTTCAATTATACACTAGGATACTTGGGTATCCTACCGACTGCGCCAGTTATGATATTTAGTTGTTAAGTAAAACCAAATTTATTTAATTTTATTTGTATTCTTATTTATTCAAAGAAATAATAAATTCTTTTATCAATAGTTCTTATTACTGTTTTAAATTTTAACACATTCACACGGTTTTATTTATAACAATTTGTTTTTAATGTTGAACACAATTTTCTTTCAATTTTCTACAATAATTTTAATTATAACAATTTTTATTTTAATTCTAATTTTAATACTTTCTGTCCAAACGCTAGATCAATAATGTTTCTTTTCTTTCTATGTAACCGATTTTATAGTTTAATGTAAACAAACAAAAGCAAACATGATCGTGCATGCATGTACTCCTCTGTCTTAGGAATTTCGCGTAGTATTTGGTCGACAATTCCATTAAATTCTGCGGGTGCAGTTTTGATACCAAATGATAGGCGATTCATCCGGAATGTGCCCCTATGTGTAGAGATGGTTTGAATTTCTGCTGACAACTCGTCAACCGGCGCATGCAGATAAGCCTTGTATAAATCAAGGCGACAGACTTTGAATCTTTAAGGATATTAAAAACTTGGTCTATTTGGCGTATGGGGTAGAGTGCATGCACTAAGCGTTGATTTACCCTTACCTTATAATCGACACATAGTCTCACGCCCCCATCGGGATTGGGAATAACCACCAAAGGTGATCTCCAATCACTGTTGGCAACCTTCGTAATGATCCCCTTTTCCTCCAGTCCTTTACCTACCTTTTCTATCAATGCATACGGAATTTGACGTTCTTTTGTGTAAATAGGGGTTGTCTTGTCACGTAGCTGTAAGGAAACTTTATAATTAGGTAAGCATCCAATTTTTTGCTCAAAAACAGACGCAAACTCAGATTTAAAATCGTCTATTTGATGTAAATTAGTAATTGAATCTGTAACAGCTTGATAGGAGCTTCCTTGGTCTAATTCATTAAGGTCAATACCCAAACGCCGTATCCATGATCTACCTATAAGAGCTGTGTACCCGTCTGGAACGATATATAGGTCATCAACTATTGCTGTTTTATTAAATACGACGTGTACGCGGACCTTACCGTCTGGGGAAAATGTGTGTAAAAGCGAAATATAATCTTCGTAGACATCAATTTGCTATCCAATTGAAGTTTTTTGAATAACCCCCGTGGTGAAAAGGAGTAACCGGAACCAGAGTCGACTTCAAATTTAAATATTCTCCCTTCTATTGCAATATTCGCATAATAGCGCTCTGAGATTGAATTTATGTAATCACTTCTGTATACGTTGACAATTCTATATATTCCATAATTTAAATTTTCAGAAAATACTTGGTTAGTGGAACTCACCTTTGTATTTTGTTTATCTTTATGTCCGGCGTTAGGACCGTATGCCAATAATGAAGCAAGGAGGCTTTTGCTACATGAGGCTTTTGCTACATGTCCATGCTTTGAACATAAGTTGCACTTTATTTTTGTACTAGAGCGACACCCTTTTGCAAAGTGATTATTTTTGCCACAACGCAAACACAGCCCAGCAATCCCTAATTGGTCAAATTGGTCCCTTTCGGAGTTGTTGCTTAGAACGGCCATGTGCTGTTCTTTTATTAAAAATTTTGTTGACCGTCTCATTCAGAGAACTTGCAGAATATAATATATAATATAATATTCTTGAATCTATTTTTGCCGCTTCTAGCGCTAACGACTTCGAGACAATTTCCTCAAATTTCTGTGAACTTGACTGAAGTAACTGTTCTCGAACGTTGTTGTCATTTAAGCTACAAATAAATTGGGCTCTCAAGAAGATATCTGGAATGGAAATTGTACAATCACAATCAGATACAAACTCGCAATCAGCAAAGTCAGTGCGGAGAAATGCCACAAAGTCCGCCACTGACTGTCCGTCATTTTGGTATTTCGAAAGAAATTTATGCTGCGCCACTAAAATATTTCTTTTTGGCGCCAAATGCTTTTCCAAAAGTCCTAGTAGTTCGTCGTTTTGTAATTCCACAGCTAATTTTGGTGCAGCAAGTGCAGTGATTTTATTAAAATATTTAGCACCTATTGAATTTAAAAGCAATTTTGAACAATACTGTTTATTTTGGTCAATGCCCTTCATGAATATACTTTGTAAAACGTTGTATGTAATTTCGGTACGATTCCTTTGCCTGATCGAAATTTTCAAAATTGGGACCAGCATTGTGTTCATTGTACTGTTATTACCACTTTGTACTGTACTTGGAGAAGAGACGCCGCCTGCTAATCTAGATAACTGTTCCATCATTTGTTGTTGTAGCTTCATAAAAGCCGTGAATTGTTGGGTATCCACTTTGTAGAATTAATTTATTTTAGTTTTTTACCTCGTCGCCAAAACTGTTGTCTATATAATAATAATTCATTTATTTTATCAAATACATTTCTTATTTTACTAATTACACTTTTATGTATTTATTTATAAATTCAAATGTAGAGCAAGATCAATGTAATAATAAAAAGAAGAGTTGAGCTGCGTCGACGATAAGTGTAATGATCCACACACAAAAAAAGGAAGAATAATAGCGTCAAGTTAACAACTACTCTTTCAGTGATGTCAATGTATCAAAACTCTAACATTAGTTTAAATTGACGGTCTAAGCTTTTGTTACTAAGCCCGTGAACATCATTGTGAAAAACGCACGTTAGTTCAGCCCTGGATATGTGTGAATCATAATTTGAGTCTGCCGGAACAGCGAAGTTTATCATGCTGTTTGAAAATTTTTGTGACAATGCTAATTTCATATGCCGTTTTGTTTGGATATGTTTGTGTAATGCTCGACTTCCTTCATATTTTATAGAAATATCAATTTAGCATAATTTGCAAAATGCGGTAAAATCATCTTTTTTTTAATCCATTTGCAATATTCTGCTCCTTCAATCAATCTATCGCAGAATGTTGTAAGTCTTCCTTTTTTTGAAGGTCGGACTTCTTCGTTATTTTCCATGGTAAATGGACGACACAAGGCTCAATATATTGTAACAATATTATTTTAAATTGTTAAACGAATATAACATTAAACAATTTAAATTTACTATTCACATCAAAAAAAATTACATTCAATTTCAATCAGCTGTTGTAATTTTTTTAGTGTTGGGCAAAAACAAGCAATAAGTCAATGATGAGTTAGGGGGGAAATTACAAGTGTAGATACTTTTTTGGTTATCGATTGCAATGAATTATTGATGTTGGTCAAAAAATTAGAATTAGTTTTTGGGTTTGGTGTTTAACAAATCATGATTGTTTTTTTTAATATTGTATTTTTTAATTTTAAAAATTAACTGGACAAATTTTATTTTATCTTGACACTTGAAAGGACCTAAAAAACTTGACAATCAAGCTCATTCCAGGCCATGTGGCAACCATAACCACAACGGAAAACCTATCCATTTTCCAGTACATAACCGTCCAGATCTCCTTTTCATAATTTACTCCGAATAGCTAAGATTTTCTCATCCTTATTCTGAACAATTTGTGCGCGACTTAGTGCATCTACTTGTGCCATTAGTTCGTCTCTACGATTCCGAATTCGATAATCTAAATTTACCAATTCCAAAGCCCATCTAGCTATCCTTTATCCTACCTAAAGTCAGCGTAAGCGAATTACAGTCCGTTACTATTGTGAATGGATTTCCTGCCAAATATACACCGAAACGCCTCAAGGCAAGAGTTTCCAATTCGAAACTATGATATTTCGATTCCTCTGTTGACGTGCACTTAGAATAATAAGCCACAGGGTGAAACCTATTGTACGTCTCCCTCTACATGAGTACTGAACCATAACCCTTAGAGCAAGCATCCGTTTGCAACTCTCTCTCCCCGGGAAGGGTTATATACCGCCAAAACTGGAGCGTTGACCAGTTTGTTTTTCAAGTTCATTCGTCCATCCAATTGAAATTATTCCTCCTCAAACTAGTTAACGGTCTTGCTATTCTTGAAAAATCCCAAATAATCCAATTCGCGATATGCGAATTCGCATTTCAAACCTGCGTCCCTCACTGCACATAAAACATCAGTCAGAATCCGTAAATGCTCCTCAAACGTCTCCGTGGCTATACTTATGTCGTCCAAATACACAACAATTTTCCATTCATCTATGAATTTTCTCAACAACGTATTGATAAAACGCTGAAATACTGCCCCTGCATTCTTAAGGCCAAATGGCATGTAACAATACTCAAATTGTCCCAATGGGGTAATAAAGGCTGAATATTTAAAATTGAGTCTTCATGTACTGGCACTTGGTAAAAACTGTTCTCAAGATCAAGTGTCGAAAAAAAATTTTTGTTGCCCAGGTGGTCCAGACAATCCTCGATAATAGGAAGAGGGTAATTATCCTTCAAAGTTATCCTATTTTATGAAGGGTAATCGACGCACATTCTCAATTTCCCATTTTTTCTCCTCACCAGCACGATTGGAGAAGCATAAGGAGAATCACTTGGCCGAATTATACCATTCTGCAACAGCTCCTCAAGTTTAACCTTCACTTCACACTTCTCACGATATGACAGACGCCGAGGTCCAATATGAATTTGAATGTAATTTAACAACCTTATTCCTATCCAATAATATGTTACCCTTGAGGCATTACTGGTATTATTCAAATAATTCTTCTCAAGAACCGACTTTGTAGCGAAAGCTTCCGCTGAACCTAATTTGACATCGACATCGATTCTATCTTCAGTCCCAATAGCACTTATTATTTGCATCAATTCCTCACATTCGTCATTATCTTCTATTAATGATTCCTGTACACAACTAATGGGGCTACCCGTATCGAAAAGAGAAAAAATTCATTACTTCAGTCCGCTTATTACGTCTAATAAAGTTAAAACTTAGCATTTGGGACGCATCGAGAGACTCATCATATTTTGCATCGACTAAAGCAGCAGTGACACTCTTCTTTCTTGGGCAATCTTGGTGGAAATATTCAAATTTGGCGCATACGAAGCATGAATTGGAACAATTGAATCAGCGGATTTCTCCATCAGTTGTCTTAGCCGTGTAGTTTGAAATTGCAGCGGTACCTCTCAGCTTATTTACGTGGGTCATATTAGCTACTCTTGCCAGGCCACCTCGCACCCGTTAGCGTCGTTGTTCATATCGGTCCATACACTTAATTAGCTGTTCGATATTATTGGCCCCGTATAGACAGGTTACTGCGTTGTTGTTGTGCGGTACGCCATCCATAATTATATCCACCAATTCCTGTTCATCGATATCCGTCGTACTTGCAATTGATTGCATTGAAACCACATAACTCAAACACGATTCGTTTGGTTTCAATGAACGTGAGTGCAGTCGCTGATACACATGTTGACGCGACATTGATCGTTTGAATGTTTTTATCATATTCAACATCAGGTTGCCATATTCTATCAGGCCTAAATTTGTGACATATTTTTTGCAGTGCCCTCCAAACGACGCCGAACTGCCACACACTTTTCCTTATCAGAATAACCACATAGTTTTGCATAGTCCTCGAACTCTACAAACCATTTCGTTATGCTGTAATTATCATCCTCATTAAATGGTGGTATAGCCGCATCTAGTACCGCCAGATCAATGCGGCGGATGTTGGGAAGACGCTGCTCGCCTTCCTCCAACAGGCGGATTTGTTGCTGAAGTTTTAGCAATTCCAAGCCCATTTTTAAATTTTTTATTTCTTCGTCAGAGGCACGAGCTGTGGCTACAACGTCGGCAGCGGGCTCACAAACTTGGGCAGTGGATGATCTAACGGCGGGCATCTCAATGTCTTTGGTAGCGGGGACTTCAATATAATTAACAGCAGATTTGGCAGCTGCGGTTACAGCGTCGGCAACGGGCTCAGCAACTTGGGCAACGGGTGGTTTAACGGCGTTCATTTCAGTGCTTTTGGCTGCGGTGACTTCGAGATATTTAACACAAGATTTGGCAGAGAGCGTGTCAATGTTTTTGGCAACGTATTTAACAGCGGACTTTTCAGCATCAGGCGGTAAGTGCGTCGCCATGTCAGCGTCGGATGGCACGGCCAAGGAGTATACGTCTTCCTTACACTCCGCCTTGCTCACAACTCCCTCGTACAGCATCCGAAGCTGACTCAACGTGGCAGACTCCGGAAAGTCTACGCCAGCGTCAGCATGTGCCGTCATTAGCGTCTTGCGGCTAGGAAGAAAATCCATTTTCATCCGATAGTAATTTTTCAATCCTTTATTAAAAACACTTTTTTAGTTTTACTAAAGGCGTACCCCACACCTGATTTTGTAGTGAATCTCCGTTTAATTATTTTTATGAATATCTTTTTTATTTGTTTCTTAGCTTATCTTTATTTTACAAACGTGACTTACTTCTATCTATCTGTATTTTAAAACGGCGGAAATTGTAATGATGCCCAGCAGCACTTCAACAAAACATCTGTTTTCATACATGTTACTGCACTTAGCGAAACGCATGTCATTGCATCAGTGCTGCCACATCGTAAATCATTACAATTAATATAACTTTTTTATCATAGTATTATTATTGGTTTACCCGCAACTTTAGCTCTATTCGTTGATAGCGGAAAAGTCAAATTTTTAAAATTCAAAACAATAACATTTTTCAATAATATCTCTAATATAATTCATTTTATATGATGTGCTGCTTTTAGAATTGTTATTAATAGGATACAATGCTGATATAATAGCCCATTTGAATTCAACAATATATTGGTCTTTGTTTTGAACACTGATACACGCATGTTTCTTTTGTATTGCATATGGTAGAGGAATATACTGTGAACCTTTTATACATTGATATTGATTTATATTAATTCCTAATCATAATGTTTTTATTACAGTCCAACCGCTATGGCGTTCCTGAAATTTACTCTTTTTTGACAATAACATCACATTGTCTATTGTAAATATTTAGATGTAGTTGATGATGAGAAATTAATTATACACATTTTAGTCTGATGCGATTTCATTTTTTTTGTTTATTTAAATGAAATTTTTATTATAATTACTACAAATAAACAAAATAATAGTATAAATAGCTTATAACTATACACTGTCCCATAAACGAGCTCTCTAGTATACTACAAATAGGTGTAAATATATACAGTATATACATTTTTTAAAAATTAATATTTTTTTTATATGTACAAGATTATATCTGTTTTTAATAACAAATGTTTCGTAATGAAAAATTATTCAAAAAACCTTACAGTAAGAATTATATAATAAAAGAAAGTCAGGAATTAAAAGAGAAAAAGAAATTACGGTATTTAACTAAGCCACCAGTATTTACTAATATTTAAATTTAGAAATATATTCTTATCATCACGAAAAAGACTCGTATCAAATCTTCTATTCTCAGCTGTCAGTTAATTACTTGAGATAGCTTTAACATTTGCCCTTCTATATATATGAAAAAATATAGCGACACCTGTGTGGTTTTCTATAACACCTTTCTTATCCAGGTACACGAATGCTTCAGGAGGAACGTAACCACTTTGTAGTGTTTTGGATATACAGTGCTTGACAAAACAATGGAAACTTTTTCAAAAACTTATTTAATCGGACGAAAATTTAACAGGTTTTTTAAAAATCGGCAAAACATTTGTGGATCTTATTAATATGCACTGTTATTAACGTTTCTGTATATTAAAATTATGTATAAAAATGAATTATATAATTCAATAATTAAAAAAGTTTCCATTGTTTTGTCAACATCAAATATGTGAATAGAATTATTTTATTTTAATTACTGAACTATATAGTATTTTTATATATTTTTTAAAATACAGAAATGTTAATAACAGTGCATATTAATAAAAGGCATTAATATTTTGCCGATTTCTTAAAAAGATTTTTAAATTTTCGTCCGATAGTAACACATAAATAAATTTTGAACAAGTTTCCATTGTTTTGTCATGCACTGTATATACGTCGTTGACATAATAGGGAGCCATCATTAGGTTATTTTCGTCACGGTGACAACAAGATCTAATATGATTTCTAATAAGGTGTATGATGAAATTATCAATTCGGCTAATTTTGGCAGCATTGTATAGTCTCGAATTACTTATATATTTCGTAAATTCACTACTTGGGGATCTTCTTTCGAATTTACGTATTTTTTCCATATAGGAAGGAGTAATATTAAACCAAATTTGGCAACCGTATGTTAAAATTGGACGTATTAAGGTTTGATACATGAGAAGCTTGATATCCGGTTTAATGTGTTTAGAAAAAAATAAGTTTTTGTACATAAAATAAGCATTTCTGGCTTTTTTAATTTGTATGTTGACATGTTCATTAAAGTAGAGAAATTTGTCCAAATGGATTCCTAGGTATTTTACCGTTTGTTTATTAGGTATATTGTTACTGGATTGAATGCCGAAGGATTTCCAGTTGCGCCTTATGTTATAGTTACACTTTTTAACAGGAGGACGGAATAGTATAGTTTCACATTTGTCTACGTTTAATTTCATTTTCCAATATTAGCATATTTTTCTACAATATTAAAATTGTTTTGTAATTTCATATTTATTTCTTGTATTTTGTTCTCAGCATAATATATTATAATATCATCTGCGAAACCAATAATATTATCAAGACTCTTTAAAAGGTCATGTATAAATATATTAAAAAGTATAGGAGCATTAACTGTACCCTGTTGTAACACATTAACTATAATAAATCTCCTACTACTAACTTCTATTCTGTTGCAAACGACAAACGATTTATTGGATAGCATGTTATGAATTAAAATTATCAAATGAAGTGGGAATTTATATTTTAGAAGTTTATATATTAGACCAGGAATCCAAATGTTATCGAAAGTCTTTTCAAAATCGACAAGACATGCCCCTGTACAGAGAGATTTATTTAAATTCCAATTAATATCAGATGTCAAAAGATGTATTCCATGTATTGTAGAGTGTTTATACTTAAAACGGAATTGTCTATCGTTAATCAGATTATAATTCTGAAAAAATTTTGGATATTAATATTTATGCAAATTTCAAAGATTTTACTTATATTCGAGAGAAATCTCAGATTTTTCGGATTGCTTGTGTCCTTATCTTTTTGGGCAATACTACAACTTTAGCCAATTTCCATGCTCGGGGGAAATATGAGTTGTTCAGCATATTGTTAAATAATGTACAGTAAACAAGTATTAATACATCAGGGAATTCTTTAATACTATATTTGGAATGGAATCAACACAAGAAAATAATTTATTTCTTAAATTTTAAAAAATATAGAAAATTTTTTCCTGTGTAATAAAAAAAGTTCTCTGATTGTGATCCACTTATTTGATTTGCCCTTTTGTCTGAATTAAAGGTAGTAAGACATGACTGGTTGCATTAATAACTAGATTTTTCTGTTAAAAATCTGTTGAAACGATTGTCTACATCAACCTATAAATAATTATTCTGATTAATCTCTTTAAATGAATGGATCTTTTCGAGAGATGCTCCTATTACATCTAAAATTTGCTGCTGTTCTCTTATAACGAACTTCTCATTGTCGCGCTCTGTAGTGAGGGGATTTATGCCAACATAAGTTAATAGGTTTTCTTCGTCGCGTTTAATTTTTACCAAATCTATATCTACTGACAGCTTAGGTTTAAATAATTTATTTACTTCACTAAACATATGTGAAGAATATGCTTCTTTATTATAGTTAAAATTCTCCTTTTTTCCGTATGTAGTTTCTTTATAATTGGATTTACAAATTTATTTATTTTGTCACTATTTTTCAATTTTGGTACAATTTTATTGGTAGAATCTATAATGATATCTTTTAATTTATTCAAATAATAATCAATTTCAGAGTTTGAGAGATCTCTTGTGACAGGAATGAGATCAGTGTTTTTGTGTACATTTAAAATATATTTTTTTAATTTGTTCCAATTAGTTTTTTATAATTAAATTGAGATTTGGGCGAATTAACAACAAAATGAAAGGGGTGATCATTTGTATCATTTAAAAGTTCAATTAGTAAGGCGTTATGATCACTATCGTAATCGAGGGATTTAAGGGAATTAATAGTATTATTAACTCTGAGAAAAGAGAGACGCGAGTCTGCTAAACACAAATCTAAATACGAACCACATCTTGGATAAGAGGGGGTGGTAGAAGCATAAAGGCTACATTTAAAATGTATTTCGTTGTTCTCCATCCATTCTTTGAAGGAATTACCATTAGTATTGTTTACTTTATTGCCCCAATCGGAATGTTTACAATTAAAGTTACCCGCCATTACATAATATATATTTGGATTTTGTAAATTCAGAGATTTAAAAACAGAGTTTAGATCAGGTAAAAAAAGTTGCTGTTATTACCTGAGGAATAGTAAGAGGATATAATATATAGAGTTTTATTAGTCAGTAGCGGTATTTTTATAATGCACACTTCCAGACACTTAAGTGAATTGCCAATGATATGTGTGCAGTTTTTGAATTTTATATCTTTTTTTAAATTAAAATAGCAGTACCACCACCTTTAGAGGCATTAGGCCTATCTTTACGAATTAAATCATAATTTTCGAAAAATAATTTATTCTTCGAATTTAGTTTTGTTTCATTTAGCAAAACCATATCTGGATTATGCAAATTTATAAAATTTAATAACTCATATCTTCTACTAAGTTTTATAAAAGAATTAACATTAATTTCAATTATTTTAAGGTTTTTTACAGTTGATTCATCCATTTTAATCCAACATTGAAAATATTGTATCTATTCTACTTGTCTGTAGTTGTAACTGTTTATTTAGATTTATTAATTGGTTAGCTAAATTCTGCATGGTATTGTTCATTTGTTCCAACATTTGTTGAATGGAGTTAGAGCTGTCTATATTTTGTTGATTGTTCTTCAAAACGTTTGCAAAACTCATAGAAGATGTAACAGTTAATGGTTTGTTCGCTGTTCTTTTTTCAGACAAACTTTGTTTTTTGGCTCGGAGCCTTTGCTGTATCTCCTTATACTTTTCGCACCCACGGTATGATGCTGGGTGACCATATTTACTTTTAAAAATTTCAAGTTATCGTTGTTGTATTTATCAAGTTCCTGCTTGATCTCATCGACGTTCAAGTTAGCGCTAAGGCCTTTTAATAGAAAAGTTTTAGTTTTCAAACTTTTAGGCGTAAAAGTGAAAAATTCAGTTTTTGTTTTTTGAAGGTAAGCTTTGACCCGTACGTAATCATCAATAGATGACATGAATAGTGATGTTTTTCTATTAATAAGTTCTTTGATTTTAAAGTTTGTTATTTCTAAACCCTTTTCAATAAAATGTATTAATTCATTTGGTTCCACATTAAATATATTAAGTGGAGGTATTTTTTATTTTTATTTTGATCTTGTTTTGTTATGTTTTCAGTATTTATCGTTTTTTCTGTTTGTGAAAGATTTTGAGATGTTGTTGGTACGTGATCGTTTACATGTTTTTCGAATTTATTTAAATATTCTTTATTGCAATGTTTATCATTGTCCAGAATAGCATAATAATTATTCTTTAATTGTTTATTCATTGTGTCATATTGTGTTTCACTTTTTCTTTTTCTTTCATTTATATACTTATCATTATTGTATTTACAAGATGGGTTTAAAGAATTGTTTTTGTCGTTATTTATATTTGACCTTGAATCATTATGTTCACTCATTACTTTTATTTTTTCGATTTGTAAGAGTCTCTGTCTCTGGAGTGAAATTGTTGGAAATTGTTGTTATAAAAACTTAACGATTTAAGCAGTTTTGAACTTCACAACAACACGTAAAAAACAAAATAATAATAAAAAGAAATATAGTAAATACGAGCAAAAATATTTTTTCCGCAATACGTCCGTCTATCATGACAATCACATTGAACCTCTGCTACTTCTTTTTGAGCTACACATTTTTTTCGTTTTTGAGAACCACTTAAATATGTTCGTTTCGACATTATGAAATATAAAGCAATATATATGTACTTAGTACGTATTACTCTCTAAATTCTTTACAAAAAACACTTCAACACGTATAAATTATTGTTTTATCTAAAACACTTAACACTTTCACTGATTTAAATTTGAACATTCGGGGATTTCCCAATTTATTGACTTCTATGCGGTGTATGAAAACAAACGAAACATTACGCAAACGTTTCCATATTGTACAAAAATTTTAAATCGTTTTGTATATGAGCAAAAACAAAACAATAAATTTATAAATATATTGTATAAATATACAATATGTGGTATCATTTAAAAGGTTTTTTGAAGCTAACGGTGTATAAAACATGCAAAATTTGGCCGCATTTTTTTATTTTAAAGAAAATCCTTAAAATTTTACTTTTTTTTGGAATAAAACAATTATAAGGACATGGTTATTTATGTTTTAGACATCATTGGATGCGGCTTTAAAAATTATATACCATATTAAATATATTGTTTCTAAAAGTTTAGAAAAGTAAATTATAAAAAATTTGCTGAAATATTAAAAAATATGAATTTCGAAAGTAAATTGGTTCTAACTTGGGGCCCCCTTGAAGTCGGGTCCCCTGGACACGTGCCCCAAGTGCCCTTATGGTAAAGACGGCACTGGTTTAATCTCTTTAGAGATTAAATTTTGTTTAGGGAATGATTCGGTTAAATTTCTTTAGAAATTTAGCTTTCCGACTGCGCCAGTTAAGTTATTTTAAATGTTCACTTTAAATTCTTTTCACTGAAACAATAATTTTTGTAAAATTTTTTTCAAAGAAATAATATTTTTTATATTTTTCTTCATGCAACTTTATTGATCAAACTTGGTCTTAAGACTAATTTTACAAAATCTTAATTTTTAATATCTAGCCTACTACACCAAACTTTAGAATTTGAAGACCAAAGAAAAAAATCACTTCAGAATAAAACAAAATTGAGCAATCATTAAGCCAATGACATAGATTCTGCTTGGCCAGAGTTGAAAAATAATTCTTATTACCCAAATAATCAAGACAATCCTCTATTATGGGCATAGGGTAATTGTCCTTCAATGTCACCTTATTTATTGATCTATTATCGACACACATCCTCAACATCCTTCTCTCTCTTCTTTACCAACACGACCGGAGAAGCAATGGTGAATCGCTTGGACGAATTATCCCCGCCTATAATAGTTCGTCCAATTTCTTCTTCACTTCGCACCGCTCCCGATACGACAGGCGTCTAGGTCCACAGAATAACGGCTCATCGCTAGACAATGTTATCCGCATACAATAATCAGTCGACCTTAAAACATTACCTACTTTCCTCATATAATTCTCCTCCACAATTAACCTCAGCCTCACACTATCCGACTGACCCAGATCACACTCAATATATATCTCACTCTCATCCTTGACCACACACACAATTCCTCCTAATTCTCCAAATCCTTAATCCCAACCAAAAATTCCCTATCCCTCATAACCGTAAATTGAACCCTCAGATTCGGAAGCAACTGGCACATTCACGCCCGAACTCTCTCTTGAGAAATTTACTTCACAAGCTTTCTTCGTTAACGGCCCGTTATTATTAATTTCATTTTCGACTGGCTTCGGAATCTCTGCAATTTCATTAGAAACCCCACATAATTTGAGTGATATAAGCGCACCAATAACCTCTTCTGTTAATTTTATTTTATTCTTGGAATTCATTTTCTTTACTTCATTTACTGTGTATCTTATTTTTATTTGGCATAGCCGCAATTTAAACTTCAATAATGCATCGCGTCCGATCAGCACTGGCACCACCGCTTCCTCATCCGGTAATACAAAAAACGTGTGTTCTATCATCTTATTGTTATACAATATCGAACATTCTACCTGTCCATAGGAGCTAATTCTACTTTTCCCGATGCTTCGGTATGGTGTTATAATTTTCCTTTCCTTCAGGGCGAATGGTACCAATGATCTCTTGACGCTGCGAATAAGGCTACCCGTATCAAATAAGGAAAAATAGTCAGTTATTTCGGTGCGCTTACCTCTCTCAACAAAAGCAACACTTACCTTCTGAAAAGCTCCTACTGTTTCATCAGCATCGTTCCTACTAATTGCAGCAACAACTCCCTTCCTTTTCGGGCAATCTCGGCGGATGTGGCCGGCCTCTCCTTTGGAGGTCGCTTCGGCTTCGGGCATTTGCTCTGGTAGTGTCCGAACCCAGAACAATTATTACAACGTATTTCGGCTTTTTCCAGTTCACTTCTCTCGCTAACGGGTCTTCCCCTGGGGTACCCTGTGTCCTTCGTGGGACCCATGCGCCTGCCTCTTCAGTTCATACCCGTCCATCCGCTTAATTAATTCATTAATGGACCCTGCCCCATACAACCTTGCGATATCAGTAGTACGATCCTGAATCCCATCGATCACTATTTCTATGATTTCTTGCTCATCAATGTCCGTCTGTGAGGCTATTGCCTGCATGGACACCAAATAGCTTAGGCAAGACTCATTCTGTCTCAAGGTCCTTGCACGCAGCTGGCGATATACCTCCTGGCGAGCTACTGTCCTTTTAAACATTGAGTGTAGACTATCTCTTAGAACCTCGTATTCTACCATCCCCAGGTTGATGGCGTGTTGCTTATCAGTGCCCGTCGAGCGTCTACGAATCGCCACACATTTCTCTCTACCAGTGTACCCGTACATATCCGTATAATCATCAGCCACTTGGTAACATCGTACTGGTAGTCTCCGCAGAATGAAGGCACTGTCATGTCGACTCTGTGGGCTTGTCCCATTGTACCTTCACTCTCTAAGGTACGGATTTGTTGCCGTAATTTTAATATTTCCAACTGTAGTTGAAGCTTCCTAATCTGCTCTTCTTCAAAAGTATTGGCTTCTACAGATAGATTTTTTTGATATAGGAGGCACGATGGTAGAGGGTACAGTGGCAGCGGGTTCTTCGACAGAAGGCACAATAGCAGCAGGTACATTAATGGCCGGTACAGCGACAGACGGCAAGGTGGCCTAGGGGACAGTAGCAGCAGGCACGGTGGCAGAAGGTACGGTAACGGCTAGCACGGTAACAGCAGGCTTAGCAACAGCAGGCACTTTTACTGCAGGCACGGCCACAATATGTACTTTGGGCGTTTGCATCATAGTAGGTGACATCGTGGCTGCGGGCAAGGTGGCAGACATTGCAGTGCCTGCTTCTTTGACGTCGTGAGCACACCCAGCGGCCTCTGGCCTATAGGAGGCCGAAGCCATCGAATCATATTCCCACTCCCTACCGGAGTTCAATGATGCATATAACGTTTTCAGCTGCTTCAGTATTGCGGATTCTGGGAATTCCACGCCAGCATCCGTCAACACCTTTATTAGGGTTTGTCGTTCCGGTCTCAAATCCATTCATATTTTTTAACTTCAATTAATTTTTTATAAATAAAAGTGCGTGTCTTATTTTTGGGGGAGGGCGACATTCGTCCGCTGAAGTCTCGGAACAAATAAGGGAGCCATTGAGACTGGTTTCTGGTTGCTCGTCTTCAGGATTATTTGTTGCATTAAGGGAGGACTGTAAATTCTTTCATCAAACAAGTTGTAGAATTCCCAGGATGTGGCGTTTCGCCCAGTCTTATTATTTCTAACTTTAATTCTTTTATATGTGGTGTGCAAATTCAAAAGTTTCCGGCTTATTTGTTCCTTTGTCATTTCAAAGTCCGGTTCGATTTCTTTAATTTTTAATAAGATTTTCCCACCACAATACTTTCTCCATTCTTGGAAGTCCGACTCCATATCCAGTCTAGTTCGTATTATTAATTTTTGTATGTCGAATGTGAAATCTTCCTCGTAACTAAAAATATAAATAATTAAAATTTTCTATAACAATATCGGTTAAATTTTATTACTTTTCCAATTTACTGCAAATAAAGCAAAATTTTCTTTTGTTTAATAACTTTTATTTCACGAAACTACAATATTGCAAAAATTTGCGACAGCATTGCCATTTGTCTGCAAAAAAAAAAAACGTTCGACGCAAGTCAGTGCTGCCAAGTATTGCATTTTGAATATTTGATATTTATTATGCTCCAACGTTGCACAACTACTACATTTACGAACGTACCCTCTATTTCTTTGTTCTTATGTACATATTTTTTCTTATTCAGGTTCTTCTCCAAATTTTGGTTGCTAACTGTTGTGTCCTTAAATAAAATCATACGCAATTAGTTAGAATTATTTTATACAAATGTTTTATTGTAATGTTCGTTCTACAAAGAATTTTCTAGAGTAAAAGTAAATAGCGTTTTCAACAAAACAGGTTGCCAGAAAGGTTAATACCTTTACCAAAAACAAGGGGTGATACCAGATTAATATCTAACACTAACACTTATAGACATATTCATACATATATGTTTCTATACACCAATGATTTTTTTTTATCATAAACGTTTTCATTTTCTTCTTTTTTTATTATTACTTATTTCTTTGTTTTTATGTATGCCTTTGTTTCTGCCCGTTTTCTCTGCGTGCCCGCGAAAAGTCTCTCTTAAAGAATATTGCTCAGAGCACAAAAAAATTTCGTTTCGTTCCCGCCGTTACGCACACGCACAGAAAATCTCTTCAAAACGTTTTCTTTGTTCTTGATCGCGCAAATTTTGTATTTTGTAAGGACGTTTAAGTTAAAAAAAAAAAAACAGCACAAAAGATTTCAGATTTTCTGCGTTTTGGAGTTTTGACAATTAACTTTAGACTACTTTGTATTAATACCTATTCTATTTCTTAGAATTTTGTCTGTAATTTTGTTTTCAATTTTAAATTCTTTAGATTATTTATATTTATTCTTAAAATATTTAATAAATATAATAATAAATATTTAAATAAAAATTTCTTTGGTAAATGGAAAAATGCTATCAATTTCCTTAATATCCCGTATTTTTTGTTCCCAAATTGAGTTTCTTTTCTTTTTTTAAGTGAAGTCTGGCTCATTCCTCAAACGCATTTCAATGAGTAGCTCTTTCCTTTCATGATTCCATTTTTTTCACTATGTACAAAACATTAAATGTTAAATCACATTTGTATTTATATAAAAAAAACATTTAAATTACTACAAATCACAAATAAAAAGCATGTACGAAATTGACATATAATGCGCACTGAAAAGCATTCCCATGCAATAATGAACATGAGGCATTTCCAAAACGAATTTTACTGCTTTTATGAACACCATTCATTGTAAGTTACATTGCAAACTGCGTTTATGAAGTCAGCCTTTGTTTTACAATTTTATTTTATTATTTCTTTTTTTATTTTGTGTTTTTTATGCTTGCTAAGAAATCTTCAATAACTTCTGTTTTGTTGTATGTGTTTGTGTTTGAATATGTAACTTCTCCATCCTTTAGATTAGAATTCTCCTGAATTCTTTTATTTAATATTATTTTAATATATCTTTGCTTTACAATAACAAAAATTAAGATAATAATTATTATTATTGCAAAAGGAGATAAAGTCCATTGGATATATTACTATGATATTGTAGTGCTCTAATATTTTTAATATTATTGCTATTTAATTCTTTGATTTCTTGAAATGTTATTTTATGTGAACAAATTTTTTCTATATGAATATTTTTAATTATTTGTTTTTCGTCTATGTTTTCAATTATATTTGAAAAATAATAGTCTTTTATTCTAATTGAACAGTTATTGAAATTTACGATATAATTTCCGTTTAGCATAATTTTTTCAAAATTACAATTTTGATTGATACTTATATTTATTGCATTCTTAATTATAATTGTATCTATATCTAATTGTATAATTTCTAAGTCATTATTCTTTATTAGTTGACAGTTATTTTTTATTAGACAGTGATTACTTAATTTTAAATTCTTTAAATGTTTATTTTCTTCAAATTTGTATGTTTTGTTTTCAAACTCAATTGTTTGCTCTATTACAGAGTCTATCTCGTCATTGTGATCATTTGGTAGTGGAACAATATATTTAAGCCTCACATTTATAAATGTTTTGGGTATTTTATCCCAAAAATTAAACATAAATTATTAAAAAATGTAGTTCCTATCTGAATATATTTTAGCTTATTATAATCTATAGCATATTTTTCTATTTCGCTAGAAGTCAGTATACTAGGATGTGCAATACCATATTTTGTGGACATTACATTATCCTGTAGATGTTCTATTTTACTTTTAATTAGTTGTATATTTGATAGCTGTTCTAAATATATGTGCTTATCATTTTCTGTTTCTAAAAATTTATTGATTGTTTCTTGCATCTAACAATTCTAATTGAAGTAAATGTTTTTTTTGTTTTCAGTAAACTAATATTTTCTTTCATCTGGTTTAGAATATTTTCTATTTCAAGTAAGTTTACTATGTGTAGTATAATATCCGATTCCTTAACTATATCTATGTTTTTGTTCTGGGATGTTAATCACTGTATTTTTTGCTTCTTGATATTAAATATTCCACGCCGCTGAAGAATGAGTTGATTGTGACATCTCCCTCTCCCGTATAGACTTGTAAGTGGTTTATGTTTTTTAACACTCTCTCCAGCCTGTCTGGATAATGTTGCTGTCTTTGTTGTAGTTCCATATAAGCCAATCTCAGTTATTCGAGCGGCCATTCCCTTCTTGCGAGTTGTTCCACCAAATCTTCAGGTGCTATTTCCTGGTGATCTTGGTCCATTATTCTCTCGTCAAATATTCTGTTCCTTAAATGTTGTCGAATCTTGTTATTTGTTTGTAACTTTTACTCAAATTAATATATGAGTGTTTGCTGCACTATTAAAAGATTTATTTATCATCTAAGTGGGCTTTACACCGATTTTTTTCGTGTGTATGCCTTTCTTTTCATCACGGGATAATATAACTATGTCGTCCATATACACGAAATCGTTCCGTCTAAAGATGGTTAACACCAAATCGCGGAAAACGGCTGAAATGTAGCGAAAAACACGGCTGGCGAATTACTTATACCGAAGGGAACAAATTGGAACTCGTACTGTCCACTTGGCATAACGAAAGCTGTGTATTTTCTCGAATCTTTTTCTATTGGCACGTGCAAGAATCCGTTGTTTAGGTCGAGTGTAGTAAACATTTTAGCCTCCTGCAATCTTTGAATTACGTCATCGATCAGAGCCATGGGAAAGTTATACCGAATTATCTTCTCGTTTAAACGCCTGTAGTCGCAACAGTCTTTTTGATCTGTCTTTCTTCGTTACTAAGACTACTGGTGAAGAGTACTCGGAATAGCTTGGCTTAATGACACCCGCTTTCAACCATTCACTTACTTGATTTTCTATGGCCTTCTGATCAGCATATGATGTTCTTCGGGGTCTACTGGCCACTGGAGTGTCGTCGGACAATATAATTTTCATTTCCACAGCATACGTTGCTGGTTTTTGTGGTCGGCAACGGTATACAGTTGACCGAATTTCTTCAGCGTAATTCTTATTTAAGTTCTAGTTCCAACCCAATTCCATTGGTATCGAATGTCATAGACTGTACTATGGTTTCAAATATTTTCCCCAATTCAGGAATTGGTTTAGCTTCCAATGCCGGTTTAGAGTTAGCGTCGACTTCTTCTACGAAGATAAATGATTCGTCAGGCGGCTCATTGTCTGCAACCTCTTTTACCTCTCTCAAATAAATTTACACTAGGGATTTTATTTCTGAATTTGGCACCGGTTGAGTCAATCACCAAGTCTACCCGGTCCAAAATTTCGTTACCGATAACCACAGAATATACTATATCGCCTTCTCTAACTATGTGAAATACCATATCTATCATTTGCATCTATTTTGGCACGAACTTTTAAACATCGCTCTAATACTCCTTCCGCCTATATCGTTCAAAGTTTTCTCGACTGGTTCAAGCGCCATATCAGTCAATGATAGGAGCGTATCGTATCTCAAAATGCTGATATCACTGCCGATGTCAATACTCACCAAAATGGTTTTGCCTGTAATTTCCTTAAAAATTCTTCTTGACGTTGACAGCGTTTCCTCGGTTAGGGTATGTACGCTTGGTTTAAAATCCTTCAGCGCGTTGTCTGTCTTAATGGAAGTACACTCGTAAGATTTATGCCCAAACATTTTACATTTGAAGTACCTTATATTTGTGGATTTTCAGTTCCTAGCCATGTGCCCCTCTTCTCCACACTTATAGCATTTACGATTTTCGCCACGTAAATCTGAACTGGGCTTGTCCCCTTTTGGCTTTCCGCTTTTATAGTTAGACGACTTTTCTGCGGAGGAAATTTTCTCATAAACATCTAGCTTCTCTTTAAACTCATCTAGAGTTTTTGCCTGATATAATATAGCTTTGCTGGTCAGACTGCCTCGATTATGCTCGAATGGTCTAAGCTGACGGGGCTTGACGTAGTGTTTCGTCATTTCGCTTTTTCATGGCCTTCATTTGCTGCTTGGCATAGATAAAATTTTGTAGCGGATTCCATTTTAGAAAATGAGCGCAGCCTTCTAATTCGTGGATCCAGTATTCTACACCGTGAGAGTCTTCGCCAGATAATTTAGTCACGGAATCTTCGACATCTCTCAGGGTGAAGTGCGAATATATTCTAGGTTCTTCTTCCCCTCCTGAAGCCTTTTCGCCACCGAGCTTCCCCTAGCATCAGTACGGTAACCAAAATGTTGAATAAGTCTCTCTTGTAAGTCAGTCTTTGTACCAGTAGCGTCCAGTCCTAGTTCAATAGCGTTCGTTCTCAATTCCTCTACCGTCAACACAAGTGTATCCCGCAACTCCATTCTAGACGATCAGTCGGAACTCTCTTACAAAATTATCAAAATAAAATTATAAAATATATTGATGATAAAGGTAATAAAATGTATATAAATAAAATAGAAGTATGTGATCTAGTCACTAACAATACAAACTTCAAAAATACTTAAAATATTTTAATTATTATATTTCCAAAAAAAAATTACTTTAAATTTAAAAATTCAATATTAAGCTCTAATTTATTTTATATAACTTCGAGTTAACATTAATTATCGTTACGTCCGTGTGCTCTTATTCACACTCATAAAAATGACTCAAAAGTTGTTATTAAATATCACTCTTAACACCACACATAGGTATACTTATAATTCCTTATTGCAAAACGTTTCCCCTCACTCAGCTCTCTCCGTTCATCAAGCATTCAGTAACTCAAATATAGACTGGCTTAATTCTCTCTGTCTTATGTGATGTTTTTGTAACACAGGCTATTTCACTTGGTTGTCTGGTTATATGGGAAACACAAACAAAATTGAGTGTTTTTGTCCTCCACCAAATCGCATGTATTGTTTTCTTCCAATGCTCTTACTTTTTTTTCATAGCTTTCAACCAATATTTACTGTCCGATCCAGACAAATCATCTTCAAAACTTACTGGATCTACTTCACCGTAAATTTTGTAACCATATTTTGTAGGTGGTACGCCTTTGTTGCTTCTCGAAGACATTCTGGGAGTAACATGTTGTGTTGTTTCTGACTCGGAAGATGATTCAAAACCACAAAAGTTATCGGTACTCATTACATTAACGTCACTTTCGTTTGGTGACTCAAAAGATACAATATCAGTACGTACGTTTCTTGGGGTAGAATTCACATCACGATCATCAACAGCACCATCAATAGAAGATTTATTCGTTAGTAGAACATAACTGGACTACAATTACCTTTGTCATCAACATCACCATTGCTTAAAACGCCACTTTCAAAATTAGATAAATTGTGCACAACTAATGTTATTTTCAGGTTCCAAAAATTTTACATCTCGACTTATGATGATTTTCCCCATTTCGGTATTCAATAAGGGAAAAGCTTTGGATTCTTCTGCATAGGCGACTAATTTGCATTTAAAGGATACTTCGTCCAACTTTCTAAGATTTTGTTTATTAATTTGAGCAAATGCCATAGAGCCCCAAAAGTACGAATGTATTTTAGATTAGGTGGTTTTCCATACCATAACTCAAATGGTGTAACATTTACAGCAGCAGACAAAAGACGATTTTGAATATAATTGGCGTTGTTAACAGCTTCAGCCCCAAATTTTAAATTCATGTTCACCTCGTATAGCATACATCTCGCCATCTCCATTAGGCTTCTATTTTTCCGTTCTGCCACTCCATTTTGCTCAGGAGTATAGGGTGCGGTCAACTGGGGAATGATACCCTTATCATTGAAGTATTGTTGCATTTGTTTATTTACGAATTCTCCACCTCTATCAGTTCTGAGTATCTTAATACGTTTTCCAAGTTGATTCTCCGATTGTTCAATAAATTGTTTAATTTTTTTAAAATTCCTTCGATGCAATAACGACTATAATCGTAAATATCTGTTACCCTAGGTGTTGTGTTTTACTTTGGACCACATAAATCACAGTGCACCAAATCTAAAATTTCTTTAGACCTCAACGATGACGACTTTGGAAATTTATTACGTGTGAGCTTTCCTCTTAAACAAATTTTACATTCAGAAGAGCATTTGCATTTCCTTACTTTTATACCCTGCACTAAATTCTTCGAAACAGACGTACTTATGGCTTGTATATTTTTGTGACCAAGTCTACGATGCAAAACGTGAACACAATCATTTTGATATTCAGATATATTCAAGGCTTTATCTTTATGGTTTAATACAAATAAATTATTTTTCAGGTAACCAGTGGCATAAACTTTTCCATTTTTAGAAATTTTGCAACCATCATTATCAAATCTTACCTCAAAACCAATATCAGTTAATCTCCGGACAGATAATAATCTCCCGTCTAATTCATGCATGAAAAGTACGTTGCGGACAGAAATCTCTTTATTTTCACAAAATAATTTGCAATCTCCCACTCCGATTACTTTAACCTCAGAGCCATTTGTTATATATACAGTGTCCGCCATTTTGATTAAATTAGTAAAACACTTTTCTTCACAACACATATGATTTGTTGCTGCAGAGTCTACATACCATTCACATTTTGGTCTTTGTTGCTTTACGCCAAAACAGATATAATCATCATCTCTTATGATGTTCACACGATTGTTGTTCGTTTCTCTATTTCTGCAGTCCTTTTTCAAATGTCCCGGCTTGCCACATAAATAACATTTTGGTATAAATTTTCTTTTCTTTTGTGCCTTGAACGCAGAATCATTATTTTGTTCTTGCCCAGATTTTCTTTTATACTCCTGCACCAACTTCTCTTTCACCAAATTTTTAGGCAGATCAGATTCCGGACGCATTTCCAACGAAAAAATCAAGTTATTGTAGTCATCAGGCAATGTGCCAAGTAAAAATACAACAGTTTTGTGTTCTTCTAGATTTTCACCCAAATCACGCAAACGGTCAACAATTAATAAGAATTCCGTTATGTGATTTTCCATACTCTGGCCAACAACCAACATTTTCGATGACATTAGTCTAAGAAGACTCACCTTGTTCGTTATATTTGCTTTCTCATGATGTTTCTTCAACGTATCCCAATATTCTTCTGCTGTTTTCAAATGTTTTATCAATATTTTCTGCGACTCCTCAACAACAAGACCTATAGCAGCTCTGGCCTTTCCATCTTGCGCCAACCATTTTGCATCACGTTCTTCAGGAACTACACCAGCAACGACATCCCACAACTCCCTTTCCAGCAACATCAACTCCATATTAAATTTCCACACATGATAATTGCTGTTAGTCAATTTAGGAAACAACGCAATTACCGTATTCATTTTTCCTTTTTCTCTTAACAATTTTTTTTAATTTCCAGAAACAAAAAGTACGATTTTAATAAAACACGCGAGCCTGGGCCCATAATCTGTTCAAACGAAGTTTTATTGAGAAGTAATTTTTCTATTATACATACTGTTTATAAAAGCATACTAAGTTTTATAAAAACTTATACATCCAACAGAGTTGTATTATAATGTAACAGATACAGTGGTGTAATAACAAGTACATACACTTATTGTATGTATGTAGGTAATCGAATAATATTACTAACACCCCAGTTAAAATATTTACAAGCATATTATATCTACAGTATTTGAGAATTTACTTATAGTATTGCAACAAATATATAACTTAATTTTAAAAACTATCTACAGTTGGTGAATTATAACATTTTTGAGTAAAAAGATAAGAAAAACCTCATAAAATTCTAAGAAATTTTATTTTTAGCCTTTTCCACCATCTTCTTTGCAGAAGTTGGAGAAAAGGATAATAATCTTATAAATTTCTTAATAATTCGGTTCGGATCTGGTTTTTTTCTTCAAATCTTGTAGTCAATTTATTAACAAAATCATTGAACAACTCCTGCTTAAATTTTCGGTGTAAGAGAGCTGTTAAATATCTTCTGAGAAGGTTAAAAATAGTTTTTAAATTTTTGTTTTGTACGATTTTCAAGTTTTTTCATGTACGTTTCCGCACATCTAGACGACCACACCTGGCAGCCATATGTCATTATTGGGCGAATGCACATTTTGTAAATTAACAGTTTATTCTTTTGATTTAGTTGTAATTTTTTACCTAGTAGGGGATATAAGGCCCTACCACAATTTAATGCTTTATTACATGATTGTAGAACGTGCTCTTTGAATGTTAACTGCTTGTCAAATAACAGTCCTAGATATTTGACATTATTACTAAGTGGAATTATAGATCCTTGTATATTAAAATTTACCTTTGGTATCCCTTTTGCTGATCTATTAAAAGGAAAGATGGTAGCTTGTGTTTTCTCTTGATTAAATTTTATTTTCCACCTGTTGAAATACTTTTCAGCATGAATAAGTGCATTTTTCATATTTTTTACAACTGCGTTTGAAACTTTACCCGAGGTTATTATTGCTGTATCATCAGCATGAAAGGCTAAAGATTGGTTTCTTTGAGCTTTAAAGTCAGACGTAAAGATAGCGTAAAGAGTAGGCGATAAAACTGACCCTTGAGGGACACCTGCACAAAGTTGTCTTTGAGTAGATGTCTCATTGTTAATGAACACTTTGAAGTATCTGTCCAGTAAAAAGCTTTTTATGATTTTCTGTAAGTAAATTGGGTAACCAAATTTATGTAATTTGAATATGATACCGTTATGCGTCGAAAGCTTTCTCTATTTCGAGTAAAACCACACCAGTATTTTTACGACGAGCTTTGTTAGATGCTATAATATTAACGATTCGTTTAGCCTGATGTACCGTAGTGTTATGTCCTGAAACCAAATTGTTCCTTGCTTAGAATGTCATTTAATAAGTCTACTTAATAAGATATTTTCAAAAAATTTATCGAGGCAGTTTAACATACTTATAGGGCGATAACTTTTAGGCGACTTTTTATCTTTGCGCTGTTTTAAAATTGGTAAAACTTTAGCCACATTAAATTGTTTTGGGAAGTAACCATTTTTAAGGCACCAATTAAAAATATTCGATATTAATATTGTTGGTTTTATTTCATCAATTCCTGGAGCCTTTCTTTGTTTACTTACACAGTATTTGATTTCTGCAGGAAGTTCTGTTGGAAGTCTAACCATTGGATGTGTTTAGATACTCTGTGACCCATTTTTGATAGCATATTTAAAGTTATTTGATGCGAATTTTCAAAAACAACGGCTATTGCATTTGCCTTAGTTTTATTATCATAAAGATCAACGCCATCTATTGTCAAACTGTCAAAAGTGGATCTCTTACCTCTTATTGCTTTGTTGAATTTCCACATCTTATTGCTATCTGGTAAACTTTTGAGAAACACATTCCAATTTTTGTTTCTGTCAGTCAGTTTAGTCATGTGGATATTTATCATATTGTTGAGTTGTTTCAAAACAGCTGATAAATACATTCTCTCTGTGTTATTATAAGATCTTTGTAGTTTTCTTCTAAATTTGTTTCTTTGACCAATGAGGTATAATGTTGTTTGAGATAACTTTGATTACCATACATTAATTTTACTCAGCGGAATTTTATTTTGCGCCTCTTTAACAATGTTAGTAGTATTAACCAATATTTCTTCGACATTAGCTTCATTTAAATTTACAGAGTAAATTATTTCTTCGAATTTCAGTGTCAACCCATCTGCTGATATCATTCCAGTTTGCAAGATTGTACATGGGAACTAATTTAATTTTTTCTACAACCGATCTATAAATTTGACATGTAATCGGGACATGATCCGATTTAAGAAGTCCTGGATGAGTAACGATCGTAGACACATTCAAGTTGGAATTTGTAAGTAACAAGTCAATAACTGAGGGCTGCGTGTAAAAGCATCGCTGGCCAAAACGAGGGTAATGTATATAGTAATTGGGGTTTAGCTGATGGTTATACAATTTTACTCCAGCTGCGTTGTTTTTTAAGCAGTTCCAACTTGTATGCTGCGCATTTAGGTCTCCAAATACAAAAAAAATGAGATCTTGGTGCTGTAATACTATTAATATCGTTAATAAAATCATTTGTGTACTTCGGCGAATATGCTGCTATGAATTTGATTGGTCTATTATTAATAGAAATGACTACAGAAACATTCCCAATATTCGATGTTGGTGTTTTTTTAACAAGCTGATGTGGTATTGGAGTTTTCACAGCAATAAGGACTCCACCACCATGAGTTACTCTGTCTTCTTCGTAAATATTATAGTTTTGCAATTTAAATTTAGAATTTTGAATTAAAAATGTTTCATTAATAAAGACAACATCTATTTTCATTTGTTTTACTGTGTGTTCTAGTTGATAGGTAGAAGATTGTTTCTTTATGCCTTGCGCATTCCAGTGCATAACATTGAGGCTATAAATTGTTTTTTGTCCATATGACATATCTAATCATCATTCCTACAACTCACAATTTATCATGTTTATTCTTGCATTTTTCTGGAGCGTCAATTGCACTAAAGAATATGTACAAAAGTTTATCATTAGTAAGATTATCGTCGATTTTATCTTGATCTTGTTGTATTAAATATATTGCTGAAATTATTCTGACTTTTGCTGAGAGAGGGAGGCTCTTCAGTATTATGATTTAGTCGAGGAAAGTCTTCATCCCAGTTAAATGATTTTGCCATAATATTTTTACTGACTGGCTTTGCTTTTTGATTGCCTGTGACGCGTTGCCGAATAGCTAGGCACTCTCGCCGAGATGGACAGTTTGGATCGTCAGCTCGATGATTTACATTTTCAAGTTTATTTTTCATGCAATTGAAGCATTTGTAAATTACAGGCCCTTCGTTCGTAGTTTTGCTCAGTTGGCAAGTTGAGTAGTAATGATGGCCACCGCAACCTAAACATGATGGCTTTCTGAAGCAATTCGATCATTTGATCAACAATGATTGGGGGAATTTTTAGGCGTTCCTCGATATTTTTACCTTTTTCTATACTAGAAATATCATCTTCCATGTCAGAGAACACTTGATATCTATTTGAATCAGTCTTAGTCACAGACTTAGAAACTTTAAACTTAGGACATCGGCCCCAAATAATTTTACGTTTTGGGCTCATTTTAGTCAATTTAAGTATTTAATGTATTACAAATTATAATTAATTTAAACAATACCAATAAACTTCACGCGCTACCATATGTCACCAAAAACAGAACGATACTAATAAGTTGTACTTAACTGCTTACAATTCAAAGAACTTTTTCCGAAGTCGTCTAATAATTTTATTTTTGTTTGAAGATATATTTATGCGTTTACTCCGTATGACTGACAGTACATAAATATGTTTCTTGCTCAACACGGATAACTTGTGCTTACAAATATGTTTGTATGTATAAGTAAAAATAAAATACAGTGTTTGTACTTTGAGTTTTATTCGTAAACTGAATTCTTTATTTATTAAAAACATTTTATATATGATTAATATTATAAAGGTCCTCACAAAAAAAATGCTGATTTTACATTAAATCCAAAAAAGAATGTTTTTTCTTTTAATAATAATTTATGTTATAAATGTTCTTAAGAAAAAATTCTGATATTACAGATGGGCAATTCACACGACTTTGTATCGTGTATGTTGTATTGAATACATTTGTTTGTTTGTGAACGCTCAATGCTATGCTGTATTGTGTATCTCGTGGCATTCAAACAATTTGATAGCCCGAAACCACCACAACTTTTTTAAAACATATGAAAACATATACACATTTTTTTCATTCACGCAATTTGATAGCACGAAACCAATACAACTTTTAAAAACATATGGAAAAAATGTGTATAAGTGTATCGGATTTTTATATGAAAAATATCAACAACAATCATACACTGTTGTATGTTCTTCCAACAATACAATGAATACAACGATACAACGGCTTGTGTGAATTGACCAAGAGTGTTTAATTTCTTTTAATTTTCAACTTAAGAAAAATAGGAATGCAATTACACAAAGAATAAGAAAAGTTTATTTTAGATAAAGTTTATTTAGATTTTATTTACATTCAAAGTTTAAAAAAGTACAAAAAATGAGAGTAGTATGTCTATGTATGTTCTAGCTCAATTATTTCATACAAATTTGGGAGCATGCCTACGCTACAGTCGGTAGTTGAAGTTAGTTGATAGGTTTGTAACACGTTGATTGGTCGGACAGCATGAGTGTGTATGTGTGTGTGTATGTGTGTGTGGTTAGTCATCCTTTGATTGAAAGTGAGTAGGTTCGTCTCGAGTCTGAGTTCATGATGCCGATGATCCGCGAGTGCGTGATGTAGGGTACCGTAAACTCATGTTGTTGACTTGTGCAATGTTATGCTTTTGTTTATTTTATTTTTTAATGTAAACAAATTTTAAAACGCTTGACTCATATTACAGCTTTTAATGTAAACAAATACAGAATTTTGAATGTGGTTATGTTTAATTAATTTTTTTTGTATGAATTAATGCGATATATTTCCGTTATGTGTGGTCCTTTTCTTGTGCACAAATGTGGGATAACGACATATTGCTGCTGTAAACAATAGCAGCGCTTTGTTATAAATAAAAGCAGCGTGACTGCTTATCATTTCTTACTCTTAAGCATAAGATCAATAAGAATATTTTTTTTAATGTAAACAAATTTTAAAACGCTGACTCAAGAATTATGCAGCTGTGTGTACGTTTACATCTTATACCTAAATAGAAACATGATTGTGCATGTTCAATTTATTTGTGTAAATATGAGTATGTATGAGTGTGTGCATATTTCCTCATCTACATCCCAGAGTATAAATTGACTTGTTATCAGGATTTAGAAGTCATTCTCGTTTTAGAAATTGATAGCAAGTTATATTTTCAAGTGCAAAATTTAAAAAGAAAAAATGTCTGGATTTATTTGTGAAGTTTGTAAAAAAGTATTTACTGTGGACAGGAATTTAAGAAGACATCATAGATTGTATCATGATGGACCATCCACATCATTTAAATGTACACCTTGCAATAAGTATTTCTCAAACCAACTGAATTATCAACAACACATCTTACAACATTCAAAGATTGAAGAAGGAGGAGAAACTTTTAAGACTGTTAATTGTACGGACTGCAATCAACATATTTCAAAGACAAATTGGCATCAACATATTAGAACAAATGCTCACAAACTTAATTGTGCTAATAAAATCCTAAATGATGTTAATGGTGTTGAAATTGATGACGATGAAATAAAATGCGTTAGATCAGTGTTTAATAATCGCATCATTACATATTTGATTGCAAATAATAGGGAAACGAATTTAATACCTGAGAACTTTTTATCGGGAATTAAATTCAAAGTGGTTAAGCTGTTAAGAGATATGATTCAGAAACATACTAATATAAAATTCAATCTGGAGATATTTTGTGAATACATGCTGGTTAAAGAAGAGGATTTATGTTACATCGAAGTGAAATCGCATCAAACTAAAATGGTTATAATTAATCTCTCATCATCAACTACAGATGATCTCCTGAATATTTACAAAACACAATGCGATGTTATTGTTAGAAAAATGAGCGAATTCCAGGAACGTGATAGCGGATGGACATTAATACAAATATTACTGATCGAAATTAATATAAATAAATACCAGTGCATAAAAGGTACGCAGTATATCCCTCTACCAACCCCAATACAAAAGAAACATGCATGCATCAATGTTCAAAACTATGATCAATATTGTTTCAAGTGGGCTATTATATCAGCATTATATCCTGTTAAAAAAAATTCTAATAGAAGCATCTCATACAAAATTAATAACATTAGTGAAGATATTATAACGTTGGAAAATGGTATTGCTTTAAATTTTGAATATTTGACTTTTCCGCTACCAACGAATAAAATTAAAGATTTTGAAATGAAAAATCTCGATATTAGCGTGAACGTGTTTGGGTTGAATGATAACAATTATATAATCGGACCCTACTATTCCAGTATAAATGAAAAGGCTAATCACGTTAATTTGTTATTACTAGAAGATGGTGAGAGATTCCATTACGTATGGATTAAAAATATTTCAAGGTAAATCAATAATAATTTTATGATAAAAAAATGATATTAATATAAAATTGATTTACTTTCCATTTAATTACAGATTAATTAAAAGTCAATTAACTAATCACTGTCGGAAAGTTTACGTATGTAACACTTGCTTAATACATTTTCATAGTGAAACGGCGCTGATCAAACACAAACATGAGTGCAACAAAATTGTAACCAGACTACCCTCTACAGACAATAATATCGTAAGTTTTAAAAATGTCAAAAAACAAATGGATGTACCTTTTGTAGTCTACGCTGATTTTGAGTGTATTCTAGAGACAATTAATGTTCAAAATTCAGCTAATGTTAAGTCAATACAAAAACATATTCCATTTGCTTATAGTTATTACATTAAATGTTCATTTAATAGTAGTTTAGATAAATTTAACGTATACAGTGGTGATGATGCACCAAAACATTTCTTCGTAAATTTAGTTAAAGATTGTAAAGATTTATATGTGAATTATTTAAGTATCGTAAAACCAATGAATACCTTAACACCTTCTCAACAGATTAGACAGAAAGAGGATACAATTTGCCACATTTGTAAAAAAAATTTATCTCCTGTAGATCGAGTAGCCGATCATTGTCACTTAACAGGTGAATATAGAGGACCGGCACATAACAAATGTAATTTAGAGTATCAAATAGCAACATTTATTCCTATATTCTTTCATAATCTTTCATCATATGATTGTCATTTGTTCGTAATAGTACTCTCTTCTATTGAAGGTGATATAAATGTAATCCCCTTAAACAAAGAACTATATGTATCTATATCGAAAAAGATTAATGTAGATGAAAAAAATACTATAGAACTACGTTTTCTAGATTCTTGTCGGATAGCAGGATATTTGTCAGATAATGATCTGTTAACAGTAAAATCAATCTATCAAACTCCCAATGAATTTAGTTTAATGAAACGTAAAGGTGTCTTTCCATATGACTATCTAGATTCAGTCAACCGTCTTGAAGAAACAGGACTACCACCCCGATCATGTTTCTTTAATAAACTTACTAATGAGTCGTGTAGCGTAGATGATTACGAACACGCTGAAAAAGTTTGGAATACATTCAAATGTAATAAACTTTTAGATTATCTTCTATTATATTTAAAAGTTGACGTTCTATTGCTTTGTGATGTATTTGAAAATTTCCGCAAGGTTTGTAAAAACATTTACAATTTAGACCCCTGTCAATATTATACTACACCAGGTTTATCCTGGGGTGCAATGTTGAAAACAACTGAAATTGAGTTGGAATTATTGACAGATATCAATATGTACAATTTCGTTATGCAGGGTATTAGGGGAGGTATTGTTCAATGCAGTAAGCGACATGTGACCGCTAATAATAAATACGTTAGTGACTATGATTCAACAAAAGAATCAAATTATCTAATGTATTTAGATGTAAATAATTTATATGGTTACGCAATGTCTCAATATCTCCCCTATAAAAATTTTAAATGGCTTGACAACTGTAACGACTTCGATGTAATTACTGTAGAAGAAGATTCAGAATTTGGTTATATTTTAGAAGTAGATTTGGAATATCCAACTGTATTGCATGATCACCATAGTGATTTTCCATTCTGTGCTGAAAATAAGAAAATTGAGAATATGAAACATAGAAAAATAATAACAGACTTAAATGACAAAAAGAATTACATAATACATTACCGCAATCTTCAGCAATGCATTCAACATGGTTTAATTTTGAAGAAAATTCATAGAATTCTGCAATTTAATCAATCAAATTGGTTAAAAAAATATATTGATGTAAATAACCATCATAGAACATTGGCTAAAAACACATTTGAACAAAACTTTTTCAAATTACTCAATAATGCGGTCTATGGTAAGACTATGGAAAACGTGGATAAGAGAAAAGACATCAAAATAGTAATTGGATGGGAAAATAGAATAAAACGATTAGGAGCCAGATCACTAATTGCGAAACCAAATTTTCATAGTTGTATTGAAATTACTGAAGAAATGGTTGCCGTTGAAATGAGTAGAGTGCGAACGGAATATAATAAACCCATTTATATTGGTTTTTCAGTTCTAGAATTATCAAAATGGAAAATGTATAATTTTCATTACGATTATATGAAGCCAAAATATCTTGATAGTATTAATCTTTGCTATATGGATACCGATTCATTTATATATGATGTGAGAACAAGTGATATGTATGATGATATTAGAAATGATATTCCAACACATTTCGATACATCTGCTTATTCAAATGAAAATGTTTATAATTTCCCCTTGATGAATAAAAAAGTATTGGGTATGATGAAAGATGAATGTAATGGAAAAGTTATTAGGGAATTCATTGGTTTGCGAGCTAAAATGTATTCCGTCAAAATAGATAGAGTAGACAAAGAAATTAAAAAAATTAAAGGCGTTAAAAATAGTGTAACATCTAGGCTAAGTATTAATGATTTTAGAAAATGTCTAATAGAGAAAAAGCTGTATCATGATTCTATGTATGTGTTTAGATCTAAGATTCATCAAGTATATACACAATATATAAGTAAATTAATTTTAAGTTATTTAGACGATAAGAGATTTATATGTGAAAATAATGTTGACACATACGCCTGGGGACATTACAAAATAAATTCTCCATCAACATCATCACCATCAAATTTAAATTCATATAGAGAATTTATGCAAGACGATAATGATCAAATGTTTTTAAATTTAAATTCATATGTAGAATTTATGAAAGACGATGATGATGAAATGTTTTTAAATTTAAATATATAGATTAAGTAGTTGATAAGAAATGTAATATATAAATAATATGAATTAATAAATAAAGAATATATTATATGTATATAAATTAAACAATTTTTTTACTTCATTTCAATTTATATTTATTGAATAAAAATTTTAAACACAAGTGCCCACAATTAAATGTATTAAATTTTTGTTTTCGTTCATAATTATATTCAATGGGAAATTTTAAGTAGTTGACAATCTCAAGCCTCCAAAGCTATCAAAATATTCTTTATAGTTGTGGTTTTTATAATATGCTACCCAATGTGTTCCCATACCATTTGAATCATCTAAATTAACAATGCCGCATTCTTGTTTGAGTGGTTTTTTAGGTAAAGAATCACGCATGAAAATACCCCTAAGTATTTAAGATGTTTTCCATATTTATTCAAATCCAAATCTGTTAATGGGCGCATAGGTAGGTTATCTAGTAGTTTTTTGGAGCTGGACTATAGTAGAGACCATATCCAGTTTTATATGGTTTGAGATATACCCCTTTGCCCATTGCAATTGATTCCATATATCTATTGTGACGGTTAGCTTCCGCCAATTGTTATTTTCCATTTTTGATAGCATTTACTGCTTTGGCAATAGCGGATCCTCCACTTGCTAAACCACCAAGCGCCGGCAATGCCGCTAGTACGGGAATAAGTGGAAGAAATCCTCCAATTTTCGGTACAGGTATAACTCTCGGTATTATAATGTCTGCTCGCTTTTTCCCTTTAAAATTTGAATGAATAGTCTTTTGTGCTATTTTAACAGCATCATTTATATCAAGTGGTTTCTGTTCTTTCAATTGTTTCAAAGTTTTTTCACAGTAGCAGTGAATAATTTCTTATTACATTTATTCATATTTCCTTTTCTCGTTCTTTTTGAATTCTTTCTTTTCTTATGCCTCTGCTCCTTCATACCTAATCCAAATTTCACTTTAGCTTTCATAGCGTTTGTCACAAACCACGCGTCAGCACGTTCTTTAATATCACTATCTTTAGATTTAACTCGTTGCCAGGCTTTTTCAGCTAATATTTGATCTGCTTGATGTCTTGTGTCTATATCTTTTGATTGTGAATATGCAATATCGTGCTCTCTACAAGCTGCGTCTAACAAATTTATACCCTTATCTCCTCTTGCTAAACGTTTTTCAAGTTTTGTACCAGGTCCATAAAACTGATAACCAGGCAAATGTAATTCCACAGGTAATTTATTTATTAAGTTGTTTACAAGTCCTCTTCTCATCTTACACTGGGTTTTTGTTTGACTGTAGATTATAACCCTTTTTTCGTTGGTTTTATACCTCTAGCAAAAATATCTGAAATCAAGACGATTTCCTATATATACACCAATTTATACGATCACTGTTTCAGTATGTCAGTCAACATGAAGCTAGTTAAACAAACAAAACAAATTATTATAAGAAATATTGATGAATCATCTCAATCAAGAGATAAAACAGTTGTACACAATACATTATTACCGAATTCGATTCGTGCATTGATAGTGGGACCATCGAATTGTGGTAAAACTAATGTGATGATAAGTCTAATTGAAAGTCCTAACGGATTGAGATTTAAAAACATCTATGTATACTCGAAATCATTATATCAACCAAAATATTGCTATCTAAGAAAATTAATTAAACCGATAAAAGAAAAGCTTATCACACATTCTATAATAATATTCGATGATGTTATTATCAAACAAAACAAAATAGTATAAGAGACTACTTCTGTATGGGAAGACATAAATTTATTGATTGCTTTTACCTGTGTCAAACATATACTAAAATTCCTGAACATACGGGTTATGGGGTAGGGTTTAGTATGAGGGTGAGAGGGGGTAGAATATATAAATTTAAGCAACAAACCTTTTGGTATATATATGTGTGTCTATATATTAATAAGAAATATTAGTGTTGTTTTATTTGTATATATTTTCTCAAACGTTATAAAACGTATTTTATTTAGATTTTGTAACAATATTTGTTCTATTTTACAATATTTGTAAATATTCGCACAATGTTTCTAGATAGCTTACAATTCTTGTTTTCAATCTTTTTCACAATTTTAGTTCACAATGTTAATTTTGTTTAAAATAATAATATTGGCTATAGCGCACTCGCGTAGGGATTGTTGGATATTTCGTTTTGTATTTCTCGAGGATCGTTAATCAACTGATCTAAAAGGATATAAACAATCCTTTTTAACCTATTGAAGAATGTGTATACGTGATGTGTGTGGTGAATTTTGATATGTATGATGAATGTTGTGGTATTGGTGTTATTATTGTTATTGTTTTTTAAAGATGTTTGTGTTGTCCTATTGGAAGTCAGGGTTAGGTTTTCGTATTTGTTCACTCGTGTGAACATCCTCCCGGGCCGGCAACCTGTGAATAAAAACAAATTATTTTTATTTGTTCAACATTGGGTTAGAGTGTGAGGGTAATTATAAATTAAAATACCTTATTATATTTTTTTTTTAATTATTAAGTGATCCCATAACGAGCCAACCAAGCGTTGAGTCCTGTGCGATAAGCGAACCGCCATCGAGATGAATGGTATTTGGCTGTAGAATGGTAGTGTATAAATCACCACCAATTTCCATGGCCACAGGTGAATTGCTATAGAATTCTGGATCAGCTAGAGAAATCCTGCAGAATTTTCCCTTTATGGCTGGGTCCAATCCTTGAGAGTAAGGTGTTTTGGGTAAATCATTTGCAACCTTCATGCAAACCTCATATTGTATTGTGGAGGCCATGTTAGGTGAGATTATGACCTTCACATATATACTTTCATCCACTTTAAACGGTCTTAATGAGGACTCACGCACGAACGCTACACCTATTTTCGAGGTCGTTAGGCTAGGGTTTAATAAAGCTCTGACAAGTTGCTTGGATTTCTCTGCTATGACTTGAACGACAACCGTAGGCACAATGGTCTGGGTCCTTGACGTTGGTAATGTGGTTATTAAACTTGGATTGACAATTGTTCGTGGCGCAGGAATCGGTAACGTGTTTCTTCGTGATGTTGTTGGTGGGGATTGTTCCTTCTTGAGGTCCTTCATAATACGATCTGGGCCGTGTAGGGTGGTGTGGTGTTTGCCATTACATTTTTGGCATCGGGATTTACTCGAACATTTTCCAATCAGGTGATTCCTGGCCAGACAATTGACGCAATAATGCAATTTAACTGCGGTTTTATATTTCTCCGCCAAGTTCATCTGTTGAAACTTTCTGCAGTTTGTCAAGCTGTGATTAGCTTGACAAATACCGCAACCAAAATGGCGTTTTGGTTGACGCTTGTCATTTTTTTGATTGGGTTTTGGTCGAGATCCATTGCGGTTGGAACTTCCACTACGGTTGTTTTTGTTGGGTGCCATATCCTGTGTAAAAGAAATAGGTGTGAATGAAATGAAGTGTAATGAATGTGTTAGTTGGTTAGACTGTTAGGGTGAAGGGTGAGTATATGAATAATAGTTACAAGTGGATAAGTGGGTTAAAAAGGGTAAGTAAACAACTAAATGTTATTTGGGTTACACTAGAAGTGTTAAACTAACTAGTGGGTAAAATGACAACTTTTGTTATTGGTCGAGTTAACGTCCCGGACGATGTCCGTATATCGACTACTCTGTTTCGTCCATCAGAGCCAGTGTATGTTTTAATGACTCGGCCGAGTAACCACTCGTTTGGAGGTAAATTGTCTTGTCTGATAATAACGATGTCGTCCGTTTCAACTTGACGTTGAGGGTTCTTCCACTTGTATCTCTTGTGGAGCTCTTTAAGATATTCATCTTTCCATCTTCTACAAAAGTTATGATGTTGAATCTTTAACTTTTGCCATCTGTTTGCCAGGGTTAAATTCTCATTGCTTACATCGGGTTCTGCTGGGGTTAAAATAGGTGATCCAATTAAAAAGTGTCCTGGAGTTAAAGGGTTAAGATCCTGTGGATTCTCGCTTGACGGGCTTAAGGGTCTTGAATTCAGGCATCCTTCTATTCTCGCGAGAAGCGTGGCTAGCTCCTCAAATGTGTACTTCAGGGTATTCATTTTCTTTAGATGAGCCTTAAAGCTTTTCACTCCCGCTTCCCATAAACCACCCATGTGTGGTGCACCTGGGGGTATAAAATGCCACGTCAAATTTTGGAAACTGCTAGCAGATGTAACGGAACCTTTTAATTGTTTAATGAATTCCTGTCGCTCTTTCTTCAATAATTTGCTAGCTCCAATGAAATTTGTCCCATTATCAGAGTAAATAGCGACAGGGCATCCCCGCCTCGAAAAAAATCGTGCGAAAGCTGCCATAAAAGCTTGGGTTGACAAATCAGATGTTGGCTCCAAGTGAATAGCTTTTGTTGCAAAGCAAACAAAAATGCATACGTAACCTTTTGTTATTCTACATGCTCTGCCATTATATACTTTAATGTCGAATGGTCCTGCAAAATCAACTCCCACATTCGTAAATGGTTTATTAATTTGGGTACGTTCTGGTGGCAAGGCTGCCATAAATTGGGTTGTTTGTCTATTCTTGTATCTAGTACACGGTGAGCATTTGTTAATTACAGCGCTAACAAGATTCTTTAGTTTTGGAATCCAGTATCCTGAGCGTATTATTCTTAACATAAGTTGGTTTCCGCCATGTAGGGTTATTAGGTGCACGTGTTGGGTTAATAGTTTAACAAATGAACTGCCGTAGGGTAATAAAATCGGGTGTCTTTCAGAATATGACAAACCGTTGGAATTTGCTAGTCGACCATTTGCTCGCATTATATTTGCGGAATCTAAAAATGGCGTTAGGGTGAGCAGGTTACTTTTCTTGGGTATAGGGTTTCTTTTCTTCAAACAATGATATTCATCTTTAAAATATTCAGTCTGACAAAGAATGATAAGTCTATCACGGGTAGATTTGATCTCTGTCGTATCAAGTTCAATACTTGGGTGGGTCGTTAACAAATGTAATCTTTCGTTAACTAGTTGTGGGTAATTTCGATCAAGAATTATTCTATCCTTTCGAATTGTATTGTTTCGTTTATACGATACGCGATTACAAAATCGGTAGACATATGTCATTACTCGTAGAGCATTTGACAATTTTGAAAATCTTGATAATATGTCTGGGTTCTCAGCATTCGTATCCAAGGAAGGGTGGGTATTAACGATTGTAGTAAACGACTGACTAACTTTCGCTTCACCTTGAGTTGTGAAATTTGTATGTGTTGCTGGCCACTGTGAAGCAGATTGCTTCAACCATGATGGTCCATTCCACCATAAATCATCATCTTTTAGTTCATCAGCATTGCATCCTCGGCTAGCCACATCGGCAGGATTATCATGAGAAGCCACATGGTTCCAGTTGTCCACTCCTACTGTTTGCAGAATCGTTGAGACTCGATTTGCCACAAAGGTGTTCCAAGTGGTAGGGTTTTTGCTGAGCCAGGCCAAGACTATCGATGAGTCGGTCCAAAAATATGACTTATGTAAGGGTAGGTTAAGTTGGATGAGTAAATTTTTTGTCATATTTGCCAACAACACTGCGCCACAAAGTTCAAGTCTCGGTAAGGAGATTACTTTGATTGGCGCAACTCTCGTTTTAGCGAAGAGTAGGGTTACGGAATTAGGTCCGTCTACGGGTGTAACTCGTGCATATAGACATGCAGAGTATGCTTTTTCAGAAGCATCTGAAAAACCATGGAATTCAATTGTAGCTGTAGGTGAAAAGTTAATCCATCTTGGTATACGAATTCTATTAATATTGTCATAAAACTGCAAAAACTTTTGCCATTTTATAAGGGTGAATGGGTCAAGACATTCATCCCAAGCTGTGTTATCTTGCCAAATTTGTTGCATTATAATTTTTGCAGATATTACAATTGGCGCTAACCAACCAGCTGGGTCAAAAAGACGAGCGATATCTGATAAAACAGTTCGCTTTGTGTATGCCGATTTCCTTTCGATTAAGGGTACATTAAAGAAAAATGTGTCCTCTTTCGCATTCCACCGGATTCCTAATGTTTTGGCATTATTCGATTCCGGAAGGTTGAGTAAATCCAAATCAAGTAGGTGTTCTTCGGGTAAGTTCTTCAACAATTCCTTCGTATTAGATATCCATTTTCTTAAAGGAAATCCAGCAGAGTCAAGAGCCGAGATCAATTGGGTTTGGCCCTCTTTAGCTTCTTCAATGGTGTGACCTCCGGCTAAGACATCGTCTACGTACATATTATTTCGTAATATTTGCGAAGCGATAGGGTGGGTTTTTTGAATGTCTTTAGCTAATTCATGTAGTGTTCTAATAGCTAAGTATGGCGCACAATTGACACCAAAAGTGACCGTTTGCAGTTCGTAATCCTGAATGGGTTCGTTGACGCCTTTGCGGAATAATATACGTTGGAACGGAGTGTGTGTAGGGTTTAACATAATCTGCCGATACATTTTTGTAATGTGGGCATTATAAACTATTTTGTAAAAGCGCCATTTCAAGACGAGTACAACTAAATCTGTTTGTAGGGTAGGACCAGTGTATAGGGTATCATTAAGGCTGATGCTGTTCGAGGTTTTGCTAGATGCATTAAAAACAACTCGAACTTTTGTTGTAACGCGATCAAGTTTAACAACAGCGTGATGGGGTAAGTAATAATGTGTGTTTGAAGGTGTGTTTGGGTTATATATTATAAGTTTCATATGACCTAGTTCGATGTACTCTTGTAGCACGTTATCATATTCCATTTTGAGTTCTGGCTTTTTCATCAAACTTTTCTCATTTCTTAAAAATTGAGCCATAGCCACATGTCGCGAGTTTCCTAACTCTACAGGAGGGTATATGAAGGGAAGATTTACCTGATAACGGCCATTCGGTAATCGACGGGTAGTGGTCATATAAGTTTCCTCACAAAAGGAACTTTCCTCTGAAACTTTGGGTTGGGTGGGTACATCCTCAATTTCCCAGAATTTGGTCAAAACTTTATCAAGCGTGACTGAACTGAAGTATGAAACTAAGGGTTGTGTATTGTTTGTGTTCTGAATAGGTCCTGTTAAAATCCATCCAAATTCACTTTCTTGAGCTATTACCGTATTAAGAAGATCGTTTCGTACTCCAGATTTCAATATTTGAGGGTAAAAATCGCTGCCAATTATAAAATCTATAGGTCTGCTTTCATAGAACCTTTTGTCTGCTAATTGAATATCTTCCAAATCTTTTATAAGGGTTGGGTTTAAGCTTTGGGTGGGTAAATTTTTCGTTAGTGTTTTCACTACAATTGCTTGGATATTCAATTTGAAATTACTATTGGCATTCGAGCGTAGAGAAACTTGACACAGTTTAGTCGATCTTGCAGAGACTATCTCATTTAATCCAGAAATTTCTGCAACTATGGGTGTAGTGGGTAAATGTAATTTTCTTCTTAGTTTACCCGTTATAAATGAGAAGTCTGAAGCTGGGTCAATAAGAGCTCTGGCTGGAAACAATTCTCCTTGGACTTCTACATTCAGAACTGCGGTTCCCAATAACTTCGTTCTGTCATCTATGGGAATGGGTTTGCTCGATTGTGTGTGGGTCGAGAAAGACTGAACGGTATTTGACAAAGAAGATGCTTGGTTATCACCATTATGTGGGTTAATTATTGAATTTGGTCTATGCAATAGACTATTATGTCGTCCACCGCAATATCTACAGATGAATGTACTGCGACAAGCTTGTATGACATGACCGACGGCCAAGCAATTGTAACATATTTCATGTTTCTTTACAAACTCAATTCTCTCGTTTATTCCGAGTGAATTGAATGACGAACATTCCCTCAAGGTATGGTTTCCGTTGCAAAGTTTGCAAATTGAACCATCATGTTTAATTTGGATGATTGGGTTTGATTGGGTTGAAGATGGGAATTTTTGTTCGCTTTTACGTTTGTTTTGGGTGGGTGGGTTGTGAGTGGGTGGGTTTTTTGTTAATTTTGGTTGATCCCTAGGGCTCTTCCCATTTGACTCATTGGTTATATTATGAAATGTCCTGCCTCTTCTATCATACTGTGCTCTAATCTCTTGGAATTGTTTGGGTTTTGGGTGGGTAGAGTTATTGCCATGGTCTTGGACATCATTAACCGAAGTTAGTTCCTTAAATGTGTTAGTCAAGAACACATCTAAGTCAGTCCAAGAAGGCATTTCTGCACAATCTTTTAGGGATTTTTCAAATTCCCTTCGGGTTTCCCTAGGTAATTTTGATGTACACAGGTATACTAAGATAGGATCCCACTGATCCGTATCTATGTCCAAAGAGTTCAGATTTGCAATACAGCAATTTATCCTTCTCTGAAGCTTTCTTATAGAAACACTACACATGGTGCTTACTAAGGGTAAATTTAAAAGGGTTTTTAATTGCATCCTACGATTTTCATACTGAGAAGATAACTGGTTCCACGCAACAAGAAAGCCATCATTTGTTAAGGGTGCGTTATCTACTATCTCTTTGGCCTCGCCGCTTGTTTTTTGTTTAAGATGGAAAAGTTTTTCAACTCCACTTAAACGGGTATTATTGCCATAAATGGCCTTAAAAAGATCCCTAAACGAAGCCCAGCTTTTGAAATCTCCGCTGAATGTTGGCATATCACAAGGGGGTACAGTGAAACCTGAAGAACTGCTGGGTTGTGGGGGTTCGGGTGGGTTTGGTGTTGCATTTTTGGGTTGTGTTAAATTGTCTATTGATTCATCTATAGAAATCATAGATGATCTGTAGAATTTTTTGGCCGATCTCACACTCCTGGAGAGGCCATTAAAATTTATCGAATTGGAGGCGTCAGGGTCATTGAGTTGTGGCGATTCTCGAATTTGCTTGAATTTCCCATCTATGTTCGACCACAACTCTTCCAATTCACTCTTCATAAATCTCAATGCGGGTAGTGATTGAGATTTCTCCGGAAGAGCTTTATAATCTTCCTCAAAGGCACTTAAGTCCTGTTGGATGTAACGCACAATATCGGCGGCCAAAGTTTTTAATTCCGACATTTCGGGTTATTTAAAAGAAATTCACAAAAAAAAATTCTCAAAATAAAATAAATATATTTCTATATAGAAATATGTAGGGTTTAAATTTAAAAAAGTGTGAGGGTTTTTGCTTTAGCTGTATCAAAATTACTTTTGCTCCAGCAGACAAAATTTCCAATTGGGTAATAAAACGTTAATTGTAGCGCACACAATTAACTTAATATGAAATAAAAGTTCCTTTGAAGCAATATAAAAAATATTTAAAAAATTTTATTTTATCATTTAATTAAATTAATTATTATTAATTTTATTATTTTAATTTAAAAAGGTAAAATATTTTGAAAGGGTTGGGTGTGTTAAAAAAAAATAAAAAAATATTTTATATTATATTGCTGAAAAATAATGGAACAAATTTGCAAAAGAAATTGGAAATAAAAAATTTCGTATAAATAGCAAAAACTTCGACTCACCCTTTTTGCTGGGGGTAGGGTACAAACCACAATAATATATATAGAAAAATTCTCTTGTTTGTTGATTCCTCTTTGTGTCGTCTTCCCGCTATGGTGTGTGTTGATAATATGGGCAGTGTTGTTGTTGTAATTGTCGACACTCGCTGTAAGTACTCTTACTGTACGTATGTATATTTTAATGTGGTTTTTTATATTTCAGTATTTTTTGTAATATTTTGTTATTATGTTTTGTGTTGTGTTTGTGTTTAATGTTAATAAGGGTTATTTGTTAGTATTTATTTATTTGTAATTGTTTTTGATGTCTGTTTAGTTAACAGTAATGCAATGTACTTGTTCGTGTACTTGATATATTTCAATTTCTTTTTTTTGATTTTTGTAATATGTATTTTGTTGCTATTTAATTCGAACTTTGTTGAACTTTTTATTTTTGTGTTCTTTACTTTTGATTTTGCTTATGTATTATTTTGAAAAATGTGCAATATGTGTTCCTCTTTATTATGTGTATTTTGTTTCTATTTTTTGTGAACCTTGTTGAACTTTTATGTTTCCTTTTCAATTTATATTTGTTTTTAAATTATATTTTACTGTTCTATGTAATATCACTTTCTTTTTGTATTTTTAATATTTAATAATTTGAAATATGTGATGTATTATTATTTTCGACCTTGTAATGTCTTATTTTTTACTGTTTTTTATGTATGTTGTTTTTGTTAATGCACTGTTTCTTTTAATGTGACCTTCTGTAATTATTGTTTGTGTTAATTGTTAATTTGTGTTTTTTGATTTATATTTAAGTATTTTGTGCACTTTGTTGTTTTTAGAATGTTTTTATGTTTTGTGTATTGTCTGATTTATGTTTTACACTGATTTTGTTAGTGTATATGCTTGTCTTTATTTTATTTTGTATATTTACATCACTTTGTACTTATTTATATTCTTTTGATTTTTAATAAAATTTAAAAGTTGGGGTGTTATGGGGTTATAAATTATAGGGTGGGGCAGATTTTTCACAAATTAGGGGGTGTTTTGTGGACTGTATATATACGTGTCGCTGTCTCTTCTTTTTCCTTGAAGGACCATGAACAAACGGGTTATGGGGTAGGGTTTAGTATGAGGGTGAGAGGGGGTAGAATATATAAATTTAAGCAACAAACCTTTTGGTATATATATGTGTGTCTATATATTAATAAGAAATATTAGTGTTGTTTTATTTGTATATATTTTCTCAAACGTTATAAAACGTATTTTATTTAGATTTTGTAACAATATTTGTTCTACTTTACAATATTTGTAAATATTCGCACAATGTTTCTAGATAGCTTACAATTCTTGTTTTCAATCTTTTTCACAATTTTAGTTCACAATGTTAATTTTGTTTAAAATAATAATATTGGCTATAGCGCACTCGCGTAGGGATTGTTGGATATTTCGTTTTGTATTTCTCGAGGATCGTTAATCAACTGATCTAAAAGGATATAAACAATCCTTTTTAACCTATTGAAGAATGTGTATACGTGATGTGTGTGGTGAATTTTGATATGTATGATGAATGTTGTGGTATTGGTGTTATTATTGTTATTGTTTTTTAAAGATGTTTGTGTTGTCCTATTGGAAGTCAGGGTTAGGTTTTCGTATTTGTTCACTCGTGTGAACAATTCCAAAACATCTAATACGTGATAATGCAAATATGATTATAATATTTAAACAGGATGAAATGAATTTAAAACATATATATAATGATCATGTTATTGGTGATATGACTTTTAAACAATTTGTTGACCTTTGCAGTGAGTGTTGGAAAGATAAATATGGATTTCTTGTTCTAAGCAAGGATGATTTAATAAATAAAGGACGTTATCGAAAAGGATTTGATAGTTTCATACAACTATGATATGTTATTTGATATTAGATAGCAAGCAGATCGTAACCAGATATAAAGCAGATCGTAACCAGATATAAAGCAGTTCGTGAGAAGATAGCAAGCAGATCATAACCAGATAGCAAGCAGATCGCAACCAGATATAAAGCAGATCGTGAGCAGATAGCAAGCAGATCATAACCAGATTAAATCAAATAAAAAAATTATTATAATGTCTAAATATGACCATAATAAAATGTTAGAAGATCTTGTGAAGACAAGAGCTGTTCTAAAGGAAAAGTTAAAAAATATTAAACTGAATCAAATAGATATAGTTAATTTATTAGAAGATACCTTTCAACCAATAACAAAACCACTTAAAAAATCATCGGAAAACTTGAAGATAAACATAAGGATATGTATATAGAGAACACTTTTGGTGGCGAGGATGATAATGATGATGTAAATGGTGATAATAAAATCATCGCAAAACTTGAACATAAGCATAAGGATGTAGACAACACTATTGATGATGATGATGATTATTATAACGTAAATGGTGATAGTGACGATTTTCAATATGGAAATAGGTCAACTGATGATAATGATGATGAACAAAACTATAACCATAATAGACCTGTGTCAAGTACATGTATCAAAAAATTGAAAAGAAAACAAAGTTTAAAGCTAACGAAAAACTCTGCATTATTTGAAAATATTCAATTACTTATTAATAATAAGCAATTGGATAAAATTTATGGTCTTAATCAAGATGAATACGGAAGTTGGAGATATGGCAAGGAAAAATTAATATTTAATAGAGATAATACTATGCGGATAGGAAATATGAAATTGAAAATGACACCTGGATTATTTGAACTAGTATTTCATACAAAACCTCTCCATTATACTAAAAATTATTTAAAGAAATATAAAGAGATTTTAATTCATACCAATGCACATAGACGTCGTTATGAATCTAAGGAACAAGTGAAAGGAACACGAGCCTTCAAATATAGACGAATAATTAAACATTTATTCAAAACAACAACAAAAATTTCAACAAAAGGCAGTGGATTATTGCTAAAATCACTAGATAATCGGAAATCAAACTATATATATTGGGATGATCCTAATGAATTAGTTGACAGACTACGTTTACTTCTCTCATCGGAAGGTGCTGGTCACAACAATCATCAAAACGAAATAATCTCTATTATCGAAGAACTTAAAGAATCTAACATAATTTATTAGAAGAGTGAAAGAAATGTCTTATATTAATAAATTTGGGTAAAGTTTTAATAAATATAATTATAAAAACAAAAATATTGTAATCAAAAAATATATAACACAAATATATGATGATCTAGTTGATCAAATAAACAATTTAAAAAGTGAGATTGAAAATGTTTATCTAAAGCATGACAATGAAATGAAAGTATTCGAAGATAATGTTAATACTTTAATTATACACATTCAAGAAATAATGAGTAATGATGTTAAAAATAAAATTAGCGAACAATCTGTAAAAATTGAGAAAATAAAAGACTATATGGAGAAACTTGAAAAAGCTCTTGATAACTATGTTGAGAAGGCAATAATAGATTCTAAGCAGGAAAACTATAATGGAAATATTGAATACAGAAATAAAATTACAGAGAAATTCAATAAAATTGAAAGTGAAATGAAAGTGTTTAACGAAGCTTTCAAGAAAATTGAAATTGAAGTTTTAAAGAGAATTAATATCTATAATCACAGGTTAAATCATATTGAAGAATATCTATTCAAAACATTCACTCAAAGGAAAAACTAAAAATCGAATAAAATATACTTACACACATACACACACACATACATACACATATAAATAATATGGATTTGAATGCAGACAAAAGACAAATAGTAGAAGAATTACACAAACAAGCTAGAAAAAATTTCAAAAGAAGACGAGTTGTAGTGAAGGGAATTGATGATTTATGGCAAGCTGATCTAGTAGAAATGGGAAGCTATGAAACATATAATAATGGATATCGTTATCTTCTAACAGTTATAGATACTTTTTCAAAAAAAGCCTGGGCTGTTTCTGTTAAAAATGAAGGTGCACAGAACGTAACGGCTGCTATGAAAAGTGTATTCGATACAGCAAAGCGAAAACCGAAAAACCTGCAAACCGATGATGGTAGAGAGTTCTTTAATAATCAATTACAACATTTAATGCAATCTCATAAAATTAATCACTATTCAACATATAGTTCTTTGAAAGCATCAATAGTTGAACGATTTAATAGAACATTGAAAGGGATGATGTGGAAAGAGTTTAGCTTTCAAGGAACTTACAAATGGATAAACATATATCAAGAACTAATAGATAAATATAATAATACACTTCATAGCACAATTAAAATGACACCAAATGAAGTGAACTCTTTCAATGAAAAAACTCTTTTGGATACCGTCTACAATAACTTAAAGGTTTTTAGGAGACCTAAGTTTAAAATTGGTGATCATGTTCGTATAAGCAAATATAAACATGTATTTGAAAAAGGGTATACACCAAATTGGACTACAGAAATCTTCAAAATCAAAAATATAAGGAATACAAATCCCAATACTTACATTTTAGAAGACTATCGTGGTAGTGAAATTAAAGGTGGATTTTATGAATATGAACTTTTGAGAACAAAATACACTAAAACATATTTAGTTGAAAAAGTATTAAAGAGGAGAGGAAATATGTTGTATGTTAAATGGTTGGGATTTTCATCAAATCACAATTCTTGGATAAATTCAAATAATACTTCAGCAGCGTCATCAATATCCTTATAAAAACACTGTAATATTTGAAAATTATTCATTCTCAAGGTATACGTTAAGATGTCCATAACATTAACTCTGAACGGAAATACATCAAAACTAGTTGCTGACTATTTTCCACCCATTGTGCTTGAATCAAACTATGTTTGCGGTCTAATAAGTTTTGATACATATCACTCAATTCCGAATATTGATTATGAGAACAATTTGTTTCATATTGGTAACCATATTATAGAAATTCCTGTGGGATCATATGAATTTTCAGACTTAGCTGATTTTCTATTTAGAAAATATAAAAAGTTGAATGTAAAAGGAAAACTTAATATTCAATCAAATTATAACACACTACAAACCTACATAGAGAGCTCAATTGATACGATATTTTTCGATAAAGAGAGATCAATTGGAACACTACTTGGATTTAGTAAGAGAGTTCTAAAGCCTGGTGAAGAGCATAAATCAGACAAAACAATAGATATTACAAAAATAAACACTATTTTAATTGAGTGTAATATTGTCAGCGGATCCTATATAAATAACGTTTCTGCTCACACTCTACATCAATTTTCGCTTAACGTGAGTCCTGGCTATAAAATAACAGAAGCACCAGCAAACGTCATTTATTTACCAGTTAATGCTAGATCAATCAACACCATTGTTCTAAAAGTAGCCGATCAGGACGGAAACCTTATTAATTTTCGCGGAGAAAAAATATCTATTAGATTACATTTGAAACCTCTGAAGGAATGATTATATTCAATAGTAAAAACAATTCCTACAACAACAACAACAACAACAATTCATTATCAGTATCGCAATCAAAAACGTTACACCCAGCTCCAGCAATAAAAACAGCAACAAGATCTGAAGATTTTAAAAAATTATCACAAATAAAAAAAATACACAAAAACAGAGGACACAGAATCTCAGTAGACATAATCGTGAATTTCTAAAACAACTTGGTTTCAAACTAAAACAAAAATGAATATAATTAACATACTACAACAACCAAATTTTGATAATTCAATCATCAAGAGAGAATATCATAGTTATACATCATATCTACAATCATTTAAGAATAACGATGAAATTCGTATATCAATTCAAAACCAAGATTTGTTAATTCTACCAAGTGAAAGTTTTCTATACATAGAAGGATTTGCAACAAAAGACGATTCTACAGTCTCTCCATCATTAAAACTCTTAAACAACTGTATGTCCTATCTGTTCGATGAAATTCGTTATGAGATAAATGGTGTAGAAATTGATCGTACACGTCATCTGGGTATAACAACGGATATTAAGAACTATATTTCATTAAATCAATTCGAAAGTGATGCATTAGTAAATGCAGGATGGTCACCAATCAATGAATCTGATCTCTCGCTTATTACTGGAGGTTTTAATTTTTGTGTTCCATTAAAAATGTTACTCGGATTTGCAGAAGATTACAATAAGATAATAGTTAATTCCAAACACGAATTAATTCTTCTCCGATCTAAAGATGATTCTCAAGTCTTTAAATCAAATATATCAAGTGAAAAATGTAAACTATCGATTTTAAATATAACATGGAAAATACCACATGTTCAACTTTCTGATGCCTATAAACTGGAAATGTATAAAACTATCAACAGTCGTCAACCTTTGAACATATCGTTTAGAAGTTGGGATATGTATTATTACCCCTCTCTTCCCGAAAGAAATACAATATTATGGAATGTTAAGCTTGCTCATGAAAATGAAAGACCTCGATTTCTGTTAATAGCATTTCGAAATAGCTCTAACAAATTTATACATTGTGATCTAACCAACGTTAAAGTTCATCTCAACTCAGAGACGTATCCCTACGATGATTTAAATCTTAAATTTGATAGAAATTGGTTCGCTCTACTATATCATATGTATTCAAGATTTCAAGAAAGTTATTATTCACGCCCCTCACAACCCTTGCTAAAATGAGATAGTTTTAAGACAATTGCACCAATAATTGTTCTAGATGTAACACATCAAAATGAAACCGTAAAAACTGGACCTATTGATATACGAATCGAATTGAAGGCACAACAGAACATACCACTTAACACGTCTGCATATTGTTTAATTATACATGATAGAATGTTCGAATATGTACCTCTTACAAATGAAGTAAAGAAAATATTGTAAATGTATATGTAACTCTGAATATTTTATATGATATATAAATAAAAAAATAAAAAAAATAAAAATATTCTTTTAATTTCACAATATTATGAAATTTTAAAATTTGCGTAGGTATAAGGAGTAAATTTGGTTTATTATCTAACATAACTGTGTGTCCATCTTCTCGTACAGAAGAGATTAAAATATAAATATCAACCTTAACATCTACTGTTTTCAGTACGATCCCGAACACGAGAGGGATATAGACACCGGTGTTGAAATAAATAACCCTAAAGACGAGAGGAGTTATCTTTTACGAGCGATTTTAAATCATATAAATATTAAAACCATCAACCTAAAATGATTTTAAAGGAGATATACAACTTTTTAAAATCATTTGCACACATAATTTCTGATGCAGATAAAACTAAACTGATCAACATACAAACACAACTCGAGTATGTAGACAACCTGAAAAGAATGAAAAATAGGCATGGTGAACATTTCGAGGATTGCGAATGGTCGAATGAAAACAGCACATGCGGTCCTGACACATGCCCCTGTATTTTTTATAAACATAGACTATATCAAGCTCAAAATGAAGCTAAAAATATAATTAATTTTTATAATCTTATGTAATGTAAAAATTGTGTTTTCAATAAATCGTAATTTTCAATAAATTTAAACGAAGAAATTATATAATAAATGAAGAAAAAACTTAACCACATCTAAAATCTTATTTTTAAAAACAATAACCCCATCGCTATAATAAAGAGATTAATTAAAACAAAATAGTTTTTTTCTTATGTGTATTTTATTTCAGTTCTTTTTCTTTGTTATTTTGTACAATACAATACATACATATATCTATGGAACATAATAATAGTTAAATATTCGCTTATACAGATTGAAAAGTTTTTGCGTTATCATATATTTTTCATAAAATGGTTGACATCTGCAAATGTCAAAAGATTCTGAGTAAATTTTTTCACAATAATACAAATGTATAACATTATTAATACACAAAAATGGATTACTTATTTTACTAATGTTGTATAGCCTTAGTTCATTGATAATACTTAAAAATAAATCAACATGTTGTTTATTAATTTGATTACTATGTCTATATAATATATCCTCTAACTCTGCTGATGTCACCATTTTTTCCCCTTCTTTAAAAAGTCAATAGCAGGTCGTGTTAGTGCGGGACGATGTACTCTGAACCACAATGTAACCAGTGATGACAATTGTGACGTTTAAAAAACGCTAAAATCAGCTGCCTTAACCGTTTTCTTGGAGGGAGAAAGAATATGTTAAAAGTTTTGCGAATCAAATGTGTTAGAAGCAACAGATATACAGAGTGAAAACTTGCGGATAAAGTAGAAAAATTAAATGTAAACAAACATTTATTTTGTGTTAAAAAAGGGAAAATTTAGAATATTTTTAATTTCTTCAATGAAAAGTTTAAAGATTCTTAAATATTTAAATATTAATCGAAATGTGCGTGATTTTCGGTCACAATGAATATAGTTTCTTGTGCAAGAGATAATTAAGAAGCTAAATATTACAAGATCAAAATAAGACGTACTGCTCATAAAAAATTTCTCTTGCTGGAAGTTGCCAATATTTTTTAATTTCTTGAAAGAAAAAGTTAAAAATTGTTATTGCTATTAGTTGTTTTTATTATTTATTAATAGTTTTACACAAAAATTAGGTTTTTTATTAACTCTCGCCAATATAAAAAACCCACCCCAAAACCTAAAAAAACATAAATAAACAAAACAGACAGACAATCAGAAAGGGACAGAAATACTTTTTGGTAATATTTGCTGTCCCTTTTTTAGTATACGGTTAAATGTCAAAATCGCGAGTCGTCACTGTGTACATTGTGCTCTGAACAGAGAGTAATGATTAACTAAACGATATTACCATATTTTTAAAATGGTTTGTAGTTAATGTTTTCAAATGTTTCGAATAGAGTTTTCTTTATTAAGAATTAACTTTACGAAATTTCTAAATAAAATGGTATTTTTTCCAGCACAAATTCGATCACAATTATAATGATTTTCACAAGTATTTCGATTAGTATTAGATTTATATAAAGTTCTTATATTAGGACAGTTCAGTTCATTTAAATTAATTACACATATTTCTATTTCTCCTTTAAGAAGATCTATTAACCACTTAATTTTTTCATTTCCTTTAACTTATATGACAGAGTATAGTTGTTCCCTTTTTTCCAAAGTAGTTGTTAAGTAATCTATCACATCTTGTAGTGCAGAGTAACCTTTATTCCAATGTATGCCATGAAAATTGTTAAATAGCCAATTATTGACCTTAATATCCTTATTAGTTAGTTCTGAATGTTTTTCCAGCGTTGAAATGAGAAACGTTCGGATTTCAAAGTCTGATATTGAAACGCAGACTTCTTTTGCATGAAATTTATTACCAATGAAAATTCCTTGCACATCAACAATTATAAATCTATTTTGCTGTTGCGGTTCTTGTTTTATAGATGTCATACCCCTAATAAAACTGGAATAATAACAAATATTGTTTTAGAGTTGTTTTTTTTATTATTTTTTTTCTTAATTTAAAATTCATACATTCCAAATTGTAAAGTATAATTAGTAATTCCTTGTTTAATTTTTTTTAAATAAAAATTGCCTTTACAGAGGTCTTCAATTTGATCTCCTGTCATCCTTAAATATTTTTGAGGGAGAAAGACTACATTTTTTTCTAACTCGATCATTATCCTTTCCCCGAATTTAGTATTCACTCTATTACATTTAATGATTGGATTGATGTCATCTATAGGTATATCCTTTAAACATATTGCTTCCTTCTCGTACTGCTTCAAACTGAGTTTATTAAACCAGAGACTGTGTTCATTTTTTTTAGTTTTTTTCCTTTTTCACGTTTCTAGAGGAACTGCTGTGTATGTTTTCACTATTATTTTAAGAATACGACTATTGAAAAGTTCCATTTAGAATCCCTATTTATATTAAATATACAGTTATATAATAATTAAAAATCTATGTAAATGAGGAAACATGCACACACTCATATATACTCATATAAACGCAAATAAAATGAACATGCACAATCATGTTTCTATTTAGGTATACGATGTAAACGTGCGTACAGCTGCATAATTCTTGAGTCAGCGTTTTAAAATTTGTTTACATTAAAAAAATATGTATATTCTATGCACACACTCATATATACACATATTAACACAAATAAAATGAACATGCACAAACATGTTTCTATTTAGATATACGATGTTAACGTGCACACAGCTGCATAATTCTTGAGTCAGCGTTTTAAAATTTGTTTACAGTAAAAAAAAAAAATATTCTTATTGATCGTATTCTTAAGAATAAGACATCATAAGGAGTCGCGCGGTTATTATTTACAGCAACAATATGTCGTTATCCGACATTTGTCTACAAGAAAAGGAACACATAACGGAAATATATCGCATTGAATCATAAAAAAAAAAAATTAATTAAACACAACCACATCCCAAAATTTTGTATTTGTTTACATTAAAAACTGTAATATGAGACAAGCGTTTTAAAATTTGTTTACATTAATAAATATTCTTATTGATCTTATCCTTAAGAGTAAGAAATGATAAGGAGTCACGCTGCTTTTATTTATAACAAAGTGCTGCTATTGTTTACAGCAACAATATGTCGTTATCCCACATTTGTCCACAAGAAAAGGACCACACATAACGGAAATAAATCGCATTAAATCATACCAAAAAAAATTAATTAAACATAACCACATTCAAAATTCTGTATTTGTTTACATTAAAAACTGTAATATGAGTCAAGCGTTTTAAAATTTGTTTACATTAAAAAATAAAATAAACAAAAGCATAACATTGCACAAGTCAACAACATGAGTTTACGGTACCCTACATCACGCACTCGCGGATCATCGGCATAATGAACTCAGACTCGAGACGAACCTACTCACTTTCAATCAAAGGATGGCTAACCACACACACACATACACACACATACACACTCATTCTGTCCGTCCAATCTACATGTTACAAACCTATCAACTAACTTCAACTACCGACTGTAGCGTAGGCATGCTCCCAAATTTTTATGAAATAATTGAGCTAGAACATACATAAACATACTACTAATGAGAGTTATAAAATTTAAGTTCTCGCGCAAGCGACCGACTTCGTTTAGAGCAGGGGTGCCCAAAAGTTCCTTATGGAAGTGCAAACACCAATACATTTAAAGAAAATCAAATTTTTATTAAATATTTTTTGTTGTGAAAACTAATACATACAAAGAAAAAAAATATACTTCGTATATTTATTTTATATACGCACACGGCAAAAAAAAAGATTTCCATTTTTTGTAAAAATTATCTTAAATCAAAATTAATATTAAAAAATTAAATTAAATTAAAAAAAATAAATAAAAAAAAATTAATTTAAATTATAATTTAAAACTAACACCTTTTTTCCAAGTATTTTTCAAAACACACTTTTTTAAATGATGTACGAAAAACAAAAACAAAATCTACATTGATGCTCGCTGTTGTCAAAGTTTAACAGCAAAGTTGTTTGTGTATTTTGTATTACTAGTGCTGAGTGTGCTCTATGCGTATACAAAATACACAGCCTATTACTAAGCGCTTTTACAAAAACAAATTTACATGAAGTGCATAGGGCTTGGGCACTACTGGTTTAGAGGTTGAAGATGTCTGACTGGTGTTTGCATATGCACATGCGCACATCTTTTTTTACATTCCTACAGATCGGCCTTCCTGCAATGGCTTCGCCTCGAATCCGTCTTCTTGATCATCTGGCCAGGGCTTGATGAACTCGGCACAAGTTGACGTCTGCTTAGGACCTTCACCATCGCTTACTTTTATGACATCATAGGTGTTATGCGGCTTGACTTTCGTGACAAGATAGGGACCAAAATACTTCGACTTCAACTTTAGGCCACCTACTAGCTGTGTCCTTTTAATAGCAACCAGGTCGTTGATACGATATTGAGTAGGGGTCTTGCGTCTTAAGTTGTAGGCGTGTTTGTTCTCGTTCTGTAGTCTAAGGATGTTTTCCTTAGCTTCACGTCTAGCTTCGGATCTTTGATGGTCGAAATTGGTAACGACTTCTTGTTCTAACAGCTCCTTAATACGGATGTCATCTCTAGAATGCATCCTGACTCCAACCAATACTTCAAACGGTGTGGAATCGATGTTTCTGTTGTAGGTTGAGTTGAGAATTTGTTGTACTCTTCCGACAAATTTGTACCATTTAGTCGGGTCTTCTATACTTAACTTAGCTAATACTGGAACAATGATGCTGTTCATCCTTTCTATTTGACCATTGGCGCGTGGTAAGCCTGTTGTAATCTTGGCGTGTTGAATACCTTCGCCTTCACAATACTGTTGAAATTCCGCAGACGTAAATGCTGAAGCACGATCTGATACAATCTGGACGGGATTTCCGAACATAACACTTTGCTGTTCTAATTTGGATATAGCATCTCTAGCTGTAGTTGACTTCGTCGGGTAAAGCCAGCAAAACTTAGTAAACGCATCAGTGACGGCAAATTGTAGTTATAGTTTTTGTTGGTAGACTCCAACGGACCGAGAAAATCAACATGGTAAGTCTTCAACGGCACTTCTTCTTTTGGTATCGGATTAAGTTGACCTTCTTGTTTACCTTTCTTTCCATTCGTCACGATATATGGAACACAATTGACAATATGGTGTTTTATCTTATCTTCGAGCTTAGGGATGAAGTAGTCACGACAAGTCATGACAAGTCTTTGGTCTTCCTTAAGGCAAAATGACCTTTCGCGTGTGCCTGCCTGATGACTTCGCGTTCAATACGCTTCGGCGCGACTAGCAACTCATGATCATCGACGACTTTATAGAGTATTTCACCTTTGAGAAAGTAGTCTTTATAATCTGTAGTAGTCTTTAGAATATCCTTTATCGTTGCGAGGTCTTCATCTTGTATTTGGGAACGTTTTATCCTTTCGATAATACTGTCCTCACTGGAGATTATCATAACTGGATGACGAGAAAAAGCGTCGACGTGCTTCATCTGCTTTCCAGGTCTGTGTTCGACTGTGTAATTATAATCTTGCAGAAATAGTATCCAACGTGCTACGCGAGTGCATAAATCCTTCTTGTAGAGCGTCAATCAGTAACTAACTTAAACGGAATTCCAAGCAAGTTTATTCTGAACTTCTTCAATGCCTCGATCACGGCTAGAATCTCAAACTCGTAGCTTGAATATTTTTTTTCTTGGTCTGTAGTTTTTTACTCATATAATAAACTGGGTGTAGTTGATTATCGTCATATGATTTTTGCATTAACACTGCTTCGTATTCTTCCATAGACGCATCAGTATGGACTTCGGTCTCATAATTTTGATTATAGATCCGTAGAACAGGATTTTCACTCATAGATTTCAGTATGTTGACTGTTGAAAGCTGCTCATCGCCCATCTCAAATTTTCGATCTTCTTCTTCAGGTCGGTTAATGGTTTTGCAATAATTGAAAAATTGGGAATAAACTTACGGAAATAATTTGCTACTCCGAGCAAGCTTTCAAGTTGTTTGAAGTTCTTGGGGATAGGAAATTTCATAAGCGCATCGATTTTCTCGGCTGATGGCGAAATCCTTTTATTCTCGATTACGTACCCAAGGAACTGAATTTTCCTCTTCAAAAAATCACATTTTCTCATATTAATCTCCAAACCATATTCCTCACACAGCCTTAAAACAGTTTTCAAATTTTGCATCACCTCGTCTTCGTCTTTAGCGGTTATTATCACGTCATCTATGTACGGTAAAGCTATACCCTGTCTAGTCAAATCACGGAACATTGCATTCACATGGAGCTGGAAAACTCCTGGAGAATTCGATAAACCAAACGGCACTTTTCGAAATTGGTATTGTCCACTGTGAGTGACAAAAGACGTATACTTTCGACTCGACTCTTCGACTGACACATGGAAGAAACCATTTTTTAAATCTATGGTTGAAAATAAATTCGCGTCCTGTAACCGATCAAGTTGGTCTTCAATTAATGGTAATGGGAATCTATCCTTTACTAAGACTTTGCTAATCTTCCGGAAATCGACACAAAGTCTTGGTTCTCCATTTCGTTTTTTCACTAGTACCACTGGACTACTATACTCCGACTCGGACGGTTCGACTATTCCTTCTTGGAGCCATTTTTCAGCTTGACTGTCGACAATATTTCTTTCCATAATCGGTAAACATCTGGGACTGCTGTGGATTGGTGTATCGTCCTTAATAATAATTTTCATTTCGACATTTGTCGTCTTAGTTTTCATAGGTCGATAATTCTCTATCAAATTCTTTACCTCGAGTTTGGCGTTTTCACTTACACTGTCATCAATATTATTCGTACTTACGTCATTATCTGGATCTTCATACGCATTTATAACCATCATCTTGTGGGTTTCATCTGATGTCTCATCCTTAAGCTTTCGTATTCTCAAACTATCTGAAGTAATGTTGATTTCACAAAAATTACAGAATTCACTACCCAATATTACGTCCACATCAATAGAATTGGTAGGTACCACATGAAAATTTAAATTATGATCATCGCCGTTAAAATTCACACTCTGATAAAAATTTCCAGTCGGCTTAATTATATTACGATTATCCTGGTTTCCAAAACCAACGAGATAAAAATCCGATTTCACGAGCTTGGGTGAATTCAGCTTTTTATAAACACTATTCGTAAAAACATTGAATTTGCTACCTGTATCGAACAAGGTTTTTGACTGAAATGGTTGGTCACACAAAAATTGTATCTCGAACTCCATGGCATTCTTTTTCACTGTTACCAGCTGACGTACATTTGGCTTTTCCAGTTTTGTCGGACACTGTTTAGAAATATGACCATATTTGTTACAATTAAAACATTTAACGCCTTTGTCTTTGTCCTTACAGTTCTTGGATTCATGACCTTTGCCACCACAATTAACAATTTTTTTCCTTTCTGTCGTCCTTGGGTTTAATTGTTGTTGGTCTTTCGGATTTCGATTTAGCTGCTTTATCCACCATAGTCTCATAACATTTCAATTTCAATTTAAAATCTTTCAAATTTGTCGCACCATATAAAATAGATTTATTCACCGTCAAATCATTAATACCATCAATTACATATTCCATGAGAGTGCTGTCATCGATATTTCCGCGAGAAGCCAACTCTTTCATACTAAAAAAGTATTGCACACTGTTTTATAAAGACTCCCTATTGTTCCACTTATTATTGTTACTCTATGTGGTCCTGAGTAGTACAGATCAAAACAAAAGAAAACAAAATCTAGCCCCTCTATACTATTAATTTGGGATAGAAAAAAAGGTATTAATTATCTTTTGCTCACTAAATGTGTTTCTCGAATGTTTTGAGAAACCACGCTCCTTTACCCTTCCTAAACGTGTATCCTACGAGCGTAATTGGGGAGTAGGATCCCTAAATCTACCAGTCTATTTCAGCTACACCATACAAGAGAATTCAGAAATACTGTTTAAGCATTCATTCTGAATTAAACCATATTTTATTATTATATAAGGAAAATATAAAATTCAATGAGTTAAAATTAAACAACACCTTAGAAAAAGGCTAATCGTAGACCGTAAATATTAAGTACTAACTAGGAACAATCTTATAAGCAAATCTAAATCGAAATTACTTAAACCTTACGAAAAGCTGTAATATTAAAATAAATTGGAAATTATATATATTCAATCGTAAATTGGAACGGAAATAATAAGGATTATTCATTCAGATTATTACTTATTCTCTCACGATTGAAAATATATAGATACCGAACTTAAGCTATAAGAGTAATATTGAAACACTACGGATTATATATATGTTTTTATTAGGGGATGTCGAGACCATATATCACAATTTTCATACCGGATATTCGGAGTTAATTTTGATAATCTATTAAATATAAAATGCCTTATTCTCCTCCATAAAATTATTACTTTAAAACAGCCAATATCCTTATTTAGTAGGATTACATTTGCTAGATCCAACCGCGGTATGAAGATTATCCAACACAGACATATGACGCTTTTGTCACAACGCCAGTTTTTTATACACACCATCAGTCTTTGGAATACACTACCTAATTATATTCAGAACATAGGCAATGCAACTAAGTTCAAAAAGGAGCTATACATTCTGTTTAAGTAGTTTTTAGCATATCTTGATTTTTTTTGTGAATTTTTTTCTCTCTATTTCTATTAATGATTGTTTTTAATTTTTCATTTTTTTTAATTAATTTATCTTTAAATTTCATTGTATCTTAGTATATGTATATATTTTTACTTTGTTTGTAAATTTCTTTATATTTGTATATATTGTTCTTTGTAGTTTTCCTAATTTATTTTTTACATATATTCATTTTTTTATCCTTTTTTGTATCGATTGCTATTTCCCGTGATTTTAACACGTTCTTATTCATTTTTATTTCTACATTATTTCAAACATTTCATTACATATATAATCAATGATTTGTAATTATTTTGTTTCTTTGATGTACTCCCATAGCACTTTCATTTATAAGATTATTATCTTGTTGTGCTGTGACTAATAATAAATAAATAAATAATAAGGTAATAGATTATTTTCAAGGAAAAATAAACATTCTAACGCCGTTCTACTTCAATTGCCATAATAATATTATTTCTTAATATCGTAAACGTAAAAAAACAAAAATAAAACTTCCTAGGTACAATCGTTGAATTCTATAATTTACAATCCACAAATGACGATGGATTGATGAAATTGGTTCCTAAGATCATCGTTACGTTAATGGAGGATAAATATATTATGGATATATATAAATATCATAGATATATACACATGCACACACACAAAGATACATATGCATATACATATATATATATAGATATATATATATATATATATATCATATATATATATATGATAGACTTATATATATATAGAATAGAAAAAAAAAACATCTACATCCGTATATGCAAGATCAAACTTAAAACCAAATGAAAATGGAAACTTTGGACTTACACCGAATGCAGCAGCGATGTCGATGAGGCCTCCTCGCGTCGATGCTGTTGTCTATAATGATGGGGAGTATATAATATTATTTTTTGCATATATAATCCTAAATATACTTCATAAGAATAACAATTACGATACAACAAAAACTACTCTGATGTCGGTAAAGCTGGTTTTGGAGGATGCACTGAGCTATTGCTATTGAGGATCCGGTGTAGGTTGATTACGGTGTAGGTTGAGGAATCTGGTGCTGTTGAGGTTACCGTATAGGTTGAGTGTGTTGTAGATTGATGAATTTGGTGTTTTTTTTTTGATGTTGCCGTATAGGTTGGGGGGTGTTGTAGGTTGATGAATCGGGTGCTTTTGGATGTTACCGTATGAGTGAATGCATATAGACGTATAAGGTAGGTATAGTTGTGGAAGGATGATTATGATGCTATTGCGGTTGTGTTGTAGGTTGATGAATATGGTGCGTCTAGGTTAAGTACAGTTGCGGACGAGGTTTATGGTGCTATTGAGGTTATGTTGTGCAGGAAGGACGGATGCCCCTGATGAAAATGATGCCGGTTGAAATTACTGGATGGGTTGAGGCATATGGTGTGTATAGTTTAAGTACAGTTGTAGGTGGATGATTATGATGCTATTGCGGTTGTGTTGTAGGTTGATGCATATGGTGCGTCTAGGTTAAGTACAGTTGCGGATGAGGTTTATGGTGCTATTGAGGTTATGTTGTAGTTGGATGCCTAAGATGCGAATGGGTTAAGTACAGTTGTAGGTGGATGATTATGATGCTATTGTGGTTAGGTTGTAGGATGATGCATATGGTGCGTCTAGGTTAAGTACAGTTGCGGATGAGGTTTATGGTGCTATTGACGTTATGTTGTTGGTGGATGATTATGATGCTATTGAGGTTATGTTGTTCATTAAGTACTGATGCCAAGTTGTAGGTGGATGATTATGATGCTATTGCGGTTGTGTTGTAGGTGGATGCATATGGTGCGTCTAGGTTAAGTACAGTTGCGGATGAGGTTTATGATGCTATTGAGGTTATGTTATAGGTGGATGATGAGGGTGCTATTGAGGTTACGTTGTTCATTAAGTACTGATGCCACTGCTGAAGTTGATGTCTATGAAATATGGTTAAAAATGCGCAGAGGGCACCCATGCGGTGCTATGCTGGGCCGTTTTCATTGGACGCCACCAATCCGTTACCTTACCAAGATCTTAAATTCTTTTTGTTGCTTTCTATTCTGTTGTTGCTCTCTGTCGTCTAGTTATTTCTTCAAACAACTGGTTGCTTTGACCGAGGATGTTGTTTCGGTCCGCTATCACTTGAGATAAAATGTAAAAGAGGGCGTTTTTCCCTATGCTGAAGCTTAAGTAACTTTTTGAGAAGAATTTTAGTTGAATAGAACGAAAGCTTCTACGAAAATCACCGTTAGTTAGAGTTGCATGCTAAATCTTCGATCAGTCAGTGGCAACATTACCAATTGACCGGCCGAATAAAAAAATACTTCTGACATGGCATCGCTCAATAGCATATTTGGGAATTTTGAGAAAATTTATTTTCTTTGTATTCCTTTTCCTATTAGCAAAAATTAAAATAACAAAAACTTTATCAAAATTCCTGCGTTCAGCAATAGAAATTCCCTTTTCAAGAAAATAACCGTCGCAACGTTATTAATAACCTGGCAATTCCCTACAAAATGCGAAACAAAATTTTCTGTCAGAAATATCCAAACTGGAATGTTCTAACTGACAGTTATCAATGACTTAACCCTTTTACCAAATGTGAAAGAGATATTGAGAAATTATTTCTTTTCGTTCTGTCGTTCACAACAAACTGCATACCATGAAGCAATTGCCCATCATGTTAGGAAGAAAAAGAACGACATCATTAAGTTTTAGTTAATTTTCATAATTCTCTAGCAATCGGGAAAGTTTAACCCTAGGAACGAATATCCTTAGCATGGTATGTACCAACTGGCTTTCCCTCTAAATCCTCTAATACATAATAATGTCTTCCTAGTTTCTCTTTAACTCTTGCCTTCACGAAGACTGGCGCTAATTTGCTGTTAAAATGTTTCTCCATACTACTTTGCACAAAATTTCTTCTTAATACCTCTTGGCCGATGTGGAACGTTTCTGGTCTGGTTCTTAAATTACATGTTCGCTGATTTTGTTCACAAGACGCCTTAAATGTTTGTGTATATCAGCCCTTACTAATTGTAGATTATTCTCTCGCGATAAATTAATATTTGGTTCGCCAAGCAGTTTTAAATTTCGCAATACTCCGTAAGCAGATCCATGGGTTATCATATTAAGTCCAAATAACGCGTGATAAGGTGACATTTTTATTGATTGATGATATGCGTTTCTAAGGGAGCAACTAATTGCACTTAAGTTTTCGTACCATTTGGAGTGGTCTCGTTTTAGATAAGCCCTTATAGCAGCTATAATAGATCGATTTACTGTTTCAGACGCATTTGAGTGAGGCGAATACACAGCCGTGTAGATGTGCTGTATCCCCAATGAGGTGAAATATGCATTGAGTTCGTTCGCTTTAAACTGGGATCCATTATCACTTACGATAATTTCCGGTACACCATAAATATGAAATATTTGTTTTTCCAAAAACTCTTTAATAGGAGAAGATGTAAATTTGTTCAAAGGATGTAGCCATGGAAATTTCGTTATATGATCAAGCACAATTAGAATTCCGATATGGCCTGATTTACTCCGTGGATGAGGTCCGATTAGGTCAACATATAATCTTTGAAAGGGGCGGAAAGTTACAATCTGCTTACCCATTTCAGGCTTCATGATGAAGTTAGGGTGTTTTGTAGTCTTACAAGTTTCACAGCTTCGAACAAAAGTTCTAACATCTTTAACCATTCCTGGCCAAAAGAAAGTTCGTTTTATCAATTCTAACGTTTTATGCATTCCTCAATGTGAGGCAATGGTTGAATCATGAAATCGACTAATTATAGAATGTTGGAGTCCATTAGGAACCCAAAGTTTCCACGATAAATTTTCATTGTATTCAGTGCCATCATAATGTTCGTTTCTGATATATATATATTTATCCACTCTATTGATATCCGGGTACTTTTTTTTTATTCTCTACTTTTTCCTTCAACTTAATGTATTCGTCACTATCAAAATCGGGTGAATTTAAATCAATTTCTGGTTCTGACTTATATATAGAAGAAATTTCTTCACCTGGGATTCTAGAGAGTGCATCAGGTATAACATTTTCTTTGCCTTTTCGGTGACTGATGTTAAATTTATGCGACTGTAGTTTTAATACCCATCGAGCTAATCTGCCACTTAAATTAGGCTGTCTCATTAGCCATACAAGACTCGAATGATCCGTTATTACCTCAAATTCTTGAAGCTCTAAATAACATCTAAATCTTTGTATTGCTTCAATGGCTGCTAAGCACTCACGTTCAGTCTCGCTGTAATTTCTTTATGCGGAATTCAACTTTTTGCTCATGTATGCAATTGGCTTTTCTTCGTTGTTTTCGTCCAATTGAACAAGCACGGCTCCCATGCCAACATCACTCGCATCACATTGAACGTAAAATTTCTTATCGAAGTTGGGATTACTTAGTACGGGGGCTGATGATAATACATTTTTAATGTGTTCGAAAGCTGTTTGCGCTTCTGGAGTCCAACTGAATTTCTTTTTAGATGACAAGGTTTCGGAAATCGGGAAAGTAATACTGGAAAAATTCTTAATAAAACATCGGTACCATCCGCTAAACCTAAAAATCCACGTACTTGCTTAATATTCTTGGGTACAGGCCAATCACGAATGGCCTTCTCTGGATCAGTAATAATACCGCCGTCACATATTATATAACCTAAGTACTTGACTTTCTTCACACAAAATTTACTTTTCTCAATATTCAGTGTTAAGTTTGCTTTGCGAAACTGTTCAGATATGCGTACTAATACACTAATATGCTCTTCAAAATTTTCAGATAAAATTATCAGGTCGTCAAGGTGTCCAAATACACGATTTTTTAAATCCGCTGGAATAAGATCATCCATAAGTCGGCACATAGTTATATTAGTGCATTACATAGTCCAAATGGCATCACAGTGAACTGATAAAGTGGTCTCCCCGGCACAGTAAACGCAGTCAGAGGTTTTGATTCATCATCTAATGGTATCTGCCAATACGCATCTTTCAGATCTAATTTGGAAATGATATTAACTTTTGGAAGACGAGCAAAAATTCCTTCGATTGATGGTAACGGATATGCATCTTTCTTGGTAACACTATTAACCTTCCTTGCATCCAGACAAAGACGAACTTTATTTGGCTTTATCACAAGTCGCATTGGAGAACTCCAAGGTGAATTGGACGGTTCAATAACACCAAGAGCCAACATTCTATCGATTTCCTTAAACATTAACTTCTCTACAGCGGGGGAAACAGGATAGAATCTTTGTTTGACTGGTTTGGAATCTTCTACATCAATTGAATGACTTATTAAACTTGTTCTGCCTAGTCCTTGTGTAGCAAAATTTGGAAATAGAGAAATTACGATATCGACTTGATGTTTTTGGCTTGCAGTTAAATCACAATATTCACTTGAGAAAGTGAATCCATTGATCCCAAAGAGTTATCAGTCCTCTGAATTCATATTGAATACAGACTTATCTATTATTACAGCCGACTCAATCATATTGGGTATTAGACCAAACTCTTTCCAGAAATCTATTCCTAATATAAGTCTCTGAGATATTGAGGGTATTATGAACAAATTTAGTGGTTTCGTAATGTTCCTGTAAGTGACCTTTACATTTATCCAACCTATGACTTTTTGAGCCACTCCATCTGCAGTTTTCACATAGGTCTTACATTTTGAAAAATTAGGGTATTTAGAAAAATCTTTTAGCGGTAAATCTGATCCAACGCAACTAATACTAGGTCCGGTATCTAACAATCCATACTCGGTAAAATCTAAAAACGAAACGTTTGCGTAAAATCGTTTATCTTTTGTGTTGTCAATAACAGCGGAAATTAAAAATTAAGCACTTAATTTTCGAGATTTATAAAACTTCCTTAACCGTAGCGTTGATCTCTTTGGTTTCTTACATAAATTGGTGGGATCTATTTGAAAATCACTGAAAATCGTATTTCTTTTCTCAAGGTATCGTTCCCATTTCTGGTGGTATGGTAATCTAGGAAAAATAAGTCTATCAAGGTTCTTTTCAATTTTACGGCTTTCAATGGATAAGTCTCGTTTAAGTATTTTTATATCTTTATCGGAATACTTAAAACCAGTAGAATTTGGTAATAAACGAGGATCTGGTAATTCGTTGTGTTCGCCATCCACTTTAATACAAGTTTGATTAGCTAGGTGTTGGGGTTAGTTGGGGTCTGATTTTGATAGTTTTTTGAATATTTTCTCTCTTTATATTTAATGCATTGTGGTTTGTAGGTATTTTTAGCCCCACAGCCATAACAAAATATTGTTCTTTCAAATAAACAATCTTCCCACACATGGCGAATTTTATCGCAATTCCAACATCGTAAAGAATCGGTTTTCTGTTTTGCCGCTAACACGACATCCGATTAATTACATTCAGCTGCACTTACTTCCATATCGACTTCAGCGATGTGTCGTCGTACCATCGGATGATTAATGTTTCGATGATTAAAATTTCATCGTACATTTTCGTCATCATAAAATGTTTCACGCATTTGCACTAATTTCCTAAGGTGAGATATTGAGTGAATAGGTATGTAAAGCAGTTCTTTCCGAATGTCTGGACGTAAGTTCCGGGTAATTAATTCTATTAGTTTCATATCCGATAACGCTGATGGCAATCTATCCATAATTGAGGAAACAGCTTCGAAAAACATATCAAATGACTCTCCAGGCTTTTGTTTGCGATTCTGCATGTTTTTGTTTGCGATTCCTTATTTCCTCTCGAACATCAAATGTAGATTTGAAATCTTTATATTGTGAACGAATAGACTCACAAAATTCATTCCAGTTGATGTGACCATTTTCTTGTTTATGATAGCGCCAAAACCAATCACGCGCTTTACCAGCCAATAGAATATGTAATTTTTACAAATAATACCAAAATCTCCTTTAAAGTTATCTTTGGTTAAAGCCTTTAATCTGTATAAAAACTCTTCTACACTTAATCCTGCAGGTGACCCATCAAATTTTAAACTCCAATTCTGAATTATCGAAGTGATTTTATCATTGTAGTAAGTCGAATTCTGAGAGTTTAATGAATTTGAATTGCCACTATTGAAATTATTTGGGGACTGTTGGTTCGAATGCGTATGGTTACTATTGCTAACAAAATTTGATTGTCTACTCTGTGACTGAGTATTTCCAGGAATATGATAATTATGAGAAACATTATTTTGATTGTTAGTATACCTATGAGCCGTTTGACTATTAAAAGATATCTGATCCTGCCTATGACGTTCACGATTAGGCACAAGGTTTAAATTATCCAAAGCCCTACAGACATTAGATTCAACCAATTGGTTAACATACTGCTCATCCATGGATTGAGGTTGCGACAAAGTGAAATTTTGTAACACTCTGTTCAAATTTGTTTCGATCATCTTATTAATTTGGTCATAATTAACTAGTACATTTTGACTTTAACATTGACATTGTTTTTCATTAACAAGGCTACTCTCTATACAGATTCTATGAAATATGTGATTACACCGATTCAAAATCATACATGAAACTGTTTCATCCATTTTATCTGTGCCGATATGACATCTCAGATCTAATCCACCAGCTACAGCTGGGATTTGAATAGGCGACGAGATCGCCACAGATGCCGACGAACGAGGTGGAGTTCTTGGCAACGAAATGCTTAACGCAATTATTCAACAAGTCAAAAATAAATAGCAATAATAAAAATAAAAATTTTCTTGATGTAACACTAAAAAAAAAATTCGTTTTACGTATTAGGGTTATAAATAAATTCATTAGAAAAAATTCTCTTATATGGTTGACCGAAACGAGATTGAATTAAACGAGCAAAAATAATTAACACTGGGATACAAGACTGGTATATGATCTATTTGAGTACAATATTATTCAGCTGGAATCATCGACACCACTCTAACAATTGATTTCTGCGTACTTCATGTTTACTTAGTAACAGTGGATATTAATTCGATCGTTTCAAATTAATATATAAATCTCAACAGTCACTAGTTTGTTAGTATCAAAGTTGCTTAAACTCCAAATAACAATATCACACTGCAAATTTTAATGAAATAAGTAACAGAAATGCAATACTTCCCCCTCTCAACAAAAAGATTATGCATTGATATTCGGTTAGGATACTCGAACCTAAATTCCTCAAATACCTAAAATTCCTGAATATATACAGTGGTGGCCACGAATTTAAGACACGACATATGACTGACTTAGTTGTGATAATATTTACAATCATGTAATATCAAAATTGATATTCTTTATTCTTCTATGTACCCTGTAATACTAAGAACAAGTACGATTATTTTATTTTGTTTCTTTTTACATTTTGTTGCTTTTTGATCATATTATTGTAAAAACGTTTATTTGAAATTGGCCACGAATTTAAGACATTTCAGAAATATCTGGTTTTTAAATGATTTTTTTGTGGTTTTTGAAGCTAAACGTTGAGCAGCGAATGTTTTATTTTATTTTATGTTGGAATACATAGAAATATTTAATTATAAATGGTCACAGGTACATGGAATACCGATGCCAAGCGAAAACTGATCCAACAAGTAAAATTTGATGGAAAAATCATAATGGAGATATCCAAGCTGCTTAAATGTCCTAGATGCAAGATTTACAACGTGCTGGAACACATCAAGCAACATGGTACCACCAAAAATGTCAAACAGCAACCTAGAGCCCGAAAAACCACACCCTAAAGTAGCTGCTAATAATCCTTTCACGAGCTCAAGTAAAATAAAAATAAAATTGTATTGGATTTTGGTATCGATATTTCGTCTAGGGCAATAAGCAGATGTCTAAATGAGAAAAACTTACGTGGGTGTATCGCACAACGTAAACCCCTTCTGTCAAAAAATATCAAATCCCGACTACCATTTTGTCTTGATCTATATAATATGTAAATAAAAATTCTCAACCAAATATAGGTAGCAAAATATTATTACTTTTTCTTCCTAATATTACTAAAACCTTAAGAAAAATATCATGGACCTAAAATATTTTTGATAAGATGTAAAAATTATCACAAATGTATAAATAAAATGTCGTGTCTTAAATTCTTGGCCACCACTGTACATAAATTATTTGCAGAAATAGTTCTTATACTACATTACCGTTAAAAATCTCGAAATCAAAAAAAAAAATAAATAAAAAAAATAATTGGATACTAAAATCTCACACAAAATTTAAGATTCTAGCCCAACGTTGGGCGCCATAATTATTTATTATGTAATGTACAGTGTACCCTTTGTCATATTATTCAATATGTAATGTACACATATAAGATGTCAACAGTTTTAATTAGCTACATAACCAAGTTATGTAGCAGTTCATAAAGGATCGGACTAAGGTAAGTCTGCGGAAGCCTATAATTTGCTAGCTAGCAGTCGGGTGGGGGGGTTCGTGACCTAACTAGCCGCCTCTGTTCCATTACACAGTAATTTTATAAAGACTCCCTAGGTTTTTCATTTTCATGCTCCTTACTTTTATAAAGACTCCCAAGGTTTTTCATTTTCATGCTTTTTACTCTACGTGGTCCGGAATAGTATAGATCAAATAAAGCTCCTCCTATACTATTAATTTGGGATACGAAAAAAGTATACGTTAATTATCTTGCTCACAAATTTGGTTTCTCTGATGGTTTTGAGAAACACCGCTTCATAACCCGCCCTAATCCAATATCCTGCAAGCGAAATTGGTCTATAGGATCCCTACATTTAACTACCTTATCTCGGTCACTCCATATAAGAGAACTGACACAACTGTTCAATTATTCATTCTGAATTTGAAACGATTTATTAACATAAAAAGAAAGGATAGAATTCATTTGAACATACAAACAAAATTATTTAGAAAAAAAAATGTGAACAAAATATAGGGTATATACACTAAGAATAGAATTTACTCTAACCTAAGTGAGATATAGCGATTCATAAATGTATCTTAGAAAAAAAAACTACTAATAAAATTTAGTTTATAATTCATAATTTTTAGAGTATTATTACTTATATAAATGGAAAAAACACTAAACTAAAAACCTAATGCTCGATCTTTGTTTTCATCCTTCTTTTCTCTTTCCTTCTTTTTTTTTTCTTTAAACTACTACCGAAAGGAATTACAATTCACAAACGTCGAATTATTTGTGGACTTTGTTCATTAGGAACTTGGTTACGTCAATAAAATACAATAGGTTGTAAAGGAAACAGAAATAATTTATATGCCTAAAGATATGCAAGATTTAAAGTGACATATAAGAAAGATTAAATTAGTGAATTAGACTTACCCCTTTGTTTTCAGCAGCGATGACGATGAGGCCTCTTCGTGTCGATGCTTGTAACTAAAATTGAGGGGAGTATATACATTAAGCATAGCATATATAAATATATCAATACTTCCTAAAAATTAAGATATCGATGAATATGGAGATGAATTTGAGGTTATGGTGACAGTATAGTTGAATATGGAGATGATGTGATTTTGCGGTGGATGTAGCTCTATTGATGCGTAGCTACAGATGATTTTTTGATGGATATTGTGCTTATGGTGACATCACTGATGCATATGGAGATGAATTTGAGGTTATGGTGACAATATAATTGAATATGGAGATGATGTGATTTTGCGGTAGATGTAGCTCTATTGATGCGTAGTTACAGATGATTTTTGGATGGATATTGTGCTTATGGCGACATTACTGATGCATATGGAGATGAATTTGAGGTTATGGTGATATTATAGTTGAATATGGAGATGATGCTATTTTGAGGTTGATATTGATTACAGATGAATTTGTATGGCTATTGTGGTTATGGTGACATTAGAGATGAATTTGGAGATGCATTTGAGGTTATGGTGATAGTATAGTTGAATATGGAGATGATGCTATTTTGAGGTTGATATAGATCTATTGATTACAGATGAATTTGTATGGCTATTGTGGTTATGGTGACATTAGAGATAAATATGGAGATGAATTTGAGGTTATGGTGACAGTATAGTTGAATATGGAGATGATGTGATTTTGCGGTGGATGTAGCTCTATTGATGCGTAGTTACAGATTATTTTTGGATGGATATTGTGCTTATGGTGACATTAGAGATGAATTTGAGGTTATGGTGATAGTATAGTTGAATATGGAGATGATGCTATTTTGAGGTTGATATAGATCTATTGATTACAGATGAATTTGTATAGCTTTTGTGGTTATGGTGACATTAGAGATGAATTTGGAGATGAATTTGAGGTTATGGTGATAGTATAGCTGAATATGGAGATGATGCTATTTTGAGGTTGATATAGATCTATTAATTACAGATGAATTTGTATGACTATTGTGGTTATGGTGACATTAGAGATGAATTTGGAGATGAATTTGAGGTTATGGTGATAGTATAGTTGAATATGGAGATGATGCTATTTTGAGGTTAATATAGATCTATTGATTACAGATGAATTTGTATGGCTATTGTGGTTATGGTGACATTACTGATGCATATGGGGATGAATTTGAGGTTATGCTGACAGTATAGTTGAACATGGAGATGATGTGATTTTGCGGTGGATATAGCTCTATTGATGCGTAGTTACAGATGATTTTTGGATGGATATTGTGCTTATGGTGACATTACTGATGCATATGGAGATGCATTTGAGGTTGTGGTGATATTATAGTTGAATATGGAGATGATTCTATTTTGATTACAGATGAATTTGTATGGCTATTGTGGTTATGGTGACATTAGAGATGAATTTGGAGATGAATTTGAGGTTATGGTGATAGTATAGTTGAATATGGAGATGATGTGATTTTGCGGTGGATGCGTAGTTACAGATGATGCGTAGTTACATATGATTTTTGGATGGATATTGTACTTATGGTGTCATTACTGATGCATATTGAGATGAATATGAGGTTATGGTGACAATATAGTTGAATATGGAGATGATGTGATTTTGCGGTGGATGTAGCTCTATTGATGCGTAGTTACATATGATTTTTGGATGGATATTGTGCTTATGGTGACATTACTGATGCATATGGAGATGAATATGAGGTTATGGTGATAGTATAGTTGAATATGGAGATGAGGCTATTTTGAGGTTGATATAGATCTATGGATTACAGATGACTTCGTATAGCTATTGTGGTTATGGTGACATTAGAGATGAATTTGGAGATGGATTTGAGGTTATGGTATAGTAGAATATGGAGATGATGCTAATTTGTACACGTTTTTCGATTGGGAAGCGACCGTTTTTATTTGGAAGCATCCCCCGTTACCTTAACGGTAAACTTTCCCTCATTTAGGGTACCGTTAAGATATACCCTTCGCAGTGTGCACAAAATTATAATATATCCACTCTTTTCGTTTTTCTTTCTCCCGTTGATACCACTTTTTTTGTTTTCTCTGATTGACCTCTATCTCTGAAGATAAAATGAAAAAGAGGGCGTTTCTCTCTCTGCTGAAGCCTAAATACCTTTTTTGAGAAGAATTTCGTTAAATAGAATGAAAGTGTTTGGAATTTTACCGTTGATCAGGGCTGCTTATTAAGTTTTCGATCAGTGAGTGGCAACATTGCGAACTGACCGCCCGAATACAAACACAGGAAAAAAATAATAAGTATGACACTGCATTGCTCAATAGCATATACTCAAAATCGATTGCTTTTTCTTTCCCTTTCTCTTTGTTTTTTTCTGTTTCGTTCTAAGCAACAATTTAGAAAAGTGAAGGGGGTATATTGATTGTATCTTTCCCATCATGCTTCCGCAAGTAAACAAACCATTCAATACACTCGGATTAACATATCTCTTCAGAATATCCAAAAGAGTGTCTTCCGAAAAGCTTGGGGCTGTAATAATATGTCCATGAAAAGTTGGGAAAGGTAATTTAAATTGGTATTCAGTCGTTTCTCCTATAAGGATAAAAATCTGATTTTTAAAGACGTTTATAGGACATTTAACTGCAGGAATTAGATTCTCTCCTGAACTATCATCGCTGTGTACTGTAGCCGTTATAGAGTTAACATGAGTGTCGTTTTGTGGTGGTCTAGAAAGAGCATCTGCAACCACATTACTTTTACCGGGCTTATAATGGAGTTCATAATTATATTCCTCCAATATTGCCTTCCAACGCTTCATTTTTGCGTTATTGTTTTTGTTACTTAGCGCGTATGTAAGAGGTTGGTGGTCAGTGAATATTATGATTTTGGCGTGGCCGTACAGATAATTTCGCAATGAATCAAGTGCCCAAATTATAGCTAGCATTTCCCTCGCATTGGCTGCATAGTTCTCTTGTGTTTTACTCAGAGATCGAGAAATAAATGTAATTGGTCTGTTTTCCTGTATATCTGAATCGGTGTTCGATCCTAGTTTTAAATGGAAATTCCTACTTTGTTTACGAGTTTTTGGATGTGGTGGAGGTGGTCGTTTGCCATAGAGTCCGTTGTTCGCTGGTCTGTTCATATAATTTTTGTTCCTGGTTCTCATACTCTGGTCAACGTCCATCGGTTCTGGTCTTGTTTGTGGTTTTGGTATAAAAGGTCTTGGTGGAGTGTAATTTGTATGGTGATTTTGGTTGTATTGATTGTATTTAGGAATGGCTCCCTGATTTTGATATAGTTCAGTCCGTGAGGAGGTTGTTGTCTTTGGAATTGCCTGGTTATTTGCTTTGGTCGAGGGGGTGGAGGAATGTGTGCTAATTCCGGATAGAATATAGGTTGGTTCCATGTTGAAATAGACATAAATTTCCTATTGTGAGCATAGCTAGTCCTAAAGTTCTGGTTCTCCAGCTTTAGACACAAGTGTAAAGTTTTAGGTAAATCTGTTGGTTCTTTCATAGCCAAAAGTCTAGGTAGATCTCCTTTCAACCCTCTTATGAAGGTGTCCAATGCTTTATCTCTATAAGTTTGTGTCAATAGGTGCAAAGATTCCTGTCCTATGTCCATAGCACTAATCTTGTTGAGTATAAGAGATAAATGGTTATAGACCTTTTGGTAGACTTCCTGAATAGTCTATGTTCCCTGAATTAATGAAGTTAACTGATATTCGAGAGTACTAACATCTCTCTTATCTGCGTAATGCAGAGTTAAGCAGCGAGAAATACTTTCCCAGTTCAAGGGTGTATTGTACGATTCTAATATGGCATCTGCACTGCCAATAATTTTATTCCTTATTACGCTAAGGATTCCAAAGTATTTGGGTGTTCCCCTTAAATGTTTGTAAATGTTCAAAATTCGCTCAACTGACTTCCTATTCCCCTGGTTGCCCTATAAATTCCCTTAGGCTTCTGACTACGTCAGGTACCCTGTCCAAGTCATTTAGTTGTGCCCTATGTTGCGGATCAATTACTTGATCTTGGTCAATTACCTGATTCCTAGCATTGTCGGGATTTCTAATCTGTTCTTGTATTGCCTCAGTGATCATTCTCCTAATTTCTATTTCTAAGTCCCTCATATTAAATGGTGCCGGATTCTCCTGTACATTCACTACAGGTGGCCCGATTAAATTGTTTGGGTTTGACATTTTAACAAGGAATATGAGATGGCAAATTTTTTCAATTATATAGTATTATTGTTATTATTTAATATTTTATTATTATGAAACTGGAGGGCCCCGTAGGAATCGCTGCCTCGAATATTATTTTTTATTGAATCCCATGGGATTTTTATTAGATTATTGTTTAATATTTCTTAAATCTAGTTTATCTTAGTTTATACTACTGTATCCTTTATATTTTATTTTACTTTCTCCTTCAAAAATTTTCACAACATATTGATTTATGTTTTGTATTATATATTTTTTTTCTTTACTTTACTTTACTTTAAATTTTTTTCGCAGAATAATAAATTATATTTTGTGGTATATTTTATTTTTTAATTTACTTTGCTTTTACTTTTACTTCAAATATTTTTTTCACGCAATAATAATTTATATTTTATATTATACTAGCAGACCCGGGCAAACGTTGTTTTGCCTTCGAATTTTATTTTCACTGTAAGTCCGGTTTCCATGCAAAGTCATGGCTGATTGATATTTAGAAGAAGAATGAAAGGTGCACTAAATATTGTGTCTTTATCTTTTATCTGCTGTGAGCACAGCACTCTCATATGATTTGTGTGCCGTGTACGGCGACCAATATTTGCACGTGGGCGTGGCATTTTGTACTGCAATATACGTTTCTTATGATATTTTTTTATTATTGTTGGGGTAGGGAGGCTACCCTTTATTGTCTTACCTGTTGCTTATTTACTTTCTTCAATAGCTTTCAATAATACAATTAATTTACTTTCACTAACACACTGAGTTAATTTATTAAAATGTATGTAAAATTTAATTTAAATAAATTAATCTTCAATTTAATAAGTTCTTTTTTTCGTTTGACACCCACGAACTTTTCACGAAAAGATGTTATGTATGAGTCGGTGTCGGGATACTTAACACCGCTACATGCCGATCAAGCACCTAACGCCTTCAGCAAAACATAAAATAGGCTTATTGCGCAAATAGAGTTTAAAAAAGAGTGATTGATATTTATTTACTTTTTTTTATATATTTTTTCACAAAAAGATGTTAGGTTTCAGTCGGTATCAGGCTAATTAACGTCACTGCACGCTGACTAACGACCCAGTAGTTCTTGAGTTACGGTGCAAAAACAAAAAAAAAACTAAATATTGCGCCATGTGTCACACGAACTACACAGAAACACTCCTCACGCCACATAGAACATGTATATTAAGTTTGGTCAAAATTTCTCCAGTAGTTTTTGAGTTTAGCGATCACGAAGATACACTTCATTTTTATATATATAGAGATAGAGATTTTATTTTTAATTAACTTTTTAAATTTTTCCACACAATATTTAAACTCGTATATTTCTTTATCAATTCAAAATTTTTCTTAAATGAAATAATTTTTTTTCTAGGATTTATCGAGGATATAATTTTAACCCTTAACTCTTGTTATTATTTTTATATTTTAGATTTATTACACTTTTGTTAATTTAACATTAATATTCATGCATTTTACTTACATTAAATATAATCTAATCATCCTTAAAAATATAAGTGGAGCAGCGGCAGTTGATTTCCAACACCCTTTCCTCTGTTCGAACCAGCTACTCGGGGGCCCTTTGGTTTCTGCTCACTATTCTTCGGGATACCGCGGGAACGTGCTGTCTTGCAGGACGATTTATTTTTTTTGCCGTACTGGATTTTTATTTATCCTTTTTGGTAACCACGGTCCTATTCTTTGAGACACCGCGGGAACGTGCTGACGTGCAGGACGATTTATTTTATTACCGCACTGGTATGGTTATTTATCTTTTTGGCAACCGCGGTCCCTGCTCGGGCGCCAATTAAACTAAATTTTTATTTTTAGTTTTTTTAAAAATTACTTCAGACTATTGTCTGAAGCTTTTCTTTATTTTTTAATGTTGCTTAAGCAAATATTACAAATGAACTGACTGAAAAACTTAATTATGTTTTTCTTAAAATAATAAATAATTCTATATTCAATAACTTCAACCAGACGCAAGGTCAGCAAAGTTCCAGTTACATTTAAAAGTATTTTATACAACATAAGTTTAATACCTTTGTTGCTAATTCGCTTAAGTAAGGTTTATCGTTCAATGACCTTTTTTAACTTGCATATGAAATGTTGTGTTGGTATTGACGACCGTAAAATCATGCTACAATGGCACTGTGGTCTGATGTTTTGTACCATTTCTGTTCAATAATTTTGATATATGTTTATTGCAAAATTCGGTGCCGTTATCTGGACGTAAACATCCTATTTTATGACCAGATTCTCTCTCTCAACTTTAGCCATAAAATTTTCTAAACATGCTAGTACTTCCGTTTTTTCCTGCAATATATAAAGAAAGACCTTACGGGAAAAATCATCTATAAATGTTAAAAAATACTTATCTCCACCAATCTATTTTTCCTCCATCGGGCCACAAAGGTCCGAGTGTACGAGCTGTAGCAATTTTGTAGTATGGGATTTGGAAATTTTAAACGATTTGCTTGACATTTTTCTTTTAATGCAGCGAACACAATTTTCCTTTTTATCTGATTGAAATTTCATTCCAGTTACCAACTATTTCGTTTTAACTAAATCTGCGTAATTTCAATGGCCCAAACGAGCATACCATACCCTAGAATTTGATGTAGTTGAAACCACACACATTTGAATCGCTTCGTGATCTAATTTGAACATATTATCTTGCAGGTGAGCCGTTGCAATTACAGTGCCATTTTCGGTTATTGTGCATTTACCATTCTGGAATTTAACTATGTAACCTCTTTCCATTATTTGGCTTACAGACAAAAGATTCACTGTTAGACCGGGTACATATAGTACGTTATGAACAGCTACATTCACCAGATCTCCATTGCTGTGTTTGATATTAATTTTAATATCACCGACACCTTGAACTTTTAATTTTATTGGCCATTTTCTTCTTTATTTCCATTTTTCTTTATTTCCGAGATGTTAGGCTCCTTAATGTCAATAAACCAGTCCTTTCTCATGGACATGTGCATACTTGCACCGGAAACAATATACCAGTCATTATCATTAATGACACCCGTTGTAAACACTGTGTAAAAGCCAACTTCTTTTTTAGTTTTACCTTTATTAGAATTTGCTTTACATTCAGATGCTTTAGGTCCATAACGATTGCAATTGAAGCAACGAAATCCTTTTTTCATATCATGCTTCTTCTTTGTTTTAGCAAAATAGGCAACGTTTTCACTCGATTTTTTTACATCTTGTGAAAGTTTTGTTTTGATGGAATCACACGTTATTTTAACGCCGGAACTTTCTATTCCCATTATCATCGGAGCGCACTCACCAGGCAAACCTACCAACAGGAGTGTACTTATCCATTCGTCACTGACCGGCATGTCAACTTCTTTTAATTTATGCGCGGTCGAAACTATTTTGCTAACGTATTACTCAACATTTTCTGATGTGGAAAAACTTGTTGTTATTAGCTGTCGTAAAAGACCAACTATACGTGTGAGGCCAGAGTCCTGGAATGCTGCTTTTAATTTATCCCAGATTTCTTTGATGTTTCGGCATCTTAAATATGCACATAGTTGATTTTATCAACAAGAAGTATTATCTTCGTTTTTGCCTTTATGTCTTGCTTTCCATCCATTCCAGTAGGTGGATAGTCACCATGAACAGTGTCCCATAGTTCCTCATGTTGAAGTAAATTCTTCACAGCCAACGACCACGACGCTTGGTTTTCTCTACCCACTTATTTCTACACATTAAAATTTGAGGCAATCGACATTTTACCAAAACGATTTAATTTACTCTAAAAACGGTTCTTGTGCTTATCAACAAACACTATGTGGGCCCATAACCTGTTGTGATGTTGAAATAAATAGGCGGATTCGTTTTTGATATATACAAGTTCATGTGATTGAGATTAATGTACTCAGTCATGAATTTGTGATACTCTACCTTGAGATCACCATTTTTTGCAAACTGTCGTTCCATTGACTTAAATCTTCGCATCGCCTCTGTCTTCGATTTACCAAGTTGAAAAGTGTTAGCTTTGAACTAGAGTTTCACCATCTATCGTCCATCGGGTTGTTTCTGAATGTAGGTTCCAGGAGTTATCTAAACTCCTAGGGTCTAGCAAAAATGAGTTGACGAGTATTGGGATATGTATATTACTCCTGAATATATATATCCCCAAGAAAATAAGAAGACTTAGGGTTTTTCTTTAACTTATATTTATTGCCTTGTTGGCTGGTTCTTGTCAACTTATCAATAGAACTTATAAATTAATAGAAAGTTCAAATTCATAAAATATATAACTAAACCAAGTACATATGTAAGTAAAAATTAGACATGATGAATTCGAATATATACAAGAAATACATGGGATTATAAATATATGAGAGATTAAGAAAACATAAAATAAGAAATTAAGAGAAAATAAAAATAATTCACAATGTGCTTGCACTACAAAAAATAAATGTTGAACACGGTTCAACATCCTCCGCGCCCCTTTAGTGGCAATTACATCCATCCCATCTTCCGTGGATGATCCAGTCAAAAGCAGAATTTTGTGCTCGGGGTAGCGTTGGCTTAGGGCGATCAAATTGTCTTAACATAAATTGGGGCATTAACGGCGGCCCGATGACTCCATCGACCTTACGGCAGTCATGTAAATTAGCGTGTGTCTTCGGATAAAAATGTCGAAAGTGGTTTAATAGCGACTCGTCCAAGTGGGCTGGTGGGAACTTAAAAGTGGCTCTGTTCTTTATTTCTAATTCCCAAGTTGCAATTATGTTCATCGTATCGTTCTCTGGAGCCACCTGAAGCACTCCTCTGGTCGCTGAGGTGGGGCGCTCGAGAAACTCAAGTGCCTTGATCTTCAGGAGGAAGCTGTGCTGACTGGATCTTTGCAGGAGAAAGGTGGCCACCCTGGGAACCTCATTATGGAGGAGTTGTACCTTAATAAGTGGTGGTAGCAGTCCTTTTTCTTTGGTATCGGGTAGATTAAACGGGCCGCTTGGAATTAGGTCCTCGTTGCGACTGGCTGCAGCTTCTTTCGGGTCAGGGTAACTTGGGTCATTTTGATGCAGCTTTCTCCCTTCCATCCTCATGCAGCATGGTATGATGTCGAGCTCCACATATTTGGCATCTATTTTCGGATTCACATCAGAACCGATCATGACTTTGTGCAAAGCAATTTAGGCAATAGCCGTATCGTTTGACATGGGCTCTCCTTTGAGCTGGAGCCATAACCTGGAACTGTACGCAAAAATTGAGGGGGTGATTGCGTCGACACAACTTTCATCGAGGTTTGTTTAGCATGATCTGTAAAGAGAGAACAAAGAAAATGTGCACAATACAAATAGAATATGACTTGACTTAAATCTCTAAGATCGTGTGGTGGATAAAATTGTAAATTAATTGATTAGTTTTGCGTACAGGGATTTTTAGTTTCAATGGGTAACTTGCAAAGTTTTATTATAAGGCGTTTAATTAAGCCGTTACTGGTCAGTATTTCGGCAACACGAACTCTTTGATCTGTACCGTAAATAACATTTTTTACTCTACCAAGTCGCCATTCAGCAGCGGGTAGCAGATTCTCCTTAATTAGAACAAAGCCGTTTTCCTCCAGATTGTCCTTTTCTGTTCTCCATTTGCTTCTACGTTGCAACTCGGTGATATATTCATTTTTCCAGCGACGAGCAAATACTTATTGTATGACTTTAAGTCTGTCCCAGCGTTTCATGAAGGATATGTTTTCCACAGAGGGGTTATTGGGTAATTCTGGAACAGCTACTAGCGGAGCGCCTCTCAGGAAGTGACCTGGAGTTGAAGGAAGAAGTTCGTTGGGGTTTTCAGATAAAGGGGAAATTGGACGAGAGTTCAATATTGCTTCGATGCGTGTAAGTATGGTATAGAATTCCTCAAAAGTGAATGTTAAGTTGGCAGTTACCTTTTTCAAATGAGATGTCATACTTTTGACAGCTGCCTCCCAGAGGCCGCCCATGTGAGGGGCATATGGTGGAATAAATGTCCAGCTAAAACCATGTGTGCTATATTTTTCGATTAGGGATTTTTCCGCATTTTTTAGAAAGTCGTTGTGGGTGGCTAACAGCGAATGTTTAGCGCCTAAAAAGTTTCTGCCATTATCAGAGAACATGGTTTTTGGTAGACCTCTACGACTGGTAAATCTGGTGAAGCAAGCAAGAAATGCATCTGTTGATAATTCCGAGCAGACTTCGAGATGAACTGCTCGTGTGGAGAAACAAACGAAAACTGCTGCGTACCTGTTCAAACGTTTTGCATTTCACAAATTGAATGGGCCGGCAAAGTCCACTCCGGTATAAGTAAATTGTAATGAAAATGTGACTCTCTCACGGGGTAGCGCACGCATTATTTGTTCTTGTACTTTGTGTTTGTAAACTGTACAGGTTTTGCAGGTTCTGACACATTGCCGAATAAGGTTTTTCAACCGCGGAATGTAAAAACCCTGTTGAACTGCTCTTAGCATTACGTGATGTTCCGCGTGAAGTAAAATTTGATGCGTATATGCGATAAGAAGTTTAGCTAGTGACGATTTTTCTGGAATAATGATAGGATGCTTTTCGTTGAAACTTAATCCGGAATAATTGAGTCTGCCACCTACGCCTAATAGTCCATTCTGGTCAAGAAAGTGATTGAGAGAAAGTATTCGACTTTTCCGATTTATGAAAATGAATTCGTTGAGCATTTAAAATTACAAAATTTTTCACAAATTGTATTTCCTCGAAGGTAATGTGTTTCTGTACCTCATATGGACGTTTCAGAACACGGTTGATGAAGCGAAAGCGATAACTGAGAATTCTTAGGGCTCTGGGAAATGACGAAAATTCGCTCAAAATATCTTCCTGTTGCGATTGTAAATGAAAATTAGATATGTTCACGGATTCTAAATCAGTGGGATCAAAAATACGAGGTTTGGGCCGACAGTCAGGGGATTGACTTAGCCATGGAAGACCGTGCCACCATAATTTAATTTCCGAAAGTTCCCGAGGAGCGCATCCTCGAGTTCCAAGATCGGCGGGATTCTCATTTGTCTACGAAAGTTTTCAAAATATGCGGAGGTTTCTGCAGCCAGCCTAAGACAATCGAAGAATCAGTGTATAAAAATGGTTGAAAGGGGAATTTTAATCGTTTAATTAAGCTCTTCGTTAAGTTATATTATAATGCTCCACAGAGCTCGAGTTTCGGAATGGTTATCTTTTTCAAAGGCGCAACCTTAGTTTTCGCAACTAATAAATTACAAAAAATGTATTCCTCAGACGTAGAGACTCTCAACTAAACCGCTCCACAATATGTCCTTTCCGATGCATCACAGAACCCATGAATTTGAGCTTGATATCGAGGTGAGTAATTTACCCATCTAACTATTTTAATGGTTGAAATTTATGGCAGAGTAGTCGAAAATTCGTTCCATGTTTCCAATATCTTCATCCCAATCCGATTTGCATTCCCATAGCTCCTGCATAATAAGTTTAGCTACAATAATAATGGGTCCTAACCAGCCTAGAGGGTCTAATAACTTAGCTATGGTCGATAAAATTTGTCGTTTAGTAGTGGACGGTGAAACTGCTATTGTTTGTATTGAAAGTTGTGTTTGTTTTTCTTTTGCCTCTCCAGGTTATGTCCTCCTGATAAAACGTCATCTGCGTAGATCTCCTCCTTAAGAATTGAAGAGGCCAATGGGTGAGTTTCTTTACAATCCTCGCTTAATTCAAGAAGTGTTCTTAGTGCTAAATACGGTGCGCTATTAACTCCAAAGGTAACATTTTTCAGTTAAAAAACTTTAACTGATTCGTTTGGTCTATCTCGAAATAAAATTTTCTGATAAGGTCTATCTTCTTCATGAACAAAAATTTGGCGATACATTTTCTGAATGTCACCAGTGAATACATATTTATAATATCTCCATGACAAAATAATTTCCATGAGGTCTCCTTGAAAGGCTGTTCCTTGATATAACACTTCGTTTAAAGAAAATCCACTATACGTTTTCTTGGATGCGTTAAATACTTTCCGGACGAATAACTGCGTGATGTGGTAGAAAAAAACTGAAATATTTCGTCGTTGAAGGCTCCTGATGAGTTACTTATTCCATATGACCCAAATCTATATACTCTTGAAGAACCTGTTGATATTGCGCTTTTAGTTCAGGATTTGTGTCGAGTTTCTTTTCCATCTGAAGGTACTGTGCGTAGGCTGTACTTTTCGATGAACCCAAAAAGATTTCCGATGGGTAATTTTCATTAAAAGGGAGTCTTACCATGTACCTTCCCTCTGGTTGACGTTTAACCGTATTCTTATAAAAAATTTCACAATATACATCGTGATCTGAATCAACCTTTTCCTTTTCTACCTCCTCTATATCCCAAAATCTTTCCATTTGCTCCTGCAGGGCAGTTTCTTCTTCTGATATGACTAAGGTGGAGAATGAATATATGTGTGGCTGGGTTCAGGACCTGATAAATACCATCCGAAGTGAGCTTCCCTTGCCTCTAACGTATTCTCGATATTTGATTTTATACCACTTTGGTTAATGAAGGGTAAATATTCGCTTCCTATAATGAGATCTATTGGACCAGGTTTGTAAATCTAAGGCTTCAATATCCGGAAGATTAGTTTTCTGTATTGTATAGCAAACACAAAATTTATTCTGTACTTTACAGATAATTCCAAAAATTGTTTAGATTGTTTCAATGGGTGATTCTCATTACAGTTTTTACAATTTAATTTCATCCTACTTCCGTCCACTTGTGAGTGAAATGAGTTCGACCTTGCCCATGAGTTTTCCTTCCAATTTGGCTTCTTCATATCGAACACAGTTTCCAACATCTCGATCCTTCCTTTCAGAAAATTGCTCATGTCTTTCCATGAGGCCATTTCTTTATGATTTATGAGAGAGTTTTCCCATGCCCGTAGGATATTTTCCGGCAACTTTAAGGAGCAAATATACGTTACGATAGAGTCCCATGAAGAAACGTTGATATCACAGGTTTTCAAAATGGCTATTTTTTCATCTATGGTGTCTACGATTAATCGTATGGATCTGGAGGATTCATTCTGAGCAGTTTGTATTGACAGAATGTGTTTTATCTAATTTCTATTTAACTAAAATTCTTGGGTTCTCAAACCGACTCTGAAGCGCGTTCCAAGCTAACTCAAAATGTTTTCCAACTAAATCGAACCGTTTTACGATTTGGTAGGCCTCTCCCCTTACTTTGGTTCGTAGGTATGGAAGTTTTTCGACTTGCGATATGTCCTTGTTTCCCAAAACTAATGATGTAAACATATCCCTAAATTCCGGGCATTTAGTATAACCACATTCGAAAATTGGAATGTCACATTGGGGTAACCTTAAGCCGGACCTTGATTGCCGAACGACTGTTGCCTCTGTTGTATTTGTTACGCTTTGATCCACTATCGATCTGTTCGCTATCGTATCCATGAGTTTTGCTTTTAGCTTCTGATACAAGTCTGGTGCTGTTTCGTACTGTAGTGGGACTCCATCCTTGAAGTGGTCACTAACCTCACTCTTTTCGTCCATAACAAAAGCATCATAGCTTTCCATAAACCTACCCCATCTTCTCTCCATCTCTTCCTGCTTCACTTGGAGAAACGCTGGAGTCTGATCTTCCCCGCGAACATTATCGAACTCTGTACACAACGCCGTTAGTTGGTGTATATCAAGTTTACACCTTCTTTTTACTGACATTGTGACTTACCGTGGTCTTTTCCTTTCCGTTCTTACCACGCGAGAAGCGTTTACATGTGTTGATTGTGTTGTTGAAAAAAGCGTTATGCGTGTTGTTGTAAACATTTTTTGAAAGGAAAAATATTCGGGTTGGTTTTTAATTTTGAGCGAGAAAAAAAATTTTGTTTATTTCTATTTTTGAGCAAGTTTTATTTGTTTTTGTTCAATAATTTTGATTTTTGTTCTTCTTTTTGAAAATTTTTATTTGTTTTTATTACTGTGAAAAAAAATTTTGCTTGTATTTTTGAGACAATTTTTATTTCGTTTTGTCCACTGTATGCAATAAATTTTGGTCCCGTTTTGTTATTCCGTTTTTATTTCTTGAAATTTTTTTGTTTCTTTCAATTCTTCTATTTTTTCTTCCACTTCTTTTTCTTGTTTTTTTTTCTAAAATATCTTTTTTCAAAAATTTTCTTTTCTTAGTCAAATTTTTCCTACAATCTGTTTAAATTTAGTCACTTTTCCTTTTTTGAAAAATTCTTTTTTATTTTATTTTATTTTTCACTTGTATTATTTTATTCCTTTCCATTTTTTTTTTCTAAAAAATTGTATTTGCTTTCAGTGTCACTGTAGTTTTGTACTAACTTTTTTTCTTGTGGTTCACTTGTTGTGTTTTTTTTTTGTACTTACTGTCTGGTTTACTGTTTTGTTCCTTGTTTTGTATTTTGTTTGTTTTCTGTTCACAAAACAATTTGTTTCATAAAATTTTATTTTTGTGCCTATTGTTTTTTTTTGTATTTTGGCCACTAGAAATTTTAATTTGGTATGGAACAATTTTATTTTATGTCCACTGTATTTTTTTCCACTATTTTGGCCACCAGAAATTTTAATTTGGTTTGAAAAAAATTTTATTTATGTCCACTGTATTTTTTTCACTGTTGTTTTTTCTTTTAAATGATTTAATGAGATTTTTCAATACTTTCTGTTTGTTTTTCCTACTGTCTTTTTTTTGCTTTTTCCTTTTTCTTTTTGAAGCTACCGCGCCGACAGACTTTATGTAAATGAACGAACAAAAATTTTTTATCGTTTGCGTAGTCCTACTGCATTTGTGATCAATTGAAAAACGCTGTTACCGCCACTGTCAACGTAATGTATACAGTAATTTTTCTAAGTGTGGACTTGTACTAAAAACTAACACCTGTCAAGCTAATGCGAAAGGGAGAAACATTATTCCAAGCGCCAAACCTACGCTTTGGAGAAAAGAAATTTTACCAGCACTTGCATATAACTGTCTGTAAAGAGAGTACCTATATACTTGTTAAAAGAAGTTTGCTCCCTATCCATACTAAATAAGAATTTTAACACCCTAAATTGTAAGCCAAATTTGAAATAAAGAATTATTTTTCAAAGTTTACGCTGGCGTTCACGGTCTATTTGGAGACAGGGGCTTGGGTTGCTTCACCCGACAACAAACGCACTTTTGTTGTTTTCATTTTTTGTTCTCCTTTTCATTATTCCTTTTTGATCCCGTTGTAATGTGTAGAGTTTTTGTGCTTTTGTGTATAGTTGATAATTATGTTAAGTTGACATATTGTAATCATTTATGTTTCTCTCTATTGTTTCATTTCAGTGTCGTTCTATTTTTTTTTTGTTTTTTGTTGTCTTGTGGAATTTGCTCGAAGCTTATTATGTGTATTTTTGCAACAGTTTTTTTTTCGTATACAGTTGCCCTTTCTGCGTTTTTTATTTTTGTTGGTATATTCCTATCTATAGCACAAACGCGTGATACTGACCTTATTTGGCTTTTGATCTTATTGGTGTTTTCATTTTACTATTTGTCGTTATGAAAACCGGTTTTTGCATGTTATACATATGCGTATGTAATTGCGTGATTTCTTTTTTGATTTTTTACACTTCCTACACTGTTCTCTTAGAGATTTTGTAAGTCAAAACTACAACTTCTGTACTGTACATACCTTTCTTGTTCTCTTATCTTTTAAATGCCCTTGATTGACTCTTGTAAACTCTGTATTTTCCTTGTTGATAACTGACCTTCTGTCTTTCCGTGCAGAATTCTTCGAATGCCCTTGACGTTAACCTTCCTTCCTGGGGATGAATTTTTTGATGATCGATCTCCTGCCTCTTTTTTTCCTGTGGATGAATTTGTCGATCTTATGTCTCTAGTTTTTGTAGATTTGGATTATAGTTATTTGATTTCTCGTCGTTTTCCTCTTGATGAAGTTGATACTGCGAAAGCCTTAGTGTAACCTGTGGATCTTATGCCACTTTACGGTTGCTGGGATTGATGCTGGTAGCGCACAATCGCCAGTGATGTCTAGTGGAACTTATGCCACCCTTCGTTTATTGGGGTTGATGCTGGTAACGCATAACCGCCTTTGATATCTAATGGACCTCCTGCCACTGACTCAAATCACAATCCTAGACCGCTAGGACTTGTCGAAGGACCAATTTTGTATGCTCCGGGAGTTATATAAACTCCTAGGGTCTAGCAAAAATGAGTTGACGAGTATTGGGATATGTATATTCCTCTTGAATATATATATCCCCAAGAAAATAAGAAGACTTAGGGTTTTTCTTTAACTTATATTTATTGCCTTCTTGACTGGTTCTTGTCAACTTATCAACTAAACTTAGAAAATAATAGGTTTTAAGAAAGTTCAAATTCATAAATTATATAACTAAAACAAGTACATATGTAAGTTAAAAATTAGACATGAGGAATTTGAATATATACAAGATATACATGGGATTATAAATATATGAGTGATTGAGAAAAAATAAAATAAGCAATTAAGAGAAAATAAAAATAATTCACAATGTGACTACACTACAAAAAATAAATGTTGAACTCGGTTCAACACTGAACATTTGCCTTGAAATGTTGTTCAGCATGTTCCACATCAGGAGTTAGATGTTCTGATTGAACATCACATTGTCCAATCTCCCAAAAACGTTGAAGTTGTTCATCTAGGCCAGTATGTAGATGAGCAATCATAATGGACTTTTCGGGTTATCCGTTGATGTTTCCCATAATCACCAAACCGAATATTATACTAAGAGCAGTCGGCGGACCTGATGGATGCGATACCTTTTCACCTCAAATGCAATGGGGAAAGATGTCAGCTCCTGAAATGATGTCGATGTGGTTTGGTTTACGGTAAGCATGATCAACCAGCTCCAAATTCTGAAAGTATTCTAGCTTCTTGTTTACGATTGTATGTGATGGAATATATTGTGTTAGATTCGACAAACAATAAGTATGAACTATGATTGTTCTGTTGACATCCTTAGCAAAAATTTCCAATTGCACCTTTCCTCTGGTGATACTTGTATTAGTTCCACCAACTCCACATAAATCATTCTTATCATATGATTTTTTCAACTGAAGCCACTGAACACATAATTCGGAAATAAGCGTTGACTGAGCAGCTGTATCTACAAGAGCTCTGCATGGTTGCAAGGTGTTGTTCCTATCACTTACTATAATTACTGCCGTTGGCGGAAGTGCAGTTTGATTTGTTATAGTCAGCTCACTTAAATTTATCGTAATCGAAGAGAAGCCATTAGTATCGTCACTTGACCGTCAGACGTTGCCCTTTGATGTGTTGGTATTAACATTCAATAATGTGTTGTGTTTTCATCCACAAGGTCTGCAGGAACTGGACTTACAATCCCTAGAAAAATGCTTTTCCTATAGACAGTTGAAACAAAAACCACTTTTGAGAACGATATTCTTGCGTTTTCCGATATCTAGATCCTTAAAATGTTGGCATGCAAACAAAAAATGATCCTTTTTGCAGACAGGACACGATTGAGTTGTTGCTGTCATTGTGGCAAATTTGTTAGTCTTCTTAAGCGTTGTTGACTGATTAGGTATTTCTAAACTTTTCAACTCTATTACACGATTTTCCAAAAAATGTAACAACTTTTTAAATGACTGCCTATCAATATCATTCTGCTGACGATACCATAGAGTAATTGTTTCACGATCTAACTTCTCCCTTATCAAGAATAGCAATAGTGGATCCCATGAAGCCACAGACTCATATAAAACAGAAAGAGCATTATAGCACTCAATAGTGTTGTTGTAAAATTGTCTAACCTCAGACAAAGTGCCATTCTTGACTGAAGGCTGTGTCAACAGTATTCTAATATGCGTTTCCTTTATGTGATCTGTCATACTTCTTCTTAACTAGTTCCCCAGCTATTCTATAATTACTGTTCGTAGGAGTCAAATTGATTATCAACGATGCTTTACCTTTGAGTTTCGTCTGAAGGTACTCTAGTTTCTCTGCGTCCGATAAATTTGTTCTAGCGTCAACCATGGCGTTGAACAAATCCCTGAGTCGTATCCACTTTGATAAATTGCCATCAAAATTTGGATCTCAATTTGTGGCAAACGAATATTCGAATTGTTATTATTATTACTTGCATCATGCATGCTATATGACTGCAAATTAACGGCCGATGTCAATGTTGTTGACATTTTTTGTAATGCCATCAAATCAGTATTCAGTTGTGGAGTACTTGCAGCAGCTCCTTCAATTACAATGTTATCTAAACTCTCCTGACTAAATGATGAAAATATAGATTTCACAGCAAAATACAGCTCCTTAATTTCATTGCGATATGCATCTTCTTTTGCATTTTCTTTTCGTCTTTCTGAATATCAAAATCTTTATCGCATTAGCCATCAATTTCATCCCGAATGTCATTGCATTTCATAGAAACATTTTGAAATTCATCAATACGTACCTTTACATCATTGTAATTCACATTTTGGCCAAATATAAAGTTATACAATTTAATGATTGATTTTTCCAATTGTGTGCGTTTCTTCTTTAATTGTTCCATTTTGAAAAAGTTTACGTTTCACAATTGCCGAAATGTTTTTTATTATTACCGAAATTCCTGGTTAATCAATGTCATTCAGTCTCTTTTATTCATACGCACACCCTGTTCTATAGTCCAGGCACTTTAAATCAATATCAATATTGAGCCAATTCACAAATCAACGGGTTCATGCTATTCACTTAGCAAATCTCACAAACTTGTAAACTTCATTTGGGCACACTATTTTCAATATCAATATTTAGCGAATTCACAATTAAAGACGTTGCCAATATCAGCAAATCACACAAATTTGTAAACTTCAAGTTTTGAATCCACTGATTTAAAGTTTCCAAACTATGATTCAATTATATTTCGGTTACAGATGCACTGCTCATACATTCACATTTCAACTTTTAACTGACTCTTCATATCAACACTGTATACGATCTTTCTTTGTCTTTTACCTTTCGCACTTGCACTTTTCCCCTCGTTATTGAAATCTCTTGTATGTAGAAATTTCATTTATTTAACACTTTTCGCCTTCCATGTATGTTGGCACTTTCTGTACTATGTTATATTCTGTATGTATGACAAAATGTAATTATCCTCGGTCCGTATGTATGTACGACACACTCTTAAGGCTGGTTTTCCCCATGTAAGACACTTGAACATGTATACTCTTTATCCTGTTGATGCTTGCGAATTTGACTTTTAAAATACAATAAGAAAAACTACCACGTTTGTTCGACGTGTATGTATTGTTTTTGTTATCATGCAAATTATCCAAAAATTCGTTCTTCACTTCACTTACACAGCCGTATCTGGGTCGATAGGACCAAAATTATGTTCGATTCTTTACCGGACTGTATCAAATTAAATTAAACAATGTAATTAAGGTTTCAAATTCCATTTCATTAGCATCACATCGCTTTCAATCGTATTCGTATTCCTTTCATTTTCATAATTCATTGTCCATTACATTTTCACTCATTTGACTATTAACACTCATTTGAACATTGTCTCTCATTTGGTCAACGACGTTAATTTGCCCATTTTCAAAATCACTTCCATTTGCTTCAGCCGTAATGCTGCTTTCAATTGGACACTCTCCTCTATCCTCAGCTGAAATCTCAAAACAAGGGTATTTTCTCACTGTCGGCAAATTAAGTTTCTGAAGCCAGCTTCGCAGTTGCCCTGTTGTATATTTATTCGCATTAATACCCATTATCAAAACCACGCAAAATTTTCTCTTTAGAGTAGCGTAGCCACGATCAAGCTGAACTGATAAGTCTGCCATTTTTGTGATTGTTTGGTAAAACTGTACCCACACGTACAGAAAACTGTCCTCACACGTACAGACTAAGAAGAGTTTGAAGAATATCAAAAAAACTTTTGATTTTTGCTACCTGCTCCGCAATTACTTCAAATTTAATTTTTCTCCAGATTTCGTAGGATTAATATCACTCTTTGTTTTGCGGGAGTTTCGAAAGTGTGTAGCAAAAAACTGATAATAAAAATAAAAAAATAATAAAAAAGGAGATGTTTTGTTATTTTTTATGTAGTTTTATTTTTATTTATGAATTTTATGATATTATGGCGTCACACATTTGAGTATATTGTTTTTCAATTTTCGGGCCAACCAAATTTAAAAGTTTCTCATATGTGCCTTCATCCATCCATAAAAAGTTTCGAAAATCATTTGGAGATCTCAATTTGAGTTCAATGAGAAGATTTTCGTGCGTAAATTCATACCCTTTCTTCAACCACTTTCATCCAAAGACGCTTCGCAGTTTCCTTTTTTTAATTGCCTGCGCCACACTAAAAAAACAAAAACAAAGTAATCTCCCAACCAAAAACCATATGTTCATTCAGGAAACCTAAAAAAATATTTTCAAAAAAAAACCTTAAAAGAATATTTTCCGATGAAAACCGTATGATGTTTCCTTCTTCACGACATTTTCGAAATTAAATTTGAAGGCTTAAATTTGAAGTGTTGCTATTAGAAATAAAACAATTTCTTGAATTCCACGTTTAACGGTTTATTAATTAATTAGAAATACAAAAGTGTGTTTCAGTTTAAAGCTTTACACAACAAGTTCTAGAATAATCAGGAGAATAAGATCAAAAAGAAAATTATAAGAGTTGCGATTTACATTGTAAACAAAAAGTGTTACCTAGTGTCATAAAATATAATTGGGAATTCATCAATAGTGAATTCATTGTATGTGTTTATGCGATTGGGAATACTTAAATAATTTTCAACACTCCACCTCAAATTTGTAAACACCAGATTTCAGTCCAGTTTTGTTGTAGGCAATGCCTTTGTCAGCATGTCTGCTATCATCTCCTCGGAAGGGCAGTAGTCACAGCTAATTATCCCCTTGTCGACGTAATCTTTCACAAAATGGAATTTCGTGTATATATGTTTAGATCGATTGCTTAGTTACTCGTGTTTGATCAAATTCAGGCAGCTTCTGTTGTCTTCGTATGTTGTGGTTGGATGAGTTTGCTGACATCAAAAATCGGAAAGGACATTTCGGGTCCATATAACTTTCTTTGCAGCTTCGGAGAGTGCGATGAATTCCGCTTCTGTTGACAAAGATACACACGTTTGTTTATTGCCATTAAATAGTAATATATAGCCAGAGTTGGACTTCCGGTCAATTCTGCTCTCCACCCACTTGGCATCTGCATACGCGATCAGCAGATTACGACTATCTGAGCCACCGTTGAGATTTAAATACATTTCAGATGTCCCCTTCGCTATGCGCTTCAATTCATTCTAATCTTCACAGGAGGGGTTACTTGTCTTCCTTGCCAATATGGAGACACTTGCAGGAATGTCGGGACGTGTATTTACGGATATACATACATAACAAAGAACCCAGTAAACTTTGGTATTCATCTTTTCGTGGTAATAATTCAGATTCGTTTTTCCCGTAAGAGGGTTACAAAGGATATTTGGCGTGTTTTTATTAATACTATCTCAATATATTGTTTTTGTCTCATCTTATAATTGAAGTCATCGGTTCTCATAATCTCCATACCGAGATATTGAGAAATAGCTTCAAGATTGTTCACTTCAAATTTTCTATTTAACATACTGTAAACGCATTTTATTTGTTGACCATTTTTAGCAGCAACCACCAAGTCGTCAACATAGACCAACAGGTAAACATCTTCCCCATTTACGACTTTGTTGTACAAACATGGATCAGCCTTACTCTGACTGAAACCGCCATCAATTAAAACGTTGTTAAGGGCTTTGTTCCAGACATTTGCAGCTTGTTTTATGTTTATGGTTTAAATGCTTCGACTAAGCTTGCATACTAGTTCTTCGTCACCTTCTATAAAACCAGACTGTTGCCTCATAAAAATAGTCTCCTTCAAGTAGCCATTCAAAAACACGCATTTAATATCCATATGTTCGACAATCATTTTTCTAGTAGCAGCAACATACAATAAAATACGAAAAGTTGGTTGACGCACAACTGGTGCAAACACCTCGTCGTAATCACAACCGTATTTTTGGTTAAAGCCTTGGGCGACCAAACGGGCCTTAAACCTATGGACTTTACCATCCACATCACGCTTAACCTTGTACGTCCATTTGCAGCCAACGATATTTACATTTGGGGGAGCACGAACCAAATCCCAAGTTTGATTTTCTTCCAGAGAATTTATCTCCTCCTTCATAACAACTTTCCATTGAAGTTTCTGTTCCGACATGATAGCCTGTTTATATGTTTTAGATTCAATAATGTCATCCGACTCAACCAGATTAGAATATTTCGCAGGCGAAACACCCTTATTTTCCCTAGCCGATCGTCTAACAACTGGTTCATCAAGCACCAAAATACACAAGATCAGTGCTCATGCTACAAAAGGCATCACCATCAGAATCATTACTATCTGCTTGTTTAGATGAAATATTAGTTTCCAAATTGTTGTCCGCAAACAAATTTCGATCATCTTTAGATTTCATCGCAATTTTCATAGAAACGAATTTATAATCTCTACTTATATAAACTTTGTTATCGTTAGTATTCACAAAACGCAATCCCTTGGACTGCTCATCATATCCCATAAAAGTTAACAGTTCAGCCTTATTATCAAATTTTGTTCTTTTCACTTTAGGTGTCAGCACATAAGCCTTAAAACCAAAAATTTCAAGATGAGAAATGTCGGGTTTTTCAATTTCCCATCTTTCATATGGTGTGCAGGATACAGAACTTGTAACCAATCTATTTTGCAAATAATTCGACACATAACCGCTTCACCCCAATATATATTGGATAAACCAGCTTCCGCAAGAAGGCAACGAGACATCTCAACAAGATATCTATTCTTCCTCTCAGCGATACCATTCTGTTCTGGGTTATAAGGAACAGAAAATTGAGATCTGATGCCATAATTCCGAAGAATAGTCTGCATCCTCTTCGATTTATACTCGGCACCATTATCTGATCTTATGCACTTAGGAACCATACCAAATTTGTTCTTTACTATTTCAACATATATTTTCATCTTCTCGAACACTTCAGATTTTCCACAGTATAACTACTGTAATCAGGGTTACCGTTGACAATTTCGAAAAAGTGTCATAAAAAGGGTATTTAATGAAAAAAGTGTCTCCAAAGACACTGTTAATTTAGTTGCTTTAGAGAAGCAGAAGTTTCATAGATAAACAACCTACAATCATAAGTCACTTCAAATCTTATAATAAGATCGACAACATCATATTTCTCATCCTTTTTAGAACTGTGCAAACCTCTTAAAAAAAATTAAACCCAAAGCAAAAAAGAATATTAATAAAATAAACAAAATTCAAATAAAATAAAGTGGAAGAAAATTATATATATTTATTATATAGTGTTTTCACACCAAAATTTAAAACCTGATTTTAGCATTAAAACCATAAACAGCTGATTTTGCGTTCACACTGCAAGTTTTATTAAAATTGGTTTTAAATTCATGACATTTATGACAGCGAGAAAAAAATTTATGAGCAATATGCCTTATTTCATCTTGATATATTTAGCTTCTGACTTACCTTTCGCACAAGACACTATATTCATTGTGACACAACACACATTTCGATTAATAATTAAATATTTACAAATTTTTAAAATTTTCATTGAAGAAATTAAAATTATTCCAAATTTTTCCTTTTTTAATAGAAAATAAATGATTATTTACATTTATTTATTTATTTATTTATTTACATTTGTTTTTGTTTTTATCAGCTGTTTTCAGGTTTTCAGAGCTGGTAGCTCTGATTTAGTACATTTAGTACATCAAAACAAGGTTGTATTTCATAAAACCAACTTAAAACCAATTCAAAAAAGGTTTTATTTTGGTTTTAACACAATAATTTTGTATGGTAAAATCAGGTTTTATTTTTGGTTTTAACGTTAAAACCAAGTTTTGCATTAAAACCACTCGGTGTGAAAACACTAATACTTACCTTAAAACAATTATTTTATACTTACCATATATTGTAACAAACGGAAATTAAAATTTGTGCTAAAAAAAAATATAATTGAAATAAACCAAATTGTGCTAAAATAATAAATTAAATATATTAAATATGTATATAAATTAAAATCTACTTACTACTACTTACCTAAACCTTAACATGAATTTATACTGTGAACAAAATTGAATTGGAAAATAAAAGTGAATTTTATATTTACCTCAAACCTCTGTTAAAAGAAATTGAATTAAAAGAGTAATATTCTATACATCCATCCTAAAAAAAAGGGTTTTACCCAAAGCAGAAAAAAAGGTAAGAATTCTCTCAGAATTCTCAAAAGTGAAATAATATAATTTCTCTTTCTCTTTTTTCCCCAATTACCCAATGATTATAATTGTTTGCGAGCAATTATAATAAACATCTCGTTCTCTTTGAAGGAGATTTAAAACAAATTGTTCACCCCCAATTTGTTCAGAGAGTATTTTAAAGTAAAATAGGGTCAAGTTTTTTGTGAACAAAAAATAAGATTTATTTCAGTAAAAAAAAACAAATTATAACAGTTCATTAGATACATTAAACTAAAATAAAAGTAATTCACAGGTACATTCAAATATTAGTCCCATTATCAAAAACGTTTGGCAGTATTTATCACTTTTTAGGAATACCTATTCCATTCTTCCAGCTTTGATTCGAGGAAATTGAGAGAGGAAAGCATGGATTCACAAGTTTCTATTTTAAGTTTGTTAGTAAGTTTATTTTTAATTAGTGATAGTTATTTTGAAAAAATTCTTTCAGCGGAAGCACTACTATGAAGGAAAGTAAATATATACATACATATGTAACGAATTCATATACATTTGAATATATATTTTCATCAAATCTATTTTTGAAATTTCCAATCTCGAACCAAATCTTTTCTGCGTTAATTATTTTAAGTATATCTTCATATTTTTTGCTGTTTATATTACTTTCTAGCAATTTAAACTCATTGACAAAATTTTCTGGTTCGACAAGATTCAGATACAATTTCAAAATAATTTATATTAATAATTAATATTAAGTCTTTTATTTGTCATACCTATTCTTGAAATCTATCGTGACACAATTTTTTATAAAAATTCAAAATGTTAGTTTTTATTTCTATAACATCACATCTTGGATACAAATTAATACATATTTCGGTTTCTGCATCATGACCTTTATACATATGTATATCAAAAGGGTCTTTTGTATATAAAATATTTTCAAAATCAATATCCTTTACTTCTTTTTCAATTGTACTGAGAACTTTCGTGGGGAATTTTGGAACTTTTATTCATTTTTAAAAAGGGTCAAAGGTGCCCTGGTAGTCTAGTGGGTAGCGTGCTAGACTATTATCCTGAGGGTCGTGGGTTCGATTTCCATCAGAGGCTCTGGCCTGTGACATTACACCGAGCATATGGTCAAGTTACTCCGCTCGTATATAATTAGAATATAATTTGTAATTGTATTGTAATTAATAAATAAATAAAAAGGGGCAAAAAGTGCCATATATTTCGTTAAAATGATACAATGGGATAAATTAAAAAAGGGATCATAAAAAGTGTCATTGGCATGAAAAAGGGTCAAAAGTGATACTTTAGTGTCACAACGGCAACGCTGAATGTAATCATCAATGAGGGTTAGAAAATATCTTCTTCTGCTGGGGGTGGTATGTTTCATTGGACCGCAAATATCCGAATGTACTAATTCAAGCACTTCCCCAGTTTTAGTAACGGACTTATTAGAAAATGGTTTCCGGTTAGCTTACATTTTGTACATACTTCACAGGTATTACGAATTCCACAATCGACAATTTTAAAATCATTTTCAAACTTACTTCAAACTTAATTTGAAAAATTGCATCCTCTTTTTGTTTTATCTGTTGAAGAGGTGTTAAGACATTCATTGGCTTCACTACCCTCAAAATGTTAACGTATATATCTGTACAATCTTTAACTAAATTTGCAAAGAAATGTTTTGGTGCGTCATCACCACTGTGCATTCTAAATTTATCTTAACTAGTGTTAAATGAACATTTTATATACATAATATCTATAAGCAAATGGAATATATCTTTGTATTGATTAAACATTGGTTGAATTTTGAGTATTAATTGTCTCTAGAAGATCAGCGTTCTCTAATAGATCAGCGTAGACTACAAAAGGTACATCCATTTGCGTTTTGAAAATTTTAAAACTTACCATATTATTGTCTACAGGGGATAGCCTGGTTACGATTTTGTTCGTCTTTGTGTTTGTTCAGTGCTGTTTCACTATAAAAATGTATTAAACATGTATTACATATTTAAATACATCGGCAGTGATTTTTATTTGACTTTTTATTAATCTGTAATTAAATGGAAAGTGAAACAATTTTATATTAATATCATTTTTTATCATAACATTATTATTGGTTTACCTTTTAGTGTTTTCAATAAAAATCCTTTTGTTATTTGAATAACTTAACTTCAAGTTTATTTGTCGATGGATTCACACTAATTGATTTGTAAATAAAAGTACATGGTACACTGAAAAACTTATGACGACGTCAAAATATACGTTTAATTCAAACATGTGTCAGTGGATTAGTGAGATGTCAAATGTTGGAGTTGCTATGTCATATACAAGTGGGTGTGCACACTACACCACCCCCTTCCAGTTTCGTGGTGCGACATATATGGAAGCTGGTTCAAAAATCTGACCTTATGTGGTTTGTACTCCAACTCGGATAATTCCATAGGGATGTAAGCTGGTTTCAATCTGTCCGCAGAAACGGTCTTGGACCTGGTTCCGACGAGTATTGTATAGGTTTTTAAATGTCTCTCCAGTACAGCGTAGGGGCCATCATATGGCGCCTTGAACGGAGCACGTACGGTATCGTCCCTCAGAAAAACATGGGTGCAAAATTCCCTTGGAACATATACTGATTTTTTTCCATGTTGTGTTGTCGACGTTGGTCGTAGATTTTCAAAATATTGCTGGAGCTTTATAGGAAATTCGCTCTCGTTGATATGTGCGCTAGATTCCTCTTATAGGAAGTCGCCGGGTAATCTGATCGCCTGTCCATACATCATTTCGGCTACCGATACCCCTAAGTCCTCTTTTACAGCTGTTCTTGAACCAGCAAAACAATAGAAAGCACCTCAGTCAAATTGGTATTGGCATTGTGACATTTCAACGCTGCTTTAAAAACCCGATGCCAACGCTCTATCAGGCCTTTAGCCTGGGGATGGTATGGAGTTGTTCTAATATGTTTTATGCCCAACATTTTCGAAAGGTGGTTGAAAAGGTTGTTTTCGAATTGGCGACCCTGGTCTGTCGTTATGAATTTTGGTACTCCGAAACGAGTAATCCACCCATTGAGTAGTGCCTTTGCCCAAATATTCCGTGATACCAACACATTTCATTTGATGGTGAACGAGACGTGCGTGAGCGTGAAAGGTTACTGCGTCGTGGTGATCGTTGTCGTCGAGAGGTCGTATGGTAGTTGCGGCTGTCCTTCTCTAGGCGATCAATTTTCTCCGTCAATTCGGCTATGGTCTTGTACAAATTTCCGCTTTCATCGATGTTGTTGACTTTCGGTTGCTCTTGCACTTCCATCATACAATCGGCCTTTTTCGCCAGTACACTGACGTCACCCTCAACTGTTGCAAAAATTTGTTGAATTTGTATTGGCAATTGACGTAGCCAAAACGATTTCAAAATTTCTGAGTCCAACTTATTGCCAGCCAGTTCTCTTATCTCACGTAGCAATATTGAAGGTTTTTTTCCTTCCATAGCCAAATTGTCGCATAAACGTTTAAATCGGCTGTCGTCGGATTCACAAAACTCGTCGATAAGTCTCCTTTTGAGTGTTTCGTATATCCCAATGGCCGGAGGCGTTGTTATTATATCAGATGCGCATTTTAATATAGATGAATCAATCTCTGACACCAGCGTATAATATTTCGTGTCGTCTGTAGTAATACCAGCTCGCATGAACTGTGCTTCCACCTGTAGAAACCATAGTTTGAGGTCGGGTTTCCAAAAAAGTGGTGGTTTTACAGCTACTCGGGATACTTGTGAGGACGCTGCGTTATCCTCAGTATTTACTGTGGCGTTTGCGTTAGTGTTCTGCATCGTAGCAGTCGGTGGTCCCACTTTAGTGTTTTCAATAAAAATCCTTTTGTTATTTGTATAAATTTACTTCAAGTTTATTTGTCGATGGATTCACACTAATTGATTTGTAAGTAAAAGTACATGGTACACTGAAAAACTTATGACACCGTCAAAATATACGTTTAATTCAAACATGTGTCAGTGGATTAGTGAGATGTCAAATGTTGGAGTTGCCATGTCATATACAAGTGGCTGTGCACACTACAACCTGCAAATATTTTGATTCCATACCTAATGGAATCTTCTAGTAATAATAAATTAACGTCATTAGACTTTTCCCTTGTACTGGAATATTAGGTTCCATCTATATCATTTCGAAATCTTTAATTTTATTCGTTGACAGCGGAAAGTGAAATTTTTAAAATTCAAAACAATACCATTTTTCGACGTGATAACATAATCGCTAATGTTATTAGTTTATGAGCTTCTGTTAAAGTTGATATGAACAGGATACAATGCTGATATAATAATAGCCCACTTGAATTGAACAATATTGGTGTTTGTTTTGAACATTGATGCAAGCATGTTTCTTTTCTATTGGATATGATAGAGGAATATCCTGTGAACCTTTTATACCCTGAAATTGATTTATATTAATTTCTAACCGTAATATATTTATTAATGTCCAACCGCTATCGCGATCCTGGAGTTCACTCATTTTTTCACAACATCATATTGTCTATTATAAAAATCTGTAGTTGATGATGAGAGATTAATTATAATCATCTTAGTCTGATGCGATTTCACTTTGATGTAACATAAATTCTCATCTTCCTTCACCAGCATGTATTCGCAAAATATCTCACTATTGAATTTTATACTATCATGTTTTTGTATCATATTCCATAACAATTCAACCAGTTTGAATTTAATTTCTGATAAAGAAAAGTTCTCAGGCATAAAATACGTTTTATTATTATTCTCAATAATAATTTGCAATCAGTACAATTAGCAGTATTAAGCGTTATTCCTCCATCTCCAATCTTGGAATATTGTAACATGTATTGCTGATAATTCGACTGGTTTTGCATGGTATACATTTAATTGAAGACGATGGTTTTTCATGTTGTAGTCTATGAGGTGTTATTGTTCTTTAAAACAAATCTCACAAATTAAACCCGCAATTTTTTTAATTTCTAACTTGAAAGTATAACTGTAACGGTTTAAAGCACAAGAGTGGCTTCTAAATCCTAAACACAAGCCTATTTTTACTCTGGGATGTTGATGAGGGGGTAATACATTTTAGAAGTAATGAGGAGTAAATTCAATTATGTAAAAACTGACATTCCACTAATGTGTAAAAAGAACGCAGACTGAGCTGCATATTTCTTTCTTATCAGTTTAAAATTAAAGATTCTTATAGCACAAAAAACAACAACAACACGTAGAGCTATATTTCTATTTCTTCAACATTAAATCATACAAAAACTAAAACAAAAATATACAAAACCACATCTAAAATTCTTTATACTTAAAAATATTCTTATTGAACTTATTCTTACGTATACAAAATTATAATGACACGAATTAAAGTTTTCGATTTTTGAAAAAATAAAAAAATATTTTTTTTTGAACGCGTATGCGTTTTTCCTTTATTAATATTTTCTTGAGTTAAACACTACGTCTTCTTACGTGGTATGTTCTTAACTAACTTAATCCTATGCAAAGCCGTTGCTTATATACTAGGTTATCTTTATTAATGATAAGCAATAAGTAGGTAACAAATATTCATTAAGCCTGCATTGGTTCTTGATCTTGTTTATTATTTGTAAAATTCTTATCCTAGGGTTTTATGATCTTGTTTATCATTTTAACAATGTTTTTACAAACTAAAGAATATTTATCTATTACAAAGAAAATATGTTTATGATAATCTATTATAAAGACATTTTGTTTGTCTTATACTTATCTATTATAGAGAAAAGGGAATAAAGAAAATATTGTATAAACAAAGAATTAGTCCTTATATTAGTGGTGTTAACTCGCGCGATGATATTGTTTACAACATCAATGTGTCATTATTCCACTTTTGACCGTCTGTAAATGTCTCAGAATTTTATTATTACAAGAAAACGATATTGGGGCAATTAATGTCTTTTTGTTAACAAATATATTACGTGGTTTAGAAAACCACCAATTTCTATATTTATATTTTTACAAAACAAGAACTACCTGAAATTTATCACACCTACAACAAAAAATAAATTAAACAAATCCACAACATTCCACAATGCACTCAGCGTCGGCAACTGGAGTTAAACGTACCCTACACAGAACAACTCATTTGAAATCACAGATAAATGCGTACTGTGGTAGCCGATGTTATAAATGAAACACGATATGTTATATAATAATGTTTAAAATACATTTAATAATAAAGTTGTTTGATGTACAAGAGCCAGAATAATAATACGAACAAAAAGAAACGTGAATCAAAGAGTGAAGTTGACAGCTTTGTAAGGATAACTGGTTTAGCAGGATAACATCTCTGTTAACTATACCAAATAGACTTTCATGATATAACAATTCTCCCACACTTATCTGATACAATTTAGTCGAGGACATATTCTCACAAATAACATGGTGCCCTGCGTCGACGTGACGATGTTCGGGTTGCAGTAGGTACTTGGCTTAATTCTAGGTTCTCGGATAATTGTGGAATATCGTTGCATGGCTCATTACTTCTTGATGAATGTAATGGTCGACTTGTCTCTGACTCAGCTGGGTTGTTGCTGTTGTGGTTGAAGATGGTTTATTCCTGGAATATAATTTCTTTTGCTGCTGATTTTTGATTATATGAAGTGTCAATTTGTTCCGGCAATGATTTTTCATTAGATGAAGTGTCAATATGAGTACTTTTTGAAAGTAGCTGGTTTATCTGTCTCTTAAATATGTAACATCGCCTAATTCGACCATGTAATGAAGACGACCCATTTTCCTCAATATTGTACCTAGCTTCCATAACGATTTATGTAATAACGGGCTGAACCTCTCCCCCACACTTAATTGTCTCGAAGAAATATGACCATGGTTGTTTGCATTTACTTTTGGTGGTTTTAAAATATGTAAGGGGCTTCGAATTTGTCGGCCTAAAAACAGCTCTGATGGTGTCTTACCGTTTTTCAGTGGTGTCGTTCGATATTTAAAAAGAATATCTCTTATCTTTTGCTGGATAGACGATGATTCGTTGGACATAACTGACAATTTATTTTTAAGAGTTTGAATACTTCGCTCGGCTAGGCCATTTGTAGCCGGATGGCCTGGAGCAATAAATTTTTGAAATATGCCACAGCTCTAGCAAAAATTAGAAAATTGGACACTTAAAAATTGTCGCATTATCGGATACCATCACATCTGGATATCCGTTTCTTGTAAAAATATTGAGTAAAATTGCTATTGTTGAAGTTGATGATGGCGGTGCTGTACTTATTCCCACCTGTATCCATTTGGATTTGGTATCCACGACCACTAGGAAATAATGGTCCTGGTATGGACCCGCGTAGTCAATATGAATGCGCTCCCAGTTGTTGCTTGGCTCTTCCCACGGACGTAGTGGTACTTTTGGGGGACTATTTTTATTTTTTAAAGCACATGCTTTACCGGTATGAACAATTCTTTCTATATCTTTGTCAATTGCCATCCAAAATAATTGCTTCATCTTTGTAATGCCTATATGGTTGTGATGAAGTTCTTGTAAAACTGTATTTTGTAATGAGGTAGGTATTATGTACTATTCTTGTACCTTTAAACAAACAATTTTGTCGATAGTAAATTCCGAATCAGTTGTTTCATTGTTCTGCAATTCATGTAGTATTTTAGAAAGTGTTTTATCTTTAAGTGTTTCCTCTTGTATTATCTTAAAATTTAATCTTTCAGACCAAATATTGTTAAGGGAAGAATTAAACAGTTGATATACTTCATGGTCCATTGAATTTACATGATTGGTGATCTTGAAAAACAGTCTGCACTAATATTTGCTGTACTATTGTTGTGTATAATTGTGTAATTATAGCCGCTGAGAAATGCAGCATATCTTTGTAACCGGGCTGATATCATCTGTGGTAGTTTACTATTCTGGTGAAATATTCCCATTAGCGGTCTATTATCTGTAACAAGGTTAAATTGTCTTCCGTAAAAGTATTCGTGAAAATGCTGGACTTGTTAATGATAGTGACGCAAACGCAATAGGCCTATCCTCTCCTTCTATTACATGGGATAAAAGCCGCAATTCCAGTCGGACTTACATCACATGCTAGTTGAAGTGGTAACTCTGGGTTGTAAGGTATAAGAATTCTATCTAGAATAGTAGGTGACCATACCTAAAAAACGTCTAACACCGTCAACAGTTTTTGGCTCCGACATTTGCAAAATTGCCCTTATTTTCGAAGAGGAATTCGTTATTTTATTAAATTCAATACTACATACATACATAATAACATAATTGGCCATTACAACCCTTCAGTCAGGATTACGGCCTAGCTTCTCACACCACTCATGTTGTGTGCGTTAATTTTATACGTGAGTGGCGGGACCTACAGTTTAACGTCGACTCCGAACGACAGATTTTTGAGAAACTTTTCATGGCAATTTTATTTACTCTCAGAGTTTTTGCCAGAAATCTGCTGAGAGGAAGTCGCCGAAGAAATATCTTTTTTTTTTTCATATTTCATTTTTGATGTCTGACCTGGGATACGAACCCGGGCTTTACGAATAGTAAGCCAACACACTACCTACTACACCACGGCGACTTCATTAAATTCAATACTATGACATAAAAATTCGATCTTGTTTTCGAAAAACAAACATTTTGTCCGGTTTAAATGTAGATCGTACTTCCTTAGTTGTCGTAAACAAAGTAATAAATTTCCCTTTCATTCCTCCAGAGACTTCCCGTGTACAATAACGTAGTCAAAGTAGGATTCAGTGTTGGGTACTGGGCGGAGTATTTGGTCTATTATTCGGTTGAATTCGGCTGGTGCAGTTTTAATGCCGAAAGACAGTCGATTCATGTGATACGTTCCTATGTGCGTAGATATTGTCTGGATAATACTTGATGGCTCATCAGTTGCAAGGTGGAGATAGGCTTTGTATAAATCCAATCGGCAAAAATATTTCGCATTACGAAGACTATTAAAAATATCTTCGATTCGGTAGTGTGTGTTTACCAATCGCTGATTTACTCTTACCTTGTAGTCTACGCATAGCCTAACACCTCCATCCGGCTTTGGAATTACCGCAAGAGGTGAACCCCAATCAATATTTGAAACTTTTGAAATAATACCTGCCTTCTCTAAACTAAATAATTCCTTATCCACGCGTTATGCCAAAGCATAGGGTATTTGGGTTATTTAATTTTATATTAGTTTTATTTGTCTTACCCAATTATTAAAAGGTAAAAATATTCCCTTGTGATTTATTTATTTAAAATCCTTTATTCATTAAGATAATAAAAATTTCACAAAATTTGATGATGTCGAATATTGTTCAAAATACAAAAAATACGGAAGAGTTAATGATGTTTACTCGTTAACTGCCGACAGAAAAAAAAGGAAATTAAACTTGTTTATGGTGGAGGGTGTGGTTCTTTTTACACATACCGGTTTTAGCGGTACCCGGTATTCACTCCTCAGTTTGCAGGGATGGACTCCACAGGGTGCCACATTACTCCCCTCGCTGGAACAAGGTTAGCGGAATCTTGACGGTATCTGAATACGCCTACCTCTGGAGGTAGTCTTAGGTTGGTTGACTTGAGGTGAAAAGCTGACCACTGGTGACTTGCTGGTTCGCAGGAATGTCCGGTGATGGTCGCTGGTTAGCTGGAACGTCAGGGAATGATTGCTGGGTAGCATGAATGTCAGGTGATGATTGCTGGTTAGCTGGGACTTCTGGTAATTGTTTCTGACTGGCTGGAATTTCAGGTATGTGTTGCTGATTAGACGTAATGTCCTCTAATTCAGTACTCGCCACAAAAGCAGCAGGCACTACTGTCTACTAAAAAATATCGTTCTGACAACTTGTCTCTTACCTGTAGGCGAAATAATTGGCAACTGGTGGTGGTGAATTCGCCGGATACCGCCACTTGCCCAGGTAGTCAGTTAGAGTGTTGTTCAGGAGTTGGTGCGCCAGTAGACAAGGCGTTAACTTTGCACTGCTTATGCCTACAAGGGCTGCGGCACTTTCTAGCATTCAGTCCATGTTTGCTATGGTACCAACACTCGGGGCCCAACATGTTGCTAGAGGTGTTTTGGTTATAAGTTGCTCGGTTTCTTGACTGGCTGCGTCGTGGTGCGGTGTTATGTGAGCGTGAATTGGAACGAGTTGAAAGGCGTTCAAATTTTTTTCCAAGCTCGACTATGGCCGTGTGCAGTTCGCTAATTTCCTTCGATTATCCAGCTTGAACGATTCCTATTTGATTTAATGCCATTGCGTCGACAATTGCATCTACAATTTTGGTATATTCCGCTGGTGTATCCGTGAAATCTGCTACGACAGGCTGCGCAAATTGCGGTAATCGCTTCGTCCACAGCCCATTAAGAGCTGCCTCGCCCAAGGTCGTGCCAACCACACGCTTCATTTCAAACGGCGCTGTTCACTATCCGCAAAGTAATTTATTATTTTTCCTTTGATAGAGTCGTACCTGTTGGCGGACGGCATAGAAGCGATAACATCGGCCAGCGGGGCTATTACATTCAGGTCGAGAGCTGCCAAAATAGTAGCAGTCTTTTGTTTGTCCGCAATTATCCTCAATGCCGTAAACCAGAAGTCCATTGATATGAACCATGCATCAATATTGGCACTAGACATGGGCGGAACTGGCAATCGGGAGTAAATTACTGATATATTGCCTTGCGCTGTATTCGTGGCATCAGTAGAACGGCCGGGGTTTTCGATAGGAAGGCCGCTGTCGTTGACGGTAAGGTGAGACGTGTCGTTTCCTTCTGCCATTGGATCACGTCGGGGTCACCAATTTGGGTTATTTAATTTTATATTAATTTTATTTGTCTTACCCAATTATTAAATGGTAAAAATATTCCCTTGTGATTTATTTATTTAAAATCCTTTATTCATTAAGATAATAAAAATTTCACAAAATTTGATGATGTCGAATATTGTTCAAAATACAAAAAATACGGAAGAGTTAATGACGTTTACTCGTTGGCTGCCGACAGAAAAAAGGAAATTAAACTTTTTTATGCTGGAGGGCGTGGTTCTTTTTACACATACCGGTTTTAGCGGTACCCGGTATTCACTCCTCAGTTTGCAGGGATGCACTCCACAGGGTGCCACAAGTATCTGACGCTCCTTTGTATAAACCGGTGTTGAATTCTTACGTAATTTCAAAGATATTTCGTAATTTGGTATGCGCCCAATTTTTTCCTCAAAAACGTCCAAGAACTCCCTCATTATCCCCTCCAATATTCTGATTATGAAATATGTCCGTTGAACTCTCACCCGAATGTGATTCATCAAGCTCCCTCAGGTTTATCTTGAGACTAGGGATCCACGACCTGCCCGTTATTGCCGCACGCGTATCTGGAACTATATATACTTCGTCCGAGGTCGTTACCCCATTAAATTCTGTTGACCTGTACTTTTCCATCTAGAGCAAACGTATTTTGCGTATATGATCTAAAAATTACGTCGGTGTGGGCCAAATTCTTATTTAGGTTTAATTCTTTAAATTGTTTCCTCGGAAGAAATGTAAAATCAGATCCCGAGTCTACCTCAAATTTTACAGGCATTCCCTCAACATTGATATACGTATAATACCGCTCAGAATTAGACTTTTGAAAATCAATTATATCAATTACCTTGTATACACCGTAGTCTATGCGCTCAATGTTTTTAACTTGATCAGCTTTGTTCTTGAGAGGATGATTCCCGGCGTTTCTTCTCAATGATGCTATGCAAATTTTACTCACATGACCGGTTTTGTTGCAGCTTGTACATTTCAATTTATCCTTACTTATATAATAATTTCGTCAAATTTGAGCGTACTTGTTTGCAGTAACTGCTCTCGGATGTGGTTGTCTCTAATGCCACGTATGAACTGTGTCCGAAGGAAAATATCGGCTATTGAAACTTTACAGGGACAGGGAGGCGTAAAATCACACTCGCTTATCTCCGACCGCAGGTGAGCAACAGAATCAGCTATTGTTTGTTGATCATTTTGGTATCTAGATAAAAACCGGTGTTGTGCCATTAATAAGTTCTTAGTTGGCGAATAATGATTCTTGAGCATTTTTGTTAATTCATCGTAGGTAAGTTCAGCCGGAGTTTTTGGTGCTGTTAACGCTGTAATTATGTTGAATGTATCTATACCTATGGAATTTAATAATAGTTTTAAACAATATTCTTTGTTGGACGTAATGCCCTTCATTTCCGTGTAATTTTCAAAACGCTAGATGTAATTTTTATATGGCTCCTTAGCTGGATTAAATAAATCAAAATTTGGTACTAAAAGTGTATTAGTTGTTATATTATTCTGTGCATGTAGTGGTGCAGTGTTAGCCAGAAATTTCTCGAATTGGATTGCGTCCATTTTGTTTTATGATGATATGTATGTGTGACTTTTAGCTTACGCCCTTATTATTTTCTGTTCTTTTCTCACTCGTCGCCAATTTGTGGTAGCCGATGTGATAAATAAAACACGATATGTTATATACTAATGTTTAAAATTTATTTAATAATAAAGTTGTTTAATGTACAAGAGCCAGAATAATACTTCGAACAAAAAGAAACGTGAATAAAAGCGTTTAGTTGACAGCATTGTAAAGATAATTGGTTTAGCAGGATAACATATCTGTTAACGATGTCAAGTATACTTTCATGATATAACACATACTAATTTGAATTCAATTGAAGAGTATTAAGTATGGCAAAATGAAAATATTTTGTTAACAAACCAAACGAATCGTAATAATTAACAAACAAAATAATAATTTTCAAGTTTTACATTGTCTTCTACAACTGTGCTTATGTTAATGACTTATAATATCAAATTTTTCAAGGCAGTGTTCTGATCGGAACTCCAACTTTTCAGCATAGAGTATATTTCCTCTTCTTTTTAATACGCCATATTCATAAGATCCACCTTTAATTTCACTACCACGATAGGCTTCTAAATTAAAAGTACTAACTACTACCAGTTTGCTGCATATAGGCAACATGCGTTTATGTTTGCTTATACGAACGTCAAGTAGACTTTCATGATATAACACATACAAATTTGAATTCAATTGGAGAGTATCTGGTATGGCAAAATGAAAATATTTTGTTATTAAAAACAAAAAGAATCGTAAGAATAAACGAACAAAATAATAATTTTCAAGTTTTACATTGTCTTCTAAAACTTATGTTAATGATAATGACTTATTATATCAAATTATCCAAGGCACTGTTCTTATGAAAACTCCAACTTTTTAAGATACAATATACATCCTCTTCTTTTTAATACATCATATTCATAAGATCCAGCTTTAATTTCACAACCACGATAGGCTTCTAAATTAAAAGTACTAGGATTTTTATTGCTAATAATTTTGATTTTAAAGATTTCTATAGTCCAGTTTGTTGCATGGGTAACATGTGTTTATGTTTGGTTATACGAACGTGATCGTCAAGTTTAAACTTGGATCTCCTAAGAATCTATAGAAAATTACTATAGATGGATTTTTTCATTTGAAGGGTTCACTTCGTTTGGTGTCACTATAATTGTTAGATGAAATGTATTATTACATTTATCCACCAGTTCCTGATATATGTTCATCAATTTGTAGGGTCCTTGAAAGCTAAAATCTTTCCACATCGAACACTCCTATGTTCCATTAAGTCGTTCAACTATTGATACCTTTTAACAACTATACATATATTGAATAGTGGTTAATTTGATTAGATTGCATTAAATGTTCAAGACGTTTGTAAAAGAACTTTCCAACGTTATTCTCTCACCGAATTTTGTAGCCATTCTCAAACATTATAAAATTTCATTTGTGTCACGTATGGGTTTGTCCTTAATATAATTAATATAAAAGAATAAGAAATTTTTGAATAAGAAAAAATCAGTTATTTCCTAAAAGTTTTTAATTTTTTTCTAATATTTACCAAGCACAAGTGAGAGGAAATTCTAAATTTCAAAAATAGTTTAAACTATGTTACCAAACAAACTAGCAGCTTTTAAGAAAAAGAGAAAAAAAAAACAAAACAAAATCAGAAATAAAATAAGAATGCGATCAAATAAGATCTATAAAATATTAAATATCAAATTCTATAACATCTATAAAATTTAAACATTTTTAAATTAGTAATAAATTAAGTATTATAAATTGTAATTAAAATATTAAAAACAATTAAATTATTTGTGTTAAAATGTGTTAAAACTAAAATAAGAATACAAACGAAAATATGTAAATATTTAAATAATTATAAGAATTTTTGATGAAAGAAGATGATACATTATAATTATAATAAATTAATCTTGAATTAACAGGGACTGTTAATTTTTAAATGGAAAAGTCATATAATATGATACACCAACGCTTAGATCCAAGTTACTCTATGATTACATTAATAGTTAATATACTCTACTTATTATACTTTACTTGCTTAGAATATTAACCATGATACTTTAAAAACTATTACATTTTTTATTATGCTATAAACACTATAAATACAACGCAGCAAGGAAAGCAAACTTTATTTTATTTTATTATTTTTATTTGCTTGTTATGGCGTTGCCTTTAAAATAATCATTTCCAAATACAACCATGTATTCTATTTTTGAGAGATTGTTGTATTTACTGCATTGCGTTTATTGTGTTTATAGAATTATACTACATTATCTCCTATACTACATTTCTATGTTATACTAAGTTAGCCCGTTAAGAATTGTACGATTTGTAACTGCATTTATATTTGAAAAATATGAGAAAAATATTTGTGAATAAAAATAAAATACTTTACAAGTAACATCTGAATTATGAAGACGTGTTTTTATTTGGATAATTTACTCAGCACGCTTTTTCCGCGTGTCTATATGTAAGTATGTGTATATGCTGTTTTATATTATCATAAAGTTTACATGGTAAGTTAATGCGTGTATGGTTTGTTGTATTTAAAATACTTCGTTTTGTATCTATGAATTTATATGTTGATATTCATAATTTCATCACATCATCTTACTTAATTGGTCATTACAACCCTTCAGTCGGAATTACAACCTATCTTCCCATATTACACATATGGCATGTGTTAAGTTTTTGCATGAGTGGCCGGCAGATTTTTAAGATACTGTTCATTGCAATACTAATTATTATTTGATAGAAAGTTGCCCAAGATAAATTTTTTTCATAATTCATTTTGTTTGAAATGCCTGCGCTGGTCTCACGACTAATAAGCCAACGCAGTACCTACTAGTTTCCTGCGACATTTCTTCATTACATGAATAATAAACCTTGTGTCACTTAGAATACAAAGTTCGAAACACAAATTTACTTATGCGCTGGTTATAATTTCTACATGGCTGATAATTTCTACAATCTTATGATTTCTACATTCAGTTATTACGCTAAGACTTTCTATTAAGAGTTGGAAAGGCTCCATTAGTCTGGTAAAGTAACGAAAGTATTCGCCAATGACAACTGTAACAATCATAATTAAAGCATAAGTTTTCCAATTCTGGATATTTCTGGTTGTGAAATGCGTAAATATTCCTATTCCCAACCATTATGATAGGATTTTCTGTATGAACATCCATGAATTCTTCAATTTTATTTAAGAACTGATCAATCATATACGAACGATATACACTTATTATATTCAAGGGTTTGTTGTCAATTCGGAAATTTTGTAAGGAAATTGAAATAAAATCAATAAAATTATCACTTTTGCAGTGTTCTACGACAATTTCAAAGTTTTTCTTGGCATAGAATGATGTCCCACCATATCCATCACTCCTACAACAATGAATGCCTGAGTATTCAGGAATAGAAAAAAGCTGCGTTAAATTATCATCAAACAAACTCTTCTGAATCGCAATAACATCCGGTAATTTTGAAAGACTTGCAATTAGCGGCTTTTTTTATTGTAATTGATTCTTCTTCACTTCTAATGTTTATACAAGTAATATTCAGAAAAGAACCATTTAAATTGTATAAGTAATTATTATATTAAGAAAAATATTTAAAGTATTGATTATTATTCTTAAAATAAAATTGAGAGAAAAAAGAACAACACATCATGTTAAGGCTGACATATCATTAAGGGGGAGAAGCATATGATTCCTTATCATCATCATCAGTGCCATCACCATGTTGGACAGTATCATTATTTATTGTTGCCCATCGATGTACGTTTCCGGCATTGAGAAGTTGTTGCACTCAGAAGTAATTTATCTACGTGCTCTCAAGTCGTACTATTAGCGCTCTGCGTGTTTCACTCTTCTTCTAAAAAATTCTTCCACCTCTTGCAAACACGAACGAGTAAAATACGTTTTTCAGAGTCCTAGCGTAATTAAGAAGGTCCAATGTTTCTTTACTGAGAAAATCATTTACAAAGACTCCACTTGAATCTTTACTTTCATTTAGCTTAACAGATATGAGTTTATATTTTGACTGTTTGTTAGAAAATATAACAACGACACTCTTTTCATCACTTGTGCCTTTTTTGCGAAGAAAATAAGCATAATTAATATTTTCCCATCCCATGTTGACACCAACACTTTTTGCCAACTCCAACACCGTATCAACAGCTGTAGCATTGTCACCAACTTTTAACCCAATACAATAATTTTTTACGCGAACATCGTTTAAAAATTTTGCTGATGATTTTAAATCTTTAATTTCTTTTTTCAGTAAAAGATTTTTCTTTTCAACATCATTTAATCTTTTTCTATTATCGGTCAAACCCTTTAAAATATCATCATACTGCTGGGACATGAATTGAATTGTTTCTTGTATGTTAGTCAATTGGTCAAGCTTGTCCAATTTTGTTTTGATTACTTGAAGTTCAGTTTTTATTCTTTCATTATCTGCAAAAATGACAAATAAAAGTCTCATTGTGATTATTAACAAAAAACTTAATCTCTCTTCTATTTAAGCGAGAGCACTGAGAGTGTAATATTTTGTGGCAATTATCACACTCAATAAGGTCACTAAAACTATTATTTCGCGATATAAAAAAATGAACTTCCTCGTGGAAAAAATAGGCAAAAAAAATTAATTCCCCAAATCCTGGCAAAAATTGAGACGTTTGTGGAGAGTGAGCCGAGAATAACTTTGAGAAATATTCGCAAAAAGTTATTTGAACAATTTAATGTATTAGAATGTTTACTTACTTACTTACTTAATTGGCCATAACAACCCGTTTATCGGATTTCGGCCTGCCGCAACACATCCTTCCAGGGCTTCCTCGATTTGGTCCTTCCAACGGATGCAAGGTCGTCCTCTTCGCCGATTTCCGCAGATTCCCGCATTAAATACCCTTTTCGCCAGAGCATCCGAACGACATGGCCGAGCCAGCGCAGCCGCTAGATATTAATACGCTGTACAACGTCTATGTCGTTGAGGAGCTCATACAGCTCACTGGTGGAGCGGATACGGAAATCATCGCCAACTCGCACTGGACCGAAGATCTTGCGCAGTACTTTTCTCTCGAACACTCTCAAAGCCGCTGCATCTGTACTTAATAGGGTCCATGCCTCTGCGCCATAAAGAAGCAAGGGTAAGATGAGTGAGGGAGCAATGCATGCAAACAAGGTAAAATTTCTGATTGTGGTCAACGTGGCAACCACCAGGACGATCCTTGTCTTGCTGTATTCAAGTTGACACGCAGCCTTCTCGTGGGCCCTCTTGGATAGCATTCTAGCACCCGCTAGATGTTAACTAATGCGTGCAGCGAATGTCTAATCCCCTGGACGTTAAATTTGGGTTGTGCGTAGGGCTTGGAACCCACCACGTAAAAACAAATATTCAATGAAAACCAAGACAGAATCCTATTAGAATGTTTATTGTTTTTAAAAATTATTAAATCACTTAGAATTTAACGTTGAAATTGACGAGATCCCATATGCAAAAAATATACGTCTATTAACTGCCAGGGTTGCCAATCATGAGAAGGACGGCTACTCTGGGGCAATGGAACCATTATTGCTCCACCGGGTCGCCAAGCCATTCTTTATGCCTTGCACGCTGGACATCCGGGCATCGTCAAAATTAAAGGGTTGGCAGAAGAAAACACAATTAAACATTGTACGCAATGCCTAAAAACTCGGCATGAACAACCGCAAGCAGTGGTTCGCACCTAGGAAACTGCTCTGACCGCTTGGTCGTGTCTACATATAGACTTCACCGGGCCATTTAAAGGTAAATTGTTTTTCCTAGTGGTCGATTCGTATTCCAAATGGTTGGAAGTACACATCATCAAATCCACGTCATCACAATGTGCAACTAAATCATTGCTATCACTTTTTGCAACTCATGGACGTACTGACGTCAACGTCTCAGATAACGGTACAGCTTTTACTTCAGCCGAATTAGAAAGTTTTATGGAAAACAATTTAATACGTCATGTAAGGTGAGGTAGGATTTTCCAAGAATTGGAAGAAAAACTTTGTTAACACGAAAGTTTAGTTTTTTTTTCAATAAAAACTACGAAATTTTACTCGATGGCATTTAAAAAATGTATTATTCGTATGGAAAAGGAATTCGATAGGATAAATTACATTTTGAAAAAGTTACGCAGTTAATTTGTCCTATAATACATCCAGTGTTTCAGTTGTACTTTGTGAAAAAGTAAAAAAAGAAAACAACGGCAATCGAGGTGTGTTAAACAAAGTATTTTAAAGCTAAAAGAGAGAAAAAATATATTCCAAATAAATAAAAGTAGAAGTTTTGTTTAAAGTTTAAAATTTATTACGTTGGACTTTTATTTAAGAGACGTTTTTCATAATCATACTCACTACGCTCGTGGTCGGAGTTGTAGTCACCGTAGAGTGTTGGTTTATTAAACGCGAGTCCATGGTTCAATCCCCAGGTTAGACAGCTCCAACAAAAAGAGAAACTCTGACAATAAAATTGATAAGAAAAATTTCTGTAAAGTCATTCCCTCGGAGTTGACCTTAAACTGTTATATGATATTCAATCTACACTCGAAACTTATGTATAAAGGTATCCAATTCCACTTAATTTTTTTTTATTCGTTTATTTTTAAATTGTATTAAAAAGCATCAGGTCGCATTATTTGCATCTTTTTCTACTTAATTTTTTTAGATTTAAAAAAAGTGAACAAATTTAGCGAGAACAAAATGCAACGCAATGTGTTAAAGGTAAAATTAGGTCAAATATAGTAATCAAAATAAATGTTTAATGACAAATTTGCAAATTGTGAATTTTAAAATAGAAACAGCTGTCTGCAGATATGAAATTTGCGATTATAAAGACTTTGGAAGAAGGCAAATCAATGAATGAAGTGCTCATCAATTTAATTTCAACAAATCAATGGTTTGTCGGATTTCATCGCGATGTCGTCAAACAAATAGCGTAGAAAGAAAGCAAAAAATTATCGACCCCATAAATCTACTGCCCGCCAAGACCGTTTAATGGTAAAAATAGTAAAAGGTGACGGTCAGAAACCAGCAGTAGATGTTATTAACTATGCAAACGAGCAATTAGGGGATTCTATTGGCGTCCACACAGACAGAAACCGATTAAGAGAGTAAATTTTTTTAGCTAGAAGACCAGCCAAGAAGCCACCAATAAGTATGGTTAATAAGAAAAAAAGACTTGACTTTGCTAGACGGTATCTGCACTGGTCAAAAGAGCAAAGTTTTGTAGAGCGTCGAATCAAAGTTTAACTTATTTGGCTCTGATGGGTTGAATTACATTCGTCGGCCCACAAAACAAAGGTATTCACAAAAATTCTGTAAATTAACAACATTCTGTAAATGAGACAAGACACGGTGTTGAACATAATATTACGGTTTTGGCAATTTGGTACCGATAGACGGGACTTTAAAGCAGTCTGGTTATCTCGAAATTATAAACAACCATGCCTTTGAGTCCGCGACCAACCTTTTTCCAACCAGTGAACGGATTTTACAGTTTGACAATGCCCCTTGCTACAAAGGATGGTTACCTACCACATTCTTAATAAACGTAGGGCAGGCTGTTCTTCCATGGCCTTCTCAGAACCTAGACCTAAACGTTATTGAAAATGTTGGGGCTTTCATAAAATATCGTAGAACTATAGATAAAAGTGAAGTAAAAATTAGTGAAATTTGGTCTAAATTGACTCCCGAATTTGCCCAAAACTTAATTAACTCAGTTCGAGAATGATTACAGGCGGTCATTGATTCAAAAGGCGGTATTACAAAGTACTAGTTAAGTTTATTAATAAACTATGTAAAAATAAAAAAGAAATAATTAAAATAAAGATTGCGACCGGTTTTAATTCTTGTGTAAATACTTTTGAAAAGAATAAAACGTGTGTAAATAATTTTGACAACTTATAAGCATATGGTTATTTGTTCTTATTTAGTACTAAGAACCGTTATCTTTTCCAATTTTATTTTATTTGCTTCTGCATATTCCAGGCTAGGCAATAGTAAATTTTTTTTTCAAAATTTACTTCCAGTAAAAAGTACTGAGACTTTTATTAAGAAAAACGTAAAAATGCTCTTTTGTGTAAATAGATATATAAAACCCTTGTATTGGTTTTCAAATGTTGACAAGAAAATCGGTTATACATCAATTTTTTTATGACTAGATATATAGGATAAGGAGTAAAAATAGACTAAGAAATGAAAAACGGTTGCAAACCTTTCAAATTTGTTTTCAAAATTTTTGTGGGAACATGCCGCTACTGACAATAAAGGAAGGTACTAAGCTGTGTTGACTGGTTAAAATACTTACTGTTAGAAAATAGGAAACTTTTCAAACAGGGATAAATCAGTCCCAATTCCAAAATTGAAACTCACGAATGGACTTCTCAGCCGTGGACAATATATTTAGAAAATAATCATTAAAACGCTAAAAAATTATAATTCTAATTTTAAAATTAGTATGCATTTTTAAAACTTAAATTACAAATTCTTTACAAACTTAAATTATTAAATAAATAAAAATTTTAAAATAATCGTCTCTTTATTTTATCCACCTTAGTAGGGGATTCAGTGTCTTTGTTTGGCTTCGGCTCTAGTGACAAAGATTGTTTTTGTTGCTCCTGCTGTAACATATGTTGTTTGAGTTGTTGTTGGAGCTGCTTCTGATATTTCTCCGCATAATAGTGTTTGGGGCGGATAATTTGTCGTCTCAACTTATTCTTGAAAATGGTTTCACGACTGATGGTATGGAAATCATCTGAAGAACACTTATCGGCATTTTGTACTGTTTTATTGATAAGTTCATGCGTCAATTGCAACTTTGTGTAAGCTTTGCGCATGAAGCTTGGTTTCCTCTTTCTCAGCTCTTCCAAAAAAGGATGTTTTTAATTGATCTCTTTTGTATACCTTACTGGACACTCACGCTATACGGCAACCTATTGCGCCGATTAAAATCTAGTAGGGTTTCATTTGACTTTCCATACTTAACAAAATCTTCTTTGTTACTACATTGCATTAAGCCACTCTATTAAAAGAATTTCTATATGACATAAAAAATCAAATATTAATCCTCAAATATCTTATAATTTATAAACGAAATAAATTTATGACGAAATACAACAGAGTAGTTCGTTTGTTGTGTAACGCTTTTACATATTAACTACTAGAGAGCGATGATTGTCTTGGGTGCAAGAAAGTCGCTTGTTAGACAAATATTTTGTGAAATGAATGGGAACAGTAAATTAAAAAAGTGGAAAAACACCGAGATAATATAATGAACTAGGGTTAAGTAATAAAATAGAGGTTTAGAAGCGGTACCTGTCATGCATGCCCTAATAATATACAATCGCATCTGACAGTTAACCGTTTACAATTTACACTGTTTTAAAGGTCTCGACAAATGCGTCTAGCGACTCTACTAGCTCTCTACTGAGCCTTAAATACAACATTGTTAGCAGATTCATGTTGACTCAATAAGTGATATTCAACAATTTTTTTACTTAATTATTACAAAAAAGGAAAAAAAAATAAATCTAAAGAAAATATTTTTAATATTAAAAGCTCTGGCTGAAAGAAAACTTTCTGATAGAAATGCTTTGAGATATCTGATTTATTTAATACGATGCATTTTCTGTATCCGACAGCAACAAGTTTTAAAAATATAACACAATAATTCCAAGGGACATTGACTGCGACGTTTCAAAAGTCTCTAAAATTTGAATAACCTTCCAAATCTTTTTAACCAGTAAGCGCTGTTTTTAATAAGTTTGCTCCTTCATATAATTCGTAAGAAATGGCATACCAAACTAATCATAAAATAAGTGTTTAATCGGTTATCGATCAGTACCGTCAATTTGGAAATATGAGTGCTAATAGGACGGTGAAAGCAATATAATTGTACTTTAAGTAAGAAATTATAAATGGCTTAAATCATAGCAGCTAGAAACATAATTTCTTTTCACAACGCCGAGACACATTGAATCCGTAATGAGTAAATTTTATTAACTAACAGTCAGCTGTTCCTTTTTTTGTTGTTCAATCGATGTAACAAAATTTAAGTGTTTTAAATGGTTGTTTACGATATTTTTCCATTCCTTCAATTATAATTTTTGTTTATAAAGCTCTTCAGCATCTGTTCTACTTTAGACGTTTTTGTTTATTTCTCCTCCAAACACAATCATATTGAATGTTTCAACTCTCATAAGAAAACATAAATTTCAAGTTGATAAAATATATGCATTACGGCATCTATCTGCCTGAGATAGAGGTACAATTTTTAATGAACAATTCTCAGCTAGATTGGGTTTAATTTTAGATTTTTCCCGGACAAATTTGAACGGAACTGCCAATATATCACTTACAAAGTTGAATTGATTTATGAGGGAAAATTGATTTAAATTTACTTTAAAAGCATCGGGCAGCATTAATTTTCCAAATTTTTAAAAATACTTGAATCCGAAAACTCTCAGTTAAATATAATTTTGTAAGCAAAAAATTAATTTGTTTCTATAACACAGATGAATTCAACTGAAGTTTTGTTTGGGAAAATATGTTTTGGGAAAATATGTTTGCCATACGACAAACAAATGTTTATATTTTTCATGTGTAGCCAACCAATTTTATTGTATTAAAAACAGAATTTTTCTGTGCATCCTTTTTCTGTTCTGCCCTGAATCCATTTTCGAACCCAAAAGTCGTCTTTCTCTTCTTTCTTCGCTAATATCACTGAAGATCCGCAACACAAAACGAGAAAAGACTCATCTTCAGACGTCGGCACCAATGTCCCCCAGGGGAAGAACATCTTCGGCTTTTTGCACACATAGGACACGAACATCAACAACGTACGTATAAGAGCGGATATACCCAAAGAAATATTACAGTAGGATTCACTAATATCAATGAAAAATGATTTCGATTTTTGGAAGAATTCTTCCCAAGTTAAATATGGTTTCTTTAGGGGTTTAACGCATTACAATTTTTCTATATTTTCCGCTCACATATACATATTGTTGGGTTCATAAGTAGACTTGAAAATATTACTAACGATTTTCCTCTGGGTTAACACATGCCTCTCAGAAATACCCTCACATTTTTATCATGTTCTCTTTGTGCCGACGTCTGTTTATCTTCCATTATGTATGAAAATACATAGATATACCTCTATTTTTTTCAACACTGGTCAAATATTTGCTTTATGCCTAATATTTTTTAAGTATAACCATATAGCAAACATGTTTTGCCATATTTCTGTGAAAATAAGTGTGCGTAGTGTGACCACAAAACAAAATTTTATGGCGCATACCGACTCAAGGCTCAGGTTTTTTTATTTATTGAAATTTAGATTTTTAAGTGTTTCAGCGCTACTAGGGCATTAGAGAGACAAGCTGGCAAAGTTAAGAAATTGTATAAAAACAATAAACAAAAACTATTTAATACATGCATAAGTCGCAGTAGTCTAGTAGGTAGTGTGTTGGCTTATTACACGTAAAGTCAGGGTTCGAGCCCTAGGCCAGACATCAAAACAAAATACAAAACACAATATAAGTAGTAACGAAACGCGATTTGACAGCGCATAGGCCAAACATGCAAGGGACAGCATATATTACCAAAAAGTATTTCTATCCCTGTCTGTTTGCAACTCTGTTTTGTTTATGTTTTGTTTTCGGGGTGGATTTTTATTATTGGCGCAAATGCGAAAAAGTGGTTGTATTGTGAAAAAGTGTGTGGTTGCAAGGTAAGTTTTTTATTTATTTCATTTATAATTTAAAATATTAAATATATTTAATTAATATTACTAACTAAAATGTAAAAATAAGTTACAGTAAGTTCTTTATTTTAATAGAAATTGTGAATGAAAATACAACTAAGGATCATTTGTGTCGAGAAGTAATAATAACAACACAGGAAAAATGTAAGTATTTGTAAATATATTTATTTTATAAAATAATTGAATACATTTTTTACAGGACCAGAAAATGCATCATGGGCTGTCCACCAGGCAAAAACCTACACCAGTTTCCAGAAAATGCTGCGAGGTAAGTGCTTGTAACTTATTACTATATGAAATATTTTGTGTGGGAGTGTATTTTATTATTTACATAAAAGTGCGTTTATTTTTATTTGTGTGGGAAACCTTAATACAAAACAGGCCTCCGGTTCTTAAGGCTTGTTTCCCTCACAAACGGTTGTATATGGTTAAATTTATCTTTTTAATTTCGATTATTAAAAGTGCGTTTATTTGTGAGGGAAAACCTGTGTTTCCTCGCGCATCTTGACTACTTCAACAGCTTTGTCCTCGAGAATGGTAATTCTTTCAGTGATATTCGATAATTTATTTTCAATAATACTATATTTCTCGCGCAAATCACTAATTAACTCCTCCTTGAATTCTTTAAATTTTTGATCAATGGTCCGCAAAATTTGTTCCGTGAATTTTTCAAACCTGCTGTCCATGCAATTTAAAAGTTTGAAAGGTGAGTCAAGCAGTGAAGACCGAGAAGAGCTTGTCCCATGCATTTGATGAATGTCAGTTAGGGGTTTATTGGCAGGGGTGTTGGGCAATTCAGCTCTATTCGCTGGACGGTTTTCAGTAATATCAACTGCTTGCATTTTTGTTTTGTTATTGTTATTTTTGGTTTTTGACTTGTTACTATTGTTTTTGCCAATTTTTTTATTTTTTCTCAGGTTGTACATCGGAAAGATTGGTTTGTGTTTGAAATTAAGTTTAAAATTAAGTTTAAAATTAACTGCCAATACTCAATTTATAAACACAAAAACTTGGCAGCACTTTCACAAGCAGTGATTGAAATCAAAACAGCTGATATGTCTTAATTTGTTTACTCTGGTTTTTATTTTGTTGTCTATTGTTTTGTATGGTGTAATGTTATTGTCTATTTATAAGATAAGCAAGGTCACCGAAAGGTAGATTTTTTTTTTATTAATTTTAGTGTATTTTATCTCGCAAGAAAGTTTTGTTACTAGGTTGGATATTGTTGTTGTTTGTTTACAGTTTTTAATTTTCTTTTATTTGAAATATACTTTTGCAATAATAATTACTTGTTGGATGTAAAAACTTGTTGGTGTATTTTAACTGTTCAACCTTAGGTAGATTTTTTGCGACATTTAAAATTTAAGGATTATAAATTGTTGTTGTACACTGTAAGTTGCTTGGAACTTTTATATTTTTGAAATTGTTTTTTTTGTTATTTTTGAGATAGTTGTTGTTTTTTTTTCTATTGTTTTTTGATTTTGTTTGTTAGATTTTAATTAAAATCAGTTGTTTAACGTTGAAACTAATTAGATTTTATTAGAATTCACAACATCAATTCGAAAAAAAAAAACCAAGGTAAAAAAAAAAAGAATTAAAGGTATTACGAAAGGCCCATTAAATTCACAAATTATCGGAGCACTATAATGAACACGTCCGTTCAGCACAAGAATATAATATCATTTTAATGGGCCAAAGATTTATCCATTATACGAGCTAATCAAAAATTTGAAATTTTATTTAAAATTACTAAGCTAAGTATTTATTTCTCCATTATACGAGCTTATCAAAAATTTGAAATTTAATTTTAAATTTTTTTTTGCTTCTATGGAGTTTGGAATTGGGTATAGGTGAGTTCTTTTTCAACTCATTTGTACTATGGCTAATTCTAATTATTAACAACAATTAGATATTAGTAATATATATATGTATACATATATATATATATATATATATATAGAAAAAAACTTCAACTTATAGAAACTTCAACTTTGGGAAGTAAATTTACAAATGATCTAGATGTTGTTGCCACGACATGTGTTTCAACTTATAGAAACTTTAAGTAATACAAGTTCAAATTATAGAAGTTCGGAAAAAGAAGAAAAACTTTTTTTGATAATGGAAAAATTCAAATATATAGTACAAATATATTATATAAGCATAACACATTCTATACGCATCATTTTCAATTTGCTAATTTTAATTTTAGAGATAATTTTCTCCCGATTCTCTCGATTTGTATTACAGCAGCTTTTATTTCTTTATTTTTTGTTCCTTTTTAGACGTGCTGAATGGCTTCGTATTTTAAATGTGAAGTCTTCAGTGAAGCGCTTGTTCGCGTGTAGTGTACATTTTGGTCCGGAATAAATTTTTGGAAAACGTATATCCAAATTTGCGGTTCCGAAATGTGTTCAACTAAATAATTTGTCTAGAGAGAAAACAATTCCAAGTTTTAACCAAGATAGTGAAATGGAAATAGATAACGAAATATCTTGTAGTTTTAGAGAGACCCCCTCCCATTCAGCAACAAAAGCAGCCTTAGATCATTATCGTAGCCAATATTTGTTAGAAAAAAGATTAAGAAGCAAGTTGAAGGTTGCTAATGCCAGGTTATCTAGGGAAGTAGAAAAATATTAGGCAAAGGTTTAAAACTTGGAATTGGAGTTAATGAAAAAAAATGATTTTTCTTCAAAAATTAGTAAACCGCTCTTGGCTTACTTACAAAATGTTTTGACTAATTATTCCCGCGAACCGAAACAACGTCGTTATAGTGTTGGATTGGAATTGATTTCTCTAGCTGTGTATTTCCTTTCTCCCCTAGTGTATAGTCCAATGTTCAATTGGCCCGAGATTAGAACTTTACAACACTTCGTAAAGGACTGGCCAAAAGCTCCGGGAAATTTAAACGGAACTTTTGAGGCACTAAACGTGAGAGCACAGGATTTTGTAGAAGATAAATTTGTTAGTGTTTCCTGCGACGAAATGTCTCTAAAAACTTTTCTTGACTACGACAGGTTCAAAGACAAAATTATAGGCTAACAGGACTTTGGAGACGAAAATCGTTCTCGCAACGGAGCGACAAGCGCAATGGTCATCATGGCAAATGGATAGGAAGACAGAGTTGATCGCAAGCTATTAATAATGAAAACTTATATTTTCGAGGCAATATCAAAATTACAAGCAATAGGCTTAAAACCTTACCAGTTCGTTTGCAACCAAGGTGTAAATTTTTCCAAAATCGTTGGGGTAACTTTAGAACGTCCCTGTTTTTCCCTTAATCTTTTTTAAGGGGCGAATATTAAATTAAATAATTTATAATTTAATGTAAAATTGGACACTTCATGAATTTAAAAAAACACTCGCGAATAAGACCAAAATATTCGAAATTTAAATGAAAAGACCGAAGTCGTTTAGTTTACTAGTTCAACTGAATTCATTTATTTCATATTTCTTAAATCTAACTTATTCTATGTATTTAATCCTAACTGTATTATGTATTCAGCAACTCCGTTGCTTTATCTAACCTTGGACTACCTGTATTCTATATTATTTGTTCATTCACCTTAACGCTACTTTATTAATTATATTATTTTACATTAGGGTAGTTCCTACTTCTAGTATTATTATTATTATTGTATTATAAATTCATTTTTTTATTATTATATATATTTGGTATTACTTATATTTAAAAGTTATTTATTTATATATGGAAAGTTAGTTTAGTATATTGATGGGAGCCAACATTCCGGCCCCATTGAAGGACTTCACGTCTTCAATTATATGGTAAAGGTGCCAATTTGTGGACCGGACGTTTATATACGCTGTTTCGAGTTCCTACCTCCGCCACTCTGACCTTGCCGTCTTCGCCTTTGATTACGGCCACGACTCTCCCGGTCACCCATTGCTGTGGCGGGCGATTGTCGTCGTGGATGATTACCACTTGACCTTCTTCGAGGTTGGGCATTTCTTGATGCCACTTGGCTTTGCTCTGCAGCCCGAGGATGTAGTCCCGAGACCAGGCCTGCCAGAATGTCTGCTTGAGATTGCAGAGCAGACGCCAACGCTTGCGTAACTTCGCTTCTTTGTCTTTCACGCCTTCTGCGGATTCTGGCGGCAGCGAACGCAGACCCTCGCCTATTAGTAGATGAGCTGGTGTTAAGGCTTCTCCGTCGTTGGGGTCTGGAGACAGCGGTGCAATTGGACGACTGTTGAGCACCGCCTCTACTTCTGCGAGCATTGTTGCCATCTCTTCTTGCGTGAGCGCCATGTTGCCCACGGCTCGCAGAAGTAGGAACTTCGCTTGTTTGACAGCGGCTTCCCATAGTCCTCCGAAGTGCGGCGCCCGAGGTGGTATGAAGCTGAACTTCACCCCGGACGACGCTGCGTACGACTCGACGGCCTGTCGACTCTTGTCGAACGCTTGGTGCAGCTCTTTCAGTACGCGGCTGGCTCCGACGAAGTTCGTCGCGTTGTCGCAGTATATTTCTTTGGGTAGTCCTCTCCTGGCAGCAAACCTTTTAAAAGACATAAGAAAAGCATCAGAGGAAAGATCAGAGACTAATTCTAAATGTACTGCCTTAGATGTGAAGCAAACGAAAACAGCTATGTACATTTTCAATGGTGGGCGCCCACGTATTCTCAAAGACACGTCAATAGGCCCACAGTAGTCGACTCCGACTATTAAAAATGGACGCGAAGCTCTCACTCTATTAGTGGGTAAATTTCCCATTATTTGGGACATAAGCTTCGGTTTATAGCGGAAGCAATGTACGCATTTGCTAACTATCCTCTTGCATTCTTCTTTCGCATTCATCAACCAAATATTCTCCCGCGAAAGAGCTATGAGTGCTTTCGTACCAGCATGGCAATTCTCTAAATGTAAGTTTCGCAAATAAAGCGTGACAAAGCTATTTCTTTTCGGTAACAATAGTGGAAACTTGGTATTATACCCCAAGTCTGCATTTAGCAGTCTTCCACCTACCCTTATCAATGAAAACGATTTATCTTCCTCAACAAATGTGTGCATAAATGGTGTTAACCTCTGGATGTTAGAGGGCAATACAAGAGATTTCTGAAGCTTAAGTATCTCCTCAGAAAAGTTAGTTTTCTGGATCGTTTCTACAAGTCGAAAGAATGCCCATTTCAATTCGATTGCAGTAGGTTGACAATTTTTCACGACTTTGCGTTTCTTAAGGATGTCAACAAATCTGACCACAAACGCAGTGACTCGTAATAATTTTCCGTACGAGGAATACTTTTCTATGAGATCCAACAAGCAATTTTGTGAATCCTCTACTGCAAGAAATACATTTGTTTTCCTTTTTTCCAATAGTATTTGGTTCTCTGTTAACTCGAAATGTTTATTAACAGGCCAGGAAGAACTGTCATCTAATAAGAATGACGGTCCCTCAAACCAGATCGATTGCTTCAATTCCTGGACGTCGCATCCCCGAGAAACAATATCAGCTGGATTATGGTCAGTTGGCACATGTCGCCATGAAATTTTTTCTGGCCACTCCTGAATCTCAGCTACTCTATTCGATACAAAAGTAGCAAGGGAGGATGGATGGGTCTTTACCCAATGTAGAGTTATTTCCGAATCTGTCCAGAAATAAACTTGATCGACCTTAAATTTGAACATGAGCTTAATTCGAGCCCACAACTTAGCCAATAGGTGTGCAGCACACAGTTCAAGTCTCGGAAGAGATTTTGTCTTGAGTGGAGCAACTTTAGATTTTCCAGTGAGTAATCTGACAGTAACTTTGCCAGATTCGAAACTTCTTACATAAATGCAACACCCATATGCTCGCATTGAGGCATCAGCAAATCCATGTATTTGAATGTTTGCTGTGGAAGTTGTTTGGACGAATCTTGGGATTGTTATTGAATCGATCTCCATTAAATTAGATTTGAGATTTTCCCATGAAGTATCAAGTCTCATGGGAATCGATTCATCCCAGTCAAGTTTTTGAATCCAAAGTTCTTGTAGTAAGATCTTGGATTTTATACCAATAGGGCACAATAGTCCGAGAGGATCAAATAACCGAGAAGAAACTGACAATATGTTCCTTTTCGTAGCTTTCAAATCTTTGAAAGAATTCTCTAAATGAAACTTTAATGAATCATTCTTCGGACTCCAATGTAAGCCCAAAGCCTTAGCAGAATCGGAATCGCTGTGCAATAGCTTTTCACTTTGCAGAGTACTAATAAATTTAGGATGATTTGAAAACCATTTCGACAGATTGAAACCAGCTGAACTTAGGATCTCGGTGACTTGATTACGAATTGTAATCAGATCCTCGTAACTTTCACTACCGGTTAACAAATCATCAACGTAAAAATCACTGCGAACAACTTTCGAACCCATAGGCAAAGTCTCTTTGTACAAGTCGCTTAACTCAATCAGACATCTTATAGCTAGAAATGGGGCAGAGGCTGTGCCATAAGTCACAGTGTTTAATCGAAACACTTGTAAGCTATCAGATGGATTCTGTCTCCAAAGGATTAATTGAAAATTCCTATCATTATCGTCGATCAAGACTTGACGATACATTTTCTCGATATCTGCAGTGATTACGTACCGATGAAGCCGAAAACGGATGAGTGTAGAATACAATTCTCCTTGAATGGTGGGACCAACCATTAACAAATCGTTCAGTGATACATGAGAAGAAGTTCTACACGAAGCATCGAAAACTACTCGAAGTTTAGTAGTTGTACTTTGAGGCCGCAGAACACATTGGTGGGGTATAAAATAGTGAGGAGAAACAGGCATATTATCCAAAAGTGACATATGTCCCAAATTAAAATACTCTTTCATAAAGTCATGATACATATGCCTCATCGTGTCGTCCTTAGACAGTCTTCGTTCCAACGAAAGGAATCGTCTTTTCGCGACTTCGAACGAAGAACCTAACACTTTTGCATCAGACTTGAAAGGCAGTGAGACTACAAATCGTCCTGACGCTAAACGTCGTATTGAATTTCTAAATTTATCCTCACATTGTTGCTGCTCCTCTGAATAAATTTTCCTTGATTCATTTGGAAGTTCCTCCAGTTCCCAGAACTTCCTAACTATTGAATCAATATTGCTCTCGTTTTCTATCGAAGTACTCAAATGACAAACGCTAGAATTAATGGAGCCCTTTGATTGATTGCATTTGCCAGTGACAATCCAACCAAGTGAAGTTTTCTGAAGGATTGGAAGGCTCGGGCCAGATTTTATCTGACCAACACACATTAACTCGAAGAAGATTTCTGCTCCGATAAGCAAATCAATTTTGCGTGGTTTATGGAAGCACGGATCAGCTAACTTTATATTGTTAGGAATATGTAAGCCGGTTGTATTTATAACACTATCAGGTTGGAAATTAGTTATTGAACTCAGTACCCAAAATTTCGCATTAAATTGAGTAGAGTTAACTCTCGACGTGACAGTTAAATTAACGCAAGATTTCGAAAGTGAATTTGCTTGACCAATGCCAGTTAAATTCAGTCTGCCTCCTTCTCTTTTTAAACGAAGTAGCTGCGCAAGTTCCTCAGTTATTAGATTTGGTTGAGATCCGGAATCCAAAAGTGCTCTCGCTGGTATCAATTTACCAGAGCTACTTCTTACACTGACTACTGCTGTCGCGAGAATAACTCTCTCATCGGACGAAGAATAGTTCACCGATCCATGTGAAGTTGATGATTGTTCAGTGTAGATGTTATTTGAACTTGCACTTGTAATGTACCTATGTAGCAATGAATTGTGTGAGCTACCACAAATTCTACATTTGGATGAGGTACACTTCGCTACTGTATGTCCCCTTTTCAAACAATTTATACACGCTGGCACTGATTTAATAAAGTCAAATCTTCGACTTACTGGCTCAGCAGTGAATGAAGGGCAATTATTAATATTATGCTGAACAGATTTACAAAATAAACATTTGTCAGCAGACAATTTAGATTTCGATACATTTAGTGAGGCTCTATTATTTCTCCTCGGAAAATGTTCAGTTCTTTGATTATCAAACCTCGGCCTTGAACTTGAAGACTCATCAGCTGCAATATGCTGATATCGTTTGTTCAAGGCGGATTCACAGTCTGACCAAAGGGGAAGTTTATCAAAGTCAAGCTGTTCTTCCCATTTCGATTTGGTGACTGGGTCCACTTTTGACATCACTAAATGTATAAGGATGGCATTTGTAATCTTTTTATCGTCACCAATTGACAATAAAGATTCGTATATCGCAGATACTGTGTCTATCATGCTTCGCAAAGCACTAGCCGAAGGTTTTGCAATTTGTGGCAAATCGAATAGTTTTCTTATGTTGTCAAAAAATATAAGACATTCATTGTCATAAACCTTCTTCAGACTGGCTATTGCTTTGGGGTAATTTTCTTCCGTAATCTGAAAAGCTTTTACCGTACCCAAAGCTTCGTCGGACAAGCAAGATATCAAATGATTAAATTTCTCAATGTCTGTCAACGTCGGATCATTGTGGATCAAATTCTCAAACAAACTCATAAAATTTTTATAATCGGAATATTTTCCGCTAAATTTGGGAAGTTTCATGTTTGGGAGCCTCGACTGATGTGGTTGCCCGAAAAAGGACACTTCTGGCACATTTGATTGCCTATTCTTAGACAGGAGGCTCAAAAATAATGATTTAGTGGTCACACAAATGTCCTCAAGCTGAGCTCTGTCATCGTTTTCGGGATCCAAATTATCCACATCGGACTGGAGCTTCATAGCTTGGTCAATATAACCTTTCAATATGTCCAATCGACATTCCAACTCGATTGGATTAAAGGAAATCGTCTTTTCCACAATGGATTGACGAATTCGAACTATGTTCTCAACAATTTTCGATTTCTTCGAAATCAACTTCTCCAAACTTTCCGATTTGGAGGGAGAATCTTGTCTCTTCCTACTAGTCATTTTCAATTAACTTATGAAATCAAAGCAAATCGTAAGAAACCAAATTAATTTATTGGTTAAATGAAATTCCCAAAGGACGAATGATTTGCTTTGGACTAGAAGAGTTAACGAACTTATCAAACTCTCGTCGATTACAAAAATATTCGGGTCTGTGTTCTATTCTAGTTTCGTTATCGCGGTTTCCCTAGATGCTGGTTCCACAGTCAAAATAACTAAATAGCAATATATGTATATTTTCCTCAGCCTTTGATAAATGTAAAATTTATCAAGTCAAATGATGAATTTGTTCTTTCCTTTATAAAACAACAATCAAACAATTAACTAAAATTGTATCGAATTGTTGTCTGGAAATTAAATTCCGTATACAGTGTGAATAGTCCCACTGTAAGCAGCTGTGCAATATATAATTTATAAGCCGCTGTGAAATGTATATACTGTGAATGGTAAGGAAACGACGGAATGGAACACTGATCATATGCAATCTATATTCAGCGAACCAAAACAAGAACAAGCGAAAAAACAATTTGGTAAAAATAAAAAATTGTAAAAATAATTCGCGAATATATCCGTAAAAATTTTCATAGAAAATGTAAATTATTTTAAATAAATGTAATGACGGTAGAAAGTTCGGTGCATATATATACAAATAATAATTAAAATAATTACTTTCGCGTTGAATAGTAATTTATACGCAATTGTGTGTACGACAACAAAAAAAACACGGTTTTCACAAGATAAGGGCGGTAAATATATAAAGTTCAATTTTAAAGGTAAATAAATGAATAATTTCAAATATCTAAAAGTATAAAATATATTATTTGTGTTCAAACTCAAGTTGCGAAACAGTTTTTGAATAGATTACAAAAACCTCTTAAATTTGAGTAACTTGCAAATTTAAGGAACCAACACCAATATATTTTATACTTGTTACCTCGGATTCGGAACTAATGTCGGAAGTGCGTTCCTTTTTACAGATGATACAGCGGCAACGGGGCATCTGTGCAGAAATTAGAAGTCTTCCTTCAAAATAGTGGGTTGAGGGTTGATTCGATGGCCTGATGTCCTCTTGATATGATGTGAGTTGTATTTTATAGGTATCTGTTTTTGATTTTTTACTACACTACACTTTGTTGTTTTCTAATTTGTAATCTCTTTTACTTCTATATTTCTATATATAGGTATATATATATTTTATATTTTCAGTTAGATATTTAACTTTCCTACTGTTTTTATTTTCTAATTTATGTAAAATGATATATTATCTTTTTTTATGATATTTTAATTTGTGCACTGTATTTTTTTTTTTATATATTTTTTATTTTGTATATTTCTGTGTCTATTGTTATTGTTGGTTATTTTTAATTTTGTTATTTTGTATTTTATTTTATTTTTCTGTATGTTTATTTATATGTTTTCACAGCAATAACCAATATATATATAGTTAATTTTGTTTTTATATATTTTGTTTTTTATGTTTTATTGTTTTGAGAATCACTTCAATTTTTTTTTAAATTTTATGTAATTTATAAAATTTTTATCACTCGCGAACATATGTAAATTTTAAATATCTTTTAAAACTTTTACCGCGAGTTTGGTCTTTTTATCGAAAGAATTTGAAATAATTAATAATTTTAAGGGGCGAATATTAAATTAAATAATTTAATGTAAAATTGGACACTTCATGAATTTAAAAAAAACACTCGCGAATAAGACCAAAATATTCGAAATTTAAATGAAAAGACCGAAGTCGTTTAGTTTACTAGTTCAACTGAATTCATTTATTTCATATTTCTTAAATCTAACTTATTCTATGTATTTAATCCTAACTGTATTATGTATTCAGCAACTCCGTTGCTTTATCTAACCTTGGACTACCTGTATTCTATATTATTTGTTCATTCACCTTAACGCTACTTTATTAATTATATTATTTTACATTAGGGTAGTTCCTACTTCTAGTATTATTATTATTATTGTATTATAAATTCATTTTTTTATTATTATATATATTTGGTATTACTTATATTTAAAAGTTATTTATTTATATATGGAAAGTTAGTTTAGTATATTGATGGGAGCCAACAGTCCCTATTTTGTAGTTAGCGAGAAACGTATTTATTTTATGCATGACAGTCCGCATCTTTTAAAAAGCGCCCGAACTTTTCTGCTTACCAAAGAAAATAAAGTTTATTTCAATAATAAACTTGTGTCCTGGGCAGATATTGCCCATTTTTATAGTGTTGATTCCAATACAATTAAATGTGCTCCTAAGCTAAGTTTGGAGCACATTTATCCCAATAACTTCCAAAAGATGAAAGTTCACTTAGCAGCTCAAGTTTTAAGTCGGACTGTAGTAGCCGGCATGCGAACTTTGCATAAGTCAGGGAAATTAGATAGTTCAAAAGCCCTAACATTCCTAAATACAACAGAATACTTAGAGTTTTTTAATAACTTATTTGATATTTTCAATAGCCGCGCAGAAAGCACGGTTTTCGTATGTTCACAAGAACAATTAAATTTTTTAAGAGAAGCCTCGAAGCTTTTACGGACAATAAAAGTAACAGATTTGAAAGGGAATGACGTAACGAAAATGTTTATATTTTTTTACAGGATGGTTGACGAACATTTCCGCCTTAAAAAGTCTTTGGACATATCTTCATCAAGAAGGTTTTCAGGGACTTAAAACTCGCAGGTTAACCCAGGACCATTTAGAACACGTTTTTGGACAAATACGTAAAGGTTCAGGTAATGCTATAAGTATTACTCCCCAAAATTTTTCAAGTTCTTTTCAAAAGCGGTGGGGGTTACACTATGTAAATGTAGTTGTAAATGGAAACTGCAAAAATGTTTCCCCAATTCATAATATCTTAGATTTTTCAATTGTAGACATAGCGTATACTAACGATAAAGATCATATGCAATGCGATGAGTTCCATTCTCTACCAAACCCTTGCCCCTCCATAATTGATATTGAGTTACGCGATAAGCATTTCAGCACCGAAGAAATGCAGGTCCTTCAAAAGAACGCATTTTTATAACAAATTATTCCAAATGCACGTATGTGAAGTTCCTATGACATATTTTAATGATAATGACCCTGTCCCAGATGATTATTCCTTCACATACAGCAAACAGTTCCTTAATTGTCGCCTAGTTAAACCACCTCAGGGCTTTGTAGACTATTATAAAGCATTGGAGAGTAAATTTATAGATTTGTTCGACAAAAATTGCCATCGACATGGTCTTCGTCAAATAATTTTCGACGAACTTCTCCAAGAACGCCCCTTTCTTTGTTGTTCCAAAGTAAAACATGAGGATGTTTTAAATCTATACGTTAGAATTTATTTCATAATAAAATATTTCAATCGTAGGATAAAAGATCCCAATTTTATACAGAAGTATTTATGTGTAGCTCATCGGTAGGTTTTTAATAATAGTCAAACCATTTACCTGATCTCATACTTAATTTAGTTTAACACATTTCGGAAATTGTATATCTTTTTTATTTATTACACTTCTAACAACGTAATACTACTAACACAAAAATTTACATGGTTTATGAATTTTTAATTATTTTATTTTGCACTTACACCGACATGCATACAACATTGCTAATTATTTACTACCATTAACATGCACTTTAACTTATTTGAATTACAAAATCATTTTTCATTTTCTTTTCTTTTTTTTTTTTACATAACATAAAATCACCACACAATAACACGTCATACAGATACACTTCATAAACAAAATATGGTTTGTAAGGGTGCTTTTTTGTTTACTTATATCACATATATATTTGTATTTATGGAATAAATGTTTTCTTTTTATTTAAAACAAATTTGTTAATTTGCATAGCACCCATTATGAAAATTGTTGTATTTTTATATATCATTCTATGTTCATTGTATTTATTTAGCAAATCCTTGTTTTTGTAAGACTGTAAGATGAACGCTTCAACGCTATCGAAAATTTTTATGGAAAAAACAATTTCATATAAATTATCGAACATCTGAAACATCTTGCAAAAAGAGGGTAAAATTATGCAGTGGTGACTGCATACATTTTTGGCATTTAGAAATAATCAGTATATACAATTACTGAATTTCAGGAGCAAGTGCAGCGAAAATAAAATGCATTTGCATTTCTAGCTTCTCCTTACTCAAGACCATCATGCGTGGTGAAGAGCCACATCCTACTCGAGGTGATGCTGTAGTTAACAGAACATGATGGATCTAGACCAGAGAAGGTCGATAAATAATCATTATTTCAAACGTTTTTAGTACTGTTGCTTTTATTGTGATTTGTTTCTTTACAGACAAAAACTAAGTCCATGTTTACATTGCTTTGGATGTGCTGATAAAATTCGGAAAGGTGGTATATGGGAAAAAACATACGCAATCTGGTAAGTCTTATAAAATAATATGTATTAATTATAGTACTAATTTCTGTTTATTTGTTAGATGCCAGACACTAAAGGCTTGACTCGTTTGGATTATGAAACGTTTTGTCTTCTTTTTATATTAACGGCCCTTCTTAGGGCCACAAATATTTAAAAAAAGAGATTTTGTTTCCTATTCAAAAGTCTTTTATAGAGCCAATATTAAATGTATAACTAGTTGCCCATATTTGTTTAAAGCAAATTAGCTCAACATTGTGCAGTCTTGTCTTGCTTAAACTACTACAACAAACACCACAAACATCAACACCAAACATAAAATTAAAAGTGCTGTCTATTCACTGTTGCCTTCTGAATTGGCGACCAAATACATCAGAAACGAATTCGGCTTCACTACATCAAAGGCCCTTCTTAGGGCCAAAAAGTTTTAAAAAAAGAGATTTCTTTTTCTTCACAAATTGCAGTATTTTTTGATTTCATTTTTATTTTGTATGTGTTTTATTAATCTAGCCATTATTTTATATTAACGATTGTATAAAGATTATTTCCAATTATCTTTTATACTTAATACATATACGTGTGGATTGTTTGTTAACAATCTACTAGGCATTTTGGAAGCAAACGTTTGTTTCATGTACATCAGACGGCTTATAGCTTTTTGTATCAAAGGTTCTTTTAAGGGCCTCAAATATTTAAAGGAAAGAGATTTTATTTCTTATTCAAAGGTCCTCTTATGGGCCTCAAATATTTTAAAGAAAAAGATTTTATTTCTTATATTAGGATTAAGATTTATTATAAAATATTTATAAATAATTTTTTTAATAAATAGTGACTATTTATTTATTTGTTATTAGTCATAGCACAACAAGATAATAATCTTATAAATGAAAGTGCTATGGGAGTACATCAAAGAAAGAAAATAATGACAAATCATTGATTATATATGTAATGAAATGTTTGAAATAATGTAGAAATAAAAATGAATAAGAACGTGTTAAAATAACGGGATATAGCAATCTATATAAAAAAGGATAAAAAATGAATATATGTAAAAAATAAATTAGGAAAACTACAAAGAACAATATATAGAAATATAAAGAAATATACAAACAAAGTAAAAATATATTCATATACTAAGATACAATGAAATTTAAAGATATATTAATTAAAGAAATGAAAAATTAAAAACAATCATTAATAGAAATAGAGAGAAAAACATTCACAAAAAAATCAAGATATGCTAAAACCTACTTGAACAGATTGTATAACTCCTTTTTGAACTTAACTGCATTGCCTATATTCTGAATATAATTAGGTAAAGTATTCCAAAGACTGATGGTGTATATAAAAAACTGGCGTTGTGACAAAAGAGTCCTATGTCTGTGTTGGATAATCTTCATACCTCGGTTGGATCTATCATTAGTTAATTTGTCATACAAAGCATATGAATTATATAGATTTATATATAAATATTGTCTGTTGGCAAGTGACTGATGTTGTTAGATGATAAGAATAAAGGAATGTGTTGTTTGTTAATAAATTGAGTGGTGAATAGTATTATTGATGGAAAATATGAGCATAATGTTTTAAATATTTTGGTAGAAATTGATGATATTTTAGTAGAAATTGATGATATTTTGGTAGAATAATAGAATAATTTTGCACATAATACGGATTCTTGGTTGAAAGGAGACGTACCATTTTATTAGGGAAACGTAATTGGGAACTATTGCATTTGGTGACACCTTTCAACGATCGTCACTAACTTAGTATTTAACCAATTTAGAGCTATATTTACAAATTCCTGAAACAAAAACTCATGAATATATAATTTGTTATATTTTTCTTTTTACTTACCTTATGCACATGGAACTTTTTTCAGTGTGAAGGGAAATTGCTAAGAGTTCGAATAATAATGAAAAAATTACCGAATTTTAACTTTTTTATTCAAGAAATTAATAAATACTGGTAATATACACAAATTTCTGCAAGAAAAATTATTTATGAGGAATATGTCTTTTTATCTTGATATTTTCAGATTCTTACTTACATCTTGCACAAGAAACTATATTCATTGTGACCGAAAATCACCCACATTTCGATTAATATTTAAATATTTAAGAATCTTTAAACTTTCCATTCAAGAAATTAAAAAATATTCCAAATTTTCCCTTTTTTAGCACAAAATAATTGTTTATTTACATTTAGTTTTTCTATTTTAACCGCCAGTTTTCAGTCTGTATATCTGTTGCTTCTAATACATTCGATTCGCATACCATTATAACATTTTTTTCTCCCTCTAAATTTACCTATGCTTTTATGTTATGAAGGTTTTTCATCTGTCAAAGCTTTCGTATCTGTATTGCCTGTGATACAAAAGGTATTTCTTCGGCGACTTCCTCTCACCAGATTTCTGGCAAAAACTCTGAGAGTAAATAAAATTGCCATGAAGAGTTTCTCAAAAATTTGTCGTTCGGAGTCGACTTTAAATAGTATGTCCCGTCAGTCATGTATAAAATTAACACACACAACATAAGTGGTGTGAGAAACGAGGTCGTAATCCTGACTGAAGGGTTGTAATGACCAATTATGTATGTATAAGTATATTAGAAAAATTAAAAAAATCTTTTAAATTAAAAGCATTTCAATACTTTGCAATCTTTTATATGCCGAGGCAAGTTATTATATTTCAGGCTACCAGCGTATTCAATTTTTTGCTTTGTGATTTCTAAGCGACATCTCACAGCACGAAGATTATGGCTATTCCGAGTGTTGAAAACAGTCTGGTTTCTTGAAAAGCATATCGTATGGTGACCAATTCCATGTAGGGCGTTATAAACATAAATTAAAGTTTTCATTTTATAAACAGATGTCACGTAAAAATGTAAGAAAATCCTTTTTTTTTTTTACAGATTCTTACGTTCCGCGGCTTTAAGCCCCAGTTATGCTACCGTAACGGAATGTAACCGCAACAGTAAGAAACAGCTGATCGTTTTTGTTATGTATAAAGCAATACGAATGATTATAGAAATGTAATGTAACGTAACCGGAACGTAAGAATCTGTAAAAAATAGAATTTTCTTACATTTTTACGTGACATCTGTTTAGCAGTGTTAACATGTCAATATTAAAAACCACCAAAACTGGAAATTGAAATTATAAACAGAATTTACATTTTGTACGTATGTTATGTTCGCCTGTATGTGGAATTCTCTTCAAATAAAACTTCACATATTTTAAAAATACAAATTAAAATTTATTTCAATATTAACTTTTACAATTTAAAATAAAAATAAACACTATTTTATTGTTACATTATGTAAATAGTGTTTATTTTTATTTTATATTAGAAAAATATAGTTATCGACTTTTAACTAATTAAAGCGTTCGAAAAGCATTTCAGTTTTATTAGAGAAGATAACTACATTTTAACGTTCGTACAAATTTGGTTTCCGAAATGCCTGACCTGTTGCTGTATAATGAACTATTTCACTTTCTTGTCTATTTAAATGGAAAATACAATCAAAAGCATTCAATTTTGTGTTTGTGTTCAACAAACAAACACAAACTAAATTGAGTGCTTTTGTATGAGTGAAAGTGAAATTCTTTGCCTTACAGAAACAGTACATAAAACTTTTAACAAGTATAATAAATATAATAAATATAAAATCGTTGAAATGAACCTTAAAATTCTGTAGTGATAACACTGGTTAACAGCTGAGTTAAAGAAAAACAAAAGACGCCATATTGAAAGTGATAAAAAGAGTGAAAACGAAGTTTTTGTCTACTGAACGTAATTGGCATTTAAGTGAAAGAGAACCAATCTAGTTTAAATATTGAATATAGTCAATATAATATATTTGTTCAATTCTGCGTCCAATTTTATATTGAATCGATTTCACAAATTTTAAAATGTTCTGATTTTGGCGATAAACTTTTAGAAGGACTAAACTCCATTGAACCAAGCGTAACTTTAAACAAAAAAAAAAGATTCAATTTTACAATTAGCCAAACTTTTTCCAAATTTATTAAATGGTAAAGACTATCAAGAACTTGATAATGAGAGAATTACGTAATATGAAATTCACTGAACTCGAAACATTGGCGTTTTGGAAAAATGTTTCTAATTTAAACAGAGTCAATAATGCAAAGGCCTGCCCAATTTTAATACAATTTGTTTCGAGTATAATGGCACTACCACATTCGTCGGCCAACGTTGAAAGAATTTTTAATATTGTAAATTTAAATAAAACAAAAACCAGAAATGCTTTGGATTCTTCAACATTATAAGGAATATTGTTTTCAAAAGATTATCCTAAGTTAAATAATTCTCAGTGTTTTAATATAGCAATTAAAAATGACTTATTAAAAACTTCACACAGAAATGTACCACACATAAAGTCACATAATACCAAAAGTAAATTAATTATTTTTTATTAAATAATAACTTTATTTACATGTAACTAAAATAAAAATATTTAAAAGTTAATAATTTTTTTGTATTTTTGTATTGACGATTTTTTTAAATTAACGATTTCTCCAAAAAAGTTGGCAGCACTGGTTGTGAAGAAGAAAAGAACATATGTTTAATGCAATGCAGGTAGCGAAAATCAAAAGTATTTTGATATTCTTTAAACTCTTCTCAGTCTACACGTGTGAGTACAGTTTATCAGCACATTAACAAAAAACTATTTTGCATTTATATTTAAAAATGTAAAACTTGAAAGCAGTTTACGAAGCGCACCCGAATTATATGGACGTGTTTTTTTTTACTCTGCACGCGCCAGGTTTAAAAAGTATTAAAATTAAAAGAAAAGACGCCTTTCAGATTTTAAAACTTTAATTTAATAAAATCACTGGCGTGGAGCATCCTCGGATTCGAAAAAACTTTAAAGTGATTAAAATCAAAAAGTAAAACAATCTTATAAAAAAATTGTATAAAAAGAAATACGCAAACTTAAACTAAGTCAACTGAATAAAAATCAAATACCAGTATGAAAATAAAATATAAAAAAGAAAATTTAAAATAAGCGTATCAACGAAATAAACAACAATACGAAAAATTCGAAAACCACAAAAAAATACAAACATTAGAATGTAAAATAACTACAATCAAACGGTATACAATATATTTGTGGCACTATATGATAAAAGCTTAAGTCGAAATTTCGTGTTTAGAGATATTTAGGGGTTTGTCTAAAATAAATTGTGGTTGTAAAATATAAATGCGTATAGTTTTATTAATAATGACATTTTATACATGAAATTTATCGTGAAACTTTAGGCTTTACTCTCAGAGAAATAATTTCATTACTCTGCATTACCCCAGTCTGCAATTGGATTGTTTTTTTACAAAATTACCAAAATTGTATGACGACGATAAACTGATTCATCAATTTGGTGCATCAAAAGGGAATAAAAAAAACTCATTTAAAGAACTAAAAAGTGGGAAAATGTACGGAATCAGATTAAACATGTTGCGACTCATTTTGTAAAAATTCACATCATATTTTTTCTCTGTCGTTACTTAAGCCGAAAGTTCATACCATTGAAGCCTTTCATACTGCTTAGTAGCACTATACAATGTAATTTTTGTGTAAAACTATTAATAAATAATAAAAACAATTAATAACAATAACAATTTTTAACTTTTTCTTTCAAGAAATTAAAAAATATTGGCAACTTTCAGCAAGAAAAATTTTTTATGAGCAGTACGTCTTATTTTGATTGTAATATTTAGCTTCTTAATTACCTCTTGCACAAGAAACTATATTCATTGTGACCGAAAACCACACACATTTCGATTAATATTTAAATATATAAAAATCTTTAAACTTCATTGAAGAAATTAAAGAATATTCCTATTTTTCCCTTTTTTAACACAAAATAAATGTTTATTTACATTTAGTTTTGCTACTTTAACCGCCAGTTTTCACTCTATATCTGTTGCTTCTAACACATTTGATTCGTAAAACATTATAACATTGTTTTCTGCTCTAAATTGGCATATGCTTTTATGTTATGAAGGTTTTTCATCATTCAAAAGTTTCGTATCTGCATGCCTGTGGTATGGACTTTCGGCTTAAATAATGAAATACTAAACTAAACTAAAAAACTACTTTGTTCATATAGGGGTTGTTTTTTTCTTTGTGATTTTTGTTGTAACGAAAACTCAATACGATTATGATTTTTGTATTTTAGTTTTTTACTTTTCATTGCAGTAAACAATCAATTGCTATTGTGATCGCAAAGGATTAACAGTGTGCCAAGTGTTTTGAGCAGAAAGTGATAAGAATTATAAGAAAGAAAAAATAAGCAATTTACTCTAAAACCATGTATAGAAAAATAAAAAAAGAAAAATTAAAAGAAAGACAAGTTTATTTAGAAAAACTATAATTTTTAATTAAAACGGATATTTGTTAACGTGGAAAGAAAAAGAAAACTAACTAAACACTGGACAAATAAATTAAATACAAATGACAATAAAGTGTTTGAGTTTTTTTATTTAAGCAAATAAAAAGAAACGATAATAAAGTGACCCGAGTGTTTCAAAGAAAGGCAAACAAACCCATGTCGGTAATATTTGTTGTGCTTAGCACAGCAACACATTAAAACTGAACATTCAAACTGCATTGTATTGTTGTTGTGAAGCAGAAACGAACATATGATTTATGCAACGCATGTAGTGAAAATCAAAAGTATTTTGATATTCTTCAAACTCTTCCCAGGCTATACGCATGAATACAGTTTACGAACACATTAACAAAAATGGCGATTTTGATACATTGTTTGATGTGTGGCTGGGCAACTTAAGAAAGAGAAAAATATAGAGTAAGCAAAACAGAAACACACAGAAAGTTCAGTAACATTAACAACAGTTATAATTACAACAACTGCAATACTGGGAAAATAAATGAAAGACGAGCAAAAATCTTCAGAACAAATTTTTTTGTTAAAATAACTAAAAAAATAAGTACAATTTTGAAAAGGCAGAGAAATTGTAATGGTGCGGTTGGAATGAAAAGAAGAAAAGTAGAGTGATGAAGAAAATAAAAAGTGCAATTTATTCAAAAATAAAAATATAAAAATGGAAGTATTAAAGCAACAAGAACGAACTCCAGAACATTTTTGTAGAACGTTTATTTTTAAAGCCAAATAGGCATAAAATAAAAATGTGTTCTTAAGTGTTACTAAGACGAAGAGAAAAAACTAAAAACAATAATGAACACCAGATTACCTATAAAATTGCTTTTATTATTCACTTATTTTATTAATAAATGTTTGACAAAAGTACAGCTTTGAAAAGAAAAATTAACTCTAAAAGTATTATCAGAACGAAGAAGAGTAAAAAACCGGGATATTAAAAATAACTAACAAATATAAGAACTTTTATGAAAATAAAACAAATTAAAGAAAACAAAAAGAAGCCATATCTGCAATAGAGACGAAACGAGAAATCAGCGAGTGCCAGGTCTAAGCTACTTATTTGGAATCACGTTCGAGTATGGTAAATAGGAGTAAGGACAATTAATAAAAACATATTTTTATTTAAATTAAATATAGTATATATAGTTCTATGCTATAATATAATAATAAATAATAATTAATTATATAAGAAAAAAATCTTTGGAAATTTCATACTTATTTTGTTATAGTTACTAAAAAATAATATTTATATAAAATTTCTAATATATATAGTATACCAGCATAAAAAATTTCATTACATATCATAATAATTATTAATTATTTTTTCTTCTGATGTTGCTTTGTTTTTTTCCGTATGAATCGGTTTATTTTAATATTACACTTCTTTCGAAATTCTATTGACTAAGAGAAGAAAAGAACAATAGGAACAAAACTTGTATTTTACTGAAAGTTATCAATAATACTACAGTAGTTTTGACTTACCTGCACAACTAACTTTTGCAAAAATTATTGTGCAGATAAGCCAAAAATGCAGCTAAATTACCTGTTGTTATTTTAAGAGCCTTTTATTAAGATTTAGTAAAAAATATACATACAAGATATGTAAAAATACGTTATTCACAGAGTTGGAATATATAGTAATAATAAACAGTGGTGTTACAAAAAAGAAATTTCATGTTTACAGAGTTCACAAAGACCAATTTCATTATTCTAACACCCCTTCTCAATATTAAAAATATTGCATACTAAATAATTTAACTTTCAAAAAAACTTCACAAATTTCAATTAAATTAAACCGATTGAATCTACAAAATTCATTAATTTAACTCTCCGGAGAGGCTTGGTTAAAATATCAGCTAACGTAAAATTTGTAGGGCAATAAATAAATGAAATTTTTCCAGATCTATATAGATCGCGAATAAAATAATACTTAACATCAATATGTTTGCGCCTTGGCGCAACTTTCCCATCCTCAAGCATCTTCAGACAGCTTTGATTATCTTTACCAATTATAGGCCTCAATATCTCTATACCAAATTCTCCAAGTAATTGGGTAATCCATAACAGTTCCTGGGATGCTTCAGCAAGAGCCCCAAACTCGGCCTCTGTGGAAGACAAAGTTACATTTGTCTGCCTTCTACTTGCATAGCTAATAACGGCATCGCCAAGTTTAAAGATAAAACCACTTATCGATTTTCGACTATTCATGTCACCTGCCCAGTCGGCATCAGCAAACCCTTTGAGCTGTAAAACGGACTTCGAGCCCACACAATTTTAAACTCTTAGTGCCTCTCAGGTATTTAAAAACTCTCTTAACCTCTGTCCAGTCCTCGACAGTTGAGCCACATATCTTTCTGGATAATACAGATACGGCTAGAGCAACATCACGTCGATTGTTGTTCGATATATACAGTAATTAATCAATCAATAATTGAAACTTATTATTGTCTTCAAGTAAATTCGTTGAATTGTGCTTTAAATAATCAGGAGATAGGTGAAGTTTTTGCATCTTCAAGATTGAATTCTTTCAATACTCTGTTAATGTACTCTTCTTGAGACAGATAATATAAACCAGAATCGAAGCTAAATTGTATTCCCAAATAAAGTTTTAGATCACCAAACTCTGTTATTTCAAAATGTAATTTAAGGGTCTTTGCAACGTTTTGGATTTGGTCATTCGATTTTGAAAGAACAATGATGTCATCGACATAAATTGGTACAAATGTAGTTGAATCACCTTCACCCTTTGTATAAAGACAGAGTTCCACCTTTCCCCTTCTGAATCCCGAATTCACCAAAATTCTATTTATTCGAAGATTCAACATCGTGCCGATTGCTTCAGGCCATACAAACTGTGAATCAACTTACAGACCAAACCCACTTCACCCGGCATAACAAAACCTTCCGGTTGTTTCATATAAATTTCAGAATTCAACTCACCGTATAAAAATGCCGTCTTTACATCAATATGACAAACTCTCATCTTCCTATTGCTCGCTATTGTCAATAAAGTTCGGAATGATGCTTGCTTTACTACGGGTGCAAAAATTTCATTATAATTTTCCACGTACTTCTGTGAGAACCCTTTCGCAACCAGTCTTGCCCTGTACTTTTTCACACCATCAGCGGTTTGTTTTGTCTTAAAGACCAATTTGCAGCCGATTGCTTTACAACCTTCGGGTAGCTCTACCAAGTCCCAGGTTCGGTTATTTTCAAGTGCTTCCATTTCTTCTTTTACAGCGTTTAACCACTTTTTGTTGTCAGATCCTGATACAGCTTCATTATAAGCACAAAACACAATTATAAGTTACAGGGTCTTCATTGAAGCAGACTTTGTATCCGTATTTTTTAGGAGAGTGATAAACTCAGGCTTATATTTAGGTGAAACAATAAAAGTTTATCTTATTTAATAAATTTTATTTAATAGCTAATTTGTATACTTCTACTTTGATTTACAAAACGGGAATGAATTTTGGTATTTAAAATATTAATTAAGAACACAGCAAAAGGTTTACAGTTATTCTTTTGCTGTTGTTGTTGTCATTTAATATATAAAAATAACTTGTTTTAATGGAGTGCTATTTACGAATAAGATGTTGAAAGCTTTACTTAATTGAGTGATATCTAAAACTTTACTTAATTGAGTGATACCTAAAAGTAATTATTCCTTTATAAGTAAATACCGTACAAAAACAAATAAAAAATAATATCAGTTTTAAATTCAGGTTCCGATGAGATCTAAAAAAATAATACATTTTACTTTATATATATTTAAAAGCTGTAAATATATCAATACTTTTTCACATATATAGATCACATTTTTCTTTTTTTTTCCTTTAGCTCAATAGCTAATATTTCAGTCTTTAATTTCACAGACTCTATCTCCAACTTATGTTTTTCATTTGCTCTACGATTTTCACCTTCATAAAACCTGTGGCAATTTAAGTAATCTAACTTTTTCTTCTTCCATTGATGTTTTTTATCCTTATGAGAAATAAATAATTCGTTAGAAAATTTTCGTTTAACTGCAGAAGAATTAAATTTTACTCCGCTTGAAGATGGTTTGATAGCGGGTTTGTTTTTTAATTCAGGAAGTTCATGGCATTCCGACATCGTGCTCACTTCGAGTTCGTCAGGAAAATCATCTTCCAGGATAGAATTGTTGTTCACAGTATCCATATTGTCAAGAAATTCTTCTTCCATTTTTTCATTATAAATATTATTATTCGCTATTAAAAAATCACAATAAAATAACAAATAATTTTAACTAAGTTACACATTTTCTTACCGTCATTATCGAATGGATTGTACAATCCTATTGCACTGTTTCCAACCACAGATAATATTTTTTTTGAGACTGCAGATACTGATGCATTGGAAGGTGTACCGCCACCAGTACGGTATGTCAGACGCTTTTCAGTGACCAGCTCCATTTTAGACTTTCGCTTCATATTGTCGTACTTGTCCCTTAATGTTTTCCAGGGACGGTGTGTTCCACTCTGGCTCTTAAAGGATTCTTCCAACTTCATCCATGCTTCATTTTTTATTTTCCAATTGACTGCGTCCGATTTTTTGTTTTCCAATATATGTTTTTGACTTATAACCAAATCTACAAGCAGCAGTTCCTCTTCAGTGGTAAAATTTTTCCCACGTTGCTTTTTATCCGTCATCGTTTAAGATTTTATTTATTTTTCAAAATATTTGTTTTCTTAATTTTATTTTGTGTTATTTTTTTCACTATTGGAAAACAGCTGATTTATGTTGTCCTTGAAGACATGGTTCCCAACTTTCATAACAATTTTGAGAGGTATTGCCTGTTTAATGCTGATGTGTTGTGCTGGTTCGTTTTTTGTTGTTCCTTTTAATTTTGTTTTATTAAAAAAGAAAAGATGTTTTTGGTTTTGTTTCTATTTCAATTTGTCTTTTTATTATTTGGGTCCTTTTTCTTTTCACGTTCTAAGTTCACACATTTGTTTTACATTTAATTTCTCAATTTATAAAAAATTCACAACTGGTTGTTTTCTGTTTAATTCTACAATTTATATAAAAAATCACTGTTTGATGTTTTCTGATTCACTGTCGAAACAAGAGTGATCTCTATGCAAAAAATACTTTAATTTTAACTAGTAATGAAAAGAATGTGAAAAGAATAAAAAAGTGATGCGAATATGTACATAATAAGGAAAAGAACCGTTAATATATATAAAGGGTGTTCTGAAGAGTGATGTTAACGTTGAACATTCCGGCCCCCATGACTTGGTGAAATTTACCACAGGTTTTGAACGGGTTCTGAAAATAAATATCCCAAGGCACTTTTTTCAGCTACGACTTGACCGACTTCTGTGTTGATGGCTCCATCGCGACGAATAGCACTATAGATGTCACTGCCAATTTCAACTTCAACAGTAGTATTGGAACAAGGGTCAAGATCAGCCAATGAATTAGGTGAAAAATCCTCTGTCGGGTCGGTTAAAATGGGTCCAGAATAGGGCTTCTTTGGCAGTAGATCTGTTACCAGGGCTGTTATCTTGATAGACCATTTATTGATGTCATTGTGCGATCGTATCTCGAAGACAGCAAACTTATGCCCATACCTCATGATTGTTTTAATTTTGTATTTTTCTACGAATGATTTCGACACTCTGGACGTTGTTAAGGATCTATTGATGATAGCCCGTGTGCTGATCCAGGTAGTAAGATTACCAGTATAAACCTTAATGGAGGCGGTTGGAACAAAAACCAAATTCCACTTGAAGAAAGGCATTTCTGTGTCTACTCGTCGTGATGGCTGTGGATTGGCTCGTCTTGTTGACTGTGGGTCGGCTTGTCTTGATGGCTGTGGGTCGGCTCTTCTTGATGGCTGTGGTTCGTTCAACTGCATTGCATCATGAAGCAGTGTGTTGTGGCTTCTTTTACAGATATGACACCCTTTTTCATTTTTACACTCTTCTGTTTTATGGGATCGTGCAAGACAGTTCAGGCAATATTTTTTAACGATCATGAGGTCATATCTTTCTGATGGATTGAAGCTCAAGAACTTTCTGCAAGTACGTATGGGGTGGTCCTTGAGACAAACTCCACATGAATATTGCCAGTGTTCGGGTCTTTGTTGTTGTTGGGATGCCATACCTGTAATAATACTAATTTGCAAACAAAACCACAATTTTTGTAATTGGTCTGGTGATTACTCCATTTTTGGTTTTTATATCTACAACTCTACAGTTTTGGTTAGGTCCAAGATATGTTTTGATGATTCGACCCATTTGCCATTCATTGGGTGGCAAGTTGTTGTTCTTGATGACTACCAGATCGTTGATTTTAACGTTGTCCCTTTGAATCTTCCATTTATATCTGCGTTGAAGTTCAATCAAGTATTCGGACTTCCATCTTTGGCAAAATGAGTGGTAGATGACCCTTAGGCGTTTCCAGCGGTTGATGAGATTCAGATTTTCGTTGCTTACATCTGGTTCAGCTGGGGTCAATAATGCACTACCAATAAGGAAGTGTCCAGGGGTCAATGGATTAAGGTCATTTGGGTCATCGCTAGCAGGACTTAAGGGTCTAGAATTTAGACACGATTCTATACGAGCAAGAATTGTAGATAGCTCTTCAAATGTGAATTTCATGTTCGGTATCATCTTTTTTAGGTGTGTTTTGAATGATTTTACACCGGCTTCCCAAAGGCCGCCCATGTGTGGGGCTCCTGGGGGAATAAACTTCCAATTAAGATTTTGATGACTAAAATGATGGATCACTTGATTTTGAAGAGTTTTTATGAATTCTAGACGGTCTTTTCTTAGTAGTTCTGCTGCTCCGACGAAATTTCCTCCATTGTCTGAGTAAATGAGTGCGGGACATCCACGTCTTCCTATGAAGCGGGAAAATGCTGCTAAGAACGATTGGGTTGATAAATCGCTTGCTGCTTCAAGATGTACAGCTTTTGTGGCGAAGCATACAAATATACCCTTTTGTAATAAGACAAGCTCGGCCTGTAAAATTTTTGATGTCAAAAGGTCCTGCGTAGTCTAATCCAGTTGTAGCAAAGGGTCTTGATAATGTTGTACGTTCTGGTGGTAATGAAGCCATGATTTGATTTTGCGTCTGTTTTTTGTACAAAACACACGTTTTACAGTTGTAAATTACGCTTTTGACCAAGGGTTTCAATCTGAATATCCAATATTCTGTGCGTAGGACTCGAACCATTAGTTGGTTTTCTCCATGAAGGGTAATTTTGTGTGTAAAATCCGCTAGTAGCTGTGATAGCTTCGAGTTATGAGGTAGCAATATTGGGTAGCGTTCATTGTACGTTAATGCTGGTGATTGCGCTAGTCGCCCATTGGCTCTAATAATGCCATGGTGATCCATGAAAGGATTTAAGGTCAAAAGACTGCTGGTTGGGGATATTTTCTGCTTGAGTTTTAAATGTTTGTACTCATCTGGAAAATGATTTTGTTGCGTCCATATGATGAGTCGATGTTTGACGAAATCTATTTTTTCTCGGGTGATTTCTGCTGAAGATACGCGAAGATGGGTTCGGTTGTTTCCAGTATTTCTCCATAATCGTATGACATAAGCGAGTACTCGATAAGCTCGTGATAGGTCTGAAAATCGATTTAATGGGTCTTCGCGTGTTGTAGTTGTAAATGCTTTTACAGTTTTTGCTTCTAGATTTGTGTCACCTGTTTGTGTTGGTATCGGCCATTGATTTTTAGGCAATTTTAACCAGGAGGGTCCAAACCACCATAAGTTGTGGTTTTCCAGTTCTTGTGGAGTACATCCTCGGCTGGCTACATCTGCTGGGTTATCCTTTGTGTCGATATGTTGCCAATTTTGATTTCCAACCTTATCCAGGATTTCAGAAACACGATTTCCAACGAAAGTGTTCCATGAGCAAGGGGGTTTCTTTAACCAGGACAGCACGATTGTTGAGTCGGTCCAATAATATGCCTTGATATTTTGAATTTGAAGATTTGGTATAAGTCCACATGCAAGATTTGCCAATAATACGGATCCACATAGTTCTAAGCGGGGCAAAGATATTTGCTTAATGGGAGCTACACGGGTCTTTGAAGCCAGAAGAAATGTGAATACTGATTTTTCTGCTTGTATTCGAACATAAAGAGTCGCAGAATAGGCTTTTTCTGAAGCGTCACTGAAACCGTGAATTTCCACATTACAATTCGGGCTAAATTGGATCCAACGGGGAATTTTCAATATGTTTATTGCCGGGCAGTTTTTTATGAATTTTTGCCACTGTAGACAAGTCAAGGGTTTTAATATGTCATCCCAGTCGACTTTATCCAACCAAATCTGTTGCATAATTAGTTTTGCTTCAACTATTATTGGAGCTATCCATCCACAAGGGTCAAAGAATTTGGCAATTGTCGATAAAACTTCCCTTTTCGTGTAGTTTTCTTTTAATTTGACATCTGGTGCTGTAAATGTAAATGCGTCTGAAGAAATGTTCCATTTGATCCCAAGAGTTTTTGTTCCAGTGCTTTCTGACAAATTTAACCAATCGAGAGGTAGTAGTGTCTCATTTGGTAAGTCTTGTATGACTCGTGGGTCATTTGATGTCCATTTCATCAGGTCAAATCCAGCAGATTTTAGAACTGTTGTAAGTTCTTTTCTTGATTTGATGGCGTCATTTAATGTGTGACCACCTGCTAAAACATCATCCACATACATGTTTTGTTGTAGAGTTTTTGATGCGAGAGGGTGAGTTGATGTTACATCTTCAGCTAGTTGAAGAAGGATTCTAATGGCCAGAAACGGGGCGCAATTGACTCCAAAAGTCACTGTCAGGAGTTCGTAATCCTCAATAGGGTCCTTTTCTGATTGCCGAAATAATATCCTTTGATATTTGGTTTGATTCGGATCAATGAGTATCTGTCGATACATTTTTGTGATATCTGCATTGTACACAAAACGGAAGAATCTCCACTTCAATATCAGAAGTACCAAGTCCTGTTGAAGTATTGGTCCTGGATACAATATGTCATTCAAACTCTTCTTGTTTGAAGACGGGCTCGAAGCGTTGAAAACTACTCTAAGTTTCGTTGTCAGCCTTTCGGGTTTTATTACTGCATGATGTGGCAGGTAATAATTTGGGTTTGTGTTGATTTCCAGGGGAGAAATTTTCCTCATATGTCCTAACTCGAGGTACTCAACAATTACTTGGTCGTATTGTTTTTTGAGTTCGGGTTTCTGGCTAAGTATGCGTTCCATCCTCAAGAACTGTGCCATTGCTATGTTTCTCGAAGTTCCTATTTCTTCGCTATTTTTAAAGGGTAGGGTAACGATATACCTTCCTGTGTCGTTTCTTCGTGTTGTCGACATGAAATTGTTCTCGCAAAATGTGTCCTCATCTGACCTCAAAACCCGTTTTGGGGTTTCCTCCACCTCCCAAAAGCGTGTGAGGATTCGGTCAAGGGACGTAGTGTTGAGTAATGACACTGTTGTACTAGGTTGTGTCGTTGTTGAAATTGGTCCCCCCACAATCCAGCCAAATACTGTTTTTTGTGCCAAAAGGGATCCAATAGACCGCATCGGTGTGTCCATGCAATATATTGAGTGGCCCAAGTCGAGGCCTATAAGCAAGTCGATGGGTCTGCTTTGATTGAATTGAGGATCTGCAAGTTCTAATTTAGCAGTCTCATTGAAATGTTGCAAATCTAAAGTCTGTGGTGGTAAATTAGATGGAAGAGTCTTCAGGACTGGCGCCCAGACTTCTAATTTAAATTGTGAATCCACCTTGGAGCAAAGATTGAATAAGCATGCTTTGGTTGAAGTCTCTGAAACTGTTTGACTCAAGCCTGTAACATGAACTAAATTTCGTTTGGTGGGCAAATTTAGTCGATTTTTCAACTTTTCTGACATAAAAGTTGATTGTGAGCCAGGGTCGATGATTGCTCTTGCCTGGTACTTTTCGCCTCTAGTTTCGATCAGTACAATTGCAGTAAATAACAAGGTCTCTTTCTCATTGGGAGATTGATCGAGATGTTTACTCTCTTGTAGTGTCAAGGAAGTGATATTTGGTATCGAAAAGTTTGATGCTGATGTGGACTGTATATTGGTGTTTTGTGCTGCGATGCTCCTACTAGATTGGGTCGCGTCACAATTCGGAACTAAAGTATGGGATTCTGATCCCTTATGTAACAAAGTGTTATGTCTTTGTCTACATAATCTACAACTGAATTTACTTTTACAGTCCTTAACACTGTGGTCAATAGAGAGGCAATTGTAACATGAATTTGTGACCTTTACAATGTGAATTCTGTCGTTAACGTTCTTCTCTAAGAACTTGGGGCAAGACCACAATTGGTGAGACTCCTTACAATGTTGGCATTTGTAATTTGAGTCATTTTTCTGTGCCCTATTTGTGTTTAAAGGTTTTATATTTTTCGACCCAGTTTCATTTTGGGTTGTGTTTATATGAAAAGTGTGAACTCGTTTTGACTTAAACTTTAAATTATCCCTTCTGGATTGTTCTAATTTTGAGTTCGATTGTGTGATGGCCGCTAGATTCTAGAGTCTTAGAATTGTGCGTCAAGAAATTATTGAATTCTTCCCAAGTCGGAACTTTTGTAATTTCCTTAAGTGAATTTTCAAATTCTTTTAAAAGAGTCCGAGGGAGCTTTGTTGAGCAAATGTATACCAGGAATGGGTCCCATGTGGCGGTTTCTATACCTAAAGCATTTAACGCTTGAATGCATCCATTAACTGTTCGCTGAAGTTTTTGAATCGATGAGCCTGAGTCTTCAGCTACGTTCGGAAGGTCAAATAAAATTTTTAATTGTTCATTTACTTGGATCCGATTATTTTCGTATTGGGCTACAAGGTTTTTCCAGGCTATGTCGAAGCCTTGATTTGTCAATGGGGCATTTGAAACTATTTTCCTAGCATCTCCTCCAGTCTTTTGTATCAGATGAAATAGTTTTTCAATTTTACTAAGTCTAGAATTATTTATGTATAATGCTGTAAATAGATCGCGGAAAGTAGGCCATGTCACAAAATCTCCATAAAATGTGTCCGTGTCGCAAGGTGGTAACCGTACAAATGAGATGTCATGATTTTCCCTTGGTTGACTTTCAACATCAGAAATCCGTTCTTCCTTCTTTGGATTCGATAGGGCTTGAATTTCCGCATTAATTGACCCTAAACACGTTTTGTAGGCAGAAAGAACTTTTTTGTAACGATCACGAAGCTTATTTTTATCAATAGGTTTTTCTTTTGAATCCTCTTTTGTGTCCCTACACTCTTCATATGTCCTTTTGACCTGTGTCCATATAGAATCGAGTTCGACCCGAAGTACCTCAAGAGAGTGAATGTTGTTTTCGGCCGCACTTTGTGTGTATTCTGTTTCAAAGTCCAAAAGGTCATTTGTACAATTTACAAACTTATTGAACGCCATTATTTACCGATGAATTAAATTTTAAAACGATCAAATTAAGAATCAAATTTAAAACAAAAAAGTCCCTGCTAGCGATTTCACAGCAAGAATTACCAAAAATAATAATTAATTTCCCGATTGGTTATTAATTTGGGTATATTTTGTTTCCCCAATAAATTACTAAAAGAAGTATGGGTGGTAACCCTTTTCGTTTTTCTATTTCGTTTTCTTCTTTTATTCAACCGCGACAAAAAATTTTATAAGAGCGTATACTTGTAATAAAGAGTTTGTGTTTCTCTTTATTGTCTTATTTTTATTATTTTTAGTACTTACTTATCGTTGTTGTGTCTTTGTTAAAGCCGTTGCTCTCTAATTTGGGTCTCTTCTTGCTTGTGTCTTTTGCTGTTATTTTTGTTCTTTTTTGTTTTTCCACTTTGCCTGTGGATTCTATTTTTTCTCAAAAAATTTAACTGTTTTTAACCGTTGCTTATTTTTGTGTCTTAATATTTTTTCAATTTTTTAGCAAGTTTTTGTTTTTGTAAATTTCACTGCATCCGGCTCGAAGGACCAAAAAATGTTTAATGTTGATGTGTTGTGCTGGTTCGTTTTTTGTTGTTCCTTTTAATTTTGTTTTATTAAAAATGAAAAGATGTTTTTGGTTTTGTTTCCATTTCAATTTGTCTTTTTATTATTTGGGTCCTTTTTCTTTTCACGTTCTAAGTTCACACATTTGTTTTACATTTAATTTCTCAATTTATAAAAAATTCACAACTGGTTGTTTTCTGTTTAATTCTACAATTTATATAAAAAATCACTGTTTGATGTTTTCTGATTCACTGTCGAAACAAGAGTGATCTCTATGCAAAAAATACTTTAATTTTAACTAGTAATGAAAAGAATGTGAAAAGAATAAAAAAGTGATGAGAATATGTACATAATAAGGAAAAGAACCGTTAATATATATAAAGGGTGTTCTGAAGAGTGATGTTAACGTTGAACATTGCCAAATGAAAATAATGTTTTTGTTGGTATATTGAGAAAACCAAAATTGTTAACGGACAGTTTATCGGTCTAATAAATTTATGTCAACATTTAGTAACTGGCAGTTTGTCGACACATTGAGAAAACGGGCCTTAGCCTTGGGTTCATTAGGTGAATTGCATATATTCTTGTTGTTGACTTCAGTGGACATAGTTATTTCTGGATCCGGATTTGTAGGTAGTAATGCAAGACGATGTATAGGACGTTTGAACATTCCTGAGGCAGTTTTTATTTCTGCAACTCTTGCTGCACCGACATCACCAGTATAAACCTTAATAATTCTAAATTAAAATAAATTCCAATGGCGGTTTCATAACGGGTGTACTGTCTTCCTTGATAATAACCATGTCCCAAATTTTGAGGTTGCTAAACTGTTTTTGCCATTTACCTCGTTGTTGTAGTTCGTTTAAGTATTCCGTGCACTGTCTGTTCCAAAAAGCCTGCTTAAGGTGGGATATCAATATCCAATGGGATAGAGTTGCCATATTTTGCACTTTTGCGTTGCTGTCTACTTGAGATGTGAGAGCTTCACCAATAAGGAAATGATCCGGTGTTAATGCTTCAACATCATTTGGGTCATCTTTCATGGGCGTTATAGGGCGAGAGTTTAGTATAGCCTCAATTTCCACCATGATTGTCTTTAATTCTTCTTGAGTTAAAGATGCATTTGCGACGCTCCGGACCAAAAGATGTTTTGCCGATTTTACGGCTTCCTCCCATAAGCCTCCAAAATGTGGTGCTCTAGGTGGAATAAAATTGAACTGTATTCCCCTTGAGCTAGAAGCGGAAATAATTGACTCTTGCGCCTTACAGGAATAAATGCTATCAGATAGCTCTGTTAGCTGATTTTTTGCTCCAACAAAATTGGTGGCGTTATCACAATAAATATTTTGGCATCGTCCCCGACGGCCAATAAATCGTTTTAGGGCACCAATAAAAGCATCTATTGATAAATCCGATACCAATTCAAGATGAATTGCCTTTGTAGAAAAACAGCAGAATACAGCTATATATGCTTTCGTAGGTCATTTGCCTCTAATCCTGTAATGAATCCAAAAGGGTCCACAATAATCTACACCAGTGTTGATAAACTGCCGCGCTGGTGTAACTCTAGTATGAGGTAGATTGCCCATAATTTGTTGGCATAATTGTGGTCGTGCCTTGATACATCTTATGCATTTTTGGACTACGGACCGCGCCATTTTTTTCCCTTTTATTGGCCAAAATCTTTGTCTGATTATATTCAAGAGTGCTTGGGGTCCACAATGGTTATTTTCTTCATAAATCATCGTAAATAAAAGTTTTGTAAGGGGATTAATGCCTTACATTTTGGACGATCTTCGTTTTTCATTCGGGTGTTTCTCATGAATCTAAGAATGTACCCTACGATCCTTTGAAGGGTTCTGAAAGAGTTCTTGTGTGGTATATTATAAATGTAGTCATCGTTGGAGGTAGTGGCTGCTGAAGTTACAGTTGTTTTTTTCTCGATGTTATTAGAGATGAGTCGTTGTGAAAATGTAGGTGGCAATATTTCTTCTCTTCCATGCAGAAACAATGGGTCATAGAACCATAAAGCGCATTTAGAAAGTTTTGTTGCCGGTGGCCCTCTGGAAAGTAAATAAGCCGGAGTTTCCTTGGATCTGACATGGCGCCATTGTTCGGGCAATGTCAATGACTGGATTTTTGAGACTCGATTAGTTACAAAAGTATGATAGAGCGAGGATTGGGTGTTTATCCAAGACAGTACTATTTCGGAGTCTGTCCATAAATATACAGCTTGATTTTTAATCTGAAGATCAGTTTTGACTCAATGCACAAGTTGGGCAGCCGTAACGGCAGCACATAATTCTAAACGAGGCAGTGTCTGTTGTTTAAGGGGTGCAACGCGTGTCTTGAAGCAGAGTAATTGTACAATCATTCTTCTATCCTTAAGAGTTACGCGGATGTAAGCAACTGTTCCATAGGCCTTTCCAGAAGCATCTGCGAATATATGCAGTTGTGTTTGAGCTGGGATTTCTCCCTTGAAAATGTGTCTTGATATTTTGAGATTGTCCAGGCTGTCTAACTCATTCCTGAATCAAGTCCAAGGTTCATGAAGGTCCTCAGGCAATGGTTCATCCCAGTCAAGTTTGAATTGCCATAGTTGTTGGATGAACATTTTTGCCCTGACCACTACAGGTGCTAGTAGGCCAAGCGGATCGAACAATCTTGCCAAATCTGAGGTTACATAACGCTTTGAGACAGTAGTTGGAGGATTAATTTTTACCTTGACGCAAAACTGGTTTGTCTTGGGTACCCATAATAATCCTAACGTTTTTATTGTATTGGTGCTGTTACTGTTGAAATCTAAATCCACCACTTGATCAGCAAGTGGAATATTCTTTAGTAATGAAGGGTGATTTGCGCACCATTTTTTCAGATTAAAGCCATGTCTTTTTAAATTTTTTTTTCATATATTATTTATTGAATCTTTCCTTTCAGAATTTACAATAAGTATTCAAATCTTAACCTAAAATAATACAATAATAAAAGTTGTTATTGCCACTGCAACGTACAACTAAAAGTGCACATCAAAAGTAAATTTATCTGATCAGATCCTTTGTTTGAACCCTTTTGAGACGTCTGTGACCCTCGAATACAAGTAAGTCTCTTACAAGACGGTTGGGATGTTCTGTAGATGTAATTGACACTTGTTATTTTTATTTCCTCTCGAACTAAGGGCACCTTCAGATCTTGGTGGATGTTACTGTTTCTCATATACCAAGGAGTACCTGTTATTATTCTAAGAAGTCTAGATTGCCGTCTTTGAAGCTTCTCCACATTGGATGGTGAGGCTGCTCCCACAGTTGGATGCCATAAAGCCAAATAGGTTTCAATACTGACTTATACAAAAGCAGTTTTAGTTCTAAATCAAGGGTTGACTTAGGTCCAATAAGCCAGTAAAGCTGTGCTGTTCTGAGTTTGATCTGGGTAATTTTGGCAGCTATATGGTGAGCCCAGATAAAGTGACGGTCGAGATGGATGCCTAGATATTTTACACTACTATATTCTGGTACTGTCACACCATTAATCTTGATGGGCGGACAATTTCCCCTTCTCAGTGTAAACGTGATGTGCATGCATTTAGAAACATTGACTTTTATCTTCCATTTCAGCATCCAATTTTCCAAATCACTAACATGAGATTGAAGTCTTTGTGACGCAACTGTAGAATCTCTATGAATACTTAAAAACGCCGTATCATCCGCAAAAGTAGACGTGTGAGCCACTAAACTTGTAGGCATATCTGCAGTGAACAATAAGTAAAGGAATGGCCCTAGAATACTTCCTTGTGGTACGCCAGCAGATATCTTTATGCGGGAAGAGGTGACATCTTTTGATTTTATTTGGAAATATCTATCCCATAAGTAACTTTTTAGCAATTTATGCACATTCTTTGGTAAAAACTGCGTGATCTTAAAAAGAAGTCCTTCGTGCCAGACCTTATCGAAGGCTTGAGATATATCAATAAATAGCGCAGAGCAGTACTGCTTGTTTTCAAAAGCACGTCTAATTAAATTGGTAATTCTGTGCACTTGCTGAATCATGCTATGTTTTCGCCTAAAACCAAACTGATGCTCGGGGACTATGGCATTGGCATCAATATGTGGTATTAAACTATTAAGCATCATTTTTTCGAACATCTTAGAAAGTATTGGGAGTAAACTTATTGGACGATATGATGATACTTGCGTTATGTCCTTGCCTGGTTTAGGTATCATCACTAAATCAGATAATTTCCAAGATGCAGGAAAGTAGCCTATTCGCAACATAGAGTTAAAGATAAACAATATAAAACGCACGGCCGATGTAGGCAAATTTTTAATCATTGTCGCAGTTATTTTGTCACAACCAGGTGATTTGTTCGGCTTTAGGCTCTGGATGACGGCAATCACTGCAGACAGCCGGAACTTGATCGTCGATTGTAACTGAATTGTTTGGTATAAAAACATTATCTAAGTAGTTGGCAAAAGCGTCCACTTTCTGTTCTGCGCTTTTTGCCCAATCACCGTGCTGTAGTTGTAAAGGGGATTCATGCAAAGTAGGTCTCCTCATTTTCCTTACTGCCTTCCATAAACTGTACTCCGAGTCTTTCGTTGCGTCCAAATTTTGCAAGTATTTTTGCAGGTTCGACTCTTTGTCCTTCTGCAAAGCGTCACGCAGAAGTCTTTGGCACTGATTAAGTTGAAACTTTAGACCTGGAGAACGATATTCTTGCCATTGGCGTCTTAAATTCCTTTTTTGGCGTAACAGTGCTTCTATGTTATTAGAGCAGGGAAATTTTCGTTTTCTTACCAAAGGGGTAGAGGATGTAGATACCCTAGCAGCTTCACTTAAGATGTTAGTAAACTGGCGGACTCCGGATTCAATTTCCTGTTCGCACTTCAAAGAGATATTTGATGGCAGGCGCGAGCTTACGAACATTTTGTATTTCCGCCAATTTGTCCTCGTCTGAAGATAATTTTGCTCCAGTAGGTTTGTATCAGACACAAATGTTAGGATGGTTGGTGAGTGATCAGAAGACAGATCCAATGACGGGTGCATACGAAGATTTTCACGTCTAATATTTCTTACTACGGCAAAATCTATGACATCCGGAATTTTTTTAGATCAGTTGGCCAATAAGTAGGATGACCAGCAGACGAGGCAACCATTCTGTTCGAAGATACTGCGTCCAATAGCTGTCTTCCTCTCGGAGTAATGACACGTGATCCCCAGAATGTGTGTTTTGCATTATAATCACCTGCTGCAATAAATTTCGGACCCAGAGTGTTGAAGTAATCGAGGAAATGTTGTGTCTTGGAGGACAATAAAGTGCTGATATTGTAACACCAACGTAGGGTAAATTAATTGATGTTGCTTGAATGTAATCTTGGCAATGGAAAGTGCCTAATGTCCTTGTGAACAAGAATAGCTGCCCCTCCGCATGCACTACCACTAGGGTGTTTTGCGTCATATGTGTAGTAGTCATTAATTCTAAAGCAGTTTTTGTCCGAGAAGTGTGTTTCCGATATTAGCATGACATCAATTTGGTAAGTATATAAGAAGTTTTGTACTTCATTTTTATGATGGCTTAAGCCGTTCGCGTTCCAAAAGCACATTTTTAGGGTGTTCATGTCTTATTTACTAAAATCTGCATAAGCATATTTTGGTTTTGTAGCAGCTGTTGCAACATGTTCTGCATGTTAGTCATAAAATTACTCATTGTTTGGATTAGAATATCAATTGAATTTTGGGAATTCGAATATGCAGTTGGAATCCCTTCTTTTAGAGCGGCATCATATGAAAAAGCATCTGGAAATTTACTTGTGGTTTGGACAGCATTTTTGGAGTTTGCCTGTTGTGGAATGGTTGGCTGAGGTAAACTTGGGAAGTTTGATTCACGGTACTGATTATATATATATTTGACCACCGCTTTATTTTTGAGTTCCAAGTATACTTTGCATCCTCGATAATTAGCCGTGTGGTTTTCACCGCAGTTACTGCATTTTTTACAGCTAACTTCAGTTTTCGGGTGGGGACAGTCACTGCTTTCGTGTACGTCTCCGCACCTGACGCATACTGCCGGTAATTTGCAGAAAGATTTTGTGTGCCCAAATTCTTGGCAATTTTGACACTGAGGGGGGCCTTTACGTTTAATGGGTTCCTCTACATATATTCGACGGTTTAGAAGATACCGTAATCCATATATAGGATGATTATCACCTTTTTTTCTTATATTGTTCGAGTTAAATTCTATTTCGACTCTAAAAAGCGGTTGTGGAATTTTATTTTTATTTAAAATATTATTATATGAATTGGTTTGATATTTATATGAATTGAATTGACTTCATACCCTTCAGATTGAAGGGCATTCTTAATATCGCTAATAGGTACAGTACTGTCAATGCCTTTAATGATTACGTTTAAACCTTTTGCACTTTTGAGTTGATAAGTATAGTAGTTTTTCTTTTCAGTATCGAACTTGTTCACAATTGCTCTAAAACTCTTTTCATCTTTGGCTTGGATTTTGGTTTCCTGAATATTACCCTTTCGTAGAGAAACAACGTAGAAATAGTCTTTGCCAACAAGCTGTGTCAACTTGGTTACCAAGGCATTGGTAGTGGGCTCTCGTAGGTACAGTGGTGGGGGTTTGAAGTTCTTTTTTGCAGGTGTATTGTCTTCCATCTCTTTTTCTGCAAGAATTGCAAAACGTTTTGCCTTGTCAGTGGTATTTTTTGCCTGTTTTGGATGTGGTTCCAACGTGGAGGCTGCTCTAGGGCTGGACTTACGTTTCGTTATTGTGATATAACGGTCCATACCTGTGAGGACTTTTTCACTGCTCTCAATCTTCGCTGCACTTTTTTTAATTGTTGTAGTTTCCTTAGTTACGTCCGGTGATTGCAAAATATCTTCAATGTTCTTATGATTACCCAAAAGAGGGGTATGGGGTAGATTCGTATTTGGCCCAACACACTTATTTAAATTTTGACCACTCGCACTATTGCTGATTTTTTTCACTTGTTGGGTCGCTAACGTAGCGTACCCGATTTGCAGGCTTCGCTGTGAAATAACGCGAGTCATCAATTTTTTATATATATTAACTGTTTCACATCCTTTTGCAGTAATGATCACGTAAGTATTTCTATCATTAAAACTCAGTCTGTGTTCATTAGCACTTGCACTTGGCTCACTCATTAATTAGGTTAACGGCCTTTATATTTTTTACTTATTTGATTGTTGTCTGTCTTTTTGTAGTTTTCTTTTCTTTTTTAAACTTTATTAAGTTTAAGTTGTTTTGTTTTTTATTATTTTTTTATTTTAGTTGTAATAAAACACCTATTCCAAATATTTTTTATAATTTGCCGACTGCACGTCCGTACACTTTAAGTGCCGCGAGCTAATGTATGTCTTTTTAAAATGATGATAAGTTCCTTCTGTATTTCCAATGCGATATTAAGGTTGTCGGCACCACCAAGACCATCATCTGCAATTTTTTGTAAACATTTAGTAGCAAGATAAGGTGCTGCTCGTGTGCCGGATCTTCTCTCCAAAAGATTTGCTGAAATTTTTGGACATCTGGATGAATTAAAATCTGTCTATACATCTTTTCTATGTCGGTAGTAAAGACAAATTTTGGTAATTGGAAACGTAGTAGAATTGAAAATAATTCACTTTGAAGAGTTGGTCCAGTATACATAAGATCATTCAATGAATGACCCGATGATGTTTTTGCTGATGCATCGAAAACTACTCTGAGCTTTGTTGTGGTACTATCTGGTTTCAAGACACAGTGGTGAGGAATAAGATATTTGGGATCGGATATAGTATTAATATTAATCTTCTTCATATGTCCCAACTGTTCGTAATCTTGCATAAATTTTATGTACTGAGTTCGCATGTCTTCCTTATATAAAAGTCGACGTTCCAAAGCCAAGAATCTGTTGTAAGCCATTGGTTGGGACTCTCCTAACGCTGTTGGGTTTTCTCGAAACAGGAGACTGTCTATAAAGCGACCACCTTCATTGGTGAGTGTATGTTGAGTGAAATGAAATTCGCATTGCTTTTCTGATGGTGACAGACCTTTTTCGCTGACTTCAATCTCGTCTAGTTTCCAAAGATTCTCTATAGCTTCTTCTAATGAGGTGTCATCAAATACTCCACATGTAAGTGAAGATGATGGTTTTGGGGATGGATTCCTTCCAATTGCGCCGCCCACTGTCCAACCTAATACCGTATTTTGCAAGGTTAGTAGTTTGTCGGCCAGATGTATTGTTCCATGTTGAACTAATTTGTAATAGAATTCTGCTCCAAGCAGCAAATTTACCTTTTCCTGCTGATAAAAATGAGGATCAACCAGCTGTATATTTTTTGGAATATCCCACGTTGAAGGGTCGATGTACTGGCTGGGTTGAGCAGAAATTGTGCTTGGCAGGACATAAGCGTATACATTCGCAGAGAAATTATGATCTATGGATTTCATATTGATATCAACACGATATTGAGATTTTCTTTGTATTTCACCAATGCCATCAAGATGAAGTGATGTCGCCAATGGTGAGATGGATAATTTTTGACAAAGACGTTTTGATACAATGTTAACTTGGGATCCGGAATCTAACACTGCTCTAAATTCATCGGAGGCACCATTTGAGACTGTTATTATAACTTTTGCTGTTGCTGGCAGAACGTAACCTTTGCTCCCTACAGCGTCGTTAGTTTTTGTCGATGTAGCTGCTACGACCCTTGAATGATTTAGAGTTTAGAAGCCTGGGCGGTCCGCAGAGGTGGTGTTCGGGGATATAGTTGCGTTGGCTATAGGTTGCTTTTGTTGAGTGCCTAATGGCCCTTTGCCTTTTTGAGATTTGTTCCCTTTTTGTAAGTGGAGCAACGTATTGTGTTTTTTGGGACACTTTCGGCAACTACCATGATTGCATGATTTTGAATCATGGTCATTTCCGACGCAGTTGACACATAAGTTGTATTGTTGGACCCAACGCAGTCGCTCTATTTCTAATAATTGAAGGAATTTTCTACAGTGATATAATTTATGGTCACTGTGGTGGCATAATGCGCATTTGCCATTATTGTTGGATGTTATTAGTGCTGACACTGCTTTGTGTGCTGCTTTTTCTTTTGTGATTGCCTCCATTGATTGGAATTGACGCTCCAGAAATGATAAAAAATCGGTTATGCCTCTTGGGTTAGGTAATGACTGCATGTATCGGATATGTGTGTTCCTGTCAAGTTTTTTAATCATTAGTTGTATGACTAACGCGTCCCATGAGGAAGTTGCAATTCCCAAATCGTGTAATGTCAATAGACACTCTTTTGTGGTGTCATGGAATTCTTTGATCGTATTCGATTAAATCGTTAGTGCAATTGGAAAATTTTTTAAGAGCCATCTTGAAATATTTATTTAAGGAGAGATGATAAAAGTTGGGAATAAAATTGGGTCAAAAAATGCCTGCCAGCGATTTAACAGCCAGGAATAAAGAAAACAAAATATTATTAATTAATTCCTAATTTCAAATTAATTTTCCCCGAAATTAAATTTTTATTGAGACCGTTGGTAACCCCTTTCTATCCTTTCGTTGTCTTCTCTAAGCCGTTTTCAAGTTTGTTATTGTGTATAAATATTCAATATTTTGTTACAAATATTTTGTTACTTACTGTTGTTGTTGGCTTTTATTATTTGCTGTTGTTGTTGTGTACAGTAGCCTTGATGAATTTTGTTAACTGCTGGGTCTGTGTCAAATGTTGTTGATTTTTTTAACGGCACTGATCTTTTTTTTTTTTTGTTGCTTGCAAAATGTTTGTCCCGTTAGTAAATTTTTGAGATTTGGAAATTTTATTTCTTTTCTATTTACTAAAAAAATTGTTTTTGTACTAATTCGGTTCGAAGTGACCAAATGTTTAAGGGTCTGCCTTAAATATTAATAAAACACGTTTCCTTTGATTTTTGTTAAGTTCAAAATATATGTATTTTATTTCGGTTTCAATTCACTGATGCTTTTTCCTTTTATTAATAAAATATAATATTTCCATTATTTAATAAAATATGTTTAATGTATTTCCTTTTTTGTCCTTTAATTTTTGTTCAACTTTTTTATTTAACTTATAATTTTAATTTTAATTTAACAAATTTTAATTTTGATAATTTTTTTTTCGCCGCTGTTTTTTCTGCTTATAAGGCACACATCAAGAAGAAAAAAAAAAGAAAATGATCAAAGAAAAAAAATGTACATGAACTGTTATATAAGAAAGAAAATAAATGCGCGCAATTTACAAACAATATTGCCACTTTAGCGTGTTTCTAACCACTTACATTTAACAATATTTTCATTTCCAATTCTTATTATAGTTTTTTGTCTTTTTAAGGGTTTAATTACAATATTTTCACAAATTTGTTTATTAATAGTAGGCAAATTTACTATGTAAATAATTGTTGTATTGCTTGAGGTTATTCCAATATCTGAAGATTCTAAAGCCTCATCGATATTGGAATATGGGAATTGTTCATAGTCTAATTGCTTTTTTATTTCGTCAATTTCTGGCTCGGACAACATAAAGGCATTTATGACTCCTGTTTTGGCCCATTGTAGAGCATATTGAATGTTCAATATTTCTTCTTTTATTAATTTTAATCTCTAAATAAAATTTTGTTCAAATTCTTTTCTAAACTCGTCTTCAGTCTGTATATTCTTTAAGATTGCGTTTGTTACATTAGTCATTAGGTTTAGTCTTGTGATGGTATCCCTATTTATTATCCGTTGTCTGTTCGTGTTATCTAACATGTTATTTATTTTATTGGCATTCTAGTCTGAGCTTCCAATAATTTATTCACAGGTTTCCATGATTAACTTTATTGTTTATTTAACTTCAAATGATTTTTCGTTTGTAACGGAATGTATGGTGAGATTATACTGTTGAGCTGCTCTATGAAAAATCTCAACAGTGTCTAGAAGATGATATTCTTGTTTTAAACATCTTGCTATTTCGCTCAGGGTTGAGAGTGCTCTTTCTACCTGACCGTTAGTCAGGGTAGGGTCAGCAAAATATAATTGAATTCTTAATCATTGCGTTAAGGATTGGAATGTAGGTGTTTTAAAGCCTGGTTCATTGTCTAACGTTATTTTTCTTGCTGCAGGAAAAGTCTGCAATATATCCAATACTTTTTCGTCTAAAATTTGTTTTGTTTTCTATTTGTTTTATTACGAGAAATTTTGAATAAGCGTCAATACATGTAAGGAATTTCAAATTTTGGGCATAAAAATGTCAATGTGAAGGATCTCTCCCTCCTTGCTAGGAATTGGAGCCTCTCCAATTGGAGTCTTAGTTGGTTTCCTATCATATTTCACTTTATTGCAAATATCACAATGCCTAATAAATTCCTTAAAATTAACACCATACAAATAATTTCTCAAGATCTTTAACGACCAAACTATAGCGAATAACTGCTTTTCATTTTGTTCAATGGAAGTTAGTGTTTTTGAGATAAAAATTATAGGTTTACCCTCTTGGGTTAAGACGGCTCCAACTGCTGCGTTAGACGCGCCAGTGTAAAATTTTTTATTAAAGTCAGGTTGCGCTATCGCAACTTGGCTAGTTAAAAAATTTTTTAATTTATTGAAAGCTGTTTATGCCTCTAAATAGAATTCTATTGCTGTCTTTTTGGACATACAGTGGTGGCCACGAATTTAAGACACGACATATGACTGATTTAGTTGTGATAATATTTACAATCCTGTAATATCAAAATTGATATTCTTTATTCTTCTATGTACCCTGTAATACTAAGAAAAAGTACCATTATTTTAATTTGTTTCTTTTTACATTTTGTTGCTTTTTGATCATATTATTGTAAAAACGTTTATTTGAAATTGGCCACGAATTTAAGACATTTCAGAAATATCTGGTTTTTAAGTGATTTTTTGGTGTTTTTTGAAGCTAAACGTTGAGCAACGAATGTTTTATTTTATTTTATGTTGGAATACATAGAAATATTTAATTATAAATGGTCAGAGGTACTTGGAATACCGGTGCCGAGCGAAAACTGATCCAACAATTAAAATTTGATGGAAAAATAAAAATGGAGATATCCAAGCTGCTTAAATGTTCTAGATGAAAAATTTACAACGCGCTGGAACACATCAAGCAACATGATACCATCAACAATGTCAAACAGCAACCTAGAGCCCGAAAAACCACACCCTAAAGTAGCTGCTAATAATCCTTTCACGAGTTCACGTAAAATAAAGAATAAAATTGTATTGCATTTTGGTATCGATATGTCGTCTAGGGCAATAAGAAGATGTCTAAATGAGAAAAACTTGCGTGGGTGTATTGCACAACGTAAACCACTTGTGTCAAAAAAAATATCAAATCCCGACTAGCATTTTGTCTTGATCTATATAATATGTAAATAAAAATTCTTAACTAAATATAGGTAGCAAAATATTATTAGTTTTTCTTCCTAATATTACTAAAATCTTAAGAAAAATAACATGGATCTAAAATATTTTTGATAAGATGTAAAAATTATCACAAATATATTTATAAGTAAAATGTCGTGTCTTAAATTCGTGGCCACCACTGTATATTGTGAAATTCTTCCATTCTCTCCTGTAAGATATTTTGTTAATGGTTTTGAAATTTTAGTATAATCTTTTATAAATTTTCTGTACCCAGTTATACCAAGAAATTCTCTCAACTGTCTACGAGTTTTAGGTTCAGGATAGTTTACTATAGTCTATATTTTACCTGGATCGGTTTTAATTATTCCATGGGCAACAACATAACCCAAAAACTCTACTTCTTTCTTAAAGAATTTCGATTTTTCCAAGGAGATTTTCATATTAGAATCCTTAAGTCTTAGGACTACCATATTTCTTATGTTCTTCTAAATTTTCAGAGTAAACTACTATATCATCTATATAGACATGGCAAAATTTCCCTATATAGTCCCTTAAAATATGATCCATGGCGCTTTGAAAAATGCTTGGTGCATTTTTTAGTCCAAAAGGTAGTCTAACAAATTCATATTTTCCATTATTTATGGAAAATGCAGTGCATTACAATCCGGTATTAGATATTTATATGTTATAGTGTTTTCAATTAATTTTTTATAATCAATAACCATTCGCATTTCATTTGTCCCATCTTCATTAATTCCTTTTTTTGGCAATACCCATATTAGGGAGTTGTAAGGGCTTTTACTGGGACGTATAATTCCGTTATTTAATAGCTTTTGTATTTCTTTATTTACGAATGAATTTACTGAGAGAGGATAGGGATATTGCTTACTCCATATAGGAGTTTCAGCAATTGTACGTATCTCAGCTTTAATATCCGTTCTAGATGGTAAAATTGTATTAATTTTTGAATGTAAATTATCTATTTTTTTGCGAATTTCATATTCTAATCTATCAATTGTATTTTTCTCACAAAATTGAAAGTATCATCTTCATAAGGTTTCTACTCAAGATTATTTCCTGAGTCGGTAATTTTATTTATAATATTTTCCTCATCTTCCTTTTTATTACTACTAGATACTAACGCAGGTTTATGAAAATTTAAAAATTTATAAAGTTTAATATTAGTTTTTTTCAAAAAATTATATCCTATTAACAAATCAGATTCTAAGTTGGGAATTTCATAGAATCTTTCACTTATACCAAAAAGTCTTGCTTCATACAAATGGTCAATAATAGTGAATCCATTTATAGTTTTAATTCTCTTTTTAACTACTAATTTTTTTCTCTTAGTAAGGACATTTGGGCTGCAATAACAACTAGTTGCCGCGCTGTCAATTAAAATTCTGTAAGTTCTTGCGGATGCTCCTGTTCTGATGATATAGGGCAATCCGGGGTCACGTCTAAAAAAGCATTTTCGTTTAAATTATCAATTCTTTGTGTCTTATTATTTGATTGAGAACTAAACTGTCCATTTGGTTGTTGTCTTTTAAAGCCATGATTAAATTGAGATCTTTGAAAAAATTGATTGGATTGTGGTCGTTGTTGCCATTGACCGAAGTGTGGTCCTCGAGCGTAATTTTGAGTATATCCATTTTGTGGAATTTTATTTGTGTTCACAGCAATATTTGCCGGACTACCGATTTCCATCGGCTCAGGCTTTGCATGACGTACGTGTTGATTATTTCGGTACTGCAAACTGTTGTTTTGATTTCCGTTAAATTGTACCGCAAAATTAGCCCTAATATGATTAGCTTCTAGTTCCTGAGCCTTGGCTAAGGCATTAGGTAAATCAGAAGGTGACAATAAAAATAGAATATTTGCCAATGGCGAGTTTAATACAGTAATAAAAACCCTAAGAGCATATTGACGGTTTTTATTATTTAATTCATTTGTCAAAGCAGAATTTGAACCGTGAGTCATTATCGTCTTATTTATTAATAAGGTCAGTTTTTTATTCACTTCGTTATAGTAATCTAATATAGTCAAGGAACCCTGTCTCATAACACTTAATTCCTGTTCAATAATATGAATTGGCCTTTTGTCGGCATAGGCAAAATCTAAACGAGCTATAATAGCATCAAAAATGAGTACAGTAGCATGATTTGTCAAAGTGTCATTTGCGTCGTATAATATTTTATTTCGTAGAATAGTCAATGCCGCGAAGTACCTACAACTACCCCTAACATAAAGACTCATTGAATTGTTTGCTGCTTCTCGCCAACTCACATATGAATTATCCTTCAAATTAAAACTTGGAAGGGACTTAATAATGTCCAAACTTTCATCACATCTTTTGGTTTCGTCAATAATTTCCTGTCTGTAAGTCTGTTAAAGTTTTCCTTCAGCAATTCCAACTCTCTTAGAAGTGGTGCTGTAGATGGTGTAACTAGTGGTAAAACCTGTTCTGTGTCCATTCTGTTTGTTGTCATATTCCTAATAGTCCAGTAATTTCGTCAACTGAGTATTCTATACTATATTTTCTTTCTAGTTCTTCTAATTCCTCGTCAACTGTATCCAGTGTCCTGTTATTAGTCAAATATTTCAATTCTTCGTCCGTTAAATTTTCCACTACACTTTCTACTAAATAAGCCAGTTTTAAGCCTCACAATCAATACAACGAATACAAAACTATATGACTTAAATAATATTTTTTATAGGAAAATTAATCTTAAAAGCAAACATACAAATCTTATCAAATAATCTTACATTTAAAATTCTCAGCTATCGACTTCAGATGGCCTCTTAAATGATGATTTCCTTCTTCAGATGTAGATACTGTGTTGTTTGGTTGTTGTTTATTAAGATGATATTGTTGCTAAGTTGTTTATTTGATGTTGTTCGATTGCTGTTATTTTCAATATTGTGGACACGAGTCACCCAAAAATCAAGAATATAATTGCCCATTGATTAAGATATTTGTTTTTGTAAATTCCTTTTATTTCATTTAGAGTTCTGTTGCTATTCGTTTTTTAAAGTTGATGATTGCAGAATTGTTATTGTTCACTTTAGAATTTTTATTTTTTCTCCTTTTTTAAAGGATACTTATTTGAAATTTTTTTCTCCTTTTTTAAAGGATACTCATTTGTTTTTTTTTCTGGACCTTTTTTTAAAAGGATGCCGGTTGAGCCCCCAATTAAATTGTTTCGTTCATATTTTTTTAAAAAAATAAATTTGTATTTTTCACTTTTCACTTTTAAACACTAGTATTACATTTTTGTATAAGAGCATTTTCATTATGTTTCCATAACTTGCACGCGTATTATGATTCCGCGATTTGGGTTCTTTAAAGAAACTAAATGTGTTTTTTTCTTTGAATCTTTATTTATTTTATTTGAAGCTTGACAACTTCTTAATTGAGCGGGAGGAACAACACTGACTTAATCTAATTACAAATTTTTCTTATCAATTAAAATTATAAAAATAAAATAAAAGGAATAATGTTAATGTTGCATTTTGGTTTGGGAACGGAAATGCAGTTTTGACAATATTTATTGCAAATTACTTTATTGGTGATAAATTAGTTAAATTAGGACGGTTGCAATTCCAAGAATTTTTTGATTTATGCATTCAATCATAATTTCTTTAAACAAACTGGAAATGAGTTTAATATTACATTTTTCTTTATCTATTAGCAACTATATTTGCAATAAATTCATCTATAGGGTCATTCCTATTGTAAGTGTTAGTGTTCGGTTTTATATACTTAACTCGCGCGCACAAGTTAAAACGTTCACCAACAACAAAAGCGTATTGCTGTTTTCTTTTATACCAAACCACCATCGCCAATGTTTGCAAAACACACACAAACACATACTGTTTTTGTTCTTTATCCCACTTCTGATATCGTCAAAACTCCTTTAAAGTTTCAATTAGTCAAAAGAAGACACATAACAATTTTAATGTTCCAAGGTTGTTTATTTATTTCAAAAAGGATTAAAAACAAAAAAATAAAAGGTTATTTCAAATGCTCCTTCGAACGGCTAAACTACGACTGACTGCTTTTGTCATCTCACTTCAAATAAGTGTTGGCGGACGCTCTGAGGCTGCAGGACTGCCAGATGATGATGATGATAAATTTTATTGTAACACACCCTAAGGTTTTTTCAAGTAACGTATAAAATATTTATTTAAGCAGAAAATGAAAAATGTCTTCTTTACAGTTCAAAGTTTTAAATGAGTGAGGCTTTGACATAGTGGGTAGAATACAAAAAAGAAAAGATGTAAAAGCCACAAGTCAAAAGCAAAAGTAACAATGAACACATTGCAGAGTTGCTATATTATATTCAACACTCCTCCTCAATGTGGATGTTGTTTTACAAAATAAAAAAATAATTCAATTTAATTTCATTAAATTTACACAATTAAAATGTTTAACACTTGGTAGGTTTTTCGTCAAAACATCTGCAATCATATTAACTGTTGGACAATATACAAGATCCACCTGTCCACTTTGCACCAGCTCTCTGATATGATGAAACTTTATGTCGATGTGCTTGCTGCGTTTGTGGAAAACTGGATTCTCAGCTAATTTTTGAGCACCTTGGTTGTCAATATTCAAAATTACAGGAACATCACTGCATGCATTTACTTGAATAAGTAATTGTTTTAACTATATTGCCTCCTTTGTCGCATCTGAAGCTGCCATATATTCAGCCTCCGTACTGCTGAAAGCGACTGAAGATTGTTTTCGCGACTGCCATGAGATTGTAGAACCGCTTCCTCCCCAGTCAGCATCTACGAACCCCTACAGAGCTTTGTTATGATCACCCGCTTCATAAATAAGTTTCAAATCTATCGTTCTAGGAGTTTCAAATCTATCCTTAGGATGTGTTTCAATTTGGTCATATGTTCAATATGTGGGTCTGAATTTCGTTGAGCCATCTTGGACACGGAATGCAAAATATCCGGTCTTGTAGAAATTGCAAGGTACTTGACTGTACTAAAAAGCGATTGGTAATCGTATTGATCAACCTTCTCACAGTCATCATTACAATTCACCTGATAACCAAATTTCAGTGGCACCGAGATTGATTTGCATTCATCCATACCATATTGCTCAAAACATCGCGAATATATTGAGATTGACTCAACTTACCTACGTACCTGTATCGCCTTCACGCTCTATTTCCATTCCTAGAAAATGTTTGGGTACACCTTTGTCATTAACTTCAAAATTCTCGGCAATTTGTCTCTTCACTTTATGCACAACTGCTATGTTACTGCACCCAATAATTAAATCGTCGACGTATACCGCTATTAATACCAGATTAACATTCTTGAAAGCCTTGTATAAGCATGGTTCATTATCGCATGGAACAAAATTCATTTGTCGTAAAACACGATCCAGTTTACAGTTCCACTCTTTACCGCTTTGCTTCAAACCATAAATCGCATTATTCAAGCGTAAAACCTTTTCTGGTGAACTAGCATCAACAAAATGTGTCGGTTGCCGCATATATATCTCATCTTGAAGACTACTATTTAAATATGCTGTACTTACATCCATTGTGCATCTTATTCCGTACCGCCAATGCCAAAAGTAAACGTATTGTTGAATACCGCACGACTGGGGAAAAAGTTTCCTGGAAATCAATTCCAAATCGTTGAATGTAACCCTTAGCAACTAGGCGTGCATTGTACCTCTCGACCTCTCCATTAACATTTCGTTTTAGAGCGAATACCCCATTTGCATGGTATTACCCTGTGAACAACTGGCAAATCTGATAATGACCATGTGTTATATTGCCAAATAATCCTCTGGCCTACGAGGTATTTCACAGTTGTTCATATCAACATCAAACAATTCCTCATTAAACAAAACATCGCGCTGCTCGATGACATTACGTGTTGATTTATCGAAACGACGATATGCTTTCGACGGCGCTGAATATCCAACCATAATATATGGTATGCATTTTGCCTTAAACTTTGATTTATTTGTCGATTTATCCAGACTTACTGCATACGTACCAAAAGTTTTAAAATGATTAACATTTGGCTTTCTACCGAACCACACTTCATATGGTGTTTTATTTTCTAACTGCTTTGTTGGGCATCTATTACGTATATACACTGCAGTGTTCACAGCCTCTGCCCATAAATATTCGTTAACGCCAGCATGTACCATCATAGACCTTGCCATTTCAATTCGTGTACTGTTGGCCCTCTCTGCCACGCCGTTCTGTTGCGGCGTATAAGGCACTGTTAATTGTCTACTGATAGCTTCTGCCGACAAAAATGAGTCAAACTGTGAGTTTATGTACTCACCATTATTGTCCGTTCGAAGTGTTTTTATTTTGCAGCCCGTTTGCTTTTCAACATGTGCCTTATACAGTTGAAACTTCTCGAACACTTCACTCTTACTTTTAATAAAGTAAACAAAAATTCTGCGTCATCTGTCGTCAATAAATGTTACGAAATACTTAGCACCGCTTACAGATTTTACTTTAAAGGGACCGCAGACATCAGAATGCACAATCTCTAACAACCTTGTTGTCTTTGTTGTATATTCCTTGGGAATCGGCAATACATGTATTTTACTTACAGTCTGACTGTTCATTCATGTGGTCAATATTCATACCACACACAATACTTTTATTCTACAATTCTTGCAGACTTTTAAAGTTGAGATGGCCATGCCTGTTATGCCATACGTTGTTCATATTATTAACACCACACACTCTCTCTGTTGCACGATTATTTCCTCCTTCAATTCTTCTCCTTCTTCGGCATTTCTCGAATTAAATTTTGCAAATAAACCGCATTCGACGACTTTGTTGACAGAAATAAGGTTTGCCTGCAACTGAGAGGAAAACAAAACGTTTTGAAGCAAAATTTCAAGATTGTTGTTGTTGCCTTTACCACTGGCATTTATGTGGTTGTTGCCAGCCAACGCAATAACCTCATGATGATCTTTAAAACGTAGAAACATCTCTATTTTGTTACACATATGTGAAGTCGCCCAGCTTTCGACATACCAATTTTTCAAATTTAACGAACCTGCCTCTGCTGCAGCTAACATTGTCATTACTTGTGTATTGGCTTTGTTTTTCCTCTCACATTTGCTTGCATAGTGACCAATCACACCACATATAAAACACTTGCCTTTGAACTTCTTCTTCTTCTTCTTGTTGTTGTTATACTTCTTGTCTTTGCGTGTGAATGTTGATTTTGCTGTGAATGCCTGTTGCTGTTGTTGTTGTGAACCTGATGGTGCATGCTCGCTGTCGATTTTCTCTTTTCTGCGTTTGCCCTCTTCTAAGAGCTTCTGTTTTAGTAACGGAAAATTAGGCAAATCATCTCTTGTTTATTTTTTATTTATTATGAATTTTTTTTTTATTAAGTTTAGCTCTGAAAATCTTCTTTCAGCAGCAGCTGAGCTGTGCGGCAGTGTCATTAAATTAAAAACAAAATCGGTAAGCTCTTCAAAAGATTTTTCTTCTAAGCCATTTTTATAACTACACACATTGTCCCAAAATTCAGCAATATCCATTTCAAATTCTAGATTTAATTAGAAAATTTTAATATTTTCCATTCAGTAGAAATTTTTTCTTCATTGCCGTTTGTCAAATTTGAAAAAGATGTTAATAAAGGTTCTATGGATATTTCTGAAGCGCTTAAAACTTGCTGTGGAGTTATAATTGAAAGATATTTTAATTCTTTGTTTGAAAAATCAAAACGTTTTCAAATTTCATCCAAAAGTACAATATAAAAAGTTTGTATGTTTTTTATTTCATACATATTTTTTATTTGAGCAAACATTTTTCAGATTTTCTACCCATAAAAATATTTTCAATGTTTAAATAATTATCTTCATCAAAAATATTGATTGATTCTAATGAATCTAATTTTTTTACAAAATTACTTTTAGTAAAATTACTCAAAATTAATTTATAATTTAACTCCATTTGGTTATTTACTATTTGGTTAAATACTTTTTAATTTTTAGTATACAATTGCGCGTGGGCGTTTTTTTTTTTCGCTCAATCAAAAGTAATTGCTAAACTCTATAAAATGGTGGAAATAACTAAATTGTCAACTATTGCTAATATTTCAATGTTGTCAACTCATTTTAGCTATTAATATAAATGTTCATTTACAGCAACAGCATTACAGTATAAGGTTTATTACATTTTCAAGTTACAGCCATCTGGTCATTGATATTCCTAAAATTTTATGTGGTTCGACACTACATTATTCTTTAAATTCTTCGATACGTTTTGGGTTGTGGGAAAAAAGTTGTAAATATCGCGACAAAGTATTTCAATTTCTTTTGGCAGCTTTTTGCTGGCGTAGGCAGAACAAAGGTGTAAAGAATGGCAAGTACATTTGATGTAAAATATGCTAACATCATTCCTTAATTTAGCCTGAAAGCCATTAACTTCACTTGCCATTACGTTGTCGCCTTCGTTAGTCAAGCCAAGTATGTTTTCCAATGGAATTGTAATTAAAATAAAACCAACTGTTTTATTCAACGATAAATTCTAGAATGTATCTTTATTTTTCAACTATTCTTATTTATACTTATTACTAACATCAGGTTTGCAAAAAGGAGTATTTTAGATAATTTATAAACTTAGATAATTATTTTAGATAATTTATAAACTTAGTTGTAAATAATAGGCAATTGGTTCCGATGATATAGATCCTGTGTTTTTGAAAGTTTTGACACCTAGACTTTTGCCATATTATACCCACTTATTTAATACAGTGCTGACTAAGTCTACTTTTCCTAATGAATGGAAACTTGCCAAGATCCTTCCCATTCCCAAGTCAAACAATGAGTTTAGGCCAATTGCCATTCTTCCTTTTTTGTCGAAGGTAATGGAAAACATTATAGCCAGACAGATCAATGGTTATCTGGAAGGTCATAATTATTTAACAATCAGTCAGTCAGGTTTCATGAAAGGTAGGAGTTGTACTACCGCTCTATTAAATGTAGTTGAGGATCTCAGGTTGGAGCTGGATGTAAATAATGTAGCGTTTTTAGTTCTTCTCGATCACACAAAGGCTTTCGATACAGTCAATCATAAAATTTTATTGAATAAGCTCCGGAAGCTGTTTAATTTTTCTAATTCTGCCACTAGTCTAATTTTTTCTTATTTGTTAGACAGATGTCAGAGGGTTCACTTAAATGGGAAGATTTCTGATTCGCTTAATATTTGTAGAGGTGTTCCCCAGGGATCAATACTGGGGCCACTGTTGTTCTGTATGTATATTAATGATCTACCGGATGTTTTGGTTGACTGCCGTGTTCATATGTATGCTGATGATGTGCAGATATATGCCAGTACTCGTAAGGAGAATATTGATTCTTGTTTACATTCTGTTAACCGTGATTTGGATAGGATTGACCGTTGGGCTTCGGCGAATGGACTGTGTATTAATCCCTCAAAGTCCAAATGTTTAATGCTTTCGAAGACCAATGTTTCGTTTGCCATACCTGGATTGAGTATCAGGGGAAATAAAATTGACTATGTCAAGTCTGCTACTAATCTGGGTATTGTATTTAATGACAGATTATCGTGGTCTGGCCATATAAGTGTCGTTGTTGGCAGAATTTACAGCATGCTACGTAATTTATGGGCGGTCATTGATTCAACTCCTTTTGCAATTCGTATGCAACTTGCTAAAACTTATTTGATTCCTGTGCTATTGTATGGGTGCGAAATTTTTGCAAACTGCGATAGTAATGACAACCGAAAATTAAACTTGGCATACAACAATATAGCAAGATACATATTTCTTAAAGGTCGCCGGGATCATATTTCTCATTTAGCGTATCAGATATTTAGTGTGAAATTTGATAATCTTCTGAATATTAAATGCCTCATTCTATTCCATAAAATTATTAATACGGGACAGCCGGAATATTTAGTAGACCGTATTAAGTTTGCTAGGTCATGCCGAGGCATGAAGATTATACAACAACGTTACAGGACTCTTCTGTCACAGCGACAGTTCTTTATACACACCACTAGTCTCTGGAATTCCCTACCAAACTACATCCAAAAGTTAGGCAATGCAAACGCGTTCTTAATGAAAAGTTTGTTACGTTCTTAGCACGTTTATTATATCGGTTAAATATTTATCCTTACTTTTCTATACCAATTTTTGTAAATATTTCTTTTTATATCTTTAGAATTCTTTATCTTTTTTAACTTTTTTATTTTCTTTTTATTTCTGTAGTATTGTTAGTTTTCCTAAAATAATTAAATCAATTAAATTATATTTCTACTCAATTTTAATATTTTAATTAATTTGTTTTTTATATTAATTTGTTAGTCTTACTTAATTTCGTATATTTCATAATTTTTATTATTTTTTTTATGTATTATATCTTATTGATCCTAAGCATAGCACTATAACTTATAAGATTAAAATCTTGTTGTGTTATGTTAATTATAATAAATAAATAAATAAAAATAAAAAAATACAATAATAGGAATAATTAAGTGAAGGGTTGCTACTATACCTCCCATTTTCATTATTTTATATATATATATATATATCTTTCAATCCATTTATTTCAAAGTTCAAATTTAAATACAAATACACATGAACAGTAGTAAAAATAAATAATATAAAATATATTTAACATTATAAAAAATTTCTTATAAATATTTTTTTTTTGAAAAAAAAAAAAATAAAATAAAATGGTATTAAGATAAGAAAGAAGAAAAAAATTAATTTACAATGACAACAAGAATGTATTAAATTATTAATTTGGTTCTGGTTTTATTGTTTTATTTTAAAACTTTTCTGATTTTGTCTTTATGAACTGTTTTTTCCTTTTTTGTTTCGATATTGTAAATAGTTACATTAACACCATTTATACTTTTGACAACATAAGGACCTTCATATATGTTATGTTTCTCCTAAGGTTCTTTTTTAGCACAACATTATCAGCAACTTTAACTGCTAAAGGATTTGCACATTTATCATAGAGTAGTTTGTTCCTCGCTTTGTGTTTGTCTATTAAACGTCTTGCAATAATGTTAGTCTGTTGTACTCTATGCTTTACTTCTTTACTATAACTGTCCAAATTATAAAGTGGATCTAAACTTTCTGTTATGTTATTTGGCATTGTAGCAGTTTTCCCAAATACTAACTCGAAAGGTGTAAACCGATTATCAAATGCAGTGTTTGGAGTGTTGTTGTGGTAAAAAGTGAAATATTTCAAGTAAGTATCCCAATCCGTAATATTCTCCCTGATATATGCTCGAATATATTCATTAAATACGCGGTGGTTACGTTCAACGGTACCCACACTTTGATGGTGATAAGCCGTTGAAAAATTCAAGTTTACTTTAAGTAATTTACATAATTCAGTGAATAATTCGTTCTTGAACTCAGTTCCCTGATCTGATTTTATAGTTTTCATTCTACCATAAATTAGAATAAAATTCTCAAATATCGCAGGTGCAACAGTATGAGCTGATTTGTCAGGTACCGGAATAGTAACTAAATATTTGGATAAATCACATATCAAAGTTATTGCATATTTATTACCATAAGTTGATTGAGGTAATGGACCTATGGTGTCTAAAACGACTACATCAAATGCTTTAATCGGAGTCGGAGTTAAGATTAGTTTTTCAACATTTCCTGGTCTAACTTTATTTAGCATACATTCCTTACAATTCCTAACAAATTTTGAAATATCCCTCGTCATTTTCTTCCAATAATATTTTGTTCTAATTTTAGCATATAACTTCTTTTGACCACAGTGCCCTCCTGTTATCGGATCATTATGATATATTTCCATCAGTTTTACTTTGTCTCTATCATCTGTTATAATCTCCGTTGGTTCCGTTAGGATAATTTCCAAAGTTTTTAAAATCTTCATACCTTCATCTTTTAGCTTTTGAATTGAACATATTGAGAAAAATGGATCACTTTTGGACCATTCAACTGTGAAAATTTTGTGAATGTTGGCTTTTTTTTTTGTAGCCTCAAAAGCAACTTATCTAAGCAAATTGTTTCGTTAACAATCTCAAAATCTAGGTACAGTAATTTTTTAAATATATTTATGCGCATTTTGAAAAGTTTTTGTTCAATATAAAATAATTCTGTTTTTATCTTTGGTAACTTTTTATCGAAATTATGCGAGAATTTATCGTAAATTTTCAAACTAATGGAAACACCCTGTTGTTCAATATCGAATTTGTTCTTACTATTTTTCTTTGACATTGCTCGAGTTGTCATCGAAAATATATTACTTAAATTCTTAAGTTCATTGATCGAGATTCTGGACAAAGCATCCGCGCCTACATTTGCTTTACCTTTTATATACTCTACATGAAAATTGTATTCAGAGAGTTCTAATCTGATCCTTGTTAACTTGGACGAAAGATCTTTCATAATCTTTCGAACAATGAATGAAGTGCCATAGATATATGGTCGAAAATAAAGGATTGCAAAGTGTATTGCTAGAAATTCAAGTTCTATAATGGGTTTTTTCTGTTCTGATAAGCTAAATGATTTCGACGCAAAATATATTGGTAAATCGTTACCATTAATATTCTGACTTAAAATGGCTCTACTGTAACTATAAATGGTTTTGTAAAGTCCGGGTATTGTAGAATTCTTGGAGATAACAAGGCACTTTTTAATTTGGTAAAAGAATTGTGACAATGTTCAGTCCAGTTAAATTGTTAATTTTTTCTTGTGATGAAGTTCAACGGTGCTGCTAAAATTGCAAAATTAGGAATAAATTTTCGGTAATAATTGGCAAATGCCACGAATCGCCGTACTGCATCTTTATCAATAGGAACGGGGTATGTTTTTATGATGTTAATTTTCGAATCATCTGGTAAAATACCTTTCGCAGTGCATCTGTGTCCTAAAAATGTTACTTCGGACCGAAAAAATTTGCATTTGTAAGGATTTATCTTAAGATTGTGATCTCTTAAAATTGTGAAAACGTTTTCTAAATTCTGAATATGATGTCTTTTGCTACATTAAATTATAATAATGTCATCTATATAAAGAAAAGCTTTGTTTGGTGCAAGTCCTGCAAAAGCGATAGACATCATTCTCGAAAAAGAATTTGGGGCGATATTAAGACCGAAAGGTAAAACTTTCCAGCGATATGATCAACTATCAGTGCTGAACGAAGTGATATCACGAGAGTCTGGGTGCAGGGGTACCTGATGAAAACCAGAATACAAGTCTAGGACTGAAAAATATTTCGCGCGACCACGGTCGTCTATTCTTGGCAAAGGAAATTTGTCGGCTATACATATTTTATTTAGCGCGCGGTAGTCGACACACATTCTGGATGACTTTTAATCTTCTAAACTTTTTTGGGCACTAAAATTAATGGACTATTGTAATTGGAAGTACTGGGCTCTATTAGATCATTGTCTAATAAGTTCTTAACTTGCCTGTTTATCTCGTCTTTCTGTGTGTGCGCAAGTCGGTAATTCTTAATATAAACAGGTGTAGAATCAGTCAGTCGTAATTTTTGTTCATAGAAGTTAGCATATGTCATTTTATTATTTTATTTATTATCCTTTTTAATATGAGATTTGTGAACCATTCTTTCAGATTCTGTAAGAATTGTTCCTCCTTTATCTTCTTTTACTATCTCCTCTTTATACCTAGGAGTCAATTTGTTACCTAATCTTTTATTTATTTTCACATACACGATATCATTTGGATTATACTTAGGGAAAGGTGTTCTTTTTTTGTTATGAAAATCGAGATCTTTATTTTGTTTATCTATAAGTTTTGTCACATTGTCTATTCTGTCCTTTTCCATCTGTTCTGGGTCAGTACTAACAGTTCGTCCGAAAAATGCTTCTATAGGTTTTTTCTTAATTGTGGAGTGCATTGAATTGTTATATTTGTATAGCGACCTAAAAATTAACCCCTCAAAATTCCGATGAGTCTTTTCACGATGTTGGGTATTCTGTCTAGGTCTCCTCTTTGTCCCAGATGTTCCGGTCTAATAGTCTCGTTCGTCGCAGTCGTAAGTATGCTATTTGGGCTGTTGCTAGTGTTTTCCTGAACCACTTTTCTAACTGCATTATTTATAAGCCTTTCTAAATCTGACTGTGTAATTGGTATACTAGCTTGTGCAGAATCACGCTGGGTATTTGATACGCCAGGTGTCTCTAAGATACTGGGTCTAATTAGATTACTTGGATTCGACATATTTTATTAAGTTATTTTAGTTTTATGTTATAGTCTTTATTTTATTATTTATCCCCTTCTGGAAGGGGTGTTCTTCTACTCTGGAGGGTCTGGAATTCAGATTCGCAGAGTTGAACTTTTTTTTACAATTGCAAAAAATTTGATTTCAATTGATTACGGATAACCTATAACTTAAATTGATTAATTTAATTTAAAACAATCTGGAGGGTCCTGTAGGAATCGCAGATTTTCCAAAAAAAAAAAATTATTTAAATTTATAGATTACGTTTCTTTTAAAAATCTTATTTTGATATTTTTTTACGAAATTTTTATTTTTCCTTACTTTAATTTGAATCAAAATCTAAGCTGTTTTCAATTTTTCTTTTAAGTTTCTCACTTTTATTTCAAATTTTATTTATTTTTTATCTTTATTTAAATTAATTTTCACTTGCTTAAAAAAAAATTTCCTTAAAATATTACTTTTCCTTTTTTTCGCAATTCTTAAATTTAATCTTAAAAATACTTCTTACACTATTATTATGATCTTCATCCCACGGTGATGGCGACTACGTCCTTTTTGCTGTCCGCTACTGGGGGTCGACCACTTCACACTCTCTGTGGGGTAACGTTGAGTCCTCTTTTGGCTGTAACGTTGGATGTCGCTTCCTGTTGCACTACTTAAGGGCTTACGTAGTGTGATGGCACTTCTAAGGGCTTTGTTTTCACTACTTTCCAGGACACTCGCGACAGCCCCACGTTGGGCGCCAATTAATTACTTTTTTATTATTTTATTTAAAAAAAGAAATTCTTTTTTTATTTTCTATTTATTTTTTTTATTACACTTTATTTTCTGTTTGAAACCAAAATTGAACTGAACTTAAAACTAAAACTTAAAATTAATATTACCTACGATTTAACCAAATTTTGCCAATGCATCAAATTTCCGTTGAAATAACGTGTACGCAAAATCAGCAAAATGATGACCGTAAATAAGGTTGAACTATTGCACAACAAATTGTCAGCAATTTAATTGTTTTTAATAAACAAAACTGCCTGTTCCGAAGTTTCAACATTTGTGGTGTTAACTTGTATAAGTATATATTAAGTAAGTATTTTATATATGTTTATAGCAGTAAGTATACATATATATATATATATAATGTTTATATGTATAAAATTTATTGAATTACTAGCATAGTTGTCCTTTGTGCACTTTTTTAAATTGTTTGTTTCTTATGTTATTACTGTATTTATTTTTGTTGTTTTTTATCTTTACTTCATATTGAAAGTTTATGTGAAACACGTATATGCGTATGTGTGTGTTGCTTCTACATGGGTCATAATTTTCACTTCTCGTCATTTTTGATTATTCGTTTGTTTTTTTTTTTTTTAATATAATTTCAATGTTAACTGTTTATGTTTATATATATACATTTATATATATATATATATATATATATATATATATATATATATATACTAAGGGTTCTTTTTTTTTTTTATTACACGTTTTGGAATTTTCATTTGAGGTTATAAATTATTCTCAAATTTTGTTTTTTTTTTTTTTAAGATTATAAATTTTTTATATGTTGTAACGGTTAATGTAACACGTTTTTCTGTATGTCCGTCTTTTTTTTTGAGGTTATATTATAACGGTTGTTGATATACCACGATTTTTAACACGTTTTCTATTCTTTTAAGGTTATATTTTAACGGTTTTAATTTTAAATCTTTTTAACACATATAATTCTTGTAATGCCAAAACGTTTTTGTGCTAACGAAAACACAAGAAAAAGAAAAAAGTTTTAAAATAAATCTTTAATTTTTTATAAGCATATGTATTTATATATTTTTGTTCTTCGAAAAAAAAATAACTTTTTTTTATAACTTTCCTATAATATGATTGCTTTACATTTCTATTAAATAACTGTTTCTGTTAAATAACTGTTTTTTCTTTATAGTTATGTTTCTTTCAGTCTTGGGATTTCCAATAGACTGTACTTTTTCCCCGTTTTCTTTTCTCTCATGTTTTTTTAGGTTAGAACGAAATTTCATCAGATCAGGGATATATTTTTATGTAAACAAAACAAAAAAAAGTGTAAAACACCTGTGCAAAAAAAAAAACAAAAACAAAAAACATTTTTGGCGCAAACAAGTATTCCTATTTTGTGAAAATATTTCTAAAAATATTAATATAATTCTAAAATTATATTCAAAATTTAATTAATAATTTAATGGATTTAGAAAAAGTTGATTTGATTCCTTGGACATTCTAACAAAATGTACAAAACTTTTTGGGTCCTCCAGTTGCAATTCCTTTATAGCAATGTGCGTCATATCTTTTCCGCTATAACGCCGTAGTAGCCATTCCCGGCCCCAAATGCGCTTGGACAGTCTTACTTCTTTAACCCGTTTCTTGTCTTTGCACTCATATTTTTAATTACGGCAATAGCAAGTAAAACACCGAGTGCATTTTGTTTGTTTTTTTTAATATTTGGCATTTTTAATTTCAATAGAAACTTTAAGCAAATTTTTTCACTTTGTTTGTTTATGTTTTTTTAACATCTGTTTTCGTCTTGCTTTATTATTGTCTTATACTATTATTCTCTTTTTTGAAATACGAATGGAATTTCATTTTACTTTTTCATCTGACTTTACATATTACTTGTATGTTCGTGCGAAGGGGGCTTTACTAACGTCAGGGTTGCAAAAAGGAGTATTTTAGATAATTTATAAACTTAGATAATTATTTTAGATAATTTATAAACTTAGTTGTAAATAATAGGAATAATTAAGTGAAAGGTTGCTACTAGCATAACATTGACCCTAAAAAGTGTTTTTTGTCTATATGACATGTCTAATCATCATTCCTAAAACTCACAATTTTTCATATTTATTCTTGCATTTTTCTAGAGCGCCAATTGCACTAAAGAATATGTCCAAAAGTTTATCATTAGTAAGATTATCGTCGATTTTATCTTGATCTTGTTGTATTAAATATATTGCTGAAATTATTCTGACTTTTGCTGAGAGAGGGAGGCTCTTCAGTATTATGATTTAGTCGAGGAAAGTCTTCATCCGAGTTAAATGACTTTGCCATAATATTTTTACTGACTGGCTTTGCTTTTTGATTGCCTGTGACGCGTTGCCGAATAGCTAGGTATTCTCGCCGAGATGGACAGTCTGGATCGTCAGCACGATGATTTACATTTTTAAGTTTATTTTTCATGCAATTGAAGCATTTGTAAATTACTGCCTTCGTTCGAAGTTTTGCTCAATTGGCAAGTTGAGTAGTCATGATGGTCACCGCAACCTAAACATGCTGGCTTTCTGAAGCAATTGGATGAGCCATATCCCAACATGGTACATTTAGTGCACTGAGTAGAACCTCTTGTACTTCGTTAAGGATTGCTCTGTGTACAACTATACCATAGAAATATCGTATTTTTATTACCTCTCTTTTAGATACTTGGTTTTTGTCGAATTCGATCATATAGAGTGTGTCGTCTTGATTTGAATATTGGTTCATTAGCGATTAAGAGCTTAATAATGCATTAAGGCAATGTGTTAATGGTTTTGTTATTTTGGAAAAATCTTGGATAAACTTCCTATAAAATCCGGCCAATCCTAAAAATCGCTTAATTTCCTTTTCAGATTTAGGAATTGGATATTCTAAGATGGCTTTAACCTTGTCAGGGTTTGGCTTTATACCGTCAGGTGTGATGATATGCCCCAAAAAGGTGGTTTTCCTTTTTAAAAATTCGCTTTTATCAAGTTCCAACTTCAAATTAGCCTCCGAAAGCTTCCTGAACACCTTATCTATTGAACTAATATGCTCTTGGAGAGAAGTACTAAAGGCAATGATGTCGTCCAGGTAGACCAAGCATTATTTTCCTATAAGGTATCCCAAGATTGTGCTCATCAATCGTTGGAAGGTTGAGGGCGCGTTTTTAAGGCCAAATGGCATCCTCAAAAACTCATAATGCCCATTTTGTGTGGAAAATGCTGTATTTTTTCGATCAGAATGTTCCATTTCGATCTGATGAAACCCTTTTGTAAGATCGAGGGTAGTGAAATATAAACACCTACCCACTTTATCCAAAATGCCATCCATAACCGGAATTGGATATTTATCACTAATCGTTGTATCGTTTAGTTTCCGATAATCGACAACGATGCGCCACTTTTGATTACCAGTCGAATCGAGTTTCTTAGGTACAACCCAGATTGGTGGTAGCATATAATATTCTGATCCAGCATTTCCTGAATCTCTCTATTAACTTCGTCCCTATGGATCTGAGGGTAACGATACGTTTTGCAATATATTGGATCTTCATGGATAGTGTTGATTTTATGTTTGACAACATTAGTAAATGCTAATTTATCTTCCTCCTTATAAAAAATGCTGTCGTATTTTTGTAACACTTTTAAGTTTGTAAATTCCTCTTTACTGAGGTGATCCAATTTAAATATTGAAGTTTTAGATTCGCAATCAATACAATTCAAGAATTTTGGGTGAGCATTCTGTGGGGTATCAAATCCGCTACCTCGAAGTTGTTTATACACAGGCTGATTGAACTGTGAATCAGGGTTAATATTTTTATCAACTGGGAGGCTTTTTTCCTTCTTTTTCTTCTTGATTTTCGTTCAAAAAGAAATATTTAATATCATTCAGAACAACAAATCCCTCTGGAACATTCAGTTTTGCTTTCAATTTCCTTAAATTATCAAAGCCTAGAAGGCCCGCATAATTGTTACTAAACCTATACGCATAAACCACCAATCTAACTCTTGTTATAGGACTAAAAATTTCTAAGGTCTCATTGAGGACTATATCCCCAGTGGCTGTTCTAACGCAAATGGGATCTAGTGTATTTGGAGAAACGGGCAAAGCGTCCGGGCGAAGAAGGCTGATTGATGATCCCGTATCAACCAAGTACTTATAAGCTTTGCCTTGTATTATTATTGAGATGATGGGAAGGGGTTTGAGGCCGATAGGGGAAAATTTTCGACCTCCATGGGTTCGGCAGGGCCAAAACGCCTAATGCGAGATTGAATTGAATCATTTATCCTTTGGCGTTTGCAAGGACATGAATTATTGGGAAATCTGTTATTATTGTTAAAATTATTATTGTTTGGGCTATTATTGTTACTGTGTGTGTTAATATTTTGTCCGTTATTTCTATAATTATTCTGAAAGTTTTTATTACTGTTATTCATAAAATTTGGGTAATTAAAAATGTTTCTGCTCTGATTTCGGGTATATATGGATCTATATTCATTGGCCAGTACCTGAGGATAATGGCGGGAATGATCGGTTCTGAGTAATTTTGTCGATCTTCGTTCAAAGTGCCCGTCATCTAGTTCGTTATTTCGTCTGAGAATATCTACCGCCGATTTAAAATCTGCTGCTAAATTCGCATTAACGACTGCGGTTAAATGATTGGGTAGTTCTTTTTTTAGTCAGCTGCATTCTTATAAAATGTTTTTTTTTCATTACTTTCATCACTCAACCTAATTGCATCGTATATTCTACACAAGTTTATGTTAAATATAATATTACTTAAATATAATATTACTTAATTTTAAAATTAGTGCTGGAATCGGTTGTTCTCTTCTGATTAAATTTAGGGCTTCTGCGTCTAATGTTCTCAAGATGCAATTGAAGAATAAGATCCTGTCATCTCTAGACAAAACCGCAATGTTGGGTAATATACTTTCTATGCTATTAACGTAGAGGCACAATTTATCCCTTTACCCAGTAAAAGGATGGACCAATTTTAAGTTTTGGATGATAAAGTTCTTTTGCTGATCCATATTGTTGTTTACTCTGTTGTTATCGTTATCACTATTAGCACCACTTTCTCTTCTATTGTTAATTGATAGTTCCTCTAAATTACGGAGCACTTCGTCCATAGGTCGATGAAAAAGTTATTTAGAATTATTTATATTTTCTTTTTCTTCTATTTGTTCAACAAAGTTTTATAACAGAAACAAAAATATATTTTTTCTTTCAGTATTAACAATTTAAAATCTTGTAAATTTTTATTTATTTTTTTTTTTTAAGTTATTAAACGTTCAGGTTCGTTTAAGGATCTTTTTCACAGGTCCTACCCACTGCGCCAATAAAGTACAGTGTTTGTATTTTGAGTTTTATTCGTAAACTGAATTCTTTATTTATTAAAAACACTTTATATATGATTAACATTACAAGGGTTCTTACAAAAAATGCTGATTTTACATTAAGTCTAAAAAGGAATGTTTTTCTTTTAATAATAATTTATGTTATAGATGCTCTTATGAAAAAATTCTGATGTTACAGAGTGTTTAATTTCTTTTAATCTTCAACTTAAGAAAAATAGGAATGCAATAACATAAAGAATAAGAAATGTTTATCTTAGATTCATATTACAATACATAAATTATGGTACGCATATGTCACTTATATATATACTTAGTCAAAAGAAAATTCCAAAGGAAATGTCCGAAGAGATGTTAAGGACATGATGTCATGCACAATGAAGTCCATGTAGAGTAAGGTGGTTGAATATCAACGGATAAATATATATAAGGCTACGTAGTTAGCTTGCAGGATATGATGATGTCATTAACACATGAAGTATATGAAGATAGGTATAAAACGAAGTCACATGAAGAATACAAGGATACTGCATATGTGATGCGAAGGAATTATCGGGAGACATATGATGGCGTCGTTACCAGGTTGCAAAGGTAGTTGTAGATGATGCATAAAATGATTTCGTCAACATGATGAATAAGTTGATGTATATGATGAATGAAATGATCTCGTTAACATGATGAATAAGTTGATGTAGATGGTGAATAAAATGATTTCGTTAACATGATGAATAAGTTGATGTAGATGATGAATGAAATGATCTCGTTAACATGATGCCTCGGAGGATGTAGTTACCATGTGTAATATATGGTGATGCTGTCTAATTAAGACCAAATGAATACTGTTTGGAAAAACATTTCCTCTAAGTCGATATATATATATATATATATAAAAATAAAACGGAACACATGTACACGAAACAACGAGTATTTTTGAACGTGGGTTTTTCTTCTCTTAAAATTTTTCTTTCTTAGGTTTTCTTCGAAGGAGGAGGACAGAAGGTTTTTAAACATAGGATTCGTCCACAAAATCAGAATTTCTCGAATCTTGCGGAAGATGAGCCGTAATTTCGTCTTTTCACTAAACGGCCTTCTCCGTCGTTATCAAAGAGGGTTTTCTACGCTTTTTCCCAACTTAAATTAATTCAATCTTCTTATTTGCTCTAGATGTTTCTGGATTTCTTCACTTTCATCGGTTCTTTCTCACTTCACTTCTAGATGCACACCACACTCACCCACATCTGTCTTCTTCAACGTTCAAAAGTAAAAAGGGCAGATTCTCTCGTCATCACCGGAAACGAAACCCCCATATCAAATGTCAATTATACAAAATACAACCCTGAACACATTCAACACACTCAGCTTATCAGATGTCATAGCTGTGAGCTTTTGTATATATGCAAAAGTAACGATCGTATTTATGCTTAATAAACACAGCTTATACAAAAACGCGAATATGAATTGTCTATGCAAAATAAATCATGTAGTCAGATAAACGACCATTACACAATAGAAGTGCCAATATTGCCCCCTGGGGGACACCGGTATAAATATTCCCAGTGACAGATCTTGTGTTGTTAATCTCTACAAAAAATTGTCTATTCTCGAAATAGCTCTTAAGCAATTTAACGATAAAAACATTGCATCGTAATTGGATAAGTTTATAAAGAATACCGAAATGGTACGATCGGTCGAAAGCTTTCTCAATATCCAACGAGACTGCTACGGTGCATCGCTTATTTCTTAAATTGACGACAACTTTGTTATGCAAGAAAGTAGGAGCATTTATCGATGAATGTCCAGGCTTAAAACCGAATTGGTAAATGGGAATTGCACTCAAATCCAACGATTTGTCTGATTTCAGTCTTATAATTCTTTCGAACAATTTTCCTATGTTGGACAACATTGATATTGGTCGCGCATTATTTATACTATAATCATTTGGCTTTTTAACAAGGGGATAAATCCTCGAAAGTTTCCAGATGTTGGGGAAATACCCATTATTCAAACAATTATTTCTTAAGAGGGTGGTAATTTTTTTACTATGAAGTTAAATAAATTGTCCGAACCGGAGGATTTTTTGGCGTTAAGATTTCTTATGCAATCATTAACTTCGGAAATATTTGTGAGATTAATACTGTCTGTGTTATACAATGAGTTGGAGGTCTCATTAAAAACTCTTTGGGTCCGAGGACAACTATTTAGGAGTGCGTAAACGGTGGATGAAACTTCCTCAATATTAGGTCTATCGGGGGCAGTAGGTTCATAGACGTTTGCAAAATGTCTTCTAAAATGTTCAACCCTATCAATGTCTACATGGTACATAATATCACCAACTTGAAGTTTCTCAAAGCCTTTAGACCTTCTGCAACCGACAAACTTAAAAACCTCCCTAAATGCCCTAGGGCCCGGTTTAATATTCGCCACTCTTCTGTTTACTTCCTTAGCCTGGTGTAGTTCTACTTGTTCTTTGATTATTGTCTTAAGTAGCTGAATTTGACAACTCAGAATGTATTCATCCGAAGTTCTGTTACCATTTTGATGAAATAATTTCTTAAGATCCCTCTGCCAACCGTATTTTAACCTAAATAGTTTTCGAATATTTTCCGGTACGATAAATTTCCTGTTTTTCAATTCCACTTTTCTGAAATTCCTTGTTATTTCGGAATTAATACAATCATTAAATAGTGAAATATTAGCATCAACTTCATCATTATCCAAATTCCTATTCGAAGGCACGCAGATGTGTAACATGTTAAAATGGACACCCTCCCGGAATTCTTCCCAGTTAGTTTCATCGAAACATATAAAAAATTTAAATTAAATTAAATTCAGGGAATTTAAAATTCAATTATAAAGGAAAATGATCTGAAAATGATGAAAGTGTGTCCAAATGAAAATTTGTAATTACCGTATCTATTAAATCTGTCGTTAGTAAGAAGTGATCCAAATATGGTACCAGATAAATTCAACCATTCATTGAAGCATTGACCGCTTAGATTTACCGTTGTATCACCCCATGATATATTTCTCGCATTAAAATCGCCTCCTATAAACACTCCATCATACAATGATGAATTGTTTTCAACACTATCGAGACTTAATTTAAATTCAGTGCGTCGAAAATTAGTGGGTACATAAATACTACCCAATAAGAAACGTTTGTTGTCACCATTGAACGACAAGTTAATTGCTATAAAACAATTTGGAAATTTTATATCTGGAATGTAGACGGGAGTAAATTTTATATATTTTTTTATAAGTATTGCGGTACCTTGACTAGAGGTGTCCCTAATAATATTATAGTTCTCGAAGGCGTCTCTTGAATTGACACGTAAATGCGTTTCCTGAACAAAGCAAATATCTACATTATTATAACTTAAAATTTTAATTAATTCGATACGTCTACTCAATTCGGCCAAGGATCTTGCATTAAAGGTTACAAATATCAAATTATTTCGGACCATACTTAACTAGTACTTCGTTCAATAAGAACCGATATTCCCGCTTGGCAAGGTGTTATATGTCCTAATAAAATGTATAATTTTCGACTCCAAAGATACGACCTTTGGTTCACTAAAATATTCACCGAGCTTAATAAATTATTCAATTAACGACTGTGTATTACCCTGATAATTTTTCTCCCTATTATGGAATAGCCTGGCAAACGAAGTTTTTTTTGTTGACTGGCAGACTATTCCGAATAGCTTTATTAACATTGCTCCTAATCTCCTCTATTCGCTCTTTGGTCCTAGCCAACAATTCCTTTTTCTTCTTGATGCAAATTTTGTAAGAGGGACAACCCCCATAATTCGCAACATGTCCGCCTTCGTTGCAGTTGACACAAACTCCTTTTCAATGGAGCAAACTTCTAGCTCGTGATCTATATTACATTTTACACACCTAAATTTTGAATTACAGTTGCGGGCTGAGTGTCCCCACGGTTGACACCTAAAACATTGAATATCCCTCTTCTTTGACTTAAGTGTTTCCCAGGTTATAGACTAGTTCAAAATATAACGAATCTTGTTAATGTCATTTAACAGTCGCTAGGGTTACCACAAACCAGCCAGTATCAAGCTTATTCTTAACCGAATATTGCGTAACTGATTTATTCACCTTTTGGACTGTGTTTGGAACTTCAATATTAAGAGCAGTTTTAATGTCTGACACATCAGTCATATGGTACAAACCTCTAACTATTACCGAGACTCTTCATAACTCAGGAGGTGTAAAAGAGTATGAATGAATATTTTGAGACCGAAGCAACTGCATCATTTCCAAAGGTACTTTAAGATCTTTAAAGTAGAGTTTGCTTTTATTTCTAGAAGAGTTTATAATTTTATGAACCTCCTTGGGGGATAATTTATTCAACTGATCGACAAGTGCTTTCAGGTTTACATTATGTAAAATAATTGGAGGACAAAATTTGTTTCTTACCAGTTTACCACAGTTTTTACCGTTATTTTTATGTTCATCTGGGGTCGCCATTTTGCTTGTTGATGCACCTTCGTTTACTTCAATGTTGATTTCTCCCAATAGCTCGAAACGGTTGTGTGAGATGGTTGTGGAATGTGTGGATGGTTGTTGGAGACATCTACTTTTGACTTCCTTGTATCGCCAGTCGACAATGGGGCATCACTGTCCCGATCTGTAATTATACTGGGCCTTTTCGATGTGACCAGTTGGAAAGGTAATTCCTTGTTGGAAGCAATTTCCATATTATCGGCAGCATTATGTAGGGAAATTCCACTATGTGACATTAAAACTCCAATCTTGTCACTAACAAGAAATCTGTCTCTATCCGGAGGCCACTTCTCGGAGTTTGGTATCATGTCAATTGAATCATTCAGTTCACTATCCATCGATATGGATAACAACAAAACTCTACAAAGCTTCTATGAGAGAAATATTGTATTGTATTTCCCAAAACTTTTATTTTAATTTAAAAATATAAAAAATTCCAAGCGCAAAAAGAAACCACGTGTTCTCAGTCTACCGTTAATCGCCTAATGGCTTGTTTTTAATTTTTCTTTTATAATCATAAAACAAAATAAAAAGAAACAAAAACAAAAACCACATAGTATTGTTTGTTCATGCTTCTTAATGTAGTTTCTTCTTTGTTGTTTTTGTAAAAAAAAACAACAAGCAAAAAAATTTATATTAACCGTTTTTTCTTATTTGGTGAGAAAAATTACAGAATTTCTTCTTTCTATGTTGTTGTTGTTACAAATGTATAATTTATTTTCGAAAAAGCTAAAAAATTAAGGAAAAAACACAAAATAACCGCCAAAATTCAAAAAATACGACAAATTACTTGATTTTGCAATATTGTTTATTGAATATATGGGAATATTCAATAATTTCTTTATCAACTGCTTTTTATTGAGTGATATTTTAAATTTTACACTATTGATAAAAATTTTATTAAGTTGACGACTTTTGTTATTGAATTTCTTAATTTTTATTAATAACGTATGTTTACATAAATTTTTTTTGATTTTTTTGACATCTTTGCTGAACATGAGCACATCGTCAACATATACGGCAACAAACAACAGCCGTCTTCCGCATTCGTGTGGTATATACATTGATCAACTTCGCTTCTCTGGGGCCCAAATTCCAATAGGACGGAGTTAAGTTTTTCCTTCCACACTTTACTCGCTTGTTTTAAGCCATATAATGACTTTTTCAGCTTGCAAACCCTTCCGGAATTGTCATCGAATCCAGCAGGTTGTACCATATAAATGTCTTCTTTGAGCTCGCCATTTAAAAACGCAGTCACAGCGTCCATTTGATGTTTGGCCAAATCATGTTGTACAGACAGGGCCAAAAGCAATCGAACCGAAGTATATCTAACGACTGGCGCAAAGGTTTCCTGATAGTCCACTCCCTTTCTTTGGCTGCATCCCTTTATGACTAATCTAGCCTTATGTAGCACTGTCTCACCATCGGCACCTATTTTATTTTTAAAAATCCACTTGCACTGTATGGCTTTCTTGCCGGTTGGCAACTCTGTAAGTTCCCATGTACAATTGGCACTATGCGATTCCATTTCTTCTTTCATGGAAGTCTTCCAGTCATTAGCATTTTCACACGACAGTGCATCTTCAACCGTTTGAGGCTCTACTATAATGAAACTCATTGCACAAAATTTATGAGAAGTACGTAACTGAGTTAAACGTTCAGATCGACGTACCTGTGTATTTTCAGTGGTAACACTTTCATCCGATATATACGTTTCATCGTTGTCGTCATCGGTTGGTATATACGAGGTAAAACAATTGTAATTGGTTTTTCATCTTCAAGAAAATCCACATCACGACTAATAACACTTGATTTCGTAGTTGGGTCGAACAAGCGATATGCTTTTGCTTTTTCGCTGTAACCAACGAATATCTATTCCTTGGACTTCGCTGTAAATTTACTTGTCCGCTTCTGCTTTGGTACGTGGGCTAGTGCTCTACATCCAAACTACGCAAATGCTTCAAATTGACCTTTTTCCTTATCCACAGCTCTTCAGGGGAAACTGAATCCGAGCTACATACCGTTCCGTTCAATACATACCATGCGTTTGCCATTTGGCTTACCGATAGTAAATTTTCTGCTAGGTTTGGTACGGCTTGCACGTCCTCTCTTCTTTTTTTTTTTGTTCTTGCCAACACACATTCCAATGTCTCCAACACATGCGACGTTCAGCATATTGTTGTCAGCAGCCGTTACATACATATTCTGCACCTAGAATATGAAATAGCAGATTCTATAGTATCAATTTCTGCAATAAAAATTCCTGTGTTGGGCAATCGTGATTCCCTTATGGCTTCATAACCAACCGCTGTACGCTTTACCAAGGCGAAGGATGTTGCTCCATTCTGAAAGGATTCATCTGTCTATAGCGTCAAATTGGGTTTAAATACAGCAATTTTTTCCGCAAATATCTTCTCAAAACATATTGGATTAACCATATTTTCGTAAACTTGGAGGCTAACATCGATGGAAATCTGGTTAATACTGTTGAAGTGTGTGTTCTTAATGGGCTTTTGGGGAATAGAAATGTTGTACTTTTTCAATAGAGCAATAGATTCCGTGATAGAAGTCGCACTCCTATTTCCAGGGTTTGAAATATGTTTCCAGAATAATCCATGCAGGCTATCAGATGGTATAGTGATCGGCCTTGATTCCATGGCAATTGAAGCATTTTCAAATATAGTACTGAATTCTGCAAAACTAGCTTCATTTCTCAATTTCAAAATGGGAGTAGTTCGAAGCAATCCAGATGCTGTCCTGAAGCAATTGTTTGAAGATGTGTTTACCCTGGAGATATTCTTCGATGCCACTCCATATAACGTTAGGCAATGTTGTATCGCTCCAATTGCCAAAGTGCGACAGATTTTCAAAGCAACCTCTATATGTGGATCCTTGTTCCTGGTATAAATCAACTTAAGGAAATTATTCACTTTGTTAAGTTTATGTGTAATATGTTTTATATGTGCATTCCATAATAAATTTCCAGTAAAAATTAAACCAAGAATTCTCATTTGGCCAGTAACTTGAAGGTTAATATTTCTGATGGGTATGGTTGTAGTCCTGCAATTTCTTTTGCGGCAAACATTACGCAGTGCCGTCTTCTCCGCTGCTACTGTTGCTCCTCTTCTCACCGCCAATTGATGAACTTTTTGGTCCAACGTGTTCAAATTAGTCATAATTTCATCAGGGGTTCCGGAGGCCACAGCAAAAACATTGTCGGCATATATGCCAACATAATAAATACCAGGGGTCTTATCAATAGCCTTAGCCAAGGAATTTACATACACAGTATATAATAAAACTGGTAAAGGCGAACCCTGAGGTACTCCATTACCTAGGTGCTGCATTCGGTCCCGGAGAAAAGAAAACAAAATCTTCAAAACCTTGGAAGGTATGCCACATTCGTTGAGTTCCAAAAGTACATAGGTAGAAAAGACTCTTTCAAAGGCCTTGTCTATGTCCTACGAAAGGACTACCGAGTGTTCCCTATGTTTCAAGTTATGTCGCAGTTGTTCCTCAAGTTGATGACAAATACTATGGACACCGTGTCTTGGTATGAATGCATGTTTAATTTTCGAAATTTCACCATTAGCAAATTTCCAAAAACGTTTGGCCAATATTTTCTCAAATATTTTCGATAAAACTGGTAGCAAAGAAATTGGACGATACCTTTCAAGTTGATTTGAATTTTTCCCAGGTTTCGGTATAAGTGCCAAAATCGCAGTTTTCCAATCATGGGGAAAGGCACCGCTTGCCAGGATTTCGTTGTAAAGATCACATAAACCAGACTTTAGACCATTTTGGATCATCGCATAAGTAATCTTATGCTGTGCTGGAGTGGAACCCTTTAAATCCTTCAAAATTTCCTCAAATTGAACAAGACCTATTTTAGCACCAATTATGTCTTAATTTCGATCAGAATACTGTAGGTTATCAATGTCAAAGTTTATTTTTGCTACTACTATATCAGGGCCAAAAGCATCATCTGAACTAAGCGAGCTCCAAAAGATGGCAAATTTATCAGCAATGTCCTTAGGATGTGATATACTGCTATCATCAACGATCAAATTAGGGAAATTACAAGTTCTGTTTGAATTTAAATTTCTAATCGTATTCCACAGGTGTCTGGAGTCCATTGTTGGACTTAAGGAATTCAAAAAATTTCCCCATGTTTGTCTTTTAGCAATTCTGCACTCTCTTTTGACCTTAGCGTAAACTTTTCTTTATTCTAGAACATTTGTTTTGTTTCGATGCTTTTTAAACGTTTTCCAGGTTTGTTGCCTTATACGAATCAACTTTGCAATGTCTGCATTAAACCAGACTGGACTATGCTTGTTCCTGGGCTTCCTACTAATAGGAATGGTTTCATTAGCTGTTTCCCTGAGTATACGTTTGATTTGGGCAGCTTCCCTGTCAATGTTGAAGGATTTTCCAAAATGGGATTCAATCACCATTGCTTTTCCAGAAAATTTGGCCCAATCAGCATGTTTTTCATGGAAACGTGGTGAAAAACGTTTAAAATGGGATTGCATGTTAATAAAGACTCGAATTGGGAAATAGTCTCCAACTTCAGGCATGGGTAAAATAGACCAATTTAAATGGGGAGCAATTTCAGCACTTGACATTGTAACGTCAACAGAGGTCAGAGTGTTTCTTGTGTTAAATAAAGTAGGAGTTCCATCATTCAATATCACTAAGTTCTTGTCGTCAGAAAAATCTTCCCATATTCGACCACTGGGGGAGTTAACAGAAGAGCCCCATAAAACGTTCTGTGAATTAAAATCACCCAGTATAATATTATGAGCATTTTCAATGTACGGAATATCGCCAACCATAGTGGGACTCAAATTCATATCACATTCCTTGTAGATGTTAGTTATACAGAAATCCTTACCGGCATTTATCGTAATAGTCTGGAATAGTAGTTCGCCCGTATATCTAGTGTGATGTTTAACATTCAAATTGTCCTTAATTAGCAAAGCTCTACCAGACTTAGCGTAAGAGTAATTTTTATTGTGGTGATATATTCTGTATCCTGGTAAATGAAAAAGTGTAAATTTTTCCCAATAATATGAGTCTCCTGTAAAGCCAAAATAATAGGCTTATGTTTAGCAACTAAAAGTTCTAATGCGAATTTATGATTGATAAAGCCTTGAAACTTCCACTGAAGCAAATTAATACTGAAACCAAAATCCATTTTGAAGTTATAATTATATTTTGACCTTTTCGGCTGATAGCATCGTTTTCCTTAAGGTGTTGGGGGTAATTAATACATTAAGATCTGTAAATTTATTGTATAGTTGAGATGTAGGCGTTAAATCGTTATTAGTAAGACTATTATTTCTCGGAGGGCTACTTAGATCCAAACCTTCTGTGATGTCCATAATTATACCTTCCTCTGTTAAATCTTCTGTTCCATTATGCTTTCGAAAAAAAATCGTCATCAATACTGTCGTCAGTTACACAAATATCAGAGATTATATTAATATTAGTTTATTTGAGCACAGCTGGTGTAGTGTCTTTGAGTGAAATTTTATGGTCAGATGTTAAGTTGTCTGAGAGAGAATCATGTTGAGTAATACAGTTGTCGTTTGTTGTGTTAAGTTGAAGATTTACTGTTGTTGATGAGTTTGATGTTTGAGTATTATTTTCAGGTGAGGGCGATAGATTTACAGAGATTGAGTTATGAGTGTTTGTTTAGTTACATTCTTTAGAAAAAACGTTATGATTTTCTGCATGTTTAGTTTTGTCTGGTATAATAACAGGTGTATTGGATGGCGTGTTGTTGTTGTCCTTGGTTAAAATTTGTGCATAAGTTGGAGACTTTTTGAATTTCCTCGCGATCGGTTTCAATAAGTTAAGAGATGGGTTGTCATTAAAAATCTCATAGGCTTTTCTTGTGGTGCTTTTTCTTGTAATACGTAAAAAATTAACAGATTTGTGTTTCCAATATGTTGGGCAATCGGAATCGTAAGAGGTGTGAGTCTCATTTACACAGTTTGTGCAATATTTACGAGAACATTGTTTATGCGGTAGTGGTAGACAGCATTCCTTACACACTAGTGCACCCTTACATGGTGCATTTCATAGGGTTGGGTATATATTCCACGACGGGGACTATTTCCCAACCAAGTTTTAGGGTATCAGGGCGGTGGGCGTAGTCAAATGTAATTATAGCTGCGCCTGTAGCCAGTGTTTTATCACCTTCTTTTTTCAGTATTTTACGGACCTCGACAACCTTTTGTTCCCTGAGGCACTCCAAGATTTCCTGTTCAGGAATGTTTATAATTTTTCGAGAAGAAATTCGTCCCTGGACAGTGTTGAGAGTTTTATGTACTGTAATCTTAACTAGGATGATATCAATGTATTTAGCTTTAAGAAATTTTTCAGCCGTTTTATTATTAGGTACTTTAATGAGAAGATCTTCGCTTCTCATTTCACTAACCTCCAGTCGATTGCGTGATATATAGTTAAGGCCCTTTTCGACCTGAAAACCATTATATGATGAAAGTGGTGCAGGCTCCGTATCCTCCTTTACGGTAACAGCAGATGCAACCAAGTAGCGAGGGAGATTTTGCTCCCGTGTTGCGTTCTTGACTAAGCACTGAGCACTTTGATTGTCGTTATAAATATTCATAGGCCCATTGTGGGGAAAATTCAATTCTGCCAGAAGTTTTCGTATGTAAACTGCCTCAGTTGCTGCTGCTGAAATTGCCACGTACTCTGCCTCGGTACTGCTGAGTGATACTACATTCTGCTTTTTAGCACACCACGAAAATACACAATCTGCTGCCACAAACACGTATCCAGAAAATGACTTTCTATCGCTAGCATTTCCAGCCCAATCTGCATCCACAAAACATTCGATGGGTTTACCAGTTTTCTTGTAGTGAAGCTTGTAATCTGATGTACATTTTAAAGATCTAAAAATATGCTTATATGCAGCCTGATGCTCTGAATGCGGGTCACAGTTTCGTTGGGCCAATTTAGTGACCGACAGTAATATATCTGCACGAGTGGAAAGTCAAATTGTCTGCATTTGTCACTTAAACAATTTACCTGGAAACCTGGCTCTAATGGTGTTGCTACTTCTCTACAGTCCTGCAACTCGTACTCTACTGTAAAGTATTTATTTATTTAAAATTTTATTAATTATTTAATAAAAATAAACTGTAAAATAATAAAGAAGAATAGTTTTTAACAAAGTGCAGCTGAAGCGCACTATTTGGGTAAATTTTATTGATTGATCTCTTGAGGGAAAATGTCCCTTCTTTTATACTAAATTTTGGCTGATTTGACAATTCCAAATCAAACCCTTAATTCTAATACAATTTTGTATTGGCTTAATACTATAATATATGTTTGTGTGTATATTACATGTTTAACTATATTATATTGTGTGTAATAATTATTGGACAAGTGGATGTCATATGACACGCGCCTATTCACAATAATTCCCACGGTAAAGCCTAAAGAGAGCCACACACGATCACCAGCCATACAACAACAACACACATACTACATATTATATGCAAACCAATGCAGTCGGCGGCCTGACAACAAAGTGTCAAATGATCGTCGCATGTGCGCCACGGTCAATAACATTGAGTCAAGTGGTCGCCGCTCATATGCAATTGGATATTCTTTTGTTTATGCATATGAAATGTTGTGCTGGTATTGATAACTGTAAAATCAGGCTACACCTCCAACCTTTACAAGAATGTTCACATAACTTTCGTTCTATGGACATTATTTTACACAACACAGTACAATGATTTTACGTCCATTTCAATTCTTATTTTATTATTGAACTTAAATATTTATTTATTTACAAATTTAGCTTATAATTAAAATTAAAGATAAAGAATACTAAGAGCAATAGCATCTGAGGCCTTCAGCTCCACAAAGTTAAATATACCTTATAACTACAATTAAGATTGTACATAATAGAGTAGCAAGTATAAGTTTAGTAAGGTAATTAATATTTATATATCGTAAAACAATTTAGTAGTATTGAGGAATTTTATTAATTTAGCTGTGTTTTCACTTGTAGGATTGGATAGGGAGGTTAGGGGATTAGTATTATGATATATGGAAAGTCTTATGTTCGTCAATAGAGGGCAATCACATAAAATATGATTAAGTGTCGGTGGAGTCGTGTCAGAACAATCGCAAAAAGGGGTAAAATTAGCATTAAACAGAAATCCACAAGAAATCTTGGTATGACCCACTCTGAGCCGAAGTAGTTTAATGCTCTCAATCCTGTAAAAATTACTAGTATATTCATCCAAATATTCGTAAATAGAAGTCCTCTCAGTGTTCACCGCTTTATACCAAAAGGAAGTAGAATTGAATGTTTCATCCCTATCCATTCTCATGTAGTGCCCATCAATTTGCCTTGCCAAATCTATCCAGTTCAAATTATCCATATAAAATAAAGCCTGTCTTATTACATTCCTTGCCGAATGATCAGCAAATTCATTTCCTGTAATCCCACAATGACTAGGAACCCAAATTAGTTTGAGTTTAGGAAATTTCTCAATCAAGATCGTTCTGATAGAAGATGGATAAAACCCAGTATTAGATACATTAAGAACCGACCTTAGTGACAAAAGAGAGTCAGTACAAATAGCAAATCTACTACTTATCCCTCTCACCAACATACATGCCTCATATATTGCAATAATTTCAGCTGAGAAGTTTGAGCCATACTCATCAAGTTTAGCTATTTTCAAGACACTATTATCCGTCGTAATGCTGAATGCAACAGAGTTATTCAATTTCGAACCATCTGTGTATATAAACATATGGTCAGAAAGTCTTTCCCTTAGATCTGCAAACATCTTCCTATATTGAGTTGGGGAAGTATCAGTTTTCGGGTATTTCTGAAGAGTAAAATCAATAGATGAGGGATCCAGTGACCATGGTGGAAGTTCAGAAATTTGTGTGGGAATATTCTTAGGTAGATTAAGATCATCGCTATTCCGTATCACTCGATAAAGAATAGATGGTACTCTCGGAATTTTCCTTGAACGTCTTACCTTTTTAGCTATATGTCTTAATGGGCCATTACCACCGAAAATTAAGATACCTCATAATCTCGTAGTAAGCATGTCCCTTTGATTGACCAAGGATCTAATCTTAGCCTCATATCGAATGTTCGCAATTGGGGAGGATCGCAGAGTGCCCAATGCTATTCTTATACAGGAATTAATAATTCTGTCAATTCTAGCTAATTGTGATTTGGAAGTATAACCGAAAAATTGTACACCATAATTGATTTTTGAAAGAATTAGTGCTCTCATTACGGAAAGGAGTACGATTGAGTTAGAATTCCACTTAGGATTAGACAGACATTTCAAAATGTTCATTCGTTGTGATAAAGAGGTTTGTAAATAAAGTATGTGGTCCTTCCGATTATAACGTTTATTCATAAATATACCCAGAATTCGGAGACAGTCAACCCTCGAGATGGAGATAACTGTGGACCTAATTTCACAGCTACAGTCTCTTAGGCGACATATGTGTAAGTATTTGCACTTTGAAGTGGATAGTAAAGCACCAGAAGTATCACATCAGTCGGTAATATCAGCGAATACATTGTCAGGCTAGTATAGGTCTAGTATTAGGTCTTTATTTTTAGAAGATTTAATGATGAGGTTAAAATCATCAGCGTAGGCGCAGAAGTCAATTTCCTTGTGAAGTGATAAAATCGAGCATAGTCGATTATATGCTATAAGAAAAATGATAACAGATAAAGGAGAACCCTGAGGGACTCCATTATATAGTGGAAAAGAATTGAAGTATATGTGATTAATTCGTACTATAATTTTTCTATTGGACAAAAAATTACTCACATATTTTATAATATACGGGCCAACTCCCCATTGGTATAATTGTTCCAGCACTGAATGGATGCCTACCTTCTCAAATGAACGCTCAAAATCCAAGGAAATAATGGTAATATGCTTACGTAGTGAGAGAGCGTTGGCAAGTTGATAGTCTACAAAAAGTAGAGCATCAATTGTCGAGCTACCCTTCTTAAAGCCAAATTGGCGGTTGCTAAGTAGTTTATTGCTCATGACAAACCACCACAACCTTTTCGCTACTATCTTGTCCAATACCTTAGCCAGACACGAGTTCAAAGAAATCGGTCGGTATGATGTTATAATAGTCTTGCCTTTCCAGGCTTTCAAATAGGAACTACTACGCTGCTCTTAAATTGTTGTGGGATATAGTTTTCAAAGATTGCATTATATAAGTTGATAATTCGCAATTTCAAGTCGTAGGGTAACATTCTCAGCATCAGGTATGATATCCTTTCCTGGAGTCTTTCCACGTAATTTCTCTAGAATTGAGTTAAATTCCAAAAAATTTATTTTAGATTCCATTTTTCTTGCTTTCGGACACGTTATAATAATGGAGGGGTTATCCATAAGACTTCGTTTCTTAAGCCTAAAGTTAACGGAAAAATTCATATCCTCTGAGTTCGCAGACCAATATTTGCCGAATTCATTGCCTATATCTTTATAATCTGTGTACAATTTTTCTCTATCCACCAATGACGATATGCAATGGATTCCATGTGTTGCTCCGTATCCTGTAAAGTTTCTTATGTTTGTCCATACTTTTCCAATGGGAGTGCTAGGTGTGATTGCAGAAGTTAAGTTTAAGATAGATTCCCGTTTTGCAAGTTTAATGCTTCTCTTGTATCTTGCATTAGCTCTTTTATACAGAAGCAGGTTTTCCTGTATCATATTTTTCTTAAACAATCTCCACAATTTATTCTTTTCTACTCTCAGTCTCCCTAACTCTTGATTCCACCAAGGGACCTTTTTCTCTCTTCCACGTGACTGTGGAATGGAATAATTGGCCGATTGCAATATAATCCTATAAATATTCGCTGTTTTCCTATTAATATTATCAACCACTGGTCTAGATCCCCAGCTCCTATGTGCGCTGTTAAAATCACCAACAATTACTGAAGGAGAATAATCACTGAATAAACTTTCAAGAACACTTCTCAAAATTCGTAGTCGGAGAAAAATACACATTATATAAATTTAATTTCATCCTCGATTTAATCTCCATGCCGATGACATCAAAATCATGCGAGGTAAAGGTCAGTTTATGTTCCAAGGACCACACCACCGTATCTCGTAGAAGAGGTGTTAAGATCGTACATAATATAGTTAATAGGAATAGGAATATTGATGCGGGAGTGGATATGGGTTTCTTGGAGGCAGATTATGTTAGGGGAATGAGCTTTGATCAGTTCCTGCAATTCTATGTAATTATTAGTATAACCATTAATGTTCCATTGCAAAATTTTTAGTATCATTGTTTAAAGTAATAAGAAGATAAGATATACATATTTAAAAAAGCAAATTCTAAACATTGCATATACATTATCTGATGTATATTGGTTATAATATGTTCTTTAAATAATTTGCAAATATTAAGTTTGTAAATATTGGAAAGTTATCTTTAAAGAGAATAATGTTGTTATATATTAAAATATAGGTAAAAGTTTCGAATTTTATACTAATTTTAAGAGATTTTAAGCATAGTGATATACAAGTAAGAGTAAATGGATCTAATTTGTCTATATTCGAATTATCAATAATTTGTGTAGGTTTATTTAAGAAGAATGTACTAAGTCTGTGTTCTATTGAATTGTGGGTTCTATTGTATCGAGTGGTAGAAGAATTTGTTGAATATACAAAATTATAATTAATTGGGATAGGAATGTTTGATTGGGAATGTAGATGAGTTTCTTGTAAGGCAATAATTTTAGGGGAATATTGATTTATTAGTAATAGCAGATTATTATAATTGTTAAGATAACCATTCATATTCCATTGTATTATTCTACTAGTCATTTATAGTTTATATTAAGAGTATACTCATACTGTTTTGGGCAATGTAAATTAAACTTACTAATAAATTCTTTTTGCACATATAAAGATGTAGTGGAGTGTAAATTAAATTTAATTACAAGAATTTTAAAAAGAAATGTATTTATATTATTCAAGACATATGATATCATTACTCTTAAAATAAGTGAGATATTTAATATTTTTCCTGTTTCTTGTTCAGATTTAGTTATGGTAACGACCAAGAGCGACTTTAAGAGAAATAAATCAAAAAATCTTATTGATATAAAGAGTGTATATAAAGAGATTGTGATAATTGTAATTTTTATAAATTCATAATTATATATTGAGTTAGTAAAAGAGTGTAACTTAGAGAATTTAATGTTTGTTGTAATTGATCTGCTATATGTAAGGTTCAGTAATATGGAGAAAAAAAGGAGTATTAATGATATTTAAGAAGATTGTTATGATCGGTAACATTTTTTAAGAGAAGTATTAAGGGAAGTTATTTATCTCTTTTTACGTGAGCTTGTTAATTTTCTCTTAATCGTTTGTATATTCTTCTTCGATGTATTCTTAGGTAAGAGAAATGCGTTGCTCGTTCACGGTTGGTTTGGAAATACATCTGATGTTAAGAGAGATGAACTGCTCCTTAGTTCTATATCATTTAATTTAGCGTCTGAGATTTCTATATCGGAGATTACAGTGGAGTAATCAATTAAAGCACGTGGTGTGTTTTTATCTGATGTCAGCTGATTTGTGTTATTATTATTTTTATTTGCAATGTTGTTGTTGTATGTAAAATTGTTATATTTGACTTGTGGTGTTAGTGTTTGATGGGAAGGTACTCCATTTAAAGAGGTTTAGGTTTTCAGAGTTGAGGAATATGATTTATGAATATTGGGATGGCGTTCTTTGAATATGTTGACTGCTTTCCTTTTGCTTACCTTCTCAAGCGTAATGATTGCTTGAATTTCTTTTTCTTTGAGAAAAGTCGGACATTTTTTATCGGTTGTGGCGTGGTCATAGACTTCGTTTTGTTCTTTGCAGTTAATGCAACATCTTGTTGATTCGCGTACTTCTTCAGAGTCTTTGGAAATATGGTATTCTTTTGAACAATTGAAACGTAACCTGGCGTCTTTGCACGATTTCGCTATATGCCCGTAACGTAAGCAGTTCTTACAAGGGAGGGGAAGGGGAATATATGTGCGGATTCTTACATTTTCGTAACCGATTGAGATTACAGTTGGCAAGGTGATAGTGGTAAAGGTAAGAATTATCAGGCCTGTCTCTTCTAAAATAAAAAAAATTTCGTTTTATCTTTTCGACCTTACTTACGTTTTTTCCCTTTAATTCTTCGAGAATTTCTTCTTCAGGAATTCCCCGCAGATCGTTACAATATATAACCCCTTTTGAGTAGTTGAGCGAGTTGTGTTCAGAAACAGTCACCTCAATCCAAGCGGAAAGTGAACATAATTTCACTTATTTGCATGCTTGGTACTCATTTTTAGTTTTAATTAAGATTGTGCCATTTCTTAACTTGTTGCAACTAATTACTTCACCTTCACAAATCGAATCAATTACTTTTTTAATTGAAAAGGGTGATACCTTCCAGAGGTTATCATCACTTTTTACTCTTGACATGACCAAATACTTTGGCCCAGGAGTAGTTAAGTTTAAAGTTTTTTTATTGTCTATAACAATTGGAGGCTTGTATATCCCTCCAATATCTGGTGGTAATAACAGAGAAAAGAAAATCAAAAATATTAAGTGCACTTGTATGATACGTCTCTTCACTTCAACAGTTAAAGTCGAACTGCGAAGTTAAATAGTATGATTTAAATGACTAAGAATGTTTTACATATTAATCTTAATTTAACGTAATCCAATCTTAATATTATTTCTTATTCAATCTCAAAATTATTAATAAATGTTTAGTGATAAGTTTACTTATGTAGTTACTTTAAAAAAAATTGTATCTTAAAGATTATTGTTTCACTTTTCTGGCCAGTTTAGTGTTGTAATTAAAACTTATTTTTTATATAGCTTAAGTCTATTTTTATGAACTCCTTGTTCTTTATTATTTTTCTTATCAATTATAGTTACATTATTTCTTAAATCTATATTTTTAATTTTGTATGGACCTTTATATGATTCCTCTGGTTTATGTCCTGTATTATTCTTAAGTAAAACTAAATCTCCTATGTTAAAATTATAATCTAATATATCCTTATTATAGTTATTCTTCTGCTTGATTTCATTTATTTCTAATAAATGTTTTGCTCTCTTAAGTGCAAGTTCTAATCTAAATTTTGCCTCTTTGGCATAATCGTCTACATTGTATAGTGGAGTAACTGTGTCTACCTCATTGAAATCTTTGAAACTGTTTGGTACTTTGCTAAAAAACCAATTCAAAAGGGCAATAATTATGTACAGTTGATGGTGTTGTATTAAAACAATATGTAAAGTACCTAATCCATTGATCCCAGCCATCTTTTTCTACAGATATGTAAGAACGTACGTATTCATTAAAAGTTCTGTGACTTCTTTCTATTGTACCTAAGGTCTGGTGATGATGTGCTGTTGATGTTAGTTTCTCGATTTTCAACAGAGTGCACAATTCGTTTAATATAGTATTTTTATATTCTGTACCCATGTCCGAAATGCACGTTTTTATCGGGCCATAGTTAAGTACAAAATTTTCGAATATCGCTTTTGTGCTCGTCTTAGCCGATTTATTTGGTATTGGTATTGTTACCAGGTATTTAGTTAAGTCGCATATTAATGTGATTACGTACTCATTTCCATGTATTGATCTTGGAAATGCTTCAATTGTGTCTACATACACTGTATCAAACGGTTTGTTAGGCGTTTCTGTTATTATCATCGGGCCTTTAACGTGTTTGGTAGTTTTCGTTATTTGACACTTGTGACATGCTTTTACATATTTAGCTATGTCCTTTGTCATATTTTTCCAGTAGTAGTATCTTTTTATTTTCTCTGCGGTTCTATATATGCCGCAATGACCCCCTTCGATGGGGTCATCATGATATTTCAGCATGACTTCTAGAAATCTTTAGAATTCTTTATATCAAGTATCTTTATTTCATTTAAAAGCGCTATTTTAATTCTATTTAGTACCTTATTGCCTACATTTCTAAATTCAAACTTTGAGACAAATTCGAAAATTTTTTCACTAGGTGCTACTTGTAGTTTATGGATATTTAATTTACTGGCCGCTTTCTCGAGTCTGGAGAAAAATTGTCCTAAGTCAAGTTCTTCTTTAGTAAATATATCCTTTATATTTATGCTAGCTAATATTGATTTTCCCTTCTTTATGTAGCATTTATTGCGATAAAATTGTCATTCCCCCTAAGGTATTCAACTGTAAAATCATATTCTTCCAGATCTAGTCTCATTCTCGTTAATTTGGAACTTGGGTTTTTCATTGAGAACAGATAAGAAAGAGGTCAGTACGAACTAAAAAGTGTTTTCCATAGATATATGGTCTGAAATGTGTGATAGCCCAGTGTATGGCAGTTGATTCCTGTTCAATGGTTGATTTATTACTTTCACACTTTGTAAATGTCTTTGAAGCGTAAGCTATAGGAAGTTGTTTACCCTGATGTTCTTGAGTTAAAATGGCACCGCAAGTATGCTTGCTTGCGTCTGTTGTTATACAAAATTCTTTAGTAAAGCCAGGGTACTGAAGTAATGTTGGACTAATTAATGCTTTCTTTAAGTATCTAAATGCAAATTCGCAATCTTCTGTCCATTCAAATGGCAGCCCTTTTCTGGACAATCGTGTAAGATGTCTGGAGTATTCGGAAAAATTTTTGATAAACCTCCGGTAATAATTACAAAAAGCGATGAACCTTTTTGGGCAATCCGCGTCCTTGTGTGCCGGATAGTTTTCGATTACCGAGTATTTACTATCATCTGGTAGTATTCCCTTATCAGTACACTTACCTCTCTTATAAAGAATGAACACTTTTCAGGGTTTAGCTTAAGATTGTATTTACGACAGAGATTAAAAACTTCCTTCAAATTTGAAAGCATATGCCTTTCGGATCATCCTAATACGAGCAAGTCATCCATATATAGAAATGCTTGATCTGGCTTCAGACCACTGAAAGCAATTGTCATCATTCTTTGGAAGGAATTTGGTGCTATCTTTAAGCCGTAGGGTAGTCTAGTAAATCTGTAGGAACCATTGCTCGTAGAGAATGATGTCAAATCTCTGGAGTTTTTCTCCAGTCCTATCTGGTGAAATCCCGACATCAAGTCTAAACAAGAAAAATACTTTGCTCTGCCAAGTTGGTCTAGAATATCATCAATTCTAGGCAATGGGAATTTATCTGATAACAATTTTATATTTATTTGCCTGTAGTCTATCACAAGTTGCCATCTGTTCTCATCCGAACCCGGAAGTGATTTCTTTGGAACCAATAAAATTGGACTATTGTATTCCGAAAATTATGGTTCAACTATTTTATCATCTATCAGTTTTCTAACCTGTTTGTTAATTTTATCCTAATGCGAATGTGGTATACGATAGTTTTTGATGTATACCGGCTGTTTGCCATTCAATTTCAACTTTTGCTAATAGAAATTGTATGTAGATATTGTTTCTGTTTCGAAACCAATAATGTCACTATATTCTTTGAAAATTTTCGTTAGTGTTGATTTAAATTGTTCTGGGAAGTTTTTCTTTTAAATATCCAAAGCCTTTGATTGTCTATTTTCAATTTTGTTCAACCATTATAGTTAGAGATGTTTTCGGTCATTAGTATTTAAAAAACGAATAAAAGTTTTGTTGGATTTAACTAGAATATTTGGTATAAAAACTCCTGTTGTTACTTCTTGATTTGGTATCAATATTCAATTTTTAAGATTCTCAAATTTAATTTGTATTATTACTTCTGACCTTGGTGGTAGTGTTATCTCATTATAATTATTTGTTATTGCTATGTCTATTGTATGTTGCAGATTAGAGGGTCTTAGAACAAGATAGTCATGTTCTTCATTGAAATCCAACACACGATGATTATATCTTTTCAAGAAGTCCAAACCAATAATTCCATCACAAGGTATGGGAAAATTGTTCTGAACCACTTGAAAGTAATGTGGTATTAAAAAGTTTTTAAATTTCATTTCCAAGAATATTTTTCCTATGGATTTCAAATATCCCTGTCCAATTCCAGTTATTGTTGTAGTAATGTTTTTATTTATTTGTTGGGGTTTGAAAAAATTATTTTTTACGATTGAAATATCTGCTCCTGTGTCCACCAACAACGTTACTATGTGGTTAGTATTATTAATTTCCATATGCACAAAAAACTCAAGTTGAGATTAAGGTTGTATATTTTATTATGTGTTGAGCTTATCTCAGGGGGTTGTCGGAGTTTTCCGAACTGTTTTCGTATGAGTCAGTTGCTCTTACGTAGTTTCCATTTCTACGTCTATTGTTGAAACCTTGCCTATTTTTGTTATTTCCTGGTCTTTGTGGAGGTCTAAAGTTGTTATTAATGTTGTGATTGAGAAAATTATTATATTTTCTTCGATATCGATTTTTATTTCCTCTGTTACTATGTCGATTATATTTCCTACCCAAATATAGCAACGCATTTTGCTGGCCAGTTGCTTCTGTGCAACTGTTAACAAATTTATTAATTGCCTCATTCATGTTGTTGGATTGGCCTACCTCCATGATAAGTTTTACCTTATCTATGGTACAATTTTTCGTTAATGCCTTAACGGCAACTTGCGTTGAATACTTGTTTGCTAATTCATATGACAACCCGTCTGATATATATGCGCTTTCCAATGATTTTGTTAAGTTTTCAATTTCACTGCAGTAATTGTTTGCAGTTTTATTATTTTGTCTAGTATTCATAAATTAAGCTGTCAGTACTTCTACCGACTCGCCCTTACCCGTAGCGCGCAATTTACTGCTTATTTCCAATATTGTACCTTCATCTTAAATTAGATTCCTAGCGGTTCCTTTCAGTTTGGTCTTTATTAAAGACACTACTATCGCTTTATTGTCACCTTTAATTGTGTTCAGCAATTGCAGGGAGTCTATAAATGCTCTCAGGTTTTCTGATCTGCCATCAAAGCCGATTACGAGCTTTGATGCTGTGTTTAGAAATTCTACTATTGTCTGGGTCATGTTTGTTGAAATTATTTCAGGTTTTGTTTCCTGATTATACAATAGAACCAATGTTTCGTTTGATTTTTGGTCTGTCGTTAATTTATAAGATACTTCCTCATGGAATGTAGTTGGTAATTCAATATATAAGCCTTTTTTAATAAAATGTTTATTAGCCTACTCCTTACATCAGAAAAGAAACATTCGGCTGCTGCTTTGTGGGGTGTTGCAAGCCTACTGAAATTTACATTAACAACAACTCTGATTTTTTCGAATCTGTCAAACAAAGTCCTCAGATGCTTTACTACCGTTTCGTCCTTTATATTTCTTTCTAAATTCAAACATTTATATGATTTGTCAAAATCGTCTTTTAACAGTCTTAACCTTTTAATTATTTCCTGCCAGTCCATTAAGATCTTGTCCAATTCATTGGCTCTATTTGAATATCTCGTTCTAAGTCTTCTAGTATACATACTGTAAAACTTCAATACAAAATTCAGGCCCAACAAAATTGTTACTATAATCAAACAAATTTCAATCTTATCTAAGTTTATTTTATTTTGAAGTACTTCTACCTCATTTATAACATTGGCCGTTGGCCTATCTAATTTAGTTTGTGTCTTGCACATATTCAAAGAGAAAGGAAGAGAAAATAAATTATTAAATTTTAAAATGTCTTAACATCCTAATTGTTTCTTCTTCTATGGAATTTTTATTAATTACGTCCTCCATAGTTGGAACTCTATTCATTCCTATTAACTTCCAATATTTGGTCAACCATACCAAATATTCTTCACTGGAATTTTTTGTTTTTATCTGTGGACTATCCTCAATGGGATACTTAGGCCTAATTTTTACCCTATTCATACTAGAGGGGTCCAATTTATTTTATTTTCTTAATATGTAATATATATTTTATATAATTTTAATTTTATTTTATTTTAATTTAATTTTTAATTTAATACCATATTTAATTTTTAATTTAAATTGATTTATTGTTTATTTACTTATATATATATATATATACTGTTATTTATATATTTATTTTTTTTTAATTTCTAAGTTGCCTCGAGCGGTTTACGCTTATAGGCCCTTCCAGTGCAACTCTTGAGGTGCACGTTGGTTTAAAATCGAGAAGATTTTATGTTTATTTTTTATTTTTTCATTTAATAATACTTTTACCATTCTTTCTACGTTGTCTATTCTTTTCCATAGGGTGCTGGCTTCCTCCCAGGATGGTGGTGGCTGAGAGTAGACTAATCTCAAAAGATTTGCCTTTTCCCTTTTTAATTTTTAGATTTTGGCTCCTCGTCTTTTCTTTTTGTTGAGGCTCTGTTGGGTTGTGAGGCTTCCTGTTCCTGGCCCGGTATTCCTCAATTGATAATGCTTTTGGTCCTTCCTTTGTATTGGGTGGGGTCATTGTCCCACTGTGTATCGGCCAGACAGTTTCTTCCTTCAATTGCAGCTGGTGGCTATTTTGGCTGATCCACCAGGTTCCTGTTGTTTATTATTATTATTTCCGTGTGTACTAGATAAAATCTGTAGCACTACAGGATTTTCTGTTATATTATTGTCTGAGTGCTGGCTATTGTAGCATTTCAGAGTTTGGCAGGATTGCCATGTAAAGTATTTATTTATTTAAAATTTTATTAGTTATTTAATTTTATTTTAGTGCACTAGAAGAGCACTTTAAAATAATAAAGAACAATAGTTTTTAACAAAGTGCAGCAGAAGCGCACTATTTGGTTTAATTATATTGATTGAATTCTTGAGGGAAAATGTCCCTTCTTTTATACTAAATTTTGGCTGAATTGACAATTCCAAATCAAGCCCTTAATTCTAATACAATTTTGTATTGGCTTAATACTATAACATATGTTTGTATGTATATTATATGCCTAACTATATTATATTGGTTTGTGTGTGTAATTATTCTGGGACAAGTGGATGTCATATGACACGCGCCTATTATCCATAATAATTCCCACGGTGAAGTGTAAAGAGAGCCACACACGATCACCAGCAATGCCATACAACAACAACACATATACTACATATTATATGCAAACCAATGCAGTCGGCGGCCTGACAACAAAGTGTCAAATGATCGTCGCATGTGCACGACGGTCAATAACATTGAGTCAAGTGGTCGCCGCTCATATGCAATTGGATATTCGTTTGTTTATGCATATGAAATGTTGTGCTAGGATTGACAACTGTAAAATCATGCTACAATGGATATGCGAAATGTTGTTTGCAATCAGTACAATTAGCAGTATTAAGCGTTTCTCATCCATTTCCAATCTTGGAATATTGTAACAATATGTATTGCTGCTAATTCGACTGGTTTGAGAAATATCTTTTGCATGGTATACATTTAATTGAAGACTATGGTTTTTCATGTTGTAGTCTATGATGCGTTCTTAATGTTGCATTCAACTTGAATTCTTTAAAACAAATCTCACAAATAAAACAGCAATTTTTTATTTTTCAATTTTAAACTTGAAAGTATAACTGTAACGGTTTCTAGCACAAGTATGACCTCTAAATCCTTAAAAGAAGTCTGATTTTACTCTGCGATGTTGATAAGGGGGTAATACATTTTAGAAGTAATGGGGAGTAAATTCAATTATGTAAAAACTGATATTCCACTAATTTGTAAAAAGAACGCAGACTGAGCTGCACTTTTCTTTCTTATCAGTTTAAAATTAAAGATTCTTATAGCACAAAAAACAACAACAACACGTTGAGGTATATTTCTATTTCTTCAACATTAAATCACACAAAAAATAAAACAAAAATAAACAAAACCACCGTTGCTTATACGTATACTAGGTTATCTTTATTAATGATAAGCAATAAGCAGGTAACAAATATTCATTAAGCCTGCATTGGTTCTTAGAGTTTTATGATCTTGTTTATTATTTGTAAAATTCTTATCCTAGGGTTTTATGATCTTGTTTATCATTTGTAAAATTCTTATCCTAGAGTTTTAGAAATGTGTTTACAAACTAAAGAATACTTATCTATTACAAAGAAAATATGTTTATGATAATCTATTACAAAGACAAAGAAAACATGTTAATGATAATCTATTATAAAGACAATATGTTTATGATAATCTATTATAAAGACAAAGAAAATAATACTTATCTATTATAGAGAACAGAGAATAAGGAAAAAATATTTTCTAAACAAAGAATTAGTCCTTATATTAATGGCGTTAACTCGCGCGATGATATTGTTTACAACATCAATGTGTCATTATTCCACTTTTGACCCTCTGTAAATGTCTCACAATTTTATTATTACAAGAAAACGATATTGGGGCAAATAATGTCTTTTTGTTAACAAATACATTACGTGGTTTAGAAAACCACCAATTTCTATATTTATATTTTTACAAAACAAGAACTACCTGAAATTTATCACACCTACAACAAAAAATAAATTAAACAAATCCACAACATTCCACAATGCACTCAGCGTCGGCAACTGGAGTTAAGGGTACCCTACACAGAACAACTCGTTCTGTGATATCACAGAACAACTCGTTCTGTATCCGAGATAAATGCGTACTGTGGTAGCCGATGTTATAAATGAAACACGGTATGTTATATAATAATGTTTAAAATACATTTAATAATAAAGTTGTTTAATGTACAATAGCCAGAATAATACTACGAACAAAAAGAAATGTGAATAAAAGAGTGAAGTTGACAGCTTTGTAAGGATAACTGGTTTAGCAGGATAACATCTCTGTTAACGATGCCAAGTAGACTTTCATGATATAACAATTCTCCCACACTTATCTGATACAATTTAGTCGAGGACATATTCTTCCAAATAACCTGGTGCCCTGCGTCGACGTGACGATGTTCGGGTTGTAGTAGGTACTTGGCTTAATTCTGGGTTCTCGGATAATTGTGGAATATCGCTGCATGGTTCATTATTTCTTGATGAATCTAACGGTCGACTTGTCTCTGACTCAGCTGGGTTGTTGCTGTTCTGGTTAAAGATGATTTATTGCTAGAACATAATTTGTTTTGCTGCTGATTTTTGATTATATGAAGTGTCAATTTGTTTCGGCAATGATTTTTATTAGATGAAGTGTCAATATGAGTACTATTTGAAAGTAGCTGGTTTATCTGCCTCTTAAATATGTAACCATCGTCTAATTTGACCATGTAATGAAGACGACCCATTTTCTTCAATATTGTACCTAGCTTCCATAACGATTTATTAGGAGTGTAATAACGGGCTTGAACCCTCTCCCTCACACTTAATGGTCTCGAAGAAATATGACCATGGTTGTTTGCATTTATTTTTAGTGGTTTTAAAATATCTAAGCGGCTTCGAATTTGTAGGCCTAAAAACAGCTCTGATGGTGTCTTACCGTTTTTCAGTGGTGTCGTTCGATATTTAAAAAGAATGTATCTTATCTTTTGCTGGATAGACGATGATTCGTTGGACATAACTGAAAATTTATTTTTAAGAGTTTGAATACTTCGCTCGGCTAGGACATTTGTAGCCGGATGGCCTGGAGCAATAAATTTTTGAAATATGCTACAGCTCTGGCAAAAATTATAAAATTGGACACTTAAAAATTGTCGCATTATCGGATACTATCACATCTGGATATCCGTTTCTTGTAAAAATATTGAGTAAAATTTCTATTGTTGAAGTTGATGATGGCGCTGCTGTACTTATTGCCACATGTATCCATTTGGATTTGGCATCCACGACCACTAGGAAATAGTGGTCCTGGTTTGGACCCCCGTAGTCAATATGAATGCGCTCCCAGTTGTTGCTTGGGTCTTCCCAGGGATGTTGTGGTATTTTGGGGGACTATTTTTAGTTAAAGAACTTGCTTTACCGGTACGAACAATTCTTTCTATATCTTTGTCAATTGCCATCCAAAATAACAGCTTCATCTTTGTAATGCCTATTTGGGTGTGATGAAGTTCTTGTAAAATTGTATTTTGTAATGAGGTAGGTATTATGTACTATTCTTGTAGCTTTAAACAAACATTTTTGTCGATAGTAAAGTCCGAATCAGTTGTTTCATTGTTTTGTAATTCATGTAGTATTTTATAAAGTGTTTTATCTCTAAGTGTTTCCTCTTGTATTATCTTAAAATTTAATCTTTCAGAACAAATATTGTTAAGGGTAGAATTAAACAGTTGATGTACTTCATGGTCAAATGAATTTACATGATTGGTGATCTTGAAAAACAGTCTGCACTAATCTTTTCTGTACTATTTTTGTGTCTAATTGTGGAATTATGACCGCTGAGAATAGCAGCATATCTTTGTAACCGGGCTGATGTCATTTGTGGTAGTTTACTATCCTGGTGAAATATTCCCATTATCTGTAACAAGGTTAAATTGTCTTCCGTAAAGGTATTCGTGAAAATGCTTAACAGCATAGAAGATAGCTATGCTGCTTCTCTATCCAATTGCGAGTAATTTTGTTCCGCACTTGTTAATGATAGTGACGCAATAGGCCTATCCTCTCCTTCTATTACATAGGATAAAACTCCCGCAATTCCAGTCAGACTTACATCACATGCTAGTTGTAGTGGTAACTCTGGGTTGTACGGTATAAGAACTCTATCTAGAATAGTAGGTGAACATACCTAAAAAACGTCTAACACCGTCAACAGTTTTTGGCTCTGGCATTTGCAAAATTGACCTTATTTTCGAATGGGATTTCCTTATTTTATTAAATTCAATACTATGACTTAAAATTCGATCTTGTTTTCGAAAAACAAACATTTTGTCCGGTTTAAACGTAGATCGTATTTCCTTAGTTGTCGTAAACAAAGTAATAAATTTCCCTTGCATTCCTCCAGGGACTTCCCGTGTACAATAATGTCGTCAAAGTAGGATTCAGTGTTGTGTACTGGGCGGAGTATTTGGTCTATTATTCGGTTGAATTCGGCTGGTGCAGTTTTAATGCCGAAAGACAGTCGATTCATGCGATACGTTCCTCTGTGCGTAGATATTGTCTGGATAATACTTGATGGCTCATCAACTGCAAGGTGGAGATAGGCCTTCTATAAATCCAATCGGCAAAAATATTTCGCATTACGAAGACTATTAAAAATATCTTCGATTCATCGAATAGGGTAGTGTGCGTTTACCAATCGCTGATTTACACCCACCTTGTAGTCTACGCATAGCCTAACACCTCCATCCGCCTTTGAATTTACCGCAAGAGGTGAACCCCAATCACTATTTGAAACTTTTGAAATAATACCTGCCTTCTCTAAACTATCTTATTCCTTATCCACGCGTTGTGCCAAAGCATAAGGCATCTGACGCTCCTTTGTATAAACCGATCTTATATCCTTACGTAATTTCAAAAAGAATTCGTAATTTGGTATGCGCCCAATTCTTTCCTCAAAAACGTCCGAGAACTCCCTCATTATCTCCTCCATAATATTCTGATTATGAAATATGTCCGTTGAACTCTTACCCGAATGTGATTCATCAAGCTCCCTCAGATTTATCTTGAGACTACGGACCCACGACCTGCCCATTATTGCCGCACACGTATCTGAAACTATATATAGTTCATCCGAGGTCGTTACCCCATTAAATTCTATGTTGACCTGTTTTTTGCCATCTGGAGCAAACGTATTCTGCGTATATGATCTAAAAATTACGTCGGTGTGGTCCAAATTCTTATTTAGGTTTAATTCTTTAAATTGTTTCCTCGGAAGAAATGTAAAATCAGATCCCGAGTCTACCTCAAATTTTACAGGCATTCCCTCAACATTGATATACGCATAATACCGCTCAGAATTAGACTTTTGAAAACTGTTTTGATATACATCAATTACCTTGTATACACCGTAGTCTATGCGCTCAATGTTTTTAACTTGATCAGCTTTGTTCTTGTGAGGATGATTCCCAGCGTTTCTTCTCAATGATGCTATGCAAATTTTACTCACATGACCGGTTTTGTTGCAGCTTGTACATTTCAATTTATCCTTACTTAGACGACATTCTTTCGCTTTATGGTTATTTCTTCCGCAACACGTTCCTGCAACACCCAATCCTTCGTAACTAGCCTTCTGTATTATTACCCTATGGTTAGATCGTTTTTGTTTAGATTTTTTCCAATTTAAAAATTTTATTGATATCAGCACTGTTATTTGAAGTATGTCCCTTTTTGTCGGCCAACACTCTTGCGTCCAATTTCGCTGCTTCAAGGACTAAAGCTTTTGTAATAATTTCGTCAAATTTGAGCGTACTTGTTTGCAGCACCGTATAAACAGTGTCGAAACCATTAACGTTTGACAAACGCTCATAGCAGCAAATTACTAGCCAATTTAGAGGGAGAAAAAAAATTTTATAATGTTTTGCGAATCAAATGTGTTAGAAGCAACAGATATACAGAGTGAAAACTGGCGGATAAAGCAGAAAAATTAAATGTAAATAAACATTTATTTTGTGTTAAAAAAGGGAAAATTTAGAATATTTTTTAATTTCTTCAATGAAAAGTTTAAAGATTCTTAAATATTTAAATATTAATCGAAATGTGTGTGATTTTCGGTCGTAATGAATATAGTTTCTTGTGCAAGAGATTATTAAGAAGCTAAATATTACAAGATCAAAATAAGACGTACTGCTCATAAAAAATTTTTCTTGCTGAAAGTTGCCAATATTTTTTAATTTCTTGAAAGAAAAAGTTAAAAATTGTTATTGCTAGTAGTTGTTTTTATTATTTATTAATAGTTTTACACAAAAATTACATTTTTTTATTAAGTCTCGCCAATATAAAAAACTCACCCCAAAACCTAAAAAAAAAACATAAATAAACAAAACAGACAGACAATCAGAAAGGGACAGAAATACTTTTTGGTAATATTTTCTGTCCCTTTCATAATTCGCTGGTAAACGTCAAAATTGCGTTTCGATACTGTTTATACGGTGGTTTGCAGTAAAGTGTGAATTAGCCACACGTAACGTAACGTACCGTAGAAAACGTTCTCTTTTTAGCATATGGAGAACAATGTAAACGATTACCGAAACGTTCTCTCTCGTTAGCAAAACGGAACGATCTGTATAAAACAGAATTCTCCCACGTTTTTACGTGACATTTGAACATAAGAGAGAAAACATGAGAGAGTGCAGTGTTGCCACGAAAAAAAAATATTGTAACCAACATTTGTGAAAAAATCACCAAATAAGGAAAAATATGATCAAAATTAAATTTGCAGTTTTTTTATTTTATTTTTTTTTTTCAAATTTAAATTATAATTGAGAAAAAAGAAACAGAAAATAAGAAAACGAAATTATAGTCTCATAATTAATTAATTTTAAAAAACAAAACAAAAGCTATTTTTATAAGACAAATAATAAACAAATCCGGAATAATCTACACATTGAACAAAAAACGGCAACACTGATGATGAGTCTGTATATCAATTTCTATGCATTGTGTTCTGTTTGTTTGTGTGTTGCTTTGTGTTCTGTTTCGTTTTTATTTACATTCTTCGTTGACATATGTCCCGTTTTAAACGTTTCTATAACTACACAAAAGTTTTTAAGGCTACGTACGTTACGATTTTACGTTTCTAACGCTTGGGTAACCAAGCCATAACTGCTCTCGGATGCCACGTATAAACTGTGTCCGAAGGAAAACATCGGCTATTGAAACTTTACAGGGACAGGGAGACGTAAAATCACACTCGCTTATCTCCGACCGCAGGTGAGCAACAGAATCAGCTATTGTTTGTTGATCATTTTGGTATCTAGATAAAAACCGGTGTTATGCCATTAATAAGTTCTTAGTTGGCGAATAATGATTCTTGAACATTTTTGTTAATTCATCGTAGGTAAGTTCAGCCGGAGTTTTTGGTGCTGCCACCGCTGTAATTATGTTGAATGTATCTATACCCATGGAATTTAATAATAGTTTTAAACAATATTATTTGTTGGACGTGTTGCCCTTCATTTCCGTGTAATTTTCAAAACGCTGGATGTAATTTTTATATGGCTCCTTAGCTGGATTAAATAAATCAAAATTTGGTACTAAAAGTGTATTAGTTGTTATATTATTTTGTGCATGTAGTGATGCAGTATTAGCCGTTATTCTCATTTCTTCGATAACTTGCATTTGTACTTGCAGAAATTTCTCGAATTGGTTTGCGTCCATTTTGTTTTATGATGATATGTATAGATGACTTTTAGCTTACGCCCTTATTATTTTCTGTTCTTTTCTCAGTCGTCGCCAATTTGTGGTAGACGTTGTGATAAATAAAACACGATATTTTATATACTAATGTTTAAAATTTATTTAATAATAAAGTTGTTTAATGTACAGGAGCCAGAATAATATAACGAATAAAAAGAAAAATGAAAGAGTGAAGTTGACAGCTTTGTAAGGATAACTGGTTTAGCAGGATAACATCTCTGTTAACGATGCCAAGTAGACTTTCATGATATAACACATACTAATTTGAATTCAATTGAAGAGTATTAAGTATGGCAAAATGAAAATATTTTGTTAACAAAGTAAAAGAAGCGTAATAATTAACAAACAAAATAATAATTTTCAAGTTTTACATTGTCTTCTACAACTGTGCTTATGTTAGTGATAATGACTTATTATATCAAATTATCCAAGGCAGTATTCTGATCGAAACTCCAACTTTTTAGCATACAATATATTTCCTCTTCTTTTTAATACGTGATATTCATAAGATTCACCTTTAATTTTACTACCACGATAGGCTTCTGAAGTAATAGTACTAGGATTGTTATTGCTAATAATATAGATAACATGTATTTATATTTGCTTATACGAACGCGATCGTCAAATTTAAACTTGGCTCTCCTAAAAATCTATAGAAAATTACTATAAATGGATTTTTTTCATTTGGTGTCACTATAATTGTTAGATGTAATGTATTATTCCATTTATCCACCAGTTCTTGGTATATATTTATCAATCTGTAAGTTTATCAATGTTCTATTAAGTCGTTCAACTATTGGTGCCTTTAAACAACTATATATTGAATAATTTTATAATTATTTTATTGCATTAAATGTTCAAGACGTTTGTAAAAGAACTTTCCAACGTTATCCTCTCACCGAATTTTGTAGTGATTCTCAAACATTTCTGCGACGTATGGGTATATCCTTAATATAATTAATATAAAATAATAAGAAATTTTAGAATAACAAAAAATCACTTATTTTCAAAATTTTTAAAATTTTTTTTAATATTTACCAAGCTCAATTCTAAATTTCAAACATAGTTGAAGATATGCTACCGAACAAACTAACAGCTTTTTAGAAAAAAGAAAGAAAAAAAATCAGGAATAAAAAGAGAATGTGATCAAATAAGATCTATAAAATATTAAGTATCAAATTCTATAACATCTATCAAATTTAAACATTATTAAATTAGTAATAAATTAAGTATTATAAATTGTAATTAAAATATTAAAAACGATTAAATTATTTGTGTTAAATTGAAAACTGAAATAAGAATATATTTAAATATTTAAATAATTATAAAAATTTTTTATGAAAGAAAATGATACATTATAATTATAATAAATTAATTTTGAATTAACAGGGATTGTTAATTTTTAAATGGAAAAGTCATATAGTATGATACACCAACGCTTAGATCCATGTAACTCTATGATTACATTAATAGTTAATATACTCTACTTATTATACTTTACTTGCTTACCATATTAACTGTTATACTATAAAACCTATTACATTTCTTATTATGCTATAAACACTATAAATACAACGCAGCAAACAAAGCAAACTTTATTTTATTTTATTTGCTTGTTGTCGCTTTGCCTTTAAAATAATCATTTCCAAATACAACCATGTATTCTATTTTTGAGAGATTGTTGTGTTTGCTTCGTTGCGTTTATTGTGTTTATAGAATTATACTACATTAGCTCCTATACTACATTTCTATGTTATACCGTTAAGAATTGTCCGATCAGTAACTTATATTTTAAAAATATGAGAACAAACATTTTTTAATAAAAAGGAAAATACTTTACAAGTAACATCCGAACTATAAAGACTTGTTTTTATTTGCATATTTATGCTCAGCACGCTTTCTCCGCGTGTCTATATGTAAGTATACGTATATGCTGTTTCATATTATCAGAAAGTTTACATGGTAAGTCAATGCGTATATGGTTTGTTGTATTTGAAATACTTTGTTTTGTATCTATGAAATTATATGCTGGTTTTCATAATCTCATCTCAACGTACAGAAATTCGTTTTTCATTATTTCTTACTTCATTGATCCTTACAATCCTTCAGTCAGAATTACAACCTAGCTTCTCCCACTACCCATGTGGCATGTGTTTATTATATGCATTAGTGGCTGGCAGATTTTTAAGAAACTGTTCATTGCAATACTAATTAATAGTTGAAAGAAAGTCGCCAAAGATATATTTTTTTCATAATTCGTCTTGTTTAAAATGTCTGAGCTGAGGCTTAAACCTTGGTCTCACAGCTAATAAGCCAACACAGTACCTACCAGTCTTCTGCGACATTTCTTCATTACATGAATAATAAGTCTTGTGTCACTTAGAATATAAAATTCGAAACACAAATTTACTGATGGTTATAAAGGCTGATAATTTTTACAACCTTTTGATTTCGAAATTCAGTTAATACGCTACTTACTTACTTAATTGGCCATAACAACCCGATTAACGGATTTCGGCCTGCCGCAACACATCCTTCCAGGCGCCTCTGCTTCTTGCACGCCTACGCCAGTTGGTCACACCAATCGATGACAGGGCTCCCTCGATTTGGTCCTTCCAACGGATACAAGGTCGTCCTCTTCGCCGACTTCCGCAGATCCCCGCATCAAATACCCGTCTCGCTGGAGCATCCTCCTCCATTCGAACGACTTGGCCGAGGCAGCGCAGCCGCTGGATATTAATACGCTGTACAACGTCCATGTCGTTGAGGAGCTCATACAGCTCACTATTGTATCGAATGCGGAAATCATCGCCAACACGTACTGGACCGAAGATCTTACGCAGTTCTTTTCTCTCGAAGTATTAAGTCCTGAGGCAGCAGCCTTGAGAGTGCATCAGTACTTAATAGGGTCCATGCCTCTGCGCCATAAAGAAGCACGGGTAGGATGAGCGTCTTGTAGAGTGTTAGATTCGTCCTACGAGAGAGGTCTCTACTACTCAATTGCCTATTGGGACCATAGTAGCACCTGTTGGCAAGAGTGATCCTGCGCTTGATCTCCAGACTGATATCATTTGTGGTGGTAACGGCGGAGCCAAAATAAATAAATTCCTTGACTGTTTCAAAAGTATAGTTATCGGCCGTAATCTGAGAATCAATACGCCGCACGTCTCTACTTGTCGATAACATATACTTTGTTTTGCCCTCATTTACTGCCAAACCCATCTTAGTAGACTCGCGTTCAATAGCACTAAAGGCAGCAGTAACATCTCGCTTCGTACGCCCTATGATGTCAATATCGTCAGCGTACGCAAGCAACTGGACACTTTTTTAAAAAATAGTGCCACTGCGATGCACTCCTGCCTTTCGCAGAACACTATCCATGACGAAGTTGAAGAGGTCGCATGATAAGGGGTCGCCTTGTCTGAAACCTCGCACGGTATCAAAAGGCTCGGAGAGGTCCATTCCTACCTTGACGGAGCTACAGGAATTGCTCAACGTCATTCTGCATAGCCTTATCAGCTTCGCAGGTATACCGAGCTCAGACATTGCGGCAAAAACACGATCCCTTATGGGGCTATCAAAGGCAGCCTTATAGTCGATAAAAAGATGGTGTGTGTCGACTTGTTTCTCGTGGGTCTTTTCCAGGATTTGGCGTAGTGTGAAGATCTGGTCGATGGTGGACTTACCAGGTCTGAAGCCGCACTGATAAGGTTCAATCAGTGTTTTGACGAGTGGCTTCCGTCGTTCACATAGCTATTAGCCATATTTAGTAAATAAGCTGGTGCATGCGCCCTACCAACTCATTACATCCGGTCTTAAACAATTCAGCGGGTAGGCCATCAGGACCTGCCGCTTTATTGTTTTTAAGGCGCGTAATCGCGACTTTGACCTCTTCATGGCTAGGCGGCGGAATCTCCACGCCGTCATCATCGATCGGGTTCGGAACATCATCTCTAAAGGCGGTATTGGTGTCGTCATCGCCTTGTAGCAGAGTAGAGAAGTGTTTCCTCCATAACCTCAGTACTCCCTGCGGATCTGTTACTAAGTTTCCATTTTCGTGCTTGCAGGAAGACGCTCCGGGTTTATAACCCTCGGTTAGACGCTTAACCTGTTGATAGAATTTTCGAGCGTCATTCCTACATCTATATATCTCGACTTCCTCACGCTCACGCCTTTCCTGCTCCCTCTTCTTGCGTCTGAAAAGGCGTCTCTCATCCCTTCTCTTCGCTCTATATTTATCGACAATGGCTCGCGTAGCGGCTGACTGCAACATTTTCTTGTATGCGGCGTTTTTCGCTGCAGTTGCCTCGCGACACTCCTCATCGTACCATTGATTTCGTTGGGGTGGGCGTTCGAAACCAAGGACTGTTTCCGCAGTAGTGCGCAAGGAGTGGGAGATGTTGGCCCACAGTCCGCCAATGTCGTTGAGATTAGATCGGAGCTTATCCGAGAGTTGAGCGGAGAACGCCTCAGATGTCCTTTGTGATCGCAGCTTCTTAACGTCCAGCTTTCGCAATGCACTAGAGTGCGCAGACCTCGAAGCGCTAATGCGCAATCGAAACTTGGGTGCGACAAGGTAGTGGTCCGAGTCGATGTTTGGACCTCTGAATGTGCGCACATCTAGTACACTGGATACGTGCCTTCCGTCTATCACAATATGATCGATCTGGTTGGATGTTGATCGATCAGGGGACATCCATGTGGCCTTGTGAATGTCGAGATGTTGAAACTTAGTGCTACATACTACCATGTTCCGCGCCGCGGCGAAATCGATCAGCCTCATACCATTGGAGGTAGGGTTCGAGTGGAGGCTGAACTGTCCGACAGTGGGGCCAAGATACCTTCCCGCCCGACCTTCGCATTGAAATCCCCAAGGACGATTTTGGCGTCATGGGTCGGGCACTTATCATATACGTCCTCGAGTTTAGCGTAGAAGGCATCCTTAACCACATCGTCCTTTTCTTCCGTCGGGGCGTGAGCACAAATTAGGCAGATGTTGTAGTATTTTGCCCTGATGCGGATTGTGGCTATTCTTTCGTTCACAGGCGTGAACCCAGAGACAAGGTGTCGAAGTCTCTTATTAACCACAAAACCGCATCCGAATTCGTGCTTATCAACATGGCAGCTGTAATACACATCGAAAGATGCCAGCCTTTTGCATCCTTGCCCTATCCATCGCATTTCCTGTATGGCAGTGATGTCCGTCTTACATTTCTTGAGGGCATCCGCCAGCTGGGCGGAAGCGCCTACCCTATAAAGGGTGCGGACGTTCCAAGTGGCTATTCTTAAATCGTTGTCCTTTGAACGTTTGCCGTGGTCGTCAACTTTTGAGGGGATCTTTTTTAGGTCTGTTGTTCCGGTTTTCATTGGAGCAAATTTTTACGTGATGGGTTCCAAGCCCTACGCACAACCCAAATTTAACGTCCAGGGGATTAGACTTCGCTGCACGCATTAGTTAACATCTAGCGGGTGCTAGAATGCCATCCAGGAGGGGCCATGAGGAGGCTGCGTGTCAACTTGAATACAGCAAGACAAGGATCGTCCTGGTGGTCGCCAAGTTGACCACAATCAGAAACTTTACCTTATTTGCATGCATTCCATCCCTCCCAAATACGCTAATCCTTTCTATTAAGAGTCGGAAAGGCTCCATTAGTCTGATAAAGTAACGAAAGTATTCGCCAATGACAACTGTAACAATAATAATTAAGGCATAAGTTTTCCAATTTTGGATATTGCTGGTTGTGAAATGCGTCAATATTCGTATCTCCAACCATTATGATAGGATTTTGTGCATGAGCATCCATGAATTCTTCAATTTTATTTAAGAACTGATCAATCATACATTTTTGCGAACGATATGCAGATATTATCTTCAAGGGTTCGTTGTCAATTCGGAAATTTTGTAAGGAAATTCAAATAAAATCAATAAAATTATCACTTTTGCAGTGTTCTACGACAATTTCAAGGTTTTTGTTGACATATAATGATGTCCCACCATATCCATCACTCCTACAACAATGAATGCCTGAGTATTCAGGAATAGAAAAAAGCTGCGTTAAATTATCATCAAACAAACTCTTCTGAATCGCAATAACATCCGGTAATTTTGAAAGACCTGCAATTAGCGACTTAAATTTATTAAATTTTGTAATTGATTCTGCTTCACTTCTAATGTTTATACAAATAATTTTCAGAAAAGAACCATTTAAATTGTATAAGTAATTATTATATTAAGAAAAAAATGTAAAATATTGGTTATTATTCTTAAAAAAAATTTAGAGAAATAAGAACAACACATCATGTTAAGGCTGACATATCATTAAGGGGGAGAAGCATATGATTCCTTATCATCATCATCAGTAACATCACCATGTTAGACAGTATCGTTATTTATTGTTGCCCATCGATGTACGTTTCCGGCATTGAGAAGTTGTTGCACTCAGAAGTAATTTATCTACGTGCTCTTCAAGTCTTACTATTAGCGCTCTGCGTGTTTCCCTCTTCTTCTAAAAAATTCTTCCACCTCTTGCAAACACGAACGAGTAAAATACGTTTTTCAGAGTCCTAGCGTAATTAAGAAGGTCCAATGTTTCTTTACTGAGAAAATCATTTACAAAGACTCCACTTGAATCTTTACTTTCGTTTAGCTTAACAGATATGAGTTTATATTTTGACTGTTTGTTAGAAAATATAACAACGACACTCTTTTCATCACTTGTGCCTTTTTTGCGAAGAAAATAAGCATAATTAATATTTTTACATCCCATGTTGACACCAACACTTTTTGCCAACTCCAACACCGTATCAACAGCTGTAGCATTGTCACTATCTTCCAACCCACTCACAATACAATCATTTTTTTACGCGAACATCGTTTAAAAATTTTGCTGATGATTTTAAATCTTTAATTTCTTTTTTCAGTAAAAGATTTTTCTTTTCAACATCATTCAATCTTTTTCTATTATCGGTCAAACCCTTTAAAATATCATCATTCTGCTGGATATGAATTGTATTGTTTCTTGTATGTTAGTCAATTGGTCAAGCTTGTCCAATTTTGCTTTCATTACTTGAAGTTCAGTTTTTATTCTTTCATTATCTGCAAAAATGACAAATAAAAGTCTCATTTTGATTATTAACAAAAAACTCAAACTCTCTTCTATTTAAGCGAGAGCACTGAGAGTGTAATATTTTGTGACAATTATCACACTCAATAAGGTCACTAAAACTATTATTTCGCGATATAAAAGAATGACTGCAAACTAGTGGAACTTCCTCGTGGAAAAAATAGGCAAAAAAAATTAATACCCCAAATCCTGGCAAAAATTGAGACGATTGTGGAGAGTGAGCCGAGAATAACTTTGAGAAATATTCGCAAAAAGTTATTTGAACAATTTAATGTATTAGCATATTTACTTACTTACTTACTTAATTGGCCATAACAACCCGTTTATCGGATTTCGGCCTGCCGCAACACATCCTTCCAGGGCTTCCTCGATTTGGTCCTTCCAACGGATGCAAGGTCGTCCTCTTCGCCGACTTCCGCAGATTCCCGCATCAAATACCCGTCTCGCCGGCTCATCCTCCTCCATTCGAACGACATGGCCGAGCCAGGCAGCCGCTGGATATTAATACGCTGTACAACGTCTATGTCGTTGAGGAGCTCATACAGCTCACTGTTGTATCGGATACGGAAAGCATCGCCAACTCGCACTGGACCGAAGATCTTGCGCAGTACTTTTCTCTCGAACACTCTCAAGGCTGCTGCATCTGTACTTAATAGGGTCCATGCCTCTGCGCCATAAAGAAGCAAGGGTAAGATGAGTGAGGGAGCAATGCATGCAAACAAGGTAAAATTTCTGATTGTGGTCAACGTGGCAACCACCAGGACGATCCTTGTCTTGTATTCAAGTTGACACGCAGCCTCCTCGTGGCCCCTCTTGGATAGCATTCTAGCACCCGCTAGATGTTAACTAATGCGTGCAGCGAATGTCCAATCCCCTGGACGTTAAATTTGGGTTGTGCGTAGCGCTTGGAACCCACCACGTAAAAACAAATATCCGATGAAAACCAAGACAGAATCCTGTTAGAATATTTATTATTTTTAAAAATGCTTAAATCACTTAGAATTTAACGTTGAAATTGACGAGATCCCATATGCAAAAAATATACGTCTATTAACTGCCAGGGTTGCCAATCATGAGAAGGACGGCTACTCTGGGGCAATGGAACCATTATTGCTCCACCGGGTCGCCAAGCCATTCTTTATGCTTGCAGGCTGGACATCCGGGCATCGTCAAAATTAAAGGGTTGGCAGAAGAAAACACAATTAAACATTGTACGCAATGCCTAAAAATTCGGCATGAACAACCACAAACAGTGGTTCGCATCTAGGAAACTACTCTGACCGCTTGGTCGTGGCTACATATAGACTTCACCGGGCCATTTAAAGGTAAATTGTTTTTCCTAGTGGTTGATTCGTATTCCAAATAGTTGGAAGTACACATCGTCAAATCCACGTCATAACCATGTGCAACTAAATCATTGCTATCACTTTTTGCAACTCATGGACTTACTGACGTCAACGTCTCAGATAACGGTACAGCTTTTACTTCAGCCGAATTAGAAAGTTTTATGGAAAACAATTTAATACGTCATGTAAAGTGAGGTAGGATTTTCCAAGAATTGGAAGAAAAACTTTGTTAACACGAAAGTTTAGTTTTTTTTTTCAATAAAAACTACGAAATTTTATTCGATTGCATTTAAAAAATGTATTATTCGTATGGAAAAGGAATTCGATAGGATAAATTACATTTTAAAAAAGTTACGCAGTTAATTTGTCCTATAATACATCCAGTGTTTCAGTTGTACTTTGTGAAAAAGTAAAAAAGAAAACAACGGCAATCGAGGTGTGTTAAACAAAGTATTTTAAAGCTAAACAAGAGGAAAAATATATTCCAAATAAATAAAAGTAGAAGTTTTGTATAAAGTTTTAAATTTATTGTGTTGGACTTTTATTTAAGAGACATTTTTCATAATCATACTCACTACGCTCGTGGTCGGAGTTGTAGTCACTTTAGAGTGTTGGTTTATTAAACTCGAGTCCATGGTTCAATCACCAGGTTAGACAGCTCCAACAAAAAGAGAAACTCTGACAATAAAATTGATAAGAAAAATTTCTGTAAAATCATTCCCTCGGAGTCGACTTTAAACTGTTATATGATATTCAATCTAGACTCGAAACTTATGTATAAAGGTATCCAATTCCACTTCATCTTTGTTTTTTTTATTCGCTGATTTTTTAATTTTATTAAAAAGCATGAGTACGCATTATTTGCATCTCTTTCTACTTAATTTTTTTAGATTTAAAAATTGAACATATTATTACGGCTTTGGCAATTTGGTACCGATAGACGGGACTTTAAAGCAGTCTGGTTATCTCGAAATTATAAACAACCATGGCTTTGAGTCCGCAAACAACCTTTTTCCAACCAGTGAATGGATTTTACAGTACGACAATTCTCCTTGCCACAATGGATGGTTACCTACCACATTCTTAGTGAACGTAGGGCAGGCTGTTCTTCCATGGCCTTCTCAGAACCTAAACGGTATTGAAAATGTTTGGGCTTTCATAAAATATCATAGAACTATAGATAAAAGTCGTAAACGCGAACAGGCTATACAAGAAATTAGTGAAATGTGGTCTAAATTGACTCCCGAATTTGCCCAAAACTAAATTAACTCAATTCCAGAAAGATTACAGGCGGTCATTGATTCAAAAGGCAGTATTACAAAGTACTAGTTAAGTTTATTAATAAACTATGTAAAAATAAAGAAAATAATAATTAAAATAAAGATTGCGACCGGACTTAAGTCTTTTGTAAATACTTTTGAAAAGAATAAAACGTGTGTAAATAATTTTGTCAACTTATAAACATAGGGTTATTTGTTTTTATTTAGTACTAAGAACCGTTATCGTTTCCAATTTTATTTTATTTGCTTCTGCATATTCCAGGCTAGGCAATAGTAAAAATTTTTTTCCAAAATTTACTTCCAATAAAAAGTACTGAGACCTTTATTAACAAAAACGTAAAAATGTTCTTTTGTGTAAATACTTATGACTACCTCTGTATATATTCTCCTCTTGAAGTGCGTTTAAATTGTTTGGTTATAAGACTCATGACCTTGTGTTGGTTTTCAAATTTTGACAAGAAAATCGGTTATACATAAATTTTTTTATGACTAGATATATAGGATAAAGAGTAAAAATAGACTAAGAGACGAACAACGGATGCAAACCTTTCAAAATTGATTTAAAAATTTTTGTGGGAACACGCCGCTACTGAGAATAAAGGAAGGTACTAAGCTGTGTTGACTTACTGTTAGAAAATAGGAAACTTTCAAACAGAGATAAATCAGTCCCAATTCCAAAATTTATACTCACGAATGGTTTCCTCCTTCTATGCTCTTCCAAAAAAGGATGTTTTTAATTTATCTCTTTTGTATATCTTACTGGACACTCACGATATATCTAGTAGGGTTTCATTTGACTTTCCATACTTAACAAAATCTTCTTTGTTATTACATTGCAGTAAGCCACTCTATTAAAAGAATTTCTATATGACATAAAAAATTAAATATTAATCCTCAAACATCTTATAATTTATGAACGAAATAAATTTATGACTAAATACAATAGAGTAGTTAGTTTGTTGTGTAAAGCCGAAAGTCCATACCACCCTTTTCATGCGCATTGCGAATCTTGCTTTCTATGCCGATTTTATTGCAAGTTACACACAATGCGTTTATGCGACTGGTTTTTTGTTTTGATCAGCTGTTGTGGTAAACAACAAACAAGCGAACAAGAACATTTTTGGAAAAAATAGAAAATCAAATTGTAATTTTTAAAGAATTTATGGCATTAATTACAAATTTACGAGTTTACATATGTGATATTTTGACATTTGAAAAACGCTCATAATATAAAAGGACAGGCCAATTTAGAGGGAGAAAAAAATGTTATAAGTTTTGCGAGGCAAATGTGTTAGAAGCAACAGAGTGAAAACTGGCAGATAAAGTAAAAAAAATTAAATGTAAACAAACATTTATTTTGTGTTAAAAAGGGGAAAATTTGGAATATTTTTTAATTTCTTCAATGAAAAGTTTAAAGATTCTTAAATATTTAAATATTAATCGAAATGTGGGTGAATTTCGGTCACAATGAGTATAGTTTCTTCAGCAAGTGGTAATTAAGAAGCTAAATATTATAAGATCAAAATAAGACGTACTGCTAATAAAAAAATTTTCCTGCTGAAAGTTGCCAAAATTTTTTAATTTCTTGGAAGGAAAAATTAAAAATTGTTGTTAGTTGTTTTTATTATTAATAGTTTTACACAAAAATTACATTGTATTGTGCTGTTAAGGCCTACGAAAATCTTCAAAAGAACACAAGACGAGTGTTTTAAGTTAATTTATCCTCCATTTTTCTTGTTTACAAATTAATAAATTCAAAATAGATGACACTCAGTACATAAAAACAATCATATATACATACATATGTATAAACAATCATCATGTACATATTTTGTTCATGAAAGAAATTTGTTAAAAATTTATTTTAATGTATTTTCCTCTTAAATTAGTAATAAACTTTATTATGAAGTATGTTTTTATTAATATTTTTATAATGCAAATAAAGAATAATGCGAAAATAGTAATGCACTATTTAAACATATTTATAGAAACCATTCACAATAGTATATAATTTGGCATGCCAAGTTTAAAAAACTGTTGACACTTTCCAACACTACATTATTCGCATAGAAAAGTAGAAAGTAATCCTACTTTGTATGCGTCTAAGCAAATTATGCTTTTTCTTCTGTAACTTGTCACAATCAAATACACTGATTCTACTTTTTCGGTATATGCATGTAATGCAAAATGCATGGTATGGACTTTCGGCTTAACGCTTTTAGAAATTAACTACTAGAGAGCGATGATTATCTTGTGTGCAAGAAAGTCGCTTGTTAGGCAAATATTTTGTGAAATGAATGGGATCAATAAATTAAAAAAGTGGAAAAACACTGAGATAATATAATGAACTAGGGTTAAGTAATAAAATAGAGGTTTAGAAGCGGTACTTGTGATGCATTACCAATTTATACAATCGCTTCTGCAAGTTAACCGTTTACAATGTTTTAAAGGTCTCGACAAATGCGTCTAGCGACGCTACTAGCTCTTTACTGTGCCTTAAATACAACATTGTTAGCAGGCTCATTGTTGGCTCAATAAGTAATATTCAACAATTTTTGTAATTAATTATTACAAAAAAGAATGTGCTAAGGACGTTTATACTTTTGAACTAAATAAATCTAAAGAAAATATTTTTAATATTAAAAGCTCTGGCTGAAATAAAACTTTCTGATAGAAATGCCTCAGTATGGCTTTGATATATCTGATAGATTTAATACGCTGCACTTTCTGTATCCGACAGCAAGAAGTTTTACAAATATAACACAATAAATCCACGGGACATTAAGTGCAACGTTTCTAAAACTTGAATTGACCTTTAAAATCATTTTAACCAGTAAGCGTTGTTTTGAATAAGTTTGCTCCTTTATATAATTCGTATGAAATGGCATACCAAACCAATCGTAAAATAAGTGTTTAATGGGTTATCGATCAGTACTGTCAATTTGTATATATGAGTGCTAATAGAACGGTGAAAGCAATATAATTGTACTTTAATTAAAAAATTATAAATGGCTTAAATCATAGCAGCTAGAAACATAATTTCTTTTCACAATGCCACATTGACACATTGAATCTGTAATGCGTAAATTTTATTAACTACCAGGAATGCAATATGTGTATGTCTCAATGAGTCAGCTATTCCTTTTTATTTGTTCAATCGATGTAACAAAATTTAAGTGTTTTAAATGATTGTTTACGATATTTTTCCATTCCTTCAATTATAATTTTTCTTTATAAAGCTCTTCAGCATCGTGAAGTGATGCTCTGTTGTACTTTAGACGTTTTTGTTTATTTCTTCTCCAAACGCAATCATATTGAATGTTGTAACTCTCATAAGAAAGCATAAAACATAAGCTACAATTTTTTATGAACAATTCTCAGCTAGATTGGGTTTAACTTTAGATTTTGGCCGGACAAATTTGAACGGAACTGCCAATAGGTTATACTTCACTTACAAAGTTGAATTGATTTATGAGGGAAAATTGTTGTAGTAATAACATTCACTTTCGAGTGTATATATATATATATTCCATAGGTTTTCTAAGTGTATACACCTTTATTAATTAATATATACTCTGTTTTCTTACATACTCTATATCTTTGTAAACTTTGTCACTTTTAAAATTTAGAAGAAAAAACATGAAGTAAATTCTTATTCCAATAAAGTCACTTGAATTGTTTTTTTTTTTTTTTTTTTTTTTTTTTTTTTTTCTTAATAAAGTTGCAATAGGTTATGGGCCAATGCATATGAAGTTTCCATAAAATTCAAATGAAAATAAAGGAGATAAAGTTAAAAATAAATTGTTTAACCAACATAAAGTTTAATTTTAAAATAAAATAAAGATGACGGACACAAAAACAAAATTCAATAAATTGAACAATGAAAATTATGTAAATTGGAAATTTAAAATGGAGCTACTACTGAGAAAGCAAAATTTATGGAAGCTGGTGATTGAAGGTAGCCGTCCTGAACCTAAGTTTAAAAATAAGGTGATGGAGAACAAGGCAGTGATTGATGAATGGGACATCAAAGATGATGAGGCCATGGGAACCATTGGATTGCTTGTGATGGATGACCAACTTTGCCATATAAGAAACTCCAAAAAGGCAAGAGAAATGTGGGATAATTTGAAAAATTATCATGAAAAGAATACTCTGTCTAATAAAGTGCATTTAATGAGGAACATTTGTTCATTAAAATTGGAAGAAGGTGGCAATGCGGTGGCCCATATTAACACAATGAACGATCTATTTACAAAATTGCGTGATGTTGGTGAGGAAGCCTTATCTGATAAATGGAGTGCTGCTATGTTGCTGAGCAGTTTGCCGGAGGGCTATGATACTCTTATAACATCTCTTGAATCCAGAAAAGAAGATGAAATTAATTTTGCTTTTGTTCAACAGAAAATTATCGCCGAATATGAGACATTTGCACGCTAATGGATGTGCAGTGGGTAATGCTGAAAGTTGTTGCTAAGACTGGTGGTGTTTGCTATTTTTGATAGAAACCCGGTCATCTAAAGAAAAATTGTATGAAATAAAAAACTGGAAACAGAAACAAAGACCAGAAAATACTTTCAGCAGAATCAATTCTGTGGATGAAAAATTTAATTCAGATTTTCTTTTCAAGTTTGATAAGAATAAATATTTATCTTGTTGGCTTGTTGATTCAGGCGCTACTCGTCATGCTGTCAACGATTACAAATTTTTTCAAAGATTGGATGAATCTTACAAGAGTCATATTGAATTGGCTAATGGTGAAAAAGTTGCTATTGAGGGCATTGGGTCAGGTGAACTGATGTTTTATGATAAATACGGTAAGGAGCATAAATTTTTCGCAAAGGATGTTTTATATGCACCTAGTTTGGTGGGAAATATAATTTCAATAAGACAGTTAACGAGATTCGGTTTTGATGCAACATTTAATAAAAATATTTGCTGCATAAATTTGAATGGTAACAATATTGGTATGGCTGATATCGAAGGAGAAATGTATATTTTACGTCAACATGATAAAATAAATGCTTTAATTCAACATAATAATAACTGTATTCATGTATGGCATCGAAAGCTGGGACATCGTGATCCTGAAGCCATAAGAAAGATGTTTTCGGAAAACTTAGCTGATGGTTTTAAAATTGTTGGATGTGGTATAAAGGAGATGTGTGAAACTTGTGAGAAGGGGAAGCTGACTAGAATGCCGTTTCCAAAACGATCAGTAAGCAAATCAACGAAGCCATTACAGTTAATCCACTCTGATGTTTGTGGACCAATGCAAACTACTACACCATCTGGAAAAAGGTATATAGGGACTTTTATAGATGATTATTCAAATTTTACAATAATTCGATTAATATCAAAGAAATCTGAAGTAGAACAAGTATTTAAAGATTTTATAATGTTTTGTCGTACAAATTTTGGTAGAGCTCTCAAGGCCATTCGTTCCGATAGAGGTGGGGAATATACCGGAAAAAAATGTTACTTGTTTTTTACAGTCTGAAGGTATTCAAATACAATTAACAGCCCCTTATAGTCTTTAACAAAATGGCAAAGCCGAAAGGAAATATAGAAGCCTAATTGAAGTGGCCAGATGCTTACTAATAGATGCTGATTTGCCTTACTTATTTTGGGGAGAAGCTGTATCGACTGCGAATTATATTCAAAATAGAGTTTTTACAAGATCTTCAAATAAAACTCCATATGAATTATGGTATGGTTCAAAACCGAATTTAAGCCTCTTTCACGTTTTTGGTTCAGAATGGTTTGTACACGTTCCATATGAAAAAAGGCGTAAATTAGATGATAAAGCACTAAAAATGTTTTTTTTTGGGATATGATGATAATTCAAAAGCTTTTCGTTTTTATAATCATATAACGAAGAGAGTAGTCATAAGCCGTGACGTTACGAAAACATTATTATTAAGTTTCCTAAAGCCTGCCAAAATTATCTATCCATGATTGAGAAAGAGAAAATTAAATCAGAAATTCAGAATAAAACCAACCCATTATTGATTGAGGAGGAGAATACGGAACAACAACAACAACAAAATTCAATCAATAATGATACGGTAGAACTTAATGAAAAAACTGATAAAGAAGATGAAAAACATTTGAAAATACATACACCAACAGTTTCTAGCCGTACAAATAAAGGCAAAAAACCTAGAAGACTAATAGATGAATTATGGTCAATACAAGAAATCAAAGAACCTAAAACATATACGGAGGCAATTAATTGTGATGAAAAGGCTCAGTGGTTAGCTGCTATGCAAGACGAAATGGAATCTATGAAAAGGAACCAGACTTGGGAACTTGTCAAATTGCCCGAGGGAAAGACAGCCATAGGAAGTAAATGGGTGTATAAAATAAAACGTAATTCCGATGGTGAAATATATCGTTTCAAAGCACGTCTAGTTGCTCAGGTCTTTTCACAGAAATGTGGAATCGATTATGATGAGGTTTTCGGCCCAGTGGTATCCCACGCTACATTCAGAATTTTATTATCAATTGCTGGAAAGACAAATATGATCGTGAATCACATTGATGTAAATGGAAAATTGTCCGAAACAATTTATATGAAACAGCCCCAAGGTTTTAATGATGAAAACAGTGAACTGGTTTGCCTACTAAAGCGAAGCATATATGGCTTAAAACAGGCTGCAAGATCATGGAATAATACATTACATGAAATTATAATCGGAATGGACTTCAAAAAGAGTTTTAATGATCCCTGTTTGTATTATAGTAATATTTGCGGGAACATATGCTATATAATCGTTTATGTTGATAATCTCATTCTGGCTTGTTGAACAATGGAACAAATAAGGTACGTTGAAGCCAACCTATTAAGTAAATTCCCTATAGAAAATCTAGGCGAATTGAAACATTATTTGGGAATTGAAATATCGAAAGATTTCGATGGGAACTTTCAAATTTGTCAATCGATTTATTGAATTTGATTTTCAAGATGCAAAATCCGTTAGAACCCCTTTGGATTTATGTTACGGAAAAGGAGGAGATACTAATTTACTTGAAAATAATATAATGTATCGCAAATTGATTGGACATCTTTTATATATTTCTGTTAACACCAGACCTGATATATCAGTACTGTAAGTATTTTAGGGCAAAAGGTATCGCGGCCCACTAATGAAGATTGGATACAGTGTAAGCGTGTTTTAAAATATTTGAAATCAACAGCAAATTTAAAATTGAATTTAAGCAATAAAGATAATGAACAAAAACTAATTGGTTATGCTGACGCGAACTGGGCTGAAGCAAGAATTGAAAGAAAATCTAATAGTGGCCGAATATTTTTCTCCAATGTTAATACTGTTTCTTGGTCCTGTCAAAAGCAAACACTGGTCTTCAACATGTGAAGCGGAATATATTTCATTATCTGAATCTGCAAAAGAGGCAAAATGGCTCAGACAACTACTGGAAGATTTGCAACAACCAACTAATGAACCAATAACCAAAGCTGTTTGCGACTTTTAAACGACGATAAATTTTCCTGTAGAACAAAGCATATGGATACGAGATACAAAATGACAAAAGATTTAGTGAAGAAGGGTATCATATCAATAAGCTATTGCCATATAGAGGAGATGATAGCTGACATTTTAACGAAGCCGTTGGCGCCAATTAAAGGTGATTATTTTCGTTGAAGATGCAACTTAAAGTGAATGAGGAGGAGTGTTGTAGTAATAACATTCTCTTTCGAGTGTATATGTATATTCCATAGTTTTTCTAAGTGAATACACCTTTATTAATTAATATATACTCTGTTTTCTAACATACTCTATATCTTTGTAAACTTTGTCACTTTTAAAATTTAGAAAAAAAAACATGAAGTAAATTCTTATTCCAATAAAGTCACTTGAATTGTAAAGACACGTTTTTTTGTTAATAAATTTGCAATAAAAATTGATTTAAATATACTTTAAAAGCGTCGGGCAGTATTAATTTTCCAATTTTTTAAAAACACATGAATCTTGTTGCAGAAAACTCTCAGTAAAAATTTATTTAGTACGAAAAAAATTTCTTTGTATAACACGGATGTATTCAGCTGAAGTTAAGGGACGGTCACATATGGCAAATGTTTACCCCAATTTTGTTTTCTGGTCAGTCTATACATATATATTTTCCCATTTTTGTTTGGGAAAATATGTTTGTCATACGACAAACAAATGTTTATATTTTTCATGTGTAGCCAACCAATTTTATTGTATTAAAAACAGAATTTTTCTGTGCATCCTTCTTCTGTTCTGCCCTGAATCCATTTTCGAACCCAAAAGTCGTCTTTCACTTCTTTCTTCACAAAATATCACTGAAGATCCGCAACACAAAACGAGAAAAGATTCATCTTCAGACGTCGGCACCAATATCTCACAGGGGTAGAACATCTTCGGCTTTTTGCGCAAATAGCACACGAACATCAACAACGTCCGTAAAAGAGCTTATACACCCAAAGAAATATTACAGTAGGATTCACTAATATCAATGAAAAATGATTTCAATTTTTGGAAGAATACTTGCCAAGTTAAATATGGTTATCTTTAGGGATTTAGCGCAATACAATTATTCTGTATTTTCCGCTCACATATACATATTGTTGGGTTCATAAGTAGACTTGAAAATATTACTAACGATTTTCCTCTGGGTTAACACATGTCTCTCACAAATACACTCACATTTTTATCATGTTCTCTTTGTGCCGACCTCTGTTCATTTTCGATTATGTATGAAAATACATACATATACCTCTATTTTTTTTTTCAACACTAGTCAAATATTTGCTTTATGTCAAATATTTTTTAAGTATAACCATATAGCAAACATGTTTTGCCATATTTCTGTTAAAATAAGTGTGCGTAGTGTGACCACAAAAAAATTTTATGGCGCATAGCGACTCAAGGCTCAGGTCTTTTTATTTATTGAAATCCATTGAAATTTAGAATTTTTAAGTGTCTCAGCGCTACTAGGGCGTTATAGAGACAAGCTGGCAAAGTTAAGAAATTGTATAAAAACAATTAACAAAAACTATTTAATACATGCATAAGTCGCCGTAGTCTATTAGGTAGTGTGTTGGCTTATTACACGTAAAGTCAGGTTTCGAGACCCAGGCCAGACATCAAAACAAAATACAAAAAGTATTTCTTCGGCGACTTCCTCTCACCAGATTTCTGGCAAAAAATCTGAGAGTAAATAAAATTGCCATGAAGAATTTCTCAAAAATCTGTCGTTCGAATTCGACTTTAAACTGTAGGTACCGCCACTCATGTATCAAATTAACACAACATAAATGGTGAGAAACTAGGTCGTAATCCTGACTGAAGGGTTGTAATGACCAATTATGTACGTATAAGTATATAAGAAAAATTAAAAAATCTTTTAAATTAAAAGCATTTCAATACTTTGTAATAAATGCAAAGGAAAGGAAGAAATTGTGCTACAATCTTTTATATATCGAGGCAAGTTATTATATTTCAGGCTACCAGCGTATTCAATTTTTTGCTTTGTGATTTCTAAGCGACATCTCACAGCACGAAGATTATGGCTATTCCTAGTGTTGAAAACAGTCTAGTTTCTTGAAAAGCATATCGTATGGTGACCAATTCCATGTAGAGCGTTATAACCATAAATTAAAGTTTTCATTTTATAAACAGATGTCACGTAAAAATGTAAGAAAATTCTATTTTTTACAGATTCTTACGTTCCGGGGCTTTAAACCCCCGGTATGCTACCGTAACTGATAGCTGATCGTTTTTGTTTTATATAAAGCAATACGAATGGTTATAGAAATGTAATGTAGCGTAACCGGAACGTAAGAATCTGTAAAAAATAGAATTTTCTTACATTTTTAAGTGACATCTGTTTAGCAGTTTTAACAATATGTCAATATTAAAAACCACCAAAACTGAAATTATAAACAGAATTTACATTTTGTACGTATGTTATGTTTGCCTGTATGTGGAATTTTCTTTAAATAAAACTTCACATATTTTAAAAATGCAAATTAAAATTTATTTCATTATTAACTTTTACAATTTAAAATAAAAAAGGCTATTTTTTTGTTACATTATGTAGATAGTGTTTATTTCTATTTTATATTAGAAAAAAATAGTTATCGACTTTTAACTAATTAAAGCGTTCGAAAAGCATTTCAGTTTTATTACAGAAGATAACTACATTTTAACGTTCGTACAAATTTGGTTTCCGAAATGCCTGACCTGTTGCTGTATAATGAACTATTTCACTTTCTTGCCTATTTATATGGAAAATACAATCAAAAGCAATCAATTTTGTGTTTGTGTTTTACTCAACAAACAAACACAAACTAAATTGAGTGCTTTTGTTTGAGTGAAAGTGAAATTCTTCGGCTTACAGAAACAGTACATAAAACTTTTAACAAGTAGCTTCAAATAAATATAAAATCGTTGAAATGAACCTAAAAACTCTATAGTGATAACACTGGTTAACATCTGAATTAAAGGAAAACAAAAGACGCCATATTGAAAGTGATAAAGAGTGAAAACGAAGTTTTTAAATATTGGAATTAATATTAAATATGTTTAACAATAAATAATAAAATAAAAACTCAAACCCAAAAACATGTCTTCCATATCTGCATTTTTGTCTTTTAAGTTTCGCATTTTTATTTCTTTATTTATTTTTGTTTTATTTCTTTTATTGCTTTGTTTACATAAAAACATGATACGTTTTTACGTTCTCCATAATTGCTCTTACATTTTTACGTTCAGTAGACAAAAACTTTGCTTTACTCCTTTTATCACTATCACATTCACTGCTAAACAGATGTCACGTAAAAATATAAGAAAATTCTATTTTTTACAGATTCTTGTTCCGGTTACATTACATTACATTTCTATAATCATTTGTATTGCTTCATACATAACAAAAACGATCAGTTGTTTCTTAAGCCGAAAGTCCATACCATCCTTTTCATGCGCCTTGCGAATCTTGCTTTCTATGCCGATTTTATTGCAAGTTACACACAATGCGTTTATGCGACTGGTTTTTTGTTTTGATCAGCTGTTGTGTTAAGCAACAAACAAGCGAACAAGAACATTTTTGGAAAAAATAGAAAATCAAATTGTAATTTTTAAAGAATTTATGGCATTAATTACAAATTTATGTGTTTACATATGTGATATTTTGACATTTGAAAAACGCTCATAACATAAAAGGACAGGCCAATTTAGAGGCAGAAAAAAATGTTATAAGTTTTGCTAGGCAAATGTGTTAGAAGCAACAGAGTGAAAAATTAAATGTAAACAAACATTTATTTTGTGTTAAAAAGGAGAAAATTTGGAATATTTTTTAATTTCTTCAATGAAAAGTTTAAAGATTCTTAAATATTTAAATATTAATCGAAATGTGGGTGAATTTCGGTCACAATGAGTATAGTTTCTTGAGCAAGAGTTAATTAAGAAGCTAAATAGAATAAGATCAAAATAAGACGTACTGCTCATAAAAAAATTTTCTTGCCGAAAGTTGCCAATATTTTTTAATTTCTTGAAAGGAAAAATTAAAAATTGTTATTAGTTGTTTTTATTATTTATTAATAGTTTTACACAAAAATTAAATTGTATTGTGTTGTTAAGGCCTACGAAAATCCTCAAAAGAACACAAGACGAGTGTTTCAGTTAATTTATCCTCCATTTTTCTTGTTTGCAAATTAATAAATTCAAAATAGATGACAGACACTCAGTACATAAAAACAATCATATATACATATATATATAAACAATCATCATATACATATTTTGTTCATAAAAGAAATGTGTTAAAACTGTATTTTAATGTATTTTCCTCTTAAATTAGTAATAAACTTTATTATAAAATATGGTTTTATTAATATTTTTGTAATGCAAAAAGAAAAATGCGAAAATAGTAATGCTCTATTTAAACATATTTATAAAAACCATTCACAATAGTATATAATTTGGCATGCCAAGTTTAAAAAACTGCTGACATTTGCCAACACTGCATTAATCGCATAGAAAAGTAGAAAGTAATCCTACTTTCTATGCGTCTATGCAATTTATGCTTTTTCTTCTGTAACTTGTCACAATCAACTACACTGATTCTACTTTTTCGGTATACGCATGTAATGCAAAACGCATGGTATGGACTTTCGGCTTAATAAAAAAATTTTCCTGCTGAAAGTTGCCAAAATTTTTTAATTTCTTGGAAGGAAAAATTAAAAATTGTTGTTAGTTGTTTTTATTATTAATAGTTTTACACAAAAATTACATTGTATTGTGCTGTTAAGGCCTACGAAAATCTTCAAAAGAACACAAGACGAGTGTTTTAAGTTAATTTATCCTCCATTTTTCTTGTTTACAAATTAATAAATTCAAAATAGATGACACTCAGTACATAAAAACAATCATATATACATACATATGTATAAACAATCATCATGTACATATTTTGTTCATGAAAGAAATTTGTTAAAAATTTATTTTAATGTATTTTCCTCTTAAATTAGTAATAAACTTTATTATGAAGTATGTTTTTATTAATATTTTTATAATGCAAATAAAGAATAATGCGAAAATAGTAATGCACTATTTAAACATATTTATAGAAACCATTCACAATAGTATATAATTTGGCATGCCAAGTTTAAAAAACTGTTGACACTTTCCAACACTACATTATTCGCATAGAAAAGTAGAAAGTAATCCTACTTTGTATGCGTCTAAGCAAATTATGCTTTTTCTTCTGTAACTTGTCACAATCAAATACACTGATTCTACTTTTTCGGTATATGCATGTAATGCAAAACGCATGGTATGGACTTTCGGCTTAACGCTTTTAGAAATTAACTACTAGAGAGCGATGATTATCTTGTGTGCAAGAAAGTCGCTTGTTAGGCAAATATTTTGTGAAATGAATGGGATCAATAAATTAAAAAAGTGGAAAAACACTGAGATAATATAATGAACTAGGGTTAAGTAATAAAATAGAGGTTTAGAAGCGGTACTTGTGATGCATTACCAATTTATACAATCGCTTCTGCAAGTTAACCGTTTACAATGTTTTAAAGGTCTCGACAAATGCGTCTAGCGACGCTACTAGCTCTTTACTGTGCCTTAAATACAACATTGTTAGCAGGCTCATTGTTGGCTCAATAAGTAATATTCAACAATTTTTGTAATTAATTATTACAAAAAAGAATGTGCTAAGGACGTTTATACTTTTGAACTAAATAAATCTAAAGAAAATATTTTTAATATTAAAAGCTCTGGCTGAAATAAAACTTTCTGATAGAAATGCCTCAGTATGGCTTTGATATATCTGATAGATTTAATACGCTGCACTTTCTGTATCCGACAGCAAGAAGTTTTACAAATATAACACAATAAATCCACGGGACATTAAGTGCAACGTTTCTAAAACTTGAATTGACCTTTAAAATCATTTTAACCAGTAAGCGTTGTTTTGAATAAGTTTGCTCCTTTATATAATTCGTATGAAATGGCATACCAAACCAATCGTAAAATAAGTGTTTAATGGGTTATCGATCAGTACTGTCAATTTGTATATATGAGTGCTAATAGAACGGTGAAAGCAATATAATTGTACTTTAATTAAAAAATTATAAATGGCTTAAATCATAGCAGCTAGAAACATAATTTCTTTTCACAATGCCACATTGACACATTGAATCTGTAATGCGTAAATTTTATTAACTACCAGGAATGCAATATGTGTATGTCTCAATGAGTCAGCTATTCCTTTTTATTTGTTCAATCGATGTAACAAAATTTAAGTGTTTTAAATGATTGTTTACGATATTTTTCCATTCCTTCAATTATAATTTTTCTTTATAAAGCTCTTCAGCATCGTGAAGTGATGCTCTGTTGTACTTTAGACGTTTTTGTTTATTTCTTCTCCAAACGCAATCATATTGAATGTTGTAACTCTCATAAGAAAGCATAAAACATAAGCTACAATTTTTTATGAACAATTCTCAGCTAGATTGGGTTTAACTTTAGATTTTGGCCGGACAAATTTGAACGGAACTGCCAATAGGTTATACTTCACTTACAAAGTTGAATTGATTTATGAGGGAAAATTGTTGTAGTAATAACATTCACTTTCGAGTGTATATATATATATATTCCATAGGTTTTCTAAGTGTATACACCTTTATTAATTAATATATACTCTGTTTTCTTACATACTCTATATCTTTGTAAACTTTGTCACTTTTAAAATTTAGAAGAAAAAACATGAAGTAAATTCTTATTCCAATAAAGTCACTTGAATTGTTTTTTTTTTTTTTTTTTTTTTTTTTTTTCTTAATAAAGTTGCAATAGGTTATGGGCCAATGCATATGAAGTTTCCATAAAATTCAAATGAAAATAAAGGAGATAAAGTTAAAAATAAATTGTTTAACCAACATAAAGTTTAATTTTAAAATAAAATAAAGATGACGGACACAAAAACAAAATTCAATAAATTGAACAATGAAAATTATGTAAATTGGAAATTTAAAATGGAGCTACTACTGAGAAAGCAAAATTTATGGAAGCTGGTGATTGAAGGTAGCCGTCCTGAACCTAAGTTTAAAAATAAGGTGATGGAGAACAAGGCAGTGATTGATGAATGGGACATCAAAGATGATGAGGCCATGGGAACCATTGGATTGCTTGTGATGGATGACCAACTTTGCCATATAAGAAACTCCAAAAAGGCAAGAGAAATGTGGGATAATTTGAAAAATTATCATGAAAAGAATACTCTGTCTAATAAAGTGCATTTAATGAGGAACATTTGTTCATTAAAATTGGAAGAAGGTGGCAATGCGGTGGCCCATATTAACACAATGAACGATCTATTTACAAAATTGCGTGATGTTGGTGAGGAAGCCTTATCTGATAAATGGAGTGCTGCTATGTTGCTGAGCAGTTTGCCGGAGGGCTATGATACTCTTATAACATCTCTTGAATCCAGAAAAGAAGATGAAATTAATTTTGCTTTTGTTCAACAGAAAATTATCGCCGAATATGAGACATTTGCACGCTAATGGATGTGCAGTGGGTAATGCTGAAAGTTGTTGCTAAGACTGGTGGTGTTTGCTATTTTTGATAGAAACCCGGTCATCTAAAGAAAAATTGTATGAAATAAAAAACTGGAAACAGAAACAAAGACCAGAAAATACTTTCAGCAGAATCAATTCTGTGGATGAAAAATTTAATTCAGATTTTCTTTTCAAGTTTGATAAGAATAAATATTTATCTCGTTGGCTTGTTGATTCAGGCGCTACTCGTCATGCTGTCAACGATTACAAATTTTTTCAAAGATTGGATGAATCTTACAAGAGTCATATTGAATTGGCTAATGGTGAAAAAGTTGCTATTGAGGGCATTGGGTCAGGTGAACTGATGTTTTATGATAAATACGGTAAGGAGCATAAATTTTTCGCAAAGGATGTTTTATATGCACCTAGTTTGGTGGGAAATATAATTTCAATAAGACAGTTAACGAGATTCGGTTTTGATGCAACATTTAATAAAAATATTTGCTGCATAAATTTGAATGGTAACAATATTGGTATGGCTGATATCGAAGGAGAAATGTATATTTTACGTCAACATGATAAAATAAATGCTTTAATTCAACATAATAATAACTGTATTCATGTATGGCATCGAAAGCTGGGACATCGTGATCCTGAAGCCATAAGAAAGATGTTTTCGGAAAACTTAGCTGATGGTTTTAAAATTGTTGGATGTGGTATAAAGGAGATGTGTGAAACTTGTGAGAAGGGGAAGCTGACTAGAATGCCGTTTCCAAAACGATCAGTAAGCAAATCAACGAAGCCATTACAGTTAATCCACTCTGATGTTTGTGGACCAATGCAAACTACTACACCATCTGGAAAAAGGTATATAGGGACTTTTATAGATGATTATTCAAATTTTACAATAATTCGATTAATATCAAAGAAATCTGAAGTAGAACAAGTATTTAAAGATTTTATAATGTTTTGTCGTACAAATTTTGGTAGAGCTCTCAAGGCCATTCGTTCCGATAGAGGTGGGGAATATACCGGAAAAAAATGTTACTTGTTTTTTACAGTCTGAAGGTATTCAAATACAATTAACAGCCCCTTATAGTCCTCAACAAAATGGCAAAGCCGAAAGGAAATATAGAAGCCTAATTGAAGTGGCCAGATGCTTACTAATAGATGCTGATTTGCCTTACTTATTTTGGGGAGAAGCTGTATCGACTGCGAATTATATTCAAAATAGAGTTTTTACAAGATCTTCAAATAAAACTCCATATGAATTATGGTATGGTTCAAAACCGAATTTAAGCCTCTTTCACGTTTTTGGTTCAGAATGGTTTGTACACGTTCCATATGAAAAAAGGCGTAAATTAGATGATAAAGCACTAAAAATGTTTTTTTTTTGGGATATGATGATAATTCAAAAGCTTTTCGTTTTTATAATCATATAACGAAGAGAGTAGTCATAAGCCGTGACGTTACGAAAACATTATTATTAAGTTTCCTAAAGCCTGCCAAAATTATCTATCCATGATTGAGAAAGAGAAAATTAAATCAGAAATTCAGAATAAAACCAACCCATTATTGATTGAGGAGGAGAATACGGAACAACAACAACAACAAAATTCAATCAATAATGATACGGTAGAACTTAATGAAAAAACTGATAAAGAAGATGAAAAACATTTGAAAATACATACACCAACAGTTTCTAGCCGTACAAATAAAGGCAAAAAACCTAGAAGACTAATAGATGAATTATGGTCAATACAAGAAATCAAAGAACCTAAAACATATACGGAGGCAATTAATTGTGATGAAAAGGCTCAGTGGTTAGCTGCTATGCAAGACGAAATGGAATCTATGAAAAGGAACCAGACTTGGGAACTTGTCAAATTGCCCGAGGGAAAGACAGCCATAGGAAGTAAATGGGTGTATAAAATAAAACGTAATTCCGATGGTGAAATATATCGTTTCAAAGCACGTCTAGTTGCTCAGGTCTTTTCACAGAAATGTGGAATCGATTATGATGAGGTTTTCGGCCCAGTGGTATCCCACGCTACATTCAGAATTTTATTATCAATTGCTGGAAAGACAAATATGATCGTGAATCACATTGATGTAAATGGAAAATTGTCCGAAACAATTTATATGAAACAGCCCCAAGGTTTTAATGATGAAAACAGTGAACTGGTTTGCCTACTAAAGCGAAGCATATATGGCTTAAAACAGGCTGCAAGATCATGGAATAATACATTACATGAAATTATAATCGGAATGGAATTCAAAAAGAGTTTTAATGATCCCTGTTTGTATTATAGTAATATTTGCGGGAACATATGCTATATAATCGTTTATGTTGATAATCTCATTCTGGCTTGTTGAACAATGGAACAAATAAGGTACGTTGAAGCCAACCTATTAAGTAAATTCCCTATAGAAAATCTAGGCGAATTGAAACATTATTTGGGAATTGAAATATCGAAAGATTTCGATGGGAACTTTCAAATTTGTCAATCGAATTATTGAATTTGGGTTTTCAAGATGCAAAATCCGTTAGAACCCCTTTGGATTTATGTTACGGAAAAGGAGGAGATACTAATTTACTTGAAAATAATATAATGTATCGCAAATTGATTGGACATCTTTTATATATTTCTGTTAACACCAGACCTGATATATCAGTACTGTAAGTATTTTAGGGCAAAAGGTATCGCGGCCCACTAATGAAGATTGGATACAGTGTAAGCGTGTTTTAAAATATTTTAAATCAACAGCAAATTTAAAATTGAATTTAAGCAATAAAGATAATGAACAAAAACTAATTGGTTATGCTGACGCGAACTGGGCTGAAGCAAGAATTGAAAGAAAATCTAATAGTGGCCGAATATTTTTCTCCAATGTTAATACTGTTTCTTGGTCCTGTCAAAAGCAAACACTGGTCTTCAACATGTGAAGCGGAATATATTTCATTATCTGAATCTGCAAAAGAGGCAAAATGGCTCAGACAACTACTGGAAGATTTGCAACAACCAACTAATGAACCAATAACCAAAGCTGTTTGCGACTTTTAAACGACGATAAATTTTCCTGTAGAACAAAGCATATGGATACGAGATACAAAATGACAAAAGATTTAGTGAAGAAGGGTATCATATCAATAAGCTATTGCCATATAGAGGAGATGATAGCTGACATTTTAACGAAGCCGTTGGCGCCAATTAAACGTGATTATTTTCGTTGAAGATGCAACTTAAAGTGAATGAGGAGGAGTGTTGTAGTAATAACATTCTCTTTCGAGTGTATATGTATATTCCATAGTTTTTCTAAGTGAATACACCTTTATTAATTAATATATACTCTGTTTTCTAACATACTCTATATCTTTGTAAACTTTGTCACTTTTAAAATTTAGAAAAAAAACATGAAGTAAATTCTTATTCCAATAAAGTCACTTGAATTGTAAAGACATGTTTTTTTTGTTAATAAATTTGCAATAAAAATTGATTTAAATATACTTTAAAAGCGTCGGGCAGTATTAATTTTCCAATTTTTTAAAAACACATGAATCTTGTTGCAGAAAACTCTCAGTAAAAATTAATTTAGTACGAAAAAAATTTCTTTGTATAACACGGATGTATTCAGCTGAAGTTAAGGGACGGTCACATATGGCAAATGTTTACCCCAATTTTGTTTTCTGGTCAGTCTATACATATATATTTTCCCATTTTTGTTTGGGAAAATATGTTTGTCATACGACAAACAAATGTTTATATTTTTCATGTGTAGCCAACCAATTTTATTGTATTAAAAACAGAATTTTTCTGTGCATCCTTCTTCTGTTCTGCCCTGAATCCATTTTCGAACCCAAAAGTCGTCTTTCACTTCTTTCTTCACAAAATATCACTGAAGATCCGCAACACAAAACGAGAAAAGATTCATCTTCAGACGTCGGCACCAATATCTCACAGGGGTAGAACATCTTCGGCTTTTTGCGCAAATAGCACACGAACATCAACAACGTCCGTAAAAGAGCTTATACACCCAAAGAAATATTACAGTAGGATTCACTAATATCAATGAAAAATGATTTCAATTTTTGGAAGAATACTTGCCAAGTTAAATATGGTTATCTTTAGGGATTTAGCGCAATACAATTATTCTGTATTTTCCGCTCACATATACATATTGTTGGGTTCATAAGTAGACTTGAAAATATTACTAACGATTTTCCTCTGGGTTAACACATGTCTCTCACAAATACACTCACATTTTTATCATGTTCTCTTTGTGCCGACCTCTGTTCATTTTCGATTATGTATGAAAATACATATATATACCTCTATTTTTTTTTTCAACACTAGTCAAATATTTGCTTTATGTCAAATATTTTTTAAGTATAACCATATAGCAAACATGTTTTGCCATATTTCTGTTAAAATAAGTGTGCGTAGTGTGACCACAAAAAAATTTTATGGCGCATAGCGACTCAAGGCTCAGGTCTTTTTATTTATTGAAATCCATTGAAATTTAGAATTTTTAAGTGTCTCAGCGCTACTAGGGCGTTATAGAGACAAGCTGGCAAAGTTAAGAAATTGTATAAAAACAATTAACAAAAACTATTTAATACATGCATAAGTCGCCGTAGTCTATTAGGTAGTGTGTTGGCTTATTACACGTAAAGTCAGGTTTCGAGACCCAGGCCAGACATCAAAACAAAATACAAAAAGTATTTCTTCGGCGACTTCCTCTCACCAGATTTCTGGCAAAAAATCTGAGAGTAAATAAAATTGCCATGAAGAATTTCTCAAAAATCTGTCGTTCGAATTCGACTTTAAACTGTAGGTACCGCCACTCATGTATCAAATTAACACAACATAAATGGTGAGAAACTAGGTCGTAATCCTGACTGAAGGGTTGTAATGACCAATTATGTACGTATAAGTATATAAGAAAAATTAAAAAATCTTTTAAATTAAAAGCATTTCAATACTTTGTAATAAATGCAAAGGAAAGGAAGAAATTGTGCTACAATCTTTTATATATCGAGGCAAGTTATTATATTTCAGGCTACCAGCGTATTCAATTTTTTGCTTTGTGATTTCTAAGCGACATCTCACAGCACGAAGATTATGGCTATTCCTAGTGTTGAAAACAGTCTAGTTTCTTGAAAAGCATATCGTATGGTGACCAATTCCATGTAGAGCGTTATAACCATTAATTAAAGTTTTCATTTTATAAACAGATGTCACGTAAAAATGTAAGAAAATTCTATTTTTTACAGATTCTTACGTTCCGGGGCTTTAAACCCCCGGTATGCTACCGTAACTGATAGCTGATCGTTTTTGTTTTATATAAAGCAATACGAATGGTTATAGAAATGTAATGTAGCGTAACCGGAACGTAAGAATCTGTAAAAAATAGAATTTTCTTACATTTTTAAGTGACATCTGTTTAGCAGTTTTAACAATATGTCAATATTAAAAACCACCAAAACTGAAATTATAAACAGAATTTACATTTTGTACGTATGTTATGTTTGCCTGTATGTGGAATTTTCTTTAAATAAAACTTCACATATTTTAAAAATGCAAATTAAAATTTATTTCATTATTAACTTTTACAATTTAAAATAAAAAAGGCTATTTTTTTGTTACATTATGTAGATAGTGTTTATTTCTATTTTATATTAGAAAAAAATAGTTATCGACTTTTAACTAATTAAAGCGTTCGAAAAGCATTTCAGTTTTATTACAGAAGATAACTACATTTTAACGTTCGTACAAATTTGGTTTCCGAAATGCCTGACCTGTTGCTGTATAATGAACTATTTCACTTTCTTGCCTATTTATATGGAAAATACAATCAAAAGCAATCAATTTTGTGTTTGTGTTTTACTCAACAAACAAACACAAACTAAATTGAGTGCTTTTGTTTGAGTGAAAGTGAAATTCTTCGGCTTACAGAAACAGTACATAAAACTTTTAACAAGTAGCTTCAAATAAATATAAAATCGTTGAAATGAACCTAAAAACTCTATAGTGATAACACTGGTTAACATCTGAATTAAAGGAAAACAAAAGACGCCATATTGAAAGTGATAAAGAGTGAAAACGAAGTTTTTAAATATTGGAATTAATATTAAATATGTTTAACAATAAATAATAAAATAAAAACTCAAACCCAAAAACATGTCTTCCATATCTGCATTTTTGTCTTTTAAGTTTCGCATTTTTATTTCTTTATTTATTTTTGTTTTATTTCTTTTATTGCTTTGTTTACATAAAAACATGATACGTTTTTACGTTCTCCATAATTGCTCTTACATTTTTACGTTCAGTAGACAAAAACTTTGCTTTACTCCTTTTATCACTATCACATTCACTGCTAAACAGATGTCACGTAAAAATATAAGAAAATTCTATTTTTTACAGATTCTTGTTCCGGTTACATTACATTACATTTCTATAATCATTTGTATTGCTTCATACATAACAAAAACGATCAGTTGTTTCTTAAGCCGAAAGTCCATACCATCCTTTTCATGCGCCTTGCGAATCTTGCTTTCTATGCCGATTTTATTGCAAGTTACACACAATGCGTTTATGCGACTGGTTTTTTGTTTTGATCAGCTGTTGTGGTAAGCAACAAACAAGCGAACAAGAACATTTTTGGAAAAAATAGAAAATCAAATTGTAATTTTTAAAGAATTTATGGCATTAATTACAAATTTATGTGTTTACATATGTGATATTTTGACATTTGAAAAACGCTCATAACATAAAAGGACAGGCCAATTTAGAGGCAGAAAAAAATGTTATAAGTTTTGCTAGGCAAATGTGTTAGAAGCAACAGAGTGAAAAATTAAATGTAAACAAACATTTATTTTGTGTTAAAAAGGAGAAAATTTGGAATATTTTTTAATTTCTTCAATGAAAAGTTTAAAGATTCTTAAATATTTAAATATTAATCGAAATGTGGGTGAATTTCGGTCACAATGAGTATAGTTTCTTGAGCAAGAGTTAATTAAGAAGCTAAATAGAATAAGATCAAAATAAGACGTACTGCTCATAAAAAAATTTTCTTGCCGAAAGTTGCCAATATTTTTTAATTTCTTGAAAGGAAAAATTAAAAATTGTTATTAGTTGTTTTTATTATTTATTAATAGTTTTACACAAAAATTAAATTGTATTGTGTTGTTAAGGCCTACGAAAATCCTCAAAAGAACACAAGACGAGTGTTTCAGTTAATTTATCCTCCATTTTTCTTGTTTGCAAATTAATAAATTCAAAATAGATGACAGACACTCAGTACATAAAAACAATCATATATACATATATATATAAACAATCATCATATACATATTTTGTTCATAAAAGAAATGTGTTAAAACTGTATTTTAATGTATTTTCCTCTTAAATTAGTAATAAACTTTATTATAAAATATGGTTTTATTAATATTTTGTAATGCAAAAAGAAAAATGCGAAAATAGTAATGCTCTATTTAAACATATTTATAAAAACCATTCACAATAGTATATAATTTGGCATGCCAAGTTTAAAAAACTGCTGACATTTGCCAACACTGCATTAATCGCATAGAAAAGTAGAAAGTAATCCTACTTTCTATGCGTCTATGCAATTTATGCTTTTTCTTCTGTAACTTGTCACAATCAACTACACTGATTCTACTTTTTCGGTATACGCATGTAATGCAAAACGCATGGTATGGACTTTCGGCTTTACTGTTGCGGTTACATTCGGTTAATATCGATTACCTGAGCTTTCATGCTTAGCACAGCAACACTTCAAAATTAAACCTTTAAACTGCATTGTATTGTTGTAGTGAACAGCGTTGCCAACTTTGACGATTTATCGTCATTTTGACGATTTTCAATTTATTAAAATGACAATTTCTCGTTTTTCCCGCGAACAAAAATGACGATTTTTTAAAAGCAAAACATATGGTAACCTTTTTTCCTAAAATTCTAATTTTGTAAGTCCCCTTTTGCAATGTAGAACATGTATGCTATTTTTTTATGTGAAAAGGAAAGAGAAAATTATATTTTATACAGTTTTTTCCATAACATAGTAACCTGTAAAATTTTGTCAGTTAAAAAAACACATTGGATAAGTCCTAACTTACTTACTACAAGTTTACTTGAAAGAAAAAATACACTTACATATAATTGAAAAATGGATAAATTTGTTATTAGAAGTGGTAAGTTTTTGTTCATTTAATGTAAACTAATATATTAAGTTAATATACATATTTACAGAACCAACAATCGAAAATGAAGAAGAGCCCGTATGTCAAAAAAAAAAAGAATCACAAAATAAAAGATGCATGGCTCGAAGACCCAAAAGTAAATTCATGGGCAGTTAAATCGTGGAATTCAAATGTATGCCGATGATGTCCAACTCTACGTTAGCTGTTTTAGAACTGACATCGACAATTGTATATTGAGACTGAACCAAGACCTTGACAGTATATTTAAATGGGCCACTGCGAATGGTCTTTGCTTGAACGCTAATAAGTCTAAAGCTATCATAATTGGAAAAATTGGGATTTTGCCGAACTTACTGGCACCATTAGTCGTTGGGGACTCGCCCATAGAATTGGTACAATATGCCAAAAACTTGGGTATTACTTTTAATAGTCAACTCCCCTGGACTGACCATGTTAATATGATTTGTGGGAAGACATATGCTATGCTCAGGAATCTTTGCAGGACTCAGTCCTTTACGCCTGTTAATATACGTATGATTCCAACCCTCTTATATGGATGTGAGCTTTTTGCGGATTTTGACTCTGTCAACAGGAATAAACTTAACGTGACGTATAATAACATTACAAGATATATTTTTGGACGCACTAGATATAGTAGTATATCGTTTTTTGCCTACAAAATCTACGACATGACACTGGAAAACCTCTTAAAATATCGTATGCTAATTTTTCTACACAAGATAGTTTATTCAGGGGAACTGAATTATCTATTTACTAGACTAAAATTTTCCAAAACCAACAAGGGCTATAGGATAAATGCCGTATGGTTACAGAAACGGTGTCTGAAAGGCACTTTTATGTTAAAGCAATTCGTTCATGGAACCAACTTCCGCCAGAAATTCAATTGAAAAGCAATGTAATGCAATTTAAAACTACAATTTTTACACACTTTTCTTGTCTTTAAGGTTTACCATTTAATTCAATCCAATTTAAGGCTAACTTAAATTTAATTAATATAATTTTTTTTGTATATATAACTATTACTTTAATTATAACAATATATAAATAGTACTATTAAATAAGATTAAATGCTTGTTGTCCTGAAGTTAATCAATAAATAAATAAATAATAATAAAAAAGATTCGAACCTTTATAGCAAGGTTTGAAATCCATATTGAAAACATCATCTGGATGGTCAGATATAAGTCGACATATGGAAACTCAAAAGCATTCGGGGGCAGCAAATTTTATTTTGCAAAACCAGCCAACAATTTCATCATTTTTCAAAACGGATCCTTCAAAAGGAATAGAAATAAAACTATCTTTATTTCTAATTGAACTTAACGTTACATTTGCTACCATGGATCATTTGTCAAAGTTGGTAAAAAAAACTCTTACAGATTCCGATTACGCAAAAAACATATCGATTGGAAGAACAAAAGCTATAGCCATTATAAAAAATGTTGTCGGTAAAACCCAGCTCCAAACAATATGTGAAATGATGAATACCAATGCTTTTTCGTTATGTATAGATGAATCTACTGATATCAGTAACAAAAAACTGATGTGTTTGGTATCAAGAGTTTGTCTAGATTTTAAAATATATGATTTCTTCTTTGGTTTGATTGAAGCCTATAAATGTGATGCAGCTTCTTTATTTACAGCAATAAAAAATATTTTTTGGATAACAAGATTGACTATCAAAAACACATGATAGGCTTTGTCGCAGATGGGGCTCCCAATATGACAGGAAAACACAATTCCGTGGCAAGCCATTTGAAAAAAGAAATACCTAATTTGTTTATTTTAAAATGCGTGTGCCATTCTTTAGCACTGTGGTCATCATATGCCATCATCAGTGGAAACTTTGATTCGTAATATATATATGTAATTACATTTCAAACAGCCCTAAAAGTAATAATCAATTTCAACAAATTCAATCTTTATTGGAATTCAAACCGGAAAAACTTCTTCATCCTTCACAGACCAGGTGGCTTTCACTGGAATCAGTTGTTAACCGTTTACTTGAACTTTTCGAGCCACTAAATATTTATTTTGGATTCGCGGTCAATATTGATCTTATAGACACAGCCGAAGACATACTAAATAATTTGAATGGTATTCACCAGTTATATTTTTATTATTTAAAGTATTTTCTTCGTCTTATAAACAAACTTTTTTAAAGTGAAAGTGTACAAATCCAAAATATATACAGTGAGTTGTCCAGATTGTTAGAAACCGTCTTATCAAATTTTGTGAAAGAAGGATTAAACTCCATTGAACCAAGCGTAGCTTTAAACAAACAAAAATGATTCAATTTAACAATTGGCCAAAGTTTTTCAAAATTTATTAAATGGTAAAAATTATTGAATGGTAAAAAATAAAAAAGGTATCAAGATCTTGATAATGAAGTTCGAGAATTACGTAATATGAAATTGACCGAACTCGAAACATTGGCCTTTTAGAAAAAGGTTTCTAATTTAAACAGAGTCAATAACGCAAAGGCCTTCCCATTTTTAATACAACTTGTTTCGAGTATAATGGCACTACCACATTCGTCGACCAACGTTGAAAGAATTTTTTATATTGTAAATTTAAATAAAACAAAAACCAGAAATGCTTTGAATTCTTCAACATTACAAGGAATATTGTTTTCAAAAGATTATCTTAAGTTAAATAATTTTCAGTGTTTTAATATAGCAATTAAAAATGACTTATTAAAAAATGTCACACAGAAATGTACCAGAGTAAAGTCACATAATACCAAAATTAAATTAATTATTTTTTATTAAATAATAACTTTATTTACATGTAACTAAAATAAAAATATTTAAAAAGTTAATAAATTTTTTTTGTAATTTTGTCTTGACGATTTTTAATTTTTAAATTGACGATTTCTCCAAAAAAGTTGGCAGCACTGGTTGTGAAGAATAAAATAACATATGTTTTATGCAATGCAGGTAGCGAAAATCAAAAGTATTTTGATATTCTTTAAACTCTTCTCAGTCTGCACGTGTGAGTACAGCTTTATCAGCACATTAACAAAAAACCATTTTGCATTTATTTTTAAAAATGTAAAACTTGAAAACAGTTTACGAAGCGCACCCGAACTAGATGGACGTGTTTTTTTTACTCTGCACGCCCCAGATAAAAAAGTATTAAAACTAAAAGAAAAGAGGCCTTCCAAGTTCTAAAATTTTAATTTATTAAAATCGATAGCGTGGAGCCTCCTCGGATTCGAAAAAAATTTAAAGTGATTAAAATCAAAAAGTAAAACAATCTTATAAAAAAATGTATAAAAAAGAAATACGCAAACTTAAACTAAATCAACAGAAAAAAAGTAAAATACCGGTTTGAAAATAAAATTTAAAATAAGCATTGCAACGAAATAAACAACAATACGAAAAATTCGAAAACCACAAAAAAAGTACAAACGATTAGAATGCAAAATGTCTACAATCAAAGGGTACACAATATAGCTTAAGTCGAAATCTCCTGTTTAGATATTTAGTGGTTTGTACAAAATAAATTGTGTTTGTAAAATATAAATGCGTATAGTTTTATTAATAATGACATTTAATACATGAAATTTAGCTGAGTGATAGATCTTGAAGAAGAGAAAAGGAATATGTAATAAAATGAAAAAAATGCATGTTATAAAAGGTTTAAAATACTTTTTCTTTACATTTCCTGATGCTGGGGGTAAGATCAGAGAAAATTTGGGCTTTACTCTCAGAGAAATAATTTCATTACTCTGCTTTACCCCAGTCTGCAATTGGATTGTTTTTTTTTTTTTTTTTGTTGCAAAATTGTTTGACGACGATAAACTGATTCATCAATTTAGTGCTTCAAAAGGGACTAAAAAAGATTCATTTAAAGAACTAAAAAACTGGGAAAATGTACTGAATTAGATTAAACATGTTGCGACTCCTTTTGTAAAATTCACATCATATTTTTCTCTGTCGTTACTTAAGCCGAAAGTTCATACCATTGAAGCCTTTCGTACTCCTTAGTAGCACAATACAGTGTAATTTTTGTGTAAAACTATTAATAAATAATAAAAACACTTAATAACAATAACAAGAGAAATTAAAAAATATTGGCAACTTTCAGCAAGAAAATTTTTTCATGAGCAGTATGTCTCATTTTGTTCTTGTAATATTTAGCTTCTTATTTACCTCTTGCACAAGAAACTGTATTCATTGTGACCGAAAATATTTAATATTTAAATATTTAATATTTAAATATTTAAGAATCTTTAAACTTTTCATTGAAGAAATTAAAAAATATTCAAAATTTTCCCTTTTTAACACAAAATAAATGTTTATTTACATTTTGTTTTTTTTACTTTAACCTGTATATCTGTTGCTTCTAACACATTTGATTCGCAAACCATTATAACATTTTTTTCTCCTCTAAATTGGCCTATGCTTTTATGTTATGAAGGTTTTTCATCTGTCAAAAGTTTCGTATATGTATGCCTGTGGTATGGACTTTCGGCTTAAATAATGAAATAGAACTACTTTGTTCATATAGGGGTTGTTTTTTTGTTTGTGATTTTTGTTGTAACGAAAACTATACGATTATGATTTTTGTATTTTAGTTTTTTACTTTTCATTGCAGAAAGCAATCAATTGCTATTGTGATCGCAAAGAATTAACATTGTGCCAAGTGTTTTCAACAGAAAAGAATTATAAGAAAGAAAAAAAAGAAGCAATTCACTCTGAAACCATGTATAGAAAAATGAAAAAGGAAAAACTAAAAGAAAGACAAATTTTTTTAGAAAAAACTATAATTTTTAATCAAAACGGAAATTTGTTAATGTTGAAAGAAAACGAAAACTAACTAAATACTGGACAAAGGAATTAAATACAAATGACAATAAAGTGAGACCCGAGTGTTTCAAGGAAAGGTAAACAAACCTATGTCGGTAATATTTGTTTTGCTTAGCACAGCAACACATTAAAATTGTGCCCTCAAACTACATTGTATTGTTGTTTGAAGGAGAAAAGAACATATGATATATGCAACACAGGGAGTGAAAATGAAAGGTATTTTGATATTCTTCAAACTCTTCTCAGGCTATATGTATGAATACAGTTTACCAACACATTAACAAAAACGACGAGTTTGATACGTGGCAACTTAAGAAAGAGAAAAATATAGAGTAAGCAAAACATAAATACACAGAAAGTTCAGTAACATAAACACCAATACTGGGAAAACAAATCAAAGACGAAAACAAAAATCTGCAGAACGAAAACAATTTTTTAGTTAAATATGTTTAAAAAAAATATGAAGTCGCCGTGGTGTAGTAGGTAGTGTGTTGGCTTACTATTCGTAAAGCCCGGGTTCGTATCCCAGGTCAGACATCAAAAAAGAAATATGAAAAAAAAAATATATTTCTTCGGCGACTTCCTCTCAGCAGATTTCTGGCAAAAACTCTGAGAGTAAATAAAATTGCCATGAAAAGTTTCTCAAAAATCTGTCGTTCGGAGTCGACGTTAAACTGTAGGTCCCGCCACTCACGTATAAAATTAACGCACACAACATGAGTGGTGTGAGAAGCTAGGCCGTAATCCTGACTGAAGGGTTGTAATGGCCAATTATGTATGTATGTTTAAAAAGAAAAGAAGTGCGATTTGGCAAAGGAACAGACATAAACAACAGTGATAATTACAACTGCAATACTGAGACAATAAATCAAAGACGGGAACAAAAATTTTCAGAACGAAAACAATTTTTTTGTTAAATGTCTTTAAAAAGAAAAGAAGTACGATTTGACAAATGAAGAGAAATTGTTCGGTTGGAATGAAAGGAAGAAAAATAGAGTGATGAAGAAAATAAAATGTGCAATTTATTCAAGAATAAAAATATAAACAAACGGCCGTATTAAAAAAAGAACGAACATTTCCAAGAACATTTTGTAGGACTCCTTCAAAGCCTAACAGAATAAAGAACAGGCGTAAAATAAAAAAGTGTTATTAAGACAAAGAGAAAAAGCTAAAAACAATAATAAACACCAGATCACCTACACGAAGTTTTTATTATTAAGCCTGACAAGAGTAAATGTTTGAAAAAAATATAGCTTTGAAAAGAAAAAATGAACTGTAAAAGTGTTATCAGAACGAAGGAGAGTAAAAAACCTGGATATTAAAAATAACTGACAAATATAAGAACTTTTATGAAAGTAAAACAAAAAGAAGCCATATCTGCAATAGAGACGAATCGAGCAATCAGCGAGTGCCAGGTCTACGCCACTTATTTGGAATCACGTTCGAGTTTGTTAAAGAGGAGTAAGGGCAATTAATAAAACTATATTTTTATTTAAATTAAATTAAATATAGTCTATATAGTTCTATAATATAATATAATAATAAATAATAATTTATTATATCAGAAAAAAATTATTGGAAATTTCATAATTATATTATTATAGTTACTAACAAATAGTATTTATATAAAATTTCTAATATACATATATAGCAGGGCGAACTCAATAAGGTGATAGCAAGAGTACAACAAACCAGTTCGCAGTGTTTTTTTTTACACAAACAACATATATTTTCTGTTGTTTTTGAATGACCACTAATGTCAAATGAAATTCGCCGTAAGCCAGAAATGACGAAAGTTGTTATTTTGTGTCCCTATTTCTCTTTTGTTTCTTTTTGGTTTATAAAAAAAAATTTAAAAGACAAATTAATTAATTTAATTCGGGCTGATTTGCGCTACCACTAAGGTGTGACGACCTTCAGAGGGATACTGGGAAGCATAAAAGCGGATTCTACAACAAAAGTTGTGCCAGAACATCCAGAATATTTAAATAAATTATAAATTGTGTAGAATACAAAAATAAAAGGAAATAAGAAATAAATAAACAAATGAATATATATACAGTGAGCAAAAAAATTTGTACACTTATTGTAAATTAAATTAATCCATAGGATTTTGCTAAAATGACTTTCTAGAAAATTCGGTCGCCATAGTCAAAAAATCAAAATTTTTTGCCTAAAAATGTGGGAATTTCTTAGTTTCGACAATTATGTTCTTGTTACGTAACCAATAGAGAAATGTTTATAATCAGAATATAGTTTTTAAGCTTTTTTTAGTCTTAAAGACAATAAATTTCGAGGTTGTAAGTGTACAAGTTTTTTTTTTGCTCACGGTACGAAAACAATATGTTTGACATTCATGCGTACTGAAAAAAGCACTCACATGGGCTAATAACACCACCTTATATGAATTCGCCTTGATATATTGTAACCAGCAAAAAAATTTCATTACATATCATAATAATTATTAATAATTTTTTCTTCTGATCTTGCTTTGTTTTTTTTCATATGAATCGGCTTATTTTAATATTACATGGACATGTATCACAGATATAATAATAATAATATAATAACGTCAGTCGTAGTATACAATGGCAATATGAAAGTTAAAAGCTTAGGAAAGAAAAGTGTGCTTAATTTTTTTTATCGTTTTCTGCTTTTTAAGGAATTTAATTTTGAGTGTGAAGTCTGCGATTTTCTGGAAATGAAATTTAAAGATAGCTTTGATATTGTAAACAATATTTTGAGTAAATTGAATGCAATTACATATTTTCGTAACTGACAGTGAAATACTGATCATTAAATTTTTTTTTTATTTTTATACAGGGAAGAGGAAATATAACATTGCTAATATGAGTCAATACCTCACGGCATAAATTCCATTAATCAGACATAATGAATGAATAGTTTATGATATTTCTTTCACTTATAAAATGAAATATAATATATACACCACCACAGATACACCAAATTATACGAAATTGTACAGACATCCAGAGTGTAATGTTTGTGTGTAAATTGGTCCTATAGAATTCTAGTTTATCTGAAAAGCCTAGGAATTGTAGAAGGCTATATATCATGGCAAAGCCAATTGTCGAAGTTGATGAGAAATAAACAGGTTCGAAGTCTGATTAGATTCTGATGTTTATTTACAAAAATTTATAAGATGTTTTGTACTTATTGAATTGCATTTGATTGTAGCATTATTTCTGCGGCTATTTGAATTGCTTCATTTAAAGTCTTAGGTCTAGCAGACAATACTGTGAATCGTTCATTTGAATAATAGTTTTTCTGTTTTGTGAACCTAACTCTGTAATCTGTAATTCATTTAGGCTGGCTATGAGTGATTCAATTTTGTTGGTGTTGTTCTTTAAAATTATTATTTATTTAAACTCAAAACGATGTGTATACTTCAAAGGCTAACAAAGGAATGAAATAAAAAATGATACGCATAAACTTATATAGAAAAATAGAACAAAGGAAATAAATAGATACATTTATAGATACATTCATGTTGTAAGGTTGCCATACCATTCAACACGCCCCCTCAACGTGGATGTGTCTTCTCATTAAAATACTTCATATTCATTAACTTCATACAGTTATTGTGCTTAACTCTAGGTAAATTTTCGTTAAAATATCGGCTACCATTCTATCAGCCGGACAGTAATTCAAAATAATTTCTTTAGATTGTGATAAACAGGATCAGAAGCTAACTTTTGTGCACCTTGAATGTCGATGTATAAAACTGCTGGTTTGCCATTCGAGTAGTACAATTCTCCCAGTAAACGCCGCAAATTCACCGTCTCCTTCGCAGCCTCTGATCCGGCCATATACTCCGCCTCCGTGCTGCTTAGTGCAATTGATTTTTGCTTTCGAGACTCCCATGACACCAGACAACTACCAACAAAGAATAAAAATCCTGTATAAGATTTTCTGTCTGTGGCATCACCAGCCCAGTCAGCATCTACGTAGCCTCTTATCAAAGGATCTTCGGAAGCCTTGAAATTTATTTTGTGGTCTACCGTAACAGCTAAATATCTAAGCACATGTTTGAACGCCTGCAAGTGCTGCCGGTGTGGATCAGAATTTCGTTGGGCTAATTTGGTAATTGAATGAAGAATATCTGGCCGTATTGTTATTGCCAGACACATCAACTCACCTATCATAGATTGATAAAGCTGTTGATCACCCTTATCACAGTTTTCAGTGCAATGCGGCTGGTATCCTGCATCCAGTGGTACTAAAGTGTTTTTTTCTTTCACTCATTCCATACTTTTTCAGTAAATTGACTATGTATTGCCTATGACCGAAACTTATTGGTCCTGTTTCACCACACCGGTCTATTTCGATACCTAAAAAATGATGTAATGGCCCTTTATCAGTCACATCAAATTCGCTGCATATTTGTTGCTTTATTTCTAAAACGATTTTCTTATCCGCACAGCCAATTGTTATGTCATCCACATATACAGCAATCAACACTAAACATTCACCAATTGTCTTCTTGTATAGGCAGGGGTCAGCTTCAGTTGGTATAAAGTTAATTTTTCTCAAAACTCTATCTAGTTTAGTGTTCCACTCTCTTCCTGACTGCTTCAATCCGTAAATTGACTGGTTAAGCCGGAAAACTTTGTTGGGATTTTCCTTTGCTTCAAAATATTGTGGTTGCTTTATGTAGATTACCTCGTGTAAATCGCCATTCATGTGGTGCAGGTACTCGACTGCCAATGCCAATAAAACTCTTAACGTCGAATATCTAATAACGGGTGAAAAGGTCTCCATATAATCAATTCCATACCGTTGGCTGCACCCTTTTGCCACTAATCGTGCCTTGTGACGTTCAACATTACCTCATCTATCCCTTTTTAAAGCAAACACCCATTTGCAGGGTATAGCTTTATGGCCTTCAGGCAAATTTGTTAATGTCCAGGTATTGTTTTTCTGAATAGATGAGTATTCTGCTTTCAGCCTCTTCTGCAGTTTTAGGTATTTTCATTTCGACCATACTATTCAACTCATGGTATTGCTTACGTGGCCTTCCAGGTTTACCAGCCCTTATAATTTTTGGCCTGTCTCTTCTAGTTAATTTTGGCTTATGTTCACGATCATCATCACATGGGCTGTCTTAATCGGCAGTGTCACACACGTCTTCTCGATTTTCTTCGGCTAATAAGTTTTCTCTCGTTTCTTCTCCAAGTTTTTCTCAAATTTCTTCTTCAATGTCTTCTCTTGTTTCTTCTTCAACGTCTTCACCCTTACAAAGTTCTATATGTTGATCTTGCTGTAGTTTTGTTACATTGCTGACGTCATTACCATTCTTAGCATGCATTGTTAAATAATCGTTCGCATTACATGATTCTTGTGTATCTTCTCTGTTGTTGTTATTGTTGTCGAAAATTTCTTCGTTGAATAAAACACCGCGCCTTTCAACTATGAGTTGCGTTCTTTTGTCAAACAATCTATATGCTTTCGCCACTGTTGAGTATCCAACCATCATTAATTGTTTGCCTTTCCGTTCGAACTTTGACTTCTCTGTTTTATCCAATGCAACCGCATATGAACCAAATGTACGCATGTGTTTAACTGTTGGTTGTCTGCCATACCATATCTCATATAGAGTTTTAAAATCATTTGCTTTTGTTGGGCATCTATTGCGAATGTAAGCAGCTGTGTTTACAGCTTCTGACCGCAGATTCTTTGACGCGGCAGCATGAAACATTATAGACCCACTCAATTCAACAAGAGTCCGGTTACAGCGCTCTACCAGACGTGTACGGCACCGTCAACTGACGCTGTAGACCTTCTTGTTGTAGAAATGCTTCAAACTCTTTGTTGACATACTCTTTGTAGTTATCTGTGCGTAATGTAACAATTTTGCGTCCAGTCTCATTTTCTACCTGCCGCTTAAATTGTTTAAATTTCTCAATCGCTTAATTTTTTGCCTTTATAAAATAAACATACATATATTCGCCTCGACTTATCATCAATGAAGGTTGTTTGGAGGGTTAATTTGTATGACTCAATTCAAACACATAAATTTGAACTGTACTAACTTTGATTTTGAGTTTTTACTTTCAAGCACTTGGAACTTGAACGTAATGGCATGCAATAATTAAAACAATTGAGTTTTTACTACTGCCCGAAAATTTAAATTTTATTGAGCTTTTATACTAAATCTATAATAACAATAATTCTGAGTCAATTCAAATTTAATTTTCTTGTACCTGATGTTGCATTTCTTACGTAACTACTGTTTTGTGAAATTAATAAGTTCATTGGCTGTGTGACCAAGAACAACAAAAAAAAAAAAATGCAAAGAAATGAATACAAACAAACAAAAAACAGTTTTACTGCCAAATGAAACTTAATTCCAAATTTTGTCAACATAAAAAATTAAATAAAATGTATTTATAAATTTGCACTGTAATAAAATAATTTTCGTCAACTTAAAATATGCAATAAAATAAAATGAAATAAAATAAGATAAACTAAAATAAAATAAAATATATTTATCGGCTTTAACAAAAGTTATTTATGCTCAATTAATAAGTTGCCAATTCAAACAAATAAATCTGAACTGTTTTATTAATTGTTGATTTTTATCCCTCAAACACTTGTAACTTGAAGGTAAAGTCGCACAATAATAAAAGACAATATTTTTATTACTGAACCACATTTTAATTTTTTATTTAACTATTTATACTACTTAAAATTAACAATAATGCTAAATCAACAAAAATAATTTTAATGTAATATAATATTCTTATTGCTAAAAATTCATTAAATTAACCAATCAAAACGTTTGTAAATAAAATTAATTTTAATGCAATTTGATATATAAGCTGATACTAATAATAACATCGGTATTCCCCATGTGTAGACCATTATACTAATTATAATAGTGGTATTCACTTTAAGTACAAACATTCTCCCCCACGTTGAACGGATGTTCAATCATGTTGTGGATGTTGTGCTGGACTAAATATCTAGAATGAATTGACGTGGCATGGGTGTAGGAGTCCTGTTGTTGGTTTCTGGTCTAACTGATTGAAGTTCGATAGTTTCTTCAGCACTTTCAATAGCTACTGTTGGTCTTTGTTGTCTACTTTGACTTCTGCGTGTTTTAGCAATCGCATGGTTGTGTAGTTGGTGGGACTTAAATTTGTTGGGTAATTCTATAATGTTTTCTTCCTTCAGAGTTTTTTGCAAGTTTGAGAGCTTGTTCATATTCTTGGCATAATTTACTTGGCATATATTTTTTCCAGATTTATTTGAGGTTGAGTTATTGTTGTGGATGGAAACTGTAATATTATTAAGCAACGATAACTCTGAGATTTTTTCAAGACTTGTATATGAGGATCTTATTATGCTTGATATAGCTTGTCGTCCGTTCATAGTAATAGAGTCATGTTTGAGGATGCATTCTGGATCTAGCGTGAGCAGACCGGAGCTCTTCAAGGATTTCCCTATTGCAAACAGCGGTAGCTTTTCAAGATTGTGGACTCTCTTTGTCGAGTGGTATCCATTTTGCGTCAGTTTTCTCCAGAATACATGTTGGTGTTGTTTTGTTGCTGTATAAATTAATTTCACACGTACAGATATTTAAACCAAAATTTTAACCAATTTGAATATTGGAGCAAACAAAAACTCCTTTTTCTATTATGTCACAGAAGCTGAACTTGGAACTGGTAAAAGGAATGTATTGTTTACGAGATGCGTTTATGCCCATAAAAGTAGTACATGGTTTAATGGCTGCCATTGTATTATTCATCAGGTTAGGGACCGGAATCAAGTGAAATACATTGAATTTTTCATGTTCGACCAATGGTAGGGTTATTTTAAAGATGGCGTGTTGTTGCGTTAGTGTTCCCTTTACTCTCATAAGTTTAAATAATTGAAGCAAATTGGATTTTTCTGATACTGGAAGAATCAGCGATTACGGTGAATGGAGTATGATCTGTTTAACGTCAGTTTGTAATTGTTCTGGGGTAAGTAACCATGGACTGATTTTCTCATGACGCGTGTCCATAAGTGTGCTAAGGATTGCTGCCTGTATTTTTTAATACTATTTGCAATTAGAGTTAATTCAAGAACCTCGGAATTAAACAATTGGTTGAGTTGCAATTGTAATAATACGTTGTTAATGTCATGTATTTTCTCGGCATATATTTTGATTTCCTGCTCCAGTCGTTCAAATCTTGCTTTAGATGTTACTTGATTCTGACGTATAATATTTACTGTTGAATCAACAATTGATGTTTGATTTTTTAACAATTTAAGCAAATACGATTCATTTTCATTGACTTGTTTTATTATATCAGACATATGTTCAGCGTATTCTGAATCTAGGATGCCAAATAATGAATGAGCAACATTACCAACTATATTCAGTGCACCCCTTTTGCTTCGCAATAATTGGTTATCTAGTTGTAACTCATTTTTCATTTGTTTAAAGTGATCAATCGTACTGAGGCATGATGGTGTTGTAGCATCTTACAGATGATATATATTGATCTCGTCCCATTGACAAGGATTGATGTTTCGGACCAATAAGCAACTAGATCGTAGTATACGAACAGATTCCATTCGGTAGTTAAAATAGCGGCTGTTCCAATTTGTTCGAAATGGATTCCGAACTTTGATCCGAACCTTTTATTTTTGACTGGAGATCCATATGCTAGTGGTAATAGTAATAGTGTAGTAAGTAACGCAAGTGTATTTGTGTATTTGTTGGTATTTTAATTCTCTTCGCCTTAGGTTCATCATTGGAATTTTTGATATTGCCATTCTTATTCTCAGTGGGAATAGTAACTTCAGGATCTTGTTCTATGGGTAGTAAGGCGAGTCGATGAATTGGACGTTTAAATGTTCCTGATGCGGTTTTTACTTCTGCGACTCTTGCTGCACCGTCATCACCTGTATTGACTTGAGTAATTCTTCCTAATTGCCATTTCATAATAGGTATGTTATCTTCTTTTATAATAACCATGTCTCCAGCCTTAATATTAGCAAATTGTCTCTGCCATTTGCTAGTTGTTGTAGTTCATTTTAGTATTCTGTAGACCATCTGTCCCAAAATTCCTTTTTGAGATGGGATACCAATTTCCAATGAGATAAAACTGATACTTTTGGTAGTTGTGCCTTGCTATCGACTTGCGAGGTAAGTGGCTTGCCAATAAGGAAATGGCCAGGAGTTAATGCTTCAAGGTTATTTGGATCATTTGTTATTGGTGTTAGTGGCCAAAAGTTAAGTATCGCTTCAATTTCTACTACGATCGTTTCCAATTCTTCTTGGGTTAGAGATGCATTTGGGACATTCCGAAATAAAAGATGCTTCGCTGATTTTACGGCTGCCTCCCATAAACCTCCAAAATGTGGTGCTCTCGGTGGAATGAAATGAAAATGTATTCCTTCTAACTAGAAGAGGAAATAATTGATGATTGAGCTTTAGAAGAGTAAATGCTATCATCTAGTTCTGTTAACTGATTTTTTGCTCCAATAAAATTCGTAGCGTTGTCAGAATAGATGTTATTGCATCGGCCTCGTCGGCCAATAAATCGTTTCAAAGCGCCAATAAAAGCGTCTGTTGGCACGTCTGAAACCAGTTCAAGATGAACTGCCTTCGTAGAGAAGCAGCAGAATACCGCAATATATGCCTTTGTTGGTCGTTTGTCTTTAATCCTATAGTGAATCTAGAACGGTCCACAATAATCTACACCAGTGTTGATAAAAGGTCGTGCTGGGGTAACCCGAGTCTGTGGAAGATTTCCCATAATTTGTTGACATAGTTGTGGTCGAGATTTTGTACATCTTACGCATCTTACCTTTTATTGGCCAAAATCGTTGTCTGATTGTGTTCAAAAGTGCTTGTGGTCCACAAAGACTATTTTCTTTGTGAATCATGATGAATAAGAGTTTTAGGATAGGATCATTATATGGAATCAGCATTAGATGTTTAGCATCGTACGATAGCAATGACGCTTCCAATCGTCCTCCCACCCGTAGTATGTCTGAACCATCTATAAATGGACAAAGACTTATGATAGAGCTTTTTTTATCGACTTCTTTGTTCTTTTGAAGTTGATTTATTTCTGAAGAAAAGTCGGACCTTTGAATGCTTTTTATGATTAAGAATAGTGCATAGTCCAGGTCAGTCGGAATTAATGCATTACATATTGGACGTTCATCCTTTTTATTCTTGTGTTTCTGATGAATATAAGCATGTATCCTAGTGTCCTTTGAAGAGTTCTGAATGAGTTTTTATGCGGAATCTTGTAAACAAAATCGTCATTGCAGCAACTGGCTGCTGTAATAACGGTTGTCTTCTTTCTCTCTGTCATTTGGAATAAGTCGATGCGAAAATTCAGGTGGCCAATTTTGTTCTTTTTCGTGCAAAAACAACGGCCCATGGAACCATAAACTGCATTCGGCGAGTTTTGTTGCCGATAGTCCTCTGGAGAGTATATCAGCTGGATTGTCCTTGGAACCGACATGGCGCCATTGTTTGGACAATGTTAATGATTGTATTTTGGAAACTCGATTAGCTACAAATGTGTGGTACAATGAGGATTGAGCGTTTATCCAAGATAGCACTATTTCGGAATCTGTCCATAAAAACATAGGTAAATTTCTAATCTGAAGATCAGTTTCAATTCTGTGTCCAAGTTGAGCAGCCATGACTGCCGCACATAACTCTAGACGTGGTAAGGTCTGTTGTTTTAATGGAGCGACCCGTGTCTTGGCACAGAGTAATTGTGCAACAACTATTCTGTCTTTAAGAGTTGCTCGTATATAGGCAACTGCACCGTAAGCTTTTACGGAAGCATCTGAGAATATGTGTAATTGTTTATTTGCTGGAAGATTCCCATTAAAGATGTGTCGAGGAATTTTGAAATTGTTTAAGCTTTTTAAGTCATTTCTGAATTTAGTCCAATTTTCGTGAAGATCTTTAGGTAATGGTTCATCCCAGTTTAGTTTTAGCTGCCATAACTTTTGAATGAAAATCTTTGCTTGACAACAACGGGTGTCAGTAGCCCGAGAGGATCAAATAATTTAGCCAGATCTGAGGTTGCTGTAAGTTTTGAAACCGTATGAAAATTATTAGCTTTGACCTTAATGCAAAATTGGTCTCTTGTAGGTAACCACAGTAATCCTAATGTTTTTACTGTGTTGTGTTTGTTTCCGGGGGTTGCAGGGTAAATTAAACAAAATATTTTAATTTAAGTCGAAAGAGAAAAAATAACAAATGTATTAGAAAAATACACAATAATTATCAACTAATTAATTAGACGTACCTTCGTGTTTGGGGGTTGATCGAGAATAACAAATCAATCTTTTTTATTTTCTTCTCTTTTCATTTTTATAATTCACATAAGCGTATTTACACAATTAACTTATATCTAGAGTGACCAGCGTTAACATCCCGTCCCCTTGCACTGCAACAAGGGAGAACAGGAAGCTGGTGAGCAAAGTATTTACAATTCAAAAAAAAAATTCATTTACAATTCATTAATCCATGTGAGTTATTAGGTAAAAGAATACGTAATATCAAAAAATAATAACAATAAATGACAAAGGGAAAATAGAGATTATTTGCTGACGACATTAATTACAACCGTCGCCCCTGCAGTGTTTGGGGTCGAACCACACTGTGATCCTTCTTGTGGCTTCGAGAACGGCAGGAACATTAAGGAGCTTGGCTGCGGGTTGCGCTCCTATTGTTGCGTTTGATGATCTTAGCCCCTTTGTAGTTGTTGTTGTGTGATTGTTAAGGTTTATTGATGTGACTAGGCCGAATATGCAGCATAGTGTGATCGTGTCCCAGACACTCCATGCATCGCTCCCTACTTCTACAGTTCCTTAAAAAGTGCGATTGGGCCAAGCAATTTATGCAATACTTATATTTCCTGACGACACCCAATCGCTTATAAAGTTTTAAGCGGCGGAATTCCGGGCCCTATGCAGCGTGTGATTTCCTTTGCACAATCGGCATTTGGAGGTGGAACCGGCAATTACTTTGTCCAGACTTCTATTTTCTGGACGTTCGACGGTGAGTCTTCGGGGTGCAACTTCGGACATCTGTAAATAACGGACAAAACAGACATAGAAAAGGGAGAACGAATTAGTTTTTATTCGGGTTAGGAAGTAGTACGAGCTTCACAATAGGCCGCGTTAGAACGCCATTGGCAGTTCGAACATCAGCCACTCGTACTCTAGAATCGGAGCCGATTACACGCGAGAGATACGACCGAGCTTCCATTCGTTTGGAGGTAAGTTATCATGCCGAATAACCACAGAATCGTCAATCGCGAAGGGGACATTTCCATTTGTTGCGCTTATGGAGTCCAACCAGCGACACGCAAATAAATGGTGAAGAACCCTTAATTTCCGCCACCTATTAACGTAGTCGAGAGATTCCATCGAGGAATCAGGTTCAGGAGGTGAGAGGATCGCACCTCCCACAAGGAAATGGCCTGGAGTCAAGGGGTTAATATCCGAGGGGTTATCCGTCATGGGACAAAGAGGACGAGAGTTCAAGCAAGCTTCTATTCTTGTCAGCATAGTAGCGAACTCCTCAAAAGTGAATTTTTGAGCATTTGATAGCTTCCGCAAATGGGTCTTGAAGCTTTTAACACCGGCCTCCCAGAGGCCGCCCATATGTGGAGCTCCAGGGGGAATGAAATGCCATTCAACCGATTGGAAAATGTTTTCCGACACAAGCTTATGCCTCAGCTCAGTAAGGAACTTAGCCTGGTCCTTCTTCATTATATTGGCGGCGCCAACGAAAGCGGATCCATTGTCCGAATAGATATGTGCGGGGCAACCTTGTCTAGAGGAAACATGGGTAAACGCTGCCAAAAAACAATCCGTCGATGTTTCATTGGTCGCTTCCAAATGAATTGCCTTCGTAGCAAAGCATACGAACACTAGCACATATCCTTTAGTGATTCGGCAACCACGTCCAATATACGATTTAATTTCAAAAGGTCCAGCGAAATATAGACCAGTGTGGGTGAAAGGACGAGTTAACGTGGTTCTTTCCGGAGGTAGCGCAGCCATAATTTGTCGACTGAAATTCTTCCGATAGATCGTACAGATCTTGCAGTTATGAATGACGGTTCCAACCAGTCTTCTAAGTTTAGGGACCCAAAACTCTTGCCGGTTGAGGCGCAGCATCAGGGACAATTCTGCATGTACTGAGCACCTATGAAAGTACTCCAAATACAATCGGGTAAAAAGGCCAATGTAGGGGAGTAATTTGGGGAAGCGTTCATCGTATGTCAAAGTCGGTGACCGAGAGTCTTCCATTGACTCTCAAGAAACCATTAGAGTCGATAAAAGGGTTTAAGGTCAGCAGAGAGCTCTTACGAGACAAAGTAGCTCCGTCTTTCAAAATTGAGTACTCAGGAAAATGAGAAGTTTGACACAAAACAATCAACCGACGCTTCACGAAACTGATCTCATCTTGAGTGAGTTCCATGGACAAGTATCCGTGAGATAAACGGTGGCTCTTATCAGCAGAATAATAAAAACGAAAAACTTACGACAACACTCGTAACCCACGAGGCAAATCAGAAAATCTGCTCAAAATTTCCTCCGTGGGCGTTGTCGTGTTAAGATTCACTTGAACCAAACGTGTTTCAAGCTGGGTACAGGGCTTGAATGATGATTTAGGTCATTCTGAGCACGGGCGACTTAGACAAGTAGGACTGTCATACCTCGATCAATGTTGGATACCTCGATCGAATGTTGGAAGATTCAACTTTTTCTGAAGTCTCCTCGAGACAAAGGTGGGCTGAGAGGCAGGGTCAATCAATGCTCTAGCAGAATATCTTACGTCATTGAGCATGACATCCACTACAATCGTGCCCAACAAGATTGTAGAATACGGGGTGGACTGTAATCATGTAGCAAAACTTTTAAACGAGAGAACCTCGGCAGAAGTTGATGGTCTCGCCACCAAATTTTTCTCAGAACGTAAATGGTGCTCCGGAATGGGAGCAGAGTGATCTGATGTCGCGGGGGTTACTAACCTATTTTCCAATTTGGGTCGAGAATGACTAAGGGCTTCAGAGCGATGGAGCAGCGAATGATGCTTTTGCTTGCACATATAACAAACATTAGTGCTCTGGCATCTTCTAAATTCATGCGAGGTTGCCAAACAATTTGTACAAATCTTGTTCCTTTTGGAAATAACTGGTTACACTTGACTATAGTCAAGTATAGTTGACTAGTCACAGTTGACTAGTTAACTAGTTATAGTTGACTATAGTCAACTATAGTTGACCCCTTATAAAAGAATTTTTTTTTATATATTTTTATTATAAAAAATATAATTTATTTTATAATTTATAATTAGTGATAATAATAATAATAATAATAATACAGCTTGCGTATGGCTTTCATACGTTGATTACAGTAGACACGAATATACCCATCGCTGAAATGCTGATATATAATTCAAGAAAGTAGAATAGCAGAAGCCTGAAATTTAAAAAAAAATTAATAATTGAATTGCAACTATTTAAACAAATGGAAATTTTTATTTGTCTTTTTCAAATTCCATTTACTTACCCGACTTAAAGTCGTTATAATGGTAAACACTACTGCTCCAAATACCAAAATGATATAGAAAATAAACAATTGGCCAATAGCAGAACTTATGGAAAGAATAACAATATCAAAAACAAATTTTGGATTCTAATAAAATGAAAGAATAAAATAATTTAAAACTTTAAATTTTAAGACAAAATGTTGTAAAAATCAAAAACCTACCCCAGTAGCAAATTGTAAGGAATCCATAAATCATAAAGTCATACCATATCCCTTAAATAAATTCCCTTAGCAATTGGCAGTAAAACTATACCATACACATGGCCAATAGCCAATGTGGCCTGTCAATGTGGTTACCCCACTGGCCTTCAAACTATCAGCAGAGCCCATCATGAAGAATATCATGCCAGTTGAATCATTAGGCCGCCAAATCACCATAGCAAGAGTATAGCTTCATGGGAATTTGAACGCTTTGGTAATTTCTGTAAATGTGTACAAACAATTTAAGACATATTAAAGTTTATGAAGTAAAATAATAATAATACTTAACTTTTTGGTTTCCACGTCTTTTTTTTTAACACAAAGAACACAATTAAAATTTTCGTCATTAGGCACTATATTTCAAAGTCTACTACGATTGAATTTTTGAAATTAATGAAATACAACTCTGAAGCATAAAAAGTCAAATAAAAACTACATGTGTAGTAGTAAGTAAGTTTTGTTTGTGTTAGTTTCGGTCATAAATTTCTTGTAGGGTTTACTTACAAAAGAAGTAAACAAACAACAACACTTCAATACTTACTGCCTTCACAGAGGGAGTAACAACAATGTTTATATTGTTTTCAATAAAAGGGCTACAACAATGTACACTTTTGGCTCTTCTTTTTCGTTTACACAATATTTTATATTCTTACACTTTTTAGAATTCTTCAATCACTTCCACACTTAAAATTCAAATATGTACATAGCTTTGAATTTATTTTTAATTTAATTTATGTTTTTCTAGGGTTAGGAGGATAAATTTCCAAAATAATACCATATAAATCCATGTATTAAAATTTTCGATTCTGAAATGAGAGACTTAAATTAAAATATTTTATTTTGAGTAATCTGACTCGAATAGGACCAAAATGTTTCCGGGGGTTGCAGGGTAATTTAAACAAAATATTTTAATTTAAGTCGAAAGAGAAAAAATAACAAATGTATTAGAAAAATATACAATAATTAATCAAATAATTAATTAGACGTACCTTCGGGTTTAAGGGTTGATCGAGAATAACGAATCAATTCTTTTTTTATTTTCTTCTCATTTCATTTTTATAATCCACATAAGCGTATTTACACAATTAACTTATATCTAGAGTGACCAGCGTAAACAGTGGTGGTACTGCTGAAATCTAAATCCACTTCCTGTTCGCTGACTGGAATATCCTTCAGTAACAGAGGATGATTTGCACACCATTTTTTTAAAATTAAATCCATGGCTTTTTAAAATTAAAATTAGTTCTATCGCAAGTGCAATATTGAGACTGTCTGAACCACCAAGGCCAAAGTCTACGTAAAAATTTTGTTTGAGCATTAGTGAGCCATATGGATAGTTTATTAAATTTTCATCTGCCAATTTTTGTAAACATTTTGTGGCAAGATACGGCGCTGCGCGTATCCCATATGTAAACGTGTTGAGTTTGTAGTAACTAATGGGAAGCGATGGATCTTCTCTCCAAACAATTAACTGTTATTTTTGATCATCGGGATGCATTACAATTTGTCTGTACATTTTTTGAATGCCAGTGTTAAAGACAACTTTGGGTAGTCGAAAACGCAGCAAAATAAAGAATAGTTCACTTGGCACAGTTGGCCCTGTATACATCAAATCATTTAACGAATGGCCTGATAATGTTTTTGCTGATGCGTCAAAGACGACCCTTAGTTTTGTTGTGGTACTATCTGGTTTGAAAATGCAATGGTGGGGAATAAAATATTTGGGGTCCAATACGGCATCAATATCAACCCTTTCCATATGTCCTAACTGTTCATATTCTTGCATAAATTTTATGTATTGAGCTCGTATATCTTCCTTTTGCAGAAGTCGACGTTCGAGACTCATAAATCTGTTGTACGCCATTGGAATCCGAAACAATGCTGTTGGGTTTTCTCGAAAAGGGAGACTGAATACAAAGCGGCCATCTGCATTGGTGTTTACATGTTGGATAAAATGTGATTCACAATCTTTTTCTGACGGTGACAGACCTTTTTTGTTGTCTTCAATCTCGTCCATTTTCCAAAGATGTTCAATGACTTCTTCGAGTGAGGTGTCTTCCTATATTGCAAATGTTAGCGCTTCTATAGGTGTAGACACTAGATTTTTTCCAACTGCTCCGCCTACAATCCAGCCCAATTGCGTGTTGGTATATTGTCCCCAAGACGTATTGTTCCACTTTGAGTCAATCTATAGTAGAATTCTGCCCCAAAGGAGCACATCTATTCTTTCTTGTTGATCAAAATGAGGATCTGCTAAATCGATATTTTCAGGAATATTCCAATTTGAGATGTTAATGTACTGATTTGGTTGCGCTGGGATAATGCTTCAGCTTCCACGTTTGTTGAGAACTTGCGATCTCTGGATTTCAACTCAACATTTATGCTATATTTTGCTTTTTGTTGAATTTCACCAATGCCGTCAAGGCAAAGTGATGCTCCCGATGGCGAGATAAACAACTTTTGGCAGAGGCGTTTGGTGACTATACTAATACAGCTCTAAACTCCTCAGACATGCCATTTGATGCTGTCATTATGACTTTCGCCGTGGCCAACAAAACATAGTTCTGGTGTCCTGCACTAACATTGTTTGTTTCTGATGTGACTGCTACGACATTTGAAGTCGAAGTCCTTCCACTTGATATGCCCTGGCGGCCCGCAGCAACGTTGGATGATGATGTAGTGGCTGAAGTTACCTGATGGTTTGAATCTTTATTTTGCTGTGGAAAGTTTTCTGCTGATGGCCTTTTATGTTTTTGAATATTGTCATTCTTTTCTAAATGAAGCAGCGTATTGTGTTTTTAGTACATTTTTTGCAGTTACCAGCATTGCAGATTTTTGAATTGTGGTCACTACCAAAGCAGTTGACACATAAGTGTTGACGTTGAACCCAACGTAACCTTTCCTCTTCAGATAATTGCAGAAACTTGTTGCAATGGTATAGTTTATGATTATTGCCACTGCACAGTCTGCATGTTATAATTGGACGAAAATGAACCTGAAACTGCCGTTTGGGAGGTTTTTTCTTTTGGAGAAATTGCCTCCAATGATTGAAAATGAAGTTCCAGGTACGAAAGAAATTGGGTTATAGATGGTAGGTCTTTCGGGTTTGGTAATGATTACATGTACCTTATGTGCGTGTGCCTATCAAGTTTTTTGACCAGTATTTGTATGAGAATTGCATCCCATGATGATATATTAATATCCAAATTATTTAGTGCCAATAAACACTCTTTGGTGGTATCATGTAGGTCTTTGATTGACTGGGCTGATGACGTCACGGACTGTTGATTGAATATTTTGTCCACCAAGTTGGCCACAGGAATTCTTTTATTGTTGTAACGTTCCTTTAACGTTTTCCAAGCAGCCGTCAGAAAGGGAAAATTGACTGATTAGATGTTCAGCTTCCCCTGACAAGTTGCTCTTTAGATAAATTTTTTGAATAGATGGTATCGGTTGTTTATCTACCATTTCAGAAAATAAATCGTGAAATTGGCGCCATTTTAAATAATTGCCATCAAATTTTGGAATTGTGAGCTTTGGCAGCTGTATTGAACTACCAATGTTTGAAACCGGTGCTACTCCATTTTGTGTATGGGCAACGCCCCTCATTTCGTCAGCCTTAATACAAGGATTGACCAACACTTGATGCATTTGATCGACTGTTTTGTCATATTGATCCTGATATAGCCCGTTAGCTACTGGATCTGTTAGTGTTTCGTGAGCTTCACCATGAAGCGTCTCGATTTGCTGCCAAATATACACATTAAATTTTGAATTCAAAATATTGTAGAGGTTGGTCTTCTGTAATTATAACACCATTTAATAAACGAATGAATGCTGATAGTTTGGCATTCAACTTTCTCATAATCCCGCAGACTTTGCTAGGAACTTCTACGGAATCGATATCTCTTAAAGGTTTATCTCCTTCATGGATTAAGCTCGCAGTTATCGGCTTTTGTTTTAGACGATTGGCTTCTTTTTCGAATAATTCCATGTATTCGGAGGCTACGCATTTGATTTTTTTGTAATAGTCCGTAAATAAGTACTCGAGCTTCCGTTTCCTGAAACTGATTCCAAGATTCCTGTAGACGCCGTAGCCGCTCCTCAAAATAGGAAGCCTTTCCTTTCCGGTCTGCGGAATCCTTTTTGAAGTTTCGCACAATAGTCTGGATTGTTTCGCCAGTTCGATTTTGAAGATCTGAGAGCCGTTCCATAATGTCTGCAAAGTTTATTCAGTGAATGCCAAAGAATATTAGGTCTTTTGATGACTGCGATGACGCGTGCTGCTCCAAGGTATCACCTAAAATGTGTTTGATACGTTCATTAAGGATGTGTGCTGCCGCAAAAAATTTTTGGTGCTATGCTGAAGGATGCGTGTCCTTATCTAGGGGCCACCAAAAATGTTTATGCTCAATTAATAAGTTGCCAATTCAAACACATAAATTTGAACTGTTTTATTAATTGTTGAATTTTATCCCTCAAGAACTTGTAACTTGATGGTAAAGTCGCACAATAATAAAAGAAAATATTTTTATTACTGTTAATTTTTTATTTAACTATTTATACTACTTAAACTTTACAATAATGCTAAATCAACAAAAATAATTTTAATGTAACATAACATTCTTATTGCTAAAAATTCATTAAATTAACCAATCCAAACGTTTTTAAATAAAATTTATTTTATTCCAATTTGATATCAGCTTATACTAACAATAACATGGGTATTCCCAATGTGTAGACCATTATACTAATTATAGTAGTGGTATTCAATTTAAGTACAAACAAAGGTAATAAAATATTTAGCACCACCAACTGATTGAGTTTTAAATGGTCCGCAAATATCAGAGTTCACCAATTCCAAAAGGTTTCTTGACAAGTGATCACTCTCATTAGGAAATGGTAGTACATGGATTTTGCACATCATACAAGTTCAACATTGTCTGTTGACATTTACACCCTTCACTATGCCTGCTTTGCTTAGGTAGTTCAAACTCTTGTAGTTGAAATGACCGAACCTATTGTGCCATAGTTCATTGGTATACGTCATGTTAAATAGAGAATTCGTTGTTCTGCACACAACAAAAAGGTTTCCTTCTCTTTTAGCACGAAATACAATCGAATCATCTTACCTTCTTGCTGTTGCTGTGTTCGCATCAAACTTCACTGTGATGCCTCCGTCAACGACTCTAGTAACGGAAATAAAATTGCCCTGCAACTCGGAAGAATATAATACATCTTTGAACGTAATATTCATATTATTTAACTTTAAATGCACACCACCCTTTCCAGTTGCCGTTATAAATGTTCTGCCTGCCAAATCTATTCGTTCGTTGGGCTGCTCAAATCTTGTGAAAATGCTTTTATCATTGCACATGTGTGCGGTTGCGCCGCTGTCAACATACCACACATTCGATTTTATTGTCCCATGTGTTTCTTTTTCTGCGCATAAAGATGTTGTGTGTGTACCCAGTGACAATGCTTGTTGTTGTTGCTTTTCGGTTTTTTCCTTTTTTCACATTGGCTGGCAAAATGTCCCGTTTCATGACAATTAAAGGGTTTTTGTTGCTTTTGTTTAATTTTCTTTGTCTCTGCATTGTACGTACATTATATGCTTGTTGTTCACTATACTCAGTCTCTTCTTCAATTTTTTCTTTTCGTCTTTAAGCTTCTTCTAGAAGTTTTTGCTTAAGAAAATTAAGGCTTGGAAGATTGTCACGCGTCTCCATCGCAATAACAAAATTCTCAAAGTCTTTCGAGAGACTGCACAAGAATAATAATTTATGAATAATTTTCTTAAAAAGTGTAATAAATTTTGGAAACTCACTATACTTCCCTGAAAATGTCGGTAATTTGACTTCCCGACGAAGTCTGGGGCCTGCTGGAGAAGATGTATTGAGTACACTAACATCTGCTACCGATGACCTCCGGCCTGTTAAGATATTCCTTATCTTTGTTTTTGTGGAAACATAAATATCTTCAATTTCAGTAATCGCTGCTAAGTTACTTGAAGTATCAGTGGAGACCTTTTCGATATTTGCCTGCACCTCCCAGCACTGCTTGAAATACTGCTCTAAAATTACCAGTCGGCACTGTAATTTGTCAACAGAAGACAAATTTCCACCCTTTTTGGTTATAAGTGTTTTTATTCTGGTCATATTACCTTTAGCACTGGCTCTTAACACTTTCATCTCAGACATTATCTGTAATGACTCTGTACCAGCGCCAGCATCAGTTGCTTCATCCCCATGTGGAGCCATCTTCACCAAATAATTTACGAAGTTGAATTTTGTAGCACAAACTGTATCTTCTTTTTTATTATTCCCTGTATCAATTGTTGTTGCTGTTGTATTCAGCTCTTTGTACAAAATGTTTCTTTTAATTTTTTAATATTTCACAACACACAAAGGTATTACCCACTGTTGGTAACTAATTTTAACAAAATGTTGTTATTTTAGCAAAATTTTATCTTAACGTTGCTTTGTTTACGTTTTTGTACAATAAATACAAGAAGCATTAATCCAATTAACTTTGTTGTCACTTGTCAATTATTTATGTGTTTTGTTTTGCTCTCTGTTTCTTATGGTATAACAGATCTAAGAGCCGCTGATAATCACCCAAACAGTTTTAAAATCACCGGTGGTGTCTTTGCTAATAACTGCGGTGATGAACTTGAATATTTATCGAATGTGGTGAATATACGTCCATGTTAATGTTCGCGTTTTCGATTTGAAAACGCCAAATAGGTGTTCTGACAAACGAAATCGCAAGAAATTTGGCGTTTTCAAACCGCTAGTGTATACTGAAGCGATCTAGTCTTTTTTATTTAAACTGTACCTTAAATTAACAATAAAATTATACACAATTTAAATTTAATATGTTTTCTTTTTATTTGAATGACAACTTTTAACATTTTTTGACGATTTAAATTAAAAATATAGAATAAAAAAATTTTCTTTGAGTTTGTGTATATTGTTTGTATATATTGCCTGTTCCATTTGTTTACTTATCAACTGGCGATTTATGCAAACAGCTGATCAGATTGATCTTCGAAAAAAAATGTAATGCTAGTGGTGTTAATTTTAAAACTAATTATTTGGTTATTTCTTTTTAAACTTTTAATATTAATATTTGCAATTTACTAAGTTCACATATCTATATTAAATCGTAAAAATAAACCCTTAATAAAAGTTAAAAAATAATTTAAAACCTGTATAAAGTGCTTTAAAACTTTTATGAGAGCAAAAAATCATACAAGAGTTTATTTTAAACTGGCTACCCGTGTTAAAAATTACCAATTATTCGAGAGTGCTTATAAGTAACATCTCTAACTGAAAGCAATTGCCGCAATTTTTCTGACATCTCACAAATAAAATACATAAATTACAAAAAAGCCGCCCCTAAATCGTAAGCGATTTGAAAACGCTGCGTTTTCCAAAACATGGGCGCTAATCTTTATTCTAGACACCAGTGTTGATGTTAGAATTGAAGTTAAAATGTGTTATACTATTTCAATAATTACGATCACCAAACTTCTGTTATAAATCACACCTCTAGTACAATGCAGATTTAACTCCTTGTGGTTGTTATTCTCGAAAAATTTTACTTTTAATATTTATTGAAAATTAATTATAAATTTATTGGGATCACTATCCCGGGTTTCGGCACCAAAATGTTGAGTCCTTTATTTTACGGACCAGAAATAATTCAGATTAATTTTGTTTCAGAATAAATTCACTTTATTTCAATACTCTTTACAAAAAATGATGGCTCCGGAAGTTTCGGATGCAAGTCAACTACTATGTACTTTAATTTCACAAAAGAAAATTACTCTCAACTTGTATGTATACTATTATAGCAGTTAGGGCTTCTGCCTTATTAAATATAAATTATTACTATAAAATGCAACTCTATTTATAATAATTCACAAAAGTTGTTAAACTTAAAATTAGAATATAAATTTATTTTTATTACTACGCTTTAACAAAGTGATTTCTGAAATACAGTCTGACTTTGGATTAACTTTGATATCTGAGCCAATTTCTAAATTGTTTTTATTTGAGTTATTACAGAACGTTATTTTCCTTTTAGTTTTACAAATGAATTTATATAGATTTAATGTTAATAGAAATATGAAAAGAATAGTGGCAATTAAAAATTTATTAATAGTTGCTTCAGCCTCTAGGTATTCAAGTTTGTTCGTATTATTTAAATGAAGTTGATTAAGTTTTTCCAAAGAAAGCATTTCGATATATTGTTTTTCTAAAGGACTTTGTTGTATTAATAATGGCGACTCCAATATCATTGGAGCTTCCAAATTTCGAAAAATTTTATTGTTAATAGTTATGAATTCGTTATGAAAATTGATCAAAAATTATTTCACCTGGTTCATAAATTTTTATTTCCTGTCTATTTTTGTTGTGATATTTCAGATCAATTTCTTGTTTTTGTTTAATTTTCCTACATTTACTACCCTGTCATTCTCCAGTTGGGAAGGGTTATACTAACTCCTCTCCCGAAAAGTAATTCAATTGGTTTTTTTTCTGTTGTACTATGTATTGAGCAATTATATTTGTATACAGAAATGTCCAGTAATTCTTTTAATGAGTTATGAAGATTTTCTACTTTTGTACATCGCATAATTTCGGAGAGCGTAGAATGAAATCTTTCTACTTGTCCGTTTACGCTGCTTGAGTAAGTTTTCATAAAAACAATCGTTGATGAATTAAGAGACTTCTCATTATCCATGACTATCATTTTAGGCACTCCGAATGCAAATATCAATTCTCGAAGTGGCTGCCTTATATCCGCTGTGGCTTTAGATTTAATATGTTTTACTTGTTCGTACTTTGAAAATCTGTCAATCGCTGTCGATACCAAGTTACCTTCTGTTTTTTATATGTCTATGTGAATAATTTCACCTGGGTGTTCCGGAATAGGTGTTTCCTTTAATAAAGGCTTCATAGGACGTCTGTCATATTTATTTTCTTTGCATGTAACGCATTGTTTTATTATTTTCTTTGACATACACGGAAAATAATATTTTTCTAAAATTTGTTGTTTATTCTCTTTGCTATTTCGATGTACTCTGTTGTGCGTAACTATGATTATTTTGTTTTGTTCTTCTTCATTTCGTACATCTTCTACCTGATGTCTAGTAAACCGAATACGATATTTATTAAAATGTTGTGAATAGATCTCTTGAATCCTTCCCATGTTTTCTTCTGTAGTTTTGATAGCATTAAGAATTGAGGGATAAAGTTATTTTTTAAAAACAGTTATAAGTTTAGCTTGTGTGAATTCTGGTTCAAATATATTATGTCGGCGATAATGTGGAAATACTATTTCAAAATTGTATTGAGATGTGGGATTTGTGTGGAGAATGATTTGATTTTTGAAACAGTTTATTGGTGTATCTACGCTTAAAATGAGATTCTATCCAGAACTATCATCGCGGTGTGTTGCAATTGAAAGAGAATTTACTTGTGCTGGAACTCTTGACAAGGCATCTGCTTGCTTTTCCTGGTTTGTAGAAGAGTTCATAATTATACTCCTCCAATTCAGCTTTCCAACGTTTCATTTTACTATTATTGTTCTTATTGCTCAGTGCACCAGTTAATGGTTGGTGATCGGTATATATTTTCACCTTTGCGGATCCATACAAATAATTTCGAAGTAATCTGGATAAGCAAGTATGACGTCTCGAGAAACCAGAGTATTTTTTAACTTCTCAAAAGCTTCAACCGCATCATCGTTCAGTTGTATTTACTTTAATGTCGATTTATTTTTTGAAAGACGACCTTCTTCCCATCTTAAAATTTGTATTAGGGGTTTTGCTATCTTTGCATAATCCTTCACAAATCTACGATAGTAACCTGATAAACCAAGAAAAGATCGGAGTTCCTTGAGGGTTTTAGGTAATGAAAAATCTTATTAGTTGTTATGCCATCCGCCGAGATCACAAATCCCAAAAATTCTGTCTTAGACTTCAGAAAATTACATTTATCTAATCGTACTTTTAGATTTGCTGCTTGAAGTGTTCCAAATATTTTTCGAATGTGACCATAATGTTCTTCTTCCGATTTGCTAAATATGACGATATCATCGATGTACACATAGCATGTTTTTCCAATATAATCATGCAAAACTTCGCCCAAGGCTAGCTGAAAAATAGCAGGGGCATTTTTTAAACCGAAGGGGAGGCGTGTGAATTCATATCTGCCGTTTGCAAACGAAAATGCCGTTTTTTTCAAAATCTGATTTCTTTAAAGGAATTTGATGGAATCCACTCTTTAAATCTAGGACGGTGAAGTACTTGCTATCCTTCAATTTTGAAAGAACGTCTATTGTTAATGAGTTTAGTTTCCTGTAATCTATTACGAGTCTATACTGCTTGTTGCCGAGTGAGTCAGGTTTTTTCCAACAACTCAAACTGGTGAATTGTATGGTGACCGTGAAGGTTGGATAATTCCATCATCAAGTAGGCTTTTTATTTGTTTTTCAACTTCAGATTTTAACGCCATCGGATAAGGGTATTGTTTTGAATATACTGGAGTATCTGTGGAGGTGCGGATTTCGCCAACCACTCTAGTTGTACATGTCAATTTTTGATTAGGTTCATGTAATATTCTTGTTCTAGACAAACGACCTCTTTGACTTTCATTTATTGAGTGACTCGTATATTTCATTTCATTCTAGTTGTTCTTGGTTACAGGGTGCATCTTATAAACTACTGTCAGTGTCTACACTGAACATAATAATTGTAATAATAAACAAACATATATATTTGACTACCGTGATTGGTTTGTAATAACTTAGATGTATTTTCTTTTGCAGCTTCAATATTTCTGGCAATTTCCACCGTTTTTCCAATTTTATTTTGCCTTCACTTAATAATCTCTCTTTTATGTGATGAAAATTAGGTGACATACCACATATGAAAATATCTTGAACGAGACTCTCTCGTAGCGTACCAAATTCACAAGAAAGACTTAAATTCTTTAAAGCTGTAACGTAGGCTTCCAACGTTTCGTCTGTGGCTTGCTTTCTGGTAAAAAAGTTGTGCCTTTCCATAGCTACGTTTAATTTTGGCACAAAATGTGCATCGAAATGGTTTATCAAAACATCATACTCAACAGAATCATAGTCTACATTAAAAGAATTGGCAATTTGAATACACTCTGAACCCATGTAGTGCAACAATAATGCAACTTTTCTTTTATCCTTTTCAGCCTCCAGATTTGTTGCTCGAAGAAACATTTTAAATTGAGCTTTCCAGTTATTCCACTCGTTGGCAATATTTGTGGCTTTAAGGTTAACTTTTTTAATTCCGCTATTTTGAAATTCGAACATTTTGTACTTCTTTTTTTTTAATTTGTAAATTAATTTTATTATTGAAAAACGACTTTATATATTTCAATTTTATTTAATATATTTACACCTGACAATATGTAATATTCTTGTTTTAGACAAACGACCTCTTTGACTTTCATTTATTGAGTGACTCGTATATTTCATTTCATTCTAGTTGATCTTGGCTACAGGGTGCATCTTATAAACTACTGTCAGTGTCTACACTGAACATAATAATTGTACAACAGTTCAATGAACAATTCAGGATATTTACTGACTATTTTTCTCATAATCTCTTTTTGTATCACAGCTTTTGAAGACTGTTGTTTAAGTCTTATTTTTATACATTTTTCTACTGGCATAAAACTGTCGCGAGTGTGTATTATTGCATTGAGTTCTCTCAAAGAATCGTTTCCTAGTATTCCATCAAATGATTTCAATGTTGGAAGAATATAGAATTTTATTTCCTTTTCCAGATTAAAAAGTCTTACAAACGTATTCTCCTTTATTTCAATATTGCCAGCTATTGATTTGACAAAAAATATCTCTTTATTGGGTCCAGTTTTTTGCAATGAATGGTTGAATGTAGTTTGTACTCGAACCAGTCTCAACAAGAAATTTTAATATTCTACCGCTCCTCGCTTTACATTCGAAGTATGGAAGCGAAGAGCTCGTTATTCTAAAAAATGAACGTCATCAAACACATCAATGTCATCCCGATTATAGCGAACCTCACCAAGTTGATCAACATCCAAAGAATTATCAACAGTGTTATTATAAGTTTCTTAATCATTGTCGATGTGAAAGTTTCTCTGCATTTTGGGTCGATAATTGGAGTTTGAAATTGTCGGTGGTGGTCTCTTGTTAAGATTTTGTTGTTATGGTCTATTCACATAATTAATTCTTTTTGGGAGTACACTACTATCTATATCCATAGGTTCTGGTAAAGGTTGAGGTTTTGGAGGTAGAGGGGTTTTGTAGGATTAAATTGGTAATAGTTATTTTAATTAGTTTGAGGTTGTGTTGGATAAATGTTAGTATTATGGAATGTAGGAGGTTTCTGTTGTGTACGGGGTATGTGGACTAATTGTGGGTAAACATTATTTTGGTTAAAGCGTGTTTTGGTTTTGCAGATTGTGATTGGTAGTTGCGTGGCGGAAGTGTAGGAGTAGGTTTTCTATAATAAAAATTTTGAGAATAATTTCCTCTGAAACTTTGATTTTCTAGTTTAAGGCAAAGATGGAGAGCTTGAGGTAGGTCTACCGGTTCTCTTATGCCAAGAAGTTTTGGTAAATCACCATTTAAACCTCTAATGAATGTATCAAGAGCTTTACTACGATATGATTCTGTTAGTAATGTTAGAGCTTCGTTTGACGCTTCCAAACTTCCAAGTTTGTTATGTATTATAGACAAGTGTTTGTAAACCACCTCATAAAAACCTTGGGTGGACAATTTTCCTTGAACTAATGAAATCATTTGATATTCAAGGGTTGCTAAGTCTCTCTTATCTGAATAATGAAGTGAAAGACACTTAATGATGGAGTTCCAATTCAGAGGAGTATTATATGATTCAAGAGCAATATCAGCATTGCCCACGATTTTATTTCTGATTACACTCAAAATATCATAGTATCTTGGTGTACCTCTACATGGTTCGTAGATCTGTAAGATGCGTTCCACGCTCTTGCGCCATGAATTAAACTCTGATTGGTTACCGTTAAATTTTCGCAAACATATAACAATATCTGGTATTTTATCAAAGTCTGCGAAGTTGCCCCGATACTGTCCTTCAATTACTTGATCAGAAACAGCACTAGGACTATACCTTGAATTAGGTTAGGTAATTGTTGCCTTAGCAACTGAGAAGTAGTTTCAGTAATTATTCTATTTAAATCTTCCATGTTTAATGCCCTGGACGCTTGTTCAGTTTGCGCTGAATTCAAAACAGCAGGACGTATAAGATTCTCGGGATTTGACATTTTACCAAAAATATATATTTTTTATATAAGATTTCTAGTTAGGGTAATATTTTTCTTTATTATTTTATTATTATTTAATTATTACAGAACTGGAGGGTCCCGTAGGATTCGCAGCCCTTTTTTATTGATCTTATTGGCTAGTTTGCTGTTTTTTTTATATATATATATATTATTTTTTCTATAATTTAATAATTTCAATTATACTATAATTTTTGTTTAAAAATACATTATTTTGGAAAAATTTATTCACAATTTTTCTAAAATTTTTTTTGATTGTGTTTAAAACAGAGCTTAATAATTTTTGGATACAATAGTTTTCTTAACTCTTTTTAAATATTTATGTTTTAAGAACAGAAGGGATTTTTTCTTTTTTTAATAATATTGGATTACAATAATTTATAAAAATAATTTTTTATTACGGTTTAGTGTATTCCTTTTTATTTATTTTTCTACTTCTATTTAATTATCTTTCATCATTCTTAATTATAATTATGTTGTTTACTCACAATACTGTCTGCATTGTACTCATCTTTGTCCTTTTTGCCTTTATGTATGGTTGGGTGTCCTGGATAGATGGGCTGGCACGTAATGCCGTCCGTTTTGCTGTGTTGATTGAGCTACTGGAGGGCCGCACTATCACTTCTTGAACAAAGGTTTTTAATTTTGTATTTTTTAAATAAACACTTTTTGTTTTATAACGTATTTTTATCAAGTTATTTTTCAAACAGAGTTAATTTCGTTTTATTTTTCACAGGATAAATAATTCAATAGTTTTTCCGTTACTGTTAACTAAATTTTTATTTTCCACAGGATAAATAATTCAATAATTTTTCCGTTACCGTTAGAAAAATTTTATTTTTCACAGGATAAATAATTCAATAACTTTTTAATTACGTTAGTAAGTTTCTTATTTTTTACAAAATTTTTATTTTTTTACAGGATAATCACTGTTGAGAAAATTCTTATTTTATTTTTTCACAGGATCTTTCACTGATTTTTCACTTTAATTTATTTCAATCGCCAGCTATACCAGACCGATCAAGCTGCTCGTGCGCCAGTTAAGAACTTTTTTATAAAAGTTCTAAAAAAACACAAGTTTAGTTTTTAGTTTGTTCCGGTCTATGACCGTACTTTATTGAAGTTAAAATTCAACTTATTCTTTTATGACCACACAATTTGTAAGCAAGCGGAGTTTAATGCACTTGAGTGTGATGAACTTTTAAGTGGATGTCTTAATTTTAATTTTGTCGATCTTGCTTTTTTAAGTTCGACGACTTATAAATGAAATCAATATTAGGTCAACATAAATCCGATTACTTTCATTTTTATTAAGCACAACGTTAACTTATATAAACAATTTCCCATCCCTTACCATATCCGCAAAAATTTTATTTACAAACCTCTGAAAAACTCATACTGACCCAACGGAGTCACGTAGGAAGTATACCTCACCGAATCATTATCAACGTACACATGAAAAAATCCATTCCTCAAGTCCAATTTTGTAAAATAGCGTTTACCTGCAAGCCTATCTAACAAATCGTCTATCAATGGAATGGGGTAACTGTCCTTTGAGGTCATCCTATTTAAAACTCGATAGTCCACACACATTCTCAGGTCACCTGTCTTCTTCCTAACCAAAATTATTGACGACACAAATTCCGATTCGCTTGGCCTAATGTATCGCTTTTCCAGGTATTCATCTAAAATTACCTGAAGCCGTTGCCTTTCATCATACGACAATCTACGCGGAGTACAACTAAATGGTTTTGCGTTATCAAGAATCAATCTAATCTCACTCTTTACCATAAGTTCAGCGGGTTATTCAGGACGTATATCATTATATACTATAATATAATATAACATATCATTCAATCGTTTCCTATTCACATAATCGATATCCTCACCAATGGCCAACTGTGCCCCGTCACTAGACTAATCAATTGACATTATCATTCCCACCGCATCATCGGCCTCAATGTCATCACACATTACTGCCTCTGCCCCTGACATTAATACTAAATTTGCCTTTTCCAAAAAATCCCTTCCCAAAACACAATCATAAGGCGTGGACTCATCGGCAACAACCAACATTTCCAATTCAATACTTTTATTATCATAAAACACATAAAATAAAAATTTCCCATGAATATTCAATTTACTGAAATTAATTTCATACAAAAATGAGTCAACGTTCGTTATACAATCAAAATTTATCCTTCCAGCAACGTTAGATCTTCTAACAATGCTTATAGGGCTCCCTGAATCTAATAGGCATTCTAAATAAAAGAAATTTTCATAATTACCATTAGTACTAAACTTAAAATACTTTAAAAATCCGTTGTTGTTCACCTTTTGTACGGGCTTCTTCCCGGGACATTCTGTAACGCGATGCTCAAGACTTCCGCAACCAAAGCAGGCTCCTACTTCTCTTTTAGGTTTTCGGCAATAGACAGCAAAATATCCAAAAGAATTGCAGTTAAAACATCTTTGTGTGGTTTCACCTTTTGTTTTCATTGTCACGGGTTCTTTAAGTTTAATTTTTGAAAATGTCTGCAGCAGCTGTGCTTTATTTTTGTAGCACTGTGGATTTGCATGAACTCTTAAATTTTCATCAGGTATGCCTTCAATTATATAATCAATAAGTTCCTCTTCTCCATGCGATCTTTTTCGCTAGTAATCAATAAAATTCACATTATACGGCCATGTGCAAGCTTCGAAGTTGCGTCGCATTACTAATTTACTCCCCTTTGAGCTGAACATATCAACCATTTCCTCGAAAAGACCTTCAAGTTTTTCGTAAACATAATTCGACTTGGAATGCAGCCGTACTTGAACTTTTCGCTTTACCTTCAACATCAACAATGCCTTTAGGCTGCTCTCACCAACATTATATATTTTTGCAATGTTCTTAAACTGCCTAATCCATACTTCAGGACAACTTACACCATCATAATCTGGCAATAACTCTTTCAATAAGTTAAATGAAACACCATTGATGCCATTGCCATTTACGTTGTCATTATTATTTGTTGCATTGTCCACTGTATTGTAATTTTTTTATTATCTATGACGTCACTCGCTCTATTTGTCAAAAGATTCTGATTTTTTTCAAACTCCTCTTTTTTCTATAAAACTCGTTTTCTTTCATCAAAAGCTCCTTCTCTCTGCTTAAGATTTCCAATTCATCAGCATCACATCGTTTTCAATCGTATTAGTATTCCTTTAATCTTCACAATTCATTTGCACACTCACATCGTCCATAACACTTTCACTCATTTGACTATTACCACTCATTTGAACATTGTCTCCTATTTGTACTGTCGCACTCATTTGTTCAACGACGTTAATCTGCTCATTTTCAAAATCAATTTCATTTGCTTCAGCCGTAATGCTGCTATCAATTGAACACTCTCCTCTATCCTCAGCTGAAAGTTCATTTAATTTCAAAACAAGCGAATTTTTCGTGTCCACTGTCGGCAAATTAAGTTTCTGAAGACAGCTTCGCAGTTGCGCTGCTGTATATTTATTCGCATTAATATCCATTATCAAAACCATTCAAACTTTTCTCTTTAAAGTAGCGTAGCCACGATCAAACTGAACTGATCAATATGCCATGTTTGTGATTGTGTTGGTAAAACCGTGCTCACACGTACAGGAAACTGTCCTTACACGTACAGACTGAGAAGATTTTGAAGAAAATACTTTTGATTTTCACACCTGCTCCACAGAAAATTAAAGCAACTTTGGCAATTACTTAAAATTTCATTTTTCTCCAGATTTGAGAACAAATTAAGTCCAGTAATAATTTGTTTTAATTGTTTTTTTTATAGTTTTTCTAAATAAACTTGTCTTTCTTTTAATTTTTCCTTTTTTATTTTTCTATACATAGTTTACAATCCAATTGCAGACTGGGGTAATGCAGAGTAATGAAATTAATTCTCTCTCACTCAGCTAAATTTCATGTATAAAATGTCATTATTAATAAAACTATACGCATTTATATTTGACAAACACAATTTATTTTAGACAAACCCCTAAATATCTCTAAACATGAAATTTCGACTTAAGCTATTATTATATAATGCCACAAATATGTTGTATACCCTTTGATTGTATTTATTTTGCATTCCAATCGTTTGTATTTTTTGTGGTTTTCGAATTTTTCTTATTGTTGTTTATTTCGTTGTTATGCTTATTTTAAATTTTCTTTTTTTATTTTATTTTCATACTGGTATTTTATTTTTATTCAGTTGATTTAGTTTAAGTTTGCATATTTCTTTTTTATAAAATTTTTTTATAAGATTGTTTTACTTTTTGATTTTAATCACTTTAAAGTTTTTTTTTCGAATCCGAGGAGGCTCCACGCTTTCTATTTTAATAAATTAAAGTTTTAAAACTTGGAAGGCCTCTTTTCTTTTAATTTAAATTCTTTTTTAACCTGGCGCGTGCAGAGTAAAAAACACGTCCATATAGTTCGGGTGCGCTTCGTAAACTGTTTTCAAGTTTTACATTTTTCAAAATAGATGCAAAATGGTTTTTTGTTAATGTGCTGATAAAACTGTACTCACATGTGCAGACTAAGAAGAGTTTGAAGAATATCAAAATACTTTTGATTTTCACACCTGCTCCGCAGAGAATTAAAGCAACTTTGGCAATTACTTAAAATTTCATTTTTCTCCAGATTTGAGAACAAATTAAGTCCAGTAATAATTTGTTTTAATTGCTTTTATATTATATTTTAAAATCCTGTTTATTTCTCCACAAGTTTCTATAACAATGCGATCAATTGCTCGTTCCGAAATAAAGTTGACAAATTTTAAATCAGAAAAGGAATTGAGTATCTCGTATAATGTGACATGCTTCCGCTGGTGTTAATCTACTTGTGTCAATGCTGCCTACAACAAAAAAATCATACAACAGCTTAAGCTAGTGTGGACAGATAACCAGCGTCGCTGGTATGCTCGCGTTATGCCGGGCTGTGGCTCGCCGGATGCGGTGGTCCTTGCCGGCTATCCGAACCGAAAGCGCACTCACATATATAAAAAAATGTCCATACCAGCTTTAAAGAAATCCACAAAAAAACATATTCTAAGGGACCCGAAAGCGAAACAACTAATAACGAAAACTACAACTAACAGGTACTGACTCGGGTTACACGATTCCAATGAGGAACCTAAAGGATCCCACCTTGATAGCTCTGGACTTTTCGGAGCCATCCATAATATCAACTTATCTTCCTTCAACCCTGCCACCATCCTATGAACTTATCTGCTTCTCCTAACAAATCACTCATTACAAAAAAATCGTAAACATCACAAAAATTCATTTTTACAACTTATTAACACTTATAGTTTATTAAAAAAATTTCTTTCTTTACCTAAGGTACCTTTAAATAGAGTCCTACCAATAAATATAGAAAAGAAATTAATGAAAGAAAACTAATCTAACATTCCTAATCCCTCAACTCTTCTTAATATTACGATAAATATCTAGACTTATACAATTATATAATATATATAAAATGAAAATAATAATGATCTTAAAATTACAGTCAATGGGTGTGTCAGTCGTAGAGTCAAGGCCTTAAAATACCTGGATTACCCCTCTTTTGAGTGGAGTAGGTAGTCGTGATTAACATTGATGTAGGTGATTAAAGATGTGTAGACATGATGCCTCAGGAACTTGTGATTTACGATGATATATAGAGGTGAAGGAGGAGGAGGCCTTGAGGACTGATGATTAAAGATGATATATATTCAAAAACCGATGAGTATAAATGATATATATTTGATAATATATTAGACAATATAGCCGAGGCGTTGAGGATTGATGATTAAAGATGATATATTTTTCAAAAACCGATGATTATATATGATATATTGTAGCGAGGTGCTAATTTAATTTATAGGTTGGGCCTTAAGAGTCTCAAAGGTCAGCTTAAGTCCTCAACCAAACAACTTCGCCAAGGGTCTTAAGAAGTCCTCAAGGGATAAGTTGCTTTACTACTTTATATTTGATGTTAACAGCTTGAGTGCTGGCCAAGTAATAATTTATTAAATCAAAATTCACTTAAGATTAAGTAAGCTTAGTTACAATAAAGGATAAAGCATAAAAGAGAATAGGTGATAATCAAATTTACATATGATATAATATACTTCATTTAGTAAGGTTTTTGCGCAGTTTTCAGCAGAAGCTTCTCTTAGTGCAAACAGTTCAATCCAGCGACTGCATAAGTCTTCAACTATTAAGACCCATTGGTAACCATCTTTTGTTTTTGGCAAGGGGCCAAACAAATCTACAGCAATTATTTCGAAGCGTTTATTACTGCTTACTGTCTGTAGCAGTCCAATTGGTTTCAAATTGGATGGCTTATATTTTCTGCATTCATTACAAGACTTAACATACTTTTCAATGTCACTTCTTATCCCAGGCAATAGTCTCGTGATACGACTTATTGTTTTGTCTATACCATAGTGTCCGGCCGTTTTATCATCATGAAATTTAAATAAGATTTCTTTTCTGAGAGATTTTGGTAAAACAATTTGGCCGTTTTCCGAATCTTGGTCCGAGCAACATCTATACAAAATTCCGTCAATCATAATATATCCTCTATTAATATATCGGGTTATGTTTTCATCATCATTTTCAAATGATTTTATTATTTTACTTATTTCTTCATCCTCAAGCTGTGCCCTACGAAAATCTTCAGAACCTTTCTTAGGGATATCTACTTCTATGTGATAACATGTACACTCTTCTATACAATCATTATTCGAGCATGGTGGTCTGGATAAAGTGTCAGCAATAACGTTTTGTTTGCCAGGAGTATACGAAAAGTGCAGATTGTAGCTTTGTAGCAATAAAGACCAACGCGCTAGTCTTCCTGTGAGAGACTTTAGAGTGAATAACCATCTAAGTGGTTGATGATCAGTAAGCACATTTATTTCTGCTCCTTCAATATATCCTCTAAATTTTTGTATTGCTCATACCACTGCCAAGGCCTCTCTTTCAGTAGTAGAATAGTTACGCTCAGAAGGAAGTAATAATCTACTTGCATATTCAATTGGTTTTTCTTCATAGTTCTCCCCCTGCAGCAAAACAGCTCCTAAGGTATAATTACTAGCATCAGTTCTTATACTGAATTTTCCGTTTTCTTTTACTTGCTGTAGAATAGGTGGTGAGGTTAGTAACTTTTTTAAGCTATCGAAAGCCAATTGTTCCTCTTTTGTCCACTTCCATGTTGCATTTTTCTTGGTTAAATTAGACAAAGGCTTAGAAATTTCTGCAAAATTTGGAATAAAACGACGGAACCAAGAACAAGTTTGCAGGAAGCTCATTAGTTGCTTTAAATTTTTGGGTTCCGGTCGTTTGAGAATTACTTCCGTCTTTTCAGGATCAACTTTAAGTCCACTTTGTGTTAAAATGTGGCCTAAGTATTTAACTTCAGGTTTACAAAAGAAGCATTTTTCTCTATTTAGATGAAATCCAAGGGTTTTTAACTTTTCAAATACAAGTTTAAGGTCAACTAAATGCGTTCTAAAATCTTTTGAACAAACTATTATATCGTCTAAATATGCAATTATAAGGACTTGAGGCAAGCTTAATCGGAAACGTTGAAAAGTTGCTGGCGCATTCTTTAAACCGAATGGCATACGATTAAATACGAAAATACCAAAGGGTGTAGTAAACGCCGTTTTTGGCTTATCTTTTTCAGCAACTTGTATCTGCCAATATCCTGATTTTAAATCTAAGGTAGTCATAAAAGGTGTAGTTTTAGCCGCGTGTAGTACATCGTCTATTCTTGGCAATGGATAAGTATCTGTTACTGTTATGGCATCGAGACGTCTGTAGTCTACACACAATCTAATGTTACCTTCCATTTTGGGAATTAAAACAACTGGAAAACCCAATGGGGACTCCGTTTCTTCGATTATCTTTTTTTCCAGCATGTCGTCTAGCTCTTGACGAAGTTTTATTTTCATGGCTGGAGACAGGCGATAAGGAGCAACTGCTATCGGCTTATGGTTTCCTGTGTTAATGGTGTGTTCAAAACCACGTATTGGTTCTGCAATATTATCAAAAATTTCATTATTTGATTCTAAAAGATTATTTAGTTTTTCTCTCTGTGCTTGTGACAAATTTGGGGCTTCATTATTTCTGAGCTGGAAATCTATAGCATTTAGTTCAAAATAAGGGATTGTTGGTGATTCCTCATTAGATCTTACTTTCTTTAGCGGTGGAAACAAATCTGATACTACTGGGTTTTCATATGTTTCCGGTAAGCAGTTTGTAAGTATGTTTGTGAGTATGTGTTTTTCATTGGAGAAGTTCTGTTTGGAGTTTTATTAATTTCTACAAACCAATCTAAAAAATCATCTATGGCCTTTCTGGGTTTTGGTATTCTGGGAGATTCAATGATAGTAGTCTGGGCTATGGACACTTTGTCTATTATTTTTGATGGTTGATTTTTAAATTCGAAAATATTTTGTGGTTCATCTTTGAAGTACCAAGTTCTTTGCGCTAAATCCATCACGATTCCAATTTGCTCCAAAAAATCTATTCCCAATAAAGTTCTATTATCTCGTGCCTTAGGTAAACAAATGAATCTTATACGTTTTAGACGATTTCCAATGATTATATTTGCAATTGTTGACAGTACTTTGTTTTTGGATACACTCCCATCTGCTAAACTTATTTCTGCCATAACTTCTTGAAAAACAACTCCCTTTTCCTTAAGTTTTTCGAAAAGATGATACCCAGCAACGCTTGTTCTACCAGCTGTGTCCATATATGCAATTCTATTTAAACCATTTACGTTTATATTAACCGTTGGGACATTTCTACCAACTATTGTAGTGTGGATACTATTAAAATCTATTTTCTTTGGACTCTCTGTATTTGGAATTGTTCTGTTATTGCACGTTGGGCAATTGGATCTGTAATATCCAGAGGCCCCACATCCCTAACAATTCAATCTAACTTCCTCTATTTTTCCTTTTCCTTCCTGTTCAATTCTTTTATAACAAACATCAGTGGAATGGTTTTTTTTCGGCAAAATGTACACCGAATATTCGATTTTTCCTTATGTTCTTTATTTTTCAAAGATTCATTATCTTCATGAAAAGTTAACTCAATTTCCCTTTCTTCAAGGAGCAAATCTTGGAAAGATTTTATATTTTCTCTATTAATCCTTTCTCTTATTTGGACATTTATCTGCGAAAAAATCATATTTATTGTAGTCTTTTCAGGAAGTTTATCCTTTAGCTGTGCAAACAAACTTCTCTTTCTACAAATAAACGCATCAGTTGATTCATTCAGCTTTTGTTTATCCTGAAAGATTTCCGAAAAATCCAATCAGGTTTTGGAGGGGAAAAGGCATTTCTTAAAAGTTCTACAGCATCATTAAAAGTTTTTGCTTCGTTCCAGAAGAAGAGGCAAACTTAAAACGGCAAATGAGTCCGATACATTTTCAGCTTCTTTAAAAACAAGAATAGTGGCGATAAAGTCTTCTACCTTACTAGTGTTACGACCACCATTAAATTTTGCGCTACAAGAACTAAAAGTTGTATTGCGTTCCCTCCAAGCAGATATATTTCCTAAAAGGTCTGAAAACTGACTCTGCGTAAGGCTAACAAGCTGAGGATTCTGTAAAACATTTGGGTACATATTTGGTATAGATAAAACAGAAGCACTAGGACTACCAGCCAATAAAGGATCATTTTGATGTTTCATGGAGTTGTTTGTTTTCTGCAAATTTGACTTTTTAATCGGCATTTTCCTTTTTAACTTTCAGAATTTTGTCAGAGTATTAAACGTGATCTCGTGCAGCCGTTCTTTTTCGTTCTTTTTACACATACCGGTTTTAGAGCTACCCGGTATTCACTCCTCAGTTTGCAGGGATGCACTCCACAGGGTGCCACATTACTCCTCTCGCTGGAACAAGGCTAGCGGAATCTTGACGGTATCTGAATACGCCTACCTCTGGAGGTAGTCTTAGGTTGGTTGAATTGAGGTGAAAAGCTGACCACTGGTAACTTGCTGGTTCGCAGGAATATCCGGTGATGGTCGCTGGTTAGCTGGAACGTTAGGGAATGATTGCTGGTTAGCATGAATGTCAGGTGATGATTTCTGGTTAGCTGGGACTTCTGGTAATTGTTTCTGACTGGCTGGAATTTCAGGTATGTGTTGCTGATTAGACGTAATGTCCTCTAATTCAGTACTCGCCACAAAAGCAGGTTTAAGTCTGTCTACACTTATGTTGCTATGACGACCTCGTATGGAAACCTGAAAGTACTTTTAAAACGTTTTATAACTAAGTAAGGACCATCGTACGGATGAGTAAGTGACGGCCGGACATCGTCGTTTCGAACAGAAACGTGAGATGAGGACCAATGATTTTTTGAAATGAACGTTGGTGGGGTTGAGTGATGGGCGGAGTCAGTCGGTCTAAGCCTTTGCATTGTTCGCCTAAATTCGTCAATAAAGTCGCTGTCGGATCCCGTGATCTTCACCGGTTGTAGAAATTCGGAATTGCGAGCGTTGAGCCGTAAACTAATTCTGCCGGCGAAGCGTTTATGTCAGGTTTAAAAGTGACCCTTAGACCGAGCAAAATCGTAGATAAATGAAATACCCATCTGACAGGATTATGACAAAGTATCGCCGCTTTGAAGGTCCTGTGCAATCTCTCGATCATATCATTCGCTTGTGGGTGGTATGGTGTAATGCGAAGATGTGTTCCTCCGATTGTCTTTACTAATTCGGCGAAAATCGATGACTCAAATTGAATACGCGGTCTGATGTAATTCGCAATGGAACGCCGAATCTAGCAATCCACTGGTACAGCAAAGCCTTTACGACGGATTCTGCACTCATATCGGGCTTAGGGACTGCTTCGGGTCATCGTGTAAAATGATAGACAATCGTTAAACAATACCGTTGACCTTCACATAATGGAAATGGTCCAACGATATCAATGTTGATATGGGCGAAGCGTTGTCTAGTCAACTCGAATTTAGCCGGGGTTGATCGAGTATGCCGTTGTACTTTTGAGCGTTGACATTGCAGGCAGTTACGAACGAAGAGTGCGCAATCTTTCCGAATACCAGACCAGCAGAATCTGGTAGTTGCCAATTTGGTGGTGGCTCGAACGCCTGGATATGACAAGCCATGCACTGCTTCTAAAACTTGTTGACGAAACTCCTTCGGAATGAAAGATCGAATATGTGATGTTGTAGTGTCACACATAAGCTTAGCATCACAACCTGGGATTGGAAAAGGTTTTAAATGTAAAGAATTATTTTCAGTACCTGGGTTCCTAAGCATCTGTCAAAGCTGCTCGTCATTTTGTTGTGCTGCTGCTATTCGGGTGTATTCAAGCTTCTGGACGATGGAGTCCACTCGAGAAAATGCGTCGGCTGTAACGTTTGTTATGCCAGGAGTATAGCGGATATCCGTCGTGAATTGGCCGATGAAATCAAGCTGCCGAATTCTGCGTGGTGAAGCTTTCTCGAGCTTTTCGAGTAAAAGGCCAAAGGCTGAAGACAACCATCGAGTTTCTGGTGTAGGGCCGCTCCTACAGCAAAAATTTCCTGTAGAAGTTAACCATCGCTATGAACCTCTTAAGTTCCTGAGCCACCCTTGGTTTTGGAAACTCACGTATTGCCGTCACTTTCTCTGGCAAAGGACGAATGCCATCAGCGCTAACGAGGTCACCAAGAAATTTAATCTCGCTTTTTTCAAATTCACATTTGCTTAAGTTGATGGCAAGATGGTTTTCACGAAGGCGGCGAAAGACCTCTGCAAGGTCGCGTCGGTGTTGTTCGATGGTAACAGATGCTACACAAATGTCATGGGCTGCGTTACAAAGCCCAAACGTCATGAATTTAAACTCGTATAAACCGAATGATGTGCTAATGGCGGTCTTTGCGATATCATCGGGATGGATTGGAACTTGATGGAAGGCTTTCTGTAGGTCACTTTTAGAGAAAATTCTCTTACATCTGAGATTCGTGGTAAAATCTATTAAGTATGGCAACTTGTAGCGATCCGGAAATGTCCTTGCGTTAAGTGCACGGTAGTCTTCGCATAGTCTCCAAGTTCCGTCACTTTTTCTGACTAAGTGCAAATGACTGGACCAGTTACTATTAGCCCGCCAGCAAATACCAGCTTTCATCAGAAATTCGAATTCTTTTCTAGCAACTACTAATTTCTCCGGCGATAAGCGTCGTGGGCGGCAGAAAATGGGTTGACCTGTCGTGTCAATTTTGTGGGTAATCGAAGATCTTGTCGTAGAGCCGTATGGTGAAAGTCGTGTTATGTCGGAGAACTCTTTCAGTATGTCGGCAAACGGATCGGCGGCGTTGAACGTTTTAATGGCAAGTGTTTCGCAATATATTGGAGATGTAAGCTGTGAGACAACACCAGTAGTATAAGTCTATTGCGTTTAGAATCTATAAGTAGATCGTAATATTTAATAAAAACACTTCCAATAATCGGTGAGGTTATGTCGGCAACCACAAACGACCAAAAGAAATCACGACGTAAGCCAAGATCAATTTTAAGACGTTTCTCACCTATTACTTTAATCGGAGAGCCGTTTGCAGTGTATAGAACCATGGCTGTAAGACGGACGTCGAAAGATTTTAAGGTTAGAGGCAGGACTTAAACATCGGCACCACTGTCTACTAAAAATATCGTTCTGACAACTTGTCTCTTATCTGTAGGCGAAATAATTGGCAACTGGTGGTGGTGAATTCGCCAGATACCGCCTCTTGCCCAGGTAGTCAGGAGTTGGTGCGCCAGTAGACAAGGCGTTAACTTTGCGCTGCTTATGCCTACAAGGGCTGCGGCACTTTCTAGCATTCAGTCCTTGTTTGCTATGGTACCAGCACTCGGGGCCCAACGTGTTGCTAGAGGTGTTTTGGTTATAAGTTGCTCGGTTTCTTGACTGACTGCGTCGTGGTGCGGTTTTATGTGAGCGTGAATTGGAACGAGTTGAAAGGCGTTCAAATTTTTTTCCAAGCTCGACTATGGCCGTGTGCAGTTCGCTAATTTCCTTCGATTGTCCAGCTTGAACGCTTCCAATTTGATTTGATGCCATTGCGTCGACAAATGCGTCTTCAATTTTGGTATATTCCGCTGGTGTATCCGTGGAAGCTGCTACGACAGGCTGCGCAAATTCCGGTAATCGCTTCGTCGACAGCCCCTTAAGAGCCGCCTCGCCCAAGGTCGTGCCAACCACACGCTTCTTTTCAAAAAACAGCTCTGATGGTCTTTTATCGCCAAGGGGGACCTCAGACAAGAGGCGGTTTAAACGGCGCTGTTCACTATCCACAAAGTAATTTATTATTTTTCCTTTGATATAGTCGTACCTGTTGGCGGGCGGCATAGAAGCGATAACATCGGGCAGTGGGGCTATTACATTCGGGTCGAGAGCTGCCAAAATAGTAGCAGTCTTTTGTTTGTCCGCAATTATCCTCAATGCCGTCCATTGATATGAACCATGCATCAATATTGACATGGGCGGAACTGGCAATCGGGAGTAAATTACTGATATATTGCCTTGCGCTGTATTCGTGGCATCAGTAGAATGGCCGGGGTTTTCGATAGGAAGGGCCTTACTGTCGTTGACGGTAAGGTGAGACGTGTCGTTTCCTTCTGCCATTGGATCACGTCGGGGTCACCAATTTGGGTTATTTAATTTTATATTAATTTTATATTAATTTTATTTGTCTTACCCAATTATTAAAAGGTAAAAATATTCCCTTGTGATTTATTTATTTAAAATCCTTTATTCATTAAGAGAATAAAAATTTCACAAAATTAGATGATGTCGAATATTGTTGAAAATACAAAAAATACGGAAGAGTTAATGACGTTTACTCGTTGGCTGCCGACAGAAAAAAAAAGGAAATTAAACTTTTTTATGCTGGAGGGCGTGGTTCTTTTTACACATACCGGTTTTAGCGGTACCGGTATCCACTCCTCAGTTTGCAGGGATGCACTCCACAGGTATCTGACGCTCCTTTGTATAAACCGGTGTTGAATTCTTACGTAATTTCAAAGATATTTCGTAATTTGGTATGCGCCCAATTTTTTCCTCAAAAACGTCCGAGAACTCCCTCATTATCCCCTCCAATATTCTGATTATGAAATATGTCCGTTGAACTCTCACCCGAATGTGATTCATCAAGCTCCCTCAGGTTTATCTTGAGACTACGGATCCACGACCTGCCCATTATTGCCGCACGCGTATCTGGAACCGTGGTCGTTACCCCATTAAATTCTGTTGACCTGTACTTTGCCATCTAGGGCAAACGTATTCTGCGTTTATGATCTAAAAATTACGTCGGTGTGGGCCAAATTCTTATTTAGGTTTAATTCTTTAAATTGTTTCCTCGGAAGAAATGTAAAATCAGATCCCGAGTGTACCTCAAATTTTACAGGCATTCCCTCAACATTGATATACGTATAATACCGCTCAGAATTAGACTTTTGAAAACTGTTTTGATATACATCAATTACCTTGTATACACCGTAGTCTATGCGCTCAATGTTTTTAACTTGATCAGCTTTGTTCTTGAGAGGATGATTCCCGGCGTTTCTTCTCAATGATGCTATGCAAATTTTACTCACATGACCGGTTTTGTTGCAGCTTGTACATATCAATTTATCCTTACTTAGACGACATTCTTTCGCTTTATGGTTCCTGCAACACCCAATCCTTCGTAGCTAGCCTTCTATATTATTACTCTATGGTTAGATAGTTTTTGTTTAGATTTTTTCCAATTTAGAAATTTTATTGATATCAGCACTGTTATTTGAAGTATGTCCCTTTTTGTCGGCCAACTCTCTTGCGTCCAATTTCGCTGCTTCAAGGACTAAAGCTTTTGTAATAATTTCTTCAAATTTGAGCGTACTTGTTTGCAGTAACTGCTCTCGGATGTGGTTGTCTCTAATGCCACGTATGAACTGTGTCCGAAGGAAAATATCGGCTATTAAAACTTTACAGGGACAGGGAGACGTAAAATCACACTCGCTTTTCTCCGACCGCAGGTGAGCAACAGAATCAGCTATTGTTTGTTGATAATTTTGGTATCTAGATAAAAACCGGTGTTGTGCCATTAATAAGTTGTTAGTTGGCGAATAATGATTCTTGAGCATTTTTATTAATTCATCGTAGGTAAGTTCAGCCGGAGTTTTTGGTGCTGCTAACGCTGTAATTATATTGAATATATCTATACCCATGGAATTTAATAATAGTTTTAAATAATATTCTTTGTTGAACGTTGCCCTTCATTTCCGTGTAATTTTCAAAACGCTGGATGTAATTTTTATATGGCTCCTTAGCTGGATTAAATAAATCAATATTTGGTACTAAAAGTGTATTAGTTGTTGTATTATTATGTGCATGTACCGGTGCAGTATTAGCCGTTATTCACATTTGTTCGAGAATTTGCATTTGTACTTGCAGAAATTTCTCGAATTGGTTTGCGTCCATTTTGTTTTATGATGATATGTATGTATGTGTGACTTTTAGCTTACGCCCTTATTATTTTCTGTTCTTTTTTCACTCGTCGCCAATATGTGATAAATAAAACACGATATGTTATAACTAAAGTTTAAAATTCATTTAATAATAATAATAAAGTTGTTTAATGTACAAGAGCCAGAATAATACTATGAACAAAAAGAAACGTGAATAAAAACGTGAAGTTGACAGCTTTGTAAAGATAACTGGTTTAGCAGGATAACATCTCTGTTAACGATGTCAAGTAGACTTTCATGATATAACACATACTAATTTGAATTCAATTGAAGAGTACTAAGTAGTGCAAAATGAAAATATTTTGTTAACAAACCAAAAGAATCGTAAAAATTAACAAACAAAATAATAATTCTTTAAGTTTTACATTGTCTTTTACAACTGTGCTTATGTGAATGACTTATAATATCCAATTATTTAAGCATACATACAACTTTTTAGCATACAATATATTTCCTCTTCTTTTTAATACGTCATATTCATAAGATCCACCTTTAATTTAGTTACCACGATAGTCTTCTAAATTATTTTTATTGCTAATAATTTTGATTTTATAGATTTCTACAGTCCAGTTTGTTGCATATAGGTAACATGTGTTGATATTTGGTTATACGAACGTGACCGTCAAGTTTAAACTTGGATCTCGTAAAAATCTATAGAAAATTGCTATAGATGGATTTTTTCATTTGAAGGGTTCACTTCGTTTGGTGTCACTTTAATTGTTCGATGAAATGTATTATTACATTTATTCACCAGTTCTTGATTTACATATATTTATCAATTTTTACGTTTATCAATGTTTTATTAAGTCGTTCAACTATTGATGGCTTTAAACAACTATATATTGAATAGTGGTTAATTTGATTAGATTGCATTAAATATTCAAGGCGTTTGTAAAAGAACTTTCCAACGTTATTCTCTCACCGAATTTTGTAGCCATTCTCAAACTTTATTAAATTTTATTTGTGCCAAGTATGGGTATGTCCTTAATATAATTAATATGAAAAAATAAGAAATTTTTGAATAAAAAAAGTCATTTATTTTCCAAATTTTTTAAACTTTTTTCTAATATTTGCCAAGCTCAATTCTAAATTTCAAACATAGTTTCAAATATGTTACCAAACACATTAACAGCTTTTAAGAAGAAAAAAACAAAACAAAATCAGAAATAAGAAGAGAATGCGATCAAATAAGATCTATAAAATATTAAATATTAAATTCTATAACATCTATCAAATTTAAATATTTTTAAATTAGTAATAAATTAAATATTATAAATTGTAATTAAATTATTAAAAACGTTTAAATTATTTGTGTTGAAATGTGTTAAAACTAAAATAAGAATACAAACGAAAATATGTAAATATTTAAATAATTATAAGAATTTTTAATGAAAGAGAATGATACAACAGGGACTGTTAATTTTTAAATTGTAAAGTCATATAATATTATACACCAACGCCTAGATCCAAGTTACTCTATGATTACATTAATAATTAATGTACTCTGCTTATTATACATTACTTGCTTGCCATACTAACTATTATACTATAAAACCTATTACATTTATTATTATGCTATAAACACTATAATTACAACGCAACAAGCAAATCAAACTTTATTTTATTTGCTTGTTATCGTGTTGCCTTTAAAATAACCGCTTCCAAATACAGCCATGTATTCTATTTTTGAGAGATTGTTGTGCTTGCTGCGTTGCGTTTATAGAATTAGACTACATTAGCTCCTATGCTACATTTCTATGATATACTAAGTTTGCCCGCTAAGAACTGTACGATCTGTTACTGTATTTATATTTTAAAAATAGAGAAAAAAATTAATAAAAAGAAAATACTTTACAAGTAACATCCGTACTATAAAGACGTGTTTTTATTTGCATAATTTTACTCAGCATGCCTTCTTCGCATGTGTATATGTAAGTATATGTATGCATATGCTGTTTCATATTAACAGAAAGTTTACATGGTAAGTTTATGCGTATATGGTTTGTTGTATTTGAAATACTTCGTTTTGTATCTATGAATTTATATGTTGATGTTCATAATTTCATCACAACGATTCTTATTAAATTGGTCATTACAACCCTTCAGCCGGAACTAAAACCTAGCTTTCCACACTACCCATATGGCATATGTTAATTTTATGCATATTTTTATGGCAGATTTTTAGGAAACTGTTCATTGCAATACTAATTATTAGTTGAAAGAAAGTCGCCCAAGATATATATTTTCATAATTCATTTTGTTTGAAATGTCTGGGCTGAGGCTTAAACCTTGGTCTCAATGCTAATAAGCCAATGCAGTACCTACTAGTCTCCTGCGACATTTCTTCATTACATGAATAATAAACAAAGTCCGAAACACAAATTTACTTATGCACTGGTTATAATTTCTACATAGCTGATAATTTCTACAATCAAATGATTTCTACATTCAGTTATTACGCTAATCCTTTCTATTAAGTGTTGGAAAGGCTCCATTAGTCTGGTAAAGTAACGAAAGTATTCGCCAATCAAAACTGTAACAATCATAATTAAGGCTTAAGTTTTCCAATTCTCGATATTTCTGGTTGTGAAATGCGTAAATATTCCTATTCCCAACCATTATGATAGGATTTTCTGCATGAGTATCCATGAATTCTTCAATTTTATTTAAGAACTGATCAATCATACATTTTTGCGAACGATATACAGATATTATCTTCAAAGGTTTGTTCACAATTCGGAAATTTTGCAAGAAAATTGAAATAAAATCAATAAAATTATAATTTTTGTTCTATCCCAATTTGAAGGTTTTTGTTGACATAATGATGTCCCACCATATCCATCACTCCTACGACAATGAATGCCTGAGTATCCAGGAATAGAAAAAAGCTGCGTTAAATTATCATTAAACAAAGTCTCCTAAATCGCAATAACATCCGTTAATTTTGAAAGACTTGCAATTAGCGACTAAAATTTATTAAATTTAGTAATTGATTCTTCTTCACTTCTAATGTTTATATAAATAATATTCAGAAAAGACCTATTTAAATTGTATAAGTAATTACTATATTATATTATGGATATCGTCTCACTTTAGCGCTCACCATTCACAGTTACGTTACGATTCGCAGCATCTTTGAAGAAGTACGGCCCAATGATGCCACCAGCCCATAAACCGCACCAAACTGTGACTTTTTCTGGATGCATTGGTAGCTTTTGCATTGCTTCTGGCTGATGTTCACTCCGAAATCGACAATTCTGCTTCTTTACGTATCCATTGAGCCAAAAATTAGCTTCGTCGCTGAACACAATTTTTCGATAAAGAAGTTGATCTTCGGCCAACTTTCCAATAGCCCATTCACCAAAAATTCTGCGTTGCGGTAGGTCGTTCGGCTTCACTTCTTGCACCAGCTGTATTTTGAAAGACTTCACACCTAAATCCTTCCGCAAAATTTTTCACGTTGTTGAGTAACAGAGGCCCAATTGCTGCGAACGGCGACGAATAGATAATTGATGGTCATCATTAACACTGGCTGATACAGCTGCGATATTTTCTTCAGTTCGCACTCTACGTAAGCGTGTTGGTGGTTTAATGTCCAACAATGTAAATTTGGTGCGAAATTTAGTCACAATAGCCCGAATAGCCGCTTCAGTGTGTCGATTAAACTGACCATAAAATGGAAGAAGCGCGCGATGAACTTTCTTAACAGAGCACGCATTTTGATAATAAAATTCAATGATTTGAAAGCGCTGTTCGTTTGTAAGACGGTTCATGCTTAAATTATAGAGCAAACTGAAGATGTTTGACAGTGAAACAAAATACGAAACGTGCGTGAGCTGTTTAAACCAGTGTTGCCAAAAAGATAATAGCTAAAAAATCACCCGTTACAAATAATATTCAGAAAAGAACTATTTAAATTGTATAAGTAATTGTTATATTAAGAAAAAAATTTAAAATATTGGTTATTATCCTTAAAAAAAATTTATAGAAAAAGAACAATAAGCTTACATTTCATTAAGAAGGAGAAGCATATGATTCCTTATCATCATCATCAGTGCCATCACCATGTTGGACAGTATCATTATTTATTGTTGCCCATCGATCTACGTTTCCAGCATTGAGAAGTTGTTGCACTCAGAATTAATTTATCTACGTGCTCTCCAAGTCTTACTACTAGCGTGTACATTACTCTGAGTGTTTCACTTTTCTTCTAAAAAATTCTTCCACCTCTTGCAAACAACGAATAAGTAACATAAGCTTTTCAGAGTCCTAGCGTAATTAAGAACGTCCCATGTTTCTTTACTTAGAAAATCATTTACAAAGACCCTACTTGAATCTGCTTTCTTTTAGCTTGACCGACATGAGTTTATCCTTTGACTGTTTGTTAGAAAATTTAACCACACTCTTTTTATCACTTGTGCCTTTTTTGCGAAGAGAATAAGCATAATTAATATTTTCAGGTCCCATGTTGACACCAACACCTTTTGCCAACTCCAACACTGTATGAACAGCTAAAGCTTTGTCATCAACTTTCAATCCACTCATAATACAATCATTTTTTACGCGAACATCGTTTAAAAATTTTGCTGATGATTTTAAATATTTAATTTCTTTTTTCAGTAAAAGATTTTTATTTTCAACATCATTCAATCTTTTTCTATTATCGGCCAAACCCTTTAAAATATCATCATACTGCTGGGACATGAATTGTATTTTCTTGTATATTAGCCAATTGGTCAAGCTTATCCAATTTTGTTTTGATTACTAGAAGTTCAGTTTTTATTCTTCCATTATCTGCAGAAATGACAACTAAAAATTTCATCTTGATTATTAACAAACTCTCTTCTATTTAAGTGAGATCACTGAGAGTATAATATTTTGTGACAATTATCACACTCAATAAGGTTGCCTCTTTCTTTTATTTGCATTTTACGTTGGCCGCAAGAAATGATATTTTTATTAGTAAGGCTTCTGCGACCTTTTCCACTCATACTTCACAATTTCCACAAACTTCAATATTAGTTTTATATTATTAATAGAAGAAACAGGAGTTAGTGGAACAATAAGGAGTAGAAGAAAATTTGCCAACATTTCAAAAAATGTGAAACTAATGATTATAAAATTGTATGAAGAGGGGAATACCATCGTGGAAGTATCTCGTATAACGTCAGTAAATATAAACACCACTAAAACTATTATTTCGCTATATAAAAAAATGACTGCAAACTAATGGAACTTCCTCGTGGAAAAAATAGGCAAAAAAATTAATTCCCCAAATCCTGGAAAAAATTGAGACGATTGTGGAGAGTGAGCCAAGAATAACTTTGAGAAATATTCGTAAAAAGTTATTTGAATAATTTAATGTATTATAATGTTTATTGTCTTTAAAAATGATTAAATCACTTAGAATTTAACGTTGAAATTGATGAGATCCCATATGCAAAAAATATACGTCTATTAACTGTCAGGGTTGCCAATCATGAGAAGGACGGCTACTCTGGGGCAATAGAACCTTTATTGTTCCGCCGGGTCGCCAAGTCATTCTTTATGCGTTGCACGCTGGACATCCGGGCATCGTCAAAATTAAAGGGTTGGCAAGAAGTTATGTGTGGTGGTCAAAAATAGATCAGATAGAAAACTCAATTAAACATTGTATGCAATGCCTAGAAACTCGGCATGAACAACCGCAAGCAGTGGTTCGCACCTGGGAAACTACTCTGACCGCTTGGTTGCGGCTACATATAGACTTCACCGGGCCATTTAAAGGTAAATTGTTTTTCCTAGTGGCCGATTCGTATTCCAAATGGTTGGAAGTACACATCGTCAAATCCACGTCATCACAATGTGCAACTAAATCATTGCTATCACTTTTTGCAACTCATGGACTTCCTGACGTCAACTTCTCAGATAACGGTACAGCTTTTATTTCAGCCGAATTAGAAAGTTTTATGGAAAACAATTTAATACCCCATGTAAAATGTGCTCCTTTTTATCCTTCCTTAAATGGACATGTTGAACGTATGGTGCAAACCACAGAAGATTACTTGAACAAAATACCATCTAACTCAAGCGTTGAGTTGGATCTTGTTCGTATTGTTTTTAGTCAAAACGGTACAGCTTTTATTTCAGCCGAATTAGAAAGTTTTATGGAAAACAATTTAATGGTGCGGTTTTATGTGAGCGTGAATTGGAACGAGTTGAAAGGCGTTCAAATTTTTTTCCAAGCTCGACTATGGCCGTGTGCAGTTCGCTAATTTCCTTCGATTGTCCAGCTTGAACGCTTCCAATTTGATTTGATGCCATTGCGTCGACAAATGCGTCTTCAATTTTGGTATATTCCGCTGGTGTATCCGTGGAAGCTGCTACGACAGGCTGCGCAAATTCCGGTAATCGCTTCGTCGATAGCCCCTTAAGAGCCGCCTCGCCCAAGGTCGTGCCAACCACACGCTTCATTTCAAAAAACAGCTCTGATGGTCTTTTATCGCCAAGGGAGAGCTCAGACAAGAGGCGGTTTAAACGGCGCTGTTCACTATCCACAAAGTAATTTATTATTTTTCCTTTGATATAGTCGTACCTGTTGGCGGGCGGCATAGAAGCGATAACATCGGCCAGTGGGGCTATTACATTCGGGTCGAGAGCTGCCAAAATAGTAGCAGTCTTTTGTTTGTCCGCAATTATCCTCAATGCCGTCCATTGATATGAACCATGCATCAATATTGGCACTAGACATGGGCGGAACTGGCAATCGGGAGTAAATTACTGATATATTGCCTTGCGCTGTATTCGTGGCATCAGTAGAATGGCCGGGGTTTTCGATAGGAAGGGCCTTACTGTCGTTGACGGTAAGGTGAGACGTGTCGTTTCCTTCTGCCATTGGATCACGTCGGGGTCACCAATTTGGGTTATTTAATTTTATATTAATTTTATTTGTCTTACCCAATTATTAAAAGGTAAAAATATTCCCTTGTGATTTATTTATTTAAAATCCTTTATTCATTAATATAATAAAAATTTCATAAAATTTGATGATGTCGAATATTGTTCAAAATACAAAAAATACGGAAGAGTTAATGACGTTTACTCGTTGGCTGCCGACAGAAAAAAAAGGAAATTAAACTTTTTATGCTGGAGGGCGTGGTTCTTTTTACACATACCGGTTTTAGCGGTACCGGTATCCACTCCTCAGTTCGCAGGGATGCACTCCACAGGTATCTGACGCTCCTTTGTATAAACCGGTGTTGAATTCTTACGTAATTTCAAAAATATTTCGTAATTTGGTATGCGCCCAATTTTTTCCTCAAAAACGTCCGAGAACTCCCTCATTATCCCCTCCAATATTCTGATTATGAAATATGTCCGTTGAACTCTCACCCGAATGTGATTCATCAAGCTCCCTCAGGTTTATCTTGAGACTACGGATCCACGACCTGCCCATTATTGCCGCACGCGTATCTGGAACCGTGGTCGTTACCCCATTAAATTCTGTTGACCTGTACTTTGCCATCTAGGGCAAACGTATTCTGCGTTTATGATCTAAAAATTACGTCGGTGTGGGCCAAATTCTTATTTAGGTTTAATTCTTTAAATTGTTTCCTCGGAAGAAATGTAAAATCAGATCCCGAGTGTACCTCAAATTTTACAGGCATTCCCTCAACATTGATATACGTATAATACCGCTCAGAATTAGACTTTTGAAAACTGTTTTGATATACATCAATTACCTTGTATACACCGTAGTCTATGCGCTCAATGTTTTTAACTTGATCAGCTTTGTTCTTGAGAGGATGATTCCCGGCGTTTCTTCTCAATGATGCTATGCAAATTTTACTCACATGACCGGTTTTGTTGCAGCTTGTACATATCAATTTATCCTTACTTAGACGACATTCTTTCGCTTTATGGTTCCTGCAACACCCAATCCTTCATAGCTAGCCTTCTATATTATTACTCTATGGTTAGATAGTTTTTGTTTAGATTTTTTCCAATTTAGAAATTTTATTGATATCAGCACTGTTATTTGAAGTATGTCCCTTTTTGTCGGCCAACTCTCTTGCGTCCAATTTCGCTGCTTCAAGGACTAAAGCTTTTGTAATAATTTCTTCAAATTTGAGCGTACTTGTTTGCAGTAACTGCTCTCGGATGTGGTTGTCTCTAATGCCACGTAAGAACTGTGTCCGAAGGAAAATATCGGCTATTAAAACTTTACAGGGACAGGGAGACGTAAAATCACACTCGCTTTTTTCCGACCGCAGGTGAGCAACAGAATCAGCTATTGTTTGTTGATAATTTTGGTATCTAGATAAAAACCGGTGTTGTGCCATTAATAAGTTGTTAGTTGGCGAATAATGATTCTTGAGCATTTTTGTTAATTCATCGTAGGTAAGTTCAGCCGGAGTTTTTGGTGCTGCTAACGCTGTAATTATATTGAATATATCTATACCCATGGAATTTAATAATAGTTTTAAATAATATTCTTTGTTGAACGTTGCCCTTCATTTCCGTGTAATTTTCAAAACGCTGGATGTAATTTTTATATGGCTCCTTAGCTGGATTAAATAAATCAATATTTGGTACTAAAAGTGTATTAGTTGTTGTATTATTATGTGCATGTACCGGTGCAGTATTAGCCGTTATTCACATTTGTTCGAGAATTTGCATTTGTACTTGCAGAAATTTCTCGAATTGGTTTGCGTATGCTTATTATTTTCTGTTCTTTTTTCACTCGTCGCCAATATGTGATAAATAAAACACGATATGTTATAACTAAAGTTTAAAATTCATTTAATAATAATAATAAAGTTGTTTAATGTACAAGAACAAAAAGAAACGTGAATAAAAACGTGAAGTTGACAGCTTTGTAAAGATAACTGGTTTAGCAGGATAACATCTCTGTTAACGATGTCAAGTAGACTTTCATGATATAACACATACTAATTTGAATTCAATTGAAGAGTACTAAGTAGTGCAAAATGAAAATATTTTGTTAACAAACCAAAAGAATCGTAAAAATTAACAAACAAAATAATAATTCTTCAAGTTTTACATTGTCTTTTACAACTGTGCTTATGTTAATGACTTATAATATCCAATTATTTAAGGCAGTGTTCTGATCGAAACTCCAACTTTTTAGCATACAATATATTTCCTCTTCTTTTTAATACGTCATATTCATAAGATCCACCTTTAATTTAGTTACCACGATAGTCTTCTAAATTATTTTTATTGCTAATAATTTTGATTTTATAGATTTCTATAGTCCAGTTTGTTGCATATAGGTAACATGTGTTGATATTTGGTTATACGAACGTAACCGTCAAGTTTAAACTTGGATCTCGTAAAAATCTATAGAAAATTGCTATAGATGGATTTTTTCATTTGAAGGGTTCACTTCGTTTGGTGTCACTTTAATTGTTCGATGAAATGTATTATTACATTTATTCACCAGTTCTTGATTTACATATATTTATCAATTTTTACGTTTATCAATGTTTTATTAAGTCGTTCAACTATTGATGGCTTTAAACAACTATGTATTGAATAGTGGTTAATTTGATTAGATTGCATTAAATATTCAAGGCGTTTGTAAAAGAACTTTCCAACGTTATTCTCTCACCGAATTTTGTAGCCATTCTCAAACTTTATTAAATTTTATTTGTGCCAAGTATGGGTATGTCCTTAATATAATTAATATGAAAGAATAAGAAATTTTTGAATAAAAAAAGTCATTTATTTTCCAAATTTTTTAAACTTTTTTCTAATATTTGCCAAGCTCAATTCTAAATTTCAAACATAGTTTCAAATATGTTACCAAACACATTAACAGCTTTTAAGAAGAAAAAAAAAAAAAAAAAAAAAACAAAACAAAATTAGAAATAAGAAGAGAATGCGATCAAATAAGATCTATAAAATATTAAATATTAAATTCTATAACATCTATCAAATTTAAATATTTTTAAATTAGTAATAAATTAAATATTATAAATTGTAATTAAATTATTAAAAACGTTTAAATTATTTGTGTTAAAATGTGTTAAAACTAAAATAAGAATACAAACGAAAATATGTAAATATTTAAATAATTATAAGAATTTTTAATGAAAGAGAATGATACATTATATTTATAATAAATTAGTTTTGAATCAACAGGGACTGTTAATTTTTAAATTGTAAAGTCATATAATATTATACACCAACGCCTAGATCCAAGTTACTCTATGATTACATTAATAATTAATGTACTCTGCTTATTATACATTACTTGCTTGCCATACTAACTATTATACTATAAAACCTATTACATTTATTATTATGCTATAAACACTATAAATACAACGCAACAAGCAAATCAAACTTTATTTTATTTGCTTGTTATCGTGTTGCCTTTAAAATAACCGCTTCCAAATACAGCCATGTATTCTATTTTTGAGAGATTGTTGTGCTTGCTGCGTTGCGTTTATAGAATTAGACTACATTAGCTCCTATGCTACATTTCTATGATATACTAAGTTTGCCCGCTAAGAACTGTACGATCTGTTACTGTATTTATATTTTAAAAATAGAGAAAAAAATTAATAAAAAGAAAATACTTTACAAGTAACATCCGTATTATAAAGACGTGTTTTTATTTGCATAATTTTACTCAGCATGCCTTCTTCGCATGTGTATATGTAAGTATATGTATGCATATGCTGTTTCATATTAACAGAAAGTTTACATGGTAAGTTTATGCGTATATGGTTTGTTGTATTTGAAATACTTCATTTTGTATCTATGAATTTATATGTTGATGTTCATAATTTCATCACAACGATTCTTATTAAATTGGTCATTACAACCCTTCAGCCGGAACTAAAACCTAGCTTTCCACACTACCCATATGGCATATGTTAATTTTATGTATGTATTTATAAGTATATAAGAAAAATTAAATAAATCTTTTAAATTAAAAGCATTTCAATACTTTGTGATAAATATTCTTTTAATTTCTTCTTAAAGTAAGAAATTGTGCTACAATCTTTTATATGTCGAGGCAAGTTATGTATATTCCAGGCTACCAGCGTATTAAATATTTTGTTTCGTGATTAATGACATCTCACAGCACGAAGATTATTGCTATTCCTAGTGTTGAAAACAGTCTGGTTTCTTGAAAAGCATATCGTAAAAACGGTCATGTAGAGCGTTATAAGCATAAATTAAAGTTTTCTTTTTATATAATCCATATATTGGTAAAATATTTTTCGCAACGTCTGTGTACAAAGATAATGTTGAGTACATGAGAGGGAGGAGTTGTAAATAAGTTTAATTGCTTTGCTTTCAATAATTTGCAGTGATTTGAGGTCTGCATTTTTCTCAAGTCCGTATTTGTGTCTAACTTGTATCTTAATTTATACAATATTCCAAGTGCAGGTGATATTTTGGATCTAATATGTTCGATATAATTATGCAACTTTAAATTGCTTTGAATTTTAAATCCTCAGTAATTAATAGAATCCACTTCTAAAATTTCGTTACCATCTATTCGAATGCTTATATTGGTATTGAAATTTGGCCTGGGCATGAATCTAATAAATTTAGTTTTACTTGAATTCAACATTAATTTATTTATTCGTGCGAATTCCGATATTAAAGCTGTGCCACGTTCGATATACGTTTTTAGTACTATATTTTCTTTGTAGGGGTACAATATACAAATGTCATCCGCGTACATGAACCTTCTTCCATTTAATTCCAAACTATTAATATCGTTTAAATATATGACAAAAAGTAGAGGCCCCAAAACACTACCTTGCGGAACACCATACTTTATGTTTTGTACCGAACTCTTACTTGTATTTATCTGTACGAATTGTTTTCTATTTGTCAGATAGCTTCTTATATTGCTTCCTCGAATACCATAAAATTTTAGTTTATTAAGCAAAATAGAGGGATGCTACCGGAACGTGATGAATGATGATGAATGAATTAAAAATTGCGAATACTAAAAAACAAAAATTCAGATATTGATACAGAAGACATGTTTTTGGGTTTGAGTTTTTATTTTATTATTTATTGTTTTTTAAACATATTTAATATTAATTCCAAATTTTAAAAACTTTGTTTCACTCCTTTTATCACTTTCAATATGACGTTTTTTGTTTTTCTTTAATTCAGCTGTTAACCAGTGTTATCATTACAGCGTTTTTGGATTCATTTCAACGATTTAATATTTATTTAAAGGTATTTATTAAAAGTTTTACGTACTGTTTCTGTAAGCCAAATAATTATACTTTCAAACAAGCAAAATCTAAAATTGAGTGCTTTTGATTGTATTTTCCATATAACTAGACAAGCAAGTGAAATCGTTTATCCTACAGAAACAGGTCAGGTATTTCGGGAACCAAATTTGTACGAATGTAAAAACATTTTTATCTTCTCTAGTAAAAGTAAAATGCAAACTGAAATGCTTTTCGAACGCTTTAGTTAAAAGTCGATAACTATATTTTTCTCATATAAAATAAAAATAAACACTATCTACATGATATAATAATAAATTAGTGTTTATTTTTATTTTAAATTATAAAAGTTAATAATGAAATAAATTATAATTTGGGTTTTTAAAATATGTGAAGTTTTATTTAAAGGGAATTCCACATACAGGGAAACATAACATACGTACAAAATGTAAATTCTGTTTATAATTTAAATTTTCAGTTTTGGTGGTTTTTAATATTGATATGTTGTTAACACTGCTAAATAGATGTCACGTAAAAATGTAAGAAAATTCTATTTTTACAGATTCTTGTTCCGGTTACATTACATTACATTTCTATAACCATTTGTATTGCTTTACACATAACAAAAACGATCAGCTGTTTCTTACTATTGCGGTTACATTCGGTTACTGTAGATTACCTGAGCCTTCATGCTTAGCACAGCAACACTTCAAAATTAAACCTTTAAACTGCATTGTATTGTTGTTGTGAACAGCGCTGCCAACTTTGACGATTTATCATCATTTTGACGATTTTTTAAGTCAAATTTATTAAAATGACGATTTCTCATTTTTCCCGCGACCAAAATTGACGATTTTTTAAAGCAAACATATGGTAGCCTTTTTTCCTAAAATTCAAATTTTGTAAGTCCCCTTTTGCAATGTAGAGCATGTATGCTATTTTTTGTGTTAAAAGGAAAGAGAAAATAATACTGTATACAGTTTTTTGTTTCCATACATAGTAACCTGTTAAATTTTGTCAGTTAAAAAAACAGACAGGATAAGTTAGGTACAAGTTTATCTGAAAGAAAAAAAATACACTTACATATAATTGAAAAATGGACAAATTTGTTATTAGAAGTGGTAAGTTTTTGTTCATTTAACTCTTTCATGCCCGAATTTTTTGGGCCAGAGCTAAATTTTTTAATGACATGTGCTTGTTAGTCATGGCCTAAATATGAAGTGATATTAAATTCAGAGTCCTACGTATTCTGGTTTTATAGTTATAAAATGTTGCCTACAGGCAACATTGGGCAGTAGTGGAAAAATTTTAAGGAAGGATTTATTTTTATATATTTCTAATTTTTAATTTATTTTTATTCTAATTTCTTATGAAATAAAAGAAAACATTTTTTTTTGTATTTTAGCACAAATGTACATTGCACTTAGTACATTTTGATCTCGGAATTCCGGTTTTGCACAGTCTACATCGGCCTTTTGCCCTCCCTTTCTATTCAGTTACTTTTGTCATCAAAACGTACGGATTTTGGTAGATCAGCTACGTAATTTCTTTTGGTAGACGTTGATGGTAATGAATCTGATCGTTGTGAGTTTTCTTCAGTTGTTGTTTGCAGTGTTGAAGGGCGGCCTCTCTTCCGTGTTGAAGTTACTTCATTAGTATTTAATAATTCGTTAGAAATATCTAACTGAAAGTTTAAAAGTGTCATGTGCTTAGTTCCATAGGAGTTTTCTAATTCACGGCGATCCAGTAACCAACTATTTACTAAGGCAGAATTTATGCACCAATAAACTATACGCATATACCATTTTTTGCATCGGTGATTAATTTTATACAATTCCAAGAGTATATCAGCACGGTCAACGCCGCCCATATGCTTATTATAGCATTCAACAATAGCTGGACGTGGTATGCTAACATAATTTTTTTCCTTGCGACACTATCTTTTGCACTCACCCATCTGTTCTTGACCCATATAGTTAGATACGAGTTGCACACTTTTATTGTCGTACCATCTTACCATTGTAAGTCGTTTCATATTTGAAATCACTTGATCCTCTTCCTTTGCACGAAGAACCTTTTCATCGCTTAGAGTAGATTTTTTAATCTATTAGAACGAACTGTACCAATTGCTAAAATTCCTGTTTCTTTCAAGGAAATCAATAAACTAAGGGATGTAAATCAATTATCAAAAAAAACTTGTATTTTTGATTGCGTGGAATATTAGTAGATAAATACAAAACAATATCTGTTGACAAGCCTAGACCAAATGTTTTGCATGTTCCATCTCCAACATAAAGGCAAAAGTCATATACTATACCAGAAATTCCAGCTCTGATGAACATTTTAAAACCCCACTTGTGAGGTTTCTTTGGAACATACTGCTTTAAAACATGTCGGCTGTTATAAGCTATCATTTGTTCGTCTACACTCTGATATTCCTCCTGAGATATTTCATTAATTTTTTTTATTTTTTCCAATAACGGGCGTATTTCATACAATTTGTCATAAGAAGGATGTCCTTTCTGGGCCTGCTTAGCGTTATCATTTATATGAAAATTTTCATTTATTTGCTCGAAACGATTTCTGGATAATGCACCTGACACTGCATATATTTTAAAATTTTGTGAGCAAGCCATTCGCAAACTTGGAACTGAATTAACACCAAGATAAAGCAAAATGCCTATAAATTTTTTTTATTTCTGAGGCCTTGCATTTTAATTCTATGCCATTGTTTTGAATTGCATATTTGTTGTCTCATCACATATCTTTTGAATTATTTCATCGTCAAAAAATTGAGAGAAGTATTCAATTGGTTTCTTCACCCGACCATAACTGATATTACCCTTCCAAGTAGTATCAAAATGATTAATTTTTCTATTCCTCCACTTAAATTCTTCTAGATTAACTTTTTCAAAAACTATCTCTGATGCTTCTGTTGTTTCTTCTGCTTCCATTTCAATTTCTCTATCAACCATTTTACTAATCGTTTCACTCTGAATTAGTTCCATTCTTTTTATACTCTCAAGATTCTTTTCAATAATATTTCCTCCCGTTCTTCCCCGCTGTCACCAACACACATTCCAGTCAAATTCCACAAATTTTTGAATTACTTTTAGAGACAAGCCTTTTGGACGCATTCCAAATGCAGAAAAAGTTTAATGTAAATTTTATATATTATGGTCCAATGTTGCGTATAGGCAACATTGAGTTTAAAAAAATATTGGAATAAAACTAAAAACATATTTTTTAAATTTTTTTGGCTTATAATTCTTCTCTTACTTGCTTTTTTATTATTCACACTTTATGAAAAAAATTAACCCTTATTTTTTATGTTTGATAAAGTTATATTTTTTCACTTTGGCATTGGCAAGTTCCTATGCATATTCAAACACCGATTAACTGAACACCAGTAGTGATAACTCATTAATTTTTTTTGTAGAATAATTTTTTTGCAAAAAAAATCGTTTAAATAAATTAAAAATAACGGATTTTATGAACAAAAATGTACAATGTTGCTTATAGGCAACATCGGGCATGAAAGGGTTAATGTAAATTAGTATATTAAATTAATATACATATTTAGAGAACCAACAATCGAAATTGAAGAAGAGTCCGTATGTCAAGAAAAAAGAAGCACAAAATAAAAGATGCGTGGCTCGAAGATCCAAAAGTAAATTCATGGACAATTAAAAAAGAACCTTTATTGTAAGGTTTGAAATCCATATTGAAAATATCATCTGGATGGTCAGGGGTCTAATTCTCGCAGTCGTGATCGAAATTGCGTTCGAATACAAACCAATTTCGATAGCTAGAAATTTTCTGATGATGTTACTCGATACGAAACGAATCGATTTGTTGCTTAGGTGTTGTGAAACGAGTTAATTACTTCGTTTTACAGCACTGACTAAAATGTAAAAAATGTAAACAAAAAACATATATTTTCTTACAAAAAAAAAAAAAAAAAAAAAGAAGTATGATTAATCAAAGGAAGAAAAGTTTTATTAAAATTGTAATATTTCGTATGGATAATTTACTTTGGTTTTACTTTATTATTAGCTGGGGCTGAAGTTCCTTCTGCAGTATCATCTTCAAATTCTATAAAAGACCACATTGTGGGTTCCACTTTGTCTTCTTCATAATCCGATAAACAGCAGGAAGATCCGTCAGGAATGCTATTTTTTGGTGAAGTTGCTGGGGTAACATTTTCTTTGTCCCAATTCTCTTTTGGACTGCCTTCTGATGTTTTTGAAGACCCAAAAGTTTGGACATTTTTTAGACCCTCAACAGTATTGTAAACTAAACAAGAGTTTGTTATAGTACCTTGCGCCACATTTTTACATCTTTGATTTGTGGGCCGAAAGCATTGTGAGCTGTTCCCATAGCTGATTAGCTCTTGCCTTTCCCTGAGAAGTATTTGGTATAATACTCTTTGCTAATTCTGAATGCTTAACCATGAAATTTCTAGAATTTCCTTCTGGCTGTAACTAATTTTTGAAAGTTTTGACCTACAAATACTGGAATTTTTTATTCATAAATTATTATAAATTTGTTACTTAAATTTTTTTATATTGTTATTTACAGCAGAAAAACGTTAATTCGAAAGCTTTAGTGCTAACGAGTAAAAACTTGCAAGGTGGCATTCGAATGAACACACGTTATCGAATGACATCATTAGAAATTTCGATACACTTTACTCGATAACGAATAAGAGAATCCCAAAACTAAAAATCTCGCACGTTAGAGTAAAAATTCGTTCGTATACGACTGCCAGAATTAGCCCCCAGATATAAGTCCACATTCGGAGGCAGTAAATTTTATTTTGGAAAACCAGCCAACAATTTCATCATTTTTCAAAACGGATCCTTCAAAAGGAACAGAAATAAAACTATCTTTATTTATAATTTACATAACGTTGCATTTGCTACCAGGGATCATTCGTCAAAGCTGGTAAAAAAAAAACTCTTACAGATTCCGATTATGCAAAAAACATATCGATTGGAAGAACAAAAGCTACAGCCATTATAAAAAATGTGGTCGGTAAAACCCAGCTCCAAACAATATGTAAAATCATGAATACCAACGCTTTTTCGTTATGTATAGATGAGTCTACTGATATCAGTAAAAAAACTGATGTATTTGGTGTCAAGAGTTTGTCTAGATTTTAAAATATATGATTTCTTCTTTGCTTTGATTGAAGTCGATAAATGTGATGCAGCCTCTTTAGAAATATTTTTTGGATTACAAGATTGACTATCAAAAACACATGATAGGCTTTGCCGCAGATGGGGTTCCCAATATGACAGGAAAACACAATTCAGTGGCAAGCCATTTTAGAAAAGAAATACCTAATTTGTTTATTTTAAAATGCGTGTGCCATCCTTTAGCACTGTGCTCATCATATGCCTGTTTGAAGCTGATATCATCAGTGGAAACTTTGACTCGTAATATATATAATTACATTTCAAACAGCCCTAAAAGAAATAATCAATTTCAACAAATTCAATCTTTATTGGAATTCAAACCGAAAAAACTTCTTCATCCTTTACAGACCAGGTGGTTTTCACTGGAATCAGTTGTTAACCGTTTACTTGAACTTTTCGAGCCACTAAATATCTATTTTGGATTCGCGGTCAATATTGATCTTATAGACACAGCCGAAGACATACTAAATTATTTGAATGGTATTCACCAGTTATATTTTTTATTATTTAAAGTATTTTCTTCATCTAATAAACAATGTCAACTTTTTTAAAGTGAAAGTGAACAAATCCAAAATATATACAAATCCAAAATATTCCAGATTGTTAAAAACCGTCTTATCAAATTTTGTGAAAGGATTAAACTCTATTGAACCAAGCGTAGCTTTAAACAAAAAAAAAATTATTCAATTTTACAATTGGCCAACCTTCTTCCAAATTTATTAAATGGTAAAGAACATCAAGAACTTGATAATGAAGTTCGAGAATTACGTAATATGAAATTCACCGAACTCGAAACATTGGCCTTTTAGAAAAATGTTTCTAATTTAAACAGAGTCAATAATGCAAAGGCCTTCCGAATTTTAACACAATTTGTTTCGAGTATAATGGCACTACCACATTCGTCGACCAACGTTGAAAGAATTTTTTATATTGTAAATTTAAATGAAACAAAAACCAGAAATGCTTTGGATTCTTCAACATTACAAGGAATATTGTTTTCAAAAGATTATCTTAAGTTAAATAATTCTTAGTGTTTTAATATAGCAATTAAAAATGACTTATTAAAAATGTCACACAGAAATGTATCAGAGTAAAGTCACATAATACCAAAAGTAAATTAATTATTTTTTATTAAATAATAACTTTATTTACATGTAACTAAAATAAAAATATTTAAAAAGTTAATAATTTTTTTTTTGGAATTTTTGTCTTGACGATTGTTTTTAATTGACGATTTCTCCAAAAAAAAAGTTGGCAGCACTGGTTGTGAAAGAGAAAAAATAAAACATATGTTTTATGAAATACTGGTAGCGAAAATCAAGAGTATTTTGACATTCTTTAAACTCTTCTCAGTCTGCACGTGTGAGTACAGTTTTATCAGCACATTAACAAAAAACCATTTTACATTTATTTTTAAAAATGTAAAACTTGAAAGCAGTTTACGAAGCGCATCCGAACTATATGGACGTGTTTTTTTGCTCTGCACGCGCCAGGTTAAAAAAGTATTAAAATTAAAAGAAAAGAGGCCTTCCAGGTTTTAAAACTTTAATTTATTAAAATCAATAGCGTGGAGCCTCCTCGGATTCGAAAAAATAACTTTAAAGTGATTAAAATCAAAAAGTAAAACAGTCTTATAAAAAATTGTATAAAAAAGAAATACGCAAACTTAAACTAAGTCAACTGAATAAAAATAAAATACCAGTAGGAAAATAAAATACAAAAAAGAAAATTTAAAATAAGCAGAACAACGAAATAAACAACAATACGAAAAATTCGAAAACCACAAATAAAAAATACAAACGATTAGAATGCAAAATAACTACAATCAAAAGGTATACAATATAGCTTAAGTCGAAATTTCGTGTTTAGAGATATTTAGGAGTTTGTCTAAAATAAATTGTGTTTGTAAAATATAAATGCGTAGAGTTTTATTAATAATGACATTTTATACATGAAATTTAGCTGAGTGATAGATCCTGAAGAAGAGAATAGGAATATGTAATAAAATGAAAAAACACGTATATGTCAACCCAAGCCATTATCATTTATTGTTACGGATATGTATAGAGTGTGCATGTTATTAAAGGTTTAAAATACTTTTTCTTTACACTTCCTAGAGAGTTACCCACACGTAACGTAACGTACCGTAGAAAACGTTCTCTTTTTAGCACATGGAGAACAATGTAAACGCTTACCCAAACGTTCTCTCTCGTTAGCAAAACGGAACGATCTGTATAAAACAGAATTCTTCCACGTTTTTACCTGACATTTGAACATAAGAGAGAGAACATGAGAGAGAAAGCAGTGTTGCCACGAAAAAAAAAATAGTAACCAACATTTGTGAAAAAATCACCAAATAAGGAAAATATGATCAACATTAGATTCGCAGTTTTTTTATTTTATTTTTTTCAAATTTAAATTATAATTGAGAAAAAAGGAACAAAAAATAAGAAAACAAAATTATAGTCTTATAATTAATTAATTTTAACAAACAAAACAAAAGCTATTTTTATAAGAAAAATAATAACCAAATCCGGAATAATCTACACATTGAACAAAAAATGGCAACACTGATGATGAGTCTGTATAACAATTTCTTTCCATTGTGTTGTGTTTGTTTGTGTGTTGCTTTGCGTTCTTTTTCGTTTTTATTTATATTCTTCGTTGACAGATGTCCCGCTTTGAACGTTTCTATAACTACACAAACGTTTTTAAGACTACGTATGTACGTTACGATTTTACGTTTCTAACGCTTGGGTAACCAAGGGATAATGCAGGGGGTAAGGTCAGCGAAACTTTAGGCTTTACTCTCAGAGAAATAATTTCATTACTCTGCATTACCCCAGTCTGCAATGGATTGTTTTTTTTTTACAAAATCATCAAAATCATTTGATTCATCAATTTAGTGCTTCATAAGGGACTAAAAAATACTCACTTAAAGAACAAAAAACTGGGAAAATGTACGGAATCAGGTTAAATATGTTGCGACTCCTTTTGTAAAAATTCACATCATATTTTTTTTCTGTCGTTACTTAAGCCGAAAGTTCATAACATTGAAGCCTTTCGTACACCTTAGTAACACAATACAATGTAATTTGTGTGTAAAACTATTAATAAATAATAAAAACAATTAATAACAATAACAATTTTTAACTTTTTCTTTCCAAATTCCAAATTTTCACTTTTTTAACAAAAAATAAATGTTTATTTACATTTAGTTTTTCTACTTTAACCGCCAGTTTTCACTCTGTATATCTATTGCTTCTAACACATTTGATTCGCAAAACATTATAACATTTTTTCTCCTCTAAATTGGTCTATGCTTTTATGTCAAAAGTTTCGTATCTACATGCTTGTGGTATGGACTTTCGCCTTAAATAATGAAATGGAACTACTTTGTTCATATAGGGGTTGTTTTTTGTTTGTGATTTTTGTTGTAACGAAAACTCAATACGATTATGATTTTTGTATTTTAGTTTTTTACGTTTCATTGCAGTAAACAATCAATTGCTATTGTGATCTCAAAGGATTAACATTTTGCCAAGTGTTTTGAGAAGAAAGTGAAAAGAATTATAAGAAAGAAAAAAAGAAGCAATTTACTCTGAAACCATGTATAGAAAAATGAAAAACTAAAAGAAAGACAAATTTATTTAGAAAAAACTATAATTTTTAATTAAAACGGATATTTGTTAATGTGGAAAGAAAAAGAAAACTAACTAAACACTGGACAAAGAAATTAAATAAAAATGACAATAGAGTGTTTGAGTTTTTTTATTTAAACAAATAAAAAGAAACGATAATAAAGTTTGACCCGAGTGTTTCAAGGAAAGGCAAACAAATCTATGTCGGTAATATTTTTTTTGCTTAAAACTGAACATTCAAACTGCATTGTATTGTTGTTGTGAAGGAGAAAAGAACATATGATTTATGCAACGCATGTAGTGAAAATCAAAAGTATTTTGATATTCTTCAAACTCTTCTCAGGCTATACGTATGAATACAGTTTACCAACACATTAACAAAAACGGCGATTTTGGTACATTGTTTGAAGTGTGGCCGGGCAATTTAAGAAAGATTAAAATATAGAGTAAGCAAAACAGAAATACACAGAAAGTTCCGTAACATAAGCAACAGTAATAATTACAACAACTGTAATACTGGGAAAATAAATCAAAGACGAGCAAAAATCTTCAGAACGAAAACATTGTTTTTTGTGTTAAAATAACTTTAAAAAGAAGATAAGTGCAATTACGAAAAGGAAGAGAAATTGTGATGGTGCGGTTGGAATGAAAAGAAGAAAAGTAGAGTGATGAAAAAATAAAAAGTGCAATTTATTCAAAAATAAAAATATAAAAAAACGGAAGTATTAAAGCAAAAAGAACGAACTCAAGAACATTTTTGTAGAACGTTTTTTAAAGCCTAATAAGCGTAAAATAAAAATGTGTTCTTAAGTGTTATTAAGACGAAGAGAAAAAACTAAAAACAATACAAACAAACACCAGATCACATATAAAATTATCTTTTATTATTAATTTATTTTATTAATAAGAATAACAGAAGTAGATGTTTGACAAAAGTACAGCTTTGAAAAGAAGAAGTGAACTGTAAAAGTATTATCAGAACGATGAAGAGAAAAAACCGGTATATTAAAAATAACTAACAAATATAAGAATTTTTATGAAAATAAAACAAATTAAAGAAAACAAAAAGAAGCCATATCTGCAATAGAGACGAAACGAGAAATCAGCGAGTGCCAGGTCCAACCTACTTATTTGGAATCACGTTCGAGTATGGTAAATAGGAGTAAGGACAATTAATAAAAATATATTTTTATTTAAATTAAATTTAGTATATATAATTCATTGATAATTGATTAATAATAATTAATTACATAAGAAAGAAAATCATTGGAAATTTCATAATTATATTATTATATTTACTAAAAAATAATATTGGTATAAAATTTCTAATATATAGTATACCAGCATAAAAAATTTCATTACCTGCCATAATAATTATTAATTATTTTTGCTTCTGATGTTGCCTTGTTTTTTTTTCATATGAATTGGTTTATTTTAATATTACACTTCTTTCGAAATTCTATTGACTAAGAGAAGAAAAGAACAATAGGAATAAAACTTATATTTTACGGAAAGTTAACAATTATACTAATGATGTTTATTGAAAATTCCCGATGAAAGTGAATGTGAATGTTGTTAAGACATGTATCACAGATATGTTAATAACGTCAATCAGAGTATAAATTAACTTTTTTATAATTTGTTTTTTATAAAAAAAAAACATTTATTTAAGTTTTTCTTTTCACTTAAACTAAAACATTTTACACTTGCTAATAAATTGTAACTGAACTTAAAAATAAAAATTGTAATTTATGTTAAATAATATGTGCTTATGAAGCAGTTTATTACCATATGCGATTTTTGGGTTTAAGTTCTGTCTGGAATTATGTCAGCAATTTTAATAATCAGCAGGAAGTTCAATAACCTGAAACAAGGCCACTAAATTAAGCAAGAAGTGCATTTAAATGTTTTTTGCCTTAACATACATTATTATTTTCAATGTTTATTTTTGTATTTTTAGCATTTCTGTCTATATTAAATTTAAATTTCATCATATTCTTAACATCATTTATTGATATACATTCCCACATTCGTAAATTTTTATTATTCATATCATTTTCCTTATTTATCTTTTCTTCTTTCTCTTCGTTATTTGATGTGTCTTGTACTTTATTTGACATCCCCCTTGTTATAACTAGGGGTCTTTTGGCATTTTCATCAATGTGTAATGGTATCATTTGTTTTAAAATATCTGAGTCAATCTGTATTCTTGATAAAGCATCTGCATTGGTATTCATTTTACCTTTTTTATATATTATTTCAAAATCGTAATCGCATAATTTTAATCGAATTCTGGTCATTTTTGATGATGAATTTTTGTGTGAAAATAGAGATACTAGAGATCTCAGTAGCCACTATAAATTTTCTTTCATATAAATATGGTCGAAAGAAGTTGATTCGCCAATGAATGGCTAACAATTCTTTTTCTATTACAGGCTTCTTTAAATCGTGTTTCTGTAATGATTTACTTGCATAAGATATTGGTAAATCTTTTCCAATTTCTCCTTGTGATAGCACTGCTCCTAATGCGTAGTTTGATGCGTCTGTCGTTAAAATAAATGGCTTTTCGAAGTTTGGGTATTGAAGAATTGGTGGTTGGATTAATTTTTCTTTTAATGTGTCGAATGCATGTTGAAGTTTTACATCCCATTTAAATTTGGTATTTTTCTTCAGTAATGCATTTAAGTGTTGGGCTATATCTGCGAAGTTGGGTATAAATCTTCTGTAGTAGTTACAGAATGCTACAAAACGTCTTACATCATTACATTTCTTATGTTTACTTAATGCTATAACAATAGTTAGTGTATATTCTATATTAAATAATATTTCATGTGTTTGTGTGTGTATTTATTACGGGACAAGTGGGTACAATTTGACACGCGCTCATTGTCCCTATACAAAAATCATAACTCCCACGGTAAAGAGTTAAGAGAGCCACACACGATCACAAGTACTGCAATACAACAACAACACTCACTGTGCATACAATATGTAATGCAGTGTAGCCAGCGAGCCGACAACAAAGTATCAAATGACCATCGCATGTGCGTCTAACAATTGTGGTGTTATGCGCTGCAGCGACGATCAGTAATATTAAGTCAAGTGGTCGCTGCTCATATGCAATTCTTTAGCCTTGAACATGAAATGTTGTGTTAACATTGATGACTGTAAAATCATGCTACAAGTGTTTGCAACCGGACAGTTCCATCTTGAATGCTTCGAGTTTAAATCCCCGCAAATGATACATTCTTTATTTGAAGGTGTTATCTTATAGATGTCATCTTTAAATTTGTCGCCATAAATTGGAGAATAAACTGATGTTAGTATTATCGAACGATTTTGTAGTAAAAGCTCGACTGATACATTTTCATTTACAGAAGAGTGATAATTTGGATATATTTGTGTTTTAAATTTATTTTTAACTGCAATAGCAACTCCTCCTCCTGTGGTAGCCCTATCTCTTCTGTATATGCGATAACTTGGGAGATGGAAGCTAGAGTGCTCATTTAAAAGAGTTTCACATGAGAATATATCAATATACTTAGGTTTTAAAACTTGTTGTAACTGTATCTTTTTAGAAAAAGAATTGATGCCTTGCGCATTCCAATACATGATTTTTACTTCAGAATTAGACTCCATATTTAAGATGATGTTAAGTTGATCTAACTTAGATGAGCACTTTTTGAGAACTATTACAGCATTTTGAAATATTGTAAAGAGCTGATCCATGGAGAACAAATCCGTTTGCGGTTAGTTGTTTTGTTTCACCTGGCTGGCATATGATATTTTATCGTGTACGTTAACATTATGTACATTTGAATTCGATAAGTTAGGAAAATTAGAGCTGTTCATATTAAATATTGGTGCATCTAATTGACGTCTTTGGTTAACTATGTGTTCATTTTTGGCTCTCTTATGAGCTTCTAAATAATTCGACCTGCATGGGCAAATAGGATCTTCCGCTTTGTGTGCATAATTAGTATAGCCCTTAGAAACACAGCTGAAGCATTTATAAATTTTACCGGCCGAATTATTCATAACTCATTTACTAGCATCATGCGAGGTGCTGGAGCATAAGAAGCAAATAGCTTGTCTGAAACAATTTTCAGTGCCATGACCATATAATCCACATTTTTGATATTGGGTTGGGCCTCTATTTAGAGAGGATTTTTGGTTTTTCCATTTAATAGAAACATTCAAAATGTATTTGATTTTGTATAGAAATTTTTTATTAACTTCTGACCGGTTAAAAGTCAGCAAGTACAAAGCATCATTATTAGAGGACTTTTGTGTTATTATTTCCTTAACTTCAATACATTTAACACCATGATAATTTTGTAGCTCAATTTTGATTAGCTCAGATGGGATTTTATGAAGACCCTTAAGATTCATTTTATAGCATGAGTTATCAGATACTTGTGGGCGTGATATATAAAATCCGTGTGTTTTAATTCTCGGAGAAGATTAAGATATGTATCCATGTTTTCTGAGAAGATGTTGGTTCCCATCGAAGTTCTTCTAATGAAATACCCATCAGTACCTACTTTTTCAACGACTTTTGTTTTTAGTGGACAGGAATAATAACTGATCATTTGATCACTCTTGTCAACTCCGGCCATATTGCTGTTATATGCTTCAACTCCTACAGGCTTCATTTATTTTCTTTCCATATCGACTCTTGAATTCTCTCAATTCAGGCTTGAAATCTGTTGTTATATATAGGACATCTCTTGTATCTTTCCATTTACTAACATATTTTTTATTTCTTTTCCATTTGTAGCCTCCTTTTTACAATTTTTGTTTAACAATGTCTGGAGGATTTCCTTTTCTATTTGATCTCAATGTTCCTGTAGTGTGAGTCTTATGTTTAAGCAAATCTTTGCTGAAATCTACGCTGTTATAAAAGTTGTCCATGTGTAAGTGGTGACCTTTGTTTAAGTAAGGAGCCATTAATCGCAATACTATGGAATGTGTTTTCTTTGTTGAACATAATTCTTGATATTGCTTCCCTTTATATATTTCAAAATGTAAAGTATATCCGTCAGGTGTACACAATTCATAAAATTTGATGCCATATTTCGCTTGTTTACCTTTCATATATTGGCGACAAAAAATACGGCCTTTGAAGAGAAATAATGATTCATCTAAGGATAGTGCTTCCTCTGGATAATACGATTTTGAGAAATTGCTTACTAAAAGATTAACCAATTCGACACTTTTGATAGCTTATCAGTTTCACATGTATATTTTTCGTAGTTCAAACAACGCAAAAGTTGTTCAAATCTTCTTCCAGACATAAGAGAAGGCAAAATTGGATGGTGATACTAGGTGATACTAGTAGGAAACTTCATTTGTCTTTGTAAAATATATATGCCGAAAAATTTTTCTATTTCACTTTGATTTGTGTTTTCAAATGATTTAAAACTACAGCTTTATTCCACATTGACTAGTATTGAATAAGAAATCTGGAATACTTTCAGTATCTGAAGTCCAAGTATCGTCTTCGATGTCTTCTGCTTCTCTTCAGATGTATCTAGAGTCACCTTTTTAGCACTATCAGTCTTTTTTCTAGCCGATTCCAAATGTTGACCCTCGCATAAGGTGGAAGACAACGTGCTGGAACTTTTATCGGTAATGTAACTTGGATTACCAGCAAACTCCCCATCATCTTGAAATGGCTCTGATGATGTGTCTGAATCTATTTCAGAGAAACTTTCATTTGAGTCTTGTTTACCAAACAATTTTTCTGCTCTTTGTTTTTCGTATGACATAGTAAAAGCGTAAAATATTGAATAATACATAAGTTTATATGTGAAATATGCATAACACATGAATAACTTTCACTTGTAATAAAAATAATCACCTTTAAATTTAAAGAAAACAGCACACTTAAAAATTAATAAATACACTTATCTTTGTTTTTTAATGTGTCTATTCAGAAACACACACTTTACACGACTGATTAAGTTATAATACAAGTATGATGTCTATACACGTCATGTTACCAGGGGAAGTCCCAAATTAAAAATTTTGCATGTTGCAATATTTGTAAGCTTTGTATCCGTATTTTGTCCGCAACAATGTTTATATACATATCGTTATAAAGAAAACAGATATATTATTGATATAAACCAATTTTTATTTTCATTTCTTTATAATGATTTTATGAAGGAAACAATTTATGACGTGTATACACGTCATGTCCCCTCAGAAACCCTTGTTATGACGTCAAAGGGTTAATTATCAAACTGTTATTTTTTATTTAGTAAATTGTTTGAGTACCCAAGTTGTAATAATGGCTCTAAGTCAAATAAAATATATGCATGTATACCGTTTTAAAGGCCGATCCTCTTTTTAAGAAATCTTAAGAAATGTTTGTGTAATCAATAAATTTATAAAGTCCAGAAAGTCCGTTTTTATTAAACAAAACAAGTTTGGATAGTTTGAGAAATATAAAGAGATATTTTTGAGTTCTACTCAACAAAACTCACAACATACACTATGCCATTAGTTGGGTGTATTTAATTTTTCGAATTGTGTTATCAATTATTTTTTCTTCACATGTTGCTTTGTGATGAGCCTATAAGATTATTAAATTTTTGTTCCTATATTTGTATTTCTAAGACCGGCATCCAGGTGCCTATGGCCTGTAATGCGCCAATTTCCGATATAATTCGAAGAGCACAAAGTCCCTATTCAATAAGAAGACGAGTCTTTGCTATGGTTAAACAAAGTCTGATTTTATTTGTGTAATTTCGAGGTTTATGTACTATATCTTAGTATGCCCTCTCTTATTCTAATTCATAACCCATCTTAGTCTAATTATGATCTATTTTCTTATTGGCTATTACATTTGAGTGATATTTAGTGCATGTGTTTAGTGTTAGTGTTTTTCTGATGCTGGCTTCGTTCCGAAGCTAGCTTCCACGGCTTCATGTATTCGGCGACGGTAGTGCTTTTTCTGGAACCTTCGCCTTCACCCACTTTTACGACTTCTTATCTGTCATGATTTAATTTGGACACAATTTTATATGGACCCAAGAACTTCGGACGTAGTTTCATTCCTACTCCATATTGAGTTCGTTTAATAGCCACTAGGTCGCCCACTTTATAATTGGTAGCTGGTACTCTCTTACTGTCAAACGTTTTATTGTTTTCAGCCTGTATTTTTGAAATATTTTTTCTTGCTTCATCTCTCATTTCGTCTCTTTCTTGCTGTAGTTCAGTTATCGAAAACTCTTGTACTAACTGATTTAATTGTGTTGTTTGGTTCGCATACTAATGCCTGTGATCAACTGGAAAGGGGTGTTCTGAGTACTGCTCGAATTGGTGTTGTTCATTACTTGCTGAACTCTTTCAACGTTTATACCAATTACTGGATTTTTCGGCACACATTTTGGCTAACATGGGCACGATTATTCGGTTGATTCTTTCGGAATTCCACTCCACTTAAATTGAAGCCCATTTGACGATGCAACTTCTAAAACTCGGTGCAATTTATGGATATGTCGTCCATATACACGAAATCGTTCCGTCTAAAGATGGTTAACACCAGATCGCGGAAAACGGCTGAAATGTTGCGACAAAACACGGCTGGCGAATTACTTATACCGAAGGGAAGCTGTGTATTTTCTCGAGTCTTTTTCTATTGGCACGTGCAAGAATCCGTAGTTTAGGTCGAGTGTAGTAAACACTTTAGCCTCCTGCAATCTTTGAATTACGTCATCGTTTAGAGCCATGGGAAAGTTATACCGAATGATCTTCTCGTTTAAACGCCTGTAGTCGCAACAGTCTTTTTGATTCGTCTTTCTTCGTTACTAAGACTACTGGTGAAGAGTACTCGGAATAGCTTGGCTTAATGACACCCTCTTTCAACCATTCACTTACTTGATTTTCTATGGCCTTCTGATCAGCATATGATGTTCTTCGGGGTCTACTGGCCACTGGAGTGTCGTCGGACAATATAATTTTCATTTCCACAGCATACGTTGCTGGTTTTTGTGGTCGGTAACGGTATACAGTTGACCGAAGTTCTTCAGCGTAATTCTTATTTAAGTTCTAGTTCCAACCCAATTCCATTGGTATCGAATGTCATAGACTGTACTATGGCTTCAAATTTTTTCCCCAATTCTCTCTCAAATAAATTTACACTACGGATTTTATTTCTGAATTTGGCACCCGTTGAGTCAATCACCAAGTCTACCCGGTCCAAAATTTCGTTACCGATAACCACAGAATATACTATGTCGCCTTCTCTAACTATGTGAAATACCATATCTAGCTCATTTGCATCTATTTTGGCACAAACTTTTAAACAACCCGTCGTTCTAATACTCCTTCCGCCTATATCGTTCAAAGTTTTCTCGACTGGTTCAAGCGCCATATCAGTCAATGATAGAAGCGTATCGTATCTCAAAATGCTGATATCACTGCCGATGTCAATAATCATTAAAATGGTTTTGCCTAAAACAGTAATTTCCTTAAAAATTCTTCTGGACGTTGACAGCGATTCCTCGGTTAGGGTATGTACGCTTGGTTTAAAATCCTTCAGCGCGTTGTCTGTCTTAATGTTAGTACACTCGTAAGATTTATGCCCAAACATTTTACATTTGAAGCACCTTATATTTGTGGATTTGCAGTTCCTAGCCATGTGCACCTCTTCTCCACGCTTATAGCATTTACGATTTTCGCCACGTAAATCTGAAGTGGGCTTGTCCCCTTTTGGCTTTCCGCTTTTATAGTTAGACGACTTTTCTGCAGAGGAAATTTTCTCATAAACATCTAGCTTCTCTTTTAACTCATCTAGAGTTTTTGCCTGATATAATATGGCTTTGTTGGTCAGACTGCCTCGATTATGCTCGAATGGTCTAAGCTGACTGGGCTTGACGTAGTGTTTCGTCATTTCGCTTTTTTCAAATTTGCCACATAAAATAATCTTAGCAACTACGATTTTAGGTGCCACTCAGCCAACGGGGTCAAATAGCTTTGGCTATTTGAAACAAGACAGAACGTTTTGTGACTATAGGGAAACAAGGCGTTGGAGCTGGCGTCTGACAATTTCAAAATTCGGAATCTAGTGGATGTTCGGATAGCGTAAAAGAAAAGACGAATTATGTGAATTATGTAAAAAAACGACATAATGGGGTAAATAGTGACTAGTGGTTAGGAGGAGAATAAAATAGAGTCATGGTCCGCGAGTCGTCTAGGGAAGGGTATTTCCCAATAACTCCCTCGTATTAGGTTTCAACATCGGGGTTCTATAATAATCAGATTTCATATTTCGAGATGGACGAAGACTCAAATCAGACTTAAAAAAAAAACTGACTGAGGTATTTTAACAGTCACAAACCAACCGAAAACGGTTTGTTGGGTGATCAAAGGGTTTTTGGGGTCTTTTCGAACTCCAGGAAGTATTATATAGGAGTATACATCTCCACCTAATAGCAAATCCATGTGAGCATATTTAAAATCTGTTAACGGGAGTTCGGGTGTATCAAAATAAATATACTTCGCTAACGAGCATGTGGGTAATTGACGAGTGAGCCTTTCAACAACATACGCTTCCGTGGTCAATTTGAACGATGGATCAATATGAGTGGATCCAATATTCTACACCGTGAGAGTCTTCGCCAGAAAATTTAGTCACGGAATCTTCGACATCTCTCAGGGTGAAGTGCGAATATATTCTAGGTTCTTCTTCCCCTCCTGAAGCCGTTTCGCCACCGAGCTTCCCCTAGCATCAGTACGGCAACCAAAATGTTGAATAGGTCTCTCTTGTAAGTCAGTCTTTGTACCAGTAGCGTCCAGTCCGAGTTCAATTGCGTTCGTTCTCAATTCCTCTACCGTCAACACAAGTGTATCCCTCAACTCCATTCTAGACGATCAGTCGGGACTCTCTTACAAAATTATCAAAATAAAATTATAAAATATATTGATGATAAAGGTAATAAAATGTATATAAATAAAATAGAAGTATGTGATCTAGTCAATACAAACTTCAAAAATACTTAAAATATTTTAATTATTATATTTGCCAAAAAAAAAAAATTACTTTAAATTTAAAAATTCAATATTAAGCTCTAATTTATTTTATATAACTTCGAGTTAACATTAATTATCGTTACGTCCGTGTGCTCTTATTCACACTCATAAAAATGACTCAAAAGTTGTTATTAAGTATCACCAACTGCTAACCTCTATATGAACTTTATATGCAATAGGTTTCACTCACTCTTAACACCACACATAGGTATACTTCCCTTTCCCCTCACTCAGCTCTCTCTGTTCATCAAGCATTCAGTAACTCAAATATACACTGGCTTATTTCTCTCTGTCTTATGTGATGTTTTTGTAACACAGGCTATTTCACTTGCTTGTCTGTTTATATGGGAAACACAAACAAAATTGAGTGTTTTTGTCCTCCACCAAATCCCATGTATTGTTTTCATCCAATGCTTTTACTTCTTATTTCATAGCTTTCAACCAATATTTACAGTCCGATCCAGATAAATCATCTTCAAAACTTACGGGATCTACTTCACCGCAAATTTTGTAACTATATTTTGTAGGTGGTACGCCTTTGTTGCTTCTCGAAGACATTCTGGGAGGAACATGTGTTGTTTCTGACTCGGAAGATGATTCAAAACCACAAAAGTTATCGGTACTCATTACATTAACGTCACTTTCGTTTGGTGACTCAAAAGATACAATATCAGTACGTACGTTTCTTGGGGTAGAATTCACATCACGATCATCAACAGCACCATCAATAGAAGATTTATTCGTTAGTAGAACATAACTGGACTACAATTACCTTTGTCATCAACATCACCATTGCTTAAAACGCCACTTTCACAATTAGATAAATTAGTTGTGCACATGTTATTTTCACGTTCCAAAAATTTTACATCTCGACTTATGATGATTTTCCCCAATTCGGTATTCAATAAGGGAAAAACTTTGGATTCTTCTGCATAGCCGACTAATTTGCATTTAACGGATACTTCGTCCAACTTTCTAAGATTTTGTTTATTAATTTGAGCATATGCCATAGAGCCAAAAGAACGAATGTATTTTAGATTCGGTGGTTTTCCATACAATAAGGGAAAAACTTTGGATTCTTCTGCATAGCCGACTAATTTGCATTTAACGGATACTTCGTCCAACTTTCTAAGATTTTGTTTATTAATTTGAGCATATGCCATAGAGCCAAAAGTACGAAAGTATTTTAGATTCGGTGGTTTTCCATACAATAACTCAAATGGTGTAACATTTACAGCAGCAGACAAAAGACGATTTTGAATATAATTGGCGTTGTTTACAGCTTCAGCCCCAAATTTTAAATTCATGTTCACCTCGTATAGCATACGTCTCGCCATCTCCATTAGGCTTCTATTTTTCCGTTCTGCCACTCCATTTTGTGCAGGAGTATAGGGTGCGGTCAACTGATGAATGATACCCTTATCCTTGAAGTATTGTTGCATTTGTTTATTTACGAATTCTCCACCTCTATCAGTTCTGAGTATCTTAATACGTTTTCCAAGTTGATTCTCCGATTGTTCAATAAGTTCTTTAATTTTTTTAAATATCCTTCGATGCAATAACGACTATAATCGTAAATATCTGTTACCCTAGGTGTTGTGTTTTGCATTGGACCACATAAATCACAGTGCACCAAATCTAAAATTTCTTTAGACCTCGACGATGACGACTTTGGAAATTTATTACGTGTGAGCTTTCCTCTTACATTCAGAAGAGCATTTGCATTTCCTTACTTTTATACCCTGCACTAAATTCTTCGAAACAGACGTACTTATGGCTTGTATATTTTTGTGACCAAGTCTACGATGCAAAACGTGAACACAATCATTCTATATTCAGATATATTCAAGGCTTTATCTTTATGGTTTAATACAAATAAATTGTTTTTCAGGTAACCAGTGGCATAAACTTTTCCAGTTTTAGAAATTTTGCAACCATCATTATCAAATCTTACCTCAAAACCAATATCAGTTAGTCTCCGGACATATAATAAACTGCCGTCTAATTCAGGAATGAAAAGTACGTCGCGGACAGAAATCTCTTTATTTTCAATAAAATAATTTGCAATCTCCCACTCCGCTTACTTTAACCTCAGAGTCATTTGCCATATATACAGTGTCCGCCATTTTGTTTAAATTAGTAAAACACTTTTCTTCACAACACATGATTTGTTGCTGCAGAGTCTACATACCATTCACATTTTGGTCTTTGTTGCATTACGCCAAAACTGATATTATCATCACCTCTTATGATGTTCACACGATTGTTGTTCCTTTCTCTAGTTCTGCAGTGCTTTTTCAAATGCCCCGGCTTGCCACGTGAATAACATGTTGGTATAAATTTTCTTTACTTTTGTGCCTTGAACGCAGGATCATTACTTTGCTCTTGCCCAGATTTTCTTTTATACTCCTGCATCGACTTCTCTTTCACAAAATCTATAGTGAGATCAGCTTCCGGACGCATTTCCAACGAAGAAATCAAGTTATTGTAGTCATCAGGCAATGTGCCAAGTAAAAATACAACAGTTTTGTATTCTTCCAGATTTTCACCCAAATCACGCAAACGGTCAACAATTAATAAGAATTCCGTTATGTGATTTTCCATACTCTGGCCAACAACCAACCTTTTCGATGACATTAGTCTAAGAAGACTCACCATGTTCGTTACATTTTCTTTCTCATGATGTTGCATCAAAGTATCCCAATATTCTTTTGCTGTTTTCAAATGTTTTATCAATACTCCTCAACAACAAGACCTATAGCAGCTCTGGCCTTTCCGTCTTGCGCCAACCATTTCGCATCACTCTTTCTTCAGGAACTACACCAGCAACGACATCCCACAACTCCCTTTCCAGCAACAACAACTCCATATTAAATTTCCACACATGATAATTGCTGTTCGTCAATTTGGGAAACAACGCAATTGCCGTACTCATTTTTCCTTTTTCTCTTAATAATTTGTTTTTAAATTTCCAGAAACAAAAAGAACGATTTTAATAAAACACGCGAGCCTGGGCCCATAATCTGTTCAAACGAAGTTTTATTGAGAAGTAATTTTTCTATTATCATACTAAGTTTATAAAAGCATACTAAGTTTTATAAAAACTTACACATCCAACAGAGTTGTATTATAATATAACAGATACAGTGGTGTAATAACAAGTGCATACACTTATTGTATATAGGTAATCGAATAATATTACTAACAACTCAGTTAAAATATTTACAAGCATATTATATCTACAGTATTTGAGAATTTACTTATAGTATTGCAACAAATATATAAGTAACTTAATTTTAAAAACTATCTACAGTTGGTGAATTATAACATTTTTGAGTAAAAAGATAAGAAAAATCTCAGAGAGAAAGAAATTTTATTTTTAGCTTTTTCCACCATCTTCTTTGCAGAAGTTTGAGAAAAGCATAATAATCTTACAAATTTCTTAATAATTCTAAAGTTGAAGATCTGGTTTTTTCTTCAAATTTTGTAGTCAATTTATTAACAAAATCATTGAACAACTCCTGCTTAAATTTTCGGTGAAGAGTGCTGTTAAATATCTTCTGAGAAGGTTAAAAATAATTTTTTACGCTGGTCACTCTAGATATAAGTTAATTGTGTAAATACGCTTATGTGAATTATAAAATGAAATAAGAAGAAATTAAAGAAAGGATTGATTCGTTATTCTCGATCAACCCCCAAACCCGAAGGTACGTCTGATTATTTAAGTCTCTCATTTCAGAATCGAAGAGACATCCATATTGGCTCCATATTGGAATTATTAATTCACGGACTTATATGGTATTATTTTGGAAATTAATCCCCCTAACCCTAGGAAAACATAAATTAAATTAAAAATAAATTCAAAGGTATGTACATATTTGAATTTTAAGTGTGAAAGTGATTGAAGAATTATAAAAAGTGTAAGAATATAAAATATTGTGTTAACGAAAAAGAAGAGCCAATAGTGTACATTGTTGTTGCCCTTTGCTTGAAAGCAATATAAACATTGTTGTCACTCCTTCTGTGAAGGCAGTAAGTATTGAAGTGTTGTTGTTTGTTTACTTCTTTTGTAAGTAAACATATTATGGCTTTCCATGCGTAGTTGTCAATTTTCAATAAGTTGGTTGAGTATTGACATTATTTTTAGCGTTTTTTACGTAATTTGGCGTTTTTTGCTGTGAAAGTTTATATTCTTACACTAAATATAAGTGGTTGAAATATTTATTTGGAAAGGGTTCGATACCTTTCTAGAGTGTTTTGATTTGATATTTTTTTTGATTCTATATATTATATATATATATATATTATATTTTTTATATTATAGTATATTATATATTATAGTATTTTATATATTATTTTATATACCACTTGCCAATTTTAATAGTGTCGATTTCGGACGTTATTTCGTTGTTCGGTTGAATATTTTAAAATCGTTTTTGTTTTTTAGAAATATCTCGTGGCGGAATTTCGCGTAATTATCGTTGCGTACTGCGATTGATTTGTTTCTTTTGGGAAAAGTTTTTGTAACCTTTTGAGATCTCTTTTCTTTCTTTCTTTTCGATTATTTAACTCGATTTATTAGAAGAAAGGTCCCTTATTGTTATATAAAGGAACGTAATTTGAGGAATTTTAGTAAACATTTCAATCGTTTCGCGGAGTTTGAAACTTTTGTTCGGGCTATTCCCCAGGAGGGACATTCGGTTCATTCCCTCGGCACACATCGGCAGGAGTTGGTTCGTTTGTGGGAGGTCTTCCGCGATAGCTACGAAGACCTTCTAGAGACTGCCGAGGACACTAAGATATCGACGAAAGATGTCAAGGCAAAGTATATGTCCGGGTATACTTTATATTTTGAATTGCTATCGTACTTTGATGGGTTAATTGATATCTAGTAGTATCCCTATACACCTTCCCCCGTGTGATACCCGAACATTTTCTGGGGATTACGCTTCTTTGCCTACTTTTAGAGACATGTTTTCGTGAACGAATCCCCACATTAGTAATATACAGAAGATGTATTATCTTCTGCAAAAAACGGAAGGCGAAGCTAGGGATATAATCCGAACTTGCCCTATTACTAATGACGGTTTTGACATGGCGTGGAAAAATCTAGTAGACCGGTACGAGAACAAGCGAGTTCTGGTAAATTCCCAATTGAAAACTCTGTTCAATCTTTCTGTTATTGAAAGAGAATCGGGACCTGCAATTAAACAATTGCAGAGGACAATCAACGATTGTATCACTAATTTATCCTTGCTCGGAATTGAGACACGAAATTGGGACATCATATTCGTATATATTTGTTCCACTCGATTACCTGAGAACACGCTTGGCCTTTGGGAACAGTCCCAGGGCCCCAGTTAGTGCTTGCCGAAGTGGACTGCAAGGTACCGAACTCTGGAATCAGTTTCTGATATTATCGGCAGTCACAACCCGAATCAAGCGAGTAATGGTACTCGAAACTTGAAAAATTCTCCTCAGGAGAAACGAAAGTTTAAGAGTTTTGGAACGACAGTGACCCCCACTTTACCCCCGAAAAAATGCCCACTGTGTTCGGATAATCATCCCCTTCGATTGTGCTCCACGTTTCTCAGGATGTCGGTAACCGAAAGTATAAATGTTGCCAAAAGGAACAAGATTTGTACGAATTGTTTGGCAACCTCGCATGAAATTAGAAGATGCCAGATCACTAATGTTTGTTATATGTGCAAACAAAGGCATCATTCGCTGCTTCATCGCTCTGAAGCCCCTGGCCATTCTCGACCCAAATCGGAGAATAGGTCAGTCCCCCGCGACATCAAGTCACTCTGCTCCCATTCCGGAGTACCCTTCTCGTTCTGAGAAAACTTTGGTGGAGAGACCATCAATTTCTGCCGAGGCTCCCGCATTTAAAAATTTTGCTACACGATTACAGTCCACCCCGTATTCTACAGTCTTGTTGGCCACGACTGTAGTAGATGTCATGCTCAACGACGTAAGATATTCTGCTAGAGCATTGATTGAACCTGCCTCTCAGGCCACCTTTGTCTCGAGGAGACTTCAGAGAAAGTTGGATCTTCCAACATTCTCTGCCCCTGCTGCTACGATACTCGGCTTGAACGGAGCTATAGCAGCCAATTCCACCAAAATCTGCTCGATTTCCTTGGGTTCATCTATTGACCCAGAGTTTCACTTGGAAACAGATGCTTATGTGGTCGAGCAACTTACTGGTCGTCTACCCACCTGCTCTCTAACAGACGTAAGTGATTTCGATTTCCTCGAAATCCCAGTTTCTGACCTCAAATGCTGTCATATGAATCTGCTATTAGGAGCAGATATATATTCACAGATTATGTTGACCGATGTCAAACGGAACCCTAGGGGTTCGCTCATAGCACAACGGACAGTGTTTGGATGGGTTCTGACTGGTAAGGTTCCTCAGCCGAATTCGTTGAATTCTATGGTTTCGTTTTTCAGTCACTTGGACTTGAATGACCAAATCACCCGGTTCTGGGAAGTCGAGGAAGTTCCCAAATGTAAGAAAGTGTCGGCTGAGGACAAATTTTGTGAGGATTTGTACCGTTGTACCACCACTAGGAATAAAGATGGTCGATATGTGGTTACCCTACCCTTTAGGTCCGAATTTCCGACCAGTTTGAACCTTGGGTTCTTCCGAAAAATAGCCCTCTCGCAGTTCATGAGGAATGAAGCGAGATTACTAAAATCCCCGGAGGTTAAGAGTCAATATGACAAAGGTCAGCGCGGATTTGCCTTATTCTCCCAAGTCTAGTTATTACTTGCCACATCACGCTGTTTTTAAACCCGATAGTACTACCACTAAACTTCGGGTAGTCTTTAATGCCTCAAGTCCGTCCTCAAATGGTGTTAGTCTTAACAATGTCGTACACCCCGGACCAATTTTACAGTCTAATCTCACTATCTTGGTTTTGCGTTGGAGGCTGTTCAGATACGTCTTTAATGCCGACATAGAGAAAATGTATAGGCAGATACTGATCAGACCGGATCAGGCACGTTTTCAGCGAATATTATTTCGTCGAAATCCCGAGGGAAATATAGAGCATTATGAATTAAGAACAGTTACATTCGGAGTGAACTGTGCCCCTTATTTGGCAATTAGAATGTTGCACCAATTAGCTAGCGGCTGTGAGTCAAGCTACCCTTCTGCGTCCACCATTTTGCGTACTCAAATGTACGTGGACGATATTTTGTCGGGTGCACATTCTATTGAAGAGGCAATTCATAATCGCGATGACTTAATTCACGTGTTGAAGTCGGCTGGTTTCTCCTTGCGGAAATGGACTTCGAACCAACAGTGTCTTATTCGAGACTTCCCCCCGAACATTTATTGGATTCCAATTTTTTGAAATTCTCAGATGCTAGTACTGCTAAAACGTTGGGTTTACGTTGGAACGCGAGCTTGGACACATTCTTCTTCAAGCCATCTCCAGCGCCCGATATTACCGAAGTCACCAAACGTTCTGTCCTTTCTCAAATAGTCAAGCTATTTGACCCTGTTGGGTGGCTAGCACCCAAAATAATTGTCGCTAAGATTCTTATGCAACAAATTTGGAAAGACAGAATCGAATGGGACGATTGTTTGAAACCCATGACGTTACACAGGTGGCGCGAATTTGTCGATGGCTACCCTTTCATCGAACGGATTAACACCCCCCGCTGGGTTAATTTTAACCCTGAGTATGAAGTACAACTTCATGCATTTTGTGATGCTTCTGTGAAAGCATATGCTGCCACCCTCTATAGCAGAATCAAAACCCCGTTGGGTGAAATATTCACCCATTTGCTCGCTGCTAAGACAAAGGTTGCGCCAGTAAAGGTGCAAGCCTTACCCCGTTTAGAGCTCTGCGGTGCAACTCTATTGGCGAAAATGGTACATTCACTCCTCTCGGAGTTGAATCTTACCAATTCGGAAACTTTCTATTGGACAGACTCGACAATAGTTCTGTCCTGGTTTCAGAAACCCCCTGGCCAACTTTTGTGGCGAATAGAGTTTCGTATGTTTTGGATACTATTGGCATCGATAATTGGAATCATGTAGAGTCCCATTGTAACCCTGCTGATCTGGCTAGTCGAGGTATGACAGCCAGAGAACTCGTTAATTCTGACCTCTGGTGGAGAGGTCCTACTTGGCTAAGTCGTCCGCGTTCAGAATGGACGAAATCATCATTCAAGCCCTCTACCCAGCTGGAAACACGTTTGGTTCAAGTGAACCTTAACACGACAACGCCCACGGAGGAAATTTTGAGCAGATTTTCTGATTTGCCTCGTGCATTACGAGTGTTGTCGTATGTTTTTCGTTTTTACTATTCTGCTGATAGGGCCCACCGGTTATCTCACAGATACTTGTCCATGGAACTCACTCAAGATGAGATCAGTTTCGTAAAGCGTCGGTTGATTGTTTTGTGTCAAAGTTCTCATTTCCCGGAGTACTCAATTTTGAAGGACGGAGCTACTTTGTCTCGTAAGAGTTCTCTGCTGACATTTAACCCTTTACTCGACTCTAACGGCTTCTTGAGAGTCAATGGAAGACTCTCTCGATCACTGACACTGACGTACGATGAACGCTTCCCCAAATTACTCCCCTACATTGGCAATTTTACCCGATTGTATTTGGAGCACCTTCATAAGTGCTCAGTACATGCAGAATTGTCCCTGATGCTGCGCCTCATGCGGCAAGAGTTTTGGGTCCCTAAACACTGATTCGAACCGTCATTCATAACTGCAAGATCTGTACGATCTATCGGAAGAATTTGGGTCAACAAATTATGGGTGCGCTACCTCCGGAAAGAACCACGTTAACTCGTCCTTTCACCCACACTGGTCGAGATTTCGCTGGACCTTTTGAAATTAAATCGCATATTGGACGTGGTTGCCGAATCACTAAAGGATATGTGCTAGTGTTCGTATGCTTTGCTACAAAGGCAATTCATTTGAAGGCGACCAATGGGATATCGACGGATTGTTTTTTGGTAGCGTTTACCCGTTTTTCCTCTAGACGAGGTTGCCCCGCACATATCTATTCGGACAATGGCACCGCTTTCGTTGGCGCCGCCAACGAAATCCGTCCCATGACGGATAACCCGTCGGATATTAACCCCTTGACTCCAGGCCATTTCCTTGTGGGAGGTGCGATCCTCTCACCCCCTGAACTTGATTCCTCCATGGAATCTCTTAACTACGTTAATAGGTGGCGGAAATTAAGGGTTCTTCACCATTTGTTTGCGCGTCGCTGGAAGGACGAGTACTTGGTTGAACTCCATAAGCGCAACAAATGGAAATGTACCCAACGAGATTTCGCGATTGACGATTTTGGGGTTATTCGGCACGATAATTTACCTCCAAACGAATGGAAGCTCGGTCGTATCTCTCGCGTGTACATCGGCTCCGATTCTAGAGTACGAGTGGCTGATGTTCGAACTGCCAATGGCGTTCTAACTCGGCCTATTGTGAAGCTCGTACTGCTTCCTAACCCGAGTCAAAACTAATTCGTTCTCAATTTTCTATGTCTGTTTTGTCCTCTATTTACAGATGTCCGAAGTTGCACCCCGAAGACTCACCGTCGAACGTCCAGAAAATAGAAGTCTGGACGAATTAATTTCCGGCTCCACCTCCAAATACCGATTGTGCAAAGGAAATCACACGTTGCAAAGGTGCCCGGAATTCCGCCGCTTAAAACCCTATAAGTGATTGGGTGTCGTCAGGAAATATAAGTATTGTATAAATTGCTTGGCCCAATCGCACTTTTTAAGGAACTGTAGAAGTAGGGAGCGATGCATGGAGTGTCTGGGACACCATCACACTATGTTGCATCTTCGGCCTAGTCACATCAATAAACCTCAACAATCACACAACAACAACAACAAAGGGGCTAAGGTCATCAAACGCAACAATAGGAGCGCAACCCGCAGCAAAGCTCCTGAATGTTCCTGCCATTCTCGAAGCCACAAGAAGGATCACAATGTGGTTGCAACCCCAAACACTGCAGGGGCGACAATTGTAATTAATGTCGTCAGCAAATAATCCCTATTTTCTCTTTGTCATTTATTGTTATTATTTTTTGATATTACGTATTCTCTTACCTAATAACTCACATGGATTAATGAATTGTAAATGAATTTTCTTTTTTTTTTTTGAATTGTAAATACTTTGCTCTCCCTTGTTGCAGTGTTGCAAGGGGGGCGGGGTGTTTACGCTGGTCACTCAAGATATAAGTTAATTGTGTAAATACGCTTATGTGGATTATAAAATGAAAAGAGAAGAAAATAAAGAAAGGATCGATTCGTTATTCTCGATCAACCCCCAAACCCGAAGGTACGTCTGATTAATTCTTTGGTTAATTTATTGTGTATTTTTCTAATACATTTGTTATTTTTCTCTTTCGACTTAAATTAAAATATTTTGTTTAATTTACCCTGCAACCCCCGGAAACAATAGTTTTTAAATTTTTATTTTGTACGATTTGCAGTTTTTTCATTTACGTTTCCGCACATCTAGACGAACTGGCAGCCATATGTCATTATTGGGCGAATGCACATTTGGTAAATTAACAGTTTATTCTTTTGATTTAGTTGTGATTTTTTACCTAGTAGGGGATATAAGGCCCTACTACAGTTTAATGCTTTATTACATGATTGGAGAACGTGCTCTTTGAATGTTAAGTGCTTGTCAAATAACAGTCCCAGATATTTGACATTATTACTAAGTGGAATTATAGATCCTTGTATATTTAAATTTACCTTTGGTATCCTTTTTGCTGATCTATTAAAAGGAAAGATGGTAGCTTGTGTTTTCTCCTGATTAATTTTTATTTTCCATCTGTTGAAATACTTTTCAGCATGAATAAGTGCATTTTTCATATTTTTTACAATTGCGTTTGAAACTTTATCCGAGGTTATTATTGCTGTATCATCAGCATAAAAGGCTAAAGATTGGTTTCTTTGAGCTTTAAAGTTAGACGTAAAGATAGCGTAAAGAGTAGGGGATAAAACTGATCCTTGAGGGACACTTGGACAAAGGTGTCTTTGAGTAGATGTCTCATTGTTAATGAACACTTTGAAGTATATGTCCAGTAAAAAGCTTTTTATGATTTTCTGTAAGTAAATTGGGTACCCAAATTTATGTAATTTGAATATGATACCGTTATGCGTCGAAAGCTTTCTCTATGTCGAGGAAAACCACACCAGTACTTTTACGACGAGCTTTGTTAGTTGATATAATATTAACGATTCGTTTAGCCTGATGTACCGTAGAGTGTTATGTCCTGAAACCAAATTATTCCTTGCTTAGAATGTCATTTAATAAGTCTACTTAATAAGATATTTTCAAAAAAATTTTCGAGGCAGTTTAATATACTTATAGGGCGGTAACTTTTAGGCGACTTTTTATCTTTGCGCTGTTTTAAAATTGGTAAAACTTTAGCCACATTAAATTGTTTTTTGTTAAAAATATTCGATATTAATATTGTTGGTTTTATTTCATCAATTCCTTGAGCCTTTCTTTGTTTACTTACAAAGTATTTGATTTCTGCAGTAGAAGTAAATAGTTAATAATATCAGCAGGAATTGATCCATCTTTGATAGTATATTTAAAGTTATTTGATGCGAATTTTCAAAAACAACGGCTAGTGCATTTGCCTTAGTTTTATTATCATAAAGATCAACGCCATCTATTGTCAAACTGTCAAAAGTGGATCTCTTACCTCTTATTGCTTTGTTTAATTTCCACATCTTATTGCTAGCTAGTAAACTTTTGAGAAACACATTCCAATTTTTGTTTCTGTCAGTCAGTTTAGTCATGTGGATATTTATCATATTGTTGAGTTGTTTCAAAACAGCTGATAAATACATTCTCTCTGTGTTATTATAAGATCTTTGTAGTTTTCTTCTAAATTTATTTCTTTGACCAATGAGGTATAATGTTGTTTGAGATAACTTTGATTGCCATACATTAATTTTTCTCAGCGGAATTTTATTTTGCACCTTTTTAACAATGTTAGTAGTATTAACCAATATTTCTTCGATATTAGCTTCATTTAAATTTACAAAGAGTAAATTATTTCTTCGAATTTCAGTGTCAACCCATCTGCTGATATCATTCCAGTTTGCAAGATTGTACATGGGAACTAATTTAATTTTTTCTACAACCGATCCATAAATTTGACATGTAATCGGGACATGATCCGATTTAAGAAGTCCTGGATGAGTAACGATCGTAGATACATTCAAGTTGGAACTTGTAAGTAACAAGTCAATAACTGAGGGCTGCGTGTAAAAGCATCGCTGGCCAAAACGAGTATAATTGTGAGGGTAATGTATATAGTAATTGGAGTTTAGCTGATGGTTATACAATTTTACCCCAGCTGTGTTGTTTTTTAAGCAGTTCCAACTTGTATGCTGCGCATTTAGGTCTCCAAATACAAAAAAATCGAGATGTTGGTGCTGTAATACTATTAATATCGTTAATAAAATCATTTGTGTACTTCGGCGAATATGCTGCTATGAATTTAATTGGTCTATTATTAATAGAAATGGCTACAGAAACATTCGCAATATTCGATGTTGGTGGTTTTTTAACAAGCTGATGTGGTATTGAATTTTTCACAGCAATAAGAACTCCGCCACCATGAGTTACTCTGTCTTCTCTGTAAATATTATAGTTTTGCAATTTAAATTTAGAATTTAGAATTAAAAATGTTTCATTAATAAAGACAACATCTATTTTCATTTGTTTTACTGTATGTTCTAATTGATAGATAGTAGATTGGTTCTTTATGCCTTGCGCATTCCAGTGCATAACATTGAGGCTATAAATTGTTTTTTGTCCATATGACATATCTAATCATCATTCCTACAACTCACAATTTATCATATTTATTCTTGCATTTTTCTAGAGCGTCAATTGCACTAAAGAATATGTACAAAAGTTTATAATTAGTAAGATTATCGTCGATTTTATCTTGACCTTGTTGTATTAAATATATTGCTGAAATTATTCTGACTTTTGCTGAGAGAGGGAGGCTCTTCAGTATTATGATTTAGTCGAGGAAAGTCTTCATTCCAGTTAAATGATTTTGCCATAATATTTTTACTGATTGGCTTTGCTTTTTGATTGCCTGTGACGCGTTGCCGAATAGTTAGGTATTCTCGCCGAGATGGATAGTTTGGATCATCAGCACGATGATTTACATTTTTAGGTTTATTTTTCATGCAATTGAAGCATTTGTAAATTACAGGGACTTCGTTCGAAGTTTTGCTCAGTTGGCAAGTTGAGTAGTCAAGATGGCCACCGCAACCTAAACATGCTGGCTTTCTGAAGCAATTTGATGAGCTATATCCCAACATGGTACATTTAGTGCACTGAGTAGAACCTCTTGTACTTCGTTTCTCCAGTGTGCAACTATACCATAGAAATATCGTATTTGTATTACCTCTCTTTTAGATACTTGGTTTTTGTCGAATTCGATCATTTAGAGTGTGTCGTCTTGATTTGATCTGCTGGTTTTATCCTGAATTACTTTTTTGGGGTTATGTTGAAATTATTTTGAAATTCTTCTATAATTGTTTTTATTTCAAGTTGAGGGAGACCAAACATCATAAGTTTAAAATTTTTCCCATCCTTTACTAGATGAGTGAAAAATTTAATGTCATTTGTTTTAAATATTTTGATGACTTCGTCATAATCAATTAACGTGTTTGGCATCACTTTCGTGGCGATGGACATTCTCTTGAATTTGGAGTTCGAACAAGAACACAAGAGCTTTATAATTTCCGTAAAGCTACGAACATGATCAGCAATGATTGGGGGAATTTTTACGCGTTCCTCGATATTTTTACCTTCTTCTATACTAGAAATATCATCTTCCATGTCAGAGAACACTTGATATCTATTTGAATCAGTCTTAGTCGCAGACTTAGGAACTTTAAACTTAGGACCTCGGCCCCAAATAATTTTACGTTTTGGGCTCATTTTAGTCAATTTAAGTATTTAATGTATTACAAATTATAATTAATTTAAACAATACCAATATACTTCACGCACCACCGAGTGTCACCAAAGACAAAACGATACTGATATTTTGTACTTAACTGCTTACAATTCAAAGAATTTTTTCGAAGTCGTCTAATAATTTTATTTTTGTTTGAAAAGATATATTTATGCGTTTTCTCCTTATGACTGACAACAGAGGATAACTTGCTCAAAACGGATAACTTGTGCTTACAAATATGTTTGTATGTATAAGTACAAATAAAATACAGTGTTTGTACTTTGAGTTTTATTCGTAAACTGAATTCTTTATTTATTAAAAACATTTTATATATGATTAACATTACAAGGGTTCTTACAAAAAAATGCTGATTTTACATTAAGTCTAAAAAGGAATGTTTTTCTTTTAATAATAAATTATGTTATAGATGCTCTTATCAAAAAATGCTGATGTTACAGTGTTTAATTTCTTTTCTTGAACTTAATAAAAATAGGAATGCAATAACATAAAGAATAAGAAATGTTTATCTTAGATTCATATTACAATACATAAATTATGGTATGCATATGTCATTACAAAGAATAAGAAATGTTTATTCTAGATTCACATTACAATACGTGAATTATGGTACGCATTTGTCACTTATATATATACTTATTCAAAAGAAAATTCCAAAGGAAATGTCCGAAGAGATATTAAGGATATGATGTCATCCACAATGGAGTCCATGTAGAGTAAGATGATTGAATATCAACGGATAAATATATATATAAGGCTGCGTAGTTAGCTTGCAGGATATGATGATGTCATTAACACATGAAGTATATGAAGATAGGTATAAAACCAAGTCACATGAGGATACTGCATATGCATATGATGCGAATAAATTATCGGGAGACATATGATGGCGTCGTTACCAGGTTGCAAAGGTGGTTGTAGATGATGCATAAAATGATTTCGTCAACATGATGAATAAGTTGATGTAGATGATGAATGAAATGATCTCGTTAACATGATGAATAAGTTGATGTATATGGTGAATAAAATGATCTCGTTAACATGATGAATAAGTTGATGTAGATGATGAATGAAATGATCTCGTTAACATGATGCCTCCGAGGATGTAGTTACCATGTGGAATATATGGTGATGCAGTCTAATTAATACCAAATACCAAAAAGAAGAATGAAGATTTCCTCTAAGTCGATATATATATATATATAAATCAAATGGAACACATGTAAACGAAACAACGAGTATTTTTGAACGTGGGTTTTTCTTCTCTTAAAATTTTTTTTCTTAGGTTTTCTTCGAAGAAGGAGGACAGAAGGTTTTTCAATATAGGATTCGTCCACAAAATCAGAATTTCTCGAATCTTGCGGAAGATGAGCCGTAATTTCGTCTTTTCACTAAACGGCCTTCTCCGTCGTTATCAAAGAGGTTTTTCTACGCTTTTTCCCAACTTAAATTGATTCAATCTTCTTATTTGCTCTAGATGTTTCTGGATTTCTTCACCTTCAGCTGTTTTTTCTCACTTCACTTCTAGATGCACACCACACTCACCCACATCTGTCTTCTTCAACGTTCAAAAGTAAAAAGGGCAGATTCTCTCGTCATCACCGGAAACGAAACCCCCATATCAAATGATCAAATGTCAATTATACAATACAACCCTGAACACATTCAACAACTCAGCTTATCAGATGTCACAGCTGTGAGCTTTTGTATATAAGCAAAAGTAACGATCGTATTTATGCTTAATAAACACAGCTTATACAAAAACGCGAATTGTCTATTCAAAATAAATCATGTAGTCAGATAAACGACCATTACACAATAGAAGTGCCAATATTGTCCCCCTGGGAGACACCGGTATAAATATTCCCAGTGACAGGTCTTGTGTCGTTAATCTCTAAAAAAAATTGTCTATTCTCGAAATAAAAATATTGCATCGTAATTGGATAAGTTTATAAAGAATACCGAAATGGTACGATCGGTCGAAAGCTTTCTCAATATCCAACGAGACTGCTACGGTGCATCGCTAATTTCTTAAATTGACGACAACTTCGTTATGCAAGAAAGTAAGCGCATCTATCGATGAATGTCCAGGCTTAAAAGCGAATTGGTAAATGAAAATTGCACTCAAATCCAACGATTTGTCTGATTTCAGTCTTATAATTCTTTCGAACAATTTTCCTATGTTGGACAACATTGATATTGGCCGCGCATTATTTATACTATAATCATTTGGCTTTTTAACAAGGGGATAAATTCTCGAAAGTTTCCAGATGTTGGGGAAATAGTCATTATTCAAACAATTATAAAAGATAACTACTAAAAAGTCTATTGCTGAGGGTGTTAATTTTTTTTACTATGAAGTTAGATAAATTGTGCGAACCGGAGGATTTTTTGTCGTTAAGATTTCTTATGCAATCATTAACTTCGGAAATATTTGTGAGATTAATACTGCCTGTGTTATGCAATGCGTTGGAGGTCTCATTAAAAACTCTTTGGGTCCGAGGACAACTATTTAGGAGAGCGTAAACGGTGGATGAAACTTCCTCAATGTTAGGTCTATCGGGGGCAGTAGGTCCATAGACGTTTGCAAAATGTCTTCTAAAATGTTCAACCTTATCAATGTCTACATGGTACATAATATCACCAGCTTGCCCTTAGACCTTCTGCAATCGACAAACTTAAAAACCTCCCTAAATGCCCTAGGGCCCGGTTTAATATTCGCCACTCTTCTGTTTACTTCCTTAGCTTGGTGTAGTTCTACTTGTTCTTCGATTATTGTCTTAAGTAGCTGAATTTGACAACTCAGCAATTTGTATTCATCCGAAGTTGTTACCATTTTGATGAAATAATTTCCTAAGATCCCTCTGCCAACCGTATTTTAACCTAAATAGTTTTCGAATATTTTCCTGTACGAAAAATTTCCTGATTTTCACTTCCACTTTTCTGGAATTCCTTGTTATTTCGCAATTAATACAATCATTAAATAGCGAAATATTAGCATCAACTTCATCATTATCCAAATTCCTATTCGAAGGCACGCAGATGCGTAACATGTTAAAATGGACACCCTCCCGGAATTTTTCCCAGTTAGTTTCATCGAAACGTATAAAAAATTTTGGGGGGGGATAAGACTAAATTAAATTCAGGGAATTTAAAATTCAATTTTAAAGGAAAATGATCTGAAAATGATGAAAGTGTGTCCAAAGGAAAATTTGTAATTACCGTATGTATATTTAATATGTCGTTAGTAAAAATTATCCAAATATGATGAAGCTCCCGGGAAGGAAGGGGAGATGCCACATAATCTAGTCAAGTTGGTACAAGATAAATTCAACCATTCATTGAAGCATTGACCGTTTAGATTTACCATTGTATCACCCCATGATATATTTCTCGCATTAAAATCGCCTCCTATAAACACTCCTTCATACAATGATGAATTGTTTTCAATACTATCGAGACTTAGTTTAAATTCAGTGCGCGGAAAATTAGTGGGTACATAAATACTACCCAATAAGAAACGTTTGTTGTCACCATTGAACGACAAGTTAATTGCTATAAAACAATTTGGAAATTTTAAGTAATGCGGTACCTTGACTAGAGGTGTCCCTAATAATATTATAGTTCTCGAAGGCGACTCTTGAATTGACACGTAAATGAGTTTCCTGAACAAAGCAAATATCTACATTATTATAACTTAAAATTTTAATTAATTCGGCCAAGGATCTTGCATTAAAAGTTACAAATATCAAATTATTTCGGACCATTCTTAACTTGCACTTCGTTCAATAAGACCCCATATTCCCACTTAGCAAGGTCTTATATGTCCTAATAAAATGTATAATTTTCGATTCCAAAGATACGACCTTTGGTTCATTAAAATATTCACCGAGCTTAATAAATTCTTCAATTAACGACTGTGTATTACCCTGATAATTTTTCTCCTATTATGGAACAGGCTGGCAAACGAGGTTTTTTTGTTGACTAGTTGACTATTTCAAATAGCATTATTAACATTGCTCCTAATCTCCTCTATTCGCTCTTTGGTCCTAGCCAACAATTCCCTTTTTTTTTGATGTAAATTTTGTAAGAGGGGCAATCCCTATAACTCGCAACATGTCCGGCTTCGTTGCAGTTGACACAAACTGGGGACATGTCTCCCTTATCAATGGAGCAAACGCCTGGCTCGTGATCTAAATAACATTTTACACGCCTAAATATTGAATTACAGTTGCGGGCTGAGTGTCCCCACGATTAACACCTAAAACATTAAATCTCCCTCTTCTTTGACTTGGTGTTTCCCAGGTTATAGACTGGTTCAATATATAACGAATCTTGTTAATGTCATTTAACAGTCGCCAGGGTAACCACAAACAAGCCAGTACCAAGCTTATTTTTAACCGAATATTGCGTAACTAATTTGTTCACCTTTTGGACTGTGTTTGGGACTTCAATATCAAGAGCAGTTTTAATGTCTGACACATCAGTCATATGGTACAAACCTCTTTTATAGACACTCTTCTTAACTCAGGAGGTGTGAAAGAGTATGAATGAATATTTTGAGACCGAAGCAACTCCATCGTTTCCAAATGTACTTTAAGATGATTAAAGTAGAGTTTGCTTTTATTTCTAGAAGAGTTTATAATTTTATGAACCACCTTGGGGGATAATTTATTCAACTGATCGACAAGTGCTTTCACGTTTACATTATGTAAAATAATTGGAGAACAAAATTTGTTTCTTAACAGTTTACCACAGTTTTTACCGTTATTTTTATGTTCATCTGGGGTCGCCATTTTGCTTGTTGATGCACCTTCGTTTACTTCAATGTTGATTTGTCCCAATAGCTCGAAACGGTTGTGTGAGATAGTTCTGGAATGCGTGTATGGTTGTTGGAGACATCTACTTTTGACTTCCTTTTATCGCCAGTCGACAATGGGGCATCACTGTCCCGATCTGTAATTATCCTGGGCCTTTTCGATGTGAGCAGTTGGAAAGGTAATTCCTTGTTGGAAGCGTTTTCTATATTATCGGCAACATTATGTGGGGAAATTCCACTCTGTGACATTAAAACTCCAATCTTGTCACTAACAAGCAATCTGTCTCTGTCCGGAGGCCACTTCTCGGAGTTTGGTATCATGTTAATTGAATCATTCAGTTCACTATCCATCGATATGGATAACAACAAAGCTTCTATGAGAGAAATATTGTATTGTATTTCCCAAAACTTTTATTTTAATTTAAAAATATAAAAAATTCCAAGCGCAAAAAGGAACCACGTGTTCTAAATCTACCGTTAATCGTCTCATGGCTTCTTTTTAATTTTTGTTTTATAATCATAAAACAAAATAAAAAGAGACAAAAACCACAGTTTTGTTTATTCATGCTTCTTAATGCAGTTTCTTCTTTGTTGTTTTTGTAAAAAAAAAACAAGCAAAAAAATATATATTAACCGTTATTTTTCTTATTTGGTGAGAAAAAGTACAGAAGTTCTTGTTCCTATGTTGTTGTTGTTACAAATGTATATTTTTTTTTCGAAAAAGCAAAAAAATTAGGGAAAAAACACAAAATAACCGCCAAAAATCAAAAAATACGACAAATTACTTGATTTTGCAACATTGTTTATTGAATATATGGGAATATTCAATAATTTCTTTATCAACTGCTTTTTATTGAGTGATATTTTAAATTTCGCACTATTGATAAAAATTTTATTAATTTGACGAGTTTTGTTATTGAATTCCTTAATTTTTATAAGTAACGTATGTTCACAGAAAAAAATTTCTTTTTGATTTTTTTGACGTCTTTGCTGAACATGAGCACATCATCAACATATACGGCAACAAACAACATGCCGTCTTCGGCATTCGTGTGGTATATACATTGATCAACTTCGCTTCCCTGGAGCCCAAATTCCAATTGGACGAAGTTAAGTTTTTTGTTCCACACTTTACTCGCTTGTTTTAAGCGATGTAATGACTTTTTTTAGCTTGCAGAGCCTTCCGAAATTGTCATCGAATCCAGCAGGTTGTACCATATAAATGTCTTCTTTGAGCTCGCCCTTTAAAAACGCAGTCACAGCGTCCATTTGATGTATGGCCAAATCATGTTGTAGAGACAGGGCTAAAAGAAATCGAACCGAAGTATATCTAACGACTGGCGCAAAGGTTTCCTGATAGTCCACTCCTTTTCTTTGGCTGCATCCCTTTATGACTAATCTGGTCTTATGTTGCACTGTCTCACCATCAGCACCTATTTTATTTTTAAAAATCCACTTGCACTGTATGGCTTTCTTGCCGGTTGGCAACTCTGTAAATTCCCATGTACAATTGGCACTATGCGAGTCATTAGCATTTTCACACGACAATGCATCTCCATTTGAGGCTCCTCTAGAATGAAACTCATTGCACAGAAGTTATGCGAAGTATCTAACTGAGTTAAACGTGCAGATCTACGTACTTGTGTTTTTTCAGTGGTAACACTTTCATCCGGTATATATGTTTCATCGTTGTCGTCATCGCTTGCTATATACGAATCTTCAGACAATTCACCTCTGCTGTTTCCAGAACTGCTGCACTTGACTGGAGTTGTGGGCATGTGTTGAAGCGTCTTCTTGTGATGGCAATTCTATGTTACCACCTTGTCTCTCTGAATTGACATCACACGGTTGTTGCCAAATATCATTGAAACAATTGTTTTGAGGTAAAACAATTATAATTGGTTTTTCATCTTCAAGAAAAACCACATCACGACTAAAAACAATTGATTTCGTAGTTGGGTCGAACAAGCGATATGCTTTTGCTTTTTCGCTGTAACCAACGACGCTTCTGCTTTGGTACGTGGGCTAGAGCTCTGCATCCAAACACACGCTAATGCTTCAAATTGACCTTTTTGCTTATCCATAGCTCTTCAGGGGAAAATGAATCCGACTTACGTACCGTTCGGTGCAATACATACGCTGCCGTATTCGCCGCTTCTGCTCAATACTCTTCTCCAAGGCCAGTGTCTATAAGCATGCATCTAACTCTCTCCATGAGTGTTCTGTTCATACGTTCGGCGACGCCGTTCTGTTGAGGTGTGTAGTTTGATGCAAAATTCCAAATTTTTCAAGATATTTCTTAAAGTTTGCATTCATATATTCTGTTCCACTGTCCGATCGTAAGATTTTTATGTGCTTCGAACACTGATTTTCAACAAAATTCTTGAGTTTTACAAACTCTTTAAACACGTCGCCTTTCGTTTCTATTGGTATCACAAAAACCTTATGGGTATAGTCATCCACAAATGTGAGTAAATATCTAGCACCGGTGTACGACGCAGCATTGGTCCCATTACATCGGTGTGTAATATGCCCAAGACGTCATTTGCAGAATTCTGACTTTCACCAAAAGGTAATCTAGTGTGTTTACCTTTCACACATACTGTACACTTTGTTTTGCCTTTTGAATTAATTTTCAATTCATTTGCCGTAGCTGTCGCATTCACTAAATCACAACTTATATGGCCAAGCCTTCTGTGCAGTAAATCATAGTTGACTATTGTAAGCACATTACCAACCATAGCATTTTTCTTTATTTTGGTTTTGAACACAATTTAATTTATAGAGAGCGTTTACTAAATTCGCAGACGCAACCACTTTATTGTTGTTTTTGTTAGTTATTTTTCAATAATCTTCTTCAAAAACAATGCGTTTGCCATTTTTTGTCATTTGGCTTGCCGATAGTAAATTTACAGCTGGGTTTGGTACGGCTTGTACATCTTTGACAGTAATCCTCTCTTCTTTGTTGTTGTTGCAAACACACAGTCCAATGTCTCCAACACATACTCATTAGGCAAACCTGCCAACAACAACGATGCGATAAGCTCTTCATCTAATTTGAGTCCAGCGGTTTTGACTTTGACTGAGGTTAGTAGTTATGATATTTAATTTTTAAGTAAAACCAAATTTATTTAATTTTATTTATATTCTTATTTATTCAAAGAAATAATAAATTCTTTTATCAATACTTTTTATTACTGTTTTAAATTTTAACAAATTCACACGGTTTTATTTATAACAATTTGTTTTTAATGTTGAACACAATTTTCTTTACAATAATTTTAATTATAAAAATTTTTATTTTAATTCTTATTTTAATACTTTCTGTCCAAACGCCAGATCAATAATGTTTCCTTTCTTTCTATGTAACCGATTTTATAGTTGTAGGCTCTAGGAGTCAACTAAACTCCTAGGGTCTTGCAAAAAATGAGTTGACGAGTATTGGGATATGTATATTCCTCTTGAATATATATATCCCCCAAGAAAATAAGAAGTCTTAGGGTTTTCTTTAACTTAGATTTATTGCCTTCTTGGCTGGATTTTGTCTACTTATCAACTAATCTACTAATTCTAGAAATTAATAGAAGGTTTTAAGAAAGTTCAAATTCAAATTAAAAATTAAACATGAGGAATTCGAATATATACAATAAATACATGGGATTATACATACGAGAGATTGAGAAAAACTAAGATAAGGAATTAAGAGAATAATAATAATAATTAAGAGAAAATAAAAATAATTCACAATGGGACTACAACAAAAAATAAATGTTGAACACGGTTCAACATACTCCGAGCCCCTTTAGTGGCAATTACATCCATCCCATCTTCCGTGGGTGATCCAGCCAAAAGCGGAATTTTGTGCTTGGGGCAGCGTTGTCTCGGGGCAATCAAATTGACGTAACATGAATTGGGGCATTAACTGCCGCCCGATGACTCCGTCGATCTTACGGCAGTCATGGAAATTAGCGTGCGCCTTCGGAGAAAGATGTCGAAAATGGTTTAACAGCGACTCGTCCAAGAGGGATGGTGGGAACTTAAAAGTGGCTCTGTTCCTTATTTCTAACTCCCAAGTTGCAATTATGTTCATCGCATCGTACTCTAGGGCCACCTGAAACACTCCTTTTGTCTCAGAGGTGGGAAGCTCGGGAAACTCAATTGCTTTGGTCTTCAGGAGAAAGCTACACTGACTTGAAGTCTGCAAGAGGAAAGTAGCCACCCTGGGGACATTACTATGGAGGAGCTTTACTCTAATAAGAGGTGGTATCAATCCTCTTTCTTGGGTATCCGGGAAGTTTGACGGTCCACTTGGATTTGGGTGCACTTTGCAACTGGCTGTAGCTTTGTTCTGCCCAGGATGACTTGACGGGTCACTTATGCTTAAATCCTCTTCAAAACTCGACGCAGCTTGCTCCCTGCCGTCCTCATGCAGCATAGTGTGATGTCTGGCACCGCATATGTTACATCTGTTTAATCATTCACACCAAAACCGGTTATGAGTTTGTGAGAAACAGTTTAGGCAGTAGTCATGCCTCTTAACATGAGCTCTTCTTTCGGAGGGGGCCATATCTCGAAACTGCACACAGTACTTTAGAGGATGATTCCGCCTGCACAATTTGCAGCGAGGTTTGTTTAGCATGATCTGTAAAGAGAGAACAAAGAAAACGTGCACAATACAAATAAAATATAGCTTGACTTAAATCTCTAAGATCGTGTGATGGATAAAATTGTAAATTAATTGATTAGTTTTGCGTACAAGGATTATTAGTTTCAATGGGTAACTTGCAAAGTTTTGTTATAGGACGTTTAATTAAGCCGTGACTGGTCAGTCACGGCAACACTAACCTTTTGATCTGTACCGTGAATAACATTTTTTACTCTACCAAGTAGCGGGTAGCATATCCTCTTTAATTAGAACGAAGTCGTTTTCCTTCAGATTGTCCTTTTCTGTTCTCCATTTGCTTCTACGTTGCAACTCGGTGATATATTCATTTTTCCAGCGACGGGCAAAGGCTTGTTGTATGACTTTAAGTCTGTCCCAGCGTTTCATGAAGGATATGTTTTCCACAGAGGGTGATTGGATAATTCTGGAGCGGCTACTACCGAAGCGCCTCTCAGGAAGTGACCTGGAGTTAAAGGAAGAAGTTCGTTGGGGTTTTCAGATAAAGGGGAAATTGGACAAGAGTTCAAGATTGCTTCGATGCATGTAAGTATGGTATAGAATTCCTCAAAAGTGAATGTTAAGTTGCCAGTTGCCTTTTTCAAATGAGATTTCATACTTTTGACAGCGGCCTCCCAGAGGCCGCCCATGTGAGGGGCATATGGTGGAATAAATGTCCAGCTAAAACCATGTGTGCTATATTTTTCGATTAGGGATTTTTCGGCATTTTTTAGAAAGTCGTTGTGGGTGGCTAACAGCGAATGTTTAGCGCCTAAAAAGTTTCTGCCATTATAAGAGAATATGGTTTTTGGTAGACCTCTACGACTAGTAAATCTGGTGAAGCAAGCAAGAAACGCATCTGTTGATAATTCCGAGCAGACTTCGAGATGAACTGCTCGTGTGGAGAAACAAACGAAAACTGCTGCGTATCCTTTCAAACGTTTTGTATTCCGCAAATTGGAGGCTTTTAGTGTGAATGGGCCGGCAAAGTCCACTCCTGTATAAGTAAATGGTAATGAAAATGTGACTCTCTCACGGGGTAGCGCACCCATTATTTGTTCTTGTACTTTGTGCTTGTAAACTGTGCAGGTTTTACAGGTTCTGACACACTGCTAAATAAGGTTTTTCAATCGCGGAATGTAAAAGCCCTGTCGAACTGCTCTTAGCATTACGTGGTGTTCCGCGTGAAGCAAAATTTGATGGGTGTATCTTATAAGAAGTCTATCTAGTGATGATTTTTCTGGAATAATGATAGGATGCTGTTCGTTGAAACTTAATCCGGAATTACTGAGTCTGCCACCTAAGCGTAGTAGTCCATCCTGGTCAAGAAAGGGATTGAGAGAAAGTATTCGACTTTTCCGATTTATGGGTTGGTTGTTCTTAAGGCAATCATATTCTAAATAAAAATGAATTTGTTGTGCATTTAGAATTACAAAATTTTTTACAAATTGTATTTCCTCGAAGGTGATGTGTTTTTGTATCTCGTATGGACGTTTCAGAAGACGATTGATGAAGCCAAAGCGATAACTGAGAATTCTTAGGGCTCTGGGAAATGACGAAAATTCGCTCAAAATATCTTCCTGTTGCCTTTGTAAATGAAAATAAAATATGTTCCGGGATTCTAAATCAGTGGGATCGAACATACGAGATTTGGGCCAACAGTCAGGGGATTGACTTAGCCATGGAAGACCGTGCCACCATAGTTTACTTTCCGAAAGTTCCCGAGGAGCGCATCCTCGAGTTCCAAGATCGACTGGATTCTTATCTGTCTTTACATATCTCCAACGACCAAGCTGAGTGATCTGACTAACACGATTGACTACGAAAATTTTCAAAGTATGCGGAGGTTTCTGCAGCCAGCCTAAGACAATCGAAGAATCAGTGTATAGAAATAGTTCAAAGGGAAATTTTAATCGTTTAATTAAGCTCTTCGTTAAGTTATATAACAGTAATGCTCCACAGAGCTCGAGTTTCGGAATGGTTATAGTTTTCAAAGGCGCAACCTTAGTTTTCGCAACTAATAATTACAAAAAATTTCTCCCTCAGGAGTAGAGACTCTCGAATAAACCGCTCCACAATATGCCCTTTCCGATGCATCACAGAACCCTTGAATTCGAGCTTGATATCGAGGTGAGAAATTTACCCATTTAGCTATTTTAGTGGTTGAAATTTGTGTCAGAGTAGTCGAAAATGCGTTCCATGTTTCCAATATCTTTGGTGGTATATCTTCATCCCAATCCGATTTGCATTCCCATAGCTACTGCATAATAAGTTTAGCTACAATAATAATCGGTCTTAACCAGCCTAGAGGGTCAAATAACTTAGCTATGGTCGATAAAATTTGTCGTTTGTTTCTGGTGTGTAGTAAAAAATATCATGCTTGGCATTCCAAAGACTAAGGTCTTTAATGAGCTCGAGTTTTCAAATTTCAAAAAATCTTCTTCAAGATCTTCCCGGGCTAAATTTTCCAAAAGAGCTTGGTGATTGCTGGTCATCTTCTTCAGGGGAAATACAGCAGATTGCAGTGCTTTAGAAAGTTGTGTTTGTTTTTCTTTTGCCTCTTCCAGGTTATGTCCTCCTGATAAAACGTCATCTACGTATATCTCCTCCTTAAGAATTGAAGAGGCCAATGGAAGTGTTCTTAGTGCTAAATACGGTGCGCTATTGACATATTTTTTTGGATTTTTTTTTTGTACGAAGTTTTGATTTTGTTTTCTGTAATTTTTTCTTTTACTGTGTCGTTGTTTTTTTATTTTTGTTTAGTTAAATGATTTTTTTTTTCAGTTTCTATTTTTTCTGTTATTTTTTGGTTTTATTTCTTTGTTTTATTTAAATAGTTTTTTTATTTTCAAAATTCTGTTCTTTTATTTTAATCAGTCAGATTTTTTTAAAAATTCTATTTATTTCCTCAATCACTTTCCTTTTCTTTTTGTTGTAAATTTTTTTTTTCAAAATTCTGTTCTTTTTTTCACAGTCTTTTTGTAAGAATTTTTTTTCTCCTTTTTGTTTGGTATTGTTTTTCACTGTCTATGTGTTGTTTGTTTTACACACCATTTTTTTTCTTTTAATGTTGCAGCGCCGATTGACTTTATGTGAATAAACGCAAGAATTTTGTCAGTCGTGTTCGTAGGCGTATTACAACAGAGATGCGAATTGAAACATGCGCAACGAAACGGAGATCAACTGAAACACACACTTTTGTTGTTTTAATTTTTTTTGTTCTTTCTCTTTTTAATGTTTTCTTTTGACCCCGTTGTAATGTGTAGAGTTTTGTTCTCTTTGTGTACAGTTGATATTGATATTAACTTGAAGTATTGTTATGATTTATGTTTCTCTATATTGTTTCATTTCAATGTCGTTCTAATTCTTTTTGTTTTTTGTTGGCTTGTGGAATTTGCTCGAAGCTTAATATGTGTATTTTTGAACTGGGTTTTTTCTCTTTTTCTGTCGTTTACCGTTGCCCTTTATACGTTTTTTATTTTTGTTGGTATTTTCCTATCTATACCACAAACGCGTGATACTGACCTTTTTTTGTCCTTTGATCTTATTGGTGTTTTACATTTTACTATTTGTCGTTATGAAAACCGGTTTTTGCATGTTATACATATGCGTATGTAATTGCGTGATTTCTTTTTTTGATTTTTTACACTTCCTACACTGTTCTCTTAGAGATTTCTTTTAAGTCAAAGCTATAACTACTGTACTGTACATATCTTTCTTGTTCTCTTACCCTTTAAATGCCCTTGATTGACACTTGTAACCTCTGTCTTTTCCTTGTTGATAACTGACCTTATGTCTTTCCGTGTAGAATTCTTCAAATGCCCTTGACATTAACCTTCCTTCCTGGGGATGAATTTTTTGATGATCGATCTCCTGTCTCTTTTTTCCTGCAGATGAATTTGTTGATAATCGATCTATTGTCTTTTTTTCCTGGGGATGAATTTATTGATCTTCTGTCTCCAGTTTTTGTAGATTATGATTGTTTGACTTCTCGTCGTTTTCCTCTTGATGAAATTGATACTGCGAAAGCCTTAGTCTAACCTGTGGATCTTATGCCACTTTACGGTTGTTGGGATTGATGCTTGTGGCACACAATCGCCGGTGATGCTTAGTGGAGCTTATGCCACTCTACGTTTATTGGGGTGATGCTGCGAAAGCCTTGGTGTAACCTGTGGTTCTTATGCCACTTTACGGTTGCTGGGATTGATGCTGGTAGCGCACAATCGCCAGTGATGTCTAGTGGAACTTATGCCACTCTTCGTTTATTGGGGTTGATGCTGGTAACGCATAACCGCCTTTGATGTCTAATGGACCTCCTGCCACTGACTCAAATCACAATCCTAGACCGCTAGGACTTGTCGAAGGACCAATTTTGTAGGCTCTAGGAGTCAACTAAACTCCTAGGGTCTAGCAAAAAATGAGTTGACGAGTATTGGGATATGTATATTCCTCTTGAATATATATATCCCCCAAGAAAATAAGAAGACTTAGGGTTTTCTTTAACTTAGATTTATTGCCTTCTTGGCTGGGTTTTGTCTACTTATCAACTAATTCTAGAAATTAATAGAAGGTTTTAAGAAAGTTCAAATTCAAATTAAAAATTAGACGTGAGGAATTCGAAAATATACAATAAATACATGGGATTATACATACGAGAGATTGAGAACAAATAAGATAAGAAATTAAGAGAATAATAATAATAATTAAGCGAAAATATAAATAATTCACAATGGGACTACACTACAAAAAATAAATGTTGAACACGGTTCAACAATAGTTTAATGTAAACGAACAAAACCAAACATGATCGTGCATGCATGATCATGTTTGATTTTATTTATTATGTCTTCTTGCTTTTTCTTCCTACATTATTTTTACATGTAGCAAAGTAAGCAAGTATGTACATACATTTACTTTATATGCGTTAACGTTTGTTATGCAAAATCATAACAGAAGAAAGCAAGATTGTAGATGCTCAATCATGTTTGTTTAAAAAGGAATAGAATAAGAATAATATCAAATAAATGGTACAGTTGTACCAAATATGTATTTATATTAAAAGTTACATGAAACATAAATAAATAACTACGGTTACCGCAAAAGAAAACAAGATTGTGCATGATCAATTAAAACTGTTATTTAAGAACAGAAAAATAATGAAGTAAATGGTACAGTTGAACCAAACATATCAAAAGTTACATGTACACATGTATGATTACTACAACGATCATTATGGGTGTTCACACACATAACTCCCCCATTGTTAGATTGACGTTCCGAGGAAATAATTTGTCAAATTTATTATAAAATTTAATTTATTAACTTTAACTTACTCACTATTGTGTACATGCATTTTTAAATATATTTGATTGTTTCTTCTATGGTTTTACTAGGTTTAAATTTATATGATTAAAACATGTTATATGTTCATTTTCATATGTATATTGCCTTATATAAATTTATATATTACTTATTTAAATTTCATATATTTTTGAAAAAATTCTTATGTATATATCCATATAAACTACTTACATACATAACATACATAATTGTCATTAAACTACTTATAGGAATTAATTTAATTTAAATATCGATTATTTTAAATCATTTTCCACAAAAACTTGGTTTTATATCAAAAAACAAAAAAATCTTTGTATCTTTATATTATCAACTATTGTAAAACTTTTTCTTCCACTTGATATGGGATTTATAGTATTTGTGACCTTTTTGTGTGATAACGTGATCATCATCAAATTGTTCTACACTAATTTTTCTTAATTTGACATGATTTTTCCCACCTCTTTCGGTTTTTATAAACTAGTTTCCTGTTTGAATTTCACAGTTCTCACGACGATTATTTAATTTATGTAATGATTTCTCCTTGCATTTTAAGATTTTTTCCTTTATCGTCGAATACTCATCAGACTTTATCACGCTGTTTTGGAAATCAACAGGTCTACATCCTGTGGTAGCGTGAATTGTTTTGTTATAAAACATTATTATTTTACTGATTTTCTCCTCAACGGAATCACTATCTTTATCTGGGTCATGCCTAGGTAAACGAATATGTTCATTGATCGTGTTATGAAGACGCTCTACGTCTGAATTTGAAGTGTGGTTATTGTTTGAGGAAAAATGAATTTTAATATTGTTTTGTGTTAAAAATTCGACCAACGGCAATGCCTTAAAACCTAGCTCATTATCAGCTATGATATTTTTAATATTACCTACAATACTTAAATACTGCGTAAGGGCTCTCTTAAATTCCAACCTTGACCTTTTCTGGATTTTTATTGCCTGAGCAAATTTTGAAATAATGTTTCCTGTAAACTGTAAAACACGTCGATATGAAACTATTTGTCCAGGTCTATCAGGAGTGTCAGTCATCATAAATTTTTGTTTAATCGGATGGTGATCATATTTCTCAATATTGCTATTTCACAATTATTAATATATTTTTAAATTCTAAATTTAACTTTCGGATGATATACGTATTACTGTCTTTAATTGTTCAAAATTTTCATTTATACCACGGTGGTTATTCCTCAGATGTTCTTTTTTAATAATATCGTGTAGTTCATTTTCGTCAATAATGTCATCTAAAAAGGTATCGCATTTTGCTATCTTTAGGAGGGAGTTATCAGAAAAGTACTTTAAATCAGTTTCCTTAAAAACTTCATAAAAAGCACTATCCGGAATGAAAACCGCGTTGACTTTTTTAAGGTGGAAATTATTTTTTATAATACTTATCATACGATTTTCGTTATTATATTGTTTTCTTTACCGTTTTTATATTGGGAGAATTTTATTTCTGAATAATAATCTGATTCCTATATACGTTAATTGGAGCATTACTCTCCGCTATCAGATTTTGTTGTGGAGAATGAATTAAATTTATTTGTGGTTCAATGCGTGACGATGCGTCCGCATTCCTGTTGTTTATACCACGTTTTGGAAATCGTAAAGACAAAATATTACCATTTATCCTCAGTTCATTTTGATCATAATCTATAGCAGCCTTATATCTAAATAATATATCATTTCCTATAATTCCATCGTAATTATCATGAAATTTGCACTCTATTAGCAACATTTTCTCGCTTGAACTCCCTAGCTCGGAAAACAATGGTATTTGGTAAATAGTATCCGTTAATATCTCACTTTGTAGTGTCTTCAATTTAAGAGTTCCTGAATTTATTTTCCATTTTGGGTTACATAAGACTGGATTAACGATTGAGTGAGTGGCTCCAGTATCCACAATAAATTTAAGGTTGTCTTTTAATATTATATACGGTAGTTCTCTGGAGAGGCCCGTAAAGGAAAATTTTCGGCACCTTTATTTGAGGTAGCAACATGAAGTAGATGAGAATTCGGAAATTGATTTGCATGATCTATTTCTTGCAATTGTCCTTGTGGTTGAGTTAACGAATTTTGAGACATATTATTGCCAACATCTTGAGTGGATTGGTTAAAATAATTTTGGTTAAAAGGAAAATGGTCTGAAAATTTAGGTAGTGAACTTGTTTGTGATGTGTCAGCATTAATTTGGTCACACTTATCCACTGTTGAATATTGGTTACGTTTGTGCTACATTCCTCAATAATATAAACAAAACTGTCAATGACCAATGGCACGAGATATCAAATTGCATTATAAAAATTTGCTATACGTAATAATTGTAAAGTAGCAAAATGCTGACCATGCTCACTCTAAATTAAGTAAAAACTAAATTAGGTCATATGTATTATGTAAAGAAATTAGACTTAAGTATAAAACTAAATTAGGTCATAAGTATTAATATGTAAGAAATTAGACTTAAGAAATTTATATAAATAGCGGTAAGTTGATTGATAGAATTAGAATAAAAATAACGATCAAAACGGCTTCATAGCTGAAAAAGATTTGATTTTTATTCTCACCCAAACTGCGGCTTATTAGCCATACCCAAACGGCGTGCTCGCCTTTATAATAAGCAAAACAAACACAAAACTGACCGACACAAACATTACATTTATTACAGTAAGTTACAAACCATATTGACGTCCATAGGTTCTGGGGTTGGTTGTCTGATTAAAGAATTTTGGTTAAAGTTTGAATAATTTTGGTTATAATTTTGGTTGTCTCTGTAATAATTATTTGAGCTATTCCTGTTTGTTATTAAAATGAACATTTTTCTGCATGTTGGTATTAGGTGACCCGTTATAACTGTATTGCTTATTTCCGTTATAGCAAGTCTTATCAACGAATTTTCCATTTGTATTTGAAATAAAGTTGTGATGACTATTTTGAACTCCGTTATGATTCCCCTCTTATACATATTTCTGCTACCAAAGTTCATATCGTGGCTATCGTAATTAGCGTATCCTGATGCAAAAATAATGTTCATGACTTCCTCGAGAGTATTTGAGTTTCTGCAAGCCAGAATGGTTCTCATCGGCTCAGGAATTTTCTCTTTAAAAACGTCGAGAGCAGTTCTCATATTGTTCTTAGCAATCTGTTCGTTATTAGCATTTATCCCTAAATCCGATACTGTTTTTTTATTTAAACTTCGAAGCCTATTTTTTATTTCATTATAAAAGTCAATTGCATTTGTCTTGAAAACTACAGATCGAAGTCGTATAGTTGCTCTACGCTTTGAGTTTCTTCAAAGTAATTGGTCAAAACTGTTTTAATTTCTGCCCATGTCTGTATGTGAAAATTTATTTCAATAGCCTCTTTGGCCTTGCCTATACATTTGCTTTTGATTAGGTCTATAAAAAGGTGTTGAGAAAGTTCGTCATAGCATAGTAAAAGAGGATTTATTCTGTCTACCAGAGAAATAAATGTATATAGATCTCTTTTGTCTCCTGCAAATTCCGGAAGTCTCTCAATAAATTGAAGAGGATCTAAAGAGTTAGGAACAAAGGAGATATCGGAATTCGCCATTTTGTTCTTGTTTTTAATTTCTGAATAACAAGTAACAATTGATCTAAATCAAAAAATTCACAAATGTATCAAGAATGTAAAAAAGCTGTAATTTGTAAGGGAAGCAAAAGAAGAAAGAAAAAAAATTTGTGGAAAGCGAAACTTATCATCGACAAATGTACAGTTTTTAATATATAGAAGTTTAATGAATATATAAAAAAGGCCTATAAATACTAGTTATATTTAATAACTTACAAATTAATACTTATATTTAATAGTTGCTCTATTGTCCTTATAGTTGACGTTGAGGCTCCAGATGAAGTTTCTAGTTGTTGGTGTTTCCAGATGTAGGTTTTAGTTGTTGAAGTCGTTATATTCTTTTGCACATCATATGATTGAAGGATTTATACAGGAATTTATATTAAATTGTTCTCTTTGTTGTTAGTTTGCTTTTAATCCACTTTTAATCAATTTGTTTATTTTAGCTGAATTTTGGATTATTAGTAATTTTGCTTGCAAATTTATATTTTCGTTTTTATTGAAAAGTTTTGTCCGAATAATTATTTTTATTAATATACATATGTATATAGTATTTATACTTTTTGTTATATTTTTTATTATATCAATTTAAACATTGTCATTTAAATTGTTAACAATTTCAACATTGTCGTTTAAATTGTTACACAAAATATTTAAAACATTGTCGTTTTAAAGAAGGAAAAAGTTGGTATACCCATTTAAACATTAAAATTTTAGTATCCTTTTTCTTATGTAATTTTCAATTATACACTAGGATACTTGGGTATCCTACCGACTGCGCCAGTTATGATATTTAGCTTTTAAGTAAAACCAAATTTATTGCATTTTATTTGTATTCTTATTTATTCAAAGAAATAATAAATTCTTTTATCAATAGTTCTTATTAATGTTTTAAATTTTAATACAATTCACACAGTTTTATTTATAACAATTTGTTTTTAATGTTTAACACAATTTTCTTTACAATAATTTTAATTATAACAATTCTTATTTTAATTCTTATTTTAATACTTTCTGTCCAAACGCCAGATCAATAATGTTCCTTTTCTTTCTATGTAACCGATTTTATAGTTTAATGTAAACGAACAAAAGCAAACATGATCGTGCATGCATGTACGCCTCTGTCTTAGGAATTTCGCGTAGTATTTGGTCGACAATTCTATTAAATTTTGCGGGTGCAGTTTTGATACCAAATGATAGGCGATTCATCCGGAATGTGCCCCTATGTGTAGAGATGGTTTGAATTTCTGCTGACAACTCGTCAACCGGCGCATGGAGGTAAGCCTTGTATAAATCAAGGCGACAGAAATACTTTGAATCTTTAAGGCTATTAAAAACTTGGTCTATTTGCGTATGAGGTAGGGTGCATCCACTAAGCGTTGATTTACCCCTACCTTATAATCGACAGATAGCCTCACGCCCCCATCGGGCTTGGGAATAACCACCAAAGGTGATCCCCAATCACTGTCGGCAACCTTCGCAATGATCCCCTTTTCCTCCAGTTCTTCTAGTTCTTTATCTACCTTTTCTATCAATGCATACGGAATTTGACTTTCTTTTGTGTAAATAGGGGTTGTATTGTCACCTAGCTTTAAGGAAACTTTATAATTAGGTAAGCATCCAATTTTTTGCTCAAAAACAGAAGCAAACTCAGATTTAAAATCGTCTATTTGATGTAAATTAGTAATTGAATCTGTAACAGCTGGATAGGAGCTTCCTTGGTCTAATTCATTAAGGTTGATACCCAAACGCCGTATCCATGATCTACCTATAAGAGCTGTGTACCCGTCTGGAACGATATATAGATCATCAACTATTGAATCTTTTACTAAAAATTTTGTTGACCGTCATTCAGAGACCTTGCAGAATATAATATATAATATACTATTCTTGAATCTATTTTTGGCGCTTCTAGCGCTAACGCCTTCGAGACAATTTCCTCGAATTTCTGTGAACTTGACTGAAGTAACTGTTCTCGAATGTTGTTGTCATTTAAGCTACGAATAAATTGGGCTCTCAAAAAGGTATCTGGAATAGAAATTTTACAATCACAATCAGATACAAACTCGCAATCAGCAAAGTCAGTGCGGAGAAATGCCACAAAGTCTGCCACTGACTTATATATTATTATATATTTGTTTTTTTTGGCGCCAAATGATTTTCCAAAAGTCCTAGTAGTTCGTCGTTTTGTTACTCCACAGCTAATTTTGGTGCAGCAAGTGCAGTGATTTTATTGACATATTTAGCACCTATTGAATTTAAAAGCAATTTCGAACAATACTGTTTATTTTGGTCAATGCCTTTCATGTTATTATAATTTTTAAAACGTTGTATGTAATTTCGGTACGATTCCTTTGCCTGATCGAAATTTTCAAAATTGGGAACCAACATTGTGTTCATTGTTCATTACCACTTTGTACTGTACTTGAAGAAGAGACGCCGACTGCTAATCTAGATAACTGTTCCATCATTTGTTGTTGTAGCTTCATCAAAACCGTGAATTGTTGGGTATTCATTTTGTAGAATTAATTTATTTTAGTTTTTTACCGAATATAACATTAAACAATTTAAATTTACTATTCACATCAAAAAAATTTACACTTAATTTCAATCAGCTGTTTAATGTTGTAATTTTTAGTGTTGGGCAAAAACAAGCAATAAGTCAATGATGAGTTAGGGAGAAATTACAAGTGTTGGTACTTTTTTGTTTATCGATTGCAATAATTATTGGTGTTGGGCTAAAAATAAGAATTAGTTTTTAGGTTTGGTGTTTAACAAATGATGATACATTTTTATAATATTGAATTTTTTAATTTTAAAAATTAACTGGACAAATTATATTTTATCTTGACACTTGACAGAACCTAAAAAAACTTGACAATCAAGCTCATCCCAGGCCATGTGGCAAACATAACCACAACAGAAAACCAATCCATTTTCCAGTACATAACCCTCCAAATCTGCGTCTTCTAATTTACTCCGAATAGCTAGGATTTTCTCATCCTTATTCTGAACAATTTGTATATTCAAGTTGGCATCGTTATCGTCGATAATTCCCACAATTTGTGCGGGACTAAGTGCATCAACATGTGCCATTAGTTCGTCCCTACTATTATTCCGAATTCGATAATCAATATTTACCAATTCCAAAGCCCATCTAGCTATCCTAGGATTTATCAATTTCCTACTTAAAGTTAGCGTAAGCGGATTTGTCCGTTACTATTGTGAATAGAATTCCCGCCATATATACACGGAAACGCCTCAAGGCATATATAATAGCAAGAGTTTCCAATTCGAAACTATGATATTTCGATTCCGCTGTTGACGTGCACTTCGAATAATAAGGCACATGCAGGAGCACTGAACCATAACCCTTAGGACAAGCATCCGTATGCAACTCTCTCTCCCCAGGAACGGTTATATACCGCCAAAACTGAAGCATTGACCAGTTTGTTTTTCAAGTTCGGAAAAGCATCTGTACATTCGTCCATCCAATTGAAGTTATTCCTCCCCAAACTAGTTATCGGTCTTCCTATTCTTGAAAAACCCGGAACAAACCGTATTTATTTTCTTTGCATGTAACGCATTGTTTTATTATTTTCTTTATTTTGTTTGACATACCCGGAAAATAATAGTTTTCTAAAATTTGTTGTTTATTCTATTTGCTCTGTTGTACGTATCTATGATTATTTTGTTTTGTTCTTCTTCATTTCGTACATCTTCTACCTGATGTCAAGTAAACCGAATACGATACTTATTAAAATGTTGTTGTAGGCTCCACGGTTTCTAATCTCCTAGGGTCTAGCAAAAATGAGTTGACGAGTATTGGGATATGTACATTCCTCTTGAATATATATATCCCCCAAGAAAATAAGAAGACTTAGGGTTTTTCCTTAACTTATATTTATTGCCTTCTTGGCTGGTACTTGTCAACTTATCAACTAAACTTAGAAAATAATAGAAGGTTTTAAAAAAGTTCAAATTCATAAAATATATAACTAAAACAAGTGCATATGTAAGTTAAAAATTAGACATGAGGAATTCAAATATATACAAGAAATACATGGGATTATACATACGAGAGATTGAAAAAAAATAAGATAAGGAATTAAGAGAATAATAATAATAATTAAGAGAAAATAAAAATAATTCACAATGGGACTACACTACAAAAAATAAATGTTGAACACGGTTCAACATACTCCGCGCACCTTTAGTGGCAATTACATCCATCCCATCTTCCGTGGGTGATCCAGCCAAAAGCGGAATTTTGTGCTTGGGGCAGCGTTGTCTCGGGGCAATCAAATTGACGTAACATGAATTGGGGCATTAACTGCCGCCCGATGGCAGTCATGGAAATTAGCGTGCGCCTTCGGAGAAAGATGTCGAAAATGGTTTAACAGCGACTCGTCCAAGAGGGGTGATGGGAACTTAAAAGTGGCTCTGTTCCTTATTTCTAATTCCCAAGTTGCAATTATGTTCATCGTATCGTACTCTGGAGCCACCTGAAACACTCCTCTGGTCGATGAGGTGGGGAGCTCGGGAAACTCAAGTGACTTGGCCTTCAGGAGGAAGCTGTGCTGACTGGACCTTTGCAGGAGAAAGGTGGCCACCCTGGGAACCTCATTTTGGAGGAGTTGTACCTTAATAAGTGGTGGTAGCAGTCCTCTTTCTTGGGTATCGGGTAGATTGGGTCCTCGTTGCGACTGGCTGGATCTTCTTTCGGGTCAGGGTAACTTGGGTCCTCTTCAAAGCTCGATGCAGCATGGTATGATGTCGAGCTCCACATATTTGGCATCTATTTTCGGATTGACACCAGAACCGATCATGACTTTGGGCAAAGCAAGTTAGGCAATAGCCGTATTGTTTGACGTGGGCTCTCCTTTGAGGTGAAGCCATAACTTGGAACTGTACGCAGTACTTGAGGGAGTGATTGCGTCGGCACAACTTTCATCGAGGTTTGTTTAGCATGATCTGTAAAGAGAGAACAAAGAAAATGTGCACAATACAAATAGAATATGGCTTGACTTAAATCTCTAAGATCGTGTGGTGGATAAAATTGTAAATTAATTGATTAGTTTTGCGTACAGGGATTATTAGTTTCAATGGGTAACTTGCAAAGTTTTATTACAGGGCGTTTAATTAAGCCGTTACTGGTCAGTATTTCGGCAACACGAACTATTTGATCTGTACCGTAAATAACATTTTTTACTCTAACAAGTCGCCATTCAGTAGCGGGTAGCAGATCCTCTTTAATTAGAACGAAGTCGTTTTCCTTCAGATTGTCCTTTTCTGTTCTTCATTTGCTTCTACGTTGTAACTCGGTGGTATATTCATTTTTCCAGCGACTAGCAAATATTTGTTGTATGACTTTAAGTCTGTCCCAGCGTTCCATGAAGGATATGTTTTCCACAGAGGGGTTATTGGGTAATTCTGGAACAGCTACTAGCGGAGCGGAGGAAGTGACCTGGAGTTAAAGGAAGAAGTTCGTTGGGGTTTTCATATAAAGGGGAAATTGGACGAGAGTTCAATATTGCTTCGATGCGTGTAAGTATGGTATAGAATTCCTCAAAAGTGAATGTTAAGTTGCCAGTTACCTTTTTCAAATGAGATTTCATACTTTTGACAGCGGCCTCCCAGAGGCCGCCCATGTGAGGGGCATATGGTGGAACAAATGTCCAGCTAAAACCGTGTGTGCTACATATTTCGATAAGGGATTTTTCCGCATTTTTTAGAAAGTCGTTGTGGGTGGCTAACAGCAAATGTTTAGCGCCTAAAATGTTTCTGCCATTATCAGAGAACATGGTTTTTGGTAGACCCCTACGACTGGTAAATCTGGTGAAGCAAGCAAGAAACGCATCTGTTGATAATTCCGAGCAGACTTCGAGATGAACTGCTTGTGTGGAAAAACCAACGAAAACTGCTGCGTATCCTTTCAAACGTTTTGCATTCCGCAAGTTGGAGGCTTTTAGTGTGAATGCGCCAGCAAAGTCCACTCCGGTATAAGTAAAGGGTAATGAAAATGTGACTCTCTCACGGGGTAGCGCACCCATGATTTGTTCTTGTACTTTGTGCTTGTAAACTGTACAGGTTTTGCAGGTTCTGACACACTGCCGAAGAAGGTTTTTCAACCGCGGAATGTAAAAGCCCTGTCGAACTGCTCTTAGCATTACGTGATGTTCCGCATGAAGTAAAATTTTATGTGTATATCCGATAAGAAGTTTAGCTAGTGACGATTTTTCTGGAGTAATGATAGGATGCTGTTCGTTGAAACTTAATCCGGAATTATTGAGTCTGCCACCTACGCGTAGTAGTCCATCCTGGTCAAGAAAGGGATTGAGAAAGTACTCGACTTTTCCGATTTATGGGTTGATTGTTCTTAAGCTATAATGATCTAAATAAAAATGAATTCGTTGAGCATTTAAAATTAAATTTTTTTTTCACAAATTGTATTTCTTCGAAGGTAATGTGTTTGTGTGTGTGTCTCATATGAACGTTTCAGAAGACGGTTGATGAAGCGAAATCGATAACTGAGAATTCTTAGGGCACTGGGAAATGACGAAAATTCGCTCAAAATATCTTCCTGTTGCGTTTGTAAATGAAAATTAGATATGTTCCGGGATTCTAAATCAGTGGGATCAAAAATACGAGGTTTGGGCCAACAGTCAGGAGATTGACTGTTATCTGGATCGTTCTGAGCAGTTTGTATTGACAGAATGTGTTCTATCTGTTGGTTGACTAAAATTCTTGGGTTCTCGAAACGACTCTGAAGCGCGTCCCATGCTAACTCAAAATTTTGTCCAACTAAATCCAACCATTTCACGATTTGGTAGGCCTCTCCCCTTACTTTGGTTCGTAGGTATTGAAGTTTTCGACTTGCGATATGTCCGTTTCCCAAAACTAACGATGTAAACATATCCCTAAATTCCGACCATTTAGTATAACCACCTTCGAAAATTGGCATGACACTTGGGGGTAACCTTAAACCGGACCTTGATTGCTGAACGACTGTTGTATTTGTTACGCTTTGATCCACTATCGATCTGTTCGCTATCCTATCCATGAGTTTTGCTTTTAGCTTCTGATACAAGTCTGATGCTGTTTCGTACTGTAGTGAGACTCCATCCTTGAAGTCGTCACTAACCTCACTCTTTTCGTCCATAACAAAAGCATCATAGCTTTCCATAAGCCTACCCTATCTTCTCTCCAACTCTTCCTGCTTCACTTGGAGAAACGCTGGAGTCTGATCCTCCTCGCGAACATTATCGAACTCTGTACACAACGCCGTTAGTTGGTGTATATAAATTTTGCACCATCTTTTTACTGACATGCGAAAACAATAAAACTACTTGAAGTATGTTATAAAAATTTAAGTACAAAATTCACACGCGGAGAACAAATAATTTTCCGATTTTTAATTGACCGATATAGTAATAATGAATTTCAAAAAATTTCAATAAAAAATTCCAAAAAAAAATTGCAAGATTTATCACATAAATGTAAATATATGTTAAACAGCTGACTTACCGTGGTCTTCTCCTTTTCGTTCTTACCACGCGAGAAGCATTTACCTGTGTTGATTGTGTTGTTGAAAAAAGCGTTATGCGTGTTGTTGTAAACATTTTTTGAAAGGAAAAATATTCTGGTTGGTTTTTAATTTTGAGCGAAAAAAAATTTTGTTTATTTTTATTTTTGAGAAAGTTTTATTTGTTTTTGTTCAATAATTTTTAATTTTTGTTTTTCTTTTTGAAAATTCTTATTTGTTTTTATTACTGTGAAAAAATTTTTTTTTTTATTTTTTTTGTCCACTGTATGCAATAAATTTTGGTCCCGTTTTGTTATTACCTTTTTATTTCTTAAAATTTTTTTGTGTCTTTCAATTCTTCTTTTTCAAAATCTGATTTCTTTAAAGGAATTTGATGGAATCCACTCTTTAAATCTAGGACGGTGAAGTACTTGCTATCCTTCAATTTTGAAAGAACGTCTATTGTTAATGAGTTTAGTTCCTGTAATCTATTACGAGTCTATACTGCTTGTTGCCGAGTGAGTCAGGTTTTTTTCCAACAACCCAAACTGGTGAATTGTATGGTGACCGTGAAGGTTGGATGGTTCCATCGTCAAGTTGGCTTTTTATTTGTTTTTCAACTTCAGATTTTAACGCCGTCGGATAAGGGTATTGTTTTGAATATACTGGAGTATCTGTGGACGTGCGGATTTCGCCAACCACTATAGTTGTACATGTCAATTTTTGATTAGGTTCATGTAATATTCTTGTTTTAGACAAACGACCTCTTTGACTTTCATTTATTGAGTGACTCGTATATTTCATTTCATTCTAGTTGTTCTTGGTTACAGGGTGCATCTTATAAACTACCGTCAGTGTCTACACTGAACAAAATAATTGTACAACATCTTCCTTTTAATAAATAAACAAACATATATATTTGACTACCGTGATTGGTTTGTAATAACTTAGATGTATTTTCTTTTGCAGCTTCAATATTTCTGGCAATTTCCACTGTTTTTCCAATTTTATTTTGCCTTCACTTAATAATCTCTCTTTTATGTGATGAAAATTAGGTGACATACCACATATGAAAATATCTTTAACGAGACTCTCTCGTAGCGTACCAAATTCACAAGAAAGACTTAAATTCTTTAAAGCTGTAACGTAGGCTTCCAACGTTTCGTCTGTGGCTTGCTTTCTGGTAAAAGATTTGTGCCTTTCCATAGCTACGTTTAATTTTGGTACAAAATATGCATCGAAATGATTTATCAAAACATCATACTCAACAGAATCATAGTCTACATTAAAAGAATTGGCAATTTGAATACACTCTGAACCCATGCACTGCAACAATAATGCAACTTTTCTTTTATCCTTTTCAGCCTCCAGATTTGTTGCTCGAAGAAATATTTTAAATGGAGCTTTCCAGTTATTCCACTCGTTGGCAATATTTGTGGCTTTAAGGTTAACTTTTTTAATTCCGCTATTTTGAAATTCGAACATTTTGTACTTCTTTATATATATTTCAATTTTATTTAATATATTTACACCTGACACTATGTAATATGCTTGTTTTAGACAAACGATCTCTTTGACTTTCATTTATTGAGTGACTCGTATATTTCATTTCATTCTAGTTGATCTTGGTTACAGGGTGCATCTTATAAACTACTGTCAGTGTCTACACTGAACATAATAATTGTACAACAGTTCAATGAACAATTCAGGATATTCACTGACTATTTTCCTCATATTCTCTTTTTGTTGAGGTGACATATGATCGTCTCGAATTAATATTGTATTTACAGCTTTTAAAGACTGTTGTTTAAGTCTTATTTTTATACCTTTTTCTACTTGCATAAAACTGTCGCGAGTGAGTGTTATTGCATTGTGTTCTCTCAAAGAATCGTTTCCTAGTATTCCATCAAATGATTTCAATGTTGGAAGAATATAGAATTTTATTTCCTTTTCCAGATTAAAAAGTCTTACAAATGTATGCTCCTTTATTTCAATATTGCCTGCTATTGATTTGGCAAAAAATATCTCTTTATTGGGTTCAGTTTTGTTTTGCAATGAATGGTTGAATGTAGTTTTTACTCGAACCAGTGTCAACAAGAAATTTTAATATTCTACCGCTCCTCGCTTTACATTCGAAGTATGGAAGCGAAGAGCTCGTTATTCTATTATTCCGATTATACCGAACCTCACCAAGTTGACCAACATCCAAAGAATTATCAACAGTGTTTCTAAATCATTGTCGATGTGAAAGTTTCTCTGCATTTTGGGTCGATAATTGGAGTTTGAAATTGTCGGTGGTGGTCTCTTGTTAAGATTTTGTTGTTGTGGTCTATTCACATAATTAACTCTACTATCTATATCCATAGGTTCTGGTAAAGGTTGAGGTTTTGGAGGTAGAGGGGTTTTGTAGGATTAAATTGGTAATAGTTATTTGGATTAGTTTGAGGTTGTGTTGGATAAATGTTAGTATTATGGGATGTAGGAGGTTTCTGCTGTGTACGGGGTATGTGGACTAATTGTGGGTAAAAATTATTTTGTTTAAAGCGTGTTGTTGGGTTTGCAGATTGTGATTGGTAGTTGCGTGGTGGAAGTGTAGGAGTAGGTTTTCTATAATAAAAATTTTGCGAATAATTTGCTCTGAAACTTTGATTTTTTAGCTTAAGGCAAAGATGGAGAGCTTGAGGTAGGTCTACCGGTTCTCTGATGCCAAGAAGTTTTGGTAAATCACCATTTAAGCCTCTAATGAATGTATCGAGCTTTACTACGATATGATTCTGTTAGTAATGTTAGAGCTTCGTTTGACGCTTCCAAACTTCCAAGTTTGTTAAGTATTATAGACAAGTGTTTGTAAACTACCTGATAAAAACCTTGGGTGGACAATTTTCCTTGAACTAATGAAATCATTTGATATTCAAGGGTTGCTAAGTCTCTCTTATCTGAATAATGAAGTGAAAGGCACTTAATGATGGAGTTCCAATTCAGAGGAGTATTATATGATTCAAGAGCAATATCAGCATTGCCCACGATTTTATTTCTGATTACACTCAAAATATCATAGTATCTTGGTGTACCTCTACATGGTTCGTAGATCTGTAAGATGCGTTCCACGCTTTTGCGCCATGAATTAAACTCCGATTGGTTACCGTTAAATTCTCGCAAACATATAACAATATCTGGTATTTTATCAAAGTCTGCGAAGTTGCCCCGATACTGTCCTTCAATTACTTGATCAGAAACAGCACTAGGACTATACCTTGAATTAGGTTAGGTAATTGTTGCCTTAGCAACTGAGAAGTAGTTTCAGTAATTATTCTATTTAAATCTTCCATGTTTAATGCCCTGGACGCTTGTTCAGTTTGCGCTGAATTCAAAACAGCAGGACGTATAAGATTCTCGGGATTTGACATTTTACCAAAAATATATATTTTTTATATAAGATTTCTAGTTAGGGTAATATTTTTCTTTATTATTTTATTATTATTTAATTATTACAGAACTGGAAGGTCTCGCAGCCCTTTTTATTGATCTTATTGGCTAGTTTGCTGTTTTTATATATATATATATTATTTTTTCTATAATTTAATAATTTCAATTATACTATAATTTTTGTTTAAAAATACATTATTTTGGAAAAATTTATTCACAATTTTTCTTAAATTTTTTTTAATTGTGTTTAAAACAGAGCTTAATAATTTTTGGATACAATAGTTTTCTTAACTCTTTTTAAATATTTATGTTTTAAGAACAGAAGGGATTTTTTCTTTTTTTAATAATATTGGATTACAATAATTTATAAAAATAATTTTTTATTACGGTTTAGTGTATTTCTTTTTATTTATTTTTCTACTTCTATTTAATTATCTTTCATCATTCTTAATTATAATTATGTTGTTTACTCACAATACTGTCTGCATTGTACTCATCTTTGTCCTTTTTGCCTTTATGTATGGTTGGGTGTCCTGGATAGATGGGCTGGCACGTAATGCCGTCCGTTTTGCTGTGTTGATTGAGCTACTGGAGGGCCGCACTATCACTTCTTGAACAAAGGTTTTTAATTGTGTATTTTTTAAATAAACACTTTTTGTTTTATAACGTATTTTTATCAAGTTATTTTTCAAACAGAGTTAATTTCGTTTTATTTTTTACAGGATAAATAATTCAATAGTTTTTCCGTTACTGTTAACTAAATTTTTATTTTCCACAGGATAAATAATTCAATAATTTTTCCGTTACCGTTAGGAAAATTTTATTTTTCACAGGATAAATAATTCAATAACTTTTTAATTACGTTAGTAAGTTTCTTATTTTTTACAAAATTTTTATTTTTTTACAGGATAATCACTGTTGAGAAAATTCTTATTTTATTTTTTCACAGGATCTTTTACTGATTTTTCACTTCAATTTATTTCAATCGCCAGCTATGCCAGACCGATCAAGCTGCTCGTGCGCCAGTTAAGAACTTTTTTTATAAAAGTTCTAAAAAAAACACAAGTTTAGTTTTTAGTTTGTTCCGGTCTATGACCGTACTTTATTGAAGTTAAAATTCAACTTATTCTTTTATGACCACATAATTTGTAAGCAAGTGGAGTTTAATGCAGTTGAGTGTGATGAACTTTTAAGTGGATGTCTTAATTTTAATTTTGTCGATCTTGCTTTTTTAAGTTCGACGACTTATAAATGAAATCAATATTAGGTCAACATAAATCCGATTACTTTCATTTTTATTAAGCACAACGTTAACTTATATAAACAATTTCCCATCCCTTACCATATCCGCAAAAATTTTATTTACAAACCTCTGAAAAACTCATACTGACCCAACGGAGTCACGTAGGAAGTATACCTCACCGAATCATTATCAACGTACACATGAAAAAATCCATTCCTCAAGTCCAATTTTGTAAAATAGCGTTTACCTGCAAGCCTATCTAACAAATCGACTATCAATGGAATGGGGTAACTGTCCTTTGAGGTCATCCTATTTAAAACTCGATAGTCCACACACATTCTGAGGTCACCTGTCTTCCTAACCAAAACTATTGACGACACAAATTCCGATTCGCTTGTATCGCTTTTCCAGGTATTCATCTAAAATTACCTGAAGCCGTTGCCTTTCATCATACGACAATCTACGCGGAGTACAACTAAATGGTTTTGCGTTATCAAGAATCAATCTAATCTCACTCTTTACCATAAGTTCAGCGGGTTATTCAGGACGTATATCATTATATACTATAATATAATATAACATAACATATCATTCAATCGTTTCTTATTCACATAATCGATATCCTCACCAATGGCCAACTGTGCCCCGTCACTAGCCTAATCAATTGACATTATCATTCCCACCGCATCATCGGCCTCAATGTCATCACACATTACTACCTCTGCCCCTGACATTAATACTAAATTTGCCTTTTCCAAAAAATCCCTTCCCAAAACACAATCATAAGGCGTGGACTCATCGGCAACAACCAACATTTCCAATTCAATACTTTTATTATCATAAAACACATAAAATAAAAATTTCCCATGAATATTCAATTTACTGAAATTAATTTCATACAAAAATGAGTCAACGTTCGTTATACAATCAAAATTTATCCTTCCAGCAACGTTAGATCTTCTAACAATGCTTATAGGGCTCCCTGAATCTAATAGGCATTCTAAATAAAAGAAATTTTCTTAATTACCATTAGTACTAAACTTAAAATACTTTAAAAATCCGTTGTTGTTCACCTTTTGTACGGGCTTCTTCGCGGGACATTCCGTAACGCGATGCTCAAGACTTCCGCAACCAAAGCAGGCTCCTACTTCTCTTTTAGGTTTTCGGCAATAGACAGCAAAATATCCAAAAGAATTGCAGTTAAAACATCTTTGTCTGGTTTCACCTTTTGTTTTCATTGTCACGGGTTCTTTAAGTTTAATTTTTGAAAATGCTTGCAGCAGCTGTGCTTTATTTTTGTAGCACTGTGGATTTGCATGAACTCTTAAATTTTCATCAGGTATGCCTTCAATTATATAATCAATAAGTTCCTCTTCCTCCATTGCGATATTTTTCGCTAGTAATCAATAAAATTCACATTATACGGCCATGTGCAAGCTTCGAAGTTGCGTCGCATTACTAATTTACTCCCCTTTGAGCTGAACATATCAACCATTTCCTCGAAAAGACCTTCAAGTTTTTCGTAAACATAATTCGACTTGGAATGCAGCCGTACTTGAACATTTCGCTTTACCTTCAACATCAATAATGCCTTTAGGCTGCTCTCACCAACATTATATATTTTTGCAATGTTCTTAAATTGCCTGATCCATACTTCAGGACAACTTACACCATCATAATCTGGCAATAACTCTTTCAATAAGTTAAATGAAACACCATTGATGCCATTGCCATTTACGTTGTCATTATTATTTGTTGCATTGTCCACTGTATTGTCATTTTTTTTATTATCTATGACGTCACTCGCTCTATTTGTCAAAAGATTCTGATTTTTTTCAAACTCCTCTTTTTTTCTATAAAACTCGTTTTCTTTCATCAAAAGCTCTTTCTCTCTTCTTAACATTTCCAATTCCAATTCATTAGCATCACATCGTTTTCAATCGTATTCGTATTCCTTTTATTTTCATAATTCATTTGCACACTCACGTCGTCCATTACACTTTCACTCATTTGACTATTACCACTTATTTGAACATTGTCTCCTATTTGTGCTGTCGCACTCATTTGTTCAACGACGTTAATCTGCTCATTTTCAAAATCAATTTCATTTGCTTCAGCCGTAATGCTGCTATCAATTGGACACTCTCCTCTATCCTCAGCTGAAAGTTCATTTAATCTCAAAACAAGCGTATTTTTCGTGCCCACTGTCGGCAAATTAAGTTTCTGAAGACAGCTTCGCAGTTGCGCTGCTGTATATTTATTCGCATTAATATCCATGATCAAAACCATTCAAACTTTTCTCTTTAAAGTAGCGTAGCCACGATCAAACTGAACTGATCCATGTGCCATGTTTGTGATTGTGTTAGTAAAGCTGTACTCACACGTACAGGAAACTGTTCTCATACGTACAGACTGAGAAGATTTTGAAGAATATCAAAATACTTTTGACTTTCACACCTGCTCCGCAGAAAATTAAAGCAACTTTGGCAATTACTTAAAATTTCATTTTTCTCCAGATTTGAGAACAAATTAAGTCCAGTAATAATTTGTTTTAATTGTTTTTTTTTTATAGTTTTTCTAAATAATCTTGTCTTTCTTTTAATTTTTCTTTTTTTATTTTTCTATACATAGTTTACAATCCAATTGCAGACTGGGGTAATGCAGAGTAATGAAATTAATTCTCTCTCACTCAACTAAATTTCATGTATAAAATGTCATTATTAATAAAACTATACGCATTTATATTTGACAAACACAATTTATTTTAGACAAACCCCTAAATATCTCTAAACATGAAATTTCGACTTAAGCTATTATTATATAATGCCACAAATATGTTGTATACCCTTTGATTGTAGTTATTTTGCATTCTAATCGTTTGTATATTTTGTGGTTTTCGAATTTTTCGTATTGTTGTTTATTTCGTTGTTATGCTTATTTTAAATTTTCTTTTTTATATTTTATTTTCATACTGGTATTTTATTTTTCTTCAGTTGATTTAATTTAAGTTTGCGTATTCCTTTTTTATACAATTTTTTTATAAGATTATTTTACTTTTTGATTTTAATCACTTTAAAGTTTTTTTTTCGAACCCGAGGAGGCTCCACGCTTTCGATTTTAATAAATTAAAGTTTTAAAACCTGGAAGGCCTCTTTTCTTTTAATTTTAATACTTTTTTAATCTGGGGCGTGCAGAGTCCATATAGTTCGGGTGCGCTTCGTAAACTGTTTTCGAGTTTTACATTTTTAAAAATAGATGCAAAATGGTTTTTTGTTAATGTACTGATAAAACTGTACTCACATGTGCAGAATAAGAAGAGTTTGAAGAATATCAAAATACTTTTGATTTTCACACCTGCTCCGCAGAAAATTAAAGCAACTTTGGCAATTACTTAAAATTTCATTTTTCTCCAGATTTGAGAACAAATTAAGTCCAGTAATAATTTGTTTTAATTGCTTTTATATTATATTTTAAAATCCTGTTTATTTCTCCACAAGTTTCTATAACAATGCGACCAACTGCTCGTTCCGAAATAGAGTTGACAAATTTTAAATCAAAAAAGGAATTGAGTATCTCGTATAATGTGACCCGAAAGCGAAACAACTAATAACGAAAACTACAACTAACAGATACTGACTCGGGTTACACGATTCCAATGAGGAAAGACTGCAGATGTTATCGCAGCTCTATAGCCCACCCACAGGAACCTAAAGGATCCCACCTTGATAGCGCTGGACTTTTCGGAGCCATCCATAATGTCAACTTATCTTCCTTCAACCCTGCCACCATCCTATGAAATTACCTGCTTCTCCTAACTAATCACTCATTACAAAAAAAGCGTGAACATCACAAAAATTCATTTTTACAACTTATTAATACTCATAGTTTATTAAATAAATTTCTTTCTTTACCTAAAGTACCTTTAAATAGAGTCCTACCAATAAATATAGAAAATAAATTAATGAAAGAAAACTAATCTAACATTCCTAATCCCTCAACTCTTCTTAATATTACGATAAATATCTAGACTTATACGATTATATAATATATATATAACGAAAATAATAATGATCTTAAAATTACAGTCAATGGGTCTGTCAGTCGTAGAGTCAAGTTCTTAAAATACCTGGATTACCCCTCTTTTGAGTGGAGTAGGTAGTCGTGATTAACATTGATGTAGGTGATTAAAGATGTGTAGACATGATGCCTCTGGAACTTGTGATTTACGATGATATATATAGGTGAAGGATAATATGCTTGAGGGTTAAAGATGATATATTTTCAAAAACCGATGATTATAGATGATATATATGAAAATATATTAGACAATATAGCCGAGGCCTTGAGGACTGATGATTAGAGATGATATATTTTCAAAAACCGATGAGTATAGATGATATTTATGTGATAATATATTAGACAATATAGCCGAGGGTTGAGGATTGATGATATATTTTTCAAAAACCGATGATTATATATTATATAATAATAATATATGATAATATATTAGATAATATAGCCGAGGTGTTGAGGACTGATGATTAAAGATGATATATTTTTCAAAAACCGATGAGTATAGATGATATATATGTGATAATATATTAGACAATATAGCCGAGGCGTTGGGGATTGATGATTAAAGATGATATATTTTTCAAAAACCGATGATTATAGATGATATATATGATAATATATTAGATAATATAGCCGAGACGTTGAGGATTAAAGATGATATATTTTTCAGAAACCGATGATTATAGATGATATATATGATAATATATTAGATAATATAGCCGAGACGTTGAGGATTAAAGATAATATATTTTTCAAAAACCGATGATTATAGATGATATATATTGTTATACTTTTATGTTTATTAAAAGAAAGACGCTTTGTTAATCTAATAATAAATAAATAAATGATAAAATAATAAAATAACTTTAATCGTTTATTGAGGTGTGTCTGCCTTTGCATATCACAACTTGCTTATAAGAAAAACGGTTGTATATGAAAATGTACATAAAAACTTAAAACTTATGAAGCGTGCAGTGTCACATTTCATTGTGATGCCACAGTATTATGCTGCTGCTTCATAATAGGGATACCCCCAACATTTACCTCCTTAAGACTATTGCGGTGATCTCGGCAATGTTTCCACAGGTTGTCTACGGCTGGTTATACGCATTGGAGTTGGGCATGGTGAAGCTGTAGGCGTTTCAAAAGATTTTTGCAATGGTGGAATTATATCGAATTCCTTAAGCAATAAGGTAGATTCGATGTTTCTAATGCGTTAGTGTCACTTTCGGTGTATCTAGGTCGGAGTTGGTCTGTGTGTGTTCTCACGAGTTTTTTCCGTTACCAACATAGGTCAGAGTATTGTAAACTACGTTACCAATTTTCTCGATGATTTCCCCTGGCACCTAGTATTCTTTGTTTCCTTTGAAGTTCAAAGCGTAGACTTGGTCGCCGTGTTGGTATGTTCTCTTACGTGTACCATGTTTGGTGTTGTATTGTTTTTCCATTTTCTGATTGGTTTCACGATTGGTAACTTTAGGTTTTTGATGATGTCGAAAACTGTTCGCATTTTTCGACCTATGAACTATTCCGCAGGAGTCTTACCATGTGGAGATTTTGGATTAAGTGTTGATCTATAGACTTCGAAGAATGTTTGGAGTGCTGTGGTAGGTGTATCCTCCCCTTCTGCTTTTTTGAGAGCGCGTTTTAGTGTGTCCACGAATCTTTCCGCTTGTCCGTTGGAGCTGGGATGGAAACGTACAGTTCTTGTGTGTTCTATAGCTCTTTCCTTGCACCAGTTTTAAAATTGTTCTGAGCAAAACTGTGTCCCGTTGTCCGAAACAATTTGTTCAGGATTTCCAAACTGTGCACAATACTCGTTCATAATTCTTATTGTTGCAAATGATGTAATAGTTGGTGTTTCGTAAATAGCAGGGTATTTAGAAAATGAGTCGATGATGACTAGATAGTACTTATTCTTTAGAGGTCCAGCATAGTCAATATGTATTCTCTCGAGCGGTAGGGTTGTTATTAGCGAAGAGCAAAGGTCGGTTTTGACAGGTTTCTTTTCGGCTTGTTGACAGTTTTGACACTTTTTATGAAATCTTCAATTTGTTTGTCCATACCAGGCCAATAAACGTAACTTCGAGCGATTAATTTACATCTTTCTGAACAAATGTGTCCTCTGTGAAATTGCTTGAAAATCTTTTGACGATATGGATCTGGTATTACAATACGATTGTTAAACATAACGCAATCATCCGTCGTAGATAACGATTCCTTTCTATTAAAATAAGGTACAATTGAAGAATGGATATTTCCAATTTTTTCCGGCCAGTCTGTGTCCATGTACTGTATAATGCTTTGTAGAGTTTCATTGTTTTTAGTGGTTTTGACTATCATTTTGAAAGATACAAGTAATGTAGATACTGCTTCATTCAGATCGATGCGAATGTCGTCCTCAAGCGATACGGAAGCTACTATGTACTCGTCGGTTGGTTTCTCGTGTTCATTGATGAGTCTGAGTAATACGTCCGCATGACCGGAATTCTTAGTGTTCCTGTATTTAATTTCGAAGTCATACGTTAGCAGCGTCAAAGCCCAGCGTTGTAGTCTGTTGGCTGTATACACAGGTATACCTTTCTTTCAGCCGAAAATTGCGAGGAGTGGTTTGTGATCTATATGCAACGTGAATTTGCGTCCAAACAGCATCTTATGATGAATCAGAGCTAAACCTTCCTTCACAATTTGGCTATAATTACGTTCAGCTGATGTGAGAGATCTTGATATGTTATGAATTGCTTTCATGCTGTTATCAGGAAATGTGTGATAGATCACGGCACCTATACCGTGAGATGATGCATCAGCTGCAATGTGAATTGGTAAATCCGGGTTGTAGTGTGTAAGTAACATATGCGAGGTCAAAATTTGTTTAAATTTGTCCAAGGATTTTTGGCATTCTGAAGTCCAATTAAATGTGTTCTCCTTTTTTAATAGGTCATCAAGAGGCTTTCTGAGGTTTCGCATGTTCTCAACGAATTTGCCGTAATGATTAATTGAGCCTAGGAGCGAACGTACTTCAGAGATGTTTTTCGGAGTTTTCAAATTTTGAATTGCTGCAATCTTTGTTGGATCAGGTTGAATACCATTACCGTTTATAATCTGTCCAAGATATGTAATTTGCTTATTGAAGAATTGGCATTTTTCAAATTTCAGACGGAAACCAAAATCTCGAATTTTCTGTAAGAGAAGATTGAGATTGTGTTCCGCAATTGACTTACTTGCGAGCATGATGTCGTCTATATAAGTCTTGGCGCCTTCTATACCAGAGCATAGTTGATCCATAATCCTTTGAAATGCTCCTGGAGCTGATTTTATACCCGGTGTCAAACGATTAAATTTAAAGAAACCTCTGTGAGTGTTTATTGTGAGCAGTTCTTTGCTGTCATCGTCCACTTCGACTTGGAGATATGCATCTGACAAATCCAAGCGACTAAAGATAACACAATTGTTGCAGTCCGAAAGAATTTCCATGATAATGATAATGATTTGATTCTACCATCGAGTTAAGTTCCGTAGAATAGTCTGCGCAAATTCTGAATTTTCATTCCTTCAACTGACCACAATTGGTGCGGCGTATTTTGATGTATTAACAGGCGAAATTATGTTTGCATCTTTGTAGTTCTGCTTAGATTTCGATTCTTGCTGCAGAAGGAACTGGGCGAAAATTTCCTTTGCATTTGGCAGCAGTTGAATATGCACTTTTGTTTTTGTACAGAGACCTAAAGTAGAGTTATCTCGTCATCGAATTTGATCTGTCTGCACCATGTAGCTATTGGTTTATCCCAAAGATCGAAAGTTTGAATCCAGTCGCTTTGTTAATCTAAAATAACTTTAATTGTTTATTGAGGTGTGTCTGCCTTTGCATATCACAACTTGCTTATAAGAAAAACGGTTGTATATGAAAATGTACATAAAAACTTAAAACTGATGAAGCGTGCAGTGTCGCATTTCATGGTAATGCCACAGTATTATGCTGCTGCTTCATAATAGGGAGACCCCCAACATATATGATAATATATTAGATAATACACAGAGGCGTTGAGGATTGATGATTAAAGACGATATAATATAAAGAGATGGTGGAGATTTACACGTGGTGGTTGAATATGATTTTTATTTACAAATAATGAATTGGTAGGTATGTCCTCGTGATGTTTGGTTTTGCTACCAAAATTGGAGATTAAAGATGATATAATATGAAGAGATGGTTTGTATTTCGACGTGGTGGTTAAATATGATTTTTATATATAAATGTGTTCACGTGGCTGAACATGCGGAAAACTCCATGCGTTGTGCAGGCAACCGTAGCAGCTCAGACTGCAAACACCCCAACAAATTGTCTGTTTATCGGCCGGATGGTTCAACTTTTTGTCCCGCAGACGCTTCGGAGGATTTCCAGAAGTGCAAAAAAAAAATCCAGTAGCCAAAACTGGTTAATAGGTGTAATATTAACGATAAGACACACCCAGCAATTCCGTCCGATTAAAAAAATTTTTTTTTTCACCGCGTACGATGTTTAACAACCTTAATGTGTCTTTTCGTACGATCGTCTCCAAAAAGGTTCTTTTTTCTTTACCAAGCCACGCGCACTTTTTATAAAAATAAAAATTCGCTTAATCACTTCGCACAGACTCGCTTTAGTTGAGTGCTTTTTATACCCGTTTTTTGTTTTTCCAGAATGTTCTGTCCCGTTATTCTTCCATTTATGTTACTAAAAGTATATTTGTCTCGTTTCAACATTCGTCCTTCTATCTCTTATCCAGATCGCGTTGGCAACTGTCCAAATTCCCACTCTAGAGCTGCCACACTGTCACTTCTTTTCTTTACCAACTCGCATGTGTAACGCAAATGACACTTGTTTTTGAATTTTCGGACCAACCAAATTTAAAAGTTTCTCATACGTACATATGTGCTTATGTTCTTTGGCTTGTTCCTTCTGTTGTTTTCTCTGTCCTGCCTTTGCCCTTGTTGAGAACAAAAGCACAATATTGTTTTTGTTGATCTTTTTTCTGTTTTTTTCTTACTTCAAGAAAACACACTAGATTTCAAACTTAACATTCAGTTTTCTGTTTTGCTTTTGCTCTTGTCGTTGCCCTCTCTTTTTACTTGAACAAAATCACACTGGTTTTTTCTTTTTTTCTTGATCTACTTACTCCTTTTAGAACACACTATATTTTGAATTTAAAGTTCAGTTTTTATGCTATTCTCTTTTCTTACATTCTCACTTTTCACAATAATATAAAAGTGTTCAACAATTTTTCTGTGTTCGCAAACTGTAGTCACTTTTTCTTCACAACTTAAGTTTTTATGTTTGAAGAATATTATTTTAATTTATTTAGTTTCAATACGAATTCATGTAAATGTTTTGGAGTAATCCCACTTCTAATTGTTTGCAGTAAAAATAAAGACACAACCTTTCGTTTTAATGTAACACTTTATTTTGAATGCTTCTTAAAAAACTAAGTAACAATCAATCCCACAACTTAAAGCTAGGTCATGAAAAGGATAGATATATGTTTATAATAAGCTTAAATCTAATTTATGTACATCAGCAGGACAATTATTTACATACATGAAATATTATTGGTACACTCTGAAAAATATAAATATACATAGAGAAATACATAATAATATACATGTAAATATAACACTACATAAATAAATTACTACACTTGTTAAACGTCTGCTTTAACTGAAGCTAAGAGTCGAGCTGTCTTTATTATTATTGTTGTATACCGGTCCTCTAAATTCAGTCGTTAAGTGACAAACTTTGTGCACATCTGAAAAATTACATCCTCTTTTTGTTTTATCTGTTGAAGAGGTGTTAAGGCATACATTGGCTTCACTACACTCAAATAATAAACATATATCTGTACAATCCTTAACCAAATTTGCAAAGAAATGTTTTGGTGAGTCATCACCACTGTACACTCTAAATTTATCTAGACTAGTGTTAACTGAATATTTAATATAATAACTATAAGCAAATAGAATATGATTTTGTATTGATTTAACATTCTTAGAATTTTGAATATTAATTGTCTCTAGAAGACATTCCAAACTCAGCGTAGACTACAAAAGGAATATCCATTTACGTTACACTACGAATATGTATTCAACTTGTATTATATATATAAATACATCAGCAGTGATTTGTTATTTGACTTTTTGTTAGTGTGTAATTAAATGGAAAGTGAAACAATTTTATATTTTGTAGTGAATCTCCACTTAATTATTTTTATGAATAGCTTTTTTATTTATTTCTTAGCTTATCTTTATTTTCCAAACCTGACTTACTTCTTTTTATCTATATTCTAAAATGCCGGAAATTGTAAAGCAAGACATACACGATAAAACCGCTGATACAATGTGAGAAGGTTGTATACGAAAGACCAAACATTTTTGATATTTTTGCAAGTTGTATAATTGGTCGCAACATGAAAATGCAACATTGTGTTATTTTTTGTCAAAATTAAAATTAAAAAAACAGCCATAAAAAGACAAAAAATGGAAGATTCATCACAAATGCGTAATTTTTAGAATTCTACAACTGCATGCCAGAATTGTGGAACTGCAAAAATGAAAATTATAAAAATAAAAACATTCGGAATAAAGGATATAATAAATTATTAGTTGAATATAAAAAAGTGAAAAAGATGGAACACTTGATGAACTAAAAAAGAAAATTCCAAATATGCGAACTTGCTATCGACGCGAATTAAACAAGTAATTAAAAGTCAAAAGTCTGAAGCGGGATCAGATGAAATATATACATATATCAAATTTGTGGTACTGATTCTTTTGAGTTTTTGCGAGATTTGGAAATGCCATTGCCTGGTCGTTCGAGCTTAAGTTCAGATGAAGATGAAAATGGTTTTACAAAAGAAAAGCCATACAAGCCAAGCAATATACATATGATAATATTTTTTATAATTATCCTATAGGAAAACAAAAAGGTATCCAATAAAATATCTATGGCCCACGCAAGAATTGATTTTCTGAGAAAAGCTACCGAACATTTAGTCATCCTCAAAAGTTGAAAAAATCGAAGACGATGCTGCTGTTTATGCAAATGGGTGGGCCTGCATGTTTAGGCAAATGACTCCAAATCCACAATTATTTGCCAAACGAGCTGTTGATGAAATTTTAATGTTAGGACGATTAAATAAATTAAATTACGACACACTACAATGTAGTTCCAATGAACCTATTATCTTCCAGACAAGTAATCCAAGATCTAGTACTCCATATCCAACCTGTTCTGACGAATCCATCCAATTTGTTCCGACGCCAATAATTTCTAGACGTAGACGAAATTATGTTAATTTCACCTCGGGACAGAATAACCCAAATAGTTTTCACGCTTACACCAATTTTGAAGAATTGTTAAACGATTCCCAATATCAATAAACACTTACATTGTACAAATTTTTAATGTTTAAGAAAATAATCATAAGAATGTGATTTGTTTATATTTACGTTTTATTAGTTCATAAATAACAATTATAGTTTTATATGTAAAAATTTAATTTATATTGGAAACAAAATCTAAATTGAAAAGATTAATTTTTTGTAGAATGTTTTATTAACTAAAATATTGTTTCAAATATAAACTTAATTAATATTGGTGAAGAGATTTAGTCAAAATACCCATATTTAAATTAAAGAGATTTCAATTCTTTTATTATTCCACAAAATTTAAGTATAATTTCTTTTGCTCATTGCTTGAGTTATTTTATAGTCGATTCCATTCCGGGTAATTCCTCAACTCTTTCGGTCTCTTCAAAATTTGTTTTAAATGATTATTTTTTTATGTAATGTAAATAACAGCATGCTAAAACAACATGCGAAAGCGAGAAGCCAAAATTCCAAAGGTATTCTCTACTTTTACTCGGGCTGAACTTAGTGTTTTATTATAAAGGATCTCATTATCCGTCAAATTTAAATGGCCAAAAGGTTTTAAAATGTTTGTTCGCAAAGCAAACGCAGCATCTGAAACAAATACGTAGGGTAAAGGCTCTTGTCCAGCAAGCGCAGATTTCGGATTGGGCAGATTTAGTTGATTATTTTCAAGCTTTTCGAAGAATTTGGTGTTGGAAAATACACCGCCGTCTGAGATACCATTCGCACCTACATCTATCATCAAAAAATCACAATCGCTGTTTACTATAGCCATTAAAACAATGCTGAAAGTTTTTTGTAGTTAAAGTAAAAAGATCCGGAATGTTGTGGCCTTATTATATTAATGTGTTTCCCGTCAAGAGATCCTAAACAGATAGGGAACATTGATTTCTCCTAAAACTTCTCAGCTACATCCATCCATACTTCAGGAGTTTCTGGTAGCTTAAAGTAAAAATGTTATTGAGATTTTTTGTTTATATGCATGTTTTATATATTTATTTCTTACCTTTATAAAGGATTTTAAAACTTTTATGATAGCATCGTATTTTTCAATGACTATTTTGCCTATAGACTGAGGTGATACAGCCGTTGAAAATTTAAGGTCTTCATATGAGCATCCTATTGCCAAGGATCGTAGGGTTATTGCTAAACGATTGCTTGCAGGTATTGCCATTTTCATAATTGAATCTTGTTTTTGTATGTAAATTAAAACTTTTGACAAAAGATCATCAAACATTGCGTCTGTCATCCGCATAAAATTTTTGAAATCCTTTGGCTCAGTTTTCTCTAAAGCCTTCAAGAGTTTGTTAGAATACATTTCTTTTTTAATTAACCACTTTCTCTTCTTCCTCGTCCTTTTTTTCTTCCAATTTTTCCTCTTCTTGTTCTTGCTCCAGGGCGTCCTCGATTATAGCATACACAATAATATTCGACACCATCTTAACACAATATCAATTTTCTCAAAATAAAGTTGTAACACAAAATTGTGACATTTGTGAGCGAAACATACAACTTGATTGTCACCAAAGTTCTATTAAAGCTCGCATCGTGTATATCTTGCATAATGATGCCCAGCAACACTTCTACAGAAAAAGTGTTTTCATACATTTGACTGCACTTAGCCAAACGCATATCGTTGCATCAGTGCTGCCACATCGTAAATCATTACAATCTCGGCCGACCTGACAATACAATCGACCTCGATCTCTCCTTCTTCAAAGGTTTTGGCAGGTTTGAGATGATCATTAAAATACTTTAAATTGTACGATTGAGACTTTTCAATAGCTCTTGAAGCCTTTTCTCTCATTGAATTTAGATCGACTGTTTCAGCAGAAGCATCTTGCAAATACTAGGTAATTTAATCCACTAATTCACCTCTGCTCGATTCCAAATAACATATGACTCGGCGTCTGTCGGGTCATGCTGTGAACAGTGTTGTTAATAGCAAATTCCACCTGATTCAATTTGTTAACTCAATCGGAATGCTCAATATGTTCGGTCAATTTATTTGTTCTATTTGTTCTCTCCACTTGCCCATTCGACTGCGGCGACGCCACTGATACCGTGAATAATATTGCGTCAAGTTACAAATTTCTCAAACTCGTTTGAAGTAAAGCATGTACCTCGGTCGCTTATAATTCTTCTCGGACGACTGTAATTTTGAAACTTTGACCCTGTAGAATTCACAGCATAAAGCATCGTAAATTTCGGGAACGCATCTACCACTACTAAGGCATGCTTCCGTTTATGGTCGATATGTAACGTATCGAAAGGAATTGGTCTCTTCTCAATATTATACAAATTTCTTCAGTTCTTCCCATGGGGAGCTGAATAGTAAATACACTTCAGACACTTTCCTCATATTCGGAAACCAATAATGCTTCTGAATCTGATTCAATGTCTTTTCAATTCCCACATGACCATATTTCTCATGAGTCAGACGCTTCACGTTATCCTCTAATTCGGCAGGTATGTATAACTGTCTACGTCCTTGGGCACCACAACTAGGCTTGCCACATCCCAAAAGCCAGCCAGATTGACACTTACCTAAAATGAACTTGATTTGAAGAAATATCTTGACGATTAAAATAACGCATACGTATAAATGAGCAGAAAAACTTCTAAATTTTATTAAAAAAAAAAACAATAAAAACAACAAATTATACAAAAAATTAAAAAAAAACAAAAACGTATTACAATTCAGTCTACGTCAAATAATATAAACATCCTACAATTAATTTACATTTAACTATGTTAATTTTTCCACATATACTTTGTACTTTTAGTAACAAACTTAACTAGTCCTGTTCCTTTAGGCGGTAGTAAAAAATTTTGAAAATTTTTACAATTTTCATCAAAGTTTTGTCTTATTAACAGTTCAGCCTTTATAAGGTCAAATCCTTTTCTATTCCTTTCTTTCGAATATAAATTGTTTAATGTACTAAATGTTCTTTCACAAAAAGCATTACTAATTAGAATAGAAAAAATAAATGAACTCAATTTAAATATATTTATCAAGTTATTTTTATCACATTTTTTGAAAAAGTAAGACCATATTTTGTCAATCGGAATATCTTTTGGCAATTGATCAAACACTTCTGGAAGTCAGCAATAATCTATATATAACATGTCATTATCAATAGTGTTTTATATCCAATAGAATAACTTTATTAAATAAAATTATAACTTTTACATTTGAGATGCTAAATGGCAGTGACTCTTTTATTTTCTGTGTTCTATTCATGTCATGTAATATGATTGTTATATCTCTAGAGACAGGGTGATTCGTATAGTTATTATAGATCTTTATATACACTGTAAGACATTAGTTAGTAAATTCATGTTTAATCATAATAACTATACAACAAATAGAATTTGATATCTGTAAAATTTTTGGAAGCTCTGATAATATATCGCATGACAAAAGAGATTGTTTCAGATATGTGTTTGTAAATTGATTCATCGCCGAAACCATATCGTTGCTCCAAGTATGAAATAGCATAGCATAGCTTCTAATTTAAATGCTTGAACATCATCATTTGAAATATTTTTAAAAATAACAAAAACTCTACTTCCATAAAAACAATCCTTTCTTCGGCTCTGACGACTATTCATAAGTTTACTCATTATGCTGTGAAGCATAAATCATTTGCAAGCGCTAATATAGCTGAATGGAATTCATGCATTACATTATGAATGAAATACAAATACGCCTCTGATAATCCTTCAGAAATGCATTTTTTATCCGCATTATTTAGTTCAGTATCATTCCATATGATACAAATTTCCAGATTTATTTTCTGCAGTTGTTTTTCCCATTTTGCAAAATGTACCTTTTAACCGCAGGCCAGGAATGTAATAATCGGTCAATTGCGGGAAAGCCATCGAGTGGGAACATGCCGAAGTAGATGCTTGTATTCAATACAAGCAAACTCAAAACATTCCTTTAACTTTTTATTTGACACAGCTGATGAGCTAAATTCATTAAAGGTTTTAATCACAATGTTTTCTACGTCGACAGATAAAGCATTTAAAGTACTTTATTACATGGCAATTACAATTTGCCTTTACAATTTTCTGGTTTACATCTTTACGTTTTTTAGACACGGAATTATGAACACAGTAATTAACTGTCGCGTTATCAGCACTGTATGCTGCAATTTGCTGAATGTTAAGGTTATTTTCAGTTGTTATTCTTACGATATTGCCAAAAATGTCTTTAGCAGCCTCTTTTGGGTCTTCATAAAAATCTAAAATTTTCTGATGTATTCCTGTATCAGCATCGAAATATTGAACGGCATATGGATACGTTTTCATGTTTCCAATATTTGATGCGTCGCTGCTTACCGAAAAGTAAAAACTTTCTTTTAATGCATCAGCTGCTTTTACTTGTGCGTATGGTGCCAATACGTTTCGTGTTATAGCTGCTGCTTTGGTACGGCCACAACTTACTTTATTAGCAATTTTACTGTCGCAAAATACAGAAGAACTTATTTGTTGTATATTTAATAAGAATTCATTTATTTTATCAAATACATTTCTTATTTTACTAATTACACTTTTATGTATTTATTTATAAATTCAAATGTAGAACATCGTCCACGCTCTTTGGCTGTGGCATTTCTACGATTGCCCTTATTTTCGAAATAGATAGTGTGACTCAAGAAATCAATTTTTTCCTCAAAAAGGGAGCATTTCGATAGATTTAAATGAAGGTCATACTTTCCTAACTGGGCTAAACAAGATCTTAAATTTGATTTGCATTCGGCTAAGGATTCACCGTGGACCACAATGTCATCGAAGTAAGCCTCTGTCTTAGGAATTTCGCGTAGTATTTGGTCGACAATTCTATTAAATTCTGCGGGTGCAGTTTTGATACCAAATGATAACCGATTCATCCAGAATGTGTCCCTACATATGTGTAGAGATGGTTTGAATTTCTGCTGACAACTCGTCAACCGCCACATGCAGGCAAGCCTTGTATAGATCAAGGCGACAGAAATAGTTTGAATCTTTAAGGCTATTAAAAACTTGGTCTATTTTGCGTATGAGGTAGTGTGCATCCACTAAGCGTTGATTTACCCCTACCTTATAATCGACACATAGTCTCACGCCCCCATCGGGCTTGGGTATAACCACCAAAGGTGATCCCCAATCACTGTTGGCAAACTTCGTAATGATCCCCTTTTTCTTCAGTTCTTCTAGTTCTTTATGTACCTTTTCTATCAATGCATAGGGAATTTGACGTTCTTTTGTGTAAATAGGGGTTGTCTTGTCACGTAGCTTTAAGGAAACTTTATAATTAGGTAAGCATCCAATTTTTTGCTCAAAAACAGAAGCAAACTCAGATTTAAAATCGTCTATTTGATGTAAATTAGTAATTGAATTTGTAACAGCTGGATAGGAGCTTCCTTGGTCTATTTCATTAAGGTCAATACCTAAACGCCGTATCCATGATCTACCTATAAGAGCTGTGTCTCCATCTGGAACGATATATAGGTCATCAACTATTGATGTTTTGTTAAATACGACGTGTACGCGGACCTTGCCGTCTGGGGAAAATGTATTATATAAGGGCGAAATATAATCTTCGTAGGTATCAATTTGCTATCTAATTTTTAAGTTTTTTGAATAACCCCCGTGGTAAAAAGGAGTAACCGGAACCAGAGTCGACTTCAAATTTAAATATTCTACCCTTGCAATATTCGCATAATAGCGCTCTGAGTTTGAATTTATGTAATCACTTCTGTATACGTCCACAATTCTATATATTCCATAATTTAAATTTTCAGAAAATACTTGATTATTTGTATTTCGTTTATCTTTATGTCCGGCGTTAGGACCATCCGCCAGTAATGAAGCAATGCAGACTTCTGCTACATGCCCATGCATTGAATATAAGTTGCACTTTATTTTTGTACTAGAGCGACATTATTTTACAAAGTGATTATATTTGCCACAACGCAAACACAGCCCAGCAATCCCTAATTGGTCAAAATTAATTTTTCCCTTTCGGTGTTGTTGCTTAGAACGGCCATGTGTTGTTCTTTTATTAAAATATTGTTGACCGTCTCATTCAGAGAACTGGCAAAAGCCTGTGATAATATTCTTGAATCTATTTTTGCTGCTTCTAGCGCTAACGCCTTCGATACAATTTCCTCGAATTTCTGTGAATTTGACTGAAGTAACTGTTCTCGAATGTTGTTGTCATTTAAGACATGAATAAATTGGACTCTCAAAAAGATATCTGCAATGTCATTTTGGTATTTCGAAAGAAATTTATGCTGTGCCACTAAAATATTTCTTTTTGGCGCCAAATGATTTTCCAAAAGTCCTAGTAGTTCGTCGTATTGTAATTCCACAGCTAATTTTGGTGCAGCAAGTGCAGTGATTTTATTAAAATCTTTAGCACCTATTAAATTTAAAAGCAATTTTGAACAATGCTGTTTATTTTGGTCACTTCCCTTCATGTTATTATAATTTGTAAAACGTTGTATGTAATTTCGGTATGACTCCTTTGCCTGATCGTACTGTTATTACCACTTTGTACTGTATTTGAAGAAGAGACGCCGACTGCTAATCTAGATAACTGTTCCATCATTTGTTGTTGTAGCTTCATAAAAGCCGTGAATTGTTGGGTATCCATTTTGTAGACTTATTTTATTTTAGTTTTTTACCTCGTCGCCAAAACTGTTGTATATTTAATAAGAATTCATTTATTTTTACTAATTACACTTTTATGTATTTATTTATAAATTCAAATGTAGAGCAAGATAAATGTAATAATAAAAAGAAGAGTTGAGCTGCGTCGAATAATAGCGTGAAGTTAACTCTTTCAGTGATGTCAATGTATCAAAACTCTAACATTAGTTTAAATTGACAGTCTAAGCTGTTGTAACTAAGCCCGTGAACAACATTGTGAAAAACTCATATTAGTTCAGTCCTGGATATGTGTGAATCCTCCTTTGAGTCTGCCGGAACAGCGAAGTTTATCATGCAGTGTGACAATTTTTGCGACAATGCTAATTTCATATGCCGTTTTGCTTGGATGTGTTTGTGTAATGATCGACTTCCTTCATATTTTATAGAAATATCAATTTACCATAATTTGCAAAATGCGGTAAAATCATCTTTTTTAAATCCATTTGCAATATTCTGCTTCTTCAATCCATCTATCGCAGAATGTTGTATATCTTCCTTTTTTTGAAGGTCGGGCATCTTCGTTATTTTCCATGGTAAATGGACGACACAAATCTCAATATACTGTAACAATATTATTTTAAATTGTTAAAGGAATATAACATTAAACAATTTAAATTTACTATTCACATCAAAAAAATTACACTTAATTTCAATCAGCTGTTTAATGTTGTAATTTTTTTAGTGTTGGGCAAAAACAAGCAATAAGTCAATGATGAGTTAGGGGGGAAATTACAAGTGTTGATACTTTTTTGCTTATCGATTGCAATGAATTATTGATGTTGGGCAAAAAATAAGAATTAGTTTTTGGGTTTGATGTTTAACAAATGATAATAAATTTTTTTAGTATTTTTTAATTTTAAAAATTAACTGGACAAATTATATTTTATCTTGCCACTTCACAGGATCTAAAAAACTTGACAATCAAGCTCATTCCAGGCCATGTGGTAACCACAACGGAAAACCAATCCATTTTCCAATACATAACCCTCCAGATCTCCTTTTCCTAATTTACTCCGAATAGCTAAGATTTTCTCATCCTTATTCTGAACAATTTGTATATCCAAGTTGACATCTTTATCGTCGATAATTCCAACAATTTGTGCGCGACTAAGCGCATCTACATATGCCATTAGTTCGTCCCTACGATTCCGAATTCGATAATCAAAATTTACCAATTCCAAAGCCCATCTAGTTATCCTAAATGAACGTACGGGTTATGGGGTAGAGTTTAGTGTGAGGGTAAGAGGGGATAGGGTATATAAAAATATTCAACAAACCTTTCAGTACGTATGTATATATGTGTCTGTATGTTAATAATAAATGTTAGTGTTGTTTTACATATGTATTTTAAAAACATTATAAAACGTATTTTATTTGTGTTTTATAACAATATTTATTTTTGTTTACAATGTTTATTTTGTTCACTTTCGCTCACAACTGGGTTTCAATTTATTAATGTTCACAATATCTGTAATTTGCTGACTACATTTAATATAAATTAATTTAATGTTGTAATCAAATCACTTATATTCGCACACGCGTAAGGCTATTTGGGTTGTTGTTTGTCGTTGTTTGACGATCGATAATCAACTGATCAACCAGGATATAAACAATCCTTTTGAACCTGTTGAAGAATGTGTATATGTGATGTGTGTGGTGAATGTTGATATGTATGATGAATGTTGATGTGTGTTGGTGTTATTATTGTTATTGTTTGTTAAAGATGTTTGTGTTGTCCTATTGGAAGTCAGGGTTAGGGGTGTGTATTTGTTCACTCGTGTGAACATCCTCCCGCGCCGGCAACCTGTGTATAAAAACAAATTATTTTTAATTGTCCAAAAGGTAAGGGTATTAATTTTTTTTCACTCGTGGTTTCAGGGTACAGATTTTCAATTCCGACCTGGAGATCAACCATAACTTCGTGTGGAGTGGAACCTGAAATTAGACTTTGGATGGGTATTAATAATTGTGGGTGTTTTGGGTAAAAATTTGGGTAGGTAAGGATGGTGTTCGGGTGAGTAATGGGTGTGTAACGAGGGTGAAAATGGAAGATTTGAAGGAGTTTAATTAATGTGTGGGTAGGACTACGACCTTGGTTATAGGCCGAGTCAATATTCCGGTTGATGTGTGCAATTCGACTACTCTAGGCAGTCCATCGGAACCTGGGTAAGTCTTGGTTACCCGTCCGAGTAACCATTCATTTGAGGGTAGGTTGTCCTGTTTAATGACAACAATGTCATTGATTTCCACAGGACGTTTAGGGTTTTTCCATCTATAACGTTTATGGAGCTCTTTTAAATATTCATCCTTCCATCTTTCAACCTTTGCCATCTGTTCGCTAGGGTAATATTCTCGTTACTAAAATCGGGTTCAGCGGGTGATAATAAGGGTGAGCCAATTAAGAAATGACCTGGTGTTAACGAGTTGAGATCTTGAGGGTTTTCACTTGACGGGCTTAAGGGTTTTGAGTTGAGGCATCCTTCTATTCTAGCCAATAGGGATGCTAGTTCCTCAAACGTATATTTAAAATTTGCGAGCTTCTTAATATGGGACTTGAAGCTCTTTACGCCGGCTTCCCATAAGCCTCCCATATGTGGAGCTCCAGGTGGGATAAAGTGCCACGTCAAGTTTTGAAAGCTATTGGTTGATGTAACCAATCCCTTCAACACTTTGAGGAATTCCTGTCGCTGCTTTTTAATTAGTTGGCTAGCTCCAACGAAGTTGTTTCCATTGTCGGAATACACAGCGACAGGGCATTCCCGCCACGAAAAGAATCGAGCAAATGCTGCCATAAATGCGTGGGTAGACAGGTCAGATGTGGGCTCTAAGTGGATAGCTTTGGTAGAAAAGCAAACAAATACGCAAACGTAACCTTTAGTTATCCTACATGTTTTACGAATGTAGGATTTTATGTCAAATGGTCCGGCAAAATCAACTCTAACAGTATTAAATGGTCTGCTAATTTGGGTACGTTCGGGGGTAATGCAGCCATAAATTGGGTAGTTTGGCGATTCCTATATTTCGTGCAGGGTACGCACCTATGGACTACAGAACTGATAAGATTCTGCAGTCTCGGAATCCAAAAATTCGAGCGAATTACTCGCAACATTAGACGATTTCCGCCGTGTAGGGTTATAAGATGAACGTGTTGGGTTAATAATTTAGCAAAGGCGCTAGGGTAGGGTAATAAAATAGGGTGTCGTTCATCATATGTTAAGTTGTTGGAGTTTGCCAATCTGCCATTTGTGCGCATGATATTCTTTGTGTTCAAAAAGGGTGTAAGGGTGAGTAAATTGCTTTTCCTTGGTAAAGGGTTTGATTTTTTCAGACAAGAAAATTCCTCACTGAAATATTGTGTCTGACAAAGAATTATCAGTCTATCACGGGTATCTTTGATCTCATGCGCATCAAGTTCAATACTCGGGTGGGTTAATAATCTATTGAGTCTTTCGTCAATAGATTGTGGAATTTTTCGATCCAGAACTATGCTGTCATGTCGAATTCCATTTCTTCGAGTAACTGATGCGCGATCACAAAATCGATAGACATATGTAGAGTTGTTTATTGAAAGATTTAAGTTTTATTTTAATGTAAAATTCAAAGTTAATTTAATAATAATAAAGTTAATAAAAGTACAAAAAATGAGAGTTTTAAAATATAGAGTTTAAGATCTTGTGTAAGCGACCGACTTCGTTGAGAGGTTGAAGATGACTGACTGGTTTTTGAATGTGTACATCCGCACATGATTTTTTACATTCCTACAGATCGGCCTTCCTGCAATGGATTCGCCTCGAATCCGTCTTCTTGATCATCTGGCCAGGGCTTGATGAACTCAGCACAAGTTGACGTCTGCTTAGGACCTTCACCATCGCTTACTTTTATGACATCATAGGTGTTATGCGGCTTGACTTTCGTGACACGATAGGGACCAAAATACTTCGACTTCAACTTTAGGCCACCTGCTAGCTGTATCCTTTTAATAGCAACCAGGTCGTTGATACGATATTGCGTAGCGGTCTTGCGTCTTAAGTTGTAGGCGTGTTTGTTCTCCTTCTGTAGTCTAAGGATGCTTTCCTTAGCTTCACGTCTAGCTTCGGATCTTTGATGTTCGAAATTGGTAACGACTTCTTGTTCTAACAGCTCCTTAATGCGGATGTCATCTTTACAATACATTTTGACTTCAACCAATACTTCAAACGGTGTGGAATCGATGCTTCTGTTGTAGGTTGAGTTGAGAATTTGTTGTACTCTTCCGACAAATTTGTACCATTTAGTCGGGTTTTCTATACTTAACTTAGCTAATACTGGAACAATGATGCTGTTCATCCTTTCTATTTGACCATTGGCGCGTGGTAAACCTGTTGTAATCTTGGCGTGTTGAATACCTTCGCCTTCACAATACTGTTGAAATTCCGCAGACGTAAATGCTGAACCACGATCTGATACAATCTGGACGGGATTTCCGAACGTAACACTTTGCTGTTCTAATTTGGATATATCATCTCTAGCTGTAGTTGACTTCGTCAGGTAAAGCCAGCAAAACTTAGTAAACGAATGAATGACGGCAAAAATGTGGTTATAGTTTTTGTTGGTAGACTCCAACGGACCGAGAAAATCAACATGGTAAGTCTTCAACGGCACTTCTGTCCACTGTGAGTGACAAAAGACGTATACTTTCGACTCGACTCTTCGACTGACACATGGAAGAAACCATTTTTTAAATCTATGGTAATGGGAATCTATCCTTTACTATGACTTTGCTAATCTTCCGGAAATCGACACAAAGTCTTGGTTCTCCATTTCGTTTTTTCCACTGGACTACTATACTCCGACTCGGACGGTTCGATTATTCCTTCTTGGAGCCATTTTTCAACTTGACTGTCGACAATATTTCTTTCCATAATCGGTAAACGTCTGGGACTGCTATGGATTGGTGTATCGTCCTTAACAATAATTTTCATTTCGACATTTGTCGTCTTAGTTTTCATAGGTCGATAATTCTCTATCAAATTCTTTACCTCGAGTTTGGCGTTTTCACTTACACTGTCATCAATATTATTTGTACTTACGTCATTATCTGGATCTTCATACGCATTTATAACCATCATCTTGTGGGTTTCATCTGATGTCTCATCCTTAAGCTTTCGTATTCTCAAACCATCTGAAGTAATGTTGATTTCACAAAAATTACAGAATTCACTACCCAATATTACGTCCACATCAATAGAATTGGTAGGTACCACATGAAAATTTAAATTATAATCATCGCCGTTAAAATTCACACTCTGATAAAAATTTCCAGTCGGCTTAATTTTATTACGATTATCCTGGTTTCCAAAAACAACGAGATAAAAATCCGATTTCACGAGCTTGGGTGAATTCAGCTTTTTATAAACACTATTTGAATTTGCTACCTGTATCGAACAAGGTTTTTGACTGAAATGGTTGGTCACACAAAAATTGTATCTCGAATTCCATGGCATTCTTTTTCACTGTTACCAGCTGACGTACATTTGGCTTTTCCAGTTTTGTCAGACACTGTTTAGAAATATGACCATATTTGTTACAATTAAAACATTTAACGCCTTTGTCTTTGTCCCTACAGTTCTTGGATTAATGACCTTTGCCACCACAATTTCCAATTTTTTTCCTTTCTGTCGTTCTTGGGTTTAATTGTTGTTGGTCTTTCGGATTTCGATTTAGCTGCTTTATCCACCATAGTCTCATAACATTTCAATTTCAATTTAAAATCTTTCAAATTTCTCGCACCTTCAAATCATTAATACCATCAATTACATATTCCATGAGAGTGCTGTCATCGATATTTCCGCGAGAAGCCAACTATTTCATACTAAAAAAGTATTGATGAACTGTTTCGTCTTTATTGATTTTGCGTTCAATCATCATTCTATGCAATTGCGCACTGTTAACTTTGTACCAAAATCACTTCTTAATGCATCCTTCAATACTCCGTATGATGTAATACCGCGTTCACTGGATACATACAATTTAGCTAAACCTTTTAAAGATTTTTTAGCAAAAATAAACTTCTGGAAATCGTCAAATCCCATAATAGAAGATCCATACTTCAATTGGCATATTACCATCACAGTCAAACGAGAGAATAGAGTCTTCAATGTGTAATGTACACATCGGCATGGTCATATTATTTAATATGTAAGGTACCAGGTACACAGGGCGCTATATTTATTAATTATGTAATGTTAGTCTACAAAAGAGCGCCATAATTATTATATTATGGAATGTACAATGTACACCGGGCGCCATATTATTTTATATTATGAAATACGTAGACACCGCGCCATATTAATTAAATTATGTACTGTACACTTGCGATGTCAACTAGTTTTAATCAGATACACAAGCAAATTATGTATCCGTTCATAAAGTGTCGGACTAAAACAGGTCGGCGGGAGCCTATAATTTGCTAGCTAGCAGTCGGGTGGGGGGGATCTTGACCTAGTTCTAGCCGCCTCAGTCGTATTACACACTGTTTTATAAAGACTCCCTAATGTTCCACTTATTATTGTTACTCTATGTGGTCCTGAGTAGTACAGATCAAAACAAAAGAAAACAAAATCTAGCCCCTCTATACTACTAATTTGGGATAGAAAAAAAAGGTATTAATTATCTTTTGCTCACTAAATGTGTTTCTCGGATGTTTTGAGGAACATCCCTCCCTAAACCTGTATCCTACGAGCGTAATTGGGGAGTAGGATCCCTAAATCTACCAGTCTATTTCAGCTACACCATACAAGAGAATTCAGAAATACTGTTTAAGCATTCATTCTTAATTAAACCATATTTTATTATTATATAAGGAAAATATAAAATTCAATGAGTTAAAATTAAACAACAACTTAGAAAAAGGCTAATCGTAGACCGTAAATATTAAGTACTAACTAGGAACAATCTTAAAAGCAAATCTTAACCGAAATTACTTAAACCTTACGAAAAGCTGTAATATTAACATAAATTGGAAATTATATATCTTCAATCGTAAATTGGAACGGAAATAATTAGGATTATTCATTCAGATTATTACCTATTCTCTCACGATTGAAAATATATAGATACCGAACTTAAGCTATAAGAGTAATATTGAAACACTACGGATTATAATTATAATAAGGTAATAGATTATTTTCAAGGAAAAATAAATATTCTAACGCCGTTCTACTTCAATTGCCATAATAATATTATTTCATAATATCTAAACGTAAAAAAACAAAACTAAAACTTCCTAGGTACAATCTTTGATTTCTATAATTTACAATCCACAAATGACGATGGATTGATGAAATTGGTTCCTAAGACCATCGTTACGTTAATGGGAGATAAATATATTATGGATATGTAAATATCATAGGTATATACACATACACACACACACATACATACATATGCATATACATATATATATATAGATATATATATATACATACTTATATTATACATGATAGACTTATATATATATCGATTAGAAAAAAAATATTCTAAACATCTACATCCGTATATGCAAGATCAAACTTAAAACCAAATGAAAATGGAAACTTTGGACTTACCCCGAATGCAGCAGCGATGTCGATGAGGCCTCCTCGCGTCGATGCTGTTGTCTATAATGATGGGGAGTATATAATATTATCTCTTGCATATATAATCCTAAATATACTTCATAAGAATAATAATTACGATACAACAAAAACTACTCTGATGTCGGTAAAGCTGGTTTTGGTGGATGCACTGAGGGAGAGGTTGCTACTGAGGTTCCGGTGTAGGTTGATTACGGTGTAGGTTGATTACGGTGTAGGTTGAGGAATCTGGTGCTGTTAAGGTTACCGTATAGGTTGAGTGTGTTGTAGATTGATGAATTTGGCGTTTTTTTTGAAGTTGCCGTATAGGTTGGGGGTGTTGTAGGTTGATGAATCGGGTGCTTTTGGATGTTACCGTATGAGTGATATGGATGATTATGATGCAATTGCGGTTGTGTTGTAGGTTGATGCATATGGTGCGTCTAGGTTAAATACAGTTGGGACGAGGTTTATGGTGCTATTGAGGTTATGTTGTGCAGGAAGGACGGATGCCCCTGATGAAGATGATGCCGGTTGAAATTACCGGATGGGTTGAGGCATATGGTGTGTATAGATAAGTACAGTTGTAGGTGGATGATTATGATGCTACTGCGGTTGTGTTGTAGGTTGATGCATGTGGTGCGTCTAGGTTAAGTACAGTTGCGGACGAGGTTTATTGTGCTATTGAGGTTATGTTGTGCAGGAAGGACGGATGCCCCTGATGAAGATGATGCCGGTTGAAATTACCGGATGGTTGAGGCATATGATGTGTATAGATTAAGTACAGTTGTAGGTGGATGAGTATGATGCTATTGCGGTTGTGTTGTAAGTTGATGCATACGGTGCGTCTAGGTTAAGTACAGTTGCGGATGAGGTTTATGGTGCTATTGAGGTTATGTTGAGGTTGGATGCCTAAGGTGCGAATAGGTTAAGTACAGTTGTAGGTTGATGATTATGATGCTATTGTGGTTAGGTTGTAGGATGATGCATATGGTGCGTCTAGGTTAAGTACAGTTGCGGATGAGGTTTATGGTGCTATTGAGGTTATGTTGTTGGTGGATGGTTATGGTGCTATTGAGTTTATGTTGTTCATTAAGTACTGATGCCAAGTTGTAGGTGGATGATTATGATGCTATGGCGGTTGTGTTGAAGGTGGATGCATATGGTGCGTCTAGGTTAAGTACAGTTGCGGATGAGGTTTATGGTGCTATTGAGGTTATGTTGTTGGTGGATGATTATGATGCTATTGAGGTTACGTTGTTCATTAAGTACTGATGCCAAGTTGCAGGTGGATGATTGTGATGCTATTGCGGTTGTGTTGTAGGTGGATGCATATGGTGCGTCTAGGTGAAGTACAGTTGCGGATGAGGTTTATGTTGCTATTGGTTATGTTGTAGGTGGATGATGAGGGTGCTATTGAGGTTACGTTGTTCATTAAGTACTGATGTCACTGCTGAAGTTGATGTCCATGGAATATGGTTAAAAATGCGCAGAGGGCATCCATGCGGTGCCCTGGGCCGTTTTCATTGGACGCCACCTACCCGTTACCTTACCAAGATGTTAAATTCTTTTTGTTCCTTTCTATTCTGTTGTTGCTCTCTGTCGTCTAGTTATTTCTTCAAACAACTGGTTGCTTTGACCGAGGATGTTGTTTCGGTCAGCTATCACTTGAGATAAAATGTAAAAGAGGGCGTTTTTCCCTATGCTGAAGCTTAAGTAACTTTTTGAGAAGAATTTTAGTTGAATAGAACGAAAGCTTCTACGAAAATCACCGTTAGTTAGAGTTGCATGCTAAATTTTCAATCAGTCAGTGGCAACATTACCAATTGACCGGCCGAATAAAAAAAATACGTATGACATGGCATCGCTCAATAGCATATTTGGGAATTTTGAGAAAATTTATTTTCTTTTTTCCTTTTCCTATTAGCAAAAATTAAAATAACAACAACTTTATCAAAATTCCTCCGTTCAGCAATAGAAATTCTCTTTTCAAGAAAATAACCGTCGCAACATTATTAATAACCTGGGAATTCCCTACAAAATGCGAAACAAAATTTTCTGTCAGAAATATCCAAACTGCAATGTTCTAACTGACAGCTATCAATGACTTAACCCTTTTACCAAATGTGAAAGAGATATTGAGAAATTTTTTCTTTTCCAGTCGTTCACCACAAACTGCATAACATGAAGCAATTGCCCATCATGTTAGGAAGGAAAAGAACGACATCATTAAGTTTTAATTAATTTTCATAATTCTCTAGCAACCGGGAAAGTGTAACCCTAGGAACGAATATCCTTAGCATGGTATGTACCAACTGGCTTTCCTTTTAAATCCTCTAATCCATAATAATGTCTTCCTAGTTTCTCTTTAACTCTTGCCTTCACGAAGACTGGCGCTAATTTGCTGTTAAAATGTTTCTCCATACTACTTTGCACAAAATTTCTTCTTAATACCTCTTGGCCGATGTGGAACTTTTTTGGCCTGCTTCTTAAATTATATGTTCGCTGATTTGGTTCATAAGCACGCCTTAAATGTTTCTGTATATCAGCCCTTACTAATTGTTGATTATTCTCTCGCGATAAATTAATATTTGGTTCGCCAAGCAGTTTTAAATTTCGCAATACTCCGTAAGCAGATCAATGGGTTATTATATTAAGACCAAATAACGCGTGATAAGGCGACATTTTTATTGATTGATGATATGCGTTTCTAAGGGAGCAACTAATTGCACTTAAATTTTTTGTTCCATTTGGAGTGATCTCGTTTTAGATAAGCCCTTATAGCAGCTATAATAGATCGATTTACTCTTTCAGACGCATTTGACTGAGGCGAATACACAGCCGTGTAGGTGTGCTGTATCCCCAATGAGGTGAAATATGCATGGAGTTCGTTCGCATTAAACTGGTATCCATTATCACTTACGATAACTTCCGGTACACCATAAATATGAAATATTTGTTTTTCCAAAAACTTTTTAATAGGAGAAGATGTAAATTTGTTCAAGGAATGTAGCCATGGAAATTTCGTTAAATGATCAAGCACAATTAGAATTCCGATATGTCCTGATTTACTCCGTGGATAAGGTCCGATTAGGTCAACATATAATCTTTGAAAGGGGCGGAAAGTTACATTCTGCTTACCCATTTCAGGCTTCATGATGAAGTTAGGGTGTTTTGTAGTCTTACAAGTTTCACAGCTTCGAACAAAAGTTCTAACATCTTTAACCATTCCTGGCCAAAAGAAAGTTCGTTTTATCAATTCTAACGTTTTATGCATTCCTCCATGTGAGGCAATGGTTGAATCATGAAATCGACTAATTATAGAATGTTGGAGTCCGTTAGGAACCCAAAGTTTCCACGATAAATTTTCATTGTATTCAGTGCCATCATAATGTTCGTTTCTGATATATATATATTTATCCACTATTTTGATATCCGGGTACTTTTCTTTATTATTCTCTACTTTTTCCTTCAACTTAATGTATTCGTCACTATCAAAATAGGGTGAATTTAAATCAATTTTTGGTTCTGACTTATATATAGAAGAAATTTCTTCACCTGGGATTCTAGAGATTGCATCAGGTATAACATTTTCTTTGCCTTTTCGGTGACTGATGGTAAATTTATACGACTGTAGTTTTAATACCCATCGAGCTAATCTGCCAATTAAATTAGGCTGTCTCATTAGCCATACAAGACTCGAATGATCCCTTATTACCTCAAATTCTTGAAGCTCTAAATAACATATAAATCTTTGTATTGCTTCAATGACTGCTAAGCACTCACGTTCAGTCACGCTGTAATTTCTTTGTGCGGAATTCAACTTTTTGCTCATGTATGCAATTGGCTTTTCTTCGTTGTTTTCGTCCAATTGGACAAGCACGGCTCCTATGCCAACATCACTCGCATCACATTGAACGTAAAATTTCTTATCGAAGTTGGGATTACTTAGTACGGGGGCTGATGATAATACATTTTTAATGTTTTAGAAAGCTGTTTGCGCTTCTGGAGTCCAACTGACTTTCTTTTTAGATGATAAGGTTTCGCAAAATCGGGAAAACAATACTGGAAAAATTCTTAATAAAACGTCGGTACCATCCGCTAAACCTAAAAATCCACGTACTTGCTTAATATTCTTGGGCACAGGCCAGTCACGAATGGCACTCACCTTCTCTGGATCAGTAATAATACCTTCGTCACCTATTATATAACCTAAGTAGTTGACTTTCTTCACACAAAATTTAATGTTTCGATTAAAATTTCTTTTTACATTCCCGTTATCATAGAATGTTTCTCGCATTTGAACTAATTTCCTTAGATGTGCTACCGAATGAATAGGTATGTAAAGCAGTTCTTTCCGAATGTCTGGACGTAAGTTCCGGGTAATTATTTCTATTAGTTCCATATCCGATAACGCTAATGGCAATCTATACATAATTGAGGAAACAGCTTCGAAAAACATATCAAATGACTCTCCAGGCTTTTGTTTGCGATTTCTTATTTCTGCTCGAATATCAAATGTAGATTTGAAATCTTTATATTGTGAACGAATAGACTCACAAAATTCATTCCAGTTGATGTGACCATTTTCTTGTTTATGATAGCGCCAAAACCAATCACGCGCTTTACCAGCCAATAGAATATGTAAATTTTTACAAATAATACCAAAATCTCTGTTAAAGTTATCTTTGGTTAACGACTTTAATCTGTATAAAAACTCTTCTACACTTAATCCTGCAGGTGACCCATCAAATTTTAAACTTCAATTCTGAATTATCGAAGTGATTTTATCATTGTAGTAAGTCGAATTCTGAGAGTTTAATGAATTTGAATTGCCACTATTGAAATTATTTGGGGACTGTTGGTTCGAATGCGTATGGTTACTATTGCTAACAAAATTTGATTGTCTACTCTGTGACTGAGTATTTCCGGGAATATGATAATTATGAGAAACATTATTGTGATTGTTAGTATACCTATGAGCCGTTTGACTATTAAAAGATATCTTATCCTGCCTATGACGTTCACGATTAGGCACAAGGTTTAAATTATCCAAAGCCCTACGGACATTAGATTCAACCAATTGGTTAACATACTGCTCATCCATGGATTAAGTTGCGACAAAGTGAAATTTTGTAATACTCTGTTCCAAATTGTTTCGATCATCTTATTAATTTGGTCATAATGAACTAGTACATTTTGACTCGATTCGGAACTATTATTCGCTACCTGAGGAAGATTCTCATCTTGTGATAATCTGTGCTCACTCGTTTCTTTAGTGCTAATATCGACTATAGGAGTACTGGGTTCTTGAAAGAGATTTTTGTAGGAGCTTCTGGTGTGATATGATTTAGTATGGGCACCGCGAAATTTCCTCTTAGGTTTTTGTACATTTAGTTTAAAAGGAAAACTTATCTTCCGGAGATCCTCCAATTCAGAAGTTTGTTTACAAACGGGACATTCTTTTTCATTAACAAGGCAGCTCTTTATACAGATTCTATGAAATATGTGATTACACCGGTTCAAAATCATACATGGAACTGTTTCATCCATTTTATTCGTGCAAATACGACATTTTAGATCTGATCCATTAGCTGCAGTTGAAATTTGACTAGGCGACGAGATCGCCACAGATGCCGACGAACGAGGTGGAGTTCTTGGCAACGACATGCTTAACGAAATTATTCAACAATTCAAAAAAAAATAACTAATAATAAAAAAAAATTTTTCGATGTAGCCTTAAAAAATTTTTTTATGTTTTACGTATAAAGTTTTTATATAAATTCATTAGAAAAAATTCTCTTATATGGTTGACCGAAACGAGGTTGAATTAAACGAGCAAAAATAATTAACACTGGGATACAAGACTGGTCTATGATATATTTGAGTACAATATTATTCAGCTGGAATCATCGACACCACTCTAACAATTGATTTCTGCGTACTTCATGTTTACTTAGTAACAGTGGATATGAATTCGATCGTTTCAAATTAATATATAAATCTCAACATTCACTAGTTTGTTAGTATCAAAGTTGCTTAAACTCCAACTAAACAATATCACACAAATTTTAATGAAATAAGTAACAGAAATGCAATACTTCCCTCTCTTAACAAAAAGATTATGCATTGATATTCGGTTAGGATACTCGAACCTAAATTCCTTAAATACCTAAAATTCCTGAATATATACATAAATTATTTGCAGAAATAGTTCCCGTTAAAAATCTCGAAATCAAAAAAAAAATAAATAAAAAAAATTATTGGATACTAAAATCTCACACAAAATTTAAGATTCCAGCCCAACGTTGGGCGCCATAATTATTTATTATGTAATGTACAGTGTACCCAGTACCATATTATTCAATATGCAATGTACACATATAAGATGTCAACAGTTTTAATTAGCTACATAACCAAGTTATGTATCAGTTTATAAAGGATCGGACTAAGGTAAGTCTGTGGGAGCCTATAATTTGCTAGCTAGCAGTCGGGTGGGCGGGTTCGTGACCTAACTTAGCCGCCTCTGTTCCATTACACAGTAATTTTATAAAGACTCCCTAGGTTTTTCATTTTCATGTTGTTTTCATTTTATAGTTGAATATGGAGATGATGTGATTTTGCGGTGGATGTAGCTCTATTGATTACAGATGAATTTGTATGGCTATTGTGGTTATGGTGACATTAGAGATGCATATGAAGATGAATTTGAGGTTATGGTGATATAATAGTTGAATATGGAGATGATGCTATTTTGAGGTTGATATAGATCTATTGATTACAGATGAATTTGTATGGCTATTGTGGTTATGATGACATTAGAGATGAATATGGAGATGAATTTGAGGTTATGGTGACAGTATAGTTGAATATGGAGATGATGTGATTTTGCGGTGGAGGTAGCTCTATTGATGCGTAGTTACAGATGATTTTTGGATGAATATTGTGCTTATGGTGACATTACTGATGCATATGGAGATGAATTTGAGGTTATAGTGACAGTATAGTTGAATATGGAGATGATGTGATTTTGCGGTGGATGTAGTTCTATTGATTACGGATGAATTTGAGGTAATGGTGATAGTATACTTGAATATGGAGATTATGCTATTTTGAGGTTGATGTAGATCTATTGATTACAGATGAATTTGTATGGCTATTGTGGTTATGGTGACATTAGAGATGAATTTGGGGATGAATTTCAGGTTATGGTGATAGTATAGTTGAATTTTGTACACGTTTTTCGATTGGGAAGCAACCACTTTTATTTGGAAGCATCCCCCGTTACCTTAACGGTAAACTTCCCCTCGTTTAGGGTACCGTTTGTGCACAAAATTATAATATATCCACTCTTTTCGTTTTTCTTTCTTCCGTTGATACCACTTTTTTGTTTTCTCTGATAGACCTATATCTCTGTATATAAAATGAAAAAAAGAGGGCGTTTCTCTCTCTGCTGAAGCCTAAATACCTTTTCGAGAAGAATTTCGTTAAATAGAACGAAAGCGTTTGGAATTTTACCGTTGATCAAGGCTGCTTACTAAATTTTCGATCAGTCAGTGGCAACATTGCCAACTGACCGCCCGAATACAAACACAAGAAAAAAATAATATGTAACACACTGCATTGGCTCAATAGCATATTCGGGATATTAATCATCTATACTCAAAATCGATTGCTTTCTCTTTGTTTTTTTTTCTGTTTCGTTCTAAGTAACATTCAAAATACAAGCAGATTTATCTCATTGAATTAGTTAATTTTTCTGTCAATCGAAACATACCTATCATGTAAATTAACCGTTGGCAACATTGTTAATAACGCTGGCAATTCCATACATATGAAAAGACAATGTGGCAATACGATCGTATCGAAAAATTTTATGTTCGAAATATTTAAGCAGGAATGTTCTACAAAACAGCTGATATCCACGCAAAATGTGGATGTTATATGTGACAAAAATAATTACATGAAACGATGAGGTGGGTGTAACAAATTTTAATTTAAAAAAAAAAAAAAAAAAAAAAAAAAATGGTAACGTTAAATAGAATCGTTCACCACAGTTTTTTTCTTTTTTTCTTGATTTTAGAACACACTATATTTTGAATTTAAAGTTCCGTTTTTATGCTATTCTCTTCTCTTATATTTTCACTTTTCACAATTTGCCCTGGTAGAGGGAATAAAAAAGTTTTCAACAATTTTTTCTGTGTTCGCAAACTGTAGTCACGGTTTCTTCACAACTTAAGTCTGTTTGAAAAATATTATTTTAATTTATTTAGTTTCAATACGAATTCATGTAAATGTTTTGGAGTAATCCCACTTCTAATTGTTTGTAGTAAAAATAAAAACACAACCTTTCGTTTTAATGTAACACTTTTGTTGATTTGAGTTATTTTTATTAAACTGCAAAAATTTATACAATATTCCAATAATGAAAACTATATAAAGAGTACTATGATTTTAAATACATTAGAAAAGTCAAGTTCTAAAATACAAAGTAATTTTTAATTCCTTTCAGCAGTACATAATGTATGTATGAATAAATGAGTGTGTTATGTATTTTATATTTACTTTTCTATTAATTTTTAGTATATCTACAATGGAGCTTCTATAAACAAAACGCTTTTCTTAACAACTTTATTCTGAATGCTATATGATTATAATAAGCTTAAATCTAATTTATGTACATTTATGAACATTTCTCAAAACTATCAAATCTCCTTCTTCAAAGGTTTTGGCAGGTTTGTGATGATCACTAAAATACTTTAAATTTTACGATTGAGACTTTTCAATAGCTCTTCAAGCCTTTTCTCTTATTGAATTTAGGTCGACTGTTTCAGCAGAAGCATCTTGCAAATACTCGGTAATTTCATCCACTAATGCACCTCTCTCTTCGATTCCAAACATATGACTCGGCGTCTGTCGAGTCGTGCTGTGAACAGTGTTGTTAATAGCAAATTCCACCTGATTCATTTTGTTAACCCAATCGGAATGCTCAATAGGTTCGGTCAATTTAGCCAACATAGTCTTCAAATACCAATTAGTTCTCTCTACTTGCCCATTCGACTGCGGCGACGCCACTGATACCTTTACGTAAATAATATTGCCTTCAGTTACAAATTTCTCAAGCTCGTTTGAAGTAAAGCATGTACCTCGGTCGCTTATAATTCTTCTCGGACAACTGTAATTTTGAAGGTATTTCAGTAATACGCAGCATGTCTCTTTTGACTATGATTTAAAATACATTAGAAAAGTCAAGTTCTAAAATACAAAGTAATTTTTAATTCCTTTCAGCAGTACATAATGTATGTATGAATAAATGAGTGTGTTATGTATTTTATATTTGCTTTTCTATTAATTTTTAGTATATCTACAATTGAGCTTCTATAAAGAAAACGCTTTTCTTAACACTCTCTCTCGTTTTCTTTGCATCTAATAAACTCCAAAACCTTTTAATAGTACATTGAATTGATGCTTTGGTAAAGATTTTGTTAAACAGTCCGCAATTTGATTTTTAGTAGGTATGTATTGAAAAATACAATATTTAAAAATTCTGAGTGTCAATGTGCTTCGTTCTCTTAGAAGATTCTGGATTGCGCACTAACGTTATCGCTCTTTGATTGTCACACATAATCGCTGTTGGGCATTTTTGAAACTTGTGAAGATCCTCAAGCAATTTCCTAAGCCAAGCTGTAGTTTTTCTAGCTGTACATAGAGCCACGAACTCCGCCTCTGTTGTTGATGTTGCTGTCACAGACTGCTTTTTGGAACCCCATGCTATTGCACCCTTATGCATAACCGCTACCCAACCTGTTGTACTTTTTCTCGTTTCGATATCACCAGCCCAATCTGAGTCACAGTATACTTGGAGTTGTGTTTCACCTGTTTCTTTAGAAAAATTAATTCCATATGTTAAAGTACCTTTTAAATTCTTTTAACGCCATTCCAATGCTCATCACTTGGTTGCTCAACAAATCTACTTAAAACTCCAACAATGTATGCAATTTCAGGCCTAGTGCATACTTTCAAATACATGAGTGAACCATGAGTATCCTGTACAAATTTGGTGTCGGGTTCAGATGGTGTTGACGTCGGAGCGCAATTAAGATGGTTAACTTTTTGTAAAACTTTCTTTGTGTAAATGCTTTGAAATATTTTGAGATTTCCTTTTTCTCTCTCACTCTTAATTTGCATTCCGACGTAAAATTCCGCTTCTTTATATGTAATTTCAAATTCTTTATGCAAATCATGTAATAGTGCTTTTATAAGTACTTTATCATTACCGCAGATTAAACCGTCATCAACATAGAATGCCAGATACATTAAAGAATTATTTGCTTCATACAGAAAAACACATGCGTCAGCAGTTGACTGCATAAAACCATAATTAGTAAGAAATTCGACGATCCTTATATTACATTGTCTGGATGCCTGCTTTAACCCATATAAACCCTTTTTAGCAAGCATACTTTGTCACCTTTTTCGAAACCATATGGTTGCTCCATATAAATTACTTCGTCAATGAAACCGTGTAAAAATGCCGTTTTAACATCAAACTGGAAAATTTCAAAATCTTCTGCTGTTGCTATGGATAAAATCATACGTATGGAATCATATTTCACAACTGGAGAAAATACTTCACTATAATCAATACCAGGCTTTTGTGTGAAGCCTATTGCTACAAGGATTGCTTTGTATTTCTCTACATTACCTTTGACGTCATATTTTCGCTTGAAGACCTAACGATTTGTTATGACTGATTGGTTTTCTGGTCTCTCAACTAATATCCAGGTTTCATTTTTTATTAGCGATGACAATTCCTCGTTGATGGCATCTAACCACATTTTTGACTCGTTGCATTTTAACACTTCTTCAAGGGTTAACGGTTCAATTTCAGCTACACAAATATCTGCTACATCATCTTCTTTCATATTAACTTTTGCTGCACTTCTTGTAAAGTATGGGCTTCTAAATTTTTTTTTAGGTTTCTCAGCTTTGTAGGCATCTTTCTCCTTATCTTAAATTTCTATATTTTTCTCATTAATTAAATCTATTGTTTCATGCACGGAAAATTTCACTTCATTGAAAATAACATCCCTACGTATAAAAATTTGCTTTTCTGTTGGATTATATATTCTGTAGGCTTTGCTCTCGTCGTTATATCCAACCATTAAGCATTTAACCGAATTTTTCTGCCATTCAGTTCTTTGCTCCTTGGGTATGTGCACATAGACCTCGCTTCCGAAGACTCTTAAATGGGATACTGACGGTTTCACTTTATACCATTTTTCGTATGGTGTCACACCACCAATGACATCTGAAGCCGTTCGATTTTGCAAATAAACTGCCGTATTTGTTGCCTCCGCCAATAAATGCTGCGGCATTCCCTTATCATGCAACATCGCTTTTGCACTATCAATTATCGTTCTATTTTGCCGCTCTATGAAACCATTTTGTTTGGGTGCTCTTGGCGTTGAGATTTCTTGATGAATTCCTTTAGACAATAGAAAATGCTTGACGGAATTATTACAAAATTCAAGTCTGCCATCAGATCTCAATCTTTTAATTTTATGCCCATCTGCTTCTACCGCTGCTCAGAATTTCATTAAGTTTTCCAACACATCTGTCTTGTTTTTCAACAAATACAAAAAGCAATATCTAGAAAAATCATCTTTTAACAGCATAAAATAATTTGCACCTCCCAAAGAGGGAGTGCTCATTTTACCATACAAATCTACATGGAACGTCTCTCCTGCTTTTGACGCACGCCTTGCTCCAGTCTTAGGAAAACTCAAACGATGTTGCTTACCATAGACACAGCCTTCACAGTATGGGTTGCTTTCATTCAACTTATCTATGTTAAGATCATTTACTACATGATTTTTATCCATTTCTCTCAATGTATTAAAATTAACGTGGTCCAAACGTTGGTGCCACAATTTAAGAGACGCAGACATATTTAATTCGACGGTTTTAACTGGTTTAATGTTCATTTTATATAGCCTGTCCTCTCGCTCTCCATCAGCAATAATTTCTTCTTGTTTGACAAAAGTCACTCGTTCAGCACCAGCTTCGAAAATTACCTTCATACCTTTCTCTGTACATTTTGCAACTGATAAGAAATTTTTGTTGAGGTTTGGCACGTAGAGCACGTCTTTAATTGTGAAATTTGCCTTATTCTCTTTTGCAATTTGAACATCGATGTCACCAACGCCTTTACTGAAAGCGTTCGCCCATCACCGACTCTAACATTACAAGCGCCATCAGCAATTGATGCAAAATTTAAAAAAAAACTCTTTTTGGAATGACATGTGGTCTGTCGCACCTGAATCTGCATACCATGAATCTTCACGTTTAATGAAATTTTTATTTTCCAAAGTAAATAAATCTGCGGTTCGAAATTCATCATCATCATTTCTCTGGACAACGAAAGAGTGCCGATTGCCATTCTTTTGTCTTTCTTGTAGATCACGTTGCTTTTTGAAACAATTCCTTGCCCAATGGCCGGGTTTATGACAATAATTGCATTTACAGATACGCTTCTTGTTGTTTTTTTCGAACTAGCGTTGTATGCAGATGCATCCATTTCTTTATTGTTGTTGTTAAGAGTTTGATCATTATGCTGATTTAACAACGATTCCTCATTTACTAAATGGTCGGTTAGCCTTTCAATATTTTGTTCTGCAATCGGCACTGCATACCACGCAGTTCTAACATGATTATATTTCGTTGGTAGGCTACTTAAAATTTTTGCTATAATCATTTGCTCTTCCTGTTTACACTTCATATCTTTTAAACGCTGAGCGAGCGACACAATTGATGAATTTTTCAAGAAGAATTTGTATTGACTGATCACTACTCTCGGAATGTATATTTTTTAATCTTGACCACATCTCTGCGGCAGTTGTGCAATAGGTTCAATAACGCAACTGATCCAACTCTAGACCCCTCATAATGAATGCCTGGTCTTCGGTATCCTTTTCATCCCACGTACGAGAATTTCGCGCCTGTCTTTCTATTTCACCAGTAATATAAGGCTTGAGTTTGTTTTCTTTCATATAAATCTCCATTTGTCTCCTCCATAATTGATAGTTCTGCCCATTAAATCGGTGAAGCGTGTAAACTTTTGACTCAGACATATTTCTTATCAAAAAAAAATTTTTTTCGCTTCCAAATTACCGGAATCGTTTACAGAGTTTTCTACGCCGTCTAAGCTTATTTATTTCAATATACTTGAATTCGAGTGTTGCGATAGACCTGGGCCCATAACCTGTTGATTTGAGTTATTTTTATTAAACTGCAAAAATTTATACAATATTCCAATAATGAAAACTATATAAAGAGTACTATGATTTTAAATACATTAGAAAAGTCAAGTTCTAAAATACAAAGTAATTTTTAATTCCTTTCAGCAGTACATAATGTATGTATGAATAAATGAGTGTGTTATGTATTTTATATTTGCTTTTCTATTAATTTTTAGTATATCTACAATGGAGCCTCTATAAAGAAAACGCTTTTCTTAACAACTTTATTCTGAATGCTATATGTTTACAATAAGCTTAAATCTAATTTATGTACATTTATGAACATTTCTCAAAACTATCAAGTCTCCTTCTTCAAAGGTTTTGGCAGGTTTGTGATGATCATTAAAATACTTTAAATTGTACGATTGAGACTTTTCAATAGCTCTTCAAGCCTTTTCTCTTATTGAATTTAGGTCGACTGTTTCAGCAGAAGCATCTTGCAAATACTCGGTAATTTCATCCACTAATGCACCTCTCTCTTCGATTCCAAACATATGACTCGGCGTCTGTCGAGTCGTGCTGTGAACAGTGTTGTTAATAGCAAATTCCACCTGATTCATTTTGTTAACCCAATCGGAATGCTCAATAGGTTCGGTCAATTTAGCCAACATAGTCTTCAAATACCAATTAGTTCTCTCTACTTGCCCATTCGACTGCGGCGACGCCACTGATACCTTTACGTGAATAATATTGCCTTCAGTTACAAATTTCTCAAACTCGTTTGAAGTAAAGCATGTACCTCGGTCGCTTATAATTCTTCTCGGACGACTGTAATTTTGAAAGTATTTCAGTAATACGCAGCATGTCTCCTTTGACCCTGTAGAATTCACAGCATAAAGCTTCGTAAATTTCGTGAACGCATCTACCACTACTAAGACATGCTTCTGTTTAGATTTTATTGACGGAAGGGGGCCAAAATAGTCGATATGTAACGTATCGAAAGGAATTAGTCTCTTCTCAATATAATACAAATTTGAATAGTAAATACACTTCAGACAGTTTCCTATGAATTGGGCTATTCTATCCCTCATATTCGGAAACCGATAATACTTCTGAATCTGATTCAATATCTTTTCAATTCCCACATGCCCATATTTCTCATGAGTCAGACGCATCACGTTATCCGCTAATTCGGCAGGTACGTATAACTGTCTACGTCCTTGGGCACCACAACGGAAAACCATTTTCCAGTACATAACCCTCCAGATCTCCTTCTTCTGATTTACTCCGAATAGCTAGGATATTCTCATCCTTATTCATTATTATATTATATTCAAGTTGACATCATTATCGTCGATAATTGCAACAATTTGTGCGCGACTAAGTGCATCAAAATGTGCCATTAGTTCGCCCCTACGATGCCGAATTCGATAATCAAAATTTTCAAATTCCAAAGCCCATCTAGCCATCCTAGGATTTATCAATTTCCTACTTAAAGTCAGCGTAAGCGAATTACAGTCCGTCACTATTGTGAATGGAATTCCCTCCAAATATACACGAAAACGCCTCAAGGCATATATAATAGCAAGAGTTTCCAATTCGAAACTATGATATTTCGGTTCCGCTGTTGACGTGCAATTTGAATAGTAAGCCACAGGCTGAAATCTATTGTCCGTCTGCCTCTGCAGGAGTACTGATCCATAACCCTTAGAGCTAGCATCCGTAAGCAACTGCCCCCCAAGAAGGGTTATATACCGCCAAAACTGGAGCGTTGACCAGTTTGCTTTTCAAGTTCATTCGATACTTATTATTTGCATCAATTCCTCACATTCGTCATTATCTTCTATTAATGATTCTTGTACACAATTAATGGGGCTACCCGTATCGAAAAGACAAAAAAATTCATTACTTCAGTGCGCTTATTACGTCTAATAAAGTTAAAACTTACCATTTGGGACGCATCGAGAGACTCATCATATTTTGCATCGACTAAAGCAGCGGTGACACTCTTCTTTCTTGGGCGATCTTGGTGGAAATATTCAAATTCGGCGCATACGAAGCATGAATTGGGAACAATTGAGGCAGCGGATTTCCCCATCAGTTGTCTTAGCCGTGTTTGAAATTGCAGCGGTACCTCTCAGCTTATTTACGTCGGTCATAATAGCCACTCTTGTCGGGCCACCTCTCACCCGTTGGCGTCGTTATTCATATAGGTCCATACGCTTAATTAGCTCGTCGATATTATTGACCCCGTATAGACAGGTTACTGCGTTGTTGCTGTCCGGTACGCCATCGATAATTATATCCACCAATTCCTGTTCATCGATATCCGTCGTACTTGCAATTGATTGCATAACTCAAACACGATTCCTTTGATTTCAATAAACGTGAGCGCAGTTGCTGATACAACTGTTGACGCGACATTGATCGTTTGAATGTTTTTATCATATTTAACTTCAGGTTGCCATATTCTATCAGGCCTAAATTTGTGACATATTTTTTGCAGTGTCCTCCAAACGACGCCGAACTGCCACACACTTTTCCTTATCAGAATAACCACACAGGTTTGCATAGTCCTCGAACTCTACAAACCATTTCATTATGCTGTAATTATCGTCCCCATTAAATGGCGGTATATCCGCCTCAAGTTCCGCCAGATCAATGCGGCGAATGTTAGGAAGACACTGCTCGCCTTCCTCCAACAGGCGGATTTGCAATTCCAAGCGCATTTTTAAATCTTTTATTTCTTCTTCGGCAGAGGCACTAACTGTGGCTACAACGTCGGCAGCGGGCTCAGAAACTTGGGCAGCGGATAATCTAACGGCGGGCGTCTCAATGTCTTTGGCAGCGGGGACTTCAATATAATTAACAGCACATTTGGCAGCTGAGGTTACAGCGTCGGCAACGGGCTCAGCAACTTGGGCAACGGGTGGTTTAACGGCGTTCATTTCAGTGCTTTTGGCTGCGGTGACTTCGAAATATTTCACAGCAGATTTGGCAGCGGGTGTCTCAATGTTTTTGGCAAGGTATTTAACAGCGGACTTTTCAGCATCAGGCGGAGTGCGTCATCGTGTCAGCGTCGGATGGCACGGCCAAGGATTATACGTCTTCCTTACACTCCGCCTTGCTCACAACTCCCTCGCAAAGCATGTGAAGCTGACTCAACGTGGCAGACTCCGGAAGGTCTACGCCAGCGTCGCAAGTGCCGCCATTAGCGTCGTGCGGCTAGGACGCAAATCCATTTTCGTCCGATAGTAACTTTTCAATCCTTTATTAAAAACACCTTTTAGTTTTACTAAAGGCGTACCCCACATCTGATTTTGTAGTGAATCTCCGTTTAATTATTTTTATGAATATCGTGACTTACTTCTTTTTATCTATATTCTAAAATGCCGGAAATAGTAATGATGCCCAGCAGCACTTAGCCAAAGGCATGTCATTGCATCAGTGCTGCCATTTCGTAAATCATTACAATTAATATAATTTTTTTATCATAACATTATTATTGGCTTACTTGCAAATATTGTTAATCCATACGTAATTGAATTTCTCAGCATCTTCTAGTAATAATAAATTAACGTGATTAGACTTTTCCTTGTACTGGAATATTAGGGTCCGACTATATCATTGTGGTCGTTTAAACCAAACACGTTCACACTAATATCGAGATTGTTTATTTCAAAATCTTTCACTCGATTCGTTGATAGCGGTAAAGTCAAAATTTTAAAATTCAAAACAATACCATTTTTCAACGTGATAATATAATCGCTGATGTTATTAGTTTTATATGATGAGCTTCTATTTTTCTATTTTTAGTTGATATGAACAGGATACAATGCTTATATAATAGCTCACTTGAATTGAACAATATTGGTCTTTGTGTTGAACATTGATGCATGCATATTTCTTTTGTATTGGGTATGGTAGAAGAATATGTACTGTGAACCTTTTATACACTGGTATTTATTTATATTAATTTCTAACTGTAATATTTTTATTAACGTCCAACCACTATCGCGTTCCTTGTATTCACTCATTTTTTTGATAATAACATCACATTTTCTATTGAAAATATTTAGAATATCATATGTAGTTGATGATGAGAGATTAATTATAATCATTTTAGTCTGATGCGATTTCATTTCGATGCAACATAATTTCTCGTTTTCCTTACCCAGCATGTATTGACAAAATATTTCAAGATTTAATATTATACTATGATGTTTTTGAATCATATTCCTTAACGGCTTAACCGCTTTGAATTTGATTCCCGATAAAAAGTTCTCAGGCATTAAATCCGTTTTATGATAATTCTCAATAATATATGGATATGCGAAATGATGTTTGCAATCAGTACAATTAGCAGTATTAAACGTTTCTCCTCCATCTCCAATCTTGGAATATTGTAATAATATGTATTGCTGATAATTCGACTGGTTTGAGAAATATCTTTTGCATGGTATACATTTAATTGAAGACGATGGTTTTTCATGTTGTAGTCTATGAGGTGTTCTTAATGTTGCATTCAAATTGAATTATTTAAAACAAATCTCATAAATTAAACCAGCAATTTTTTAATTTCTAACTTGAAAGTATAACTGTACCGGTTTATAGCACAAGAATGACTTCTAAATCCTAAAAACAAGCCTGTTTTTACTCTGGGATGTTGATGAGGGGGTACATTTTAGAAGTAATGGGGAGTAAATTCAATTATGTAAAAACTGATATTCCACTAAAGTGTAAAAAGAACGCAGACTGAGCTGCACATTTCTTTCTTATCAGTTTAAAATTAAAAGTTTTTATAGCACAAAAAACAACAACAACACGTTGAGCTATATTTATATTTCTTCAACATTAAATCATACAAAAATAAAACTAAATTAAACAAAACCACATCTAAAATTCTTTATACTTAAAAATATTCTTATTGAACTTATTCTTAAGTATACAAAATTATAATGACGCGAATTAAAGTTTTCGATTTATGAAAAATAAAAAAAATATTTTTTTGAACGCGTATGCGTTTTTTCTTTATTAATATTTTCTTGAGTTAAACACTACGTCTTCTTACGTGGTATGTTCTTAACTAACTTAATCCTATGCAAAGCCGTTGCTTATATACTAGGTTATCTTTAGTAATGATAAGCAATAAGCAGGGCTGACTTCATAAATGCAGTTTGCAATGTAACCTTACAATGCATGGTGTTCATAAAAGAAGTACAATTTGTTTTGGCAATGTCTCATGTTCATTATTGCATGGGAATGCTTTTCAGTGCGCATTATTTGTCAATTTCGTGCATGGTTTTTATTTGCGATTCTTTGTAAACATTTATTGACGGCAAAAATTGTGTGGTAGAAATTGCAGATTTGTGGTAATTTAATTTTTTTATATAAGTACAAATGCGATCCAACATTTAATTTTTATATATGAATAGTGCAAAAAATAGATTTATGAAAGAAAAAAGCCATTCATAGAACTGCGTTTGAGGTATTTCAGAACAAAAATGCGGGATATCAAGGAAATTGAAAGCATTTTTCGATTTACCAACGATATTTTTATTTAAATATTTATTATTATATTTATTAAATATTAATGATCAAAGCGCTGCTTGAATTTTTATTATCATCCTGCTGTTTTCAAAAGGAGACTGCATTTTTTCTGAATATTCATTGTAAGGAATTAAATTATACAGATGATCAACAGTTTTCGGGTTCATAAACGTATTAAAATATCATCTCATTATTTGACAAAGTGTTGCAATAAAACATTGCTTTGCCTTGTAAATGAATTTCTTTGCAGTGTTGCATTGCAAACTGCGTTTATAAAGTCAACCCAGGTAACAAATATTCATGAAACCTGCATTGGTTCTTAGAGTTTTATGATCTTGTTTATTATTTGTAAAATTCTTATCCTAGGGTTTTATGATCTCGTTTATCATTTCAACAATGTGTTTACAAATGCGTTTACAAACTAAAGATAATGATAATCTACTATAAATACAAAGAAAATATGTTTATGATATTCTATTATAAATACAATATGTTTATGATAATCTATTATAAAGACAAAGAAAATAATACTTATCTATTATAGAAAAATAAGAATAAAGAAAATATTTTCTAAACAAAGAATTAGTCCTTATATTAGTGGCGTTAACTCGCGCGATGATATTGTTTACAACATCAATGTGTCATTATTCCACTTTTGACCGTCTGTAAATGTCTCAGAATTTCATTATTACAAGAAAACGATATTGAGGCTATTAATGTCTTTTTGTTAACAAATACATTAAGTGGTTTAATAAACCACCAATTTCTATATTTATATTTTTACAAAACAAGAACTACCTGAAATGTATCGCACCTACAAAAAAAATTAAAATAAATTAAACAGAACCACAACATTCCACAATGCACTCAGCGTCGGCAACTGGAGTTAAGGGTACCCTACATCACACACTCACATTTTATCCGAACCTCGCGCCCGAGATCCATGAGTTGACGGTACCTACACAGAAAAACTCGTTTGAAATCACAAATAAATGCATACTGTGGTAGCCGATGTGATAAATAAAACACAATATGTTATATACTAATGTTTAAAATTCATTTAATAATAATTATAAAGTTGTTTAATGTACAAGAGCCAGAATAATACTACTAACAAAAATAAACGTGAATAAAAGAGTGAAATTGACAGCTTTGTAAAGATAACTGGTTTAGCAGGATAACATCTCTGTTAACGATGTCAAGTAGACTTTCATGATATAACAAATACTAATTTGAATTCAATTGAAGAGTATTAAGTATGGCAAAATGAAAATATTTTGTTAACAAACCAAAAGAATCGTAAGAATTAACAAACAAAATAAAATTTTCAATTTTTACATTGTCTTCTACAACTGTGCTTATGTTAATGACTTATAATATCAAATTATTTAAGGCAGTGTTCTGATCGAAACTCCAACTTTTTAGCATACAATATATTTCCTCTTCTTTTTAATACGTCATATTCATAACATCCACCTTTAATTTCACTACTACGATAGGCTTCTAAATTAAAAGTACTAGGATGTTCATTGGTGATAATTTTGATTTTAAAGATTTCTGTAGCCCAGTTTGTTGCATATAGGTAATATGTGTTTATATTTGCTTATACGAACGCGATCGTCAAATTTAAACTTGGATCTCCTAAAAATCTATAGAAAATGACTATAGATGGATTTTTTCATTTGAAGGGTTCGCATAGGTTGGTGTCACTTTCTTTTTTCGATAAAATGTATTATTACATTTATCCACCAGTTCTCGATACATGTTAATCAATACGGTACGGTCCTTGAAAGCTAAACTCTTTCCACATCGAACACTCCAATAGTTTTATCGTTCAACAATTGATGCCTTTAAACAACTGTATATTGAATAGCGGTTAATTTGATTAGATTGCATTAAATGTTCAAGTCGTTTGTAGAAGAACTTTCATCGAATTTTGTAGCCATTCTCAAACATTATAAAATTCCTTTTGTGCCACTTATAGGTATGTCCTTAATTAATATAAAAGAATGAGATATTTGTAAATAAGAAAATATCACTTAATTTCTAAAGTTTTTTTTTCTTATTTTCTACAATTTATAAAGGTCAAGGAGAGGAAATTCTAAATTTCAAAAATTGTTTAAAATATGTTACCAAACTAACTAACAGCTTTTAAGAAAAAAAGAAAAAAAAAACAAACAAAAATCAGAAATAAAATGAGAATGCGATCAAATAAGATCTATAAAATATTAAATATCAAATTCTATAACTTCTATAAAATTTAAGTATTATTAAATAAGTAATAAATTAAATATTATAAATTGTAATTAAAATATTAAAATCGATTAAATTATTTGTGTTAAAATGAAAACTAAAATAAGAATACAAATGAAAATATGTAACTATTTCAATAATTCTATGAATTTTTGATGAAAGAAAATAATACATTATATTTATAATAAATTTATTTTAATTAATTTTTAAATGGAAGAGTCATATAATATGATACATCAACGCCTATATCCGAGTTACTCTATGATTACATTAATAGTTAATTTACTCTACTTATTATACTTTACTTGCTTATCATACTAACTATTATACTATAAAACCTATTACATTTATTATTATGCTATAAACACTATAAAAGCAACGCAGCAAATAAAGCAAACTTTATTTTATTTTATTTGCTTGTTGTCGCGTTGCCTTTAAAATAATCATTTCCTAATACAGCCATGTATTCTATTTATATTATTCATGTGTTCATAGAATTATTCTACATTAGCTCCTATACTATATTTCTATGTTATAATAAGTTAGCCCGTTAAGAACTGTACGATCTGTATCTGTATTTATATTTTAAAAATATGAGAAAAAAATTTTGAATAAAAATAAAATACTTTACAAGTAACATCCGAACTATAAAGATGTGTTTTTATTTGGATAATTGTACTCAGCACGCTTTCTCCGAGTGTCTATATGTAAGTATATGTATATGCTGTTTCATATGATCAGAAAGTTTAAATGGTAAGTCAATGCGTATATGGTTTGCTGTATTTGAAATACTTTGTTTTGTATCTACGAATTAATATGTTGGTTTTCGTAATTTCATCACAATGAATAGAAATGTGTTTTTCATTATTTCTTACTTCATTGATCCTTACAATCCTTCAGTCAGAATTACAACCTAGCTTCTCACACTATACATATGGCATGTGTTAATTTTATGCATGAGTGGCCGGCAGATTTTTAAGAAACTGTTCATTGCAATACTAAATATTATTTGAAAAAATATCGCCCAAGATATATTTTTTCATAATTCATTTTGTTTTAAATATCTGGTCTGAAGCTTAAACCTTGGCCTCAAGGCTAATAAGCCAACCAAGTACATACCAGTATTCTGCGATATTTCTTCTTTACATGAATAATAAGCCTTGTGTCACTTAGAATATAAAGTTCGAAACACAAATTTGCTGATGCACTGGCTATAAAGGCTGAACATTTTTACATTCTTTTGATTTCGAAATTCAGTTATTACGCTAATCCTTTGTATTTAGAGTTGGTAAGGCTCTATTAGGCTGGTAAAGTAACAAAAGTAGTCGCCAATCACATGGTATGACTACTACCGGAAACATTTTTTAATTTTAATACAATTTTCTCATTTTTTGATTTTGTGCATTTAATTCTTTAAAGACAAGTGGATCGGTTTTACTGTTACCGAGTGTATAAATAGTATAATATCTACGCCATTGTAAAACATCTCGTTTTATTTTAATCATCATGTATTATTACTTGGTATAAAAAGGCCAATTTACGAACTTGTTTTTTAAATTGTTATCAAAGTGAGTAATAAAATTTGAAAAATCAAATTTGTACAAATAAGAGTATATGACAAATTCAGCTAAATCCCTCTGTTTGTTTTGATATCCAAATTACAAAACAAGTAAAGATCATTGATTTTGGATAACAAGTTTAACTAATTACTTCACTTTTTTATGAATCGGATCAACAATACTGGTCAAACTGGTCAAAGAGCAGTGAAAACCTGCCCTTAGATGGCGCTAGACGTTCTATTGGTTATAAGTCCGTTGAATGCGACATATATAAATAAAGCCTTGGAGATAGACGAAACACGATATTTATGCCATGCAAGATGTGTTCCTTTTCATCCTTCGTCAAATGGACAGGTTGAACGTATGGTGCAGACCACAAAAGATTACTTGAAGAAAATGCCATCAAACGTTGAGTTGGATCTTACTCGTTTTGTTTTTAGTCAGCACATAAGCCCACACGCTACAACACGTCGTTCACCTGCCGAATTCTTGTTTAAACGGCAAGGTTCATCCACATGAGAGAAACATTTAAAAAAGAAGACCCTGTATGTATTTGGAATTACGCATCAGGTCAAAAGTGAATACCAGCTAACATAGAATCACAGACTGGACCCTTGTCTTACAATGTCCGCCTACAGGATAATTGTTTAGTAAAGCGCCATTTAAATCAATTTCGCAGCCGAACCTTAACCATCACCTGTGAGGTACAATTTTCAAAAAATTGGAAGTAAACTTCGTTAACACGAAAGTTTTTTTTCCTATTAAAACTATGAAATTTTTAGTAGTATATTCGATGGTCAACGACAGGCAATACGGCTTCCATAAACTCGGTTCTACTAATAACACGATGATCATTACTCTTAGCAAGAACCAGCCTATCCGACGATTTGGTGAGAGTTAGCTTGTGGCTTCAAATATTTTTAAAGCATTGGAGTCTTTTTGATTTTTGTTGTTGCTAGTTATTTCTCTCTATTTATTTGAAGCTCGAGCAAGGAGGGTTTGCTAAATATGGGACTCCGACAGATGTGTTCATAATAAATTCAGGAGTATGTACCACAAAGTCCTGTTCTATCTCTAATACTGTATTTTATTTTTATGAGCGATTATATCCTTACTTCTTCTAGTAATAATTTTCATTCTTTTGCAGATGACAAACATTTCATCATTATCAACACAGCCAACGCAATGGTGATTGGCACATTCTCGAGTTGGTAACTTAATGGTTGATTTTGCAGTAAGAAATTTTTGTTCTTGTTGTATTTTTATTACTCAAGTACACCGTAGAAGAAAGGCAATAATTCTTGTAATACAGTAAAATCAAATGGAAATACATCGTTGGTAGTATCACAAAGATTTAGAGTTTTGTTATATTCAAATTCAGCACAAAATTATTATACAATAGTAAAACAAGAAATACTACCAATAGGCAATTAAAGTTTTTTTTGTTTCAATAGAGATTTTATTTTAATCTATTAATTTCAACAATTTTAATGTCGCTTAAAGACTTTAGTACTGTATGTTTATGTCTTAAGTCTTTTGTCTTTTAAAAAACCCAACTAAATTGCAATCCTATACCAAAGGACACCTTGTAGCTTTTTTATTATTTATACCTCCTTAAAATAATATTTACACCACTAATATGATGTTAGTCCTGTTCCTTCAAGTATCTTGTGAGGGTAATCGACTGCGTCTTGAAGAGTATGATGACTATTGATTATCAAATTCTATTGACATTAGAGCACCATCGCATTGTTGACCCTGATTTGCTTTTTTAACGCTATTTCAACGGAATGTGCAAGAAATAGATACTTGTTCCTGAAAACTCATTCTGCAGTAGTTGATTGGCTAGTGGATTGCATAGTGCACTACACATAGAAATAATTTTCTTGGGCGAATTCTGTTGTAAAAAATAAAAAATTAAACAAAAAAGTCAAGGTGAATTAAACAAAGTAATTTATAGATGAAAAGTGTTTATTTACCACATATAAAAGCGTATGAATGTATATTAGAGGCTAAAGGGAGAATATTTTCAATACACACGTCATGTAAAAGCATTGCCAACAATTATTTCATTCAGTAAATAAAATTATAAGTGTTGTTTAAAGTTTCAAATTTATTATATTAGGCTTTCATTAAAAAGACTTTTTTCAGACGTTTTATTTAAATAAAAAATATTAGACTCGTAGTTGCAGACGCCGTAATCTAGGCCACGATTCAAACCCCAGATTAGACATTCCCAACAAAACGAAAAACTCTGAGAGTAAATAAAACTGCCGTGAAACAGTTACTCAAAAATTTGTCGCTCGGAATCGTCTTTAAACTGTAGGTTCCGCCATTCATGTATAAATTAAACGCACACAACATAAATGGTGTGAGAAAATAAGTGGCAACCCTGACTGAAATAATCCTGGGTTGAAATGACCCGTTATGTAAGCCTGCATGTATGAATCGTATTGTCAGAATAATAATTAAAAATAGGCTATGAAACGAACAGCGCTTCCGAATCTTTCAAATTTGTTCTCAAACAAACAGTAGAACACACCTCTACTGACTATGGCGGAGGGTACTGAGCCGTGTTAACTGACTAGACTATTTTTTTTTCGAGAACATGAAAATCTTTGAACTGGGACAAGTCAGTCTCAATTCCAAAATTAAATCTCTCGAATGGATTTCTACGACTTTCTCTACGTATTGAGAAAATAATCATTAAAATGCTTATAATTGTAAATTTAATTTGAATATTTATTTGTAAAATTTAAACTAATAAATGCAAATAGTTTACAAACTTAAGTAAATAATCTTAAAATAATTTTCTCAGAGTCCAAAGATTGTTTTTGTTGCAATTGTGGTTTTTGTTGCCCATGCTGTAGCAGATGTTGTTTGAGTTGTTGTCGTAGCTGTTTCTGACATATTTCCGCATGATTGTGTTTGGCACGCGCAATTTGGCGTCGGAACTTATTCTTGAAAATAGTTTCACGACTGATGGTATGCAAATCACCTGAAGAACATTTATAGGCAATTTGTACTGTTTTATTGATAAATTCATGAGTCAGTTGCAACTTTGTGTAGCCTTTTCGCATGAAGCTTGGTTTCCTCTTTCTCAGCTCTTCACGATGTAGATAAAGCATGAAAGAGACGTCCGTACTGACGTTTGTATTGCCTTTTTAGTGTCATTTCCAGCTACTACCGGTGCCATGATGATTATTCACTGTTATTCGAAAGTTATGGTACAATTCCTTTCCGTATTAACACAGAGTGTTGTAGATGAACTGATGTTGATTGTGAATATGTCAGAGCTTCTATACATATACTAAATCATCTACGTACGGCATGTAACATCAGGTATAAGTTGATGGGGATATCTATAGCTACAGCGAACAAGTACTTGTTAAAGAAATAAATGTCTTTTCCTATTACTAATTCTTTTTTACTTTGTTGTTGTTTCTTTGCTGGTCTTATTTGTATCCCTTATTGGACATTCACATGGTACTGAAATATCTAGCGTCAATTAAAATGTATTAGGTTTTCATTTAGGTTTCCATACTTAGCAAAATCTTCTTCGTTATTACATTGTGAGGAAATATAGACCAAGACACTTAAGCCACCCCATTACAGTTCTTCTGTATGCATTAAAAAATTAAACTTTAATGCTCAAACGTCGTATTATTTATAAAAGAAAAAATCTATGATTGCAGACAATAGAGTAGTTAGTTTATGGCATAACGCTTTAAAAAGTAAACTACTATAAAGCGATGTAGAATTACCTTGTATGTGAAAAAGCCACTCGTTGAAAAAATGTGTTGTAAAATCAAAACAAACATCAAACTTAACTCTTTTGTTTGCCCACATCCAAACTCACATCCAGACTCTTTCGGAGTCTGTCCATAAATATACAGCTTGATTTTTAATCTGAAGATCAGTTTTGACTCTATGCACAAGTTGGGCAGCCGTAACGGCAGCACATAATTCTAAACGAGGCAGTGTCTGTTGTTTAAGGGGTGCAACGCGTGTCTTGAAGCAGAGTAATTGTACAATCATTCTTCTATCCTTAAGAGTTACGCGGATGTAAGCAACTGTTCCATAGGCCTTTCCAGAAGCATCTGCGAATATATGCAGTTGTGTTTGAGCTGGGATTTCTCCCTTGAAAATGTGTCGTGATATTTTGAGATTGTTCAGGCTGTCTAACTCATTCCTGAATCAAGTCCAAGGTTCATGAAGGTCCTCAGGCAATGGTTAATCCCAGTCCAGTTTGAATTGCCATAGTTGTTGGATGAACATTTTTGCCCTGACCACTACAGGTGCTAGTAGGCCAAGCGGATCGATCAATCTTGCCAAATCTGAGGTTACATAACGCTTTGAGACAGTAGTTGGAGGATTAGTTTTTACCTTGACGCAAAACTGGTCTGTCTTGGGTACCCATAATAAACCTAACGTTTTTATTGTATTGGTGCTGTTACTGTTGAAATCTAAATCCACCTCTTGATCAGCAAGTGGAATATTCTTTCGTAACGAAGGGTGATTTGCGCACCATTTTTTCAGATTAAAGCCATGTCTTTTTAGAATGATGATAAGTTCCTTCTGTATTTCCAATGCTATATTAAGGATTTCGGCACCACCAAGACCATCATCTACGTAAAAATTGTGTTTCAGCATTTGTGAACCGTATGGATAGTTTATCAAATTTTCATCTGCAATTTTTTGTAAACATTTAGTAGCAAGATAGGGTGCTGCTCGTGTGCCATATGTAACCGCATTAAGTTTATAATAATTAATAGGAAGTGGCGAATCTTCTCTCCAAATGATTAGCTGAAATTTTTGGTTATCTGGATGAATTAAAATCTGTCTATACATCTTTTCTATGTCGGTAGTAAAGACAAATTTTGGCAATCGGAAACGTAGTAGAATTGAAAATAATTCACTTTGAAGAGTTGGTCCAGTATACATAAGATCATTCAATGAATGAGCCGATGATGTTTTTGCTGGTTTCAAGACACAGTGGTGGGGAATAAGATATTTGGGATCGGATATAGTATTAATATGAATCTTCTCCATATGTCCTGAGTTCGCATGTCTTCCTGATGTAAAATTCGACGTTCCAAACCCAAGAATCGGTTGTAAGCCATTGGTTGAGACTCTCCTAACGCTGTTGGGTTTTCTCGAAACGGGAGACTGACTATAAAGCGACCGCCTTCATTGGTGAGTGTACGTTGAGTGAAATGAAATTCACATTGCTTTTCTGATGGTGACAGACCTTTTGCGCTGACTTCAATCTCGTCTAGTTTCTAGATTATTTATAGTTTCTTCTAATGAGGTGTCATCAAATACTCCACATGTAAGTGGAGATGATGGTCTTGGGGATGGATTCTTTCCAATTGCGCCGCCCACAATCCAACCTAATACCGTATTTTGCAAGGTTGGTAGTTTGTCGGCCAGATGTATTGTTCCATGTTGAACTAATTTGTAATAGAATTCTGCTCCAAGCAGCAAATCTACCTTTTCCTGCTGATAAAAATGAGGATCAGCCAGCTGTATATTTTTTGGAATATCCCACGTTGAAGGGTCGATGTACTGGCTGGGTTAAGCAGGAATTATGCTTGGTAGGACATAAGCGTCTACATTCGCAGAGAAATTATGATCTATGGATTTCATATTGATATTAACACGATATTGAGATTTTCTTAATATTTCACCAATGCCATCAAGACAAAGTGATACCGCAATGGTGAGATAGATAATTTTTGACAAAGACGTTTTGATCCAATGTTAACTTGGGACCCGGAATCTAACACTGCTATAAATGCATCGGAAGCACCATTTGAGGCTGTTATTATAACTTTTGCTGTTGCTAGCAGAACGTAACCTTTGCTCCCTACAGCGTCGTTAGTTTTTGTCGATGTAGCTGCTACGGCCCTTGAAGGATTTAGAGTTGAGAAGCCTGGGCGGTCCGCAGAGGTGGTGTTCGGGGATATAGTCACGTTGGCTAGAGGTTGCTTTTGTTGAGTGCCTAATGGCCCTTTGCCTTTTTGAGATTTGTTCCCTTTTTGTAAGTGGTGCAACGTATTGTGTTTTTTGGCACACTTTCGGCAACTACCATGATTGCATGATTTTGAATCATGGTCATTTCCGAAGCAGTTGAGACACAAGTTGTGTTGTTGGACCCAACGCAGTCGCTCTATTTCTGATAATTGAAGGAATTTGCTACAGTGGTATAATTTATAGTCACTGTGGTGGCATAATGCTCATTTGCCATTATTGTTGGATGTTATTAGTGCTGACACTGCTTTGTGTGCTGCTTTTTCTATTGTGGAAATTGCCTCCATTGATTGGAATTGACACTCCAGAAATTATAAAAAATCGGTTATGGTTGGTATGTCTCTTGGGTTAGTTAATGACTGCATGTATCGGGTATGTGTGTTCCTGTCAAGTTTTTTAATCATTAGTTGTATGAGTAACGCGTCCTATGAGGAAGTGCAATTCCCAAATTGTTTAATGCCAATAGACACTCTTTTGTGGTGTCATGGAATCCTTTGATCGATTGGGCAGAGGATGATATAGACGGCTGATTGAGTATTTTATCTACCAAATTAGCTACCAAAATTCTTTTGTTGTTGAACGCTCCTGTAACGTTTTCCAAGCCGTTATGTAATTTACTGCGGATAGTTTGTGTAGTAGTAGTTTGTGTAGTGGAATTCTGCCGCAGTCTGTCAGCTCCAACAGATAGATTGACGAATTTTTGTTGCATTAGGTCATATACACTATCGTATTCCCCTTGATCTAGACCATAAGCCGATGGGTTTGTTAATTGATCAAGAGCTTCCTCATACAGCTGCTCAATTTGATCCCATAATCTTTTGATGGTATTTATGTTTAAATCAAAGTACTGCAGGGGCTGATTATCTGTGTCTATCAATCCCCTTAATAGCCGATTGAGAGCTGTTATACGAGCTCTCAGCCTGCGTAGAACCCCAACGCTTGTAGACTCTCTTGTAGGCGAATTATCTTGTTCGAGTTTTTTTGATATTTTAGTTTCCTTCATTTTTTGTTTGAGACGAGTAGCTTCAGTTTTAAAAATTTCGATGTAATCAGAGACTAAGTTTTTGATTTTATCATAGTAGCCTTCTGAAAAATATTCAAATTTCTTTGGATCGTCGCACACCTCTCGTATCTTGGAACCTGTTTCCTGGAATTGGTCCCATGATTCCTGAAGGCGTCGTGATCGTTTCTCAAAGTAGCTAACTTTTGTTTTCCTGTCTGCCGGGTTCTTTTTAAAATTTCGAACAATGCCCTATATTGTTTCTCCAGTCTCTAACTGAAGATCCAGTACACTTTTGATCGTATCCATATTGTGTTGTAGTTTTAATGTAAAGTTGTGAGTGGTCTGCTGTATCCACTCGTTGTATGTAGCCCTGTGCTACCGAATTGGAATGATGTGGGTAGACTGTTGTATCCACTTGCTGTATGTAGCCCTGTGCTACTGAATTGGAATGATGTGAGTAGACTGTTGTATCCACTTGCTGTATGTAGCCCTGTGCTACTGGATTGTTGTTGTGGTCTTCAAAAATGTGCTTGGATGAAGACTCCAGTCCGCGGAATCGCACTATTGATGAGTTTTGCTTTCTGAGACCAAAAAAAAAGAATGTTGCCTGGTGGTTTCTAAATCCTTACCACTGGTGGGGGGAACTTAGAAAAATGATTGCGTTCATATTGTAGGGGTCACTAAAGAATGTTTGGAGGGTTAATTAGTATGATTCAATTCAAACACATAAATTTGAACTGTACTAATTTTGATTTTGAGTTCTTACTTTCAAGCACTTGGAACTTGAACGTAATGGCATGCAATAATTAAAACAATTGAGGTTTTACTACTGCGTGCAAATTTAAATTTTATTGAGTTTTTATACTAAATATATAATAACAATAATGTTGATACAATTCAAATTTAATTTTCTTGTCCCTGATATTGCATTTCTTACGTAACTACTGTTTTTGGGAAATTAAAAAGTTCATTGGCTGTGTGACCATGAACAACAAAAAAAAAAAAAAAAGAAGAATGCAAAGAAATTAATGCAAACAAAACAAAAAATAGTTTTACTGCCAAATGTAACTTAATTCCAAATTTTGTCAACATAAAAAATTAAATAAAATGTATTTATAAATTTACACTGTAATGAAATAATTTTCGTCAACTTGAAATAAAATAAGATAAACTAAAATAAAATAAAATATATTTATTGGTTTTAACGCGCAAGAAGAGGGGGCAGGAAAGGTGTGAGCAAGTCTAGATGTATAGATTAGGAATGATGCTCGAAAATTCTATCAAAAGGTTAAGCATCAACCAAGAGTTATAAACCCGGAGCGTCTTCCGGCAAAGATCAGAACGGAAAATTGGTTAACAGATCCGCAGGGGGTGCTGAGGTTGTGGAGGAAATACTTCTCTACCCTGCTACAAGGCGATGACGACACCAATTCCGCCTTTAGAGATGATGTTACGAACCCGGCGTGGAGATTCCGCCGCCTAGCCATGAAGAGGTGAAAGTCGCAATTATGCCTCTTAAAAACAATAAAGCGGCGGGCCCTGATGGCCTCCCCGCTGAATTGTTTAAGACCGGATGTAACGAGTACAAGCCTTCTCCCTATCGCATATAAGGTTCTTACGGGGTTATTGTGTGAATGACTGAAGTCATTCGTCAAAACACTGATTTGACCTTATCAATGCGGCTTCAGACCTGGCAAGTCCACCATCGACCAGATCTTCACACTACGCCAAATCCTGGAAAAACCCACGAAAAACAATTCGACACACATCATCTTTTAGTCGACTATATGGCAGCCTTCGATAGCCTCATAAGGGATTGTGTTTCTTTCGCAATGCCTGAGCTCGGTATACCTGCGAAGTTAATAAGGCTATGCAGAATGACGTTGAGTAATTTCTGCAGCTCCTTCAAGGTAGGAATGGACCTCTCCGAACCTGTTGATACCGTGCGAGGTTTCAGACAAGGCGATCCCTTATCATTCAACCTCTTCAACTTCGTCATGGAGAGTGTTCAGCGAAAGGCAGGAGTGAATCGTTATGACACTATTCTTCAAAAAAGCGTGAATTCATAGTCCGTACCAAGCGAGATGTTACTGCTGCCTATAGTGTTATTGAACGCGAGTCCACTAAGATGGGTCTGTCAGTCAAAACATTTATTTATCTTGGCTCCGCCGTTACCACCAAAGATGATGTCAGCCTGGAGATCAAGCGCTGGATAACTCTTGCCAAGAGGTGCTATTATAGTCTCAATAGGCAATTGAGCAGAAGGGACCTCTCTCGTGCCACAAAATTAACACTCTACAAGACGCTCATCCTCCCCGTGCTTCTTTATGGCGCAGAGGCATGGACCCTATTAAGCACTGATGCAGCAGCCTTGAGAGTATTCGAGAGAAAAGTCGTACGTAAGATCTTCGATCCAATGCGAGTCAGCGATGGTTTCCGCATCCGATCCTACAGCTTTGATGTTTTTCTTTGATGTTTTTGGAAATGTTTTATCAGAAGGCACTGTTTGCACTTGCAGATTCTCCTGCAACAATTATGCTAAGAAGTTGCGATTTTCCTTTCTTAACATGATTTACTGGCGTTAAAACATAAATCGGATAAACTTTACCATACTGTACATAACATACTGCACATTACCAAGTATTTTCAGTAGAATTTTCATCACACGCATTATAAAGTGAGTTCATTTATATATTTCGCTACAAGACTACATCTTCTGTTCATCAAAATGTATACGAACAAGATGACAAACAGAAGACAGATACAAGCAGTTGTATCAAGATGAAATCAAGTACTCTAGTTAGAGCAATGACGGTGTCAGATGTTTCTAGCTTTATGTTTGTATTTTCATTGTTATTTAACTTAAAAACAAAAGAAGTTTCTACAACTTCCTTTGTATTATATTAGTTAGTATCAGAAATGCGACTAGCTCTTTACTGTGCCTTAAATACAACATTGTTAGCAGACTCATTGTTGGCTCAATAAGTAATATTCAACAATTTTTTAATTAATTATTACAAAAAAGAATGTGCTAAGGACGTTTATACTTTTGAACTAAATAAATCTAAAGAAAATATTTTTAATATTAAAAGCTCTGGTGGAAAAAACTTTCTGATAGAAATGCCTCAGTATGGCTTTGAGATATCTGATAGATTTAATACGCTGCACTTTCTGTAACCGACAGTAACAAGTTTTAAAAATGTAACACAATAAATCCAAGGGACATTGAGTGCGACGTTTCTAAAGTCTCTAAAAGTTAAATAAACCTTTAAAACCTTTTTAACCAGAATGCGCTGTTTTGGATAAGTTTGCTCCTTCATATAATTTTGTATGAAATGGCATACCAAAATAATCGTAAAATAAGTGTTTAATCGGTTATCGATCAGTACCGTCAATTTGGAAATATGAGTGCTAATAGGACGGTGAAAGCAATATAATTGTACTTTAATTAAGAAATTATAAATGGCTTAAATCATAGCAGCTAGAAACATAATTTCTTTTCACATCGCCGAGACACATTGAAACCGTAATGCGTAAATTTTATTAACTAACAGGAACGCAATATGTGTATGTCTCAGTGAGTTAGCTGTTCGTTTTTTTTTTTTTTTTTTTTGTTCAATCGATATAACCAAATTTAAGTGTTTTAAATGGTTGTTTACGATACTTTTCCATTCCTACAATTGTAATTTTTCTTTATAAAGCTCTTCAGCATCGTGAAGTGATGCTCTGTTGTACTTTAGACGTGTTTGTTTATTTCTCCTCCAAACGCAATCATATTGAATGTTGTAACTCTCATAAGAAAGCATAAATTTCAAGTTGATAAAATTTATGCAATACGGCAGCTCTCTGCCTGAGAGAGAGGAAACATTTTTTATGAACAATTCTCAGCTAGATTGGATTTAAGATTAGATTCTGGCCGGACAAATTTGAACGGAACTGCCAATAGGTTATATTTCACTTACAAATTTGAACTGATTTATGAGGGAAAATTGATTTAAATTTACTTTAAAAGCATCGGGCAGCATTAATTTTCCAAATTGTTAAAAACACTTGAATCTTGAATCAGAAAACTCTCAGTTAAATAAAATTTTGTATTACCCCAGTTTTGTTTTGTGGTCAGTCTATGCATATTTATTATCCCATTTTTGTTTGGGAAAATATGTTTGCCATACGACAAACAAATGTTTATATTTTTCATGTGTAGCCAACCAATTTTATTGTATTAAAAACAGATTTTTACTGTGCATCCTTCTTCTGTTCTGCGCTGAATCCATTTTCGAACCCAAAAGTCGTCTTTCTTTTCTTTCTGCGCAAAATATCCCTGAAGATCCGCAACACAAAACGAGAAAATATTCATCTTCAGACGTCGGCACCAATGTCCCCCAGGAGAAGAACACCTTCGACTTTTTACACACATAGGACACGAACATCAACGTATATACATAATTGGTCATTATAACCCTTTAGTCAGGATTACGACCTAGTTTCTCATACCACTTATTGTTGGATTTTTTTATTGTTTTTGTGTAATTTTCTTGTGTATATAATTGTATAGTATATAATGTAATTGTTATAAATTGAATATTGTAATTACCCTGTTGTAAAACTGTACTGATCAATTCACACAAGCCGTTGTATCGTTGTATTGTTGGAAGAACATACAACAGTGTTTGGGTGTAAAATTTACTACACGTCGTCGTTTGTGGAAATTTTTAATAGAAAATATTTTATTACCACGTAGTTGTTTGTGTGATTTTTATATAGAAAATATTCTACTACCACGTCTAATCTAACGTAATTTTGTAATTTTTGTTTTCACTTTATTTTGAGTTGCTGAAAAGTTTTTAACTTTTTTTGTATTATTGTACAATTAAATAGCGGAAAATGGCACATTCAAAAAATACGGTCTGATTCTCTTCCTCAGGCTGTGATCCAAAAACGAGCAAATTATGCTATATATGCTCCAATAAATTAAAAAGGAAAACTACACATACATGTTTAGAGTGTAATAAACCACTGTGTATGGGCTGCAGCAAACGGCTATGCATTAATTGTACTAAGAATGAATCTGACGAATGATAATTTTACAGCAAAAGACTGATTGTTATTTTTTTATATATATAAGATATTGAAATGTTCCTTTTTATTTTAATAAGTATATAGCTTAGGCTGTTGAAAATTGTCATTTATTGTTTTTGTTTAACCTTAATTTTCTTGATGTACAAGTAAATGATATACCTATTTTTTTGTTTGCGTAAATGAGGCTTGTGAAATAAAGTACAATTTTTTTAAATAAATTTGAATTTGTTTCCTTGTTTCTGTTAATAATGCGTTTAGAAGCAATCAAATTCGAGTAATATAAGTATAACATTATTATAATATATACACATTAAAAATTATATGAAAAATAATTCGGGTGTATAATTTACACCACGTCTTCATATACGCTAAATAATTTCACGTCATAAGTTAAAGGTTAAATTTATTTATCGTTTTCTGCTTTTTAAGGAATTTAAGTGTGAAATCTAAGATTTTTTGGAAATGAAATTTAAAGATAGCTTTGATATTGTAAACAATATTTTGAGTAAATTGAATGCAATTAAAGATTTTCGTAACTGACAGTGAAGTACTGATCATGCACTTTTTTGTTTATTTTTATACAGGGAATAGGAATGCCTCACAGCATAAATTCCATTAATAAGACATAATGAATGAGTAGTTTATGATATTTCTTTCACCACAGATACACCAAATTATACGAAATTATAATTGTAATGTTTGTGCGTAAATTTGTTCTATAGAATTCTAGTTTATTTGAAAGGCCTTGGAATTATAGAAGGCTTTACATCATGGCAAAGTCAATTGTCGAAGTTGATGAGAAATAAAAAGGTTCGAAGTTGCTGATGTTTATTTACAAAAATTTATAAAATTTTTTGTACTTATTGATTTGCATTATTGTATTTGATTGTGGCATTTCTGCGGCTATTTGAATTGCTTCATTTAAACTTTTAGGTCTAGCAGGAAATACGATGTGGTTTGTTTAAACAATTTTTGATAGTGCTGAGCGCCACATTATCGTTCATTTTAATAATAGTTTTTCTGTTTAGGGAACATAACTCTGTGATCTGTAATTCAATTAGGCTGTCTATGAGTGAAACAATTTTTTTTGGCATATTGCATTACCGAACTATTGCTCTGTGCTTTTCTTGCTAAGTCAGTATGTAGGGAGCAGAGGGTAGTTATAGTGCACAATTTGATAGTGGTGAGTTGAAAAATAACACCCTCACTAAGCAATAATAGTAGTGGTACAAGAAAGTTTTTCACTAAAATTAATTTAGTGAGAGTGAAAAACCTTTCTTTCCAGCTTAGTAGAGTTGTGTAGTTCACGAACGAACTAGTTCAATTGAACTATTCACATAATTGAACTAAGAGAGCCGGTCATAATCCTGAGTTCTTTTAGTTCTCGTTTCTTATTCGTTCATTTCATTCTTATTAGCTCAGTAGTTCTTTTAGCTCCGTAGATCTTTTAGTCCTCGTTTCTTATTCGTTCATTTCATTCTTATTCGTTCTATTATTTTGTTTATCGTATCGGCATGGTGGTTTAGAAGAGAAATACGAACAGAAATTCTCATTAAATTTAAAAATAAATCACATGCTTTTACAGTGCTTCAAGCACATAAATGAATTAATAAGAATGAAAAAACGTTAAATACCACAATTTACTTAAAATGAAAAATCATATTACAAATACAATAAATTTACATGGTATTGTTTACATAGTTTAAATATAAATGAGCAAACGTTGCCATAAAGAAGTTAGACAAATTGAGGAAGAGAACGGAGTTGTTTAAAAGAACTAAACTATTGAACTAAAAGAACGAACTAGTTCATTACAGAGAACTGAACTAGAAAGAGCGAACACCCAAAAGAGCTAACGAACCCAACTCTACAACTTAGTGCAAATTTTTTTTCTCCACTAACAGGATAGTGGAAAAATAGAATCATTCACTAATGTTAATGGAAATCAAATACATATCATTATATTGAATTATGTTATACTTTTTTATTTTTATTATTTTTTTTATTATATTAAAGTCAGTGTCTGCTGTTCGTTCAGCTGTGAATGACGTGTCTCTTTCTTCGCTTCAGTGAATAATTTGTTAATAAAAAAAAAAAAATCAAAATTAATAAACGAAAAGCTCAAGTTAAATCTGAGGACTTATGGTCCTCAGAAAATTCCTCTGGTAGTAAAATGAGGAAGTTTAATTTTTGGACTCCTTTGCAGGCATTGGATGAAGATGAAGATGCTGAAAATGCAAATAACACAGACACTCAAGTGCAAAACACCAAAAAAGAATTTATTTCACCAATAAAAGTGCTTTCACATAATTGTGAATCTTTTCATAAAATGTTTAAAAACGCTGGTATGACTAAATACTGTATAAAAAAGATTTCAATTGGAATCAAAATAATTTGTGAATCAACAGACACTTTCAACGTTATTGTTACTATTCTGAGGGAACATAACTGTCAATTTTTTACCCATGAATCAAAACATGATAAACCATTTAAATTTGTCTTATTTGGCCTTGAGGGTAAATCTGAGGAAGAATTAAAAAAAGAATTAAATTCTCTTAAATACAATTGCATTGATGTCAAAAAAATTGAAAAGAAATATAATGAGTATATTGATACTCTTTATATTGTTTACTTTCCAAATGGAACAGTTAAACTCCGTGATTTAAAACAAAACGTCAAATCTCTTTTTCATATGATAATTCGATGGGATTATCAAAGAAAGATTAAAAACAAACCAATTCAATGTCATAACTGTCAAATGTTTGGACATGGAGAAAAAGGTTGCTTCATTAAAACAAAATGTGCTTACTGCTCTGGTAGACACAAAACCAAAGATTGTAAAAATAAAGATAAAGTAAAATGTGCAAATTGCAACAACACGCATACATCAACTGACATTTCATGTCCAGTAAGAGCATCATTTCTTGATATAAGAGAAAATATTCAACGCAAAAACAACCGTTACCCAAGTCATGGTAATAGAATTTATCAAAGCAGAAAAAATATAACAACAAATCTAAATACTTTGGATAATAATAATTTCCCTCAACTTCCAAACTCAAATGCTAGATTTGAAAATAATACAATGGCCTGGCCACGATCTCAAATCAATAATAAGAGAAACACTACTCAAACATCAAATGAACTCTTTACGGTAGAAGAGATAAGTCAGCTGACTTTAGATATAGTGAGCAAATTAAAATCTTGTAAAACAAAAGATGAACAATTTTATGTTATCACACAATTAGCAACAAAATATTTGTATAATATATAAGTTATAATGGCAGCTACACAATTAAATATAATCTTTTGGAATTGTAGAGGCATTAGAAATAAATATTTAGAGCTTTATGATTTTTTAAATACTAATAATGTAGATTTATGTTTTCTTACAGAAACTTGGCTAACAAACAGTGTAAATATACCTCAAATAGGATATTATTGTGTTCGTTGTGATCGACCCGATCGGACTGGTGGAGGAGTAGCAATACTTATTAGAAAATGTATTACGAATTTTAAACCTATATTTGTTAAAACTGAAAAAATTGAAAATGTAGGAATCTGTTTAAAAACTTCTGATGCGATGGAAATAAATTTATTCTCAGTTTATTTCCCTGGGGGTGAGTCAAATTCTCAATCACAGGGTATTTTTAGAAAAGACATTAGGAAACTTCTTAAAACTGATAGAAATGTAATAATCTGTGGGGATTTGAACAGCAGGCACAGAAATTGGATGTGTAATCGAGCAAACACTTGGGGAAATATTTTATGCAATACAGTTGCTATACTTCCTTATACTATTTTACACCCTAGTTCACCAACATATATTCCTACTTCAAGAAACAAAACCCCTTCCATTTTAGATATTGTTGTTTCAAATGTTCCGCAATACATTACAAATCCTATAACCATAAATTCTTTAAGTTCTGATCACTTACCTGTTTCATTCAACCTTAACCTGAGTGCCTCACAAACTGAACATTTGTTTTTCAATTACAAAAAAGCAAACTGGGGATTTTTTAAATCTTCCATTGATAAATCAGTCTCGCATTTGCCCCGTGATATAAATAATACAACAAATTGTAACTCAATTGATCTCAGTGTAGATATTTTAACTAACAGCATTATAGAAGCAGCAGATATTGCAATTCCAAAAATAAAATCCGACTTAAAGTCAAATTCTATAACGCCTCATATTAAACATTTAATAATAATTCGGAATTATTACAGACGACAATGGATGAGATATCGAAACACATCAGACCTTGTTTCTATGAACATATACAGTACAGAAATTCGTTATGAAATATCTAAACTCAGAAATATATCATGGAATAATAAAATAAAAGATCTTGATAAGGCATCTAAACCATTTTGGAATATAGCAAAATGTCTTAGAAAGAAAAAAATATTTGTACCACCTTTTTTGGATAAAACGACTACGCATTATAGCGATGAAGAAAAGGTGAACCAACTTGCTTTTAATTTTTTAAAAAATCATAGAGTTTCGGAAGATTTAGGGGATGAAACACACGTTTCAATGGTTGATAGTGTCAATCAACAATTATCTTCTTTTACTATTGCAACAGATCCAGGGGATTTTGTAAATACCAATGAAATAAGATCAATTATTAAAGAATTAAAACCCCGAAAAGCAGCTGGTATTGATGGGGTTAAAAATTTAATGTTAAAACAATTACCTAATTCTGCTATTCTATATTTTTGCTTTATAATAAATTGCTGCTTAAAACTGCAATATTTTCCAAAAATTTGGAAAACTGCTAAAGTAATCCCGATTATAAAGCCGAATAAACCCCCCAATTCAGTTAGTAGCTACCGCCCAATAAGTCTTCTAAGCAGCCTCAGTAAAATCTTAGAAAAAGTTTTAAAAAGTAGAATTTCAAAATTTATGGATCAACGTAGTATCCTTCCACTAAACCAGTTTGGCTTTAGACCATTTCACAGCACAACCCACCAAATTAAGCGGTTATATAATCACATAAATACCGGTTTCAAAAGTGGAAGTTCTACAATTATGGTTACCCTGGACATTGAGAAGGCTTTCGATTCCGTATGGTACAATGGCTTATTATACAAAATGGTTCAATTTAATTTCCCACTTTATCTTATAAGAATTGTTGAATCATTTTTAAAAAACAGACTATTTTGTGTTTGTCTAAATGATAAGTATTCTGATCTCTTAGAAATCCCTGCCGGTGTGCCACAAGGCTCAGTTTTGGGGCCAATTTTATATATTTTATATTGTTCAGATATGCCGGATCTCAACGGTTGTAATTGCGCTACATATGCTGACGATACTTGCCTATTCTTTTCGCATGAATTTGGTCAAAATATAGTGATTAAATTACAATGCGCGCTAGAAAACTTGGTATCTTATTTTGAAAAATGGAAAATTAAAATTAATGAGGAAAAAACTCAAGCTGTATTTTTTACTCGAAAACGCAAAGCTTGCTTTTACCCCACAACCCAATTGAAAATTAATGGCACAAGCATACCATGGAATGATAGTGTTAAGTACTTGGGAGTACATATGGACAGAAAACTCATATTTGAACTACATGTTAAGAGACAAATTGAAAAATTCAATATGGCTAGGAACATGTTATATCCACTCATTAGGCGTGGATCTCCTTTAAGCAGTGAAAACAAAATCATTTTAGCTAAGGTAGTTTTTCAATCAATAATTCTTTACGCATGCCCAGTATGGGGTGTTTGCGCTGCTTCGCATGTTAAAAAATTACAAATTTGTCAAAACAAATTGCTCAAAATGATGCTAAGCCTGCCATGGCACTTCTCTACCAGAGTCCTACACAACAACAACAATATTAGGTTAATACGTGACAGAATAAATACTGTCACCGAACGTTTTAAAATTTTTTGTGGTTTATCTGAAAATCCACTTATATCTAGCTTATATGACTGAATGTCCCTCCCTATACACACATGCATACACATAACCTTTTGGATGTATGTATGCATGTGTATAAATCTCGTTTACCCCCTTTTCTTAATTATAAAATAAAACATGTTTCTAAAAATATCTTTATATAAATAGACAAATACTTTTGTCTCCAAATAATAAATCAGGGGTTTTTACATTTAAATTTTCCTCTGAAATAACTCTTCTTTTTTTCAAACTTAATATACTGTAATAAAATGTTAAATTTCTAAGATGAAAAGTTAAATAAATAACTAAAACTCTGTAATTTGTGTGATAACATTAGGTTAAGCTATTATTTTAAATAAAATACAAAAAAAAAAAAAAAAAAAAAAAAAATTATATTAAAGTTGTAACAAAATTAAAAACAAAAGGAAATAGTAATGTGAAAAATAAGGAAGTTTCATCAATATACAGTGGTGGCTACGAATTTAAGACACGACATATGACTGACTTAGTTGTGATAATATTTACAATCATGTAGTATCAAAATTGATATTCTTTATACTTCTATGTACTCTGTAATATTAAGAAAAAGTACCATTATTTTATTTCGTTTCTATTTACATTTTGTTGCTTTTTGATCATATTATTGTAAAAACGTTTATTTGAAATTGGCCACGAATTTAAGACATTTCAGAAATATCTGGTTTTTAAGTGATTTTTTGGTGTTTTTTGAAGCTAAACGTTGAGCAACGAATGTTTTATTTTATTTTATGTTGGAATACATAGAAATATTTAATTATAAATGGTCAGAGGTACTTGGAATACCGATGCCGAGCGAAAACTGATCCAACAACTAAAATTTGATGGAAAAATAATAATGGAGATATCCAAGTTGCTTAAATGTTCTAGATGCTATATTTACAACGCGCTGGAACACATCAAGCAACATGGTACCACCGAAAATGTCAAACAGCAACCTAGAGCCCGAAAAACCACACCCTAAAGTAGCTGTTATAATCCCTTCACGACCTCAAGTAAAATAAAAAATAAAATTGCATTGGATTTTGGTATTGATATTTCGTCTAGGGCAATAAGAAGATGTCTAAATGAGAAAAACTTGCGTGGGTGTCTTGCACAACGTAAAGCACTTGTTTCAACAAATATCAAATCCCGACTAGCATTTTGTCTTGATCTATATAATATGTAAATAAAAATTCTCAACCCAATATAGGTAGCAAAATATTATTACTTTTTCTTCCTAATATTACTAAAATCTTAAGAAAAATATCATGGACCTAAAATATTTTTGATAAAATTGTAAAAATGATCACAAATGTAGAAATAAAATGTCGTGTCTTAAATTCGTGGCCACCACTGTATTAATATAAGAAATCAAATTAAATACATATTGGCGCATAAAAACCTTAGCAATTATTTGCCTTCAACAAACCTAATTTTTCAAAATTAGAGTCACTTAATTTATTTCTGCGAGGAGCGTCTACCGTTCCACTAAATAAAAGAGCCGCTCTACTGGAGCAGAAGATGGCAATGGGACATTGAATTTTAAAAACATTTGTGTAATTATGTTATATTTTTTAAGACAATGTAAATTAGTGTGTGGATCCAATAGATATGTATCCACTTCATTTTGTATGTCATCTTTTTGTATTTGTATTATAGGCCCTAATATAAATTACATTAAAAAACATGTTATTTTAATTAAAAATTAGCTTACTATCAATTTCTCCAAAATCTAAAAATCCGATATCTGCATTGAATTTTGGCGTTATTAACTCCTCATTTACCCTAGTACATATCGAAGCACACTCAGCGAACTTTTGCTTTAAAACAGCCAATGTCAATTCCGGTGCTGTTTGTTGTAAAATGGGTAAAAACCGAAGTTTTATTGCTGGATGAGACATCGCAGCAAATAAAGCCAGCTATGCCTCTTCACCTCCTTAAAAACTCTCTATTGTATATATAATTTTTATTAATTAACATGTTACTGTAATGTATTAATGTGAGTTCAAAACTTGACTGGTTTTTTTTATTATTTCATAATTCTTTTGTTATTTACATTTCTTCTTATATCTATACTTAGGAAAGAGGTGCCAGATCAAATTATTTATTCATTCAAGCTAACAAAACTTCAGATACCTAACATTACCTTTGAAAAATTCTTCAAACCTTCCAACTAACGCCTTAATTAGTTCCTCACACACCTCCTTGAAATTTCCAATACCGTCGTTCTCCGAAATTCTAACAAGCTTTACCTTCAAGGAAATGATTGCTGCAAGAAAGTAACCAAAATACATTTGATTCTCGAGTTGTATGAAGTCTATAGCATTAGCTCTAGGCTCCATTATCATTTCACATTGCTCCAAATATTCGATGTGTAAGGAGGCCAATTTTGCAACAGCTAAGTTATTGCATAAAGTATATATTTTCTCTTTATGCTTTAACAAACATATTACGCTATCATAAATTGAATTCCAACGTGTAATTGTTGGTGTCTTTAACGTTGAGGATAAAAAAGTATCAAAAAAATATGTGGACGAATTTTATATCGGGTATGTTTATTTCTTTTAACTTAATGTTTTATTCTTTAAGTTTATTTCTTAAAAGATTAGGTTATATTGCGATATACGTGGTTAAATTATATTAATACAAATTAAAATTGCTAAGATTTTAATTCCTGAAATTTACTTTACTTAAAATTTAAAGTTTTTATTTTATTTTCTTATACAATAAAAAATTTTATACAATAAAAAATAATAAAATGGAAATATGGAAAAATGGAAAACTTTTTTAAACACTATTTTTTGAGATTTTAGTGCATATAATATAATTAAAGCATTCATGTAGTGACTTAAAAATTTGCACTATTTTATTGTAGTGCAAAATTTTCACTACCAATAATGGTTAATTTTAGTGGAAAAATGTTCAATACCACTAATTTTTTAGTGGTAGTTAAAATATGTTTCATTATCACTATAGTGATGAAAAATAGTGGAAAACCAAAATGTTGTCACTATAGTGGGATTTAGTGGAAACGTTAGTGCACTAAATATTTAATGCACTACCCCCAACTCTGGTAGGGAGGAGAGTGATTTCTTAAGTGTAAGTACTTTTTAAGGGTATATTTAAATGATTCTACGGAATTCGGTGTCTCTTTTGATACCAATTTATTTCTTACTTTGTGTGCTAATTAAGTAGCCAGAACGAATTTGACAAATTTATTAATTTCTGCGGTGTCTTTGAGTGTTTCAGCATAGAAATTATTAAGTTGGTTGAGATCACCATTGAACTCAGGTATTATTTTAAACGCGTCAAGAATGCCAAACGATGCCATTATGTTGTTGTTGCTAACTTTTAGATACTTAAATATGCTATTTTTAATTTCGTTTAATTTCTTTCGAAAGACATCCCCATTTTTATGCAAACATTTTTTTTTATAAAATTTGTGTAGATATATATAAATTTTTGCACATATATGTGGAAAATTAATATTATTATAAGTTTATTTTAATAATAATAATGAATTTAATATACAATGCAATAGTAAAGTAAAGTTTTGTTGGCTCCGTCTTGTACGTACACGTCTTTCTTACACAACGTCTTCTCATCAACTAACTACTCGCCTCTCTTTTACATCTCAACTACATTCCACATTTCGGCCGTCCTGACTCGGATTCGTCTCGAATTCATCATAATCAAATCTGACGTGCCAGGGCTTCATATACTCAGTGCATGTTGAAGTGCTTCTTGGCCCCTCGGTGATTCCAACTCGTACCACGTCATATGTATCATTGACCTTTTCATTTACAACTTGCTACGGCCCCAAATACTTGGGTTTTAACTTTAGGCCTGGGCTAAATTGGGTTATTTTTATCGCAACTAAGTCACCAGTTTCGTATATTGTAGCTTTCTTACGCCTTAGATTGTACGACTTACGATTTTCGTCTTGAATCTAGGCTAGCTGTTCTTTGGCATTTTACCTAATTTTCTCTCTACCATCGTTAAAAGCTGCTACAATTTTTTCTCTAATAAGCTCATGAATGTCTCACTGGTCAGGGGTACGCATTTTGGTGCCAAATAACAAATCAAACGGAGTGGTGCTGATACTTCAAATATGAGTCGAATTGATGGCTTGTATTTTTCCAACGTGATTATACCATTTTGTCGGGTCGTCTACGGTTAACTTTGCCAAGAGTGATACGATAGTAGAGTTCAGCGTTTCGACCTGGCCGTTGAACCTAGGCAGACCAGTTGTAATCATGTGGTGTTTGATATTTGCATACAGCCAGCAAAAATTTCGTGAAGGCTTCGATTATCCCAAGTATGTGCTTATATTGTTTTGATGTAGATTATAAAGGTCGTAGATGATCAATGTGGTATGTGTGAAAAGGTTCGCATTTCTTAGGAATGGGGCCTTCTTGCTTTCCACGTTTCCTATTGTTGATAATGCAGGCTATACAATTAGCTATGTTGCTCAATTTTCTCTTCCAGTTTTGGTGTATAGTATTCACGTCATATGAGTCACCACCTGGGCGGTGTTCAATCGTATAGTCGAACTCTTCTAGAAATAAAATCCAACGAGCGACTCGAGTACAAATATATCTCTTCTCTAGAGTTTTGGTGAAAGCAAAGCTTCCGTGACGAGCTTAAATTGGGTTCCAAGTAGGTAAACTTTTTAAGGGCGGCGATGACTGCCAAAATTTCGAGCTCGTAACTACTATACCTCTTCTCTTGGTCAGTTGCTTTCCGGCTCATGTAGTAGATCGGGTGTAGCCGACACCGTGTATGCAATTATCATCTGGTGATTTCTGAAGCAATACGGCGCCATATACTTCAATGGAAGCATCTGTATGGACCTATGTTTAATACTTTGGGTTGTAAATATTTAAAACTCGCTGCTGACACATTACATCTTTAAGTCTAGAAAACGCTGAAATTTGTTGTTCATTCATTTCGAATTTTTGGTTCTTCTTTAAATCGGTAAGCGGTTTTGTAATAATGGAGAAATTATGTATAAACTTTCTAAAGTATGCGGCCAATCCTAGAAAACTTTCTACTTGCTTAAATTGGGTGGAACAGGACATTTTGTCAAAGCCTCTATTTTATTTGGTAATGGAAATATAGACTCGTTTTCAATTATATAACCCAAAAACTGTATACGTTTATTTAAAATATGCATTTCTTCAGTTTCAGTTCTAAACCGTATTCTTGACATTGTCCCAAAACAATTCGTAAGTATTCCAAAGCTTCATTTTCGTCCCTTGCCGGTATAATTATCGTCTATGTACGGAAATGCAATCCCCTGCCTAGTTAGGTCTCTAAATATAGCGTTGACATGCCGCTGAAATACGCTGGGAGAATTGGATAGACCAAATGGAACCTTCAGAAATTGATATTGACCGCTATAGGTCGCAAATGATGTGTCTTTTCTGCTAAACTTCTCAACGGGCACATGGAAGAATCCATTTTAGAGAACAATTGTTGTAAAAATTTTAGCCCTTTGTAGGCGATCTAGTTGGTCTTCTATTAAAGGCAAAGGAAACCAATCCTTAACAATAACTCGATTTATTTTGTGGTAGTCTATACAAAGTCTTGGAGTACCATCTTGTTTTTTTGACTAAAACGACGGGGCTGTAAAATTCAGACTCGGAGTTTTCAATTATAATGTCCCTTAGCCATTGCTCATTCTCAAAAAATTTTACGTCTCGGCTCTTTGTTAATCTCAAGCTGCCTGGTTCAAGTAAACGGTAACCTTTTGTGGACTGTATGCTACAGTGGTCTGATGACGTATGCCACTCCAGTATCGACAATACCTCATTGTTGCAAAATTGTGTGCCGATGTCCGTAAGCACGCATTTTATTTTAAAGCCGGTCTCATTTTCGACCCTGGACCTAAATTTAACAAAACATGCTGGTAATTCCGTTTTTGCCTACAAAAAATAAACAAATACTTTTTGAGTGTCATAAATAAAAGACAAGAACGAGAATAAGAAGACTTAAAGGGTTTTCTAGACATTTTGCCTCTTAGACATGACAAGCAATCTTCTTTCGGAGACATTTGAAACTTCATACTATTAACTAGCTGCTGGGTCTCTGACAAGTCGAATAGTTTAAATGACCCATACGAGCATGCCATATACCAATGTTTAAATATGACCTGTGCTGCCATCAAGCTTGAACATGTTTTCAACTAGACTGGCAGTTGCTATTATTTTATCATCCCTCTGAATAACACATTTGTTGCCCAAAAATTCTACGCTATAGCCTTTGTGTGTAATACGGCTCACAGATAGGAGAATTACTGTTAACTCGGGCACATAAAGCACATCATAAATTGTTATATCAATGATTTTACCGTGCGTCTGAAGCTGGATGTCGATGTTTCCCATTCCTTTAACTTTCAACTTTTATCTGTTGGCTACATATATTTCCTTTATCTGCGAAGGCTTCATATTTATAAACCAGTAAAACCAGCCTGATTCCACAAACCAATCATTGACATTAATTGCACCTGCCACATACACCGTACAAAAACCATTTTCCCTTTTTTCTGTCTTCTTATCACAACAATCTGTAGATATGTGACCGAAACGGTTGTTGTTGTTATTTTTATTTTTTCCAGCGAAGTAAGCAGCACTATTATCAACATTGGCTTTATTAACATCTTGTAAAATTTTCGTTTTGAACGAATCGCACGATATTTTTACCCCTGAGCTTTCTATACTCATAACCATAGGGGAATACTCTTCTGGTAAACCTGCGAGAAGCAGCGTGCCGCTCCATTATAATATAATTAATAATAATTCACGGGCATGTTAACTTCCTTTAGTTGATGAGCCGTCAAAACAATTTTGCTTGCATATTGCTCGGTACTTTCACATGATGCAAAATTTGTGGTTATGATTTGGCGAAGCAGCTCAATACGGCGCGTAAGACCCGAATCTTGAAATGCAACTTTAAGACTATCACATACTTCTTTCGACGTTTCAGCATTCTCAATCTGGATGTAATTAATCTTATCAACCAGCAAAATTATCTTTGTTTTTGCTTTGATGTCCACCCTCGCATTCATTCCGGCTGTAGGATAAACTCATTGGACGGTATCCCACAATTCTTCGTGCTGAAGCAGGTTCTTCATGGCAAAAGCCCACGATGCATAATTTTATCTGCAAAGTAATTTTTCCATACTGAAATTTATGGGATTAGCCATTTTAAAACTTTAATATAACTCCGACACTTTTGAAACGGTTCAATTAATTTCACTGAGCACAGTCTGTGCCCATAACCTGTTGTGATGGCGTAATAAAAATGCTATGAAATTATTGAATATATAAAGTGTATTTTAATGAACGTGTTTAATTCGAGGTACAAAAAGGAAGTAAAAGGAAGTAAAAGTAAAAAGGATAGATATAGGAAAAACAGAGTTGTAATAAAGACGGAGTAAGATCATGTGGCCAGATTTTTATTTCAATAATCCCCTATCATCAATTATCTCCTTTACCTTTCTAGGAAAGCTATGAGCTGCTTCATTGTCTACACTTGCAGATTCCCCGACAACTTTTATATTATGGAGTTGAGCTCTTTTTTAAAAATGTATCCAACCATCCTCCACTCGCAGTAAAACTAAAATCGGCTACATCATCATATTGTACGGAATTACATAGATTTTAATTCATTCATTAATGGAATGTGTTTTTTGCACAAATTCTTTATACACATTAACAGAGCATTTTTCATTCGTTCTACAATCACTGGTCTTATTTTAGAAGTGTTCTCAATAGAAGAAGACGCAGTCGCTGTTGCACTTGCACGGATTTCTGCTCCACCTTTTATGATGGATCTTATTGTTGTAGATGGAAGACCCATTATATTAGCTATAGCAAACGCTTTTTCGCCACTGTCATGACGCCATAAAATGTCCAATTTGGTTTTTAACGAAATTACATTTCGTTTCCTTTTTAGAACATCACATGTTTTATTTTTTTGAACTCATAATTAATGTACTTAAATATATATATATTTTTTTTTCAAAACTATCTTTGTATATTTTATTCAAATAGTTAGACACAAATATTGAATTTTTTTAAAGAGGGAATTAAAAAATCGAATGACGACGCAAAGCAAAGTTGAAGGGAACAAAATTTTTGACGACGTTAATTGAAACAACTCAAATCGAGGGAATACTGTATTACACTTTTACATACTATGGCAAGTCACTTTGTAATTATATTCTGGTTTATATTGTTTGTTTGGTTTATTTGTATTGTTGTTTATTACTTTTATTTGTATGTACATGAATACAAGGGAATTCTCCCTTCAACCAAAATACACTTATTTATTGCTTATAAATATTTTATTTAATATTAATTTGTTGTTCTCGCGTCAATTGTCAGTCGATAACTAAACTGTCCGTTGTCTGTATTGTTTCTTTGTTCTGTCTGTTTCATTGTCATTGTCCCTGTCGATCTCGTCCGCCCCTTCGTCTGTCAATATAGGTCGACTGCGGTTGATAGCCTACAATCGGCCATCCTGACGGCAATACGTCCCGGATTTCCATTTCTTCATTTCCTACCTTCTGCACTTCGTACGTCCCATGAGGTAACTTATTCAAGATTTTATAAAGACCGAGGAATTTTCCTCTGTCTGAAACCTGTTGCGTACTGAGTTCGCTTAATGGCGACCAACTCATTCAACTTATATTCTTCCTCTGCTTTACGCTTGCTGTTGAATGTCTTAACATTCTCTTTCTGAACTTTGGCGATATTACACCTAGCTGAAGCTCGTACCTCATCACAATCATTAACAAGCTCAGTCAATGATTCCTCTTCAAGTATTTCACGCAAGTCGGGATAGTCAGGCAACCTCATCTCAACACCGGTCAACAATCTAAAAGGTGGTTACTGAGTACTTCTGGATACTGTAGAGTTAATAATGGTCTGAACGCGCCTTACATGTTTGTACTAACTTTTCGGATCTTCACTACATAGCTTTGATATCATGGGAACTATTATTCTGTGCATGCGCTCCACCTGACCATTGCCTCGCGGAACACCGGTAGCAATTAACAAATGCTGAATGTTCTCATCCTTACAATAGTCTTTAAACATGTGAGGTGAACGCTGCTCCTTTATCAGATACTATTCGCATTGGGGCCCCAAAAATCGCTGATTGTTTTTCCAAACAATCGATTACCGACTTCGCATCCGTTAATTTCGTTGGGTAAAGCCACACGAATTTAGTGAATCCGTCAACAGCAAAAATATAGTTATACGTCTTTTTCGTCATCTCCATCGGTCCAACATGGTCCACGTGGTAAGTTTTCAGAGGAACATCTTCATTGTCGATAGGGTTAATCAGTCCTTTTCTTCCAGTCTTAGCAGCAGCGGTGATACACTCCACACAACTTCTAACTACCTTCTGCACTTTTGCGGCCAAGCCTGATATGTGGTATTGTCTCTCGACAATTTCCTGGGTCTTTGCAATACCATAATGACCCTGATTGTATGCAAGCTTTATAATATCATCCTCCATCTGGACTGGTACTACTATAAGTTCCTTAACGGGATCCCTAAATAAAAAACCATTCTTCATATAAAAATCTTCGTAGTTTCCAAATTCTAAAAAGCTCTTATCACCTTGGTTCGATCAATAGTCTCCTGAGCTTCTTTCATTCGATGAGTTAGGCTGCTTTCCACAATTAAACATGACATACGACTCAATGCATCAACGTGCTTCACTTCGTGCCTGAACGATGTTCTATCTCGTAAGAGAAATCCTGTAAAAACATTGCCTATCTCGATATTCTGGGTGGCACATCTTTTTTAGTCATCGTCATCTTGAAAGCACTGCAGTCTGTCACAATTTTGAAAGGTATGCCAAGCAAATATACACGCCACTTTTTCAGCGCTTCAATTATGGCAAGAAGTTCTAGTTCGTAATAATTTCATATAATTTCAGTACTGGTGCGCTAACTACATACTCTTTCAACTGTTGGCAGGATATTAACTCCTCATCCGTGATATTGAATGGTATATTCTTCCGCAATAAACCAGTCAGTGGTTTAGCTATTACTGCATAATTCTCTATGAATTTCCGAAAATGTGGTCAGGCACAAAAACCGTTGAACTGTTTTCCGATCGGTGGGGATGGGAAAATTATTCACCGCTCTCATCTTCTCGTCTGATGGTTTTATTGAACCATTCTGCACCACATAACCGAGGAAATTCACTTGCTGCTGTAAAATCTGCCACTTACTCCATTTTATTCGCAGACCACTCATGCTCTTTCCAATACTAATCTCAACTTATGTACACCTTCTATAACATGCTTGGAGGGAATGATGCCGTCCATGTAGACTATAATTGTACCATCACGTATTAGATCCATCAAAACTGCAGATATAAACTGCTGGTGAATTACTAATACCAAAAGGAACATACAGAAATTCAACTGTCCGTTATTCTTTACGAATGATGTATATTTTCTCGACGACTCTTCCAAAGGGACATGGAAAAATTTATTCACCAAATTTATCCAAAAACTTCTTCTATTAACAGTATAGGGAAATGGTGTCGTATTATCTTCTGGTTTAGTTTTCTGTAATCACAGCATAACCTCTTGGATCCGTCTTTTTAGTCGCCAAGACAATAGGGGAGGCATATTCAGAGAAACTAGGCTGGATTATTTTCTGCTGCAACCATTCGGACACTTGGGCGTCCACTATACGTTGGTCTGAGAAAGGTATACGTCGTGGTTGTTGGAAAACTGGTATATCATCCTTCAAAATTATTTTCATCTTCACCGGTTTGTGGTTTATACACGTCTATCAATTTCATGACTTTATCGGCAGTTTCGCCTTTGAGATGCTTCAGATCCAATTCAACTTCTGGTGCATACTGCTCAACGTTCAAACAAATATTCTCGAATTCCCTCAGCACCATGTTCTTGCTCGACAACTCTTTAAAATTTGCCTCGCCGTTACTAATCTCCACAACTGCCTTTTCCATCAAACTGTTTCCTATCATTAATGAGTGAATAACGTCACTCTCCCTAACAACATAAAACGTTACGTCAAAATTCAAGTCGTCAATTTTCACAGCTATATCAAAACGACCCATGGTCACGATCTCACTATCGCCGATTCCGTATAACTTCACCTTTTCCGGAATAAACTCCACATCGCCCAAAATAAGTAGCATATCGTTCCGCATAATGCGTACGTCACATCCGGCGTCAATCAATGCTGAAAGCGTTTTACCTTTAATTGTAATATTTTTAAAAATCAGGTTCGGACCCCTGCGGACCAGTTCGCCTGACCCTGCTCCGACTTAACGACTCTTGAATTTGATCCTCCATTCTGGCATTCAAAAGAACGGTGTCCAAATTTCCGACATTTGAAACACTTAACTTGTCGCTCTGGGCATTCCTTCGCCAAATGTGTTGCACCGCCACACTTCAAGCATCTCTTATCAGATTTATTACTTTCAGGTTTGTCCGTCTCGAGTTTCCTTTCAACTGTGAAATGTTCCGTTCCTCTGTTCGATGACCGAGATTGGAATCCTATCTTCTCGTAGACCGATATCTGCTGCTTTAGTTCGTCTATGCTATTAGCTTGGTATAACACAGCCTTATTAAATTTCGAATCTGGAATCCCATCTATAAAATATTCCACTATGCTACTCTCGTCCAACTCTATTCTATCCTATTCAGTCTTCTATTACGTAGCTGTCTGTGTACCTCAGCCGACGAAAAACATGTACCAAATTCTTTCTTCAAGTTTCCTTTCAATGCTGGCCAATCTTTCACACCGCTCAAGCTTCTTACGTACATTCTCGCAGCACCTGCTAACAACTGTTTCGCATAGACAAACATCTGAAGTGATGACCACTGCACTATTTCAGCTATCTCTTCGAATTCGGAAATCCACTGATTAATGTCAGGTGAATTTGTTCCATTGAACGTAGAAAGGCTATCCTCAACGTCTTTAAGCGTGTACATACTCTTTTGTGCTGGAGTTCTTTTCCACCACCGGCGACGTCACCGACCGCATTACCAACAAGAGAACCGTATGAACTTGAACGATCATACGAATCTACCCTATCGTCCGCAAAATCTATTCCGTAATGCTCCAAGAGCCTTTTCTGTAAGTCTGCTTTAAGTCCTTTCACGTTCAAGCCTAATTTTTCCAATTCCTCCCTAAGAAAATTCACGTTCAGTCCTAAAATTGTCTCTCTGTCCATTTTAGTACTACAATAGATTGAAAATTATAATATTAAAGAATTCAATAAAATTTCAATTATCATAAAATTAATTCAAAATTACGTTACCATAAGTTATTGACCAATCAATTAAAAGTTAGGTTACATAAAAAGTTCAATTCACAAAAAAATTATCATAGAATAAGTTGAAAGGTATTTTAATTCCTTAAAATAAAAAAATTTAATCATTATTAAATTAAATAAAAGTTACTTTACTCATCAAAATTATGCAAAGTTCACTTCACAAAAATAAAATATTAAAATTTAGTGATTAGAATATTTTTCCAATCCGCAACCATAAAACTTTTCCATTCGGCAACAGTAACAACAAACAAACCATATACCGCTACCTCCTTTCAATGCAAATACAGCTACAACACTTCGTCTTCACCAGGCATACGCAGCAATTTTTTCACTACGAATTTTTTCTTTTATCTTCTTTTCCTGCTCACTACACAACCAAGTCTTAAGATGCCAAACAACAAACTGTATCTGTTATGCTTAAACCACACCACTAATAACATGACCTAACAGGAATTATTTTGTTTTTCTCTTTTTCGGTTCTTCCCCGACAACACAAATTGTTTTCGTAACGTATTTTCTTTTTACTGCGCAAAAGCAAAAGAATATACAAACGTTCGTTACGTCTCCAATACAAATCAAAAAAATTGCCTTTAAGCAACAACAAGACAACCGTCTCTTTCACTCCACAACGACACAATATTCCTGTCTCTGGCAGAATTGTCTTTTTCGTCAACACTGTATGCAAGTATACACACAACTTGTTTCAATTCCACTGTTCACAACACTGTCTCTAAAGTTTATTATGGTTTTTCTTTTTAATGGTGTTTTTATTTGTTTTTGAACTCTAATTTTTTCTTTCATTATATGAGTCTCACTTCATTTAACCGATTCCTTCGGCTCATTACGTATTTCAGTTGAGTCCCCAAATTGTTTATTGCTTATAAATAATTTATTTAATATTAATTTGTTGTACTCGCGTCATTTGACAGTCGATAACTAAACTGTCCATTGTCTGTATTCTTTGTTCTGTCTGTTTCATTGTCATTGTCCCTGTCGATCTCGTCCGCCCCTTCGTCTGTCAATATAGGTCGATTACGGTTGATATCCTCCATCATGACAAGAGATTCACAGATCAGGAATTCGTAGATAGACAAATAGCAGAGACGTTATAGCAGGGAATCATAACAGAATCAATATTGCATAATATAGCTCAATCTATATGGTGTCGAACAAATTCGATAATTCAAGAGAAAATAATTAGAGAACAGTAACGGATTAAAAGAGACTCAATAAAGTCACAACGTCGTTCAATTCCCAACGCCAAATATGTAAGACATATTTGACAAATTGGGTAAATGTCAAAATTTCTCCACGTTTCAACTTCAACAAAAAATGTAAAATATGTATAGATTTTTATATTTTTATTCATTTTAGAAAAAATAATGCTGATATGAAATAAACAACACATCAATGAAAAATAAAATATTTATTATTTCAAGATAATATTGTAATAATTTTCTTTATTTCATGTTTGTTTTAGTTATTGTTTTGTTTTATACGTTTTTATTTTGTTCTTTTTATCTATCCTCGCGGAAATTCTAAAAACAAGTGAAGTTGGTTGCAATTTTCAAAACCTACGTTAGTTACAGTTCATTTGCAATTACAATTAATGTTACCATATCTTACATTACTACAATTAGTGTTGCCATATCTTATATTACTACAATATATATAATATAAACATAATTATATTAAACCGTAAGTAAAAAATACAAAATAACATTGAACTTAGTTATGTAAAATATTAAACATGGGTATTCACTTATAATAAAACTTATAATAAATTCTAAGCCGCGATCGTGTTAAATTACATATTGCTTATCTCAATTGTTTAAATAATTTATAACCGAAAAATATTAGGTGAATAAGAATCAAATTTAGTATTGACTTCAAAAAAGGATTTTTGAATAAATAACCACGATTGTTCACATGCTATTGGGTATTTTAATGAAAGTAATTGAAACATTTTAAAACAAACATCGAGATTTTGTATAAGCGAATCAAATTTTAGTAAATTTTTGTCAAAATACATATAAAATCCTTTTATATTAGTTTCAATACCTTCAACAATTAAAAATGTTTGAACTGTCAAACCGGCTGTATAATATTTATTTATTATATCCTCCACTCCATCACTCCACTCACTGCGAGGCGCATTGGACTTGGACACCTTGCCAACGACTTCTGTAGAAGCTGCAGAGATGAGGAAGAAGAGGAGACTGTCTCTCACCTGCTGGGTACATGCCCGGCTCTATGTCAAAGGAGAAGGAAGTACTTGGGTACTTACTACATGGATGATCTGGAGGAACTGTCAGAGATTGACATTGGCAGCCTAAATCGCTTCATCAGGAGCTCCGAATGGTTTCGAGACTAGGGGATAATGGATGACTGTGGTAGCACAATGGGCCCAATGCGGCCTAAGTGTGTCCATCAACAAGAAAAATTTTTTCTTGGATGGGCAGCCACCTCTACCTACCTACCTACCTACCATCCTCCACTCTTCTTTTATTAACTTTGGTTTAAGAATATATATAATATTCTATTTATCTGTATTTTCACTTTCTTAAGCTTTTGTCACCATGTGTTTTTCATAATATCCAAAAATTTTGTATTCAAACTGCTCCCATTTGGAAAAAGCATTAATTTTTTCCCAGAGTATAACAAATCGAAATCAATGTTTATCTGCAAAAAACTATTTTAATAATTTTTTAAATATTTTTTTTAACTGAGAAAATCGATCATATTTTTATAAATATTATTTTCAACAATATTCTGAAATATTATTAGAAAAATTGTTCTTGTGAATAAAATAATAAAATTCATGGAATTATAAAACGATAAAAATAAATAAAATTGTTTAAAAGTTAGATCGACTTCCATATATATAAAGAATGTTTTGGAAATTATCAAAAATAAAAGTAATACTAATTTAAAAAAAAATAAGAAAAAAAATACCAAGTCGGAAGCTTTCCAATGGCCTAGTTTGGGCCATGATTGTAGGAAGTCTATGTTATTTAGATTCTGTAATTCCCGGCGACGTATTTTAAATGCCCTTTTCCATTTCTCACAAGCATCTGCCCAATCTCTATTTAAAGATGTTTTAAAAGCTGTAGCCACAGATTCATCTATCTCTTCATCTATATCTGAATGCTCATTTGTTTTCCGTTTCATTTTGACTGGACAGTGAGGAATCAAATTTTCCACGTTTACGGCGAAAGTTCTTGTACAGTTTTCCACTTGGACTACCTTTACAGGCTCTTGAGATAAAATAATAACCCTAAAATTTCAAGAAAAAATGCCATTATAACAATATGCCTACTCAAGTTTGTCAATAATTATTATTTAAGAAAGCGATGTAAAAAATTTTTTAACAAGAGTTTCTTTCAAAAATTTAAAATATTTAAAGGCTTCTAAAATCTTAACTTTTATGAATATTCATATTTTTGATATATACTAATTTAATTTCAAAATTTTTCGTTTTTCGAAAACTTCGAATTCATTTTCTAATTTCATTCCAGAAATATTAAATTATTTTAATTTCCAATTTTATTGAAAATATTTTTAAAAATAACATTATCAAATAAAATTAAAATAAATTAAATTAGAAATTTCTGAAATACTATTGAAAATGTGTAAAATATGTTGAAATTAAGAAAGTAGAACAAATATTTTCGTTAAATTGTATCAATAGTTATTTTAGTCACCTGCACATCTTTCTTTTTCTGATGGAAATATCGAGACTATTTCTTCTACCAATAAAGGAAAATCTGGAACACTTATTATAATTTGACTGCACATAGCTTCTTCGACTAATATTTTTATAAGGAAATTTCTTTAATCGATAGTTTCTTCGTTCTGTATTTTAATATCGCCCTTCCGCCTGCTGTTTTTTTTAATGTCTATCAAGCTCTTACCGATAGTAATTTCGGTTAAGAATAATAATTATGATTAAATAGAAACAGTTTTACCTTATTTAAAACTCTTTTTCCACTGAAATCTTTCTGAGACATCCAATTATTGACCTTCGATTCGACTGAAATCGTTTCGTCATCAATATCGAACTGTAAAATTGGATTATACAAAATTATGTGGTCAAGTATATAACACATATTTATATGATTTACCTGCTGTTTTTTCCATTTAAAGAGCTTCTCCCGAAATACAATTCGGAGGGTGGTATGGCTCCTTTATTTTGTCTCCTTTTTCTAGGTATTGTAAACTTTTGTAAGTTACCTTAGTAGCTATATAAATAAAACTGTATTAGTAAATGCATTATACTAGAAATATTTTTAACACTTTATTTTATTGAAAATTTTCCAAAAAAATAAGTAAGAAAAAAATAATAAGAAAAAACGCCGTTTTTCTTTCTGTGCAGAGTTGGAATATATAGTAATAATAAACAGTGATGTTACAAAAAAGCAATTTCATGTTTACAGAGTTCACAAAGATCAATTTCATTATACTAACACCCTTTCTCAATATTAAAAATATTGCATACTAAAAAATTTAACTTTCAAAAAAAACTTCACAAAGGTCAATTAAATTAAACCAATTGAATCTACAAAATTCATTAATTTAACTCTCCGGAGAGGCTTGCTTAAAATATCAGCTAACACCAAATTTGTTGGACAATAAATAAAAGAAACTTTTCCAGATCTATATAGATCGCGAATAAAATAATAATTAACATCAATATGTTTGCTCCTTGGCGTAATTTTCTCATCCTCAAGCATTTTCAGACAGCTTTGATTATCTTTACCAATTATAGGCCTCATTACCCCTATAACAAATTCTCCAAGTAATTGGGTAATCCATAGCAGTTCCTGAGATGCTTCAGCAAGCGCCATAAACTCGGCCTCTGTGGATGACAAAGTTACATTTGTCTGCCTTCTACTTGCATATCTTATAACGGCATCGCCAAGTTTAAAGATGAAACCACTTGACACAATTTTAGACTCTTATTGCCTCTCAGGTATTTAAAAACTCAACCTCGGTGTAGTCCAGTTGGGCCACTTATCTTTCTGGATAATACAGATACGGCTAGATCAATATAAAGTCGAGTGTTGTTCGATATATACAGTAATGAACCAATTGCTTTGCGAAACTTATTATTGTCTTCAAGTAAATTCGTTGAATTGTGCTTTAAATAACCAGGATCCATTGGTATAGGTGAAGTTTTTGCATCTTGAAGATTGAATTCTTTTAATACTCTGTCAATGTACTCTTCTTGAGACAGATAATATAAACCAGACACGAAGCTAACTTGTATTCCCAAATAAAGTTTTAGGTCACCAAACTCTGTTATTTCAAATGTGATTTAAGGGTCTTTGAACGTTTTGGATTTGGTCATTCGATTTTTAAGCAACAATGATGTCATCGACATTAATTAGTACAAATGTTTAACCACTTTTTGTTGTCAGATCTTGATACAGCTTCATTATAAGCACAAAACACAATTATAAGGGTCTTCATTGAAGCGACTTTGTATCCGTATTTTTTAGGAGGTACGCCTTTGTTTATTCTTGAAGAAGTTCTCGGTTCAATTTTAGAGTCACATTTAGTTTCAGAATCGGATGATGCTAATGACTCTTCAGCTGACATAAAACCATAAACATCGTCCGAGCTAATTACATCGACATTTTCATCTAGCTCTTCTGATGTTTGCTACAAAACGACATTAGTCTTGGTTTCTGACAAAGAAACTACTTCGGTATTCGAATTATTATTTTCAATATTGACATTTGACGAAAGAAATTCTGCAGATTCTAATATCTTCACATTACGGCTAATAATAAACTTATTAGTTCTGCAGTCCAATAATCGAAAATCTTCTCATTCGTCAGAATAACCGACTAAGCGACATTTAACTGCTACTTTGTCTAGCTTTCCGCGCCGTTGCTTGTTTATATGAGCAAATGCAATCGAAACGAAAACCTGAATGTGGCTCAAATCCGGAGGCTTGCCGTACCATAGCTCGAAGGGTGTTACTTCAACAGCAGATGACAAAATACGGTTCTGAATATAATTCGCGTTATTTACAGCTTCAGCCCAAAATTTTATATTCATGTCGGCATCGTACAACAAACACATGGTCATCTCCATTAAGCTATGGTTTTTCTCTCCGCTACGCCATTCTGTTCAGGCGTATAAGGGCATATAAATTGTTGAATAATACCTTTGGTTTTTAAAAAATGTTGAATCTTCTTATTCAAAAATTCGCCACCACGGTCGCTTCTAAATATTTTCATTCGTTTACCAAAAAATTTTCCGTTTGTGCAACAAATTCTTTTTTTTTTATCAAGTGCCATATCTTTCGAGGGGATAAAATAAACTTTACAAAGACGGCTGTAATCATCTATCATCGTCAAAAAATATTTGTTGTATATGGCACGTCGCCGCTGAATCGCCGAACCAATCGCCGTTCGATTTTGCATTACTGACACCGAAACAAATATTAATATTATCCTTACCCTTACCCCTCCTTATTGTTTGGGCAGTTCTTCTTGAAATGGCCATGTTTGCCACACGCAAAACACTTTGGACGGACATTTTTCTTTTGGACTTTAAACGTGCTTTCAATTTCGCTTTCGGAACCAGTTTCTCGTTGAAATTCTTGAAGCAGTTTCTCCTTTACCAGGTCAATGGGTTGTAGGCAACATTCAGTGTTCCCAATAAAACTGCAACGGCCTTATGTTACTCTGTTGTTTCACCCAAATCCATTAAGCGATCGATTATGGTCAAAAATTCTGTAATATGGTCCTCCATCGGCTTTCCATTTACAAGTCGCATTGACGACATTTGTCTCAAAATACTGACCTTATTACTGATGCTAGACTTCTCATGATGCTTCTTCAACGTGTCCCAAAATTCTTTGGCAGTTTTCAGTTGCTTTATGAGGACTTTTTGCGATTCCTCCACAGCCAAACCAATAGTGGCTCTTGCCTTACCATCACGAGCAAGCCACTTCTCATCCTATACGGCAGGAACAGCAACAACAACAGCCCACAGCTCTCTTTCCAACAGCAACAGCTCCATGTTGAACTTCCAACCATGATAGTTGGAATTAGATAATTTTGGGAATTGTACACCCACTGTGTTCATTTCAATTTTCGTTCCGCCAAAGAAATTGCTCAATAAAAAAATTAAAATTTCGCTGCAATGGGCCCACCTGTTGTTATTTTAAGAACCTTTTATTGAGTAATAGTAAAAAGTATACATACAAGATATGAAATTGAAATTTTATTGAGTCTTTTTTTTCTTCTTTACATTGTAGAGTAGGATACAAAATCGACATTTTGATGTATAAAGTCTTAAAACTATATATTTGTCTTGTTCTAATACACTTTAAAAGATGAAAAGCAACTTGTAAAGAAGTGATATATTGTTAACAGAACTGTTAAAAAAGATAAGCAAACAATGCTTCCTCCCGGCATTTACTATAACTAACAGCGAAAACTGTTAAACAAAATAAATACATAAAACTAAATAACACTTAAAACTTAAACTTAAGCACTTAAAACTATATAAATAAACAAAATCGTAAATAGCATTGGCAAACAGTGAAAACCGATATCACAGATAATCCCAATAACTAACAATGATTCCAAAAAAGAACGTATATTGTATGTGGAAACAAATTCACTAACAGAAATAGAATTCTCATAATTCAAAAATTACGTTAAAAAACGGATACAATGATGAGCAAAAAAATATATACATATAACCCGAAAGTACCATTTAAGTACAAAAGTAAATTTGGCATATAAGTAAAAAAAATAATTATTAGATAAATAAAATTAACAAAAAAGTTAAGAAATCATTCCCTATGGGCACCAGGTATAGTCCCGCAATAAAAATCCGGCAGCTTGAATGGATCCGAGTTAATATCCAAAGGCTCCATAATAACACCAATCGGTGATAGTTATCCAGATCTCGACCAGGCTGTATATCTCTCCTCCTCATAAATATCGTTCATAAGAGAGTTGTCATGGTGGCTAATATTCGCAATAAATTTCCTCTAGAGGTCAAAGGCATACTCACATAATGGCCTGACACCAGACTGAGTATATATATGAGTTGGAGTATCGTTTGGTATGGCTTTGGAAATTTCTTCCAATGCACTACGTAGGACTTTTCTTTCATGAATTTCCAATTCCCTTGCAACTATTGGTGAAATAGAAAACCAGATTGGAAATGCATAAATGAGAGCTGGTCTGGTGGCAACTTTGTACATAAGAAGTTTTGTGCTTTGGTGAAGGTGTGGACTGTTAAATAAACTGGAAAACATGCCAGTTATACGTTTAGCTTTGTTAAGTAAAATTCTCCCGTGATTATTGAATTTCATCAGCTTATCAAAGTTTACCACAAGGTACTTAATATTGGATTTAAACGGAATTTCAACGCCATTCAAGGAGAGTTTCAGAATATTGCTTTCCGGAACCACGTATCTAGCGCATTTACCAGATGCATTTCTCATACAAATGGCCTGAGATTTTGCAGCATTTATCTTAATGCACCACTTTCTATAATAATCATCGATCTCGTTCAGGTGAAGAGTAGCATTACTCAATGCACATAAAAGATATGTAAAAATACGTTATTCACAGAGTTGGAATATATAGTAATAATAAACAGTGGTATTACAAAAAAGCAATTTCATGTTTACAGAGTTCACAAAGATCAATTTCATTATACATACTAACGATTATCTGATCAAATTAAATTATAAGTTTTAGATTCCTTTAAGAACTCAACAATTTAGGTTATATTGCCTATGGTGGGATTGGTCAGTAGGGTTTCGGGATGAGGAACATTTTTAAAAAATTGTTGACGTAATTTCTGGAATTTAATGCATGTGCAAAGAATATGGTCGTAAATTTCCAAAGGATTAACATTACAATAGCATATTCGGTCCAAATTTTAATTTAATAAGTGGTCTTGGGACAGCTTTGAATGTCCACATTTAGTTAAATCTTTCCGCTTTCTAGGCACATTGTTGAATTTTAAAAAATCATCTATAGATAATTTATTGTTGTTAATCATTTTATAGCAGCTAGAAGTTTCTTGAAATAAGGCGTTATTTTCAAGATAGTATTTTTTATTTGTCGCTATCAATGGGGCAATGATAGTCGCCGTGGTGTAGTAGGTAGTGTGTTGGCTTACTATTCGTAAAAGCCCGGTTTCGTATCCCAGGTCAGACATCAAAAATGAAATATGAAAAAAAAAATATTTCTTCGGCGACTTCCTCTCAGCAGATTTCTGGCAAAAACTCTGAGAGTAAAATAAACTGCCATGAAAAAGTTTCTCAAAATTCTGTCGTTCGGAGTCGACTTTAAACTGTAGGTCCCGCCACCCATGTATAAAAAATTAACACACACAACATGAGTGGTGTGAGAAGCTAGGCCGTAATCCTGACTGAAGGGTTGTAATGGCCAATTATGTATGTATGTATGTATCAATGGGGCATTAGTTGCTTATTTTGCTATTTTATCAGTGAATTCATTTCCATATATTTGACTATGTCCTGGAGTCCAGATTATTATTATTTTTGGGTATTTAGAAATTAATATGTTTCTTATATATATTGCTTGAAAGTTATTGTTAGCGACATTTGAAATTGCTCTTAAAGATGATAGGGAGTCAGAACAAATCGCAAAGTTTCCCTTTTTTGAGCTTACTATGTTAATTGCTTCCATTATGACAATGATTTCTGCAGTAAATATTGAACAGTAACTTGGAAGGATAGAGTATTTGATAATCTTGTAGTTTTGTGTAACTTACAGTATCGCTTGATTTTGATGTTTCAGTACATATAAAAGTGTAGTTTGATTTTTCAGATTGGATTTGAGGGAACTGTTTCCTGAAAAAAAACAAGGGTCTGTGTTTGATTTAGAGTGGTAGTGTAGAGTAGTGTTAATTGCTTGCTCATTTAAACATTAAGGAGGGTTGGTAACATGTTTGTATATTTTCCTTGTTAGATGTAAATTATGTTTCCTACAGTTTTTTATTATTCTTAATATATCAGATGGTATTTTTGGATTCTTTTTAGTCTTTTTGCACTTATTGATAATTGAGCCCAGGGGAGAATCTTGGTTATTGTGTAGACATTTTAGAAGTCTATCCGTCATAAGATTTCGTTGCGTCTCTAAAGGTAGTATATTGGATTCAAAAAACATATTAGAGATCGGCGTTGTACGGAAGGCTTTCAAAGCAAATCTAATAGCTGCGTTGATTTTTGTTTTAATTTTCTTCTTCTTGAGGAGTATCCGTAAAAATGTAGTGCATAATTTATTTTTGATAATAGTAGTTTTTTAATTATAGATACTAGAATGAATGTTTTGCAGTTAAATTTTTGATTAGATAGACATTTTATGATGTTGAATTGCTTTGTTATTGATGCTGAGATGTAATCTATATGGGAATTCCATTTATATGATTTGCTAATGAATAAACCGAGTATTTTCAGGCTCTCTACTTTTTAATTGAAAAGTTGTTTTGGGTTAAACTGGGAGCGCAAGCTCGCTTTCTGCATATATGTATGTATGTACTTGCATTTAGGCCTAGATAATGTTGCCGCTGAGTATTTACACCATTCGTTGATATTTTCGAAAACTTGGTTGACATCAATGGTCGGATTAGTTCCAGTGTTTGATCTTATTATTAGGTTAAAGTCATCAACGTAGGCTGTAAAGTCTACATTATTGTGTAGTGATATAGTGGAACAGAGTTTATTGTAAGATATTAAGAACAATATTACCGATAATGGTAATCCCTGGGAGATTCCATTTTGTAAACTGTGACAGTCAGAATAGTGTTTACCCACTATGGTTATGATTTTCCTGTTTAGTGTTGTGTACAAACACTGCGTATTTATTTTAATTTTTTGTTAAAATTCTTTATTTCCACTAAAGACGACTTATTCTGTTGCTAGTTGCTTAGAGAGTAAAAATTCTTATTTTTTAATATGTAATATGTAATACTTAAAAGTAAAAGCTCTTACTAATATACAGTATGCAAATGCACAAAAGAAAAACGTGATAAAACCAGTATTTAACAACGGTAAACTTTACAATGTTAATATAAAAACAATTATAAAAATAAAGCAAAAAAACCAATAATCTTCATTTCCAACTTTAAAAGAATGTAAACATTTTATGATGAAATACATACATATACTACAATACCCCCTTCTTTTATTTTTCTTTTCTCGTGGTTTTTTTAATAATAGAGAAAAGAAAAAATTTTATAATTCTTTACGTTTACATACATATATAAAAAAATTCTCTTTTTTTAAATTTTCAATTTTCTTTGTCTTAGATTGTATTTAGTAGCAGAATTACTTTCACTAACAATCTTGTCTTCTGTACATACAATTTTATCCACTGGATTATTACTATTTCCCTTTACAACACCTTTTTCGTTTTGGTTATTCAAAATTTCAGTATCATTGCCTGCATTTCCATTAGTTATAATTTCACCATTTTTTTCTAAATTTACATGTCCTGTACTAAGATTAACTTTTTGAAATGGTCGTTGGCATTTCAGGTATGCTGCAAGAGATAATTTGGTTTACTTGCCTTTTCCATACTCTATTACATTCTAATTTTACCAAATAGGTTTGTCTACCCAAAACTTTAGAAATTATACCTTTTTTCCACGATACTTTTCCTGGAGTGGTATAAACCTTTACCATTACTCTCTCATTCATTCTAAACTTTGAATTTTTATAACCCTTATGATATATTATTTGATTTTTCTGTAATGCATTTTTTACAAGTTTAACGGCATTCTCTGCCTGGTCATTGGTAGCTGGATGTCCTACAGGTGTGGTTATTTGCTTAATTCCATTCATTTCCAAAAAATTTTTAAAATGACATATGTCAAACTGATAACCAGATAAGGTTAAAGCAATGCGTTGCAACCGACTAGAGGCCATAAGTGGAATGCCCCTTTTTGGGCTAAATATATGGTGCAGCGGTTTTTTGTCAGTCACCAAAGTGAAATGACGACCATACAAATAATGATGAAATTTCCTTACACCTAATAAGATTGCCACTGCCTCGCGGTCCAACTGTGAATATCGTTTCTCACTGTCCGTTAAAGATTTGGACGCGAATTCTATTGGTCGTTCTGCTCTCTGATAATCGATTTGTGATAAAACTGCGCCTACACCTACAGGACTGGCATCAAACGTCAATCGCGTCCTACAAGCTGCATTAAAATGGGCCAGACAATTACCTGCCAATAATAAAGACTTAAGCTGATCCATAGCAGCAGAACAGTTATTGTCCCAGACGAATTTTGTATCGACCCGAAGCAAATTGTGTAGTGGGTGTAATAAGGTTGAAACGTCTGGCAGGAACCGTCGATAAAAACTCACTACACCCAAAAAAGATTGTAGTTGCTTAACATTTGTGGGATATGGAATATTAGATATTTCCTTAATTCTCTCTGGGTTCATATGTAACTCACTTCTGTCAATTATATGGCCCAAATATTGAAATCTTTTGGAAAAAAATTCGCACTTTACCGCTGATAATTTAAAACCAGAATCATTTAATATGCTAAGTACCTTTTCAAGTCTTTGAATGTGCAACTCTCTGTTAGGTGCACTAATTAATATGTCATCCAAAAAGACAACAACTGCGTCTAAACATACTAAAAGGGTATCCATTATCCTTTGAAATATAGCAGATGCCGAAGCCAACCCATATATTAACCTAGTGTATTGAAAAAGACCCTTAGATGTTGAAATAGTAGTATATTTCCTCGATTCCTGGCTTAATGTTACCTGCTGATATGCCATGCTCAGATCCAACTTAGTAAATTCTTCTCCCCCATGCAATCTCTAAAATATATCCTCAATTCTAGGAAGTGGGTACTTCTCAACATTCAAATGCGGATTAAGGGTGACCTTAAAATCGCCACAAATTCTAATATTTCCATTTTTCTTTACAATTGGAACGATAGGGATCCCCATTCACAGTATTTTACCGGCTGAAGAACTCCGATTTGCACTAAATAATCTATTTCTTTTTCCACTTTATCCTTTATAGCAACAGGTAATGGCCTTGGTCTAAAAAACTTGGGTACTGTACCACTTTTTACTTTCAAAACTGCCTCAACACCTTGAAACTCTCCCAAACTACCATCGTAAAGGCTTCCAAACTTGTAAATAATTTGCCGAACGATTGTCATGTGTGCGCAATAATTTAATTTACAAATTTTAATTTTAAACATTTTTAGAAAATTTCTTCCTAGTAATGGCGGGCCACCATTTTTAATTACTATGAATGGAATTACTTCTATTCTATCACCATACCTGACTTTAACATCACATGCACCAATAGCAGTTATACTTGTGCCATTTTACCGGCTGAAGAACTCCGATTTGCACTAAATAATCTATTTCTTTTTCCACTTTATCCTTTATAGCAACAGGTAATGGCCTTGGTCTAAAAAACTTGGGTACTGTACCACTTTTTACTTTCAAAACTGCCTCAACACCTTGAAACTCTCCCAAACTACCATCGTAAAGGCTTCCAAACTTGTAAATAATTTGCCGAACGATTGTCATGTGTGCGCAATAATTTAATTTACAAATTTCAATTTTAAACATTTTTAGAAAATTTCTTTCTAGTAATGGCGGGCCACCATTTTTAATTACTATGAATGGAATTACTTCTATTCTATCACCATACCTGACTTTAACATCACATGCACCAATAACAGTATACTTGTGCCATCATATGATCTTAACCACACGTCAAATTTCCTAAGATTATATTCTTTAAAATATGTTTCGTAAAAAGTAACCGAGACAACATTATTTTCTGAACCTGTATCAAGTTCCGTTTCAAAAAGCTTATCTTTTACAAAAATTTTGATTTTAATAGGACCATCATCAGTACTACAAATAGAATATAAACTTACATCACTAATGTCAATGAAATTAATAGTTTTTACACTACACATTTTTTTAAATGCACTCTTTGCTTACAATTATTGCATTTGTAATTTTTAAACTTACAGTTGTCACTCCTATGATTGCTGTACCCACATATTTTACATTGTTCTGCTGATATTTTACGTTATTGCTACTGTTGTTGCTTTTTTGCGGACCTCTTTTATTCTTCTTTATAAAATTTAAACCTTCTTCTTTAATATCATGAACCAAATTATACTGTTGTTCGGTGTACTCCACGTTGTTGGCTACTTCCAGAACCTTTTCAAAATAAGAATCCACCGATTCCAAGAAAATTTTATCACGGGCCGGACCCTTTTCTAACCCCATTACGAATTTATCCCGAATAGCTGTTTCGAAGTTAACACCAAACTCACAATGCACTGCTAGTGCTCTTACTCGAACGGCCCATTCATTTATTGTTTCACTGGCTAGTTTAGTGGCATTATAAAATTTGTAGCGCTCAGCTAAACCAGATGTAGCAGCCTTAAAATATTTGTTCATTGCTAACATACAAGTATCATATGTTGTGCCTACATCTTCCACTTTTGCTGGACTCACTAAATTCTGCAACAGCATATACGATGTTTCACACACTGATGTTAAAAGGATAGCTTTCTTCTTAGCTGCATCTTTAATTTCATTAGCGATTAAAAACTGTTCCAATTGGTTTTGATACACAGACCAATTTTTTTGAACGTGATCAAAATAAGGCATTTTTCCAAAAATTAAATTGCTTTTAATTTATAATTATAAAACAATTTATCAGTTTTAAAAAATAACTTGTTTTCCTCGTCGCCACTGTAATATGTTTGTATTTATTTTAATTTTTTGTTAAAATTCTTTATTTCCACTAAAGACGACTTATTCTGTTGCTAGTTGCTTAGAAGTAAAAATTATTATTTTTTTAATATGTAATATGTAATACTTAAAAGTAAAAGCTCTTACTAATATACAGTATGCAAATGCACAAAAGAAAAGCGTGATAAAACCAGTATAAAACCAGTATTTAACAACGGTAAACTTTACAATGTTAATATAATTTTTTTTTAGTTTTTTAAGTTTTATTAATCCAATTTAAAGTTTTTTATCTTATATCTAGATAATAATTTACACTTTTGAGATCTATCTTAATAATACTTCAGCAAGTAAATTTAGTGTAACCTTATATAAATAAAAGTGTATCATTTTAAGCTAGTTATAGGTAAAAAGGATATAAAAACCTATATGTGAAATAATAGTGTTGATTTCAAATATAATTAGAAAATAATTGTTTAAAAACTGATTATACAAAAATAATCAATTATAATACAATCATTCTCTATTTGATAATTGTTATTATTATACAAAGGTATGTATGTATTATACTAATTCTCTACTTTCACGTATTCCACGATAGCGTGATGTTATGATTTTTTGAAAATGATTATCATTTATTCTTTTAACAAAAACTTGGAATAGCTCATATCCTGTTTCCTCATGAAGTCGTGAAGTAGGGAATCTCCAATGTAGATTATGGATCATCTTAAGACATTTGTTCTGGATGATTTGGTACTTTTTTAGATGGGTTTTCGAAGCTCGATACCATATTGGAGATGCAAAGGACATTATTGGCCGGATAACGCCTTTATAAATAAGATTTTTATTTTTTCGGCTTAGTGCTGGCCTTCTGTTTAAGAAGGGCCAAAGACATTTAAAAGCTTTTAACGCTTTTCTTCAGGATGATGATATGTGTTTTTGAAATGATAGTTTTCTGTCCAATGTCACTCCTAGATAAATTACATCGTTTACGACACAAACCTCATTACCGTCAAAATACAGATGGCGTGATGGTACCCTTTTTGGAGATTTGTTGAACCGGAAAATGATAGCCTGTGTTTTATCCTTATTTATTTTTATTTTTCACTTTTTAAAGTAATTGTTACAAGATTTTAGGCTTATATCCATCTTCTTTAGGAGTGCTGTTGTGAGCTTACTGGACGTTATGAGAGCTATATCATCTGCATAGTAGGCTGTATCGACTTCTTTAGGTTGTTTGAAATCTGATGTGTAGATTGAGTATAGTGTAGGAGAGAGCATTGAGCCTTGTGGAACACCCGCAGGGCTAGATATAAAAGATGACAAGCTTTTGTTAACCGAGACAGCATACGATCTATTTTCAAGGAACTGTGAAACAATCGCTGAAAGCGTGCCGAAATGGAGGAGACTATCGGCCGATGATCCGAAGGTATTTCATAGTCCAAAGTTATAACTCTTAATGGAAGTGAAAAGTTACTTAGGACAATATCAACTGTGGATGGGCTACAGTTTCGACGGTGAGGATATAATGTGGGAGTACTCGGATAGTAAATAAAGAAATTTCTTAATTGTTGTTGGTTGTTAAGGGCACTCCCTGCCGAATTGTTGATGGAACCGTTCCAGGCGGTGGGTTTCGCGTTAAGATCACCGAGGAGGATGAAATCTTTGTCTACAGGAGTAAGAGAGACGATGTCATTTACAAATGAATGAGCGAATCGTGGAGAATCACAATGACTTTCTGCGATTTATAATGATTTCTACTGAAAGATTTTCGATCAAACTAGACCTTGTTACAGGAAGTAGAGAATGTTTAACTCTTTTATGTACAAGTATTGCTACTCCACCACAATTTACGTCACGTCGGTCGTTCCGGTAAAGGTTATATTTAAGAAAGAAGGGGTTATGATGGTCCTTAAAGAATGCTTCGTTTAGTCCAGCTATATGAATATTGTTCGATATTAAAAGATTCTATAGTTGTCGAATACGTGAATATGACGTTATACCGTTGGTATTCCAGTGTAAAATATTTAATGTATTTAAATTATTATTTAAGCTCATAAGCGTATTTTAAAAGAGATACAACAACTTGTATTCGTTGCACTTTCGAAGTACATTTGCTAAGATCTTCAAGAGAAGTCGTAAATATATTAAAAAGATCATCTATGCTAAACAGATCAGTGTTGTTGTTTTTGACCATATCGGCATATGAATGTTTATTACTCATTACAGGCTGATGAAAATATTGTGTGTTGTTTTGTTGTACAAAAGAATGTCTGTGGCGTACAATCGTGGCCCTCTTGTTTTGATTTGAGGTTACCTTTTGCTTTATGTCAAGATATTTTTGTCGTAAAGGGCATTTAATATCATTAGCAGAATGGTGTGTTTGTGCTTCTCCAGCTTGTTTGCAATTAAAACAGGAGAACACCGCTGGACGTTTGTTATCCTTGGTAAAAGGATATTCGGAAGTTAGGTGCGTGTTCGTACATGTCATGCAGGCTGGTTTCCTGTTACAGTGGTCACATTGTGTAGGCCTATCTGATTTTTTAGGATTCTGTTTTTTCCATGTAACAATAACATTACAAACAGATTTGACATTCAGGTAACTAGGCTTAAACGATTTTCTATCAAATTGAATTTTGTAAACAGCGTTGTCCGCACTGCTGTATCTTGTAGGCACTTCAGTTACTGTTACAGGTAAAAGATTAAATGTCTTGAGGTCTTCTTTGACTTCAGCGGGACTTAATCTAGGAAGACCGTATAGAAAGGTCGTATAAAGTTTATTTTCCTTGGGGTTATAGGAAATAAATTCGATTAAACCTTCTTTCAAGGCGTTCACACAGAAATTATATTTTTCCATAGATTGGAGATACATTTTAGTCCCAATCGAGGTACGCTTAAAGATACAACCGTCACTAGTGAGGAGCTGAATTTCCCTCATTAGTACTCTTGCATCAGCAACAATTGGTGGAGGTTTTTTAAGGCTTTAGGCTCATTAATTTTAATATTAGTCCCAGGCGTATCTTCCATGCCTTCGATGTCTTACAAAGAACTATATCTATTAAAATTCGGGCAGGTAGCTGCTACCATGTTAGAACTCCATGAAGAGTATGCAGAACGAGTCTTCGCTTTTGAATTTGATTTTGATGCGCGGCGTGCCGAAGTTTTGCCGCCCGGGGGCTTTACCATCGTACGGTACTTCAAACTTTTTTATTTTGTTTTGTAATATAATTTGTTTTGTAATTGTTCTTCTTTATTTTTAAATTCAAAGTTATCGAACGACACTAAGATTCTTGTTTATGAGTAACTATAAAAGCTACGGTAGAAGGCTAGCAAGAAACTAAATGTTAATATAATAACAATTATAAAAATAAAGCAAAAAAAACCAATAATCTTCATTTCCAACTTTAAAAGAATGTAAACATTTTATGATGAAATACATACATATACTACAAGTTTAATGTACACAGAAGATGTCAACTAGTTTTAATTAGATACACAAACAAGTCATATGTGGGAGCCTATAATTTGCTAGCTAGCAGTCGGCCATATATTCGGAAACCTTTTGTATGGATTTTCGTGGCCATATAAGTTTTACATTGCTCCGGTCTATTAAAACCTTTCAATTGCATACCCTTTACCATATTCCTTTTTGACATGTCAGATATCGAATTATAATTTAAATGGCCAAGCCTGTTATGCCAAAGTTCAATAGTAAGAAAAAGTTTGTTTACGTTTCTGTCAATAATAAATAAATTTATCATCTTCGATGCTCTTAAAATTATCCTTCCTCCTCCATCTTTCACCAAGGCCGAGGTTGAATTAAAAAGAACTGTATAACCAGTTTCAACAACACATCCAACAGAAATAAAATTCATATGCAATTTCGGAGAATACGGCACTTTCCGAACTTTGATATTTTCACAATCGATTACCATCTCAATATCTCCCTTTCCCCTTGCCATAATATATTTGTCAGCCTCGAAACTTATTTCTTCCACATGCTCGACAAGACTTGAAAACATTCCCTTTTCACAACACAAGTGTGAAGTTGCCCCACTGTCAATGCACCGTTGGGTAATATTAGTTTTCTCTTTCTCATCTGTATGCATGCTAAGTAAAAGGTGCCGTTATTCTTTGTCTTTCGTTTGTTTTAAATAGTTCTCGCAAAATGCCCGAATTCGCCGCAGTTAAAACATTTTCCTTTAATTTTGCTGTTTTTTACCTCCTCCTTTACATTATTTTCTCTTCGAGAATTTTTCATGGCAAACGCTTGCTGAAAGTTTGTTGCTACCTCTTCTCTTTCATTCTTTTGCTTGTGTCTATCTCCTTCTTCTAGAATTTTCTGTTTAACTGCCGCTAAATTGGGCAAGCTATCGCGCGAATTACGTTGTGGACCGAACGTAATATTAAAAAATAAAACACACTGCTTGTTTGGTTGCTGAATTAATAATAATCATTACAATTTTTATTTGTCTTATTTATACTTTTTAATAATATTTTGACCTAATTAATTTTTTATAAAAATTGCAAGTTAATAAAATAATTAATAATTGCTTATTTAATAATACAAATTGTTAATTCCAAGAATAGAATAAATAAAGTTAATAATGAACTTTAAATAGGTCAGTGAATAAAATAATAAAATGTAGTTCTTAGAAATATTTCGGAAGTATATTAATAAATAAATAAATTGATGACATCGAATAAATTAAGTAGGTTGATTAAAAGCTGTTGTTGACCTGGCTGGTTTGGGAGGTACTGTTATGGGGGTTTCCATAACTCCTCCCCCCTGGAGTAAAGTGATGGCCACAAGGAAAACGTAGGGGCTGGAACGCTGTCTGGAAAATTTGGTATGAATTGGATTTTAGTTCTTTTCTTTGCAACAAAAAGCAGGGCTACAGTAAATATAAAGCTTAATAAACAGGTTGTTAAAGTTATAATGTTGTTTTTCTTTGATGTTGTTTCGTGATTTTCTATTTGATAATTCCTCAGTTTTTCAAGACTCAGTTTGTCTGTTATTGTTTTTGCGTTTACTTTGGAGTTAATTATTAGTGGTAGAAAAATTTCATCTTTGTAGAACATGGGATTGTCTTTGTAGATTTCACCATTGATGTTGATCGAGCAGTTGTTGTAGTAGAGGATAGCTGTATCTTTAATCTCGTAAGTGTCGTTATTGCAGCTAGTTGTAACAGTAGTATTCTTCACATTGACGAAAAGTAGATAGTTTGGTTCAGGCTGCGTAATAAGATTTATGTTACCAACATCTTCCAGGTCGCATAGAGCATCTTTGTTATTGATTATTTGTGCAGTGCACGTGGAATTAGCTGTATATTCAGTGTATGGTGAGTTCTTGCAGTAGTAAGTGTTCTCTACTCTTGGTCAAGGTTCGTTGAAAAATTGAATGTGGTTTTTATTGAAAGCTAAATATGGTTTTATTTTTATTTGTTTTGTGTTATTTAATGGGAGTGGGAATATGTGAAAAAGTTCATAATTCTCTTTTGAAACATTTGGAATCTGTACATTAAATATGATATTTGAATTGTTATAATACGCGTGGAGTCCAAGCAGTTCATATATTTGTTCTTTTGAGCTTGTTTTAATTGACTGATTTTCCATATACATAACTATATATTTGATCTAGTTCTGTAGTGCTTAGTATGAACTTTGATATTACGTTTAGTTTTGCTAAGATAATTGCTTCAGCGATGTTAGCTAAATGATTATTTAAAAGTTCTATATTATAATTAATTTGGCTCGAAAAATTGTTCATCTTCTTTTAAGATATTGTTAGCTAATTTATTGATGTAGGTCTCTATTCTATCCTGCTCTTTGTTTACATGATTTGTTATGTTTTGTATCCTTTCCTGCCTTTTTAGATTTATTTGGTTCTGGTCTGTTAGTAGAGTCTCGATATGTGTTGTGTTAGTTCTGATGTCTTGTATTTGTTTATTTATAAGAAGTGCATCTTTGGCGTCCATGTTGCCTGTAATAAATTTAATGGTGGTGCCTAGTCCGTTAATAAGTCCACGTTTATGTCGTCTATATGGCATTAGGATATGTATTTTATTGTTTAGTTCGTCGAGTTTTAGTCTAGTTATTTTTGTGAAACTCGTAGTTCTGTGGTTCTTCTCAAAAATGGAGATAGTGTCTTGAATTTTGTTGGTAATTTTCGCATATTCGTCAAGGTTAATGATATGTATCAGGTTATTGTGATTAGTAATTATCCTTGCGTTGCCTAATCGGAATCTTACTATTTTCTGTTCTTTACTTATTTGTTGTATGTCTACGGTTTGTGATAGTACTAGTGGTATCCTATGAATAGGGGAGAAAGAAATTAGTTAGAGGTTTTTGGAATTTTGTGTAACTTTTTTATTTTTGACTTATGAAATTTCTTGTTTTGTTGTGTGATTATAGTTACCCTATTGTTCTTTTTTACTTTATGTTTTGTAAATCTAGGTGTTAGTTTATTACATTTTGCTTCTTTTCGATAAATGGTTTGATTTTCTAAATTTTCTGGTTCTGACCGAGTTTCGTTTAGTTTGTCTATCCTGTTTTTAGTTGCATTTTCAAGTTTTTCCTTAATTTGTGGATATAAGATATTTTGAAATTCATTAAGTTTTGTAATGTATTCATGTTCGTTATTAAACGTGACAAAGTTATTGAATTTATAAGTTCTACCGAAAAATAATTCGAATGGGGTGAGTTTAGTAGAAGAATGTATTGAATTATTATAAGTTATGAGAGTTTCTGTGAGTATATCATCATGGTCCTCACTAAGGTGATTTTCCTTTCTAGTAGTTATAATGATTCTGTATATTTCGGTTAATGTTGAATGTAGCCTTTCTACAGGAGCATTGCTTGTGCTCTGTTGGAATGAAGTAATATGTAAATTAATTTGGAATTGTCTACAAAACTCTTTGAAAATGTTGGCTGTAAATTCCGAACCTTGGTCAGCTACTATTTTTCTTGGGATACCATAAAGATTAATAAAATGTTTTAAAGATTTTAGTATGCATATAGTATTTCTTGATGAAAGTGTATACGCTGCTGCAAATTTAGAAAATTTGTCAATTATTGTTAAGATTTGTTTGTAGTTTATACTGTAGATGTCTATATGTAAAATATCTAAGGGCTTTAAGGGGGTTTCGGGTTTTTGAAATATTGGTTTTGGGGGATTTCTATCGTATTTAAGGGCTTGACATTTATCACAATTGTTAATTATCTGTGTTATTTTATTCTTCATAAAAGGGAAATAGAATTCTCTTTTAAGATGGAAAAACGTTTCGTTAATTCCGCGGTGGTTATTGTTTACATGGTAAGTATTTATAAGTTCTTCCTGTTTGTCACTGTCTGTTATGTCTTCTAATATTTCTGTGCATCGTATTACACGAAACATTTTACTATTTGAGAAAAATTTTGAATAAACAGATTGAACAATGCGAAAAGTGTCATTGTCAGTGAATATGGCTGACAGTTTGTTTGGTTTGAGAAATTTTTTGAAAATTTCTACTATTATTACTTCTGTGTACAAAGGTTTTCTAAATATTCGACGTTGTTTGTTTTTAAATGGCATCATGACTGACATTTCTGGAGTATTTGAGGATTTTTCGAATAAAATTTGCAAATTAAAGTCGTTTAGAGGTTTTTCTGAGATATATATACAGTCATTTAAATTTTCCTCATTTGAATGTATGTACAGCGGTACCGGACGTACCTTGATTTGAAGCAATGTCATTCACGTTTATCTCAGAATGCTTGGGTGTATCTAGTTTTATTCGACTTAAGGCGTCAGCATTTGTATTCAGTTTTCCCTTCTTGTATACTACCTCGTAGTCGAATTCTTCCAGTTTAAGACGCCACCTTACTAGTTTTGAGTTGGGTTCTTTTAAGCTCATTATCCACGTGAGTGGTTTATGATCAGTTACAATGAAGAGTTTGCGTCCAAGCAGATAAGGTCGAAAATACTTAGTTGCCCATACGATGGCTAATAATTCCTTTTCAATCGTTGAGTAGTTGCATTCAGATTCTGAGAGAGTACGGCTGGCATAACATATTGGCTTGTCATTTCCTATCCGTCCTTGGGAGAGTATAGCCCCTAAGGCAAAGTTGCTTGCGTCCGTAGTTAAAATAAACGTGAAATCAGGATATTGTAAAATAGGGTCGTTAGTTAAGATGGATTTACATGTTTCAAAAGCTTCTAGGTATCTATCATTAAATTCTATGTTTTTCCCTTTTTTAAGACATTCGGTAAGTGGTTTGGTTAATTTTGAAAAATCTTTAATGAACTTTCGATAGTAACCGACGAGGCCTATGAAGCTTTTAATTTGCTTCTGAGTGCGAGGAAGCGGAAAATTTTTTATAACATCAATTTTAGCTGGATTAGGTTTTATTCCGTCTATTGATATAATATGCCCGAGAAACTTTGTCTCTTTCTGAAGAAATTCAGATTTGTCAGGTTGAATTTTAAGATTTGATGATCGGAGTTTATCGAATACTAATTGGAGGTTTTGTATATGTTCTTGTAGGGATGTGGAATAAATAATAATGTCATCAAGGTATACTAAACATATTTTACCTATGAGTTCACCTAAAACACTATCCATGACCCTTTGGAAGGTCGATGGGGCATTTTTTAGGCCAAAGGGAATTCTTACGTATTCATAATGCCCACCTTCAACAGTAAATGCGGTTTTAGGGATGTCTCTTTCGTGCATCTCAATTTGGTGGAAACCACTTGCCAAATCGAGTGTAGTAAAATACATACACTTTCCTAACTTATCCAATATTTCACTTATATTAGGAAGGGGATACCTGTCAGATATGGTCTTTTCGTTGAGCTTTCTGTAATCTATTACCAGTCGCCATTTCTGTTTGCCACTGGCATCTAATTTTTTGGGAACGATCCATACAGGAGCACTCCATGGAGAGTAACTTGGGCGTATTATTCCCTGTTTTAACATATCTGTTATTTGTCGTTGGACTTCAGATTTATGTATTTGTGGGTATCTATACGATTTTGTATATATTGGGATATCGTCCGTTGTTATTATTATATGTTTGACTTGATTTGTGAAACTTAATTCTGTATTTTCTTTAAAAAAAATATCTTTGTAGTTACGACACAGTTTTATTAGGTGTGATTTTCTTCATTGTTTAAATGTTCTGTTCTGAGTAATTCAGAGATATCGTCGTGTTCACAATTTCCTACTTGGGTTGACTCGAAGTTAAAACTCTCGATGAACTCTTCGCTATTGTATTTAGTAACTTTGAGTGGTTGTTCGATGTATAAAATCAGTTGTTCATCTGATATGTTAATAATTTCAAGGAGACTGTGCCATTCTTTTGCATGGTATATACCTTCTGGTATATAAAGTGAGTTAGTAATAAAGGTTGTTTTTACGTAGATGTCTCCATCTCTCACATCTACTGGAATTTTTTTCATTAGTTTGGAATTTTCCGGAATAATGTGTTTCCCTGATGAAAAATTGGGTTTAAATTCTAAAGGGATTATTGCGTTCTTTGTTACAACTCTATTGTTTGCTAAGTCTATTTTAGCTTCTAATTTTGAAAGAATATCAATACCAATTAGTCCATCGAAGTAATTGTGAAATTTGAATAAAAGGAATCTAAATTCTCCTGGTTGATTAAACTCAACGAAGCTTGGGAGTCTAACCTCTTTGTTTAGTTCGTATTTGTTAAGAATTGTTGTTATTGTAATTGATTTACACGTTTTTTGATCTGAAGGATTTATAAAATTTGGGTTTATAAATGATGAAGAAGCCCCAGTGTCAATAAGGAATTTGAGCGGTCGTCCGAATGGAGACGAAATATTAATGTAGCCTAACTCAAATCCATGCTTATTGATGTCTAGGTATCCTGTCTGTTGTTCGAGGCAAACTTTTGAAAATTTATGTCATCTTCAATATTTTCTCCTAGTGTATAGTATTGATCTAAGTTTTGTTGATGACCTATGCTTGGTGGTTGTAATTCTGAACAGTTATTTTGAAAGTTAAAAAGCTCTCCTCTCTTATATTGATTTTCTGGTGCTAGAGTTCTCATTGTTTGATCTGTTCTGAAGGATCTTTGAGTTGTTGTTGGTGCTTGAGTTTTTATATAAGAACTTACATCCATAGGTTCTGGTTTACTATATCCCTTAAATCTATTACCTCTAAGTGTGTTTTGATTAGAGAAGTTAGAGTTTAATCTACGTTGCATAGGTTGGGTGTTAGAGTTTACGATTTCTTTCGGCTGTTGGGGTCGTATGTATTGGTTGTTGTAGGTAACCTGGTTTTGTTGGGGAAACGGTGTAAACCTACCATTATACCTGTTTCTATTGTAAAATGAATTGTTGGGTCTTGGTTGCCATTTGTTTTGGACAACTGTGGGGTCTGCTTTCATGTAAAAAATATTTTGTTCTTTAATACACATTGAAAATGCTTCTGCTAGTGAATCTGGTTTCGAAGCTCTTATGGTCGAACCTAGGGGTTCCCTTAGCCCAATTAGAAAACTATTTAGACACATTTCAGAATAAAGATCTTTTTTGGGTTTTACTACCTTTTCATCCCTTTCGTGTATCTGGATATTGTTAAATAAGGATGCCTGAATTTCTATAATTGCACTGTAAAATTTTTCCACATTATTGAACTTTTGGCGAATATTGTGAAGATCCCTAATTAATGAAGTTTCAGTTCTTTTGTCCGAGTAATGTAGGATAAGGTTTTGCTTTATATCGTCCCAATTAAGAGAAGTTCCATACATGTTCAACACCTCATTAGCTGGTCCAATGATTTTATTACGAATGGCTCGCAATAATATTTGCCCTTGTGGTGTTGCATCGTAGGCTCCGATATGAAGCAAAATTTCTTCTACATTATTAATAAATTCAGTCAAAAGTCGTGGATTGCCTTCATACGTTGGCAAATCCTTTATTGCATCCGGGATGCGGAGAGATTCAAAAGGGGGTCTACAGGTAATAGAATTGCCTGAAGAAATTGGTTGTTCAACCGGTGGAGTAGCCATACTGTTTGTTTGTAAACCTTCGGGAATTGAATTTAAACTCCTACTTTTAAATAGATTTCCTAATGCACTTGGATATGGTCTGAATAATGCACTTTTAGATGTTTTACGTTTGTTCATTTACAAGCGGTACAGAAAAAATCAATATGGTAATATTTTCTTTACTTAAATAATTTTCTTTTTATTCTTGTTTCTTATGTTTTTAAATATGTAAAATTTTCTATTTTAAAATTTTTCTTTATTTAAATAATATCTTTTTATTCTTGTTTCTTATGATTTTAAATATGGTATCTAAATATGTTATATTTAAATTTTTTTTTTTTAATAATTTCCTTTTTCTTCTTTCCCTTTATTAAATTATGTACTCTTCTACTTTGGAGGGACTGGCTTTTTGGGCTACAGTTTCGCAAATTTGAGTTTTGTTATACTGGAGGGTCCTTCGATAGGATTCGCAGTTTTTCTTTTATTTTGTTAAGGCTTTATAGGCCCGTTTGTTATAGCTTCCTTTTTTCTTTCACTTTTTATAAAAAACACACATTACAATTTTCACTCACCAAGTCCAGAGTAGTATGTGGTACATTACTCGTCCTGGTGATAAGGAGTTAATACTCCCCGGCTTCCTTTTATATCTTCAATATTCCCTAGAAAGTAGTGCTTTTTACTGAGATATTCCTTCACAGTCCTTTAGGATGTACCTTTTCCTCCGATATTCCCTCGAAGTTTATAATGTACAGTAGTGATATGCCCTCACTATTCCTTTAGGCAGCACTTTTATAGAGAAAACCGTTCACTCAGGCCTAGCCGACTGCGCCAATTACGTTGTGGACCGAACGTAATATTGAAAAATAAAACACACTGCTTGTTTGGTTGCTGAATTAATAATAATCATTACAATTTTTATTTGTCTTATTTATACTTTTTAATAATATTTTGACCTAATTAATTTTTTATAAAAATTGCAAGTTAATAAAATAATTAATAATTGCTTATTTAATAATACAAATTGCTAATTCCAAAAATAGAATAAATAAAGTTAATAATGAACTTTATATAGGTCAGTGAATAAAATAATAAAATGTAGTTCTTAGAAATATTTCGGAAGTAAATTAATAAATAAATAAATTGATGACATCGAATAAATTAAGTAGGTTGATTAAAAGCTGTTGTTGACCTGGCTGGTGTGGGAGGTACTGTTATGGGGGTTTCCATAACTCGCGCTTCAATTGCAACAATAAAGTGTTCATTTTCTGCTGGCAAGCTGGAGAGCAGCATAATTACCAAAACTTCATCTTGAATTATTATTCCAGTCTCCGACAGCTACAGAGTTAGCGACTCTGTAAAACTTGTTATGTGTTGGTTTATGTTTCCACCGGTAGCCATTGTCATATTAATTAAACGCCTGTATAATGATACTTTTTGCAGTGGTCCTCTTGGTTTGTAGATTTCTTCTAAATGGACCCACACCTCATGTGATGTCTGACAATTCTTGATAATATTCAACTGCGTCGCTTTTACACAAAGAATGATCGTTGCCAAAGCCTTTTCATCACCTTCCTCCCACTGAATACGCGCCAGTTAAGTTATTTTAAATGTTCACTTTAAATTCTTTTCAATAACTCGCCAGTTAAGTTATTTTAAATGTTCACTTTAAATTCTTTTCACTGAAACAATACTTTTTGCAAAATTTCTTTTCAAAAAAAAAATATTTTTTATATTTTTTTTCATGCAACTTTATTGATCAAACTTGGTCTTAAGGTTAATTTTACGAAATCTTAATTTTTAATATCTAGCCTACTACACCAAACTTTAGAATTTCAAGAACAAAGAAAAAACCACTTCAGAATAAAAACAAAGGAAAATAAAAAAGTATAAAAACTAAACACTTGAAACTATTGAGCAATCATTAAGCCAATGACATCGATTCTGCTTGGTCAGATCGATACAATCACTTTGTTATTGTTAAACAAAGTGACTTGGTTCGCTTAATTATTTTAAATGTCAATGCTCTTGGTTAAATGAAAATGATTATGGAGCATAATGTGGTTTGGTGTTACAATGAAATAATATTTTTAATACTTAAAAAAAAAATCATTAAAGTGAAAGTATTCGTTCATTGTTCCAAGTACCAATGAACTTCTACTTATTATTTAAATACTTTGCGATGATCTCGTCTACATCAACCCTTGGTTGTGTTTGTGGAAGTACATACATAACTCCTCCCCCATTAGATGAAGGATTCTCCTGAATTCTTCGGTTTGGTGTCTTACACTTATCATATAATATAATCACTAATATTATTACAATTGTTGCTATTATAATTGGTGGTACACTATAGTATATAATTTTATTATTATATTTGATTTCCTCTATTTTTTTTAGATTTTGAGTGATTATGAGTTTAACTTCTTCTATTGTAAATGTTGTGTTAAATACAACATTTCGAAATTTTGGTATGATTATTTTATCTAAATATATTTTGTTATTGTTAGAAAAATTTTGATTTCCTATTTTTAAAGAACAATTATTGTAATTTATATGAAAATTTCTATTTAGTATATTACTTTTATTATTACAATTACTATCAATTGTTTAATTTTTTGCATTCTTTATAATGATCGTTAACATTTACAATATCTGTATTTTCATTTGTTATTAATTTACATGTTCCTTTTAGTGTACAATGTTTTGATAGTTTGCATTCATTTAAAAATTGATGTACTTCATACGTATATGTTTTATTTTTATAATGAAATATATTTTCTATTTCTGCTTCTATCTCTTTGTTTAAATATGGTATCTTAATTACAAAGATTAATTCATTATTCCTTTGAACGATTGCAGTTCTTAAATATATAATTTTACTTATATCTATATCATAGTCATCTATTTCCTGTTTTGTCAAGATACTAGCATCACTTAATCCATTTAGTACTGCTGTAACATAACCCTGTATATGTTCTATGTGATTTCTTACTGTGTTATGAAGTCCTGCAAAATGCTTTAGTACCTCTCTTTGGTTTTGTGTTAAAGTGTCCTTTATTAATTGTATTGTTTTATTAAAGTGGTCATTAATTTTTACTTGTTGATTTAGCTCTGTTATAGAGTTATAGTGTTTTCATACCGAGTGGTTTTAACGCAAAAGTTGGTTTTAACGTTAAAACCAAAAATAAAACCTGATTTTAGCATACAAAATTATTGTGTTAAAACCAAAATAAAACCTTTTTTGAATTGGTTTTATGAAATACAACCTTGTTTTGATGTACTAAATGTACTAAATCAGAGCTACCAGCTCTGAAAACATGAAAACAGCTGATAAAAACAAAAACAAATGTATATAAATAAATAATTAAATAAATGTAAATAATCATTTATTTTGTATTAAAAAAGGAAAAATTTTTAATATTTTTAATTTCTTCAATGAAAATTTTAAAAATTTGTAAATATTTAATTATTAATCGAAATGTGTGTTGTTTCTGGTCACAATGAATATAGTTTCTTGTGCGAAAGGTAAGTCAGAAGCTAAATACATATATCAAGATGAAATAAGGCATATTGCTCATAAAATTTTTTCTCGCAGTCATAAATGTCATGAATTTAAAACCAATTTTAATAAAACTTGCAGTGTGAACGCAAAATCAGCTGTTTATGGTTTTAATGCTAAAATCAGGTTTTAAATTTTGGTGTGAAAACACTATTATGTACATTTCTGTCCACTGTATTAAAATGGTTAGTAATGTCTTCTTCATCTGCACGGTCTATTGTTAAAAAAAGATACTTGTATGCATGACCCACCAAATTTATTAGTCCGCGTTTTTTCCTACTAGCTGGAGTTATTGTTTTTAATTTGCTTAACAGGGCATCTATTTCGTTATTCACATATATTTTCTCGTTTTCATCAAAAGCATCTATATTACTTCTCATTGAAGACAACACGTTTGTTATTTCTTCTATATTTATCTGATGTAAAATTAAATCGGGCTCCATTGGAATGGTACAGTTACCGTTAAGAATTTCCACATAGCCGTTTGTTTCTCTTATGGGGTAAATCATTATATAAATAAATCATTATTTAGTTTGATAAATTTCATTGTAACACACCCTAAGGTTTTTTCAAGTAACGTATAAAATATTTATTAAAGCAAAAAGTGAAAAATGTCTTTTTTAACGCCTTGCATTACATGCGATTCTTGCTTTCTATGCCAATTTTATTGCAAGTTACACACAATGCGTTTATGCGACTGGTTTTTTGTTTTGATCAGCTGTTGTGGTAAACAACAAACAAGCGAACAAGAACATTTGTGGGAAAAATATAAAATCAAATTGTAATTTTAAAAGAATTTATGGCATTAATTACAAATTTATGAGTTTACATACGTGATATTTTGTGCTGTGAAGGCATACGAATATCCTCAAAAGTACACAAGACGAGTGTTTTCAGGTAATTTATCCTCCATTTTTCTTGTTTACAAATTAATAAATTCATAATAGATGACAGACACTCAGTACATAAAAACAACCATATTTATATACATATGTATAAACAATCATCTATATATCTTTTGTTCATGAAAGAAATGTTTATTTTTTAATTTATTTTTTTTCCTCTTAAATTAGTAATAAACTTTGTTATGAAATATGTTTTTACTAACATTTTGTAATGCAAAAAGAGAAAAATTCGAAAATAGTAATGAAATATTTAAACATATTTATAGAAACCATTCACAATAGTATATAATTTGGCATGCAAAGTTTAAAAAATTGCTGACATTTTCCAACACTGCATTCGTCGCATAGAAAAGTAGAAAGTAAGCCTACTTTCTAAGCGTCTATGCTTTTTCTTTTGTAACTTGTCACAATCAACTACACTGATTTTTTTTTTTTTTTTTTTTTTTTGTATTTTATTTAAAATAATAGCTTAACCTAATGTTATCACACAAATTACAGAGTTTTAGTTATTTATTTAACTTTTCATCTTAGAAATTTAACATTTTATTACAGTATATTAAGTTTGAAAAAAAGAAGAGTTATTTCAGAGGAAAATTTAAATGTAAAAACCCCTGATTTATTATTTGGAGACAAAAGTATTTGTCTATTTATATAAAGATATTTTTAGAAACATGTTTTATTTTATAATTAAGAAAAGGGGGTAAACGAGATTTATACACATGCATACATACATCCAAAAGGTTATGTGTATGCATGTGTGTATAGGGAGGGACATTCAGTCATATAAGCTAGATATAAGTGGATTTTCAGATAAACCACAAAAAATTTTAAAACGTTCGGTGACAGTATTTATTCTGTCACGTATTAACCTAATATTGTTGTTGTTGTGTAGGACTCTGGTAGAGAAGTGCCATGGCAGGCTTAGCATCATTTTGAGCAATTTGTTTTGACAAATTTGTAATTTTTTAACATGCGAAGCAGCGCAAACACCCCATACTGGGCATGCGTAAAGAATTATTGATTGAAAAACTACCTTAGCTAAAATGATTTTGTTTTCACTGCTTAAAGGAGATCCACGCCTAATGAGTGGATATAACATGTTCCTAGCCATATTGAATTTTTCAATTTGTCTCTTAACATGTAGTTCAAATATGAGTTTTCTGTCCATATGTACTCCCAAGTACTTAACACTATCATTCCATGGTATGCTTGTGCCATTAATTTTCAATTGGGTTGTGGGGTAAAAGCAAGCTTTGCGTTTTCGAGTAAAAAATACAGCTTGAGTTTTTTCCTCATTAATTTTAATTTTCCATTTTTCAAAATAAGATACCAAGTTTTCTAGCGCGCATTGTAATTTAATCACTATATTTTGACCAAATTCATGCGAAAAGAATAGGCAAGTATCGTCAGCATATGTAGCGCAATTACAACCGTTGAGATCCGGCATATCTGAACAATATAAAATATATAAAATTGGCCCCAAAACTGAGCCTTGTGGCACACCGGCAGGGATTTCTAAGAGATCAGAATACTTATCATTTAGACAAACACAAAATAGTCTGTTTTTTAAAAATGATTCAACAATTCTTATAAGATAAAGTGGGAAATTAAATTGAACCATTTTGTATAATAAGCCATTGTACCATACGGAATCGAAAGCCTTCTCAATGTCCAGGGTAACCATAATTGTAGAACTTCCACTTTTGAAACCGGTATTTATGTGATTATATAACCGCTTAATTTGGTGGGTTGTGCTGTGAAATGGTCTAAAGCCAAACTGGTTTAGTGGAAGGATACTACGTTGATCCATAAATTTTGAAATTCTACTTTTTAAAACTTTTTCTAAGATTTTACTGAGGCTGCTTAGAAGACTTATTGGGCGGTAGCTACTAACTGAATTGGGGGGTTTATTCGGCTTTATAATCGGGATTACTTTAGCAGTTTTCCAAATTTTTGGAAAATATTGCAGTTTTAAGCAGCAATTTATTATAAAGCAAAAATATAGAATAGCAGAATTAGGTAATTGTTTTAACATTAAATTTTTAACCCCATCAATACCAGCTGCTTTTCGGGGTTTTAATTCTTTAATAATTGATCTTATTTCATTGGTATTTACAAAATCCCCTGGATCTGTTGCAATAGTAAAAGAAGATAATTGTTGATTGACACTATCAACCATTGAAACGTGTGTTTCATCCCCTAAATCTTCCGAAACTCTATGATTTTTTAAAAAATTAAAAGCAAGTTGGTTCACCTTTTCTTCATCGCTATAATGCGTAGTCGTTTTATCCAAAAAAGGTGGTACAAATATTTTTTTCTTTCTAAGACATTTTGCTATATTCCAAAATGGTTTAGATGCCTTATCAAGATCTTTTATTTTATTATTCCATGATATATTTCTGAGTTTAGATATTTCATAACGAATTTCTGTACTGTATATGTTCATAGAAACAAGGTCTGATGTGTTTCGATATCTCATCCATTGTCGTCTGTAATAATTCCGAATTATTATTAAATGTTTAATATGAGGCGTTATAGAATTTGACTTTAAGTCGGATTTTATTTTTGGAATTGCAATATCTGCTGCTTCTATAATGCTGTTAGTTAAAATATCTACACTGAGATCAATTGAGTTACAATTTGTTGTATTATTTATATCACGGGGCAAATGCGAGACTGATTTATCAATGGAAGATTTAAAAAATCCCCAGTTTGCTTTTTTGTAATTGAAAAACAAATGTTCAGTTTGTGAGGCACTCAGGTTAAGGTTGAATGAAACAGGTAAGTGATCAGAACTTAAAGAATTTATGGTTATAGGATTTGTAATGTATTGCGGAACATTTGAAACAACAATATCTAAAATGGAAGGGGTTTTGTTTCTTGAAGTAGGAATATATGTTGGTGAACTAGGGTGTAAAATAGTATAAGGAAGTATAGCAACTGTATTGCATAAAATATTTCCCCAAGTGTTTGCTCGATTACACATCCAATTTCTGTGCCTGCTGTTCAAATCCCCACAGATTATTACATTTCTATCAGTTTTAAGAAGTTTCCTAATGTCTTTTCTAAAAATACCCTGTGATTGAGAATTTGACTCACCCCCAGGGAAATAAACTGAGAATAAATTTATTTCCATCGCATCAGAAGTTTTTAAACAGATTCCTACATTTTCAATTTTTTCAGTTTTAACAAATATAGGTTTAAAATTCGTAATACATTTTCTAATAAGTATTGCTACTCCTCCACCAGTCCGATCGGGTCGATCACAACGAACACAATAATATCCTATTTGAGGTATATTTACACTGTTTGTTAGCCAAGTTTCTGTAAGAAAACATAAATCTACATTATTAGTATTTAAAAAATCATAAAGCTCTAAATATTTATTTCTAATGCCTCTACAATTCCAAAAGATTATATTTAATTGTGTAGCTGCCATTATAACTTATATATTATACAAATATTTTGTTGCTAATTGTGTGATAACATAAAATTGTTCATCTTTTGTTTTACAAGATTTTAATTTGCTCACTATATCTAAAGTCAGCTGACTTATCTCTTCTACCGTAAAGAGTTCATTTGATGTTTGAGTAGTGTTTCTCTTATTATTGATTTGAGATCGTGGCCAGGCCATTGTATTATTTTCAAATCTAGCATTTGAGTTTGGAAGTTGAGGGAAATTATTATTATCCAAAGTATTTAGATTTGTTGTTATATTTTTTCTGCTTTGATAAATTCTATTACCATGACTTGGGTAACGGTTGTTTTTGCGTTGAATATTTTCTCTTATATCAAGAAATGATGCTCTTACTGGACATGAAATGTCAGTTGATGTATGCGTGTTGTTGCAATTTGCACATTTTACTTTATCTTTATTTTTACAATCTTTGGTTTTGTGTCTACCAGAGCAGTAAGCACATTTTGTTTTAATGAAGCAACCTTTTTCTCCATGTCCAAACATTTGACAGTTATGACATTGAATTGGTTTGTTTTTAATCTTTCTTTGATAATCCCATCGAATTATCATATGAAAAAGAGATTTGACGTTTTGTTTTAAATCACGGAGTTTAACTGTTCCATTTGGAAAGTAAACAATATAAAGAGTATCAATATACTCATTATATTTCTTTTCAATTTTTTTGACATCAATGCAATTGTATTTAAGAGAATTTAATTCTTTTTTTAATTCTTCCTCAGATTTACCCTCAAGGCCAAATAAGACAAATTTAAATGGTTTATCATGTTTTGATTCATGGGTAAAAAATTGACAGTTATGTTCCCTCAGAATAGTAACAATAACGTTGAAAGTGTCTGTTGATTCACAAATTATTTTGATTCCAATTGAAATCTTTTTTATACAGTATTTAGTCATACCAGCGTTTTTAAACATTTTATGAAAAGATTCACAATTATGTGAAAGCACTTTTATTGGTGAAATAAATTCTTTTTTGGTGTTTTGCACTTGAGTGTCTGTGTTATTTGCATTTTCAGCATCTTCATCTTCATCCAATGCCTGCAAAGGAGTCCAAAAATTAAACTTCCTCATTTTACTACCAGAGGAATTTTCTGAGGACCATAAGTCCTCAGATTTAACTTGAGCTTTTCGTTTATTAATTTTGATTTTTTTTTTTATTAACAAATTATTCACTGAAGCGAAGAAAGAGACACGTCATTCACAGCTGAACGAACAGCAGAGACTGCACTACACTGATTTTACATTTTCGGTATACGCTTGTAATGCAAGCTAGCACGAAACGCATGGTATGGACTTTCGGCTTAACAACGTACACATTGCAGAGTTGCCATATTATCTTCAACACTCCTCCTCAATGTGGATGTTGTTTTACAAAATAAAAAAATAATTCAATTTAATTTCATTAATTTACACAATTAAAATGTTTAACCCTTGGTAGGTTTTTCGTCAAAAGATCTGCAATCATATCAGCTGTTGGACAATATTTTATTATATATTAATAAACTTTATGTCGATGTGCTTGCTGCGTTTGTGGAAAACTGGATTCTCAGTTAATTTTTGAGCACCTTGGTTGTCAATATTCAAAATTACAGGAACATCACTGCATGCATTTACTTCAATAAGTAATCGTTTTAAATATATTGCCTCCTTTGCCGCATCTGAAGCTGCCATATATTCAGCCTCCGTATTGCTGAGAGCGACTGAAGATTGTTTTCGCGACTCCCATGAGATTGTAGAATCATTGAAGAAAAATACAAAACCTGTATAAGATTTTCTGTCCAATGCATTTCCTCCCAGTCAGCATCTACGAACCCCTCCAGAGCTTTGTTATGATCACCCGCTTTATAAATAAGTTTCAAATCTATCGTTCCAGGTAGGTACCTTAGGATGTGTTTGAATTTGGTCATATGTTCAACATGTAGGTCCGAATTTCGTTGAGTCATCTTGGACACGGTATGCAAAATATCCGGTCTTGTAGAAATTGCAAGGTACATGAGTGTACCAATAAGCGATTGGTAATCATGTTGATCAACATTCTCACAGTCATCATTACAATTCACCTGATAACCAGATTCCAGTGGCACCGAGACTGATTTGCATTCATCCATACCATATTGTTTCAAAACATCGCTAATATATTGAGATTGACTCAATTTAATCGTACCTGTATCGACATCACGCTCTATTTCCATTCCTAGAAAATGGTTGAGTACACCTTTGTCATTAACTTCAATTTGTCTCTTCACTTCATGCACAACTGCTATGTTACTGCATCCAATAATTATATCATCGACGTATACCGCTATTAACACCACAGTATCATTCTTGAGCGCCTTGTATAAGCATGGTTCATTATCGCATGGAACAAAATTCATTTGTCGTAAAACACTATCCAGTTTACAGTTTTACTCTTTACCGCTTTGCTTCAAACCATAAATCGCCTTATTCAAGCTTAAAACCTTTTCTGGTGAACTAGCATCAACAAAATGTGTCGGTTGCCGCATATATATCTCATCTTGAAGACTACTATTTAAATATGCTGTACTTACATCCATTTGGTGTAGAAGCATCTTATTCCGTACCGCTAATGCCAAAAGTAAACGTATTGTTGAATACCGCACGACTGGAGAAAAAGTTTCCTTGAAATCAATTCCAAATCGTTGATTGCAACCCTTAGCAACCAGGCGTGCCTTGTACTACTCGACCTCCATTAACATTTCGTTTTAGAGCGAATACCCATTTACATGGTATTGCCCTGTGACCAACTGGCAAATCTGATAATGACCATGTGTTATTTTTTCTCAATGACTGGAATTCATCGTTCATAGCCTTTTCCCAGAAATCTTTATTCTTACAGGACAAAGCATCCTCAACTGTTAATGGAATATTTTCTTCAACAGCAACATTCAATTTATTATTCTCTTGTTGTATCTCATTATATTGTTTTTTCGGTCTGCCAGTCCTTTCAGATCTTATTATCTTAGGCCTTCCAGGACCAATAGTTTTTCGTTCTGCTCCATTATCACCTTCAGATTAATTGACATCATCTGCCGTATCATAACTTTCATCGTTTTCACTTTTCTGCACAGAAGGTTGGCAATCATTGTCAACTACAGCTGCACTGCTATCACCATCCCACAAATACATTGCCAAATAATCCTCTGGCTTACGAGGTATTTCACAGTTGTTATTGTTCTCCATATCAACATCAAACAATTCTTCATTAAACAAAACATCGCGCTGATCGACGACATTACATGTTGATTTATCGAAAAGACGATATGCTTTCGACGTCGCTGAATATCCAACCATAATATATGGTGTGCCTTTTGCCTTAAACTTTGATTTATTTGTCGACTTATCCAGACTTACTGCATACGAACCAAAAGTTTTAAAATGATTAACATTCGGCTTTCTACCGAACCATACTTCATATGGTGTTTTACTTTTCAATTGCTTTGTTGGGCGTCTAGTACGTATATACGCTGCAGTGTTCACAGCCTCTGCCCATAAATATTCCTTAACTCCAGCATGTACCATCATAGACCTTGCCATTTCAATTAGTATACGGTTGGCCCTCTCTGTCACGCCGTTCTGTTGCGGCGTGTAAGGCACTGTTAATTGTCTACTGATATCTTCTGCCGGCAAAAATGAGTCAAACTGTGAGTTTATGTCCTCACCACCATTGTCCGTTCGCAGTGATTTTATTTTGCAGCCCGTTTGCTTTTCAACATGTGCCTTATACAGTTGAAACTTCTCGAACACTTCACTCTTACTTTTAATAAAGTAAACTAAAATTCGTCGTCAATAAATGTTACGAAATATTTCGCACCACTTACAGATTTTACTTTAAAGGGACGCAGACATCAGAATGCACAATCTTTAACAACTTTGTTGTAGATTCCTTGGGAAACGACAATACATGTATTTTACTTAACATACATGTGTTACAGTCTGACTGTTCATTCATGTGGTCAATATTCATACCACTCACCATACTTTTATTCGACAATTCTTGCAGACTTTTATAGTTGAGATGGCCATACCTGTTATGCCATACGTTGTTCATATTATTAACAGCACACACTCTCTCTGTTGCACGATTATTTGCTGCTTCAAACATGTTGTCTCTGTGTTCTGCTTTCAATATAATAGTACCATCTGCTCTCTTTATAACGGCATTTCTCGAATTAAATTCTGCGAATAAACCGCAGTCGACGACTTTGTTGGCAGAAATAAAGTTTGCCTGCAACTCAGAGGAAAACAAAACGTTTTGAAGCAAAATTTCAAAATTGTTGTAGATTAATACATCACCTTTACCACTGGCATTTATGTGGTTGTCGCCAGCCAACGCAATAACCTCATGATCTTTGAAACGTACAAACATCTCTCTGTTGTTACACATATGTGAATTCGCCCCGCTGTCGACATAATAATTTTTCAAATTTAACGAACCTGCCTCTGCTGCAGCTAACATTGTCATTGCTTGTGTATTGGCTTTGTTTTTTCTCTCACATTTGCTTGCATAGTGACCAATCACACCACATATAAAACACTTGCCTTTGAACTTCTTGTTGTTATTGTTATACTTCTTGTCTTTGCGTGTGAATGTTGATTTTGCTGTGGATGCCTGTTGCTGTTGTTGTTGTGAACCTGATGGTGCTTGCTCGCTGTCGATTTTCCCTTTTCTGCGTTTGCCCTCTTCTAAGAGCTTCTGTTTTAGTAACGGAAAATTAGGCAAATCATCTCTTATTTCCATTGCTATTACAAAGTTATCAAAATCCGCAGGAAGACTAGATAAAAGCATTATCACCAAAAGCTTCTCCTGGATTTGTATACTACTTTTAGCCAATTTCTCATAAACTTCCACAAATTCATTCAAATGTTGAAACACATTGCCACCATTACTCATTGATACATCATTCTGTAACGGTCCCCTAGGCATATACACTTGTTGTAACTTCGTCCAGGCATCATGGGAAGACGTACAACTTTTTATATACCCCAATTGTGTTGGCTTTACTCCCAAACAAATAGACGTAAGTGCCTTCTCATCATCGGACTCCCACTTCTCTTTGACAACACCTGTCGCATCACTCTTCAACTGACCACTAACCATTTTCCAGAAGCCACCATGGATGAGTACGCTCTTCATCTGTATGGACCAACTATCGTAGTTGTTCTCGTCCAGCTTCTCAATTTGTATTACCGGCGCACTCATTGTTGATTCACTTTACTCTTATTCTTAATTCCACAAATTCCAAACGTACACATTGCAGAGTTGCCATATTATCTTCAATAGATGACGATGAGATGGTATTGCCAGGTAACACAAAATAATATTTATTGCAACTCACGCTTCTTCACCAGTATACACAACTAGAATGTTCGACTTTTCAATGCTACCTTACAACTCACTCATTCAGCGGCTTTGCCAGATCTCCACAGGTTGCATTGTAACTTCAGAGTTACCATCTCAACAAATTTATTATCAAATTTTTTTTTATTAGGTTTAGCTGTGAAAATCTTCTTTCAGCAGTAGCTGAGCTATGCGGCAGTGTCATTAAATTAAAAACAAAATCGGTAAGCTCTTCTAAAGATTTTTCTTTTAAGCCATTTCTATAACTGCACACAATGACCCAAAATTCAACAATGTCCATTTCAAATTTTAGATTTAAATTAGAACATTTTAATAATTTCCATTCAGTAGAAATTTTTTCTTCATTGCCGTTTGTCAAATTTGAAAAAGATGTTAATAAAGGTTCTATGGATATTTCTGAAGAGCTTAAAACTTGCTGTGGAGTTATAATTGAAAGATATTTTAATTCTTTGTTTGGAAAATCTAAACGTTTTCAAATTTCATCCAAAAGTACAATATAAAAAGAATGTATGTTTTTTATTTCATATATATTTTTTTATTTGAGGTAAATTAAATTTTTGCAAACATTTTTCAGATTTTCTACCCATTCAACGTTTAAATAAATACTAAATACTGATTCTAATGAATCTAATTTTTTTTACAAAATTACTTTTAGTAAAATTACTCAAAATTAATTTATAATTTAACTCCATTTGGTTATAGATATAAGTCAATCTTATCTTTTCCGATTGGAATTCTTTATTTAAATTATTAATAATATTTAGAATATAAGATAAAAACAAAAAAAAAATTTTATACTGGGATCGCCCATTTTTCCCCTTATTTCGCATGGTTTTATTCCATTTACTTCCAAATAGAAAAAAATGAAATATAAATGTAAAGCTGTAATAAATGCTTACAATATGGGTGAAACAATGTGTAACAATGTGTGTGATTAAGAAAAAGGAAAGATGTTTCTTTTAATAAAAAAAAATTACTTTTTAATTTTTTGTATACAATTGCGCGTGGGCGTTGTCTTTTATTGCTCGATCAAAAGTAATTGCTAAACTCTATAAAATGGTGGAAATAACTTAGTTGTCAACTATTGCTAATATTTCAATGTTGTCAATTCATTTTAACTATTAATATAAATTACCATTTATGGCACCACATTATTCTTTAAATTCTTCGATACGTTTTGGGCTGTGGGAAAAAAGTTGTATATATCGCGACAAAGTATTTTTTGGCAGCTTTATGCTGGCGTAGGCAGAAGAAAGGTGTAAAGAATGGCAAGTACATTTGATGTAAAATATGCCAACATCATTCCTTAATTTAGCCTGAAAGCCATTAACTTCACCTGCCATTACGTTGGCGCCATCGGTAGTCAAGCCAATTATGTTTTCCAATGGAATATCATGGTCTTTAATTTTTTTTACTATATCTGTGCATCTGAATTTTTTAACTGTATTAAACTGAGGAAACGGTCGGAAATAATGTTCGCCTGTTTATCCATATACCGTACGACCAAAACCAAACACTTTTTCGTCGATAAATTGGTAGTTTCATATATTTTTAAAGAAAATATTGAAAAATCTCATCCCCGGTGATCAACCAGAAGAGGCCTAACAACCAATAGAGGGTGCTACATTAATTTAAGTTTTCTTGTTTTTCTTTATAACATAAGCAATGTAATTAGAGCTTTTGGGACTTTTAACATTCTATTGTAACTTAAATTACCTTAGGCCTTTGACTTATAAAATCTTTTCTTAAAGTTTCATTAGTTTTTAAACCAGCATAAGTAAATATTGTTTAATATCGATTCTGCAAAAGTTTGCTTTCTTTATATTATTGGATTTAATTTAATTTATAACTTACCGCAAATTCAATGTGTTAAGTGCGAGATAATAACAATTTATTGAAAATAAACAAAAGCAAGTGGAAGAAAATATTATAAGAATTTTATGTAAAAAATAAAAAAAAAATCGAGAAAAAAAGAGGTAACTTGTTTTGTGCTTATCACCAGTCGTTATATGAAGTGAGTGAATATAAAAAGGGAAATAGTTCGAGTGCCATTTAAAATTAAAACAGGAAAGTGTTGGTTTTATTTCCACAGTTCGAAAGAATTTTCTTTTCTGATCTTTCGTTTTTTTTTTATTCCTGCCAGAAAGTGCAATTTTCGATTCAGCAGAAGTCCATCTCCACCACCACAACAGTATCTCCATCATCACAATAGCATCTCCATCACAACTACCCACATACATGGTTGTTAAGTTTTTTTTCACACGCAATGCAATATCCATACATATTTATTTCGGAGCCAAGAAAACTCCTCCAGCCATACTGCACAAAATTTTCTTTTAGAGTTGTTTTTTGACCGACTGTAATACAATTATACTTTATATTATTTTTAATAATGTATTATAAGATTTGCTTTTACCTGCTTTCGTTTGTGATGTCCGTATAAGATTGTGGAGTTCAAATGTGAAATTTTGTTCCTATATAATTGTAGTTCTTAGACCGGCATTCAGGTGCCTATGGTCTGCAATGCGCCAATTTTCGATATTGATCGAAGACCGCAAAGTCCCTTTTAATAAACGATGAGTCTTTGTAATGGTTAAACAAAGTGTAATTTTATTTATATAATTTCGGGGTTTATATACTATATTTTAGTATCCCCTCTCTTAATAATTAATAATCTATCTTAGTCTAATTATAATTCTATTTTCCTATTGGCTATTACATTTGAGTCATATTTAGTGCATGTGAGTGTTTTATGTGTGGCATAAGTGCAACATGACACATTGCACTCAAATGCATTTTAAATGGTTATACATATTATTATTATTTACAATGTTAGTGTATGGCGAAGTGTGTTGGTACACTACATCCTCATCCTTAAGAGAAAATTTTGGGGAAAAATTTATTTTTAAATTTGTAATTATAATTTTATTTATAGAGTTCAATCGTTATTGATAATCTTAGGTATATATTTTTAATTTGTAAATATGATTATAATAATGATATTTTTTGTTTTATTTTTGCACAAAATTTTCTTGATACTAATTTTATAATATACTATACATATATGCTTATATTTTTATACTTGATTAATATTTGGTTTGTATTCTTTTAATAAATTGTTGTGAATTTCTTTATATATCCAATTCTGATTTATTACAGAATTCACTTCTTTTCTTTCAATTATAGAAAATGGTCCTATGTAGGGGACGTGTTTCTTTCTGTTTTCTACTTTTAACTCAACTTCATCTCATATTTCTAAGTTAAGTTTTTTATGATATTTGGTAGCCTAATTTAATGTACGTTTTTCTTTAACCTTGCTTTGTTTAGTGCATATTGCAATTTGACACGCAGTTCACTGACATATTTGTCGTAATCGTAAAATTTTGTTTTGTCATTGTTTTATTTGCCAGCAAGTAAACTTGGTAATTTGCCGTAAACTAGTTCATATGGTGAGTAACCAGTATCTACATGTGGTGTCGTATTATAAGCAAAAGTGAAATGTTGAAAGAGGTAATCGCCTCACTAATGGCTTCCACTTGGATTTTGAATAAAAGAAAAATTATCGCTGAATTCAATTCAAGTTTATTAGCTAATGTTTCTTAGATTAAAATTCCTATAATTTTTAATTAATTTTAACAAACTTCATATACATTTTCATATATAAACTACTTACTTTATGGTATGAAAACCATTAGATAATAATGTTTCTATATAAAAGATTTTTACTAAATGATTTAGACTTAAGGAAAAATACCACGTCGGCTAACTACGACGATTCTTTTAGAATGTGAAATGGAGTTACATATAACAAGCGGGAAAATTATTAAATATAATGTAACGTAAAATGTAATAGAATAATATCAATAATGTGATCAATTAAGCGGTTTGAGTCAGTGGCGACAACATTGCCCCTCGCAGTTTGACAAGAAGTATCTTCGCCGTCAAATTCTGGTAAGGAAGCCACGTCCAAGACTGCAAATTTAACCACAGGCCTTTCCATGATACCGTTGGTTGTTGGCACCTTTGCACTCCTTACTTGTCCATCTTTTGCTAATCTCATCTCCAAAACTTTTTCTCTTGGCCAAGTATTTCGAGGAAGTGACGGATCAACTACAATAACTAAGACGCCCTGACGTATCGAATTTTGCTTCCCAAACCACTTAGAGCGGCATGTTATTGAAGGCAAATATTCTGTTAGCCATTTCTTCCAGAATATGTTAGTATATTGTTGTGATAGGAGCCAATTGTACTTTAAGACTACACCACTGTCGTTGCAGCTAGATAATGGGTCAGAACACTAGAACTACCCACTAGAAAGTGATTAGGAGTCACAGCTTCATTAGTTATATCATCTAATGGGACGTAGGCAAGTGGCCTAGAATTTATAATATTTTCCACTTCTAGCAGCATACTTAACAACAGCTCATCACTTGGAGCTCTTGAGTGCATTATTCTATACAGAACTGTCTTAATTGAACGTACTTGGCTTTCCCACGGGCGGGTTAAAATTCCAAGTCGTTGTAGTACTGGTAAAAGTTTTAGTAAATTCATTTTTGTTTACTTCTGTCAGTGTCTCACGAAGTTCCCGCTTTGCTCCAACGAAATTTGTACCGTTATCACTATAAAATTCGCGCGGAATAAAAAAAAAAAAAAATTGCGAATGGCAAGTACTAGAACTAGTGGTTAGTGATTGCGAAACTTCTATATGCACGGCTCTTATGGTCAAACATGTAAAAAGAACACCGTAGCGTTTTTCTTTATGGCGGTTTACTGTGACCATTAGCGGACCTAAATAGTCAACTCCAGTGTAAGTAAATGGAGCTGTGTAAGCAGCAAGTCTAGCCCTTAGCAATTTAGCCATTTGAGGAGCTTTTGGAACAGCCTTATAAATTTTGCACCATTGACATTTTCGAATTGTAGATTTAAAATTACTCTTAGTCTTGCAATTGAGTATATTTGCCTTATTTCGTTGACAACTGTTTCATGGTTCAAGAGGCGATAACTTTGATGGTAGTGCATAATAATTAAACCAGTAATGTAGCTAGCCTTAGGCAATATTATAGGCAGTTTTTGTTCCTGAAACATATCTGCGTCTTCTAATCTACTGTCTGCCCTTAAAATGTTATTTTCATCTAAAATAGGAGACCTTTTGTAAATTTCACTTGATTTCGGGATACATTTTTTACTTTTGAGGCATGAAATTTCCATAGAATATTTTTCATGTTGAACCTGCTGTTATAAATAGCGCACTGACTTTAATAACTCTTCCTGAGACAGTTCGCCTTTTTTGTGATCTTTTGTTAGACAATTTTTAATAAAGCGAAAAACAAAGGCAGTAGCACGTAACATGTGACTCCATTTAGAAAAACGAGTTTGTAATATCAAAGGTTCTGAAGAAGTAATTTTAAGATGGTGTTGAGTCATCTCCTCTGAGGTTGTTTCTAAACTAATATGCTCTGTTGGCCAATCAACTTCTTGTTGATAAAGTAATTCAGGACCTAAAAACCACCTGTTTGAATTACTGTTCTCAGGCACTCGGGCACACTTAGTGGCTTCGTCTGCTACATTTTGTTTTGGTTCGATCCATCTCCAATCATTAATTGAAGATAATTCTAAAATCTCTGAGATTCGAAATCGAATTGACTATATTTTAGGTGGTCAGACCCAATCCAATTAATAACTGTTTTGGAATCTGTCCAGAAAAATTTTTTTTAAACTTTGATTTTGTGTTTTTAACAAATAAATTTTGCAAACCTTGCTCCGATTAAAGCTGCCATAAGCTCCAAACGCGGTATAGAGGTTATTTTTAGTGGCGCAACTCTTGTTTTAGAGCCAATAATAGAGCAGATTATTGTTTCATTTTTGGCCATACCATCTTTACTCGCATTGACAAATGTATGTAATTGGATTTCAATTTCATCATAGGTGGCCATTGTTTTTAAATAGCATGGTGGAATTTAAATTTTTTCAATATTTGGTAGAAAGTTAAGCCATAGCGTCCATTTTCCCATTATTTCATGCGGAATCACCTCATCCCATTCCAGTTTATGTCGCCATACTTCTTGGAGTAAAATTTTTGCATACATAATTATGTTGCCTATTAGGCCTAGTGGGTCGTAGATCGACATTATTAATCGAATCGAACGTTTAGTTGGTTTTACTTTTCCAGAAAATATTTCGGTTTTAATAACCCTTTCGGAAATTTTAAAAGTAATAACGTCTTCCTGATGTTCCCTAAAAACTCCAAGAACTTTTTCGATTTGTTTCTCCCCGACAAGATTTAGGTATTTCGTAGCACTAACATTTTCATCTGAAACTGAGTTTAAAACGCCTTTGTCATTAGAAATCCAATGCCTGATGTTAAAACCACCTTGACGATGTATAAACTTTACATCTTTAATTAAGTTAATAGCCTATTGATGGCCTCTTAATGGTTTTCTTTAATAACCTCTGCAGCTTCAGGAAACTGATTTTTAAATTTTGCGGCATTTAAGTTCTTAATATATTGGAAAATGCTAGGGGCACACGTGGCCTCGAATATCATTACGTCCATTACATATACTTCCAGTTCTTTACTTTGATCGCAATAGCGCCATAGAAAGCGCTGGGCATTTCTGTCTTCTGGACGTATAAAAATTTGGTGGAACATTTCTTCAATGTCTCCACATATTGCACAGCTTTTTTACGAAATGAAAATAAGACAGCTGGTAACGATGTTAGAAGATCTGGGCCTTTTAATAAAAATGAACTTAATTGTTGCTGCCGCGTCCCAAACAACTCGCGATTTACCCGGTTTGTTTTTATTAAAGACTGAAAAAATAGGTAGATACCACACTTTACCACCAGTATTGATTTCGTCCTGATTTAATTTACAAATATAACCTTTGCGCATGTATTTTTCAATTGTACTGTTAAAAACCTCACGCAGTTCGACATTTTTCTATAATTTACGTTCCAGGCACAATAATCGTTTCATTGCCATATCAAAACTATCTGGTAAATTATATATATCGAATCTCCACAGTAAAGGAGTTTCATAATGACCATTTGCCTCGTATACTGATTTAAAAGACTAAGTGCCTTTCATCTTCCTTATTTACAAGTGGATCTTTGCAGTTTATACCAATACTGTCAAGAGAGTAAAAGCCTTTAACTATTTCGTCCAGACTTACATCGGCCTTACAATCGCACTCATGAAAATTTAAATGATTATTTGTTGTATTCTTTTCATCAACTACCCCGTAAATCAACCATCCGATTTTTGTACACACGGCAACTGGCTCATGGAGAGCACCCTGTCTTATCTTGGTTGAAATTCCCAAGTTAAAGTTATTAAGACCAATTAAGATCTTTAGTACATCATTTTCAAAGCTTTCAATTGGTAAATTACGCAAATGCGGAAATTGTTTCGCTAAACTTTCATAATTTAATGATTGTGTAGGTAGTTTTAATGATGCTACCGTATTAACATTAATTGCAATAGTTTTCTTTGTTTGGCCAGAAATTTTAATTTTTATCTTTTGAGAATTATTTTCCCATCCACTTTAAGCATAGAGGAATGACTGCCCCTTGAACTCCAAGCTCATTAATTAAACTTTCATCCATTAAACTTACAGAGGACCCTTCGTCGATGAACGCAAACGTATTTACTTCCTTTTTATCACCATGGATTGTGATAGGCAATATTTTAAACAAAATTTGCATTGAATCGCATTGTGCATTGATCGTAGCAGAGTTGTCAGTTGCTTGTTGGTTGTTGTTATTAGCGTTGTTATTCAATCTGTTATCAAAATGAGCATGTAGAGAGGAATGGTGACAATATTCACAACCATCTATACCACACTGCTGTTTCTTTTTGCATTCGCCGCTGTGTTTAAATAAACATATTTTACATAATTTATATTTTCTTACCACGTTCCATTTTTCACCACGATTAAGAGAGATAAATTTTTTGCAATTTGCTATTGCCGTACATTTGTTGTTGTTGCAAACAAAAGACTTACGATTGTCAGTATGTGTATTAACATATGCCCCTTTGTTGTTATTATTATACATTCTTTCTCTTTTATTACTTTTACTTTCACAGTCAACTGTTATACTGCTAGCTGTTATACCTATATTAAAAAGCCATCTATCAAATTCATATAAATTATGTTTTTTGTTTTGATTCAACAGCTGAGTTTTTTGCATTGCCCATTGCATTTGATACAAAGGTGGAAGTTTTTGTATTAGGTCTTGAATAAGTGATGAATTATTTAATTCATCGTGTAAACAGCAGTAATAGTTGATAATAAACCGCGAACATTTATAGCTAAGGTGGTAAGAGTTTTTAAATTATTTTCGTCAACTTTTGGTGTGAATTTTATTCTTTCTTTTAAAGAATTTATGATTTTTTCTGGTTGGCCAAACAGCATGTGAAGCGTTTGCATAATGCCAGGTACATTTGATGGATGCACTAACATATGCTGAACACTGCGGTAAGCATCTCCTTGAAGGGTTTTGCGAATGCCGATGAGGTTTTCAGCATTAGTAAATGCACAGGCTGCAGTGGACCACTCATATGTGGAGTGAAATATCGGCCATTTATCTGGTTGGCCGGAAAATATTGGAAGCTCTGTTGGCAGCGATTGTCGAGAACTGAGGTGGTTTGGCTGTAACGTGGGTGGTAGCACAATCTGAGATGATGTATATGGTGTTGTATTTGTATAATTAAAAGTCTGTGGCTGTGAGATAAACTCTTGTGGAAGTGAATTAATCAAATCTTGTGGATTGTTATTAATTGTATTACATGAATTAAAAGTTGGTCTACTAAGGCCTGTAGTAGGGGTAGGTTTTGGAAGCTGCATGCGTGGTTGGTAAACATTGTTAGTGGTTGTGTTCGCAGTACAAAACGATGGTGCAGTTAAAAATATGGATGAATTTATGGCTGTAGACACTACCGGTGGTGGTACAAAAGTTGTTGAGTGATTTATATTAGCGGAAAGGTTATTCGGTACAGAAGTGAAATAATTAGTTTGTTCTGGCAAAGACTTATTTTTCCCTGTACTGCTTAAAAGTTGAACTGATTTCTGTTTACCGCTAGTATTAGTTGTGGAATTAGGTACAACGGCCGTATCAAGCGAGACTGGAGGTTGATAATTCATACTTGTGTTATTGTTATTATTATCATTAGTGTAAATATTATTAGCAATATGTTCTGCAAGTGTAGTATACGTATCAGAAGTTTCAGTAGTAAAATATCTTGCACGATTAAGAGAAGAGTTATTAACAGTATTAGTGATTGTGGGTAAAGTGTTATCAGATTGATTTTCTGATGATTGTGTTCTATTTTGTTACTGACTTATCCAGTTTCATACAGACTGGCTCTTGATGTACTACTAAGATTTTCAGCCTCTTCAAGAAGTCGGTATTTTCTATCTAAATAGTCTTTCTCTAGTTTTCGCTCTTTTTCTAGTTTTTGCAGTTGTAACTCAAATATTCGCGACGAAGCACGAGAATGATTTGAAGCCCTACTAACGGTACTTAATGAGGGTGAATTTGGCCTCATAGCTGAACAAGAAGGACATTTAAAGGTCATGTCGTCAGCGGCCTTCACACAATTTCTGTGAAATATATTATGGCAGATAGTGCAGATAGTGATAGTGGCTTTTGGCATTGTGTACAAACTTGGCTATGTAGTTTATTCTGATCCGTCGACATTATAAATATATTTGTACTTACTTGGTGAGATTGGAAAATTTATGATGCTTTAGGTACTTCCTCTGTCTGAAGTGTTGACGTTTTGGAAATGATGAATTTCATAAAGAATTTTAAAATGTTGAAAGAGGTTATCACTCTATATAATATTCAATAATTCAATAACTAAATAATGCAATCACATAATCTCCCACGAGGTATTGATGAGTACTGAGTATGCCAACAAAAAACGATACTTTGATATCCGTGACGTATCATGTAAGCAAGAATGTACTGGTGTACTTTATATAGGTCATTGGGTATATCTGGGTTAAATTCAACAATGTAACCTAAAAATTCAATGCTTTCCTTGAAAAACGAGCATTTGTCCCGGTTAAGGTGTAAATCAAAACGGTTTAGCTGTCCAAGGCAAGTTTTCAAATTAGAAAAGCACTCTTCTATTGAATTCCCATAAACAATTATGACATCGAAATACGACTCTGCTTTCGGTACATCCCTTAATATTTGGTCAATAATTCTGTTAAATTCTGCGGGGGCAGTTTTAATGCCAAATGATAACCGTTGCATTCTGTATGTACCCCGATATGTTGAAATCGTTTGTATTATATTCGACTGTTCGTCTACTGGTATGTAGAGTCTACAAAAATACCTTGAGTCCCGAAGGCTGTTGAATGAGTCATCAATTTTGCGAATTGGGTAGTGTTCATCAACTAGACGCTGGTTTACGCCGATCTTATAATCTACACACAGTCTGACGCCCCATCAGCCTTAGGTATTACTACCAGTTCTCTTTTTTCACACGTTCCGTTAAGGAATATGGAATTTGTCTTTCCTTGTTATAAATTAGTTTGACACCTTCGCGTAATTGTAACGAAACTTTGTATTGTCGTGTACAACCAATTTTTTCTTCGAATACCTCAGAAAATTCATGTGTAATTTCATTGATAACTCTTACCTGATTAATATCAGCTGTGTTTGTTGTTTCACAATTGTTGTCCAGGTTATTTAAATTTATGTTTAACCGCCTAATCCACGAGCGACCCACCAATGCAGAACAGCCATCTGGAACAATGTAGTTATCATCGAATATAGTCGAGTTGTTGTATCTTGCCTTCACTTTTATTTTCTCGTCAGGTATAAATGTTGTCTGAGTATATGAACGAAACGCAATATTGGTGGGAACCACCGGTGTTCTCAATTGTAGCTTGTTAAATTGGCAGAAATATAAACCTTGACCCAGAGTCCACTTCGAACTTTACCAATTTACCTTCTATATCGATATTTGTATAGTAGCGTTCAGCGTCAGTAGAATTGTTGCTGTTTTGGTAAACGTCAATCACCTCATAAACGCCGTAATCTTCATCATGATGTATTTGGTTTGTTGAATACTTCTTCTGTGGGGTCCTCCCATTTGATGACTTACTCAACGTTGCAATACAAACCTTAACGATGTGACATTCTTTGTTGCATCCCGTACACATTAGTTTGTCCTTATTCGTGTTACACTCTTTAGCAAAATGATTGATTCTACCACACCGCAAACATAAGCCATCTATGTCCAATTTGCTGTAATCAATTTTTCCTTGTGGTTGTTGTGTTTTGGATGATTGTTCAGCTTTGTTGTTGTATTTATGATTCTTACGTTTGGAAACTTGATTTATAGTTGTTGTTGTACTCGATCTCACCGTCATTTCCTTTGAATCAGCTTTAGCCGTCTCAATAGCAATTGCCTTTGCCACGACATCCTTAAATTGGCTCGCTCCTGATTGAAGAAGTTGTTCTCTCATGTTGTTCTCACAAATTCCCTGTATAAATTGGACCTGTAAAAATATATCCGCTACTGATGCTTTGCACTTGCATGACGACACAAATTCGCAGTCCCCTATTTCGGCTCGTAATGACACCACAAATTCGGCAATGTACTGCCCTTCCGATTAGTATTTCGACAAAAATTGGTGCTGCGTAACCAGCACATTCTTCTTTGCCTCTCCAAAAGTTGCAGTAGCTCACCGTACAGAACCTCATTGAGTGCCTTTGGTGCTGCCAATGCGCTCACCATATTGAAAAGTTTTGCTCCAATTGAATTTAACAACAGTTTGGCACAGTACTCATTGTTTGCAGAAATACCTTTCAATTCGGTAGAATTTTTGAATCGTTGGATGTAGTTCCTGAATGACTCTTTGGAAGACTCAAACGATTCAAAATTCGGCAATGATGTAGTAGTAGTGGTACTTGTGTTGGCAGCATTTTGCACTGTGTTCTGCCCCTGTGCCGCCATTTACATTATCTGTGTAACTAGGTGCTTAAATTCTGCAACTTGATCTTTATCCATCGTAATGATTTTGGTTGACCTCGTCGCCAATCTGTGGTAGTCATTGGTAAGTAATTAAAGGCACACAATACGTTATTTTTATTTATATATATTATCATTCATATTCCATTTAATGAAAATAAAAAAGAGTAACTTGCGCGTGCTCGTGTTACAATGTAATAATAAAATCCGTATCTATTTACAGTTCAAGGTTGCCAGATTTTCAATATTAAGTAAAGGCTACCAGTGTTGTATTCTACAATTACAGTGTTGTATGCTACAGTAATAATGGGGACAATAAGGATACTAATAATAAATTAGATTATAATAGAAGATATACGCGAACAAAAAAATATATAAACGAACTTTCACATCATAATTGCTAAAGTATTATTATTTATCGATACGTAAAAATCTCTTAATGCACAATCTTTAGTTTTCTTTTTTTCTTTTAAATTACCACCGAAAAGAATTGCAATCCATAAACGACGATTTATTTGTGGAATTTATTCATTATGAACCTTTTACGTTTAAACTATAGACTATGTTGTAATGGAAAAAGAAATATTCTAGAAGCCTATATATGTGTATGCAAGTATAATGGCTTCACAATCATGTTTTATTTTAGAATTAACTTCAACAGGAAAATGCATGAAGTCAGATGCACTTCACTGTAACTCCATTTTTAGCCGGTGTTGCCAGATTATCAAACCTTAGTTCTCCACCAGATAGTAGATCACTACAATCTCGGCCAACCTGACAACACAATCGACCTTGATTGCCTGATATACATACTTTAATTAATCTTCTGAATATTCGTAATCTATACATTAATCTTCGGAAGTGTTGCATTCAGAGTTTAATAACATTTTACTTTCGCAATATTGAAATTCCAACCATTTCTTCAAGCGTGTAGAATCAACAATACCCTTATATGGAATTTGAGTTATCTGACCATTCTCTACATCGGTTATTTCATAACGATTATTACTCAATTGTTTTCGAGTAACATATGGCCCGCGATATTTCGGTATGAATTTCTTATTCACCCCGGCGGTCGTTTCAACGTTCCTCAAAACTACCAAGTCCCCAAATTGAAACGATCCTGCTGGTTTATGGTGTTGATTATGATACTGTGTGTTGTACAACTGAGATTTCCTGATAGCTTCCGAAGCCGCTTCTCTAATAACTTCCAAAACTACTTCCTCATCAGAGTGAGCTTCCTGCAAGTAATCAGTTAGTTCATCCACTACCTCGCCCCTTTGCTCAACACCGAAAAGTAGTTTACTAGGTGAATGTTTTGTTGTACAATGAATGGTATTGTTTATAGAGAATTCTACGCTGGTCAATTTGCTGACCCAATCCCCGTGATCGATCGGTTCCGTCAACTTCGCCAACATGGCCTTAATATCCCTGTTCACCCGTTCAACCTGCCCATTCGACTGCGGTGAACCTACTGAAATCTTAACGTGTACTATGTTGTGATCTCTCACGAACTTCTCAAATTCGCTGGACGTGAAACATGTCCCTCTATCACTAACTATTCGTCTCGGTCTGCTATAATACTGAAAATACTTTCTCAGTGCGCAGCACGCCTCCCTTGTCCCCGGGGAGTTTACCGCATATAATTTGGTAAATTTCGTAAAACTATCTATTATAACTAATATGTGTTTCCTTTTCGATCTTACAGACGGCAACGGGCCAAAGTGGTCAATAGGAAGGGTATCAAAAGGAATGGGCTTCTTTATTATATTATGTAAATTACGTTCATTCCTTATATTTGGTGACGAATAATATATACATTTCAAACAATTCCTAATAAATTTATTTATCTTTGCCATCATATTTGGAAACCAGTAATGCTTCTGGATCTGACCCAATCACTTTTCTATGCCAACATGGCCGTATTTCTCATGTATCAGACGTATGACATTGTCCTCCATTGCCACAGGTACAAGTAGTTGTTTCTGTCCCTTCGCCCCCTACCGAAATACTAAATTATTGTCCAATACGTAACCTTCAACATCACTGTCCTCTAATTTCTCCCGAATGTTCCTAATTAATTCATCCTCGCACTGAATAATCTGTATGCTCGTATTAACATCAATCGAATCAATGGCCGCAATCCAAGGAATACAACTCAAAGCGTCAACATGTGACATTAGTTCGCCCCGTCGATGTCGAATGGTATAGTCGTAATTTTCCAATTCCAAAGCCCAACGAGCTATTCTTGGGTTTACCAGCCTTTTACCCAACGTTAATGCGAGAGAATTACAATCGGTGACAATCGTAAAAGGAATGCCTTCTAGGTATACACGAAATCGTCTCAAGGCATATATTATTGCTAGAATTTATTCTCTAGAATTTATTGTCTCTCTGCCTCTGAAGCAACACTGAACCAAATCCCTTGGTACTAGCATCTGTATGCAATTCTGTTTCACAAAGGGGATCATATACTGCCAGTACTGGCGAATTTATTAACCTGCCCTTGAGTGTGAAAAAACCCGTGCATTCGTCTGTTCATTTAAAATCCTTGTTCCTTAAGTTGGTCAACGGCCTCGATATTCTAGCGAAATCAGGTACAAATCGGCGAAAGACGGAAAAAATACATAAGCATCTTTCCAATTCCTCATGACTAGTGGGCATCGGATATTCTACAATCGGTTTGATATGTTCATTATTCGGTCTAATACCATGTTCATTTACTCTGTACCGTAGGTAATCTAATTCTGTGTACGTAAATTTACACTTTCCAAAATTCAATTTCAGGCCCGGTTCCCTTAGGGTATGAAGAACCCCTTTCAATATTTCAAAATGTTCGTCCAAAGTCTCCGTTGCAATACTAATGTCATCCATATATACTACAATCTTCCTTTCATCAATAAATCTCCCTAATACCCTATTGATGAAACGTTGAAATACCGATCCCGCGTTCTTCAATCCGCAGGGCATATAACAGTATTCATACTGACCCAGGGGTGTCACAAATGATATGTACTTAATCGAATCTTCGTGCATCGGTACTTGATGGAAACTATTCTCCAAATCAAGTTTAGAAAAAAATTTCTGATTCCCGAGATAGTCCAAACAATCATCTATAACGGGTAATGGGTAATTATCTTTCAAAGTAATTCTATTCAACGCCCGGTAATCTACACACATCTTCATTTCCCCGGATTTCCTTTTCACTAATACTATAGGCGACGCATAAGGGGATTCACTAGGGCGAATAATACCCTTTTCCAATAGGTCCTCAATTTTCAGTTTCATCTCGCAACGCTCTCTGTATGAAAGCCGCCTTGGCGCGAGTTAAATGACAACACTTGTTATTTCTTTGACACTTGTAACAACAGTGAACTTTATTTCTTAATTAACTTAAAACGAAAATTATTGATGAGTCAAATAAAAGGAAAAAAATGCATACGTAATTTAGTTTTAATTTTAAAGTGTAAAAAAAGAATATTACAATGTTTGTGGACAGGAAGTAAGTAAGTATGAATATAACAATAATAACATGTTTAATTTTGCTGATTTACCTATTTGAAATTCTACTTAAATTATTATTTAAAGTGTGTCAGTCACATTAAAATAAAATAATAGTTTTGTTGTTGTTTTGATTATAAAGAAAAAGAATACAATAAAATGAATAAAAGAAATGTTTGTATTTTGCTGATTTAGCTTTTTAAACTTCAACTTAAATTATTATTAAAAGTGTGTCAAAAAGAACAAAATAAAATAAAGTTTTGTTGTTGCTTTAATTATAAATAAAATATTACAATAAAAAGAACAAAACAAATATTAGGCTAATTGTTGTTGCTGTCTAGATGGTTCTCCTGGGTTTTGGTGGGGGTTGCTGTGATAACATAACTCCTCCCCCCTTAGAGTAGAGCGATGGCCACAGCGAATTTGGTGGGGACAGAGCGATATCAGTAGGCTTAGGATAATACCTGTAAATAAGAAACTCAGTTTATTATTAGATTTCAACGAAATGTATTTATTGAAGATTAATATTATCTTTATATTACAAAATGGCTTCTGAACATGAATAGTGGTATATATATATATATATATATATATATATATTACAAAAGTAACAAGACCGGGTTGTTAACAATAGTATTTTTCCTAAACCGCTGTAATAAAATGTAATGTACTGTGCTAAATTGTACTAAGCACAGCGGTTATATTCTCATCCCTCTTTTCCGAGGATAAATTAAGAGTATTGTAAACGCTGTGGTTGTGATTTAACTCTTGAAGATCTTCTTAAAATTTGAGGATTAATGTTTGTGTCTGTAGCTGATGTAGTCGCGTGATCTTCGGGCTGCTTTGTAGTATCAAGTTGATTATCTTCAGCGACTTGATTTGAAGGTGTTGTAATTTTAGCCTGAGTTGGACGTATATGCGTGGAGTTTCTGCGATATTGATTGCCGTTGTCATCTTCTATGATATATGACCGAGGATGTATTTGAGCTTTAACTATGGCTGGATTCCAAAGGCTCTGGTTATTTGTACGATAAACTACTGTGTCACCTTCGTTGAACTGAGGGCGATTCTCTTTGGCTCCACGATCTGCATAAAGCTTTTGTTGCTCTCTCTCTGCTTTTAGATTTTTGCAAATTTTGAGGTAATCTGATTGCACTAATTTTTCTTTGGTTGTTGGTAGTAACCCACGAATATCATGCCCAAAGAGTCGCTGCGATGGTGAGCCCAAATTTCCTCTTGGTGTGTTCATATAATTCAACAGGCCTAAGTGATAATCGCTGTTGTCGTAAGATGATTTTTTTAAAATATTTTTTGCTATTTGTACCGCTTTTTCTGCTAATCCATTGCCGCTAGGATGATATGGTGAGCTTGTACGATGATTGAACTTCCATGCATAGGAAAACAATTTAAACTCCGAACTGGCAAATTGCGGCCCATTATCAGTTTCTAGCGTAAGTGGCGGACCAAATGTAGAAAAAATTTCTTTGAGGAAAAATATTACCTGTTTGGTTGTTGTATCAGCGAGTTTACTAAATTTTAAATACCCAGTGTAACTGTCAATGAATACTATATAATCGTTATTATTGAAATGAAATAAATCTGCAGCACCAATATCAAAACCATGACTGGGAATTTCTTTTTGTCCAATTGTAAGTTTCGTGTTGCTTCTTTGAAATACTTGACATGCAGCACATTTTTTAATATATTCAAAAATATCCTGACTCAAACGCGGCCAGAAAATAGACTCTCTTGCCATTTTGACGCATTTTGCATAACTGAAATGTCCAACGTGTATATGCTTCAAGTAACTTTGCCTTAAACTTGAAGGCACAAATACTTTTGAAGATTTAAATAAAACACCATCATCATTCGTTGACAACTCTTCCCTAAAATGCCAATATTGCTGGATATCACGTGGTAAATCTCGCTTCGACTTTGGCCAACCATTTCTAATGAAATTCAAAAGCATTTGACAGTGTTTATCTGATTTAGTATGTTCCTTTAAATTTTTCAGTTCTTTTTCAGATATAGATAATATTACTTGTACTTCAAGGTTTTCTTCCTCCTCATCGTTTACCTCGTTATGACAGTCGCGACTTAATGGATCCGCTAAATACATTTTAAGTCCAGGTTTATAGACAACAGTTGGATTGTAAGTAAGTAAACGTAATCTTATATTTTGCAATCTTGCTGGCGAAGAATGAATTGGCTTTTTAAAAATGGATTCTAACGGTTTGTGGTCAGACTCGATTGTTATTTGTTTACCCCACACATACTGGTGGAACTTTTCACAGCCAAATTTAACAGCTAGGGCTTCCTTTTCTAACTGTGAGTATTTAGACTGGCAATTTGTTAAAGATTTTGAAGCGTATGCGACAGGTTGATTTTCCTGCAATAAAACCGCGCCCATTGCGTAGGAACTTGCATCAACTTGAATTGTGACATCTTTGTTGACGTCGTAAAGTTTTAATACTGGGGGATTGCTGATAATTTCTTTAAGTTTTTCAAATGCGTTTTGCTGAATAGGATCCCAACAAAAGGCGTTCGACTTTTCCAGCAATTTTCTCAAAGGAGCGGTAATGTGTGAGAAATTTTTTATAAATTTACTAAGGTATGTTAACTTACCTAGTAGTCTTTGTAATTCCTTTTTATTTCTTGGAGGATTTAGCCGCTTAACTGCGTCGATCTTATCTGGATCGGGTTGAATTGTGTTTGCGCTGATTATATGGCCCAAAAATTTTACCCTTTCACGATCGAACTCACATTTATCTTTGTTGAGTTTTATTCCATTTTCTTCGATGATTTTAATTACCCTTGTGGTGGTCCGGTGTAACTCATCTAAAGTCTTAGAATGAATCAAAATATCATCAATGGCAACTTTGACATTGGGTAGATGAGAAAAGAGATTTTGCATGATACATTGAAAAACTTCTGGGGCTGAAGCAATTCCAAACGGCAACCTTTTACAAGAATATCTGCCCCAAGGAGTTGAAAACGTAAGTATTTCCTTAGTACGATCAGAAACTGGGATTTGCCAGAATCCTTTTTTGCAATCTAAAATTGTAAAATATTTGGCACCATTTAGTTGGGCAGAGATTTCTTCGATGGTATTCATCGGAAAATGACGTCTTTTTATATTTCGGTTGACACTAGTCGGGTCTATACAAATACGAATTTTGTTGTTTTGTCTAACAACCACCATTGGGGACACAGCTGGTGTTGGTTTATTAATTGGCTCGATGACATCCATTTCGACCATTCTATCGAGCTCTTTTTTGACGGCGTCTCTTATTTTAAATGCAACACGTCGTGCTGGACAAATCTCAAATTTAGGATTGTCAACCAAATCGATGTCATACACAAAGTTTTTTAGGCAGCCCAGTCCATCAAATAAATGTTCATTCACTTGCAATTCGTTTATTCTTTTCACTAATTGTAGTTCTTCACAAGTTTTAGCACCAAGAATCGGTTTAACATCTTCGTTTACAATTTTAAAGTTTATTATGTCTGTTTTATGTGCTACTTTGCACTTCAAACTAACTTCACCCACGACTTTTATTTTATGATTGCCAAACGAAATCAGATGTTTTACTTTACAGTTATGAACAGCCGCTGGTACGTTTTGGTTATTAAGTCTGTCAATAATTTTTTTGGTAACACATTACATTGGGCGCCTGTGTCCAATTTAAATATGTACTTGTCTTCTCCAATTATAACAGTTTCCACAAAATTATCTTCCAGTTTATTGGTATTGTTGACTACACAACTAATAAACAGTTCTGAATCGCTGCTCTCGCCGCTGCTGTTGTACTCCGTCTCATCACAGCAGGCAACATCTCTGTTTTTGAAATTGTTTTTTTGTTTGTTGACATTTCTTTTGCACATTCTTTCATAATGATTTTTCTTTTTACATATTTTGCATACATGAGAAAATGCTGGGCAACTACGTACTGCATGATGTTTACCACAGTTACGGCAATCGAAAGTTTTTTTATTGTCCGTTTTTTGGACTAGATAGATATTTTTTTCGTGTTCGCTGTGAATTTCGGCTGTTTGCTTTTGAGCTAGCTCTGTTGCCTGACAAATTTTGATTGCTTTTTCGAGGGTGATATCTTCTGACAGTAACTTAGTTCGTAGGGAGTCACTTTTTATGCCCAAAATTAGTTGGTCACGCAAGATGCTGTCACTTAATTGTTCAAACTCGCAGTTTTGTGCTTGTAATCTTAGACGCGTTATGTATTCATCGATCGTTTCTCCATCATTTTGAAGAATTTTGTGAAATTTATATCTTTCGAAGGTTATATTTAATTTTGGGGAAAAATACAAATCGAATTTTTCTTTAACCTGTTTTAAGGTATTGTTTGGCGATCCGGGTAGGGAGTTATATATTTGTATAGCAGCATATCCTACGGCCGACATGAAAGTAGCAAATTGAATATTTTCAGGTTTTGTGTTTAATCCAGTTGCTATTTCAAAATATTCGTATTGCTGTTTCCAAAGTTTCCATTCTTTGGCCATATCCAAGTCGTGTCCAATAACTAAAGGCTTTGGGGGCCTTAAAAAACTGTATTTCTCCGACATTGCCATTTGAACGGGTTTCGGCACCATGTAAATAAGAAACTCAGTTTATTATTAGATTTCAACGAAATGTATTTATTGAAGATTAATATTATCTTTATATTACAAAATGGCTTCTGAACATGAATAGTGGTATATATATATATATATATTACAAAAGTAACAAGACCGGGTTGTTAACAATAGTATTTTTCCTAAACCGCTGTAATAAAATGTAATGTACTGTGCTAAATTGTACTAAGCACAGCGGTTATATTCTCAATACCGAATTCTGGGATTTTTCCATAACAGGACCAGTTAGTAATAGTTAAGGTGATGAAGATTAATGTTGTTACCATTATTACGCTTCCTCTTTGGGTTGTATCTTTTCTTAGTTTTAGAATATCATTTTTGTTATTGAAGCTGTAATCTTTAACTCTCTCCAAACTTAAAGTTTCTGATATTGATGTAATCTGCACTTTCTTGAGATTTGGTGGTGCGACAAAAACTGTGTCCCAATGGGCTGTAGGATTGTCTTTATATGTTGTCCCTGCTACAGTGACGGAACAATTTGCATAGTGGAGAAGAGAGGTTCCTTTAATTGTAAAATTTTGTCTGCAATCAGAAGTTATTTGTAAATCTTTTACATTAATAAACATTATATAATTATCTTCCGGTTGAAAATATTTGTTGTGAATCCCACATCATTCACAGGACATATTGGTGTTTTGCCATTCAATATTCTGCCGATACAAGTGGAATTAACAGTGTTTTCGAAGTCGTTTGACCTTTTGCAATAATAAAAGCTCTCAATCTTTGGGCAAATCTCTGTTAAGTACTGGAGGTTGTGTTTATTGTAACTTAAATAGGGTTTTGTTTTGATTATTTTCGTATTATTTATAGGAAGAGGAATGAGGTGGAAAAGTGAGTTAATATTAGTTAATATTTAGACAAATTCGGCAATTTTATATTAAAAATTAAGTTCCTATTATTATAATATGCCTGGAGTTCCAGAAGTTCGTAAAGGTGTTCGTCTGAAACTAAGTTAACGTTCTGAGATGTAAAATGATGTCTTATTTCGTCCAATTCCTCTGGATGAAGAATAAGCTTTGATATTATGCCTAGCTTTGCAAGCATTACAGCCTCTATTATATCAGAAATATGATTAAATAGTAAATCTATACTATAATCCAACTGATTCATATATTGGATTTCTAATAACGCATTATTTTCCTTAAGAATATGATTAGTTGTTTCTGCTGACAGTTTTTTCAAAAATTTGGAAATGTTTTCCTGATTATTATTCAAATGTTCTGTCAAATTTTTAAATCTCTGTATCATTTGTATGTTCAAAGCTTTCTGATTTTCCTCTGTTATTGCTGAATTCCATGCTGTGTTCTGAAGTTCCTGTATTTGTCTATTTATGGTCACAGCGTCATTTGCGTCCATGTTTCCAGTTATATATTTTATTACAGAGCCTAAACCGTTGAATAGTCCTCGTCTTGTACGTTTATATGGATTTAGTGTCTGTAGTTTGTTTTCAAGTCCCTTAAGTTTCAGTTTACAAACTTTAGCTGCATCTTTTAGAAGGCTATTTTTCTCAAATTTGTCTACAATGCTAATTAATTTTGAGGTTTGTGAATTGTAATTGTCCAAATCTATTATATGGATGAAGTTAAAATAACTCTCAATCGTTCTTGCCTGTCCGATCTCCAGGGCGACCATATTCTGATCATTGTCAAAATTCTGTATATCCAAAATCTGTCCATAAGCTAAGGCTGTGCTGAAAGTACAAAATGTTAAAATAAGGGTCGATTATTTTCGCGGTCTGAGCTTCATTTTTGACTTGTGTAATTTCTTGTCCCTAGTAGTGTGTAAAGTAATACCATTGTCTTTTAATACCTTATGTTTCGAGAATCGTGCGGTTAATTTGTTTCTCCTACATTCTTTTCTATATATTTGCTCATCTATATCTCTATTTTCTGGGGTTTTCCTCATCTTATTAAGGCAACTAATATTTTTAATTTTAGCTTTCATAACTTTTTCTTTAACAAAAGGATATAGCTTCTCTTTAAATTCATTTAACTTAGACAAAAATTCATGTTCGTTATCGTATTTTATATCTCTTGAGAAGTCATATGGTCTTCCAAAGAAAAGTTCATATGGCGTAAATTTTGTAGAGGAATGAATTGTATTATTGTAAGTCATGAACGTCTCGTCTAATATCTCTTCGTGGTCTACCTCCATTTTCTTGGATTTTCTAGTTGTCATAATAATTCTATAAATTTCAGTTAGGGTTGAGTGGAGACGTTCCACTGGAGAGTTGCTGCTAGATTGTTGAAATGATGTGAAATGGAGTATTATTTCACATTGTTTACAAAAATCTTTAAAAATATTTGAAGTGAACTCAGTACCTTGATCACAAACAATTTTCTTAGGTATTCCCAAAAGGTTCATGAATGATTTCAAAGCTTTGAGTACACAAACGCTAGTTCTCGATGGTAAGGTATACCCCGTCGCATATTTGGAAAATTTATCAATGATGGTCAAAATACATTTACCACTTATAGTATATATGTCAATATGTAGGATCTGAATAGGTTCGTCTGGAGTTTCTGTTATTTGAAATTTTAATTTTGGTGGGTGTCTGTCATATTTCAACGCATTACAAATTTCACAGTTGTTCAATGTTTTATTTATAATAGATTGCATGAGGGGAAAGTAATATTGTCTTTTAAGATATTCATATGTTTCGGTTATTCCTCTGTGGTTTCTGTTCTCATGACAATTCCGTATGAGCTCTACTTGTTTATCGGTATCAGTTACGTCCATTAAAATTTTAGTGCAACGGACGACATGAAACTGTTTTCCGTTTGAAAAGTATTTTGAATACACTAATTGAATAGTTTTAAAAGTTGATTCGTCGGAGAAAATGGCAGTTAGTTTACCTGAGGGAATGAATTTCTTGAAAATCTGGATTATTGTGTCTTGAGAAAATTCTTTCTCCTTTATAGTTCGACGTTGTTTATTTCTAAAAATTGTTTCAACAGTCATGTTGGGCCCCTCGTCTGATTTTTCTAATAAAAGTTGTAAGTTGAATTCATTCAACGGTTTTTCGGAAATTGGTATCCCATCATTCAAGTTCTCATCGCATGAATGTATTGTGGACAGTTTACTCGAATCATACAAGTTTACATCAGCGACATTACTATTGTCTAGTTTAATCCTGCTCAAAGCATCCGCATTACTATTTAGTTTTCCTTTTTTATAAATGATTTCGTAATCATACTCTTCCAACTTCAGGCGATCTAACTAATTTTGAATTGGGTTCCTTAAGACTCATTAGCCATGTAAGTGGTCTGTGGTCAGTAATTATTTTAAATTTGCGACCGAAGAGATAAGGGCGGAAATATTTGGTTGCCCACACTATGGCTAGAAGTTCTTTTTCAATAGTGGAATAATTAATTTCACTTTCAGAAAGAGTCCTACTTGCATAGCAAATGGGTTTGTCACTATCTATGTGACCTTGAGAAAGGACTGCTCCAAGTGCAATGTTACTTGCGTCTGTAGTGAGCAGAAATGGCTTTGTAAAGTCAGGGTATTGCAATATTGGGTCGTTCATTAGAATGTTCTTGCATGTTTCAAAAGCTTTAACATATCTCTCGTCTAGTGTTATTCTTCTGCCCTTTTTCAAACATTCTGCCATTGGTTTTGTAAGTTTTGCTAAGTTTGGGATGAACTTCCTATAATAACTAAGTAGGCCTATGAATGATTTTATTTCACGGTTAGTGCGTGGTATTGGGAATTTTTGAATAGCCTCTATTTTTGTTGGGTTTGGTTTTATGCCCTCTGTCGTGACTACATGCCCCAAAAAAGCAATTTCTTTTCGCATAAATTCTGACTTGTCCAGTTGAACTTTAAAATTCGAAGATCTTAGTTTCAGAAAAACTCTTTCCAAATTTTCAATATGTTCTTGGAGAGATGTGGAAAATATAATTATATCATCCAAGTATACCAAGCAAATTTTTCCAACCAAATCATTCAGGACATTGTCCATAACTCTTTGGAAAGTCGAGGGTGCATTTTTCAAGCCGAAAGGCATCCTCACGTATTCATAATGACCACCCTCTATGGTAAAGGCTGTCTTAGGTATATCTCGGGGATCCATTTCAATTTGGTGGAAGCCACTTGCCAAATCCAAAGTCGAAAAGTAAAGACATTTACCCAGTTTATCCAGGATTTCTGACATGTTTGGAAGTGGATACCTATCGGAGATGGTTTTCTCGTTTAGCTTCCTATAATCAATAACTAACCTCCATTTTGTCTTGCCCGATGCATCCTTCTTCTTTGGAACAATCCATACTGGAGAGCTCCATGGAGAAAAGCTCGGTCTAATAATTCCTTGTTCTAACATATCCGATATCTGTTTTCGCACTTCCTCCTTGTGAACGAAAGGATACCTATAAGACTTAGTGTGAATAGGAATGTCGTCTGTTGTTTTAATTTTATGTTTTATTTCATTTGTGAATGTTAGGTCTTTGCCCTCTCTATAAAAAATGTCATCATATTTAACACATAATTTCAAAAGTTTCTGTCTTTCCTCACTATTTAGGTGTTCCGTTCGGAGTAATTCAGATAAATTTTTAATCTGCTCATCACCTGATTTGTGATCTGTATTGAGGTTATTGAGTTCGACGAAGTTTTCCGAATCATATGGGTCCGTTTTGAGGGGTTGCTCTAAGAAAATTATTTGATCACTCTCAGTGGGATTAACTATCTCTATTGTACTGAACCAGTCCTTTGCAAAGTAAATGCCAGGAGAAATAAATAAACCATTGTCCATAGTTACTGTATTTACAATAATATCTCCATCTTTAGAATCAACCGGTAGTTTTATGAGTTGTTTCGAGTTTGCCGCTATTATGCATTTATCGGATGAGAAATTTGGTTTCGTTTTAAGAGGTATTGCCACATCATTCGTGGTTATTATTTTGTTCTCCAGATCAATTTTCGCTCCTATTTTTGTCAGGGAATCTAAACCCAACAACCCGTCAAAATAACCATGGAATTTGAAAACCAAGAAGGTAAAAGTTCCTGATTTTTTTATCTCCTTGAAAATAGGTAGTGTCACTTGCTTGTCAATTATATATTTATGTAAGATGGTAGATATAGTTATTGGATTACATTTTTCAATGTCTAAAGGGTTTATAAACTCAGGATTTATGAATGAAGAAGAAGCTCCGGTGTCTATTAAAAATTTCAGTTGTCTGCCAAATGGGGAGTTTATGTTTATATAAGGTAAAATACTACCATGTTTATTGCAATCTACATATCCTGTCTGTTGCCTGAGGCTAATTGCCGAAAATCCTGGTTGTCGTCAATATTGTAGTTTTCATATTGGTCCAGATTTAATTTGTCAGCCTGGCTAATACATGGGGTAGGGTTCCTATTTTGAGGACTCCTAAACTCATTAATATTATTCATTTCGTTTCTGCTTGATATCTTACTGAATTGAGTGCTCGGGCTAGTTTTAAATTTGCCAGTACTCCTTTCTAATTTTGAAAATCCACTACTAGTATCCATTGGTTCTGGGGGTGGTAGTGATTGCCTCAAATTTGTTTGTCGCGATAAATTATCGAAACGCTGGTTGGGTTTATAATTTGAAAAATTTTCGCGATTCATTTGGGAATTTTGGGAGAAAAAATTACGATTATAATTGCTCAAATTTGGCTCAAAATTATTATTATTAACATGGTAAGGTCTTGCCGAAAAATTAGAATTTCCTCGGGGTTGATAATAGTTTCCTTGTTTTGGAACGTTATTCGAATAATTTTGCGAATATTTATGATATGGAGTATATTGATAATTTTGTCTCCACTGAGGATATTTTGGTTTGTTTGAATTATACCTGATATAATGAATATTCTGTTCCCTAATACAATAATCAAGGGCTACCGGCAATGATTCTGGTCTCATTGCTCTAATGGTAGAACCCATAGGTTCCCGTAGCCCTGACAGAAATGAATTCAGACACATCTCTGAGAATAGATTACTTTTCGCGTTAATTACATTAACGTCAGATTCATGAATCGATAAATTGTTGGATAAAGCTGCCTGAATTTCCATAACTTCACTATAGAACTTCTCAATTGGTTTGCCGTACTGTTTTAGGGAATGAAGGTCTCTTATAAGGGAGGTTTCTGTTCGTTTGTCCGAGTAATGTGAAATTAAGTTTCCTTTGATTTCATCCCAATTAAGGGATGTACCGTACATGTTCAGGACTTCATTGGCCTGACCGTCTATTTTGTTTCTTATGGCTCTCAAGAGAATCTGTCCGAAGGGAGTGTTATCCGCTCCCCCAATGTGAAGAAGTATCTCCTCCACATTGCTTATAAATTTGTGAAGCAATCTTGGATTACCATCAAATTTTGGTAAATCTTTGATTGCATCTGGAATCCTAAGAGAATTAAAAATGTCGTTAGAGTTAACTGTCCTTTGATTCAATGCTGTGCTTGGAATTTCTGTATCTGAAGGCATCTTATAATCTAATCTAATATCCTCCGGTATACGAGGAAGGCTCCTTGATCTAAAAATTTTAGGGTATGGGATAAAACGAGATTTACTACTCATCAAATTTAATTTTCTATTTAATTATAATATTTTCTTCTTTTTTTTTTTTGTAGAGATAATTTCGTTTTTTTTTTTTTTTTTTTTTCGATGTTGTAATTCAATTTGTATTCTCAATTTTGTTATGTAACATATATATTGATTATATTAAAAACTTGTTCTATTTGCATTAAATAATTTGCTCTGAATTGGATAAAAAAATTCAAGCTACGTACAGATAATGCCGATAAATTTCACACAAAATTTATTTTAATTCAAATTATTATTTTCTTTATTTAAACTTTTCCACTTCTTTCTTCTTATTTTACTTAATTATTTCTCATAATATTTTCTTTCTCTTTTCTTTTTTATTTTTATATTAATTTTCTTTTTAATAAAAAAATTTCTTGATTTATACGATATTCCCTCGTATAAATCTTTTTAAATTTCTTTTTATAAATTCTTTCTTTTTATTTGATTTGTTTCTTTTTAATTTCTAATAAAATTTGTTTTGTTACTCTTATGAAAAAATTTCTTGAATTATACGATATTCCCTCGTATAGATATTTTTTTCAAATTTCTTTTTATAATTTTTTCTTTTTACTTGATTTGTTTCTCTTTTTTTTTTTTTTTTTTTTTTTTTTTATTATTATTTTTAACAAAATCGAAATATGTAAAAAAAATTTCTTTAAATTGAATTTCCTTGTAATTCTTTTTTTTCTTTTAATTATAATCTTTAAATTTTTTCTTTATTAAATTCTTATTTTTTCTTCTTATATATATATTTTTTTTTTTTTTTAAATCTTATTTAAATTCTATTTGTTATTATCTTCTCTTGTTTTTATTTTACGTATGAATATATGCTTTCAACACAGTACTTACAGAGCCCCTATGAGATATATTGCTTTCATTGGGAATGCGATTTCCAGCTTATTCCACTCGGGTATTGTGATCCACTAATGTCCTTGTAAAGCCTTGTACCGATGTCAATTCGATAACTGTTTTTCCTTCCGATATTCCCTCGAAATTTCAAACAAACGGCCCCTTATACGGTGCAAGGATGATATATTTTCTTGTTGATTATATTTTATTTAAAATTAATACTTTCTTTTAATTTAGTTTCAACACAATTATCCCGAAGCTGGCTTTACCGACTGCGCCAGTTAAATTACAACACTTGTTATTTCTTTGACACTTGTAACAACAGTGAACTTTATTTCTTAATTAACTTAAAACGAAAATTATTGATGAGTCAAATAAAAGGAAAAAAAAATGCATACGTAATTTAGTTTTAATTTTAAAGTGTAAAAAAAAGAATATTACAATGTTTGTGGACAGGAAGTAAGTAAGTATGAATTTATACAAATTTATAACATGTTTAATTTTGCTGATTTACCTATTTGAAATTCTACTTAAATTATTATTTAAAGTGTGTCAGTCACATTAAAATAAAATAATAGTTTTGTTGTTGTTTTGATTATAAAGAAAAAGAATACAATAAAATGAATAAAAGAAATGTTTGTATTTTGCTGATTTAGCTTTTTAAACTTCAACTTAAATTATTATTAAAAGTGTGTCAAAAAAGAATAAAATAAAATAAAGTTTTGTTGTTGTTTTAATTATAAATAAAATATTATAATAAAAAGAACAAAACAAATATTAGGCTAATTGTTGTTGCTTTAATTGTTGCTGTCTAGATGGTTCTCCTGGGTTTTGGTGGGGGTTGCTGTGATAACATAACTCGCGTATGGCAGCTATACCACCGATATTAAAGCTGTGCGCTGTCCTTCGATTTTTGGCTGACGGAAGCTATCAAAAGTGGAATGGAAATGACTTCTATGTTGGAGTAGCTCAATCCACAATGTCACTTATTTTAAAGGAAGTGTTAACGGCAATAGAGGATCGAATTTGTAGAAAATGGATAAAAACACAAATGATCGAAAATGAAATAAATGCTTCAAAATTTTTGTTTTTTGAAAAATGTGGATTTCTCGGCGTATTGGGCTGTGTTGGATGTGTTTTTATTATTAGAAATTTTATTTAATACTTGCTTTGTAGTGAATCCAAACCTATACGGAAAAATTCTAATAAAATGTCTATTTACAATATTATAGATGCTGTATACTTACACGTTGTACTAATTTTTGGTCATCCCAAATTTTAGCTCTCCTTTAGAAATTTCTGGATTATTTTCCATCAACTTCATAAGTCGCTCAAATTTGGCTTTGTTTGTTATTTTTAATTTCCTGCGTATTAAATATCTAATTATTTATTTTAAGCAGAAAAAACTTTCTTTTTCTTTTTTCATTTTCTATCTTTTTTTCTATTATTTAAAAAATGTATTAAATATATAAATTAACAGTTGAGTCTCTGTACTCTATAACACTGTACTCTATAACAGAGACTCAACTGCTAATAAGCAGTTGTCTATATTTAACGTTTTTGTCAACCAAACTCATACAAAGTGGTGAACCGCAATACCATAAAGCACAACTAAAAATCCCCCGCACAACCAAAAAGTCAACCGTATATTTAAGTTGAGAATGGCAATACCGATTTCTGAAAGACGACCAAACTACTAAAAAAGTTGTCAACCGCAATAGGGGCATTATTTAATATTTATTTAATAATAATATTATGAAATTTATTTCAATTTTCAAATTCCGAAATTTAATTTTTATTTCTATTTATTTATTTATTTTGTGGCAACTCTGCAGTGCAAGTTTAAGGAATATACCATACGTATAGGTATGTGCGTATGAACTTTATTTTTTACAATTGCTCTTCCTTAACATTTTGTTGTTGTTGCCTTTTATGCGATCTCTCTCTTTTTCTTTTTCTTTTACTATGTATAATTGCAACAAATTGTTGTTTTTAATTTCAAAAAATTTTATTTCTTTTTTGTTTTTATTTTTATTTCTATGTTTTGTATTTGTTCTGTTAATCTGTCCTATTTTAGTAAAATAAATTTTTATTATTGTTTGTACTTTACTTGAAATTTGGGTATATACAAAAAAATGTTGTTTTTTTTGTCACTTATAAGAAGTTTTCACTGTTCGCTGTAAGAGAGCGAGAGAGATAAAATTTTTACAAATTTTGGTGGTTGATTTTTAATTTTCAACTATATATGAGAGAGATTGAGAAATGATGGCAAGAGCAATTGGAAAAAAAATTGGATCTTGAAATAATTTTTTAACTGTTATATATTATTTTAATAATCATAAATACCTTTTTTGTGCAACGGAATTTTTATAAGGTGCGTGCGTATATATATATATATATATGTACACATGTATGTAGGTTTATATGCTTTTTTTGTTGTATTAGTTAATATATATATTTTTTTCAATTTTTATTCGTATATATGTATATATTTTGCTTCCTTTTAAAGCACTAAGATTTATATACCGTATTAACGGTTTTCTTTTATTATCGATATATATAAAAATATCTTGAAATAGCGTTTTTTATGTATTTCGATTTACCGTATATCTTTTTAACCGATATATACACCGTTTGCTTTTTTACCGATATACATACCGTTTCTTATTAATTATTATTATACATTTTTCTTTTCTTTATACAATTAGTATAATTCATATATACATATTTTTTAAAATTTTTTTTATTAATTATTTTTATTAATTTTTACTAACATTTTTCACCGGTGTGCGAATGTACTAACCTTTTTTTGCCGATGTAAGCACTTAATCTTTCTCTCTTTTTTAAATATTTATTTTTTACCGTTTAATTTTCTACACTACTGGGTGTTAACTTTGATTTTGCGTTATTTTTATATTTTTGAATATACCTTTATTTAAATTTTCTGATTATGATTTTCTGTTTTTATGTTTTTAATTTAAAATTTTTTTTTTGAAAAATTTTCTTTTATATGCACTTTTACCCTTTGATTTTATTTAGGTTATTTTTTATGTTCGTTTATTTGTTTTTGTTGTGTTCTCTTTTATTGAAATTTCGTAAAACACTTTTTTTTCTTTAATTTTAACTTTTTGATTTTTGTTTCTCATATATATTTTTATTAATATTATTAATTTTTCTGTTTATTTTTTTTCTTTCATATAAGAAATTATTTTTATTTTATTATAAATTAAAAGTTTTAGTAGTGAGTATACTTTCCTCCTTTACGCTTGCGAATTTAATGATTATTGTGTTTAATTTACATACCTCATTCTCCTTGTTTTTTCCTTTCTTTAAATTAGAATCCACAGAAAGAGAGTAATTAAGTTGTGTTGTTGTTGATCTCCGTTACGGTTATTGTGGAGAAATAGAGTTGTTTTTCTTGAGAGTGATAAAGAGAACCAAATTTTATTCTATTGGAGACATAGAAATTGGAGGAGAATGCAATTGTTCCATAGGTTCCGGGGAATTCGCGGAGAGAAGGCCCATGAAATAACGAGTGTTATTTTAGGCAAACTCTCTTGTGGAAGATTGGTAAATAGTGGTTGAAAGCAAGTGTACCAAACTTCCACAGAGAGTTGCAATTATAATTACGTGATGTAATTATAATTAGGGTTAAAGGGGAGAGATAAAACAAAAATAATTAGTAGAATCCTTTTTTGATATGTTGTTAAAATATTGAGAAATCTTACCTTGTGTATGTAGAGTAACCAATTTTAACCAAATGGATTAAGAGTGTGTGTATGTTGGGTTTTATGTTGACTTTAATATATTTTGTAGATATGTATATATTTACAATGATGATTTTAATGCAAGATAAAAAATTAATGATAACGTTCCAAATGCAAAAGGAAAAGTTAATCTTAATGCTTCAAGTGCAAATAGAAAAGTTAATCTTAATGCTTGAAGTGCAAATAGAAAAGTGATTTTACAAATTTAATTTATCCTTTAGGAAAATTTAAAAATTTTTATGTACACTGGTGGCCAAAACTAAAGCAACTGGCGTTACACTTTGATATTTTAGCAAATATCTTCCGCTAAAAAGGTTAAAATTATATGTTTTTGGTTTTTATGTTTACACGTTATTCAAATTAAACGTAAATGCAAAAAAATTATAATCAATTTGCTTAAAATATTGAATTTCTTTGAAAATAACGTAATAACCATAAAATTCTAGTGGTCAAAACTAAAGCAACTTTCGTATTTCTGTAACAAAACTTAAAAATAAAATTAATAGTCAATAGAGTAATCGGTGTAAACAGTTACTTGCGATCTATCAATGTAACCTCTAAATTTCTGAACAGCCCATACAACAGCCAGTGCTTCTCTTTCAGTGGTTGAATAATTCCTTTCAGCTTGAATTAGAAGGCGGCTTGCGTATTCGATGGGATGCTCATCTTCGTTCTCCCCCTGCAATAATACAGCCCCGATCGCGTAATTGCTAGCGTCTGTTTTTATATAGAATGGCTGATTCTCTCTTACTTGTTGCAGTATTGGAGGAGTTACTAACTTTTCTTTTAATTTTAAAAAAGTTTCGTTTTCTTTCGTTGACCATTTCCAAATAGCGTTTATTTTTAGTTAAATTGGATAGTGGTCTTGATATTTCCGCAAAACTTGGTATGAATCTTCGAAACCAAGAGCACGTCCGTAAAAATGACATAAGCTGCTTAATATTCTGTTATGCGTCGCACGTCACATATGTAATGCGCTCCTATTTCTAACCATTCGACCACCTACATGTAACGCGTCATATACATATTTAATATTAGACCCGTGTAGGCCGATATACCATATGTATAAATTTCAAATACAGAGGTTAAGAGACATGAATTTCTGTTTACCCGCTAGCTCTACACTAAGTTTCGTTGGTTCTCAATCCGATTTGACGCATTAGCATATAACACACTCTACATGTCACCAGAGTGTGCAATAAATAAATAAAATAATAAAATACTAAGAAAAAGCAAAAGTATTTAAACAACTGAAACGATGGCGAGATGAATATGCCAACGTTGGGTACACTTTTCCCATCTCTTTATTATCTAAACTCCAATGACAGATAGAATACCTATAGTTTTTAAATCTGTCCCATAAAGAAAATACAAAGGCCACTTATACGCTCACATCCATTAAATAATTTAATGTTTCATATTCATTGAATATATACAAACAATTTTATTACAATAAAATATAAAATAAAAGGAATCACATTAATCATACAAATTCCTTACTTGGCAAGTGTAGAAAACAAACTAAAGATTAACTCAAAATGCATTATGAAATAAAGAGCATAAGAAAACAATAAATTCGGACAGGGGAACAAAACTGAATCGGACCGACTATATTATATTACTTAATGAAAATATGAATGAATTTTTTTGTAATTATCACTTACAGATTATGTTTATCCACAGCAATTGAGATGATGGGCCCAGCAGTCAATGTTGTTGTTGTTGTCTCTAAATTCTGTTTAGGGATAATTAGTAAGATCATTCATATATCTTATATATATAAAAATGTAGCAAAATAAAATAAAAAGAAATGCTCTTAAAGAAAAATGTCAGTTAAAACAAAATTAATAAAATTCAATTTAATGAAAATAATTATGAAATTAGGTTAGAAAATTGGAAAATGTTTTAAATTCAAATATAATTCATTATATAGATATTTGATAGTACATATTTAATTAATATTTTATGTTTTAATTTTTAAGATTATGAGAAAAATTAGTTTTAATATAAATATAAATAATTATACAGAATTAAAATTATAATATAATTATATAATATAATATATAATATATAATATAATATATAAATTATAAAAATTATATATAATATAATTCAATCATTTTTAAGTTTTGATTTTAAATAGGTTATAGTTGAATTACAATTAAGGTTTTAGGTTTTAGGTTATGTTTAAATAATAATGATTTTAACACAGTTTAATTAGGCTTTAAATTCTTTATAATAATCAAAGATTTAAATTAATTTTAATTTTAAATTTTAATGAAATTTATATGTGAGAAATTCCTTTAAACCTAAGAAAAACTCATTTTAAATGAAATATAAATATAAAAAAGACAGGATAACGTGATGATTAGAGACCGAGGTGCTTCTAGAATCTTCTTTGAACTGTAAATTTGAATCCAGTATGTCGCCCTGTGGTTTGTGGAAGGCGTAAACCATATATTTTACCAGTACAGATTATTTGGTGAATAGTTTTATTTTAATAATTTCAATTAAATTATTCCTTATGGTCTTCTAATTTCTTTTGTTTTGCACTATTTTACTTTTTCACTTCTCACTTATAATTAAAAATAATTGTTATTTAAAATTTTTTAAGACATTTTTTTTGCAGACTTCTGCACTCTCTGAGTTCTATTTCGTAAGTGATCTTACTGCAAGAAATCATAATCTATCAAGCTTACTTTTGTTACACCAATTCCAATGTAAAATATCATTGCAATGGAATATGTATTTAGATATTTAAGGTAGAGAAGGATAGATATATTACGTCTATTGCTGTCTATAGAAATCGCTAATTTGTATAATAAATAATACACTTTAAATACGTTAAATAGTGAACGTTTATTTAGAGCTTCAGTTCTCTTACTCTATCGGTTTCTATCTACATATATCTATATTTTGTGTGAGCTGTCAATCACAGTTCAATGTTGATGTTGATCTTCTTGACGGCGTTCTTATATTGGCAGCTTATGCAGGTCGCCACACTATAATAAACGGGACAAGACATAAGTCTATCATGAGATAAAAAAATATGTAATGATGCAATGTAAAGATTACAGTATGTAATAAAAGTTGTGTAATGAAAAAAAAACTAGAAGAAATTAATAGGACAAAAAATTTTTGTTTTTATAAAATCGTAACAGTTCTTAGGTGCTGGACGCTCAACAATTGCTGATGTCTTTTCGGGATCCACTTGTATTCCATCTTTTGTCAAAATGTGACCCAAGTATTTTACTTGAGGTTTACAGAAATAACAGTTATCTTTATTGACATGGAATCCTAAAGCTTTTAGTTTTACAAATGTAAGGTCCAGATCCTTTAAATGGTTTTCAAAACTATTTGAACAAACTATAATATCATCTATGTAAGCTAAAATCAGATCGTTTGGCAGACTTGATTTACCTTATCGATTATCCTCTGAAATGTTGCCGGGGCATTTTAAGCCGAATGGCATTCTGTTAAAGACATATATTCCAAAAGGAGTTGTAAACGCTGTTTTCAGTTTATCTTCTTCGTTCATCTCAATTTGCCAATAACCTGCCTTTAAGTCAATTATAGACATATATGGAGTCGTTTTTGCAGCATGTAATAGATTTTCCATTCTTGGCAATGGATAGGTATCGGTGACATTTATAGCATTTAGTTTTTGATAATCTACGCACAGTCGTATGGAATTATCTTTTTTCGGTATTAAAACTACGGGAAACGCCCATGGTGATTCTCTTTCTTTAATAATACCTTTTGATAACATATCTTCCAATTCGCTTTTTAGTTTTATCTTCATTGCTGGTGAAAGTCTATATGGAGGATTGGAAATGGGTGGGTTATCCCTAGTATCAATTTTGTGTTTTATCCTTTTTATGGGTGAACAAATATTTTCAAAAATATCTTCATAGGAGTTTAAAAAATTTATTAGATTTTATTTTTGCTTCATATTTAAATGTGTTTTATCATTTTCACATATATTAAAATCGATTGCATTTAATTCGAAAAACTTTCTCGGTGAGGATCCAGTACTATTTCTCTTCTTCTTCATTGGTGGAAATAAGTTTTCAGTCTTTTCTTTTGGCATTTCAAAATTATCAGGCAATGCGTCTTCAAAAATTTTAAGGATACCTCTAGGAGAATAGTCGTTGGTGTTTGAATACAATGATCTCTGTGCTGGGAGCTTTGTTGGATCTTCTTTATTGTTTAATTCGAACCAGGAAACAAAATCATGTATTTTGGAAGATTTAGATGTACTTGGAATGTTATTTATAGATATCTGGTTAACATTTACATCATCTTTAACTTTTGATGGTTTTAATTTAAATTCAAATATCTTTGTAGGCTCGTCCTTAAAATGCCATGTTCTTTGGGCTAAGTCCATTACAACAACCGGCTTGCTCCAAAAAGTTAATGCCGAGCAGGGTTCTATTATTTTTAGCTCTCGGAAGGCAAATAAATCGAATTCTCTTCAAACGATTACCAATATTTATATATCTACTATAGTCGCCTCAACATTTTCTTTACGAATAATACCATCGGCTAATGTTATTCCCGCATAGACCGATTGAAACTTTACTTGCTTTTCTAGAAGTTTTTTGTATAAATAATGTCCAGCTATACTAGTTCTTGCTGCTGTATCTAAGTAGGCTTCGCCTGTTAGGCCATTAACATTTATTTCTACTGTAGGTACATTGCGGCCTACAATATTGTTTTGAATACTGTGAAAGTCCATTTCCTTTCGGCTTTCCATAACGGTTTTATAGTTGCATGTAGGACAATTTGACCTGTAAAAACCAACAGCTCCACAGCCATAACAATTTAGAGTGTTTTCTTCTGGTTTATTTTTCCTTTCTACTTCTAGGCGCTTGTAGCAAACTTCAGCCGTGTGGTTTTTCTTCCTGCAGAAGGAGCATTTAGGTTGGGTAATATCCTTAGGCTCTAATGACCTTTTAGCTGGCTCTTTGTTCTCCTGGGTGAGTAACTCAATATCACGAGCTTTCGAAAGTAGATCTTGAAAGTTTACAATATTTTCTCTAGAAATTTTTTTCCCGTATTTGTATACTAATTAACGACAATATCATATTCAATTGTGTACTCTCTGGCAATCTCTCTTTCAATTGGGCAAATAGACGGCTCTTTCTGCATACAAAACTATCCATTGATTCAAACGATTTTTGTTTGACCTGGAAAATTTCAGAATATATTCTCCAGTCAGGTTTAGGAGGAACAAACGCAACGCAGTACTTAGAAGTTCTATGCCTTCGTCAAAAGATTTCGCTTCATGCTTAACACCATGAAGATGCATAGCCCTCAAGTAAAAGTGGTAAGCTGGTTAATGGCATTGCGTCAGAAATGCGTTCCGCTTCTTTGAAAACTAAAATTTTGACGATAAAATCCTCCACTTTCGATGTGTTACGGCCACCATTAAAGCGAGCTACTAAATATTGTTCTAATTTCTTGCCGAACTTGTAATGATTCTATTAACTGTGAGAATTGGTATTCTGTGAAATTAAAACTTCTTGGTGCATTTGAGATTTCACTTACATTTTGGTCTCTTGTGTTTTGTCTATTGATCGCAGATGTGGATGATAAATTGGATGGGTTAGAAAGGTTAAATTTTGTTGTTCTGCACTGGTAATGGAACTTTGAGAATTAGTTGTTGTTATTGGCATTCTTCTTGACTGAAACCTTATATAGCAAGCAAAATTTAATTGTTTTTAACTTTTTATATTGCTCAAAAATAATTTAAAATACTTTGAAAATTATAATACAAAATCGAATATCTGCTTGCAGATTTATTCTTTAAATTTTGTGTGTCAGCTCTAACGTAACACAAAATTGGACGCCAGTTGCACATACAATTTTATTTAAAACTTTATGTTAATCATCAATTTTTCTGGAAAGATTGTTCTTAGATTTTTGTTGGGCACCAGTTGTGTTATATTCAATCGGATGCCTTTTGCAGAATTTATAAAAATATTTTTTTTACGTTGGGCGAATTTTATTTTTCTGTAGTTTTACATTGGGTAAATTTTATATTTCTTTACTTTTTACGTTGGGTAGATTTCATTTTTCTTTACTTTTTACGTTGGGTAAATTTTATTTTTCTTTACTTTTTACGTTGGACGCCAATTGTAATAACGGGGAATTCCTTTATGGAAAGATCCCAATGGAGGAATGCCGTTATTAATGGTTGTTGTTGTTATTTGATTTAGGAAATTTATACTTGTCAGATACAGTAGTCCACGGAGGTCTTCCTGCGTCCTAACAAGTTATTTATTTATGTCAGACACAGTAGTCCACGAGGGTCTTCCTGCGTCCTAACACCTTTTGGTTTTGTTTAGGAAATAAGGTTCAAATACAAGCGCTCTTGATTTTTATAGTAGCTTTATTCCTTGATTGTTTCTATCAGAATGACATCAATTTTATCATTGCCCTGACCTTACTTAAGTTTATGAAAATCATCAAAGTCGTCTAGTACATAATGAAAGACTTAATTACAAAAACAAAATAATGTAATACAAATGAGATAAGTTAAAAAATGAGAGAAAAGTTACGATCCAGTTATTGATTACATTTTATGATTATTATAATTACATGGTTAATGGTTACATGTATTCACAGGGTGATTACTATACTAATAGAAAATATATGTAACGGTCATATATTAAATAATCAATATTTTAAATAATATGAAAATATGTTATGTTAATTTAGGCCGCTACACAATAATAATTTTATCCAAAATCGGAAAACTTTTCCTAAATTTTGCCAGCTGTAAATTTTGCCTCGGTAATCTCAAATTCATTGAGGTCCAAACATTTTTCATTTGAAAACTGTAATTTTCGCCAACGGCACTAATTTCCAAATTTACTTTCCTTGACATTTCGTCAGTTGTCTTGCCGCCTATCCACCCTAGACGTAAGTTGTTCGAGGTACCGTTTAATCCTATTTTATTTGCAATATTTTCCTCCAATAGAGTAATTTCCGATCCCTCATCAATAAAGGCCAAACATTCAATGAACATTTCGGGCCCCTCAGTTGAACTAGCAGATACTTAAACAGGGGTTCCTTATTTAAAGAATTATCAACTATCGTATTCACCGAGCTCTTGTCATCTCCCATTTCATTAATGTAAATTGTATTATCTTTGCTTTGGTTGTCATTTATACGTTTATGTTTGTTAATATCCTCACATTTGTAGCTGTTGTCAACTTCACGTTCATTTGATGTTTTGTCTTCGCGTAACAATTTATTATGGTATTTAATACATTTTGATACTCCACACTGGCGTCTACTCTTACAATCAATTGTGTTATGACCGGCACGAAGGCAACCAAAGCAAAGGCGATTACTTTTTACAAAGGTCCACCTCTGATTTGTTGTGCTTTTCTTAAATTTGCCGCACTGATATAATGGATGACCTTGGTGGCACATTGGACATTTGAGAGGCTTGTCGTTGTCTGGTATGATGGTAAATGACGAATTCATCCTTTCCCTCTTAATAGGCATATCATCAGTTCTACCCGAATCCTGCACAGGACCAAGATAAGTCATAGAATGTTTCGTCAATTCTTCTCGTTTATGCAGCGACAATTTGCTAACCAGAAGTGTAGGGTTGCTTAAGTGAGGTGTTGTGTTAGCATTGATTAAAAATACACTTAGATTTGACACCATGGTACTGAAATGTACTAATTCATACATTTTTCTCGTAGATATTGGCGGAAATGCTCTAACCTTTGCTATCTGGCTTTTTATCAAAACTTGGGGGCGGCCATAATGAAATTCTAGGGTACTTACTACCTGACTAACACTATCTGGGTGGATTAAAAATGCCTCCACTTTAGACCTATCATCCCCTGTCAAAGATTTCTGAAGTCTAATTAAGTTCTCCAAGTTTGAGTAGTTATAGTTTGCCGTTGTTTCCCTGTACGCGATGATAAACATCGGCCATTGCTCAGGAAGGCCCGAAAACTGAGGGAAATCATGAAGTTTACGGAGTGGTCGCCAATCATTCGTGGCTTGTGATACGAGCCTGTTGAAAAAAGAAGCAGATGAATATATTGGTAGATGCGTAGAGGTAGACGTAGCTAGTATGTGGGGTTGTGTCGATGTACGTATCTGGCCTGGACGTTCTCGAATAAAATCAAGCGGTGTTGGTAAAGAATTTGACTGTATCGTCGTTTGTGCAAATTGTGGCGAAATATTATAAAAGGCAGAAGTTGTAGGCATGGGAGGCCATGAAATGTGCGGCGAAGGAGTTATTGTGTGAACAAATGTTTGGGGCAAGTAATTTATTTTCGGTATAACCAACTGCGGCGTGATATATGGAGTATGAAATTGAAAATTTGTTCAATACTCACTTGTATTTACTCTTGGCTGTAGCGTGGATCCTGCTGGTGCTATTTTCATACCTGTATAGGCATTGTCATTTGCTGTGGCGGGTGGTGCAGCTTCTGTTGGTGTTCCAGTTAGCAGTTGGGCATATTCTCTCTTTGTATTAGGTGGCGTTCTGTACGGCTGTCAATTGGCTTAAGGATTTTGTTTAGAGCTAAAATTTCCTCCTTTAACTCAGCCACCGTTGGCTCTTCTATGACCGTCTACTCCTCGTCCTCGCTCTCATCTGGAGAATATGTAAAGGTGTCTTCCATTTTAGTTGTCATAGTTTTCTTGTGAAGTATAAATAATATGAATAAAATAATAAAAAATGTTGCGGTAGCAAAGTATGCCGATCTAGAACAATAATAAAACAAATGTGTCTATTTAATATGGCGCGTCTTATTATCTAAAAACAATATTCCAAGTAGAATAAAATTTATTTTTTAAAAGAAATTTACTTACTTTATTCTGACCTCCCTGGCGACCGGCGCAATTATTGAACAAATTCTTTAACCACGTAGTTAAAGTAACCAAGCGATTATCAATTCAACAACTTGCACCGATTACTCACAGGTTAGTTACAAAAACATACATTAACAAAAAACAACTCTGATTCTTAAAGCCTAATTAATCCGCAACAAATATTATTTAGCAAAGTGCAGCTGAAGCGCACTATTTGGTTAAATTTTATTGATTGAATTGTTGAGGAAAAATGTCCCTTCTTTTATACTAAATTTTGGCTGATTTGACAATTCCAAATCAACCCCTTAATTCTAATTCAATTTTGTATTGGCTTAATACTATAACATATGTTTGTGTGCATATTATATGCTTAACTATATTATATTGTTTTGTGTGTGTAATAATTATGGGACAAGTGGATGCTATATGACACGCGCCCGTTGGCCATAACAATTCCCATGGTAAAGTGTGAAGAGAGCCACATACGATCACTACCAATGCAATACAACAACAACACACATACTGCATAATGCATATATGTAAACCAATGCAGTCGGCGATCCGACAATAAAGTTACAATTGATCGTCGCATGTGCGCATTACTATTACACTGCAGCGACGGTTAATAACATTGAATCAAGTGTTCGCTGCTCATATGTAATTGGATATTCTTTTGTTTATGCATATAAAATGTTGTGTTGGTATTGACAACCGTAAAATCATGCTGCACCTCTGTCCAGTCCTCGACAGTTGGGCCACTTATCTTTCTGGATAATACAGATACGGCTAGAGCAGTATCAGGTCGAGTGTTGTTCGATGTATACAGTAATGAACCAATTGCTTTGTGAAACTTATTATTGTCTTCAAATAAATTCGTTGAATTGTGCTTTAAATAAGCAGGATCCATTGGTATAGGTGAAGTTCTTACATTTTGAAGATTGAATTCTCTCAATATTTTGTTAATGTACTCTTCTTGAGGCAGATAATATAAACCAGACTCGAACCTAACTTGGATTCCCAAATAAAGTTTTAAATCACCAAACACTGTTATTTAAAAATGTTATTTAATGGTCTTTGCCACGGTTTGGATTTGGTCATTCGATTTTGAAGCAACAGTGATGTCATCGACATAAATTAGTGCAAATCTTTTTGAATCACCTTCACCCTTTGTATAAAGAAAGGGTTCCACCTTCCCTTCTGAATCCCGAATCCACCAAAATTCTATTTATTCGGAGATTCCAACATCGTGCCGATTGTTTCAGGCCATACAAACTGTGATTCAACTTACAGACCAAACCCTCTTCTCCCGGCATAACAAAACGTTCCGGTTGTTCCATATAAATTTCAGAATTCAACTCACCGTATAAAAATTCCGTCTTTACATCAATATGACAAACTCTCATCTTCGTATTGCCCGCTATTATCAATAAAGTTCGGAATGATCCTTGCTTTACTACGGGTGCAAAAATTTCATCATAATTTTCCCCGTACGTCTGCGAGAAACCTTTCGAACCAGTCTTGCCATAAAAACAATAAACCATAAAAATCGTCTGAGCTTATTACATCGATATTTTCATCTAGCTCTCCTGATGTTTGCGACAAAACGACATTAGGCTTGGTTTCTGACAAAGAAACGTCTACTACTTCGGTATTCGAATTATTATTTTTAATATTGACATTTGACGAAAGAAATTCTGCAGTCCAATAATCGAAAACCTTTTGATTCTTCAGCGACGAAGCGACATTTAATTGCTACTTCGTCTAGCTTTCCGCGCCTTTGCTTGTTTGTATGAGCAAATGCAAACGAACCGAAAATGTAAATGTGGCTCAAATCCGGAGGCTTGCCGTACCATAGCTCGAAGGGTGTTACTTCAACAGCAGATGACAACATACGGTTCTGAATATAATTCGCGTTATTTACCGTTTCAGTATATTCGTGTCTGCATCGTACAACTGTAATGTACACAAACGCTGTCAATTAGTTTTAATCAGATACACAAACAAGTTATGTATCCGTTCATAAAGTGTCGGACTAAAACAGGACGGCGGGAGCTTATAATTTGCTAGCTAGCAGTCGGGTGGGGGGGTTCTTGACCTAGTTCTAGCCGCCTCGGTCGCATTACACACTGTTTTATAAAGACTCCCTAGTTTTAATTATTATCTTACTCTACCTGGTCGGAATAGTATATCGAAAAAAGAAAATAAAGCCTCTGATATAAAGGGTGTTTTTATAGAGGTATAGAACTTTAAGTTGCAATAAAACAACGATGGATTATTCGATTGACATGAATTTTATTTATCCGAAAGATAATCTTGTGGCATTACATTTTAAATATGATTTCTGGCATATGACCGCCACGGCTGGCGCGGATGTAGTCCAATCTGGACGTCCAATTTTCGATGACTTTTTCCAACATTTGTGGCCGTATATCGGCAATAATACGGCGAATGTTGTCTTCCAAATGGTCAAGCGTTTGTGGCTTTACCGCATAGACCAATGACTTTACATAGCCCCACAGAAAGTAGTCTAGCGGTGTTAAATCACAAGATCTTGGAGGCCAATTCACAGGTACAAAACGTGAAATTAGGCGGTCACCAAACGTGTCTTTCAATAAACTATTGTGGCACGAGCTGTGTGACATGTTGCGCCGTCTTGTTGAAACCACATCTCATCATTTACTACTAATTGGGGAATATGAAGAATGTTAATTATTTCCACTCTCTAAGTAGGTTTCTCGGGTGTCTTGAGAAACCACGCTTCTTAACCCTCCCTAAGTCAGTATCCTACGAGCGAAATTCTATTCTAACTAGCTTATTTCAGCCTTACCATACAAGAGAATTCACAAAAATTTCTAAGCTTTCATCCTGAATCAATCAGATTTTATTATCATATAAAAAAAAATATAAACTTCATTAGTTTAAAATTAACCACACTTTAAAAAAAAAGTAAGCGAGAACCTTAAATATTAAATGATAACTAGAAACAATTGTATAAGTAAGTCCCATAGGATTCAAGTCAATCTAACTAAAAATGTAAAATTAAGATAATTGGAAAATTATACACCTTCAGTAGTACATTCCAATTTAAAATAAGCTAATAATAATTATGCATTTCTATGGTTAATTATTCGCCTCCAATTGAGGATAGAAATATACTGGACTTAACTTATAAAGTATTCTCGGAACAATACGAGTAATAATTATATGAAGATAATAGATAATTTTCGCGAAAAGAAAAAGAAAAACAAGACAACACAATCATCTAACGCGCTCTACTTCAATTATAATAGTAATATTATTTTGGTAATATTAAAAACGTAAAAACTATTTGGTGTGCAATCTTTGTCCTCCATGGTTTACAATCCCAAATGAGGAGTGACTGGTAGTATTGGTTCACCAAAAACCCTTTACGTTAATGTGATATATGTATTATAGATATATATAGATTTCATAGACTTATATATATGTATATCTATGCAAAACCGAAAACAAAAAATATATAATATATATATATATATAAAACTATTGTAACCATCTATTTCTATTCAGATATATGCAAGATTAGATTTAGAACAAAAGGAAATGAAAACTTTTGACTTACCCCAAATGCAGCCACGATGTCGATGAGGCCTCCTGGCTCGCTGCTGTTTGCTATAAAAATGGGGTGTATATATCGTTAACTCTTGCATACGTATGTAATCCTAGTTATACTCTTAAAATAATATTTTCGATATACAAACTACACCGAGGTGAATGCAATAAATAAGGGGTCGCTATAGAGGTTCCGGTGTAGGTTACAGGTTGATGAAGCCGATGCTACCAAAGGTTATATGGTAGACTGGGTACAGTTGTGAGTAGATGAAACTGGTGCTTGTAGGTTGATAAAGCCGATCCTAGTAGGTTGATGAAGCTGATACTGAGTACAGTTGTAGGTAGATGAAACTGATGTTTGTAGGTTGATGAAGCTGATACTGAGTACAGTTGTAGGTAGATGAAACTGATGCTTGTAGGTTGATGAAGCTGAGGCTACCAAAGGTTAGATTGTAGACAGAGTATAGTTGTGGGTAGATGAAACGGATGACATGTAGATTATATATCTGGTGCTATGGAGGTTGTATTGTAGATGCAAGCACAACTGTAGATGGATAAAGCTGAGGATAAATAGGTTATGATGCAGATGAAAGTCCCGTTGGAAAAGATGAACCGGATGCTACGTAGGTTGTGTGGTCGATGGAAGTACAGTAGGAGATGGATGACGCTGGTTTTATTGTGGATGCATGTGGTGCTCTTGATGTTAGATGAAGTACCGATGCAAATGGATGCCGCTGGTTTTATTGTGGATGCATGTGGTGCTCTTGATGTTAGATGGAGTATCGATGCAGATGGATTCCGCTGGTTTTATTGTGGATGCATGTGGTGCTCTTGATGTTAGATGGAACAGCCAGGCGCAGGGGTAGATAAACATTTTTTACTAAAGAGGCGCCTAGTGTATCCACGCAGGGTTATGCTGCACCGTTAATATGGGAAGTCACCACTCGTTAAACAGAAATGTTACAAAAGAAACACAAAAAAAATTCTTGTTTGGTTTCTCTTTTTTTGTTTTCTTTTCCACACCAGTCTACTAACACCATCCGAAAGAACCAAAAGAAAGAGAAGAGGAAGTTTTGTTTTATGTTCAAGCTTAAGTCATTTTTTGAGAAGAATTTCAGTCGAATAACGAAAGCTTTTAGGAAAATCACCATTCGTTAAAGTTGCATGCAAAATTTTCGATCAGTCAGTGGCAACATTGCGACTTGACTTGAAAATGCATATGACACTGCATCCGCTCAATAGCATATTTGGGACATCAACTATATATACCCAAAAGCTAGAACGTCTTTCCCTTTACCTATATTTTCCTCTCTTTGTCTTTTCTCCCTTTAGCAACAAATAAAATAAAAACAAATTTATCGAAACTCATCCATTTATCAATATAAATTTCCCTGTCATATAAAATTGATGTTGGCAACATTGTTAATAATTTGGCATCCAAAGACAATGTGGCAATACGTACTTAACGAAAAAAATTTTCTGTCAGCATTATGCCAACTGGACAGCTACTTGACAGCTGTCAATTATTTAACCCTCTCCCAGGCGTTCACCACAACTCTTGTATCAGTAGGCGCTTCAATCCGTTCCAGTCCTCCGGTTGTTCTTTTCTGATTAAATTTAGGGCTTATCCGTCTAATGTTCTCAAGATGCAATTGAAGAATAAGATCCTGTCATCTCTAGGCAAAACCCCAATGTTGAGTAATATACTTTCTCTGCTATTAATGTAGATGCACAATTTATCCCTTAACCCAGTAAAAGGATGGACCAATTTTAAGTTTTGGATGATAAAGTTTTTTGCTGATCCATATTGTTGTTTACACTGCTGTTATCGTTATCACTATTAGCACCACTTTCTCTTCTATTTTTAATTGATAGTTGCTCTAAATTACGGAGCACTTCATCCATAGGTCGATGAAAAAGTTATTTAGTATTATTTATATTTTCTTTTTCTTCTATTTGTTCAACAAAGTTCTATAACAGAAACAATAATATGTTTTTTCTTTCAGTATTAACAATCTAAAATCTTGTAAATTTTTATTTATTATTTTTTTTAAGTTATTAAACGTTCAGGTTCGTTTAAGGATCTTTTGCACAGATCCTACCGACTGCGCCAATAAAATACAGTGTTTGTACTTTGAGTTTTATTCGTAAACTGAATTCCTTATTTATTAAAAACATTTTATATATGATTAACATTATAAATGTTCTCACAAAAAAAAAAATGCTGATTTCACATTAAGAATTGTAATAACGGGGAATTCCTTTATGGAAAGATCCCAATGGATGAATGCCGTTATTAATGGTTGTTATTAGTATTGGGTTTAGGAATGTTATATTTGTCAGACACAGTAGTCCACGGAGGTTTTCCTGCGTCCTAATAAGTTATTTATTTATTTATGTCAGACACAGTAGTCCACGAAAGTCTTCCTGCGTCCTAACACCTTTTGTTTTTTTTTTTTTAGAAAAAGTTCAAAACAAGCGCTCTTGATTTTTATAGCTTTATTCTTCGATTGTTTCGATCAGAATGAATAAATTTTATCATTGCACTGACCTAACTTAAGTTTATGAAAATCATCAAAGTCGTCTAGTACATAACGAAAGGCTTAATTACAAAAACAAAATAATGTAATGCAAATGAGAGAAGTTAAAAAATGAGAGAAAAGTTATGATCGAGTTATTGATTACATTTTATGGTTATTATGATTACATGGTTTATGATTACATGTATTCACAGGGTGATTACTATACTAATAGAAAATGTATGTAACGGTCAGACAATATTTTAAATAATATGAAAATATGTTAATGAATGTAATTTAGGCCGCTACAACCTCCCCTCTGGTGAATTAATCGTCCCGATGATGCAACCAAGATGTTTGCTGTTGTGACTTCTTTTCTTTATGGACCTTCTTAAACTAGTTGAATTAGTTTGGTTATCGTTTCTCGCTTTATTAGGTTGTGGGTTGTTACTAAATTCAAGAGCTCTTTTATGTTGATGGTTGGTGTTTTTAGTTTCGTTGTTTTCATCTTCAGGTTGATATGTGTTATTTTGATCCTGATTCTGTTTCTTTTGAGACTGGTAGCTGTTGCTAGGACGACCTCTTTTTCGTATTGGGTAGATTGGTGTATCAGACTCTCCTTCATATGGTGTAAGAGCTGATGTATGTACAGTCGCGAGAGGCGTATTTGGCGCATTTATTGCAATTGTAACACAGGATGATCCTTTAGACTCCGTGACTATATGTATATGGACCATCTCTGCGAGGCGTGAATTTTGAGGTTGTGCTGTCTTTAGCTTTGCTTAAGATACGTGTTGCTACTAAAACCTTATCACCAACTTTTATATTATTTGCAGCTCTTCGTTTGCGATCAGTAAATGTTTTATTTCGATCTTGCATTTTCATTTGAGCATCATTTGCTATTTCTAAGGTTTATGCAAGCTTTACCAGATGTGGTGTTATTTGTGGAATAAAATTTTCCGCTTTTACAATAGCTTTAAAATCATATTGTGTTTCGGTTGGTGTTCTTAGTTCTCGACCAAAAGTTAAAAGTCCAGCTGAATAACCAGTACTGTCACACTTTGCCGTGTTCATTGCGAATCTAATTGCAGGTAACATTCTGTTCCATTTATTATGGTCTTTTCCAACGCAAATTGACAGTTGAGTTTTCAAATCTCGGTTTTTTCTCTCAACTTCTATTATCGGTATCCATTGATACCCCTCTTCAGTTTTAGGCAAAGGACCAAATAGATCTACTGCAATAATTTCGAATCTTTTATTGGTGCTTAATGTTTGCAGCAATCCAGCTGGTTTGATATTTGATGGCTTGTATTTTTGACATATTTCACAGGATTTTACATATTTTAAAATATCGCTTCTAATACCGGGCCAATAAAATAATGACATTATACGGCTAGTTGTTTTCTCAATTCCATAGTGCCCTACCATGGGATCATTATGAAATTTGTATAAAATATCCTGACAAAGTGATCTAGGTATTAGAAGTTGACCATTTTCCGAATCTTGATCTGAGTTGTACTTGTACAGAATACCATCGATCTTTAGTGAACGAGTGTTATTTTAGGCAAACTCCCTTGTGGAAGATTGGTAAAAAGGGGTTGAAAACAAGTGTACCAAACTTCCAAAGAGAGTTGTAATTATAATTACGTGATGTAATTATAATTATGGTTAAAGGGGAGAGTTAAAACAAAAAGAATTAGTAGAATCCTGTTTTGATATGTTGGTAAAATATTGAGAAATCTTACCTTGTGTATGTAGAGTAACCAATTTTAACCAAATGGATTAAGTGTGTGCGTATGTTGGGTATTATGTTGACTTTAATATATTTTGTAGATATGTATATATTTACAATGATGATTTTAATGGAAGATAAAAAATTACTGATAACGTTCCAAATGCAAAAGGAAAAGTTAATCTGAATGCTTCAAGTGCAAATAGAAAAGTGATTTTACAAATTCAATTTATCCTTTAGGAAAATTAAATTTTTTTTATGTATATCTGTAAATTTATATATACAGATATATATTATCTCTACGATAAAGATAATTTTAGAACGCAAAATAGTGTTGATAAACATATTTTTAAATTCAATTAGATAAATTAAGAAAAGTTTGAAATTCATTTATAGGAATATAACGTAATTATGTACAGTTTAAAATTCATTATTATTAAAAAAGTTTATTGTCCAAATTGTTATTTGGACATGGCGCCGGCCTTGACGTTAGTCAGCAGAAACTTCAGTATTCGTACAAAGAACCTGCGCCAGAGAACGGATAGCTTCAACTAGGATTTTTGCATCAGGTGTTGTTGATAAGTTGGACGACGTAGATGATTTTTGTTGTTGTTTTTCTACCTTTTGGTTTCTTGTGTTGTGAAGATTTGTCTTTAGGGCATCTTGGTTTCTTCCGCTGGTGGGGCCTTTCATGCAGCAACGTATGAAATTTGTCACATTTTCTGCATGTATCCATGGACGTGCAACTTCTCAGATCGTGACTCTTGGCTAGACAGTTGACACAGTAACGGTGTTTGTCAACTACCTCTTCTCTCTTCGTTACTGTCATCTTTAAAAACTTTTTGCAGAACCTCAAGGCATGGAACTGATGACAAAGGACGCACTTATACATTTCATCGTCCCCCCGGCATCTGCGTTGACTAGACCTTTGGCGGATACTTCTTTCGTTCTTCCGAATGTTGGGAAACATAATTATTAGAAATCTATACGGAATAAAATTCTACATTCTGAAGTATTTTTTTTGCTGTCAGGTAGGATGAGATAAATAATTAGAGAAAAAGAGATTGTGAATAAAAATTAGGAATGAAATTAAAAAGATTATATTATTGACTAGGTTCATCGTTCATAAATGGTAGGAGACATAATTTTACAATGGGTCTGGTGATTATTCCTGAGGCTGTACGTACGTCAGTAGTACGAGTATTCCCATCAGCACCGGGATGTGTTTGCTCGATTCTTCCTAATCGCCATTCACATGGTGGTTGCAAATCATCGATCACTGCTACGAGATCTCCGACTTGTATGTTGGGGGCTAACCTCTTCCACTTGTACCGCTTGTGTAAGGATTTTAGATAATCCTCCTTCCACCGTATGGAGGATTGGTGGTACAGTACTTTCAACTTTTCCCATCTATTAATGAGAGAGTTATTATGATGGTTTTGCTCCGGAAAAGCCATTAGAGGAGCGCCTCTTTCCATGAAATAACTAGTGTTATTTTAGGCAAACTCTCTTGTGGAAGATTGGTAAATAGGGGTTGAAAGCAAGTGTACCAAACTTCCACAGAGAGTTGCAATTATAATTACGTGATGTAATTATAATTAGGGTTAAAGGGGAGAGATAAAACAAAAGGAATTAGTAGAATTCTTTTTTGATATGTTGGTAAAATATTGAGAAATCTTACCTTGCGTATGTAGAGTAACCAATTTTAACCAAATGGATTAAGAGTGTGTTGGGTTTTATGTTTTTTTCACAATTTTTATTTACAATCTATCTATTTCAGGATAATAAGTAAATTTGATATAATAAGATAATATTATTTGTTGTCCTCCACTGAGAACAACAATATACTAATACAATTTGTATACTGATAATATTATAATATAATATAAAAGTTGTTATATGTACAATTCAAAGTTACTAAAATAAATAATTCATAAACGGCAAATATATACAAGTAATAGAAATAAATAATTAATTAATTTCGTAATGGCAAATCCAAAATGTGATATCTTTTTAATCGGTTTACTTCATTGGTGTCATCTAGAAGAGCAATGGCTAATGGATTGTTGTGGTAAATTAATCTTTGTAAATAGTTATCACTTAGCCTTCTTATTTCGTCAGCAACCTTTGGAATGAATAGAACATTGTGGATTGAAAAATTTGAAACAAACCATGGAGCGTTAACAATAGATCTCAGCGTTTTTGATTGATATCTTTGCAGTATTTCAATATTTGAGTTGCTGGCTGTTCCCCAAAGTTGTATTCCATATGTCCAGACTGATTTTAAAATTGTTTTATAAATCATAACCTTGTTCCGCAAATTTAATCGAGATTTTGGACCTATTAGCCAAAATAGGCGTCTTGTTTTTATATTCAAATGTTGCTTTTTTGCTTTTATATGATCCTTCTATGTTAACCTCCTATCAATGTACAATCCTAAATACTTAACACAGTCCTTTTGAGGGATAGGATTATTGCACATACGTACTACAGGGCAGTTACCCCGTCGTAAGGAAAATGTGACATGTGTGGACTTATCGCTATTGACTTTGATATTCCACTTGTTTAACCAAGCTTCAATTTCATTTAGTTCAGTTTGTAGAATATTTGATGCATTGTTCGGGCAAATATCAGCTGTTAAAATGGCTGTGTCATCTGCATAGGTTGCGACTAAGACGTTTTCAATAACCAGAATATCAGAAGTAAAAATTTTATATAGGATTGGTCCAAGCACGCTACCCTGAGGGACACATGCTTTGATATCATATATTTGAGAGAATGTCCATTTGACCTTAACAAAGAAACTTCTGTCTGTCAAATATGATTTCAAAAGTAAATAAAACGGTGTTGGAAGTAATTTCTTCAGTTTGTAGCATAGTCCAATATGCCACACTCTATCAAAAGCCTGCTGTACATCTAAGAACATTCCTGAGCAATATTTTTTGGTTTCCAATGTATCTCTTATAAATTCGACGATATATTGTTTTGGAGTGTTATGTGTGTTCCTGAAACCAAACTGGTGATCATTAATGATATTATACTTCTCTAAAACTGGCAATAAACTTTTCATAAATATTCTTTCGAATATTTTGGAGAATAAAGACAGTAAACTTATTGGTCTATAAGATGTTAAATTATTTTCAGGCTTATTCGGTTTATTTACCATTACAATCTCTGCACACTTCCATTGCAAGGGAAAGTAATTTAATCGAAGCATTGAATTATAAATATATGTCAGAAAAAGTATACCTTTTTTTTGCAATGCTTGAATCACTTTACCATTTATACTGTCATATCCAGGAGACTTTTTGCAGTTCAGCTTTCTAATTTCTTCTCTAACTTCATTTGGAGATACATGTTTAATTGGCCAGTCCATAGGACAAGCAGTATCCAGGAAGTCATTAATTTCGTTAACAAAGGGATTTGTATTTACATGAGGTTGAAAGGTGTTTTCTAGGTGACGAGCAAACGCTTCTGCCTTACTTTTGTCGGTTTTACACCACACATTGTCAATATCTTTTATTGGAACATTTCTTCTCGTAGGTCTTTTTATATATTTTGTAGCGTTCCACAAAGAAAACTCATTATTCTTCATATTATTTGTATTGAGGTTTTCGAGGTAGCTACCAATCTGCTCATTTTTCAAGTTATAAAGTGCAATTTTAAGGTCTTTGGCAGCTTTATTAAAATTTCGTTTATCAAAAGGATTCCTACTATTTTGCCATATTTTCCTAAGCCTTCTCTTATTAATTAAAAGTCTTCTGATTTCAGAAGTTAAAATAATTTGGTTGTGGATAGGTTGATTTTCAGTCCTTGGAGATGATAAAAACCCAGCTTCGTGAATTACATTATTAAGATTTTCAACAGCATCATCTATATCTTGCTGAGATTTCAATGGAATACTTAAATTTATTTTCCTTTCAACGAAGATGCCAAACGACTTCAAGTCAGTTTTATAGTTAATAATTTTATGCCTTATCATATCTGACTGTATTGCAGTATTAAAAGTAACTAAAAGTGGTATATGGTCAGAGCTTAGTTCATCTAAATCTTCAATCTGAAATAGTTAACTAGAAATTCCGGAGATTACAGCAAAGTCTAGAAGATCTGGTATCTTTCTTGGATCTGTGGGCCAATATGTTGGATTTCCCGTTGAGAGAACAGAATAATTGTTGTTCATTATGCACTTGTAGAGTTCGCTACCTTTAGGGTTCACTAATCTCGATCCCCACCATTGATGTTTGGCATTAGTCACTTGCCACGAAAAATGTTGGTCCCAATTTGCTAAAAAAGTTATTAAATTCCTGACATTTAACAGAAAATCGTGGTGGAAAGTAAATAGCACTGAAGGCAATAAAGTTATGATCACATTTGATTCTAATGCATGCAGCTTGAAGATATGGTTGTCTTACTTCATCTAAAACTTCATATTTTAATGAAGATTTTATTAAAATTGCTGCTCCAGCATGTGCTCTATCGTCTGGATGGTTCGCTGTTATTAATTAGTATCCTCTTGTTTTGAAAAAGGATCTGGTGGTAAAATGTGTCTCAGACACTAACGTGATATCAATGAAATATAATTTAAGAAATAATTTAACTTCCTGTGTGTGGTTAGAAAGCCCGTTAGCATTCCATATTGCAATATTTAAGTTTAATTGCATAATTTTGCGATTAAAAGTGTCATGTTTATTAATTTATTTGTTAATTCGATTTGATTCTGTATCAAGTTTTCTAGACTTTCAAAAGAACTTTGTGGGTTATCTTTAACAACTTCAGAATACGTTACATTGTTTTGGGGTATATTTGAATTCAAAGCTTTATTGCTTAAGTTAGGATAATCCTCACATTTATAATTATAAGTGTAGTTGTAATGTTTATTATTTTTATTCAGTTGAACTCTCTTTTTTAGGAGTTCTTTGTAAACAATACAGCCTTTATAGCTCGCTGGATGGCTTTGTAGACAGTTTACGCATCTCGGTGCAGCATCAGCATCTTTGGTACAATAGGCAGTTAAGTGACCCAGTCCACATTTAACACAATTTACCAACTTCCTGCAATAGCTTTTTGTATGACCAAATTCTTGGCAACGGTGGCATTGTACTAGATCTTCCGTTTTCTTGGGTGGTACTATGTTAACAACTGCATTGCAAAGCGTTTTAGTGTCGTATATATTTTTATTGTTTGTGTCTGCTTCTAAATCTACGAAGAACATTGGTAGAGAAATTTTTGTAATTCTACTTTTAATATTAACGACTTTATGTCTTTATGTCCCAAAGATTCGATAGCATTTTTATGTCATCGCTTGGTGTTGAAGGATGTAGAGTTTTTACAACTACTCTATACGATCTTTCCTGTTTCAGTTGATACGTGTGAAATTTAATATTTTTGTCTATTAGAAATGTAACTAAAGCTCTATATTTGTCAATATCTTTGACCATAACTCTTATTTGTCCGTCCCTTAATGATTTGTAATTAAACAAAGTGGACGGAATTATTTTATTAAAAGTTTTAATCATGGCACTAATATCTGAAACATTAGGTATAATTATTGGAGGGGCTTTAGGAACATTGTTATTTGCTGTTTTTTCATTATCAATTTCAGCTTCATCATCTTCACTTAAGCTTGAAAATCTATTTGAACTTACATTACTAGCATTGTTGACATTCTTCTGTGTACCAAAAATTTTATTGTAATTTTGTGATGTAGATGCGTTGTTGTTATTTTCAGTAAGTTCTGAATTTTTTTTAATATTTTGTCTCTTGTTCAAAAACACTTTGTTTTCGTTTTTTTTTGTTTTTGACGATGTGACTACCTGCCAGCACAGATCATCATCAGTATTCATGTTTTTATTCAAAAGAATTTGAATATTCAAATTGTTATTGTTAATTTTTAACTGTTTTTCTTTTTGAACCTTTTTTTAATATATGTTTTCAATTGTTACAAAACAATTGTATTTATATTTGATATTATATATATATTTTTGTTCGTTTTATTTTTTAAACACTTTGGAGATCGCAGAAATTTTGTACATTTGCACTAGATCACAGTCAAAACCAGACTATCGCCATCAAAATTTGGAATCTCAGTTTGTGGCAAATGAATATTCGAATTGTTATTATTACTTGCATCATGCACGCTAGACGACTGCAAATTAATGACTGATGTCAATGTTGTTGACATTGTTTTTAGCACAGAATATACACTGAATTGAAACCTTTGACGTTTAAAAACGCTCAAAGCAGCACTTTAACCTACCTCGTAGAGGGAGAAAATAAATATTTTAATGTTTTGCGAATCAAATGTGTTAGAAGCAACAGATATACAGAGTGAAAACTGGCGGTTAAAGTAGAAAAATTAAATGTAAATAAAGATTTATTTTGTGTTAAAAAAGGGATAATTTGGAATATTTTTTAATTTCTTCAATGGAAAGTCTAAAGATTCTTAAATATTTAAATATTAATCGAAATGTGTGTGATTTTCGGTCACAATGAATATAGTTTCATGTGCAAGAGGTAATTAAGAAGCTAAGTATTACAAGATCAAAATAAGACGTACTGCTCATAAAAAAATTTTCTTGCTGAAAGTTGCCAATATTTTTTAATTTCTTGAAAGAAAAAGTTAAAGTTGTTATTGTTATTAGTTGTTTTTATTATTTATTAATAGTTTTAGACAAAAATTACATTTTTTATTAACTCTCGCCAATATAAAAAACCACCCCGAAAACTAAAAAAACATAAATAAACAAAACAGAGTTACAATCAGAGAGAGACAGAAATACTTTTTGGTAATATTTGCTGTCGCTTTCTCCATGGAAAGTTAAACGTCAAACTCTTGTTTCTATTCTGTGTATATTCTGTGGTTTTTAGTAATGCCGTCAAATAATTATTTAGTTGTGTACTTGCAGCAGCTCCTTCAATTACATTGTTATCTAAACTCTCCTGGCTAAATGATGAAAATATAGATTTCGCAGCAAAATACATCTCCTCAATTTCATTACGATGTGCATCCTCTTTCTGAATATCAAAATCTTTATCGCATAAGCCATCAATTTCATCCTGAATGTCCTTGTATTTCATAAAAACATTTTCAAATTCATCAATACGTACCTTTACATCATTGTAATTCACATTTTGGCCAGATATAAAGTTATACAATTCAATGATTGATTTTTTCAATTGTTTGCGTTTCTCCTTTAATTGTTCCATTTTGAAAAAGTTTACGTTTCACAATCACCGAAATGTTTTTTTATTATTACCAAAATTAAATGTTACCTTTTTGTCTTAAATGTCAATTCCCGGTTATTCAATGTCAATATTTTTTATTTTATTGTATTTGTTAATTTATTAGTCTTCAATTCAGTCTTAAATTGCGAGTTATTAAATTATTAATAATAAGATAACATAAGTAAAATAATATTTAAAACAAACAAAAAATAATATCAGTTTTAAATTCAGGTTCTGATGAGATAGAAAAAAATAATACATTTTACTTTATATATATGTAAAAGCTGTAAATATATCAATACTTTTTCACATATATAGATCACATTTTTCTTTTTTTCCTTTAGCTCAATAGCTAATATTTCAGTTTTTAATTTCATGGACTCTATCTCCAACTTATGTTTTTCATTTGCTCTACGATTTTCACCTTCATAAAAGACCTGTTAAATTTAAGTAATTTAATTTTTCTTCTTCCATTGAAGTTTTTATTGTTATTAGAATTAAATAATTCGTTAGAAACTTTTCCTTTAACTGCAAAAGAATTAAATTTTACTCCGCTTGAAGATGGTTTGATAGTGGGTGTGTTTTTTAATTCAGGAAGTTCCTTGCATTCCTACATCGTGCTCACTTCGAGTTCGTCAGGAAAATCATCTTCCAGGATAGAATTGTTGTTCACAGTATCCATATTGTGAAGAAATTGTTCTTCCATTTTTCATCATAAATATTATTAATCTCTATTAAAAAATCACAATAAAATAACAAATAGTTTTAACTAAGTTATACTTTTTCTGTTAGTTTTTTAGTTAAAACTGTTCAGTGGCTCAACAATAAAACGACTTTTCGAGAAATTTAACAAAATGTACTTTATTATAAAGTTACGTAAGGGCTAAGATTTAATTCAAGTTTTTAAGACCATTACTCTAAACGCAAAAAATTGGAATGATCATTTTATAAATTGTAACGACTAATTTACAAAGCAATTCATTTCCAGTATAACAATTTAAACAAAACAAAGTCGCATGTATTTGGCTTGTGTACGGCGTTACAAATTCATTACAAACTCCCCCTCAAGCCAAATGCATTCACAATTTGTATTTCAATAATAAAAATTCAGAAAGTACAATTTTAACTTTAAATGTTTACAACCCTCTAAGTGTTTGTTTTTACTTAAAACTTTTGTTAGTATGCCTGCTGAATTATCATATGAGGGAATATATTCGATATTAATATTATTACTATCATATTGCTCCCGAATATAATGGTATCGAATATCAATGTGCTTAATTCTCTTATGTACTGCAGGGTTTTTTACCATGAAACTAGCACTTTGGTTGTCGCAAAATATTGTTGTTGGTGTAGTTATATATTCATCAAAACTCAGCTCTTTTAAAAGATTTCGATGAAAAACAACTTCTTTCGTACCTTGGCGTAAAGCTATGTACTCAGCTTCCATTGTACTCAAGGCTACTATAGCTTGCTTTCGTGACTCCCATGCAACTGGACCACCACTCATAAACAATACATGACCAGAGTATGATTTTCGATCTGTTGACTCACAGCCCCAGTCTGCATCTGCGAAACATTTAAATTCATTATATTTAGCAGAAAAAACTATTTTACCAACTGGATTCTTTTTCAGGTATTTCAAAACATGTTTTGCAGCTTTTAAATGTTCTACGTGTGGATGACAGTTATATTGAGACAATTTGGAAACTACATGGATTAAATCCGGACCTTTTATTATCGCGAGATACATCAATATAAATTTAAAAAATAAATAAATAAAATTGTGATAGCCTTTAACATTTAAGTCGTCGCATTTATTCTTACATCTTTCTAATACAGCTCCACTCGGCCACGGCGTAGACGCTGGCTTACAGTCTGCCATACCCCACTTTTCTAAAATTTCTTGGGTGTATTTATTTTGGTGAATTGTGATATCACCTCTCGAACCAACTCGATTTATTTCCATTCCTAAATAGAACGATAACGGCCCACGATCAACGGCTTCTACACTTTGGTTCAGCTCCAAAATAATGTTTTTCATGTCAAGCTCATTTGAACACGCCAGTAACATATCAACATAAGTCGCAATGATATTCAAATTAGAACCATATCTTCGAATATATACACATGTATCCGATTTGCATCGTATAAACCGCATTTTTAACAAGATGTCGTTAACTTTCTTGTTCCACTCACGTCCTGCTTGTTTTAAGCCGTATAATGCTTTAGATAACTTGCATACTTGACTCGGCTTACTTTGGTCTTCAAACATAGGAGGTTGTAACATATAAACATCTTCATCAATATTTCCATTTAAATAAGCAGCAACAATATCGACGTGATTTACCAATAATTTATATTTAGCCGATAAGGTCAATATCAACCGAATTGTTGAATGACGAACGACGGGTGCGAATGTTTCTTTATAATCGACGTTTGGTTTTTGGGAACAGCCTAGCTTTGTACTTCTTCACCGATCCATCAGGATTACGTTTTAACGCAAATACCCACTCGCAACCAATCATATTTTTACCTTTGGGTTTATCTACAAGCTGCCAAGTTTTGTTTTTGATCAATGAATCATATTCTTTCTTCATGGCTTCAATCCACCTATTTGAATTTTCAGAATTTAATGCTTCTGCCACCGTGTCGGGATTTTCTATGACAGAATTCAACATCTCAACGCCGTCTTCGGTGCAGTATACTTTTCTGGGCCTGCCTTTACCTCCAGTTTTTATCCATTTTGGTCTACCTCGTTTTCTTTTGTTTTCTACAACAATTGTTTCATCTCTGTCTGTTTCCACACTACTCTCCTCTGCCAGATCTTCTTCATCATCATTCATTTGCTCTTCTTCGACTTCTTCCTCCTTGATTTGTTCTACCTCAGGAATACTCTCTGAATTGTTTTCTTTAAAAAATTACAAAAATAGATTTTCTTCTTTGTCTGGAATAAAACATTTCTCAAAAGATTGTTCAAAGAAAATAATGTCTCGAGAAATAATTATTTGCTTAGTAGTGGGATTATATAAACGATAACCTTTTGTAGACAATTGATAGCCCACAAATTTCATTTTATTACCTTTAGGGAAAAATTTACCACCTTTCGGCTTAGGACCTTTATTTAAAACAACTGCATCGCATCCAAATGTTTTTAAATGAAAAACTGATGGTTTTTTTACCGAACCATCTCTCGTACGGTGTAACATCATTTAACACTTTTGTTGGAGCTCGATTCCTCAAATATGTTGCAGTATTGATAGCTTCACCCCATAATACCTGTGGCAAACCAGAAGACTCAAGCAAACACCTAGTCATCTCCACCAACGTCCTATTTTCCCTTTCCGAAACACCATTCTGTTGTGGCGAATAGCTCACTGTTGTTTGATGGACGATGCCTTTCTTAGAGAAAAAATCTTTAAATTTAGAATTTACAAATTCCGTTCCATTATCGCTCCTAACGATTTTAATTTTGCGGCCTGTCTGCGTCTCCGCGGTTCCAGAAAAAGAACAGAATGCGTCGAAGGCATCTGATTTATTTTTTAAGAAAAACGTTGTCGTAGTCCGCGAATAATCATTAATAAAGGTGATGAAATACGACGCGCCACTTAGGGTTTTTGTTCCAATTGGCCCACATAGATCTGTATGTACCAACTCCAGTAAGTCTTTTGTTTGTACACTTCCGTAGCTTTTGTAGGGTTTGGCAGAAATTTTACACACAGCACAAGTAATGCAATCAATAGTTTTTGGAATTTTTACATTAAAACCTTTCACCATATTATTTATGTTCAATTTGTTTAAATCATTAAGGTTCAAATGACCATAGCGTTGATGTCACTTTATTCCTTCACTTTTGTTAATTAGTCCATAAGCACTTTCAATATTTTCAAAATTTACAATAGATTTTATATTTGCAATGAACATTTCACCAACCAAATCAGCTGTCAAAATTGTTTGTTTATTTTTACTCTTCATTTCTGCTTTATTATCGGCAAATTTAACAGTGTGACCAGCTTTAACTATTTTATTAATAGGTAAAAAATTCGAATGTAAATATGGTACATATAGAACATTCTTTAATTCAAGTGTGCAAAATTTTGTTTTTATTTTAATATTTCCTATGCCTTCAGCTTTAACACTCACCAGATGCTAACACGACTTGTTGTTGCGACTCATTTAATGTTATAAAATACTCTTTTTATCTGCACATATGTGACGTCGCGCCGCTCTCGACTATCCCCATTTCTGTTACATTACATATGTCTTCATATAAAGAGCAAGCAAATTCATTTTCATATTTATCTTTGCACTGTGAACGAATGTGGCCCTTTTTGCCGCAGCGAAAACATTTTACATTACTAATGTTATTGACATAACCATCATTTTTAACATTTCCGTTACTCTTGTTTGTTGTTTTTGTTGAACTATTTTTATTTCTATAGTTGTTGTTTGTGTTAAAAGATGTTCTGTTTCTTTTTGCATCATTTTTTGAATTCGCCTCAAAAACATTTTCTATATTATTATTTACTTGACTGGATTGTCTCATTTCTTCTTCTAATATTTTTGAAATTAATTTCTCACATTTTGGCAAAATATCTCTACTCTCAATTGCTACCACAAAACTCTTCATTTCGTCGGGAAGACTACATAATAATAATATTGAAAGCAAATCTTCCTTTAAAGTGATTCCAATTTCTTTAAGGTCATCAATTATTGAACAAAATTCATTTATTTGTGTTGAAAACTTTTCATTACTATGAAATTTAAACTTGACAAGCCTTTTGAATAAATTTACTTTTCTGGACGCTGTATTCGACTTGTATATTGACGATAATACATACCAGGCACTTTTTGCAGTTGAACAATTCTTAATATGGATCAACTCACTGGGTTTAACACTTAGGGTAATTGTTGCAAGCGCCTTATTGTCGTTGTTCTGCCACACTGCTTTCTGAACACTTTCTTCCGGGCAGGGCTCCACGACAGTGTTCCACAAATCCATTGTGATCAGCAAACTTTTTACTTGTATACACCATGTTGCGTAGTTATCTCCGTTTAATTTATCTATACTAGCAACATGTTCTATGAGAGTATCTTGCATTAGGGCTGGAGTCATCTGGTTTACTTCCAGGTTCTGATATATTTTGTCATCTATTTTTATTGTTACATTGTCAATTTTAATTATAAATGTTCCATTTAGTTTATAGGAAATTGTTTCTGTTGAAACAGTTTTGCTAACATCATTCAGGAGTATTATCCCGTCTGCTGTTTCTTCAACATGAGGAATATGATGAACATTGCTTTTTGCGCATGTGGATTGTTTATTGAGTATAATTTTTGTTATACAATTGTCATTACCTAGATCTGATAAATACATTTTATTACAAATTTTGATTTTATTATAAATCTTAAAATTTTCTTTTATTGCATAAATTTCATCTATATTTAAAAATATTTCTGTAGAATATTAATTTATTATAGAGTTATTCTTTATAATAGGTTTTACAATAAGTTTTTTAAATAAAATTTCGCTTGTAATTGGTATTTTAATAATGTATAAAATATTTGTGTTATTGCTTAAAACACTTATTTTCGATAATTCTAAAGTTTCTTCTATGTTGTTGAAAGCCATATTTTCTTTTATTAATTGATTAATTACAATGTTCATTTCCTTTTTGTTTTATTAATTTCTTATATGGTCTTTATGAACCATTCTATTAGATTCTGTCAATACCGTACTTCTGTTATTTTCTTTGACTAATTCTTTATATCTTGATGATATTTTAGATCCTAGTCTTTTATTAATTTTTACATAAATTTTCTGGCCTGGAGTGTAGTACTTAAAAGGTTTTCGTTTTTTATTATGATTTGTCATATCTTTTTCGTTTCCTAACAATGGACTAGTACTAACTCCTATTCCAAAAAATAATTCAATACGTTTCTTGCCTGTTGTTGAGTGTATGGCGTAATTATATTCATAAACTGCTCTATCCAGTAATTCTTCAAAAGTCCTACGTGTCTTCTGTTTTTTAAGGCAACGCATAATTTCCGACCATGTGGAATGAAATCGTTCCACTTGGCCGTTAACGGTACTTTTGTAGGGGGGAGTTTTGAAAACCATTATATTCAGTTGATCTTCAAGCATAAACAAAATTGAATCTGAATTTAATGATTTTTCATTATCTACAACTACAGTCGCGTTGAATTATTCAAAGTAAACAGACGTATTCTGTGCACTTTTTCTGTGACTTCATTTATTCATTTATTCTTCATTTATTCAGTTATTTTTTTTTTTAACAAATAATATTCTCTAAAAGCAAAAAAAAAAAAAAAAAAACAAAAAAAAAAAAAAAACAATAATACAAAAATTAACGGTCAAGCTAAATAACAAATAGCTATGACTTCAGTAAGTGACGATGATAACTTAAGTGAAGAGAACTTGCTGAACTGGCAATGCGTTACAACAAAACGCAAAAAAATATGTAAGAAAACAAATTACACAAAAAAACAAAAGAATGCTGATGACAAACCTAGCTGCTCAAACAATAACAAATTTGCTGATCTTGCTGATACTATTGAAGATGACAATGATACCGATGCTTGTAATATTGAAAAAGAAACTGCCACTAAGCCTCCACCAATATTTGTTAATAATGTTGTTAATATAAATAAAATGATAAAATGTGTAAGTAATGTAATTGCCAATTCTGAATTTAATTATAAAGCTTTGCATGACGGTCAAGTTAAGCTCAATATAAAATCTGTGGATGCTTATCGACGGTTGGTTAAGTGTTTTGATGCGAGCAATATTACTTACCATACTTACCAACTTAAAAATGAGCGTTCTTTTAGATTTGTTATCAAAGGCCTTCACCATTCCACTAAAATTGAAGACATAAAAGCTGATCTTTTATATAAAGGTCATTGTGTAAGAAACATAATTAATGTTAAAAGTAGATTTGATAAACGGCCTTTACCAATGTTTTATGTTGACGTCGATCCAAATCCTAACAATAAAAAAGTTTTTGATATACGCGAGATAAATCAGTGCATAGTGCAAATTGAAGTACCGAAAAGGACAAACGACATAGTGCAATGTCATCGCTGCCAAGAGTTTGGGCACACGAAAACATACTGCAGAAAACCATTCGTATGCGTAAAGTGCGGACTTGGTCATCCTTCACCCAATTGTCCCAATGAGCCTGAAACTCCCCCTAAATGTGTCCATTGTTTAAAACAACATACGGCCAGTTACAGAGGATGTATAGTTTACCAGAACGTCTTAAAGAAGAGACAGTCAGATAGGGGACCCAGTACACAACAACAATTCTTTATGAACGAAAATGAATTTCCTTATATGAATCGTAATAGCCAAAATAATTTACATACAGGTTACAAAAGCATGCATTTAGGTGAATCTTACGCCAATGTTGCTAACCAAAACGTAAATAGTGATATAATGAAAAATATAGAAAACCTTCTAAATAAACAAATAGAGTTAACAAATACTCTTTTGAACATGATGTCTCTTTTAATCAATAAATTATGCAAGTAAATTTAAGAATTGCTGTTTGGAATGCGAATGGGATAACTAACAAAATAAATGAAATTGATTACTACATGAGAGATAAATTTATTGATATATTTTTGATTTCTGAAACTCACCTAACTGCTAGATCTTATGTAAAAATAAAGGGTTATGATTTCATTTGTACAAATCATCCTGATGGAAAGGCTCATGCCGGAGCAGGACTGTTTATTAAATCCACTCTTCAATATGAAATTGCGAAAGATTTTCAAGAAAATTATATACAATCTGTAGGAGTTAAAGTCATCTGCAATAATATTCCAATTAACATTTATTCAATATATTCCCCTCCCAGACATTCTATAAAACTTGAAGAATATGAACACTTTTTTAAAAACTTAGGTGTTCGTTTTATTGTTGGTGGTGATTACAACGCTAAGCATCCTTGGTGGGGTTCAAGACTTGCTAATCCTAAAGGTAAGCAACTATATAAATGTTTATTGAAGAACAACTTTTGCTCTCTATCGGGAAATGAACCAACATACTGGCCTTCTGATCCAACGAAGATTCCTGATCTCCTTGATTTTATTGTTTATAATGGCATCTCCAGACACTCGCTGGACATTTTGAATGATGTAGGACTAAATTCAGATCATACTCCTTTTATTGTGAACTATAACACTAATGTTAAACTAGCCCCTGGAAGCGTTAAATTATTAAGAAGAAACTCTAATTTGAACTTTTTAGCGAATACATTGAAAACAATCTAAACCTTAATACAAGAATTGATACTACAGACGATTTAGACGATACTGTTGAGTACTTCACTACTCTAATACATCAAGCTGCTTTATTATCAACTCCAAATAAAGTGAATTATAACAATGTAGGTCGAAAAGTTCAAGCTTCGGCTGCAGTTAGAAATATGATCAGAGAATCTAGACGACTGAGAAGAGTCTGGCATCGCACAAGAAATCCAAGAGATAAAACCATTTGGAATTTAGCAATAAAGTTATGCTCAGAGATGTTGGCAAATGAAAGAAATGATTCTATTAACTCCTATCTTAAAGCTTTGAAACCACAAAATAAAGACAAAGAGTATGAGTTATATAAAGCTACTAAGTTTCTTAAAAGGCCATCAAAAAGGAATGTTCCTATTAAAAGTTCTGATGGTACATGGTGTAAAACAGATAAAGAAAAATCAACTGCTTTTGCCGCTCATTTGGAAGACACTTTTAAACCTCACTCAACTAATACTAATGATGGCGATATTCGAAATTTTCTAGATGTTGCTTGCCAAATGCATGTTCCAATCAAACATATCTCTCCTCTTGAAACAAAAAAGGAAATAAATCTCCTAAATAATAATAAATCCACTGGTTATGACAACATAGATGCTTTTACACTCAAACATTTACCACCTAAAGCAATTACATTTTTAACACTTATATTCAATTCTATTTTGCGACTTCAACATTTTCCGTCTCAGTGGAAGTGTGCGGAAATTATTATGGTGTTAAAACCAAATAAATCCGAAAATTTGTTATCTTCCTACAGACCCATTAGCCTTTTGTCTATCGTGTCGAAATTATTTGAAAAACTATTTCTAAAACGTCTAACACCTTTCCTTAATGAAAACAATATTATTCCAGACCATCAGTTCGGCTTTAGAAGTAAGCATGGGACACCGGAACAATGTCACCGAGTTATACAAGTGATAACAAAGTCCTTTGAGGAAAAAAATTATTGTTCTGCTGTGTTTTTAGACATCCAACAGGCTTTTGATAAAGTTTGGCATGAGGGCTTGCTTTACAAGATAAAAACAACTTTTCCTGCTCCATTTTATATATTTTTCTTGTCTTATTTAAAAAACAGGTGTTTCTATGTAAAAGTTAACAATGACATCTCAAAAATTTGCCAAATTAATGCCGGAATACCGCAAGGTAGTGTTCTCGGCCCAGTGTTGTATACGCTATTTACATATGACATGCCAACACATGATGATATTACTACGGCAACATACGCAGATGACACAGCATTTTTGTCATCAAATTGCCTACCTTCCCAAGCTTCTTCAATTCTACAAGAGCAACTCGATAGTCTTCATCACTGGCTCACAAAATGGAACATTGTAATTAACACTGAAAAATCAAAACACATTACTTTCGCATTGAGAAGAGAAACCTGCCCACCTGTGTATCTAAACAACAAAGAAATTCCTCGTAGTGAAATTGTTAAATATCTGGGTCTTCACCTGGACCGAAGACTTACTTGGAGAGCACATATAACAGCTAAAAGAAAACAACTTGATATGAGATTTAAAAAAATGTATTGGCTACTTGGTCGTAAATCCCAACTTTCCTTAAATAATAAAGTATTACTACTGAAAACTATACTTAAACCTATATGGACCTATGGTATAGAATTGTGGGGAACTGCCAGCGACTCTAATATAGAAATCCTACAAAGATTTCAATCTAAGGCTTTACGATCAATAACAAACGCTCCTTATTATATAACCAATAAATCCTTACATAATGACCTTAGCATGCCTTTTATAAAATCGGAAATAAAAAGATATAGCTCCAATTATTTAGCTAGGCTTAGTAACCATACAAACGTATTGGCAATTGCATTACTAGATGAGACTGATGAAATCAGAAGACTCAAAAGAAATCACATTTTAGATCTCCCTTTTATTTAATAAGTTTATTATATATATATATAAATTATATAAATAATTAATTTAAATTAAATTTAATTAAATTTTGTTATTTTGTTTTGTTAATTTTTATTATAGTATCTTTAAGTTTAACTGTACATATATAATTTATTTTATTGCTTCCAAAGGGTTGCAATAGGACATGTTATTTTTTCAATTTATCACATTTGCTTATTATTGGAAAATAGATTGCAAATAAATAATAATAAAAAAAAAAAAAAAAAAAAAAAATCTACAACTACTATTCTGGGAACACCAAAACTAAATATTGTTTTCATTAATGGTTCTCTAATATCCGCTATTGATCTAGAATTTATTACTGTTGCCTGCGCATATTTTGTAAGCTTGTCTATTGCAGATAGTGTTAAATATCTTTCAGTGAACCAAATGTCTATGTGTATTATTTCTCCTGCGTATTGTGGGATTGGAGTAGGTGATATATTTGACTTATTAGGATGTCTATCGTATTTTCCTTCCTTACAAACTTTATTATTTTTCTAAAAGTTGTAATTTATTTTCTTTATCGTTTCTGTGGGCTCTTTCATGTACTTTCAGAGATTTTTCTTCCTGTCTAGAAGAGTCAACCAAATCTTCTACTTGGGTTTGTGTGTATCTGATTTTATATTTAGAAAAGTGAAGAGAGTATATTGATTGCATCTTTCCCATTATGCTTTCGCAAGTAAACAAACCATTCACTACACTCGGATTAAGATATCTCTTCAGAATATCCAAAAGAGTGTTTTCCGAAAAGCTTGGGGCTGTAATAATATGTCTATGAAAAGTTGGGAAAGGCAATTTAAATTGGTATTCAGTCGTTTCTGCTATAAGGATAAAAATCTGATTTTTAAAGACGTTTATAGGACATTCAACTGCAGGAATTAGATTCTCTCCTGAACTATCATCGCTGTGTACTGTAGCCGTTAAAGAGTTAACATGAGTGTCGTTTTGTGGTGGTCTAGAAAGAGCATCTGCAACCACATTAGTTTTACCGGGCTTATAATGGAGTTCATAATTATATTCCTCCAATATTGCCTTCCAACGCTTCATTTTTGCATTATTGTTTTTTTACTTAGCGCGTATGTAAGAGGTTGGTGGTCAGTGAATATTATGACTTTGGCGTGGCCGTACAGATAATTTCTCAATGAATCAAGTGCCCAAATTATAGATAGCATTTCCCTCTCGTTGGCTGCATAGTTCTCTTCTGTTTTACTCAGAGATCGAGAAATAAATGTAATTGGTCTGTTTTCCTGGCTAATGACAGTAATTTGTCAAATGCTATTTTGGCGGATTCATTTAATTCTATTTTTTTCCTACTCGATTGATATCGGGATATTCGTCCCGGGTTTTGCTATTTTAACGTAATCCTTTACAAACCGACGAAATATCCGGGTAATCCCAAAAAAGATCGAAGATCTTTTAATGTGTTGGGATAAGGGAAATTCACGATTGTTTCGACTTTCTTAGGGTTAGTTTGAATACCCTTGCGAGTCACTAGGAAACCTAGAAATTCAACTTCGTCTTTAAAAAACTCGCATTTATCAAGTTGAACCTTCATATTGGCGTGGTGTAAGGTGTTAAATACCTCAGCAATATCCTTTAAATGATGATATTCGTTTGGACTAAAAATTGTAATGTCATCTATATAGACATAACATCTTTCTCCAATTTGTGGACGCAAAATGTCATCCAGCGCGCGTTGAAAAATAGCCGGAGCGTTCTTTAGTCCAAATGGTAATCTTGTGAATTTGAACTTGCCATTATTAATGGAGAATGCTGTTTTCTCAATATCTGTGGGCTTTGTAGGTGTTTGGTGAAACCCGCTTTTCAAGTCTAATACAGTAAAATAACGACTTTTTCCTAATTGTGCAAGTACTTCGTTAATTTCGGGCAATGGATATTTATCTGAAATAGTGATAGAGTTCAATTTCCTGTAGTCTATAACCATCCTGAACTTTCGTTACCCGCTTGCGTCAAGTTTTTTTGGAACAATCCACACAGGTGAATTATATGGGGATTTTGATGGTCTGATAATGCCGTCTTTAAGTAATGTTCTAACCTGGTCTTCAATTTCCTTCTTAAGGCTGTAATGTAATGTAATTATACTGTAATTAACACATTGTACACCGGCCATATTTATTCTATTATGTAATGTTCACAGCCATATTATGTATTAGGTAATGAACAATGTACACAGGCCATATCATTTAATAGTTAATGTACACATAAGAGGTCAACGATTTTAATTAGCTACATAACCAAGTTATGATTCCTAAAGGATCGGACTAAGTTAAGTCTGTGGGAGCCTATAATTTGCTAGCTAGCAGTCGGGTGGGGGGGTTCGTGACCTAACTTAGCCGCCTCTGTTCCATTACACAGTCATTTTTATAAAGACTCCCTAGATTTTCTCATTTTTATATTCTTTACTCTACGTGGTCCTGAATAGTATAGATCAAATAAAGCCCCTACTATACTATTAATATGGGAGAAGAAAAAAAAACTAAAGATGTCAATTATCCTGCTCACGAATTTGGTTTCTCAGATGGTTTTGAGAACCAACGTTTCATAACCCTCCCTATCCTGTATCCGATAAGCGAAATTGATCTATATGATCCCTACGTTTAATTACCCTATTCCGGTCACTCCATATAGCAGAATTGACACAATGGTTCAATTATTCATTCTAACGTTATAACGATTTTATTAATGTAAAAAGAAGAAATCGAATTCATTGGGAAATACATACGTAAGTACTTATAAACATTGATAAAAAAAACTATGACTTAGAGATATACTAATAATAGACTTTAACCTAACCTTACTTCAGTATACGGACAATTATAAGTTACATATATATATATATATATATATATATATATAGATGGTAATTCACAAATGAAATTGGAAAGATTTGAGAGAAGAAAAAAAAACTATTAATAAAATTTAGTTCACTTACAAAATAGTACATTGTTATCATAATTTATAAATTTGAAAGTATATAAACGAAAAAAAACTTCTTAACGCACAGTCTTGGTTTTCATTATTATTATTTTTTTGTTTTTTCTGGTTTTCTACCACCGAAGGAAATTACAATCCACAAACGACGATTCATTTGTGGAATTTGATCATTAAGAATTTTTTACGTTTATCCTATACTATAGGTGGAAAAGAAAATAAAAATTATTCTGAATGCCTAAAGATATGCAAGATTTAAAGTGGATACTAAAAAATTAAATAATGAAGTAGACGATGACGATGAGGCCTCTTCCTGTCTTGTTACTATAATGTAGGGGAGTACAAATGTTAAACCTTGCAGGTATATATAACTAAGTAAATACTTCCTAGACATTACAACTACAGATTAATTGAGGGATTTATTAAAGTTGATGTTGAATATTGGCGTCAGGTGTGCGCATGAGGTTAGGTTGATGATGCTTAAGATGAATTATAGATGACTTTCATGAAGGTGAATTATAGATGACTTTCATGAAGGTGAAATATAGATGTCGTTGAGGTGCACATTGAGGTTAGGATGATGATGTTTAAGATGAAATATTGATGACTTTCATGAGGATGAATTATAGATGAATTTGATTGGGATGAAGATGCTTAAGATGATTTAGATGACTTTCATGAGGATGAATTATAGATGAATTTGATGTGCACAATAAGATTAGGATGATGATGTTTAGGATGAAATATAGATGACTTTCATGAAGGTGAATTAGCGATGACTTTCATGAGGATGAACTATAGATGACTTTCATGAAGGTGAATTATAGATGACGTTGATGTGCACATTGAGGTTAGGATGAAGATGAGTTAAAGATGACTTTCATGAAGGTGAATTATAGATGACGTTGATGTGCACATTGAGGTTAGGATGAAGATGAGTTAACGATGACTTTCATGAAGGTGAATTATAGATGATGTCGATGTGCACATTGAGGTTAGGATGAAGATGATTACGATGACTTAGAGATGACTAGGTGAATGGGAGGCGCCATTTTCCGCGGACACGCCTAACCCAACAACTTCCCTTGTTTAAGTTATCGTTAGTATTTATTCGTGTTCGGTTTTCTCTTCTTTCCTTCGTGCTTATTAATGTTTTCCTGAATAATATTCACTTACGGTCACTGGTTGCCAATTGGGAAAATATTATCCCAAATAGTTCGACACACTTAATTTCTATTGGGTTTTGTTATTCTCAGAAAACACCAAAAATTATTAGGTGGTTTTTTTTTCTTTTCTTCCAACCCAGTTATCCCAGCCGATTAAATGTAAAAAGAATTTAAAAAAAACAAGAAGCAAGAAGGGCGTTTTCCTTTCTGCCGAAGCTTAAGTATCGCTTTTGAGAAGAATGTTAGTTGAATAGAACGAAAGCTTTTGGAAGTTTATCGTTAAGTAGAGTTGCATGCTAAATTTTTTGATCAGTCATTGGCAACATTACGAACTGACCGCCCGAATACTAAGAAAAGGAATATTTATGATATTGCATTCGTTTAATGCATATGGGAATACAATTAAAATAAGAAAAGACAACAAACTTTTCTTTCCCCTTCGCAACAAGCAAAATACAAATAAGTTTCTCGACATTCATCCTTTCATCAATAGAAACTTCCATTAATGCTCAATAATTACTGGCAACATTGTGAGTAAACTCGTTTAAGTTTGATACAGACCGAAGACACTGTTGCCATACAGAAAAAAAACTATACTGTCAGAAAGGTACTGTACAGAAATGTTACTTAACTCGGTTATCGAATGTAAACACTCTATTGGACGCAATGGGGTGGGTGTGTTTTGCTTTTATTAAGACAAAGCATACATAAAAGCAAAAACAAAATATTTTCTACAGTCGAACATAATCGTTCACCACAAACTGCATAACATGAGGCAATTGCCCATCATGTTAGGAAGAAAAAGAACGATATTATTAAACTATCATTATTTTGTTTGTGCAACCTTATTAACGAATATCCTTAGCGTGATATGTACCAGCTTTCATTCTAAATCCTCTAATGCATAATAATGTCTCCCTAATTTCTCTTTAACTCTTGCCTTTACGAATACTGGTGCTAATTTGCTATTAAAATTTTTCTCCATACTACTTTGCACAAAATTCCTTCTTAATACCTCTTGACCGATGTGGAACGTTTCGGGTCTGGTTCTTAAGTTATATGTTCGCTGATTTTGTTCATAAGCACGTCTTAAATGTTTCTGAATATCAGTCCTTATTAGTTGTAGATTACTCTCTCGCGATACATTAACATTTGGTTCATCTAGCAGCTTTAAATTCCTCAGTATTCTGCAAGTAGATCCATGTGTTATCATATTGAGTCCAAATAAAGCGTGATAAGGTGACATTTTTATTGATTGATGATATGCGTTTCTAAGAGAACAACTAATCGCGCTTAAGTTTTCGTCCCATTTGGAGTGGTCGTTTTTGAGATAAGCTCGTATTGCAGCTATAATTGATCGATTTACTCTTTCAGATGCATTTGACTGAGGCGAATATACAGCCGTATACGTATGCTGTATTCCTAATGAAGTGAAAAAGGCATTTAGGTCGTTCGCTTTAAACTGGGATCCGTTATCACTTACGATTACTTCCGGTACACCATAAATATGAAATATTTGTTTTTCCAAGAACTCTTTAATGGGAATAGATGTAAACTTTTTTAATGGATGCAGCCATTGGAACTTCGTTAAATGATCAAGCACTATTAGAATTCCGATATGTCCGGATTTAGTCCGCGGATAAGGTCCTATTAGGTCAATATATAATCTTTGAAAGGGCCGAAAAGTTACAATCTGTTTACCCATCTCAGGCTTCATGATGAAGTTCGGATGTTTTGAGGTTTTACAAGTTTCACAGCTTCGAACAAAAGTTCTAACATCCTTGACCATTCCTGGCCAAAAGAAAGTACGTTTTATTAATTCTAAAGTCTTATGCATTCCTCCATGTGAAGCAATGGTTGAATCATGAAAGCGACTGATCACTGAGTGTCGTAATTCGTTTGGAATCTAAAGTTTCCACGCTAAATTTTTTTTAAATATATTTATGAACTATTTTAATATCCGGATAATTTTGTTGATTATTCTCTATTTTTTTCTTTAATTGCTTACAGTGGCTCCATCGCATAATCGGACAAGCATTAGTCTGATGTGTATGTGCTTACAACTTAAAAAGAAAATATTAAATATATGTTTTTTTTGCCTTTATTGAAACTCTACATTACAGCCTTTCAGATTAATAAAAAAAATAACAACATTTTTCATGATAACGGTAATTTTTTAAAGAAAAAGAAAATTAACTCAATTTTTTGCGCTCAACGCATAATCGGACAAAGAAGAGCACCATTGCTAAAAATGACGAAAGAGAACAATTAAAACTTTGTATATTCTTCACTATCAAAATAAGGAGAGTTTAAATCAATTTCTGGTTCTGAATTATTTATAGAATTCCTCAATTGGTATTCTAGAGAGTGCATCAGGTATAACGTTTTCCTTGCCTTTTCGATGACTAATTGTAAATTTATACGCCTGTAGTTTTAAAACCCATCGAGCTAATCTGCCACTTAAATTAGGCTGTCTCATTAGCCATACAAGACTCGAATGATCAGTTATTACTTCGAATTCTTGAAGCTCTAAATAACATCTAGATCTTTGTATTGCATCAATTGCTGCTAAGCACTCACGTTCCGTAACGCTGTAATTTCTTTGTGCGGAATTCAACTTTTTGCTCATGTATGCAATTGGTTTTTCTTTGTTGTTTTCGTCTAATTGGACAAGTACGGCTCCTATACCTACATTGCTAGCATCACAATGGACATAAAATTTCTTATCGAAGTTGGGATTATTTAATACGGGGGCTGATGATAATACAGTTTTAATGTGCTCGAAAGCGGTTTGCGCTTCTGGGGTCCAAATGAATTTCCTTTTAGAGGACAAGGTTTCGGAAATCGGAAAAACAATGCTGGAAAAATTCTTAATAAATCGTCGGTACCATCCGGCTAAACCTAAAAATCCACGTACTTGTTTAATATTTTTGGGAACAGGCCAATCACGAATGGCACTAACCTTTTCTGGATCAGTAATAATACCGCCATCACCTATGATCAACGTTAAGTTTGCTTTGCGAAACTGTTCAGATATGCGCACTAATATACTAAGGGTATCAGGTCATCAAGGTATCCAAATACACGATTCTTTAAATCCGCTGGAATAAGATCATCTATAAGTCGGCACATAGTTTGAGGTGCATTACATAGTCCAAATGGCATCACAGTAAACTGATAAAGTGGTCTCCCCGGCACAGTAAAATCAGTCAAGCATCCTTCAAGTCCAATTTGGAAATAATATTAACTTTCGGAAGTCGAGCAAAAATGCCTTCGATGGATGGTAACGGATAAGCATCTTTCCTGGTAACACTATTAACTTTCCTGGCATCTAGGCAAAGCCGAACTTTATTTGGTTTTATTACAAGTCTCATTGGAGAACTCCAAGTTGAATTTGACGTTTCAATAACACCTAGAGCCAACATTCTATCAATTTCCTTAAACATTAATTTCTCCACCGCCGGGGAAACAGGATAGAATCTTTGTTTGATTGGTTTGGAATCTCCTACATCTATTGAATGACTTATTAAACTTGTTCTGCCTAGTCCTTGTGTAGCAAAATTTGGAAATAAAGAAATTACGGTATCGACTTGATGTTTTTGGCTTGCAGTTAAATCACAATATTCACTTGAGAAGGTTGCATCCTTTCTTTCCATTGATCCCAAAGAGTTATCAGGCCTCTGAGTGGTAACACCAGGTAAATTTATATTGAATACAGACATCTATTATGTCAGCCGACACAATCATATTGGGTATTAATCCAAACTCTTTCCAGAAATCTATTCCTAATATAAGTCTCTGAGATATTGAGGGTATTATGAACAAATTTAGTTGTTTTGTAATGTTCCTGTAAGTGACCTTTACATTTATCCAACCTATGACTTTTTGAGCCACTCCATCTGCAGTTTTCACATAGGTCTTACATTTTGAAAAATTCGGGTATTTAGAAAAATCTTTCAGCGCTAAATCTGATCCAACGCAACTAATACTAGCTCCGGTATCTAACAATCCATACTCTGTAAAATCTAAAAACGAAACGTTTGCGTAAAATTTGTTATCTCTAGTATTGCCAATAACAGCGGAAATTAAAAATTTGGAACATAATTTTCGAGATTTATAAAACTTCCTTAATCGTAGCGTTGATCGCTTCGGCTTCCTAAATAAATGTATGTCATTGATGTTGTGATCATTGAAAATTTCATTTCTTTTCTCCAGGTATCTTTCCCATTTCTTATGGTATGGTAATCTAGGACAAATAATTCTATCAAGGTCTTCCTCAAAGTTAGGGATTTCGTAAGTCACGTTTAAGTAATTGTATATTTTTATTGGAATAGTTAGCATCAGTATCATTTTGTATTAGACGAGGATCTGGTAATGCGTCTACGTCGACACAATTCTGATTAGCTAAGTGTTGGGTTTTATTGGGGTCTGAGTTTGGTAGTTTTTTAAATCTTTTCTTTCTTTACATTTAAGGCATTGTGGTTTGTAAGTGTTTTTGGTCCCACAGCCATAACAAAATATAGTCCTCTCAAATAAACAATCCTCCCATACGTGACCAATTCGATCACAATTCCAACATCGTAAGGAATCTGTTTTCTGAATTGCAGCTACGACTACATTCGATGAATTACATTCAGGTTCACTAACTTCCATATCAATTTCGGCGTACTATCGGAGGGTTAAGGTTTCGATTATTGAAATTCCTTCTGACATTCTCGTCATCATAAAAGGTTTCTCGCATTTGAACTAATTTTCTTAGATGTGATATTGAGTGAATGGGTATGTAAAGTAGTTCTTTTCTGATTTCTGGACGTAGGTTGCAGGTAATTATTGCCATTAGCTCCATATCAGATAATGCGGATGGTAATCTATCCATAATTGACGAAACAGCTTCAAAAAATACGTCAAACGATTCTCCATGTTTTTGTTTGCGATTCCTTATTTCCTCTCGAATATCAAATGTAGATTTGAAATCTTTATATTGTGCACGAATAGACCCACAAAAATCATTCCAGATGATCTGACCATTTTCTTGTTTATGATAGCGCCAAAACCAATCACGCGCTTTACCAGCCAGAAGAATATGTAAATTTTTACAAATAATAACAAAATCTCCGTTAAAGTTATCTTTGGTTAAGGACTTTAATCGGTATAAGAACTCTTCTACATTTAGACCTGTAGGTGACCCATCAAATTTTAAACTCCAATTCTGAATTATCGAAGTGATTTTATCATTGTAGTGATTCGAATTCTGAGAATTTAGAAAATTAGAATTGACACTATTCAAATTACTTGGGGACTGTTGGTTTGAATACATATGGTTACCAATGTTAACAAAATCTGCTTGCCCACTCTGTGACTGATTACGTTCGGGAATATGTGGATTATAAGGACCATTATTCCGATTGTTAATATACCTATTAGCCGGTTGATTATTAGCAGATAATTGATCCGGTCTATGACTTTTACGATTGGTCCCAAGGTTTAAATTATTCAAGGCTCTACGAACATTTGATTCAATCAATTGGTTGACATAATGCTCATCAATGGATTGAGGTTGTGACAAAGTGAAGTTTTGTAACACTCTGTTAAGATTGTTTTCGAGCATTTTATTAATTTTGTCATAATTAACAAATACATTCCGGCTTAATTCGGGATTATCATTATTTAACTGAGAAGGATTTCCACCTTGCGACAATCTTTGATCACTCTGGTGTGATATGATTTAGTATGGGCACCGCGAAGTTTACTCTTGGGTTTTTGAACATTTGGTTTAAAAGGAAAAGTTAATTTCCGGAGATCCTCCAACTCACAAGTTTGTTTACAAACTGGACATTCTTTTTCATTTGCAAGGCTACTTTCTATACATCATCCATTTTATCTGTGCAGATATGACATCTCAGATCTGATCCACCAGCTACAGCTGGGATTTGACTAGGCGACGAGATCGCCACAGATGCTGATGAACGAGGTGGAGTTCTGGGCAACGACATGCTTAACGCAATTATTCAACAAGTCAAAAATAAACAGCAATAATAAAAAAAAAATTTCTTGATGTAACACTAAAAAAAATTTTCGTTTTACGTATTAAGGTAATATATAAATTCATTAGAAAAATTCTCTTATATGGTTGACCGAAATAAGCTGAATTAAACGAGCAAAAATAATTCACACTGGAATACAAGTACTTCATGTTTACCTAGTAACAGTGGATATTAATTCGAAATATTCAAATTAATATTTAAATCTCAACAGTCACTAGTTTGTTAATAACAAAGTTGCTTAAATCCCCAACTACACAATATCACACTGCAAATTTTAATGAAATAGGTAACAGGAATGTAATACTTCCCCCTCTCAGCACAAAGATTGATGCATTGATATTCGGTTAGGATACTCGAACTTAAACTCCTCAAATACCTAAAATTCCTGAATATAAAAAATAATTACATTTTTTATTATTTCATTTAAAAAAAAGAAATTCATTTTTTTATTTTCTATTTATTTTTTTATTACACTTTATTTTCTGTTTTAAACCAAAATTTAACTGAACTTAAAACTAAAACTTAAAATTAATATTACCTACGATTTAACCAAATTTTGCCAATGCATCAAATTTCCGTTGAAATAACGTGTACGAAAAATCAGCAAAATGATGACCGTAAATAAGGTTGAACTATTGCGCAACAAATTGTCAGCAATTTAATTGTTTTTAATAAACAAAACTGCCTGTTGCGAAGTTTCAACATTTGTGGTGTTAACTCCTCCCTTCTTAAATGCTGACGTCCCCGTCTGCATGGAATTAGGTGTTACGGTTTTTGTTTCTACCGGTTGTTCAACTTGTGCTCGTTTGGTTTTATTTTTCCAAAATCTTACCATTAGTACAATGATCAAAACAATAAATATCATTGTAAAAGCAGTATTAAAAGTAAAACCGATTTTATTGACCAGATTAATTTTTGAAATTTTATTTCTGTTTTGTATCTCAAGATCTTTGATCATCTCCAAGGATAAAATTTCTTCCAACTGATCTTTAGCTGTTATCTGTTGTAAAATAGCGGGCAATGGTTCTAGATATCGAATTATGATGCTTTATAATGAATGTGCCTGTTAATTGAAGCGGCTGATTATCAATCAATACGGTATCATTGTAGTCATTAAGAAATAGTAAACCAGGCTGGATTTCTTCAAAATCACTTATATGGTCAGCGTTGGTGCTCGTGCAATTTGGCATTTGGCTTTTCAATAATGTAATTATACAGCTATTTTCTCTTAATTCTATTATATTCTTTTCATTACAGATCGTTTTTTTGTTATATTTCTTACAATCAGATTTAATTCCAAAAACTTTTTTCTTACAATTTAGGATTTTGTCAAATTCAGTCTTAATTATTTTATTATTATTTTTAACAGATTTCAAAATAAGCGTTTCACATTCTTCTTCTTTTGTAGTTGGTAGGCTTAAGATATAAACAGTCATCGAACCGTTTACGGCCACATTAATATCTGTGAATTCTAATTCTTCTTCTATATTTATATATGGTATACTTTTATGATTAACAATTTTTTCAATAGTTTTTACTTCTAAAGTAGATAAAATGAAAGAATTTACAATATTAGATTTCGCCCAGTTCAAGGCATATTCAATATTCAATAATTCTTCCTTGATTAATTGCAATCGGTATTTAATTTTTATACTTAGTTCTAATTTTATATTATCTATAACGACTTTCGTTATTTGGTTCATTTTAACGTTTTGCTCATTTATTTTCTCAATTAATTATTTATTTATAATTATTTGTCTGTTATTATTTTCATCTAAATTCTGTAAGTTTTCGTTAATAATTTCTAGGTCATGATGGTCGGGGTTACCTGCGAGCCACTTCCATGCGGATGCTATGAAATCTAAAGATCGTTTACTTTTTGTTTTAGGGGTTATCCTTGATACAAGTGTTCGAATTTCTGATATCTCATGTAAAAGAAACGGATATAATTCCTGAGATTCTGTTATGTTATTGATTATTGTTTTCTCTATCTTGTTCGTCAGCTTGTCGTATTCCGATAAGTCATTTATGTGAATTATGTTAAAGGTTCCTTCCTGTATTCTGGCTATGTCATCTTTAATGGTAATTAATTGCAAGTTTGTGTAGTCCAATACTTGGCATTCTGCACGCACCATATAGGTGAGAATTCTAGAAAACAATAAAATGTTATTTTCTATGTCCCTTTATTTGTATTATGTTATTAAAATCTACGAATAAATAGCTGCCTTCATAGTCAAATCTATATTATATTTTGTTATATTTATCTACTCATATCCTCTTAAAATTTACCTTTTTTTTACTAATTTGATTCAATATTGTTTTTTTTTTCTATATTACATCTAGCATCTTAGTTTTTATTGGTCGTACGCCTATGGCATATTGTTCGACGTTATTTGTATTTTTCAATCATTATTGCTACTTTTAATTTCTTATTTTGTATCAAAATCGTACACCTATGGCATATTTATCGATTTGTACGTAATTATGTATACATTTTATTTTCAAATAGAAGAATCATTTATTTCTAATTTCTTTTCCTTAGTTCCTAAATTTTTTCCTTTAACTATTTTAATTTTTTTAAAATTTTAACATTTGATATTTTTAACGTTAATATTTTTTCCTACTAAGTTGATTTTCCTCTTGGTTGTCATTTTTGTTACCTGTTTTAATAATTTTTATTTTTATGTTATTAAATTATTATTTTATTTATTATCCTTTTTAATATGAGATTCTATTCTTCCAGATTCTGTAAGAATTGTTCCTCATTTATCTTATTTTACTATCTCCTCTTTATACCTAGGAGTCAATTTGTTACCTAATATTTTATTTATTTTCACATACACGATATCATTTGGATTATACTTAGGGAAAGGTGTTCTTTTTTTGTTATGAAAATCGAGATCTTTATTTTGTTTATCTATAAGTTTTGTCACATTGTCTATTCTGTCCTTTTCCATTTGTTCTGGGTCAGTACTAACAGTTCGTCCGAAAAATGCTTCTATAGGTTTTTTCTTAATTGTGGAGTGTATTGAATTGTTATATTTGTATAGTGACCTAAAAAGTAACTCCTCAAAATTCGGATGAGTCTTTTCAGCTTTTACGCATCGCATAATTTCAGAAAGAGTGAAATGAAAGCGTTCTACTTGTCCGTTAATGGTACTTGTGTATGGGGGTGTCCTAAATATTTCTATTCCATATTGGTTTTCAAGCATAAACGTAATGGGGGCTGAATTTAAAGATTTCTCGTTGACTATCACAACTTTTTTAGGTATGCCAAAGGATAATAATATTTCTTGTAAGGCTAGCCTTACATCTTCTATTGCTCTAGAGTTTAAAAGTTTTGCTTGAGCATACTTCGCGAACTTGTCTATTGGAGTCAATATAACCTTGTTAGTATTGTAAATGTCGATATGTACAATTTGTCCTGGTTACTCGGGGATCGGTGTAGCGTGAAGAACAGGTGCTATTGGATGTCTTTCATATTTATTTTCATGACATATTTTACATTGCTTTACTATCTTCTTAATTTTTGCGTTCATTTGGGGAAAATAATATTTTTCTAAAAGTTGTGCCTTATTTTCAAGTGCGTTTCTATGGGCTCTGTTATGTTCTTGAATTATTTTAGCTTCTTGTTGTGATTCTTCTGTTAAGTCTTCAACAACTTTCTTAGTATACTGTGTCCGGTAATTTGTAAAATGTAAAGGATATATGGATTGATTTTTCCTAAAATGGGATAATCTGTAAAAATTCCGTTTGTTACCGAAGGGTTTAAGTATCTCTTTAAGATACTTACAAGATTTGTTTCGTCAAATTTAGGCTCAATTATGACGTGTCTGTGATAGGTCTTGTCGCTATGCTGTGTTGCTGTCATTGAGTTTACCTGTTGGTTGCTTGCAGGAATTCTTGACAACGTATCTGCTACAACGTTCATCTTACCCGGTTTGTATTTTAGTTCGTAGTTGTATTCCTCCAATATGGCTTTCCATCTTTTTAGTTTGCTACTGCAGTTTCTATTACTTAGCGCGTAAGTCAAGGGTTTGTGGTCTGTAAATATTTTGATGGCGGCTGAGCCATAAAGATATCCTCGTAAAGTTTTTAGGGCCCACACGATAGCGAGATATTGGAACCATAATTTTGTTTTCTATAAGCATATAATCATCTGACGTAAATATGACCGCTTTTAGCTGTTTTAAACTGTCATTACCAATTATGGCGTCAAAAGATTTCAATGTCGGTAGGATAAAAAATTTAAGTCTTATGTCTTTAAGTCCGAAAAGAGTAAGTTCGATATGATGTGATTATTATTATTATTATATATATTATTTCTTACACACAGTAAAACCGTATAGTTCAGATATTGCATCACTCTGTCACGAATATGTATGTATACTTGTTTAACACGAAAAAAAACAAACAATTTAACGACAATTATTTTTCGCTGATTTTAGTTTTTAACTGTTCACATCTTTCTTTTTATCTTTCTGTCGGCGTTCTTTTATTTGCTTTGCCGTTATATACTTATACATACATACATATGTCTGTTTTTGGCTTCGAATATTACTTCACTCGTAATTGTGACTAAATAATTTTAGTCACATTAATTGTTCTTTATTTACTTGATTATTCACTTTAATTCAATACGAACAGGGCAGATAGCACTTTACTTTGTTAGAAAAATTTTGGTTGAGCCCCCATAATGTGAGTTTTTAATGAAACCACGTTAAGTTTATTATTTATATTTTAATATTATTATTTAAGTTTATTTAATATTATGGTAACATTTGATGATATTTAATATATTTATTTTAAATAAAAAGAATTACAAAGTATAAGAAGTTAAAAGTGAGTCGTCACTGTTTGGCGTCAGGTTTTCCACTGTCTGGGCGTGTCATGTCTCTCAAAAAATGTTCGTTGTCTATTCGTCGCAATTCAACGAGTCCTCTGTACTCAAAGTTGTATCAGTCTGTATGTCTGCTTTAGTCATAAAACATAGTGTCGTATTATTTAGTATCTCCGTCCACTTCTAGTACTACGTCCGTTAATTCCCAATCCCACATATATATGATAATATATTAGATAATATAGCCGAGGCCGTGAGGACTGATGATTAAAGATGATATATTTTCAAAAACCAATGATTATAGATGATATATATTTGATAATGTATTAGATAATATAGCCGAGGCCTTGAGGACTGATGATTAAAGATTTTATATGTTTTTCAAAAACATGAGTATAGATGATATATAGGTAATATATTAGATAATATAGCAGAGGCGTTGAGGATTGATGACTAAAGATGACATATTTTTCAAAAAGCAGTGATTATAGATGATATATGTATATATGATAATATATTAGATAATATAGCCGAGGCGTTGAGGACTAATGATTAAAGATTATATATTTTTAAAAAACATAATTATAGATGATATATATGGTAATATAGTAGATAATATAGCCAAGGCGTTGAGGATTGATGATTGATGATTAAAGATGATATATTTTTCAAAACCGATGATTATAGATAAATATATATGATAATATATTAGATAATATACAGACGCGTTGAGGATTGATGATTAAAGATGATATAATATGAAGAGATGGTTTATATTTCCATGTGGTGGTTAAAGATGACTTTTATATAAAAATGTGTTCACGTGGCTGAACATGCGAACAGCTCCACGCGTTGTGCAGGCCACCGTAGCAGCTCAAACTGCAAACACCCCAACAAAATGTATGTTTATCGGCCGGATGGTTCAACTTATTGTCCCGCAGACGCTTCGGAGGATGTCCAGAAGAGCAAAAAAATCCAGTAGCCCATTCACCAAAACTGGTTAATAAGTGTAATATTAACGATAAAACACACCCAGCAATTCCGTCCGCATAAAAAATTTTTTTTCACCGCGTACGATGTTTAACAACCTTAATGTGTCTCTTCTTACGATCGTTTCCAAAAAAGTTCTTTTTCTTTACCAAACCACGCGCACTTTTTATAAAAATAAAAATTCCACACTATCGCATAATCACTTCGCACATAACCTTTCTCTTTTGCTGTCACAACCAAAAAGCAAGACTCGCTTTTGTTGAGTGCTTTTTATACCCACGCTTTCTTGCTTTTCCAGAATGTTCTGTCCCGTTATTCTTTCATTTATGTTAGTAAAAGTATATTTGTCTCGTTTCAAGATTCGTCCTTCTATCTCTTATCCAGATTGCGTTGCCACTCTAGAGCTGCCACACTGTCACTTCTTTTCTTTACCAACTCGCATGTGTAACGCACATGCCACCTGTTTTTGAATTTTCGGGCGAAACAAACAAAACAATTCAAAACATTTCTTACCATACATGAATTGTCATTATTCGCCTCTTTTTTAATCTGTCCTTGAGGTTTCGTCCTACATTCAAATGATCTATGGCCCTGTTTACCACACGTAAAACATTTAAAATTTCTCGCTTTACAATATTGGGCAATATGATCATCGTCTCCACAGTCATAGCACTTTCTTCCACAGTTATTTGTTGATTTGTTCCGATCTGGGTACCCGAAATCCGAGGATGCCATAGAGGTTGACGCCTGTGATGAACCCCGAATTTTATCGTATGTCCTTATTTTCTCCTTCAGGTCCTGTATATTTTTTGCTTGATACAAAATGCTTTTACCGAATTTGGAATCAGGAATTCCGTCCGCAAAATACTGAATTAAGCTGTCATCGTCGAGTTCGATAGGTTTCCCGATCTCGATTAATGTGTAGAGGTATTCCCGTAAATTCTCGTTATTTCTTTTCCTTCGATTTTTCAATATGCGATGTACATCAATTGCAGCTAATTTGGTTGCAAATTCACTAAGAGCTTCCTTTAGAGAAATTCAATTTTTTATTCCGCTTTCACTTCGAATGAACATGCGCGCAGCTGCTTTCAACAATTGTTTTGCATAAATAAATTTCTGTAGATTACTCCAGCCTACCGCCTCAGCGTTATCTTCAAAATCAGAAATCCAATTATTAACTTCACAAACAACTAAACAAAACAACTAATTATTAACTACCACAAAATGCAGTGAGAGAATCCTCGATATCCTGTAGCGTGAATATACTTCTACTGTCAATATTCGAACCGATATCATCACATTCGGATTCGGAATCCTGTGCATTCAAGCCGAAATGTGTCCTAAGTCTTTCACGTAACTCGTCCTTACGTCCATTCGTAGGCAAACCTAATTCTGTCAATTTATCCTTCAGTCCATCAACTGTCAAAGCAAAAATTTCCGGTAAATTCATATTGTCCGGTAAAGTCCAAAACTGTCCAGTTATAAATAGTATATGGTATATAAACGATTGATGTAGTAAGGAAAAATAATTAAATACTATAAAGCAATAAGCAAGTAAGTAGTAATATAAAAATATGTTAAAATAAAGTAAAAAGTAAAATATAAAATTAAAAATAATTATAAACTTTCACCTTTATTTAATTATTACTATCAACTAATGTTAAATAAAATTTAAACAAAACAATTGAATTCTTCAATTCAATTTCTAATTTAATATTCAGAATTTTCTCAAAAATTTTCTTTAAAGGGAAAAAAAATTAAAAGAAGAAACAAAAACAAAACACATCAATTAATTCAAATTCAAATCTGTTTTCCAGCTCTTAAAATTACTATCAAAACAAATACATAAAATTCCAATTAGATTTTTTTTACTTCTTTCTTATCTCCAATTCAAAAAAGTATATACTCTTTTTCCGTCTATACCAATTCTAGGTTAAATAGCAGTTTACAAACCAGTGCGAAATAATATATTACTCAGCTTTCTCCAATTAGCATGCTTCTTTCTTCTTGTCTTCGATTTACTCGTTAGCACCTCATTTCAAATTAACGTTTGATCTTCATTCTCATCACTTTCACAGCTATCCTATTTACTCGTTGCATTCTTGCTCGCTGTTCTTATTTCAACGTATGTATATCTTCATCTTCTGCTTGAATTGTTGTGATCTTATTCGCTGGCTCAAAATTTATAATAACGTATACTTTGCGCTATCTTTTTTCATTTTTGCAATTTGTCACTATTCTCAATGCATTCTCACCAAATATGTCTATTTATTTCTTACACACAGTAAAACCGTATAGTTCAGATATTGCATCACTCTATCGCGAATATGTATGTATACTTGTTTAACACGAAAAAACAAACAATTTAATGACAATTATTTTTCGCTGATTTTAGTTTTTAACTGTTCACATCTTTCTGTCGGCGTTCTTTTATTTGCTTTACCGTTATATACTTATACATACATACATATGTCTGTTTTTGGCTTCGAATATTACTTCACTCGTAATTGCGTTTTCAAACGTTGTGATTCCCCTTTTAGTCACATTAATTGTTCTTTATTTACTTGATTATTCACTTTAATTCAATACGAACAGGGCAGATAGTACTTCACTTTCTTAGAAAAATTTTGGTTGAGCCCCCATAATGTGAGTTTTTAATGAAACCACGTTAAGTTTATTATTTATATTTTAATATTATTATTTGAGTTTATTTAATATTATGGTAACATTTGATGATATTTAATGTATTTATTTTAAATAAAAAGAATTACAAAGTATAAGAAGTTAAAAGTGAGTCGTCACTGTTTGGCGTCAGGTTTTCAACTGTCTGGGCGTGTCATGTCTCTCAAAAAATGTTCGTTGTCTATTCGTCGCAATTCAACGAGTCCTCTGTACTCAAAGTTGTATCAGTCTGTATGTCTGCTTTAGTCATAAAACATAGTGTCGTATTATTTAGTATCTCCGTCCACTTCTAGTACTACGGCCGTTAATTCCCAATCCCACATATATATGATAATATATTAGATAATATAGCCGAGGCCTTGAGGACTGATGATTAAAGATGATATATTTTCAAAAACCAATGATTATAGATGATATATATTTGATAATGTATTAGATAATATAGCCGAGGCCTTGAGGACTGATGATTAAAGATTTTATATGTTTTTCAAAAACATGAGTATGGATGATATATAGGTAATACTATTAGATAATATAGCCGAGGCGTTGAGGATTGATACTAAAGATGACATATTTTTCAAAAAGCAGTGATTATAGATGATATATATGGTAATATATTAGATAATATAGCCAAGGCGTTGAGGATTGATGATTAAAGATGATATATTTTTCAAAACCGATGATTATAGATAAATATATATGATAATATATTAGATAATATACAGACGCGTCGAGGATTGATGATTAAAGATAATATAATATGAAAAGATGGTTTATATTTCCATGTGGTGGTTAAAGATGACTTTTATATAAAAATGTGTTCACGTGGCTGAACATGCGAACAGCTCCAGGCGTTGTGCAGGCAACCGTAGCAGCTCAGACTGCAAACACCCCAACAAAATGTCTGTTTATCGGCCGGATGGTTCAACTTATTGTCCCGCAGACGCTTCGTAGGATGCCCAGAAGAGCAAAAAAATCCAGTAGCCCGTGCACCAAAACTGGTTAATAAGTGTAATATTAACGATAAAACACACCCAGCAATTCCGTCCGCATAAAAAAAATTTTTCACCGCGTACGATGTTTAACAACCTTAATGTGTCTCTTCTTACGATCGTTTCCAAAAAAGTTCTTTTTCTTTACCAAACCACGCGCACTTTTTTTATAAAAATAAAAATTCCACACTATCGCTTAATCACTTCGCACATAACCTTGTGAATGGAATTCCCTCCAAATATACACGAAAACGCCTCAAGGCATATATAATAGCAAGAGTTTCCAATTCGGAACTATGATATTTCGATTCCGCTGTTGACGTGCAATTCGAATAGTAAGCCACAGGGTGAAACCTATTGTCCGTCTGCCTCTGCAGGAGTACTGATCCATAAATCCGTATGCAACTGTCTCCCCAGGGAGGGTTATATACCGCCAAAACTGGAGCGTTGACCAGTTTGCTTTTCAAGTTCATTCGTCCATCCAATTGAAATTATTTCTCCTCAAACTAGTTAACGGTCTTGCTATTCTTGAAAAATCCGGAACAAACCGACGAAAAAATGAAAATAACCCCAAACAACGTCCCACTTCCCCATGGTCGGTTGGCATCGGGTATTTCAGAATTGTCTCGATATGGTCACCACTAGGCCGTATGCCATTTACGTTTACCCTATAACCTAAATAATCCAATTCACGATATGCGAATTTGCATTTCGCTAAATTTAATTTCAAACCTCCGTCCCTTTGTGCACATAAAACATCAGTCAGAATCCGTAAATGCTCCTCAAACGTCTCCGTGGCTATACTTATGTCGTCCAAATACACAACAATTTTCCATTCATCTATGAATTTATTCAACACCGTATTAATAAAACTCTGAAATACTGCCCCTGCATTCTTAAGGCCAAATGGCATGTAACAATACTCAAATTGTCCCAATGGGGTAATAAAGGCTGTATATTTAAAATTGAGTCTTAATGTACTGTCTTGCCCAGGTGGTCCAGACAATGCTCGATAATAGGAAGAGGGTAATTATCCTTCAAAGTAATCCTATTTAATGAACGGTAATCGACGCACATTCTCAAATTACCATTTTTTCTCCTCACCAGCACGATTGGAGAATCATAAGGAGAATCATTTCGCCGAATTATACCCTTCTGCAACAGCTCCTCAAGTTTAACCTTCACTTCACACTTCTCACGATATGACAGACATTGAGGTCCACTATGAATTGGAATGTCATTTAACAACCTTATTCTCATCCAATAATCTGTTACCCTTGGGGCATTACTGGTATTATTCAAATAATTCTTCTCGAAGACCGACTTTGTAGCAAAAGCTTCCGCTGAACCTAATTTGACTTCGAAATCGATTCTATCTTCAATCCCAAAAACACTTATTATTTGCATCAATTCCTCACATTCTTCTATTAATGATTCTTGTACACAACTAATGGGGCTATCCGTATCGAAAAGACAAAAAATTCATTACTTCAGTGCGCTTATTACGTCTAATAAAGTTAAAACTTACCATTTGGAACCCATCGAGAGACTCATCATATTTTGCATCTACTAAAGCAGCGGTGACACTTTTCTTTCTTGGGCAATCTTGGTGGAAATATTCAAATTCGGCGCATACGAAGCATGAATTGGGAACAATTGAAGCAGCGGATTTCCCCATCAGTTGTCTTAGCCGTGTTGTTTGAAATTGCAGCGGTACCTCTCAGCTTATTTACGTCGGTCATATTAGCCACTCTTGCCGGGCCACCTAGCAGCCGTTGGCGTCGTTATTCATATATGTCCATACGCTTAATTAGCTCGTCGATATTATTGACCCCGTATAGACAGGTTACTACGTTGTTGTTGTCCGGTACGCCATCGATAATTATATCCACCAATTCCTGTTCATCGATATCCGTCGTACTTGCAATTGGTTGCATTGAAACCACATAACTCAAACACGATTCGTTTGGTTTCAATGAACGTGAGCGTAGTTGCTGATATACCTGTTGACGCGACATTGATCGTTTGAATGTTTTTATCATATTCAACTTCAGGTTGCCATATTCTATCAGGCCTAAATTTGTGACATATTTTTTGCATTGTCCTCCAAATCACGAAGCCGAAATGCCACATACTTTTCCTTATCAGAATAACCACATAGGTTTGCATAGTCCTCGTTATGCTGTAATTATCATCCTCATTAAATGGTGGTATAGCCGCATCTAGTTCCGCCAGATCAATGCGGCGGATGTTGGGAAGACGCTGATCGCCTTCCTCCGACAGGCGGATTTGTTGCTGAAGTTTTAGCAATTCCAAGCCCATTTTTAAATTTTTTATTTCTTCTTCGGCAGAGGCACTAGCTGTGGCTACACCGTTGACAGAGTGCTCAGAAACTAGGGCAGCGGATGGTCTAACGGCGGGCGTCTCAATGTCTTTGGCAGCGGGGACTTCAATATAATTAACAGCAGATTTGGCAGCACGTGTCTCAATGTTTTTGGCAGCGGGGACTTCAAGGTATTTAACAGCGGACTTTTCAGCATCAGGCCGTAAGTGCGTCAATATGTCAGCATCGGATGGCACGGCCAAGGAGTATACGTCTTCCTTACACTCCGCCTTGCTCACAACTCCCTCGTACAGCATCCGAAGATGACTCAACGTGGCAGACTCCGGAAAGTCTTCGCCAGTGTCAGCATGTGTCGTCATAAGCGTCGTGTGGCTAGGACGCAAATCTATTTTTATCCGATAGTAATTTTTCAATCCTTTATTAAAAAAAACTTTTTTTAGTTGTACTAAAGGCGTACCCCACACCTGATTTTGTAGTGAATCTCCGTTTAATTATTTTTATGAATATCTTTTTTATTTATTTCTTAGCTTATCTTTATTTTACAAACGTGACTTACTTCTTTTTATCTATATTCTAAAACGGCGGAAATTGTAATGATGCCCAGCAGCACTTCTACAAAACATCTGTTTTCATGCATTTGGCTGCACTTAGCCAAACGCATGTCATTGCATCAGTGCTGCCACATCGTAAATCATTACAATTAATATAATTTTTTTATCATAAAATTATTATTCGTTTACCTGCAAATACTTTTAATCATATGTAATGGAATTTCACAGCATATTCTAGTAATAATAAATTAACGTGATTAGTCTTTTCCCTTGTACTGGAATATTAGGGTCCGACCATATCATTCTTGTCATTTAAACCAAACGCGTTCACACTAATACCGGGATTGTTCTTTTAAAAATCTTTAACTCTATTCGTTGATAGCGGAAAAGTCAAATTTTTAAAATTCAAAACAATAACATATTTCAATAATATCTCTAAAATAATTAAGTTTTTAAAGTTGATATGAACAGGATACAATGCTGATATAATAGCCCATGTAATTGAACAATATTGGTCTTTGTGTTGAACATGGATGCACGCATATTTCTTTTGTATTGGGTATGGCAGAGGAATATGTACTGTGAACCTTTTATACACTGATATTGATTTATATTAATTTCAAACCGTAATATTTTTATTAATGTCCAACCACTATCGCTTTCCAGTATTCATTAATTTTTTGGATAATAACATCACATTGTCTATTGTAAATATTTAGAATATCATATGTAGTTGATGATGAGAGATTAATTATAATCATTTTAGCCTGATGTGATTTCATTTCGATGCGACTTAAATTCTAGCTTTCCTTAATCAGCATGTATTCACAAAATATTTCAAGATTTAATTTTACACTATGATGTTTACGAATCATATTCCTTAACAGCTTAACCACTTTGAATTTGATTCAAGATAAAAAGTTCTCAGGTCTTAAATCCGTTTTATTATTAAGTCTGCAATCAGTACAATTAGCAGTATTAAGCGTTTCTCCTCCATCTCCAATCTTAGAAGGTTGTAATAATATGTATTGCTGATAATACGACTGGTTTGAGAAATATCTATTGCATGGTATACATTTAATTGAAGCCGATGGTTTTTCATGTTGTAGTCTGTGTGTTCTTAATGTCGCATTCAACTTGAATTCTTCAAAACAAATCTCACAAAAAAACCAGCAATTCTTTCCCTTCCAATTTTGAACCTGAAAGTATAACTGTCGCGGTTTCTAGCACAAACATTACTTTTAAATCCTTAAAACAAGTCTATTTTTACTCTGTGATTTTGATGAGGGAGTAATACATTTTAGAAGTAATGGGGAGTAAATTCAATTATGTAAAAACTGATATTCCACGTATGTGTAAAAAAAAAGCAGACACAGCTTTACATTTCATTCTTATCAGTTTAAAATTAAAGATTCTTATAGCACAAAAAACAACATTAACACGTTGAGCTATATTGCTATTTCTTCAACATTAAATCATACAAAAAATAAAACAAAAATAAACAAAACCACATCTAAAATTCTTTATGCTTAAAATTAAAAACTATAATATGAGTCAAGTGTTTTAAAATTTTTTACATTACATTAAAAAATATTCTTATTGAACTTGTTCTTGAATATACAAAATTATAATTATGCGAATTATGTTTAGAGTAAACCATCTTAGTAAAAAAACACAACTTTTAGGTTTGAACGTCAACCTACTTCTATTTTATTTACAATTTTTGTCTCTTATGTTAGCTTTTACAATATTTCACAATGCTTTTACAATATTTCACAATTAAATTAAATAGGAAAAATAATTGGTAGACTGGTAGTCAGCAGTATAATAATTAAATTAAATAAAACAATTCAGCAATATTACAATTTTAGAGGTCGACATCTAGTGCATTAACCTGCATCCACTTCCGTTCATGGGTAGCATGTATGGTAGCGAATACGTAACTAGCGCGATGTTATTGTTTACAACATCAATGTGTCATTAACCCACTCTTGACCGTCTGCAAATGTGTCAGCATTTTATTATCACAAGAAAACGATATTGGGGCAATTAATGTTTTTTTGTTAGCATATACCAATTTCTATATATATATTTTTACAAAACAAGAACTAGCTGAAATGTATACCTACAACAAACAACAGCAACACGTTCAACTATATTTTTATTTGTTCAATAGTAAATTTTACAAAAATAAAATAAACAAAACGACAACATTCCACAATCCACTCAGCGTCGGCAACAGGAGTTTAGAGTATACAACATCGCACGCTCACAGATCATCTGAACCTCGCGCCAGAGATCCATGAGTTTACGTTACCCTACACAGGACAACTCGTTTGAAATCACAAATAAATGCATACTAATTTGAATTCAATTGAAGAGTTTTAAGGGTGGCAAAATAAAAATATTTTTTTAACAAACCAAACGAATCGTAATAATTAACAAACAAAATAATAATTTTCAAGTTTTACATTGTCTTCTACAACTGTGCTTATGTTAATGATAATGGCTTATTATATCAAATTATCCAGTGTCCTGTGTTCTGATGGAAATTCCACCTTTTTAACATACAATATATTTCCACTTCTTTTTAATATTTCATTTTCATAAGATACACCTTTAATTTCACTACTACGATAGGCTTCTAAATTAAAAGTACTAGGATGTTCATTGCTGATAATTTTAATTTTAAAGATTTCTATAGTCCAGTTTGTTGCATATAGGTAACATGTATTTATATTTGTTATACGTACGCGATCGTCAAATTTAAACTTGCATCTCCTAAAAGTCTATAGAAAATTATGGATGAATTTTTTTATTTGAAGGGTTCATTTCGTTTGGTGTCACTTAAATTGTTCGATGAAATGTATTATTACATTTATCCACCAGCACTTTAAATATTTATCAATTTGTACGTTTATCAATGTTCTATTTAGTCGTTCAACTATTGATGTCATTTAACAACTACATATGTGCGTATATATTGAATAGCGGTTAATTTGATTACTTTGCATTAAATATTCAAGGCGTTTGTAAAAATACTTTCCAACGTTATTCTCTCACCGAAATTTGTAGCCATTCTCAAACATTTTAAAATTGTATGTCCTTAATTAATATTAAAGGATAAGATATTTTTAAATAAGAAAAAAGCACTTATTTTCTAAATTTTTTAAAATTTTTTCTAATATTTACAAAGCTCAAGGGAAAGGAAATTCAAAATTTCAAAAATAGTTTAAAAAATGCCACCAAACAAACTAACAGCTTTTAAGAAAAAAAGAATAAAGAAAACAAAACGAAATCAGAAAATGAAAAGCGAATGAGATCAAATAAGGTCAATAAAATATTAAATATCAAATTCTATAATATTTATAAAATTTAAACATTATCAAATTAGTAATAGATTAAGTATTATAAATTGTAATTAAAATATTAAAAACGATTAAATTATTTGTGTTAAATTGAAATATGTAAATATTTAAATAATTATAAGAATTTTTTATGAAAGAAAATGATACATCATATGTATAATAAATTAATTTTGAATTAACAGGGACTGCTAATTTATAAATGGAAGATTCATATAATATGATACACCAACGCCTAGATTCAAGTTACTCTATGATAGTTAATGTACTCTACTTATTATAATTTACTTGCTTACCATATTAACTATTATGCTGTAAAAGTTATTACATTTCTTATTATGCTATAAACACTAAATACAACGCAGCAAACAAAGCAAACTTTACATTATTTTATTTTCTTGTTATCGCGTTGCCTTTAAAATAATCATTTCCGAATACAGCTATGTATTCTATTTTGAGAGATTGTTGTGCTTGCTGCGTTGTGTTTATTGCGTTTATAGAATTAGACTACATTAGCTCCTATACTACATTTCTATGTTATACTAAGTTAGCCCATTAAGAGCTGTACGATCTGTAACTGTATATATATTTTAAAAATATGAGAAATAAATTTTTGAATAAAAAGAAAATACTTTACAAGTAACATCCGAACTATAAAGACGTATTATTATTTGTATTATTTTGCTCAGAACGCTTTCTCCGAGTGTCGATATGTAAGCATATGTATGCATATGCTGTTTCATATTATCAGAAAGTTTACATGGTAAGTCAATGCGTATATGGTTTGTTGTATTTGAAATACTTTGTTTTGTATCTATTGTAATTGTATGTTGGTTTTCATGATCTCATCACAACGTATAGAAATTTGTTTCATTATTTCTTACTTAATTGGTCATTACAATGCAGAACACACTTTCGATTTAACTGTCAGGCGAAACAGAATATTTTTACTCGGACATTTTTTTTTATAAATTTTCAAAAAAGAATATTTTTAAATATTAATTAATATAAAAGCTTAACGGTTAAAACATATTTAAAATCAAAAAATTTTCTTATAAGGACAATTTATATTGCTTAATAAAAAGAATAATTATAAATAAAAACAATTTTCATTGATCATCTTAATGGCTGATCACAGTGATAAAGAAGACAATGATTTAAGCTGACAGGCAGTTCTACTGCCAAAATTACAAAAACGACGTTTAACGGAATTCCCAAAAATTTTTAAACTAAAACGGCCAAACAATAGTAGTGCAAACGAATTGATAAACAACACGACAATGAACAGCCTAGCACTACAAAATAAGCAACAAGGTCTAAGAACATTGCAACAGTAGATAAGCATGTAAGTCAAAACCAGTTTTCTGTTTTAAGCACTGATGAAAGTGATGATGAAGATGATGCAGATAATGATGTTATGAAAAATTGTAAAAATGATAATGAAGATAACGAATTTACCGAAACCTCCACCAATAATTATACCAAATTTGTCAAATATTAATGCCATTATTAAAGATATATCTAGAGCAATCGGACCCAGTGAATTTAAATACAAGACTCTTAGACACGGTCAAATAAGAGTAATGGTCAATACAATTAATTCGTATACAGTATTAGTTAGATATTTGAATGTTAAAAACTTAACTTTCATACTTATCAAATCAGACAGGAAAGGGCATATAGAGTTGTATTAAAAAATTTACACCTACGGATGAAATTAAACTTGCAATTGAAAATAAAGAACATCAAGTTAGAAATGTCACAAATATTAGAAGTAGGATTACAAAAATTTCTCTATCCATGTTTTATATTGATTTGGAACCAAACTCCAACAATAAAAATATATATGATATCAGACATTTGAATAACGCAATTAGCTCGATAGTTCCACCCAAAAAATACAATGACCTAGTTCAGTGTCATCGTTGCCAAGAGTTTGGCCATACAAAAATGTATTGCAACAAGCAAGTGAACTGCGTTAAATATGGACTTGGACATCTTACTATTGAATGCACGAAGCCGAATGATACTCTAGCCAGATGCGTAAACTGTTTAAAAAGTCATTCAGCTAATTATAGAGGCTGTGCCTTATACCGGCAGGCATTGAGGAAAAAACTACAAAACAACAGTTATATTAGCAAACCTCGCAATATTAACTACATGCCCGACAATAATACATTTACATCAGTAATTGACAATAATAATCAACAAAATACATACATATGCAAATGTTCTAAAAAATTTGCAATAAAATTCATATAACAGTCCTTTTGAAAAAATTGAAATTTTGCTACAAAATCAAATTGAACTAACTAATAAACTTTTTAAAATATGATCATAATTCTAATTTCAAAACTATGCAATTAAATCCTCGTATTGCAGCATGGAATGCAAATGGTCTTTTCAACCATGCCAGTGAAGTGGAACTTTTCCTTAAATCTAACTAAATAGATATACTCGTATTACTTGTATCAGAAACTCATTTTACTAGCAGAACGTTTTTTTAAGATAAGGAATTTTGATTTAATAAATGCAAATCAACCACATTATAATGCCCACGCAAGATCTTCAATTCTAATTAAATCATCATTAAGGTATAAAGTCTCCAATATAATTAGTCAAGCCTTTCTTCAAGCAGTTTGTGTTAAAATAGAACGTCATTTGACACCTATATCAATATGTTACATTTATTTTCCACCGCGCTTTAAAGTAAACATATTGTATCATTTATTAGAAATTCTTTAGAAAGTATTAATATTGTTCTGGTGTCTTCTTTGATCTTTGATATTCAACAACCATTAGACAAGGTCTGGGATATTGGTTTACTTTTCAAACTTAAAAACTTTCTATCAACACCCTTTTATTTGTTGCTGAAATCATATTTAAGTGAACGAAACTTTTATGTTAAAGTAAACGACGCCTTTTCAGAAATTTACGAAATTAAAGCAGATGTTCTGCGAGGCAGTGTTCTGGGACCAACTCTCTACACGATATATATGTATTTCTGACATGCCTTTATCAGATAACGTGTTAGTTGCAACTTACGCAGATGGCACTGCAATTTTAGCATCTAGTTCCTGTCCAATAAACTCTTCAAATTTTATTCAAAACGAACTTAACCAGATAGAGTTTTGGTTATCTAAATGGAATACTAAAAATAATAAAAAAAATATAAATAAATACAACTGCTTTTTAAGCCCACTTCACACGGTAATACTTTACGTACGTAAAGTCTAATGAAAAAGTAAAATGAAATTCCATCCGTATGACAAAAAAAAAGGAATAAAAGTCGTATGATTTATATTTTTGGAGTTTACATGATCGGTATAAGACAATGACAAAGTAAAATGAAAACAGCTGTTACACTTTTTTCTATCTGTTTACATAAAAATACATCCCTGATCTAATGCGACTTGCTTGTTTTTTGAATCATTTCAAAAAATGAAGAGAGCCATACGACTGTCAAACTTTTCATCCGTATTTTCTCTCAATGTGTGATGATTTCATTACATAGTACGTTCAAACGATCACATCCGTACTCTTCTACACAAAATTTTGACAGATCATATTACTTGTGGGACCGTGTAAAGTAGGCTTTAACAGTAGTGTAATTCCCAAAAAAGACAGCGTTAAATATCTTGACCTCCATATTGACAAAAGACTTACGTGGAACACTCATGCAAAGGCAAAAAAATAGCATCTTAATCTTAAAACTAAACGTCTTTATTGGATTCCACAACCCGGGTCTCAAGTAAGCATTGAAACAAATTTAATAATATATAAAACAATACTTAAACCGGCCGTAAGTCCAGTATCCAATTGCGAATGTTGAAATTCTTCAGCTCTATCAAAATAAAACATTAGAACTAGTTATTAATGCTCCAAAGTTTGTTTCAAATCAAGGTATACACAATGACCTCTACGTACGTCAAGGATGAAATAAAGAAATATGGCGAAAACTACCTTAATAGATTAAGTAACCACTGCAACCCTCTAGCCATATCTCTAGGGGATGATACTGAAGAAGTGAGAAGACTAAAGCGATATCATATATTTGATCTACCATTTCGATAATTATTATTATTTTGCTTCATTTATTTAACATGTATGATTATTTAAGAATAATCGCTAACATTAAAAATAATTATTAATATAAATGTATGGCATTAATGTTGTTGTTCTCACTGGAGATCAACAATTATTTGAAAATTTCATGTATGAGGGTATATTATTACCCTCAATAATGGGATCAGGGATGGGAGATTGTACTAATTTTCACAAAAAATTGTACTTTTTTCAGCCCGATTATACTAAATTAAATTTTTTCTTTTTTAAACTTTTTTATTAAAAATTAAATAAAAATATAAATGACAATTCATTTTACATATACGCAAAAAAACATAAAAATTGACAAAAAGGTACATTGCAGTTTCTTTGTACTAAGTACTTGTACATACATATAATACGTAAACTTAACAACTTACTTTAATACTTAACTATAAAGCAGTGATGCTCAAAATCCAAATTTCCTATCACATGTGATAGGCAAAGAAAATTCTGCTGACGCTGCGTTGACACACCTACACTATAAGCTTACTTGTGTGGTTTCTTATAATGATCGTGTGTTTGTTGCTTTGTTTGTGTTGTGTGTTGAACTCAGAGAACAAAATCAATTCAGTTGATGTTTAGCACAGGCATACAGATACGAAGGGTTTGACAGATGAAAAACCTTCATAACATAAAAGCATAGGTAAATTTAGAGGGAGAAAAAAAACGTTATAATGGTTTGCGAATCCAATGTGTTAGAAGCAACAGATATACAGAGTGAAAACTGGCGGTTAAAGTAGAAAATCTAAATCTAAATAAACATTTATTTTGTGTTAAAAAGGGAAAATTTGGAATATTTTTTAATTTCTTCAATGAAAAGTTTAAAGATTCTTAAATATATAAATATTAATCGAAATGTGTGTGATTTTCGGTCTCAATGAATATAGTTTCTTGTGCAAGAGATAATTAAGAAGCTAAATATTACAAGATCAAAATAAGACGTACTGCTCATAAAAAATGTTTCTTGCTGAAAATTGCCAATATTTTTTAATTTCTTGAAAGAAAAAGTAAAAAATTGTTATTGTTATTAGTTGTTTTTATTATTTATTAATAGTTTTAGACAAAAATTAAATTTTTTATTAACTCACGCCAATATAAAAAACCCACCCGAAAACTAAATAAACAAAACAGAGTTACAATCAGAGAAGGACCGAAATACTTTTTGGTAATATTTGCTGTCCCTTTCACGTTTGGCCTATGCGCTGGCAATTCGCGTTTCGTTACTGTTTATATTGTGGCCCTCCACCCTTGGAAAGTGCGAAGTATTTAGAATAAAACACACTACCCTTTTAAATGACGAAACATTTTTAAGAAACAAACACAAAATTGCATTTTTTTAATTAAAATGCACATTTTGTGGTAGAAAAGAAAACATCATTAGCTTCCCACACTACCCATATGGCATGTGTTAATTTTATGCATGAGTGGCCGGCAGATTTTTAAGAAACTGTTCATTGCAATACTAATTGTTATTTGAAAGAAAGTGGCACAAGATAAATTTTTTCATAATTCATTTTGTTTGAAATGTCTGGGTTGAGGCTTAAACCTTGGTCTCAAGGATAATAAGCCAACGCAGTACCTACTAGTCTCCTGCGACATTTCTTCATTACATGAATAATAAACATTGTGTCACTTAGAATACAAAGTTCGAAACACAAATTTACTAGGGCACTAGCTATAAAGGCTGATAATTTCTACATTCTTTTGATTTCAAAATTCAGTTGTGACGCTAATCCTTTGTATTAAGAGCTGGAAAAGCTCCATTAGTCTGGTAAAGTAACAAAAGTATTCGCCAATGACAACGGTAACAATCATAATTAAGGCATAATTTTTCCAATTCTGGATATTCCTGATTGTGAAATGCGTAAATATTCCTATTCCCAACCATTATGATAGGATTTTCTGCCTGAGCATTTTATTTAAGGACTGATCAATCATACATTTTTGCGAACGATATACAAATATTATCTTCAAGGGTTTGTTCTCAATTCGGAAATTTTGTAAGGAAATTGAAATAAAATCAATAAAATTATCACTTTTGCAGTGTTCTACGACAATTTCAAGGTTTTTGTTGACATATAATGATGTCCCACCATATCCATCACTCCTACAACAATGAATGCCTGAGTATTCGGGAATAGAAAAAAGCTGCGTTAAATTATCATCAAACAAACTCTTCTGAATCGCAATAACATCCGCTAATTTTGAAAGACTTACAATTAGCGACTTAAATTTATTAAATTTTGTAAAGTTTATACAAATAATATTCAGAAAAGAACCATTTAAATTGTATAAATTATTATATTAAGAAAAAATTTAAATATTGGTTATTATTCTTAAAAAAAAATTTAGAGAAAAATGAACAACACATCATATTAAGGTTGACATATCATTAAGGGGGAGAAGCATATGATTCCTTATCATCATCATCAGTGCCATCACCATGTTGGACAGTATCATTATTTATTGTTGCCCATCGATCTACGTTTCCAACATTGAGAAGTTGTTGCACTCAGAAGTAATTTATCTACGTGCTCTTCAAGTCGTGTGTCGTGTACCTTACTCTGAGTGTTTCACTCTTCTTCTAAAAAATTCTTCCACCTGCTGCAAACAACGAACAAGTAACCTAAGCTTTTCAGAGCCCTAGCGTAATTAAGAAGGTCCAATGTTTATTTACTGAGAAATCATTTACAAAGACTCCACTTGAATCTTTGCTTTCTTTTAGCTTGACCGACATGAGTTTATCCTTTGACTGTTTGTTAGAAAATTTAACAACGACACTCTTTTTATCACTTGTGCCTTTTTTGCGAAGAAAATAAGCATAATTAATATTTTCTGATACCATGTTGACATCAACACTTTTTGCCAACTCCAACACCGTATCAACAGCTGTAGCTTTGTCACCAACTTTCAACCCACTCACTATACAATCATTTTTTACGCGAACATCGTTTAAAAATTTTGCTGATGATTTTAAATCTTTAATTTCTTTTTTCAGTAAAAGATTTTTCTTTTCAACATCATTCAATCTTTTTCTATTATCGGCCAAACCCTTTAAAATATCATCATACTGCTGGGACATGAAATGTATTGTTTCTTGTATATTAGCCAATTGGTCAAGCTTATCCAATTTTGTTTTGATCACTTGAAGTTCAGTTTTTATTATTCCATTATCTGCAAAAATTACAACTAAAAATTTCATCTTGATTATTAACAAAAAACTCAAACTCTCTTCTATTTAAGCAAGAACACTGAGAGTATAATATTTTGTGACAATTATCACACTCAATAAGGTTGTCGCTTTTTTATTTGCATTTTAAGTTGGCCGCAAGAAATGATATTTTTATTAGTAAGGCTTCTGCGACCTTTTCCACTCATACTTCACAATTTCCACAAACTTCAATATTAGCTTTATATTATTAAATAGAAGAAACAGAAGTTAGTGGAACAATAAGGAGTAGAGGGAAATATGCCAACATTTCAAAAAATGTGAAACTAATGATTATAAAATTGTATGAGGAGGGGAATATCATCGTGGAAGTATCTCGTATAACGTCAGTAAATATAAACACCACTAAAAAAAATTATTTCGCGATATAAAAAAATTAATGCAAACTAGTGGAATATCCTCGTGGAAAAATAGGCAAAAAAATTAATTCCCCAAATCCTGGAAAAAAATTGAAACGATTGTGGAGAGTGAGCCGGGAATAACTTTGAGAAATATTCGCAAAAAGTTATTTGAACAATTTAATGTATTAGAATGTTTATTGTCTTTAAAAATGATTAAATCGCTTAGAATTTAACGTTGAAATTGACGAGATCCCATATGCAAAAAATATACGTCTATTAACTGCCAGGGTTGCCAATCATGAGAAGGACGGCTACACTGGGGCAATATAACCATTATTGCTCCACCGGGTCTCCAAGTCATTCTTTATGCCTTCCATGCTGGACATCCGGGCATTGTCAAAATTAAAGGGTTGGCAAGAAGTTGTGTGGTGGCCAAAAATAGATCAGATAGAAAACACAATTAACCATTGTATGCAATGCCTAGAAACTCAGCATGAACAACCACAAGCAGTGGTTCGCACCTGGGAAACTACTCTGACCGCTTGGTCGCGGCTACATATAGACTTCACCGGGCCATTTAAAGGTAAATTGTTTTTCCTAGAGGTCGATTCGTATTCCAAATGAAGTACACATCGTCAAATCCACGTCATCACAATGTGCAAGTAAATCATTGCTATCACTTTTTGCAACTCATGGACTTCCTGACTTCAACGTCTCAGATAACGGTACAGCTGTTATTTCAGCCGAATTAAAAAGTTTTATGGAAAACAATTTAATACGTCATGAAAGATGTGCTCCTTTTCATCCTTCCTTAAATGGACAGTTGAACGTATGGTACAAACCACAAAAGATTACTTGAACAAAATGCCATCTGATTCAAGCGTTGAGTTGGATCTTGTTCTTTTGTTTTTAAAAATTTATTATTCGTATGGAAAAGGAATTCGAAAGGATAATTTATATTTTAAAAAAGTTTGGGAGTTAATTTGTCCTATAATACCTCCAACGGCAATGGAGGTGTGTTAAACAATGTATTTTAAAGCTAAAAGAGAGGAAAAATATATTCCAAATAAATAAAGTTAGAAGTTTTGTTTAAAGTTTTAAATTTATTATGTTGGACTTTTATTTAAGAGACATTTTTCATAATTATACTCACTACGCTCGTGGTCGGAGTTGTAGTCACCGTAGAGTGTTGGTTTATTAAACGCGAGTCCATGGTGCAATCCCCAGGTTAGACAGCTCCAACAAAAAGAGAAACTCTGACAATAAAATTGATAAGAAAATTGTATGTAAAATCATTCGCTCGGAGTCGACTTTAAACTGTTATATGATACTCAATCTAGACTCGAAACTTATGTATAAAGGTATACAATTCCACTTCATTTTTGTTTTTTTATTCGTTGATTTTTCAATTTTATTAAAAAGCATCAGTACGCATTATTTGCATCTCTTTCTACTTAATTTTTATAGATTTAAACAAAAGGGAACATATAAACATAAAAAATACATAGAAAAAATGGAACGCAATGTGTTAAAGTTAAAATTAGGTCAAATATAGTCATCAAAATTAATGTTTAATGACAAATTTGCAAATTGTGAATTTTAAAATAGAAACAGCTGTCTGCAGATATCAGATTTGCGATTATAAGGACTTTGGAAGAAGGTAAATTTAATATCAACAAATCAATGGTTTGTCGGATTTCATCGCGATGTCGTCAAAGAAATAGCGCAGAGAGAAAGCAAGATATTATCGACATCGTAAATCTACTGCCCGCCAAGACCGTTTAGTGGTAAAAATAGTAAAAGTTGACGGTCAGAAACCAGCAGTAGATGTTATTAACTATGCAAACGAGCAATTAGGGGATTCTATTGGCGTCCATACAGACAGAAACCGATTAAGAGAGTAAAATTTATTAGATAGAAGACCAGCCAAGAAGCCACCAATAAGTATGGTTAATAAGAAAAAATACTTGACTTTGTTAGACGGTATCTGCATTGGTCAAAAGAGCAAAGTTTTGTAGAGCGTCGAATCAAAGTTTAAGTTATTTGGCTCTGATGGGATAATTACATTCGTTGGCCCCCAAAACAAAGGTATTCACAACAATTCTGTAAATTAACAGCATTCTGTAAATGAGAAAAGACACGGTGTTGAAGATAATATTACGGTTTTGGCAATTTGGTACACCGAGACGGGACTTTAAAGCAGTCTGGTTATCTCGAAATTATAAACATTCATGCCTTTGAGTCCGCAAACAACTTTTTTCCAACCAGTGAATGGATTTTACAGTACGACAATGCCCCTTGCCTCAAAGGATGGTCACCTACCACATTCTTAGTAAACGTAGGGCAGGCTTCTCTTCCATGGCCTTCTCAGAGCCTTAACCTAAACGTTTTTGAACATGTTTTGGCATTCAAAAAAATCATAGAACTATAGATAAAGGTCGAAAACGCGAACAGGCTATACAAGAAATTAGTGAAATTTGGTCTAAAAGTAATGCCTTAATAACATATGTATACAAGCGATGTTGCCAGAATTATTTATTTAATCAGAAATCTACAAAAAAAAAAAACTCACACGATTACAATTTAAAGTGAGGTACACATTATCGAACCTGACCGACAGTCAGAAATTCATCATTTTTGAATTATTGCCTTGACTGGCCGAATATCAGTCATGTTCGTCCTAAAGATTTGATTGGTAAACATCTTGAGAATGAAAGCAAAATGCGCATTGTTCATTATCAGAATAAATAAAAAATTATAAAAAATAAAATAGTATATTTTTAAAATAAAAATAAAAACGGGCAGCCAATACTAAGAATATATTTTAAACATACTATATTCCATATTTTATGTTACATTTCATAAAAACATATACATTTTTAAAAAACATTTTTTCCGCGTCCAGTTTATGACTTCAATACTACGAAAAAAACAACAACTTTGACTGACGATTTTATGTACACATTATCATTCAAAAACAAATATGGCCGCTGACTGTCAGTCAACCACAGAATTTTTGTGGTTGACTGTTGACTGATGAAATTTAGTGGCCACACTGAAGATCAAGAGAAATTTGAGCATGACTGTCAGTCAGGTTCGGTAATGTGTACCTCACTTAAAGTTTAATGTATTTGTTTTTATAGGTTCCAAAATATAGTATTTTTGCATACTATATATTTTTAACAGTATATAGTACATACACATGAAATATAGTACAATATTATAATTTATAGTACGGTTGGTAACCCTAGATTAAACAAAACAAAAACAAAATTTTATTTATTTAATTTTTAAGTTTATTTAGTTGTTTTTACAATATTAATAATGTTTTTTATCGGCACAACACTTGTGGTTTCGACTACGCTTTTTTTACACTTCTGACTTCTTCGGCGTCTACTCTACTACTGACTCTTGCTTAAATCCGTCCGTTCTTTCCGACTCTTAACATATAGCCCACGCTACTCAAAATAGATACAGTTAATTGAGTCTACTCTGAACTTGTCACGCCACCTACAGTCCCGTTAAGTCAGTATGTATTGACATATCAGGCAACGCGAGTCAGAGGGTCACCCCACATTAATATCATTTTTTATCATAAAATTATTATTGGTTTACCTGCAAATATTTTTAATCCAATAAATTAAAGTGATTATCATTTTCCCTTATACTGGAATATTAGCGTCCGACTATATCATTGTTGTCATTTAAACCAAACATGTTCACACTAATATCGGGATTGTTCATTTCAAAATCTTTAATTTTATTTGTTGGTAGCGGAAAAGTAAAATTTTTAAAATTCAAAACAATACCATTTTTCAACGTGATAATAATCGCTAATGTTATTAGTTTTATATGATGAGCTTCTATTAAAGTTGATATGAACAGGATACAATGCTGATATAACAGCCCACTTGAATTGAACAATATTGGTGTTTGTTTTCAACATTGATGCAAGCATGTTTCTTTTCTATTGCATATGATAGAGGAATATCCTGTGAACCTTTTATACACTGATATTGATCTATATTAATTTCTAACCGTAATATTTTTATTAATGTCCAACCGCTATCGCTTTCCAGGAGTTCACTCATTTTTTTCACAATAACATCCCATTGTCTATTATAAATATTTGGAATATCTTCTGTAGTTGATGATGAGAGATTAATTATAATCATATTATTCTGATGCGATTTCACTTCGATGTAACATAAATTCTCATCTTCCACATGCTTTCACATGCTGGTGAAATGTATTCGCAAAATATCTCAAGATTGAATTTTATACTATCATGTTTTTGTATCATATTCCATAACAATTTAAACAGTTTGAATTTAATTCCCGATAAAAAGTTCTAAGGTATTCAATCCGTTTTGTTATTATTCTCAATAATATATGGACACACGAAATGTTGTTTGCAATCACTACAATGGTTTGTTGGATCAAATATTCGGTTTAATAATACCTCTATTGTTGATTCTGATGATAAATTTGAATATGTGTATCTGCTACTGCTGATAATTGATAGTTTTGTGGATCTCGTATATTTCTGGTGTTGATTCTGATGCTAAATTATAAATATGTAGGTGCAACTGTTGCTGCTGATGATAATTTTGTTGACATCGTATATATTTGTTGATGATTCTGATCATAAATTCGAAATATGTAAATGCAACTTTTGCTGCTGATGATAAGTTTGTAGAAATCCTGGTCAAACCTTTAAAAAAAATTTCGTAGTTCACAAAACAGCGTCTGACGCGCATTACAAAAAAAATTTACACTTTTCACACTTTTCATTATTAAATATAAAACAAAACTGAAGCACATTTAATTATAATTTGCAGAAATTAAGTAAAATTTTAAAAATACTCTGCGCCAGATTTTTCACATTAATCTTTAATCGTTGAAAGGTTTTGTTCACCATCGAACCGAACAAGAAGAAAAGAGGACGCTTATCTTTCGTTTTATACCCTTTTATTTTACTTCTAGAAGATTCGATAACGTTAGGTTTTTTTCCAATTGTTTCCCATCCAAGTATATCTGTCCTTTTCCTACTTATATCTTTATCCCAGTCATTCAATTCGGCTTGCCAATTGCTGAAATTTACATTTTAGAGTTGCCAACTGCTATCTTCAAGTTCGCATGTATTACTTAAATGACATATATTTATCAATTTGTTCTATTAAGTCGTTCAACTATTGATGCCTGTTAACAACTACATATGTATATATTGAATAGCGGTTAATTTGATTAGATTGCATTAAAAGTTCAAGTCGTTTGTAAAAGAACTTTCCAACGTAATTCTCTCACCGAATTTTGTAGCCATTCTCAAACTTTATTAAATTTTATTTGTGCCAAGTATGGGTATGTCATAATATAATTAATATAAAATAATAAGAAATTTTTGAATAAAAAAAGTCCTTTATTTTCCAAATTTTTTCTAATATTTACCAAGTTCAATACTAAATTTCAAACATAGTTTAAAATATGTTACCAAACACATTAACAGCTTTTAAGAAGAAAAAAAAAAACAAAACAAATTCAGAAATAAGAAGAGAATGCGATCAAATAAGATCTATAAAATATTAAATATCAAATTCTATAACATCTATCGAATTTAAACATTATTAAATTAGTAATAAATTAAATATTATAAATTGTAATTAAAATATTAGAACAGATAATATTATTTGTGTTAAAATCAAAACTGAAATAAGAATACAAATGAAAATATGTAAATATTTAAATAATTATAAGAATTTTTAATGAAAGAAAACGATATATTATATTTATTATAAATTAATAGGGACTGTTAATTTTTAAATGAAGAAGTCATATAATCCAAGTAACTCTATGATTACATTAATAGTTAATGTACTCTACTTATTACACTTTACTTGTTTACCATATTAACTATTATACTATAAAACCTATTACATTTATTATTATGCTATAAACACTATAAATACAACGCAGCAAGCAAAGCAAACTTTATTTTATTTTATTTGCTTGTTGTCGCGTTGCCTTATTTATTTATTTATTTGATTTATAATGATCTACATAGCACAACAAGATACTAAATCTTATAAGTGACAGTGCTATGTTTACAATCAATAAGGTATAAAAAATTAACATTAATTAAATATAAAAAATTAGAGAAAGTTAAATTATGTATATAAATATTAAATTAAATTGATAAGGTAAAGTATAAAAATAATAATAATAATAATAATAATAATAATAATAATAGTAATAATAATAATAATAATAATAACAATAATAATGATGACCTAAAAAATAAAATCACAAAATTTACAAATATGAGATAAAAATTTTAATTATGAAAATAATTTAAATAACTCCTTTTTGAACGCGTTTGCATTGCCCAGATTTTGGATGTTATTTGGTAAGGAATTCCAAAGACTAATGGTGTGTATAAAGAACTGTCGCTGAGACAGAAGAGTCCTGAATCGTTGCTGTATAATCCCCACACCCCGGTGGGATCTGGCAAACTTAATTTTACAATATAAATACTTCGGCTGTTTCGTGTAAATTATTTTATGAAGTAGAAGGAGGCATCTAGTTTTCAGGAGATTATCAAATTTGATACCAAGAATCAAGTAAGCTAAATGAGAAATGTGATCCCGACGCCCCTTAAGGAAAACATACCTGGTTATGTTATTGTACGACAGGTTAAGTTTCCGGTTGTCATCATAACTGCAATTTGCGTATATCTCACATCCATATAAAAGTACCGGAATCATGTACGTTTTAGCAAGTTGCATGCGAATGACAAAAGGAGTTGAATCTATGACAGCCCACAAATTTCGAAGCATGCCATAAATTCTGCCAACAATGACACTTATATGGGTAGACCACGATAATTTGTCATTAAAGACAATACCCAGATTAGAAGCCGACCTGACAAATTCAATTTTATTTCCCCTGATACTCAATTCAGGTATGACAAATGATCCGTTTGTTCTCGAAAGTGTAATACATTTAGACTTAGAAGGATTGATACATAGTCCATTGGCCGAGGCCCATCCGTCAATCCTTTCTAAGTCACGATTAATGTAGTCCAAACAAGAATAAATATTCTCCCTTGGAGTATATGTGTAAAGCTGCACATCGTCAGCATACATGTGAACATTACAGTTAACCAAGACATCAGGTAGATCATTTATATACATGCAAAACAGCAAAGGTCCAAGTATAGACCCCTGTGGAACACCTCTACTAATAGTAAGTGGATCCGAAACTTTGCCATTGAAATGAACCTTCTGAAATCTGTTCGTCAAATAAATAAATAAAATAATCATTTCCAAATACAGCTATGTATTCTATTTTTAAGAAATTGCTGTGTTTGCTGCGTTGCGTTTATTGTGTTTATAGAAATGTATTACATTAGCTCCTATACTATATTTCTATGTTATACTGAATTAGCCCGTTAAGAATTGTATGATCAGTAACTATATTTATATTTTAAAAATATGAGAACAAACATTTTTTAATAAAAAGAAAATACTTTACAAGTAACAACCGAACTATAAAGACGTGTTTTTATTTGCTCAGCACGCTTTCTCCGCGTGTCTATATGTAAGTATACGTATATGCTGTTTCATATTATCAGAAAGTTTACATGGTAAGTCAATGCGTATATGGTTTGTTGTATTTGAAATACTTTGTTTTGTATCTATGAAATTATATGCTGGTTTTCATAATCTCATCACAACGTACAGAAATTCGTTTTTCATTATTTCTGACTTCATTGATCCTTACAATCCTTCAGTCAGAATTACAACCTAGCTTCTCCCACTACCCATGTGGCACGTGTTAATTTTATGCATGAGTGGCTGGCAGATTTTAAAGAAACTGTTCATTGCAATACTAATTATTAGTTCAAAGAAAGTCGCCAAAGATATATTTTTTTCATAATTCATCTTGTTTAAAATGTCTGAGCTGAGGCTTAAACCTTGGTCTCACAGCTAATAAGCCAACACAGTACCTACCAGTCTTCTGCGACATTTCTTCATTACATGAATAATAAGTCTTGTGTCACTTAGAATATAAAATTCGAAACACAAATTTACTGATGGTTATAAAGGCTGATAATTTCTACAATCTTTTGATTTCGAAATTCAGTTAATACGCTAATCCTTTCTATTAAGAGTCGGAAAGGCTCCATTAGCCTGGTAAAGTAACGAAAGTATTCGCCAATGACAACTGTAACAATCATAATTAAGGCATAAGTTTTCCAATTTTGGATATTGCTGGTGGTGAAATGCGTCAATATTCGTATCCCCAACCATTATGATAGGATTTTGTGTATGAGCATCCATGAATTCTTCAATTTTATTTAAGAACTGATCAATCATACATTTTTGCGAACGAAATACAGATATTATCTTCAAGGGTTCGTTGTCAATTCGGAAATTTTGTAAGGAAATTCAAATTAAATCAATAAAATTATCACTTTTGTAGTGTTCTACGACAATTTCAAGGTTTTTGTTGGCGTATAATGATGGCCCACCATATCCATCACTCCTACAACAATGAATGCCTGAGTATTCAGGAATAGAAAAAAGCTGCGTTAAATTATCTTTAAACAAACTCTTCTGAATCGCAATAACATCCGGCAATTTTGAAAGACTTGCAATTAGCGAGTTAAATTTATAAAATTTTGTAATTGATTCTTCTTCACTTCACTTAAATTGTATAAGTAATTATTATATTAAGAAAAATATTTAAAGTATTGATTATTATTCTTAAAATGAAATTGAGAGAAAAAAGAACAACACATCATGTTAAGGCTGGCATATCATTAAGGAGGAGAGACATATGATTCCTTATCATCATCATCAGTGCCATCACATTATCATTATTTATTGTTGCCCATCGATGTACGTTTCCAGCATTGAGAAGTTTTTGCACCCAGAAGTAATTTATCTACGTGCTCTTCAAGTCTTTCTATTAGCGCTCTGCGTGTTTCACTCTTCTTCTAAAAAATTCTTCCACCTCTTGCAAACACGAACGAGTAAAATACGTTTTTCAGAGTCCTAGCATAATTAAGAAGGTCCAATGTTTCTTTACTGAGAAAATCATTTACAAACACTCCACTTGAATCTTTACTTTCATTTAGCTTAACAGATATGAGTTTATATTTTGACTGTTTGTTAGAAAATATAACAACGACACTCTTTTCATCACTTGTGCCTTTTTTGCGAAGAAAATAAGTATAATTAATATTTTCAGATACCATGTTGACACCAACACTTTTTGCCAACTCCAACACCGTATTAACAGCTGTAGCATTGTCACCAACTTTCAACCCACTCACAATACAATCATTTTTAACGCGAACATCGCTTAAAAATTTTGCTGATGATTTTAAATCTTTAATTTCTTTTTTCAGTAAAAGATTTTTTTCAACATCATTCAATCTTTTTCTATTATCGGCCAATTGTATTTTCTTGTATATTAGCCAATTGGTCAAGCTTATCCAATTTTGTTTTGATTACTTGAAGTTCAGTTTTTATTCGTCCATTATCTGCAAAAATGGCAAATAAAAGTCTCATTTTGATTATTAACAAAAAACTCAAACTCTCTTCTATTTAAGCGAGAGCACTGAGAGTGTAATATTTTGTGACAATTATCACACTCAATAAGGTTGTCGCTTTTTTATTTGCATTTTAAGTTGGCCGCAAGAAATGATATTTTTATTAGTAAGGCTTCTGCGACCTTTTCCACACACTTCACAATTTCCACAAACTTCAATATTAGCTTTATATTATTAAATAGAAGAAACAGAAGTTAGTGGAACGATAAGGAGTAGATGAAAATATGCCAACATTCCAAAAGATGTGAAAATAGTGATTAAAAAAATTGTATGAGGAGGGGAATACCATCGTGGAAGTATCTCGTATAACGTCAGTAAATATAAACACCACTAAAACTATTATTTCGCGATATAAAAAAATGACTGCAAACTAGTGGAACTTCCTCGTGGAAAAAATAGGCAAAAAAATTAATTCCCCAAATCCTGGAAAAAATTGAGACAATCGTGGAGAGTGAGCCGGAATAACTTTGAGAAATATTCGCAAAAAGTTATTTGAACAATTTAATGTATTAGAATGTTTATTGTCTTTAAAAATGATTAAATCACTTAGAATTTAACGTTGAAATTGACGAGATCCCATATGCAAAAAATATACGTCTATTAACTGCCAGGGTTGCCAAGCATGAGAAGGACGGCTGCTCTGGGGCAATAGAACCATTATTGCTCCACATGCTGGACATCCGGGCATCGTCAAAATTAAAGGGTTGGCAAGAAGTTATATGTGGTGGCCAAAAATAGATCAGATAGAGAACACAATTAAACATTGTATGCAATGCCTAGAAACTCGGCATGAACAACCGCAAGCAGTGGTTCCCACCTGCGAAACTACTCTGACCGCTTGGTCGCAGCTACATATAGACTTCACCGGACCATTTAAAGGTAAATTGTTTTTCTCAGAGGTCGATTCGTATTCCAAATGGTTGGAAGTACACATCGTCAAATCCACGTCATCACAATGTGCAACTAAATCATTGCTATCACTTTTTTGCAACTCATGGACTTACTGCCGTCAACGTCTCAGATAACGGTTACTGCAGCAGAATTTTAAAGTTTTATGGAAAACAATTTAACACGTCATGTAAGATGTGCTCCTTTTCATCCGTCCTTAAATGGACATGTTGAACGTATGGTGCAAACCACAAAAGATTACTTGAACAAAATGCCATCTAATTCAAGCGTTGAGTTGGATCTTGTTCGTTTTGTTTTTAGTCAACACATAAGCCCACATAAGAAACATTTAAAAAATAAGACCCTGTGTGAATTCGGAATTACGCGTCAGGTCAAAAGTGGATACCAGCTAACATAGAATCGGAGGCTAGACCCTTGTCTTACAATGTGCGTCTTCAAGATAATCCTATAGTAAAGCGCCATTTAGATCAGATTCGCAGCCTGTGAGGTAGGATTTTCCAAGAATTGGAAGAAAAAGTTTAGTTTTTTTTTTCAATAAAAACTACGAAATTTTATTCGATGGCGTTTAAAAGTTTTAAAAATTTATTATTCGTATGGAAAAGGAATTCGAAAGGATTAATTATATTTTGAAAAAGTTACGCAGTTAATTTGTCTACTTAATTATTTTAGATTTAAAAAAGTGAACAAATTTAGCGAGAAAAAATGCAACGCAATGTGTTGAAGGAAAAATTAGGTCCAATATAGTTTATTTTTTATACGTTTAATTTATATGTTTAATGACAAATTTGCAAATTGTTAATTTTAAAATAGAAACAGCTGTCTGCAGATATCAAATTTGCGATGATAAGGACTTTGGAAGAAGGCAAATCAATGAATGAAGTTGCTCATCAATTTAATATCAACAAATCAATAGTTTGACGGATTTCATCGCGATGTCGTCAAACAAATAGCGTAGAAAGAAAGCGAGAAATTGTCGACCTCGTAAATCTACTGCCCGCCAAGACCGTTTAATGGTAAAAATAATAAAAGTTGACGGTCAGAAATCAGCAGTAGATGTTATTAACTATGCAAACGAGCAATTAGGGGATTCTATTGGCGTCCACACAGACAGAAATCAATTAAGAGAGTTATTAACTAGAAGACCAGCCAAGAAGCCACCAATAAGTATGGTTAATAAGAAAAAAAACTTTACTTTGCTAGACGGTATCTGCATTGGTCAAAAGAGCAAAGTTCTGTAGAGCGTCGAATAAAAGTTTGGCTCTGATGGGTTAAATTACATTCGTCGGACCCCAAAACAAAGGTATTCACAACAATTCTGTAAATTAACAAACTTCTGTAAATGAGACAAGACACGGTGTTGAACATAATATTACGGTTTTGGATATTTGGTACCGATAGACAGTCTGGTTATCTCGAAATTATAAACAACCGTGCCTTTGAGTCCGCAAACAACCTTTTTCCAACCAGTGAGTTGATTTTACAGTACGTCAATGCCCCTTAGTAAACTATTTAAAAATAAAAAAATAATTAAAATAAAGATTGCGACCGGACTTAAGTCTTGTGTAAATACTTTTGAAAAGAATAAAACGTGAGTAAATAATTTTGACAACTTATAAACATATGGTTATTTTTTTTTTATTTAGTACTAAGAACCGTTATCTTTTCCAATTTTATTTTATTTGCTTCTGCATATTCCAGGCTAGGCAATAGTTAAATTTTTTCCAAAATTTACTTCCAGTAAAAAGTACTGAGACCTTTATTAAGAAAAACGTAAAAATGCTCTTTTGTGTAAATACTTATGACTACTTCTGTATGTATTCTCCTCTTGAAGTGCGTTTAATTGTTTGGTTATAAGACTCAAGACCTTGTGTTGGTTTTCAAATTTTGACAGGAAAATCGGTTATACATCAATTGTTTTATGATTAGATATATAGGATAAGGAGTAAAAATAGACTAAGAAACGAACAATGGTTGCAAACCTTTCAAATTTGTTTTCAAATACTGAGAATAAAGGAAGGTACTAAGCTGTGTTGACTTACTGTTAGAAAATAGGAAACTTTCAAACAAGGATAAATCAGTTCCAATTCCAAAATTTAAACTCACGAATGGACTTCTCAGTGGACAACATATTTAGAAAATAATCATTAAAACGCTAAAAATTATAATTCTAATCTTAAAATTAATATGCATTTTTAAAACTTAAATTACAAATTGTTTACAAACTTAAATTATTAAATAAATAAAATAATCTTAAAATAATCGTCTCTTTATTTTATCTACCTTAGTAGGGGATTCAGCGTCCTTGTTTGGCTTCGGCTCTAGCGACAAAGATTGTTTTTGTTGCTCCTGCTGTAACATATGTTGTTTGAGTTGTTGTTGTAGCTGCTTCTGATATATCTCCGCATAATCGTGTTTGGGGCGGGCAATTTGTCGTCTCAACTTATTCTTGAAAATGGTTTCACGACTGATGGTACGAAAATCATCTGAAGAACACTTATCGGCATTTTGTACTGTTATTGATAAGTTAATGCGTCAGTTGCAACTTTGTGTAGGCTTTGCGCATGAAGCTTGGTTTCCTCCTTCTATGCTCTTCCAAAAAAGGATGTTTTTAATTTATCTCTTTTGTATATCTTACTGGACACTCACGATATATCTAGTAGGGTTTCATTTGACTTTCCATACTTAACAAAATCTTCTTTGTTATTACATTGCAGTAAGCCACTCTATTAAAAGAATTTCTATATGACATACAAAATTAAATATTAATCCTCAAACATCTTATAATTTATGAACGAAATAAATTTATGACTAAATACAACAGAGTAGTTAGTTTGTTGTGTAACGCTTTTACAAATTAACTACTAAAGGGTCGCTTGTTAGACAAATATTTTGTGAAATGAATGGGAACAATAAATTAAAAAAGTGGAAAAACACTGAGATAATATAATGAACTAGGGTTAAGTAGTAAAATAGAGGTTTAGAAGCGGTATCTGTCATACATGCCCTAATAATATACAATCACTTCTGCCAGTTAATCGTTTACAATTTACACTATTTTAAAGGTCTCGACAAATGCGCCTAGCGACGCTAATAGCTCTCTACTGAGCCTTAAATACAACATTGTTAGCAGATTCATGTTGGCGCAATAAGTGATATTCAAGAATTTTTTTTACTTAATTATTACAAAAAAGGATGTGTTAACGTCGTTTATGCTTTTGAATTAAATAAATCTAAAGAAAATATTTTTAATATTAAAAGGTCTGTCTGAAATAAAACTTTCTGATAGAAATGCCTCAGTATGGCTTTGATATATCTGATAGATTTAATACGCTGCACTTTCTGTATCCGACAGCAAGAAGTTTTACAAATATAACACAATAAATCCACGGGACATTAAGTGCAACGTTTCTAAAACTTGAATTGACCTTTAAAATCATTTTAACCAGTAAGCGTTTTTTTGAATAAGTTTGCTCCTTTATATAATTCGTATGAAATGGCATACCAAACCAATCGTAAAATAAGTGTTTAATGGGTTATCGATCAGTATTGTCAATTTGGATATATAAGTGCTAATAGAACGGTGAAAGCAATATAATTGTACTTTAATTAAAAAATTATAAATGGCTTAAATCATAGCAGCTAGAAACATAATTTCTTTTCACAATGCCACATTGACACATTGAATCTGTAATGCGTAAATTTTATTAACTACCAGGAACGCAATATGTGTATGTCTCAATGAGTCAGCTATTCCTTTTTTTTTTGTTCAATCGATGTAACAAAATTTAAGTGTTTTAAATGATTGTTTACGATATTTTTCCATTCCTTCAATTATAATTTTTCTTTATAAAGCTCTTCAGCATCGTGAAGTGATGCTCTGTTGTACTTTAGACGTTTTTGTTTATTTCTCCTCCAAACGCAATCATATTGAATGTTGTAACTCTCATAAGAAAGCATAAAACATAAGCTATCTGCCTGAGATAGAGGAACAATTTTTTATGAACAATTCTCAGCTAGATTGGGTTTAACTTTAGATTTTGGCCGGACAAATTTGAACGGAACTGCCAATAGGTTATACTTCACTTACAAAGTTGAATTGATTTATGAGGGAAAATTGTTGTAGTAATAACATTCACTTTCGAGTGTATATATATTCCATAGGTTTTCTAAGTGTATACACCTTTATTAATTAATATATATGTACTCTGTTTTCTTACATACTCTATATCTTTGTAAACTTTGTCACTTTTAAAATTTAGAAAAAAAACACGAAGTAAATTCTTATTCCAATAAAGTCACTTCAATTGTTTTTTTTTTTTTTTTTTTTTTTTTCCTTTATAAAGTTGCAATAGGTTATGGGCCTATGCATATGAAGTTTCCAGAAAATTCAAATGAAAATAAAGGAGATAAAGTTAAAAATAAATTGTTTAACCAACATAAAGTTTAATTTTAAAATAAAATAAAGATGACGGACACAAAAACAAAATTCAATAAATTGAACAATGAAAATTATGTAAATTGGAAATTTAAAATGTAGCTACTACTGAGAAAGCAAAATTTATGGAAGCTGGTGATTGAAGGTAGCCGTCCTGAACCTAAGTTTAAAAATAATGTGATGGAGAACAAGGCAGTGATTGATGAATGGGACATCAAAGATGATGAGGCCATGGGAACCATTGGATTGCTTGTGATGGATGACCAACTTTGCCATATAAGAAACTCCAAAAAGGCAAGAGAAATGTGGGATAATTTGAAAAATTATGATGAAAAGAATACTCTGTCTAATAAAGTGCATTTAATGAGGAACATTTGTTCATTAAAATTGGAAGAAGGTGGCAATGCGGTGGCCCATATTAACACAATTAACGATCTATTTACAAAATTGCGTGATGTTGGTGAGGAAGCCTTATCTGATAAATGGAGTGCTGCTATGTTGCTGAGCAGTTTGCCGGAGGGCTATGATACTCTTATAACATCTCTTGAATCCAGAAAAGAAGATGAAATTAATTTTGCTTTTGTTCAACAGAAAATTATCGCCGAATATGAAAGACGTTTGCACGCTAATGGATGTGCACTGGGTAATGCTGAAAGTTGTTGCTAAGACTGGTGGTGTTTGCTATTTTTGTTAGAAACCCGGTCATCTAAAGAAAAATTGTATGAAATATAAAAACTGGAAACAGAAACAAAGACCAGAAAATAGTTTCAGCAGAATCAATTCTGTGGAGGAAAAATTTAATTCAGATTTTCATTTCAAGTTTGGTAAGAATAAATATTTATCTTGTTGGCTTGTTGATTCAGGCGCTACTCGTCATGCTGTCAACGATTACAAATTCTTTCAAAGATTGGATGAATCTTACAAGAGTCATATTGAATTGGCTAATGGTGAAAAAGTTGCTATTGAGGGCATTGGGTCAGGTGAACTGATGTTTTATGATAAATACGGTAAGGAGCATAAATTTTTCGCAAAGGATGTTTTATATGCACCTAGTTTGGTGGGAAATATAATTTCGATAAGACAGTTAACGAGATTCGGTTTTGATGCAACATTTAATAAAAATATTTGCTGCATAAATTTGAATGGTAACAATATTGGTATGGCTGATATCGAAGGAGAAATGTATATTTTACGTCAACATGATAAAATAAATGCTTTAATTCAACATAATAATAACTGTATTCATGTATGGCATCGAAAGCTGGGACATCGTGATCCTGAAGCCATAAGAAAGATGTTTTCGGAAAACTTAGCTGATGGTTTTAAAATTGTTGAATGTGGTATAAAGGAGATGTGTGAAACTTGTGAGAAGGGGAAGCTGACTAGAATGCCGTTTCCAAAACGATCAGTAAGCAAATCAACGGAGCCATTACAGTTAATCCACTCTGATGTTTGTGGACCAATGCAAACTACTACACCATCTGGAAAAATGTATATAGGGACTTTTATAGATGATTATTCAAATTTTACAATAATTCGATTAATATCAAAGAAATCTGAAGTAGAACAAGTATTTAAAGATTTTATAATGTTTTGTCGTACAAATTTTGGTAGAGTTCCCAAGGCTATTCGTTCCGATAGAGGTGGGGAATATACCGGAAAAAAATGTTACTTGCTTTTTACAGTCTGAAGGTCTTCAAATACAATTAACAGCCCCATTATAGTCCTCAACAAAATGGCAAAGCCGAAAGAAAATATAGAAGCCTAATTGAAGTGGCCAGATGCTTACTAATAGATGCTGATTTGCCTTACTTATTTTGGGGAGAAGCTGTATCGACTGCGAATTATATTCAAAATAGAGTTTTTACAAGATCTTCAAATAAAACTCCATATGAATTATGGTATGGTCCAAAACCGAATTTAAGCCTCTTTCACGTTTTTGGTTCAGAATGTTTTGTACATGTTCCATCTGAAAAAAGGCGTAAATTAGATGATAAAGCACTAAAAATGTTTTTTTTGGGATATGATGATAATTCAAAAGCTTTTCGTTTTTATAATCATATAACGAAGAGAGTAGTAAAAAGCCGTGACGTTAGATTTTTAGATTACAGTAAAGATAATACTGATGAAAACATTCTTATTAAGTTTCCTAAAGCCTGCCAAAATTATCTATCCATGATTTAGAAAGAGAAAATTAAATCAGAAATTCAGAATAAAACCAACCCATTATTGATTGAGGAGGAGAATACGGAACAACAACAACAACAAAATTCAATCAATAATGATGCGGTAGAACTTAATGAAAAAACTGATAAAGAAGATGAAAAACATTTGGAAATACATACACCAACAGTTAGAGTTTCTAGCCGTACAAATAAAGGCAAAAAACCTAGAAGACTAAGATGAATTATGGTCAATACAAGAAATCAAAGAACCTAAAACATATACGGAGGCAATTAATTGTGATGAAAAGGCTGAGTGGTTAGCTGCTATGCAAGACGAAATGGAATCTATGAAAAGGAACCAGACTTGGGAACTTGTCAAATTGCCCGAGGGAAAGACATCCATAGGAAGTAAATGGGTGTATAAAATAAAACGTAATTCCGATGGTGAAATATATCGTTTCAAAGCACGTCTAGTTGCTCAGGACTTTTCACAGAAATGTGGAATCGATTATGATGAGGTTTTCGGCCCAGTGGTATCCCACACTACATTCAGAATTTTATTATCAATTGCTGGAAAGACAAATATGATCGTGAATCACATTGATGTAAATGGAAAATTGTCCGAAACAATTTATATGAAACAGCCCCAAGGTTTTAATGATGAAAACAGTGAACTGGTTTGCCTACTAAAGCGAAGCATATATGGCTTAAAACAGGCTGCAAGATCATGGAATAATACATTACATGAAATTATAATCGGAATGGAATTCAAAAAGAGTTTTAATGATCCCTGTTTGTATTATGGTAATATTTACGGGAACATATGCTATATAATCGTTTATGTTGATAATCTCATTCTGGCTTGTTCAACAATGGAACAAATAAGGTACGTTGAAGCCAACCTATTAAGTAATTTCCCTATAGAAAATCTAGGCGAATTGAAACATTATTTGGGAATTGAAATATCGAAAGATTTCGATGGGAACTTTCAAATTTGTCAATCGAATTATTGAATTTGGGTTTCAAGATGCAAAATCCGTTAGAACCCCTTTGGATTTATATTACGGAAAAGGAGGAGATACTAATTTACTTGAAAATAATATAATGTATCGCAAATTGATTGGACATCTTTTATATATTTCTGTTAACACCAGACCTGATATATCAGTACTGTAAGTATTTTAGGGCAAAAGGTATCGCGGCCCACTAATGAAGATTGGATACAGTGTAAGCGTGTTTTAAAATATTTGAAATCAACAGCAAATTTAAAATTGAATTTAAGCAACAAAGATAATGTACAAAAACTAATTGGTTATGCTGACGCGAACTGGGCTGAAGCAAGAATTGAAAGAAAATCTAATAGTGGCCGAATATTTTTCTCCAATGTTGGTACTGTTTCTTGGTCCTGTCAAAAGCAAACACTGGTTGCTTCTTCAACATGTGAAGCGGAATATATTTCATTATCTGAATCTGCAAAAGAGGCAAAATGGCTCAGACAACTACTGGAAGATTTGCAACAACCAACTAATGAACCAATAACCAAAGCTGTTTGCGACTTTTAAACGACAATAAATTTTCCTGTAGAACAAAGCATATGGATACGAGATACAAAATGACAAAAGATTTAGTGAAGAAGGGTATCATATCAATAAGCTATTGCCCTACAGAGGAGATGATAGCTGACATTTTAACGAAGCCGTTGGCGCCAATTAAACATGATTATTTTCGTTGAAGATGCAACTTAAAGTGAATGAGGAGGAGTGTTGTAGTAATAACATTCTCTTTCGAGTGTATATATATATTCCATAGTTTTTCTAAGTGTATACACCTTTATTAATTAATATATACTCTGTTTTCTAACATATTCTATATCTTTGTAAACTTTGCCACTTTTAAAATTTAGAAAAAAAAAACATGAAGTAAATTCTTATTCCAATAAAGTCACTTGAATTGTAAAGACACGTTTTTTTTTCTTAATAAATTTGCAATAAAAATTGATTTAAATTTACTTTAAAAGCGTCGGGCAGTATTAATATTCCAATTTTTTAAAAACACAAAAATTAATTCAGTACGAAAAAAATGTCTTTGTATAACACGGATGTATTCAGCTGAAGTTAAGGGACGGTCACATATGGCAAATGTTTACCTCAACTTTGTTTTGTGGTCAGTCTATACATATTTATTTTCCCATTTTTGTTTGGGAAAATATGTTTGTCATACGACAAACAAATGTTTATATTTTTCATGTGTAGCCAACCAATTTTATTGTATTAAAAACAGAATTTTTCTTCTGTGCTGCCCTGAATCCATTTTCGAACCCAAAAGTCGTCTTTCTCTTCTTTCTTCACAAAATATCACTGAAGATCCGCAACACAAAACGAGAAAAGATTCATCTTCAGACGTCGGCACCAATATCTCCCAGGGGAAGAACATCTTCGGCTTTTTGCGCAAATAGCACACGAACATCAACAACATTCGTAAAAGAGCTTATACACCCAAAGAAATATTACAGTAGGATTCACTAATATCAATGAAAAATGATTTCAATTTTTGGAAGAATACTTGCCAAGTTAAATATGGTTATCTTTAGGGATTTAGCGCAATACAATTTTTCTATATTTTCCGCTCACATATACATATTGTTGGGTTCATAAGTAGACTTGAAAATATTACTAACGATTTTCCTCTGGGTTAACACATGTCTCTCACAAATACACTCGCATTTTTATCTGTTTGTGCCGACCTCTGTTCATTTTCGATTATGTATGAAAATACATACATATACCTCTATTTTTTTTCAACACTAGTCAAATATTTGCTTTATGTCAAATATTTTTTAAGTATAACCATATAGCAAACATGTTTTGCCATATTTCTGTTAAAATAAGTGTGCGTAGTGTGACCACAAAAAATTTTATGGCGCATAGCGACTCAAGGCTCAGGTCTTTTTATTTATTGAAATCCATTGAAATTTAGAATTTTTAAGTGTCTCAGCGCTACTAGAGCGTTAGAGAGACAAGCTGGCAAAGTTAAGAAATTGTATAAAAACAATTAACAAAAACTATTTAATACATGCATAAGTCGCCGTAGTCTATTAGGTAGTGTGTTGGCTTATTACACGTAAAGTCAGGTTTCGAGACCCAGGCCAGACATCAAAACAAAATACAAAAAGTATTTCTTCGGCGACTTCCTCTCACCAGATTTCTGGCAAAAAATCTGAGAGTAAATAAAATTGCCATGAAGAATTTCTCAAAAATCTGTCGTTCGAATTCGACTTTAAACTGTAGGTAGCGCCACCCATGTATCAAATTAACACACAACATAAATGGTGAGAAACTAGGTCGTAATCCTGACTGAAGGGTTGTAATGACCAATTATGTACGTATAAGTATATAAGAAAAATTAAAAAATCTTTTAAATTAAAAGCATTTCAATACTTTGTAATAAATCCAAAGGAAAGGAAGAAATTGTGCTACAATCTTTTATATGTCGAGGCAAGTTATTATATTTCAGGCTACCAGCGTATTCAATTTTTTGCTTTGTGATTTCTAAGCGACATCTCACAGCACGAATATTATGGCTATTCCTAGTGTTGAAAACAGTCTGGTTTCTTGAAAAGCATATCGTATGGTGACCAATTCCATGTAGAGCGTTATAACCATAAATTAAAGTTTTAATTTTATAAACAGATGTCACGTAAAAATGTAAGAAAATTCTATTTTTTACAGATTCTTACGTTCCGGGGCTTTAAACCCCCGGTATGCTACCGTAACTGATAGCTGATCGTTTTTGTTTTATATAAAGCAATACGAATGGTTATAGAAATGTAATGTAGCGTAACCGGAACGTAAGAATCTGTAAAAAATAGAATTTTCTTACATTTTTACGTGACATCTGTTTAGCAGTTTTAACAATATGTCAATATTAAAAACCACCAAAACTGAAAATTGAAATTATAAACAGAATTTACATTTTGTACGTATGTTATGTTTGCCTGTAAGTGGAATTTTCTTTAAATAAAACTTCACATATTTTAAAAATGCAAATTAAAATTTATTTCATTATTAACTTTTACAATTTAAAATAAAAAGGCTATTTTATTGTTACATTATGTAGATAGTGTTTATTTCTATTTTATATTAGAAAAATATAGTTATCGTTTTTTAACTAATTAAAGCGTTCGAAAAGCATTTCAGTTTTATTACAGAAGATAACTACATTTTAACGTTCGTACAAATTTGGTTTCCGAAATGCTTGACCTGTTGCTGTATAATGAACTATTTCAATTTCTTGCATATTTATATGGAAAATACAATCAAAAGCATTCAATTTTGTGTTTGTGTTTTCCTCAACAAACAAACACAAACTAAATTGAGTGCTTTTGTTTGAGTGAAAGTGAAATTCTTCGGCTTACAGAAACAGTACATAAAACTTTTAACAAGTAGCTTCAAATAAATATAAAATCCTTGAAATGAACCTAAAAACTCTATAGTGATAACTCTGGTTAACATCTGAATTAAAGGAAAACAAAAGACGCCATATTGAAAGTGATAAAGAGTGAAAACGAAGTTTTTAAATATTGGAATTAATATTAAATATGTTTAACAATAAATAATAAAATAAAAACTCAAACCCAAAAGCATGTCTTCTGTATCCATTTTGTCTTTTAAGTTTCTAATTTTTATTTCTTTATTTATTTTTGTTTTATTTCTTTTATTTCTTTGTTTACCTAAAAACATGATACGTTTTTATGTTCTCTATAATTGCTCTTACATTTTTACGTTCAGTAGACAAAAACTTTGTTTTACTCCTTTTATCACTATCACATTCACTGCTAAACAGATGTCACGTAAAAATATAAGAAAATTCTATTTTTTACAGATTCTTGTTCCGGTTACATTACATTACATTTCTATAATCATTTGTATTGCTTCATACATAACAAAAACGATCAGCTGTTTCTTACTGTTGCGGTTACATTCGGTTAATATCGATTACCTGAGCCTTCATGCTTAGCACAGCAACACTTCAAAATTAAACCTTTAAACTGCATTGTTGTTGTAGTGAACAGCGTTGCCAACTTTGACGATTTATCGTCATTTTGACGATTTTCAATTTATTAAAATGACGATTTCTCGTTTTTCCCGCGAACAAAAATGACGATTTTTTAAAAGCAAAACATATGGTAACCTTTTTTCCTAAAATTCTAATTTTGTAAGTCCCCTTTTGCAATGTAGAACATGTATGCTATTTTTTTGTAAAGGAAAGAGAAAATTATATTTTATACAGTTTTTTCCATAACATAGTAACCTGTAAAATTTTGTCAGTTAAAAAACACATTAGATAAGTTAGGTACAAGTTTACTTGAAAGAAAAAATACACTTACATATAATTGAAAAATGGATAAATTTGTTATTAGAAGTGGTAAGTTTTTGTTCATTTAATGTAAACTAATATATTAAGTTAATATACATAGTTACAGAACCAACAATCGAAAATGAAGAAGAGCCCGTATGTCAAGAAAAAGAATCACAAAATAAAAGATGCATGGCTCGAAGACCCAAAAGTAAATTCATGGGCAGTTAAATCGTGGAATTCAAATGTATGCCGATGATGTCCAACTCTACGTTAGCTGTTTTAGAACTGACATCGACAATTGTATATTGAGACTGAACCAAGACCTTGACAGTATATTTAAATGGGCCACTGCGAATGGTCTTTGCTTGAACGCTAATAAGTCTAAAGCTATCATAATTGGAAAAATTGGCATTTTGCCGAACTTACTGCCACCATTAGTCGTTGGGGACTCGCCTATAGAATTGGTACAATATGCCAAAAACTTGGGTATTACTTTTAATAGTCAACTCTCCTGGACTGACCATGTTAATATGATTTGTGGGAAGACATATGCTATGCTCAGGAATCTTTGCAGGACTCAGTCCTTTACCTGATTCCAACCCTCTTATATGGATGTGAGCTTTTTGCGGATTTGGACTCTGTCAACAGGAATAAACTTAACGTGACGTATATTAACATTACAAGATATATTTTTGAACGCACTAGATATAGTAGTATATCGTTTTTTGCCTACAAAATCTACGACATGACACTGGAAAACCTCTTAAAATATCGTATGCTAATTTTTCTACCCAAGATAGTTTATTCAGGGGAACCGAATTATCTATTTACTAGACTAAAATTTTCCAAAACCAACAAGGGCTATAGGATAAATGCCGTAAGGTTCCAGGAACAGGTGTCTGAAAGGCACTTTTATGTTAATGCAATTCGTTCATGGAACCAACTTCCGCCAGAAATTCAATTGAAAAGCAATGTAATGCAATTTAAAACTGCAATTTTTACACACTTTTCTTGTCTTAAGGTTTTTAATAATAATAATAAAAAAGATTCGAACCTTTATTGCAAGGTTTGAAATCCATATTGAAAATATCATCTGGATGGTCAGATATAAGTCAACATATGGAAACTCAAAAGCATTCGGAGGCAGCAAATTTTATTTTGCAAAACCAGCCAACAATTTCATCATTTTTCAAAACGGATCCTTCAAAAGGAATAGAAATAAAACTATCTTTATTTCTAATTGAACTTAACGTTACATTTGCTACCATGGATCATTTGTCAAAGCTGGTAAAAAAACTCTTACAAATTCCGATTACGCAAAAAACATATCGATTGGAAGAACAAAAGCTATAGCCATTATAAAAAATGTTGTCGGTAAAACCCAGCTCCAAACAATATGTGAAATGATGAATACCAATGCTTTTGCGTTATGTATAGATGAATCTACTGATATCAGTAACAAAAAACTGATGTGTTTGGTATCAAGAGTTTGTCTAGATTTTAAAATATATGATTTCTTCTTTAGTTTGATTGAAGTCTATAAATGTGATGCAGCTTCTTTATTTACAGCAATAAAAAATATTTTTTGGATAACAAGATTGACTATCAAAAACACATGATAGGCTTTGTCGCAGATGGTGACAGGAAAACACAATTCCGTGGCAAGCCATTTGAAAAAAGAAATACCTAATTTGTTTATTTTAAAATGCGTGTGCCATTCTTTAGCACTGTGCTCATCATATGCCTGTTTGAAGCTGCCATCATCAGTGGAAACTTTGATTCGTAATATATATATGTAATTACATTTCAAACAGCCCTAAAAGAAATAATCAATTTCAACAAATTCAATCTTTATTGGAATTCAAACCGCAAAAACTTCTTCATCCTTCACAGACCAGGTGGCTTTCACTGGCATCAGTTGTTAACCGTTTACTTGAACTTTTCGAGCCACTAAATATTTATTTTGGATTCGCGGTCAATATTGATCTTATAGACACAGCCGAAGTCATACTAAATAATTTGAATGGTATTCACCAGTTATATTTTTATTTTTTAAAGTATATTCTTCGTCTTATAAACAATGTCAACAAACTTTTTCAAAGGGAAAGTCTACAAATCTAAAATATATACAGTGAGTTGTCCAGATTGTTAAAAACCGTCTTATCAAATTTTGTTAAAGAAGGATTAAACTTCAGTGAACCAAGCGTAGCTTTAAACAAAAAAATGATTCAATTTTACAATTGGCCAAACTTTTTTCAAATTTATTAAATGTTAAAGAATATCAAGAACTTGATAATGAAGTTCGAGAATTACGTAATATGAAATTCACCGAACTCGAAACATTGGCGTTTTGGAAAAATGTTTATAATTTAAACGGAGTCAATAATGTAAAAGGCCTTCCCAATTTTAACACAATTTTTTTCGAGTAGAATGGCACTACCACATTCGTCGGACAACGTTGAAAGACTTTTTAATATTGTAAATTTAAATAAAACAAAAACCAGATGTGCTTTGGATTCTTCAACATTACAAGGAATATTGTTTTCAAAAGATTATCTTAAGTTAAATAATTCTCAGTGTTTTAATATAGCAATTAAAAATTACATTAAAAAATATCACACATAAATGTATCAGAGTAAAGTCACATAATACCAAAATTAAATTAATTATTTTTTTTTATTAAATAATAACTTTATTTACATGTAACTAGAATAAAAATATTTAAAAAGTTAATAAAATTTGTTTGGTATGTTTACTTGACGATTTTTTTAAATTGACGATTTCTCCAAAAAAAAATTTGGCAGCACTGGTTGTGAAGAAGAAAAGACATATGCTCTTTTCTTTTTCTTCTTTTCTTTTATGCAATGCAGGTAGCGAAAATCAAAAATATTTTGATATTCTTTAAACTCTTCCCAGTCTGCTCGTATGAGTACAGTTTTATCAGCACATTAACAAAAAACCATTTTGCATTTATTTTTAAAAATGTAAAACTTGAAAGCAGTTTACGAAGCGCACCCGAACTATAAAGTGTGCCAGGTTAAAAAAGTATTAAAATTAAAAGAATAGAGGCCTTCCAGGTTTTAAAACTTTAATTTATTAAAATCGATAGCGTGGAGCCTCCTCAGATTCGAAAAAATAACTTTAAAGTCATTAAAATCAAAAAGTAAAACAATCTTATAAAAAAGATTGTATAAAAAAGAAATACGCAAACTTAAACTAAATCAACTGAATAAAAATAAAATACCAGTATGAAAATAAAATATAAAAAAAAAAACAAAATTTAAAATAAGTGTAACCAACACAGCATAACAACGAAATAAACAACAGTACGAAAAATTCGAAAACCACAAAAAATACAAACAATTAGAATGCAAAATAACTGCAATCAAAGGGTATACAATATATTTGTGGCATTATATAATAATAGCTTAAGTCGAAATTTCGTGTTTAGAGATATTTAGGAGTTTGTCTAAAATAAATTGTGTTTGTAAAATATAAATGCGTATAGTTTTATTAATAATGACATTTTATAAATGAAATTTAGTTGAGTGATAGATCTTGAAGAAGAGAATAGGAATATGTAATAAAATGAAAAAACACGTATATGTCAACCTAAGCCATTATCATTTATTGTTACGGATATGTATAGAGTGTGCATGTTATTAAAGGTTTAAAATACTTTTTCTTTACATTTCCTAATGCAGGGGGTAAGATCAGAGAAACTTTAGGCTTTACTCTCAGAGAAATAATTTCATTACTCTGCATTACCCCAGTCTGCAAATGGATTGTTTTTTTTTTTTTACAAAATCACCAAAATTGTTTGACGACGATATTCATCAATTTAGTGCTTCAAAAGGGACTAAAAAAAGACTCATTTAAAGAACAAAAAACTGGGAAAATGAACGGAATCAGGTTAAACATGTGGCGACTCCTTTTGTAAAAATTCACATCATATTTTTTTCTGTCGTTACTTAAGCCGAAAGTTCACACCGTTGAAGCCTTTCGTACTCCTTAGTAGCACAATACAATGTAATCTTTGTGTAAAACTATTAATAAATAATAAAAACAATTAATAACAATAACAGTTTTTAACTTTTTCTTATTTTGATCTTGTAATATTTAATTGTAATATTCTTAATTACCTCTTGCACAAGAAACTATATTCATTGTGACCGAAAATCACACACATTTCGATTAATAATTAAATATTTAAGAATCTTTAAACTTTTCATTGAAGAAATTAAAAAATATTCAAAATTTTCCCTTTTTAACACAAAATAAATGTTTATTTAAATTTTGTTTTTCTGCTTTAACCGCCAGTTTTCACTCTGTATATTTGGTGCTTCTAACACATTTGATTCGCAAAATAAAATATTTTTTCTCCTCTAAATTGGCCTACGCTTTTATGTTATGAAGGTTTTTCATCTGTCAAAAGTTTCGTATCTGTATGCCTGTGGTATGGACTTTCGCCTTAAATAATGAAATAGAACTACTTTGTTCATATAGGGGTTGTATTTTGTTTGTGATTTTTGTTGTAACGAAAACTCTATACGATTATGATTTTTATATTTTAGTTTTTTTACTTTTCATTGCAGTAAACAATCAATTGCTATTGTGATCGCAAAGGATTAACATCGTGCCAAGTGTTTTGAGCAGAAAGTGAAAAGAATTATAAGAAAGCAAAAAGACGCAATTTACTCTAAAACCATGTATAGAAAAATAAAAAAGGAAAAATTAAAAGAAAGACAAGTTTATTTAGAAAAAATATAATTTTTAATTAAAACGGATATTTGTTAATGTGGAAAGAAAAAGAAAACTAACTAAACACTGAACAACGAAATTAAATACAAATGACAATAAAGCGTTTGAGTTTTTTTTATTTAAACAAATAAAAAGAAACGATAATAAAGTACAAAGTGTGACCCGAGTGTATATTTGTTTTGCTTAGCACAGTAACACATTAAAATCGAACATTCAAACTGCATTGTATTGTTGTTGTGAAGGAGAAAAGAACATGATTTATGCAACGCATGTAGTGAAAATCTAAAGTATTTTGATATTCTTCAAACTCTTCTCAGGCTATACGTATGAATACAGTTTACCAACACATTAACAAATGTGTTTGTTTGATGTGTGGCCGAGCAACTTAAGAAAGAGAAAAATATAAAAAAATATAGAGCAAGCAAAACAGAAACACACACAAAGTTCAGTAACATAAACAACAGTGATAATTACAAAAACTGCAATACTGGGAAAATAAATCAAAGACGAGCAAAAATCTTCAGAACGAAAACAATTGTTTTTGTTAAAATAACTTTAAAAATAAAATAAGTACAATTTTGAAAAGGAAGAGAAATTGTGATGGTGCGGTTGGAATGAAAAGAAGAAATTAGAGTGATGAAAAAAATAAAAAGTGCAATTTATTCAAAAATAAAAATATAAAAAAACGGCAGTATTAAAGCAAAAAGAACGAATTCAAGAACATTTTTGTAGAACATTTATTTTTAAAGCCTAATAGGCATAAACTAAAAATGTGTTCTTAAGTGTTATTAAGACGAAGAGAAAAAACTAAAAACAATAATGAACACCAGATCACCTATAAAACTGTTTTTATTATTAATTTATTTTATTAACAAGAATAACAAGAGTAAATGTTTGACAAAAGTACAGCTTTGAAAAGAAAAAATGAACTGTAAAAGTATTATCAGAACGAAGAAGAGTAAAAAACCGGGATATTAAAAATAACGAAAGTAAAACTTATGTAAAAATTATGAAAGTAAAACAAATTAAAGAAAACAAAAAGAAGCCATATCTGCAATAGAGACGCATCGAGAAACCAGCGAGTGCCAGGTCTAAGCCACTTATTTGGAATCACGTTCGAGTTTGTTAAAGAGGAGTAAGGACAATTAATAAAAATATATTTTTATTTAAATTAAATTAAATATAGTCTATATAGTTCTATAATTTAATATAATAATAAATAATAATTTATTATATAAGAAAAAAATTATTGGAAATTTCATAATTATATTGTTATATTTACTAACAAATAATATTTGTATAAAATTTCTAGTATATATAGTATACCAGCATACAAATTTCATTACATATCATAATAATTATTAATTATTTTTTCTTCTGATGTTGCTTTGTTTTTTTTTCATATGAATCCGTTTATTTTAATATTACACTTCTTTCGAAATTCTATTGACTAAGATAAAAAAAGAACAATAGGAATAAAACTTATATTTTACGGAAAGTTAACAATAATACTATGATGTTTATTGAAAATTCACTTTCATCATTTAATATTGTTAAGTTGTTATCACAGATATGTTAATATCGTCAATCATAGTATACAATGGCAATATGAAAGTTAAAGGCTTAGGAAAGGAAAGTGTGCTTAAATTTATTTATTGTTTTCTGCTTTTTAAGGAATTTAATTTTGAGTGTGAAATCTAAGATTTTTTGGAAATGAAATTTAAAGATAGTTTTGATATTGTAAAGAATATTTTGAGTAAATTGAATGCAATTACAGATTTTCGTAACTGACAGTGAAATACTGATCATGCACTTTTTTGTTTATTTTTATACAGGGAAGAGGAAATGTAACATTCCTAATATGAGTCAATGCCTCATGGCATAAATTCCATTAATCAGACATAATGAATGAGTAGTTTATGATATTTCTTTCACCACAGATACACCAAATTATACGAAATTATAATTGTAATGTTTGTGTGTAAATTTGTTCTATAGAATTCTAGTTTATTTGAAAAGCCTCGGAATTGTAGAAGGCTTTATATCTTGGCAAAGTCAATTGTCGAAGTTGATGAGAAATAAAAAGGTTCGAAGTTGCTGATGTTTATTTACAAAAATTTATAAGATTTTTTGTACTTATTGATTTGCATTATTGTATTTGATTGTAGCATTATTTCTGCGGCTATTTGAATTGCTTCATTTAAACTTTTAGGTCTAGCAGAACAATTTTTGATAGTGCTGAGCGCCACATTATCGTTCATTTTAATAGAGCTTAGTAGAGTTCAGAGTGTATTTCACGAACGAACTAGTTCAATTGAACTATTCACACAAGTGAACTAAGAGAGCCGGTCATAATCATGAGTTCTTTTAGCTCCGTAGTTCTTTTAGTTCTCGTTTCTTATTCGTTCATTTCATTCTTATTAGCTCAGTAGTTCTTTTAGCTCAGAAGTTCTTTTAATTCTCGTTTCTCTCGTTCATTTCATTCTTATTCGGTCAGTAGTTCTTTTAGTTCAGTAGTTCTTTTAGCTCCGTAGTTCTTTTAGCTCAGTAGTTCTTTTAGCTCCGTAGATATTTTAGTCCTCGTTTCTTATTCGTTTATTTCATTCTTATTCCTTCTATTATTTTGTTTATCGTTCTTATGTGTGATATTCCTATACATAAAAACCTTAGCAATTATTTGCCTTCAACAAAACTAATTTTTCAAAATCAGAGTCACTTAATTTATTTCTGCGAGGAGCGTCTACCATTCCAGTAAATGAAAATAGCCGCTCTACTGGAGCAGAAGATGGCAATGGGACATTGAATTTTAAAAACATTTGTCTAATTATGTTATATTTTTTAAGACAATGTAAATTAGTGTCTGGATCCAATAGATATGTATCCACTTCATTTTCTATCTCATCTTTTTGTATTTGTATTATAGGTCCTAATATAAATTACATTAAAAAACATGTTATTTTAATTAAAAATTAGCTTACTATTAATTTCTCCAAAATCTAAAAATCCGATATCTGTAAAGAATTTTGGCGTTATTACCTCCTCATTTACCCTAGTACATATCGAAGCACACTCAGCGATCTTTTGCTTTAAAACAGCCAATGTCAATTCCGGTGCTGTTTGTTGTAAAATGGGTAAAAACCGTTATTACATCCTCATTTACCCTAGTACATATCGAAGCACACTCAGCGATCTTTTGCTTTAAAACAGCCAATGTCAATTCCGGTGCTGTTTGTTGTAAAATGGTTAAAAACCGAAGTTTTATTGCTGGATGAGACATCGCAGCAAATAAAGCCAGCTATGCCTCTTCACCTCCTTAAAAACTCTATTGTATATATAATTTTTATTTATTAACATGTTACTGTAATGTATTAATGTGAGTTCAAAACTTGACTGGTTTTCTTTATTATTTCATAATTCTTTTGTTATTTACATTTCTTCTTATTTCTATACTTAGGAAAGAGGTGCCAGATCAAATTATTTATTCATTCAAGCTAACAATACTTCAGATACCTAACATTACCTTTGAAAAATTCTTCAAACCTTCCAACTAACGCCTTAATTAGTTCCTCACACACCTCCTTGAAATTTCCAATACCATCATTCTCCGAAATTCTAACAAGCTTTACCTTCAAGGAAATGATTGCTGCAAGAAAGTAACCAAAATACATTTGATTCTCGCGTTGTATGAAGTCTATAGCATTAGCTCTAGGCTCCATTATAATTTCATATTGCTCCAAATATTTGATGTCTAAGGAGGACACTTTTGCAACAGCTAAGTTGTTGCATAAAGTATATATTTTCTCTTTATGCTTCAACAAACATTTTACGCTATCATAAATTGAATTCGAACGTGTAATTGTTGGTGTGTTTAACGGTGAGGATAAAAAAGTATCAAAAAAGTATGTGGACGAATTTTTATACTGGGTATGTTTATTTTGTTTTATTCTTTAAGTTTATTTCTTAAAAGATTAGGTTATATTGCGATATACGTTGTTAAATTATATTAATACAAGTTAAGATTTTAACTTAAATTTTAAGATTTTACTTAAAAATTTAAAGTTTTTATTTTATTTTTTATACAATAAAAAATTTTGTACAATAAAAAATAATAAAATGGAAATATGTAAAAATGGAAAATTTTTATAAACTCTATTTTTTGAGATTTTAGTGCATATAATATAATTAAAACATTCATGTAGTGACTGTTAAAAATTTGCACTATTTTATTGTAGTGCAAAATTTTCACTACCACTAATGGATAATGGTAGTGGCAAAATTTTCACTACCACTAATTTTTTAGTGGTAGTTAAAATATGTTTCATTATCACTATAGTGATGAAAAATAGTGGAAAACCAAAATGTTGTCACTATAGTGGGATTTAGTGGAAACCTTAGTGCACTAAATATTTAATGCACTACCCCTAACGCTGGTAGGGAGGCGAGTGATTTCTTAAGTGTAAGTACTTTTCTAAGGGTATATTTAAATGATACTACGGAATTCGGTGTCTCTTTTGATACCAATTTATTTCTTACTTTGTGTGCTAATTAAGTAGCCAGAACGAATTTGACAAATTTATTAATTTCTGTGGTGTCTTTAAGTGTTTCAGCATAGAAATTATTAAGTTGGCTGAGATCACTATTGAATTGTTTTAGACGCGTCAAGAATGCCAAACGATGCCATTATGTCGTTGTTACTAACATTTAGATATTTAAATATTATTATTATATATATATATATATATATATATTATATATATTTTAATTTCGTTTAATTTCTTTCGAAAGACATCCCCATTTTTATGCAAACATTTTTTTAATAAAATTTGTGTAGATATATATAAATTTTTTCACATATATGTGGAAAATTAATATTATTATAAGTTAATTTTAATAATAATAATGAATTTAATATACAATGCAATAGTAAAGCTTTTAATGTTTTGTTGGCTCCGTCTTGTACGTACACGTCTTTCTTACACAACGTCTTCTCATCAACTAACTACTCGCCTCTTACATCTCAACTACATTCCCACATTTCGGCCGTCCTGACTCGGATTCGTCTCGAATTCATCATAATCAAATCTGACGTGCCAGGGCTTCATATACTCAGTGCATGTTGAAGTGCTTCTTGGCCCCTCGGTGATTCCAACTCGTACCACGTCATATGTATCATTGGCCTTTTCATTTACAACTTGCTACGGCCCCAAATACTTGGGTTTTAACTTTAGGCCTGGGCCAAATTGGGTTATTTTTATCGCAACTAAGTCACCAGTTTCGTATATTGTAGCTTTCTTACGCCTTAGATTGTACGACTTACGATTTTCGTCTTGTTCTTTGGCATTTCACCTAAGTTTCTCTCTATCATCGTTAAAAGCTGCTACAATTTTTTCTCTAATAAGCTCATGAATGTCTCACTGGTCAGGGGTACGCATTTTGGTGCCAAATAACAAATCAAACGGAATGGTGCTGATACTTCAAATATGAGTCGAATTGATGGCTTGTTGTATTTTTCCAACGTGATTATACCATTTTGTCGGGTCGTCTACGGTTAACTTTGCCAAGAGTGAAACGATAGTAGAGTTCAGCGTTTCGACCTGGCCGTTGAACCTAGGCAGACCAGTTGTAATCATGTGGTGTTTGATATTTGCATACAGCCAGCAAAAATTTCGTGAAGGCTTCGATTATCCCAAGTATGTGCTTATATTGTTTTGATGTAGATTATAAAGGTCGTAGATGATCAATGTGGTATGTGTGAAGAGGTTCGCATTTCTTAGGAATGGGGCCTTCTTGCTTTCCACGTTTCCTATTGTTGATAATGCAGGCTATACAATTAGCTATGTTGCTCAATTTTCTCTTACAGTTTTGGTGTATAGTATTCACGTCATATGAGTCACCGCCTGGGCGGTGTTCAATCGTATAGTCGAACTCTTCTAGAAATAATCCAGCATGGCTATCCGTGACGAGCTTAAATTGGGTTCCAAGTAGGTAAACTTTTTAAGGGCGGCGATGACTGCCAAAATTTCGAGCTCGTAACTACTATACCTCTTCTCTTGGTCAGTTGCTTTCCGGCTCATGTAGTAGATCGGGTGTAGCCTACACCGTGTATGCAATTATCATCTGGTGATTTCTGAAGCAATACGGCGCCATATACTTCAATGGAAGCATCTGTATGGACCTATGTTTAATACTTTGGGTTGTAAATATTTAAAACTCGCTGCTGACCCATTACATCTTTAAGTCTAGAAAACGCTGAAAATTGTTGTTCATTCATTTCGAATTTTTGGTTCTACTTTAAATCGGTAAGCGGTTTTGTAATAATGGAGAAATTAGGTATAAACTTTCTAAAGTATGCGGCCAATCCTAGAAAACTTTCTACTTGCTTAAATTGGGTGGAACAGGACATTTTGTCAAAGCCTCTATTTTATTTGGTGATGGAAATATAGACTCGTTTTCAATTATATAACCCAAAAACTGTATACGTTTATTTAAAATATGCATTTCTTCAGTTTCAGTTCTAAACCGTATTCTTGACATTGTCCCAAAACAATTCGTAAGTATTCCAAAGCTTCATTTTCGTCCCTTGCCGGTATAATTATCGTCTATGTACGGAAATGCAATCCCCTGCCTAGTTAGGTCTCTAAATATAGCGTTGACATGCCGCTGAAATACGCTGGGAGAATTGAATGGAACCTTCAGAAATTGATATTGACCGCTATGGGTCGCAAATGATGTGTCTTTTCTGCTAAACTTCTCTACGGGCACATGGAAGAATCCATTTTAGAGAACAATTGTTGTAAAAATTTTAGACCTTTGTAGGCGATCTAGTTGGTCTTCTATTAAAGGCAAAGGAAACCAATCCTTAACAATAACTCGATTTATTTTGTGGTAAAAAAGTCTTGGAGTACCATCTTGTTTTTTTGACTAAAACGACGGGGCTGTAAAATTCAGACTCGGAATTTTCAATTATACTGTCCCTTAGCCATTGCTCATTCTCAAAAAATTTTACGTCTCGGCTCTTTGTTAATCTCAAGCTGCCTGGTTCAAGTAAACGGTAACCTTTTGTGGACTGTATGGTACAGTGGTTTGATGACGTATGCCACTCCAGTATCGACAATACCTCATTGTTGCAAAATTGTGTGCCGATGTCCGTAAGCAAGCATTTTATTTTAAAGCCGGTCTCATTTTCGACCCTGGACCTAAATTTAACAAAACATGCTGGTAATTCCGTTTTTGCCTACAAAAAATAAACAAATACTTTTTGAGTGTAGTCATAAATAAAAGACAAGAACGAGAATAAGAAGACTTAAAGGGTTTTCTAGACATTATGCCTCTTAGACATGACAAGCAATCTTCTTTCGGAGACATTTGAAACTTCATACTATTAACTAGCTGCTGGGTCTCTGACAAGTCTGAATAGTTTAAATGACCCATACGAGCATGCCATATACCAATATTTAAATTTGTCGCCACCATACACATGTGACCTGTGCTGCCATCAAGTTTGAACATGTTTTCAACTAGACTGGCAGTTGCTATTATTTTATCATCCCTCTGAATAACATATTTGTTGCCCAAAAATTCTACGCTATAGCCTTTGTGTGTAATACGGCTCACAGATAGGAGATTTACTGTTAAGTCTGGCACATAAAGCACATCATAAATTGTTATGTCAATGATTTTACTAAGCATCTGAAGCTGGATGTCGATGTTTCTCATTCCTTCAACTTTAAAATTTTATCTGTTGGCTACATATATTTCCTTTATCTGCGAAGGCTTCATATTTACAAACCAGTCTTTTCGCATAGTCATGTGTAGACTTGCGCCTGAGTCCACAACCCAATCATTGACATTAATTGCACCTGCCACATACACCGTACAAAAACCATTTTCCCTTTTTTCTGACTTCTTATCACGACAATCTGTAGATATGTGACCAAAACGGTTGCAGTTGTAGCAACGGGGACCTTTTTTATTGTTGTTGTTCTTATTTTTATTTTTTCCAGCGAAGTAAGCAGCACTATTATCAACATTGGCTTTGTTAACATCTTGTAAAATTTTCGTTTTGATCGAATCGCACGATGTTTTTACCCCTGAGCTTTCTATACTCATAGTCATAGGGGAATACTCTTCTGGTAAACCTGCGAGAAGCAGCGTGCCGATCCATTTATCATTCACGGGCATGTTGACTTCCTTTAGTTGATGAGCCGTCGAAACAATTTTGCTTGTTGTATATTGCTCGGTACTTTCACATGATGCAAAATTTGTGGTTATGATTTGGCGAAGCAGCCCAACACGGCGCGTAAGACCCGAATCTTGAAATGTAGCTTTAATACTATCCCATACTTCTTTCGACGTTTCAGCATTCTCAATGTGGACGTAATTAATCTTATCAACCAGCAAAATTATATTTGTTTTTGCTTTGACGTCCACCCTCGCATTCATTCCTTGGACGGTATCCCACAATTCTTCGTGCTGAAGCAGGTTCTTCATGGCAAAAGCCCACGATGCATAATTTTCTCTGCCAAGCAATTTTTCCATACTCAAATTTATAGGATTAGCCATTTTAAAACTTTAATATAACTCCGACACTTTTGAAACGGTTCAATTAACTTCACTGAGCACAGTCTGTGCCCATAACCTGTTGTGATGGCGTAATAAAAATGCTATGAAATTATTGAATATACATATAAAGTGTATTTTAATGAACGTGTTTAATTTGAGGTACAAAAAGGAAGTAAAAAGAAGTAAAAGTAAAAAGGATAGATATAGGAAAAACAGAGATGTAATAAAGACGGAGTAAGATCGTGTGACCAGATTTTTATTTCAATAATCCCCCATCATCAATTATCTCCTTTACCTTTATAGGAAAGCTATGAGCTGCTTCATTGCCTGCACTTGCAGATTCTCCGACAACTTTTATATTACAGAGTTGAGCTCTTTTTTAAAAATTTGTCCAACCATCCTCCACTGGCAGTAAAACTAAAATCGGCTACATCATCATATTGTACGGAGTTACATAGATTTTAATTCATTGAACAAACTTATAGTTTTTCTTTGAATAACTAAAGTTGTTAAAGGAATGTGTTTTATGCACAAATTCTTTATACACATTAACAGAGCATTTTTCATTTGTTCTACAATCACTGGTCTTATTTTAGAAGTGTTTTCAATAGAAGAAGACGCCGTCGCTGTTGCACTTGCACGGATTTCTGCTACACTTTTTATGATGGATCTTATTATTGTAGATGGAAGACCCATTATATTAGCTATAACAGACGCTTTTTCGCCGCTGTCATGACGCCATAAAATGTCCAATTTGGTTTTTAACCAAATTACATTTCGTTTCCTTTTTAGAACATCACATGTTTTATTTTTTGATCTCAAATTTAATGTACTTAAATATTTTTTTTTTTTTTCAAAACTCTATCTATGTATATTTTATTCAAATACTTCGACTTCGTCTGTCAATATAGGTCGACTGCGGTTGATATCCTACAATCGGCCCTCCTGACGGCAATACGTCCCGGATTTCCATTTCTTCATAAATTCCGCAACCGAGGTGGTTCTGGCTGGACCTTCATGGTCTCCTATCTTTTACACTTCGTACGTCCCATGAGGTAACTTATTCAAGATTTTATAGGGACCGAGGAATTTTCCTCTCAGTCTGAGACCTGTTCCGTTCTGAGTTCGCTTAATGGTGATCAACTCATTCAACTTATATTCTTCCTCTGCTTTACGCTTGCTGTTGAATGTCTTAACATTCTCTTTCTGAACTTTGGCGATATTACACGTAGCTGAAGCTCGTACGTCATCACGATCATTAACATCATCTCAACACCGGTCAACAATCTAAAAGGTGAGTACTGAGTACTTCGGGATACTGTAGAGTTAATAATGGTCTGAACGCGCCTTACATGTTTGTACCAACTTTTCGGATCTTCACTACAGAGCTTTGATATCATGGGAACTATTATTCTGTGCATGCCTTGCTAAGTCAATATGTATGGAGGAAAGTGATTTCTTAGGTGTAAGTACTTTTCTAAGGGTATATTTAAATGATTCAAAGGAATTCGGTGTGTCTTCTGAGACCAATTTATTTCTCACTTTGCCTGCTAATTAAGTAGCCAGAACGAATTTGACAAATTTATTAATTTCTGTGGTGTCTTTGAGTGTTTCGGCATAGAAATCAATTATGCCTACGAAATTATTAAATTGGCTGAGATCACCATTGAACTCAGGTATTATTTTCCTCCGGTGGTATATACTGATATGTAACCAATAGTTTTTAACGTTTTCGCATATTAAAAAATTTCAAGTGATTCTTTACTTAAAAAATCATTAATGTATATCATTTTTGTTTGCTTATTTGATTTAAATGTAGGCTTGGCTGCCATAAGCTTAGCCTTTGTTTTTTTAGAATTGAATTTCACGACCTTTATTTGGTTTTGATTAGATGGATTTAGTTTTTTCAAGAAATAAGCATCTTTTATATTGGATTCATCTCTGTCAACATTAGCACTTTTCAATAAGTTTAATAGAGCGTCAACGGCATTAACTTTATCCTCAGTTTTAATACCGCTTATCAGGCAATCATTTTGCACACGATGGTCACTCCACATTTTCCCCGTATTGTTCAACGCAGCAATTTAATTTTTTAAGTTTCTGTTTTCTTTTTCAATTAATTGAATCTTTTTCTTATTTTCGTTTATAATTTTAAACATATCATCAAATTTGGTTGACATAAAGTTTAACGACTCCTGCATATCAGACAGCTGATCGATTTTGTTAAGATTTGTTTTTATATCAAGCAGTTCTTCTTTAACTGTATTACTGTTAACAGCATCTGTACAGAAATGACAAAGAAATACATCTACATTGGATCTTAACAGTCATTCATACCGTCGTTTATATAATTGTGTACACAACACATGATATACATTTTCACATTCTATGCTATTCTCCTTATCTTCTATTTCTAATTTGCAATGGTGACAAAATATTTTAGGATTTTTTGAACTTTTACGGCTCATTCCTGGCATACTTGATAATATTTGGGTATCCCGCACTATATATGATTGTAATGTAAAACTTTTCGCAATGTTTAAGTCTTTAAAACCTTTCTCTCACAGGATTGCCAACAATGACAACTTTAATAACATGATTTCTAGGCATTGAATTCTTATTATATAAGCTTAAAGATAAATCAAGTGCTTTAAATGTCAATTCTTGCAGATTTAGTGGAAGATGTTGGGCGTATGAAGCGGGTTGGGTATTTGCTCCTAGTTCTCGGATTTGTTGTTGTAGTTTCAAAATCTCTAGTCGGACTTGTAAGGCTTTTAACTCTTTTTCGGCAGCACACCGTTCTGAAATCCCTAAATTTTCGTATATCCAGCAAATTGTCACGGAATCTACCCTTAGTTACGTTTATCATGTTGGGTGTGTGACTATTGTTTGTCACATCATCTATACTTTCCGTATTTTCCGCAGGATTTTCTTCTGCCTTTGATATCTCGGAATATAATATTCTAAGTTAGCTTAAGGTGGCTGACTCTGGGAATTCAATGCAGCCATTAAAGTTTGGCGATTTGGACGCAAATCCATGATTATCTGGAAATAATGCAGTAATCCTTGAGTATACCTTACTTCACACAAATACTATGGAACCCCACACATGCTTTTATAGTTATACTTTTCTTTATTTTATGTTTGTTTTAGTTATTTTTTATTTTACACGTTTTTATTTTGTTCTTTTTAACTATCCTTGCGGAAATTGTAAAAATAAGTGAAGTTGGTTGCAATTTTCAAAACTTACCTTAGTTGCAGTTCATATGCAATTACAATTAATGTTACCATATCTTGCATTACTACAATTAGTGTTGCCATATCGTATATTACTACAATATATATAATATAAAATTAATTATATTAAACCGTAATAGGCCATTTACACTACAGCGAAATCTAGTAGATCAGATTTCAAATCTTGCTCAAAATCTAGATCGTTTACACTGGATTTATTTGCCAGTAGCAAGATTTCATTTTTAAAACAAAAACAGCTGACTGAAATTTAAAAGAAAATAATAATATTTCCAAATTTAGTTTAATACCAAACAAAAATGAAAAATAGAAGACATTAAGCATATATATACACATAAGCATATATATATATATGTAATAATATATAAATATTAAACCGCACTTTAATACAGGTTCGTCATGGGTCATTCTGGGAGCAAGATATTCCTAATATTTCATATGATATGTTCATCGAAAAGCCGCCAAACTTTTCATTTGTTACGCTTAACCTCTTCAGGGACGATTTTTTTATGGTGACAAAAAAATTATTAAATTTTGTTTTCTTTTTAAATTATTTAATTTTATTTAAATAGGAATTCTGAAAACAAAAAACAATGAAAATTCACAAAAAGGGATAACGTCCACATTTGTGGCCACTGAGCGTTAATGGTAATTTATGTGTGATATGATTTCCTACATTCCGGGCATATCAGGCGTATATATTCTTAACATTTCTCACAAATGTAGAGAGTTCGACTTACACAATTTTTGTCGTGACATCTGGGGAGATTTTTCAGTTCCTTGTATTTAGGATAATGATCTATACCGTCCAGTCTAATTCCAGGATTCACTTTAGTCCAGCTTTTAGATTTTTTAGGTGGTGATGGTAAAACTTATTATATTAAATATAACTGATATTATTTTTTTTTTCAAATATTATTTCACATTTTTTTTATTTATCTAACTATGCGTCGGAAATAATATCATCACTGCAGACAAACGGTCTGAGGATTTGGTAGTCAATAACTTACTATAAAATTTTTGTTTTTTTTTTTATTATTATTATAATTATGATTATAAAAAATTAAACGTACACATATGTGGCCAAGGGCGTGAAGAGGTTAAAGTTTTGTTTTTAAATTGAAATGTCATTTATTCCTGCTCAGCGTTGTATTTTTAAGTACTATTTGGCAAAACACATAGTTGCATTTCTATTTTTACTAGATTTTGAGTAGATTTTGCCGAAATCTACTAAATAAGTAGATTTTGTTTTGTATGGGAAATCTAGTTAAAATCAACTAGATTTGGCTCGAAATCTCATAAGTACTAGATTTCGCTGTAGTGTAAATGGCCTATAAGTAAAAATACAAAATAACATTTATCTTAGTTATGCAAAATATTTCTTTTGTTTATTTAAATGAAATTTTTATTATAATTACTACAAATAAACAAAATAATAGTATAAATAGCTTATAACTATACTCTGTCCCATAAGCGAGCTCTCTAGTATAATACAAATAGGTGTAAATATATACAGTATATAAATTTTTTCTAAATTAATATATTTTTATGTACAAGATTATATCTGTTTTTAATAACAACTGTTTCGTAATGAAAAATTATTCAAAAAACATTACAGTAAAAATTATTATAATAAAAGAAAGAGTCAGGAATTAAAAGAGAAAAAAGAAATTACGGTATTTAACTAAGCCACCAGTATTTACTAATATTTAAATTTAGAAATATATTCTTATCATCACGAAAAAGACTCGTATCAAATCTTCTATTCTCAGCTGTCAGATGATTACTAGAGATAGCTTTAACATTTGCCCTTCTATATATATTTGAAAAAATATAGGGACACCTGTGTGGTTTCGTAAAAAAACGTTCTTATCCAGGTAGACGAATGCTTCAGGAGGAACGTAACCACTTTGTAGTGTTTTGGATATATATTCGTCGTTGGCATAATAGGGAGCCATTATTAGGTTATTTTCGTAACGGTGACAACAAGATCTAATATGATTTCTAATAAGGTGTATGATGAAATTATCAATTCGGCTAATTTTGGTCGCATTGTATAGTCTCAAATTACTTATATATTTCGTAAATTCACTACTTGGGGATCTGTATAATGAAGTACATGCTCTTAGTCATCTTCTTTCGAATTTACGTATTTTTTCCATATAGGAAGGAGTAATATTAAACCAAAATTGGCAACCGTATGTTAAAATTGGACGTATTAAGGTTTGATACATGAGAAGCTTGATATCCGGTTTAATGTTTTTAGAAAAAAATAGATTTTTGTACATAAAATAAGCATTTCTGGCTTTTTTAATTTGTATGTTGACATGTTCATTAAAGTAGAGAAATTTCTCTAAATGGATTCCTAGGTACTTTACCGTTTGTTTATTAGGTATGTATATATTGTTACTGGATTGAATGGCGAAGGATTTCCAGTTGCGCCTTATGTTATAGTTACACTTTCCAACAGGAGGACGGAATGGAATAGTTTCACATTTGCCTACGTTTAATTTCATTTTCCAATCATTAGCATATTTTTCTACAATATTAAAATTGTTTTGCAATTTCATATTTATTTCTTGTATTTTGTTGTCAGCATGATATATTATAATATCATCTGCGAAACCAATAATATTATCAACACTCTTTAAAAGGTCATGTATAAATATATTAAAAAGTATAGGAGCATTAACTGTCGCCTGTTGTAACCGATTAACTATAATAAATCTCCTACTACTAACTTCTTTTCTGTTGCAAACGATAAACGATTTATTGGATAGCATGTTATGAATTAAAATTATCAAATGAAGTGGGAATTTATATCTTAGAAGTTTATATATTAAACCAGGAATCCAAATGTTATCGGAAGCCTTTTCAAAATCGACAAGGCATGCCCCTGTACAGAGAAATTTATTTAAATTCCAATTAATATCAGATGTCAAAAGATGTATTCCATGTATTGTAGAGTGTTTATACTTAAAACGGAATTGTCTATCGTTAATCAGATTATAATTCTGACAAAAATTTAGGATATTAATATTTATGAAAATTTCAAAGATTTTACTTATATTCGGGAGCAAACTTATGGCTCTCGGGTTTTTCGGATTGCTTGTGTCCTTATCTTTTTTGGGCAATACTAAAACTTTAGCCAATTTCCATGCTCGGGGGAAATATGAGTTGTTCAGCATATTGCTAAATAATGTACAGTAATCAAGTATTAATACATCAGGGATATTCTTTAATACTATATTTGGAATGGAATCAACACCAGAAGATAATTTATTTCTTAAATTTTTAAAAATATAGAAAATTTTGTCCTGTGTAATAAAAAAGTTCTCTGATTGTGATGCACTTATTTGATTTGCCCTTTTGTCTGAATTAAAGGTAGTAGTAGTATCAAGTTCGTGCTTGATCTCATCGACGTTCAAGTTAGCGCTAAGGCCTTTTAATAGAAAAGTTTTAGTTTTCAAACTTTTAGGCGTAAAAGTGAAAAATTCAGTTTTTCTTTCTTGAAGATAAGCTTTGACCCGTACGTAATCATCAATAGATGACATGATTAGAGATGTTTTTCTATTATTAAGTTCTTTGATTTTAAAGTTTGTTATTTCTAAACCCTTTGCAATAAATTGTATTAATTCATTTGGTTCCACCTTAAATATATTAAGTGGAGATATTTTTTATTTTTATTTTGATCTTGTTTTGTTATGTTTTCAGTATTTATCGTTTTTTCTGTTTGTGAAAGATTTTGAGATGTTGTTGGTACGTGATCGTTTACATGTTTTTCGAATTTATTTAAATATTCTTTATTGCAATGTTTATTATTGTCCAGAATAGCATAATAATTATTCTTTAATTGTTTATCATTGTGTCATATTATGTTTCACTTTTTCTTTCATTTATAGACTTATCATTATTGTCTTTACAAGATGGATTTAAAGAATTGTTTTTGTCGTTATTTATATTTGACCTTGAATCATTATGTTCACTCATTACTTTTTTTTTGATTTGTAAGAGTCTCTGTCTCTTGAGTTAAATTGTTGGAAATTGTTGTTATAAAAACTTAACGATTTAAGCAGTTTTGAACTTCACAACAACACGTAAAAAGAAGTAATAATAAAAAGAAATATAGTAAATAGGAGCAAAAATATTTTTTCCGCAATACGTCCGTCTATCATGACAATCACGATTGAACTCCCATTATGTAAAATATTATTAAACATGGGCATTCTGCTTCATTGCCTGCACTTGCAGATTCTCCGACAACTTTTATATTACAGAGTTGAGCTCTTTTTTAAAAATTTGTCCAACCATCCTCCACTGGCAGTAAAACTAAAATCGGCTACATCATCATATTGTACGGAGTTACATAGATTTTAATTCATTGAACAAACTTATAGTTTTTCTTTGAATAACTAAAGTTGTTAAAGGAATGTGTTTTATGCACAAATTCTTTATACACATTAACAGAGCATTTTTCATTTGTTCTACAATCACTGGTCTTATTTTAGAAGTGTTTTCAATAGAAGAAGACGCCGTCGCTGTTGCACTTGCACGGATTTCTGCTACACTTTTTATGATGGATCTTATTATTGTAGATGGAAGACCCATTATATTAGCTATAACAGACGCTTTTTCGCCGCTGTCATGACGCCATAAAATGTCCAATTTGGTTTTTAACCAAATTACATTTCGTTTCCTTTTTAGAACATCACATGTTTTATTTTTTGATCTCAAATTTAATGTACTTAAATATTTTTTTTTTTTTTCAAAACTCTATCTATGTATATTTTATTCAAATACTTCGACTTCGTCTGTCAATATAGGTCGACTGCGGTTGATATCCTACAATCGGCCCTCCTGACGGCAATACGTCCCGGATTTCCATTTCTTCATAAATTCCGCAACCGAGGTGGTTCTGGCTGGACCTTCATGGTCTCCTATCTTTTACACTTCGTACGTCCCATGAGGTAACTTATTCAAGATTTTATAGGGACCGAGGAATTTTCCTCTCAGTCTGAGACCTGTTCCGTTCTGAGTTCGCTTAATGGTGATCAACTCATTCAACTTATATTCTTCCTCTGCTTTACGCTTGCTGTTGAATGTCTTAACATTCTCTTTCTGAACTTTGGCGATATTACACGTAGCTGAAGCTCGTACGTCATCACGATCATTAACATCATCTCAACACCGGTCAACAATCTAAAAGGTGAGTACTGAGTACTTCGGGATACTGTAGAGTTAATAATGGTCTGAACGCGCCTTACATGTTTGTACCAACTTTTCGGATCTTCACTACAGAGCTTTGATATCATGGGAACTATTATTCTGTGCATGCCTTGCTAAGTCAATATGTATGGAGGAAAGTGATTTCTTAGGTGTAAGTACTTTTCTAAGGGTATATTTAAATGATTCAAAGGAATTCGGTGTGTCTTCTGAGACCAATTTATTTCTCACTTTGCCTGCTAATTAAGTAGCCAGAACGAATTTGACAAATTTATTAATTTCTGTGGTGTCTTTGAGTGTTTCGGCATAGAAATCAATTATGCCTACGAAATTATTAAATTGGCTGAGATCACCATTGAACTCAGGTATTATTTTCCTCCGGTGGTATATACTGATATGTAACCAATAGTTTTTAACGTTTTCGCATATTAAAAAATTTCAAGTGATTCTTTACTTAAAAAATCATTAATGTATATCATTTTTGTTTGCTTATTTGATTTAAATGTAGGCTTGGCTGCCATAAGCTTAGCCTTTGTTTTTTTAGAATTGAATTTCACGACCTTTATTTGGTTTTGATTAGATGGATTTAGTTTTTTCAAGAAATAAGCATCTTTTATATTGGATTCATCTCTGTCAACATTAGCACTTTTCAATAAGTTTAATAGAGCGTCAACGGCATTAACTTTATCCTCAGTTTTAATACCGCTTATCAGGCAATCATTTTGCACACGATGGTCACTCCACATTTTCCCCGTATTGTTCAACGCAGCAATTTAATTTTTTAAGTTTCTGTTTTCTTTTTCAATTAATTGAATCTTTTTCTTATTTTCGTTTATAATTTTAAACATATCATCAAATTTGGTTGACATAAAGTTTAACGACTCCTGCATATCAGACAGCTGATCGATTTTGTTAAGATTTGTTTTTATATCAAGCAGTTCTTCTTTAACTGTATTACTGTTAACAGCATCTGTACAGAAATGACAAAGAAATACATCTACATTGGATCTTAACAGTCATTCATACCGTCGTTTATATAATTGTGTACACAACACATGATATACATTTTCACATTCTATGCTATTCTCCTTATCTTCTATTTCTAATTTGCAATGGTGACAAAATATTTTAGGATTTTTTGAACTTTTACGGCTCATTCCTGGCATACTTGATAATATTTGGGTATCCCGCACTATATATGATTGTAATGTAAAACTTTTCGCAATGTTTAAGTCTTTAAAACCTTTCTCTCACAGGATTGCCAACAATGACAACTTTAATAACATGATTTCTAGGCATTGAATTCTTATTATATAAGCTTAAAGATAAATCAAGTGCTTTAAATGTCAATTCTTGCAGATTTACTGGAAGATGTTGGGCGTATGAAGCGGGTTGGGTATTTGCTCCTAGTTCTCGGATTTGTTGTTGTAGTTTCAAAATCTCTAGTCGGACTTGTAAGGCTTTTAACTCTTTTTCGGCAGCACACCGTTCTGAAATCCCTAAATTTTCGTATATCCAGCAAATTGTCACGGAATCTACCTTTAGTTACGTTTATCATGTTGGGTGTGTGACTATTGTTTGTCACATCATCTATACTTTCCGTATTTTCCGCAGGATTTTCTTCTGCCTTTGATATCTCGGAATATAATATTCTAAGTTAGCTTAAGGTGGCTGACTCTGGGAATTCAATGCAGCCATTAAAGTTTGGCGATTTGGACGCAAATCCATGATTATCTGGAAATAATGCAGTAATCCTTGAGTATACCTTACTTCACACAAATACTATGGAACCCCACACATGCTTTTATAGTTATACTTTTCTTTATTTTATGTTTGTTTTAGTTATTTTTTATTTTACACGTTTTTATTTTGTTCTTTTTAACTATCCTTGCGGAAATTGTAAAAATAAGTGAAGTTGGTTGCAATTTTCAAAACTTACCTTAGTTGCAGTTCATATGCAATTACAATTAATGTTACCATATCTTGCATTACTACAATTAGTGTTGCCATATCTTATATTACTACAATATATATAATATAAAATTAATTATATTAAACCGTAAGTAAAAATACAAAATAACATTTATCTTAGTTATGTAAAATATTTCTTTTGTTTATTTAAATGAAATTTTTATTATAATTACTACAAATAAACAAAATAATAGTATAAATAGCTTATAACTATACTCTGTTCCATAAGCGAGCTCTCTAGTATAATACAAATAGGTGTAAATATATACAGTATATAAATTTTTTCTAAATTAATATATTTTTATGTACAAGATTATATCTGTTTTTAATAACAACTGTTTCGTAATGCAAAATTATTCAAAAAACATTACAGTAAAAATTATTATAATAAAAGAAAGAGTCAGGAATTAAAAGAGAAAAAAGAAATTACGGTATTTAACTAAGCCACCAGTATTTACTAATATTTAAATTTAGAAATATATTCTTATCATCACGAAAAAGACTCGTATCAAATCTTCTATTCTCAGCTGTCAGATGATTACTAGAGATAGCTTTAACATTTGCCCTTCTATATATATTTGAAAAAATATAGGGACACCTGTGTGGTTTCGTAAAAAAACGTTCTTATCCAGGTAGACGAATGCTTCAGGAGGAACGTAACCACTTTGTAGTGTTTTGGATATATATTCGTCGTTGGCATAATAGGGAGCCATTATTAGGTTATTTTCGTAACGGTGACAACAAGATCTAATATGATTTCTAATAAGGTGTATGATGAAATTATCAATTCGGCTAATTTTGGTCGCATTGTATAGTCTCGAATTACTTATATATTTCGTAAATTCACTACTTGGGGATCTGTATAATGAAGTACATGCTCTTAGTCATCTTCTTTCGAATTTACGTATTTTTTCCATATAGGAAGGAGTAATATTAAACCAAAATTGGCAACCGTATGTTAAAATTGGACGTATTAAGGTTTGATACATGAGAAGCTTGATATCCGGTTTAATGTTTTTAGAAAAAAATAGATTTTTGTACATAAAATAAGCATTTCTGGCTTTTTTAATTTGTATGTTGACATGTTCATTAAAGTAGAGAAATTTCTCTAAATGGATTCCTAGGTACTTTACCGTTTGTTTATTAGGTATGTATATATTGTTACTGGATTGAATGGCGAAGGATTTCCAGTTGCGCCTTATGTTATAGTTACACTTTCCAACAGGAGGACGGAATGGAATAGTTTCACATTTGCCTACGTTTAATTTCATTTTCCAATCATTAGCATATTTTTCTACAATATTAAAATTGTTTTGCAATTTCATATTTATTTCTTGTATTTTGTTGTCAGCATGATATATTATAATATCATCTGCGAAACCAATAATATTATCAACACTCTTTAAAAGGTCATGTATAAATATATTAAAAAGTATAGGAGCATTAACTGTCGCCTGTTGTAACCGATTAACTATAATAAATCTCCTACTACTAACTTCTTTTCTGTTGCAAACGATAAACGATTTATTGGATAGCATGTTATGAATTAAAATTATCAAATGAAGTGGGAATTTATATCTTAGAAGTTTATATATTAAACCAGGAATCCAAATGTTATCGAAAGCCTTTTCAAAATCGACAAGGCATGCCCCTGTACAGAGAAATTTATTTAAATTCCAATTAATATCAGATGTCAAAAGATGTATTCCATGTATTGTAGAGTGTTTATACTTAAAACGGAATTGTCTATCGTTAATCAGATTATAATTCTGACAAAAATTTAGGATATTAATATTTATGAAAATTTCAAAGATTTTGCTTATATTCGGGAGCAAACTTATGGCTCTCGGGTTTTTCGGATTGCTTGTGTCCTTATCTTTTTTGGGCAATACTAAAACTTTAGCCAATTTCCATGCTCGGGGGAAATATGAGTTGTTCAGCATATTGTTAAATAATGTACAGTAAACAAGTATTAATACATCAGGGAATTCTTTAATACTATATTTGGAATGGAATCAGCACAAGAAAATAATTTATTTCTTAAATTTTAAAAAATATAGAAAATTTTTTCCTGTGTAATAAAAAAAGTTCTCTGATTGTGATCCACTTATTTGATTTGCCCTTTTGTCTGAATTAAAGGTAGTAAGACATGACTGGTTGCATTAATAACTAGATTTTTCTGTTAAAAATCTGTTGAAACGATTGTCTACATCAACCTATAAATAATTATTCTGATTAATCTCTTTAAATGAATGGATCTTTTCGAGAGATGCTCCTATTACATCTAAAATTTGCTGCTGTTCTCTTATAACGAACTTCTCATTGTCGCGCTCTGTAGTGAGGGGATTTATGCCAACATAAGTTAATAGGTTTTCTTCGTCGCGTTTAATTTTTACCAAATCTATATCTACTGACAGCTTAGGTTTAAATAATTTATTTACTTCACTAAACATATGTGAAGAATATGCTTCTTTATTATAGTTAAAATTCTCCTTTTTCCGTATGTAGTTTCTTTATAATTGGATTTACAAATTTATTTATTTTGTCACTATTTTTCAATTTTGGTACAATTTTATTGGTAGAATCTATAATGATATCTTTTAATTTATTCAAATAATAATCAATTTCAGAGTTTGAGAGATCTCATGTGACAGGAATGGGATCAGTGTTTTTGTGTACATTTAAAATATATTTTTTTAATTCGTTCCAATTAGTTTTTTATAATTAAATTGAGATTTGGGCGAATTAACAACAAAATGAAAGGGGTGATCATTTGTATCATTTAAAAGTTCAATTAGTAAGGCGTTATGATCACTATCGTAATCGAGGGATTTAAGGGAATTAATAGTATTATTAACTCTGAGAAAAGAGAGACGCGAGTCTGCTAAACACAAATCTAAATACGAACCACATCTTGGATAAGAGGGGGTGGTAGACGCATAAAGCCTACATTTAAAATGTATTTCGTTGTTCTCCATCCATTCTTTGAAGGAATTACCATTAGTATTGTTTACTTTATTGCCCCAATCGGAATGTTTACAATTAAAGTTACCCGCCATTACATAATATATATTTGGATTTTGTAAATTCAGAGATTTAAAAACAGAGCTTAGATCAGGTAAAAAAAAGTTGCTGTTATTACCTGAGGGATAGTAAGAGGATATAATATATAGAGTTTTATTAGTCAGTAGCGGTATTTTTATAATGCACACTTCCCGACACTTAAGTGAATTGCCAATGATATGTGTGCAGTTTTTGAATTTTATATCTTTTTTTTAAATTAAAATAGCAGTACCACCACCTTTAGAGGCATTAGGCCTATCTTTACGAATTAAATCATAATTTTCGAAAAATAATTTATTCTTCGAATTTAGTTTTGTTTCATTTAGCAAAACCATATCTGGATTATGCAAATTTATAAAATTTAATAACTCATATCTTCTACTAAGTTTTATAAAAGAATTAACATTAATTTCAATTATTTTAAGGTTTTTTACAGTTGATTCATCCATTTTAATCCAACATTGAAAATATTGTATCTATTCTACTTGTCTGTAGTTGTAACTGTTTATTTAGATTTATTAATTGGTTAGCTAAATTCTGCATGGTATTGTTCATTTGTTCCAACATTTGTTGAATGGAGTTAGAGCTGTCTATATTTTGTTGATTGTTCTTCAAAACATTTGCAAAACTCATAGAAGATGTAACAGTTAATGGTTTGTTCGCTGTTCTTTTTTCAGACAAACTTTGTTTTTTGGCTCGGAGCCTTTGCTGTATCTCCTTATACTTTTCGCACCCAACGGTATGATGCTGGGTGACCATATTTACTTTTAAAAATTTCAAGTTATCGTTGTTGTATTTATCAAGTTCCTGCTTGATCTCATCGACGTTCAAGTTAGCGCTAAGGCCTTTTAATAGAAAAGTTTTAGTTTTCAAACTTTTAGGCGTAAAAGTGAAAAATTCAGTTTTTGTTTTTTGAAGGTAAGCTTTGACCCGTACGTAATCATCGTAATCATCAATAGATGACATGAATAGTGATGTTTTTCTATTATTAAGTTTTTTGATTTTAAAGTTTGTTATTTCTAAACCCTTTTCAATAAAATGTATTAATTCATTTGGTTCCACATTAAATATATTAAGTGGAGGTATTTTTTATTTTTATTTTGATCTTGTTTTGTTATGTTTTCAGTATTTATCGTTTTTTCTGTTTGTGAAAGATTTTGAGATGTTGTTGGTACGTGATCGTTTACATGTTTTTCGAATTTATTTAAATATTCTTTATTGCAATGTTTATCATTGTCCAGAATAGCATAATAATTATTCTTTAATTGTTTATTCATTGTGTCATATTGTGTTTCACTTTTTCTTTTTCTTTCATTTATATACTTATCATTATTGTATATACAAGATGGGTTTAAAGAATTGTTTTTGTCGTTATTTATATTTGACCTTGAATCATTATGTTCACTCATTACTTTTATTTTTTCGATTTGTAAGAGTCTCTGTCTCTTGAGTGAAATTGTTGGAAATTGTTGTTATAAAAACTTAACGATTTAAGCAGTTTTGAACTTCACAACAACACGTAAAAAACAAAATAATAATAAAAAGAAATATAGTAAATACGAGCAAAAATATTTTTTCCGCAATACGTCCGTCTATCATGACAATCACATTGAACCTCTGCTACTTCTTTTTGAGCTACAATTTTTTTTCGTTTTTGAGAACCACTTAAATATGTTCGTTTCGACATTATGAAATATAAAGCAATATATATGTACTTAGTACGTATTACTCTCTAAATTCTTTACAAAAAACACTTCAACACGTATAAATTATTGTTTTATCTAAAACACTTAACACTTTCACTGATTTAAATTTGAACATTCGGGGATTTCCCAATTTATTGACTTCTATGCGGTGTATGAAAACAAACGAAACATTTCGCAAACGTTTCCATATTGTACAAAAATTTTAAATCGTTTTGTATATGAGCAAAAACAAAACAATAAATTTATAAATATATTGTATAAATATACAATATGTGGTATCATTTAAAAGGTTTTTTGAAGCTAACGGTGTATAAAACATGCAAAATTTGGCCGCATTTTTTTATTTTAAAGAAAATCCTTAAAATTTTACGTTTTTTTGGAATAAAACAATTATAAGGACATGGTTATTTATGTTTTAGACATCATTGGATGCGGCTTTAAAAATTATATACCATATTAAATATATTGTTTCTAAAAGTTTAGAAAAGTAAATTATAAAAAATTTGCTGAAATATTAAAAAATATGAATTTCGAAAGTAAATTGGTTCTAACTTGGGGCCCCTTGTAGTCGGGTCCCCTGGACACGTGCCCCAAGTGCCCTTATGGTAAAGACGGCACTGGTTTAATCTCTTTAGAGATTAAATTTTGTTTAGGGAATGATTCGGTTAAATTTCTTTAGAAATTTAGCTTTCCGACTGCGCCAGTTAAGTTATTTTAAATGTTCACTTTAAATTCTTTTCACTGAAACAATAATTTTTGTAAAATTTTTTTCAAAGAAATAATATTTTTTATATTTTTCTTCATGCAACTTTATTGATCAAACTTGGTCTTAAGACTAATTTTACAAAATCTTAATTTTTAATATCTAGCCTACTACACCAAACTTTAGAATTTGAAGACCAAAGAAAAAAATCACTTCAGAATAAAACAAAATTGAGCAATCACTAAGCCAATGACATAGATTCTGCTTGGCCAGAGTTGAAAAATAATTCTTATTACCCAAATAATCAAGACAATCCTCTATTATGGGCATAGGGTAATTGTCCTTCAATGTCACCTTATTTATTGATCTATTATCGACACACATCCTCAACTTCCTTCTCTCTCTTCTTTACCAACACGACCGGAGAAGCAATGGTGAATCGCTTGGACGAATTATCCCCGCCTATAATAGTTCGTCCAATTTCTTCTTCACTTCGCACCGCTCCCGATACGACAGGCGTCTAGGTCCACAGAATAACGGCTCATCGCTAGACAATGTTATCCGCATACAATAATCAGTCGACCTTAAAACATTACCTACTTTCCTCATATAATTCTCCTCCACAATTAACCTCAGCCTCACACTATCCGACTGACCCAGATCACACTCAATATATATCTCACTCTCATCCTTGACCACACACACAATTCCTCCTAATTCTCCAAATCCTTAATCCCAACCAAAAATTCCCTATCCCTCATAACCGTAAATTGAACCCTCAGATTCGGAAGCAACTGGCACATTCACGCCCGAACTCTCTCTTGACAAATTTACTTCACAAGCTTTCTTCGTTAACGGCCCGTTATTATTAATTTCATTTTCGATTGGCTTCGGAATCTCTGCAATTTCATTAGAAACCCCGCATAATTTGAGTGATATAAGCGCACCAATAACCTCTTCTGTTAATTTTATTTTATTCTTGGAATTCATTTTCTTTACTTCATTTACTGTGTATCTTATTTTTATTTGGCATAGCCGCAATTTAAACTTCAATAATGCATCGCGTCCGATCAGCACTGGCACCACCGCTTCCTCATCCGGTAATACAAAAAACGTGTGTTCTATCATCTTATTGTTATACAATATCGAACATTCTACCTGTCCATAGGAGCTAATTCTACTTTTCCCGATGCTTCGGTATGGTGTTATAATTTTCCTTTCCTTCAGGGCGAATGGTACCAATGATCTCTTGACGCTGCGAATAAGGCTACCCGTATCAAATAAGGAAAAATAGTCAGTTATTTCGGTGCGCTTACCTCTCTCAACAAAAGCAACACTTACCTTCTGAAAAGCTCCTACTGTTTCATCAGCATCGTTCCTACTAATTGCAGCAACAACTCCCTTCCTTTTTGGGCAATCTCGGCGGATGTGGCCGGCCTCTCCTTTGGAGGTCGCTTCGGCTTCGGGCATTTGCTCTGGTAGTGTCCGAACCCAGAACAATTGTTACAACGTATTTCGGCTTTTTCCAGTTCACTTCTCTCGCTAACGGGTCTTCCCCTGGGGTACCCTGTGTCCTTCGTGGGACCCATGCGCCTGCCTCTTCAGTTCATACCCGTCTTTCCGCTTAATTAATTCATTAATGGACCCTGCCCCATACAACCTTGCGATATCAGTAGTACGATCCTGAATCCCATCGATCACTATTTCTATGATTTCTTGCTCATCAATGTCCGTCTGTGAGGCTATTGCCTGCATGGACACCAAATAGCTTAGGCAAGACTCATTCTGTCTCAAGGTCCTTGCACGCAGCTGGCGATATACCTCCTGGCGAGCTACTGTCCTTTTAAACATTGAGTGTAGACTATCTCTTAGAACCTCGTATTCTACCATCCCCGGGTTGATGGCGTGTTGCTTATCAGTGCCCGTCGAGCGTCTACGAATCGCCACACATTTCTATCTACCAGTGTACCCGTACATATCCGTATAATCATCAGCCACTTGGTAACATCGTACTGGTAGTCTCCGCAGAATGAAGGCACTGTCATGTCGACTCTGTGGGCTTGTCCCATTGTACCTTCACTCTCTAAGGTACGGATTTGTTGCCGTAATTTTAATATTTCCAACTGTAGTTGAAGCTTCCTAATCTGCTCTTCTTCAAAAGTATTGGCTTCTACAGATAGATTTTTTTGATATAGGAGGCACGATGGTAGAGGGTACAGTGGCAGCGGGTTCTTCGACAGAAGGCACAATAGCGGCAGGTACATTAATGGCCGGTACAGCGACAGACGGCAAGGTGGCCTAGGGGACAGTAGCAGCAGGCACGGTGGCAGAAGGTACGGTAACGGCTAGCACGGTAACAGCAGGCTTAGCAACAGCAGGCACTTTTACTGCAGGCACGGCCACAATGTGTACTTTGGGCGTTTGCATCATAGTAGGTGACATCGTGGCTGCGGGCAAGGTGGCAGACATTGCAGTGCCTGCTTCTTTGACGTCGTGAGCACATCCAGCGGCCTCTGGCCTATAGGAGGCCGAAGCCATCGAATCATCTTCCCACTCCCTACCGGAGTTCAATGATGCATATAACGTTTTAAGCTGCTTCAGTATTGCGGATTCTGGGAATTCCACGCCAGCATCCGTCAACACCTTTATTAGGGTTTGTCGTTCCGGTCTCAAATCCATTCATATTTTTTAACTTCAATTAATTTTTTATAAATAAAAATGCGTGTCGTATTTTTGGGGGAGGGCGACATTCGTCTGCTGAAGTTTCGGAACAAATAAAGGAGCCATTGAGACTGGTTTCTGGTTGCTCGTCTTCAGGATTATTTGTTGCATTAAGGGAGGACTGTAAATTCTTTAAGGGTGGGTTAATAGTGTTTTGTACCATAGACTTCATCAAACAAGTTGTAGAATTCCCAGGATGTGGCGTTTCGCCCAGTCTTATTATTTCTAACTTTAATTCTTTTATATGTGGTGTGCAAATTCAAAAGTTTCCGGCTTATTTGTTCCTTTGTCATTTCAAAGTCCGGTTCGATTTCTTTAATTTTTAATAAGATTTTCCCACCACAATACTTTCTCCATTCTTGGAAGTCCGACTCCATATCCAGTCTAGTTCGTATTATTAATTTTTGTATGTCGAATGTGAAATCTTCCTCGTAACTAAAAATATAAATAATTAAAATTTTCTATAACAATATCGGTTAAATTTTATTACTTTTCCAATTTACTGCAAATAAAGCAAAATTTTCTTTTGTTTAATAACTTTTATTTCACGAAACTACAATATTGTCGAACAAATGTTGCTAAATTTGCAAAAATTTGCGACAGCATTGCCATTTGTCTGCAAAAAAAAAACGTTCGACGCAAGTCAGTGCTGCCAAGTATTGCATTTTGAATATTTGATATTTATTATGCTCCAACGTTGCACAACTACTACATTTACGAACGTACCCTCTATTTCTTTGTTCTTATGTAATTATTTTTTCTTATTCAGGTTCTTCCCCAAATTTTGGTTGCTAACTGTTGTGTCCTTAAATAAAATCATACGCAATTAGTTAGAATTATTTTATACAAATGTTTTATTGTAATGTTCGTTCTACAAAGAATTTTCTAGAGTAAAAGTAAATAGCGTTTTCAACAAAACAGGTTGCCAGAGAGGTTAATACCTTTACCAAAACAAGGGGTGATACCAGATTAATATCTAACACTAACACTTATAGACATATTCATACATATATGTTTCTATACACCAATGATTTTTTTTATCATAAACGTTTTCATTTTCTTCTTTTTTTATTATTACTTATTTCTTTGTTTTTATGTATGCCTTTGTTTCTGCCCGTTTTCTCTGAGTGCCCGCGAAAAGTCTCTCTTAAAGAATATTGCTCAGAGCACAAAAAAATTTCGTTTCGTTCCCGCCGTTACGCACACGCACAGAAAATCTCTTCAAAACGTTTTCTTTGTTCTTGATCGCGCAAATTTTGTATTTTGTAAGGACGTTTAAGTTAAAAAAAAAACAGCACAAAAGATTTCAGATTTTCTGCGTTTTGGAGTTTTGACAATTTACTTTAGACTACTTTGTATTAATACCTATTCTATTTCTTAGAATTTTGTCTGTAATTTTGTTTTCAAATTTAAATTCTTTAGATTATTTATATTTATTCTTAAAATATTTAATAAATATAATAATAAATATTTAAATAAAAATTTCTTTGGTAAATGGAAAAATGCTATCAATTTCCTTAATATCCCGTATTTTTTGTTCCCAAATTGAGTTTCTTTTCTTTTTTTAAGTGAAGTCTGGCTCATTCCTCAAACGCATTTCAATGAGTAGCTCTTTCCTTTCATGATTCCATTTTTTTTCACTATGTACAAAACATTAAATGTTAAGTCACATTTGTATTTATATAAAAAAACATTTAAATTACTACAAATCACAAATAAAAAGCATGTACGAAATTGACATATAATGCGCACTGAAAAGCATTCCCATGCAATAATGAACATGAGGCAATTCCAAAACGAATTTTACTGCTTTTATGAACACCATGCATTGTAAGTTACATTGCAAACTGCGTTTATGAAGTCAGCCTTTGTTTTACAATTTTATTTTATTATTTCTTTTTTTATTTTGTTTGAATATGTAATTTCTCCCTCCTTTAGATTAGAATTCTCCCGAATTCTTTTATTTAATATTATTTTAATATATCTTTGCTTTACAATAACAAAAATTAATATAATAATTATTATTGTTAAAAGGAGATAAAGTCTATAGGATAAAGTCTATGATATTGTAGTGCTCTAATATTTTTAATATTATTGCTATTTAATTCTTTGATTTCTTGAAATGTTATTTTATGTGAAAAAATTTTTTCTATATGAATATTTTTAATTATTTGTTTTTCGTCTATGTTTTCAATTATATTTGAAAAATAATAGTCCCTTATTCTAATTGAACAGTTATTGAAATTTACGATATAATTTCCGTTTAGCATAATTTTTTCAAAATTACAATTTTTATTGATACTTATATTTATTGCATTCTTAATTATAATTGTATCTATATCTAATTGTATAATTTCTAAGTCATTATTCTTTATTAGTTGACAGTTATTTTTTATTAGACAGTGATTACTTAATTTTAAATTCTTTAAATGTTTATTTTCTTCAAATTTGTATGTTTTGTTTTCAAACTCAATTGTTTGCTCTATTACAGAGTCTATCTCGTCATTGTGATCATTTGGTAGTGGAACAATATATTTAAGCCTCACATTTATAAATGTTTTGGGTATTTTATCCCAAAAATTAAACATAAATTATTAAAAAATGTAGTTCCTATCTGAATATATTTTAGCTTATTATAATCTATAGCATATTTTTCTATTTCGCTAGAAGTCAGTATACTAGGATGTGCAATACCATATTTTGTGGACATTACATTATCCTGTAGATGTTCTATTTTACTTTTAATTAGTTGTATATTTGATAGCTGTTCTAAATATATGTGCTTATCATTTTCTGTTTCTAAAAATTTATTGATAGAATTATTCTATTATTTTTCTGTCATTTTTGACGATCATTTTTAAATGGCTTATAGTTTCATTAAAATAATCATTAATTAGTATTCGTTGGTTATTATTTTCTTTAAATTCGTCGATACTAAAAATATGTTTCTGAAGGTTTTGTCTGTCTTCATCGTCTATAATCCCGAATAACCATTTCAATATACTCCCGTTGTCGGTTTTGTTTTGGTATTAAAGTTTGTTTCTTGCATCTAACAATTCTAATTGAAGTAAATGTTTTTTTTTGTTTTCAGTAAACTAATATTTTCTTTCATCTGGTTTAGAATATTTTCTATTTCAAGTAAGTTTACTATGTGTAGTATAATATCCGATTCCTTAACTATATCTATGTTTTTGTTCTGGGATGTTAATCACTGTATTTTTTGCTTCTTGATATTAAATATTCCACGCCGCTGAAGAATGAGTTGATTGTGACATCTCCCTCTCCCGTATAGACTTGTAAGTGGTTTATGTTTTTTAACACTCTCTCCAGCCTGTCTGGATAATGTTGCTGTCTTTGTTGTAGTTCCATATAAGCCAATCTCAGTTATTCGAGCGGCCATTCCCTTCTTGCGAGTTGTTCCACCAAATCTTCAGGTGCTATTTCGTGGTGATCTTGGTCCATTCTTCTCTCGTCAAATATTCTGTTCTTTAAATGTTGTCGAATCTTGTTATTTGTTTGTAACTTTTACTCAAATTAATATATGAGTGTTTGCTGCACTATTAAAAGATTTATTTATCATCTAAGTGGGCTTTACACCGATTTTTTTCGTGTGTATGCCTTTCTTTTCATCACGGGATAATATAACTATGTCGTCCATATACACGAAATCGTTCCGTCTAAAGATGGTTAACACCAAATCGCGGAAAACGGCTGAAATGTAGCGACAAAACACGGCTGGCGAATTACTTATACCGAAGGGAACAAATTGGAACTCGTACTGTCCACTTGGCATAACGAAAGCTGTGTATTTTCTCGAGTCTTTTTCTATTGGCACGTGCAAGAATCCGTTGTTTAGGTCGAGTGTAGTAAACATTTTAGCCTCCTGCAATCTTTGAATTACGTCATCGATCAGAGCCATGGGAAAGTTATACCGAATTATCTTCTCGTTTAAACGCCTGTAGTCGCAACAGTCTTTTTGATCCGTCTTTCTTCGTTACTAAGACTACTGGTGAAGAGTACTCGGAATAGCTTGGCTTAATGACACCCGCTTTCAACCATTCACTTACTTGATTTTCTATGGCCTTCTGATCAGCATATGATGTTCTTCGGGGTCTACTGGCCACTGGAGTGTCGTCGGACAATATAATTTTCATTTCCACAGCATACGTTGCTGGTTTTTGTGGTCGGCAACGGTATACAGTTGACCGAATTTCTTCAGCGTAATTCTTATTTAAGTTCTAGTTCCAACCCAATTCCATTGGTATCGAATGTCATAGACTGTACTATGGCTTCAAATTTTTTCCCCAATTCAGGAATTGGTTTAGCTTCCAATGCCGGTTTAGAGTTAGCGTCGACTTCTTCTACGAAGATAAATGATTCGTCAGGCGGCTCATTGTCTGCAACCTCTTTTACCTCTCTCAAATAAATTTACACTAGGGATTTTATTTCTGAATTTGGCACCGGTTGAGTCAATCACCAAGTCTACCCGGTCCAAAATTTCGTTACCGATAACCACAGAATATACTATATCGCCTTCTCTAACTATGTGAAATACCATATCTATCATTTGCATCTATTTTGGCACGAACTTTTAAACATCGCTCTAATACTCCTTCCGCCTATATCGTTCAAAGTTTTCTCGACTGGTTCAAGCGCCATATCAGTCAATGATAGGAGCGTATCGTATCTCAAAATGCTGATATCACTGCCGATGTCAATACTCACCAAAATGGTTTTGCCTGTAATTTCCTTAAAAATTCTTCTTGACGTTGACAGCGTTTCCTCGGTTAGGGTATGTACGCTTGGTTTAAAATCCTTCAGCGCGTTGTCTGTCTTAATGGAAGTACACTCGTAAGATTTATGCCCAAACATTTTACATTTGAAGCACCTTATATTTGTGGATTTGCAGTTCCTAGCCATGTGCCCCTCTTCTCCACACTTATAGCATTTACGATTTTCGCCACGTAAATCTGAACTGGGCTTGTCCCCTTTTGGCTTTCCGCTTTTATAGTTAGACGACTTTTCTGGGGAGGAAATTTTCTCATAAACATCTAGCTTCTCTTTAAACTCATCTAGAGTTTTTGCCAGATATAATATAGCTTTGCTGGTCAGACTGCCTCGATTATGCTCGAATGGTCTAAGCTGACGGGGCTTGACGTAGTGTTTCGTCATTTCGCTTTTTCATGGCCTTCATTTGCTGCTTGGCATAGATAAAATTTTGTAGCGGATTCCATTTTAGAAAATGAGCGCAGCCTTCTAATTCGTGGATCCAGTATTCTACACCGTGAGCGTCTTCGCCAGATAATTTAGTCACGGAATCTTCGACATCTCTCAGGGTGAAGTGCGAATATATTCTAGGTTCTTCTTCCCCTCCTGAAGCCTTTTCGCCACCGAGCTTCCCCTAGCATCAGTACGGTAACCAAAATGTTGAATAAGTCTCTCTTGTAAGTCAGTCTTTGTACCAGTAGCGTCCAGTCCTAGTTCAATAGCGTTCGTTCTCAATTCCTCTACCGTCAACACAAGTGTATCCCGCAACTCCATTCTAGACGATCAGTCGGAACTCTCTTACAAAATTATCAAAATAAAATTATAAAATATATTGATGATAAAGGTAATAAAATGTATATAAATAAAATAGAAGTATGTGATCTAGTCACTAACAATACAAACTTCAAAAATACTTAAAATATTTTAATTATTATATTTGCAAAAAAAAAAATTACTTTAAATTTAAAAATTCAATATTAAGCTCTAATTTATTTTATATAACTTCGAGTTAACATTAATTATCGTTACGTCCGTGTGCTCTTATTCACACTCATAAAAATGACTCAAAAGTTGTTATTAAGTATCACCAACTGCTAACCTCTATATGAACTTTATATGCAATAGGTTTCACTCACTCTTAACACCACACATAGGTATACTTATAATTCCTTATTGCAAAACGTTTCCCCTCACTCAGCTCTCTCCGTTCATCAAGCATTCAGTAACTCAAATATACACTGGCTTAATTCTCTCTGTCTTATGTGATGTTTTTGTAACACAGGCTATTTCACTTGCTTGTCTGTTTATATGGGAAACACAAACAAAATTGAGTGTTTTTGTCCTCCACCAAATCGCATGTATTGTTTTCTTCCAATGCTCTTACTTCTTTTTTCATAGCTTTCAACCAATATTTACTGTCCGATCCAGACAAATCATCTTCAAAACTTACTGGATCTACTTCACCGTAAATTTTGTAACTATATTTTGTAGGTGGTACGCCTTTGTTGCTTCTCGAAGACATTCTGGGAGTAACATGTTGTGTTGTTTCTGACTCGGAAGATGATTCAAAACCACAAAAGTTATCGGTACTCATTACATCAACGTCACTTTCGTTTGGTGACTCAAAAGATGCAATATCAGTACGTACGTTTCTTGGGGTAGAATTCACATCACGATCATCAACAGCACCATCAATAGAAGATTTATTCGTTAGTAGAACATAACTAGACTACAATTACCTTTGTCATCAACATCACCATTGCTTAAAACGCCACTTTCAAAATTAGATAAATTGTGCACAACTAATGTTATTTTCAGGTTCCAAAAATTTTACATCTCGACTTATGATGATTTTCCCCATTTCGGTATTCAATAAGGGAAAAGCTTTGGATTCTTCTGCATAGGCGACTAATTTGAATTTAAAGGATACTTCGTCCAACTTTCTAAGATTTTGTTTATTAATTTGAGCAAATGCCATAGAGCCCCAAAAGTACGAATGTATTTTAGATTAGGTGGTTTTCCATACAATAACTCAAATGGTGTAACATTTACAGCAGCAGACAAAAGACGATTTTGAATATAATTGGCGTTGTTAACAGCTTCAGCCCCAAATTTTAAATTCATGTTCACCTCGTATAGCATACATCTCGCCATCTCCATTAGGCTTCTATTTTTCCGTTCTGCCACTCCATTTTGCTCAGGAGCATAGGGTGCGGTCAACTGGTGAATGATACCCTTATCCTTGAAGTATTGTTGCATTTGTTTATTTACGAATTCTCCACCTCTATCAGTTCTGAGTATCTTAATACGTTTTCCAAGTTGATTCTCCGATTGTTCAATAATTTCTTTAATTTTTTTAAAATTCCTTCAATGCATAATCGTAAATATCTGTTACCCTAGGTGTAGTGTTTTGCATTCGACCACATAAATCACAGTGCACCAAATCTAAAATTTCTTTAGACCTGGACGATGACGACTTTGGAAATTTATTTCGTGTGAGCTTTCCTCTTAAACAAATTTTACATTCAGAAGAGCATTTGCATTTCCTTACTTTTATACCCTGCACTAAATTCTTCGAAACAGACGTACTTATGGCTTGTATATTTTTGTGACCAAGTCTACGATGCAAAACGTGAACACAATCATTTTGATATTCAGATATATTCAAGGCTTTATCTTTATGGTTTAATACAAATAAATTATTTTTCAGGTAACCAGTGGCATAAACTTTTCCATTTTTAGAAATTTTGCAACCATCATTATCAAATTTTACCTCAAAACCAATATCAGTTAGTCTCCGGACATATAATAAACTCCCGTCTAATTCAGGAATGAAAAGTACGTCGCAGACAGAAATCTCTTAATTTTCACAAAATAATTTGCAATCTCCCACTCCGGTTACTTTAACCTCAGAGCCATTTGCCATATATACAGTGTCCGCCATTTTGTTTAAATTAGTAAAACATTTTTCTTCACAACACATATGATTTGTTGCTGCAGAGTCTACATACCATTCACATTTTGGTCTTTGTTGCATTACTCCAAAACAGATATTATCATCATCTCTTATGATCTTCACACGATTGTTGTTTCTTCCTCTATTTCTGCAGTCCTTTTTCAAATGTCCCGGCTTGCCACATGAATAACATTCTGGCATAAATTTTCTTTTCTTTTGTGCCTTGAATGTTCTTGCCCAGATTTTCTTTTATATTCCTGCACCAACTTCTCTTTCACAAAATCTATAGTGAGATCAACTTCTGGACGCATCTCCAACGAAGAAATCAAGTTATTGTAGTCATCAGGCAATGTGCCAAGTAAAAATGCAACAGTTTTGTGCACGCAAACGGTCAACAGTTGATAAGAATTCCGTTATGTGGTTTTCCATACTCAGGCCAACAGCCAACCTTATCGATGACATTAGTCTAAGAAGACTCACCTTGTTCGTTATATTTGCTTTCTCATGATGTTTCTTCAAAGTATCCCAATTTTCTTTTGCCGTTTTCAAATGTTTTATCAATATTTTCTGCGACTCCTCAACAGCAAGACCTATAGCAGCTCTGGCGTATCCGTCTTGCGCTAACCATTTTGCATCACATCCCACAACTCCCTTTCCAGCAACAACAACTACATATTAAATTTCCACACATGATAATTGCCGTTCGTCAATTTGGGAAACTGCGCAATTACCGTATTCATTTTTCCTTTTTCTCTTAAATTTTTTTTTTTTAATTTCCAGAAACAAAAAGTACGATTTTAATAAAACAAGCGAGCCTGGGCCCATAACCTTTTCAAACGAAGTTTTATTGAGAAGTAATTTTTCTATTATACATACTAAGTTTATAAAAGCATACTAAGTTCTACAAAAACTTACACATCCAACAGAGTTGTATTATAATGTAGCAGATACAGTGGTGTAATAACAAGTACATACACTTATTGTACATAGGTCAACGAATAATATTACTAACAACTCAGTTAAAATTTTTACAAGCATATTATATCTAGTATTTGAGAACTTACTTATAGTATTGCAACAAATATATAACTTAATGTTAAAAACTATCTACAGTTGGTGAATTATAACATTTTTGAGTAAAAAGATAAGAAAAACCTCAGAGAGAAAGAAATTTTATTTTTAGCTTTTTCCACCATCTTTGCAGAAGTTTGAGAAAAGGATAATAATCTTACAAATTTCTTAATAATTCTAAAGTTGAAGATCTGGTTTTTTCTTCAAATCTTGTAGTGAATTTATTAACAAAATCATTGAACAACTTCTGCTTAAATTTTCGGTGTAAGAGGGCTGTTAAATATCTTCTGAGAAGGTTATACCATGTTCACACGGACAGTTGAATCACTTAATTCGGGCACTGAAATACAATAGCCAATTCACCCGTTTCCACGACATGTTCGTCATTCAGTTTGAAAGTTATTTATTTCTTCTTCTTGTTTTTTTCTTGTTTACGTTTTGTTTTTTCTTTATTTTATTTGTTTGTTGGGACTTTAAAATTTTTAATTTGGCAATGGAAAAAATGCTAAGAAAAATATAAAATTGTAGCAATAATAAGCAAATATTATTTAATTATTATTTTCAATATTAGAAAAAAGAAAAAGTGCCAGCAGGTGGGACCAGGGCAGTGAGCGGGCGCTAGAGGTATGAGCTGAAAGGTTGGTAGAGCTGCGTGGCGTCCGTAAGAACAGCTCGAACAGATCGAGTAATGCCACGGTGCACAATGTTGTCTCCTCTACAATCTTTAATGTAGCCAATAATCTTCGGGACATTATAATTTTTTTTATAATTTTCTTTTTTTCATCCATTATCTTATATTTTTTAAAATACTTCCACGAAATTCACAAATAATAAGATTTTTTATTTCTTTTAATTTATTTATTTAATGCTAAACTGTTTTTCTTTATTTTGTTTTGTTTTGACAGCTGACTTTGATACATAAATAATCGATAGAAATTAGAGATGACAGTCATTCGTTCGTCATTCATAAGGCCATTCAAACTGAATGCCGTACAGCTTGTGTGATTCGCAGCTAAAATTTTGTATGGCGAAACATGTCATTCAGTTCGTAACTGGGGGTTGAATGACGAATGAGAGCGTGAATGACGAATAATTGTGTCGTGTGAACGTGCTATTAGAAATAGTTTTTACATTTTTATTTTGTACGATTTGCAGTTTTTTCATGTACGTTTCCGCACATCTAGACGACCACACCTGGCAGCCATATGTCATTATTGGGCGAATGCACATTTTGTAAATTAACAGTTTATTCTTTTGATTTAGTTGTAGTAGTTGTAGTCCCTAGTAGGGGATATAAGGCCCTACCACAGTTTAATGCTTTATTACATGATTGGAGAACGTGTTCTTTGAATGTTAAGTGCTTGTCAAATAACAGTCCCAGATATTTGACATTATTACTAAGTGAAATTATAGATCCTTGTATGTTTAAATTTACCTTTGGTATCTATTTTGCTGATTTATTAAAAGGAAAGATGGTAGCTTGTGTTTTCTCCTGATTAATTTTTATTTTCCACCTGTTGAAATACTTTTCAGCATGAATAAGTGCATTTTTCATATTTTTTACAATTGCGTTTGAAACTTTACCCGAGGTTATTATTGCTGTATCATCAGCATAAAAGGCTAAAGATTGGTTTCTTTGAGCTTTAAAGTCAGACGTAAAGAGTAGGGGATAAAACTGACCCTTGAGGGACACTTGCACAAAGGTGTCTTTGAGTAGATGTCTCATTGTTAATGAACACTTTGAAGTATCTGTCCAGTAAAAAGCTTTTTATGATTTTCTGTAAGTAAATTGGGTACCCAAATTTATGTAATTTGAATATGATACCGTTATGCGTCGAAAGCTTTCTCTATGTCGAGGAAAACCACACCAGTACTTTTACGACGAGCTTTGTTAGATGATATAATATTAACGATTCGTTTAGCCTGATGTACCGTAGAGTGTTATGTCCTGAAACCAAATTGTTCCTTGCTTAGAATGTCATTTAATAAGTCTACTTAATAAGATATTTTCAAAAAATGTATCGAGGCAGTTTAACATACTTATAGGGCGGTAACTTTTAGGCGACTTTTTATCTTTGCACTGTTTTAAAATTGGTAAAACTTTAGCCACATTAAATTGTTTTGGGAAGTAACCATTTTTAAGGCACCAATTAAAAATATTCGATATTAATATTGTTGGTTTTATTTCATCAATTCCTGGAGCCTTTCTTTGTTTACTTACAAAGTATTTGATTTCTGCAGTAGAAGTAAAATAGTTAATAATATCAGCAGGAATTGGTTGGAAGTCTAACCATTGGATGTGTTTAGATACTCTGTGATCCATTTTTGATAGTATATTTAAAGTTATTTGATGCGAATTTTCAAAAACAACGGCTATTGCATTTGCCTTAGTTTTATTATCATAAAGATCAACGCCATCTATTGTCAAACTGTCAAAAGTGGATCTCTTACCTCTTATTGCTTTGTTGAATTTCCACATCTTATTGCTATCTGGTAAACTTTTGAGAAACACATTCCAATTTTTGTTTCTGTCAGTCAGTTTAGTCATGTGGATATTTATCATATTGTTGAGTTGTTTCAAAACAGCTGATAAATACATTCTCTCTGTGTTATTATAAGATCTTTGTAGTTTTCTTCTAAATTTGTTTCTTTGACCAATGAGGTATAATGTTGTTTGAGATAACTTTGATTGCCATACATTAATTTTTCTCAGCGGAATTTTATTTTGCGCTTCTTTAACAATGTTAATAGTATTAACCAATATTTCTTCGATATTAGCTTCATTTAAATTTACAGAGAGTAAATTATTTCTTCGAATTTCAGTGTCAACCCATCTGCTGATATCATTCCAGTTTGCAAGATTGTACATGGGAACTAATTTAATTTTTTCTACAACCGATCCATAAATTTGACATGTAATCGGGTCATGATCCGATTTAAGAAGTCCTGGATGAGTAACGATCGTAGACACATTCAAGTTGGAATTTGTAAGTAACAAGTCAATAACTGAGGGCTGCGTGTAAAAGCATCGCTGGCCAAAACGAGTATAATTGTGAGGGTAATGTATATAGTAATTGGGGTTTAGCTGATGGTTATACAATTTTACTCCAGCTGCGTTGTTTTTTAAGCAGTTCCAACTTGTATGCTACGCATTTAGGTCTCCAAATAAAAAAAAATTTAGATCTTGGTGCTGTAATACTATTAATATCGTTAATAAAATCATTTGTGTACTTCGGCGAATATGCTGCTATGAATTTTATTGGTCTATTATTAATAGAAATGACTACGGAAACATTCTCAATATTCGATGTTGGTGTTTTTTTAACAAGCTGATGTATTGAATATTTCACAGCAATAAGGACTCTACCACCATGAGTTACTCTGTCTTCTCTGTAAATATTATAGTTTTGCAATTTAAATTTAGAATTTAGAATTAAAAATGTTTCATTCATAAAGACAACATCTATTTTCATTTGTTTTACTGTATGTTCTAATTGACAGATAGTAGATTGGTTCTTTATGCCTTGCGCATTCCAGTGCATAACATTGAGGCTATAAATTGTTTTTTGTCTATATGACATATCTAATCATCATTCCTACACCTCACAATTTATCATATTTATTCTTGCATTTTTCTAGAGCGTCAATTGCAAAAGTTTATCATTAGTAAGATTATCGTCGATTTTATCTTGATCTTGTTGTATTAAATATATTGCTGAAATTATTCTGACTTTTGCTGCGAGAGGGAGGCTCTTCAGTATAATGATTTAGTCGAGGAAAGTCTTCATCCCAGTTAAATGATTTTGCCATAATATTTTTACTGACTGGCTTTGCTTTTTGATTGCCTGTGACGCGTTGCCGAATAGCTAGGTACTCTCGCCGAGATGGACAGTTTGGATCGTCAGGATCGATGATTTACATTTTTAAGTTTATTTTTCATGCAATTGAAGCATTTGTAAATTACAGGCCCTTCGTTCGTAGTTTTGCTCAGTTGGCAAGTTGAGTAGTCATGATGGCCACCGCAACCTAAACATGCTGGCTTTCTGAAGCAATTGGATCATTTGATCAACAATGATTCGGGGAATTTTTACGCGTTCCTCGATATTTTTACCTTTTTCTATACTAGAAATATCATCTTCCCTGCCAGAGAACACTTGATATCTATTTGAATCAGTCTTAGTCGCAGACTTAGAAACTTTAAACTTAGGACCTCGGCCCCAAATAATTTTACGTTTTGGGCTCATTTTAGTCAATTTAAGTATTTAATGTATTACAAATTATAATTAATTTAAACAATACCAATACACTTCACGCACTACCATATGTCACCAAAGACAGAACGATACTGATATTTTGTACTTAACTGCTTACAATTCAAAGAATTTTTTTCGAAGTCGTCTAATAATTTTATTTTGTTTGAAGATATATTTATGCGTTTACTCCGTATGACTGACAGTACATAAATATGTTTCTTGCTCAACATGGATAACTTGTGCTTACAAATATGTTTGTATGGATAAGCACAAATAAACTACAGTGTTTGTACTTTGAGTTTTATTCGTAAACTGAATTCTTTATTTATTAAAAACATTTTATATATGATTAACATTATAAAGGTCCTCATAAAAAAATGCTGATTTTACATTAAATCTAAAAAAGAATGTTTTTTCTTTTAATAATAATTTATGTTATAATGTTCTTATGAAAAAATGTTGATATTACAGAGTGTTTAATTTCTTTTAATTTTCAAAATAAGAAAAATAGGAATGCAATAACACAAAGAATAAGAAAAGTTTATTTTAGATTCATATTACAATACATGAATTATGGTATGCATATGTCACTCCTCCCCTCCTTAGATAAGTCGATGTCCTCATTGACATTTTCTTTATTAGTTTGTTCTTTTATAGAATAGAATAGAATAGAATATCTTCTTCTTAAATCTAATGCATAAGCTTACAATTACTAGCAATATAATCAAAACAAAAGTTAATATACTTATAGAATAGTTGTTCGTTTTAGTATTTATTATATCTATGTATATGCTTCTTCAACTTTAGCAACGATACATTTTCCTTTATCAAATTTTCTATATCTTTTACAACAGGTAGTATGTTTTGCTCTTCTATTTTTTGTTTCAAAATGACTTCAAAATTACCAATTCTTACTTTACAATTATTCAATCTTATAATATTGTAGAATTGTTTACTCAAAAATTCAAGTTTTATATTGTAAAGTTCAAAGTTTAAAAAAATACAAAAAAATTAGAGTTATAAAATTTAAGTTCTCGCGCAAGCTACCGACTTCGTTTAGAGGTTGAAGATGTCTGACTGGAGTTTGCATATGCACATGCGCACATCTTTTTTATATTCCTACAGATCGGTCTTCCTGCAATGGCTTCGCCTCGAATCCGTCTTCTTGATCATCTGGCCAGGGCTTGATGAACTCGGCATAAGTTGACGTCTGATTAGGACCTTCACCATCGCTTACTTTTATGACATCATAGGTGTTATGCGGCTTGACTTTCGTGACACGATAGGGACCAGAATACTTCGACTTCAACTTTAGGCCAACTCCTAGCTGTGTCCTTTTAATAGCAACGAGGTCGTTGATACGATATTGCGTAGCGGTCTTGCGTCTTAAGTTGTAGGCGTGTTTGTTCTCGTTCTGTAGTCTAAGGATGCTTTCCTTAGCTTCACGTCTAGCTTCGGATCTTTGATGGTCAAAATTGGTAACGAATTCTTGTTCTAACAGCTCCTTAATGCGGATGTCATCTTTACAACGCATCCTGACTCCAACCAATACTTCAAACGGTGTGGAATCGATGCTTCTGTTGTAGGTTAGTTGAGAATTTGTTGTACTCTTCCGACGAATTTGTACCATTTAGTCGGGTCTTCTATACTTAACTTAGCTAATACTGGAACAATGATGCTGTTCATCCTTTCTATTTGACCATTGGCGCGTAGTAAGCCTGTTGTAATCTTGGCGTATTGAATACATTCGCCTTCACAATACTTTTGAAATTCCGCAGACGTAAATGCTGAACCAGGATCTGATACAATCTAGACGGGATTTCCGAACGTAACACTTTGCTGTTCTAATTTGGATATAGCATCTCTAGCTGTAGTTGACTTCGTCGGGCAGCAAAACTTAGTAAACGAATCAGTGACGGCAAAAATGTGGTTATAGTTTTTGTTGGTAGACTCCAACGGACCGAGAAATTCAACATGGTAAGTCTTCAACGGCACTTCTTCTTTTGGTATCGGATTAAGTTGACCTTCTTGTTTATCTTTCTTTCCATTCGTCACGATACATGGAACACAATTGGCAATATGGTGTTTTATCTTATCTTCGAGCTTTGGGATGAAGTAGTCACGACATATCAAGTCTTTGGTCTTCTTTAAGGCAAAATGAACTTTCGCGTGTGCCTGCCTGATGACTTCGCGTTCAATACCCTTCGGTACAACTAGCAACTCATGATCGTCGACGACTTTATAGAGTATTTCACCTTTGAGGAAGTAGTCTTTATAATCTGTAGTAGTCTTTAGAATATCCTTTATCGTTGCGAGGTCTTCATCTTGTATTTGGGTACGTTTTATCCTTTCGATAATACTGTCCTCACTGGAGATTATCATAACTGGATGACGAGAAAAAGCGTCGACGTGTTTCATCTGCTTTCCAGGTCTGTGTTCGACTGTGTAATTATAATCTTGCAGAAATAGTGTCCAACGTGCTACGCGAGTGCATAAATCCTTCTTTTCGAGCGTCTTCGTAAATGCGTTGCAATCGGTAACTAACTTAAACGGAATTCCAAGCAAGTATATTCTGAACTTCTTCAATGCCTCGATCACGGCTAGAATCTCCAACTCGTAGCTTGAATATATTCTTTCTTGGTCTGTAGTTTTTTACTCATATAATAAACTGGGTGTAGTTGATTACCGTCAGGTGATTTTTGCATTAATACTGCTCCGTATCCTTCCATAGATGCATCAGTATGAACTTCGGTCTCATAATTTTGATTATAGATCCGTAGAACAGGATTTTCACTCATTATAGATTTCAGTATGTTGACTGCTGAAAGCTGCTCATCGCCAATCTCAAATTTTTGATCTTTCTTCTTCAGGTCGGTTAATGATTTTGCAATAATTGAAAAATTGGGAATAAACTTACAGAAATAATTTGCTAATCCGAGCAAGCTTTCAAGTTGTTTGAAGTTCTTGGGGATAGGAAATTCCATAAGCGCATCGATTTTCTCGGCTGATGGCGAAATCCTTTTATTCTCGATTACGTACCCAAGGAACTGAATTTTCCTCTTCAAAAAATCACATTTTCTCAGATTAATCTCCAAACCATATTCCTCACACAGCCTTAAAAAGTTTTCAAATTTTGCATCACCTCGTCTTCGTCTTTAGCGGTTATTATCACGTCATCTATGTACGGTAAAGCTATACCCTGTCTAGTCAAATCACGGAACATTGCATTCACATGGAGCTGGAAAACTCCTGGAGATTTCGATAAACCAAACGGCACTTTTCGAAATTGGTATTGTCCACTGTGAGTGACAAAAGACGTATACTTTCGACTCGACTCTTCGACTGACACATGGAAGAAACCATTTTTTAAATCTATGGTTGAAAATAAATTCGCGTCCTGTAACCGATCAAGTTGGTCTTCAATTAATGGTAATGGGAATCTATCCTTTACTATGACTTTGCTAATCTTCCGGAAATCGACACAAAGTCTTGGTTCTCCATTTCGTTTTTTCACTAGTACCACTGGACTACTATACTCCGACTCGGACGGTTCGATTATTCCTTCTTGGAGCCATTTTTCAACTTGACTGTCGACAATATTTCTTTCCATAATCGGTAAACATCTGGGACTGCTGTGGATTGGTGTATCGTCCTTAACAATAATTTTCATTTCGACATTTGTCGTCTTAGTTTTCATAGGTCGATAATTCTCTATCAAATTCTTTACCTCGAGTTTGGCGTTTTCACGTACACTGTCATCAATATTATTTGTACTTACGTCATTATCTTCATACGCATTTATAATCATCATCTTGTGGGTTTCATCTGATGTCTCATCCTTAAGCTTTCGTATTCTCAAACCATCTGAAGTAAAGTTGATTTCACAAAAATTACAGAATTCACTACCAAATATTACGTCCACATCAATAGAATTGGTAGGTACCACATGAAAATTTAAATTATAATCATCGCCGTTAAAATTCACACTCTGATAAAAATTTCCAGTCGGCTTAATTTTATTACGATTATCCTGGTTTCCAAAACCAACGAGATAAAAATCCGATTTCACGAGCTTGGGTGAATTCAGCTTTTTATAAACACTACTCGTAACCACACTGAATTTGCTACCTGTATCGAACAAGGTTTTTGACTGAAATGGTTGGTCACACAAAAATAGTATCTCGAACTCCATGGCATTCTTTTTCACTGTTACCAGCTGATGTACATTTGGCTTTTTCAGTTTTGTCGGACACTGCTTAGAAATATGACCATATTTGTTACAATTAAAACATTTAACGCCTTTGTCTTTGTCCTTACAGTTCTTGGATTCATGACCTTTGCTACCACAATTAACACTTATTTTCCTTTCTGTCGTTCTTGGGTTTAATTGTTGTTGGTGTTTCGGATTTCGATTTAGCTGCTTTATCCACCATAGTCTCATAACATTTCAATTTCAATTAAAAATCTTTCAAATTTGTCGCGCCTTACAAAATAGATTTATTCACCGTCAAATCATTAATACCATCAATTACATATTCCATGAGAGTGCTGTCATCGATATTTCCGCGAGAAGCCAACTCTTTCATACTAAAAAAGTATTGATGAACTGTTTCGTCTTTATTGATTTTGCGTTCAATCATCATTCTATGCAATTGCGCACTGTTAATCTTTGTACCAAATTCACTTCTTAATGCATCCTTCAATACTCCGTATGATGTAATACCGCGTTCACTGGATACATACAATTTAGCTAAACCTTTTAAAGATTTTTTAGCAAAAATAAACTTCTGGAAATCGTCAAATCCCATAATAGAAGATGTTTCCTCAAACTCATTGATCCATACTTCAATTGGCATATTACCATCACCGTCAAAGGGAATAGAGTCTTCAATGTGTAATGCACACATCGACAGGGCCGTATTATTTAATATGTAAGGTACCAGGTACACAGGGCGCTATATTTATTAATTATGTAATGTTAGTCTACAAAAGAGCGCCATATTTATTATATTATGGAATGTACAATGTACACCGGGCGCCATATTATTTTATATTATGAAATACGTAGACACCGCGCCATATTAATTAAATTATGTACTGTACACATGCGATGTCAACTAGTTTTAATCAGATACACAAGCAAATTAAGTATCCGTTCATAAAGTGTCGGACTAAAACAGGTCGGCGGGAGCCTATAATTTGCTAGCTAGCAGTCGAGTGGGGGGATCTTGACCTAGTTCTAGCCGCCTCAGTCGTATTACACACTGTTTTATAAAGACTCCCTATTGTTACACTTATTATTGTTACTCTATGTGGTCCTGAGTAGTACAGATCAAAACAAAAGAAAACAAAATCTAGCCCCTCTATACTACTAATTTGGGATAGAAAAAAATAGGTATTAATTATCTTTTGCTCCCTAAATGTGTTTCTCGGATATTTTGAGAAATCACGCTTCTTTACCCTCCCTAAACCTGTATCCTACGAGCGTAATTGGGGAGTAGGATCCCTAAATCTACCAGTCTATTTCAGCTACACCATACAAGAGAATTCAGAAATACTGTTTAAGCATTCATTCTTAATTAAACCATATTTTATTATTATATAAGGAAAATATAAAATTCAATGGGTTAAAATTAAACAACACCTTAGAAAAAGGCTAATCGTTGACCGTAAATATTAAGTACTAACTAGGAACAATCTTATAAGCAAATCTAAATCGAAATTACTTAAACCTTACGAAAAGCTGTTATATTAATATAAATTGGAAATTATATATCTTCAATCGTAAATTGGAACGGAAATAATAAGGATTATTCATTCAGATTATTACTTATTCTCTCACGATTGAAAATATATAGATACCGAACTTAAGCTATAAGAGTAATATTGAAACACTACGGATTATAATTATAATAAGGTAATAGATTATTTTCAAGGAAAAATAAACATTCTAACGCCGTTCTACTTCAATTGCCATAATAATATTATTTCCTAATATCTAAACGTAAAAAAACAAAAATAAAACTTCCTAGGTACTATCTTTGATTTCTATAATTTACAATCCACAAATGACGATGGATTGATGAAATTGGTTCCTAAGACCATCGTTACGTTAATGGGGGATAAATATATTATGGATATATATAAATATCATAGATATATACACATACACACACACATACATACATATGCATATACATATATATATATATATAGATATATATATACATACCTATATATTATACATGATAGACTTATAAATATATGGAATAGAAAAAAAAATATTCTAAACATCTACATCCGTATATGCAAGATCAAACTTAAAACCAAATGAAAATGGAAACTTTGGACTTACCCCGAATGCAGCAGCGATGTTGATGAGGCCTCCTCGCGTCGATGCTGTTGTCTATAATGATGGGGAGTATATAATATTATCTCTTGCATATATAATCTTAAATATACTTCATAAGAATAATAATTACGATACAACAAAAACTACTCTGATGTCGGTAAAGCTGGTTTTGGTGGATGCACTGAGGGAGAGGTTGCTATTGAGGTTCCGGTGTAGGTTGATTACGGTGTAGGTTGAGGAATCTGGTGCTGTTGAGGTTACCGTATAGGTTGAGTGTGTTGTAGATTGATGAATTTGGTGTTTTTTTTTTATGTTGCCGTATAGGTTGGGGGGTGTTGTAGGTTGATGAATCGGGTGCTTTTGGATGTTACCGTATGAGTGAATGCATATAGACGTATAAGGTAGGTACAGCTGTGGGAGGATGATTATGATGCTATTGCGGTTGTGTTGCGGATGAGGTTTATGGTGCTATTGAGGTTATGTTGTAGGTGCATGATGAGGGTGCTATTGAGGTTATGTTGTTCATTAAGTACTGATGCCACTGCTGAAGTTGATGTCAATGGAATATGGTTAAAAATGCGCAGAGGGCATCCATGCGGTGCTATGCTGATGTTAAATTCTTTTTGTTCCTTTCTATTCTGTTGTTGCTCTCTGTCGTCTAGTTATTTCTTCAAACAACTGGTTTCGGTCAGCTATCACTTGAGATAAAATGTAAAAGAGGGCGTTTTTCCCTATGCTGAAGCTTAAATAACCTTTTGAGAAGAATTTTAGTTGACTAGAACGAATGCTTCTACGAAAATCACCGTTAGTTAGAGTTGCATGCTAAATCTTCGATCAGTCAGTGGCAACATTACCAATTGACCGGCCGAATAAAAAAAAATACGTGACATGGCATCGCTCAATAGCATATTTGGGAATTTTGAGAAAATTTCTTTTCTTTTTTTTTCCTTTTCCTATTACCAAAAATTAAAATAACAAAAACTTTATCAAAATTCCTCCTTTCAACAATAGAAATTCCCTTTTCAAGAAAATAGCCGTCGCAACATTATTAATAACCTGGCAATTCCCTACAAAATGCGAAACAAAATTTTCTGTCAGAAATATCCAAACTGCAATGTTCTAACTGACAGCGATCAATGACTTAACCCTTTTACCAAATGTGAAAGAGAAATTGAGAATTTTTTTTCTTTTCCAGTCGTTCACCACAAACTGCATAACATGAAGCAATTGCCCATCATGTTAAGAAGAAAAAGAACGACATCATTAAGTTTTAGTTAATTTTCATAATTCTCTAGCAATCGGGAAAGTGTAACCCTAGGAACGAATATCCTTAGCATGGTATGTACCAACTGGCTTTCCTTCTAAATCCTCTAATCCATAATAATGTCTTCCTAGTTTCTCTTAAACTCTTGCATTCACGAAGACTGGCGCTAATTTGCTGTTAAAATGTTTCTCCATACTACTTTGCACAAAATTTCTTCTTACTACCTCTTGGCCGATGTGGAACGTTTCTGGTCTGGTTCTTAAATTATATGTTCGCTGATTTGGTTCATAAGCCCGCCTTAAATGTTTCTGTATATCCGCCCTTAGTAATTGTAGATTATTCTCTCGCGATAAATTAATATTTGGTTCGCCAAGCAGTTTTAAATTTCGCAATACTACGTAAGCAGATCCATGGGTTATCATATTAAGTCCAAATAACGCGTGATAAGGTGACATTTTTATTGATTGATGATATGCGTTTCTAAGGGAGCAACTAAATTTTTTGTTCCATTTGGAGTGGTCTCGTTTTAGATAAGCCTTTATAGCAGCTATAATAGATCGATTTACTCTTTCAGACGCATTTGACTGAGGCGAATACACAGCCGTGTAGGTGTGCTGTATCCCCAATGAGGTGAAATATGCATTGAGTTCGTTCGCTTTAAACTGGGATCCATTATCACTTACGATAACTTCCGGTACACCATAAATGTGAAATATTTGTTTTTCCAAAAACTTTTTAATAGATGTAAATTTTTTCAAGGGATGTAGCCATGGAAATTTCGTTAAATGATCAAGCACAATTAGAATTCCGATATGTCCTGATTTACTCCGTGGATAAGGTCCGATTAGGTCAACATATAATCTTTGAAAGGGGCGGAAAGTTACAATCTGCTTACAAATTTCAGGCTTCATGATGAAGTTAGGGTGTTTTGTAGTCTTACAAGTTTCACAGCTTCGAACAAAAGTTCTAATATCTTTAACAATTCCTGGCCAAAAGAAAGTTCGTTTTATCAATTCTAACGTTTTATGCATTCCTCCATGTGAGGCAATGGTTGAATCATGAAATCGACTAATTATAGAATGTTGGAGTCCGTTAGGAACCCAAAGTTTCCACGATAAATTTTCATTGTATTCAGTGCCATCATAATGTTCGTTTCTGATATATATATATTTATCCACTATTTTGATATCCGGGTACTTTTCTTTATTATTCTCTACTTTTTCCTTCAACTTAATGTATTCGTCACTATCAAAATAGGGTGAATTTAAATCAATTTCTGGTTCTGACTTATATATAGAAGAAATTTCTTCACCTGGGATTCTAGAGAGTGCATCAGGTATAACATTTTCTTTGCCTTTTCGGTGACTGATGGTAAATTTATACGACTGTAGTTTTAATACCCATCGAACTAATCTGCCACTTTAATTTAGGCTGTCTCATTAGCCATATAAGACTCGAAATATCCATTATTACCTCAAATTCTTGAAGTTCTAAATAACATCTAAATCTTTGTATTGCCTCAATTGCTGCTAAGCACACACTTTCAGTAACGCTGTAATTTCTTTGAGCGGAATTCAACTTTTTGCTCATGTATGCAATAGGCTTTTCCTCATTGTTTTCGTCTAATTGCACAAGTACGGCTCCTATGCCTACATCGCTAGCATCACAATGGACATAAAATATCTTATCGAAGTTGGGATTACTTAATACGGGGGCTGATGATAATACGTTTGGATTCCAAATGAATTTCTTTTTCGAGCACAAGGTTTCGGAAATCGGGAAAACAATGCTGGAAAAATTCTTAATAAATCTTCGGTACCATCCGGCTAAACCTAAAAACCCTCGTACTTGCTTTATATTTTTGGGAACAGGCCAATCACGAATGGCACTAACCTTTTCCGGATCAGTAGTAATACCGCCATCACCTATAATATAACCCAAATACTTGACTTTCCTCACGCGAAATTTACTTTTCTCAATATTCAACGTTAAATTTGCTTTGCGAAACTGTTCAGCTACACGCACTAATATACCAAGATGCTCTTCAAAAATTTCCTATAAAATTATTAGGTCATCAAAGTATCCAAATACACGATCCTTTAAATCCGCCGGAATAAAATCATCCATAAGTCGGCACATAGTTTGCGGTGCATTACATAGTCCAAATAGCATTACTGTAAACTGATAGAGTGGTCTCCCTGGCACAATAAAAGCAGTCAGAGGTTTTGAATCATCCTCTAGTGGTATCCACCAATAAGCATCCTTTAAATTGAATTTGGAAATGATATTAACATTCGGAAGTCGAGCAAAAATTCCTTCGATTGATGGTAACGGATATGCAACTTTCTTGGTAACAATATTAACCTTCTTTGCATCTAGGCAAAGACGAACTTTATTTGGTTTTATTACAAGTCTCAAAGCGAACATTCTGTCGATTTCTTTAAACATTAACTTTTCCGCAGCGGGGGAAACAGGATAGAATCTTTGTTTGATTGGTTTGGAATCTCCAACATCTATGGAATGGCTTATTAAACTTGTCCTGCCTAGTCCTTGAGTAGCAAAATTTGGAAATAAAGAAATTACGGTGTCGATTTGGTGTCTTTGGTTTGCAGTTAAATCACAATATTCGCTTGAGTATGTGGAATCATTTTTTTCTATTGTATACAAAGGATTATCCGGTATCTGAGTGTTAGAAACAGGCGAATTAACATTCAATACCGACTTGTCTATCATATCAGCCGACGCAATCATATTGGGGATTAAATCAAATTTTTTCCAAAAATCTATTCCCATTATAAGCCTCTGTGATATAGATAGGATTATAAATAAATTTAGTGGTTTTGCAGTGTTCTTGTAAATGACAGTAACACTTAACCACCCTATAACTTTTTGATCAACTCCATCTGCCGTTTTAGGTTTTGCTTTTCGAAAAATTAGGATATTTAGAAAAATCTTCAATCTTCTTAAAAAATGACCTTTTAAGAAGAATTTCAGTCGAATAGAACGAAAGCTTTTAGGAAAATCACCGTTAGTTAGAGTTGCATGCAAAATCTTCGATCAGTCAGTGGCAACATTGCGACTTGACCGCCCGAATAAAATAGAAAAATACGTATGACACTGCTTCCGCTCAATAGCACATTTGGGACATCAATCATCTCTTTTAGGCCATTTACACTACACCGAAATCTAGTAGATTAGATTTCAAATCTAGCTCAAAATCTAGATCGTTTACACTGTATTTATTTGACAGTAGCAAGATTTCATTTTAATAACAAAAACAGCTGACTGAAATTTAAAAGAAAATAATAATATTTTAGTTTAACCCTAATCAAGTCAGGAAAAATTTTTACAAATCCAGTCAAAATGTGTTTCAGAGGCACATACAAAGAATTTACGTATTAATTTTGTTAACTTATTTTCATTTCATTAATTTTTTTCTTCTCAGTTACATAAATGAAATATTTTAATATTTTAAGCAAACTAGAACTTTTGAACAATGCTCGTTGCAAGTATTTTTGTGGTAAATACTGCAAGACTGCCTACACATTCTGCATATCTTCGGTGGGTACATATAACACCTACGTCGCATATCTGTCTGCCTTGGCTGGTTTGAGAATTCATCCTCGTGTTGTATGGACCGAACATTGGACAAATTATTTTTATTTAATTTTAGAAGACTGCGGCAAATAATGGGTGCCAGAACTCTTCGTAACTCATTATACCTCATTATAACTCATTATTATATTTAATTTTGTTGTTCACCAACAATAGAAATAATAGTTAGCGTTCCCATATGTGCCTCATAGACACATTTTGACATGATTAAGAACATTTTTGATTGAAACAAAATAAAAAATAAAAAAAATTAATTTTATACTTAAAATTTGTAAATTCTAAATAAAAGAACTGAAAGTAGGAATTCAAGAAGCAGTAAGAACTGGAACCTATATTCAAGGAAGTTACAACATGACCAAGTGAAATATGTGTCGGAGAGGCACATGTTGACTTGATTAGGGTTAAATGGAAATGTAATTTTTTTCCTGCTCAGCGTTGTATTTTTAAGTACTATTTGGCAAAACACATAGTTGCATTTGTATTTTTACTAGATTTTGCCGAAATCTACTAAATAAGTAGATTTTGTTTTGTATGGGAAATCTAGTTAAAATCAACTAGATTTGGCTCGAAATCTCATAAGTACTAGATTTCGTTGTAGTGTAAATGGCCTATTTGTCTTTTCTCCCTTTAGTAACAAATAAAATAAAAACAAATTTGTCGAAACTCATCCATTTATCAATAGAAATTTCCCTGTCATATAAAAGAGATGTTGGAAACATTCTTAATAATTTGGCATCAAAAGACAATGTGGCAATACGTACTTAACGAACAAAATTTTCTGTCAGCATTATGCCAACTGGAATGCTCTACTTGACAGCTGTCAATTATTTAATCCCAGGCGTTCACCACAACTCTTGTATCAGTAGTCGCTTCAATCCGCTCCATTCCTCTGGTTGTTCTCTTCTGATTAGATTTAGGACTTCTCCGTCTAATGTTCTGAAGATGCAATTGAAGAATAAGATCCTGCCATCTTTAGGCAAAACCGCAATGTTGAGTAATATACTTTCTAAGCTATTAATGTAGAGGCAGAATATATCCCTTTCCCCAGTAAAAGGATGGATCAATTTTAAGTTTTGAATGATAAAGTTCTTTCGCTCATCCATATTGTTGTTTACGCTGTTGTTATCGTTATCACTATTAGCACCACTTTCTCTTCTATTGTTAATTGATAGTTGCTCTAAATTACGGAGCACTTCATCAATAGGTCGATGAGAAAGTTATTTAGAATTATTTATATTGTCTTTTTCTTCTATTTGTTCAACAAAGTTCTATAACAGAAACAAAAATGTATTTTTTCTTTCAGTATTAACAATCTAAAATCTTATAAATTTTTATTTATTATTTATTAATATATAAGTTATTAAACGTTCAGGTTCGTTTAAGGATCTGTTTCACAGATTCTACCGACTGTGCCAATAAAATACAGTGTTTGTACTTTGAGTTTTATTCGCAAACTGAATTCTTTATTTATTAAAAACATTTTATATATGATTAACATTATATAGGTTCTCACAAAAAAATGCTAATTTTACATTGTCTAAAAAAGAATTGTAATAACGGGGAAGCCCTTTATGGAAAGATCCCAATGTAGGAATGCCGTTATTAATGGTTGTTATTTGTATTGGGTTTAGGAATTTTATATTTGTCAGACACAGTAGTCCACGGTGGTCTTCCTGCGTCCTAACAAGTTATTTATGTCAGACACAGTAGTCCACGAAGGTCTTCCTGCGTCCTAACACCTTTTGGTTTTTTTAGAAAAAGTTCAAAACAAGCGCTCTTGATTTTTATAGCTTTATTCTTCGATTGTTGCTATCAGAATGAACAAATTTTATCATTGCCCTGACCTTACTTAAGTTTATGAAAATCATCAAAGTCGTCTAGCACATAACGAAAGGCTTAATTACAAAAACAAAATAATGTAATGCAAATGAGAGAAGTTAAAAAAATTAGAGAAAAGTTATGATCGAGTTATTGATTACATTTTATGGTTATTATGATTACATTGTTAATGATTACATGTCTTCACAGGGTGATTACTATACTAATAGAAAATGTATGTAACGGTCAGACAATATTTTAAATAATATGAAAATATGTTAATGAATGTAATTTAGGCCGCTACAACCTCCCCTCTGGTGCATTAATCGTCACGATGATGCAACCAGGATTTTTGCTGTTGTGACTTCTTTTCAAGCCTTTTGGACCTTCTTAAACTAGTTGAATTAGTTTGGTTACCGTTTCTCGCTTTATTAGGTTGTGGGTTGTTACTAAATTCATAATGAGCTCTTTTATGTTGATGGTTGGCGTTTTTAGTTTCGTTATTTTCATCTTCAGGTTGATATGTGTTGTTTTGACCCAGATTCTGTTTCTTTTGAGACTGGTAGCTGTTGCTAGGATGACCTCTTTTTCGTATTTGGTAGATTGGTGTATCAGACCGTCCTTAATATGGTGTAAGAGCTGATGTATGTACAGTTGCGAGTGGCGTATTTGGCGCATTTATTGAAGCAATTGTAAAACAGGATGATCCTTTAGACTCCGTGACTATATGTATATGGACCATCTCTGCGAGGCGTAAATTTTGAGGTTGTGCCGTCTTTAGCTTTGCTTAAGATACGTGTTGCTACTAAAACCTTATCACCAACTTTTATATTATTTGTAGCTCTTAGTTTGCGATCAGTAAATGTTTTATTTCGATTTTGCATTTTCATTTGAGCATCATTTGCTCTTTCTAAGGTTTCTGCAAGCTTTACCAGATGTGGTGTTATTTGTGGAATAATATTGTGTTTCGGTTGGTGTTCTTAGTTCTCGACCAAAAGTTAAAAGTGCCGCTGAATAACCAGTATTGTCACACTTTGCCGTGTTCATTGCGAATCTAATTGCAGGTAACATTCTGTTCCATTTATTATGGTCCTGTGGCAGCACCGCCCCAAGCCGCCTGTAATATACCGGCGTTAATATTTTGCGACTACTTTGTAGCATAGCCTTTTTGATAAATCTTTTCCTTCTTTTTGTTCAGCGCGTCGTCGAGTAAAGTCTAAAGAGCTCACAGCAAAAATAAATTTCATTCCTTAAAATTATAAAATTATTTAAAACTAAATAAAGTAACTTTTTTATAACTCAACAAGTTTGAAAATGTTTTTTGAGTAATTTGGTAACAGAGAATACCAAAGTCCTTTCCAACGCAAATTAACAGTTGAATTTTCAAATCTCGGTTTTTTCTCTCAACGGGATTGGATTCTGGGTGATAAACCGCTGTAAAAATTTGCTTAATTCCCAGACAAAATGTAAGTTTTTGCATTAGCGCAAAAATAAATTGTGCACCATTATCGGTATGTAGTCTATGTGGTATCCCATATCTTAATATTACTTCATTGAGAAGTGTTAGTGCACAGTTTTCTGCTGTGGCATCTCTTAATGGAAAAATCTCAATCCATCTGCTACAAATATCTTCTATTATTAGTATCCATTGATACCCCTCTTCAGTTTTAGGCAAAGGACCAAATAGATCTACTGCAATAATTTCGAATCTTTTATTGGTGGTTAATGTTTGCAGCAATCCAGCTGGTTTGATATTTGATGGCTTGTATTTTTGACATATTTCACAGGATTTTACATATTTTCCAATATCGCTTCTAATACCGGGCCAATAAAATAATGACATTATACGGCTAGTTGTTTTCTTAATTCCATAGTGCCCTACCATGGGATCATTATGAAATTTGTATAAAATATCCTGACAAAGTGATCTAATCTTAATGCTTCAAGTGCACTTAGAAAAGTTAATCTTAACGCTTCAAGTGCAAATAGAAAAGTTAATCTTAATGCTTCAAGTGCAAATAGAAAAGTTAATCTTAATGCTTCAATGCCTCTTTCTTGCCTGGTTTCTTGAGACGAGTGTTTTCATTACTTTGAGTAGTTGAGTCACGAACTCCTTTTACCATGTGTAGTAGGGTATGGTGAGTTTTCTTGCTATAGAGGCAAGTGTGCTTACTTTTGCAATTTGCTTTGAGATGGGAGCATCCCAAACAATTATTGCAAAATTTATTTTAAAATACATAATCAACTCTCTGTTATACAGTGAAATTCCTGAATTTGGTACAAGATCTAAGAGAGTGATCCTCATTGCACAGTTTACACATGGGAGTTATATTTTCCTGGTTTGGTGAGGCTAAGTACACCTTTTGAGTTCTTAATACTAGCCAAGCGTTCAACAGCCTCATATCTATCCACAAGGAATTGGGACATTTGAGACCATTTAGGGAGCTCACGAGGAGATGTGAGCGATTGCTCCCATAGGGCTAGAGTTAAATTGGGAAGTTTGGTAGAGATCAATCGTATGAGTATCGGATCGCAACTTTCTACTTTTACACCTAAAGTTCTTCTAATGAACTCCGAGGCTATCCTCGGAGTCCGTAGCGGGAATGTAAAATAAAATTTTTATCTGGTTATCCACGAGAACTCGTTTGTTCTCGTATCGAGTTTGAAGCGCGTTCCATGCAATGTCGAAATTATCGTGGGAGAGAGTATATCGTTTCACAATTGCTTCAGCTTCACCTCTGGTTTTATTCCGGAGATGATATAATTTAGTGACGGGAGAAAGCTTCGAATGGTTTATATAGATTGCCGTAAACATATCTCGGAATGAGGGCCACTGTTCATAATTTCCTTCAAATATTTCCGTATCGCAGGGTGGTAGTTTTATGTAATTTCCAGAATTTGCTGGCATCACTGTTTGGGTTTTGTAATAAGACTTAGACTAAAGAGAAACTGCGGGAGCCATATAATCGCTAGCAACAGTCGGTTGGGGAGGTTCTTGTCTCTCTCTATAGAATCTATATTTACAGTTATTTTTATATAGACTCCCTACTAGTAAACTACAATTAAACTCTAACTGAATCAAATAGCTATATAATCAAACCAAATCCCCAATATAGCTAGATATGAGAAAAAAAAATAAAAATCTACTTTACTACGTTATACGTTTCCACGGTAATGATATTTAGTTTCCTAGATGTTATTAGGAAACCATGCCTCAAAACCCACGCCTACCTTTATCCTGATGACAAAGAATATTCTCCGGATCCCTATATATCCAGTCCTAACTTATTCCACCATGATTAAGAAAACAATGTTCTTAATTACCAATTCATATTACATTTATTCAATATATCAGTACATATTCAAATAGGAAAAAAATTGTAAATTTAGAAAATACTTAAATCATTCTTAAATTATCTAAAAATATTATATTTTATAATGTTAATAAAAGATTAGGCTTCCAAGATATTCCCAAAACAGCATTATAAATGTTTTATAAAAGAGTAAATATCAAAATTTGGCGATGACAAAATTAACCTTCTCAAAGCGGTATGTTACCGATTGCAAAAGGATAATTTTGTGAACACAAATGAGTATCAGCAAAATTGAAGAACAAATAAGGCTAGTATAACTAATAAAAATTATTTTGTTATTTCCATTCAAATGTTAAAGTAAAGAATATAAAAAAAATGATTGTTATTTACTCCTTTGTTTATCTTGGTGGTATTTTTCTTTCTTTCTTAAATGGTCTTATATTTTTTTTTGTTTTTGCATTAATTTTTAATCTTATTTCATTATAATAATATAAGTTTAACAATTTTAATACATTTAAATAATTTAATACATAAAATAATTTTTTTGTGACTCACCAAAATCCATGATGATGAAGAGGCCTCCTGATCAGAATGGTTTTGTGGTTGTTGATGTTGAAATTCAGTTTTGTTTTGTTTGTTGTTTTTTTTTAAATATCTTGCATAAAAAAAATATTTAAAATTAATTTAGATATATGTAAATACGAGTATAACTACAGGGTTTCTTCTTTTTCTTTCTTTTTTAGATTACCTTTTAGGAATTGGTTGTAATTCAGATTAACCTTTAAATTTCAATATGTAGCAGCTAATGAACATACAAATTTTTGATTGACGATATAGAAAATTCCATTAAAGGTAGAGATGTTTCTCTTAAACAAACTAACAAATAATATAATATGCAGAGGGAGTTATTACAAATTGAATAAAATATTTAAAAATTACTATTTAATTTAGACAAAAAAAAAGTAAAGCGTTTTCTTTTATTTTTGTTGAAATAAAAAAACGAGAAAACTTACTACAATAATAAACAATAATTGCCTGTATAATATGCATGTGAGTCAGGAGCTAATCAATTCAATTCACCACGATGTTGTCGATGATGAGGTTATGTGGGATGATGGAAACCTCCATAGTTCATATAACCACCCGATAATATTCTGTTGTTCCGTATATCGTTATTCAACGCAATGGATCTTCTTTTAGGTTCAGAATAGAAATTGTTGTGCAATTTAATTGTAAATACTGATAAATTTACATCTTCAGGATGATTGATTGAGTGATGATTATTTTGCTATGTACTTGCTGGTCACTTTGCACACTCTATTAATATTCGCAGTACTTATGGTTTGATCGTAATTTGCGTATATTTTTTCTGTTTTAGCTATGATTTCGTTTTAAGCAATGCTTCGCTGCTCCACATCCACGTTTAGCATGCAGACGATTGAATTGTATGTCTGGCTGAGGAGGATGGTTGGGTGTAATTAAATTAGGAACACTGGTGAATGTGATCACCTTTTGTTTCCTCTGTTTCTTCTTGTTTCGTATGATTCTGAATTTTATTTTTTAATTATTTAATGCTGATTAAAATTCTTGATTTACCGCCATTTTTTTAAGCCAAATAAATATTTCATTATTATTGTAGGAAATTACAGAGAAAAACACACACGACTGACTCTTATGGATCTCAAATAGAAAGAGAACTTCTTAGCACGTTTTCGTGTAGAAAAAAATTTCCTTCTCGAAAATTCTATGCGTAGTAACGAGTTAAAACCAAGGTACCGGTCTATCAATTAACATATGTCAAGTTACTATGACCATGGTAACCTGAACAGTGTTGACAAATAATATAAATAAAATACTCAAAATTAAAAAACGTTTGTTACAGTTTGAGGCTGAGGTGAGATAGAATAGCAAGATGTTGATTGTAATCCAGGGTTGCTTGTAGCATCCATTCGAGTGATTCTCATCAAATCTAAGATTTGCGAATTGCACAGATAATAAGCGTCCATACATGCATCGAAATTTCCCTTGGCTTCCTTGTTTAAAATCTGGAGCGACTAAGTCATCATGGGACAACATGACTTTTTTGTAGCATGAGTCGAATTCGTTCCAACGAGCTTCCAAATCCTTTAGTTTAACCTCAAGAATTGATTCTGTTTGGTCTTCAACTGGGCTTCCGTGAAATTTACTACAAAACTGTAGCAAATGTTCGCTATGAAATAGGAAATGTTCCTTTAGCGACTCTTGTGAACTAGATGTAGAAGTCATCTTAACGCGAATTACGAAAACGAGTAATAAAATTAATATAATAACATAAGTGACTGTAACCGGGTTACAAGTATTAATTATAAGTGATAGTAATTACTAAACGAACAAGAGAGTAATAGAGTTAGTTAGTTTCGGGTTTCATTAAATTTAAGGGTTTATTAGGGGCCAACCGTGGCACTGGATATGTGATCCAGTTATTTAATCAATAATGTTTACTTCGAGAAATATTTCAAATAATTTTAAGTTTACAAAATAAACTAAAAATTAAATCAAATTGTGTGTGACTCTGAAAGTCACACTGATCCGCAATGGTAAATTTAGGGGGTTAATAGGGGCCAACCGTGGCACTGGATATGGGATCCAGTTAACTTCTCAGTAATGTTTGTTCTCAGAAGTATTTCAAATAATTTTAAGTTCACAAAATAAACTCAAAATTAAATGAAATTGTGTGTGACTATGAAAGTCACACTGATTCGCAATGGGTAAACACAGTAAATAGGGGTAGAGTTATCAAATTGAAATTTTGAGTAACAAAGTTTTATCTTTAAATAAATTGTGATTCGCAATGGGTTAAACACTGTATTTGAGTAGAGTTACCAAATTGAAATTTTTAATAACAAAAATTTATTTTTTAATAAATTGGGTTTAAAATTTTATATGTTATATATGGTTAGAGCTGAAATATTATATTAATATGAAGTGAGATAATAATATTAAATATTTTATTTAATATATAAAGGACACTTTATTTTCTTTGTTCTTTATTGCTTGCTTACACTTTGATAGATTTACAAAAAGTGATTTATAAACGGAAATGCTAAAAGTAAGGTTGCATTCCAACTGTCAAAGGCTTAATGAGTTTGTGGAGTTCCCACATTACAGATCACTACAATCTCGGCCAACCTGACTAGGCAATCGACCTCGATTGCGGCACATCTTGTGAAAACTCATCTTCCAGGAACTCATAGTCCTCGTATTCACTCGTGTTGCCTTCAGTTTCGGATAATTTGTCTTCTACCCACTTTACTTTACTTCCAACCATTTTCTTAATCGAGTTGAATCCACTACACCTCTATAGGGTAATTGTGTCACCTGGCAATTTTCTACATCAGATATTTCGTAACGATCATTTCCTAATTTCTTCTGAATTACGTATGGGCCGCGGTACTTCGGTATTAATTTTTTATTGACTCCTTGGGTTGTATTAATATTCTTTAAGACAACTAAATCTCCAGGTTTGAAAGATTTTGGCGGTTCGTGATGAACATGGGAATACTTTAAATTATTCGCCTGGGACCTCCTTATGGATTCCGATGCATCCTCTCTCATTGGCCTTAAGTCCCTATTAAAATCCTCATACCTATCCTGTAAGTATTCTGTCAGTTCATCAACTATCTCTCCCCGTTGTCCGACCCCAAATAGTAACATAGCTAGCGATTGTCCTGTAGCACTGTGCAGCGAGTTATTAATGGCGAACTCCACCTGCGACAGTTTATCCGCCCAATCACAATGTTCCGTTGGCTCAGATAATTTCGATAGCATAGCCCTCAAATCTCTATTTATCCTCTCTACTTGACCGTTTGACTGTGGAGAAGCTACCGATGTTTTCACTTGAACAATATTCCTTTCAGCTACAAACCTACTGAATTCATCAGAAGTAAAACACGCACCGCGGTCACTAATGATTCGCCTAGTGCGACTATAGTCCCTAAAATATTTCCGTAAGGCACAACATGCCTCCTTCGTCCCCGGCGAGTTCACAGCATAAAGCCTAGTAAATTTCGTAAATGTGTCTACTACTGCCAGTATGTGTTTCCGTTTGGACCTAACTGCTGGTAATGGGCCAAAGTGGTCAATATGCAAGGTGTCGAAAGGGATAGCCTTCTTCTCAATGTTGTATAGGTTCCGTTCATTCCTCCTATGTGGCCCCGAATAGTAAATACATTTGAGGCAGTTTCTTATGAATCTATTCAGTTTGTCCCTCATATTAGGGAACCAATAATATCTGCCTATCCTGTCCATACATTTCCCAATATCAACATGACTATACTTCTCACGCATTAATCTCATTACATTCTCCTCCAATTTTTCGGGGATGTATAATTGCTTCTGTCCCAGATTACCTATTCTAAATACTAATGTCCCTAGGCTGCATAATCAGAATATTCACGTCAACTTCATTCTCATCTATAACTCCCATAACTGGTTCCCGGCTGAGTGCATCGACGTGAACCATCAATTCCCCTCTCCTCTGCCTCATGCTATAGTTATAGTTTTCTAACTCTAAAGCCCACCTGGCGATTCTGGGGTTCATTAATTTCTTACTCAGTGTCAGTGAATTACAGTCGGTCACAATAGTGAAAGGTATCCCTTCAAATATATACGAAATCTTCTCAGTGCATATATTATGGCCATGGTTTCCAATTCAAAACTATGGTACCTCGATTCCGCCGGAAGTGACTTAGAGTAGTAAGCCACTGGGTGAAATTTACCATCACCTAGTCTCTGTAGAAGGACAGAGCCATAACTTTTAGTACTGGCATCCGTATGTAGTTCCGTTTCACGTCGCTGATGGTATACTGCCAGCACAGGAGCATTCGTCAGTCGGTCCTTTACAGTCAAAAAGGCGTCCCTGCATTCGTCCGTCCAATTAAAATTTCCATTCTTCTTCAACATGTTCAGAGGCCTTGATATCCTCGAAAAGTCCTGTACGAATCTTCGAAAATAGGAAAACAGTCCCAAACAACGTTCCACTCCCTCACACTCCGTAGGCACAAGATACTCCCTTATAGACCTGATGTGATCCTCATTAGGCCTAATGCCCGACTCATCCACCTGATAACCAAGATAATTTATCTCCCGATACGCAAATTTGCACTTATCCATATTAAGTCTCAATCCCACATCACTTAAAACGCCTAACACGTCTGACAACAACCCTACATGTTCCTCCATAGTCTCAGTGGCAATGATTATATCGTCCAAGTAAACCACAATCCTACCTGACTCTATAAAATCCCTTAAAACTTTATTAATAAACCGCTGAAATACGGCACCAGCATTCTTCAGCCCGAATGGCATATAACAATACTCGTATTGGCCCATAGGCGTGACAAAAGCCGTGTATTTTATCCACCCCTCATGCATCGGCACCTGATGAAAACTATTTTCCAAATCAAGGGTCGAGAAAATATTCTTGTTACCCAAGTAGTCCAAGCAGTCCTCGATTATGGGCAAGGGATAATTATCCTTCAGCGTAATCTTATTCAAGGCCCTGTAGTCCACGCCATCCTCAACTGCCCATTTTTCCGTCTCACTAATACAATCGGTGAGACATATGCCGAATCACTAGGGCGTACAATACCCTTCTGCAAAAGTTCATCTAATTTCAATTTAACCTCGGACCGCTTCTGGTATGAAAGCCGCCTTGGACCACTGTAAATCGGTACATCATTAGTCACCCTAATCTCCATACAATAATCTGCACTTCGCGTCGGAGATCCCAATCTGTCAAAATACTGCCTCTCTAATATCGACCTCAATGTACACACACTCGCCATGTCCAGTCCTTCATCAATGTCTACCTTCGTACTATCCTCAACATTGCAAATTATTTCCATGTCTTCCTCACAATCCTCATCCTCGTCAATAATTTCTAAATCCATAACGCTTTCAACTATACCACACTTATCTGCAGAAGCAATTCTGTCGCGATTCTCTAAATGTTTTCCTTCAGGTGAAACAATTCTGCCGAGGTCAATCGATTCAATAAAATCATTTTCATTACATATGGCAAACGGAAGTTCATCAAACAAATTTTCTACTGCAGGTGGAAGTTTAGGATCTCTACAAATTTTAAACAACACAAGCGCACGATGTATCTTTTCGCTAATACTTTTATTTTTTAAATTCATTTTTTCCATAAGAAATTTTTTTAATACATAAGTGAATATCCAGTTTCTTAAGTATGTCACGCCCGATTATAAGTGGCACTATGGCTTCAGAATCTGGCAGGACAAATAAATTACACACTACTGTTCTGTTTTGGAAAATTATGTTACATTCAGCACGACCGACCACCTTTATGACTTTGTTTCCAACGCCGCGAAATGATGGTAATGTTTTATTAATGGGGATTGCAAATGGTACCAGCGATTCACTTATGCAACTAATTGGGCTACCCATATCAAACAAAGAGAAAAAATTTATTTATTATTATTTATTTATTTATTTCTTAAATTTAATCTACAGAATCAATTCTGAAGTTAAATACAATTAAGAGCATTAGCTACTTGGGCCATCAGCTCTGGTTGATAAATATTTATATAGGCTTATTACTAAAGTTATATTTATACATTTGTACAATAAAATGGGAGGATAGTTGTCGCACCTGACGCATCCAAACCCGAACCCCCGCAGCCCGGCAACCGACAGAATAGGATGCATAAACCTCCCATTCCATCCGCTACCAGACAGCCAAGGCCCGAAACCAGACACGGCAGCTACCACTAAATTACTGCGTTTGCTTAAATTTTTAATTTAGTTGCTTTAATGAAGCTATATATATTGTTAATATTAGTATATGATGGTTCTTTTAGAAGATCAATGGCTGATGCATTTGAAAGTATTTTATTCCTTTGGGCTTCAAAAACTGGGCAGTCTGATAGAACATGTTTGATAGTTAAATTGTATTTACATTGTGTGCAGGTAGGTCGAGAAGTTGATGTCTTTAGTAACCAATCATGTGAGAAGCTGGTATGTCCTAGACGCAGTCTTGAGAATGTTTTGATTTTATTTTTTGAGATGTTTGTAGGATATATCGGTGGGTTGTACTGCGGATTAATTGTTGAATAAGATAATGTGTGATGGGAGTTTTCTTGAATTTGAGCTTAAGATAGCTTTCGATGTGACGTCTAATGTCAATTTTTTCTATAGTACCATCCATTATGATTGGTGCAGAGGAGGCGTATTTGGCTGCTGAATCGACGATTTCATTACCAGCGATTCCAATTAGCGAATTTCTAATATGTGGTATTATTTTCTATTTGTTATTAAACGGGTTACTTATGGCTTTTAGAAGTGATAGACTATCTGTTAAGATAGCAGTCTTATTTTTGTTTTTAAGTGCAAGACAAATAGCCTGATAAATAGCACAGGATTCTGCAGTGAAAACTGAAGCATGTTCGTAAAGTGTTCCTAGAATTAAACTTCTTCCATCATCAACCACTACGGCGTAAGCTGGCAATTGGTATTGGGATTTAGTGCCATTGGTATATAGTAAATTCCAACCTTGATTTTTAAAATTGGTTTTAATTTCCGAAATCATACAATGAAATGTATTTCGTGGAGTAGTATTTTTGATGAAATTTGTAAGTGACAGGTCAAGACAATTTAGATCGAATTTCCATGGAGCTTTGTTTAATTGATTTTTTTGATGTTGTTAGTGGTATATTAAAAACAGAAGACATTTCCAGCGATTCAGCTATTGCCGATTTAAATCTTTTAGGGCGTCTAGAGTTTAGGTTGGATTTAATGTCCTGATCTATAACTGAGTTTGTGCTATTAATGAGTTTTGGAAGAATTCTAGCTTTGGCATGATATATTCTACTTTCTATAGATGGAAGACCAGTTTCTTTGAGTAAGTTGTTGCTCGGAGTTGTTCTGAGAGCGTACGCCGATGCCCTTACTGCTTGATGCTAAATTGGCTTAATTATATTGATACTAGATTTGCTACTTTTACCATAAATGTATAGGCCGTAGTCCATTTTGCTTAGAACTAGAGTTTTGGTGAGGTAAGGAAGAGTGTTGATGTGGGTAAGAGTCTTGTTTGCTAAGTATCTAATTATGTTGACTCTGGCTATTAATGAGTTCTTCAGTGCAACTAGGTGATCTTTCCAGGTGTAATTTGATGAGAAAGTTAGTCCTAAGATTTTCAATTTTTTTACGTTTTCAATCTCATCGTTATTCATTTTAATTCTATAAGAATTGGAGTCACAAAGGTGTTTTCTGCAAATATGGAATTTTGTCGCTGGCTGCGACCTGAGCCTATAAGTTGAGGACAGCGAATTTAACAAGTCCCAAATAAATGCACCACAAATTGTTTAAATTATGTTACATATATTTGAGCAACCGTTTATTTCTAATAAAAAATATTAAATTATTACAAATAACTTATAAGTAAATTAAGCGACTTACCGCAGTCTTTATCCCCAACAATCTAAATTTTATAATTAGAGCCAGTAGTTACTAAGCCTATAATTTCTGTTTGCTTATGTACTTTTACAACAGTTCATTTCCAAATAAATAAACTGAACGAAACTGCTGCAGTAGAGTATAGGGACAAAGATTGCGTTTAGTTCGTAAACAAATAAGGACAAAAAGGACTGTAAAACAATATAAAAAATACTAACAGACAAATAAACCAAACAACAATGATCATACAATTGGTAAATAAAAACAATTTCAATGAACATTAAGGTAGCTCATAAACAATATTTAAATTAACAAAATTATTCAAATTATATGAAAATAAACAAACAAATTGATGAATTCATGAGCCATTAGGCGACATTCCCACCCCCGTGGATCGGCAACGATTCACCATCTAAATCAAGAACTGCTAGTTTGGAAACTGGGCGTTTAAGTATTCCACTACTTGTTTGGACATCAGCTCTTCGTATTACACCATCACTGCCAGGGAACACATTTATGACACGACCTCTCTTCCAATCTCGACGGGAAACAGCTGGATCGCAAATTAGTACGAGATCACCGGGAGCCACAGGCTTGGTATATTCACACCATTTGGACCGTCTTGTAAGTGTTGGCAAATATTCCACAATCCATCTTTTCCAGAAATGATCCCTTAGCTGTCGAGCAATTCGCCACTGCTTTTTCAATACCACTGGCTTTGTAATTTCAACACCTTCTGGCGTTTGAGCCGTATTTGCAGAACCCAACAAGAAATGATTTGGCGTCAATGGTTCTTCGTCTTCAGGGGTGACAGGCATGTGAGTCAATGGCCGAGAGTTTACGATGTTTTCGGCTTCAATTAAAAAACTTTGCAATGTGTGCTCCTTTGGGGCAACTTCTTTTAGAGTTACTCTTAAAACCTTTTTAACACATTGAACCATTCGCTCCCATATACCACCTTCTGCAGGATTGTGTGGACAATTAAACTGCCATTCAATGCCCTTTGTGGACAACTCATCTTGAATTTTAACCAGATCAAAAACTTCATCAAATCGCTGGGCTTCCTGGTTAACTCCAACAAAATTCTTACCGTTGTCGCTTCGAATCTTCAACGGGGTCCCACGACGATTTATAAAATTCCGTATACTCAAAATACACGCATCAGTCGAAAGATCATAGACAACTTCTAAATGTACTGCTCTAATTGTGAGACACGTAAACAGTGCAACCCAACGTTTTTCGTGACGTCTACCAATAGTCACATTTATTGGGCCAAAATAGTCCACACCAGTATAAGTAAATGGACGGACGTATGGAGTTAGTCTATCTCTTGGAAGTGATCCCATAAAGGGAGTTACTGGAACGGCACGACGAATCTTACAAATGGTGCAATTTGATGCGGTCTTACTCAATAGCTTTCGTAGTCGTGGAATCCAGAACCTTTTTATTTCGCCTATGGTAGCCTCAAAATTTTGATGTTTCATCTTGTTATGCACATGGGCTACAAATAGTTGTGAAAAGCGGTGACAGAGTGACAAAATTATAGGGTGCCTGGCATCTAAAGGCAACCAACTCGCAGCATCAATACGACCGCTCAATCGAAGTAAATTATTTTCATCAAAATAAGGCGAAAGCGAAAATAACTCGTTTTCCTTTTTTAAAGAACCACCATATTTTAAAATGTTTATTTCAAGGGCGAAACACTCTTCTTGGGACAGACGACACAGACTAGTTTCAGCAACCCTTAACTCTTCAGCACACAGGCATCTCGAACCTTTATATTTATCATCTTTTCGGCATCGATTTGTAAATCTCAGAACCCAAGCCATTGTTCGTTTAAGCCTGAGAAATGAAGAAAAACGGTTAAAATCTATAACTAAATTTGTACTGACCAGCATGACAAATTTGGGGCGTAGTTCTTCTTCACACAAATCATCAGCTTTCGCAGAATTCTTATTCGGCCAATCAGCCTCGTTTTTATACAAAAATTGTGGCCCTTGGAACCAACATGTTTCAATGGAAAAATCAACACCATTTTTAGTTCTTGTAATATCATCGGCAATATTGAGATCTGTAGGCAACCATCTCCAATCAGTCGGGCGTGTTGAATCAAGTATTTCGGCAATTCGATGGGCAACAAATGGTTTATATCTCCTACTTTCAGAACCAATCCAACTGATGACGGTTGTAGAGTCACTCCAACAAATTCGACGAAAAACTTTAAGTTTATGTTCCTTCACTATAGTGTCCATCAATCGGGTCCCCAAAACGGCGGCTTGTAGTTCTAATCTGGGAATGGTCATACATTTCAATGGGGCACATTTCGACTTGGCAGATATAAACGACACTCCTATTTGTCCATCAGATGTTGTATATCTCCAATAGGCCACTGCACCGAAGGCATCTTCACTGGCATCAACAAAAACATGCAGCTCTAACTCCAAGGGCAAACCATTTCCAAAATAAAATCGTGGTACCTTTACATGGACAACATTTCTTAGTTCTTGGAGCCATTTATTCCACATCACTTGTAATGACGCGGGCAACATCTCGTCCCAAAGTACACTATGTCTCCAGACTTCTCTCATCAAAAGTTTGGCAGTTATCATAAAATGGCACAAAAAACCAATTGGATCAAAGATGGACATTACGACACATAACAACTCACGCTTTGTGGGACACCTTTTACCATTGATGACGTCAAAATTCACTCGATGGAACTTCAAAACAAATTTGAACGCGTCGTCCTTTGGATCCCATAACATGTCAAGTACCTTTTCAGTTGAACCGTCCAACTCATTTAAGCCACCTGAGAAACTGACCTGATGATTTAAACTGCCTTCTAGAGCCAAGACCACCTCTGATGAATTCGAAGTAAAATTACGCATTTCAAAACCAGCAGCTTTATGTATTTCACGAACTTGTAAGGCAATTGCGATGGCTTTTGATGAGCTATCAAAACTATCTACAAAATCATCTACGTAATGATGGTCCAGAATTGACTTCACGGCTCTAGGGAAACGATCTCTATATTCCATTGCATTCGTTTCCTTTACGTAATGGGCAATACAGGGTGAACAGGCAGCTCCAAACGTCATCACAAGCATTTCATACACTTCCGGTGGACCACTATCATCATCTCGCCACAAGAACCTCTGCGAACACCTGTCTTCCTCAGCAACAACAACTTGATGAAACATTTCCTTTATATCTCCACATACAGCTACGGAACCGACTCTGAAATTTAACAAAACTGATGGCAACGGTTTGTACTGCTGAGGGCCTTTCAATAACTTCGAATTCAATGAGACACCTTCCACCTTTGCTGCTGCATCAAACACCAAACGAATTTTCCCTGGCTTATTAGGGTTGACAACACCAAAGTGGGGCAAGTACCACGTTCTCGGATGAAATGTATCGACTTCACTCAATGATAATTTGCGTACATAGTTCTTTTTTAAATATTCACTCATTATTTGTTTATAGGCCGCACCAAAATCAGGATTATTTTTCATTCTTCTTTCCAGTCCAAAAAATCGATTGAGGGCCATAGAATAGCTATCCGGCAGGACTACGTCATCATTACACCATAGTAGCCTGGATTCAAATCTTCCGGCAACCCTCTTCGTCGAATTTCTCAATATCTCACGTGCTCGCAAATCATCCCTTGACTCAATCACCGGTAGAGCTTTAACGCCAAAATTTTCCGTTTCAAAATAACTTGTCACCAAATTATTCAAATTATCCAACTGTGTTGTCAGCAAACAAGTTTGTGTTCCAGGTCGACCTCCTTTCACGTTTCCAAAAACAACCCATCCAAGAGGCGTATTGGCTGCATATGGACCAGCATCTTCCAAAGAGACTATTTCATCAGGCAATCCTAAATGGCAATGGTCTAAACCAATTAGTACCTTTGGAGCCACACATTCATATGAGCTTAAAGGCACACCACGATTCTTTACTAAATCCGCTTTAAAAGTCTGACTAGGCAACTTCAAATTCGAGACACCATACACATTTTTCAAGGCATATTTCCTCTTCTTAAAAACGCCGCTTACATGAAGATCCACCACCATAACTGGTTCTTGTACCGATTTACCACCATACCAACTCAAATTCAATTGACTTTGTCGACCTTGTAATCCAAGCTGTCTCACTAAAGAGCTATCCACCATCGTGACTGAAGAACCTTCATCTAGGAGCGCATAAGTTTCAATAGCACAATTTGGTCCATAAAGAACCACTGGGAGCACTCTGAACAGCAAGTCACTTTTTTCACAAGCACTGAAAACACAACTTAGCACTGGCTCGACTGTTGGAACACTCTCTGTAGAGGACACGTTTTCAGGTCTTTGACTTGGTACGTTAGGCTTAATTTCATGCAATAATTTATTGTGGTTTCTTTGGCACTTTTCCATGGATCACTGCTTACGCCGACGACAATCTTTACTTGAATGGCCACCACTGAGACACGAAAAGCACAACTTCAATCTCTTCACTTCATTCCATCTATTAGGCACACTCAATTCTAAAAATTTCTTACAATCAAAAATTTTATGTGGGCCAACACAATAAAAACATTTTAACTGCCGTCCTGGACCATCCGAAGCATATAAAACCACTTTTCGTTTTGGATCACTGCTAGATCTATTGCTAATTGAACTACTTATTTGCACACTTCTTACCAAATTTGCAACACGCTGGAGCCAGGTACTAAAATCCAAAATAGTCGGCAACTGAGGTAAAGATGAGGCAAACTGGGCCCAATCCAAACGTTTACTCATTGGAAGTTTCTGGACTAACTCCTCCATCAGAGTAGGATTCGACAAATGTTGATGACCATTGGCAGATTCCAAGAATGCTGCTAAATTTCTGACCTTAATGGAATATGGCACCAATTTATCGATCGCGTTTTCAGGTATGGGCTGAACTTCCTTCATCTGTTGCAATTGGCATCGAATAAGCAACTCTGGGCGACCATATTGCAGCTTTAATTGCTCTATAACTGTTGGCACATTATTTTGGTGGATGAGCAACGACTTCACACACTCTCTGGCTTCACCTTTCAAAGCTTTCTGCAATCTCAAACAATTTTCAAAATTATTGTACGAATATGCGGCTGTCGAATGTTCAAGGGCAGACAAAAACATTGGCCAGTCCTCGGGAGTACCACAAAATTCGGGCAGATCATAAAGTTTGCGTTGTACTGGCATGGGCACTGTAGCAGGGGAAACAAAAAGAGGCTGTGATGTCATTAACTGGTCTGACTGACTAACATAGGAATATGGCGTTGGATTCCGGCGATCAACCATGCCTTCAGGGCCACTGCTAATACTTTGGATGACTGGCACATTTTGTCCAATAACACTCGGCATATTTAAATTTTGATTAGCTCTTAAAGCGCGTTGAGCGTTTGCCAACTGGGCTTGCAGGATATCAATCTGTCGTTGTAGGTTCTCATTATCAGATGTAGCTTGTGGTGGCTGGGTTCTCACATCAGGACCGGGCACTAACGTCGGCAGGCTAAGGGGCTCTTCATTTGCTGAACTAAAAATGTTTTGCGTTGATACAGCAGGTGTCGTTTCACAAGGGGCAGTAATGGAGGCACAAGTTGCGGTTATTGTTGTTCCGGGGGCAACAGAGCTTCCATTTGGTGCCGACGGCATTTGAGAAACATTCTCTGTTCCGGCTGGCATGGAACTTTTCGCAGTTTGGCTCGTTGCTGTCTGCAAACGAGAGCTTTTTCTAGCAGGCGACCGTTGCATTATGAATCACAAACGTTTCCAAACGCACAAAAATTCACAAATATTTAACAGCAACAGACTCCAAATATTAAAAAAAAAAATTATTTATTCCGGCAGGCTTGGGGCTACACAAATTTTAAATCAAAATTTAATTGCTCCGGCAGCCAAGGAACCACACAAATTTCCACAAAAATTAAAAACACTTTGTTCCGGCAAACATAGAACAACTTCACAATTACTTCAATTTGATCCGGCAGCTTGGAACCACAAATCCAATAAAGGCTTATCTTTGTTCCGGCACATTGGAACACCTTCGCTCAAGATGCGAAATAAAATTTGTCGCTGGCTGCGACCTGAGCCTATAAGTTGAGGACAGCGAATTTAACAAGTCCCAAATAAATGCACCACAAATTGTTTAAATTATGTTACATATATTTGAGCAACCGTTTATTTCTAATAAAAAATATTAAATTATTACAAATAACTTATAAGTAAATTAAGCGACTTACCGCAGTCTTTATCCCCAACAATCTAAATTTTATAATTAGAGCCAGTAGTTACTAAGCCTATAATTTCTGTTTGCTTATGTACTTTTACAACAGTTCATTTCCAAATAAATAAACTGAACGAAACTGCTGCAGTAGAGTATAGGGACAAAGATTGCGTTTAGTTCGTAAACAAATAAGGACAAAAAGGACTGTAAAACAATATAAAAAATACTAACAGACAAATGAACCAAACAACAATGATCATACAATTGGTAAATAAAAACAATTTCAATGAACATTAAGGCAGCTCATAAACAATATTTAAATTAACAAAATTATTCAAATTATATGAAAATAAACAAACAAATTGATGAATTCATGAGCCATTAGGCGACAAATTTATTTGTTTTTTGTGTCGAAATTTTAGCACCAGAATATTCAGTCCATTTATAGATGTCATGTAGAACTTTTTCTAGAATTTCTGTGGATTCGTTATTGGTGTTTCTTTTGCAGAGGATATACAGATCATCTGCGTATAGGCAGTGATCCACAAACTTGTGTTTGTTAACAATTTTACTTATTTTATTAAATGCAATCTGGAACAATATCACTGAGAGGGGAGAACCCTGAGGAATGCCGTTATGGAGGTTAAACGATTTCGAATCATGTCCATTAATTCTAATTTTGAATTGTCTATTTGATAAAAATGACTTGACATAATTGAAGATTTTCGGCCCCACCGACCAAGATTTGAGGATGTGTAAAATGACATGAAGGCCTATCCTATCAAAAGCTTTCTCAAAGTCAATTGATAATATGTTTACATGATTCTTTGCAGAAAGAGCTTTAGTTATATAATAGTCTATGTGTAATAAAGCGTCGTCACAACCCTTATTGGCTTTGAAGCCAACTTGTTCTATTGCGATTAAATTTTTCTTGGCCATGAACCATGCTAATCTAGTGGCTATGATGCGTTCCATAATTTTGGATAAACAAGGCAACAAGGATATTGGTCGGAAATCTCCTACAGAAGTTGAATTTTTATTTTTGGGAATTGGTACGATGACGGCAAGTTTCCATGAGTGAGGTATTACTGCGTTACTGAAAATAATGTTGTAAATATCTAGTAATCTTGCTTGGAATTGATGCGAAGTATTTTGTATCATAGGATAAGAAATCCTATCGTGTCCTGATGATGTGGATTTAATTTTATTCAAGCAGCTCTTAAATTCCACCATGGTTATGGATTCTTCCAAGAATAAGGTCTCTTTGTCAGTAGTGCTTTCCACAGTTATGTTCGATACGTTCTTGAATGTTCGGTATAAGAGTGAGAAGTTTTCATCAGAAGAATACTTTTCCCATTCTGTCCCGAAATGATTACCGATTAGCAGTGGGTCAATTAATGTTTCATTTTGTGTGTGTACTGCTTTTATGGAAGTGTGGGAGTGCCTTCTTGCGACTTTATTAATTTTGTTCCATATATTTGCAGTTGTTGTATTTCTGTTGATTGTTTTGGTAAAGTTTTCAAATGATGCAATTTTGGCCTTTTTTATTTCATATCTAACTTTAGCATTTTGTTTCTTGTATGCTAAGAGGTTTTCTTGATTCGGTTCAGATTTAAATTTTTTGATTTTCTGATTGCGAAGGCTTTGCAAGTTTGGATTCCACCAAGGAACTGGGGTCCGGTCTACATTTGCACTGCCCTTAGATTGGGGAATGTACAGATTTGCAGCTTTTCGTATACTTTTGGTTATTTTCGCAGCATCTTTGTTACTCTGGAAGGATATGGGGCTTTTGGACAGTTCATTATCTACTTTACGCGAATAATTGGGCCAATCAGCGAGGTGCACTAAAAACCGCTTTGTATTTGCTTTAGAATAGTTTCTATGCGAGATTTTTAGAGAAATTTTTATTGGAAAGTGGTCGCTCCCGTGTAAGTCAGTAAGAGTTTATCAGTAGGCGAGAGGTAGTAGTGATATTGAGCAAAGAGATAAGTCAATTTGGGAAAACGTGTTGTGTGTTGAAAGGTGTGTGGGACTTTTATCATTCAGCACATACAGCCCAGTGTCTAATATCATGCTTTCCAGTAGTTTTCCTCTGTTGTTATTGTATGTCGATCCCCAAGTGGTATTCCATCCATTGAAATCACCAACAACAAGAACAGGAGTATTAAATGAGCGAATGATATTAGTTAATTCTCGAACTGAGATGTCCTCGGATGGTGGAATATAAAAGGATAGGATGGTGAACTTAATGTTGAGATTTATTTCGATGGCAACGAGTTGATATTCTGTGTCTAAGTTTATTTCTTTGTGTGGAATATCTGATTTGATGAATATTCCTGTACCTTGCTTAGATATATTATTTTGTGCTGAATTTGTGAAATATGCGGAGTAACTTTTTGGAGGAATTGGTGTAAAGTTATAAGCACAATGCGTTTCTTGTAAAGCAATAATGCTTGGGCTTAAGTCCCTAATTAGTAATTGAAGCTCAGGGTAGTTATTTACAAGTCCACGTATATTCCATTGCAATAGCACGAAATCCATCATGAATATATGATATTAGTGCTTGTGTTGGTTTTAGTTGGTTACGTCTTAACTAGGTCCAAAGTAACCTCGTCGAGAGGCTCCTCGTCGCTCGACGTAATAAAATATTTGCCTTTCTTATAAGAGATTGAGTTAGATGAGAGATTGGAGACATCGATATGTTTGTGTTTAATTTAATAGAATCTGTGAAATTTTTTTTGTGAGTAGATGTTGTTGGTTTTGTGGGTTCGGATTTTTCCGTTACTAATAAATTTGTTTTTGGTGTTACAAGTTCATTTAAGAATTTATTTGTTTTTATGGTTGTAAGTATTTTTGTGTTTTAGATGTTTTGATTTGTTTTTGTTGTTGGCTGTTTATTCATTTCTTTATTCTGGTTAGCTGTATTTTTTATTGTCTCGATGTTTGATGGTTCCTTTCGTCTTGTAGGGGAGCCAGAGGCTACATTAGCATATGTGTTTTGTGTGAATGTTGGGACTGGATTATTTTCTCTGTATTGACGGCGAGCTTCTCCTATACTGGAATAGTTTTTGGTTTTAATTTTTAATATTTCTTTCATTTGTATGAAACGGGGGCACTTATTGTCAGCTGATGAGTGTTCTCCAGAGCAATTTATACAGAAGATGCGGGTACACGGTTCTGGAGTATGTGGTGGAAGGCTGCAATCTGGGCAAGTAGGGTTACCTTTGCACCGATTTTTAGTGTGACCGAGTAGCTGGCAGTTTTTACATCTCATCGGGTTAGGAATGTAGTGTTCAACTATACACTTATACCAAGCAACGTCAACAGTTGAGGGTAAACGGTACAAATCAAAAGTCACAATCATTTTGCCAGTTGGAACACGAGTATTACCATCATCGCTGGGTCTGGTGAATTTGTAGATATCAATCACCCCTTGGTCCTTCATCTCCTGTACTATATCGCACTCTGGAACATGTATTAAACATGGTGCGTATATTACACCTTTCACAGAGTTGAGAGTCTCATGAAGCTTGCATGAGATTGGACATAAATTTGCAAGTGATTTTGTCTTCAAGAATTTTTCTGCAATACGAAAGTTGCGGGTAAGAATGAGGAGGCTCCCATCACGTAGCATCGAAATTGAATTTATTTCTGTCGAGATACCTTCTATTGCCTTTTTTATAGCAAATGGATTAAGTTTGGAGAGTTGCTTTTTGTCGTCAGTGGATTTAATCAGTATGTACTTTGGTGAAATTTTTTGAGTTCAGACTGGAACTGATAACGCTGGGAAATCATTAATAGTTTTTGCTTTCTTAGACGGATTTTCTATGAAATCCGCAAGAGCAAAGAACCTGTCACTAGACAGTTTGTCCGGTGGGCCCGGAGCCATGGTTAATTTAAATACTGACTGTCTCTGTGTGTGCTTTTCAAATTGTAGCAGGCCTAAGTTTCTTACGTACTGTTTCGCCGTACCTTCCAAACGTCGGCGTACGGCTACACATTTTTCCTTTTGGGAAAACATTCCCGCATAGTCTTCAAAAACTAAGAACCAGCGGTTTATGTCCTGGTTGTCATCGCCACTAAACATAGGAACAGCAGCATCCAATTCCATCCAGTCTATACTGCGTGATAAAATACTGGTGAGATAAACCCTCTTCTAGGGCATGTATTTGTTGCTGTAATTGCAACATCTGTAACCGAAGTTGCAGTTTTTTTTATTTCTTCGGACAGTATCTGGGTGAAAATCGCAAATTTTTTCTGTGTGCATTCTGCCAGCGGCGTCAATTACAACTGGCTTCGGGACAGCAGTTGCATCGTCTTCACTTTCGGCGGCATAAGGCACGTGGACTTCGGTGTTGGTTTCTGCTGTGTATCGATTCAGAATACATGTTTGTTGTTGTGCATCAGGGTTTGGGACAACATGTGTCTTGGTAGCTTTTTCAGCGGCATCATCATCATCATCTACGTGGGCAACATACTGTTTCATATCCTCCACTGCATGTTCCTCCCTTACCGGTTTTAGATCGTGGTTATTTTTATTTTGCTCCTTCAATAGCGCTTCATATAATGCCCGTAGTTGGCTCAGCGTGGCCGAAGGAGGGAAATTGATGGCGGCCTCATCTAGTGCATCCGTCGTTGTTTGGAGCCCGGGTCTAAGATCCATTATCTCGTCTTTTTGATCTTTTCAGTTTAACTATTTTTCAAAAGATGCACCCCACACCTGATATTATAAAGGACGCTTTATTTTCTTTGTTCTTTATTGCTTGCTTACGCTTTGATAGATTTACAAAAAGTGATTGATAAACGGAAATGCTAAAAGTAAGGTTGCATTCCAACTGTCAAAGGCTTAATGAGTTTGTGAAGTTGCCACATTACAGATCACTACAAATATATAATATTATTTAATATTTATTTAATAATAATATTATGAAATTTATTTCAATTTTCAAATTCCGAAATTTTTTTTTCATTTCTATTTATTTATTTATTATGTGGCAACTCTGCAGTACAAGTTTAAGGAATATACCATACGTATAGGAGTATGTATGTGTATGTGAGTATGAACTTTATTTTTTACAATTGCTCTTCCTTAACATTAAATGCTTTTTGTTGTTGTTGCCTTTTATGCGATCTCTCACTTTTTCTTTTTCTTTTACTATGTATAATTGCGACAAATTGTTGTTTTTAATTTCAAAAATTTTTATTTCTTTTTTGTTTTTGTGTTTATTTCTATGTTTTGTATTTGTTCTGTTAATCTGTCCTATTTTAGTAAAATAAATTTTTATTATTGTTTGTACTTTACTTGAAATTTGGGTATATACAAAAAAAAATGTTTTTTTTTATCACTTATAAGAAGTTTTCACTGTTCGCTGTAAGAGAGCGAGAGAGATCAAATTTTTAAAAATTTAGGTGGTTGATTTTTAATTTTCAACTATATATGAGAGAGATTGAGAAATGATGGCAAGAGCAATTGGAAAAAAAATTTGGATCTTGAAATAATTTTTTTAACTGTTATATATTATTTTAATAATCATAAATACCTTTTTTATATGTACACATGTATGTAGGTTTATATGCTTTTTTTGTTGTATTAGTTAATATATATATTTTTTTCAATTTTTATTCGTATATATGTATATATTTTGCTTCCTTGTGAAGCACTAAGATTTATATACCGTATTAACGGTTTTCTTTTATTATCGATATACATATTCACAACAATTCTGTAAATGAGACAAGACACGGTGTTGAACATAATATTACGGTTTTGGCAATTTGGTACCGATAGACGGGACTTTAAAGCAGTCTGGTTATCTCGAAATTATAAACAACCATGCCTTTGAGTCCGCAAACAACCTTTTTCCAACCAGTGAATGGATTTTACAGTACGACAATGCCCCTTGCCACAAAGGGTGGTTACCTACCTACCGTAGGACAGGCTGTTCTTCCATGGACTTCTCAGCCGTGGACAACATATTAAGAAAATAATCATTACAAACCTAAAAATTATGATTCTAATTTTAAAATTAATATGCATTTTTAAAATTTTAATTATAAATTGTTTACAAACTTAAATTATTAAATAAATAAAATAATCGTCTCTTTATTTCATCCACCTTAGTAGGGGATTCAGTGTCCTTGTTTGGATTCGGCTCTAGTGACAAAGATTGTTTTTGTTGCTCCTGCTGTAACATATGTTGTTTGAGTTGTTCTTGGAGCTGCTTCTGATATTACTCCGCATAATAGTGTTTGGGGCGGGCAATTTGTCGTCTAAACTTATTCTTGAAAATCATCTGAAGAACACTTATCGCCATTTTGTACTGTTTTATTGATAAGTTCATGCGTCAGTTGCAGATTTGTGTAGGCTTTGCACATGAAGCTTGGTTTCCTCTTTCTCAGCTCTTCGAAAAAAGGTTTTTTAATTGATCTCTTTTGTATACCTTACTGGACACTCACGCTATACCGCAACTTATTGCGTCGATTAAAACCTAGTAGGTTTTCATTTGACTTTCCATACTTAACATAATCTTCTTTGTTATTACATTGAATTAAGCCACTCTATTAAAAGAATTTCTATATGGCATAAAAAATTAAATATTAATCCTTAAACATCTTATAATTTATAAACGAAATAAATTTATGACTAAATACAACAGAGTAGTTAGTTTGTTCTGTAAGGCTTCTACAAATTAACTTATAGATAGCGATGATGGTCTTGTCTGCAAAAAAGTCGCTTGTTAGACAAATATTTTGTGAAATGAATGGGAACAATAAATTAAAAAAGTGGAAAAACACTGAGATAATATAATGAACTAGGGTTAGGTAATAAAATAGAAGTTTAGAAGCGGTACCTGTCATGCATGTCCTAATAATATACAATCGCTTCTGCCAGTTAACCGTTTATAATTTACACTGTTTTAAAGGTCTCGACAAAGCGACTCTACTAGCTCTCTACTGAGCCTTAAATAGAACATTGTTAGCAGATTCATGTTGACTCAATAAGTGATATTCAACAATTTTTTTACTTACATTGAGTGCGACGTTTCAAAAGTCTCTAAAAGTTGAATAAACCTTCCAAATCTTTTTAACCAGTAAGCGCTGTTTTGGATAAGTTTGCTCCATCATATAATTCGTAAGAAATGGCATACCAAACTAATCGTAAAATAAGTGTTTAATCTGTTATCGATCAGTACCGTCAATTTGGAAATATGAGTGCTAATAGGACGGTGAAAGCAATATAATTGTACTTTAATTAAAAAATTATAAATGGCTTAAATCATAGCAGCTTGAAACATAATTTCTTTTCACAACGCCGAGACACATTGAATCCGTAATGAGTAAATTTTATTAATTAACAGGAACACAATATGTGTATGTCTCAATGAGTCAGCTGTTCCTTTTTTTGTTCAATCGATATAACAAAATTTAAATGTTTTAAATGGTTGTTTTCGATATTATTCCATTCCTTCAATTATAATTTTTCTTTCAGCATCGTGAAGTGATGCTCTGTTGTACTTTATACGTTTTTGTTTCTTTCTCCTCCAAACGCAATCATATTGAATGTTGTAACTCTCATAAGAAAGCATAAAGCATAAGCTATCTGCCTGAGATAGAGGAAACGTTTTTTATGAAAAATTCTCGGCTAGATTGGGTTACATTTTGATTTTGGCCGGACAAATTTGAACGGAACTGCTAATAGGTTATATTTCACTTACAAAGGTGAATTAGTTTATGAGGGAAAATTGATTTTAATTTAGTTTAAAAGCGTCGGGCATTTTCCAAATTTTTAAAAACACATGAATCTTATTGCAGAATACTCTCAGTAAAAATTAATTTAGTACGAAAAAATGTGTTTGTATAACATGGATGAATTCAGCTGAAGTTAAGGTACGGTCACATATGGCAAATGTTTACCCCAATTTTGTTTTGTGGTCAGTCTATGCATATTTATTTTCCCATTTTTGTTTGGGAAAATATGTTTGCCATACGACAAACAAATGTTTATATTTTTTATGTGTAGCGAACCAATTTTATTGTATTAAAAACAGAATTTTTCTGTGCATCCTTCTTCAATTCTGCCCTGAACCCATTTTCGAACCCGAAAGTCGTCTTTCTCTTCTTTCTTCGCAAAATATCACTAAAGATCCGCAACACAAAACGAGGAAAGATTCATCTTCAGACGTCGGCACCAATGTCCCCCAGGGGAAGAACATCTTCGGCTTTTTACACACATAGACCACGAACATCAACATACATACATAATTGGTCATTATAACCCTTAAGTCAGGATTACGACCTAGTTTCTCATACCACTTATTGGTGGATTTTTTATTGTTTTTGTGTAATTTTCTTGTGTTTATAAATGTAATTGTTATAAATTGAATATTGTAATTATCCTGTTGTAAAACTCTATTGGTCAATTCACACAAGCAGTTGTATCGTTGTATTCATTACATACAACAGTGTATGATTGTTGTTAATATTTTTCATATAAAAATCCGATACACTTATACACATTTTTTTCACTTGTTTTTGGAAGTTGTATTGGTTTCGTGCTATCAAAATGCGTGTATGTTTTCATATGCTTTTAAAAAGTTCTGTTGGTTTCGGGCTATCAAATTGTTTGAATGCCACGAGATACACAATACAGCATAGTATTGAGCATTCACAAACAAACAAATGTATTCAATACAACGTACACGATACAAAGTCGGGTGAATTGCCCATATATTTTACTTATGAATTTTCTACAACATGATTTTTATTCACAAAAATGTTCATTCCAATAAAGGCATTCAAACTAGAAAGTTCTCGGCTTCTCTAATAAAGTCCAATACTTATATTGCGTGCGTTAATTTTTTTATATATGAGTGTTGGGAGCAGATTTCTGGCAAAAACTCTGAGAGTGAATAAAATTGTCATGAAAAAGTTTGTCAAAAATCTGTCGTTCGGAGTCGACTTTAAACTGTAGTTCCCACCACTCATGTATAAAATTAATACGCACAACATAAATGGTGTGAGAGAATAGGTCGTAATTCTGACTGAAGAGTAGTAATGACCAATTATGTATGTATAAGACCATAAAAAAATTAAAAAAATCTTATAAATTAAAAGCATTTCAATACTTTGTGATAAATATTCTTTTAATTTCTTCTTAAAGTAAGAAATTGTGCTACAATCTTTTGTATGTCGAGGCAAGTTATGTATATTCCAGGCTACCAGCGTGTTAAATTTTTTGCTTCGTGCTTAATGACATCTCACAGCACAAAGATTATTGCTATTCCTAGTGTTGAAAACAGTCTAGTTTCTTGAAAAGCATATCGTATGGTAACTAATTCCATGTAGAAAGTTATAAACATAAATTAAAGTTTTCATTTTATATAATCCATATATTGGTAAAATATTTTTCACATGGTCTGTGTACGAAGATAATGTTGAGTACATGAGATGGAGATTGTAAATAAGTTTAATTGCTTTGCTTTGAATGATTTGCAGTGATTGTATTTTTCTGAAATCCGTATATGTGGGTTAAATAGTTAAGGTAACTTTGTATAAGAGATTGAAAAATCATAAGTTATGCTGTTGTGTCTGACTTGTATTTTAATTTATACAATATTCCAAGTGCAGGTGATATTTTGGATCTAAGATGTTCGATATGATGATGCAACTTTAAATTGCTTTGAATTTTTAATCCTAAGTAATTAATAGAATCCACTTCTAAAATTTCGTTACCATCTATTCGAATGCTTATATTGGTATTGAAATTTGGTCTGGGCATGAATCTAATAAATTTAGGTTTACTTGAATTCAACATTAATTTATTTATTCCTGCGAATTCCGATATTAAAGCTGCACCACGTTCGACATAAGTTTTTGGTACTAAATTTTCTTTGTAGGGGTACAATATACAAACGTCATCTGCGTACATGAACATTCTTCCATTTAATTCCAAATTATTGATATCGTTTAAATATATGGCAAAAAGTAGAGGCCCAAAACACTACCTTGCGGAACATCATACTTTATGTTTTGTACCGAACTCTTAATTGTATTTATCTGTACGAATTGTTTTCTATTTGTCAGATAGCTTCTTATATTGCTTGCTCGAATCCCATAAAATTTTAGTTTATTAAGCAAAATGGAGCGATCAGTAATGCTACCGGAACGTGATGTAACGTAATGTAATAGTAATGTCTACTGAACGTAAAAATGTAAGAGCAATTATAGAGAACGTATCATATGTTTTTAGGTAAACAAAACAATAAAAGAAATAAACAAAATCAAATAAAGAATTAAAAATTGCAAAAACTAAAAGACAAAAATTCAGATATTGATATAGAAGACATGTTTTTGGGTTTGAGTTTTTATTTTATTATTTTTTAAACATATTTAATATTAATTCCAAATTTTAAAAACTTTGTTTCATTCCTTTTATCACTTTCAATATGACGTCTTTTGTTTTTCTTTAATTCAGCTGTTAACCAGTGTTATCACAACACCGTTTTTGGATTCATTTCAACGATTTTATATTTATTTAAAGGTATTTATTAAAAGTTTTATGTACTGATACTGTAAGCTAAATAATTATGCTTTCAAACAAGCAAATAAAATCGTTTATCCTACAGAAACAGGTCAGGTATTTCGGGAACCAAATTTGTACGAATATAAAAACGTTTTTATCTTCTCTAGTAAAAGTAAAATGCACTCTGAAATGCTTTTCGAACGCTTTAGTCAAAAGTCGATAACCATATTTTTCTCATATAAAATAAAAACAAACACTATATATCTACATAATGTAATAATAAAATAAATTATAATTTGGGTTTTTAAAATATGTGAAGTTTTATTTAAAGAGAATTCCACATACAGGGAAACATAACATACGTACAAAATGTAAATTCTGTTTATAATTTAAATTTTCAGTTTTGCTGGTTTTTAATATTGACATGTTGTTAACACTGCTAAACAGATGTCACTTAAAAATGTAAGAAAATTCTATTTTTTTTACAGATGTTTGTTCCGGTTACATTACATTACATTTCTATAACCATTTGTATTGCTTTATACATAACAAAAACGATCAGCTGTTTCGTGCTGTTGCGGTTACATTCGGTTAATGTAGATTACCTGAGCCTTCATGCTTAGCACAGCAACACTTCAAAATTAAACCTTTAAACTGCATTGTATTGTTGTTGTGAACAGCGCTGCCAACTTTGACGATTTATCGTCATTTCGATGATTTCTTAAGTCAAATTTATTAAAATGACAATTTTTCATTTTTCCCGCGAACAAAAATCAAGATTTCTTAAAAGCAAAACATATGGTAACCTTTTTTTCCTAAAATTCAAATTGTGTAAGTCCCCTTTTGTAATGTAGAACATGTATGCTATTTTTTGTTTGGAAAGGAAAGAGAAAAGTATACTGTATACAGTTTTTTTCCATAACATAGTAACCTGTTAAATTTTGTCAGTTAAAAAAACACACAGGATAAATTAGGTACAAGCTTATCTGAAAGAAAAAAACGCACTTCCATATAATTGAAAAATGGATAGATTTGTTATTAGAAGTGGTAAGTTTTTGTTCATTTAATGTTAACTAGTATATTAAATTAATATACATACATATTTACAGAACCAACAATCGAAATTGCAGAAGAGCCCGTATGTCAAGAAAAAAAGAAGCAAAAAATGAAAGGTGCGTGGCTCGAAGACCCAAAAGTAAATTCATGGGCAGTTAAAAAAGTTTCGAACCATTATTGCAAGGTTTGAAATTCGTATTGAAAATATCATCTGGATGGTCAGATATAAGTCGTCATATGGAAACTCAAAAGCATTCGGAGGCAAAAAATTTCATTTTGGAAAACCAGCCAACAATTTCATCATTTTTTAAAACGGATGCTTCAAAACGAATAGAAATAAAACTATCTATATTTCTAATTGAACATAATGTTGCATTTGCTACCATGGATCATTTGTCAAAGCTGGTAAAAAAACTCTTTTACAGATTCCGATTATGCAAAAAACATATCGATTGGAAGAACAAAAGCTACAGCCATTATAAAAAATATTGTCGGTAAAACCCAGCTCCAAACAATATGTGAACTCATGATTACCAATGCTTTTTCGTTATGTATATATAAATCTACTGATATCAGTAACAAAAAACATGTGTTTGGTATGAAGAGTTTGTCTAGGTTTTAAAATATATGATTTCTTTGGCTTGATTGAACTTGATAAGTGTGATGCAGCCTCTTTATTTACAGCAATAAAAAAATTTTTTGGATAACAAGATTGACCTTCAAAAACAGATGATAGGCTTTGCCGCAGATGGGGCTCTCAATATGTCAGGAAATCACAATTCCGTGGTAAGCCAAAAAGAAATACCTAATTTTTTTATTTTAAAATGCGTGTGCCATTCTTTAGCACTGTGCTCTTCATATGCCTGTTTCTGTTTGAAGCTGCCATCATCAGTGGAAACTTTGACTCGTAATATATATACATAATTACATTTCAAACAGCCCTAAAAGTAATAATCAATTTCAACAAATTCAATCTTTATTGGAATTCAAACCGCAAAAACTTCTTAATCCTTCACAGACCAGGTGGCTTTCACTGGAATCAGTTGTTAACCGTTTACTTGAACTTTTCGAGCCACTAAAAATTTATTTTGGATTCGCGGTCAATATTGATCTTATAGACACAGCCGAAGACATACTAAATAATTTGAATGGTATTCACCAGATATATTTTTATTTTTTCGTCTTATAAACAATGTCAACAAACTTTTTCAAAGTGAAAGTGTACAAAACCAAAATATACAGTGAGTTGTCCAGATTGTTAAAACCATCAAATTTTGTGAACGAAGAGTACTTGGTTAATTTTGAAATCCAAAGTTTTAATAACAAAGACATTTTTAAATAAAGATGAAGTGTATCTTGGCATTTACGTGAAGGAGAACCAATCTAGTTTGAATATTGAATATAGTCAATATAATATATTTGTTGAATTCTGCGTCCAATTTTATATTGAATTGGTTTCACAAATTTTAAAATGTTTTGATTTTGGCGATAAACTTTTAGAAGGATTAAACTCCATTGAACCAATCGTAGCTTTAAACAAAAAAAAAAATGATTCAATTTTACAATTGGCCAAACTTTTTTCAAATTTATTAAATGTTAAAGAATATCAAGAACTTGTTAATGTAGTTCGAGAATTACGTAATATGAAATTCACCGAACTCGAAACATTGGCGTTTTGGAAAAATGTTTCTAATCTAAACAGAGTCAATAATGCAAAGGCCTTCCCAATTTTAACACAATTTGTTTCGAGTATAATGGCACTACCACATTCGTCGGCAAACGTTGAAAGAATTTTTTATATTGTAAATTTAAATAAAACAAAAACGACAAATGCTTGGGATTCTTCAATATTACAAGGAATATTGTTTTCAAAAGATTATCTTAAGTTAAATAACTCTCAGTGTTTTAATATCGCAATTAAAAATGACTTATTAAAAAATGTCACACAGAAAGGTACCAGAGTAAAGTCACATAATACCAAAATTAAATTAATTATTTTTTGTTAAATAATAACTTATTTACATGTAACTAAAATAAAAATATTTAAAAAGTTAATAAATTTTGTTTTGGTATTTTTGTCTTGACGATTTTTTTTAAATTGGCGATTTCTCCAAAAAAAGTTGGCAGCACTGGTTGTGAAGAAGAAAAGACATATGCTCTTTTCTTCTTTTCTTTTATGCAATTCAGGTAGCGAAAATCAAAAGTATTTTGATATTCTTTAAACTCTTCCCAGTCTGCACGTGTGAGTACAGTTTTATCAGCACATTAACAAAAAACCATTGTGCATTTATTTTTAAAAATGTAAAACTTGAAAGCAGTTTACGAAGCGCACCCTAATTATATGGACGTGTTTTTTTACTATGCACGCACCAGGTTAAAAAAGTATTAAAATTAAAAGAAAAGAGGCCTTCCAGGTTTTAAAACTTTAATTTATTAAAATCGATAGCGTGGAGCCTCCTCGATTTGGAAAAAAACCAAAGTGATTAAAATCAAAAAGTAAAACAATCTTATAAAAAAAATTTATAAAAAAGAAATTCGCAAACTTAAACTAAATCAACTGAATAAAAATAAAATACCAGTAGGAAAATAAAATATAAAAAAGAAAATTTAAAATAAGCATAACAACAAAATAAACAACAAAACGAAAACCAAAAAAACAAAATTCGAAAACCACAAAAAAATACAAACGATTAGAATGTAAAATAACTACAATCAAAGGGTATTCAATATATTTGTGGCATTATATAACAATAGCTTAAGTCGAAATTTCGTGTTTAGAGATATTTAGGGGTTTGTTTAAAATATATTGTGTTTGTAAAATATAAATGCGTATAGTTTTATTAATAATGACATTTTATACATGAAATTTAGCTGAGATATAGATCTTGAAGAAGAGAATAGGAATATGTAATAAAATGAAAAAACACGCGTATGTCAACATAAGCCATTATCATTTATTGTTACGGATATGTATAGAGTGTGCATGTTATAAAAGGTTTAAAATAGTTTTTCTTTACATTTGCTGAAGCGGGGGGTAAGATCAGAGAAAATTTAGGCTTTACTCTCAGAGAAATAATTTCATAGCTCTGCATTACCCCAGTCTGCAATTGGCTTGTTTTTTTTTTTACAAAACCACCATAATTGTTTGACGACGACAAACTGATTCATCAATTTAGTGCTTCAAAAGGGACTAAAAAAGACTCATTTAAACAACAAAAAACTGGGAAAATGTACTGAATCAGATTAAACATGTTGCGACTCCTTTTGTTTTTTACAATCAAATTTTTCTCTCTCGTTACTTAAGCCGAAAGTTCATACCATTGAAGCCTTTCGTACTCCTTAGTAGCACAATACAGTGTAATTTTTGTTTAAAACTATTAACAAATAATAAAAGCAGTTAATAACAATAACAATTTTTAAATTTTAAGAAATTAAAGAATATTGGCAACTTTCAGAAAGAAAATTTTTTTATCAGCACGTCTTATTTTGATCTTGTAATATTAAGCTTCTTAATTACCTTTTGCACAAGAAGCTATATTCATTGTGACCGAAAATCACACACATTTCGATTAATATTTAAATATTTAAGAATCTTTAAACTTTTCATTGAAGAAATTAAAAAATATTCCAAATTTTCCCTTTTTTAACAAAAAATAAATGTTTATTTATATTTAGTTTTTCTACTTTAATCGCCAGTTTTCATACTGTATATCTGTTGCTTCTAACACATTTGATTCGCAAAACATTATAAAATTTTTTTCTCCTCTAAATTAGCCTATGCTTTTATGTTATGAATGTTTTTCATCTGTCAAAAGTTTTGTATCTGTATGCCTGTGGTATGGACTTTTTCGGCTTAAATAATGAAATAGAACTATTTTGTTCATATAGGGGCTGTTTTTTGTTTGTGATTTTTGTTGTAACGAAAACTCAATACGATTATGATTTTTGTATTTTAGTTTTTTACTTTTCATTGCAGTAAACAATCAATTGCTATTGTAATCGCAAAGGGTTAACATACAAATGACAATAAAGTGTGTGAGTTTTCTTTTATTTAAACAAATAAAAAGAAACGATAATAAAGTACAATGTTAAAGTGTGACCCGAGTGTTTCAAAGAAAGGTAAACAAACCTATGTCGGTAATATTTGTTTTGCTTAGCACAGCAACTCATTAAAATTGAACATTCAAACTGCATTGTATTGTTGTTATAAAGGAGAAAAGAACATATGATTTATGCAACGCATGTAGTGAAAATCAAAAGTATTTTGATATTCTTCAAACTCTTCTCAGGCTATACGTATGAATACAGTTTACCAACACATTAACAAAAACGGCGATTTTTATACATTGTTTGATGTGTGGCCGGTCAACTTAAGAAAGAGAAAAATACAGAGTAAGCAAAACAGAAATACACAGAAAATTCAGTAACATAAACAACAGTGATAATTACAACAACTGCAATACTGAGAAAAAAAATCAAAGACGAGCAAAAATCTTTAGAACGAAACAAATTTTTTTGTTAAAAAAATTAAAAAAAAAGTACAATTGTGAAAACGAAGAGAAATTGTGATGGTGCGGTTGGAATGAAAAGAAGAAAAGTAGAGTGATGAAGAAAATAAAAAGTGCAATTTATTCAAAAATAAAAATATAAAAAACGGAAGTATTAAAGCAAAAAGAACGAACTCAAGAACATTTTTGTAGAATGTTTTTTTAAAGCCTAATAGGCGTAGAATAAAAATGTGTTCTTAAGTGTTATTAAAACGAAGAGAAAAACTAAATACAATTATGAACACCAGATTACCTACAAAATTGTTTTAATTTTTAATTTATTTTATTAATAAGAATAACAGAAGTAAATGTTTGACAAAAGTACAGCTTTGAAAAGAAAAAGTGAACTGTAAAAGTATTATCAGAACGAAGAAGAGTAAAAAACCGGGATATTTAAAATAACTAACAAATATAAGAACTTTTATGAAAAGAAAACAAAAAGAAGCCATATCTGCAATAGAGACGAAACTAGAAATCACCGAGTGCCAGTTATAAGCTACTTGGAATCATGTTCGAGTATGGTAAATAGGAGTAAGGACAATTCATAAAAATATATTTTTATTTAAATTAAATATAGTATACATAGTTCTATGATATAATATAATATAATAATAATTAATTATATAAGAAAAAATCATTGGAAATTTCATACTTATTTTATTATAGTTACTAACAAATAATATTTATATAAAATTTCTAATAATATAGTATACCAGCATAAAAAATTTCATTACCTATCATAATAATTATTAATTATTTTTTCTTCTGATGTTGCTTTGTTTTTTTTTCGTATGAATCGGTTTATTTTAATATTACACTTCTTTCGAAATTCTATTGGCTAAGAGAAGAAAAGAACAATAGGAACAAAACTTATATTTTACGGAAAGTTATCAATAATACTACAGTAGTTTTGACCTACCTGCACAACTAACTTTTGCAAGAATTATTGTGCAGATAAGCCAAAAATGCAGCTAAATTACCTGTTGTTATTTTAAGAACCTTTTATTGAGTAATAGTAAAAAATATACATACAAGATATGTAAAAATACGTTATTCACAGAGTTGGAATATATAGTAATAATAAACAGTGCTGTTACAAAAAAGAAATTTCATGTTTACAGAGTTCACAAAGATCAATTTCATTATTCACATTAACACCCCTTCTCAATATTAAAAATATTGCATACTAAATAATTTAACTTCACAAATGTCAATTAAATTAAACCGATTGAATCTACATTCTAATCTAAATTCATTAGTTTAACTCTCCGGAGAGGCTTGGTTAAAATATCAGCTAACATAAAATTTTTTGGGCAATAAATAAATGAAAGTTTTCCAGATCTATATAGATCGCGAATAAAATAATACTTAACATCGATATGTTTGCGCCTTGGCGTAATTTTCTCATCCTCAAGCATCTTCAGGCAGCTTTGATTATCTTTACCAATTATAGGCCTCAATACCCCTATACCAAATTCTCCAAGTAATTGGGTAATACATAGCAGTTCCTGGGATGCTTCAGCAAGAGCCCCAAAACTCGGCCTCTGTGGATGACAAAGTTATATTTGTCTGCCTTCTACTTGCATAGCTAATAACGGCATCGCCAAGTTTAAAGATAAAACCACTTGTCGATTTTCGACTATTCATGTCACCTGCCCAGTCGGCATCAGCAAACCCTTTGAGCTGTAAAATGGACTTCGATCCCATACACAATTTTAAACTCTTAGTGTCTCTCAGATATTTAAAAACTCTCTTAACCTCTGTCCAGTCCTCGACTGTTGGGCAACTTATCTTCCTGGATAATACAGATACGGCTAGAGCAATATCAGGTCGATTGTTGTTCGATATATACAGTAATTGATCAATTGCTTTGCGAAGCTTATTATTGTCTTCAAGTAAATTCGTTGAATTGTGCTTTAAATAACCAGGATCTATTGGTATAGTTGAAGTTTTTGCATCTTGAAGATTGAATTCTTTCAATACTCTGTCAATGTACTCTTCTTGAGACAGATAATATAAACCAGAATCGAAGCTAAGTTGTATTCCCAAATAAAGTTTTAGATCATCAAACTCTGTTATTTCAAAATGTAATTTAGGTTCTTTGCAACGTTTTGGATTTGGTCATTCGATTTTGAAAGAACAATGATATCATCGACATAAATTAGTACAAATGTTGTTGAATCACCTTCACCCTTTGTATAAAGACAGAGTTCCACCTTTCCCCTTCTGAATCCCGAATTCAGTAAAATTCTATTTATTCGAAGATTCAACATCGTGCCGATTGCTTCAGGCCATACAAACTGTGAATCAACTTACAGACCAAAGCCTCTTCTCCCGGCATAACAAAACCTTCCGGTTGTTTCATATAAATTTCAGAATTCAACTCACCTTATAAAAATGCCGTCTTTACATCAATATGACAAACTCTCATCTTCCTATTGCTCGCTATTGCCAATAAAGTTCGGAATGATGCTTGCTTTACTACGGGTGCAAAATTTCATTATAATTTTCCCCGTACTTCTGCGAGAAACCTTTCGCAACCAGTCTTGCCCTGTACTTTTTCACACCATCAACGCTTTTTGTCTTAAAGACCAATTTGCAGCCGATTGCTTTACAACCTTCGGGTAGCTCTACCAAGTCCCATGTTCGTTTATTTTCAAGTGCTTCCATTTCTTCTTTCACAGCGTTTAACCACTTTTTGTTGTCAGATCCTGATACAGCTTCATTATAAGCACAAAACACAATTATAAGTTACAGGGTCTTCATTGAAGCAGACTTTGTATCCGTATTTTTTTATTTAATAGCTAATTGGTATACTTCTACTTTGCTTTACAAAACGGGAATGAATTTTGGTATTTAAAATATTAATTAAGAACACAGCAAGAGGTTAAAGTTATTCTTTTGCTGCTGTTGTTGTCATTTAATATATAAAAATAACTTGTTTTAATGTAGTGCTATTTACGAATAAGATGTTAAAAGCTTTACTTAATTGAGTGATATTTAAAGCTTTACTTAATTGAGTGATACTTAAAAGTAATTATTTCTTCATAAGTAAATACCCTACAAAAACAAACAAAAAATAATATCAGTTTTAAATTCAGGTTCCGATGAGATCTAAAAAAATAATACATTTTACTTTATATATATTTAAAAGCTGTAAATATATCAATACTTTTTCACATATATAGATCACATTTTTTTCCCCCTTTAGCTCAATAGCTAATATTTTTTAATTTCATAGACTCTATCTCCAACTTATGTTTTTCATTTGCTCTACGATTTTCACCTTCATAAAAGACCTGTTGAAATTTAAGTAATTTAACTTTTTCTTCTTCCATTGACGTTTTTTTATTCTTATGAGAAATAAATAGTTCGTTAGAAAATTTTCGTTTAACTGCAGAAGAATTAAATTTTACTTCGCTTGAAGATGGTTTGATAGCGGGTTTGTTTTTAATTCAGGAAGTTCCTTGCATTCCGACGTCGTGCTCACTTCGAGTTCGTCAGGAAAATCCTCTTCCAAGATAGAATTGTTGTTCACAGTATCCATATTGTCAAGAAATTCTTCTTCCATTTTTTCATCATAAATATTATTATTCGCTATTAAAAAATCACAATAAAATAACAAATAATAATTTTAACTAAGTTACACATTTTCTTACCGTCATTATCGAATGGATTGTACAATCCTGTTGCACTGTTTCCAACCACAGATAATATATTTTCTGAGACTGCAGATACCGAGGCATTGGAAGGTGTACCGCCACCAGTACGCTTTTCAGACTTTCGCCATTTTAGACTTTCGCTTCATATTGTCGTACTTGTCCCTTAATGTTTTCCAGGGACGGTGTATTCCACTCTGGCTCTTAAAGGATTCTTCCAACGGGACTTACGCATACAACCGAATACCAAATCTAAAAAGACTACACGAAAACAGACTGGACTATTCGCCTTCGGGCCCCACGTTGGGCGCCATTTTATAATGTGAAAGATGAGATTTTGAGAGATGATAAAAACAAACAAAAAATGCAAAATTAATATCAAAGAGAAATTTGATATCAAAGGGGAAGATGTTACCATCCGAAACAGCTTGGCTCTGTGAGGCCAGATAGACTGCGTCGCTGGTATGCTCGCGTTTGCCGGGCTGAAGCTCGCCGGACGGGGTGGTCCTTGCGACTATCTGCCCATCAACCTCTCTCACATATATAAAAAAATCATACCAGCTTTGAAAGAAAACAAGAATGATGGAAAAGAAAATGCATAGGGACCCGAAAGCGACACTGACACTATGGGGACTGAAACCAATTAAGGGAATAATTTACTTACACAAACGCCAATGAGGAAAGCTCACAGATGTTTTTGGAGCTATACTGCCCACCCCCAGGAATCCAAAGGATCCCACCATGATAGTTCAAAACTCTTGAGAACTATCCCAGAAACTTACTAACCGCCGTATATCCCGCCACTATCCAATCAACTTACCTGTTTTCCCTAACTAATTAGTTATAATGCTAACAATTCAATTTCAGTTACATTTATTATTTTTTTAAACTAACCATATCAATATACAAATTACTTATATTCTATTCTTAACCAAAACAAATATAACTATATATATATATATATATATATATATATATATATATATATATATATATATATATATATATATATATGTAGTTCCTTTCCTTTCTCTACCCCTTCCCCTCTTATGAACATAACTCAATTATTAGGGCGTTTACGTACAAAAAAACAGAGCTCCACTATACGGCTGAACTACGCCCTTACGTCAAAAACTACTATATGTATCTATATATATATTTATTTAAAATATATATACATATATATACATATATCTCAAGGAAAAAGAAACGAAAAAGGAAATGCAAAAAGGAACCCTAATCATAAGCTAAACTTTACAATCCCTTACTTCTCTGAATTAACTGAATTAATACTATTTATACGTTTAGGTGAATATCGATATATATGTATGTATATACTTTTACCTCGGAAGCGGGACTTCAGGGTTGTGGCTGTGCCTCACCGACTTACAGTTGTGGTTGAAAATGTAGAGCTGAGGTTATAGTTGATAAGATTATAATTGATGGACGTGTTCTGTAGGTTATAGCTGATGTGTACGTTGAATTGTTGCTGTAAAATTGATGAGCGTGTCTTATAGGTTATAGCTGATGAGAAGGTGATGTATACGTTGAACTGTTGCTGTAAAATTGATGAACGTGTTTTATAGGTTATAGGTGATGAGTAGGTGATGTGCACGTTGAACTGTTGGTTGAGCTGTTGCTATAACTGGAGAGGTTATGATGAAAAAGTAGAGTTGAGGTTATAGTTGGTAAGATTTTAATTGCTGAACGTATTCTGTAGAGGTTATAGCTGATGAGTAGGTGGGGTGTACGTTGGGCTGTTGCTATAACTGTATAGGTTGTGATGAAAAAGGTAAAGTTGAGATTATAGTTGGTAAGGTTATAATTGATGAACGTGTCTTATAGGTTATAGCTGATGATAAGGTGATGTATACCAGAGATCAGCAATGAATCGCTTTTGCGCTACTCATAAGCACTCATTCAATTTTGAGTATGAGTGAGTCAACAGTATTGAAATCCAACTACTCTGATTCATTCGTATTCACTACACAATTGATTTATAAGTATAAGTTGCATTTAGTATGGCCTGGTTCACCCACAGGTTTCTGAAACATTTTTGGTTCGCACAAAATTTTTTTTATATGGAGTTTGACGTTTCTCTCAGAGAGCGAGATAAATTATTTTGTGCGAACAACTCTCAGTGTGAATTAAATTAATTTTAAATTTGGTCCGAACCATTTTAGAAAAGGTTGCCACACCATATGAAATTTATACAATACACCAATATTTCCAGAAGTTCATCGAAAGTCCCAGGGTCCATGCGATGAAAATTTATAAATGAATCTACGTCATTTAAACACATTTCGGTAACTAGTTAGTGAAAATACCCTTTGGCTTCTCTTTGTTTCAAAAGTGGTCTTACAGTCGTCCTCTTGTTTATCATTGATTTTCGTTTTTCATAAATATATTTTGCAAGTAATTTCACTTTGGTCACTTCAATGGCGAACAAGAGTAGCAAATGATTTATATCCATCGCAGAACAAGATGTTTTTATTCTTATCAAATAATTCACCACAAATACTGTTTATTTTTTGTTATAAATATTAATTTTTTATTTCCTTATTTTGACACAAATATAATTAACTTTCTTAAGTTTCAATTAAATATGACAGCAGTTCAATTAAATATGGCAGCACTGTTTTTACGAACAAAGTTTCTGAAATGGGTGAATCATGCTGCAGAAAACTCTTAGTAAACAAGAAATTTCTCCGAACCAAAAATGTTTCAGAAACTTATGGGTGAACCCGGCCTATGAGTACAACGTTGACATCAAACTCATAACATTCGAACTATGTTTGATTCATACGCCTACTCATTCAGATTCATAAATTTAGAATAATACTTATAAATGATTCAAGTGATTCGAATCATTCATCAAAATTTACAGTCTTAGTTGTTGTTGCATTTACAAAAAAAGAAGAAAGCCACATAAACAAAAAAGACAAAGACAGCAAGGAGAGCAAACACACAACTTTCATATGAGTATTGTAGTGTTCTTACGCGAATCATACTTATTTTGTGATTCGTATATGCGATGAGTCGTGGAGAGTCCAAATCAATAACATCGTGCGTATTGTTAAGTACGAGTACCATGAGTATTTCAAACTTTGAGTATGAGTAGGATGGGTATGACATTTAAATAAGTATGAATGCGTATAAATATCAGAAATTATAAGTATGATTCGAGTCTACTCATCGTTTTGAATACTCATTGCTGACCTCTGATGTATACGTTGAGCTGTTGCTATAACTGGAGAGGTTATGATGAGAAAAGTATAGTTGAGGGTCTAGTTGTTAAGATTATAATTGCTGAACGTATTTTGTAGAGGTTATAGCTGTTAAGATTATAATTGATGAACGTATTTTGTAGAGGTTATAGCTGTTAAGATTATAATTGATGAACGTATTTTGTAGAGGTTATAGCTGAGGATTATAATTGATGAACGTATTTTGTAGAGGTTATAGCTGTTAAGATTATAATTGATGAACGTATTTTGTAGAGGTTATAGCTGATGAGTAGGTGATGTGTACGTTAAACTGTTGGTTGAGCTGTTGCTATAACTGGAGAGGTTATGATGAAAAAAGTAGAGTTGAGGTTATAGTTGGTAAGATTATAATTGCTGAACGTGTTCTGTTAAGTTATAGCTGTTAAGAGTACAATTGAGGAACGTATTTTGTAGAGGTTATAGCCCTCAAACATAACACACGTGACATTTTGTTTTCCGTTTGTTTTTCTTTATATTAATTAAAGGATTTAAATTTTCTCACTTTGTTTTGTTATAATATTGATTTAAATAACTCAATAATTTAATAAGATAATAATAAGTTTAGCCTACATTATAATCAGGATCATCCCACGGCGCGTTGAATTTTTCCCTTTCTACTCGTACTCAGGATTCAAAGTTGCGCACTCTCTGTGGGTGCGTGGCCTCCTCTTATAGAAGTTCTCCATTAAGGGTTCGTTCGGTTGCGGTCTTGCTTGCGTAGATTTTATTCTACTGGCGAAGGTTGCTCCGAAGTTGCTAGTGGATTTTAATTTATTTTTTATTTTCACTTTGTTCATGCGGCACTTCTTGAGGGCCTTTGGAAGTTGTTAGTGTTTTTTAATATTTTCCACTTTTTCGCGTGGCACTTCTTGAAGACCTTATTTACGAAAGAAAAAAATTTCACTATACTCGCGTGACGTTAACTTCCAACCGCGAACCGACCGTTGGGCGCCAATTAATAAATTGTTTGTTAATTTATTTTATAAAAAATATTTTTTTGGCCAAAGGCCGTACTTTATTGGTTCACTATTTTTAAGAACTGATTTTACAATTTTAATTTTCTTATAACTAAACCTCAATAAGTTGATCAAGTCACGTTGCAACATCAGGTGAGTAACTTATTTTTTGGGTGTCAGCAAGTTGATAAAAGCGCATGTAATTAGTGCACCGGTATTGTCATGTTGACATGTTGTCAGCATTTTTTGTAATTGCGCGTGTAATGTTGTTGGTATGTTTTCTATAATGTGGGAAACATATTTTTTGGAGTTTTAAATGTTTACGGCGTTAACTTATATAATATTTACATAAGTATATGCATTTATTTTGTCCATATACAATGCCTAGGCATATATACCTTATCCATGTTTTTTTTTTTTTTTTTTTTTTTGTCTTGAGCCGGAGGTGGGAATCTTCGAAAGTCACTTTTGTTCCAACAAAAGAGTGCACGATTCATCATCACTGGTGCCTACGTACTAAACCCACCCCCTACACACTTCAACCACTCTCCCCCCGCGGGACTGCCGTAAGGTATTACTTCGCGGAGGGCTGGTTAGCTTTAAAGCTTTATCACATTAATTCAAATTTCGCCTCCGTTCCTCCAGTCTTCGGAGTACTATCATAACTTCAGCCATTCTCTGGCTATATTGACTCCATAGAATTCTACAGTTCAACAGCTCTTCCATTAGCCGGTTTGGTCCTAAATTCGTTTCTCCCCGCCATCTAAATCTGGGACAGCATGTTAGAATATGCTCCGCATCTTCCTCCTCATCTACACAGTTTGAAGCACCCATGACCAGTTAGAAACTGGGGCACGTAGTAGTTCAACTCGCAATGTCCATACTTCATCCAAAGGGTTACATCAGGCACAAGACGAAATGTCCATCTTCCCTTTAGACTGTTCTCCCATCGTGACTGCCATTTGTGCATGGAAGTCCTTCGTTCCTCCACTTTTATAGCTGCTATTTGTCCCGGGTACTCGAGACGGCGAAGGTATATCCTTCTCATCTCATCCGCCAGTATATCTATTGGTATTGTCTTTGCCAATACCAAAACTGCTTCATCAGACACTGTCCTGAAGCCACTTATTTGTCTAATCGCGCTTAGACGATACACCGAGGACAGTATCCTCCTCGTCGTCCCCACTGAGAGTGCCTCCGACCATATTGGGCAAGCATACAGCATTATCGATGTTACTACAGCCGAAATTATTCTCCTTTTAAATGGACCTGGTCCTCCAATATTTGGCATCATCCTCGCCAGTGCTCCCTGTGTTACAGATGCCTTTTCACCGATGTATTTCAAGTGCTCCTTGAAGTTTAACCTGTCGTCTATAATCACTCCCAGGTATTTTATCGCCCTCTTCGATTCGATCGTTGTGCCTCCAACGGTCAGTTCCATCTTCTCCACTATCTTCCGGCCGCTTATCAAGACGGCCTCCTTTTTATGTGCAGCAATTGTCAAACCTGCCTCATCCAGCCATGCTCCAGCATTTCGAATCGCTGTGTTCGTTTTCTCCTCTATTTCTCCTACCGTTTTAGCTACCGAGACTATGGCAATGTCATCTGCAAAGCCCACAATTGTAGTCCCGCTTGGCAATCGCAGTCGAAGTACTCCATCGTACAGAATGTTCCATAGTAGTGGCCCAAGTACAGAGCCCTGCGGTCACTACGTATTCCTGCTCTCCTTCATCCGTTAGGTATATTACCTTCCTGTCCTGAAAGTAATTGTTCAGTATCTCCATTAAGTATGGCGGCGTAGCCATGTTAAACAGGGCTCTCATAATCCGCCCCCAATTCGCTGAGTTGAACGCGTTTCTAATGTCAAGTGTGACAACCGCGCAGTATTCCTTGGTGCCAAATCTCCATCTTTCGCCCTCTATTGCATCTCTTGCAATGTCGACCACTCTTCTTATCGCGTCAATTGTGGACCGTCCTTTCCTAAATCCGTATTGCAGGTCCGAAAGAGCTCCTCCTGCCTCGGCACACGTCAGTAGTCGATTGTATATTATCCTCTCCAGTATTTTTCCCATCGTGTCAAGTAGACAGATACGACGATGGTTCCCCTGGTGGCTTGCCAGGTTTTGGAATGAAAACCAACTTCTGCTTCTTCCATCTACGTGGAAAAACACCCTCGACGAAGCACTTGTGGAACACCTTGGCGAACATATCCGGTCTGAGCCGGATAGCCGCCTTATACCTTATCCATGTACACGCATGCATATGCACACATATGTATACGTGCATATATAGAGGATGTCCCCATATTAAATAAAACATAAGAAATAAAAATGTATACGTATGTATATATCAATAAATGTACAATCAGGGTACCAAATGTTCACTCATTTATCACTCACGCTCAAGAAAAAGAATTTTGGTTTGTTATCTTTCATTCGTGAAACAAACAAAAATAAACGTTTGCTTTATTCATTCATGTGTGATACTGTTAGTAATGTTTTTTATTTTCGTTCAAAATTGAGAGAATAAGAAAAACATTTTTCCATGCACATGCACATTTTTGAGAAATAACATTTTTGTAAAAATCTCACAAATGAAAGAGCATAAAGTTTTATTTTGCACTAGCATTCGAAAATGTGTCATATATGACTCATTGGACAGCGAAGTTGTTAAACTAAACCGTTATGACAATAAAAACTAAAAAACAAAATATTTTTCTACATACAAATTAAATTGTTTAGTTCATATTTTTTTTTAAATAAATTTTTATTTTTCACTTTTTAACACTAGTATTACATTCGTGTCTTACCACTGACTGACTAACTCTCTACTTAATTCTAAATATCATACTTATACCTAATGAGAAGCACAATTCGTTAAAAAAACATAATAATGAATTGCAACATAATTATTGTCATCTGATATCATATTTTTAATGTTCAGCGATTCTATTTGAAAACAATTTTTTGTAAACAATTTATTAACCGTCAGCAAATAATTTTTAGGTTTAATGAAATTTATTTAAGACAATTTTTAAAGTATTTTATTAACTGTCAGCAAATAATTCTTAGGTTCAATAAAACCTATTTAATACAGTTTTTGTATAAGAGCATTTTCATGCTGTTTCCATAACTCCCCCTTTTGTTAGCTGAATCGTCCCGATTGAATCATTTTGCAGAATTTGTTTTAATGTTCTAATAACTTCTTTTCTATCAGCGGATTCTCAGGATGTAGAGTTGTTTTCTTAGTTCCTTGATTATTGGTTGTAGAATTTATTTTGTCTTTTTGCTTAAATATAGTGTAAATAATAATTACAATTACTGTTATTGAAATTATTATGTTAAAAGAAAACTCAATTCTTCTGCAATTCTTCTTTCTTCAACATCTGTTTTATTAGATTTTAATTGTAGAATGGGTGGAAGCGGTTTCCAATCATGTACTTCCACTGCAAGAAAATCAATACCGTTTAAATTAATTGTGGTATTATGGAATTTTATTAAAAAGCTTCCTGATAAATACCATGGTTGGCGTCAGGGATTCTTACAGAACCATTGTATTGATTTAACAGGATTATTCCAGGTTTTTTTCCTTCAATGGTTGGAACGTGCTGATTATTTATAATTGTACAATTGTGATTCTCACTAGATAATAATTTTGGAATACAATTTGTGTTTGTAATATTTAAAAGATTTCTATTGTTACATATTGATAGCTTATTATAGGTTTTACAATTAGTTTTCATTTCAAAATTTTCATTCTTACATTTAACAATATTTTCATTTCCAATTCTTATTATAGTTTTTTGTCTTTTTAAGGGTTTAATTACAATATTTTCACAAATTTGTTTATTAATAGTAGGAAAATTTACTATGTAAATGATTGTTGTATTGCTTGAGGCAATTCTAATATCTGAAAATTCTAAAGCCTCATCGATATTGGAATATGGGAATTGTTCATAGTCTAATTGCTTTTTTATTTCGTAAATTTCTGGCACGGACAATATAAAGGTATTTATAACTCCTGCTTTGGCCCATTGTAGAGCATATTGAATGTTCAATATTTCTTCTTTTATTAATTTTAATCTCAAAATCAAATTTTGTTCATATTCTTTTCTAAACTCGTCTTCAGTCTGTATATTCTTTAAGATTGCGTTTGTTACATGAGTCATTAGGTTTAGCCTTGTGACGGTATCCCTATTTATTATCCGTTGTCTGTTCGTGTTTTCTAACATATTATTTATTTTGTCAACTACTATCTTGTGATCGTCATGGTCTGGTGTTCCTGCCCACCATTTCCAAGCTGTCCCTATAATGTCTAGTGAACGTTTCTGTCTTGGTCTCATATTGTTTAGTTGCAGTCGCGTCTGTTCAATTTCATGGTCGAGTATTGGAAGTATGCAGTTTTTTGAAGGTATTTTGTTTCGAATTTCCTCTTTTAAATTCGTAATTACTTGTTCATATTTGTCCAAATCTATAGAATGTATCAATTTAAAATTTCCGTCCTGCAATCTTGTCAGTCCTGTGTGTATTGAAATTAATTGAGAATTTGAATAGTCTAGTATCTGGACTTCAGGTCTGCAGTTGGTGAGTGTGGCCAGCAAAATAAGCAATTTTAACATTTTCTGTAAGATAAAATAATTTTTTTTATATTTTCCTTATGAATAATTCTATTTCTACAATGAACTTTAACCTTATTTCCTAAGTCTTCTTTTATTTTCTGTTTCTTATAACGTGGAAGTAGTTTATCCCTTTGTCCTATTAATTTTTGATAAACTTCCTCATTTTCCTCAAAGGTTCTGATCTGAGTAGGGTTATTTCTTTGTAGCATTCTAGTCTGAGCTTCCAATAATTTATTACGCAGGTTATCATGATTAACTTTATTGTGAAACACTTCAAATGGTTTTTCGTTTGTAACTGAATGTATGGTGAGATTATACTGTTGAGCTGTCTGTGAAATATCTTAAGTGTCTAAAAGGTGATATTCTTGTTTTAAACATCTTGCTATTTCGATCAGGGTTGAGTCAGCAAAATACAATTGAATTCTTAATCTTTGCATTAAGGATTGGAATGTAGGTGTTTTAAAGCCTGGTTCATTGTGTAACGTTATTTTCCTTGCTGCAGGAAAAGTCTGTAATATGTCCAATACTTGTTCTCCTAAATTTGTTTTGTCTTCTATTTGTTTTATTACGAGAAATTTTGAATACACGTCAATACATGTAAGGAATATCATATTTTGGGCATAAAAAATGTCAATGTGAAGGAACTCTCCCTCCTTGCTAGGAATTGGAGCCTCTCCAATTGGAATCTCAGTTGGTTTCCTATCATATTTCGTTTTATTGCAAATATCACAATGCCTAATAAACTCCTTAAAATGATCCATCATCCTGGGCCAATAATATTGTTTATAAACTTGTTTATGATTTTCTTTAGAACTTCTATGTGCCCTAGTGTGAGTTTCCTTAATAATGGCTTTTTGGTCATCCACATTAACAATATCGATTGCAAAGATTCTTGTAAAAACAAACTTGTTGGTAAATATACTTTTATTGTTTCCTTAAACTCATATAGATCTTCCAGACAACAATGTATCGCTGTCACCAAATTTGGTCGTAAGAATACTTTCAATTTGTTCTTGAGATTTTCCCTCGTATCGAATTATATAATGTGTCTAATTCTATTAAATTGAGTAAGTGATTCATAATATGTGAAATTGGCCCTGATTAAGAGAATTTGTTGTATAAATTCATTAAGTGGTTTGGAAGTTTCCTTAATAGTGAATTCCTCACTACTTTCGGCAAAATGTTGTGTACTATGTAAAGACTCATCGTCAGAAATATTATTCAAGACCTGTCTAGAAAGTGCGTCCGCTACAACATTTGTCGCACACGGCTTATAAACAAATTTCGGGGAATACTCCTCTATAAAAGACATCCACCTTTTAAGTTTTGTATTTGGATTCCTAGAAGATATGGTAATGTTAATGGTCGATGGTCAGTATGTATTTCCAAATCTGCAACACCATACAAATAATTTCTCAAGGTCTTTAACGACCAAACTATAGCGAATAACTCTTTCTCATTTGCGGCGTAATTTTGTTCAGTGGAAGTAAGTGTTTTTGAGATAAAAATTATAGGTTTGCCCTATTGGGTTAAGACGGCTCCAATTGCTGCGTTAGACGCGTCAGTTGTCAGTGTAAACTTTTTATTAAAGGCAGGTTGCGTTAGAGCAACCTGGTTAGTTAACAATTTTTTTAATTTATCGAAAGCGGTTTGTGCCTCTAAATCGAATTCTATTGCTGTCTTTTTGGACATATATTGTGAAATTCTTCCATTCTCTCCTGTAAGATATTTTGTTAATGGTTTTGAAATTTTAGCATAATATTATTATTATTAATATTATTATTTACCTGATTATTTTCATTATAATTCGCTTTATATATTTGCCTCTTCATTTGAATATTATCTATTTCCATGGGTTCACCCTGATTTCTTCTAAATTTTCCGGACCTATTATATTGAAAGTCTCTATTAAACTGTTGGTGATTTCTTCTTAATTGGTTGGAAAAGTTTTCTATATTTCGATTCTGATATTGTAAGTTGTTCAAATTTTGTGCATTTTGCCTAAATTGACCTGAGTTACTTCCCCTGTATTCTCTGTTTTGATTATGATATGGACGATGTATGTTGTAAAAATTTGGTTGGTTTTGCACATAGTTGGGCGAAGTATATCCTTGGTTATGTTTATAATACGTTTGTCGATTGTTGCTATTGTTATTTTTGTCCGAAACCCTATTCTGCTTAAATTTTGATTTCCTATATTCCGGTCTTATACAGCTGTCTTCAAATCTTCTTGTAGTCATTATCTCTAAAATATCCTTCAACTGTCTAAGCTCGTAAATTTTGTCCAGTAATGTTCCCTGTGTTATTTCTTTTATAGTGTTCACTAGCAAACTTTCTATGTTTGTTAAATCTATTCCATTTTCTCCATTATAATATACAATTAATTCATCTGTTTTATACATGATATTTTGTACTGTATTAACTAATTCTCTTACCGTATTAATCCTCAAGTTAGCGATTTGTTTATACATCTCGTGTGGTTCTGTATCTGGTTTATAACTCAGTTTCAGCGTTTCCTTGATGAGTTTCCAATTGTCGGGTTCTGGGATGTTAATCACCGTATTTTTTGCTTCTCCTTGGATGATTCTGTAATATACAGCTCTTACTGCTTCCTTTTTTGTCTTTCGTCATCGAGTGTTGATATTAAATATTCCACGCCGCTGAAGAATGAGTTGTTGTGACATCTCCCTCTCCCGTAAAGACTGGTAAGTGGTTTATGTTTTTAACACTCCCTCCAGCATGCCTGGATCCTGTTGCTGTCTTTGTTGAAGTTCCATATAAGCCAATCTCAGTTGTTCGAGCAGCCGTTACCTTCTTGCGAGTTGTTCCACCAACTCTGCAGGTGCTATTTCCTGGTGATCTTGGTCCATTCTTCTCTTGTCAAATCTTCTGTTCGTTAGATGTTGTCGAATCTTGTTATTTGTTTGTAACTTTTACTCAAAATTATATTGGAGTGTTTGCTGCACTATTACAAGATTTATTTATGATCTAAGTGGTCTTAACAACGATTTGTCCTTCGTGTGTCTTAACTGCACTTTTTTCACTTATTTAGTGGTCTTTACATCGATTTTTTTTCGTGTGTATTAACTACACTTTTTTATGTCCTTTTTTTGTTTCACTCTCCTTTTATTTTATTTTATCTTAAACGGAGTACCGACTGCGCCAATTTTGTATTTTGTAAGGACGTTTAAGTCAAAAAAAAAAAAAAAAACACAAAAGTTTTCGGAGGAAGTGTACCGTCACCTCAAGAAGTCAAACAACAACTGTCTTCTCTTTATTATTATAATTATTATTAGACTTAAACTAAATTACATTTTTCTTTATTCACCATTTGCAAACTTAAATTTAAATTACATTTATGATTATTCTGAGATTTGCAGTTTTGACAATTTGCTTTAGACTACTTTGTATTAATTGGGATACCTATTCTATTTATTAGAATTTTATCTGTAATTTCGTTTTCAATTTTAAATTCTTTACATTTATTTTGACAAACAGGAAATAGGTTTTGTTTTACAATTTTATTTTATTATTTCTTTTTTTATTTTGTGTTTTTTATGGTTGCTAAGAAATCTTCAATAATTTCTGTTTTGTTGTATGTGTTTGTGTTTGAATATGTAACTCACGTACAGACTGAGAAGAGTTTGAAGAATATCACAATACTTTTGATTTTCGCTATCTGCTCCTCAGAAAATGAAGCAAATTTGATGTGTGTGCGGGCAATTACTTAAAGTTTCATTTTTCTCCAGATTTCGTAGGAGTAACATTACTTTGTTTTGTGGGTGTTTCTAAAGTGTTTAGCAAAAAAATTTTAATAAAAATAATAAAAAAGCAGATGTTTTGTTATTTTTGATGAAGTTTTATTTATCAATTTTATGATATTGTTCCTTTATTTTTATGAACTTTGTTTTGTTTAATAAAAATTAGTTTAATTATAAGCCGAAAAAATTAAGTCCATTAATAATTTGTTTTAATTGCTTTTATATTATATTTTAAAATCCTGTTTGTTCCTCCACAAGTTTCTATAACAATGCGACCAATTGCTCGTTCTGAAATAGAGCTGACAAATTTTAAATCAGAGAAGGAATTGCCTATAGCAAGAAAACGCAAATTTATGGATAAACGTTGAATCGGAGAGATGGCGTTACACATTTGAGTATCTTGTATAATGTGACATGCTTGCGCTGGTGTTAATATGCTAATGAAACTTGTGCCAATGCTGTCTACAACAAAAAAAATCATACAACAGCTTAAGCTAGTGTGGACAGATAACCAGCGTCGCTGGTATGATCGCGTTATGCCGGGCTGTGGCTCGCCGGGCTGTCCTTGCCGGTTATCCGAACCGAAAGCGCACTCACATATTGTTAGTCTCATTCGCAAATGTGCTATCCCTTTTTTAAAATTTTACAGGAGACACAAAAAACATTGCGGCTTCTTCAGTTTTTAAAATTTGTAAACTTTTTAAACGCAATTATTTTTACAAAATAGCTCTCTTTAAATGACCTTGATCAAAAATTAAGAAAATTTAATATTTAATATTCGTTGAGTTAGCACGTGCTGTTAATATTTTTCGTAGTTTTGTGGACTTAGCGTTTTTGCAAACCACAAAATTACAACAACTATTTTGTATAGTATTAACGTTTTGCATTAAAAAAGTGGACTTAGCGTCTTTGCGAATTATACTAACGATATATAAAAATGAAATTTCCATACCAGCTTTAAAGAAATCTACAAAAAAACTTATTCTAAGGGACCCGAAAGTGAAACAACTAATAACAAAAACTACAACTAACAGATACTGACTCGGGTTACACGATTCCAATGAGGAAAGACTGCAGATGTTATCGCAGCTCTATAGCCCACCCACAGGAACCTAAAAGATCCCACCTTGATAGCTTTGGACTTTTCGGAGCCATCGTTAATATGAACTTTTCTTCCTTCAATCCTGCCACCCTCTTATGAACTTACCTGCTCCTCCTAACTAATCACTCATTACAAAAAAAATCGTAAACATCACAAAAATTCATTTTTACAACTTATTAATACTTATAGTTTATTAAATAAATTTCTTTATTTACGTAAGGTACCTTTAAATAGCGTCCTACCAATACATTTAGAAAAGAAATTAATGAAAGAAAACTAATCTAACATTTCTAATCCCTCAACTCTTCTTAATATTACGACTTATACAATTACATAATATACACTGTCGGACAAAATAAAGTGCGGTTTGAAATATTTTTTGTTTTTCGATTAAAGCATATGTTTATTGCTTTCAAATGTTTATAAATTATAGTTTTATTTTTAATTCGGTTAATATTTTATCTAAAAAGTATCTTAACATTGAATTCTTTCTTTATATTTTCTATTTATAATAGAAACTATATGGCACATACGGAATTTCAAGTGACAAAATAAAGCAACACTTCACTAGAAAATATTATAAATAATTAAATAACTTCAAAATTTAGTATGAAGTTGCTCCTCCTTTGTTATTTATGACTTCTCTTAATCTTTTCGGTATACTTAGCGCAAGGTTCTTCAAAGTACTTGTAGGAATTGCCCTTCATTCACTTTGCAGTTTTTCCCAAAATGTTTGAATATTTTTTCTGGACTCCATCGGGTTTTTACAATTTGTGTTTGTAATATTTAAAAAATTTCTATTGTTATATATTGATAGCTTATTATAGGTTTTACAATTAGTTTTCATTTCAAAAATTTTATTCTTACATTTAACAATATTTTCATTTCCAATTCTTATAATAGTTTTTTGTCTTTTTAAGGGTTTAATTACAATATTTTCACAAATTTGTTTATTAATAGTAGGCAAATTTACTATGTAAATAATTGTTGTATTGCTTGAGGCAATTCTAATATCTGAAAATTCTAAAGCCTCATCGATATTGGAATATGGGAATAGTTCATAGTCCAATTGCCTTTTTATTTCGGCAATTTCTATGTAAAGACTCATCGTCAGAAATATTATTCAAGACCTGTCTAGAAAGTGCGTCCGCTACAACATTTGTCGCACCCGTTCTATAAACAAATTTCGGGGAATACTCCTCAATAAAAGACATCCACCTCTTAGTTTTGCATTTGGATTCCTAGAAGGTATGGCAAATGTTAATGGTTGATGGTCAGTATGTATTTTCAAATCTGCAACAGCATACAAATAATTTCTCAAGGTCTTTAACGACCAAACTATAGCGAATAACTCTTTCTCATTTGCAGCGTAATTTTGTTCAGTGGGAGTCAGTGTTTTTGAGATAAAAATTATAGGTATGCCCTCTTAGGTTAAGACGGCTCCAACTGCTGCGTTAGACGCGTCAGTTGTCAGTGTAAACTTTTTATTAAAGTCAGGTTGCGTTAGAGCACCCTGGTTAGTTAAAATTTTTTTTAATTTATCGAAAGCGGTCTTCCTTTCTCTCCTGTAAGATATTTTATTAAGGGTTTTGAACTTTTAGCATAAGCTTTTATAAATTTTCTGTAGTACCCAGTTATACCAAGAAATCCTCTCAACTGTCTAATAGTTTTAGGTTCAGGATAGTTTACTATAGTCTCTATTTTACCTGGATCGGTTTTAATTATTCCATGGGCAACAATCTAACCCAAAAACTCTACTTCTTTTTTAAAGAATTTCGATTTTTCCAGAGATTTTCATATTAGAATCCTTAAGTCTTTGGACTACCATATTTAAATATTTCTTATGTTCTTCTAAATTTTCAGAGTAAACTATTATATCATCTATATAGACATGGCAAAATTTCCCTATATAGTCCCTTAAAATATTATCCATGGCGCTTTGGAAAATGCTTGGTGCATTTTTTAGTCCAAAAGGTAGTCTAACAAATTCATATTTTCCATTATTTATGGAAAATGTAGTTTTCTCAATATCCTCCGGTTTCATTAAAATTTGATGGAAGCCGGATTCGAGATCAATGGTGGAAAAGTACTTTGCTTTTCCCAAATTAGACAGTATGACATTACAATCCGGTATCGGATATTCATATGATATAGTGTTTTCAATTAATTTTTTATAATCAATAACCATTCGCATTTCATTTGTCCCATCTTCATTAACTCCTTTTTTGGCAGGGAGTTGTAAGGGCTTTTACTGGGACGTATAATTCCGTTAATAGCTTTTGTATTTGTTTATTTACGAATGAATTTACTGAGAGAGGATAGGGATATTGCTTACTCCATATAGGAGTTTCAGCAATTGTAAGTATCTCAGATTTAATATCCGTTCTAAATGGTAAAATTTTACTAATTTTTGAATGTAAATTATATATTTTCTTGTGAATTTCACATTCTAATCTATCAATTGTATTTTTCTCATAATTGAGAGTATCATCTTCAAAAGGTTTGTCCTTAAGATTATTTCCTGAGTCGGTAATTTTATTTATAATATTTTCCTCAATTTCCTTTCTATTATCCTTAATAGTTTCACTAGATACTAGCGCAGGTTCATTAAAATTTAAAAATTTATCAGTTTTATTACTACAAGTAATCGTGCCATTTTCAAAATCAAATTTAATATTAGCTTTTTTCAAAAAATTATATCCTTTTAACAAATCAGATTCTAAGTTGGGAATTTCATAGAATCTTTCACTTATACCAAAAAGTCTTGCTTCGTAGAAAAGGTCAATAATAGTGAATCCATTTATAGTTTTAATTCTCTTTTTAACTACTAATGTTTTCCTGTTAGTAAGGATATTTGGGCTGCAGTAACAACTAGTTGCTCTACTGCCAATTAAAATTCTGTAAGTTCTTCCGGATGCTCCTATTCTGATGATATAGGGCAATCCGGGGTCACATCAAAAAAGCAGTTTCATTTAAATTAATTATTCTTTGCGTCTTATTATTTGGTTGAGAACTATACTGTCCACTTGGTTGTTGTCTTTTTAAGCCATAATTAAATTGAGGTCTTTGAAAAAATTGATTGGAGTTTTGTGGTCGTTGGTGCCATTGACCAAATTGTGGTCCTCGAGCGTAATTTTGAGTATGTCCATTTTGTGGAATTTTATTTGTGTTCACAGCAAGATTTGCCGAACTACCGATTTCCATCGGCTCAGGCTTTGCCTGACGTACGTGTTGATTATTTCGGTACTGAAAATTGTTGTTGTGATTTCTGGGAGGAAATCGTAAAACATTCTGTTTTTTTTGGACTTTGGTTATTGAATTGATTTCTGTTAAATTTTACCGCACAATTGGCTAAGGCATTAGGTAAATCAAAAGATGACAATGAAAATAGAATATTTGCCAATGGCGGGTTTAATCCAGTAATAAAAACCCCAAGGGCATATTGACGGTTTTTATTATTTAATTCATTTGTCAAATCAGAATTTGAGCCATGAGTCATTATCGTCTTATTTATTAATAAGTTATAGTAATCTAATATAGTCAAGGAACCCTGTCTCATAACACTTAATTCCTGTTCAATAATATGAATTGGCCTTTTGTCGGCATAGGCAAAATCTAAACGAGCTATAATAGCATCAAAATTTAGTACGGTGGCATGATTTGTCAAAGTGTCATTTGCGTCGTCTAATATTTTATTGCGTATAATAGTCAATGCCCCGAAATACCTACGACTACCCCTAACATAAAGACTCACTGAATTGTTTGCTGCTTCTCGCCAACTCACATATGAATTATCCTTCCCATTAAAACTTGGAAGGGATTTAATAATGTCCAAACTTTCGTCACATATTTTGGTTTCGTCAATAATTTCCTGTCTGTATTCAGTAACAGTATTTGTGACTGTAAGTCTGTTAAAGTTTTCCTTCAGCAATTCCAACTCTCTTAGAAGTGGTGCTGTAGATTGTGTAACTAGTCGTAAAACCTATTCCGTGTCTATTCTGTTTGTTGTCATATTCCTAATAGTCCAGTAATTTCGTCAACTGAGTCTTCTATACTATATTTTCTTTCTAGTTCTTCTAATTCCTCGTCAACTATATCCAGTGTCCTGTTATTAGTCAAATATTTCAATTCCTCGTCCGTTAAATTTTCCACTACACTTTCTACTAAAAAAGCCTGTGTTAAGCCTCACAATCAATACAACTACTACAAAATTATATGACTATATTTTTTATAGGAAAATTAATCTTAAAAACAAACATACAAATCTTATCAAATAATCTTATATTTAAAATTCTCAGCTATCGACTTCAGCTGGCCTCTTAAATGATGATTTCCTTCTTCAGATGTAGATACTGTGTTGTGTAATTGTTGTTTATTAAGATGATATTGTTACTAAGTTGTTTATTTGATGTTGTTCGATTGCTGTTATTTTCAAAATTGTGGACACGAGTCACCCAAAAATCAAGAATATGATTGCCCATTGATTAAGATATTTGTTTTTGTAAATTCCTTTTATTTCATTTAGAGTTCTGTTGCTATTCGTTTTTTAAAGTTGATGATTGCAGAATTGTTATTGCTCACTGTAGAATTTTTATTTTTCTCCTTTTTTAAAGGATACTTATTTGAAATTTTTTCTCCTTTTTTAAAGGATAAAAAGTATATTTTTTTAAAAGGATCCCGGTTGAGCCCCCAATTAAATTGTTTAGTTCATATTTTTTTAAAAAAATTAATTTTTTATTTTTCGCTTTTCACTTTTTAATATTACAGTATTAGTATTACATTCGCGTCTTACCACTGACTGACAAACTCTCTACTTAATTCTAAATATCATACTTATACCTAATGAGAAGCACAATTCGTTAAAAAAAACATAATAATGAATTGGAACATAACATAACATTATTGTTTTCTGATATCATATTTTTAATGTTCAGTGATTCTATTTGAAAACAATTTTTTGTAAACATTTTATTAACCGTCAGCAAATAATTTTTAGGTTTAATGAAACTTTTTTAAGACAATTTTTGAAGTATTTTATTAACTGTCAGCAAATAATTTTTAGGTTCAATGAAACCTATTAATACAGTTTTTGTATAAGAGCATTTTCATTATGTTTCCATAATTTGCACGCGTATTATGATTCCGCGTTTTGGGTTCTTTAAAAAAACTAAATTTGTTTTTTTCTTTGAATCTTTATTTATTTTATTTGAAGCTTGACAACTTCTTAATTGAACGGGAGGAACAACACTGACTTAATCTAATTACAAATTCTTCTTATCAATTAAAATTATAAAATTAAAATAAAAAGAATAATGTTAATGTTGCATTTTCGTTTGGGAACGGCAATGCAGTTTTGACAATATTTATTGCAAATTACTTTATTGGTGAGAAATTAGTTGAATTAGGACGGTTGCAATTCTTGGAATTGCGACCGAAATATATTTTTGATTTATGCATTCAATCATAATTTCTTTAAACAAACTGGAAATGAGTTTAATATTACATTTTTCTTTATCTATTAGCAACTATATTTGCAATAAATTCATCTATAGGGTCATTCCTATTGTAAGTGTTAGTGTTCGGTTTTATATACTTAACTCGCGCGCACATGTTAAAACGTTCACCAACAACAAAAGCGTATTGCTGTTTTCTTTTATACCAAACCACCATCGCCAATGTTTGCAAAACACACACACAAACACATACTGTTTTTGTTCTTTATCCCACTTCTGATATTGTCAAAACTCCTTTAAAGTTTCAATTAGTCAAAAGAAGACACATAACAATTTTAATGTTCCAAGGTTGTTTATTTATTTCAAAAAGGATTAAAAACAAAAAAATAAAAGGTTATTTCAAATGCTCCTTCGAACGGCTAAACTACGACTGACTGCTTTTGTCATCTCACTTCAAATAAGTGTTGGCGGACGCTCTGAGGCTGCAGGACCGCCAGATGCTGATGATGATAAATTTTATTGTAACAAACCCTAAGGTTTTTTCAAGTAACGTATAAAATATTTATTTAAGCAGAAAATGAAAAATGTCTTCTTTACAGTTCAAAGTTTTAAATGAGTGAGGCTTTGACATAGTGGGTAGAATACAAAAAAGAAAAGATGTAAAAGCCACAAGTCAAAAGCAAAAGTAACAATGTACACATTGCAGAGTTGCTATATTATATTCAACACTCCTCCTCAATGTGGATGTTGTTTTACAAAATAAAAAAATAATTCAATTTAATTTCATTAAATTTACACAATTAAAATGTTTAACACTTGGTAGGTTTTTCGTCAAAACATCTGCAATCATATTAGCTGTTGGACAATATACAAGATCCACCTGTCCACTTTGCACCAGCTCTCTGATATGATGCAACTTTATGTCGATGTGCTTGCTGCGTTTGTGGAAAACTGGATTCTCAGCTAATTTTTGAGTACCTTGGTTGTCAATATTCAAAATTACAGGAACATCACTGCATGCATTTACTTCAATAAGTAATCGTTTTAACTATATTGCCTCCTTTGTCGCATCTGAAGCTGCCATATATTCAGCCTCAGTACTGCTGAAAGCGACTGAAGATTGTTTTCGCGACTCCCATGAGATTGTAGAACCGTTTCCTCCCCAGTCAGCATCTACGAACCCCTCCAGAGCTTTGTTATGATTACCCGCTTCATAAATAAGTTTCAAATCTATCGTTCCAGGAGTTTCAAATCTATCCTTAGGATGTGTTTCAATTTGGTCATATGTTCAACATGTGGGTCCGAATTTCGTTGAGTCATCTTGGACACGGAATGCAAAATATCCGGTCTTGTAGAAATTGCAAGGTACTTGAGTGTACCAACAAGCGATTGGTAATCGTGTTGATCAACCTTCTCACAGTCATCATTACAATTCACCTGATAACCAAATTCCATTGGCACCGAGGCTGATTTGCATTCATCCATACCATATTGCTCAAAACATCGCGAATATATTGAGATTGACTTAACTTACCTACGTACCTGTATCGCCTTCACGCTCTATTTCCATTCTTAGAAAATGGTTGAGTACACCTTTGTCATTAACTTCAAAATTCTCGGCAATTTGTCTCTTCACTTTATGCACAACTGCTATGTTACTGCACCCAATAATTAAATCATCGACGTATACCGCTATTAATACCAGATTAACATTCTTGAAACCCTTGTATAAGCATGGGTCATTATCGCATGGAACAAAATTCCTTTGTCGTAAAACACTATCCAGTTTACAGTTCCATTCTTTACCGCTTTGCTTCAAACCATAAATCGCCTTATTCAAGCGTAAAACCTTTTCTGGTGAACTAGCATCAACAAAATGAGTCGGTTGCCGCATATATATCTCATCTTGAAGACTACTATTTAAATATGCTGTACTTACATCCATTTGGTGTAGGTGCATCTTATTCCGTACCGCCAATGCCAAAAGTAAACGTATTGTTGAATACCGCACGACTGGAGAAAAAGTTTCCTGGAAATCAATTCCAAATCGTTGAATGTAACCCTTAGCAACTAGGCGTGCCTTGTACCTCTCGACCTCTCCATTAACATTTCGTTTTAGAGCGAATACCCATTTGCATGGTATTACCATTTTATTGATTTATCGAAAAGACGATATTCTTTCGACGTCGCTGAATATCCAACCATAATATATGGTATGCATTTTGCCTTAAACTTTGATTTATTTGTCGATTTATCCAGACTTACTGCATACGAACCAAAAGTTTTAAAATGATTAACATTTGGCTTTCTACCGAACCACACTTCATATGGTGTTTTATTTTCTAACTGCTTTGTTGGGCATCTATTACGTATATACGCTGCAGTGTTCACAGCCTCTGCCCATAAATATTCGTTAACGCCAGCATGTACCATCATAGACCTTGCCATTTCAATTCGTGTACTGTTGGCCCTCTCTGCCACGCCGTTCTGTTGCGGCGTATAAGGCACTGTTAATTGTCTACTGATACCTTCTGCCGACAAAAATGAGTCAAACTGTGAGTTTATGTACTCACCATCATTGTCCGTTCGAAGTGTTTTTATTTTGCAGCCCGTTTGCTTTTCAACATGTGCCTTATACAGTTGAAACTTTTCGAACACTTCACTCTTACTTTTAATAAAGTAAACAAAAATTCTGCGTGATCTGTCGTCAATAAATGTTACGAAATATTTTAGCACCGCTTAGAGATTTTGCTTTAAAGGGACCGCAGACATCAGAATGCACAATCTCTAACAACCTTGTTGTCTTTGTTGTAGATTCCTTGGGAATCGGCAATACATGTATTTTACTTACAGTCTGACTGTTCATTCATGTGGTCAATATTCATACCACACACCATACTTTTATTCGACAATTCTTGCAGACTTTTAAAGTTGAGATGGCCATGCCTGTTATGCCATACGTTGTTCATATTATTAACAGCACACACTCTCTCTGTTGCACGATTATTTTCTCCTTCAATATAATAGTACCAACTGCTGTCTTCATAACGGCATTTCTCGAATTAAATTTTGCGAATAAACCGCATTCGACGACTTTGTTGACAGAAATAAGGTTTGCCTGCAACTGAGAGGAAAACAAAACGTTTTGAAGCAAAATTTCAAGATTGTTGTTGTAGATTAATACATCACCTTTACCACTGGCATTTATGTGGTTGTTGCCAGCCAACGCAATAACCTCATGATGATCTTTAAAACGTAGAAACATCTCTCTTTTGTTACACATATGTGAAGTCGCCCCGCTTTCGACATACCAATTTTTCAAATTTAACGAACCTGCCTCTGCTGCAGCTAACATTGTCATTGCTTGTGTATTGGCTTTGTTTCTTCTCTCACATTTGCTTGCATAGTGACCAATCACACCACATATAAAACACTTGCCTTTGAGCTTCTTCTTCTTCTTGTTGTTGTTGTTATACTTCTTGTCTTTGCGTATGAATGTTGATTTTGCTGTGAATGCCTGTTGCTGTTGTTGTTGTGAACCTGATGGTGCATGCTCGCTGTCGATTTTCTCTTTTCTGCGTTTGCCCTCTTCTAAGAGCTTCTGTTTTAGTAACGGAAAATTAGGCAAATCATCTCTTGTTTATTTTTTATTTATTATGAATTTTTTTTTATTAAGTTTAGCTCTGAAAATCTTCTTTCAGCAGCAGCTGAGCTGTGCGGCAGTGTTATTAAATTAAAAACAAAATCGGCAAGCTCTTCAAAAGATTTTTCTTCTAAGCCATTTTTATAACTACACACATTGTCCCAAAATTCAGCAATATCCATTTCAAATTTTAGATTTAATTAGAAAATTTTAATATTTTCCATTCAGTAGAAATTTTTTCTTCATTGCCGTTTGTCAAATTTGAAAAAGATGTTAATAAAGGTTCTATGGATATTTCTGAAGAGCTTAAAACTTGCTGTGGAGTTATAATTGAAAGATATTTTAATTCTTTGTTTGAAAAATCAAAACGTTTTCAAATTTCCTCCAAAAGTACAATATAAACAGTTTGTATATTTTTTATTTCATACATATTTTTTATTTGAGCAAACATTTTTCAGATTTTCTACCCATAAAAATATTTTGAATGTTTAAATAATTATCTTCATCAAAAATATTGATTGATTCTAATGAATCTAATTTTTTTACAAAATTACTTTTAGTAAAATAACTCAAAATTAATTTATAATTTAACTCCATTTGGTTATAGATATAAGGCAATCTTACTTTTTCCGATTGGAAAACTTTATTTAAATTTTTAATAATATTTAGAATATAAGATAAAAACAGAAAATAAATTTTTATACTGGGATCGACCATTTTTCTCCCTATTTCGCATGGTTTTATTCCATTTACCTCCAAATAGAAAAAAATGAAATATAAATGTAAAGCTGTAATAAATGCTTACAATATGGGTGAAACAATGTGTGTGATTAAGAAAAAGGAAAGTTGTTTCTTTTAATAAAAAAAAATTACTTTTTAATTTTTAGTATACAATTGCACGTGGGCGTTGTCTTTTATTGCTCGATCAAAAGTAATTGCTAAAGTCTATAAAATGGTGGAAATAACTAAATTGTCAACTATTGCTAATATTTCAATGTTGTCAACTCATTTTAACTATTAATATAAATTTTCATTTATAGCAACAGCATTACAGTATAAGGTTTATTACATTTTCAAGTTACAGCCATCTGGTCATTGATATTCCTAAAATTTTATGTGGTTCGACACTACATTATTCTTTAAATTCTTCGATACGTTTTGGGTTGTGGGAAAAAAGTTGTAAATATCGCGACAAAGTATTTCAATTTCTTTTGGCAGCTTTTTGCTGGCGTAGGCAGAACAAAGATGTAAAGAATGGCAAGTACATTTGATATAAAATATGCTAACAACATTCCTTAATTTAGCCTGAAAGCCATTAACTCCACCTGCCATTACGTTGTCGCCTTCGGTAGCCAAGCCAATTATGTTTTCCAATGGAATTGTAATTAAAATAAAACCAACTGTTTTATTCAACGATCAATTCTAGAATGTCTCTTTATTTTTCAACTATTCTTATTTATACTTATTACTAACATCAGGTTTGCAAAAAGGAGTATTTTAGATAATTTATAAACTTAGATAATTATTTTAGATAATTTATAAACTTAGCTGTAAATAATAGGAATAATTAAGTGAAGGGTTGCAACTATACCTCCCTTTTCATTATTTTTTTTTATTTTTATATATATATATATATCTTTCAATCCATTTATTTCAAAGTTCAAATTTAAATACAAATACACATGAACAGTAGTAAAAATAAATAATATAAAATATATTTAACATTATAAAAAATTTCTTATAAATAATATATAAGTGGGTTAGGTATACCTCCCTTTTTTTGAAAAAAAAAAAATAATTGGTATTAAGATAAGAAAGAAGAAAAAAAAATTAATTTACAATGACAACAAGAATGTATTAAATTATTAATTTGTTTCTGGTTTTATTGTTTTTTATAGGAAAATTAATCTTAAAAACAAACATACAAATCTTATCAAATAATCTTACATTTAAAATTCTCAGCTATCGACTTCAGATGGCCTTTTAAATGATGATTTCCTTCTTCAGATGTAGATACTGTGTTGTTTGGTTGTTGTTTATTAAGATGATATTGTTACTAAGTTGTTTATTTGATGTTGTTCGATTGCTGTTATTTTCAATATTGTGGACACGAGTCACCCAAAAATCAAGAATATGATTGCCCATTGATTAAGATATTTGTTTTTGTAAATTCCTTTTATTTCATTTAGAGTTCTGTTGCTATTCGTTTTTTAAAGTTGATGATTGCAGAATTGTTATTGTTCACTGTAGAATTTTTATTTTTTCTCCTTTTTTAAAGGATACTTGTTTGAAAAATGTTTCTCCTTTTCTAAAGGATACTCATTTGTTTTTTTTTTCTGGACCCTTATTTTTTAAAAGGATCCCGGTTGAGCCCCCAATTAAATTGTTTAGTTCAAAAAAAATTTTATTTTTCACTTTTCATTTTTTAACACTGTATTACATTCGCGTCTTACCACTGACTGACTAACCCTCTACTTAATTCTAAATATCATACTTATACCTAATGAGAAGCATAATTCGTTAAAAAACAATGAATTGCAACATAATTATTGTCATCTGATGTCATATTTTTAATGTTCAGCGATTCTATTTGAAAACAATTTTTTGTAAACATTTTATTAACCGTCAGCAAATAATTTTTAGGTTTAATGAAACTTATTTAAGACAATTTTTGAAGTATTTTATTAACTGTCAGCAAATAATTTTTAGGTTCAATGAAACCTATTTAATACAGTTTTTGTATAAGAGCATTTTCATGCTGTTTCCATAACTTGCATACGTATATAATTTATTATAAATGAATGTAATTAATTACATATTTTCTGGCGAAGCTACATAAAGAAGAAGCTAAATATAGATAAAAAGGAAGAATTTTTTAAGATGTTTTTATTAAAAAATTAATTAGTTTTCAGTAGTTATAAATATTTAATTAATAAAGGTCGAAAAATCAAAATAAAAGAACAACTCTTATATGCGATAGGATTATAATTCTTATTAATACCTTTATTTTTTATTCTTATTGTTATTAATATTATCTATTATAACTTTGTGCTACTTGATTTAAAAAAAAAAACAATTTGAATACTAAACTTGAAATGTTATGTATGTACCAAAAATTTGAAATACCAAAAAAAAAGAGTAAATATAGCCGCATAATACTCCACATACAAACAGCCCGTCACTGCTTGACAAACGTCACTTAACGTAGCAGTAGAATTCTATTTTCAACAGATTCCTACGTTACGGTTAAGTGACACTACGCTCAAGTAAGCATTTGTACTGCTTTTCATATAACAAAAATGATCAGCTGACAGGGCTATACTTACGGCTTCTACATTTACGTTCAGCTAATCCAGCCTTTATCATCAGAGCGTATTCATCAGGGAAACCTGCCAACGGGAGTGTACCTCACTGCTGCCAGATTTTTTTCAGCCCTCATCCCCAAAAAAGTGTAAGTACGCTTACGATGTGGAACTGAAAATGAGAAACGAAATAAAAGAATTGATTTTTCTCTCGATCAACCCCCAAATTGCAAGGTATTATTTTGGACTTTTACCCCTATTCCCCCCGAAACACTTACTTTAATTAAAAATTTATTTATTTTATGTTACATACGAATTAATATCGAGTTCAATAAAACCATATATGTACCTAAAAGTATACATACTACTTTTAATAAAATAATTAAAATTCATTTTTATAAACTACCTTAAAAGTTGTTTACTTTAATTAAAAGTAAAAATTAATTAGATTAATTACAATATTTAATAATATAAAAAATTTGTAATCAAAAAACTATTGGCCAATATTGACTATTTCAAAAATTTCTGTATCGAAGTCATTAGCTTCAGAAATTTTATTGTACATTGTATTTGAGTTAAAAAGTTTCAACATTTCAGGAGATGGTTCGAACTTTAGGTCAAACACTCGCTTGTACTTTACACTTCTTATTGGGCTATTGTTAAAATAATTAAAAATTACCAGAAATTCTAATTCAAGCGGAAGCCGTTTGGAAGCCTTTGTACAACACAAATGCCGCGAATGACATGAGCACTTTACTAGAATTAAATTGGAATTATCATTTTTTAAAAGTGTAAACAGACTTTTCCTTTGACAGCATAAATTATTTGCTCCGTCTGTTCCAATGGCTAAAATGTTATCCAATTTTAATCCTACTATATCAATGTATGTAGTTAGAACTTCGTATAATTTTTCAGCAGTCGCCTCTTCCACCAGAAACAATTCTAAAAAATCTGTTATGATGTCGCATTTTTCTTTGTTAAAGTATCGGACACAAATACTCATCCATTTATTGTTAGAAATATCCGTTAATTCATCAACTATTATGGAGTACATAGAATTACCAATATCATTCACTAATTTCGATAGAATAACAGGTGCTATTGTATATTTGGTAATTTCGCTGCATTTTGTGCGGTGCAGGCGAAGTTTATCAAACTTTATGGAAAATGATTTTAATATATTTGTGAGGCGGTCCACTGAAGAAATTGAGGAATGTCTTGCAGTAAAAATGGCAATTTTAATATCCATAACTTCTTAGTTCGTTGTAACTGGTATTGTACCTGCAATAAATAAAATAATAATAAATAAAATCTTTTTTATATTCGAAAAGTAATTACTATATTTTTCTAATGTATTTTTTACGTAGAGATCCTCGAAATTATTTTTATGTTTTGTAGTTTCAGCATGTCTTTTGAGATCTTTTTTTTTTGTGATTTGAAAAACGTGTTACAGGGAACACACCAGGAAAGGTTTTATGGATTACTTATAATTTGGTATATTCGTGGGGCAAAACTGACTGATTTCAGCCAACCTAAAAACAAATATTTAAAACTTTATTAAATTATTTATATATTGCTTTTATTTACTTACCTTGCGCCCAGGAAGTATTATATTTTTTCTTGCTAGTTTCGTTGCTTGCCGACATTCTTACCGACTATTAATTTTGCTTTTCATAGTCTTCTTTTTCATATCAACTATTCACAAAGAATCATAACACAATATTTTAGACTTGCCATGGTAAAATTTAACAAAAGAAAACTATAGACTTGCCAGAGTAAAAATTCTATCACTTAAATATTTTTTATTATTATCCATTATGTTACTAAATCGACTTGTGTCGATTTTTATGTAAAAAAAATCTATAGTTTTTATACTCAAAAACTCCCCAGCTGTGTTGGTTCGTCCCCAAAAAATCCTTAGATACCCAAACTGAAATTTTCATCCCCATTGGCTAAAAATCTCCTATTTGGGGATAAATCCCCTAATCTGGCAGCAGTGGTGTATCTATCGACTCGTCACTTACCGGCATGTCAACTTCTGTTAATTTATGCGAGGTCGAACCTATTTTGCTTACATATTCCTCAATATTTTCTGATATGGAAAAACTTATTGTTATTAGTTGTCGTAATCGACCAACTCTACGTGTGAGGCCGGAGTCCTGGAATGCTGCTTTTAATTTATCCCAGACTTACTTTGATGTTTCGGCATCTTCAATATGCACTTAGGTGATTTTATCAACAAGAAGTATTATCTTCGTTTTTGCCTTTATTTCTTGCTTTGCATCCATTCCAGTAGGTGGATAGGCACCTTGAACATTGTCCCATAGTTCCTCATGTTGAATTAAATTCTTCACAGGAAACGACCACGATGCGAAGTTTTCTCTACCCACTAATTTCTCCACATTAAAATTTGAGGCAATCGACATTTTACCAAAACGATTTAATTTACTCTAAAAACGATTCCTGCATTTATCAACAAATACTATCTGGGCCCATAACCTGTTGTGATCTTGAAATAAATAGGCGGATTCGTTTTTGATATATACAAGAATAAGAGTTTATTATAAAGTAAGTTGTAAAAAAGGAAGTACAAAAAAGGAAGTAAATGTAATGACAAAGAATGCAATAAGTGTTGCACAGAAGTGCAGATCATCAAAACAGGTGATGCCAGATTTTTTCCACCAACAAGTATACTTGTTTTTCTGCCTTATTGGGTGCAATTTCCATGTGATTGAGATCACCATTTTTTGCAAACTGTCCTTCCATTGACTCAAGTCTTCGCATCGCCTCAGTCTTCGATTCATCAAGTTGAAAAGTATTAGATTTGAACGGGAGTTTCACCATAAATCGTTCATCGGGTTGTTTCTGAACATTTGCCTTGAAATGTTGTTCAACATGTTCCTCATCAGGAGTTAGATGTTCTGATTGAACATCACATTGTCCAATCTCCCAAAAACGTTGAAGTTGTTCGTCTGAAATATGATTGTTCTGTTGACATCCTTAGCAAAAATTTCCAATTCCACTTTTCCTCTGGTGTAACTTGTATTAGTTCCACCAACTCCACATAAAGCGGTTTTATCACATGATCTTTTCAACTGAAGCCGCTGAACACATGATTCGGAAATAAGCGTTGACTGAGCACCTGTATCTACAAGATACTGCTTCTCCTTTAGACAGTTGAAACAAAAATCACTTTTGAGAACGATATTCTTGCGTTTTCCGATATCTAGATCCTTAAACTGCAGACGGGACACGATTGAGTTGTTGCTGTCATTGTGACAAATTTGTTAGTCTTCTTAAACTTTGTTGACTGATCAGGTATTTCCAAACTTTGCAACTCTATTATGCGATTTTCCAAAAAATTTAACAACTTTTTAAATGACTGCCTGCCAATATCATTCTGCTGACGATACCATAGAGTAATTGTTTCACGACCTAACTTCTCCCTTATCAAGAATAGCAATAGTGGATCCCATGAAGCCACAGACTCATATAAAAGAGAAAGATCATTGTAGCACTCAATAGTGTTGTTGTAAAATTGTATAACCCCCGACAAAGTGCCATTCTTGATTGAAGGCTGTGTCAACAGTAGTCCAATATGCGCTTCCTTTAACTGATCTGATCTGTCGTACTTCTTCTTAACTAAGTCCCAAGCTGTTCTATAATTGCTGTTCGTAGGAGTCAAATGCTTGATTATCAACGATGCTTCACCTTTGAGTTTCGTTTGAAGGTACTCTAATTTCTCTACGTCCGATTAATTTGTTCTAGTGTCAACCATGGCGTTGAACAAATCCCTGAATCGAATCCAGTTTGATAAATTGCCATCAAAATTTGAAATCTCAATTTGTGGCAAACGAATATTCGAATTGTTATTATTACCTGCATCATGCACGCTAGATGACTGCAAATTAACGACTGATGTCAATGTTGTTGACATTGTCTTTAGTAATGCCGTCAAATAATTATTCAGTTGTGGAGTACTTGCAGCAGCTAAACTGAAATGACCAGAAGCTCTTTAATGAGTAAAAACAAAGAGATTCAATTAACTACTCAATTATAATACAAAAAAACTCAAATTAGGAACTTCTTTATTCATAAATAAGAGAAAATTAGAGTGTTCTCTCTTTACACTGAAGAAAAATAATAGTCAAATACATATAACAAAAAATTAAATAAAAATAAAGTTGAAGTCGCTTCAACATGCTTCCCCCTGAGAGTGGCAAGAGCATCCTCTCCATACTCCAGACATGATCCATCCAAATGTAGATGGTTGGGCGATTGGTGCATCGAAGGACGACTCCTCAATATCAGGCTTTAATATTCTTCGAGAGACATCACTACCCAATACACCGTCAATCTGATTACAGGAATCAAAAAAATTATGCGCTAGGGGCTCTGAAGTGGCTCCAGAATCTTGATCGGCCACATTTTTCTTACGAAGAGGTTCAGTGGGCACGTAATTTTTCGTTTATCCTGGGTGTAACAGAGTGTGATGAAAAGCATAACAGGGCTGCCCATCAACTATCGCAGCACATCGTTTTGTCGAAGGACACTCATTTCGGAAGTGATTGTAAGCGAGGCAATTAAGGCAAAACCCTTTAACTCGTGCCGTTTTCCAGCGCAATAAACACTGAGATCTCTAAAAGGCTTGCAGTACTGCAGGGGATGGTTGACGTGACAACGTGGGCGCTTCTTCACCTCCATCTAGGTTGATAGTAAAAGAAAGAAATATATACAGTGATAAAAATACCTAATGCGATTGAGTTTTCTAATTTTCTATTTTTGTTGGGGAATTTGATAGATTATTTGGTAGATTTTAGTGGGAGTTCACTTTCAGTATTGTTAGCTGGTAGCAAACATAATTTTACAACTGGACGTAAAATTTTACCATTCTTTGTGTGAACTTCAGCAACTCTTATTTTGCCGTCTCGACCATAGATAACGTTGGTAACGCGACCAAGGAGCCACTCGGTAGGTGGTAGAAGGTCTTCTTTGACTATCACAATATCGTTTGTAATAATTTATTATTTTATTGTAATTCTTTTCAATACTATCTAGATATTGTGACCTATAGTCACTGCCAATGAAATGTCGATACAAGCGAAGTCTTATGAACTACTCTTGTAAAAGGAGGAAACCACCCATGTAGCGAAGTTGGACCAAGAAGACTGCGGGAGTCATTGAGCACTAGCTTCAGTCGGGTGCGGGGTTCGTGTCTTCTCGGAGCTAACTTGAAATTACATAAAAATTTATTATAGACTCCCTGGTTTTTTAGGAAATAACTTAACCGGATAAGTTAACACTGAAAATATCCTTAGAAGGAAAGAAGAGAGAAAGGAAAACTATGGAAAGGATTAAGTAATGACAGACGAGAGATTCCTAGGTGATATTAGGAATCAGTGCTCCCAGACCCTCCCAACCAATATCCGTTTAGCACTAAAAATGTTACAGGATCCCAAATTAAATATAGCTACTCTTTAATCAACGAAAATTATCCACGAAAGAAAATGCACAACCCTATCAATTCATTATTCGATACCAAAGTTTATTCATAAGTAACATTATTCTAATATAGTAGTTTCTCTATTCTATACTTAGGCCTAAAATTCATATATAATTATTAATAGAACTAGAGAGAGATATTACGTCTATAGATATACATAGTAAGATGACAAACAAAGCTCAGCCATCAAGAAAAGTTATATTATAATGGTTAACATACAGCAAGTATATTACTTTCAATTATCAAAAAAACAAAATTGAAAGAAGAAAAGGGAAGGTTCGTAATCTTCGTATATAACTATCGATATAATAGAGATCACACAGAGGTGGTGCAAAAATCATTAAAACGCGAATAACAACGCATGAGCGATCTCATTGAATACAAAATAGCATAATAAAAAAACATAAATAAATTTAAATATGATTCACTCACCGACATTACTTGTCGCAGAGGCCTCTGGATCTTGCAAGTCAAAGAGTTATTCAATATGAGATGTATTACAAAATTTATGACATGGATGAGCGTTGGTATTTACAGACTAATTAATAAATACACACTAATAGTTATTCCAGATAATTAAGGGTCGAAAAATTTCTGAAGTAGACAAAGAATTCAATATTTGGATTAATATATAAAGGGCAATCCCTGTGTGGGTAGCACCGAAAACCAAAAAGGTAGTTAGAGAAAAAAATTAATACTGAATCAGAAATTTTCCGAGTGAATAAGTATTTCGAGTTTAATAAAGAGATAGATACATATTTGACAGTCTAAATTCAGATTAAGTTAAATAGTTAATAAGATACTTATCAGATAACCCGAAGGGAGAATGCCCGAATATTCGGAAAGGATCTGATGTAGATAACATGAAGGATGTGATGCAATTTGCATTGATGAAATTGTTGAAGAGACGATGAAGTTAACATGAAGGATATGATGCAATTATTTCGGGAGAATATGAAGCTGTTAACTCAATGATTAGAGATAGCGATTTATCCCACACCACCAGAGTTCCTCTGGTTGTAGGGAATATGGACGCTCCTTTTCTATTAAACGCCCTTTGCCTTTACGATCCTTGGCCTTTTCAGTAGCCTCTCACCGATATTATTTGTCACAAATCTTCACCTCTGGCTCGATGTTTTCCGATTTAAAAAAAAAATCCTAATTGTCCTTCTGCACTTCACTCTGTTGCGTTTTCCTCATACCACCCTGTGCACTCACCCGTTCTTTTTCTTCAATCTGTCATCCTCCACGTTCGCAAGCCAAAAAGACGTGTTACCTTCTGCAATGTTCAAATGGAAGAGAGAAAAATTTATTGACGATTCATTTGACAATGCATATAGCCTACACAATTTCATTAAACTACAGTTGCATTACACTGGATAAAATGCAATGCTGTATAAAATATTACATTCTTTTAACACCCTTCCGGAATATTTATTTTATACAAATATGTACATAGAGTATTTGGTCAGCAAAAAACGAATTGCAAAATTCAATGTAATTCAAAAGACCAAACGCAAAAAAAAAATAATAATAAAAAAAACTAATATAAGCCAACTTCGTTCGCGAAAAACTGCATTTGGTTTGCGTCTACAGGTTTGGTCAGGTTGTCAGCTAACATGTTCTCAGACTTGATATATTCTAGGACAACTCCTCCATTTGCAATTTTCTCCTGAACAAATTTGGCCTTTATGTCTACATGCTTGGTGCGAGCCGAAAAGGAGTTGTTTGATGCTATAAACATAGCGCTTTTGTTGTCGCAAAATAACACTATCTTCTTTGGTGTGCTCGCAATTAGTTCATGTTGTAGCCGTTTAAGCTACACGGATTCTTTGATAGCACACACAGGTGACATTAGCTCGGGTTCATTCGAAGAAAGTGCTACAGTAGGCTGCCCAGGATATCGCGCAATCGTGAAATATAAAAAGGTTCCCAGTGGTGGAACGCCTACTGTGAATATCACCAGCCCAGTTGGCATCACAATAGCCAATAATATCTTCAGGACTTTTTCTGAAAAATATACATTTATTTATGGTACCTTGCAAATACCTCATAATTCGTTTCAGCGCAAGGCGCACTTGCCAGGATTTGTTGAAAAACGGCTCAATTTGTTAACTTCGTAACAGATGTCTGGTCTAGTAATCTGTGCAGCGTACAACAGACATTCTATTGCTTCCATATGCGGCACTTTGGCCGTTTCCACTCGTTCAATATCAGTCTTTGGACACATTTCCGATGTCAGCTTTTGGTTTACGTCGACTGGAGTTGATATGGGATGACAAGTTTCAATCCCAAAACGTTTTAAGACTTTAGCGATGTACCTTGACTGATCGATTTTAATGCCGCAATCTTCACGTCTAACTCACACGCCCAAAACTGATGAAGATTCTCCCATGTCTTTCATCTTGAAAGATTTCATTATAATGAAATTAAATACAAAAAATATTTTGAAGAACATGTCAACAGCTGTTAAAACTCTACACATGGGATATTTTATATCATCGAAATACACATAAATTTCTTTTACATCTAAAATACTGCCAATAATTAAAGTTTTGGCTGTATATTTAATTTCTGGATTTTTAACAAATTTTTAGTTTAGTTCTTCTTGTGTATTGGCAATTATGGCAAATGCATCTTGGGAATCGGACACTGAAAACTTTTTCCTTATTTTGGAACCATTTTCGTCCTTTATAACTTTTTGTTGTGGGGGAAACAAATAGTGAAGATTCCAAATTATTCCAAACGTTTTTGATTCTGAAAGTAAAAAGTTATTAGTTTAAAAAATTCATATAAAAAATAAGTTTTTTATACCTTGATTACAGGAAAAAAGCGTTTTTAGTTGTTGTGATACGAAAGAGCTGGTGATTTTTGTTGTCAGCAAATGTAACAATTTGGTTTCGTATGTATTCCATTTTGAGGTGAAGTCTTTAGCGTCTTTATATTTTAAATGGAAGTCAATATCAATCTGGAAAATATAAATATCATGTGATTACGTGTACTATTTAGAAAAAAGGAGGTAAAAGTTATTATTCATAATCACATTTTAAATTTATCAATGTTTTATGTAAATGTGTATTTTTTTTACCGTTGATAGATTTAGAACTTAATTATGAATATTGGACGACATACAATTAATATTTCAAGTTAGATTTCTTACCAGCTGGAATCCAGAAGGCCTTGTGTACTCTGGCCATTCATGTAAGATATCTGCAGTTGATTTAGATTCTACCATTTGTTTAAATCTGTATTGCGAGCACTTTCTCCAAAATATATCGAATTCGTCAGCTGATATACCTTTGCTTCGAAGATTTTCAATTGCATATTTGGCATCTGCTTCTAAAACTAGATAATAATTATTATTATATTTCTAAATCAATATGAACATGTATTAATGCATACCATATTCTTGATGACATTCCTGTCTTTTTAAATTATAAATTTTGGAATATAACTTTCCTTTTACCATTGTTGTAATATTCCTTAAATGAGAGAGTTTTATAAGTAAATTATAGAAATACTGAAGAAGATAGAAGTAAAGTTTACCAATTCTTCGTTGGGAAAAATGGAACATATTTATTTTTCCATTTCCTTGCAATCAGTCATCGAATACGTCACATCCTTGGATTCAACATATGTTGCAATGGTTTTAATGAGCAACTGCCTCTACTCCTCATGGGTGATTTTGTTATCCTCATAATACTCTAAACTTGATCTGCCATTTTTTGTATTTTGGAGCATAGTCAATACAGAACAAATTGCCTGTTTTTCACATACATTTTGTGGGGAACTTGTTAATGTGCCACACGTTTCTTTTTTCCAACTTTCTATGTTTGATTCAAATGTAGCTTGGTCTCCTACTGCAAGACCGTAAAAATGTGTTCGTATATGGTCAGGTTTTAAAATGTTTAAAACTTTAAATGTTATTCGATGTTCTGGAAGAAATATAAACATTATTTTATATAGTTCAATTCATAAGAGCGATAATCTTACCAGTAAAATGATTATGACGATGTTCCAAATCCCATTCAATTAACAAGTCCAGTAGAGTGTTGTCATCAGCTGTTTTCATATTATCCTAAAAGTTTTATATTAGTAAACACTTTTATAAAATTCATGCAATTTTACAAAAGTTTTGTACAAACTTTTTCAACTGGAGGATCTACAACATTTTTTAGTTCAATTATTTTTTTTTTAATTCAAAAATATTTATTCAAGAAATATTTATTCACAGTTTTGTTTGCTTCAGCGTCTTCCGACATTATTGAGGCGAGTTGGCATAGTATTAGAACAAATTGGGGTTGAACAATTTGTTTTAAATCTCCTTCAAAGAGAACGAGATGTAGATTATAATTGCTCGCAAACAATTATAATCATTGGGTAGTTGGGGAAAAAAAGAGAAAGAGAAATTATATTATTTCACTTTTGAGAATTCTGAGAGAATTCTTACCTTTTTTTCTCCTTTGGGTAAAACCCTTTTTTTCAGGATGGATGTATAGAATATTACTTTTTTAATTCAATTTCTTTTACAGAGGTTTGAGGTAAGTATAAGTTTCACTTTTATTTTCCAATTCAATTTTGTTCACAGTATAAATTCATGTTAAGGTTTAGGTAAGTATATAGATTTTAATTTATATACATATTTAATATATTTAATTTATTATTTTAGCACAATTTAATTTTCTTTCACTTTATTTTATTTGAATTTTGTTTATTTTATTAATATTCTCTTTTGTTTTAGGTTTAATTTTTTTTTAAGAGGTTTGCACAGTTCTAAAAAGGATGAGAAATATGATGTTGTCGATCTTATTGTAAGATTTGAAGTGACTTATGATTGTAGGTTGTTTATCCATGAAACTTCTGCTTCTCTAAAGCAACTAAATTAACAGTGTCTTTGGAGACATTCCTTTGGAAATTATGGAAATTTTATGCAAGTATTTGGAGGCATTCCCATGGGAAATTATAGAATTTTTATTTAAATGTAATTGACATACTTATGTTATTTAACATAAAAATTATTTCTGTTGAATAATTTGTGTGTTCAAACCGAGTTTAAACATGGCGCCGGCCTTGGGGTTAAACTCAAGATGATCTCTTGTCTTCCGGTGTGGTACAAAGTACTTGCGCTAAGGATTTAATAGCTTCAACAATTATCTTAGTATCTGGTGTGGCCGACAAAGTTGATGGTGATGTTTCTGCTGTTGCTGATTTCCTTTTAATCTTTTTATTTCCCTTTTGCCTTTTAGGACTTGGATGAAGTAATGTATGGTGGAACCGATCGCATTTTTTGCACGTATCCAATGAATTGCAGGAACGTAGGTCATGGCTCCTCGCTAGGCAGTCTCACAATAGTTATGCTGGTCGACTACCTCCTGTCTTTTATGAACCGACATTTTGAGAAACCGACGGCAGAACCTTAGTGCGTGGAATTTTCTGCATATTTTGCACTCGTAATTCTCCGGATCTGGTCGTGTCCTAGTATAACGAGGTTTGCCTCCATATCGTCTCTTGGGTTCATGGTTTCGCCGGGTAATTACAAATTTGCGATTAATTCTAGATGAGAAATTTTGAATATTAGAGAATGTTAAAAGTTTAAGCTGAAAAAATGAGAGTGAGTTGGTTAAGAAATGTTAGAATTTTGTGAAAAATACGAATTGTGTTTAGAATTCGAAGATATTTTTATATTTTTATTGAATTCTTATCATTGAGAAATGAAGGATGACGATGTGCAAATATCCTCCGTACGCACATTCCTATCTGGTGGAGCACGAGGGGGAGTAAATTTCCAATCACGTTCGCGTGCTCTGCTAGCTTTGAGAAATCTACGACCATTGTCAGTTACTACCCTTTGGGGTAATCCACGCCTCCCAACGAAGCGAGAGAATGCGGCTTGGAATGCTGAGGAAGACAGGTCTGAGCTTTTAATTCCAAATGGGCCAGCAGCGTGAGATATGTTCAGACAAAGCTGGCAAAATCGGGAGTTGCCAGGTGATATAATGGAATATCTTGGGATATTTGCGGCCTGCTTTTGTCCGCCAATGCTGACAATTTCAGATTTTTGTTGGGGGAGTTGAAATCGGCTTCTATTTCTTTCTGTTAAGAATGTTCGCCGATATCCTGGGTTAATAGGAGTTCGAATGGTGAAGAGTTCACCTTTGCATTCTATTTGCATTAGAGCAGTTTGCAATAGAATATTTGCAATACCCGTAGAGTGATTAGCGTGTACTTGATTTGATGTACGGCATTCCGTTTGAGTGTCGTTGTGATTGTTCTGGGTAGCATTTGTAGATTGTGGGATATTACTGCTACCTTTAAGATTTCTGTCACATTGAGTAGAGACTGATGGGTTTCTTCTTGAAATACATCTGTATTGCAGGGGGGAAGTTTCATACAGATGTCTGGGGATTCAGGTGCATTTTGGGTAAGGGCGTGTGAATATAGGGATGTTCCTAGGTCAGTAGAGGAATTTAACTCAGCTATCTTTCCGAACTTGAGAATCTGTGAAGTGCAAATGCAGTAGGCATCCTCACACGCTTCATAATTTTTCTTCGCCTCTTCCTTAAATTCCGAGGTTACTGTTCCGTTATGGGATAACATTACGTTCTCATAGGAACTTTCGAGTTTTGCCCATCTCGAGTCCAAGTGTTTCAACTTGACTCCTAGAACCAATTTCGAGTGCTCGTCTTTGGGAGTTTGTTGGAAATATTGGCAAAATTGGATCAAATGATCGCAATGGAATAAGAAACTCTCTCTCGGAGAGCTGTTTACTTCGCTATGAGATGAGATGGACATTTTTTCAATATGGGATTAAAAATTTAAATGATATAAAGCAGTGTGTTGTGATTTAAGTGTTAGATTCGTATACTGAGATACGACTCGTTTATAATATTAGATTTGGGCTACTGGGAAGTAGAGCTAGAATTGCTATCTAGCAAAATTCAAGAAGAATATATATATAAGGGGATAATATTGGATATTGTAATCCAGGAGAAGTTAGCACTTAAGAGATTTGGGCTACTGGGAAGTAGTACTAGATACCTTTTATCTAGCGTAAAAAAAAAATTAAGAAAAACTCTAAGTGCTAATTTGAGGTAGTAGAAATTCTTTTCTATATTCTATAAATAGGGGTTAGGGGCTACGAGGAAGTAGCACTAGATACCTGTTATCTAGTTTAAAAATAGAAAAAATAGAATATAGAATTGAATAAAGTTATTTGGGATTTTAATAAATTGCCATGTAAATTCTATTATATAATTGTGATTTAGATTGAGAATGAGATATGAGAATGTATTTATTTCATTAAAAATTTTGTATATCACCCGAAAAATTATATAGGAGACATTAAATTTTTCCAAGTTTCGTAAGAAAAAAAATTTTTTTAGAATATTAAATTTAAAAATATTCCTAAATTTTTTATTTTTTTTTCGAGTTCCAAATATGAAAAATAGTTTGGTATTAAATTTTAATTTAATTTTGTAATTTTTCCTTTTTCATTTTTTTTTCAGTGTTGTTCACCTTAATGGGTTAAATTATTTCTGTTTGTTTATCTTCGTAGTGGACTGTATGTGTTTTGTTAAAAGTAAACACCAGTGGTATAAATGAATGAATTTTATTATTAATTTTTGTTTTTTTTTGTTTTTTTCAACATATGTGTCTAAAATTAAAATTTAAACAATTAAGGAGTGATGGGGTGAAAATTTATTTATTTATTTTATATAAAAAAAACATTAAATGAAATAATTAATCAGGTTGGTAATTAAATTTCGAAAATTTGATATTTGATATTGATTATAAATATCATTCCTTTATATATCTGCTTTGCGTTTTGTCCTTATGCCTTTTCCTGTTATTCTTCTTTTTGTTGTTCCAATATTGTGTAGTCTGCTATTCTCTTGTTGGAATTTTGTAACAAAGGGATTTGCTACAATTCAAGAGAAATTGCAATTTCACTTGATCTGTATAATCTCCAATGGGAATACAGCAAATCAAACACACTTCTCTTATGTGTGATTAAGAGAGTGGTGTATATGTTTGATTTATATAGAGATTAAAGGAGACGGGATCACTTGCACTTTTTTGTAATTTTTTTTAACAGGGGGATCTTTCAAATGATGAGAGAAAAAACGGTATTTATATATGTACTTTTTATATGTGTTGTGTTTTTGTAACCAAATATAAATTAGTCGTAAGCATATGGACATCTATATGTACATACGCTTCTTTTAACCTTTTTTCAGTATGTTCAAGGTTAATTTTTTAACGCAATAACACAACTTTTTTGAGTACTCTTTTTTCTTTTCTTGCTTGGTTTTTTTTTCTTTTCTTTAATCACGGGTTAAATCACTTTGGGTTTTTTCTCTCTTTTCTTTTTTCTTTTCTACGATTTACACGATATTAATTATGTGTGAGTATAAATTTATCTATCACTTACTTTTTTTTTTGTAATTCCAATTTTTTTTTTATGTATGAATATTAAAAAATTTACTTGACTTACTGCTTTGTTGTTGTTTATTGTTGTAGTGATGAGTTTCTTCATCTCTTTACCTCATTTTTTGTTGTGTAGAGTTGTTTTTGTTAATTTTTCCCACTCGTTGTTTATTTTATTTTGTGTTCAAGAGGTTCGCTTTTTACCAAAGAACGGGAGAAGGACCATGAACAAATTGGGGGTGAACAATTTGTTTTAAATCTCCTTCAAAGAGAACGAGATGTTTATTATAATTGGGGAAAAAAAGAGAAAGAGAAATTATATTATTTCACTTTTGAGAATTCTGAGAGAATTCTTACCTTTTTTTCTGCTTTGGGTAAAACCCTTTTTTTCAGGATGGATGTATAGAATATTACTTTTTTAATTCAATTTCTTTTACAGAGGTTTGAGGTAAGTATAAGTTTCACTTTTATTTTCCAATTCAATTTTGTTCACAGTATAAATTCATGTTAAGGTTTAGGTAAGTATATAGATTTTAATTTATATACATATTTAATATATTTAATTTATTATTTTAGCACAATTTGATTTCCTTTTGTTACAATATATGGTAAGTATAAAATAATAGTTTTAAGGTAAGTATAATAAATATATATAATTTTCTTTCACTTTATTTTATTTGAATTTTGTTTATTTTATTAATATCCTTTTTTGTTTTGGGTTTAATTTTTTTTAAGAGGTTTGCACAGTTCTAAAAAGGATGAGAAATATGATGTTGTCGATCTTATTGTAAGATTTGAAGTGACTTATGATTGTAGGTTGTTTATCTATGAAACTTCTGCTTCTCTAAAGCAACTAAATTAACAGTGTCTTTGGAGACATTCCTTTGGAAATTATGGAAATTTTATGCAAGTATTTGGAGGCATTCCCATGGGAAATTATAGAATTTTTATTTAAATGTAATTGACATACTTATGTTATTTAACATAAAAATTATTTCTGTTGAATAATTTTTGTGTTCAAACCGAGTTTGAACAGTATTCTTAAAATAAATTAATTCATTTTAAATAAATAGTATCTAGAATTAAAAAGAAAGAAAGAATTATAATTAAATAAAAGTAATTACAAAATTATATACCAATGTATATAGAGTACATACTACATTAAAAGCATTTCTAAATTATTTAAGAAATAAGTTTTAATGTTGGAGTTAAAAAAGAAATTATATTCATATCTTTTAAGTTTTGTGGTAATTTGTTATATTCCACACAACCAATAAATTCAATTCGTTGCTTGGTTTTTTCAAGTCTGCATCTCGCAATTTTTAAGTTTGAACTGCTTCTGGTACCAAAAGTTAATTGACTACGAGTGAAAGTTATTGTGCTATGGCCAATGTTATGTAGGGATTTAAATACAAAAAGGACTTGCTTTTTATATATTCCGTTTATAGGTAATATATTCTTGGCAATTTCCTGGTACAATCTTAAGGTATGGTACCTAATTGGAAGGTTGTAGACGTCCTTGAGTGCTTAATTTAGTGTTCTTTGAAGAGATTGCACCTCTATGCTATTCTTATATGCATGTATAGAAACCAAGTAATTCAAATGACTGAATTAATGCCTCATCTATAATTAGTTTTGTTTTTTCATTAAATTTGTATAAGAGTCCAATTACTGGAGATATTTTCAATTTAATGTCTTTAATATGCAAGTTCCATGACAAATTTCTTGCAAAGCCACGCCTAAGTATTTTACTGCTTTTGTTTCAAAAATTTCTTCTCCATCTACAAAAACACTAAACATTGGTGCATTAGTGTTTATGTATGGTTTAAATCTTATAACTTTTTTTGATGAATTAAGAATTAATTTGTTTAACCTCACATATTCAGTAACTAGAGCAGCATCTCTTTCCATATACACTTTTAAAACGGCTTCACGTTTTTATGGGTAAAATAGTGATATGTCATCGGCATACATATACAGTTTTCCGAAGAGCTCAAGGTTATTGATGTCATTAATGTAAATTATAAATAAAAGTGGGCCCAATAAACTGCCTTGTGGTACACCATGTTCCACATTTCCAAGACTACTCTTGCTATTGTTTAATACAACATATTGCTTTCGATTATTCAAATAACTTTTAAACAGGTTTATTCGTTTAAAGTTTATTTATTCGTTTGAAGTTGTCCTAACATTATATCATGATCTACAAGATCCAAGGCTTTTGAAAGATCATAGAAAACACCACCAACAGCATTATATCCATCGTCCAGTCCTCGACATGTGAAATTTACTACATTAATTACAGCATCTTCAGTACCGCTACCCTTTCTAAACCCAAACTGGCAATCGTACAGTAAATTATTATTTTCTAGACATGTTGTGAATTGTTGATGATTTAGTTTCTCAAAAATTGTATCCATTATAGGCAATAGAGCAGTAGGTCCATACATACCTCCTTTATGCGCATTAACAGCTTTTGGTATTGGAACAATTTTCGATATTTTTAAATGTTTGGATATTCCCCTGTTAAAAACATTATTGAATGTGTGTAATAATAATGGTGTGATTTCATTATTTAAATTTATGAAAATTCTTGGCGACAAGTTATCATGTCCAGGGAACTTATTATTTGAAAGGTTATGTGTGATTTCAGGTATTTCTTCATTTGTTGTGCTTCTGAAATTAAAAGTCTTATTGCAGTTCCTTAGAGTTCGTAGTCCATTACATGAATCGGCGGGAGAATAATTGTAATTGTAAAAAGTATTTGTTTAAGCGCTCACATTTTATCGCATCCTCCATTATTAGTTCGCCATTTGAATTTTTCAAATTTACTTTGGTTTTAACACTTTTCCCAGACTTTCGTTTAAAAATCTCCAACACTTTTTATGATCTTGCGGAATGCTGTGTAAGTTATCATGATAATATCGGTTCATTGATTCCTTATAGGCAACTTTAATAACTTTACTTATTCATTTTAGGCTGTTTATTACATTTGCATCATTTGGATTTCTTCTTCTCTGTTTAAGGATTCTTCTCTGAAGAATAAATAAGTTGCGCAAGTTTGCATTAATCCATGGTGCTACTTGTTCTTTTAATAATTTTTTTATTGTTATCTCAGACGTAGAGTTTTTATTTGCGTTTGACAGACATTTTATCAAACTAGACGCATCAATTAATGAATTTCCACTCAAGAAATTCGAACTATAAATTAAAAAGCATTCCTTAAGTTTGTTATAATCACATTTCTTTTCTACAAATTCAGTATAGTCACAATTGTGTATTTTCTTCTTAACTTTACAAAAGATCATATTGTGTTCAGAAAATTCACATTCAATAGCATCTATAAATAAGGAATGGGAGAGATTTGTGAAAGCGTTGTCTATAGATGTGGTAGATATTGGACGTGTAATTAAAGTATGACAATTTTTGAAGTCATAACTTTCAAGCAAATCCAGCAAAGTGTTCGACACTTCATTCAAAAAGTCAATACTTGAATCTCCGACAAAAATGCAGTAGTTTCTACCATATAACTCCATTAAGATTTCTATAAGATTGTAAAAATCATTAACATTACATTTTGGAGATCGATAAAATGATACAATTTTCAGTGGTTTCCATTAATTTTAAAGTTCTCTAGTGTTAAGACAATCTGGTCACAAAAGCTTTTGTTTTCACATACTTGTACAGTATATTGTAGGTTATTTTTAACATATACAGATGTTCCTCAGAAACCATCCGCCCTGCAACAATGAATAGAATTAGATCCAGATATATTATAAATTGATGATAGCGTTGAATGAAACCATGTTTCCTGAATTGCAATTACATTTAGTAATTGTGGAAAATTTTAAATTAATGTTTTAAATTGATAACATTTTTCAATTGACGCTTCTAACGTTTACAGATATAATATTTAGATATTTTTTTTCAAATCTTTTATTTGCAATCTATTCTAGAACATTAAGCAAATGAGATAATTATCTACGAAATTCACATGAGTTATTGGTTTCCAGTGAAATCAATAACATTATTTATACTTAAGTATATATATTATTTAAATATATCTACTTTCATACATATTTACAATTATAATTATAAATTACAGGTAAATAGGTATATATACATATATATTATATAGTGAAAATAATATTAATTGAGAATATTCTTTGTAAATGGGAGATCTAAAACGTGAAATCTTTTTAATCGTCTGATTGTTAAACTATTATCTAATAAAGAGATGGCCAACGGATTAACGTGATCGCTTAATCCTTGAAGATAACTGTTACTAAATTCGTTTATTTCTTCTTTAATAAAAGGAATATCCAAATCTCTATGTATTGCGCTGTTTGTAATATACCATGGTGCTTTAACAATCATTCGTAACGTTTTTGACTGAAACCTTTGTAGGATTTCAATATTTGAGTTGCTTGTGGTACCCCAAAGTTTAATGCCATAAGTCCATATAGATTTCAAAATACATTTGTAGAGAAGTAATTTATTTTCTAAACTTTGTTCAGATTTTGGACCTAGCAACCAAAGCATTTTCTTAACTTTCATGTTTAAAAGAGATCTTTTAGATTTTATGTGGATTTTCCACGTTAAACGCCTGTCTAAAAGCATGCCTAAATATTTAACGTGATTACTTTTATTGCTGGGCAATCATTTCGCCTTGGGCTGAAAGTAACATGGGTAAACTTTTGTTAATTTACTTTTATATTCCAAAAATTTAACCAGGCCTTCAGTTCATCAATCTGATTTTGAATTAGACTTGATGCATCTATCGCCGACGAACTTGTTGCTAAGAATGCAGTGTCATCAGCATAAGTGGCCACAGTAACATCATCCAAACAAGGCATATCTGAAGTATAAACGGTATATAACATCGGTCCAAGTACGCTTCCTTGTGGTATTCCTGCTTCGATTTTGCAATAACTTGAGGTTTATTTGTTGACCTTTACGTAAAAATGACGTTCGCTTAAAAAAGATTTCAAAATCAAATAGTAAGGTGCAGGTAAAATACTTTTAATTTTATAAAGCAGACCACAGTGCCAAACTCTGTCAAATGGTTGCTGTATATCTAGAAATACAGCAGAACAATACTCTTTTCTTTCCAATGATCCCGAAATTTCATTTACTAATCGATGACACTGTTCTGGTGTACTGTGTTTATGGCGAAAGCCAAACTGGTGGTCAGGAATTATAGAGTTTTCTTCTAAAATAGGCAATAGCCTTTTAAGAAATAATCTTTCAAATAATTTGGCAAATGTTGATAATAGGCTTATTGGTCTCTACGATGTTACACAATTCTCAGGCTTATTCGTTTTATGAATCATACTAATTTCAGCACATTTCCATTGAATAGGAAAATGTTGAAGACTTAAAATCGAATTGAGTATTAACGCCAGAAACACAATTCCTTTTCTTGGCAAATTTTTTGGTACAAAATAATCAATTTTGTCCGTTTCCAGTGGCCATTTGCATCTTTGATGGGAATATTTCTGTTAGTTGGACGTTTTAAGTATTTTGTTGCCCCCCAGGGATTATATTCACTTTTAAATGTATTTATTTGTAGTTTTTGTACACGGATAGACGTTCCTTTACAAGTTTGGTTGCTAAGTTGAGAATTGTTTTGTCTCTCGAATTGCGAGAATGTTGCCATATTCGTCGAAGCCTTCTTTTATTTCTTATTAGTTCTCTTATCTCGTGGGAAACGTATACACCGGATCCATAGGATACATTTGGTGTCGTAGATGGTTGTGAAAGATAGGCGGATTCGTGAACTACATTAGTAAATGTTTCTACTGAATCCTCTAGTTCCTCTGAAGTTTTTATTGAAATATTTAAATTCAGATTTTTCTCTCTCTTCCAAAGAACATCAAATCAGATTTAGGTGAAAGTAATTTAGTATTTTTATCAACAACGTTAACGACGGAATTAAGATTAATTATCAAAGCTGTATGATCTGAATCAAGGTCATCATTATTCACTGTGTCTAACAATGATCTTGAAATGCCATTAAATACAGCAAAATCCAAGAGATCTGGAATTTTATTGCAATCAGATGGCCAATATGTGGGTCTGCCTGCAAATAATGTGGCGGGACGATTTTTTAAAATACATTTATATAGTTCCCGACCTATCGGATTCATTACTCTTGAGCCCCACCATGGGTGTTTAGAATTAAAATCTCCTGCTACTAAATAACAATTACTAAATTGTCTAAACAAATGTTCAAAATCCTGACATTTAATAGTATGCCTTGGCGGAATATAGATCGAGTATATAGAAATAATATTATTACTGCACTTTATTTTAACACCAGTAGCCTGAACGTAAGGTTTTCTGATTTCTTCAGCTACTTCATATTTAATAGACCTCTTGATAAGTACAGCCGCTCCAGCGTGACATCTTTCATCACGATGATTTGCAGTAATTAAGTCATACCCTCTTATTTTAAAATGTGATTTCGTATTCATGTGTGCTTCGGATAAAAGAAATATATCAATATATTGAGTTTTGAGGAAAAGTTCAATTTCATTATATTTTCGCGAAATACCATTGGCATTCCATACTGCTATTTGAAGGTTCATTTGCATAATTTGGTTATTAAGAGAAACATGCTCATGAGATGGGAGAACATACTTTCAATGTTTTTTAAAGCACTATTTTCATTTTGATGGGTTTCATTATTTTGTTTAAGTACTTCGCTGTAAATTAGATTTTCTGTATTACTATTATTATTTTGATAATTTATAGAATTCTAATTAGAGTGTGGAAATTGTCCTTAATTCGCAAGGTTACAAAATTGTCGATTAATTCGCTGAGTGTAATCGAACTTTTGCCTGAGAGATTTATATACTTGACATCCTTTATAATTAGCCGTGTGAGTTTGGAGGCAATGAACACATTTAGGTGGATCATCTTTAGGTTTTTTGCATTCGATTGTTGAATGATCCATTCCGCATTTTACACAAGCAGATGGTTTTTTAAAATATGATTTTGTGTGACCATATTCTTGACAACGATGGCATTGTACGATATCATTTGATTTACGTTGATGTTCAAATTTAACAACAGCATTGTTGATATATCTTATTTCATATATTTTGTTGTTTTCTGGGGAATGATCCAAATCAACGAAAAACATAAATAACGGTTGCTTCGTTATCTGACTCTTAACGTTAAAAACGCTTCTAACTTGATGACCAAGTGATAATAATTCAGCTTTAATATCTTCAGGTGGAGTTGTATGATGAAGACCTTTGAGAACTACTCTATAAGCACGTTCATTCTTAAGCTGATAAGTATGAAAACAAATTTTACTACTATCTAAATATTTTATAATTTTTCTATAAGACTCCACTGATTTAACTATAAGTTTAATTTGGCCATCTCTTAAGGATTTATAACTAAAATCATTTTTAGGAATAACATTAGCAAAACAGAATATCATTCTATTTATATTATCTACACATGGTATAAATACTGGCGGTGGCTTTCGGGTTCTATCCTCTGATGTTTGCTTTTCGCCCTCTTCGTCTTGAGATTTATTATTATGATCACTATCAAATATTGCAAATTTGTTTGTATTAGAAGTGCTGGGTTCATCATGTTTTGGCTTCTTATCAATGATTTGTCTAAATGTTATTTTTTACGTTTACTGCTATTCATCACTTGCCAGTTCATAACACTATCACTACTATCAGAATTCATACTGCAGAATTGTAATTGTTAATAATTTTTTGTTGAATATATTGTGGTTTTTCTATTATTTTTTGTTAATTTGAAATAATTGATTTTGGTAAAGAATTTTTTTTGTTTGTTTGTTCTTCCTTTCTAATTCTTTTTGGCATTAGTTCAATCACGTAGCGCGTCCGAACACTATGATATTCCTTAAGTGATGATTTTATTCGCTTTTTATATACACGAAATAATTAAATATTTTAATATTTTATGAAAATTTAAAAAAAAATTTTTTCGTATATTTTTTTAATTCCGTTTCACTTGACAGTTAAATCGAAATTGATATTTAGATATGAGTAATTTATTTGTTTTAAATATTCTATGAAATTTTCAAATTCCGAAAAATATTGATTATGTATCATTTACAATTGAGAAAGGGGTTTATTAAAACAAAGTACAAAAAGCAAAAACAAATATTATATATATATATATATATATAAGAAATAGTTTATAAAAATCACAAATAATAAGATTAATGAGATCAAAAATAAAAATAAAATATTCTTAAGAGGGAGATACATAGGACGCGTCATCTTCACCATTATCACTAGAATCAACCTTCTCGATTTCTTTAGCTTGTACCATGGATCTTCTCTTCCAGTTCTTGTTTGTTGATGCAACTGGGAGCATTTGGTCTACATCATCTTCACATCTTATGAGTTGCTGTCTAGTTGAATCATTCTTCTTAACAAAAACATTTCCAATTCTCACATAAACGTATTGATAGCCTATGCTTCTTAGTGTCTTCGCATGATACCAAAGATTATGAGTCTCCTTACTGAGGAAATCATGTACGAATACCTTACTAGTCTTTTCGTTGTCTTATCACTTGTTCACATTTAGCACAAATTATTTTATTATTTGTTTGGCTACGACGAGTTTTGGGCATTTTGATATTTAATTATATTACAATTATTCTATTTTGGATGTTCTTTCCTTCGAATATTTTTTTTCACGATATTATAAAGAAAATTTAATAATTAATTATCACCGATTTAATCACAGCCGAAAAATACGTCCTTATTCAAGGGTTGCGAACTCATTTTTTTTCGAAAGTATTAGATTACGTGGAATATATTCCCCAAATAATAATAGAAAGTAATAGCAGAATGCCATCATTTGTTTGGCAGATGCCTTCATTTTACAATTTTCAAGTTCTTTATGTGTGAAGTTAAATTTTTCTAACCCCTTATCCCTTTTAAAGTAAACAAATGATTTTATTCTGCTATTTAAGGTGTCAATACTGAATATTCCATTTTCTTAATAAAGTAAGTCAATGATTGACAGAGAGTATATATCATGCATAATATCGACTGCATAATTTTCGGTAGCATGAAATGAAGATATATCGTTAAAAAATGAATTCTCTGTAATTTCTCTCTCAAAAAATGCATTTTCTTCGATACCAAGCCTGTAATTTATTCTATTTGTTAGAAGTTCTGAATTATCTTTGGTGATTTTTTACGAGTCAACCTTTTTCATTAAAAAAAATTTACAGAAATGATTAGCTGAAACAGATTTAGCAAAATTTAGAGTTACATTTAGACCTAAGTTGTCCGCCAAAATAAGACCCATTATAAAATACACCCTTTTAGTTCCATTTTTGTATTTATATATATACCATTAATTTCAATATCTTTTATTAATTCCACTAATGTCTTAAAGGAATTGTTTCCAAACTTTTTGACATCTGCCGAAAGTATGGAACTTGCCAAAAATACATTTAATTTTGAAGACTTCTGCGGCACACATGGAAAATTATAATAAAAATTACAAACAGAATGTTTCGTGGATTTTGAACCTAATGGATTATTTATGCCAAAGTCGTCATTATATAAAAAGAATGGAATCAGAGTTTTACTTGGATACAATAAATTTTTTTGTTTCCATAACTCTGATTGTATAAAATTTGTATGATTTGGGGATTTTTCAATAGAGTCCATATGAGCTAAAACCTTTTCCAAACAGTCATCTTTTTCAAATTTAAATGTTTCGACTTTATCTGTAAGTCCCATTTTTGTAAGGGATTTTTCTAACATATAGTCAGATTTGAAATCTTTAAACAGATTTTGCAAATCACAAATCACAAACCCCCACTAATGTTTCTTTGTCATATTTTATGTTATCGAGAATATTTTGACTGAAATTTAAAATCGGAGACACTATATTATTTTCTATTATTTTTTGTAATTTTATAACATCAGATCGTGTGAAATTGTTGTTAGAATGCATTTGAATTACAAATTTATTAATGGATGTATTTACGTTCTGCAATTAATCATTGTAACTAAATTTAGGAAATATTGGGGTTTCTGATTCTACATCGTCTGCTAATATAATTGAATCATTACAACTTTGACGAAACTCTTCACTCTTACGTTTTTTAAAATGTTTTAAAATGTGCATTTTAAAATTGTATTTTATACTAAATCTTGGGTAACAATTTTCAACATTACAAATGTACACTGTACCAGAAGGAGTATAATGTAATTTTAAATGTGTTAAATAATTCTCTGGGCAATCAAACACGTCACTGCACATAAAACAACCGATGCTCACCATTTTTGGCAATTAAATATTAATATTACTATTCTATATAAATTTATAGTTGAATTATAATTTTGTTTAATTTATATTTTAATTTTATTTCACTTTTTACACACGCACAATATAAAACACTTTCACTCAAGAAGATCAAACGTCAACTAATCATAAAACAATTCAATTCAATTTTATTATTGAGACTTTTAAGGAGGATTATAATTGATTGATAACATAAAATGATAAATAAAAAACTAAGTATTATTTTAATAAACATTTACGACATTATAGTCACGAATAATAAAAACGGTAAACAAGTAATTTATATTGCTCAAAATATAATAAAAGTTTACATTGATTGAAAATATGTCAAAAATGTGATCTTAAACAAAACTTAAAACTAAGTAACAAATATACATAAAACAAAATATAATATAAAGATATTATCCTCTATTCGATCCCGGACACGAAGGTCCATAAAACTGTGGTAAACGATATTAATTTGCTCTTATTAAGGCCTCAATATCCTCATGAATAATTCCTACCGCCAATGAATATGTACAGTCCGACCAATTAAATTCGGATTGAATCCGGAGAACACTTGTCATCAAACGGTTCTCATATCCCCCAAGACGATCTATATATTTCCTGAGTAATAATAAAGCGTACAAAGAAAAGGGTTTTACCCCGGCCTTTCCATAAGTGGATGTATTTAAGAATTTTTTAACGAAGTTTTCATAATTTGCGTTAACGAAGAGTGTCAGGCAGCTCCGTTCCAAAATTTCCAACTCCCTCATTACTAGGCTTGCCAGATGTGAAATCGTCAAAAAACGTACATCGAAGTTAAAAAAGCAGTACAATTGAGTAAAAAGAAGTACAATTGTTTATTCTCAAAATTTATTTAATTCAATAAAAAAAAACTAACAAAAAATAATTCACAACAGTAACAATGAAGAACATAAAAAAGAGATCATAACTATTTGTATTTAATATAAAAAATGAACTTAAAATTGAATTTAATTTAAATCAGTTTTTGTAATTTTAAATTTATAGAATTTATATATATTTCAGACTAGACTAAAATCAATGTATATTATGATAGTATTATTGGATTATTAATTTATCTGAATAAAAACTCAAAAACAAATTTTCATTGTTTAATACTTCAAAATTAATTTAAAAAATTTAATTTTAATGGTATACTTTGATATAAGTACATACATACATACATACATACATATATATACATTTTTAATTTTTGAAAATTATTGAAAATTATAAATATTTATCACTCTTTTGTATTTGATTTACAATTTCATTTTTCCCTTTTTCGGTTTTCAATAAATTGAAAAACTCAGTACAACTGTATTCAAAGTTTGTTCTTATTAACTCGCTTTCCAAATTTTCTATTAAGTTTATCTCGTTCCTTCCTCCAAAAATTAAACAATAAACTAGAAATTCGTTCACTGGCTGCATTAGAATGAGGAATTGAAAAGACAAAGCAACAAATCTTTGCAAAATTAGGAAATAATCCACTATTTAAGAATTCTTTCCATTTTTCTTCTGCAGATTTTTCTTTTTCAATGTTTTTAGCAAATGTTTTTAATGCTATGAATTCGTCAAAAAGTTGATCTAAATCAAAATTTTTGATTGAAAATAATGTAATTATTTCCACAAATTCATGAAAAGAAATGTTTGAATTAAGATGGAAAATTTAAAGTTTTTCAAACTTATTATTTTCTAAATTGAAATGACCTTTTATATAAGTACTTATATTCGATAAAAACTCTGCTGCGCGTTTTTTAAAAAGATAAATCTCTTGCTGATTATTGCAACTGCTACATATACGTTCGGCCAAAAAACCATAGAATTTTTTATAATGCTGTTGTTAAAGTTTATCGTTTAACTGTTTTATTATTTGAAACATAACAATTATTACAAGGCTATTATTTTCTTCTAACTTTTTAATAGCACATATTATTGTATTTCCCATATTATGGACAAAATCGAGGTATGCTTCAGAAATTTCATTTTCGAAAAATTGGCGTAGAACAGGGGAACAACAATCTTGCGACAAAAAATAAGCCTTGATTTATGTTTTGCTTTTTCGTATGGACATGTTTACCTCTATAAAATTATGATGAAAGTACAAAAAAGGTAGAAAAAAGTACAAAAAGAAGTACAGATACTAAAAAGAAATGTGCGTACTCCTTTAGGGGTTATGCAGTTAAAAGTACAAAAACTAAAAAAAAGTACGTGTATCATCCGCATATAAAATATTTCGAACCATTAAATACATGTGAAAAATCATAAACTATGATATTGTACAATAGAGGCCAATATTGCCCCCTGGGGGACACCGCAATAAATATTCCCAGTTACAGATCTTGTGTCATTAATCTCTACTAAAAATTTTCTATTCTCGAAATAGCTCTTAAGCAATTTAACGATAAAAACATTGCATCGTAATTCGATGAGTTTATAAAGAATACCGAAATGGTACGATCGGTCGAAAGCTTTCTCAATATCCAACGAGACTGCTACGGTGCATCGCTTATTCCTTAAATTGACGACAACATCGTTATGCAAGAAAGTAAGCGCATCTATCGATGAATGTCCAGGCTTAAAACCGAATTGGTAAATGGGATTTGCACTCAAATCCAACGATTTGTCTAATTTCAGTCTTATAATCCTTTCGAACAATTTTCCTTTGTTGGACAACATTGATATTGGTCGCGCATTATTTATACTATAATCATTTGGCTTTTTAACAAGGCAATAAATTCTCGAAAGTTGCCATATGTTGGGGAAATACCCATTATTCAAACAATTATTAAAGATAACTACTAAAAATTCTATTGCTGAGGGTGGTAATTTTTTAACTATGAAGTTAGATAAATTGTCCGAACCGGAAGATTTTTTGGCGTTTAGATTTCTTATGCAATCATTAACTTCGGAAATATTTGTGAGATTAATACTGTCTGTGTTATGCAATACATTGGAGGTCTCATTAAAAATTCTTTGGGTCCGAGGACAACTATTTAGGAGAGCGTAAACGGTGGATGAAACTTCCTCAATATTAGGTCTATCGGGGGCAGCAGGTCCACAGACGTTCAATGTCTTCATGGTACATAATATCACCAACTTGAAGTCTCTCAAAGCCCTTAGACCTTCTGCAACCGACAAACTTAAAACCTCCCTAAATGCCCTAGGGGCCGGTTTAATATTCGCCACTCTTCTGTTTACTTCCTTAGCTTGGTGTAGTTCTACTTGTTCTTTGATTATTGTCTTAAGTAGCTGAATTTGACAACTCAGCAATTTGAATTCATCCGAAGTTCTGTTACCATTTCGATGAAATAATTTTTTAAGATCCCTCTCCCAACCGTATTTTATCCTAAATAGTTTTCGAATATTTTCCGGTACGATAAATTTCCTGTTTTTCACTTCCTCTTTTCTGGAATGCCTTGTTATTTCGGAATTAATACAATCAATAAATAGCGAAATATTAGCATCAAATTCATCATTATCCAAATTCCTATTCGATGGCACGCAGATGCGTAACATGTTAAAATGGACAGACATCCTACCGGAATTCTTCCCAGTTAGTTTCATCGAAACATATAAAATAATTTGGGGTGGAGGGGGGGTGATAGGACTAAATTAAATTCAGGGAATTTAAAATTCAATTTTAAAGGAAAATGATCTGAAAGTGATGAAAGTGTGTTCAAATGAAAATTTGTAATTAACGTATCTATTAAATCTGTCTTTAGTAAGAAGTGATCCAAATATGATAAAGCTCCCGGGAAGGAAGGGGAGATGCCACATCTAGTCAAGTTGGTACCAGATAAATTTAACCATTCATTGAAGCATTGGCCGTTTAGATTTACCATTCTATCACCCCATGATATATTTCTCGCATTAAAATCGCCTCCTATAAACACTACATCACACAATGATAAATTGTTTTCAATACTAATAAATAAGAAACGTTTGTTGTCACCATTGAACAAGTTAATTGCTATAAAACAATTTGGAAATTTTATATCTTGAATGTAAATGGGAGTAAATTTTATATATTTTTTTATAAGTATTGCGGTACCTTGACTAGAGGTGTCCCTAATAATATTATAGTTCTCGAAGGCGACTCTTGAATTGACACTTAAATGAGTTTCCTGAACAAAGCAAATATCTACATTATTATAATTTAAAATTTTAATTAATTCGATACGTCCATTCAATTCGACCAAGGATCCATATTCCCGCTTGGCAACTTCTATTGGCAAGGTCTTATATGTCCTAATAAAATTTATAATTTTCGACTCCAAAGACACGACCTTTGATTCATTTAAAAATTCACCGAGCTTAATAAATCCTTCAATTAACGACTGTGTATTACCCTTATAATTTTTCTCCCTATTATGGAACAGGCAAACGAGGTTTTTTGTTGACTGGCTGTCCATTCCGAATAGCATTGTTAACATTACTCCTAATCTCCTCTATTGGCTCTTTAGTCCTACCCAACAATTCCTTTTTCTTCTTGATGTAAATTTTGTAAGAGGGGCAACCCCTATAACTCGCAACATGGCCGGCTTCGTTGCAATCGATACAAACTGGGGACATGTATCCCTTATCAATTTAGCAAACGCCTGGCTCGTGATCTAAATTACATTTTACACACCTAAATTTTGAATTACAGTTGCGGGATGAGTGTCACCACGATTGACATCTAAAACATTGAATCTCCCTAGGGTAACCACAAACAAGCCAGTATGAAGCTTATTCTTAACCGAATATTGCATAACTAATTTTTTTTTCGACTATGTTTGGGACTTCAATGTCAAGAGCAGTTTTAATGTCTGACACATCAGTCATATGGTACAAACCTCTAACTATTACCGAGACTCTTCTTAACTCAGGAGTTGTAAAAGAGTATGAATGAAAGATCATTAAAGTAGATTTTGCTTTTATTTCTAGAAGAGTTTATAATTTTATGAACCACCTTGGGGAATAATTTATTCAACTGATCGACAAGTGCTTTCACGTTTACATTATGTAAAATAATTGGTGGACAAAATTTGTTTCTTACCAGTTTACCACAGTTTTACCGTTATTTTTATGTTCATCTGGGGTCGCCATTTTGCTTGTTGATGCACCTTCGTTTACTTCAATGTTGATTTGTCCCAGTAGCTCGAAACGGTTGTGTTAGATGGTTGTAGAATGTGTGGATGGTTGTTGGAGGCATCTACTTTTGACTTCCTTGTATCGCCAGTCGACAATGGGGCATCACTGCTCCGATCTGTGATTATCCTGGGCCTTTTCGATGTGACCAGATGGAAAGGTAATTCCTTATTGGAAGCAATTTCCATATTATCGGCAGCATTATGCGGGGAAATTCCACTATGTGACATTAAAACTCCAAGAAATCTGTCTCTGTCCGGAGGCCTCTTCTCGGAGTTTGGTATCATGTCAATTGAATCATTCAGTTCACTATCCATCGATATGAATAACAACAAAACTCTACAAAGCTACTATGAGAGAAATATTGTATTGTATTTCCCAAAACTTTTATGTTAATTTAAAAAGATAAAAAATTCCAAGCGCAAAAAGAAACCACGTGTTCTCAATCTACCGTTAATCGTCTCATGGCTACTTTTTAATTTTTCTTTTATTATCATAAAACAAAATAAGAAGAGACAAAAACCACATAGTTTTGTTTATTCATGCTTCTTAACGCAGTTTCTTTGTTGTTTTTGTAAAAAAAACAAGCAAAAAAATGTATATTTACCGTTATTTTTCTTATTTGATTAGAAAAAGTACAGAATTTCTTGTTTCTATGTTGTTGTTGTTACAAATGTATATTTTTTTCGAAAAAGCAAAAAAATTAAGGAAAAACAAAAAATATCTGCCAAAATTCAAAAAATACGACAAATTACTTGATTTTGCAACATTGTTTATTAAATATATGGGAATATTCTATAATTTCTTTATCAGCTGCTTTTTATTGAGTGATATTTAAAATTTTGCACTATTGATAAAAATTTTATTAAGTTGACGTGTTTTGTTATTGAATTTCTTAATTTTTATTAACAACGTACGTTTATACAAAAATTTTTTTATTTTTTTGACATCTTTGCTGAACATGAGCACATCGTCAACATATACGGCAACAAACAACATGCCGTCTTCCGCATTCGTGTGGTACATACATTGATCAAATTCGCTTCTCTGGAGCCCAAATTCCAATAGGACGGAGTTAAGTTTTTCGTTCCACACTTTACTCGCTTGTTTTAAGCCATATAATGACTTTTTCAGCTTGCAGACCCCTCCGGAATTGTCATCGAATGCAACAGGTTGTACCATATAAATGTCTTCTTTGAGCTCGCCCTTTAAAAACGCAGTCACAGCGTCCATTTGATGTATGGCCAAATCATGTTGCACGGACAGAGCCAAAAGAAATCGAATCGAAGTATATCTAACGACTGGCGCAAAGGTTTCCTGATAGTCCGCTCCCTTTCTTTGGCTGCATCCCTTTATGACTTATCTAGCCTTATATCGCACTGTCTCACCATCAGCACCTATTTTATTTTTAAAAACCCACTTGCACTGTATGGCTTGGCAACTCTGTAAGTTCCCATGTACAATTGGCACTATGCGATTCCATTTCTTCTTTCATGGAAGTCTTCCAGTCATTAGCATTTTCACACGACAGTGCATCTTGAGGCTCTTCTAGAATGAAACTCATTGCACAGAAATTATGCGAAGTACGTAACTGAGTTAAACGTTCAGATCTTCGTACCTGTGTTTTTTCAGTGGTAACAATTTCATCCGGTATATACGTTTTATCGTTGTCGTCATCGGTTGGTATATACGAATCTTCAGTCAATTCATTTCTGCTGTTTTCAGAACAGCTGCACTCAATTACAGCACCATCACAGGCAGAACTGGAGTTGTGGGCATCTGTTGAAGCGTCTTCTTGTCATGGCAATTCAATGTTACCACTTTGCCCCTCTGAATTGACATCACACGGTTGTTGTCAAATATTATTGAAACAATTGTTTTGAGGTAAAACAATTGTAACTGGTTTTTCATCTTCAAGAAAAACCACATCACGACTAATAACAATTGATTTCGTAGTTGGGTCGAACAAGCGATATGCTTTTGCTTTTTCGCTGTAACCAACGAATATGTATACTTTGGACTTCACTGTAAATTTACTTGTCAGCTTCTGCTTTGGTACGTGGGCTAGAGCTCTGCATCCAAAAACACGCAAATGCTTCAAATTGATCTTTTTGCTTATCCACAGCTTTTCAGGGGAAAATGAATCCGACTTACGTACCGTTCGGTTCAATGCGTTTGGCATTTTTTGTCATTTGGCTTACCGATAGTAAATTTGCTGCTAGGTTTGGTACGGCTTGCGCGTCTTTGACAGTAATCCTCTCTTCTTTGTTGTTGTTGCAAACACACAGTCCAATGTCTCCAACACATGTGACGTTCAGCTTATTGTTGTCAGCAGCCGTTACATACATATTCTGCACCTAGAATATGAAATAGCAGATTCTATAGCAGCAATTTCTGCAATAAAATTCCTGTGTTGTCGGGCAATCGCTATTCCCTTATGGCTTCATAACCAGCAGCTGTACGCTTTACCAAGGCGAAGGATGTTGCTCCATTCTGATAGGATCCATCTGTGTATAGCGTCGAATTGGGTTTAAATACAGTCATTTTTTCGCAAATATATTCTCAAAACATATTGGATTAACCATATTCTTGTCGTAAATTTGGAGGCTAACATCGATGGAATTCTGGCTAATACTGTCGAAGTGTGTGTTCTTAATGGGCTTCTGGGGAATAGAAATGTTGTTCTTTTTCAATAGAGCAATAGATTCCGTAATAGAAGTCGCAGTCCTATTTCCAGGGTTTGAAATATATTTCCAAAATAATCCAAGCAGGCTATCAGATCGTGATCGACCTTGATTTCTCAATTTCAAAATGGGAGTATTTCGACGCAATCCAAAAGCTGTCCTGAAGCAATTGTTTAAAGATGTATTTACCCTGCCGATATTCTTCTTCGATGTCACTCCATATAACGTTAGGCAATGTTGTATCGCTCCAATAGCCAAAGTGCGACAGATTTTCAAAGCAACCTCTATATGTGGACCCTTGTTCCTGGTACAAATCAACTTAAGGAAATTATTCACTTTGCTAAGTTTATGTGTAATATGTTTTATATGCGCATTCCATAATAAATTTCCAGTAAAAATTAAACCAATAATTCTCATTTGTCCAGTAACTTGAAGGTTAATATTTCTGATGGGTATGGTTGTAAAGGGTGTTTTTTATAGAGGTATAGAACTTTAAGTTGCAATAAAACAACGATGGATTATTCGATTGACATGAATTTTATTTATCCGAAAGGTAATCTTGTGGCATTACATTTTAAATATGATTTCTGGCATATGACCGCCACGGCTGGCGCGGATGTAGTCCAATCTGGACGTCCAATTTTCGATGACTTTTTCCAACATTTGTGGCCGTATATCGGCAATAATACGGCGAATGTTGTCTTCCAAATGGTCAAGCGTTTGTGGCTTTACCGCATAGACCAATGACTTTACATAGCCCCACAGAAAGTAGTCCAGCGGTGTTAAATCACAAGATCTTGGAGGCCAATTCACAGGTCCAAAACGTGAAATTAGGCGGTCACCAAACGTGTCTTTCAATAAATCTATTGCGGCACGAGCTGTGTGACATGTTGCGACGTTTTGTTGAAACCACATTTCCTGGACATCATGGTTATTCAATTCAGGAATGAAAAAGTTAGTAATCATGGCTCTATACCGATCACCATTGACTGTAACGTTCTGGCCACCATCGTTTTTGAAAAAGTACGGACCAATGATTCCACCAGCCCATAAAGCGCACCAAACAGTCAGTTTTTCTGGATGTAACGGTGTTTCCACATACACTTGAGGATTACCTTCACTCCAAATGCGGCAGTTTTGTTTGTTGACGTAGCCATTCAACCAGAAGTGCGCTTCATCGCTAAACAAAATTCGCTTATGAAAATCGGGAACAACGGTAATCTCGTTTTGGGCCCATTCGACGAATCTACGCCTTACTTGATGATCGTTTGGCTTCAAGTCTTGCACGAGTTGGATTTTGTAAGCACGCAAAGCAAGATCCTTCCGCAAAATCTTCCATAAAGTGGATGGACACAGATCCAATTCCTGTGCTCGATGGCGGATGGACTCATTCGGGTCTTCCTCAATGCTACGCTCTACAGCAGCAATAGCTTCTTCTGCACGCACCGTACAGCGTCTCTGGGGATGCGAGTTATCAATAAGAGTAAACGTGGTGCGTAAACGTTGCATGGTTAATCGAATTAACTGCTCTGATGTCTGATTGTCGATGATAAAATGGACGTAGTGCGTGATACGTTTTCCGCACAGAACCATTATTTTCGAAATTAAATTGCACTATTTGCAAGCATTGTTCAGGCGTGAGTCTATTCATGATGAATTGCCAAACCAAACTGAGAATAAATCACTTAATAGCTGTTAAATCGGTCGCCATCTTGAAAAGTAATGCCAACTTAAAGTTCTATACCTCTATAAAAAACATCCTTTAGTATTGCAATTTCTTTTGCGGCAAACATGAAACAGTTCCGCCTCCTCCGTTGGTACTGTTGCTTCTCTGCTCATTGATGAACTTCTATGTCCAACGTGTTCCAATAAGTCATAACTTCATCAGGAGTTCCGGAGGCCACAGCAAAATTATTGTTAGCATATATGCCAACATAATCAATACCAGGGGTCTTCTCAATAGCCTTAGCCAAGGAATTTGCATATACAGTATATAATACCACTGATAAAGGGGATCTTGTTGAATTTGAGGTACTTCATTACCTAGGGGCTGCGTGGAGGATAAATAACCATCAATTTTAACGATCATCTTTCGGTCCCGGAGAAAATAAAACAAAATCTTCAAAACCTTGAAAGGTATGCCACATTCGTTGAGTTCCAAAAGTACATAGGTAGAAAAGACTCTTTCAAAGGCCTTTTCTATGTACTACGAAAGGACTACCGAGTGTTCCCTATGTTTCAAGTTATGTCGCAGTTGTTCCTCAAGTTGCTGACAAATACTATGGACACCGTGTCTTGGTATGAATGCATGTTGAATTTTCGAAATTTCACCATTAGCAAATTTCCAAAAACGTTTGGCCAATATTTTCTCAAATATTTTCGATAAAACTGGTAGCAAAGAAATTGGACAATACCCTTCAAGTTGATTTGGATTTTTCCCAGGTTTCGGTATATGTGCCAAAATCGCAGTTTTCCAATCATGGGGAAAGACACCGCTTGCCAGGAGTTCGTTGTAAAGATCACATAAACGAGACTTTAGACCATTTGGAGCATTTTTGATCATCGCATAAGTAATCTTATCCTGTGCTGGAGTGAAACCATTTAAATTCATCAAAATTTCTTCAAATTCAACAAGATCTATTTTAGCACCAATTATGTCATAATTTCGATCAGAATACTGTAGGTTATCAATGTCAAAGTTTCCTTTTGCTGCTACTACATCAGGGCCAAAAGCATCCTCTGAACTAAGCGAGCTCAAAAAGATGGCAAATTTATCAGCAATGTCATTAGGATGTGATATACTGCTATCATCAACGATCAAATTAGGGAAATTACAAGTTCTTAAGGAACTTAAGGAATTCAAAAATTTTTCCCGTATTTGTCTTTTAGCAATTCTGCACTCTCTTTTGACCTTAGCACAAGCTTTTCTGTATTCTAGAATATGGTTTTTGTTATGATGTCTTTTAAACCTGGAGTTTATTGCCATATACGAATCAACTTTGCAATGTCTGCATTAAACCAGACTGGACTATGCTTGTTCCTGGGCTTTCCACTAATAGGAATGGTTTCATTAGCCGTTTTCCTGAATATACGTCTAATTTGGGCACCTTCCCTGTTAATGTTGAAGGATTTTCCAAAATGAGATTCAATCACCATTGCTTTTTCAGAAAATTTGGCCCAATCAGCATTCTTTTCACGGAAACGTGGTGAAAAACCTTTAAAATGGGATTGCATGTTAATAAAGACTCGAATTGGGAAATAGTCTCCAACTTCAGGCATGGGTAAAATAGACCAATTTAAATGGGGAGCAATTTCAGCACTTGACATTGTAACGTCAACAGAGGTCAGAGTGTTTCTTGTGTTAAATAAAGTAGGAGTTCCATCATTCAATATCACTAAGTTCTTGTCGTCAGAAAAATCTTCCCATATTCGACCACTGGGGGAGTTAACAGAAGAGCCCCATAAAACGTTCTGCGAATTAAAATCACCCAGTATAATATTATGAGCATTTTCAATGTACGGAATATCGCCAACCATAGTGGGACTCAAATTCATATCACATTCCGTGTGGATGTTAGTTATACAGAAATCCTTACCGGCATTTATCGTAATAGTCTGGAATAGTAGTTCGCCCGTATATCTAGTGTGATGTTTAACATTCAAATTGTCCTTAATTAGCAAAGCTCTACCAGACTTAGCGTAAGAGTAATTTTTATTGTGGTGATATATTCTGTGTAACAACTCAACAAATCACAACAATTTACAATTTAAGTTAATAGACAATTTACTTTATTTTATTCATTATAAAAATTCCAGAAAATTCGAATATCAATCACCAGCATTGCCAGATCTCCACAATTACAAAATTCCAGAAAACTCGAATATCAATCACCAGTATTGCCAGATCTCCACATCCCTCTTATGTTTTTCAGCTTCAGAGTTAACCTTGGGTTAGGCTCCTCCAGTCCGATAGGAGTCTTCGTCGGCTCCTGAAAAAAATCAAGTTCTCCGGAATCGCTTTTATTAATTTCCGAACTTGTTGGTAACTTTTTTAAGTGGCCAACATTGCGCCTGTAAACTTTATCGTTTCCACGGATAGTAACATCATTCCCTTTCCGCTCAATCACTTCGAACTCTTCAGGCCCAAATGTTGGTGTTAGTTTATTAGGAAAAATTACATTTTGAACTAATACTCTGTCCCCAACTTTTATATCATTCTCCTGTGCTTTACGATCTTTGTCTGCCTTTTGCCTCCCTTTTTCTTTATTAATAGCATCCATGTCTCTAGCTTCCGAGTCTAAAATATTTTCGTCGACATCAAGAATTGATGGTATTTTGTCTCGGATTACACGGTTAAATAATAGTTCTGTTGGAGCTTTGCCTGTTGTTCCGTGGGGAGTGACATTATACATGAGCAGGAATTTCCGAATTTCCTTTTTGTAGTCCATTCCATTGGTGTGTGCTATACGTAGGCGTTTAACAATAGATCGGTTCATATTTTCCACCTCCCCATTTGCCTGTGGCCAATATGGTGGAGATGTCATAATCTCAATGTTCTTGTCTGCGCAGTAGCTTCTGAATTCGTCGCTTACAAACTGACGCCCATTATCTGTGGTGATCGATTTTGGGTAACCCAATCTTGAGAACACTTCATCTAGAAAATCAATAATAGTACTGGATGTAATTTTCTTCAGAAACTTTACTTCTTGATATCTCGAATAGTAGTCAATGACTACAAATATGAAATCATGGTTAGGCAATGGTCCCAACAAATCCATTGCAAGGCATAGCCATGGTCCTTGTGGTAACTCACGTCGGCTCATTGGTGCTGGAAGTGGCGGTCTCGACACCAACAAACAATCGCGACAACATTTGACATATTTTCCGACATCCCGATCTATTAAAGGCCACCATGTTTTCGAACGTACACGCCGTTTCATCACTGTTTCGCCTGGATGGCCTTCGTGTGCTATTGATAAGACTCTTGTTCTTAGGGAAGATGGTATCACGATTTTGGTCCCTCGTAACAGGATATTGCCTAAAGTACATAATTCGAAGCGAAACGGGAAGAACTTATTTGATGTGTTCGAGTCCCATGAATTGTTTTTTATACTATCTACTGCGCTCATTAATTCTGGATCGGACCGGTTGCTTTCAACAATTTCAAGTATGGATAATGCTCGTGGAATAACTTCCTCAATTATCGAACATATGCTGTTTTCAGAATCTCGATCAAAGGAACTACAATTTTCGATTTTGCATAATCTAGATAAGGAGTCAGCGATGTTATATTTACCAGCTTTGTATATAATCTTAAATTTGAATGATTGAAGGCGTAGGACCCATCTCTCTATCCGAGCTGGCGGTTTTGATGTTGGTTTAAAAATTGTTTCCAAAGGCTTGTGATCTGTGACTAGTTCGAACTCAATACCTGCCAAATAGTAGTAAAAACGTTCGACGCCCCAAACTAATGCAAGGCTCTCCTTTTCGGTTTGTGAATATCTTCTCTCAGTTTCGGAAAGGCTTTTACTTGCAAATGATATTACTTGAGGGACATTGTTTTTAAATTGCAACAGAACAGCACCTAGTGCTACCGGGCTTGCATCTGCTATTAATCGGGTGCGGTTATTTGGGTTGAAATAGGATAATGTTGGCATTTTGGTTAGTTGTTCCTTGAGTTTTTGAAAGGCATTGTCCTGGAAAGGACCCCAGGCAAACTTCGCGTCCTTTTTGGTTAAGTGCCTCAGAGGTTCTGTCAAGTCAGCAAGATCTGGTATGAATTTACCAAGATATGTCACCAAACCAAGGAAACTTCTTAACTCCTCCTTGCTTGTTGGAGGACGAAAATCCATTATAGTGTTGATTTTTTCAGGATCCGGATCAATACCTTCGCTAGACAGGACATGTCCTAAGAACCGAAGTTTTCCTGTTTTCCAAACACATTTGTCCTTGTTGAGTAAAACATTCGCTTTTTTAAAAACTGCTAGTACTTCTTTTAGGTTCTTGTCATGTTCAGCCTCGGTGCATCCAAACACAATGACATCATCTAGGTAGTTCACAACACAGCTACACGAGGCCAAAATGTTCTCCATGATTCTTTGAAAGATTTCTGGTGCCGAGTTCACTCCAAAGAGAAGCCTTTTGTATCTGTATAGTCCTTTAGACGTGATGAAAGTGGTTATTTCTCGACTTCCTTCATCTAGTTCAAGTTGGTGGTATGCATTTTTAAGGTCCAGTCTTGAAAAATATTTAGCACCTTTGAGTTTAGTCATAAAAGAGTCGAATGTTGGTAGTGGATAATTTTCTCTTAATATTGCCTTATTGGCACATCTCATGTCGATGCAAAGACGAATATCCCCATTTCCTTTAAATACAACTACCACTGGAGAAATCCAAGGGCTCGGTCCAAAAACCGGCTCAATGATATCTTGCTCTACTGCTTCTTTCAACTTTTCTTCGACCTTTTCCTCTAAGGCTGAGGGTACCCTACGCAGTGGTTGCTGAACTGGTCTTACGGACTTATCGATTGACAATGAAACTTGAATTCCACTGATTTTTGGAAATATTTGGAAATCTTCAATTTGGTTTACCATAGGGCCTAATCTTAAAACATTTAACTTTGTAGCTGTATCCCGGCCCAGTAGAGATTGTCCAGCATTCTCAATAACGTAGAATGAGGAAATCAGATTTGATTTTAAGTCTAAACCTATTACAGCTTCAAAAATAGCCTTAATCTTGAGAGGTTCATTCCCAGCGTATGCACGAAATTGATTCTCAGACTTAACTCGAACATTCCAAACAGTGGCTTGTGACTCACAGAGATATTTCCAATCGGTCTCACTTAGCAAATTATGTTGTGAGCCAGAATCAATTAGCATCGAAATTTTCTGGCCTCCTATGTAGCACTATATCATTTCGTTCATATGTCCACTTAACTTGTCCGCTACACGAAAGCAATTGTGTTCTTTGTATTTATTCTGCTGGGTCCCAACTTCTTCACTACTGTCGTTTGCTACGAACTGTATGTTTGAATAATTATTTCTTCGCTTTTTCATATCATCATTTCCGAAATTTGACTGCCTACGTTTAGTACCTTTTGTTTTACACTTCCGATCAAAATGTCCAGTAAATCCACACTTACTGCATTTTGCATTTTTAGCAGGACAACCAATACTTGTGCCAAAATGTCCACGCTGACCACACCTGCCGCATTCAATATTCTGATTCTTACTCTCAACTCTGTTGATATCAAGAGAAGCATTCGGCAATTTCATTGTTTCCGATTGATTATTTATCTGTTCGTAAACGTGGCACATTCCAATGGTTTCTGCCAGTGTATATTCCTTTTCTAAAAGCCTTTTTTTCAGATCGTCTGGAGCCCATGTATCAATTAATTTATCCTTTAAATTTATCCCCAATACTTCTTCTTTCGTCTCCCCGAATTGACATTTGGCCGCTTGATTCGGCAATCTTACTAGAAATTTATTAAGGCATTCGCCATCTTCAGGTTTCAATGAACGGAACAGGTGTCGCTCGAAAGTAGAGTTCCTTTCTGGTGAAAAATATTTGTTTAGCTTTTCCACCAAGATATCATACACATCTACATCCTTAGGTGCATTTTCTGGTTCAACAAGCGCTCCAGGAATACTGTATACCACCTCCTGGAGTTGTGGCCCGCCTAAATATAGTAGTTTATTTCTCTTTTTCTTTCCATCAGTGATTTCTTCCGAGGCAAGAAATATTGTCAATGAGCGAAACCATCTTTCCCACTCTGAACGAAGAAGAGCCTTATCTATAGTATCGCACAGAAAGGGGGAAATACTCGTCGCACTCATCTTACTTTTTCCTTACTGAACTCTTGTGTTTACAATTGAATGTAAGCCAATAACTCTTCCTATAAGCAATTTAATGCACCAAATTAACAAAACAAACATTCATCATTTTTTTTTCTCTTACCGCATTTACAATTAAATGTAATCCGTCTTCTTGGCAATTTATATTCACAATTTAATGTAAACCTTTTGCTCTTGCAACTCTTTCCACAATTTAATGTTTCACGTCTTGTCTTATCTGCAATTCAATGCAAAACAATTTAATGCTTTTTCAATTGTTACAATTAAATGTACCACACCCTCTTGTTTTTTTTTTCGCCACCCTTGCATTTGCCTTTTTCCTTCTTTTTTTTTATCTACTTATTAACACAAAAGTAACATATAGTTTACTCATGTGCAATTTCCTCTTTTTTCTTCTTTTTTTTTACCTCAGTCGCCAAAGTCAACAAATCACAACAATTATATGATGAAAGTGGTGCAGGCTCCGTATCCTCCTCTACGGTAACAGCAGATGCAACCAAGTAGCGAGGGAGATTTTGCTCCCGTGTTGCGTTCTTGACTAAGCACTGAGCACTTTGATTGTCGTTATAAATATTCATAGGCCCATTGTGGGGAAAATTCAATTCTGCCAAAAGTTTTCGTATGTAAACTGCCTCAGTTGCTGCTGCTGAAATTGCCACGTACTCTGCCTCGGTACTGCTGAGTGATACTACATTCTGCTTTTTAGCACACCACGAAAATACACAATCTGCTGCCACAAACACGTATCCAGAAAATGACTTTCTATCGCTAGCATTTCCAGCCCAATCTGCATCCACAAAACATTCGATGGGTTTACCAGTTTTCTTGTAGTGAAGCTTGTAATCTGATGTACGTTTTAAAGATCTAAAAATATGCTTATATGCAGCCTGATGCTCTGAATGCGGGTCACAGTTTCGTTGGGCCAATTTAGTGACCGACAGTAATATATCTGGACGAGTGGAAAGTCAAGTTGTCTGCATTTGTCACTTAAACAATTTACCTGGAAACCTGGCTCTAATGGTGTTGCTACTTCTCTACAGTCCTGCAAGTCGTACTCTACTGTAAAGTATTTATTTATTTAAAATTTTATTAATTATTTAATAAAAATAAACTGTAAAATAATAAAGAAGAATAGTTTTTAACAAAGTGCAGCTGAAGCGCACTATTTGGGTAAATTTTATTGATTGATATCTTGAGGGAAAATGTTCCTTCTTTTATACTAAATTTTGGCTGATTTGACAATTCCAAATCAAACCCTTAATTCTAATACAATTTTGTATTGGCTTAATACTATAATATATGTTTGTGTGTATATTACATGTTTAACTATATTATATTGTGTGTAATAATTATTGGACAAGTGGATGTCATATGACACGCGCCTATTCACAATAATTCCCACGGTAAAGCCTAAAGAGAGCCACACACGATCACCAACCATACAACAACAACACACATACTACATATTATATGCATACCAATGCAGTCGGCGGCCTGACAACAAAGTGTCAAATGATCGTCACATGTGCGCCACGGTCAATAACATTGAGTCAAGTGGTCGCCGCTCATATGCAATTGGATATTCTTTTGTTTATGCATATTAAATGTTGTGCTGGTATTGATAACTTTAAAATCATGCTACACCTCCAACCTTTACAAGAATGTTCACATAACTTTCGTTCTATGGACATTATTTTACACAACACAGTACAATGATTTTACGTCCATTTCAATTCTTATTTTATTAGTGAACTTAAATATTTATTTATTTACAAATTTAGCTTATAATTAAAATTAAAGATAAAGAATACTAAGAGCAATAGCATCTGAGGCCTTCAGCTCCACAAAGTTAAATATACCTTATAACTACAATTAAGATTGTACATAATAGAGTATCAAGTATAAGTTTAGTAAGGTAATTAATATTTATATATCGTAAAACAATTTTGTAGTATTGAGGAATTTTATTAATTTAGCTGTGTTTTCACTTGTAGGATTGGATAGGGAGGTTAGGGGATTAGTATTATGATATATGGAAAGTCTTATGTTCGTCAATAGAGGGCAATCACATAAAATATGATTAAGTGTCGGTGGAGTCGTGTCAGAACAATCGCAAAAAGGGGTAAAATTAGCATTAAACAGAAATCCATGAGAAATCTTGGTATGGCCCACTCTGAGCCGAAGTAGTTTAATGCTCTCAATCCTGTAAAAATTACTAGTATATTCATCCAAATATTCGTAAATAGAAAACCTCTCAGTGTTCACCGCTTTATACCAAAAGGAAGTAGAATTGAACGTTTCATCCCTATCCATTCTCATGTAGTGCCCATCAAATCTATCCAGTTCAAATTATCCATATAAAATAAAGCCTGTGTTATTGCATTCCTTGCCGAATGATCAGCAAATTCATTTCCTGTAATCCCACAATGACTAGGAACCCAAATTAGTTTGAGTTTAGGAAATTTCTCAATCAAGATCGTTCTGATAGAAGATGGATAAAACCCAGTATTAGATACATTAAGAACCGACCTTAGTGACAAAAGAGAGTCAGTACAAATAGCAAATCTACTACTTATCCCTCTCACCAACATACATGCCTCATATATTGCAATAATTTCAGCTGAGAAGTTTGAGCCATACTCATCAAGTTTAGCTATTTTCAAGACACTATTATCCGTCGTAATGCTGAATGCAACAGAGTTATTTAATTTCGAACCATCTGTGTATATAAACATATGGTCAGAAAGTCTTTCCCTTAGATCTGCAAACATCTTCCTATATTGAGTTGGGGAAGTATCAGTTTTCGGGTATTTCTGAAGAGTAAAATCAATAGATGAGGGATCCAGTGACCATGGTGGAAGTTCAGAAATTTGTGTGGGAATATTCTTAGGTAGATTAAGATCATCGCTATTCCGTATCACTCGATAAAGAATAGATGGTACTCTCGGAATTTTCCTGGAACGTCTTACCTTTTTAGCTATATGTCTTAATGGGCCATTTCCACCGAAAATTAAGATACCTCATAATCTCGTAGTAAGCATATCCCTTTGATTGACCAAGGATCTAATCTTAGCCTCATATCGAATGTTCGCAATTGGTTAGGATCGCAGAGTGCCCAATGCTATTCTTATACAGGAATTAATAATTCTGTCAATTCTAGCTAATTGTGATTTGGAAGTATAACCGAAAAATTGTACACCACAATTGATTTTTGAAAGAATTAGTGCTCTCATTACGGAAAGGAGTACGATTGAGTTAGAATTCCACTTAGGATTAGACAGACATTTCAAAATGTTCATTCGTTGTGATAAAGAGGTTTGTAAATAAAGTATGTGGTCCTTCCGATTATAACGTTTATTCATAAATATACCCAGAATACGGAGACAGTCAACCCTCGAGATGGAGATAACTGTGGACCTAATTTCACAGCTACAGTCTCTTAGGCGACATATGTGTAAGTATTTGCACTTTGAAGTGGATAGTGAAGCACCAGAAGTATCACATCAGTCGGTAGTATCAGCGAATACATTGTCAGGCTAGTATAGGTCTAGTATTAGGTCTTTATTTTTAGAAGATTTAATGATGAGGTTAAAATCATCAGCGTAGCAGAAGTCAATTTCCTTGTGAAGTGATAAAATCGAGCATAGTCGATTATATGCTATAAGAAAAATGATAACAGATAAAGGAGAACCCTGGGGGACTCCATTATATAGTGGAAAAGAATTGGAGTATATGTGATTAATTCGTACTATAATTTTTCTATTGGACAAAAAATTACTCACATATTTTATAATATTCGGGCCAACTCCCCATTGGTATAATTGTTCCAGCACTGAATGGATGCCTACCTTCTCAAATGAACGCTCAAAATCCAAGGAAATAATGGTAATATGCTTACGTAGTGAGAGAGAGTTGGCAATTTGATAGTCTACAAAAAGTAGAGCATCAATTGTCGAGCTACCCTTCTTAAAGCCAAATTGGCGGTTGCTAAGTAGTTTATTGCTCATGACAAACCACCACAACCTTTTCGCTACTATCTTGTCCAAAACCTTAGCCAGACACGAGTTCAAAGAAATCGGTCGGTATGATGTTATAATAGTCTTGCCTTTCCAGGCTTTAAAATAGGAACTACTACGCTGCTCTTAAATTGTTGTGGGATATAGTTTTCAAAGATTGCATTATATAAGTTGATAATTCGCAATTTCAAGTCGTAGGGTAACATTCTCAGCATCAGGTATGATATCCTTTCCTGGAGTCTTTCCACGTAATTTCTCTAGAGTTTAGTTAAATTCCAAAAAATTTATTTTAGATTCCATTTTTCTTGCTTCGGACACGTTATAATAATGGAGGGGTTATCCATAAGACTTCGTTTCTTAAGCCTAAAGTTAACGGAAAAATTCATATCCTCTGAGTTCGCAGACCAATATTTGCCGAATTCATTGCCTATATCTTTATAATCTGTGTACAATTTTGCTCTATCCACCAATGACGATATGCAATGGATTCCATGTGTTGCTCCGTATCCTGTAAAGTTTCTTATGTTTGTCCATACTTTTCCAATGGGAGTGCTAGGTGTGATTGCAGAAGTTAAGTTAAAGATAAATTCCCGTTTTGCAAGTTTAATGCTTCTCTTGTATCTTGCATTAGCTCTTTTATACAGAAGCAGGTTTTCCTGTATCATATTTTTCTTAAACAATCTCCACAATTTATTCTTTTCTACTCTCAGTCTCCCTAACTCTTGATTCCACCAAGGGACCTTTTTCTCTCTTCCACGTGACTGTGGAATGGAATAATTGGCCGATTGCAATATAATCCTATAAATATTCGCTGTTTTCCTATTAATATTATCAACCACTGGTCTAGATCCCCAGCTCCTATGTGCGCTGTTAAAATCACCAACAATTACTGAAGGAGAATAATCACTGAATAAACTTTCAAGGACACTTCTCAAAATTCGTAGTCGGAGAAAAATACACATTATATAAATTTAATTTCATCCTCGATTTAATCTCCATGCCGATGACATCAAAATCATGCGAGGAAAAGGTCAGTTTATGTTCCAAGGACTTATGCACCAAAATGGCCACACCACCGTATCTCGTAGAAGAGGTGTTAAGATCGTACATAATATAGTTAATAGGAATAGGAATATTGATGCGGGAGTGGATATGGGTTTCTTGGAGACAGATTATGTTAGGGGAATGAGATTTGATCAGTTCCTGCAATTCTATGTAATTATTAGTATAACCATTAATGTTCCATTGCAAAATTTTTGTATCATTGTTTAAAGTAATAAGATATACATATTTAAAAAAGCAAATTCTAAACATTGCATATACATTATCTGATGTATATTGGTTATAATATGTTCTTTAATATAATTTGCAAATATTAAGTTTGTAAATATTGGATAGTTATCTTTAAAGAGAATAATGTTGTTATATATTAAAATATAGGTAAAAGTTTCGAATTTTATACTAATTTTTATACTAATGTTAAGCATAGTGATATACAAGTAAGAGTAAATGGATCTAATTTGTCTATATTCGAATTATCAATAATTTGTGTAGGTTTATTTAAGAAGAATGTACTAAGTCTGTGTTCTATTGAATTGTGGGTTCTATTGTATCGAGTGGTAGAAGAATTTGTTGAATATAAATTATAATTAATTGGGATAGGAATGTTTGATAGGGAATGTAGATGAGTTTCTTGTAAGGCAATAATTTTAGGGGAATATTGATTTATTAGTAATAGCAGATTATTATAATTGTTAAGATAACCATTCATATTCCATTGTATTATTCTACTAGTCATTTATAGTTTATATTAAGAGTATACTCATACTGTTTTGGGTAATGTAAATTAAACTTACTAATAAATTCTTTTTGCACATATGAAGATGTAGTGGAGTGTAAATTAAATTTAATTACAAGAATTTTAAAAAGAAATGTATTTATATTATTCAAGACATATGATATCATTACGCTTAAAATAAGTGAGATATTTAATATTTTTCCTGTTTCTTGTTCAGATTTAGTTATGGTAACGACTAAGAGCGACTTTAAGAGAAATAAATCAAAAAATCTTATTGATATAAAGAGATTGTGATAATTGTAATTTTTATAAATTCATAATTATATATTGAGTTAGTAAAAGAGTGTAACTTAGAGAATTTAATGTTTGTTGTAATTGATCTGCTATATGTAAGGTTCAGTAATATGGAGAAAAAAAGGAGTATTAATGATATTTAAGAAGATTGTTATGATCGGTAACATTTTTTAAGAGAAGTATAAAGGGAAGTTATTTATCTCGTTTTACGTGAGCTTGTTAATTTTCTCTTAATCGTTTGTATATTCTTCTTCGATGTATTCTTAGGTAAGAGAAATGCGTTGCTCGTTGACGGTTGGTTTGGAAGTACATCTGATGTTAAGAGAGATGAACTGCTCCTTAGTTCTATATCATTTAATTTAGCGTCTGAGATTTCTATATCGGAGATTACAGTGGAGTAATCAATTAAAGCACGTGGTGTGTTTTTATCTGATGTCAGCTGATTTGTGTTATTATTATTTTTATTTGCAAAGTTGTTGTTGTATGTAAAATTGTTATATTTGACTTGTGGTGTTAGTGTTTGATGGGAAGGTACTCCATTTAAAGAGGTTTAGGTTTTCAGAGTTGAGGAATATGATTTATGAATATTGGGATGGCGTTCTTTGAATATGTTGACTGCTTTCCTTTTGCTTACCTTCTCAAGCGTAATGATTGCTTGAATTTCTTTTTCTTTGAGAAAAGTCGGTCGGTTGTGACGTGGTCATAGACTTCGTTTTGTTCTTTGCAGTTAATGCAACATCTTGTTGATTCGCGTACTTCTTCAGAGTCTTAGGAAATATGGTATTCTTTTGAACAATTGAAACGTAACCTGGCGTCTTTGCACGATTTCGCTATATGCCCGTAACGTAAGCAGTTCTTACAAGGGAGGGGAAGGGGAATATATGTGCGGATTCTTACATTTTCGTAACCGATTGAGATTACAGTTGGCAAGGTGATAGTGGTAAAGGTAAGAATTATCAGGCCTGTCCCTTCTAAAATAAAAAAATTTTCGTTTTATCTTTTCGACCTTACTTATGTTTTTTCCCTTTAATTCTTCGAGAATTTCTTCTTCAGGAATTCCCCGCAGATCGTTACATTATATAACCCCTTTTGAGTAGTTGAGCGAGTTGTGTTCAGAAACAGTGACCTCAATCCAAGCGGAAAGTGAACATAATTTCACTTATTTGCATGCTTGGTACTCATTTTTAGTTTTAATTAAGATTGTGCCATTTCTTAACTTGTTGCAACTAATTACTTCACCTTCACAAATCGAATCAATTACTTTTTTAATTGAAAAGGGTGATACCTTCCAGAGGTTATCATCACTTTTTACTCTTGACATGAGCAAATACTTTGGCCCAGGAGTAGTTAAGTTTAAAGTTTTATTATTGTCTATAACAATTGGAGGCTTGTGTATCCCTCCAATATCTGGTGGTAATAACAGAGAAAAGAAAAACAAAAATATTAAGTGCACTTGTCTGATACGTCTCTTCACTTCAACAGTTAAAGTCGAACTGCGAAGTTAAATAGTATGATTTAAATGACTAAGAATGTTTTACATATTAATCTTAATTTAACGTAATCCAATCTTAATATTATTTCTTATTCAATCTCAAAATTATTAATAAATGTTTAGTGATAAGTTTACTTATGTAGTTACTTTAAAAAAAATTGTATCTTAAAGATTATTGTTTCACTTTTCTGGCCAGTTTAGTGTTGTAATTAAAACTTATTTTTTATATAGCTTAAGTCTATTTTTATGAACTACTTGTTCTTTATTATTTTTCTTATCAACTATAGTTACATTATTTCTTAAATCTATATTTTTAATTTTGTATGGACCTTTATATGATTCCTCTGGTTTATGTCCTGTATTATTCTTAAGTAAAACTAAATCTCCTATGTTAAAATTATAATCTAATATATCCTTATTATAGTTATTCTTCTGCTTGATTTCATTTATTTCTAATAAATGTTTTGCTCTCTTAAGTGCAAGTTCTAATCTAAATTTTGTCTCTTTGGCATAATCGTCTACATTGTATAGTGGAGTAACTGTGTCTACCTCATTGAAATCTTTGAAACTGTTTGGTACTTTGCTAAAAACCAATTCAAAAGGGCAATAATTATGTACAGTTGATGGTGTTGTATTAAAACAATATGTAAAGTACCTAATCCATTGATCCCAGCCATCTTTTTGTACAGATATGTAAGAACGTACGTATTCATTAAAAGTTCTGTGACTTCTTTCTATTGTATCTAAGGTCTGGTGATGATGTGCTGTTGATGTTAGTTTCTCGATTTTCAACAGAGTGCACAATTCGTTTAATGTAGTATTTTTATATTCTGTACCCATGTCCGAAATGCACGTTTTTATCGGGCCATAGTTAAGTACAAAATTTTCGAATATCGCTTTTGTGCTCGTCTTAGCCGATTTATTTGGTATTGGTATTGTTACCAGGTATTTAGTTAAGTCGCATATTAATGTGATTACGTACTCATTTCCATATATTGATCTTGGAAAATGGTTCAATTGTGTCTACATACACTGTATCAAACGGTTTGTTAGGCGTTTCTGTTATTATCATCGGGCCTTTAACGTGTTTGGTAGTTTTCGTTATTTGACATTTGTGACATGCTTTTACATATTTAGCTATGTCCTTTGTCATATTTTTCCAGTAGTATCTTTTTATTTTCTCTGCGGTTCTATATATGCCGCAATGACCTCCTTCGATGGGGTCATCATGATATTTCAGCATGACTTCTAGAATTTCTTTAGAATTCTTTATATCAAGTATCTTTATTTCATTTAAAAGCGCTATTTTAATTCTATTTAGTACCTTATTGCCTATATTTCTAAATTCAAACTTTGAGACAAATTCGAAAATTTTTTCACTAGGTGCTACTTGTAGTTTATTGATATTTAATTTACTGGCCGCTTTCTCGAGCCTGGAGAAAAATTGTCCTATGTCAAGTTCTTCTTTAGTAAATATATCATTTATATTTATGCTAGCTAATATTGATTTTCCCTTTTTTATGTAGCATTTATTGCGATAAATCTTTAATTTGTAATATTTTCTGACGTCACTATTCTTAATTGGTACATATATTTTGGGCTCATTTAATACATCTGTTTTATTTGCTCTATGCTGATTATTTATCCTACTACTGTCTTCTTGCTTAGTCACTGACCTTGTCGTGACTCCTAACACTCGTGATACCTTTCTATTCATTTCGTTAAAATCGTCTATAGTAACTCGCGATAACGCATCCGCGATATAATTGTCCTTCCCCCTAAGGTATTCAACTGTAAAATCATATTCTTCCAGATCTAGTCTCATTCTCGTTAATTTGGAACTTGGGTTTTTCATTGAGAACAGATAAGAAAGAGTGTTTTCCATAGATATATGGTCTGAAATGTGTGATAGCCCAGTGTATGGCAGTTGATTCCTGTTCAATGGTTGATTTATTACTTTCACCCTTTGTAAATGTCTTTGAAGCGTAAGCTATAGGAAGTTGTTTACCCTGATGTTCTTGAGTTAAAATGGCACCGCAAGTATGCTTGCTTGCGTCTGTTGTTATACAAAATTCTTTAGTAAAGTCAGGGTACTGAAGTAATGTTGGACTAATTAATGCTTTCTTTAAGTATCTAAATGCAAATTCGCAATCTTCTGTCCATTCAAATGGCAGCCCTTTTCTGGACAATCGTGTAAGATGTCTGGAGTATTCGGAAAAATTTTTGATAAACCTCCGGTAATAATTACAAAAAGCGATGAACCTTTTTGGGCAATCCGCGTCCTTGTGTGCCGGATAGTTTTCGATTACCGAGTATTTACTATCATCTGGTAGTATTCCCTTATCAGTACACTTACCTCTCTTATAAAGAATGAACACTTTTCAGGGTTTAGCTTAAGATTGTATTTACGACAGAGATTAAAAACTTCTTTCAAATTTGAAAGCATATGCCTTTCGGATCATCCTAATACGAGCAAGACATCCATATATAGAAATGCTTGATCTGGCTTCAGACCACTGAAAGCAATTGTCGTCATTCTTTGGAAGGAATTTGGTGCTATCTTTAAGCCGTAGGGTAGTCTAGTAAATCTGTAGGAACCATTGCTCGTAGAGAATGATATCAAATCTCTGGAGTTTTTCTCCAGTCCTATCTGGTGAAATCCCGACATCAAGTCTAAACAAGAAAAATACTTTGCTCTGCCAAGTTGGTCTAGAATATCATCAATTCTAGGCAATGGGAATTTATCTGATAACAATTTTATATTTATTTGCCTGTAGTCTATCAAAAGTTGCCATCTGTTCTCATCCGAACCCGGAGTGATTTCTTTGGAACCAATAAAATTGGACTATTGTATTCCGAAAATTATGGTTCAACTATTTTATCATCTATCAGTTTTCTAACCTGTTTGTTAATTTTATCCTTTTGCTAATAGAAATTGTATGTAGATATTGTTTCTGTTTCGAAACCAATAATGTCACTATATTCTTTGAAAATTTTCGTTAGTGTTGATTTAAATTGTTCTGGGAAGTTTTTCTTTTAAATATCCAAAGCCTTTGATTGTCTATTTTCAATTTTGTTCAACCTTTGTGTAATTACATTATAGTTAGAGATGTTTTCGGTCATTAGTATTTAAAAAAACGAATAAAAGTTTTGTTGGATTTAACTAGAATATTTGGTATAAAAACTCCTGTTGTTACTTCTTGATTTGGTATCAATATTCAATTTTTAAGATTCTCAAATTTAATTTGTCTTATTACTTCTGACCTTGGTGGTAGTGTTATCTCATTATAATTATTTGTTATTGCTATGTCTATTGTATGTTGCAGATTAGAGGGTCTTAGAACAAGATAGTCATGTTCTTCATTGAAATCCAACACACGATTATATCTTTTCAAGAAGTCCAAACCAATAATTCCATCACAAGGTATGGGAAAATTGTTCTGAACCACTTGAAAGTAATGTGGTATTAAAAAGTTTTTAAATTTCATTTCCAAGAATATTTTTCCTATGGATTTCAAATATCCCTGTCCAATTCCAGTTATTGTTGTAGTAATGTTTTTAGTTATTTGTTGGGGTTTGAAAAAATTATTTTTTACGATTGAAATATCTGCTCCTGTGTCCACCAACAACGTTACTATGTGGTTAGTATTATTAATTTCCATACGCACAAAAAAACTCAAGTTGAGATTAAGGTTGTATATTTTATTATGTGTTGAGCTTATCTCAAGGGGTTGTCGGAGTTTTCCGAACTGTTTTCGTATGAGTCAGTTGCTCTTACGTAGTATCCATTTCTACGTCTATTGATGAAACCTTGCCTATTTCTGTTATTTCCTGGTCTTTGTGGAGGTCTAAAGTTGTTATTAATGTTGTGATTGAGAAAATTATTATATTTTCTTCGATATTGATTTTTATTTCCTCTGTTACTATGTCGATTATATTTCCTACCCAAATATAGCAACGCATTTTGCTGGCCAGTTGCTTCTGTGCAACTGTTAACAAATTTATTAATTGCCTCATTCATGTTGTTGGATTGGCCTGCCTCCATGATAAGTTTTACCTTATCTATGGTACAATTTTTCGTTAATGCCTTAACGGCAACTTGCGTTGAATACTTGTTTGCTAATTCATATGACAACCCGTCTGATATATATGCGCTTTCCAATGATTTTGTTAAGTTTTCAATTTCACTGCAGTAATTGTTTGCAGTTTTATTATTTTGTCTAGTATTCATAAATTTAGCTGTCAGTACTTCTACCGACTCGCCCTTAACCGTAGCGCGCAATTTACTGATTATTTCCAATATTGTACCTTCATCTTAAATTAGATTCCTAGCGGTTCCTTTCAGTTTGGTCTTTATTAAAGACACTGCTATCGCTTCATTGTCACCTTTAATTGTGTTCAGCAATTGCAGGGAGTCTATAAATGCTCTCAGGTTTTCTGATCTGCCATCAAAGCCGATTACGAGCTTTGATGCTGTGTTTAGAAATTCTACTATTGTCTGGGTCATGTTTGTTGAAATTATTTCAGGTTTTGTTTCCTGATTATACAATAGAACCAATGTTTCGTTTGATTTTTGGTCTGTCGTTAATTTATAAGATACTTCCTCATGGAATGTAGTTGGTAATTCAATATATAAGCCTTTTTTAATAAAATGTTTATTAGCCTACTCCTTACATCAGAAAAGAAACATTCGGCTGCTGCTTTGTGGGGTGTTGCAAGCCTACTGAAATTTACATTAACAACAACTCTGATTCTTTCGAATCTGTCAAACAAAGTCCTCAGATGCTTTACTACCGTTTCGACCTTTATATTTCTTTCTAAATTCAAACATTTATATGATTTGTCAAAATCGTCTTTTAACAGTCTTAACCTTTTAATTATTTCCTGCCAGTCCATTAAGATCTTGTCCAATTCATTGGCTCTATTTGAATATCTCGTTCTAAGTCTTCTAGTACACATACTGTAAACCTTCAAAACAAAATTCAGGCCCAACAAAATTGTTACTATAATCAAACAAATTTCAATCTTATCTAAGTTTATTTTATTTTGAAGTACTTCTACCTCATTTATAACATTGGCCGTTGGCCTATCTAATTTAGTTTGTGTCTTGCACATATTCAAAGAGAAAGGAAGAGAAAATAAATTATTAAATTTTAAAATGTCTTAACATCCTAATTGTTTCTTCTTCTATGGAATTTTTATTAATTACGTCCTCCATAGTTGGAACTCTATTCATTCCTATTAACTTCCAATATTTGGTCAACCATACCAAATATTCTTCACTGGAATTTTTTGTTTTTATCTGTGGACTATCCTCAATGGGATACTTAGGCCTAATTTTTACCCTATTCATACTAGAGGGGTCCAATTTATTTTATTTTCTTAATATGTAATATATATTTTATATAATTTTAATTTTATTTTAATTTAATTTAATTTTTAATTTAATACCATATTTAATTTTTAATTTAAATTGAATTATTGTTTATTTACTTATATATATATATACTGTTATTTATATATTTATTTTTTTTAATTTCTAAGTTGCCTCGAGCGGTTTACGCTTATAGGCCCTTCCAGTGCAACTCTTGAGGAGCACGTTGGTTTAAAATCGAGAAGATTTTATGTTTATTTTTTATTTTTTCATTTAATAATACTTTTACCATTCTTTCTACGTTGTCTATTCTTTTCCATAGGGTGCTGGCTTCCTCCCAGGATGGTGGTGGCTGAGAGTAGACTAATCTCAAAAGATTTGCCTTTTCCCTTTTTAATTTTTGGATTTTGGCTCCTCGTCTTTTCTTTTTGTTGAGGCTCTGTTGGGTTGTGAGGCTTCCTGTTCCTGGCCCGGTATTCCTCAATTGATAATGCTTTTGGTCCTTCCTTTGTATTGGGTGGGGTCATTGTCCCACTGTCTATCGGCCAGACAGTTTCTTCCTTCAATTGCAGCTGGTGGCTATTTTGGCTGATCCACAAGGCTCCTGTTGCACTACAGGATTTATTTATTTATTTTGGATGCAGGACTTTTGTGCGTGAGCACTCCAAGATTTCCTGTTATATTATTGTCTGAGTGCTGGCTATTGTAGCATTTCAGAGTTTGGCAGGATTGCCATGTAAAGTATTTATTTATTTAAAATTTTATTAGTTATTTAATTTTATTTTAGTGCACTAGAAGAGCACTTTAAAATAATAAAGAACAATAGTTTTTAACAAAGTGCAGCAGAAGCGCACTATTTGGTTTAATTATATTGATTGAATTCTTGAGGGAAAATGTCCCTTCTTTTATACTAAATTTTGGCTGATTTGACAATTCCAAATCAAGCCCTTAATTCTAATACAATTTTGTATTGGCTTAATACTATAACATATGTTTGTATGTATATTATATGCCTAACTATATTATATTGGTTTGTGTGTGTAATTATTATGGGACAAGTGGATGTCATATGACACGCGCCTATTATCCATAATAATTCCCACGGTGAAGTGTAAAGAGAGCCACACACGATACTAGATATTATATGCAAACCAATGCAGTCGGCGGCCTGACAACAAAGTGTCAAATGATGGTCGCATGTGCGAGTTAAATTACAACACTTGTTATTTCTTTGACACTGGTAACAACAGTGAACTTTATTTCTTAATTAACTTAAAACGAAAATTATTGATGAGTCAAATAAAAGGAACAAAATGCATATGTAATTTAGTTTTAATTTTAAAGTGTAAAAAAAAAGAATATTACAATGTTTGTGGACAGGAATTAAGTAAGTATGAATTTATACAAATTTATAACATGTTTAATTTTGCTGATTTACCTATTTGAAATTCTACTTAAATTATTATTTAAAGTGTGTCAGTCACATTAAAATAAAATAATAGTTTTGTTGTTGTTTTGATTATAAAGAAAAAGAATACAATAAAATGAATAAAAGAAATGTTTGTATTTTGCTGATTTAGCTTTTTAAACTTCAACTTAAATTATTATTAAAAGTGTGTCAAAAAGAATAAAATAAAATAAAGTTTTGTTGTTGTTTTAATTATAAATAAAATATTACAATAAAGAGGACAAAACAAATATTAGGCTAATTGTTGTTGCTTTAATTGTTGCTGTCTAGATGGTTCTCCTGGATTTTGGTGGGGGTTGCTGTGATAACATAACTCCTCCCCCCTTAGAGTAGAGCGATGGCCACAGCGAATTTGGTGGGGACAGAGCGATATCAGTAGGCTTAGGATAATACCGAATTCTGGGATTTTTCCATAACAGGACCAGGATAGTAATAGTTAAGGTGATGAAGATTAATGTTGTTACCATTATTACGCTTCCTCTTTGGGTTGTAGCTTTTCTTAGTTTTAGAATATCATTTTTGTTATTGAAGCTGTAATCTTTAACTCTCTCTAAACTTAAAGTTTCTGATATTGATGTAATCTGCACTTTCTTGAGATTTGGTGGTGCGACAAAAACTGTGTCCCAATGGGCTGTAGGATTGTCTTTATATGTTGTCCCTGCTACAGTGACGGAACAATTTGCATAGTGGAGAAGAGAGGTTCCTTTAATTGTAAAATTTTGTCTGCAATCAGAAGTTATTTGTAAATCTTTTACATTAATAAACATTATATAATTATCTTCCGGTTGGAAAATATTTGTTGTGAATCCCACATCATTCACAGGACATATTGGTGTTTTGCCATTCAATATTCTGCCGATACAAGTGGAATTAACAGTGTTTTCGAAGTCGTTTGACCTTTTGCAATAATAAAAGCTCTCAATCTTTGGGCAAATCTCTGTTAAGTACTGGAGGTTGTGTTTATTGTAACTTACATAGGGTTTTGTTTTGATTATTTTTGTATTATTTATAGGAAGAGGAATGAGGTGGAAAAGTGAGTTAATATCTTTAGACAAATTCGGCAATTTTATATTAAAAATTAAGTTGCTATTATTATAATATGCCTGGAGTTCCAGAAGTTCGTAAAGGTGTTCGTCTGAAACTAAGTTAACGTTCTGAGATGTAAAATGATGTCTTATTTCGTCCAATTCCTCTGGATGAAGAATAAGCTTTGATATTATGCCTAGCTTTGCAAGCATTACAGCCTCTATTATATCAAAAATATGATTAAATAGTAAATCTATACTATAATCCAACTGATTCATATATTGGATTTCTAATAACGCATTATTTTCCTTAAGAATATGATTAGTTGTTTCTGCTGACAGTTTTTTCAAAAATTTGGAAATGTTTTCCTGATTATTATTCAAATGTTCTGTCAAATTTTTAAATCTCTGTATCATTTGTATGTTCAAAGCTTTCTGATTTTCCTCTGTTATTGCTGAATTCGATGCTGTGTTCTGATGTTCCTGTATTTGTCTATTTATGGTCACAGCGTCATTTGCGTCCATGTTTCCAGTTATATATTTTATTACAGAGCCTAAACCGTTGAATAGTACTCGTCTTGTACGTTTATATGGATTTAGTGTCTGTAGTTTGTTTTCAAGTCCCTTAAGTTTCAGTTTACAAACTTTAGCTGCATCTTTTAGAAGGCTATTTTTCTCACATTTGTCTACAATGCTAATTAATTTTGAGGTTTGTGAATTGTAATTGTCCAAATCTATTATATGGATGAAGTTAAAATAACTCTCAATCGTTCTTGCCTGTCCGATCTCCAGGGCGACCATATTCTGATCATTGTCAAAATTCTGTATTTCCAAAATCTGTCCATAAGCTAAGGCTGTGCTGAAAGTACAAAATGTTAAAATAAGGGTCGATTACTTTCGCGGTCTGAGCTTCATTTTTGACTTGTGTAATTTCTTGTCCCTAGTAGTGTGTAAAGTAATACCATTGTCTTTTAATACCTTATGTTTCGAGAATCGTGCGGTTAATTTATTTCTCCTACATTCTTTTCTATATATTTGCTCACCTATATCTCTATTTTCTGGGGTTTTCCTCATCTTATTAAGGCAACTAAAATTTTTAATTTTAGCTTTCATAACTTTTTCTTTAACAAAAGGATATAGCTTCTCTTTAAATTCATTTAACTTAGACAAAAATTCATGTTCGTTATCGTATTTTATATCTCTTGAGAAGTCATATGGTCTTCCAAAGAAAAGTTCATATGGCGTAAATTTTGTAGAGGAATGAATTGTATTATTGTAAGTCATGAACGTCTCGTCTAATATCTCTTCGTGGTCTACCTCCATTTTCTTGGATTTTCTAGTTGTCATAATAATTCTATAAATTTCAGTTAGGGTTGAGTGGAGACGTTCCACTGGAGAGTTGCTGCTAGATTGTTGAAATGATGTGAAATGGAGTATTATTTCATATTGTTTACAAAAATCTTTAAAAATATTTGAAGTGAACTCAGTACCTTGATCACAAACAATTTTCTTAGGTATTCCCAAAAGGTTCATGAATGATTTCAAAGCTTTGAGTACACAAACGCTAGTTCTCGATGGTAAGGTATACCCCGTCGCTTATTTGGAAAATTTATCAATGATGGTCAAAATACATTTACCACTTATAGTATATATGTCACTATGTAGGATCTGAAGAGGTTCGTCTGGAGTTTCTGTTATTTGAAATTTTAATTTTGGTGGGTGTCTGTCATATTTCAACGCATTACAAATTTCACAGTTGTTCAATGTTTTATTTATAATAGATTGCATGAGGGGAAAGTAATATTGTCTTTTAAGATATTCATATGTTTCGGTTATTCCTCTGTGGTTTCTGTGCTCTTGACAATTCCGTATGAGCTCTACTTGTTTATCGCTATCAGTTACGTCCATTAAAATTTTAGTGCAACGGACGACACGAAACTGTTTTCCGTTTGAAAAGTATTTTGAATACACTAATTGAATAGTTTTAAAAGTTGATTCGTCGGAGAAAATGGCAGTTAGTTTACCTGAGGGAATGAATTTCTTGAAAATCTGGATTATTGTGTCTTGAGAAAATTCTTTCTCCTTTATAGTTCGTCGTTGTTTATTTCTAAAAATTGTTTCAACAGTCATATTGGGCCCCTCGTCTGATTTTTCTAATAAAAGTTGTTAGTTGAATTCATTCAACGGTTTTTCGGAAATTGGTATCCCATCATTCAAGTTCTCATCGCATGAATGTATTGTGGACAGTTTACTCGAATCATACAAGTTTACATCAGCGACATTACTATTGTCTAGTTTAATCCTGCTCAAAGCATCCGCATTACTATTTAGTTTTCCTTTTTTATAAATGATTTCGTAATCATACTCTTCCAACTTTAGGCGCCATCTAACTAATTTTGAATTGGGTTCCTTAAGACTCATTAGCCATGTAAGTGGTCTGTGGTCAGTAATTATTTTAAATTTGCGACCGAAGATATAAGGGCGGAAATATTTGGTTGCCCACACTATGGCTAGAAGTTCTTTTTCAATAGTGGAATAATTAATTTCACTTTCAGAAAGAGTCCTACTTGCATAGCAAATGGGTTTGTCACTACCTATGTGACCTTGAGAAAGGACTGCTCCAAGTGCAATGTTACTTGCGTCTGTAGTGAGCAGAAATGGCTTTGTAAAGTCAGGGTATTGCAATATTGGGTCGTTCATTAGAATGTTCTTGCATGTTTCAAAAGCTTTAACATATCTCTCGTCTAGTGTTATTCTTCTGCCCCTTTTCAAACATTCTGTCATTGGTTTTGTAAGTTTTGCTAAGTTTGGGATGAACTTCCTATAATAACTAAGTAGGCCTATGAATGATTTTATTTCACGGGTAGTGCGTGGTATTGGGAATTTTTGAATAGCCTCTATTTTTGTTGGGTTTGGTTTTATGCCCTCTGTCGTGACTACATGCCCCAAAAAAGCAATTTCTTTTCGCATAAATTCTGACTTGTCCAGTTGAACTTTAAAATTCGAAGATCTTAGTTTCAGAAAAACTCTTTCCAAATTTTCAATATGTTCTTGGAGAGATGTGGAAAATATAATTATATCATCCAAGTATACCAAGCAAATTTTTCCAACCAAATCATTCAGGACATTGTCCATAACTCTTTGGAAAGTCGAGGGTGCATTTTTCAAGCCGAAAGGCATACTCACGTATTCATAATGACCACCCTCTACGGTAAAGGCTGTCTTAGGTATATCTCGGGGATCCATTTCAATTTGGTGGAAGCCACCTGCCAAATCCAAAGTCGAAAAGTAAAGACATTTACCCAGTTTATCCAGGATTTCTGATATGTTTGGAAGTGGATACCTATCGGAGATGGTTTTCTCGTTTAGGTTCCTATAATCAATAACTAACCTCCATTTTGTCTTGCCCGATGCATCCTTCTTCTTTGGAACAATCCATACTGGAGAGCTCCATGGAGAAAAGCTCGGTCTAATAATTCCTTGTTCTAACATATCCGATATCTGTTTTCGCACTTCCTCCTTGTGAACGAAAGGATACCTATAAGACTTAGTGTGAATAGGAATGTCGTCTGTTGTTTTAATTTTATGTTTTATTTCATTTGTGAATGTTAGGTCTTTGCCCTCTCTATAAAAAATGTCATCATATTTAACACATAATTTCAAAAGTTTCTGTCTTTCCTCACTATTTAGGTGTTCCGTTCGGAGTAATTCAGATAAATTTTTAATCTGCTCATCACCTGATTTGTGATCTGTATTGAGGTTATTGAGTTCGACGAAGTTTTCCGAATCATATGGGTCCGTTTTGAGGGGTTGCTCTAAGAAAATTATTTGATCACTCTCAGTGGGATTAACTATCTCTATTGTACTGAACCAGTCCTTTGCAAAGTAAATGCCAGGAGAAATAAATAAACCATTGTCCATAGTTACTGTATCTACAATAATATCTCCATCTTTAGAATCAACCGGTAGTTTTATGAGTTGTTTCGAGTTTGCCGCTATTATGAATTTATCGGATTAGAAATTTGGTTTCGTTTTAAGAGGTATTGCCACATCATTCGTGGTTATTATTTTGTTCTCCAGATCAATTTTCGCTCCTATTTTTGTCAGGGAATCTAAACCCAACAACCCGTCAAAATAACCATGGAATTTGAAAACCAAGAAGGTAAAAGTTCCTGATTTTTTTATCTCCTTGAAAATAGGTAGTGTCACTTGCTTGTCAATTATATATTTATGTAAGATGGTAGATATAGTTATTGGATTGCATTTTTCAATGTCTAAAGGGTTTATAAACTCAGGATTTATGAATGAAGAAGAAGCTCCGGTGTCTATTAAAAATTTCAGTTGTCTGCCAAATGGGGAGTTTATGTTTATATAAGGTAAAATACTACCATGTTTATTGCAATCTACATATCCTGTCTGTTGCCTGAGGCTAATTGCCGAAAATCCTGGTTGTCGTCAATATTGTAGTTTTCATATTGGTCCAGATTTAATTTGTCAGCCTGGCTAATACATGGGGTAGGGTTCCTATTTTGAGGACTCCTAAACTCATTAATATTATTCATTTCGTTTCTGCTTGATATCTTACTGAATTGAGTGCTCGGGCTAGTTTTAAATTTGCCAGTACTCCTTTCTAATTTTGGAAATCCACTACTAGTATCCATTGGTTCTGGGGGTGGTAGTGATTGCCTCAAATTTGTTTGTCGCGATAAATTATCGAAACGCTGGCTGGGTTTATAATTTGAAAAATTTTCGCGATTCATTTGGGAATTTTGGGAGAAAAAATTACGATTATAATTGCTCAAATTTGGCTCAAAATTATTATTATTAACATGGTAAGGTCTTGCCGAAAAATTAGAATTTCCTCGGGGTTGATAATAGTTTCCTTGTTTTGGAACGTTATTCGAATAATTTTGCCAATATTTATGATATGGAGTATATTGATAATTTGGTCTCCACTGAGGATATTTTGGTTTGTTTGAATTATACCTGATATAATGAATATTCTGTTCCCTAATACAATAATCAAGGGCTACCGGCAATGATTCTGGTCTCATTGCTCTAATGGTAGAACCCATAGGTTCCCGTAGCCCTGACAGAAATGAATTCAGACACATCTCTGAGAATAGATTCCTTTTCGCGTTAATTACATTAACGTCAGATTCATGAATCGATAAATTGTTGGATAAAGCTGCCTGAATTTCCATAACTTCACTATAGAACTTCTCAATTGGTTTGCCGTACTGTTTTAGGGAATGAAGGTCTCTTATAAGGGAGGTTTCTGTTCGTTTGTCCGAGTAATGTGAAATTAAGTTTCCTTTGATTTCATCCCAATTAAGGGATGTACCGTACATGTTCAGGACTTCATTGGCCTGACCGTCTATTTTGTTTCTTATGGCTCTCAAGAGAATCTGTCCGAAGGGAGTGTTATCCGCTCCCCTAATGTGAAGAAGTATCTCCTCCACATTGCTTATAAATTCGTGAAGCAATCTTGGATTACCATCAAATTTTGGTAAATCTTTGATTGCATCTGGAATCCTAAGAGAATTAAAAATGTCGTTAGAGTTAACTGTCCTTTGATTCAATGCTGTGCTTGGAATTTCTGTATCTGAAGGCATCTTGTAATCTAATCTAATATCCTCCGGTATACGAGGAAGGCTCCTTGATCTAAAAATTTTAGGGTATGGGATAAAACGAGATTTACTACTCATCAAATTTAATTTTCTGTTTAATTATAATATTTTCTTCTTTTTTTTTTTTTTGTAGAGATAATTTCGTTTTTTTTTTTTTCGATGTTGTAATTCAATTTGTATTCTCAATTTTGTTATGTAACATATATATTGATTATATTAAAAACTTGTTCTATTTGCATTAAATAATTTGCTCTGAATTGGATAAAAAAAATTCAAGCTACGTACAGATAATGCCGATAAATTTCACACAAAATTTATTTTAATTCAAATTATTATTTTCTTTATTTAAACTTTTCCACTTCTTTCTTCTTATTTTACTTAATTATTTCTCATAATATTTTCTTTCTCTTTTCTTTTTATTTTTATATTAATTTTCTTTTTAATAAAAAAAAATTTCTTGATTTATACGATATTCCCTCGTATAAATCTTTTTAAATTTCTTTTTATAAATTCTTTCTTTTTATTTGATTTGTTTCTTTTTAATTTCTAATAAAATTTGTTTTGTTACTCTTATGAAAAAAATTTCTTGAATTATACGATATTCCCTCGTATAGATATTTTTTTTTTCAAATTTCTTTTTATAACTTTTTCTTTTTACTTGATTTGTTTCTTTTTTTTTTTTTTTTTTTTTTTATTATTTTTATCAAAATCGAAATATGTAAAAAAAAAAATTTCTTTAAATTGAATTTCCTTGTAATTCTTTTTTTCTTTTAATTATAATCTTTAAATTTTTCTTTATTAAATTCTTATTTTTTTCTTCTTTTTTTTTATATATATTTTTTTTTTAAATCTTTCTTTTAATTCTATTTGTTATTATCTTCTCTTGTTTTTATTTTACGTATGAATATATGCTTTCAACACAGTACTTACAGAGCCCCTATGAGATATATTGCTTTCATTGGGAATGCGATTTCCAGCTTATTCCACTCGGGTATTGTGATCCACTAATGTCCTTGTAAAGCCTTGTACCGATGTCAATTCGATACCTGTTTTTCCTTCCGATATTCCCTCGAAATTTCAAACAAACGGCCCCTTATACGGTGCAAGGATGATATATTTTCTTGTTGATTATATTTTATTTAAAATTAATAACTTTCTTTTAATTTAGTTTCAACACAATTATCCCGAAGCTGGCTTTACCGACTGCGCCAGTTAAATTACAACACTTGTTATTTCTTTGACACTTGTAACAACAGTGAACTTTATTTCTTAATTAACTTAAAACGAAAATTATTGATGAGTCAAATAAAAGGGAAAAAAATGCATACGTAATTTAGTTTTAATTTTAAAGTGTAAAAAAAAAAAGAATATTACAATGTTTGTGGACAGGAAGTAAGTAAGTATGAATTTATACAAATTTATAACATGTTTAATTTTGCTGATTTACCTATTTGAAATTCTACTTAAATTATTATTTAAAGTGTGTCAGTCACATTAAAATAAAATAATAGTTTTGTTGTTGTTTTGATTATAAAGAAAAAGAATACAATAAAATGAATAAAAGAAATGTTTGTATTTTGCTGATTTAGCTTTTTAAAATTCAACTTAAATTATTATTAAAAGTGTGTCAAAAAGAATAAAATACAATAAAGTTTTGTTGTTGTTTTAATTATAAATAAGATATTACAATAAAAAGAACAAAACAAATATTAGGCTAATTGTTGTTGCTTTAATTGTTGCTGTCTAGATGGTTCTCCTGGGTTTTGGTGGGGGTTGCTGTGATAACATAACTTGCGCGACGGTCAATAACATTGAGTCAAGTGGTCGCCGCTCATATGCAATTGGATATTCGTTTGTTTATGCATATGAAATGTTGTGCTAGTATTGACAACTGTAAAATCATGCTACAATGGATATGCGAAATGTTGTTTGCAATCAGTACAATTAGCAGTATTAAGCGTTTCTCCTCCATTTCCAATCTTGGAATATTGTAACAATATGTATTGCTGCTAATTCGACTGGTTTGAGAAATATCTTTTGCATGGTATACATTTAATTGAAGACTATGGTTTTTCATGTTGTAGTATATGATGCGTTCTTAATGTCGCATTCAACTTGAATTTCTTCTAGCACAAGTATGACCTCTAAATCCTTAAAAGAAGTCTGATTTTACTCTGCGATGTTGATAAGGGGGTAATACATTTTAGAAGTAATGGGGAGTAAATTCAATTATGTAAAAACTGATATTCCACTAATTTGTGAAAAGAACGCAGACTGAGCTGCACTTTTCTTTCTTATCAGTTTAAAATTAAAGATTCTTATAGCACAAAAACAACAACAACACGTTGAGGTATATTTCTATTTCTTCAACATTAAATCACACAAAAAATAAAACAAAAATAAACAAAACCACCGTTGCTTATACGTAGGTTATCTTTATTAATGATAAGCAATAAGCAGGTAACAAATATTCATTAAGCCTGCATTGGTTCTTAGAGTTTTATGATCTTGTTTATTATTTGTAAAATTCTTATCCTAGGGTTTTATGATCTTGTTTATCATTTGTAAAATTCTTATCCTAGGGTTTTAGAAATGTGTTTACAAACTAAAGAATACTTATCTATTACAAAGAAAATATGTTTATGATAATCTATTATAAAGACAAAGAAAACATGTTAATGGTAATCTATTATAAAGACAATATGTTTATGATAATCTATTATAAAGGCAAAGAAAATAATACTTATCTATTATAGAGAACAGAGAATAAGGAAAAATATTTTCTAAACAAAGAATTAGTCCTTATATTAGTGGCGTTAACTCGCGCGATGATATTGTTTACAACATCAATGTGTCATTATTCCACTTTTGACCCTCTGTAAATGTCTCACAATTTTATTATTACAAGAAAACGATATTGGGGCAATTAATGTCTTTTTGTTAACAAATACATTACGTGGTTTAGAAAACCACCAATTTCTATATTTATATTTTTACAAAACAAGAACTACCTGAAATGTATAGCACCTACAATAAAAAATAAATTAAACAAAACCACAACATTCCACAATGCACTCAGCGTCGGCAACTGGAACTAAGGGTACCCTACGTCACACGCTCACATTTCATCCCAACCTGGCGCCTGAGATCCATGAGTTTACTGTACCCTACACAGAATAACTCGTTTGAAATCACAAATAAATACATACTGTGGTAGCCGATGTGATAAATAAAACGCGATATGTTATATACCAATGTTTAAAATTCATTTAATAATAAAGTTGTTTAATGTGCAAGAGCCAGAATAATACTACGAACAAAAAGAAACGTGAATAAAAGCGTGAAGTTGACAGCTTTGTAAGGATAACTGGTTTAGCAGGATAACATCTCTGTTAACGACTTTCATGATATAACACATACTAATTTGTATTCAATTGAAGAGTATTAAGTGTGGCAAAATGAAAATATTTTGTTAACAAACAAAAAGAATCGTAAGAGTTAACAAACAAAATAATAATTTTTAAGTTTTACATTGTCTTCTACAACTGTGCTTATGTTAATGACATAATATCAAATTATTCAAGGCAGTGTTCTGATCGAAACTCCAACTTTTTAGCATACAATATATTTCCTCTTCTTTTTAATACGCCATATTCATAAGATCCACCTTTAATTTCACTACCACGATGGGCTTCTAAATTAAAAGTCCAGTTTGTTGCATATAGGTAACATGTGTTTATATTTGGTTATACGAACGTGATCGTCAAGTTTAAACTTGGATCTCCTAAAAATCTATAGAAAATTACTATAGATGGATTTTTTCATTTGAAGGGTTCACTTCGTTTGGTGTCACTATAATTTGTAGATGAAATGTATTATTACATTTATCCACCAGTTCTTGATATGTGTTCATTAATTTGTACGGTCCTTGAAAGCTAAACTCTTTTCACATCGAACACTCCTATGTTCTATTAAGTCGTTCAACTACTGATGCCTTTAAACAACTGTATAGCGGTTAATTTGATTAGATTGCATCAAGTCGTTTGTAAAAGAACTCTCCAACGTTATTCTCGCACCGAATTTTTTAGCCATTCTCAAACATTAGTAAATTTCATTTGTGCCACGTATGGGCATGTCCTTAATATAATTAATATAAAAGAAACAGAATTTTTTGAATAAGAAAAAGTCATTTATTTTCCAAATTTTTTACATTTTTTTCTAATATTTACCAAGCTCAATTCTAAATTTCAAACATAGTTTAAAATATGTTACCAAACAAACTAACAGCCTTTAAGAAAAAAAAAAAAACAAAACAAAATCAGAAATAAAATGAGAATGCGATCAAATAAGATCTATAAAATATTAAATATCAAATTCTATAACAGCTATCAAATTTAAATATTATTAAATTAGTAATAAATTAAATATAAAAAATATAAAATATTAAAATCGATAGAATTATTTGTGTTAAAATGAAAACTAGAATAAGTATACAAATCAAAATATGTAAACATTTAAATAATTACAAGAATTTTTAATGAAAAAAAGATACATTATATTTATAATAAATTAATTTTGCATTAATAGGGCCTGTTAATTTTTAAATGGAAAAGTCATATAATATGATACATCAACGCTTAGATTACATTAACGCTATGATTACATTAATAGTTAATATACTCTACTTATTATACTTTACTTGCTTAGAATATTAACCATGATACTGTAAAAACTATTACATTTCTTATTATGCTATAAACACTATAAATACAACGCAGCAAGCAAAGCAAACTTGATTTTATTTGCTTGTTATCGCGTTGCCTTTAAAATAATCATTTCCAAATACAGCCATGTATTCTCTTTTTGAGAGATTGCTGTGTTTGCTGCGTTGCGTTTATTGTGTTCATAGAATTATACTACATTAGCTCCTATACTACATTTCTATGTTATACTAAATTAGCCCGTTAAGAACTGTACGATCTGTAACTGTATTTATATTTGAAAAATATGAGAAAAAAAATTTATTAAAAAGAAAATACTTTACAAGTAACATCCGAACTATAAAGACGTGTTTTTATTTGCATAATTTTACTCAGCACGCTTTCTTTGAGTCTCTATATGTAAGTATATGTATATGCTGTTTCATATTATCAGAAAGTTTATATGGTAAGTCAATGTGTATATGGGTTATTGTATCTGAAATACTTTGTTTTGTATCTATGAATTTGTATGTTGGTTTTCGTAATAGAAATGGTTTTTCATTATTTCTTACTTCATTGATCCTTACAATCCTTCAGTCAGAATTACAACCTAGCTTCCCACACTACCCATGTGGCATGTGTTAATTTTATGCATGAGTGACTGGCAGATTTTTAAGAAATTGTTCATTGCAATACTAATTATTATTTGAAAGAAAGTCGCCCAAGATATATTTTTTCGTATTTCATTTTTTTTGAAATGTCTGGGCTGAGGCTTAAACCTTGGTCTCAAGGCTAATAAGCCAACGCAGTATCTACTAGTCTCCTGCGACATTTCTTCATTACATGAATAATAAACCTTGTGTCACTTAGAATATAAAATTCGAAACACAAATTTACTGATGCACTGGTTATAATTTCTACATGGCTCATAATTTCTACATTCAGTTATTACGGTAATCCTTTCTATTAAGAGTTGGAAAGGCTTTATTAGTCTGGTAAAGTAACAAAAGTATTCGCCAATGACAACTGAAACAATCATAATTAAGGCATAAGTTTTCCAATTCTGGATATTTCTGGATGTGAAATGCGTAAATATTCCTACTCCCAACCATTATGATAGGATTTTCTGCATGAGCATCCATGAAATCTTCAATTTTATTTAAGAACTGATCAATCATATACGAACGATATACAGATATTATCTTCAAGGGTTTGTTGTCAATTCGGAAATTTTGTAAGGAAATTGAAATAAAATCAATAAAATTATCACTTTTGCAGTGTTCTACAACAATTTCAAGGTTTTTGTTGACATATAATGATGCCCCACCATATCTATCACTCCTACAACAATGAATGCCTGAGAATTCAGGAATAGAAAAAAGCTGCGTTAAATTATCATCAAAGAAACTCTTCTGAATCGCAATAACATCTTGTAATTTTGAAAGACTTACAATTAGCGACTTAAACTTATTAAATTTTGTAATTGATTCTTCTTCACTTCTAATGTTTATACAAATAATATTCAGAAAAGAACCATTTAAATTGTAATTAATTATGTTAATTATTTTTTAATTTTATTATATTAAGAAAAATATTTAAAGTATTGATTATTATTCTTAAAATAAAATTGAGAGAAAAAAGAACAACACATCATGTTAAGGCTGGCATATCATTAAGAGGGAGAAGCATATGATTCCTTATCATCATCATCAGTGTCATCACCATGTTGGACAGTATCATTATTTATTGTTGCCCATCGATGTACGTTTCCAGCATTGAGAAGTTGTTGCACTCAGAAGTAATTTATCTACGTGCTCTTGAAGTCTTACTATTAGCGCCACTTTTTGCCAACTCCAACAGCGTATCAACAGCTGTAGCATTGTCACCAACTTTCAACCCACTCACAATACAATCATTTTTTATGCGAACATCGTTTAAAAATTTTGCTGATGATTTAAAATCTTTAATTTCTTTTTTCAGTAAAAGATTTTTCTTTTCAACATCATTCAATCTTTTTCTATTATCAGCCAAACCCTTTAAAATATCATCATACTGCTGGGAAATGAATTGTATTGTTTCTTGTATATTAGCCAATTGGTCAAGCTTATCCAATTTTGTTTTGATTACTTGAAGTTCAGATTTTTTTCTTCCATTATCTGCAAAAATGACAAATAAAAGTCTCATTTTGATTATTAACAAAAAACTCAAACTCTCTTCTATTTAAGTGAGAGCACTGAGAGTATAATATTTTGTGACACTTATCCACTTAATAAAGTTGACTCTTTTATTTGCATTTTACGTTGACCGCAAGAATTTATATTTTTACAACATTTTTTCCACACATACTTCACAATTTCCACAAACTCCAATATTAGCTTTATATTATTAAATGGAAGAAACAGAAGTTAGTGGAACAATAAGGAGTAGGGGAAAATATGCCAATATTTCAAAAAATGTGAAACTAATGATTATAAAATTGTATGAGGAGGGGAATGCCATCGTGGAAGTATCTCGTATAACGTCAGTAAATATAAACACCACTAAAACTATTATTTCGCGATATAAAAAAATGACTGCAAACTAGTGGAACTTCCTCGTGGAAAAAATAGGCAAAAAAATTAATACCCCAAATCCTGGAAAAAATTGAGTCGATTGTGGAGAGTGAGCTGGGAATAACTTTGAGAAATATTCGCAAAAAGTTATTTGAACAATTTAATGTATTAGAGTGTTTATTGTCTTTAAAAATGATTCAATCACTTAGAATTTAGCGTTGAAATTGACGAGATCCCATATGCAAAAAATATACGTCTATTAACTGCCAGGGTTGCCAATCATGAGACGGACGGCTACTCTGGGGCAATAGAACCATTATTGCTCCACCGGGTCGCCAAGCCATTCTTTATGCCTTGCAGGCTGGACATCCGGGCATCGTCAAAATTAAAGGGTTGGCAAGAAGTTATGTGTGGTGGCCAAAAGTAGATCAGATAGAAAACACAATTAAACATTGTATTCAATGCCTAGAAACTCGGCAAGAACAACCGCAAGCCGTGGTTCGCATCTGGGAAACTACTCTGACCGCTTGGTCGCGGCTACATATAGACTTCACCGGGCCATTTAAAGGTAAATTGTTTTTCTTAATGGTTGGAAGTACACATCGTCAAATCCACGTCATCACAATGTGCAACTAAATCATTGCTATCACTTTTTGCAACTCATGGACTTACTGACGTCAACGTCTCAGATAACGGTACAGCTTTTAATTCAGCCGAATTAGAAAGCTTTATGGAAAACAATTTAATACGTCATGTAAGATGTGCTCCTTTTAATCCTTCCTTAAATGGACATGTTGAACGTATGGTGCAAACCACAAAATATTACTTGAACAAAATGCCATCTAATTCAAGCGTTGAGTTGGATCTTGTTCATTTTGTTTTTAGTCAACACTTAAGCCCACATAAGAAACTTAAAAAATAAGACCCTGTGCGGATCGGAATTACACATGAGGTCAAAAGTGGATACCAGCTAACTTAGAATCACAGGCTAGACCCTTGTCTTACAATGTGCGTCTTCAAGATAATCGTATAGTAAAGCGCCATTTAGATCAGATTCGCAGCCGAGCTTCAACCACCACCTGTGAGGTAGGATTTTCCAAGAATTGGAAGAAAAACTTTGTTAAGTTCAATTTTTTTTTTCAATAAAAACTACGAAATTTTATTCGATGGCTTTTAAAAGTTTTTAAAAATGTATTATTCGTATGGAAAAGGAATTCGATAAATTATATTTTGAAAAAGTTTGGCAGTTAATTTGTTCTATAATACCTCCAGTGTTTCAGTTGTACTTTGTGAAAAAGTAAAAAAGAAAACAACGGCAATCGAGGTGTGTTAAACAAAGTATTTTAAGTATTTAAAGGAAAAATATATTCCAAATAAATAAAATTAGAAGTTTTGTTTAAAGTTTTAAATTTATTATGTTGTTATTTAAGAGACATTTTTCATAATCATATTCACTACGCTCGTGGTCGGAGTTGTAGTCCCCGTAGAGTGTTGGTTTATTAAACGCGAGTCCATGGTTCAATCCGCAGGTTAGGCAGCTCCAACAAAAAGAGAAACTCTGACAATAAAATTGATAAGAAAAATTTCTGTAAAATCATTCGCTCGGAGTCGACTTCAAACTGTTATATGATATTCAATCTAGCCTCGAAACTTATGTATAAAGGTATCCAATTCCACTTCATTTTTGTTTTTTTTTATTCGTTGATTTTTAAATTTTATAGGCCATTTACACTACAGCGAAATCTAGTACTTACTAGATTTCGAGCCAAATCTAGCTGATTTTAACTAGATTTCCCATACAAAACAAAATCTACTTATTTAGTAGATTTCGGCAAAATCTACTCAAAATCTAGTAAAAATAGAAATGCAACTATGTGTTTTGCCAAATAGTACTTAAAAATACAACGCTGAGCAGGAAAAAAATGAAATTTAAATTTAACCCTAATCAAGTCAACATGTGCCTCTCCGACACATATTTTACTTGGTCATGTTGTAACTTCCTTAAATATATGTTCTAGATCTTACTGCTTCTTGAATTCCTACTTTCAGTTGTTTTATTTAGAATTTACAAATTTCAAGTAATAAATTAATTTCTTTTTATTTTGTTTCAATCAAAAATGTTCTTAATCATGTCAAAATGTGTCTATGAGGCACATATGGGAACGCTAACTATTACTTCTATTGTTGGTGAACAACAAAATTAAATATAATAATGAGTAACGAAGAGTTCTGGCACCCATTATTTGCCGTAGTCTTCTAAAATTAAATAAAAATAATTTGTCGAATGTTCGGTCCATACAACACGAGGATGAATTCTCAAACCAGACAAGGCAGACAGATATGCGACGTAGATGTTATATGTGCCCACCGAAGGTATGCAGAATGTGTAAGCAGTCTTGCAGTATTTACCACAAAAATACTTGCAACGAGCATTGTTCAAAAGTTCTAGTTTGCTTAAAATGCGAAAATAAATAAATATTTCATTTATGTAACTGAAAAGAAAAAATTTATAAAATAAAAATAAGTTAACAAAATTAATATATAAATTCTTTGTATGTGCCTCTGAGACACATTTTGACTGGATTTGTGAAAATTTTTCCTGACTTGATTAGGGTTAAACTAAAATATTATTATTTTCTTTTAAATTTCAGTCAGCTGTTTTTGTTATTAAAATGAAATCTTGCTACTGTCAAATAAATCCAGTGTAAACGATGTAGATTTTGAGCTAGATTTGAAATCTAATCTACTAGATTTCGCTGTAGTGTAAATGGCCTATTATTAAAAAGCATCAGTACGCATATTTGCATCTCTTTCTACTTAATTTTTTTAGATTTAAAAAAGTGAACAAATTTAGCGAGAAAAAATGCAACGCAATGTGTTAGAGGTAAAATTAGGTCAAATATAGTAATCAAAATAAATGTTTAATGACAAATTTGCAAATTGTGAATTTTAAAATAGAAACAGCTGTCTGCAGATATCAAATTTGCGATTATAAGGACTTTGGAAGAAGGCAAATCAATGAATGAAGTTGCTCATCAATTTAATATCAAAAAATCAATGGTTTGTCGGATTTCATCGCGATGTCGTCAAACAAATAGCGTAGAAAGAAAGCAAGAAATTGTCGACCTCGTAAATCTACTGCCCGCCAAGACCGTTTAATAGTAAAAGTTGACGGTCAGAAACCAGCAAACGAGCAATTAGGGGATTCACCAATAAGTATGGTTAATAAGAAAAAACACTTGACTTTGCTAGACGGTATCTGCATTGGTCAAAAGAGCAAAGTTTTGTATAGCGTCGAATCAAAGTTTAACTTATTTGGCTCTAATGGGTTAAATTACATTCGTCGGCCCCCAAAACAAAGGTATTCACAACAATTCTATAAATTAACAACATTCTGTAAATGAGACAAGACACGGTGTTGAACATAATATTACGGTTTTGGCAATTTGGTACCGATAGACGGGACTTTAAAACAGTCAGGTTATCTCGAAATTATAGACAACCATGCCTTTGAGTCCGCAAACAACCTTTTTCCAACCACTGAATGGATTTTACAGTACGACAATGTCCCTTGCCACAAAGGATAGTTACCTACCACATTCTTAGTAAACGTAGGGCAGGCTGTTCTTCCATGGCCTTCTCAGAATATTGATCTCAACGTTATTGAAAATGTTTGGGCTTTCGTAAAATATCATAGAACTATAGATAAAAGTCGAAAACGCGAACAGGCTATACAAGAAATTACTGAAATTAGGTCTAAATTGACTCCCCTATTTGCCCAAAACTTAATTATCTCAAAAGGCGGTATTACAAAGTACTAGTTAAGTTTTTAATAAACTATTTAAAAATTAAAAAATTATTAAAATAAAGATTGCGACCGGATTTAAGTCTTGTGTAAATACTTTTGAAAAGAATAAAACGTGTGTAAATAATTTTGACAGCTTATAAGCATATGGTTATTTGTTCTTATTTTGTACTAAGAACCGTTATCTTTTCCAATTTTATTTTATTTGCTTCTGCATATTCCAGGCTAGGTAATAGTAAAAATTTTTTTCAAAATTTACTTCCAGTAAAAAGTACTGAGACTTTTATTAAGTAAAACGTAAAAATGCTCTTTTGTGTAAATAGACTAATAGATAAAACCCTTGTGTTGGTTTTAAAATTTTGACAAGAAAATCGGTTATACATCAATTTTTTTATGACTAGATATATAGGATAAGAAGTAAAAATAGACTAAGAAACGAACAACGGTTGCAAACCTTTCAAATTTGTTTTCAAAATTTTTTGTGGGAATACGCCGCTACTGACATTAAAGGAAGGTACTAAACTGTGTTGACCGATTAAACTGTACTTACTGTTAGAAAATAGGAAACTTTTCACACAGTGATAAATCAGTCCCAATTCCAAAATTGAAACTCACGAATGGACTTCTCCACCCCTATTGTAAATATTATGGGAATAAATTATTTGGGAGTAAACTTTTTTTCCCATCCCAAAAAATCGGTATTGCGAATATATTGGGAATAAAAGTTTTTATTGTGAATTAGTTGTAAATGCTGTATAAACAAAAAAATTATTGTGAATTACCTATCAACAATTTTTCAAAGAAAAATACGAATCTTAAAATCTTCGTTTCTTGGTACAGGAAGAGGAAAAACAATCCATCAAAGGTTGCAGTGAAGATCTAGGTATACTTTTGTAATAATTATTACATATACATATTTTTGAATGCATCTAATACAAATATAATTTAGGAGACGGCGAGTATGCCTCTGAGCCATGGATGCTAGTAGCCTACAGGAATGCCGCAGAGGGATCAGCAGAAGCAAAATTTAACGAAGTGCATTCTCGAGCACGTAATATTGTGGAAAGGACCAACGGAGTTCTTAAAAACAGATGTCGTTGTTTGCTCGGAGCACGAGTTACACTACTCCCCATAGAAAAGTGCTCAAATTGTTAATATTTGCAGTGCGTTATATAATTTATGCATATATTATAAGTGCGACTCACCACTTGTAGCAAGGTTTTATATGAAACGCACGAGCAGGAAAATGTTGATGAAGTTATTCAAGGAACACGTCTGAATGAAACTGAACGCATTCGTACTAGCATAGCAAGTTCACTTTCATCACTTTTGTATTTACGTAAATAAAAATTGTATACATATATGTACATACATAAAAACAAAACAAAATAAAACCAGTCTTCTCTGGAATACTTAAATCTAAGTATTCTTTAAAAATATCACACTCCAACTTGTACTAGTATTCCATTTGCATTCCTTAAATTAAACAATATACTTAGTTTTAAAAAAGAGCACCAAAACAATTTATAACTTACATGTTCCCTTCTTATTCCCATTGGCAAGTGTTGGGAATTAATGTTACAAAATAATTGTTGGGAATAAACATTGGCGATACAATATTTTTTGTGTTTGTGAACTTATTCCCAAAAAATTTTTTGGGAATGATTCACAATAGGAAATGAGGAAATTTGGGAATTTTTTTTATGGGAATAGTTATTTGCAATAGGGGTGCTCAGCCGTGGACAACATATTAATATTATTAATATGTTCACATGTCGTGGCAACATCTAGATCATTTGTAAATTTACTTCCCAAAGTTGAAGTTTCCATACGTTGAAGTTTTTTTCTGGATAATGGTGATTCAATTTATAGAAGTTCGACTGTATATATATATATGTATATATATACATATATATGTACATATATATGTACATATATATGTATATATATGTATATATATATACGTATAAAATAATAATAAATTTAAGAGGAATATATTGTACGCATGTTTCATTTAATTTTTTCATTTCCAATTTCAACTTTATTTACTTTTACATATTAAAATTTTTGTGAGATTTATCTATAGATATTACAACGAATGATATAATAATTTAAAAAATTTTGAGCTCTTTATTTTATTTTTATAAGAGTGTTTAAAGGAAAAAGAGAAAAACTTTTTTGATAATGGAAAAATTCAAATATATAGTACAAATATATTATATAAGCATAACACATTCTATACGCATCATTTTCAATTTGCTAATTTTAATTTTAGAGATAATTTTCTCTCGATTCTCGACATTCTCTTATCTGTTGATAGGGAGAATTTTCTATGCATTCATGACATTAGATATTGATTCTTTTTATTGATTATTTTATGAAGTTATCGGTGAAGTTATAGATATATTTTGCTTTTGGTTAAATGCTGTTTGTTTTATATATGAATGTTGATTCAATAGGAAATAAGGGATGAGAATGACATTTTTGGATATTTGGGTAAATTTTTTGGGAGAAATGCAAGTAGTGAAGTTGTTGATTAACTTTGGTATTTCTTTTTTTGGCTATTTGTGGTGTAGATTTTGATCTTTTTTCACTATGCCCTTTTTATGTGTTTTGTATTACAGCAGCTTTTCTTTCTTTATTTTTTGTTCCTTTTTTAGACGTGCTGAATGGCTTCGTATTTGAAATGTGAAGTCTTCAGTGAAGCGCTTGTTCGCGTGTAGTGTACATTTTGGTCCGGAATAAATTTTTGGAAATCGTATTTCCAAATTTGCGGTTCCGAAATGTGTTCAACTAAATAATTTGTCTAGAGAGAAAACAATTCTAAGTTTTAACCAAGATAGTGAAATGGAAATAGATAACGAAATATCTTGTAGTTTTAGAGAGACCCCCTCCCATTCAGCAACAAAAGCAGCCTTAGATCATTATCGTAGCCAATATTTGTTAGAAAAAAGATTAAGAAGCAAGTTGAAGGTTGCTAATGCCAGGTTATCTAGGGAAGTAGAAAAATATAAGGCAAAGTTTGAAAACTTGGAATTGGAGTTAAAGAAGAAGAATGATTTTTCTTCAAAAATTAGTAAACCGCTCTTGGCTTGCTTAGAAAATGTTTTGACTAATTATACCTGCGAACCGAAACAACGTCGTTATAGTGTTGGATTGAAATTGATTTCTCTAGCTGTGTATGTCCTTTCTCCCCTAGTGTATAGATATCTACGTCCAATGTTCAATTGGCCCGAGATTAGAACTTTACAACACTTCGTAAAGGACTGGTCTAAAGCTCCGGGAAATTTAAACGGATTTTTTGAGGCACTAAAGGTGAGAGCACAGAATTTTGTAGAAGAAGATAAATTTGTTAGTGTTTCCTGCGACGAAATGTCTCTAAAAACTTTTCTTGGCTACAACAGGTTCAAAGACAAAATTATAGGCTTACAGGACTTTGGAGACGAAAATCGTCCTAGCAACGTAGCGACAAGCGCAATGGTCATCATGGCAAGTGGGATAGGAAGACAGAGTTGGTCGCAAGCTATTTCATACTTCTTTTTTTATGGAAATTGTAGGAGTTTAATAATGAAAGCTTATATTTTCGAGGCAATATCAAAATTACAAGCAATAGGCTTAAAACCTTGCCAGTTCGTTTGCAACCAAGGTGGCAACTTTGTCAATTTTTCCAAAATCGTTGGGGTAACTTTAGAACGTCCCTATTTTGTAGTTAGCGAAAAACGTATTTATTTTATGCATCACAGTCCGCATCTTTTAAAAAGCGCCCGAAATTTTCTGCTTACCAAAGAAAATAAAGTTTATTTCAATAATAAACTTGTGTCCTGGGCAGATGTTGCCCATTTTTATAATGTTGATTCCAATACAATTAAATGTGCTCCTAAGCTAAGTTTGGAGCACATTTTTCCCAATAACTTCCAAAAGATGAAAGTTCACTTAGGAGCTCAAGTTTTAAGTCGGACTGTAGTAGCCTGCATGCGAACTTTGCAAAAAAGCCCTAACATTCCTAAATACAACAGAATACTTAGAGTTTTTTAATAACTTATTTGATATTTTCAATAGCCGCGCAGAAAGCACGGTTTTCGTATGTTCGCAAGAACAATTAAATTTTTTAAGAGAAGCCTCGAAGCTTTTACGGACAATAAAAGTAACAGATTTGAAAGGGAATGACGTAACGGAAATGTTTGTATTTATTACAGGATGGTTGACGAACATTTCCGCCTTAAAAAGTCTTTGGACATATCTTCATCAAGAAAGTTTTCAGGGACTTAAAACTCGCAGGTTAACCCTTTATAACACGTTTTTGGACAAATACGTAAAGGTTCAGGTATTGCTATAAGTATTACTCCCCAAAATTTTTCAAGTTCTTCTCAAAAGCGCTGGGGGTCATGTAAATGTAGTTGTAATGGAAACTGCAAAAATGTTTCCCCAATTGATAATATCTTAGATTTTTCAATTGTAGACCTAGCGTATACTAACGATAAAGATCATACGCAATGGGATGAGTTCCATTCTCTACCAAACCCTTGCCCCTCCATAATTGATATTGAGTTACGCGATAAGCATTTCAACACCGAAGAAATGCAGGTCCTTCAAAATAACGCATTTGTCTATGCTTCAGGATATTTTTATAACAAATTATTCCAAATGCACGTATGTGAAGTTCCTATGACATATTTTAATGATAATGACCCTGTCCCTGATGATTATTCCTTCACATACAGCAAACAGTTCCTTAATTGTCGCCTAGTTAAACCTCCTCAGGGCTTTGTAGACTATTATAAAGCATTGGAGAGTAAATTTATAGATTTGTTCGACAAAAATTGCCATCGACATGGTCTTCGTCAAATAATTTTCGACGAACTTCTCCAAGAACGCCCCTTTCTTTGTTGTTCCAAAGTAAAACATGAGGATGTTTTAAATCTATACATTAGAATTAGAATTTATTTGATAATAAAATATTTCAATCGTAGGATAAAAGATCCCAATTTTAAGCAGAAGTATTTATGTGTAGCTCATCGGTAGGTTTTTAATAATAGTCAAACCATTTACCTGACCTCATACTTAATTTAGTTTAACACATTTCGGAAATTGTATATATTTTTTATTTATTACACTTCTAACAACGTAATACTACTAACACAAAAATGTACATGGTTTATGAATTTTTAATTATTTTATTTTGCACTTACACCGACATGCATACAACATTGCTAATTATTTACTACCATTAACAGGCACTTTAACTTATTTGAATTACAAAATCATTTTTCATTTTCTTATTATATTGATGAATGTACATATATATATGCATACATAACATAAAATCACCACACAATAACACGTCATACAGATACACTTCATAAACAAAATATGGTTTGTAAGGGTGCTTTTTGTTTACTTATATCACATATATATTTATATTTATGAATTAAATGTTTTCTTTTTATTTAAAACAAATTTGTTAATTTGCATAGCACCCATTATGAAAATTGTTGTATTTTTATATATCATTCTATGTTCATTGTATTTATTTAGCATATCCTTGTTTTTGTATGACTGTAAGATGAACGCTTCAACGCTATCGAAAATTTTTATGGAAAAAACAATTTCATATAAATTATCGAACATCTGAAACATCTTGCAAAAAGAGGGTAAAATTATGCAGTGGTGACTGCATACATTTTTGGCATTTAGAAATAATCGTATATACAATTACTGAATTTCAGGAGTAAGTGCAGCGAAAATAAAATGCATTTGCATTTCTAGCTTCTCCTTACTCAAGACCATCATGCGTGATGAAGAGCCACATCCTACTCGAGGTGATGCTGTAGTTAACAGAACATGATGGATCTAGACCAGAGAAAGTCGATAAATAATCATTATTTCAAAAGTTTTTAGTACTGTTGCTATTATTGTGATTTGTTTCTTTACAGACAAAAACTAAGTCCATGTATACATTGCTTTAGATGTGCTGATAAAATTCGGAAAGGTGGTATATGGAAAAAAAACATGCGGAATCTGATAAGTCTTATAAAATAATATGTATTCATTATAGTACTAATTTCTGTTTATTTGTTAGATGCCAGACACTAAAGGCTTGACTCGTTTGGATTATGAAACGTTTTGTCTTCTTTTTATATCAACGGCCCTTCTTAGAGCCACAAATATTTAAAAAAAGAGACTTTGTTTCCTATTCAAAAGTCTTTTATAGAGCCAATATTAAATGTATAACTAGTTGCCCATATTTATTTAAAGTAAAGTAGCTCAACATTGTGCAGTCTTGCCTTGCTTAAACTAGTACAACAAATACCACAAACATCAACACCAAACATAAAATTAAAAGTGCTGTCTATTCACTGTTGCCTTCTGAATTGGCGACCAAATACATCAGAAACGAATTCGGCTTCACTACATCAAAGGCCCTTCTTAGGGCCAAAAAGTTTAAAAAAAGAGATTTCTTTTTCTTCACAAATTGCAGTATTTTTTGATTTCATTTTTTATTTTGTATGTGTTTTATTAATCTAGCCATTATTTTATATTAACGATTGTTTAAAGATTATTTCCAATTATCTTTTATACTTAATACATATACGTGTGGATTGTTTGTTAACAAACTACTAGGCATTTTGGAAGCAAACGTTTGTTTCATGTACATCAGACGGCTTATAGCTTTTTTTACCAAAGGTTCTTTTAAGGGCCTCAAATATTTAAAGGAAAGAGATTTTATTTCTTATATTAGGATTAAGATTTATTATAAAATATTTATAAATAATTTTTTTAATAAATAGTGACTATCATTAGTTAATTTGTCATACAAAGCATATGAATTATAGAGATTTATATATAAATATTGTCTGTTGGCAGGTGATTGACGTTGTTAGATGATAAGAATAAAGGAATGTGTTGTTTGTTAATAGTGATAATTCGATGGACTGTATGGGGGGAAACCAAAGACCAAAAAAAAGGTATCAAATAGTTCACCTGATGAGTTGGATGTTGTTGGGTTTGGTGGTTGAGGGGACTCTTGGTGACCAAACTTTTGCTCCATTTGCTGGCAATAAAAAATTTTAAAGATGAAAAATATTCTTTCAAAATATAGGAAAAAACAACACTTTCCTGGTTTAATTGCAAATGTCAGACGAACAATTTCCCATTGTTTATATCAACTTACTTCAGGTATCAACTGGTCATAAGCACAAAAGCAAACGATTTTTGTTGTATATATGTTCCTTTTTTTCGTTCATTTTTATTTCACATAAAAAAATTTATAACAAATTGTTCAACACTAATTTTTTTTACTAAGCAATATTAATAATGATCACCGGCTTATGCCGGTTAACAAACGAATGAATTTTAAGTTCAGCTTATACAAAACAAGAGGCCTAAATTACATACAATTACAGCTCAATGTTAAAAAACACCAAAGTTTAGATAAAATTATATTAAGATAAAAGCTTAAATTAATATTGCAACGCCCTCTGTTGGTGATTTGCCTTCGTTTAAACATTCCTGTTTGTGTTGGCAAGGATGCGATGTTCAGACTGTCAGACATAAACAAATAGATTGAGTGTTGAATAGTAATATTGATGGAAAATATGAGTATAATGTTTTAAATATTTTGGTAGAAATTGATGATATTTTAGTAGAAATTGATGATATTTTGGTAGAATAATAGAATAATTTTGTACATAATACGGATTCTTGGTTGAAAGGAGACGTACCATTTTATTAGGGAAACGTAATTGGGAACTATTGCATTTGGTGACACCTTTCAACGATCGTCACTAACTTAGTATTTAACCAATTTAGAGCTATATTCACAAATTCCTGAAACAAAAACTCATGAATATATAATTTGTTATATTTTTCTTTTTACTTACCTTATGCACATGGAACTTTTTTCAGTGTGAAGGGAAATTGCTAAGAGTTCGAATAATAATGAAAAAATTACCGAAAATTAACTTTTTTATTCAAGAAATTAATAAATACTGGTAATATACACAAATTTCTGCAAGAAAAATTATTTATGAGGAATATGTCTTTTTTATCTTGATATATTCAGATTCTTACTTACATCTTGCACAAGAAACTATATTCATTGTGACCGAAAATCACCCACATTTCGATTAATATTTAAATATTTAAGAATCTTTAAACCTTTAATTCAAGAAATTAAAAAATATTCAAAATTTTCCCTTTTTTAGCACAAACTAATTGTTTATTTACATTTAGTTTTTCTACTTTAACCGCCAGTTTTCACTCTGTATATCTGTTGCTTCTAACACATTCGATTCGCAAACCATTATAACATTTTTTTCTCCCTCTAAATTTACCTATGCTTTTATGTTATGAAGGTTTTTGATCTGTCAAAGCTTTCGTATCTGTATTGCCTGTGATACAAAAGGTATTTCTTCGGCGACTTCCTCTCACCAGATTTCTGGCAAAAACTCTGAGAGTAAATAAAATTGCCATAAAGAGTTTCTCAAAAATTTGTCGTTCGGAGTCGACTTTAAATAGTATGTCCCGTCACTCATGTATAAAATTAACACACACAACATAAGTGGTGTGAGAAACGAGGTCGTAATCCTGACTGAAGGGTTGTAATGACCAATTATGTATGTATAAGTATATTAGAAAAATTAAAAAAATCTTTTAAATTAAAAGCATTTCAATACTTTGTAATAAATACAAAGGAAAGGAAGAAATTGTGCTGCAATCTTTTATATGCCGAGGCAAGTTATTATATTTCAGGCTACCAGAGTATTCAGTTTTTTGCTTTGTGATTTCTAAGCGACATCCCACAGCACGAAGATTACGGCTATTCCGAGTGTTGAAAACAGTCTGGTTTCTTGAAAATCATATCGTATGGTGACCAATTCCATGTAGGGCGTTATAAACATAAATTAAAGTTTTCATTTTATAAACAGATGTCACATAAAAATGTAAGAAAATCCTTTTTTTTACGGATTCTTACGTTCCACGGCTTTAAGCCCCAGTTATGCTACCTTAACGGAATGTAACCGCAACAGTAAGAAACAGCTGATCGTTTTTGTTATATATAAAGTAATACGAATGGGTTTAGAAATGTAATGTAACGTAACCGGAACGTAAGAATCTGTAAAAAATAGAATTGTCTTACATTTTTACGTGACATCTGTTTAGCAGTGTTAACATGTCAATATTAAAAACCACCAAAACTGGAAATTGAAATTATAAACAGAATTTACATTTTGCACGTATGTTATGTTTGCCTGTATGTGGAATTCTCTTCAAATAAAACTTCACATATTTTAAAAATGCAAATTAAAATTTATTTCAATATTAAGTTTTACAATTTAAAATAAAAATAAACACTATTTTATTGTTACATTATGTAAATAGTGTTTATTTTTATTTTATATTAGAAAAATATAGTTATCGACTTTTAACTAATTAAAGCGTTCGAAAAGCATTTCAGTTTTATTAGAGAAGATAACTACATTTTAACGTTCGTACAAATTTGGTTTCCGAAATGCCTGACCTGTTGCTGTATAATGAACTATTTCACTTTCTTGTCTATTTAAATGGAAAATACAATCAAAAGCATTAAATTTTGTGTTTGTGTTCAACAAACAAACACAAACTAAATTGAGTGCTTTTGTATGAGTGAAAGTGAAATTCTTTGCCTTACAGAAACAGTACATAAAACTTTTAACAAGTAGTTTAAAAGAAATATAAAATCGTTGAAATGAACCTAAAAATTCTGTAGTGATAACACTGGTTAACAGCTGAGTTAAAGAAAAACAAAAGACGCCATATTGAAAGTGATAAAAAGAGTGAAAACGAAGTTTTTGTCTACTGAACGTAATTGGCATTTAAGTGAAGGAGAACCAATCCAGTTTAAATATTGAATATAGTCAATATAATATATTTGTTCAATTATGCTTTAAACAAAAAAAAATGATTCAATTTTACAATTAGCCAAACTTTTTCCAAATTTATTAAATGGTAAAGACTATCAAGAACTTGATAATGCAGTTCGAGAATTACGTAATATGAAATTCACTGAACTCGAAACATTGGCGTTTTGGAAAAATGTTTCTAATTTAAACAGAGTCAATAATGCAAAGGTCTTCCCAATTTTAACACAATTTGTTTCGAGTATATGGCACTACCACATTCGTCGGCCAACGTTGAAAGAATTTTTAATATTGTAAATTTAAATAAAACAAAAACCAGAAATGCTTTGGATTCTTCAACATTATAAGGAATATTGTTTTCAAAAGATTATCTTAAGTTAAATAATTCTCAGTGTTTTAATATAGCAATTAAAAATGACTTATTAAAAATTTCACACAGAAATGTACCAGAGTAAAGTCACATAATACCAAAAGTAAATTAATTATTTTTTATTAAATAATAACTTTATTTACATGTAACTAAAATAAAAATATTTAAAAATTATAAATTTTTTTGTATTTTTGTATTGACGATTTTTTTAAATTGACGATTTCTCCAAAAAAGTTGGCAGCACTGGTTGTGAAGAAGAAAAGAACATATGTCTAATGCAATGCAGGTAGCGAAAATCAAAAGTATTTTGATATTCTTTAAACTCTTCTCAGTCTACACGTGTGAGTACAGTTTATCAGCACATTAACAAAAAACTATTTTGCATTTATGTTTAAAAATGTAAAACTTGAAAGCAGTTTACGAAGCGCACCCGAACTATATGGACGTGTTTTTTTACTCTGCACGCGCCAGGTTAAAAAAGTATTAAAATTAAAAGAAAAGAGGCCTTTCAGATTTTAAAACTTTAATTTATTAAAATCAATAGCGTGGAGCCTCCTCGGATTCGAAAAAAAAAACTTTAAAGTGATTAAAATCAAAAAGTAAAACAATCTTATAAACAAAATTGTATAAAAACGATATACGCAAACTTAAACTACATCAACTGAATACAAATAAAATACCAGTATGAAAATAAAATATAAAAAGAAAATTCAAAATAAGCAGAACAACGAAATAAACAACAATACGAAAAATTCGAAAACCTCAAAAAAATACAAACATTAGAATGCAAAATAACTACAATCAAACGGTATACAATATATTTGTGGCATTATATGATAATACTTTAAGTCGAAATATCGTGTTTAGAGATATTTAGGGGTTTGTCTAAAATAAATTGTGGTTGTAAAATATAAATGCGTATAGTTTTATTAATAATGACATTTTATACATGAAATTTATCGTGAAACTTTAGGCTTTACTCTCAGAAAAATAATTTCATTACTCTACATTACCCAAGTCTGCAATTGGATTGTTTTGTTTTACAAAATTACCAAAATTGTATGACGACGATAAACTGATTCATCAATTTGGTGCATCAAAAGGGACTAAAAAAAGACTCATTTAAAGAGCAAAAAAGTGGGAAAATGTACGGAATCAGATTAAACATGTTGCGACTCATTTTGTAAAAATTCACATCATATTTTTTCTCTGTCGTTACTTAAGCCGAAAGTTCATACCATTGAAGCCTTTCATACTGCGTAGTAGCACTATACAATGTAATTTTTGTGTAAAACTATTAATAAATAATAAAAACAATTAATAACAAAAACAATTTTTAATTTTTCTTTCTAGAAATTAAAAAATATTGGCAACTATCAGCAAGAAAATTTTTTAATGAGCAGTACGTCTCATTTTGATCTTGTAATATTTAGCTTATTAATTATCTCTTGCACAAGAAACTATATTCATTGCGACCGAAAACCACACACATTTCGATTAATATTTAAATATTTAAAAATCTTTAAACTTTTCATTGAAGAAATTAAAAAATATTCCTAATTTTCCCTTTTTTAACACAAAATAAATGTTTATTTACATTTAGTTTTTCTACTTTAACCGCTTCTTAATTACCTCTTGCACAAGAAACTATATTCATTGTGACCGATAATCACACACATTTCGATTAATAATTAAATATTTAAGAATCTTTAAACTTTTCATTGAAGAAATTGAAAAATATTCCAAATTTTCCCTTTTTTAACACAAAATAAATGTTTATTTATATTTAGTTTTCCTACTTTAACCGCCAGTTTTCACTCTGTATATCTGTTGCTTCTAACACATTTGATTCGCAAAACATTATAACATTTTTATCTCCTCTAAATTGGCCTATGCTTTTATGTTATGAAGGTTTTTCATCCGTCAAAAGTTTCGTATCTGTATGCCTGTGGTATGGACTTTCGGCTTAAATAATGAAATAGAACTACTTTGTTCATATAGGGGTTGTTTTTTGTTTGTGATTTTTGTTGAACGAAAACTCTATACGATTATGATTTTTATATTTTAGTTTTTTACTTCTCATTGCAGTAAACAATCAATTGCTATTGTGATCGCAATTAACATTGTGTTAAGTGTTTTGAGCAGAAAGTGAAAAGAATTGTAAGAAAGAAAAAAGAAGCAATTTACTCTAAAACCATGTATAGAAAAATAAAAAAGGACAAATTAAAAGAAAGACAAGGTTATTTAGAAAAAAAAATATAATTTTTGATCAAAACGGATATTTGTTAATGTGGAGAGAAAAAGAATCCTAACTAAATACTGGAGAAAGAAATTAAATACAAATGACAATAAAGTGTTTGAGTTTTTTTTTTATTTAAACAAATTAAAAGAAGCGATAATAAAGTACAATGTTAAAGTGTGACCCGAGTGTTTCTAGGAAAGGTAAATAAACCTATGTCGGTAATATTTGTTTTGCTTAGCACAGCAACACATTAAGATTGAACATTCAAACTGCATTGTATTGTTGTTGTGAAGAAGAAAATAACATATGATTTATGCAACGCATGTAGTGAAAATCAAAAATATTTTGATATTTTTCAAACTCTTCTCAGGCTATACGTATGAATTCAGTTTATCAACACATTAACAAAAACGGCGATTTTTATACATTGTTTGATGTGTGGCCGGGCAACTTAAGAAAGAGAAAAATATAGACCAAGCAAAACAGAAATACACAGAAAGTTCAGTAACATAAACAACAGTGATAATTACAACAACTGCAATACTGGGAAAATAAATCAAAGACGAGCAAAAATCTTCAGAATGAAAGCAATTTTTTTTTTTATTAAAATAACTTTAAAAAGAAAATAAGTACAATTTTGAAAAGGACGAGAAATTGTGATGGTGCGTTTGGAATGAAAAGAAGAAAAGTAGAGTGATGAAAAAAATAAAAAGTGCAATTTATTCAAACATAAAAAAGGAAGTATTAAAGCTAAAAGAACGAACTCAAGAACATTTTTGTAGAACGTTTTTTTAAAGCCTAATAGGCGTAGAATAAAAATGTGTTCTTAAGTGTTATTAAGACGAAGAGAAAAAACTAAAAACAATAATGAACACCAGATTACCTATAAAATTGTTTTTATTATTAATTTATTTTATTAATAAGAATAACAGAAGTAAATGTTTGACAAAGTACAGCTTTGAAAAGAAAAATGAACTGGAAAAGTATTATCAGAACGAAGAAGAGTAACAAACCGGGATATTAAAAATAACTAACAAATATAAGAACTTTTATGAAAATAAAACAAATTAAAGAAAACAAAAAGAAGCCATATCTGCAGTAGAGACGAAACTAGAAATCAGTGAGTGCCAGGTATAAGCTACTTACTTGGAGTCATGTTCCAGTATGGTAAATAGGAGTAAGGACAATTCATAAAAATATATTTTTATTTAAATTAAATATAGTATACATAGTTCTATGATATAATATAATAATAAATAATAATTAATTATATAAGAAAAAATCATTGGAAATTTCATACTTATTTTATTATAGTTACTAACAAATAATATTTATATAAAATTTCTAATAATATAGTATACCAGCATACAAAATTTCATTAACTGTCATAAAAGTTATTAATTATTTTTTCTTCTGATGTTGCTTTGTTTTTTCGTATGAATCGGTTTATTTTAATATCACACTTCTTTCGAAATTCTATTGACTAAGAGAAAAAAAGAACAATAGGACCAAAACTTATATTTTACGGAAAGTTATTAATAATACTACAGTAGTTTTGAATTACCTGCACACCTAACTTTTGCAAGAATTATTGTGCAGATAAGCCAAAAATGCAGCTAAATTACCTGTTGTTATTTTAAGAACCTTTTATTGAGTAATAGTAAAAAATATACATACAAGATATGTAAAAATACGTTATTCACAGAGTTGGAATATATAGTAATAATAAACAGTGGTGTTACAAAAAAGAAATTTCATGTTTACAGAGTTCACAAAGATCAATTTCATTATTCTAACACCCCTTCTCAATATTAAAAATATTGCATACTAAAAAAATTTAACTTTCAAAAAAAAACTTCACAAATGTCAATTAAATTAAACCGATTGAATCTACAAAATTCATTAGTTTCTCCGGAGAGGCTTGTTTAAAATATCAGCTAACATAAAATTCGAAGGGCAATAAATAAATGAAACTTTTCCAGATCTACATAGATGGCGAATAAAATAATACTTAACATCAATATGTTTGCGCCTTGGCGTAATTTTCTCATCCTCAAGCATTTTCAGACAGCTTTGATTATCTTTACCAATTACAGGCCTTAATACCTCTATACCAAATTCTCCAAGTAATTGGGTAATCCATTGCAGTTCCTGGGATGCTTCAGCAAGAGCCCCAAACTCGGCCTCTGTGGATGACAAAGTTACCTTTGTCTGCCTTCTACTTGCATAGCTAACAACGGCATCGCCAAGTTTAAAGATAAAACCACTTGTCGATTTTCGACTATTCATGTCACCTGCCCAGTCGGCATCAGTAAACCCTTTGAGCTGTAAAATGGACTTCGAGCCCACACAAAATTTTAAACTCTTAGTGCCTCTCAGGTATTTAAAAACTCTCTTAACCTCTGTCCAGTCCTCGACAGTTGGGCCACTCATCTTTCTGGATAATACAGATACGGCTAGAGCAATATCAGGTCGATTGTTGTTCGATATATACAGTAATGAATCAATTGCTTTGCGAAACTTATTATTGTCTTCAAGTAAATTCGTTGAATTGTGCTTTAAATAACCATCTACTGGTATAGGTGAAGTTTTTGCATCTTGAAGACTGAATTCTTTCAATACTCTGTCAATGTACTCTTCTTGAGACAGATAATATAAACCAGAATCGAAGCTAAGTTGTATTCCCAAATAAAGTTTTAGATCATCAAACTCTGTTATTTCAAAATGTAATTTAAGGGTCTTTGCAACGTTTTGTATTTGGTCATTCGACTTTGAAAGAACAATGATGTCATCGACATAAATTAGTACAAATGTTGTTGAATCACCTTCACCCTTTGTATAAAGACAGAGTTCCACCTTTCCCTTCTGAACCCCGAATTCACCAAAATTATATTTATTCGAAGATTCAACATCGTGCCAATTGCTTCAGGCCATACAAACTGTGAATCAACTTACAGACCAAACCCTCTTCTCCCGGCATAACAAAACCTTCCGGTTGTTTCATATAAATTTCAGAATTCAACTCACCGTATAAAAATGCCGTCGTTACATCAATATGACAAACTCTCATCTTCCTATTGCTCGTTATTGCCAATAAAGTTCGGAATGATGCTTGCTTTACTACGTCTGCGAGAACCCTTTCGCAACCAGTCTTGCCCTGTACTTTTTCACACCATCAGCGGTCTGTTTTGTCTTAAAGACCAATTTGCAGCCGATTGCTTTACAACCTTCGGGTAGCTCTACCAAGTCCCAGGTTCGGTTATTTTCAAGTGCTTCCATTTCTTCTTTTACAGCGTTTAACCACTTTTTGTTGTCAGATCCTGATACAGCTTCATTATAAGCACAAAACACAATTATAAGTTACAGGGTCTTCATTGAAGCAGACTTTGTATCCGTATTTTTTAGGAGAGTGATAAACTCAGGCTTATATTTAGGTTAAACAATAAGAGTTTATCTAATTTAATAAATTTTATTTAATAGCTAATTTGTATACTTCTACTTTGCTTTACAAAACGGGAATGAATTTTGGTATTTAAAATATTAATTAAGAACACAGCAAAAGGTTTACAGTTATTCTTTTGCTGTTGTTGTTGTCATTTAATATATAAAAATAACTTGTTGTAATGGAGTGCTATTTACGAATAAGATGTTGAAAGCTTTACTTAATTGAGTGATATCTAAAACTTTATTTAATTGAGTGATACTTAAAAGTAATTATTCCTTTATAAGTAAATACCGTACAAAAACAAACAAAAAATTATATCAGTTTTAAATTCAGGTTCCGATGAGATCTAAAAAAATAATACATTTTACTTTATATATATTTAAAAGCTGTAAATATATCAATACTTTTTAACATATATAGATCACATTTTTCTTTTTTTTCCTTTAGCTCAATAGCTAATATTTTTTAATTTCACAGACTCTATCTCCAACATATGTTTTTCATTTGCTCTACGATTTTCACCTTCATAAAACCTGTGGCAATTTAAGTAATCTAACTTTTCCTTCCATTGATGTTTTTTATCCTTATGAGAAATAAATAATTCGTTAGAAAATTTCCGTTTAACTACAGAAGAATTAAATTTTACTCCGCTTGAAGATGGTTTGATAGCGGGTTTGTTTTTTAATTCAGGAAGTTCCTTGCATTCCGACATCGTGCTCACATCGAGTTCGTCAGGAAAATCATCTTCCAGGATAGAATTGTTGTTCACAGTATCCATATTGTCAAGAAATTCTTCTTCCATTTTTCATCATAAATATTATTATTCGCTATTAAAAAATCACAATAAAATAACAAATAATTTTAACTAAGTTACACATTTTCTTACCGTCATTATCGAATGGATTGTACAATCCTATTGCACTGTTTCCAACCACAGATTATATTTTTTTTGAGACTGCAGATACTGATGCATTGGAAGGTGTACCGCCACCAGTACGGTATGTCTCACGCTTTTCAGTGACCAGCTCCATTTTAGACTTTCGCTTCATATTGTCGTTCTTGTCCCTTAATGTTTTCCAGGGACGGTGTGTTCCACTCTGGCTCTTAAAGGATTCTTCCAACTTCATCCATGCTTCATTTTTTATTTTCCAATTGACTGCGTCCGATTTTTTGTTTTCCAATATATGTTTTTGACTGATAACCAAATCTACAAGCAGCAGTTCCTCTTCAGTGGTAAAATTTTTCCCACGTTGCTTTTTATCCGTCATCGTTTAAGATTTTATTTATTTTTCAAAATATTTGTTTTCTTAATTTTATTTTCTGTTATTTTTTTCACTATTGGAAAACAGCTGATTTATGTTGTCCTTGAAGAAAGGGTTCCCAACTTTCATAACAATTTTGAGAGGTATTGCCAAATGAAAATAATGTTTTTGTCGGTATATTGAGAAAACCAAAATTGTTGACTTCAGTGGACATAGTTATTTCTGGATCCGGATTTGTAGGTAGTAATGCAAGACGATGTATAGGACGTTTGAACATTCCTGAGGCAGTTTTTATTTCTGCAACTCTTGCTGCACCGACATCACCAGTATAAACCTTAATAATTCTAAATTAAAATAAATTCCAATGGCCGTTTCATAACGGGTGTACTGTCTTCCTTGATAATAACCATGTCCCAAATTTTGAGGTTGCTAAACTGTTTTTGCCATTTACCTCGTTGTTGTAGTTCGTTTAAGTATTCCGTGCACTGTCTGTTCCAAAAAGCCTGCTTAAGGAGGGATATCAATATCCAATGGGATAGAGTTGCCATATTTTGCACTTTTGCCTTGCTGTCTACTTGAGATGTGAGAGCTTCACCAATAAGGAAATGATCCGGTGTTAATGCTTCAACATCATTTGGGTCATCTTTCATGGGCGTTATAGGGCGAGAATTTAGTATAGCCTCAATTTCCACTATGATTGTCTTTAATTCTTCTTGAGTTAAAGATGCATTTGCGACGCTCCGGACCAAAAGATGTTTTGCCGATTTTACGGCTGCCTCCCATAAGCCTCCAAAATGTGGTGCTCTAGGTGGAATAAAATTGAACTGTATTCCCCTTGAGCTAGAAGCGGAAATAATTGACTCTTGCGCCTTACAGGAATAAATGCTAGCTGATTTTTTGCTCCAACAAAATTGGTGGCGTTATCACAATAAATATTTTGGCATCGTCCCCGACGGCCAATAAATCGTTTTAGGGCACCAATAAAAGCATCTGTTGATAAATCCGATACCAATTCAAGATGAACTGCCTTTGTAGAAAAACAGCAGAATACAGCGATATATGCTTTCGTTGGTCGTTTGCCTCTAATCCTGTAATGAATCCAAAAGGGTCCACAATAATCTACACCAGTGTTGATAAACTGCCGCGCTGGTGTAACTCTAGTATGAGGTAGATTGCCCATAATTTGTTGGCATAATTGTGGTCGTGCCTTGATACATCTTATGCATTTTTGGACTACGGACCGCGCCATTATTTTCCTTTTAATTGGCCAAAATCTTTGTCTGATTATATTCAATAGTGCTTCGGGTCCACAATGGTTATTTTCTTCATAAATCATCGTAAATAAAAGTTTTGTAAGGGGATTAATGCCTTACATTTTGGACGATCTTCGTTTTACATTCGGGTGTTTCTCATGAATCTAAGAATGTACCCTACGATCCTTTGAAGGGTTCTGAAAGAGTTCTTGTGTGGGATATTATAAATGTAGTCATCGTTGGAGGTAGTGGCTGCTGAAGTTACAGTTGTTTTTTTATCGATGTCATTAGAGATGAGTCGTTGTGAAAATGACGGTGGCAATATTTCTTCTCTTCCATGCAGAAACAATGGGTCATAGAACCATAAATCGCATTTAGAAAGTTTTGTTGCCGGTAGCCCTCTGGAAAGTAAATCTGCCGGATTGTCCTTGGATCTGACATGGCGCCATTGTTCGGGCAATGTCAATGACTGGATTTTTGAGACTCGATTAGCTACAAAAGTATGATAGAGCGAGGATTGGGTGTTTATCCAAGACAGTACTATTTCGGAGTCTGTCCATAAATATACAGCTTGAATTTTAATCTGAAGATCAGTTTTGACTCTATGCACAAGTTGGGCAGCCGTAACGGCAGCACATAATTCCAAACGAGGCAGTGTCTGTTGTTTAAGGGGTGCAACGCGTGTCTTGAAGCAGATTAATTGTACAATCATTCTTCTATCTTTAAGAGTTACGCGGATGTAAGCAACTGTTCCATAGGCCTTTCCAGAAGCATCTGCGAATATATGCAGTTGTGTTTGAGCTGGGATTTCTCCCTTGAAAATGTGTCGTGATATTTTGAGATTGTTCAGGCTGTCTAACTCATTCCTGAATCAAGTCCAAGGTTCATGAAGGTCCTCCCAGTCCAGTTTGAATTGCCATAGTTGTTGGATGAACATTTTTGCCCTGACCACACTACAGGTGCTAGTAGGCCAAGAGCATCGAACAATCTTGCCAAACTGAGGTTACAGAATGCTTTGAGACAGTAGTTGGAGGATTAATTTTTACCTTGACGCAAAACTGGTCTGTCTTGGGTACCCATAATAATCCTAACGTTTTTATTGTATTGGTGCTGTTACCGTTGCCATGTCTTTTTAAATTTTTTTTCATATATTATTTATTGAATCTTTCCTTTCAGAATTTACAATAAGTATTCAAATCTTAACCTAAAATAATACAATAATAAAAGTTGTTATTGCCACTGCAACGTACAACTAAAAGTGCACAACAAAAGTAAATTTATCTGATCAGATCATTTGTTTGAACCCTTTTGAGACGTCTGTGACCCTCGAATACAAGTAAGTCTCTTACAAGACGGTTGGGATGTTCTGTAATCCTAGAGATGTAATTGACACTTGTTATTTTTATTTCCTCTCGAACTAAGGGCACATTCAGATCTTTGTGGATGTTACTGTTTCTCATATACCAAGGAGTACCTGTTATTATTCTAAGAAGTCTAGATTGCCGTCTTTGGAGCTTCTCCATATTGGATGGTGAGGCTGCTCCCATAGTTGGATACCATAAAGCCAAATAGGTTTCAATACTGAATTATACAAAAGCAGGTTTAGTTCTAAATCAAGGGTTGACTTAGGTCCAATAACCCAGTAAAGCTGTGCTGTTCTGATTTTGATTTGGGTAATTTTGGCAGCTATATGGTGAGCCCAGGTAAAGCGACGGTCGAGATGGATGCCCAGATATTTTACACTACTATATTCTGGTACTGTCACACCATTAATCTTGATGGGCGGACAATTTCCCCTTCTCAGTGTAAACCTGATGTGCATGCATTTAGAAACATTGACTTTTATCTTCCATTTCAGCATCCAATTTTCCAAATCACTAACATGAGATTGAAGTCTTTGTGACGCAACTGTAGAATCTCTATGAATACTTAAAAACGCCGTATCATCCGCAAAAGTAGACGTGTGAGCCACTAAACTTGTAGGCATATCTGCAGTGAACAATAAGTAAAGGAACGGCCCTAGAATACTTCCTTGTGGTACGCCAGCAGATATCTTTCTGCGGGAAGAGGTGAAATCTTTTGATTTTATTTGGAAATATCTATCCCATAAGTAACTTTTTAGCAATTTATGCACATTCTTTGGTAAAAACTGCGTGATCTTAAAAAGAAGTCCTTCGTGCCAGACTTTATCGAAGGCTTGAGATATATCAATGAATAGCGCAGAGCAGTACTGCTTGTTCTTAAAAGCACGTCTAATTAAATTGGTAATTCTGTGTATGTTTTCGCCTAAAACCAAACTGATGGTCGGGAACTAGGGCATTGACATCAATATGCGGTATTAAACTATTAAGCAGCATTTTTTCGAACATCTTAGAAAGTATTGGGAGTAAACTTATTGGACGATATGATGATACTTGCGTTATGTCCTTGCCTGGTTTAGGTATCATCACTAAATCAGATAATTTCCAAGACGCAGGAAAGTAGCCTATTCGCAACATAGAGTTAAAGATAAACAATATAAAACGCACGGCCGATGTACGCAAATTTTTAATCATTGTCGAAGTTATTTTGTCACAACCAGGTGTTTTGTTCGGCTTTAGGCTCTGGATGACGGCAATCACTGCAGACAGCCGCAACTTGATCGTCGATTGTAACTGAATTGTTTGGTATAAAAACATTATCTAAGTAGTTGGCAAAAGCGTTCAATTTCTGTTCTGCGCTTTTTGCCCAATCACCGTGCTGTAGTCGTAAAGGGGATTCATGCAAAGTAGGTCTCCTCATTTTTCTTACTGCCTTAAATAAACTTTACTCCGAGTCTTTCGTTGCGTCCAAATGTTGCAAGTATTTTTGCAGGTTCGACTCTTTGTCCTTCTACAAAGCATCACGCAGAAGTCTTTGGCACTGATTAAGTTGAAACTTTAGACCTGGAGAACGATATTCTTGCCATTGGCGTCTTAAATTCCTTTTTTGGCGTAACAGTGCTTCTATGTTATTAGAGCAGGGAAATTTTCGTTTTCTTACCAAAGGGGTAGAGGATGTAGATACCCTAGCAGCTTCACTTAAGATGTTAGTAAACTGGCGGACGCCGGATTCAATTTCCTGTTCACACTTCAAAGAAATATTTGATGGCAGGTGCGAGCTTACGAACATTTTGTATTTCCGCCAATTTGTCCTCGTCTGAAGATAATTTTGCTCCAGTAGGTTTGTATCAGGCACAAACGTTAGGATGGTTGGTGAGTGATCAGAAGACAGATCCAATGACGGGTGCATACGAAGATTTTCACGTCTAGTATTTCTTACTACGGCAAAATCTATGACATCCGGAATTTTTTTTGTATCAGTTGGCCAATAAGTAGGATGACCAGCAGACAAGGCAACCATTCTGTTCGAAGATACTGCGTCCAATAGCTGTCTTCCTCTCGGAGTAATGACACGTGATCCCCAGAATGTGTGTTTTGCATTATAATCAACTGCTGCAATAAATTTCGGACCCAGCGTGTTGAAGTAATCGAGGAAATGTTGTGTCTTGGAGGACAATAAAGTGCTGATATTGAAAGACCAAAGTAGGGTAAATTAATTGATGTTGCTTGAATGTAATCTTGGGTGAATTCTGGCAATGGAAAGTGCCTAATGTCCTTGTGAACAAGAATAGCTGCCCCTCCGCATGCCCTACCACTAGGGTGTTTTGCGTCATATGTGTAGTAGTCATTAATTCTAAAGCAGTTTTTGTCCGAGAAGTGTGTTTCCGATATTAGCATGACATCAATTTGGTAAGTATATAAGAAGTTTTGTACTTCGTTTTTATGATGGCTTAAGCCGTTCGCATTCCAAAAGCACATTTTTAGGGTGTTCCTGTCTTATTTACTAAAATCTGCATAAGCATATTTTGGTTTTGTAGCAGCTGTTGCAACATGTTCTGCATGTTAGTCATAAAATTACTCATTGTTTGGATTAGAGTATCAATTGAATTTTGGGAATTCAAATATACAGATGGAATGCCTTCTTTTAGAGCGGCAGCATATGAAAAAGCATATGGAAATTTACTTGTGGTTTGGGCAGCATTTTTGGAGTTTGCCTGTTGTGGAATGGTGGGCTAAGGTAAACTTGGGATGTTTGATTCACGGTACTGATTATATATATATTTGACCACCGCTTTATTTTTGAGTTCCAAGTATACTTTGCATCCTCGATAATTAGCCGTGTGGTTTTCACCGCAGTTACTGCATTTTTTACAGCTAACTTCAGTTTTCGGGTGGGGACATTCACTGCTTCTGTGTACGTCTCCGCACCTGACGCATACTGCAGGTAATTTGCAGAAAGATTTTGTGTTCCCAAATTCTTGGCAATTTTGACACTGAGGGGGGCCTTTACGTTTAATGGGTTCCTCTACATATATTCGACGGTTTAGAAGATACCGTAATCCATATATAGGATGATTGTCACCTTTTTTGCTTATATTGTTCGAGTTAAATTCTATTTCGACTCTAAAAACCGGTTGTGGAATTTTTTTTTATTTAAAATATTATTATATGAATTGGTTTGATATTTATATGAATTGAATTGACTTCATACCCTTCAGATTGAAGGACATTCTTAATATCGCTAATAGGTACAGTACTGTCAATGCCTTTAATGATTACGTTTAAACCTTTTGCACTTTTGAGTTGATAAGTATAGTAGTTTTTCTTTTCAGTATCGAACTTGTTCACAATTGCTCTAAAAATCTTTTCATCTTTGGCTTGGATTTTGGTTTCCTGAATATTACCCTATCGTAGAGAAACAACGTAGAAATTGTCTTTGCCAACAAGCTGTGTCAACTTGGTAGGGGGCTGTCGTAGGTACAGTGGTGGGTGTTTGAAGTTCTTTTTTGCAGGTGTATTGTCTTCCATCTCTTTTTCTGCAAGAATTGCAAAACGGTTTGCGTTATCAGTGGTATTTTTTGCCTGTTTTGGATGTGGTTCCAACGTGGAGGCTGCTCTAGGGCTGGACTTACGTTTCGTTATTGTGATATAACGGTCCATACCTGTGAGGACTTTTTCACTGCTCTCAATCTTCGCTGCACTTTTTTTAATTGTTGTAGTTTCCTTATTTACGTCCGGTGATTGCAAAATATCTTCAATGTTCTTGTGATTACCCAAAAGAGGGGTATGGGGTAGATTCGTATTTGGCCCAACACACTTTTTTTTTCACTTGTTGGGTCACTAACGTAGCGTATCCGTTCCTTTTGAAGTAATGATCACGTAAGTATTTCTATCATTAAAACTCAGTCTGCGTTCATTAGCACTTGCACTTGTCTCACTCATTAATTAGATTAACGGCCTTTATATATTTTTTACTTATTTGATTGTTGTCTGTCTTTATGCAGTTTTTTTTTCTTTTTTAAACTTTATTAAGTTTAAGTTGTTTTGTTTTTTATTATTCTTTTTTTATTTTATATTACAACTAAAACACCTATTCCAAATATTTTTTATAATTTGCCGACAGCACGTCCGTACACTTTAAGTGCCGCGAACTAATGTATGTCTTTTTAAAATGATGATAAGTTCCTTCTGTATTTCCAATGCGATATTAAGGTTGTCGGCACCACCAAGACCATCATCTGCAATTTATTGTAAACATTTAGTAGCAAGATAAGGTGCTGCTCGTGTGCCGGATCTTCTCTCCAAAAGATTTGCTGAAATTTTTGGTCATCTGGATGAATTAAAATCTGTCTATACATCTTTTCTATGTCGATAGTGAAGACAAATTTTGGTAATCGGAAACGTAGTAGAATTGAAAATAATTCACTTTGAAGAGTTGGTCCAGTATACATAAGATCATTCAATGAATGACCCGATGATGTTTTTGCTGATGCATCGAAAACTACTCTGAGCTTTGTTGTGGTACTATCTGGTTTCAAGACATAGTGGTGAGGAATAAGATATTTGAGATCGGATATAGTATTAATATTAATCTTCTTCATATGTCCCAACTGTTCGTAATCTTGCATAAATTTTATGTACTGAGTTCGCATGTCTTCCTTATATAAAATCGACGTTCCAAAGCCAAGAATCTGTTGTAAGCCATTGGTTGAGACTCTCCTAACGCTGTTGGGTTTACTCGAAACAGGAGACTGACTATAAAGCGACCACCTTCATTGGTGAGTGTATGTTGAGTGAAATGAAATTCACATTGCTTTTCTGGTGGTGACAGACCTTTTTCGCTGACTTCAATCTCGTCCAGTTTCCAGAGATTCTCTATCGCTTCTTCTAAAGAGGTGTCATCAAATACTCCACATGTAAGTGAAGATGATGGTTTTGGGGATGGATTCTTTCCAATTGCGCCGCCCACAGTCCAACCTAATACCGTATTTTGCAAGGTTGGTAGTTTGTCGGCCAGATGTATTGTTCCACGTTGAACTAATTTGTAATAGAATTCTGCTCCAGGCAGCAAATTTATCTTTTCCTGCTGATAAAAATGAGGATCAGCCAGCTGCATATTTTTTGGAATATCCCACGTTGAAGGATCGATGTACTGGCTGGGTTGAGCAGGAATTGTGCTTGGTAGGACATAAGCGTATACATTCGCAGAGAAATTATGATCTATGGATTTCATATTGATATCAACACGATATTGAGATTTTCTTTGTATTTCACCAATGCCATCAAGACAAAGTGATGCCGCCAATGGTGAGATGGATAATTTTTGACAAAGACGTTTTGATACAATGTTAACTTGGGATCCGGAATCTAACACTGCTCTAAATTCATCGGAGGCACCATTTGAGACTGTTATTATAACTTTTGCTGTTGCTGGCAGAACGTAACCTTTGCTCCCTACAGCGTCGTTAGTTTTTGTCGATGTAGCTGCTACGACCCTTGAAGGATATATAGTTGAGAAGCCTGGGCGGTCCGCAGAGGTGGTGTTCGGGGATATAGTTGCGTTGGCTATAGGTTGCTTTTGTTGAGTGCCTAATGGCCCTTTGCCTTTTTGAGATTTGTTCCCTTTTTGTAAGTGGAGCAACGTATAGTGTTTTTTGGGACACTTTCGGGAACTACCATGATTGCATGATTTTGAATCATGGTAATTTCCGAAGCAGTTGACACATAAGTTGTGTTGTTGGACCCAACGCAGTCGCTCTATTTCTAATAATTGAAGGAATTTGCTACAGTGATATAATTTATGGTCACTGTGGTGGCATAATGCGCATTTGCCATTATTGTTGGATGTTATTAGTGCTGACATTGCTTTGTGTGCTGCTTTTTCTTTTGTGATTGCCTCCATTGATTGGAATTGACGCTCCAGAAATGATAAAAAAATCGGTTATGGTTGGTATGCCTCTTGGGTTAGTTAATGACTGCATCTATCAGATATGTGTGTTCCTGTCAAGTTTTTTAATCATTAGTTGTATGACTAACGCGTCCCGTGAGGAAGTTGCAATTCCCAAATCGTTTAATGTCAATAGACACTCTTTTGTGGTGTCATGGAATTCTTTGATCGTATTCGATTAAATCGTTAGTGCAATTGGAAAATTTTTTAAGAGCCATCTTGAAATATTTATTTAAGGAGAGGTGATAAAAGTTGGGAATAAAATTGGGTCAAAAAATGCCTGCCAGCGATTTAACAGCCAGTAATAAAGAAAACAAAATATTATTAATTAATTCCTAATTTCAAATTAATTTTCCCCGAAATTAAATTTTTATTGAGCCCGTTGGTAACCCCTTTCTATCCTTTCGTTGTCTTCTCTAAACCGTTTTCAAGTTTGTTATTGTGTATAAATATTCAATATTTTGTTACAAATATTTTGTTACGTTTAGTAGTCAAAGTAGTCTTTGGACTACCATATTTAAATGTTTGTTATATTCTTCTAAATTATCAGAGTAAACTATTATAGCATCTATATAGACATGGCAAAATTTTCCTATATAGTCCCTTAAAATATTATCCATGGCGCTTTGGAAAATGCTTGGTGCATTTTTTAGTCCAAAAGGTAGTCTAACAAATTCATATTTTCCATCATTTATGGAAAATGCAGTTTTCTCAATATTCTCCGGTTTCATTAAGATTTGATGGAAGCCGGATTCGAGATCAATGGTGGAAAAGTACTTTGTTTTTCCCAAATTAGACAGTATAACATTACAATCCGGTATCGTTGATCGAGTTGTAAGGGTTTTTACTGGGACGTAAACTTCCGTTATTTAATAGATTTTGTATTTCTTTATTTACGAATGAATTTACTGAGAGAGGATAGGGATATTGCTTACTCCATATAGGAGTTTCAGCAATTGTACGTATCTCAGCTTTAATATCCGTTCTAAATGGTAAAATTGTATTAATTTTTGAATGTATATTATCTATTTTTTACGAATTTCACAGTCTAATCATCAATTGTATTTTTCTCACAATTAAAAGTATCATCTTCATAAGGTTTGTACTCAAGATTATTTCCTGAGTCTGTAATTTTATTTATAATATCTTCCTCATCTTCCTTTCTATTACTACTAGATACTAACGCAGGTTTATTAAAATTTAAATATTAATCAAGTTTAATATTAGCTTTTTTCAAAAAATTATATCCTATTAACAAATCAGATTCTAAGTTGGGAATTTCATAGAATCTTTCACTTATACCAAAAAGTCTTGCTTCATACAAATGGTCAATAATAGTGAATCCATTTATAGTTTTAATTCTCTTTTTAACTACTAATTTTTTCCTCTTAGTAAGGACATTTGGGCTACAATAACAAGTAGTTGCCCCGCTGTCAATTAAAATTCTGTAAGTTCTTGCGGATGCTCCTGTTCTGATGATATAGGGCAATCCGGGGTCACGTCTAAAAAAGCAGTTTCGTTGAAATTATGAATTCTTTGTGTCTTATTATTTGATTGAGAACTAAACTGTCCATTTGGTTGTTGTCTTTTAAACCCATGATTAAATTGAGATCTTTGAAAAAATTGATTGGATTGTGGTCGTTGTTGCCATTAACCGAATTGTGGGCCTCGAGCGTAATTTTTAGTATGTCCATTTTGTGGAATTTTATTTGTGTTCACAGCAATATTTGCCTCAGAGTCAGGCTTTGCATGACGTACGTGTTGATTATTTCGGTACTGAAAACTGTTGTTGTGATTTCTGGGAGGAAATCGTAAAACATTCTGCTTATTTTTTGGAATTTGGTTATTGAATTGATTTCCGTTAAATTGTACCTCAAAATTAGCCCTAATATGATTAGCTTCTAGTTCCTGAGCCTTGGCTAAGGCATTAGGTAAATCAGAAGGTGACAATGAAAATAGAATATTTGCCAATGGCGGTTTTAATACAGTAATAAAAACCCTAAGAGCATATTGACGATTTTTATTATTTAATTCATTTGTCAAAGCAGAATTTGAACCGTGAGTCATTATCGTCTTATTTATTAATAAGGTCAGTTTTTTATTCACTTCGTTATAGTAATCTAATATAGTCAAGGAATCCTGTCTCATAACACTTAATTCCTGTTCAATAATATGAATTGGCCTTTTGTCGGCATAGGCAAAATCTAAACGAGCTATAATAGCATCAAAATTGAGTACAGTAGCATGATTTGTCAAAGTGTCATTTGCGTCGTCTAATATTTTATTTCGTAGAATAGTCAATGCCGCGAAGTACCTACAACTACCCCTAACATAAAGACTCATTGAATTGTTTGCTGCTTCTCGCCAACTCACATATGAATTCCATTAAAACTTGGAAGGGACTTAATAATGTCCAAACTTTCATCACATCTTTTGGTTTCGTCAATAATTTCCTGTCTGTAAGTCTGTTAAAGTTTTCCTTCAGCAATTCCAACTCTCTTAGAAGTGGTGCTGTAGATGGTGTAACTAGTCGTAAAACCTGTTCTGTGTCCATTCTGTTTGTTGTCCTAATAGTCCAGTAATTTCGTCAACTGAGTATTCTATACTATATTTTCTTTCTAGTTCTTCTAATTCCTCTTCAACTATATCTAGTATCCTGTTATTAGTCAAATATTTCAATTCTTCGTCCGTTAAATTTTCCACTACACTTTCTACTAAATAAGCCAGTTTTAAGCCTCACAATCAATACAACGAATACAAAATTATATGACTTAAATAATATTTTTTATAGGAAAATTAATCTTAAAAACAAACATACAAATCTTATCAAATAATCTTACATTTCAAATCCTCAGCTATCGACTTCAGATGGCCTCTTAAATGATAATTTCCTTCTTCAGATGTAGATACTGTGTTGTTTGGTTGTTGTTTATTAAGATGATATTGTTGCTAAGTTGTTTATTTGATGCTGTTATTTTCAATATTGTGGACACGAGTCACCCAAAAATCAAGAATATGAGTGCCCGTTGCTTAAGATATTTGTTTTTGTAAATTCCTTTTATTTCATTTAGAGTTCTGTTGCTATTCGTTTTTTAAAGTTGATGATTGCAGAATTGTTATTGTTCACTGTAGAATTTTTATTTTTTCTCCTTTTTTAAAGGATACTTATTTGAAATTTTTTTCTCCTTTTTTAAAGGATACTCATTTGTTTTTTTTTCTGGACCTTTTTTAAAAGGATCCCGGTTGAGCCCCCAATTAAATTGTTTCGTTCATATTTTTTTAAAAAAATAAATTTGTATTTTTCACTTTTCACTTTTAAACACTAGTATTACATTTTTGTATAAGAGCATTTTCATTATGTTTCCATAACTTGCACGCGTATTATGAGTCCGCGATTTGAGTTCTTTAAAAAAACTAAATTTGTTTTTTTCTTTGAATCTTTATTTATTTTATTTGAAGCTTGACAACTTCTTAATTGAACGGGAGGAACAACACTGACTTAATCTAATTACAAATTTTTCTTATCAATTAAAATTATAAAAATAAAAAACAAGAATAATGTTAATGTTGCATTTTGGTTTGGGGACGGAAATGCAGTTTTGACAATATTTATTGCAAATTACTTTATTGGTGATAAATTAGTTAAATTAGGATGGTTGCAATTCTTGGAATTGCGACCGAAATATATTTTTGATTTATGCATTCAATCATAATTTCTTTAAACAAACTGGAAATGAGTTTAATATTACAATTTTCTTTATCTATTAGCAACTATATTTGCAATAAATTCATCTATAGGGTCATTCCTATTGTAAGTGTTAGCGTTCGGTTTTATATACTTAACTCGCGCGCACAAGTTAAAACGTTCACCGACAACAAAAGCGTATTGCTGTTTTCTTTTATACCAAACCACCATCGCCAATGTTTGCAAAACACACACACAAACACATACTGTTTTTGTTCTTTATCCCACTTCTGATATTGTCAAAACTCCTTTAAAGTTTCAATTAGTCAAAAGAAGACACATAACAATTTTAATGTTCCAAGGTTGTTTATTTATTTCAAAAAGGATTAAAAACAAAAAAATAAAAGGTTATTTCAAATGCTCCTTCGAACGGCTAAACTACGACAGACTGCTTTTGTCATCTCACTTCAAATAAGTGTTGGCGGACGCTCTGAGGCTGCAGGACTGCCAGATGATGATGATGATAAATTTTATTGTAACACACCCTAAGGTTTTTTCAAGTAACGTATAAAATATTTATTAAAGCAGAAAATGAAAAATGTCTTCTTTACAGTTCAAAGATTTAAATGAGTGAGGCTTTGACATAGTGGGTAGAATACAAAAAAGAAAAGATGTAAAAGCCACAAGTCAAAAGCAAAAGTAACAATGTACACATTGCAGAGTTGCTATATTATATTCAACACTCCTCCTCAATGTGGATGTTGTTTTACAAAATAAAAAAATAATTCAATTTAATTTCATTAAATTTACACAATTAAAATGTTTAACACTTGGTAGGTTTTCCGTCAAAACATCTGCAATCATATTAGCTGTTGGACAATATACAAGATCCACCTGTCCACTTTGCACCAGCTCTCTGATATGATGAAACTTTATGTCGATGTGCTTGCTGCGTTTGTGGAAAACTGGATTCTCAGCTAATTTTTGAGCACCTTGGTTGCCAATATTCAAAATTACAGGAACATCACTGCATGCATTTACTTGAATAAGTAATTGTTTTAACTATATTGCCTCCTTTGTCGCATCTGAAGCTGCCATATATTCAGCCTCCGTACTGCTGAAAGCGACTGAAGATTGTTTTCGCGACTCCCATGAGATTGTAGAACCGTTTCCTCGCCAGTCAGCATCTACGAACCCCTACAGAGCTTTGTTATGATCACCCGCTTCATAAATAAGTTTCAAATCTATCGTTCCAGGAGTTTCAAATCTATCCTTAGGATGTGTTTCAATTTGGTCATATGTTCAACATGTGGGTCCGAATTTCGTTGAGCCATCTTGGACACGAAATGCAAAATATCCGGTCTTGTAGAAATTGCAAGGTACTTGAGTGTACCAACAATCGATTGCTAATCGTGTTCATCATTACAATTCACCTGATAACCAAAGTCCAGTGGCACCGAGATTGATTTGCATTCATCCATACCATATTGCTCAAAACATGGCGAATATATTGAGATTGACTCAACTTACCTACGTACCTGTATCGCCTTCACGCTCTATTTCCATTCCTAGAAAATGGTTGGGTACACCTTTGTCATTAACTTCAAAATTCTCGGCAATTTGTCTCTTCACTTTATGCACAACTGCTATGTTACTGCACCCAATAATTAAATCATCGACGTATACCGCTATTAATACCAGATTAACATTCTTGAAAGCCTTGTATAAGCATGGTTCATTATCGCATGGAACAAAATTCATTTGTCGTAAAACACGATCCAGTTTACAGTTCCACTCTTTACCGCTTTGCTTCAAACCATAAATCGCCTTATTCAAGCGTAAAACCTTTTCTGGTGAACTAGTATCAACAAAATGTGTCGGTTGCCGCATATATATCTCATCTTGAAGACTACTATTTAAGTATGCTGTACTTACTTACATCCATTGTGCATCTTATTCCGTACCGCCAATGCCAAAAGTAAACGTATTGTTGAATACCGCACGACTGGAGAAAAAGTTTCCTGGAAATCAATTCCAAATCGTTGAATGTAACCCTTAGCAACTAGGCGTGCCTTGTACCTCTCGACCTCTCCATTAACATTTCGTTTTAGAGCGAATACCCATTTGCATGGTATTACCCTGTGACCAACTGGCAAATCTGATAATGACCATGTGTTATATTGCCAAATAATCCTCTGTCCTACGAGGTATTTCACAGTTGTTATTATTCTTCATATCAACATCAAACAATTCCTCATTAAACAAAACATCGCGCTGATCGATGGCATTACGTGTTGATTTATCGAAAAGACGATATGCTTTCGACGTCGCTGAATATCCAACCATAATATATGGTATGCATTTTGCCTTAAACTTTGATTTATTTGTCGATTTATCCAGACTTACTGCATACGTACCAAAAGTTTTAAAATGATTAACATTTGACTTTCTACCGAACCACACTTCATATGGTGTTTTATTTTCTAACTGCGTATAAGGCACTGTTAATTGTCTACTGATGCCTTCTGCTGACAAAAATGAGTCAAACTGTGAGTTTATGTACTCACCATTATTGTCCGTTCGAAGTGTTTTTATTTTGCAGCCCTTTTGCTTTTCAACATGTGCCTTATACAGTTGAAACTTCTCGAACACTTCACTCTTACTTTTAATAAAGTAAACTAAAATTCTGCGTCATCTGTCGTCAATAAATGTTACGAAATATTTAGCACCGCTTACAGATTTTACTTTAAAGGGACCGCAGACATCAGAATGCACAATCTCTAACAACCTTGTTGTATTTGTTGTAGATTCCTTGGGAATCGGCAATACATGTATTTTACTTACAGTCTGAGTGTTCATTCATGTGGTCAATATTCATACCACACACAATACTTTTATTCGACAATTCTTTTAAAGTTGAGATGGCCATGCCTGTTATGCCATACGTTGTTCATATTATTAACAGCACACACTCTCTCTGTTGCACGATTATTTGCTCCTTCAATATAATAGTACCAACTGCTCTCTTCATTACGGCATTTCTCGAATTAAATTTTGCGAATAAACCGCATTCGACGACTTTGTTGACAGAAATAAGGTTTGCCTGCAACTGAGAGGAAAACAAAACGTTTTGAAGCAAAATTTCAAGATTGTTGTTGTAGATTAATATATCACCTTTACCACTGGCATTTATGTGGTTGTTGCCAGCCAACGCAATAACCTCATGATGTTCTTTAAAACGTAGAAACATCTCTCTTTTGTTACACATATGTGCAGTCGCCCCGCTTTCGACATACCAATTATTCAAATTTAACGAACCTGCCTCTGCTGCAGCTAACATTGTCATTGCTTGTGTATTGGCTTTGTTTTTTCTCTCACATTTGCTTGTATAGTGACCAATCACACCACATATAAAACACTTGCCTTTGAACTTCTTCTTCTTGTTGTTGTTGTTGTCATACTTCTTGTCTTTGCGTGTGAATGTTGATTTTGCTGTGAATGCCTGTTGCTGTTGTTGTTGTGAACCTGATGGTGCATGCTCGCTGTCGATTTTATCTTTTCTGCGTTTGCCCTCTTCTAAGAGCTTCTGTTTTAGTATCGGAAAATTAGGCAAATCATCTCTTGTTTATTTTTTATTTATTATGAATTTTTTTTTTTATTAAGTTTAGCTCTGAAAATCTTCTTTCAGCAGCAGCTGAGCTGTGCGGCAGTGTCATTAAATTAAAAACCAAATCGGTAAGCTCTTCAAAAGATTTTTCTTCTAAGCCATTTTTATAACTACACACATTGTCCCAAAATTCAGCAATATCCATTTCAAATTTTAGGTTTAAATTAGAAAATTTTAATATTTTCCATTCAGTAGAAATTTTTTCTTCATTGCCGTTTGTCAAATTTGAAAAAGATGTTAATAAAGGTTCTATGGATATTTCTGAAGAGCTTAAAACTTGCTGTGGAGTTATAATTGAAAGATATTTTAATTCTTTGTTTGAAAAATCAAAACGTTTTTAAATTTCCTCCAAAAGTACAATATAAAAAGTTTGTATGTTTTTTATTTCATACATATTTTTTTATTTGAGCAAACATTTTTCAGATTTTCTACCCATAAAAATATTTTCAATGTTTAAATAATTATCTTCATCAAAAATATTGATTGATTCTAATGACTCAAATTTTTTTACAAAATTACTTTTAGTAAAATTACTCAAAATTAATTTATAATTTAACTCCATTTGGTTATAGATATAAGGCAATCTTACTTTTTCCGATTGGAAATCTTTATTTAAATTTTTAATAATATTTAGAATATAAGATAAAAACAGAAAATAAATTTTTATACTGGGATCGCCCATTTTTCCCCCTATTTCGCATGGTTTTATTCCATTTACCTCCAAATAGAAAAAAATGAAATATAAATGCAAAGCTGTAATAAATGCTTACAATATGGGTGAAACAATGTGTAACAATGTGTGTGATTAAGAAAAAGGAAAGATGATTCTTTTAATAAAAAAAAAATTACTTTTTAATTTTTAGTATACAATTGCGCGTGGGCGTTGTCTTTTATTGCTCGATCATAAGTAATTGCTAAACTCTATAAAATGGTGGAAATAACTAAATTGTCAACTATTGCTAATATTTCAATGTTGTCAACTCATTTTAACTATTAATATAAATTTTCATTTATAGCAACAGCATTACAGTATAAGGTTTATTACATTTTCAAAATACAGCCATCTGGTCATTGATATTCCTAAAATTTTATGTGGTTCGACACTACATTATTCTTTAAATTCTTCGATACGTTTTGGGTTGTGGGTAAAAAGTTGTAAATATCGCGACAAAGTATTTCAATTTCTTTTGGCAGCTTTTTGCTGGCGTAGGCAGAACAAAGGTGTAAAGAATGGCAAGTACATTTGATGTAAAATATGCTAACATCATTCCTTAATTTAGCCTGAAAGCCATTAACTTCACCTGCCATTACGTTGTCGCCTTCGGTAGCCAAGCCAATTATGTTTTCCAATGGAATTGTAATTAAAATAAAACCAACTGTTTTATTCAACGATCAATTCTAGAATGTCTCTTTATTTTTCAACTATTCTTATTTATACTTATTACTAACATCAGGTTTGCAAAAAGGAGTATTTTAGATAATTTATAAACTTAGATAAGTATTTTAGATAATTTATAAACTTAGTTGTAAATAATAGGAATAATTAAGTGAAGGGTTGCAACTAAACCTCCCTTTTCATTATTTTTTTTTTTATTTTTATATATATATATATATATCTTTCAATCCATTTATTTCAAAGTTCAAATTTAAATACAAATACACATGAACAGTAGTAAAAATAAATAATATAAAATATGTTTAACATTATAAAAAATTTCGTATAAATAATATATAAGTGGGTTAGGTATGCCTCCCTTTAAAAAAAAAATAAATAAATTGGTATTAAGATAAGAAAGAAGAAAAAAAATTTATTTAGAATGACAACAAGAATGTATTAAATTATTAATTTGTTTCTGGTTTTATTGTTTTATTTTCAAACTTTTCTGATTTTGTCTTTATGAACTGTTTTTTCCTTTTTTGTTTCGCTATTGTAAATAGTTACGTTAACACCATTTACACTTTTGGCAACATAAGGACCTTCACATATGTTCTTATGTTTCTCGTAAGGTTCTTTTTTTAGCACAACATTATCAGCAACTTTAACTGCAAATTTATCATAGAGTAGTTTGTTCCTCGCTTTGTGTTTGTCTATTAAAAGTCTTGCAATAATGTTAGTCTGTTGTAATCTATGCTTTACTTCTTTACTATAACTGTCCAAATTATAAAGTGGATCTAAACTTTCTGTTATGTTATTTGGCATTGTAGCAGTTTTCCCAAATACTAACTCGAAAGGTGTAAACCGATTATCAAATGCAGTGTTTGGAGTAGTGTTGTGGTAAAAAGTGAAATATTTCAAGTAAGTATCCCAATCCGTAATATTCTCCCTGATATATGCTCGAATATATTCATTAAATACGCGGTGGTTACGTTCAACTGTACCCACACTTTGATGGTGATAAGCCGTTGAAAAATTCAAGTTTACTTTAAGTAATTTACATAATTCAGTGAATAATTCGTTCTTGAACTCAGTTCCCTGATCTGATTTTATAGTTGTCATTCTACCATAAATTAGAATAAAATTCTCAAATATCGCACGTGCAACAGTATGAGCTGATTTGTCAGGTACCGGAATAGTAACTGAATATTTGGATAAATCACATATCAAAATTATTGCATATTTATTACCATAAGTTGATTGAGGTAATGGACCTATGGTGTCTAAAACGACTACATCAAATGCTTTAATCGGAGTCGGAGTTAAGATTAGTTTTTCAACATTTCCTGGTCTAACTTTATTTAACATACATTCCTTACAATTCTTAACAAATTTTGAAATATCCCTCGTCATTTTCTTCCAATAATATTTTGTTCTAATTTTAGCATATAACTTCTTTTCACCACAGTGCCCTCCTGTTATCGGATCATTATGATATATTTCCATCAGTTTTACTTTGTCTCTATCATATGTTATAATCTCCGTTGGTTCCGTTAGGATTATTTCCAAAGTTTTTAAAATCTTCATACCTTCATCTTTTAGCTTTTGAATTGAACATATTGAGAAAAATGGATCACTTTTGGACCATTCAGCTGTGAAAATTTTGTGAATGTTGGCTTCTTTTTGTAGCCTCAAAAGCAACTTATATAAGCAAATTGTTTCGTTAACAATCTCAAAATCTAGGTACAGCAATTTTTTAACTATATTTATGCGCATTTTGAAAAGTTTTTGTTCAATATAAAATAATTCTGTTTTTATCTTTGGTACCTTTTTATCGAAATTATGCGAGAATTTATCGTAAATTTTCAAACTAATGGAAACACCCTGTTGTTCAATATCGAATTTGTTCTTACTATTTTTCTTTGACATTGCTCGAGTTGTCATCGAGAATATATTACTTAAATTCTTAAGTTCATTGATGGAGATTCTGGACAAAGCATCTGCGCCTACATTTGCTTTACCTTTTATATACTCTACATGAAAATTGTATTCAGAGAGTTCTAATCTGATCCTTGTTAACTTGGACGAAAGATCTTTCATAATCTTTCGAACTATGAATGAAGTGCCATAGATATATGGTCGAAAATAAAGCGTCAACTGTAACTATATATGGTTTTGTAAAGTCCGGTTATTGTAGAATTCTTGGAGATAACAAGGCACTTTTTAATTTGGCAAAAGAATTGTGACAATGTTCAGTCCAGTTAAATTGTTCATTTTTTCTTGTGATGAAGTTCATCATTGGCAAATGCCACTAATCGCCGTACTGCATCTTTATCAGTAGGAACGGGGTATGTTTTTATGATGTTAATTTTCGAATCATCTGGTAAAATACCTTTCGCAGTGCATCTGTGTCCTAAAAATGTTACTTCGGACCGAAAAAATTTGCATTTGTAAGGATTTATCTTAAGATTGTGATGTCTTAAAATTGTGAAAACGTTTTCTAAATTCTGAATATGATGTCTTTTGCTACATTAAATTATAATAATGTCATCTATATAAAGAAAAGCTTTGTTTGGTGCAAGTTCTGCAAAAGCGATAGACATCATTCTCGAAAAAGAATTTGGGGCGATATTAAGACCGAAAGGTAAAACTTTCCAGCGATATGATCCACTATCAGTGCTGAACGAAGTGATATCACGAGAGTCTGGGTGCAGGGGTACCTGATGAAAAGCAGAATACAAGTCTAGGACTGAAAAATATTTCGCGCGACCAAGGTTATCTAAAATGTCGTCTATTCTTGGCAAAGGAAATTTGTCGGCTATAAATTTTTTATTTAAACTAAACTTTTTTGAGCACTAAAATTAATGGACTATTGTAATTGGAAGTACTGGACTCTATTAGATCATTGTCTAATAAGTTCTTAACTTGCCTGTTTATTTCGTCTTTCTGTGTGTGCGCAAGTCGGTAATTCTTAATATAAACAGGTGTAGAATCAGTCAGTCGTAATTTTTGTTCATAGAAGTTAGCATATGTCATTTCATTATTTTATTTATTATCCTTTTTAATATGAGATTTGTGAACCATTCTTCCAGATTCTGTAAGAATTGTTACTCCTTTATCTTATTTTACTATCTCCTCTTTAGGAGTCAATTTGTTACCTAATCTTTTATTTATTTTCACATATACGATATCATTTGGATTATACTTAGGGAAATGTGTTCTTTTTTTGTTATGAAAATCGAGATCTTTATTTTGTTTATCTATAAGTTTTGTCACATTGTCTATTCTGTCCTTTTCCATCTGTTCTGAGTCAGTATTAACAGTTTTTTTCTTAATTGTGGAGTGTATTGAATTGTTATATTTGTATAGCGACCTAAAAAGTAACCCCTCAAAATTCCGATGAGTCTTCACGATGTCGGGTATTCTGTCTAGGTCTCCTATTTGTCCCAGATGTTCCGGTCTAATAGTCTCGTTCGTCGCAGTCGTAAGTATGCTATTTGGGCTGTTGCTAGTGTTTTCCTGAACCACTTTTCTAACTGCATTATTTATAAGCCTTTCTAAATATGACTGTGTAATTGGTATACTAGCTTGTGCAGAATCACGCTGGGTATTTGATACGCCAGGTGTCTCTAAGGTACTGGGTCTAATTAGATTACTTAGATTCGACATATTTTATTAAGTTATTTTAGTTTTATATTATAGTCTTTATTTTATTATTTATTCCCTTCTGGAAGGGGTGTTCTTCTACTCTGGAGGGTCTGGAATTCAGATTCGCAGAGTTGAACTTTTTTTACAATTGCAAAAAATTTGATTTTAATTGATTAAGGATAACCTATAACTTAAATTGATTAATTTAATTTAAAACAATCTGGAGGGTCCTGTAGGAATCGCAGATTTTCACAAAAAAATTATTTAAATTTATAGATTACGTTTCTTTTAAAAATCTTATTTTGATATTTTTTTTTACGAAATTTTTATTTTTCCTTACTTTAATTTGAATCAAAAGCTAAGCTGTTTTCAATTTTTCTTTTAAGTTTCTCACTCTTCTTTCAAATTTTATTTATTTTTTTATCTTTATTTAAATTAATTTTCACTTGCTTAAAAAAAAATTTCCTTAAAATATTACTTTTCCTTTTTTTCACAATTCTTAAATTTAATCTTAAAAATACTTCTTACACTATTATTATGATCTTCATCCCACGGTGATGGCGACTACGTCCTTTTTGCTGTCTGCTACTGGGGGTCGACCACTTCACACTCTCTGTGGGATAACGTTGAGTCCTCTTTTGGCTGTAACGTTGGATGTCGCTTCCGGGGCTTCCAGGGCTTACGTAGTGTGATGGCACTTCTTAAGGGCTTTGTTTTCACTACTTTCCAGGACACTCGCGACAGCCCCACGTTGGGCGCCAAATAATTACTTTTTTATTATTTCATTTAAAAAAAGAAATTCTTTTTTTATTTTCTATTTATTTTTTTTATTAAACTTTATTTTCTGTTTGAAACCAAAATTGAACTGAACTTAAAACTAAAACTTAAAATTAATATTACCTACGATTTAACCAAATTTTGCCAATGCATCAAATTTCCGTTGAAATAACGTGTACGCAAAATCAGCAAAATGAAGACCGTAAATAAGGTTGAACTATTGTACAACAAATTGTCAGCAATTTAATTGTTTTTAATAAACAAAGCTGCCTGTTGCGAAGTTTCAACATTTGTGGTGTTAACTTATATAAGTATATATTAAGTAAGTATTTTATATATGTTTATAGCAGTAAGTATATACATATATATATATATATAGTGTTTATATGTATAAAATTTATTGAATTACTAGCATAGTTGTCCTTTGTGCACTTTTTTAAATTGTTTGTTTCTTATGTTATTACTGTATTTATTTTTGTTGTTTTTTATCTTTACTTCATATTGAAAGTTTATGTGAAACACGTATATGCGTATGTGTGTGTTGCTTCTACATGGTTCATAATTTTCACTTTTCGTCATTTTTGATTATTCGTTTGTTTTTTTTTTAATATAATTTCAATGTTAACTGTTTATGTTTATATATATATATATATATATATATATATATATATATATACTAAGGGTTCTTTTTTTTTATTACACGTTTTGGAATTTTCATTTGAGGTTATAAATTATTTTCACATTTTGTTTTTTTTTTAAGATTATAAATTGTTTATATGTTGTAACGGTTAATGTAACACGTTTTTCTGTATGTCCGTCTTTTTTTTTTTTTGAGATTATATTATAACGGTTGTTGATATACCACGATTTTTAACACGTTTTCTATTCTTTTAAGGTTATATTTTAACGGTTTTAATTTTAAATCTTTTTAACACATATAATCATTGTAATGCCAAAACGTTTTTGTGCTAACGAAAACACAAGAAAAAGAAAAAAGTTTTAAAATTAAATCTTTAATTTTTTTTATAAGCATATTTAATTATATATTTTTGTTCTTCGAAAAAAAAAAAACTTTTTTTTATAACTTTCCTATAATATGATTGCTTTACATTTCTATTAAATAACTGTTTCTGTTAAATAACTGTTTTTTCTTTATAGTTAAGTTTCTTTCAGTCTTGGGATTTTCAATAGACTGCTTTTTTCCCGTTTTCTTTTTCTTATGTCACTCTCTCATGTTTTTTTAGGTTAGAACGAAATTTCATCAGATCAGGGATGTATTTTTATGTAAACAAAACAAAAAAAGTGTAAAACACCTGTGCAAAAAAAAAACAAACAAAAAAACATTTTTGGCGCAAACAAGTATTCCTATTTTGTGAAAATATTTCTAAAAATATTAATATAATTCTAAAATTATATTCAAAATTTAATTAATAATTTAATGGATTTAGAAAAAGTTGATTTGATTCCTTGGACATTCTAACAAACTTTACAAAACTTTTTGGGTCCTCCAGTTGCAATTCCTTTATAGCAATGTGCGTCATATTTTTTCTGCTATAACGCCGTAGTAGCCATTCCCGGCCCCAAATGCGCTTGAACAGTCTTACTTCTTTAACCCGTTTCTTGTCTTTGCACTCATATTTTTAATTACGGCAATAGCAAGTAAAACACCGAGTGCATTTTGTTTGTTTTTTTTTTAATATTTTTAATTCAATAGAAACTTTAAGCAAATTTTTTCACTTTGTTTGTTTATGTTTTTTTAACAGCTGTTTTCGTCTTGCGTTATTATTGTCGTATACCAATCGTGTAAACAGAAAAAAATAATCATACGACTATTATTCTCTTTTTTGAAATACGGATGGAATTTCATTTTACTTTTTCATCTGATTTTACATATTACTTGTGTGTTCGTGCGAAGGGGGCTTTACTAACGTCAGGGTTGCAAAAAGGAGTATTTTAGATAATTTATAAACCTAGATAATTATTTTAGATAATTTATAAACTTAGTTGTAAATAATAGGAATAATTAAGTGAAGGGTTGCTACTAGCATAACATTGACCCTAAAAAGTGTTTTTTTGTCTATATGACATGTCTAATCATCATTCCTAAAACTCACAATTTTTCATATTTATTCTTGCATTTTTCTAGAGCGCCAATTGCACTAAAGAATATGTCCAAAAGTTTATCATTAGTAAGATTATCGTCGATTTTATCTTGATCTTGTTGTATTAAATATATTGCTGAAATTATTCTGACTTTTGCTGAGAGAGGGAGGCTCTTCAGTATTATGATTTAGTCGAGGAAAGTCTTCATCCGAGTTTAATGACTTTGCCATAATATTTTTACTGACTGGCTTTGCTTTTTGATTGCCTGTGACGCGTTGCCGAATAGCTAGGTATTCTCGCCGAGATGGACAGTTTGGATCGTCAGCACGATGATTTACATTTTTAAGTTTATTTTTCATGCAATTGAAGCATTTGTAAATTACAGGGCCTTCGTTCGAAGTTTTGCTCAATTGGCAAGTTGAGTAGTCATGATGGCCACCGCAACCTAAACATGCTGGCTTTCTGAAGCAATTGGATGAGCCATATCCCAACATGGTACATTTAGTGCACTGAGTAGAACCTCTTGTACTTCGTTTAGGATTGCTCTGTGTACAACTATACCATAGAAATATCGTATTTTTATTACCTCTTTTTTAGATACTTGGTTTTTGTCGAATTCGATCATATAGAGTGTGTCGTCTTGATTTGAATATTGGTTCATTAGCGATCAAGAGCTTAATAATGCATTAATATAATTCTTAGCTGATGGGCTAATTTTATTTCTCTTTTTAAGGCAATGTGTTAATGGTTTTGTTATTTTGGAAAAATCTTGGATAAACTTCCTATAAAATCCGGCCAATCCCAAAAATCGCTTAATTTCCTTTTCAGATTTAGGAATTGGATATTCTAAGATGGCTTTAACCTTGTCAGGGTTTGGCTTTATACCGTCAGGTGTGATGATATGCCCCAAAAAGGTGGTTTCCCTTTTTAAAAATTAGCTTTTATCAAGTTCCAACTTCAAATTTGGCCTCCGAAAGCTTCCTGAACACCTTATCTATTGAACTAATATGCTCTTGGAGAGAAGTGCTAAAGGCAATGATGTCGTCCAGGTAGACCAAGCATTCTTTTCCTATAAGGTATCCCAAGATTGTGCTCATCAATCGTTGGAAGGTTGAGGGCGCGTTTTTAAGGCCAAATGGCATCCTCAAAAACTCATAATGCCCATTTTGTGTGGAAAATGCTGTCTTTTTTCGATCAGAATGTTCCATTTCGATCTGATGAAACCCTTTTGTAAGATCGGGGGTAGTGAAATATAAACACCTACCCAATTTATCCAAAATGCCATCCATAACCGGAATTGGATATTTATCACTAATCGTTATATCGTTTAGTTTCCGATAATCGACAACGATGCGCCACTTTTGTTTACCAGTCGAATCGAGTTTCTTAGGTACAACCCAGATTGGTGCATAAGGCGACTGGCTGTAGCATATAATATTCTGATCCAGCATTTCCTGAATCTCTCTATTAACTTCGTCCCTATGGATCTGAGGGTAACGATACGTTTTGCAATATATTGGATCTTCATGGATAGTGTTGATTTTATGTTTGACAACATTAGTAAATGCTAATTTATCTTCCTCCTTATAAAAAATGCTGTCGTATTTTTGTAACAACACTTTTAAGTTTGAGAATTCCTCTTTACTGAGGTGATCCAATTTAAATATTGAAGTTTTAGATTCGCAATCAATACAATTCAAGAATTTTGGGTGGGCATTCTGTGGGGTATCAAATCCGCTACCTCGAAGTTGTTTATACACAGGCTGATTGAACTGTGAATCACGGTTAATATTTTTATCAACTGGGAGGCTTTTTGTTCCTTCTTTTTCTTCTTGATTTTCGTTCAAAAAGAAATATTTAATATCATTCAGAACAACAAATCCCTCTGGAACATTCAGTTTTGCTTTCAATTTCCTTAAATTATCAAAGCCTAGAAGGCCCGCATAATTGTTACTAAACCTATACGCACCAATCTAACTCTTGTTATAGAACTAAAAATTTCTAAGGTCTCATTGAGGACTATATCCCCAGTGGCTGTTCTAACGCAAATGGGATCTACTGTATTTGGAGAAACGGGCAAAGCGTCCGGGCAAAGAAGGCTGATTGATGATCCCGTATCAACCAAGAACTTATAAGCTTTGCCTTGTATTATTATTGAGATGATGGGAAGGGGTTTGAAGCCGATAGGTGGAAATTTTCGACCTCCATGGGTTCGGCAGGGCCAAAACGCCTAATGCGAGATTGAATTGAATCATTTATCCTTTGGCGTTTGCAAGGACATGAATTATTGGGAAATCTGTTATTATTGTTAAAATTATTATTGTTTGGGCTATTATTGTTACTGTGTGTGTTAATATTTTGTCCGTTATTTCTATAATTATTCTGAAAGTTTTTATTACTGTTATTCATAAAATTTGGGTAATTAAAAATGTTTCTACTCCGATTTCGGGTATATATGTCTCTATATTCATTGTCCACTACCTGAGGATAATGGCGGGAATGATCGGTTCTGAGTAATTTTGTCGATCTTCGTTCAATGTGCCCGTAATCTAGTTCGTTATTTCGTCTGAGAATATCTACCGCCGATTTAAAATCTGCTGCTAAATTCGCATTAACGAGTGCAGTTAAATGATTGGGTAGTTCTTTTTTTAGTATTCTTAAAGCTTGGGAGTCAGCTTCATTCTTATAAAATGTTTTTTTTTTTCATTACTTTCATCACTCAACCTAATTGCATCGTATATTCTACACAAGTTTATGTTAAATATAATATTACTTAAATATAATATCACTTAATTTTAAAATTAGTGCTGGAATCGGTTGTTCTTCTGATTAAATTTAGGGCTTCTGCGTCTAATGTTCTCAAGATGCAATTGAAGAATAAGATCCTGTCATCTCTAGACAAAACCGCAATGTTGGGTAATATACTTTCTATGCTATTAATGTAGAGGCACAATTTATCCCTTTACCCAGTAAAATGATGGACCAATTTTAAGTTTTGGATGATAAAGTTCTTTTGCTGATCCATATTGTTGTTTACACTATTGTTATCGTTATCACTATTAGCACCACTTTCTCTTCTATTGTTAATTGATAGTTGCTCTAAATTACGGAGCGCTTCGTCCATAGGTCGATGAAAAAGTTATTTAGAATTAACAATCTAAAATCTTGTAAATTTTTATTTATTATTTATATTTTTTAAGTTATTAAACGTTCAGGTTCGTTTAAGTATCTTTTACACAGATCCTACCGACTGCGCCAATAAAATACAGTGTTTGTATTTTGAGTTTTATTCGTAAACTGAATTCTTTATTTATTAAAAACACTTTATATATGATTAACATTCTTACAAAAAAATGCTGATTTACATTAAGTCTAAAAAGGAATGTTTTTCTTTTAATAATAATTTATGTTATAGATGCTCTTATGAAAAAATGCTGAAGTTACAGAGTGTTTAATTTCTTTTTATCTTCAACTTAAGAAAAATAGGAATGCAATAACATAAAGAATAAGAAATGTTTATCTTAGATTCATATTACAATACATAAATTATGGTATGCATATGTCATTACAAAGAATAAGAAATGTTTATTCTAGATTCACATTACAATACATGAATTATGGTACGCATATGTCACTTAGATATATACTTATTCAAAAGAAAATTCCAAAGGAAATGTTCGAAGAGATGTTAAGGATATGATGTCACCCAGAATGAAGTCCATGTAGAGTAAGGTGGTTGAATATCAACGTATAAATATATATAAGGCTACGTAGTTAGCTTGCAGGATATGATGATGTCATTAACACATGAAGTATATGAAGATAGGTATAAAACCAAGTCACATGAATAATACAAGGATACTGCATATATGATGCGAAGGAATTATCGGGAGACATATGATGGCGTCGTTACCAGGTTGGAAAGGTGGTTGTAGATGATGCATAAAATGATTTCGTCAACATGATGAATAAGTTGATGTAGATGATGAATGAAATGATCTCGTTAAAATGATGAATAAGTTGATGTAGATGGTGAATAAAATGATTTCGTTAACATGATGAATAAGTTGATGTAGATGATGAATGAAATGATCTCGTTAACATGATGCCTCGGAGGATGTAGTTACCATGTGTAATATATGGTGATGCTGTCTAATTAAGACCAAATGAATACTGTTTGGAAAAACATTTCCTCTAAGTCGATATATATATATATATATATATATATATATAAATAAAACGGAACACATGTACACGAAACAACGAGTATTTTTGAACGTGGGTTTTTCTTCTCTTAAAATTTTTCTTTCTTAGGTTTTCTTCGAAGAAGGAGGACAGAAGGTTTCTAAACATAGGATTCGTCCACAAAATCAGAATTTCTCGAATCTTGCGGAAGATGAGCCGTAATTTCGTCTTTTCACTAAACGGCCTTCTCCGTCGTTATCAAAGAGGTTTTTCTACGCTTTTTCCCAACTTAAATAAATTCAATCTTCTTATTTGATCTAGATGTTTCTGGATTTCTTCACTTTCATCGGTTCTTTCTCACTTCACTTCTAGATGCACACCACACTCACCCACATCTGTCTTCTTCAACGTTCAAAAGTAAAAAGGGCAGATTCTCTCGTCATCACCGGAAACGAAACCCCCATATCAAATGATCAAATGTCAATTATACAAAATACAAAACCTGAACACATTCAACACACTCAGCTTATCAGATGTCATAGCTGTGAGCTTTTGTATATAAGCAAAAGTAACGATCGTATTTATGCTTAATAAACACAGCTTATACAAAAACGCGAATATGAATTGTCTATGCAAACTAAATCATGTAGTCAGATAAACGACCATTACACAATAGAAGTGCCAATATTGCCCCCTGGGGGACACCGGTATAAATATTCCCAGTGACAGGTCTTGTGTCGTTAATCTCTACAAAAAATTGTCTATTCTCGAAATAGCTCTTAAGCAATTTAACGATAAAAACATTGCATCGTAATTGGATAAGTACGATCAGGACTGCTACGGTGCATCGCTTATTTCTTAAATTGACGACAACTTCGTTATGCAAGAAAGTAAGCGCATCTATCGATGAATGTCCAGGCTTAAAACCGAATTGGTGAATGGGAATTGCACTCAAATCCAACGATTTGTCTGATTTCAGTCTTATAATCCTTTCGAACAATTTTCCTATGTTGGACAACATTGATATTGGTCGCGCATTATTTATACTATAAGCATTTGGCTTTTTAACAAGGGGATAAATTCTCGAAAGTTTCCATTATTCAAAAGATAACTACTAAAAATTCTATTGCTGAGGGTGGTAATTTTTTAACTATAAAATTGATAAATTGTCCGAACCGGAGGATTTTTTGGCGTTAAGATTTCTTATGCAATTATTAACTTCGGAAATATTTGTGAGGTTAATACTGTCTGTGTTATGCAATGCGTTGGAGGTCTCATTAAAAACTCTTTGGGTCCGAGGACAACTATTTAGGAGAGCGTAAACGGTGTATAAAACTGCTCAATATTAGGTCTATCGGGGCCAGTAGGTCCATAGACGTTGGCAAAATGTCGTCTAAAATGTTCAACCTTAGCAATGTCTTCATGGTACATAATATCACCAACTTGAAATTTCTCAAAACCCTTAGACCCTCTGCAACCGACAAACTTAAAAACCTCCCTAAATGCCCTAGGTCCCGGTTTAATATTCGCCAATCTTCTGTTTACTGTTCTACTTGTTCTTTGATTATTGTCTTAAGTAACTGAATTTGACAACTCAGCAATTTGTACTCATCCGAAGTTCTGTTACCATTTCGATGAAATAAGTTCTTAAGATCGCTCTGTCAACCGTATTTTATCCTAAATAGTTTTCGAACATTTTCCGGTACGATAAACTAACTGTTTTTCACTTCCACTTTTCTGGAATTCCTTGTTATTTCGGAATTAATACAATCATTAAATAGCGAAATATTAGCATCAACTTCATCATTATCCAAATTCCTATTCGAAGGCACGCAGATGCGTAACATGTTAAAATGGACACCCTCCCGGAATTCTTCCCAGTTAGTTTCATCGAAACATAAAAAATTTGGGGGGATAAGACTAAATTAAATTCAGGGAATTTTCAATTTTAAAGGAAAATTATCTGAAAATGATGAAAGTGTGTCCAAATGAAAATTTGTAATTACCGTATATATTAAATCTGTCGTTAGTAAGAAGTGATCCAAATATGATGAAGCTCCCGGGAAGGAAGGGGAGATGCCACACAATCTAGTCAAATTGGTACCAGATAAATTCAACAATTCATTGAAGAATTGACCGTTTAGATTTACCATTGTGTCACCCCATGATATATTTCTCACATTAAAATCGCCTCCTATAAACACTCCATCATACAATGATGAATTGTTTTCAATACTATCGAGACTGAATTTAAATTCAGTGCGCGGAAAATTAGTGGGTACATAAATACTACTCAATAAGAAACGTTTGTTGTCACCATTGAACGACAAGTTAGTTGCTATAAAACAATTTGGATATTTTATATCTGGAATGTAAATGGGAGTAAATTTTATATATTTATTCATAAGTATTGCGGTACCTTGACTAGAGGTGTCCCTAATAATATTATAGTTCTCGAAGACTAGTACTTCGTTTAATAAGACCCCATATTCCCGCTTGGCAACTTCTATTGGCAAGGTCTTATATATCCTAATAAAACTTATAATTTTCGACTCCAAAGATACGATCTTTGGTTCATTTAAATATTCACCGAGCTTAATAAATTCTTCAATTAACGACTGTGTATTACCCTGATAATTTTTCTCCCTATTATGGAACAGGCTGGCAAACGAGGTTTTTTTGTTGACTGGCTGACTATTCCGAATAGTATTATTAACATTGCTCCTAATCTCCTCTATTCGCTCTTTGGTCCTAGCCAACAATTCCTTTTTCTTGATGTAAATTTTGTAAGAGGGACAAACCCTATAACTCGCAACATGTCCGGCTTCGTTGCAGTTGACACAAACTGGGAACATGTCTCCCTTATCAATGGAGCAAACGCCTGGCTCGTGATCTAAATTACATTTTACACACCTAAAACATTGAATCTCCCTCTTCTTTGACTTGTTTCCCAAGTTATAGACTGGTTCAATATATAACGAATCTTGTTAATGTCATTTAACTTTTTACCAGTCACTAGGGTAACTACAAACAAGCCAGTATCAAGCTTATTCGTAACCGAATATTGCGTAACTAATTTATTCACCTTTTCGACTGTGTTTGGGACTTCAATATCAAGAGCAGTTTTAATGTCTGACACATCAGTCATATGGTACAAACCTCTAACTATTACCGAGACTCTTCTTAACTCATTAGTTGTAAAAGAGTATGAATGAATATTCTGAGACCGAAGCAACTCGATCATTTCCAAATGTACTTTAAGATCATTAAAGTAGAGTTTGCTTTTATTACTAGAAGAGTTTATAATTTTATGAACCACCTTGGGGGATAATTTATTCAACTGATCGACAAGTGCTTTCACGTTTACATTATGTAAAATAATTGGAGGACAAAATTTGTTTCTTACCAGTTTACCACAGTTTTTGTCGCCATTTTGCTTGTTGATGCACCTTCGTTTACTTCAATGTTGATTTGTCCCAATAGCTCGAAACGGTTGTGTGATATGGTTATGGAAACAAGGTTGGAGACATCTACGTTTGACTTCCTTGTATCGCCAGTCGACAATGGGGCAGCACTGTCCCGATCTGTAATTATCCTGGGCCTTTTCGATGTGACCAGTTGGAAAGTAATTCCTTGTTGCAAGCGATTTCCATATTATTGGCACAATTATGTGGGGAAATTCCACTCTGTGGCATTAAAACTCCAATCTTGTCACTAACAAGCAATCTGTTTCTGTCCGGAGGCCACTTCTCGGAGTTTGGTATCATGTCAATTGAATCATCCAGTTCACTATCCATCGATATGGTTAACAACAAAACTCTACAAAGCTTCTATGAGAGAAATATTGTAGTGTATTTCCAAAAACTTTTATTTTAATTTAATAATATAAAAAATACCAATCGCAAAAAGAAACCACGTGTTCTCAATCTACCGTTAATCGTCTCATGTTTAATTTTTCTTTTATAATCATAAAACAAAATAAAAAGAAACAAAAACCACATAGTTTTGTTTATTCATGCTTCTTAATGCAGTTTCTTCTTTGTTGTTTTTTGTAAAAAGAACAAGCAAAAAATGTATATTAATTTTTTATTATTATTATTAATCTCTCTTACAATAATAAGCAAATTTACTAAAAAGATTACAAAATAACATTGTTTTAAACCGTATTAAAACATATCTTAACAAGTTAAAAAATAATTAACAGCTTTTCTTAAAATAGATAATAATACAGTTATTTACAGTAAAATTAACATATTTACAACTTATCATGGATTAAGTTCTAAAAGGCAAGTCTAGTGCGTGACATCTTTTAAGTCTATTGACCTCATCACTGCCGTCTAGTAGGTTTATTGCAAGAACGTTCGAGTGATTACTAAGTCTATTGAGATAGTTTGAACTATATCTGTTAATTTCAGTTTTGACTTTTGGTATAGGCAGGTCTTTATGGATATTATCATTGGTGACAAACCGGGGAGCATTTACTATCATTCGAAGAGTTTTCGATTGGTAACGTTGCAAAATTTCAATATTGGAGTTGTTGACAGTACCCCACAACTCTATTCCATACGTTCATACGGGTTTTAGAATCGTTTTATAAAGTAATAGCTTGTTGTCCAAACTTAACTCAGAATTACTACCCACTATTACCCATATCCGATACAAATATAAATTGAATCGACTTAAAGATTTTTATTAAGAAACAATAAATTTTTATTAAACGAAAATATTTTATAGACTATTATACATTAAATAACATTATATATATATGTTTGTTACATCTTATTTATAAAAACATTTATGAACAAAAAAAGAATAATTTAAACTCTTAAAAATTAGAAAAACGGTCCACAAGCCATATTTCGCTCTGCAATACTTTGTCTCTTTTTTTCCTTCATCCTAAGCATTTTATTTTCATCGGCGCATTTTGTAGTTACTATATTACGCACCTCCTCCGGGGTTAGACCTTTCTGCTCTCCCATTAAATGAATGATATTCGCAACTGTAATGGGGTCCAATTGGCTTTTCACTGGTTTATTACAATCTACAAAGGCAGGCGAAGGCTTACCCGTTAGATTGCAAGTAGCCAAAGTTTCACGGCCAAAGATTTCCACTAGAATTTTTCGTGTTACAGCGGCTCCTGTCAGGGACCAGTTGATGGATTCTAAAGTTATTCTAGGGACCATAGTGCCATTCGGTCCAATGCAAACCATACCATTTTCATCCGCTTCAAATCTTTTTTCAATTTGCATTTGGGGCGGGTGTTCATCACTGGTGGAAGATGGAAAGGATATGTTTTCCATTTGTGGTTGTTCTAATTGGACTGTATGGATTTCAAATTCATTTTTCATAATATTTATTTCTTCTTCCGGACTTTTAGGGCAGTGGGGTAGATTCTTATTCTTATTATACTGCTGTTCGAAATTATTAAAATCAGTATAAGGCGCTACCATTCTGTGTTGCTCTTGATCCTCGGGTGATTTGCTTACGTCTTCATTTTGATTATGGGCTTGTGGGCTGTCATTTTTGTTGTTCTCTGTTACAAGCATTTTAAAATCTTTTTTATCATCACTTTCAATCACGTCAATATTTTGGTTTTTTGTAATTCTTCCTTTTGCTCTATCTTTTCTAAAAATCTCAGAAACTGAGTTGTAGCATTTACCGTTTTTCTCAAGTTTTCCATTTTAATTCGTTCCACATTCTCCAAGTGTTCTACATATCTTTTCAATTTTTCTATGTCGCTTTTATTTATGTTAGATTTTAATTTTGGGCGAGGCTTGTCGACATTCCAAGATATATTCTGAAAGTTGTCATTTAAATATGCTGCCACGTTGTCTGTTGCTTCCGATAGATTATCGAATGAAGCGAAATTTTCTGTATCGGTAGTCATCATGTTCTCCATTGCATCTTTAGTGGTATTAAGTTCCAATTTGACATGGCTTGTTAGTTGCATTGCGTTGTCAGCTTGTTGTTCTTGACAGGACTCATTTCCACTGTTGCAAGATATCATCTGGAAATTTTCATGTAAATATTCTGCCACTTTGCAGATAGTTTCCATTTCATTATCCACCGAAGCATTTTTATTGGTATTGATAATCATTGTGTTAATTACTTCATTTTCATCGTCAGTCATATTAATTTTGGAGTTGAAGAGGTTTGTTAACTGCATTTCGACGTTTCCGAAATCTTCTTGCCCATTCACGTTCGGCTGTGGGAGTTTTTCCTTTTCCTCGACTATTTCTCTCAGCACGTCTTGAGACATTCCATCTAAACGATGGTTTTCTTGACATAATTCCTTACCTTTATTTGGATTCTCCTCATGTTCTTCGATACAAAAGGTCTCGTTGAGATTTGGAATTTTGTTTTCTTCAATAGTTGCCACATTGCTTTGCTGTTCGTGGGAAAAATCACTTTCATAAGAGGAATTCATATGCATTTCTTGATTTGGATGTAGCTCCAGAACTTTTATACTTTCATTGCCCTTTTTAAATTGATTTCCATCAAAGGATACCAATACAAACGCTGGTTCGTCACTAGCATCCTGTTGATTCAGGCCACCTTTATTTAATTCGGGATATTCTTTAAGGGAATCTAAAAGACTCTTCTTGCGTATGTGCCGTAATTAAAAAAATAAAGAAAAAGTATTAAAAAAATTAATCAAAAACATTTTCATCAAACATTGTTATTAAAAAAGAATTAATTTTTCATTTTTATTTCAATAACTTACAACGTTGTGCGTGTTTTCTGTTCTTTCAGACATAATTATTCGTTTAATTTGTTGAGCAATTGTCACGATAGTAATAACCTGCCCTGTTGAATTCGCTTTATATACGTAAATTGGCGTAACTCTCTCAATACTCAAGACAGATGTTAAATGTAATTGTCAATACTTCGCCCGCTTTAATGAAGAGTATTAAGCAGATGACCTGGAAAACACAAACAAAAACACTCAATTTTGTTTGTGTTTCCCATATAAACAGACAAGCAAGTGAAATAGCCTGTGCTACAAAATAATCACATAAGTCAGGTTTGTAAAAAGTGGTTTACACGGCAATATGTTAAAGTTCTGTTTAGAAGAGTGTGGTTAATATGTCAACTCAATATCTTCTCATGAGTGCATATGGCATTGAGAGAAAATATAAAGTGAGCAGTCGTATGGCGCAAAATAAAAACAAAATATACAGAAGGCTTGAAAATGAATATTAAAATATCTTTCATTTTGTATTTTCATTTCTTACAAATTGTGTTAGGAGAGTAAGATATTCTCTCATCATTCTCTCTATTCGTGTACGCTTATTATATACATACATACATAATTGGCCATTACAACCATTCAGTCAGGATTACGGCCTAGTTTCTCACACCACTCATGTTGTGTGCGTTAATTTTTTATACGTGAGTGGCGGGACCTACAGTTTAACGTCGACTCCGAACGACAGAATTTTGAGAAACTTTTTCATGGCAGGTTTATTTTACTCTCCGAGTTTTTGCCAGAAATCTGCTGAGAGGAAGTCGCCGAAGAAATATTTTTTTTTTTTCATATTTCATTTTTGATGTCTGACCTGGGATACGAACCCGGGCTTTACGAATAGTAAGCCAACACACTACCTACTACACCACGGCGACTTCTATATACGCTCAATTATATACGCTCAAATATCATTCAATATTTTGTTGAACTTCTATGGTTGTAATTGCATTTAAGTTAATATGGGCAACTTTAAGTCAGAGTTTAAAGAGCAAAATATAGCAGGAGGAGGGAGAAACGTATATATGGGGGGAAAAAATGTAGAAAAAATGTAATGTTAATGCATGCTTTAGTTTATGAAATTCAAGATTAATATTTAAAGATTCTATCATCAGGCATTTCATGAGTCATGACCTGTAACAATTATAGATTTTCCTGATATATACACACATATAGTCAGCTAAAATGGCAAATCGAATTTTGTAGTTTTCGATTTTCGTTTTTCTCTTCTCTTGTAAAAAACATAAAAAGTGGTTTTAATGAGTCTTTTTGCATTTTTTGATGACGACGTGTAAGTTCTGCCTGTTTTGTTTTAAGTATACACACAACATTTATTGCCTATTTTCAGCATTTCCACGTAATATTTTTGTTTTTAGCTCCATGCAGGTAGCGAAAACCATAAATATTTTGATTTTCGTCTTACCCTATAATATTGTAGCCCACAATACCTACGGCTTGATAAGGCACTTATTATTTTAAATTTAGACTTTCGCTATGCAATTATGTACCTGCTAATTGTTTATTGAAAATAATTAAGATTTTCGTCAAAACAATGTAATAATCGTGCTTAGTTTCATGCATAACATATGTAAGAAATTTTAAGGATATAGTTTTGACAGGACTATTTTCGATCTACTTTAGTATAGAAACTACTTTAAAATGGGGACTACTTTAGTATGGGGACTAGTTTATAATGGGGACGACTTTAGTATTGGTCTGACAAAGACCGTGTTGTTATACGCGGTGATTTCTTGCCAAATAATAAGATTCTAAAACTCTTTTGTTATTCAAAATCACCATAATTTTGGTGACATGGCAATTTATCAATTAGTTGGTGATATTTGAGGCTATTTTTATTGAACTTAATATGAAAAGATCATTATATTTCTGTTCTGTATTGTCTTCTAACAAGGACTTTCAAATTTTGGCAATTGACAACTGCCATTTCATTGAAGCTACATCTGTCAAGCCTGTTGTTATTTATCGAGTCTTTGTTTTATTTGCACTTAAAATAATAATCACTTAAAAAGACCCTATAATATCTCTCTCTATATGAGGATTTCTTTCAAGAAAGAACAAAGTCAAATTGAAAGGGATTTTGCCAACAGCTCTTACTTGCAGCTCTTTATTTGACCTATAATTAGAGTTCAGATTGATTTTGAAGAGAACTTTCATGTTCAGAATATGCATATATATACGACTATGACGACTTCCATCATTGTTCCCTTATGCAAATATTGTAAAAGAGAGTATTAATAGGAAATTTAAACTCTTCCCGATAAAATGATATGATAGAGAACAGTATTTAAGAATTAACAGTAGTAGAGCTATCGGTCTACCAAACGTCTTTTAAAGTGTTTGAATTCTTTATCGGAAATAACACAAGATATTGATAAAGAGTGAATTTGAATGAACTCTTATATACCCTTATAGGTTAACAACAAAATCTGTAAATTGAATTTTTGCTAATTGTCATAATTTCATAATTCCGCATAATTTATTTTATTTATTTATTAATTAATTACAATACAATTAGAAATTATATTTAATTATATACGAGCTGCGTAATACTATACTATACAGACATGCAGTTTTATTGAATCAATATTTGGTTTACTGATTACCAATATTTTAAGTGTTCAGGCATAATAATATACGCAGTTCAGCTGCTTATTCAATATTCATTTGACGGCTGGTAAACAAAACAGCTGGTTGTTTCAACAACATTGTTTTTGTTTTGGTTTTATTTTTTCGTTGTTGTTGATATTTGAGTTGTCAAATATCAATAGAAAGTGTTCGAAAAATTGTAATATGCTCACTGAACGTACTTATGACAGTGCCGTATTTCAAGTTTAATCAATATTATAACAATTTATGAATTTATTGAGCAATAATTAATTGAAAATTTTGTATGAAATATTGAGATCAATAACGCCGTTTATTGCGATTTATTCAATATAAGGGCATGTCTAAACATAGTATAACTTCACCTATATGCTCGGTAAAATGTAACAGGCGAGAGTCTCTAGTTGGCATCGAACTAACGCCTCTCACGCTAGTAGTCTATCACATTATCCACCACACTATCAGACCATGCAGTGGCATCCAATTTAAATTGATTTTATTTAAAAAGTTTATTATTACGAGGATACAGTGGCTATCAGTTTTAAGAAGTTCTTTGAGTATGTCTTATATTTCAGTAAATCCTTTTGATAATGTCGCGAGTTGAAAGAGTTGTGTTTAGTAATGAATTCCTCAGGAATTTCTCTTCAAAATAGTATGAAATTAATTATTCTAGAGAGTTATTACGAGCGATAAAATAATTCTGGAAAGAAAACAATGAAAAAGGCTTTGAAAATTAAGTTGAATAGTTAATATAGAGAACATATATTTTATATATATATATATATACATATGTATGTCTAGAGTAAATCAAGGCTACTTATTTTCCTCAACACTTTCGGTTCGAAATGCTACCGCCTTAACAGTCGCCTGAACAGAAACCGGACCATTTTTATTGTGGGAAATATTTCGCAGAGGCTGAGTGATCGGAATGAATAGTGAAATTTGGATGCTACATAGTCTTTTAAATGTGGGCTAGTCTGTAGTATACGGATCAGGTATTATGAGTCAATGTAAACATTCGCTAGTAACTACCAATTAGAATCCAAGAAAAAGTTTTGCTCAATTCAAGCTGAACATAAAGTATAAAGCTGGATTAACCCATTGTTTCGGAACAAAATTTTTGTTCTGAAACAATTTTTTTTATATGTAGTTTGACGTTTCTCTTCTTGAGAGAGAGAGAGCGAAAGAGAGTAAGCTTGCTTCGGAACATTTTCAGCACGAATTGGTTTAATTTTAATTTTTGTTCCTAAACAATCGAACTGTGCTGCCAGCTACTTTAATTTTTTAAGTAAAGTTGAACTGAGCTGCCACATCATATTGTATGTACATTTGTATGTATCTATTTATGTATGTATAATATCCATTATTATCCATTTTTTTCACTTCAACAACTTCTGATTTGTTTTAATTTACAATTTATTTGTAACACAAGAAAAAATATGATCACACTCAAGCCAAGAAAACAAACGAACTGCAATCAACTGCTACTGTGTTGCCTAATTTTAAAACTAACACTCATCGTTTACAAAAATATTTCATATGATAACCTTGTTTTTACAGAACAATTGTTCGAAGTGGGTGAATCGTTTCGGAACAAACTCTCAAAAAACTGAATTTGTTCCGAAAAAAGCATTTTGTTCCGAAACAATGGGTGAATCCAGCTTAAGGAGTGCTATATAGCAATATTATGTAACAGTTAGGCCGCCATTAGCTTTTACTAGAATTCAATAAAAATATGACCACCTGGGTAAGCTAATTCAACTGGATAGTGTAAACACTCTGATAGATCACAGAATATTTGGGTATTTACTGCCAAGAGCTGGCATTTTCTCAGTAATTTGGTAAATTGTTCCAACTCCATCACATGAAAAGCAGCCCCACACCATTATTGAGCCTCCACCGTATTTTACCGTTCCTTTACAATATTGAGGTCTAAGGCGTTCATTTTTTGGTCTCTTTACAGTGAAGTTCTTCACAATATGTTTCTCCACTGAGCAGGACTCCAACCAATATGGGCCTTTGCAAAAGCTAACCTGGCTCTGCGATTTTTCTGGTAAATAAATGGTTTCTTTGATGGTTTCCGAGCATTTAAATCTGCTTCTACAGCTGTAGAGTTGGAACAATTTACCGAAGTACTGAGAAAATGGATCGATTTGTTTAAAAAAAAAGAAATAAAACATGCCACTGGTTTGGGTTTTCCAACATGACAATGATCCAAAATATTCTTCAAAATTTGTTAAGGAATGGTTGACTCGATCAATAGTAAGTGTTCTCGGGTGGCCAGTTCAATCGCTAGACCTTAACCCTATTGAAAACCTTTGGATCATCGTTGACCGAAAAATAAAAAGGGATTTTGGGGACAAATAAACACATCATTTTTAATCGTATCCAAAACGCATGGAACAACATTTCTAAAGTACAAATTGGGAGGCTAATTGATTCAAAAACCACTTAGATGTGCTGCCGTGATTAAAAATAAGGGTTACGCTATTCACTATTAATTTAATTTTTAAGTTTTGTTACAGAAATACAAAAGTTGCTTTAGTTTCGGCCACTAGAATTTTATGGTTATTTCGTTATTTTGAAAGAAAAGCAATATTTTAAGCGAATTTATTGTAATTTTCTTGCATTTACGTTTAATCTGAAACAAACATTTCCTCTAAGTCGATATATATATATATATATATATATATATATATATATATATATATATATATAAAACGGAACACATGTACACGAAACAACGAGTATGTTTGAACGTGGGTTTTTCTTCTCTTAAAATTTTTCTTTCTTAGGTTTTCTTCGAAGAAGGAGGACAGAAGGTTTTTAAACATAGGATTCGTCCACAAAATCAGAATTTCTCGAATCTTGCGGAAGATGAGCCGTAATTTCGTCTTTTCACTAAACGGCCTTCTCCGTCGTTATCAAAGAGGTTTTCCTACACTTTTTCCCAACTTAAATTAATTCAATCTTCTTATTTGCTCTAGATGTTTCTGGGTTTCTTCACTTTCATCGGTTTTTTCTCACTTCACTTCTAGATACACACCACACTCACCCATATCTGTCTTCTTCAACGTTCAAAAGTCAAAAGGGCAGATTCTCTCGTCATCACCGGAAACGAAACCCCCATATCAAATGATCAAATGTCAATTATACAAAATACAACCCTGAACACATTCAACACACTCAGCTTATCAGATGTCATAGCTGTGAGCTTTTGTATATAAGCAAAAGTAACGATCGTATTTATGCTTAATAAACACAGCTTATACAAAAACGCGAATATGAATTGTCTATGCAAACTAAATCATGTAGTCAGATAAACGACCATTACACAATAGTAGTGCCAATATTGCCCCCTGGGGGACACCGGTATAAATATTCCCAGTGACAGATCTTGTGTCGTTAATCTCTACAAAAAATTGTCTATTCTCGAAATAGCTCTTAAGCAATTTAACGATAAAAACATTGCATCGTAATTGGATAAGTACGATCAGGACTGCTACGGTGCATCGCTTATTTCTTAAATTGACGACAACTTCGTTATGCAAGAAAGTAAGCGCATCTATCGATGAATGTCCAGGCTTAAAACCGAATTGGTGAATGGGAATTGCACTCAAATCCAACGATTTGTCTGATTTCAGTCTTATAATCCTTTCGAACAATTTTCCTATGTTGGACAACATTGATATTGGTCGCGCATTATTTATACTATAATCATTTGGCTTTTTAACAAGGGGATAAATTCTCGAAAGTTTCCATACATACATACATACATAATTGGCCATTACAACCCTTCAGTCAGGATTACGGCCTAGCTTCTCACACCACTCATGTTGTGTGCGTTAATTTTATACGTGAGTGGCGGGACCTACAGTTTAACGTCGACTCCGAACGACAGAATTTTGAGAAACTTTTTCATGGCAGTTTATTTTACTCTCAGAGTTTTTGCCAGAAATCTGCTGAGAGGAAGTCGCCGAAGAAATATTTTTTTTTTTTCATATTTCACTTTTGATGCCTGACCTGGGATACGAACCCGGGCTTTACGAATAGTAAGCCAACACACTACCTACTACACCACGGCGACTTCAAAGTTTCCATATGTTGGGGAAATACCCATTATTCAAACAATTATAAAAGATAACTACTAAAAATTCTATTGCTGAGGGTGGTAATTTTTTAACTACAAAGTTAGATAAATTGTCCGAACCGGAGGATTTTTTGGCGTTAAGATTTCTTATGCAATCATTAACTTCGGAAATATTTGTGAGATTAATACTGTCTGTGTTATGCAATGCGTTGGAGGTCTCATTAAAAACTCTTTGGGTCCGAGGACAACTATTTCGGAGAGCGTAAACGGTGTATAAAACTTCTCAATATTAGGTCTATCGGGGCCAGTAGGTCCATAGACGTTGGCAAAATGTCGTCTAAAATGTTCAACCTTAGCAATGTCTTCATGGTACATAATATCACCAACTTGAAATTTCTCAAAACACTTAGACCTTCTGCAACCGACAAACTTAAAAACCTCCCTAAATGCCCTAGGGCCCGGTTTAATATTCGCCACTCTTCTGTTTACTGTTCTACTTGTTCTTTGATTATTGTCTTAAGTAGCTGAATTTGACAACTCAGCAATTTGTACTCATCCGAAGTTCTGTTACCATTGCGATGAAATAAGTTCTTAAGGTCGTTCTGTCAACCGTATTTTATCCTAAATAGTTTTCGAACATTTTCCGGTACGATAAACTAACTGTTTTTCACTTCCACTTTTCTGGAATTCCTTGTTATTTCGGAATTAATACAATCATTAAATAGCGAAATATTAGCATCAACTTCATCATTATCCAAATTCCTATTCGAAGGCACGCAGATGCGTAACATGTTAAAATGGACACCCTCCCGGAATTCTTCCCAGTTAGTTTCATCGAAACATAAAAAATTTGGGGGGATAAGACTAAATTAAATTCAGGGAATTTTCAATTTTAAAGGAAAATTATCTGAAAATGATGAAAGTGTGTCCAAATGAAAATTTGTAATTACCGTATATATTAAATTTGTCGTTAGTAAGAAGTGATCCAAATATGATGAAGCTCCCGGGAAGGAAGGGGAGATGCCACACAATCTAGTCAAATTGGTACCAGATAAATTCAACCATTCATTGAAGAATTGACCGTTTAGATTTACCATTGTGTCACCCCATGATATATTTCTCACATTAAAATCGCCTCCTATAAACACTCCATCATACAATGATGAATTGTTTTCAATACTATCGAGACTGAATTTAAATTCAGTGCGCGGAAAATTAGTGGGTACATAAATACTACTCAATAAGAAACGTTTGTTGTCACCATTGAACGACAAGTTAATTGCTATAAAACAATTTGGATATTTTATATCTGGAATGTAAATGGGAGTAAATTTTATATATTTATTCATAAGTATTGAGGTACCTTGACTAGAGGTGTCCCTAATAATATTATAGTTCTCGAAGACTAGTACTTCGTTTAATAATACCCCATATTCCCGCTTGGCAACTTCTATTGGCAAGGTCTTATATATCCTAATAAAACTTATAATTTACGACTCCAAAGATACGACCTTTGGTTCATTTAAATATTCACCGAGCTTAATAAATTCTTCAATTAACGACTGTGTATTACCCTGATAATTTTTCTCCCTATTATGGAACAGGCTGGCAAACGAGGTTTTTTTTGTTGATTGGCTGACTATTCCGAATAGCTTTATTAACATTGCTCCTAATCTCCTCTATTCGCTCTTTGGTCCTAGCCAACAATTCCTTTTTCTTCTTGATGTACATTTTGTAAGAGGGGCAACCCCTATAACTCGCAACATGTCCGGCTTCGTGGAAGTTGACTCAAACTGGAGAAATGTCTCCCTTATCAACGGAGCAAACGCCTGGCTTGTGATCTAAATTACATTTTACACATTTTGAATTACAGTTGCGGGCTGAGTGTCCCCACGATTGACACCTAAAACATTGAATCTCCCTCTCCTTTGACTTAGGTGTTTCCCAGGTTATAGACTGGTTCAAAATATAACGAATCTTGTTAATGTCATTTAACTTTTTAACAGTCGCCAGGGTAACCGCAAACAAGCCAGTATCAAGCTTATTCTTAACCGAATATTGCGTAACTAATTTATTCACCTTTTCGACTGTTTGGGACTTCAATATCAAGAGCAGCTTTAATATCTGACACATCAGTCATATGGTACAAACCTCTAACTATTACCGAGACTCTTCTCAGGAGGTGTAAAAGAGTATGAATGAATATTCTGAGACGGAAGCAACTCCATCATTTCCAAATGTACTTTAAGATCATTAAAGTAGAGTTTGCTTTTATTTCTAGAAGAGTTTATAATTTTATGAACCACCTTGGGGGATAATTTACTCAATTGATCGACAAGTGCTTTCACGTTTACATTATGTAAAATAATTGCAGGACAAAATTTTGTTTCTTACCAGTTAACCACAGTTTTTACCGTTATTTTTATGTTTATCTGTGGTCGCCATTTTGCTTGCTGATGCACCTTCGTTTACTTCAATGTTGATTTGTCCCAATAGCTCGAAACGGTTGTGTGAGATATTTGTGGAATGCGTGTATGGTTGTTGGAGACATCTACTTTTGACTTCCTTGTATCGCCAGTCGACAATGGGACATCACTGTCCCGATCTGTAATTATCCTGGGCCTTTTCGATGTGACCAGTTGGAAAGGTAATTCCTTGTTGGAAGCGATTCCCATATTATCGGCAACATTGTGTGGGTAAATTCCAATCTGTGACATTAAAGATCCAATCTTGTCACTAACAAGCAATCCGTCTCAGTCCGGAGGCCATTTCTCGGGGTTTGGTATCATGTCAATTGAATCATTCAGTTCACTATCCATCGATTTGGATAACAACAACACTCTACAAAGCTTCTATGAGAGAAATATTATATTGTATTTCCAAAACTTCTATTTTAATTTAAAAATATAAAAAATACCAAGCGCAAAAAGAAACCACGTGTTCTCAATCTACCGTTAATCGTGTCTTGGCTTCTTTTTAATGTTTCTTTTATAATCATAAAACAAAATAAAAAGAAACAAAAACCACATAGTTTTGTTTATTCATGCTTCTTAGTGCAGTTTCGTCTGTGTTGTTTTTGTAAAAAAAAAAACAAGCAAAAAAATGTATATTAACCGTTATTTTTCTTATTTGGTGAGAAAAAGTACAGAAGTTCTTGTTTCTATGTTGTTGTTGTTATAAATGTATATTTTTTTTTTTCGAAAAAGCAAAAAAATTAAGGAAAAAACACAAAATAACCGCCAAAATTCAAAATACACAAATTACTTGATTTTACAACATTGTTTATTGAAAATATGGGAATATTCAATAATTTCCTTATCAACTGCTTTTTATTGAGTGATATTTAAAATTTTTCACTATTGATAAAAATTTTATTAAGTTGACGAGTTTTGTTATTGAATTTCTTAATTTTTATAAATAACGTATGTTTACAGAATAATTTTTTTTGAGCACATCGTCAACATAGGTGCCAAAATCGCAGTTTTCCAATCATGGGAAAGACACCGCTTGCCAGGATTTCGTTGTAAAGATCACATAAACGAGACTTTAGACCATTTGGAGCATTTTTGATCATCGCATAAGTAATCTTATCCTGTGCTGGAGTGGAACCCTTTAAATCCTTCAAAATTTCCTCAAATTCAACAAGATCTATTTTAGCACCAATTATGTCATAATTTCCATCAGAATACTGTAGGTTATCAATGTCAAAGTTTCTTTTTGCTGCTCCTACATCAGGGCCAAAAGCATCATCTGAACTAAGCGAGCTCCAAAAGATGGCAAATTTATCAGCAATATCTTTAGGATGTGATATACTGCTATAATCATAAAGGATCAAATTAGGGAAATTACAAGTTCTGTTTGAATTTAAATTTCTAATCTTATTCCACAGGTGCGTCTGGAGTCCATTGCTGGACTTAAGGAATTCAAAAATTTTTCCCATGTTTGTCTTTTAGCAATTCTGCACTCTCTTTTGATCTTAGCACAAGCTTTTCTGTATTCTAGAACATTACGATGTTTTTTAAACGTTTTCCATGTTTGTTGCCTTATACCAATGAACTTTGCAATGTCTGCATTAAACCAGACTGGACTATGCTTGTTCCTGGGCTTCCTACTAATAGGAATGGTTTCATTAGCTGTTTTCCTGAGTATACGTTTGATTTGGGCAGCCAATGTTGAAGGATTTTCCAAAATGAGATTCAATCACCATAGCTTTTTCAGAAAATTTGGCCCAATCGGCATTCTTTTCACGGAAACGTGGTGAAAATGTTTAAAATGGGATTGCATGTTATTAAAGACTCGAATTGGGAAATGGCCTCCAACTTCAGGCATGGGTAAAATAGGCCAATTTAAATGGGGAGCAATTTCAGTATTTGACATTGTAACGTCAACAGAGATCAGTTTGTTTCTTGTGTTACATAAAGTAGGAGTTCCATTATTCAATATCACTAAGTTCTTGTCGTCAGCAAAATCTTCCCATATTCGACCACTGTGGCAGTCAACAGAAGAGCCCCATAAAACATTCTGCGAATTAAAATCAACCAGTATAATATTATGAACATTTTCAATGTACGGAATATTGCCAACCATAGTGGGACTCAAATTCATATAATATTCCTTGTAGATGTTAGTTATGCACAAATCCTTACCGGCATTTATCGTAATAGTCTGGAATAGTAGTTCGCCCGTAGATCTAATGTGATGTTTAACATTCAAATTATCAAATTAATTAGCAAAGCTATACCAAACTTAGCGTAAGAGTAATTTTTATTGTGGTGATATATTCTGTATCATGGTAAATGTAAAAGGTGTAAATTTTTCCCAATAATATGAGTCTCCTATAGAGCCAAAATATTAGGCTTATGTTTAGCAACTAAAAGTTCTAAAGCGAATTTATGATTGATAAAACCTTGAATGTTCCACTGAAGCAAATTAATACTGAGACCAAAATCCATTTTGAAGTTATAATAATTTTTTGCTCTTTTCGGCTGATAGTATCGGTTTCCTTAAGGTGTTAGGGGTAATTAATACATTAAGATCTGTAAATTTATTGTATAGTTGAGATGTAGGCATTATCTCGTTATTAGTAATAATATTATTTCTCGGAGGGCTACTTAGATATAAGTCTTCTGTTCCATTATCCCGTGTGGTGGTTTCAAAAAAAAATCGTCAACAATACTGTCGTCAGTTACAGAAATATCAGACTTTATGTTAAAATTAGTTGATTTGAGCACAGCTGGTGTAGTGTCTTTGAGTGAAATTTTATTGTCAGAGAGAGAGATTCATGTTGAGTAATAGAGTTGCCGTTTGTTGTGTTAAGTTGAGTTTGATGTTTGAGTATTATTTTCTGGTGAGGGCGATAGATTTACAGAGATTGAGGTATGAGTGTTTGTTGAGTTGCATTCTTTACAAAAGACGTTATGATTTTCTGCATGTTTAGTTTTGTCCGGTATAATAACAGATGTATTGGATGGCGTGTGGTTATTGTCCTTGGTTAAAATTTGTGTATAATTTGGAGACTTTTTGACTTTCCCTGCGATCGGTTTCAATAAGTTAAGAGATGAGTTGTCATTAAAAATCTCACAGGCTTTTGTTGTGGTGCATTTTCTTGTAATATGTAAAAAGTTAACAGATTTTTGTTTCCAATATGTTGGGCAGTCGGCAATCGTAAGAGGTGTGAGTCTCATTTCCACAGTTTATGCGATATTTACGAGAACATTGTTTATGCGGTGGTGGTAGACAGCATTCCTTATACAATAGTGCACCCTTACAACGATTTTTGGTATGTCCTAGCTTCTGACAAGAGGTGCATTTCATAGGGTTGGGTATATATTCCTCGACGGGGAAGTTTTAGGATATCAGGGCGGAGGCATAGTCATGTAATTATAGCTGCGCCTATAGCCAGTATTTTGTCACCTTCTTTTTTCAGTATTTTACGTACACCGACAACCTTTTGTTCCCTGAGGCACTCCAAGATTTCCTGTTCAGGGATGTTTATAATTTTCCGAGAAAAAATTCGTCCCTGGACAGTGTTGAGAGTTTTATGTAATGTAATCTTAACTGGGATGATATCAATGTATTTAGCTTTAAGAAATTTTTCAGCCGTCTTATTATTAGGCAATTTAATGAGAAGATCTCCGCTTCTCATTTCACTAACCTCCAGTCGATCGCATGATATATAGTTAAGGCCCTTTTCGACCTGAAAAACATTATATGTTGAAAGTGGTGCAGGCTCTGAATCCTCCTTTACAGTAACAGCAGATGCAACCAAGAGGCGAGGGAGATTTTGCTCCCGTGAAGTAGTTGGTGGTAAAAGTATAAAATCCTCCGAGCGTGGACGTTTGCTTTTACTTCCCCTAATTCTCCCGAAGCCGGTTGTAATTCGAGGGGTGACCCCCGTTCATATTCACGAAAAAACGAAATTATAAAAAAAAATATCGAGAATAAGAAAAACAAACAGTAATACAAAAAACTTTCTCCCGTTAAAAAAAAAATGCAAAAACAAACCCGCGGTATGTTAGTAACAGAAAAATGTTAGTTAACCGACACGAATGAATTTGATGTGCACGCGGCAACTGCCTGACTTGATTAGTGTTTCTTTTTATGTTTTTCTATTCTTTCTTCATTTCTTTTTCTTGACTAATTCAAGAACATTACTCTTTATATGTATCAACAAAACTAAAAAGACTTTCTCTTTTAAAATTTAGTTAAAAAGAAAAGAAGAGAGAATTTTGTTGTTTAATAAAAACAATACATACAAATAAGGCTTGGTCATATTTAATGCATTACATTATTAAGAATAATGAACTTTTATTTACTCTCTTTCCTTATATATAAGTTATTTAACATTATATTTTCTTAATGTTATTCAGGTTTGAAGTAAGGTTTCATTTCTAAGTTAAAATTAATTAAACACATTAATGCTATGTTAAAGCTCATATGAATATGTAAAGTTAATAAATGTATAGAAAGGAAATATTAAAAAGTACTAAAACTTTAATAATATGTTTAATGTTTATGTATGTATGAGTAATTTAATATATAATTGCTAATGTAAGTAAAAAAAATTTTGGTATATGTATATATATTTAGTAAAAAAAAATATGTCTAAATGTGGTTACTAAGTAAAGAAAAAAATGTTATAAATGTGTAAAGGGGCACATACACTACACCAGCATACTGACGCAATCATTTGATTGCGCCATGAAGCTCCTACATATATTACACAAGCATGATTGTGTCGAAACTCCTTTAAGGTTTCAATTAGTCAAAATAAGACACATAACAATTTTAATGTTCCAAGGTTGTTTATTTATTTCAAAAAAAGATTAAAAACAAAAAAAATTAAAAAGTTATTTCAAATGCTCCTTCGAACGGCTAAACTACGACTGACTGCTTTTGTCATCTCATTTCAAGTAACTGTTGCCGGACGCTCTGAGGCTGCAGGGCTGCCAGATGATGATGATGATGAGATGGTATTGCCAGGTGACAGCTCGGCCTCTCCTGACTCCAAATTGTCCTCGATTTGAGATTCGTCATCGCCATTATCTTCATAATTACTAACTTCTAAATCTGGATATATACCGCACCAGGGTTTAAATCGACAGGAAGTTTGAACAGAGCTGTATTTGCGGCAGGTTACTTTTAGGCCAGGAATATCTTCTATTAGATAACGGTCCCTTCCTAGTACCCTCGCAACAACATATGGTCCTCTATATGTAGGCTCTAACTTATGCGTTTCACCCCAGGTTCATGTTCCTGCGTGATTCTTGTCGAAACGCGCCTTCCATTTTTCGCGTTCTTTACAAATACCGTTCAGTGCAACCTGGTACTTCTCTTCGGTGGTTATTTCATCTTTGTTATCAGTAAGGTCTTGCTGAACTGGGGTAACGAGATAGTTCTGCAGGTCTTTAATTTTGTAATTGAAGACAAGATCATTCGGTGAAAGTCCGGTAGTAGAGTTGATCTGGGAGTTTATAGCCCATTGGCATTCATTCAGTTTTAAGTCCCAATTTCTGGTGTCTTCTGTGGTCGTTCGCAGATAGTTGAGGATCACGGCGTTGGCCCTTTCAACTTGTCCGTTTGCGCGAGGAGTTCGGACGGCCGTTTTAATGTGATGGATGTTATGGTAGTTGCAATATTCCTCAAATGCCTTAGACGTAAACGAGGTTCCTCTATCTGACGCAATCGTAGTCGGAAGACCAAAGTATCTGGACATCTCATTAAGAACATTTAACATGGGAGTAGTTTTTGTACTCTTTATCGCCTTAGTGACAAGAAATTTCGAAAACGCGTCAGCAATCGCCAAGATGTGTGTGTTTCCCCTCTTGGAGCGAATAAAGGGGCCAAGATGGTCAATGTGAATTAAACGGAAGGGTATCGGTTCAGGAGCCTCAAAATACATTCGTCCTTCGGCTTACCCGTCTGTGACCAGTTGTAGCAACACGTTATATAGGAAGCAAAGTATTCCTGTACGTATTTCCTCATTTTCTTCGTTGCGAAGTGTCCCATATCATCACTAAAATATTTAGCGATTCTTCACCTCATAGCCGTGGGTACTACAAGTTTAAGCTGCGTATTCACTTTACGGAACAAGCGATGATGTAGGATTTCATAGCCGGTTTTTAGTTGCGTCCCCTCGACCGATTCCACCTTACCAGACAATACAGCTACAATGTGGTTTAACCTTTTGTCCTGCAATTGCATCGTTAAAACCCAGTCATCAATATCGTCAGCGACCGTAAAAATAAGTCAGCCTGGTTCCACTTCAATCGAGGGCTCATCAGATGAGCGGCTCAAAGCATCTACATGATCCAATCGGCTACCCTGTTGGTGAGCGGTCTCAAATTCGAATTCAAGCAACTTTAACCACCACCTCGCAATTCTAGATTTAAGCTCTTTCCCTGCGGACCTTTGCTACGGCGGAACAGTCAGTTACGAGTTTAAAAGATTTACCCAACAAATAGATCCGGAAACGCTCGAGAGATTCCACCACGGCCAATACTTCCAGCTCATAACTGTGATAACGCTGCTCATAACCGGCTAAAAATTCTTACCATCCTTAGACTGCAATAACATACCGGCTAAACCGACAGCACTCGCATCGGTATGTAGTTCATGTGTTGCCGTAGCGTCATATAATGCAAGAAGAGGGGGTTAGTTAGCATGTCTTTCAGTGTCTCGAATGCACCATACTATTCGTCCCCCAAATAAAATTATTTCTCTCTGATTTTTGCATTAGGGTGGTCAGTGGTTTCGAGATCAAAGAATAATGCGGTACAAATTTCCGGCAGAAACCCGTCAGCCCAAGAAAGCATCGTCCTTCCGTCAAGTTAGTGGGCTCTTTAAAATTCCTTATAGCCCCCATTTTATTTTCGCTAGGTCGTATTCCGTCGCCACCTAAAACGTGGCCAAGGTAAGTTATCTTACGTTGCAAAAATCTACATTTATCCAGCCTCAAGGTAAACCCATATCTCGACAAAATTCACAAAAACTTTTCCAAGTGGTATAGACCGTCTTCAACCGTTACGCTTGGGATGATAATATCGTCTAGAAACACCAGGATTTCACCACGGCCCATTTCGGCTGCCGTGCGGTTCATAAGGTTCTGAAAACTTACGGGGGCGTTCACCAATCTAAACGGCATACGATTATATTCGAAATGACCGTCTGTTGTTACAAATGCAGTACATTGCTTCGAAGACTCTTCAATTTCAAGTTGATGGTAACCCATTTTCAAATCGAGCGTTGTAAAAATGTGATTTCCGGCCAGCTGTGCAAACTGTTCTTCTAGCACAGACATTGGGTAAGGTGTTTTCAAAGCCTATAATCGACGCAAAGTCTGCTTTCGCCATTTTTCTTATCAACCAGGACGACGGGTGATGCATAGACTGAATTCGACGGACGTATAACTTGGCATTTTAGCATGTCGTTTACGATATTGGAAACTACAGCTCGTTTCGCTTTCAGATTTAGCGGATCATTTGTCTTAAGCTCTATTTTCATCTTTTCAAAAGTATTTCCAGCGAAACACTTACGATTTCGACGACTAATTGTTCTCAGGTCATTAAAAAGTTGCGAATTGACCATATCGCCGACCTTAATTTCATTTTCATTCGCCAACCAGCACTCATCGCCATCAATTATAAATTTGTATCCCTCACGGCACAATATATCACGATCGAGTAAGATGTCCTCCGGTAATAGGCCATTCTCAACAATATATAGTTCCGCCTTTATAATACAGCCGACAACGTCAAGTGCGGTGTCAACCTTTGATTTGCACTCATATTTTCCACCCGTGAAACCAGATAAAGTCTTTGCGCACGCCCGCACGTTGCTCATGTTCACCGCACAACTTTCACGAATTAAACTTATTATTTCACTACCGTTTACGCGAATTTGTTTAACAAAATTATTATCCGGTTTGTCAATTATTATCTTGTGAATGTTTGCTCTAGGCTCTTGTGATGATTTTCCTGGACACTGTTCGCTTTTATGGTTTGGTCGTTGACAATGTATACACCTGGTTTTACGTTGCGGCTCAGGGCAGTTGATAGACACATGTCCCTTCCGGCGACAATTATAACATTCGATGTCGCGACCATTTCGTTTTCCATCCGGTTTTGGCGTACCCGTTTCGAAATTATTAGCACTATTTCCATTACGATTATTTAATTCTCCGATTTACGCGGTATTATATTCAATGTTCTCTCCCCGGCCATAATTACCGTCATTTTTCACCGTATTATATTCACAGTAGGTGTTACTATCAAGTAATAAGTCGTTTAATCTCACGTAATTTTTGGAAATTATCTTCTTCAAATCATTGTCTCTTATTTCGTTAATTATCTGATGAATGATATTCTCCTCACATAAATTGACTCTCTTTCCCATTGCCGACATTTTGTAAAAATATTCTTGGGGTGTCTCGTATGATTTCCGATGCCTATTTGACATTTTAATGTGAACGCTAACCACGCTAACATCACATGGGAAATCCCGCAAAAAAACTTTCCTTAAATTGTCGCCACGTAATAAAAATGTCCTGGGAATCAACCCACAATTTCGCGGAACAGACAAGCTCCTGCTGCACGACGAATATGCCTCCTTCAGCATGCCTATTCGTCTTATAAATTTAATTGAATTTAAGGAAGTATCAACCATCGGGTTAAACTCTGGCAGTAAAGACGCGATATCTCGCACACTTTCGAAGTGTTAACTGATGGACTGTCTCTTTCATTATTTATTCGAATATTCGCATGTTCATTTTCAACACTCGCGACACGATTTGAGTTAATTACCTGAGTCTGCACGACCGACATTAAGTCCTTCATCATTTTCTCCAACGAATTAACTTGCGCCCGTAACATTTCCGTACTGTCTTTAACCGATTACTGTTCACAGTCTTCCAAGGCAGGAACTTCGGTTGGAAGAAATATTTCGTCGCTCTTCACAGCTTCACTTAACTGATGTACGAGTTCAGTCTTCTGGCCCGAACTGGGTAATTCGCGTTCGCGCAAGAGCTCATTTAATTTTTCCACTTTTAACGTGTTTATTCTAATCATATTTTACCTCTTCCCGTTCTTTATGTACATAAATTTGATTTCGGTTATTTTATTCGAAAACTGTTGCCTTTAGATTCGTATGTTCATGGAAACACAAAAAAGAAGGAAAAACTTTATATTTTCTTTCGATTATCGTTGTCGCTTCTTTTCCACTTGAAATGGTAACGCACTCAACTATGTGTGTTTGTAATCAAACGTTTTTTTTTTTTCTTTTAAATTTGTGTCTGTTTAGAACAAAAATGGAATTTATTGCAACAATAACATATATACGTAATGCTGCTGCGCCACTTCGTATATGCACGCGAATTATGATTCCTCGTTTTGGGTTCTTTAAAAAAAAAACTAAAATTGTTTTTTTTTTTTTCTTTTAATTTAATCTTGATTTATTTAATTTGAAGCTTGGCAACTTCTTAATTGAACGGGAGGAACAACACTGACTAAATCTAATTACAAGTTTTTCTTATCAATTAAAAAGTTAAATATAAAATAAAAAGAATAATGTTAATGTTGCATTTTCGTTTGGGAACGGAAATGCAGTTTTGACAATATCTATTGCAAATTACTTTATTGGTGAGAAATTAGTTATATTGGGACGGTTGAAATTCTTGGAATTGCCACCGAAAAATATTTTTGATTTATTTAAAATTACTTTATTAGTGAAAAATTAGTTAAATTAGTACGGTTGCAATTCTTGGAATTGCGACCGAAATATATTTTTGATTTATGCATTCAATCATAATTCCTTTAAACAAACCGGAAATGAGTTTAATATTATATTTTTCTTTATCTATTAGCAACTATATTTGCAATAAATTCATATATAGGGTCATTCCTATTGTAAGTGTTAGTGTTTGGTTTTATATATGTAACTTCTCCCTCCTTTAGATTAGAATTCTCATGAATTCTTTTATTTAATATTATTTTAATATATCTTTTCTTTACAATTACAATAAGATAATAATTATTACTATTTTTAATATGAGATAAAGTCCATAAGGTATATTACTATGATATTGTAGTGCTGTAATAGTTCTAACATTATTGCTATTTAATGTTTTGATTTCTTGAAATGTTATTTTATGTGAAAAAATTTTTTCTATGTGTATATTTTCGATTATTTGTTTTTCTTCTATGTTTTCAATTATATTTGAAAACTAATAGTCTTTTAGTCTATTTGAACAATTATTGAAACTTACGGTATAATTTCCGTTTAGTATAATTTTTCCAAAATTACAATTTTGACTGATACTTATATTTATATTATATTGTATAATTTCTAAGTCATTATTCTTTATTAGTTGACAGTTATTTTTTATTAGGCAGTGATTACTTAATTTTAAATTCTTTAAGTGTTTATTTTCTTTAAATTTGTATGTTTTGTTTTCAAACTCAATTGTTTGCTTTATTACAGAGTCTATCTCGTCATTGTGATCATTTGGTAGTGAAACATTATATTTAAGCTTAACAGTTATAAATGTTTTGGGTGATCTTATTCCAAAAATTAAACATGAATTATTAAAAAATGTAGTTCCTATGTGAATATATTTTAGCTTATTATAATTATTTTTATATTATTTAGCTTATATAATCTATGAAGATCGACTTTGTCTAAAACCCAGAAAGAAAGATCGACTAAAAATAAATGTTGCAGCCAGGTGCTAATTTAATTTAGATTTATTACATTTATAGGTTGGGCCTTAAGAGTCTCAAAGGTCAGCTTAAGTCCTCAACCAAACAACTTCACCAAGGGTCTTAAGAAGTCCACAAGGGATAAGTTGCTTTATTACTTTATAGTTAATGTTTACAGCTTGAATGCTGGCCAAGTAATAATTTGCTAAATCAAAATTCACTTAAGACTAAGTAAGCTTAGTTAAAATAAGGATAAAGCATAAAAGAGAATAGGTGATAACCAAATTTAAATATGATATAATTCCATCACCCAGAGTTGTATTTATTATGTATGCAAAAGTTAATAATTATGAAATGTAATTAAAAATTATTTGGTATCACTTTTGTAAATAAAAAATAATATTTAAGTTCAATTTGAAATATGTGAAATGAAATGTGAAATAATATATAATATAATATAAATATATAAAATAATATAAATATATAAAGTCATATAGTCCGCTACAACCTCCCCCTCTGTTGCATTATATCGTCCCGATTGTGCAACAGGACCTTAACATCTTCTTTCAATATTTAGTCTGCTTATTTTGTAAACGTACTGATATTTTAGGTTGTGTATTTGTTTCTACTGGATCATCATTGTCTGGCATTTGGTAAAAGATGTTGTTTGTAGTGTTGATTCTGTGGTTTGGTTGATTTCGTTATTTTTAGGACGACCTCTTTTCTCAGTATAGGTCTACTAGATGTGCCTTCATACTGGACCAGTGCTGATACATAATGTGTCGCTATTGGTGTTTCAGGGTTCTCTTCTTTAGCTATTGTGTAGCATGATGCTCCTTTGTTAGCTATTACGATATATGGCCAATCGCGACGAGGAGTAAATTTTGCGGTTACACCTTTACTTGTTTTGGCTAAAATATGTGTGTCCACTAGAACTTTGTCACCAAAGCTTATATTTATTTGAGGTCTACGAGTACCATCTTTTGTTTTTATCTTGCATTTGCTCTTGACCTTCATTGGCTAATTTAGCAGCATTAAATTCCAGTTAGTGTGCTCTTTCTTAACGTAAATCGACAGCTGTGTTTTTAAATCTCTGTTTTTCCTTTCAACAGAATTTGATTCTGGATGGTATATCGAAGTAAACGATTGTTGTACACCCAAACAAAATGTTAAATTCTGCATTATTGCGGATATAAATTGAACTCCATTGTCTGTATGAATTCTTCTAGGAATGCCATATCTAAGGAATACTTCATTTAGTAAGGTTTTTGCGCAGTTTTCAGCAGAAGCTTCTCTTAGTGAAAACAGTTCAATCCAGCGACTGCATAAGTCTTCAACTATTAAGACCCATTGGTAACCATCTTTTGTTTTTGGCAAGGGGCCAAACAAATCTACAGCAATTATTTCGAAGCGTTTATTACTGCTTACTGTCTGTAGTAGTCCAATTGGTTTCAAATTGGATGGCTTATATTTTCTGCAGTCATTACAAGACTTAACATACTTTTCAATGTCACTTCTTATCCCAGGCCAATAAAATAGTCTCGTTATACGACTTATTGTTTTGTCTATACTATAGTGTCCGGCCGTTTTATCATCATGAAATTTAAATAAGATTTCCTTTCGGAGAGATTTTGGTAAAACAATTTGGCAGTTTTCCGAATCTTGTTCCGAGCAACATCTATACAAAATTCCGTCAATCATAATATATCCTCTATTAATATATCGGGTTATGTTTTCATCATTATTTTCAAATGATTTTATTATTTTACTTATTCCTTCATCCTCAAGCTGTGCCCTACGAAAATCTTCAGAACTTTTCTTAGGGATATCTACTTCTATGTGATAACATGTACACACTTCTATACAATCATTATTCGAGCATGGTGGTCTGAATAAAGTGTCAGCAATAACGTTTTGTTTGCCAGTAGTATACGAAAACTGCAGATTGTAGCTTTGTAGCAATAAAGCCCAACGCGCTGGCCTTCCTGTGGGAGACTTTGGAGTGAATAACCACCTAAGTGGTTGATGATCAGTAAGCACATTTATTTCTGCTCCTTCAATATATCCTCTAAATTTTTGTATGCCCATACCACTGCCAAGGCCTCTCTTTCAGTAGTAGAATAGTTACGCTCAGAAGGAAGTAATAATCTACTTGCATATCAATTGGTTTTTCTTCATAGTTCTCCCCCTGCAGCTCCTAAGGCATAATTACTAGCATCGGTTCTTATACTGAATTTTCCGTTTTCTTTTACTTGTAGAATAGGTGGTGAGGTTAGTAACTTTTTTAAGCTATCGAAAGCCAATTGTTCCTCTTTTGTCCACTTCCAAGTTGCATTTTTCTTGGTTAAATTAGATAAAAGCTTAGAAATTTCAGCAAAATTTGGAATAAAACGACGGAACCAAGAACAAGTTTGCAGAAAGCTTTAAATGTTTGGGTTCCGGTCGTTTGAGAATTGCTTCCGTCTTTTCAGGATCAACTTTAAGTCCACTTTGTGTTAAAATGTGGCCTAAGTATTTAGCTTCAGGTTTACAAAAGAAGCATTTTTCTCTATTTAAATGAAATCCAAGGGTTTTTAACTTTTCAAATACAAGTTTAAGGTCAACTAAATGCGTTCCAAAATCTTTTGAACAAACTATTATATCGTCTAAATATGCAATTATAAGGACTTGAAGCAAGCTTAATCGGAATTTATCAATAATACGTTGAAAAGTTGCTGGCGCATTCTTTAAACCGAATGGCATACGATTAAAAACGAAAATACCAAAGGATGTAGTAAACGCCGTTTTCGGCTTATCTTTTTCAACAACTTGTATCTGCCAATATCCTGATTTTAAATCTAAGGTAGTCATAAAAGGTGTAGTTTTAGCCGCGTGTTACTGTTATGGCATTGAGACGTCTGTAGTCTACACACAATCTAATGTTACCTTCCTTTTTGGGAATTAAAACAACTGTAAAAGCCCATGCGGATTCCGTTTCTACGATTATCTTTTTTTCCAGCATATCGTCTAGCTCTTGACGAAGTTTTATTCTCATGGCTGGAGACAGGCGATAAGGAGCAACTGCTATCGGCTTACTGTGTGTTCAAAACCACGTATTGGTTCTGCAATATTATCAAAAATTTCATTATTTGATTCTAAAACATTATTTAGTTTTTCTCTCTGTTGTGACAAATTTGGGGCTTCATTATTTCGGAGCTGGAAATCTATAGCATTTAGTTCAAAATAAGGGATTGTTGGTGATTCCTCGTTAGATCTTACTTTCCTTAGCGGTGGAAACAAATCTGATACTACTGGGTTTTCATATGTTTCCGGTAAGCAGTTTGTAAATATTTTATTTCTGGAGAGTATGTGGTTTTCATTGGAGAAGTTCTGTTTGGAGTTTTATTAATTTCTGGGAGATTCAATGATAGTAGCCTGGGATATGGACACTTTGTCTATTATTTTTGATGGTTGATTTTTAGATTCGAAAATATTTTGTGGTTCATCTTTGAAGTACCGATTCCAATTTACTCCAAAAATCTATTCACAATAAAGTTCTATTATCTCGTACTTTGTTTTTGGATCTGCTAAATTATTTCTGCCATAACTTCTTGAAAAACAAGTCCCTTTTCCTTAAGTTTTTGGAAAAGATGATACCCAGCAACTCTTGTTCTAGCAGCTGTGTCCATATATGCAATTCCAGTTAAACCATTTACGTTTATATTAACTGTTGGGACATTTCTACCAACTATTGTCGTGTGGATACTATTAAAATCTATTTTCTTTGGACTCTCTGTGTTTGGAATTGTTTTGTTATTGCACGTTGGGCAATTGGATCTGTAATATCCAGAGGCCCCACATCCATAACAATTCAATCTAACTTCTTCTATTTTTCCTTTTCCTTCCTGTTCAATTCTTTTATAACAAACATCAGAGGAATGGTTTTTTTTCGGCAAAATATGCACCGAATATTCGATTTTTCCTTATGTTCTTTATTTTTCAAAGATTCATTATTTTCATGAAAAGTTAACTCAATTTCCCTTGCTTCACGGAGCAAATCTTGGAAAGATTCTATATTTTCTCTATTAATCCTTTCTCTTATTTGGACATTTATCTGCGAAAAAATCATATTTATTGTAGTCTTTTCAGGAAGTTTATCCTTTAGCTGTGCAAACAAACGTCTCTTTCTACAAATAAACGCATCAGCCTTTGTTTATCCTGAAAGATTTCCGTAAAAATTCTCCAATCAGGTTTTGAAGGGGAAAAGTCATCTCTTAAAAGCTCTACAGCATCATTAAAAGTTTTGGCTTCGTTCTTAACTCCCTGCCACCGGGTTGATGCATATCCTTCCAGAAGAAGAGGCAAACTTAAAAGGGCAAATGAGTCCTATACATTTTCAGCTCCTTTAAAAACAAGAATAGTGGCGATAAAGTCTTCTACCTTAGTAGTGTTACGACCACCATTAAATCTTGCGCTACAAGAACTAAAAGTTGTATTGCTTTCCCTCCTAGCAGATATATTTCCTAAAAGGTCTGAAAACTGACATTGCGTAAGACTAACAAACTGAGGATTCTGTAAAACATTTGGGTACATATTTAGTATAGATGAAACAGAAGCACTAGGACTACTAGCCAGTAAAGGGTCATTTTGATGTTTCATGAAGTTGTTTGTTTTCTGCAAATTTGACTTTTTCCTCGGCAATTTCCTTTTTAACTTTCAGAATTTTGTTAGAGTATTAAACGTGATCTCGTGCAGCCGTCGAGAACTACGAGATGATGCTTAGCAAAATGTAAGGTAATGATGCCTGGTGTAACGACACGTGTGTGGTGTTCAGATAAAATTTTAAATGTAAAGTTTTTCTTTAATTTTCCTTTATTCTGCTAAACTTGATTAATTTTGGGCGCCAATGTAGCGAGGTGCTAATTTAATTTAGATTTATTAAATTTATAGGTTATTTATTTAATTGCAGACACATTTTTAAATCTTCAGCTGTTAGAGTGCTGCGGTATGTTAATTTTATTATTTTCGTATGAGAAAATTCTGATTCGCATAAGTAGGTAGACTGCAAAGCAATGTCTCTTAAACATGGATATTTTTTCCTCTTGTAGCAACGACCAGTAACTCTTTTCAGACGCTCTTGATTTTATAAAAATATCTGAATTGAAAGCTATAATTTCATCTTCTATTTTTGAAGAGTCAATGGCAAAAAATCAGCAATTTTAACAGACATTTCTTCAAAATTCTGATTTCAAAAAGGGAAATATTTTGAAAACGATTTTCAATTTTTCTAATCTCTGCAATATTGTCATCAAATATTGTATTAAATTTGAACTTTTCTGATACTGAGTTTAAACTTTTAAAGTTTTTTAAATCTTTTGCTAACAACTGCGATTTCAAAAGCTTTAATTTTAATTTGAAGCTATTAATGGATTTTACTAATTCAGTAATAGTTCTGTTTTTCTTCAAGATTAAGTATATTCAGGTGATTTGTAAAATCTGTTAAAAAAGCCAAATCATGAAGCCATTTTTCGTTCGACAATTGGTTATACCTTTCTCCTCTTGAATCCAAAAATTGTATAACTTCTGGTAGTAGCTCTTGAAATCATTCCAAAAATCCCCCACGACTCAGCCATCTGACATCAGTGTGCAACAACAGATCACAATATTCTGATTCATTTTCTTCTAACTGAATTTCGTCGCTGTAAACTTCTGGAACGTATTGAATTAACTATTTTAAAAGCAATATCCATAACCCTGTTTAAGTTCAACATTTTTGCACACAACGCATGCTGATGTATATATGTACAATGAAACGATACAAAATCTGGAATATCATAATTTTTTTGACAAAGATTAACAAAACCGTTTAACCGGCCCACCATGGCGGGAGCACCGTCTGTTGCTACGCATACAAGTTTGTGCAACGGTAGTGGAAACTTTTTAACAAATTTTATAAACTCGTAATAAATGTCTTCACCACGGGTATTGCCTTTTAGTGGGAGAATTGTTAAAAGATCTTCCTTTGAAGTCATGTCAGTGAAACTCATTCTTATATACATAAATGCATAATTGGGCAATATCAACTACGTCGGTTGATTTGTCAAACTGAAGTGAAAAGTATTTGCATTCGGCGATGTCTTGTTTCAGTTTTTGATTCAAATCAATTGCCATAGCTTCAACTCTTCAAGTTGCACATCTTTAATAGCTGACATAATTTGCGACTTGTTTTTAAAATTTGCAAATAAAACTTCTCCACCTTCTATAAAAGATTTTTTCAATAATTCACCGTCACTAAAAGGCTTTTTATGTTGAGCTAAAAGAAAACTTATTAGAAAAGAAGTTTCCGTTGCTGCTGTGGGCCCTATGTGTGGATTGGTAAACATAGATTGTTGGGCTTCAAGTTGATTTTTCAGCATATTCAACTGAAGTGTACGCTTCTCCGATTTTGGGGGAAATCAGCTTCAAATTCTTATGATTGGATTTATAATGTCGCTCTAGATTTAATTTTTTTTGGCATCGATGTTATAGAATTGCATATCAGACACACGCACTTTTCTTTAATTAGATTAAAGAAAGAATTTTCCTCCCACTCATCGTGGAAGTGATATGTTTTCGGTTTTTTAATAACACTCATTTAGGATTAAAACTTCAAATAATTTCAAATATTTTATTGCTGGGTTTAAAAACGTTAACAAAAAATAGTGTTTTCTTTTAAGAATCTGAATTTTCAACATTCAACTGAATTTTCATTGGCAACGAATGTATGTAAGTGAAATGATTTTTTTTTTTCATTATGAATTCAAATAAAACACAGTTTGTCATGCTTTTCATTTTAAATGAAAGCTCAGTTGTAAACGTTAAAAAAATAACATTCAATTCTAAAAATTATTTAATTTTTACTTTTCTTTAGATTTCTTTAATGAAAGATTTTCTAAAACCATCGAAAGATCGACCGAAAACCATCGAAAGATCGACAGTCGATCGCGATCGACCGTTTGGGCACGGCTGATTTACATTGATTAAAAATATGTCAAAAATGAGATCTTAAACAAAACTTAAAACCTAGTAACAAATATACATAAAACAAAATATAATATAAAGATATTATCCTCTATTCGGACACGAAGGTCCATAAAACTGTGGTAAACGATATTCATTTGCTCTTATTAAGGCCTCAATATCCTCATGAATAATTCCTACCGGCGATAAATATGTACAGTCCGACCAATTAAATTTGGATTGGTCATGGCCCCCAAGACGATCTATATATATTTCCTGAGTAATGATAAAGCGTACAAAGAAAAGGGTTTTACCCCGGCCTTTCCATAAGTGGATGTATTTGAGAATTTTTTAACGAAGTTTTCATAATTTGCGTTAACGCAGAGTCTCAGGCAGCTCCGTTCCAAAATTTCCAGCTCCTACATTACTAGGCTTGCCAGATTTGAAATTGTCAAAAAACGTACATCGAAGTTAAAAAAGCAGTACAATTGAGTAAAAAAAAGTACAATTGTTTATTTTCAAAATATATTTAATTCAATAAAAAAAAAAAACTAACAAAAAATAGTTCACAACAGTAACGATGAAGAACATAAAAAAAGAGATCATAACTATTTGTATTTAATTTTTCTTTTTCAATGTTTTCAGCAAATGTTTTTAATGCTATAAATTCGTCAAAAAGCCGATCCAAATCAAAATTTTTGATTGAAAATAATGTAATTATTTCCCCAAATTCATGAAAGGAAATGTTTGAATTAAGATTGAAAGTTTAAAGTTTTTCAAACTTATTATTTTCTAAATTGAAATGACCTTTTATATAAGTACTTATATTCGATAAAAACACTGCTGCGCGTTTTTTAAAAAGATAAATCTCTTGCTGATTATTGCAACTGCTACATATACGTTCGGCTAAAAACCCATAGAATTTTTTATCCTGCTGTTGTTCAAATTTATCGTTTAAATATTTTATTATTTGAAACATATCAATTATTACAAGGCTATTATTTTCTTCTAACTTTTTAATAGCAGATATTATTGTATTTTCTGTATTATGGACAAAACCGAGGTATGCTTCAGAAATTTCATTTTCGAAAAATTGTCGTAAAACAAACGACAAAAAATAAGCCTTGATTTATGTTTTACTTTTTTGTATGGATATGTTTACCTCTATAAAATTTTGGTGAAAGTACAAAAAAGGTAGAAAAAAGTACAAAAAGAAGTACAGATACTAAAAAGAAGTACATTTGCGTACTTCTTTAGGGGTTATGCAGTTAAAAGTACAAAAACTAAAAAAGTACGTGTATCATCCGCATATAAAATACTTTTCGAACCATTAAATACATGTGGAAAATCATTAACTAAGATATTGTGCAATAGAGGTGCCAATATTGCCCCCGGGGGAAACCGCAATAAATATTCCCAGTGACAGATCTTGTGTCGTTAATCTCTACAAAATTGTTCTATTCTCGAAATAGCTCTTAAGCAATTTAACGATAAAAACAATGCATCGTAATTGGATGAGTTTATAAAGAATACCGAAGTGGTACGATCGGTCGAAAGTTTTCTCAATATCCAACGAGACTGCTACGGTGCATTGCTTATTCCTTAAATTGACGACTACATCGTTATGCAAGAAAGTAAGCGCATCTATCGAGTAATGTCCAGGCTTAAAACCGAATTGGTAAATGGGAATTGCACACAAATCCAACGATTTGTCTAATTTCAGTCTTATAATCCTTTCGCACAATTTTCCTATGTTGGACAACATTGATATTGGTCGCGCATTATTTATACTATAATCATTTGGCTTTTTAACAAGGGGATAAATTCTTGAAAGTTTCCATATGCTGGGGAAATACCCATTATTCAAACATTTATTAAAGATAACTACTAAAAATTCTATTGGTTCTATAAATTGTCCGAACCGGAGGATTTTTTGGCGTTAAGATTTCTTATGCAATCAATAACTTCGGAAATATTTGTGAGATCAATACTGTCTGTGTTATACAATGCGTTTTAGGTCTCATTAAAAACTCTTTGGGTCCGAGGACAACTATTTAAGAGAGCGTAAACGGTGGATGAAACTTCCTCAATATTAGGTCTATCGGGGGCAGTAGGTCCATAGACGTTTGCAAAATGTCTTCTAAAATGTTCAATGTCTTCATGGTACATAATATCACCAACCTGAAGTTTCTCAAAGCCCTTAGACCTTCTGCAACCGACAAACTTAAAAACCTCCCTAAATGCCCTAGGGCCCGGTTTAATATTCGCCACTCTTCTGTTTACTGTTCTACTTGCTCTTTGATTATTGTCTTAAGTAGCTGAATTTGACCACTCAGCAATTTGTACTCATCCGAAGTTCTGTTACCATTTCGATAAAATAATTTCTTAAGATCGCTCTGTCAACCGTATTTTATCCTAAATAGTTTTCGAACATTTTCCGGTACGTTAAATTTCCTGTTTTTCACTTCCACTTTTCTGGAATTCCTTGTTATTTCGGAATTAATACAATCATTAAATAGCGAAATATTAGCATCAACTTCATCATTATCCAAATTCCTATTCGAAGGCACTATGCGTAACATGTTAAAATTCCCAGTTAGTTTCATCGAAACATGTAAACAATTTGAGGGGATAAGACTAAATTAAATTCAGGGAATTTAAAATTAAAAAAAAAAGGAAAATGATCTGAAAATGATGAAAGTGTGTCCAAATGAAAATTTGTAATTACCGTATATACACTCCCCGAAATATTTATAAGACCAAATTTGTTTCTCGAAAAACTTAAAATCTTTTAGACCAATTCGTACCATTTTTGGGTTAAATATAACTAACAATAAAATAAATCTTTTTATGTAAAAAAAATATTTTTTTCTTTATTTAATAAAAGGATAACATAAAATGATTTTCATTTTCAAACGAAAAAATTATAAGATCATAATTAAATAATATTCACCTAAAACTAAAATAACAATTATAAAAAACAACTACTGATTAATTTTTGTATTTATTAATAATGAGTGTGTCCACCGTGATTAATAATGACTTCCTGAAGTCGACGGGGCATAGAATTTACTAAATTTTTAATGCAATTTTGATCAATTCTACTCCATTCTCTTATGATGGCACTTTTTAATGATTTTACATCCTTATACTAGGTGTTATTTTTGAAAATTTTGTCCGATAGTATTGCCCATAAATTTTCTATCGGATTTAGATCCGGACTACATGCCGGCCAACCCAAAACTGGTATGTTTCTGGACGACAGAAACGTTTTTGTTGCTTTTGATTTATGGATTGGGGCGTTATCCTGCTGAAATATCCAATTATTGCCTAACGAATCATCCCCAAAATTAATTAAAACGTCATCTAACAATTCAATATACTTCTCGCTATTCATTTTAGTTGATATAAAACAAATAGGAGTCCTTCCCGTAGTCGAAATCCCAGCCCAAACCATTACGCTTCCTCCACCGAAATTTCGCGACATTCTTTGATTTTTTTTTACGTGTATCCATCCAATATTTTTGGGAACCGTCTGGACCATCTAAATTGAATTTTTTTTCATCAGAAAAAATAACTGAAGCCCATTCTTCTTCCCAATATTGGTATTTTTCTGCAAAGTCCAGTCTGCATCTTTTATGATTTTTATTTAGGCTATGTTTAGAGGCTGTTTTGCAGTATTTTAAGTGCGGATCTGAATGTAGAATTTGTTGTATTCGTCTTACTGTATGTTAAGATCCAACAAACGTATTATTTGTGATGGAGATATCGAGCTGTTTGCTGCTAATCGCTTTATATTGCGAATATCTCGTTCAGATAGCGTGGGCATCCTTCCAGTTCTCTTCTTCTTTCCATAGTTTTCTATATTATTTAGAAAATTTATCACTACTGTTTTACTTCTTTTTAAACGACAAGCAATTTGCCGTGTTGTCATTCCCATACTCCTATAATTTATAATATCGGACCTCTCTTTTAAGTCCAACTGCTTTCTGTTTAATGGAACTTTAAATATATATGTTAAAAAGTTTATTTTATGAATATGTATGATTGTAATTAACAAAAATAGAAGCCTTACTATCAATTTACTTACAAGTTTTTTACAAAAATCAACTTGTAATATTTGTGAAAAACAAAATTGCACACCGGTCTTATATTTATTTCGCACCGAACAGTTGCAAAAAACGGCCCAACATAAAGTCAAGCTTGCAAAAATTTAAACTACTACTATTTTTATGTGCCTTACACACATGGTTGCGAATTAGTGTAAACAAATATAATTTATTTTTTTCATTTAAAATAAAACATATTTTTATGTTGGTCTTATAAATATTTCGGGGAGTGTATTAAATCTGTCGTTAGTAAGAAGTGATCCAAATATGATGAAGCTCCCGGGAAGGAAGGGGAGATCCCACATAATCTAGTCAAGTTGGTACCAGATAAATTCAACCATTCATTGAAGCATTGACCGTTTAGATTTACCATTGTGTCACCCCATGATATATTTCTCGCCTTAAAATCGCCTCCTATAAACACTCCATCATACAATGATGAATTGTTGTCAATACTATCGAGACTTAATTTAAATTCAGTGCGCGGAAAATTAGTGGGTACATAAATACTACCCAATAAGAAACGTTTGTTGTCACCATTGAACGACAAGTTAATTGCTATAAAACAATTCGGAAATTTTATATCTGGATTGTAAATGGGAGTAAACTTTATATATTTTTTTATAAGTACTGCAGTACCTTGACTAGAGGTGTCCGTAATAATATTAAAGTTCTCGAAGTCGACTCTTGAATTTACACGTAAATGAGTTTCCTGAACCAAGCAAATATCTACATTATTATAATTTAAAATTTTAATTTATTCGATACGTCTACTCAATTCGACCAAGGATCTTGCATTAAAAGTTGCAAATATCAAATTATTTCGGACCATACTTAACTAGTACTTCGTTCAATAATACCCCATATTCCCGCTTGACAACTTCTATTGGCAAGGTCTTATATGTCCTAATAAAATTTATAATTTAACACTCCAAAGATACGACCCTTGGTTCATTAAAATATTCACCGAGCTTAATAAATTCTTCAATTAACGACTGTGTATTACCCTGATAATTTTTCTCCCTATTATGGAACAGGTTGGCAAACAAGGTTTTTTTGTGGACTGGCTGACTATTCCGAATAGCATTATTAACATTGCTCCTAATCTCCTCTATTCGCTCTTTAGTCCTAGCCAACAATTCCTTTTTCTTGATGTAAATTTTGTAAGAGGGCTACCCCTATCACTCGCAACATGTCCGGCTTTGTTGCAGTTGACACAAACTGGGGACATGTCTCCCTTATCAATGGAGCAAACGCCTGGCTCGTGATCTAAATTACATTTTACCCACCAACATTTTGAATTACAGTTGCGGGCTGAGTGTCTCCACGATTGACACCTAAAACATTGAATCTCCCTCTTCTTTGACTTAGGTGTTTCCGATGTTATAGACTGGTCCAATATATAACGAATCTTGTTGATGTCATTTAACTTTTCACCAGTCGCTAGGGTAACCACAAACAAGCCAGTATCAAGCTTATTCTTAACCGAATATTGCGTAACTGATTTAATCACCTTTTGGACTGTGTTTGGTTCTTCAATATCAAGAGCAGTTTTAATGTCTGACACATCAGTCATATGGTACAAACCTCTAACTGTTACCAACACTCTTCTTAACTCAGGAGGTGTAAAAGAGTATGAATGAATATTCTGAGACCGAAGCAACTCCATCATTTCCAAAGGTACTTTAAGATCTTTAAAGTAGAGTTTGCTTTTATTTCTAGAAGAGTTTATAATTTTATGCAATATTAATAATTAATTAATTAATATAATTTTATTCAACTGATCGACAAGTGCTTTCAGGTTTACATTATGTAAAATAATTGGAGGACAAAATTTGCTTCTTACCAGTTTACCACAGATTTTACCGTTATTTTTATGTTCATCTGGAGTCGCCATTTTGCTTGTTGATGCACCTTCGTTTACTTCAATGTTGATTTGTCCAAATAGCTCGAAACGGTTGTGTGAGATGGTTGTGGAATGTGTGGTTGGTTGTTGGAGACATCTATTTTTGATTTCCTTGTATCGCCAGTCGACAATGGGGCATCACTGTCCCGATCTGTAATTATCCTGGGCCTTTTCGATGTGACCAGTTGGAAAGGTAATTCCTCGTTGGAAGCGATATCCATATTATCGGCAGCATTATGTGAGGAAATTCCACTCTGTGACATTAAAACTCCAATCTTGTCACTAACAAGCAATCTGTCTCTGTCCGGAGGCCACTTCTCGGAGTTTGGTATCATGTCAATTGAATCATTCAGTTCACTATCCATCAATTTGGAAAACAACAAAACTCTACAAAGCTTCTATGAGGGAAATATTGTATTGTATTTACCAAAACTTTTATTTTAATTTAAAAATATAAAAAATTCCAAGCGCAAAAAGAAACCACGTGTTCTCAATCTACCATTAACCGTCTCATGGCTTCTTTTTAATTTTTCTTTTATAATCATAAAACAAAATAAAAACAAACAAAAACCACATAGTTTTGTTTATTCATGCTTCTTAATGCAGTTTCTTCTTTGTTGTTTTTGTAAAAAAAAAACGAGAAAAAAAATTTATATTAACCGTTATTTTTCTTATTTGATGAGAAAAAGTACAGAAGTTCTTGTTTCTATGTTGTTGTTACAAATGTATTTTTTTTTTTCGAAAAAGCAAAAAAATTTTTTTCTTGAAATTTATTTGCAATCTATCTTGCAATAATAAGCAAATTTACTAAAAATATTACAAAATAACATTGGTTTAAACCCCATTGGATTTAAAACATATCTTCACAAGTTAAAAATAATTAACTTAGTTTTTCTTAAAATAGATAATAATACAGTTATTTACATTAAAATTTACATATTTACAACTTATTATGGATTAAGTTCTAAAAGGAAAGTCTAGTACGTGACATCTTTTAAGTCTGTTGACCTCATTACTGCCGTCTAGTAGGTTTATTGCAAGGACGATCGAGTGATTACTAAGTCTATTGAGATAGTTTGAACTATATCTGTTAATTTCAGTTTTGACTCTTGGTATAGACAGGTCTTTATGGATATTATCATTGGTGACAAACCGGGGAGCATTTACTATCATTCGAAGAGTTTTCGATTGGTAACGTTGCAAAATTTCAATATTGGAGTTGCTGGCAGTACCCCTTAACTCAGAATTTCTACCCAGCAACCAGTACATGCGTTTTGTTTTAATATTAAGATGTTCTTTCTTTGCTTTTATATTATCTTTTCATGTTAATCTTCTATCTAAGTGCATTCCAAGATATTTTACACAGTTCTAAATCGGAATTTGTTGTCCGCAAATAAATATATCTGGACGATCGCCTTTTCTCAAAGCAAATGTGGCATGGGCTGATTTTTCTGGATTGATGCAAATATTCTACTTTTTAAACCAATTTGAAATATCGTCAACGTGCCTTTGTAACATCCGGGAGGCTTCTGTGGAGTTATTATTACACGCAATTAGAGCAGTGTCATCTGCATACGTAGCAGTAGTTATATACTCGCTTTTTGGCATACCTGAGGTATATATTATATGAAGCATAGGACCCAGTATACTACCTTGAGCTATTCCTGCTTTAATGTCAGAAATGTAAGAGAAAGTGTTGTTTATCTTGACGTAGAAGTAACGATCCATTATGTAAGACTTCAGCACTAAATAAAAAGGTGCTGGGAGAATTGGTTTCAATTTGAACAGTAAACCCGGGTACCATACCCTATCAAATGCTTGCTTAACATCCAAAAATATCGTTGAGCAGTATTGTTTTGTTTCGAGAGCATTTTTATTACTTTAACAATCCGAAGGCACTGTTCTGGTGTCCCATGTTTTTGCCGAAAACCAAACTCATATTCTGGAATAACTTTTTTGTTGTCCAATATTTTTTGTAGTCTCTTCAAGAAAAGTTTTTCAAATATTTTAGAAAGACAAAATAGCAAGCTTATTGGCCTATAAGAGTTTATCACATTTTCTGGCTTACTTGGTTTTGGAACCATTACAATTTCCGCGCATTTCCACTGCAATGGAAAGTATTGTAATCTCAAAATAGAATTATATATTAGAGTAAGATAAAGTACAGCTTTTGTAGGAAATAATTTAACATCTTTGGCACTAATTTTGTCATATCCTGGACTTTTCTTGTTGTTCATCTTCGATATTTCTAATACAACCTCCTTAGGTGTTATGTGTGTAATAGGAAAATCCACTTGACATGGAATATCTAAATAGGATGTGATATTGCTGTCATCACTATTAAAAGAAAAAGGTTGAAATGTAGATTCTATATATTTAGAAAATGCGCACGCTTTACTACGAACTGATTTACACCATGCATCATTAAGATCTTTAATGGGAAAATTTGTTTGTTGGCTTTTTTAAGTATTTTGCCGCCTTCCATAAGTTGATTTGATCGTTTCGGTTGTTATGAACAGTGCTATTTTTTAAATATGTGTTAAAATTTTGATTTTTTTATCTCTTTTAATCATTCTTAGAGCTCAGTTGCGGCTCTATTTAAATTTCTTTTATATAACGAATTTCTGGTTAATCTCCATAATGGTCTCAGTCTTCTTCTATTCTCTATAAGGCCTCTAATCTCAGCAGAAACAAAAACTCTATTTCTCCTAATAGTTAATGGCGTTGATAAATAAGCTGCCTCATGCACTAAATTTGTGAAATTTTCTACAGCACTACCCAATTCTGCATCATCTTTGATGCTTATATTGAGATTTATATTTCTATCCAACCAATACTTAAAGGAGTCGATACCGGTTTTTGAAGTTGTGCCATAAGATTCTCTTCCTGTTGGTAAAAATGTATCATAGTTGACTATTAGCGGTGAATGGTCAGAGCTTAGATCATCGGTATCTAAAATGTCCAATAAATTACTTGGAATGCCAGATTATATAACAAAGTCCAGCAGGTCTGGAATTTTCCTAGGATCACTTGGCCAATAGTTTGGCCTCCCAGTAGACAGAACCGAGAACTTATTATTTATTATACTTTTATACAAATCTTTGCCCTTAGGATTACTTAACCTTGAGCCCCACCATGGATGTTTGGCATTAAAATCTCCGCCAACAAAAAATGAATGTCCAAGTTTTAGGAAGAATTCTTGATATTCTTGATATTTAATATTATGTCGTGGTGGAAAATATACGGAGTAAATATCAATTTTGTTGTTGTTGTTTTTAAGTCGTATACCAGCAGCTTGTAGATGGGGTTTCGTGAAGTCATCTAGAATATCATAATGTATATTTGATTTCACCAATATAGCTGATCCACCGTGACACCTGTCATCTGGATGATTACAACATACGAGAAAAAACAATTGATTTTAAAGACCGATTTTTTGTTAAAATGCTTTTCTGATATTAAAAATATGTCAATGAAATTTAAGTTTACAAAATTTTCAAGTTCTGCTTTACGATTGGAAAGTCCATTGGCATTCCATATTGCAATTCTTAAATTCATTTTGTTAATTTATAAATTAACAACGTTATGATATTAACTAAATTTCCTAAAATAGCTTCAATCCTTATTACCATTCCTTAAAATTTAAGAGCAGGACAAATTTGGTTGGTGGGTTGTAGGCGATTGGTTAGCATTTGCGTTTATAGAATTGCGATTGCTAAATTGAGGAATGTCGTTTGGATTTACTGAAAACTGTGTGAACTGATTATTGTTATTATGTGAGTTTCGATCACAAAATCTTTTTGAAATTAAATTTTTGTAGACTGGACAACCTCGATAATTGGACGTATGATTTTTCAAACAATTAATACAACGAGCTGGAGTACTGGAACTTTTGCTACATTCTGCAGTTGGATGATTTAAACCGCATTTAATACAACTGAATGACCTGTTGCAATATGTTTTTGTATGGCCGAATAGTTGGCATCGGTAACATTGTAATATTTCATTTTTCTTTCTTGGCGCCTCTACAGTAACAATTGCATTATTTATAGACTTAATATTAAAAATTTCCTTATTGTTTGAATGGGGATCTATTTCAACAAAGAACACAGGCAAAGGCATCTTTGTTACCATACTTATTACATTTGTGACGTTACGTACTTGATGACCCAACAAGATTAATTCTGTCTTGATATTCTCAGGTGGAGTAGAATGAGGCAATCCTTTAATAATCACTCTATAAGACCGCTCTTGTTTGAGCTGATAAGTATGAAAGCCTACATTGCGATTCTGAAAATACTTAACTATTTTTCAGTATGATTCTACAGTCTTAATCATGAGCCTAATTTGATTATTTTTTAAGGATTTATAATTAAAATCTACCTTAGGTATAATATTGGATATATTACTTATCATATTATCAATATTAACTACGTCAGAATGTATATCGGTGAAGGTTTTTTTTTTGTTGCTGGTTGAGGGTAAATCATCATTTTTAAACGTTGGCCTTTTGTTCTTGTAAATTTTTGGCGATTCGTTTAAATTTCTTTTTCTATTTCTTGTGACTTTTTGCCAATGTATGTAACTGTTATCACTTGATTCACTGCTTGCTTCACCTTCATCAGCATCCATGTTGTTGCTTTAAAAGCAGCAACAAAAGTTGTTTTTCAACTTTTTTATTTTGCAATAGATTTTAAGTGTTTGAAATGTAACAACAACTAGTTAACACAATATATTGTTTTTAAAGTTTATTTTTTGTTTTTTTTAAATTGTATGTAATTTTTAAATAATTTTGAATTTTACTTTCGTAAAGAGCTAAACACGTCTATTCACTTTGAAAGTAGATGACACTCTCTGAAGAACTGGTGGATGGATTAATTTTTCTTTTAATGTGTCGAATGCATGTTGACATTTTTCATCCCATTTAAATTTGGTGTTTTTCTTCAGTAACGCATTTAAGTGTTGGGCTATGTCTGCGAAGTTGGCTATAAATCTTCTGTAGTAGTTACGTAATGCTACAAAACGTCTTAAATCATCCACGTTTTTTGGAATTGGATATTCATTTATCGTGTTGTGTTTCATCGGATCAGTTTTTATGCCATCTCTTATAATTAGATGACCTAAGTAAACAACCTTCTGCCATTCGATCCTCCGCTTTTTATATTAAGGCTCTCAACTTCCCAAAATAATCGTAGGGTTTTGTTAAGATCTTCTTCATCACTAATTTCACTCGTGATGTTACACACTGTGACCATTTTGTCCATTGTACAACCACTGCAAATAACCCAACTAAATGCAGTTTTTTGAACCAACAAGTTACCTTCTCTGATTAACAAAAAGAAATAGTCAAAGCCAATTATAATATCTATATCCTTAGGTGAATAAAATTTATTATCAGCCAGGGGAGTGATTTAATCTCATCCCAGCAAGTGATTGTTAATTTTGAGCAGGGTAATTTTGATGTTAAATTATAAAAAATATGGGCAAGTATATAAATTATTTCATTCCCATGGTTACATTTGATTTCTAATTGCACAGCTCCTCGTGTAGTTCCAGCTTTGTTGTTACCCAGTCCACTTAAACAAATTCTTATTGGCTTTCGTACTAGCATCAACCTCTGTGCACATTTTTCTGAAATGAGAGTGTTTTGACAACCCGAAGCTAATAATATGTTACAAGTTTGATAACATCCCATGTTATCTTTTACTAATACTCTGGCAGTTGGCAACAACATGTTAAAATTATTTACCTCTGAAGATTCAGCTAAATTCACCTGAGAGTCACTAGCAACAGTAAACGTTTCATATAAGTTGTTGGAATGATTTGAATTAGCAGCAGAATAAGAGTTTACCGGTTCCTTTGTCATTGTAGGTGCTTTCGGTTAAAGTGGATTAACGAATGATGTTTTCCTTGACACGATTGATATACATGTTTCGAAGGACAACCCATAGGCGTTTTTCCCTTATAAATTCAACGTTAAGTGCCGTTAAATTTGTTGAAAGTCGGACAATAGGACAGATGATTTGCTCCGCAAGCAGCGCAGACTTCAAAGTTCTTTGGGGGGCTTGCTATGTTTTTCTTCAGGTGATGGTAACCGCTTCAAAGCGTCACAACGTTCATCTATGAAAACAAAAAAGCTTTCAAGCGAAGGGAAGTTTAGCTTACCACAATGCTCAGCCCAAGATTGTAGGGTGTTGATCTAATTTTGGACAGAGTAGATGGATCAGCCAAGAATCTCTTTTTTCCGCATCAGGGCCTTGAGCTCAAAGGCCTCGGATCACTTCATCAGCAACGTTAGAAAGCTACGTAATTCCTTTGAATCATCAGCCTTCGGAATTCGAAGGAAAGTCTCAATTACCAGCGAGGGTTTGTCGTACCGTTCCTGCAATTTTTTCAATGCTTCTTCGTAATTTTGGTTCGATACCTCCAAATGGCGTATAAGGTTGGCAGGATCGTCCTTTAAAAGCCTTTTTATATATTGGAACTTTTGTGAAGCAGCCAAAGAGTTGTTATTGTGGATGGTAGTCTTGACCAAATCAAAAAACGATATAAGTTCGGAATATTTGCCATCAAATACTGGGACATGAATTTTTGGCAATCGTACATCAGTCCCGTTTGCTGAGGCATTCATCGTTTGAGAAAATGTTGCTGTAGAAGTTCTAGGTTCCGTCATTTGAAGGCTCAATAATTTTTCCAATAGCGCAGTCTGCATCTCCAAAAAATTTTGCATTGCATCATGCTGAATGGTTATTGAATTCATGGCGTCAACATTAGTGGGACGCAGCTTGGCATCCTCAGCTCATTGTATTGTGTCTTCACATGATAATATTTTGCCTCGAATTCCTCGTATTCGCTTTCACGATCACGAAATTGATCACTATGTGCTGTCATTTCTATATCCAAGGATTGGAATTGATCGTAAAGTGCTTCCAGTTTCTCTCAAAGGAATTTGATCATTTACTTGGCTAAGGAAGTTTTTAATCCTGGTAGTAGTATGCTTCAGATGTGATCTTTTATTCTTTAAAGTCTCAATGATGCTCATTGTGAATTACTTTTTTATTTATTTTCAGAAAAAAGACTTAAAATTTTAGCCAACAAATTCTTACTTAAACATTCAATTATTTTTCACAAAACTGTACTTTTTTATCACGTCGGGGTCACCAAAAAAACGCACGCGAAACAAAAAATACGTCTTTATTCATTCGTTGCTGAACACAAAGTGCCCCTTCTTTATTTAAAAATATGTTACACATCTTCAACCACCTAAGAGTACATTGTAAACAACAACAATAGCAAAGCAAAATCACTCAAGAGAGTGCTGTTTACAAAAATAACAAAACACATTGCGGTAAATGCATCGTGTGATTTAACTCTTAATTTTTGGTTAAAGCAAATTTTAGAAACGTTAGGGTGGCACTTACATTTAAAAATATATCATAATAATGTAAATAAAAACATGTATAAATTACATCTAAATTAAATAAATTAATTTTGAAGGCAAAACATCGTCAACACACATACTGCCTATTATATGCAAGCCAATGCAGTCGGCGGCCTGACAACAAAGTATCAAATGATCGTCGCATTTGCTCATTACTATTGTGGTGTTATACTCATCGACATTGAGACAAATCGTCGCCTCTCATACGCAATTGAATATTCTTTTTTTATGCATATGAAATGTTGTGTTGGTATTGACGAGCGTAAAATCATGCTACACGCAATAATTTTGATATATGCTGATTGCAAAATTCCGTGCCGTTATCTGTACGTAAACATGCTATTTTAAGACCAGATTCTCTTTAAACTTTAGACATACAATTTTCAAAACATCCTCGTACTTCCGTTTTTTTTCTGCAATATGTAAAGAAAACCCTTACGCGAGAAATCATCTATAAATGTTAAAAAATACTTAGCTCCACCAATCGATTTTTCCTCCATCGGGCCACAAATGTCCGACTGTAGGAGCTGCAGCCATTTTGTAGTATGGGATTTTGATACTTTAAACAATTATCTTGACATTTTTTCTTTAATGCAGGGAACACAATTTTCATTTTAATCTGATTGAAACTTCATTCCGGTTATCAACTCTTTCGTTTTGACTAAATCTGCGTAATTTAAATGGCCCATACGAGAATGCCATACCTTAGAATTTGATGTATTTGAAACCACACACATTTGAATCGCTTCGTGATCTAATTTGAACATATTATCTTGCAGGCGAGCCGTTGCAATTACAGTGCCATTTTTGGTTATTGTGCATTTACCATTCTGGAATTTAACTAATAATTGGCTTACAGACAAAAGATTCACTGTTAGACCGGGTACATGTAGTACGTCGTGAACATTTCGTTACATTCACCAAATCTCCATTGGTGTGTTTGATATTAATTTTAATGTCACCGACATCTTGAACTTTTAATTTTTCTTTATTGGCCACAAAAATTTTCGATACGTTAGGCTTCTTAATGTCAATAAACCAGTCCTTTCTCATGGACATGTGCAGACTTCCGCCGTATTCAATATATGTCATTATCATTAATGACACCCGTTGTAAAAACTGTGCAAAAGCCAACTTCTTTTTTAGTTTTACCTTTATTATAATTTGCTTTACATTCAGATGCTTTATGCCCATAACGACTGCAATTGAAGCAACGAAAGCCTTTTTCATATCATGCTTCTTCTTTGTTTTAGCAAAATAGGCAAATTTAACTCGATTTTTTACATCTTGTAAAAGTTTTGTTTTAATGGAATCACACGTTATTTCAACGCCGGAACTTTCGATTCCCATTATCATCGGCGCGTACTCATCAGGCAAACCTGCCAACGGAAGTGTACCTCACTGCTGCCAGATTTTTTCAGTCCTCATCCCCAAATCCTTTTTTATCTCCAAATCCATTATTTTATACCCAAAAAAGTGTAAGTACGCTTAGATGTGGAACTTAAAATAAGAAAAGAAAAGAGAAGAAATAAAAGAATTTATCTTTCTCTTGATCAACCTCCAAATTGCAAGGTATAATTTTGGACTCTTACCCCTATTCCCCAGAAACACTTACTTTATTTAAAAATTAATTTATTTTATGTGCACATATGTATGTATGTAAGTACAAATTAATATCGAGTTCAATATTACCATATATGTACATAAAAGTATACATACTTTTAATAAAATAATTTTAATTAATTTTTATAAACTACCTTAAAGGTTGTTTACATTAATTAAAAGCAAAAATTAATTAGATTAATTACAATATTTAATAAAATAAAAATTTTTTAATTAAAAAAACTATTGGCCAATATTGACTATTTCAAAAATTTCGGTATCGAAGTCATTAGCTTAAGAAATTTTATTGTACATTGTATTTGAGTTAAAAAGTTTCAACATTTCAGGAGATGATTCAAACTTTAGATCAAACACTCGCTTGTATTTTACACTTCTTAATGGGCTATTGTTAAAATAATTAAAAATTTCTCTTACTAGAAAGTCTAAATCAAGCGGAAACTGTTTGGAAGCCTCTGACCAACACAAATTCATCGAATAACATGAGCACGTTACTAGAATTAAATTGGAATTATTATTTTTTAAAAGTGTAAACAGACTTTTCCTTTGACCGCATAAATTATTAGCTCCGTCTGTTCCAATGGCTAAAATGTTATCCAATTTTAATCCTATATTATCAATGTATGTAGTTAGACCTTCGTATAATTTTTCAGCAGTCGCCTCTTCCACCAGAAACAATCGTAAAAATTCTGTTATGATATCGCATTTTTCTTTGTTAAAGTATCGGAAATTTAGAAATAAGTTAGAAATATCCATTAATTCATCAACTATTATGGAGTACATAAAATTACCAATATCATTCACTAATTTTGATAGAATAACAGGTGCTATTGTATATTTGGTAAACTCGCTGCATTTTGTGCGGTGCAGGCGAAGTTTATCAAACTTTATGGAAAATGATTTTAATATATTTGTGAGGTGGTAACCGAAGAAATTGAGGAATGTCTTGCAGTAAAAATGGCAATTTTAATATCCATAACTTTTTAGTTCGTTGTAACCGGTATTGTACCTGCAATAAATAAAATAATAATAATAATAAATAAAATCTTTTTTATATTCGAAAAATAATTACTATATTTTTCCACTGTATTTTTTGCATAGAGATACTCGAAATTATTTTTATGTTTTGTAGTTTCAGCATGTCTTTTGAGATCTTTTTTGTGACGTCTTTCAAGTCTTACAGAGAACACACCAGGAAAGATTTTCTGGATTACTTGTAATTTGGTATGATCGTGGGTTCCCCGGAAGTATCATGTTTTTTCTTGCTAGTTTTGTTGCTTGCCGACATTCTTAACGACTTTTAATTTTGCTTTTCATAGTCTTCTTTTTCATATTAACTATTCACAAAGAATAATAACACAATATTTTAGACTTGCCATGGTAAAATTTAACAAAAGAATACTATAGACTTGCCAGAGTAAAAATTCTATCACTTAAATATTTTTTATTATTATCCATTATGTTACTAAATCGACATTTATATGTAAAAAAACCTATAGTTTTTTATCCTCAAAAACTCCCCAGCAGTGTTGGTTCATCCCCAAAATGAAATTTTCATCCCCATTGGCTAAAAAATCCCCTAATCTTGCAGCGGTGGTGTATCTATCCACTCGTCACTTACCGGCATGTCAACTTCTTTTAATTTATGCACGGTCGAAACTATTTTGCTAACGTATTCCTCAATATTTTCTGATATGGAAAAACTTGTTAGCTGTCGTAAAAGACCAACTCTACGTTTGAGGCCGGAGTTCTGGAATGCTGCTTTTAATTTATCCCAGACTTCCTTTGATGTTTCGGTTTTTGGTTGATTTTATCAACAAGAAGTAGTATCTTAGTTTTTGCCTTTATATCTTGCTTTGCATCCATTCCAGTAGGTGGATAGTCACCTTGAACAGTATCCCATAGTTCCTCATGTTGAAGTAAATTCTTCACAGCAAACGACCACGATGCGTTGTTTTCTCTACCCACTAATTTCTCCACATTAAAATTTGAGGTAGTGGACATTTTACCAAAACGTTTCTGAGCATTTGCCTTGAAATGTTGTTCAGCATGTTCCTCATCAGGAGTTAGATGTTCTGATTGAACATCACATTGTTCAATCTCCCAAAAAGGTTGAAGTTGTTTGTCTGAACTATGATTATTCTGTTGACATCCTTAGCAAAAATTTCCAATTGCAATTTTCCTCTGGTGTAACTTGTATGCGTTCCACCAACTCCACATAAAGCAGTTTTATCGTATGATCTTTTCAACTGAAGCCGCTGAACACATGATTCGGAAATAAGCGTTGACTGAGCACCTGTATCTGCAAGAGCTCTGCATGGTTGCAAGGTGTTGTTCCTATCACGTACCATAATTACTTCCGTTGGCAGAGGTGTAGTTTGATTTGTTATAGTCCGCTGACTTGAATTTACCGTAATCGAAGAGAAGCCATTAGTATCGTCACTTGACCGTTCGGCGTTGCCCTTTGATATATTGGTATTAACATGCAATAATGTCTTGTGTTTTAATCCACAAGTTCTGCAGGAACTGGACTTACAGTCCCTAGCAAAATGCTTTTCCTTTAGACAGTTGAAACAAAAACCCCTTTTGAGAACGATATTCTTGAGTTTTCCGATATCTAGATCCTTAAACTGCAGACGGGACACGATTGAGTTGTTGCTATCATTGTGACAAATTTGTTAGTCTTCTTAAACTTTGTTGACTGATCAGGTATTTCCAAACTTTCCAACTCTATTACACGATTTTCCAAAAAAATTAACAACTTTTTAAATGACTGCCTGTCAATATCATTCTGCTGACGATACCATAGAGTAATTGTTTCACGATGTAACTTCTCCCTTATCAAGAATAACAATAGTAGATCCCATGAAGCCACAGACGCATATAAAACAGAAAGCGCATTATAACACTCAATAGCGTTGTTGTAAAATTGTCTAACCTCCGACAAAGTGCCATTCTTGACTGAAGACTGTGTCAACAGTAGTCTAATATGCGTTTCCTTTATCTGATCTGATCTGTCGTACTTCTTCTTAACTATGTCCCAAGCTATTCTCTAATTACTGTTAGTAGGAGTCAACTGCTTGATTATCAACGATGCTTCACCTTTGAGTTTCGTCTGAAGGTACTCTAGCTTCTCTACGTCCGATTAATTTGTTCTAGTGTCAACCATGGCGTTGAACAAATCCCTGAATCGAATCCAGTTTGATAAATTGCCATCAAAATTTGGAATCTCAATTTGTGGCAAACGAATATTCGAATTGTTGTTATTATTACCTGCATCATACATGTTAGATGACTGCAAATTAATGCCGTCAAATAATTATTCAGTTGTGGAGTACTTGCAGCAGCTTCTTGAATTACAGTGCTATCTAAACTCTCCTGACTAAATGATGAAAATATAGATTTCGCAGCAAAATACATCTCCTCAATTTCATTACGATATGCATCCTCTTTCTGAATATCAAAATCTTTATCGCATAAGCCATCAATTTCATCCTAAATATCCCTGTATTTCATAAAAACATTTTCATATTCATCAATACGTACCTTTACATCATTGTAATTCACATTTTGGCCAGATATGTATGTAGTTATACAATTTAATGATTGATTTTTTCAATTGTGTGCTTTTCTTCCTTAATTGTTCCATTTTGAAAAAGTTTACGTTTCACAATCTCCGAAATGTTTTTTTATTATTACCGAAATTAAATGTTACCTTTTTGTCTTAAATGTCAATTGCCGGTTATTCAATGCCATTCAGTCTCTTTTATTCATACGCACACCCTGTTCTATAGTCCAGGCACTTTAAATCAATATCAACATTAAGCCAATTCACAAATCAACGGGTTCATGCTATTCACTTAGCAAACCTCACAAACTTTTAACTTCATTTGGGTACACTATTTTCAATGTCAATAATTAGCGAATTCACAAATAAAGACTTCTAGACACTTATGTATGTAAGTTATATTCTGTATGTATGACAAAATGTAATTATCCTCGGTCCGTATGTATGTACGACACTCGTATTATGACGATCACTCATACTGATTGTTTTCCTTGTAAGACACTTGAACATGTATACACTTGACCCTTGCGAATTTGAATTTTAAAATACAATAAGAAAAACTACCACGTCTGCTCTACACGTATGTATTGTTTTTATTGTCATGCAAATTATCCATAAATTCGTTCTTCACTTCACTTTACACAACCGTAACTGGGTCGATTGGACCAAAATTATGTTCGATTCTTTAGGGGACTGTATCAAATTAAATTAATCACGGAGGTTTTGAAGTTGAAATAGAACATAAAAATATTTATTTCACTGGTTTTCTATTATACAAGTTACATATATAAAGTTTTATTGAAGTTTAGTGGTATCAAGTGTTGTTCTTTGAGTTGTCAGTTTTATACTAAAATTCTTGTACATTGTGAAGGAGTTACCAAAGTTACAAAAATTGACATTCACAGTGTTGTAACATTATTTATGTATTAAATATTAAAATTGAGTTTGAGTTTTGATTAAACAATAAAATATCAGAAAATAATGACCGCAGTCATAAAAATTTTGTAAAGAACCTCCAACGGAGAACCGGGAGTACGATCCTTGTCTTCCTGCTTTTTTTAAAACTACATCATTTTTGTCCCTATCTCCTTTTTCTTCTGCTGCAGTTTTTTAACTTTCTCATCTATTGTATTCTGTTTTGCGATGAGGCCCTTTTCCTTTGTATCCTCTGGATATCATTTAAACGCCCAAACATCAAAGTGGTAAATCTTTCTTTCACTGCAGTCGTCGGTGTGATTGATGGTGGCGGTGGTGTTGGTGATGGAGGTACTGGTGGTGGTGATGTTGTAGTTGATGGGGTCACCTTTTGTTGAGGAAACCATTGGATGACATAGTCTGGAGTTTGTAATTGATCTGAGGGCTTTTGACTGAAATCTTTGTAGAATTTCTATTTTAAAATTGCTTGCAGTTCCCCATAACTCTATTCCTTAGGTCCAAATTGGCTTTAAAATAGTTTTCAGAAGCAGCACTTTGTTTTCCAGAGAAAGCTGAGATTTCCGTCCTAATAGCCAGTACATTTGTTTAAATTTAGCTTCAAGTTGTTTTCTTTTGGCCTTAATGTGAGTCGTCTATCCAGATGAAGCCCAAGATATTTGTCTTCATTTTTACTAGGAATTTCGATACCATTTAAAAGCACGGGAGGACAGGTCTGTTTCCTTAATGTAAATGTGATATGATAAGATTTTTCTGTGTTGACAACAATATTCCATTTATTAAGCCAAGATTGAAGAATATCTAGCTGTTTTTGTGGTCTATTTGAAACTTCGGACGCTATTAACTGTGATGATAAAAAGATAAAACAGGACCAAGAACGCTGCCCTGAGGAATACCGGCTTCAATTTGATGCATTTGGGACACATTGTTGTTAATTTTGACGTAAAAATATCGATTACTCAAATACGATAAGAAAAACATATAAGATGGGGCAGGGAACAGCAGCTTTAACTTATATAACAACCCTGCATGCCAGACTTTATCGAATGCCTATTGTATATCTAAAAATACAGCGGAGCAGTATTTGCTTTAGTCGAAAGCCAAAGTAAGCGATTTAGTAGGAGCCTTTCAAATATTTTTGAAAAAATTGGCAGTAGGCTAATTGGCTTATAGGAAGATATATTATTTATTGCCTTGCCTGGTTCAAAACCATTTTATCTCAGCAACTTTACATTGGGATGGAAAATGCTGCAATCTTAATATTGCGTTAAATATTAATGTCAGGAAAATTATTCCTTTTCTTGGTAAGCATTTGATAGCAGTTGCATCTATTTTATCATAACCTGGGCTCTTTTTGTTGTTCAATGCCATTACTTCCGCTTTGGTTTCATTTGGAGATATACTTTTTAACAGGAAATCTATTTGGCACGCCACATCTAAAAAGTTTAGAATGCTATTATCATCTACAGTGATGGAGTTTGGTTTAAACGTTTGCTTCAAATGATCTGCAAAGGCTACAGATTTCTCCACGTCGTTTCTACACCATATGTCAAGCTCATTTTTGATCGGAACGTTACTTTTTGCAGGACATTTTAGATATTTGGTAGCATTATACAGCTCAAATTCTTTGTTCTTATTATGTGGCTTTAAATTTTTTAAAAACTGACCAATATTTTCCTTCCTTTCCTTCGCCAAGAATTCTGAACACAGTTTAATAGCCAGATTCCAATTTGTTTTGCCAGTTGGATTTCGTGTACGATGCCAAATTCTTCTCAACCGCCTTGATTATCTTATCAGTTCCCTTGCTCTTGCTGAAACTCGAACTTTAGATCCCATACTCTGAGAAAACTGCAATGTGGGAGTAGATAAAACAGCAGCTTCGTGTATAGAGGAAATTAGTATTTCAACTGCGTCATCCAAATCATCCCCGGATTCGATCGCCATGTTGAGGCTTAATTTATTTTCTATTAGCCGACTGAAGAGTTCCAAATTAGTGTATCTCTTAATTATTTTATTCTAATTTGGAACTATCTTTACGTTGGCATTGTAGTTGACAATGAGTGGAGTGTGATCGGAACAAAGACTATCATCGTTTAAGATATTAAGAGAGTAACTGGAAATACCATCATAAACTACGAAATCAAGTAGATCCGGAATTTTGGTGGGGTCTGAGGGCCAGTAAGTTGGACTATTTCCTGAAAAGGTTTTAAGGTTGTTTCGTAAAATACATTCATACAGATTTTTACCTTTAGGATTAATTAGTCTAGAGCCCCACCAGGGATGTTTGGCATTGAAATCCCCGGCAACTATGAAACAATGTCCTAAACTCTAGAAAAAACTTTCGTAATCATCAGATTTTACGCTATGCCTAGGTAAAAAACATATCGAATAAATATTTTATATTTTTACACCAGCGGCTTGGAAGAAGTTTTTAGAGGCTTCTACAGCAACTTCGTAATGAATAGTCGATTTTATAAATAAGCCAGCATGAGATTTGTTATCACGATGGTTGGTGAAAACAAAATCGTATCCTTTAACTCTAACGTAAGATCTGTCAGATGCGTTTCAGATATAAGGAAAATGTCAATGTGTTTAGACTTCATAAAAAATTTAATTTCATTTAGTTTATTTATAATTCCATTTGCATTACATACCGCTAATCTCAGGTTTACTTGCATAATTTGTTTATAAGGAGTGACATCATGTTCATTAGCGTATTGGTTAATTCAATTTGCTTATTTAGAATATCTATGTTTTTAAAAACACTGTTGTTTACATTCTGGCTTTCAACATTTGCATATGTTTCACCAAGTGTAAAATTATTGGGATTGGTATAAGTCCTACCTTGTGACTGTTTATAGTTTGGGTGTAAACTAGGAAAGTTATTCTCGTTAAGTGGAAATTGGTTATGTACAACTGGCCGCCTATCAGCTAACCTCTTCTTTAAAAGCTTTTGGTAAATTTCGCACCCTCTATACTAAGAGGGGTTTCACATTTGACACATATGAACGGCTTTTTACAATATGATTTCGTGTGCCCATACTGCTGGCATCGGTGACTTTGGACAATTTCGTTAGTACTTTTAGGAGCTTCAATTTGTACGACGTATCGGTTAATTTCACGTATTTCAAATACTTTTTTATTATTTGGGCTCGGATCGATATCCACGTAAAACATTGGTAAGGGATTTTTAGAGAATTTGCTTTTTACGTTAGTAACAAACCTCACAGCGTGACCTTTAAGTAGAAGGTCAGCTTTTATATCCTCTACATTAGTAGAATAATGCAGACCCTTGATGACGAATCTGTAAGCGCGATCACTCTTTAACTGGTAAGTATGGTAACTTAATTTGTTGGAGTCAAAATATTTGGTTAACTTCCGATACGCATCAACCGACTTTATATTAAGTTTAACCTGACCGTCATTTAAACTTTTATAATTGAAATCACTACCAGAAATCACACTACAAATGCATTTAATCATTTTATTTATATTTGTTACATTATTCACAAACATAGGTGGCGGTTTAATAATTTTTTCATTTGCCATATTATTATCATCATTATCATTTTCTTCATCATCTGCAAGAGTAGCAAATTTATTTACATTCGAAGAACCAGGCTCATCAAATCTCTTATCTTTTTTTCAATATTTGTTGGTTTTAAACATTTTTTTCGTTTTGATATTACATTTTGCCAGTTAAGCAAATTATCATCACTTGAACTGGAATTATCATCTCTACTTGTTTTCGTTCTTAACCCCTAATAAGGTATAGAGATTAAGAAACTTGCTTGACCAGTTAGTGTATTTGTTTTTTATTTGATCTTCTTTCTTGTTTGTTTTTAGCTAATTGTTTACAAATTGTTTTTAATTATCAAACTGTTCTTTTTTATTTAGTAAATTATTTGTATATTTTAGAATTTTTTCCTTGTTTCCTTGTTTTATTTTTTATTTCGTTTGGTTTTCAAAATACTAAAGTTGCAGAAGACTTCTGTTCACTTTGAATGCACAATCACCAATGATTTATATTTTAGTATTATTATTTAAGTTTATTTTATATTATGGTAACATTTGATGATGTTTAATGTATTTATTTTAAATAAAAAGAATTACAAAGTATATGAAGTTAAAAGTGAGTCGTCACTGTTTGGCGTCAGGTTTTCAACTGTCTGGGCGTGTCATGTCTCTCAAAAAAATGTTCGTTGTCTATTCGTCGCAATTCAACGAGTCCTCTGTACTCAAAGTTGTAGCAGTCTGTATGTCCGCTTTAGTCATAAAATATAGTGTCGTGTTATTTAGTATCTCCATCCACTTCTAGTACTACGTCCGTTAATTCCCAATCCCACATTCGGCCACCCTGCACGATCATTCGTCCCGATTGATGGGTTCCACTTTTTCATGTGCTCAGCTACATTATTGGTTCTCTTTGGGCCTTCGCCTTCACCAAGTTTTTCCACCTCGTACCGATCATGTTTCAAACTTCTAATCACTTTATACGGTCCAAGGTATTTTGACTTTAACTTGAGACCTGGTCCTAATTGCGTCCGCTTTATGACCACCAATTCGTTCTCCTTGTATGTAGGCGCTTCAATTCTCTTCTTGTTGGAAGATTTCTTATTTTCCGCTTGGATTTCAGCTATATTTGATCTGGCCTTCTCTCGAATTTCGTCTCTTTGTTCATCTAATTCTTCTATAGCGTATTCGTCGATTAACTTTCTAATATCGTCTTGGGGGTCGATTCTCATTTCACTTCCAATAAGAATCCTAAATGGTGAGAATTTCGTACTTCGTAGAGGAGTGTTGTTTATACACTATTGTACCTTGTCAACATGTTTATACCACTGCTGGGGATTTTATGCACACATTTTCGATAACACGGACACTACTATTTTATTTATTCGTTCGACTTGTCCGTTTCCTCTAGGGACTCCTGTAGCAATTAATAAGTGTTGAATACTGTATTCCTCGCAATATTTTTGAAACAAATTGGACGTGAAGACGTTGAAGTCTAACTATCACTTCCTCCGCTCCAGTGCTCTTCGTCGGGTACAACCAAACGAATTTGGGAAATGAATCAACTACCACGAAAATGTTATTATATCGTTTTTCAGTATCTTCCATGCGTCCAATATGATCAATATGGTATGTCCTTAATGGTTTATCCGATTTGTCAATTGAGGTTAAAAGCCCTTCAGGTTTTCCTGTTTTTGGTTCTGTACTAATCGGAAATGGTTTGCGATTAATAGGATTATAGCCTCTAATCAATTTTCCAATTTCTTCTTCTGTTACTTTTGACAAGTGTGATAACTTATATTCATCCTTATCCTCAATAACGACTGTTGAATAAGACGCATCTAAATTATCAAGCTTTCGTTCCTCTCGGATTAAATGTTGCCCTTTCGAAAAGGTAGCACCATTTGATGTCAATATTATATCTGTCTGATGTAAAATGTCGTTGCCAATCGCAGCCTCATAGGGGAATTTCTCGACGACGTAAAATTTTATATTCAAATCAAATCCATCAATTTTCACGGCTCTGTCGAAGCTTCATAAAGTCGTTAACTCACCTAAATTAGCTGTTATGCAACATTCACTTCCCTTTAAAACTTTACAATTTCGCATCCTTTTGAAAACATCCAATCTAATAATCGATATGTCGCTTCCAGAGTCGATAATAGCCGAAATTTTCAGACCATACAAAATGATTTCCTTGAAAATACGATTCGTCTTCAAAACGCAGCTCACCGCCGAATCAACATTTCGTACTGTCTTCAAAACATTTCTTACCATACATGAATTGGCATTATTCGCCTCTTTTTTAATCTGTCCTTGAGGTTTCGTCCTACATTCAAATGATCTATGGTCCTGTTTACCACACGTAAAACATTTAAAATTTCTCTCTTTACAATATTTGGCAATATGATCATCGTCTCCACAGTTATAGCACTTTCTTCCACAGTTATTTGTTGATTTGTTCCGATCTGGGTACCCGAAATCTGAGGATGTCATAGAGGTTGACGCCTGTGATGAACCCCGAATTTTCTCGTATGTCCTTATTTTCTCCTTCAGGTCCTGTATATTTTTTGCTTGATACAAAATGCTTTTACCGAATTTGGAATCAGGAATTCCGTCCGCAAAATACTGAATTAAGCTGTCATCGTCGAGTTCGATAGGTCTCCCGATCTCGATTAATGTGTAGAGGTATTCCTGTAAAATCTCGTCATTTCTTTTCCTTCGATTTTTCAATATGCGATGTACATCAATTGCAGCTAATTTAGTTGCAAATTCACTAATAAGAGCTTCCTTTAGAGAGATTCAATTTTTTATTCCGCTTTCACTTCGAATGAACATGCGCGCAGCTCCTTTCAACAATTGTTTTGCATAAATAAATTTCTGTAGATTACTCCAGCCTACCACCTCAGCGTTATCTTCAAAATCAGAAATCCATTTATTAACTTCAATAATATCGGTACCACAAAATGCAGTGAGATAATCCTCGATATCACGTAGCGTGAATATACTTCTACTGTCAATATTCGAACCGATATCATCACATTCGGATTCGGAATCCAGTGCATTCAATCCGAAATGTGTCCTAAGTCTTTCACGTAACTCGTCCTTACGTCCGTTCGTAGGCAAACCTAATTCTGTCAATTTATCCTTCAGTCCCTCAACTGTCAAAGCAAAAATTTCCGGGAAATTCATATTGTCCGGTAAAGTCCAAGACTGTCCAGTTATGTAAGGAAAAATAATTAAATATTATAAAGCAATAAGTAAGTAAGTAGTAATATAAAAATATGTTAAAATAAAGTAAAATATAAAATTAAAAATAATTATAAACTTTCATCATTATTTAATTATTACTATCAACTAATGTAAAAAAAGCTTAAACAAAACAATTCAATTCTTCAATTCAATTTCTAATTTAATATTCAGAATTTTCTCAAAAATTTTCTTTAAAGGGAAAAAAAATTAAAAGAAGAAACAAAAACAAAACACATCATTTAATTCAAATTCAAATCTGTTTTCCAACTCTTAAAATTAATATCATAACAAATACATAACATTCCAATTAGATTTTTTACTTCTGTCGTATCTCCAATTCAAAAAATTATTTACTCTTTTTCCATCTATACCAATTCTAGGTTTACAAACCAATGCGAAATAATATAATATTACTCAGCTTTCTCGAATTAGCATGCTTCTTTCTTTTTGTCTGCGATTTACTCGTTAGCACCTCATTTCAAATTAACGTTTGATCTTCATTCTCGTCACTTTCACATTTACTCTTTGCATTCTTGCTCGCTGTCCTTATTTCAAGCTAACGTATGTATATCTTCATCTTCTGCTTGAATTGTTGTGATCTTACTCGCTGGCTCAAAATTTATAATAACGTATACTTTGCGCTATCTTTTTTCATTTTTGCAATTCGTGACTATTCCCAATGCATTCTCACCAAATATGTCTATTTATTTCTTACACACAGTAAAACCGTATAGTTCAGATATTGCATCACTCTATCACGAATATGTATGTATACTTGTTTAACACGAAAAAAACAAAAAATTTAATGACAATTATTTTTCGCTGATTTTAGTTTTTAACTGTTCACATCTTTCTTTTTATCTTTCTGTCAGCCTTCTTTTGTTTGATTTACCGTTATATACTTATACATACATACATATATCTTTTTTTGGCTTCGAATATTACTTCACTTGTAATTGCGTTTTCAAACGTTCTGATTCCCCTTTTAGTCACATTAATTGTTCTTTATTTACTTGATTATTCACTTTAATTCAACACGAACAGGGCAGATAGTACTTCACTTTCTTAGAAAAATTTTGGTTGAGCCCCCATAATGTGGGTTTTTCATGAAACCACGTTAAGCATATTATTTATATTTTAATATTATTATTTAAGTTTATCTAATATTATGGTAACATTTGATGATGTTTAATGTATTTTAAAAGAATTACAAAGTATAAGAAGTTAAAAGTGAGTCGTCACTGTTTGGCGTCAGGTTTTCAACTGTCTGGGCGTGTCATGTCTCTCAAAAAATGTTCGTTGTCTATTCGTCGCAATTCAACGAGTCCTCTGTACTCAAAGTTGTATAAGTCTGTATGTCCGCTTTAATCATAAAACATAGTGTTGTATTATTTAGTATCTCCGTCCACTTCTAGTACTACGTCCGTTAATTCCCAATCCCACATATATATGATAATATATTAGATAATATAGATGAGGCATTGAGGCCTGATGATTAAAGATGATATGTTTTCAAAAACCGATGAGTTTAGATGATATATATATGATAATATATTAGATAATATAGCTGAGGCGTTGAGGACTAATGATTAAAAATTCCACACTATCACTTAATCATTTCGCACATAACCTTTCTCTTTTGCTGGCACAACCAAAAAGCAAGACTCGCTTTAGTTGAGTGCTTTTTATACCCACGCTTTCTTGTTTTTCCAGAATGTTTTGTCCCGTTATTCTTCCATTTATGTTAGTAAAAGTATACTTGTCTCGTTTCAACATTCGTCCTTGTATCTCTTATCAAGATGGCGTTGCCAACTGTCGAAATTCCCACTCTAGAGCTGCGACACTGTCACTTCTTTTCTTTACCAACTCGCATTTTAACGCACATGACACTTGTTTTTGAATTTTCGGGCCAACCAAATTTAAAAGTTTCTCATACATACATATGTGCCTATGTTCTTTATCTTGTTCCTTCTGTTCTTTTCTCTGTCCTGCCTTTGCCCTTGTTGAGAACAAAAGGACAATATTGTTTTTGTTGTTCTTTTTTTCTCACTTCAAGAAAACACCCTAGATTTCAAACTTAACGTTCAGTTTTCTGTTTTGCTTTTGTCATTGTCCTCTCTTTTTACTTGAACAAAACCACACTGGTTTTTTCTTTTTTCTTGATATTCTTATTCCTGTTAGAACACACTATATTTTGAATTTAAAGTTCAGTTTTTATGCTATTCTCTTTTCTTATATTTTCACTTTTCACAACTTGCCCTAGTAGAGGGAATAAAAAAGTGTTCAATAATTTTTTCTGTGTTCGCAAACTGTAGTCACTGTTTCTTCACAACTTAAGTCTTTATGTTTGAAAAATATTATTTTAATTTATTTATTTTCAATACGAATTCATCCCACTTCTAATTGTTAGTAGTATAAATAAAGACACAACCTTTCGTTTTAATGTAACACTTTATTCTGAATGCTTCTATATGTTTATAATAAGCTTAAATCAAATTTATGTACATTTATGAACATTTCTCAAAACTATCAAGTCTCCTTCTTCAAAGGTTTTGGCAGGTTTGTGGTGATCATTAAAATACTTTAAATTGTACGATTGAGACTTTTAAATATCTCTTGAAGCCTTTTCTCTTATTGAATTTAGGTCGACTGTTTCAGCAGAAGCATCTTGCAAATACTCGGTAATTTTATCCACTAATTCACCCCTCTGTTCGATTCCAAATAACATATGACTCGGCGTCTGTCGAGTCGTGCTGTGAACAGTATTGTTAATACCAAATTCCACCTGATTCATTTTGTTAACCCAATCGGAATGCTCAATAGGTTCGGTCAATTTAGCCAACATAGTCTTCAAATACCAATTTGTTCTCGCTACTTGCCCATTCGACTCCGGCGACGCCACTGATACCTTTACGTAAATAATATTGCCTTCAGTTACAAATTTTTCAAGCTCGTTTGAAGTAAAGCATGTACCTCGGTCGCTTATAATTCTTCTCGGACGACTGTAATTTTGAAAGTATTTCAGTAATACGCAGCATATCTCCTTTGACCCTGTAGAATTCACAGCATAAAGCTTCGTAAATTTCGTGAACGCATCTACCACTACTAAGACATGCTTCCGTTTAGATTTTATTGACGGAAGGGGGCCAAAATGGTCGATATGTAACGTATCGAAAGGAATTAGTCTCTTCTCAATATAATACAAATTTGAATAGTAAATACACTTCAGACAGTTTCCTGTGAATTGGGGTATTCTATCCCTCATATTCGGATACCAATAATACTTCTGAATCTGATTCAATATCTTTTCAATTCCCACATGCCCATATTTCTCATGAGTCAGACGCATCACGTTATCCTCTAATTCGGCAGGTACGTATAACTGTCTACGTCCTTGGGCACCACAACGGAAAACCAATCCATTTTCCAGTACATAACCCTCCAGATCTCCTTCTTCTAATTTACTCCGAATAGCTAGGATTTTCTCATCCTTATTCATTATTATATTATATTCAAGTTGACATCATTATCGTCGATAATTGCAACAATTTGTGCGCGACTAAGTGCATCAAAATGTGCCATTAGTTCGCCCCTACGATGCCGAATGCGATAATCAAAATTTTCAAATTCCAAAGCCCATCTAGCCATCCTAGGATTTATCATTTTCCTACTTAAAGTCAGAGTAAGCGAATTACAGTTCGTCACTATTGTGAATGGAATTCCCTCCAAATATACACGAAAACGCCTCAAGGCATATATAATAGCAAGAGTTTCCAATTCGGAACTATGATATTTCGATTCCGCTGTTGACGTGCAATTCGAATAGTAAGACACAGGGTGAAACCTATTGTCCGTCTGCCTCTGCAGGAGTACTGATCCATAAATCCGTATGCAACTGTCTCCCCAGGAAGGGTTATATACCGCCAAAACTGGAGCGTTGACCAGTTTGCTTTTCAAGTTTATTCATCCGTCCAATTGAAATTATTCCTCCTCAAACTAGTTAACGGTCTTGCTATTCTTGAAAAATCCGGAACAACCCGACGAAAAAATGAAAATAACCCCAAACAACGTCCCACTTCCCCATGGTCGGGTATTTCAGAACTGTCTCGATATGGTCGCCACTAGGCCGTATGCCATTTTCATTTACCCTATAACCTAAATAATCCAATTCGCGATATGCAAATTTGCATTTCTCTAAATTTAATTTCAAACCTGCGTCCCTTAGTGGACATAAAACATCAGTCAGAATCCGTAAATGCTCCTCAAACGTCTCCGTGACTATACTTAGGTCGTTCAAATACACAACAATTTTCCATTCATCTATAAATTTTCTCAACACCGTATTGATAAAACGCTGAAATACTGCCCCTGCATTCTTAAGGCCAAATGGCATATAACAATTCAAATTGTCCCAATGGGGTAATAAAGGCTGTATATTTAAAATTGAGTCTTCATGTACTGGCACTTGGTGAAAACTGTTCTCAAGATCAAGTGTCAAAAAAAATTTTTGTTGCCCAGGTGGTCCAGACAATCCTCGATAATAGGAAGAGGGTAATTATCCTTCAAAGTAATCCTATTTAATGAACGGTAATCAACGCACATTCTCAAATTACCATTTTTTCTCCTGACCAGCACGATTGGAGAATCATAAGGATAATCATTTCGCCGAATTATACCCTTCTGCAACAGCTCTTCAAGTTTAACCTTCACTTCACACTTCTCACGATGTGACAGACATTGAGATCCACTATGAATTGGAATGTCATTTAACAACCTTATTCTCATCCAATAATCTGTTACCCTTGGGGCATTACTGGTATTATTCAAATAATTCTTCTCAAGGACCGACTTTGTAGCAAAAGCTTCCGCTGAACCTAATTTGACATCGACATCGATTCTATCTTCAGTCCCAAAAGCACTTATTATTTGCACCAATTCCTCAAATTCGTCATTATCTTCTATTAATGATTCTTGTACACAACTATCTATCTATCCGTATCGAAAAGACAAAAAAATTCATTACTTCAGTGCGCTTATTACGTCTAATAAAGTTAAAACTTACCATTTGGAACGCATCGAGAGACTTATCATATTTTGCATCGACTAAAGCAGCAGTGACACTCTTCTTCCTTGGGCAATCTTGGTGGAAATATTCAAATTCGGCGCATACGAAGCATGAATCGGGAACAATTGAAGCAGCGGATTTCCCCATCAGTTGCCTTAGCCGCGTTGTTTGAAATTGCAGCGGTACCTCTCAGCTTATTTACGTCGCTCATATTAGCCACTCTTGCCGGGCCACCTAGCACCCGTTGGCGTCGTTATTCATATAGGTCTATACGCTTAATTAGCTCGTCGATATTATTGACCCCGTATAGACAGGTTACTGCGTTGTTGTTGTCCGGTACGCCATCGATAATTATATCCACCAATTCCTGTTCATCGATATCCGTCGTACTTGCAATTGACTGTTGACGCGACATTGATCGTTTGAATGTTTTTATCATATTCAACTTCAGGTTGCCATATTCTATCAGGCCTAAATTTGTGACATATTTTTTGCATTGTCCTCCAAACGACGCCGAACTGCCACACACTTTTCCTTATCAGAATAACCACATAGGTTTGCATAGTCCTCGAACTCTACAAACCATTTCGTTATGCTGTAATTATCATCCTCATTAAATGGTGGTATAGCCACATCTAGTTCCGCCAGATCAATGCGGCGGATGTTGGGAAGACGCTGCTCGCCTTCCTCCAACAGGCGGATTTGTTGCTGAAGTTTTAGCAATTCCAAGCCCATTTTTAAATTTTTTATTTCTTCTTCGGCAGAGGCACTAGCTGTGGCTACAACGTTGACAGAGTGCTCAGAAACTTGGGCAGCGGATGATCTAACGGCGGGCGTCTGAATGTCTTTGGCAGCGGGGACTTCAATATAATTAACAGCAGATTTAGCAACTGAGGTTGCAATGTCGGCAACGAACTTAGCAACTTGGGCAACGGGTGGTTTAACGGCGGGCATTTCAGTGCTTTTGGCAGCGGTGACTTTAAGGTATTTAACAGCGGACATTTCAGCATCAGGCGGTAAGTTCGTCAATATGTCAGCGTCGGATGGCACGGCCAAGGAGTATACGCCTTCCTTACACTCCGCCTTGTTCACAACCCCCTCGTACAGCATCCGAAGCTGACTCAACGTGGCAGACTCCGGAAAGTCTTCGCCAGTGTCAGCATGTGCCGTCATTAGCGTCGTGCGGCTAGGTCGCAAATCCATTTTCATTCGATAGTAATATTTCAATCCTTTATTAAAAAAACTTTTTTAGTTGTACTAATGGTGTCCCCCACACCTGATTTTGTAGTGAATCTCCGTTTAATTATTTTTATGAATATCTTTTTTATTTATTTCTTAGCTTATCTTTATTTTACAAACGTGACTTACTTCTTTTTATCTATATTCTAAAACGGCGGAAATTGTAATGATGCCCAGCAGCACTTCTACAAAACATCTGTTTTCATGCATTTGGCTGCACTTAGCCAAACGCATGTCATTGCATCAGTGCTGCCACATCGTAAATCATTACAATTAATATAATTTTTTTATCATAAAATTATTATTGGTTTACCTGCAAATATTTTTAACCCATACGTAATGGAATTTCTCAGAATATTCTAGTAATAATAAATAAACCTGATTAGCCTTTTCCCTTGTACTGGAATATTAGGGTCCGACTATATCATTGTTGTCATTTAAACCAAACGCGTCCACACTAATACCGGGATTGTTCTTTTAAAAATCTTTAACTCTATTCGTTGATAGCGGAAAAGTCGAATTTTTAAAATTCAAAACAATAACATTTTTCAATAATATCTCTAATATAATTAAGTTTATATAATGTGCTTCTTTTAGAATTGTTATTAATAGGATACAATGCTGATATAATAGCCCATTTAATTGAACAATATTGGTCTTTATGTTGAACGTTGATGCACGCATATTTCTTTTGTATTGGGTATGGTAGAGGAATATGTACTGTGAACCTTTTATACACTGATATTGATTTGTATTAATTTCAAACCGTAATATTTTTATTAATGTCCAATCACTATCGCGTTCCGGTATTCATTAATTTTTTGATAATAACATCACATTGTCTATTGTAAATATTTAGAATATCATATGTAGTTGATGATGAGAGATTAATTATAATCATTTTAGCCTGATGTGATTTCATTTCGATGCGACTTAATTTCTAGCCTTCCTTAATCAGCATGTATTCACAAAATATTTCAAGATTAAATTTTACACTATGATGTTTTCGAATCATATTCCTTAACAGCCTGACCACTTTGAATTTGATTCAAGATAAAAAGTTCTGAGGTATTAAATCCGTTTTATTATTATTCTTAATAATATATGGAAATGCGATATCTTGTTTGCAATCAGTACAATTAGCAGTATTAAGCCTTTCTTCTCCATCTCCAATCTTAGAATGTTGTAATATGTGTTGTTGATAATTCGACTGGTTTGAGAAATATCTATTGCATGGTATACATTTAATTGAAGACGATGTTTTTTCATGTTGTAGTCTATGATGTGTTCTTAATGTTGCTTTCAACTTGAATTCTTCAAAACAAATCTCACAAATAAAACCAGCAATTTTTTCCCTTTCAATTTTGAACTTAAAAGTATAACTGTAACGGAGTAAATTAAATAATGAGGAGTAAATTTAATTATGTAATTATGTATGGCGACTTATGTGTAAAAAAACCCAGACATAACTTTCTTATCAGTTTAAAATTAAAGATCCTTATTGCACAAAAAACAACAATACACGTTGAGCTATATTTCTATTTCTTCAACATAAAATCATACAAAAAATAAAACTAAAATAAACAAAACCACATCTAAAATTCTTTATACTTAAAATTAAAAACTATAATATGAGTCAAGTGTTTTAAAATTATTTTACATTACATTAAAAAATATTCTTATTGTTCTTATGTTCTTAAGTATACAAAATTATATTTACGCGAATTATGTTTAGAGTAAACAATCTTAGTAAAAAAACACAACTTTTAGGTTTGAACGTCAATCTACTTCTATTTTAATTATAATTTTTGTCTCTTATATTAACTTTTAAAATATTTCACGCTGCTTTTACAATATTTCACAATCAAATTAAATAGGGCAACTAATTGGTAGACTGGTAGTCAGTCAATGTGTCATTATCCCACTCTTGACCGTCTGCAAATGTGTCAGCATTTTATCATTACAAGAAAACGATATTGGGGCAATTAATGTTCTTTTGTTAACATATACATTAAGTGGTTTAGAAAACCACCAATTTATTTTTACAAAACAAGAACTAGCTGAAATGTATCGCACCTACAACAAACAACATCAACACGTTCAACTATATTTCTATTTCTTCAATATTAAATTCTACAAAAAATAAAAATAAAATAAACAAAAACCACAACATTCCACAATCCACTCAGCGTCGGCAACAGGAGTTTAGAGTATACAACATCGCTCGCTCACAGATAATCCGTACCTCGCGCCAGAGATCCATGAATGCATACTAATTTGAATTCAATTGAAGAGTTTTAAGGGTGACAATATAAAAATATTTTGTTAACAAACCAAAAGAATCGTTAGAATTAAAAAAAAATAATAATAATAATTTTCAAGTTTCACATCGTCTTCTACAACTGTGCTCATGTTAATGATAATTATTCAAGGCAGTGTTCTGATCGAAACTTCAACTTTTTAGCATACAATATATTTCCTCTTCTTTTTAATACGTCATATTCATAAGGTCCACCTTTAATTTCATTAGCCACAATAGGCTTCTAAATTAAAAGTACTAGGATTTTTATTGCTAATAATTTTGATTTTAAAGATTTCTGTAGTCCAGATTGTTGCATATGGGTAACATGTGTTCATATTTGGTTATACGAACGTGATCGTCAAGTTTAGACTTGGATCTCCTAAAAATCTATAAAAAATTACTATAGACGGATTTTTTCATTTGAAGGGTTCACTTCGTTTGGTGTTACTATATTTGTTAGATAAAATGTATTATTACATTTATCCACCAGTACTTTAAATATTTATCAATTTGTACGTTTATCAATGTTCTATTTAGTCGTTCAACTATTGATGCCTTTTAACACCTACATATGTACATATATATTGAATAGCGGTTAATTTGATTAGTTTGCATTAAATATTCAAGGCGTTTGTAAAAATACTTTCCAACGTTATTCTCTCACCGAATTTTGTAGCCATTCTCAAACATTTTAAAATTGCATTTGTGCCACGTATGTTCTTAATTAATATTAAAGAATAAGAAATTTTTAAATAAGAAAAAATCACTTATTTTCTAAATTTTTTAAAATTTTTTCTAATATTTACAAAGCTCAAGGTAGAGGAAATTCTAAATTTCAAAAATAGTTTAAAAAATGCCACCAAATAAACTAACAGCTTTTAAGAATAAAAGAAAACAAAACAAATTCAGAAAATGAAAAGAGAATGAGATCAAATAAGGTCAATAAAATATTAAATATCAAATTCTATAACATCTATCAAATTTAAATATTATCAAATTAGTAATAGATTAAGTATTATAAATTGTAATTAAAATATTAAAAGCGAATTATTTGTGTTAAATTGAAAACTAAAATAAGAATACAAATGAAAATATTTAAATAATTATAAGAATTTTTTATGAAAGAAAATGATACATCATATGTATAATAAATTAATTTTGAATTAACAGGGACTGCTAATTTATAAATGGAAGATTCATATAATATGATACACCAACGTCAAGATTCAAGTTACTCTATGATAGTTAATGTACTCTACTTATTATAATTTACTTGCTTACCATATTAACTATTATACTGTAAAAATTATTACATTTCTTATTATGCTATAAACACTGTACAACGCAGCAAACAAAGCAAACTTTATTTTATTTTATTTGCTTGTTGTCGCATTGCATTTAAAATAATCATTTCCAAATACAACCATGTATTCTATTTTTGAGAAATTGTTGTGCTTTCTGCGTTGCGTTTATTGTGTTTATAGAATAATATTACATTAGCTTCTATACTACATTCGTATGTTATGTTAAGTTAGCCCGTTAAGAACTGTACGATCTGTAACTGTATTTACATATATTTTAAAAATATGGGAACAAATATTTTTTAATAAAAAGAAAATACTTTACAAGTAACATCCGAACTATAAAGACGTGTTTTTAGTGGCATATGCTGTTTCATATTATCAGAAAGTTTACATGGTAAGTCAATGCGTATATGGTTTGTTGTATTTGAAATACTTTGCTTTGTATCTATGAATTTCAATGTTGGTTTTCGTAATTTCATCACAATACAAATGTGTTTTTCATTATTTCTTTCCTCATTGATCCTTACAATCCTTCAGTCAGAATTATAACTTAGCTTCCCACACTGCCCATATGGCATCTGTTAATTTTATGCATGAGTGGCCGGCAGATTTTAAGGAAACTGTTCATTGCAATACTAATTATTATTTGAAAACAAAAAATCGCCCAAGATATATTTTTCACAATTCATTTTGATTCAAGGCTAATAAACCAACGAAGTACCTACCAGTCTTCTCCGATATTTCTTCATTACATCAATAATAAGTCTTGTGGCACTTAGAATATAGAGTTCGAAACACAAATTTACTGATGCACTGCTATAAAGGCTGATAATTTCTACACTCTTTTGATTTCGAAATTCAATTATGACGCTAATCCATTGTATTAAGAGTTGGAAAGGCTCCATTAGTCGGGTAAAGTAACAAAAGTATTCGCCAATCACATGGTATGACTATTACCGAAAACATTTTTAATTTTAATACAACTTTCACATTTTTTGTTTTTGTGCATTTAATTCTTTAATGATAAGTGGACCGGTTTTACTGTTACCTAGTGTATAAAGAGTATAATATCTACGCCATTGTAAAACAAATAGTTTTGTTTTAAACACCACGTATTATTACTTGGTATAAAACGGCCAATTTACGATTTTTTTAATTGTTATCAAATTGAGTAATAAAATTTAAAAAATCAAAGTTGTACAAATACGAGTATATGACAAATTCCGTTGAAATCCTTCTGTTTGTTTTATATCCAAGTTACAAAGAAAGTAAAGATCATTGATTTTGGATAACAAATTTAACTAATTACTTCACTTTTTTATGAATCGGATCAACAATACTGGTTAAACTCTTGAATTGATATAGAAACTGACAAAACCAGGACAGTGAAAACCTGCTCTTAGACGGCGCTAGACGCCCAGTCCATTGAATACGACAGATATAAATAAAGGCTTGGAGATAGACGAAACAGGATATTTATGATATTTATACATGGGTAAGATGTGCTCCTTTTCACAGGTTTGGACAGGTTGAACTTATGGAGCAGACCACAAAAGATTACTTGAAGAAAATGCCATCTAATTCAAACGTTGAGTTGGATCTTGTTCGTTTTGTTTTTAGTCAACACATAAACCCGCATGCTACAACAGGTCGTTTACATGCCGAGCTCTTGTTTAATCGGCAACTCAAAAGTTACTTTGACAAGGTTCATCCACATGAATTGTCAAACTCTGGTGAAAATTTACCTGTTAAAGAAACATTTCAAAAAGAAGACCCTTTATGGATTCGGAATTACGCATCAGGTTAAAAGTGAATACCAGCTAATATAGAATCACAGACTGAACTATTGTCTTACAATGTGCGTCTCCAAGATAATCGTTTAGTGAAGCGCCATTTAAATCAAATACGCAACCGAGCCTTAACCATCACCTGTGAGGTACAATTTTCAAAAAATTGGAAATAAACTTCGTTGACACGAAAGTTTTTTTCCTATAAAAACTACGAAATGTTTAGTAGTATATTCGACGGTCAACGACAGGCAATACGGCTTCCATAAGCTCGGTTCCACTAATAACACGATGATCATAGTTTTTAGCAAGAACCAGCCTATTCGACGATTTGGTGAGAGCTAGCTTGTGGCTTCAAATGTTTTTAAAGCATTGGAGTCTTTTTGATTTTTGTTGTTGCTAGTTACCTCTCGATTTATTTGAAGCTCGAGCAAGGAGGGTTTGCTAAATATGGGAACAGATGAGTTCATAATAAATTCAGGAGTATGTACCACAAAGTCCTGTTCTATCTCCAACACTGTATTTTATTGTTATCAGCGATCATATCCTTACTTCTTCTAATAATAATTTTCATTCTTTTGCAGATGACAAACATTTCATTTAATAATGTCAGCGCAATGTTGTATTTTTATTACTCACATAAACCGTAGAAGAAAGACAATAATTCTTGTAATACAGTAAAATCAAATAGAAATACTCACATCGTTTGTAGTATCACAAAGCTTTAGAATTTTGTTATATTCAAATTCAGCATACAATTATTATACAATAGTAAAACAAGAAATACTACCAATAGGCAATTAAAGTTTTTTTTTTCGTTTCAATAGAAATTTTATTTTAAGATATTAATTTCAACAATTTTAATGTTGCTTAAGCCTTCTTTACACGGTCCCACAAGTAATATGATCTGTCAAAATTTTGTGTAGAAGAGTACGGATGTGATCGTCTAAACGTACTATGTAATGAAACCATCACACATTGAGAGAAAATATGGATGAAAAGTTTGACAGTAGTATGGCTCTCTTCATTTTTTGAAATGATTCAAAAAACAAGCAAGTCGCATTAGATCAGGGATGTATTTTTATGTAAACACATAGAAAAAAAGGGTAACAGCAGTTTTCATTTTACTTTGTTATTGTCGTATACCGATCATGTAAACGCAAAAAATATAAATCATACGACTTTTATTCTCTTTTTTGTCATACGGATGGAATTTCATTTTACTTTTTCATTAGACTTTACGTACGTAAAGTATTACCGTGTGAAGTGGACTTTAGTACTGTGTGTTTATGTCTTAAGTCTTTTGTCTTGTGTAAAAACCAACTAAATGGCAAAGCTTTTATTATTATTTATGCCTACTTAAAATAATATTTACACCACTAATATCAGATTAGACCCGTTCCTTTAAGTATCTTTTGAGGCTAATCGACTGCGTGTTGATGAGGATAAAAGTACTCCTTGATGTCAATTGGTTATTAAATTCATTATTCAAATTAATAAGAGCATTATCGCATTGTTGATTCTGATTTGTTGTTTTAACGCTATTTCGACGGAATGTGCAAGAAATAGAGACTTGTTCCTGAGAACTCAGTCTTAAGTAGTCGATTTGCCAGTGGATCGCATAGTGCACTACACACAGAAATAATTTTTTTGGGCGAACACTGTTGTAAAAAAGTAAAAAAAAAAGAAAAAAATCAAGATGAATTAAACAAAGTAATTTATAGATAAAAAGTGTTTATTTATCACATATAAAAGCATATGAATGTATATTAGAGGCTAAAGGGGGAATATTTTCAAGAAACACGTCATGTAAAAGCATTGCCAACAATTATTTCATTCAGTAAATAAGTGTTGTTTAAAGTTTCAAATTTATTATATTATAGTGTTTTCACACCAAAATTTAAAACCTGATTTTAGCATTAAAACCATAATCAGCTGATTTTGCGTTCACACTGCAAGTTTTATTAAAATTGGTTTAAATTCATGACATTTATAACTGCGAGAAAAAAAATTTATGACCAATATGCCTTATTTCATCCTGATATATTTAGCTTCTGACTTACCTTTTGCACAAGAAGCTATATTCATTGTGACCAGAAACCACACACATTTCGATTAATAATTAAATATTTACAAATTTTTAAAATTTTCATTGAAAAAATTAAAAATATTCCAAATTTTCCCTTTTTAATTCAAAATAAATAATTATTTACATTTATTTATTTATTTAGAGTTGTTTTTGTTTTTATCAGATGTTTTCAAGATTTCAGAGCTGGTAGCCCTGATTTAGTACATTTAGTACATCAAAACAAGATTGTATTTTATAAAACCTATTTAAAACGAATTCAAAAAAGGTTTTATTTTGGTTTTAACACAATAATTTTGTATGGTAAAAACCGGTTTTATTTTTGGTTTTAACGTTAAAACCAACTTTTGCGTTAAAAACACTCGGTGTGAAAACACTATATATAAAACCTGATTTTAGCATTAAAACCATTATCAGCTGATTATGCGTGCACACTGCAAGTTTTCCTAAATCTAGTTTTAAATTCATGACATTTATGACTGCGCAACAGCAGTTTTTGTTTATTTTTTGTCTTTTTTGTTTATTATTTTGGTAGAAGTTGATGATATTTTGGTAGAAGTTGATGATATTTTGGTGGAATAATAGAATACTTTTGAAAGGAGATGAACCATTTTATTACGGAAACGTAATTCATAACTATTGTGTTTGGTGACACCTTTTATCGATCGTCAGTAATTTAGAATTTAAGCAATTTAGAGGTATATTCACAAATTCCTGAAACAAATAATAATAAAATAATTTTGTTATATTTTTCTTTTTACTTAACTTTTACAGATGTAACTTTTTCATTGTGAAGGGAAATTGGTTATAGTTCGATTAATAATGAAAAATTACTGAATTTTAACTTTTTCATTCAAGAAATTAATAAATACTGGTAATATATACAAATTTCTGCGAGAAAAAATTTTATGAGCAATATGTCTTATTTCATCTTGATATATTTGGCTTCTTACTTACCTTTTGCACAAGAAGCTATATTCATTGTGACCAAAACCCACACACATTTCGATTAATAATTAAATATTTACAAATTTTTAAAATTTTCATTGTAGAAATTTAAAAATATTCAAAATTTTTCCTTTTTTAACACAAAATAAATGTTTATTTACATTTAATTATTTATTTACATTTGTTTTGTTTTGTTTTTATCAGCTGTTTTCAACATTTCAGAGTTGGTAGCTCTGAAATGTACATCAAAACAAGGTTGTATTTCATAAAACCTACTTAAAACCAATTCAAAAAAGGTTTTTTTTTTGGTTTTAACACATTAATTTTGTATGGTAAAAACAGGTTTTATTTTTGGTTTTAACGTTAAAACTAACTTTTGCGCTAAAACCACTCGATGTGAAAACACTATTGGGCTTTCATTAAAAAGACTTTTTTTAGACTTTTTATTTAAATAAAAAATATTGGACTCGTAGTCGCAGAAGCCGTAGTCTAGGCCACGATTCAAACCCCAGATTAGACGTTCCCAAAAAAAAAAAAAAAAAAAAAAACGAAAAACGCACACAACATAAATGATGTGAGAAGATAAGTGGTAACCCTAACTGAAATAATCCTGGGTTGAAATGACCCGTTGCGTAAGCCTGCATGTATGACTCGTATAGTCAGAATAATTAGTAGAAATTGACTATGAAATGAACAGCGCTTCCAAATCTTGAAATATTTTTCTCAAAATTGCTGTGGGGGCACATCGCTACTGACAATAACGAAGGGTACTGAGCCGTGTTAACTGACTAGACTATTTTTTGTTCGAAAACATGAAACTTTTTGAACTGGGACAAGTCAGTCTCAATTCCAAAATTAAATCTCATGAAAGAACTTCTACGTTTCTCTCTACGTATTTAGAAAATAATCATTAAAATGCTAAAAAATTTAATTTTAATTTTTATTTGTAACTTATATAAATAATCTTAAAATAATTTTCTATTTATTTTATCCACTTTTTTGTACAATGGGTCAATTCGAACTCCGGGTACTGTACTTGTCTTTATTGACAAATACACGTCCTCTAACCTTATCCACATTAGTGGAGGATTCAGTGTCTAAAGATTGTTTTTGTTGCTCATGGTGTGGCAGATGTCGTTTGAGTTGTCGTCGTAGCTGTTTCTGATATTTTCCCGCATGATAGTGTTTGTTTTTTTTCGCACGATTTTTGTCCGTCTTAACACAGAGTGTTGCAAATGAACTGATGTTGATTGTGAATATGCCAGAGTTTTTATGCAGTCATCTACCTACGGCATGTAACATCAGGTATAAGTTGATGGGGATATCTATAGCTACGCAGGGCAAGTACTTGTTAAGAAAATGAATGTATCTTTTCCTATTGTTTGTCTATAATTTACAAATTGGGCCTGTTATTAATACTTTCTTACTTTATTATTGTTTACCTAAAAAACATGATCCACAAAATAAAATGTTATTTACTTACTGAAATTTCTAGAGCCAATTAAAATCTAGTGGGGTTTCATTTGAGTTTCCATACTTAACAAAATCTTCTTCGTTATTACATTGTGAAGAAATATAGACCAAGACATTTAAGCCGCTCCATTAAAGTTCTTCTGTATGCATTAAAATAAATTAAACTTTAATGCTCAAATGTCGTATTATTTATAAAAGAAAAAAATCTATGATCATAGACAATAGAGTAGTTAGTTTATGGCACAACTCTTTAACAAGTAAACTACTATAAAGCGATGTAGAATTACCTTGTATGTAAAAAAGCCACTCGTTGAAAAAAATATTTTGTAAAATGAATACAAACATCAAACTTAACTCTTTTGTTTGCCCACATCCTGCAAACAATAAATTAAAAAAGTCGATAAAACTCTCAGATAATATAATAAGATCGGGTTAAATAACAAAAGAATGGTTAATTAGCGGTACCTGCCCATGCATGCCCTAATACGTAGTATATATATGTATGTATATTTGCTTCTGCCAGTTATCATAATATACCGCTCAACAGTTCAGCTTGAGTACCATATGAAGATGTGCATTTGTCTATCTAAACTGGAGGGGCTGATTTTGGGAGGCCAGTTGCGACATGTGCTAATCAAGAAATGAAATCTTATTGTTTTGTTTAACAAACAAACGAATTCACTTCATATTTCAAGTTAATTTTACAACCACATTTTATTTTCTCTTTATTTACTCTGGTTTTTTATTTACTAGATATAATGGAAGTTTCTTTGTTTACATATTTATTTTGAACTTAGATAGTATGAAATATGGAGTTTTATTTAGTTATTTATTATTAATCATAGCATAACGAGATAATAATCTTATAAATGAAAGTTCTATGGGAGTACATCAACGAGGAAAATGTAATAAGAAATCATTGATTACATGAGTAATGAATTGTTTGAAGTACAGTAGAAATAAAAATGAATAAGCACATGTTTTAACCTCAAGAAATAGCAATCAAAAATTAGGATAAGAAAATGAGTATATGTAAAAAAATATATTAGTCAAAATACAAATATAAAGAAAAATACAAACAAAGAAAAATATATACATATAATGAGATACAATGAAACTTAAATGATAAATTAGAAAAATGAAAATTATTAATCACTAATCACTATATATTATTTAAAATGTTCTGACTTTTTAAAAATTTGTTAATATTTTTATTTAATGTTTAATTATATACAATACAATTCCGAATTATATTCAATTATTACAAACTGAGTATCATAAGCCATATGTAGTGTATCCACTGTTTGTGTGTTTGGTTTATTTCAAAGCACAAAGAAATTGAACACTATTTTAATAATAAACAAACTGTCATTGCCCGCTTACTCATAATATTTTCAGCAGTAGAATGTACAAATGCATTGTTTTGCTGATCTAGCATAATTCTCCAATTCATTCATAATAATAAATATGTGTCAATTGAAACATGATAAACTAGATATTTATAAAACTTAAAAGTTAATAATTGCAATTTTAATTTAAGAATTAATTTCAAGTTGATTAGAAAATATTTGAGCGACTTTTGTAAATCACTCAATACTAGCGAACCTGCTTGAGTTTTTATTTTATTAAGAACTTTACACATATGCACAGTGTATCGTCAAAGACGGTGTCTGTTAGGAATCGAACCCACGATCAGAGCACCCAAATATTTTTTAAGAATAAGTTAAGATGCTAAATTGCGCGCATGAAACATTATCATGAGGAAAAATATCAAAAGCAGCTAATCCAGTCAGCACAACAGATGGTTCCGCAATCCAGGGGACTATGATATACGAATATGCATTTGGAACGTCCTAACCCTTCACAGGGTAGGCGCTTCCACCCACCTGGCGGATGCCCTCATGAAATGTAGGACGGAAATCACTGCCATTCAGGTAATGCGATGGATATGACAAGGATGCAAAAGGCTGGTATCTTGCGCTTATATTGCAACTGCCAGATTGATAAGCACGTATTCGGATGCGGATATGTGGTTAATAAGAGACTTCGCTACCTTGTCTCTGAGTTCACGCCTGTAAACGAAAGAATATCCACAATCAGCATCAGGGCCAAATTCTATAACATCAGCCTTATTTGTGCTCAATCCCCGACGGAAGAAAAGGTCGATGTGGTTAGAGATGCCTTCTATGCTAACTCGAGGACGTATACGATAAGTGCCCGGCCCATGACGCCAAAATCGTCCTCGCAGATTTTAATGCGAAGGTCGGGCGGGAAGGTATCAGTGGCCCACTGTCGAACAGTTCAGTCTCCACGCGAACATTACCTCCTATGGTATGAGGCTGATCGATTTCGCTGCGGCGAGTATCATGGTAGTATGTAGCACCAAGTTTCAACATCTCGACACTCACAAGGTCACTTGGATACCTCCCGATTGATCAACGTCGAACCAGATTGATCATATTGTGATTGGTGGAAGGCACGTATCCAGTGTACTAGATGTGCGCACTGTCAAAGGTCCAAACATCGACTCGGACCACTACTTTGTCGCAGCTTTTGATTGCGCATTAGCGCCTCGAGGTCTGCGCGCTCTAGTGCATTGCGACTGCTGAGGCGTTCTCCGATGAACTCTCTGATAAGCTCCGTCGTTCCCCCTCTAATGTCAACGACATTGGAGTACTGTGCGCCAACATCTCCCACTCCTTGCGCACTACTCAGAAACAGTCCTTGGTTTCGAGCGCCTACCCCAACGAAATTAATGGTACGATGATGTGTGTCTCGAGGCAGTTGCAGCGAGAAACGCCGCATACAGGGTAACTTTGCAGTCTGCAGCTATGCGAGACATTGTCGAGAGAGATGAGAGACGCCTTTTCAGACGCAATGTTTGGAGGGTTAATTAGTACGACTCAATTCAAACACATAAATTTGAACTGCACTAATTTTGATTTAGAGTTCCTACTTTCAAGCACTTGGAACTTGAACGTAATGGCATGCAATAATTAAAACAATTGAGTTTTTACTACTGCGTGCAAATTTAAATTTTATTGAGTTTTTATACTAAATCTATAATAACAATAATGCTGATACAATTCAAATTTAATTTTCATGTCCCTGATATTGCATTTCTTACGTAACTACTGTTTTTGTGAAATTAAAAAGTTCATTGGCTGTGTGACCATGAACAACAAAAAAAAAAAAAAAAAAAAAGAATGCAAAGAAATTAATGCAAACAAAACAAAAAATAGTTTTACTGCCAAATGTAACTTAATTCCAAATTTTGTCAACATAAAAAATTGAATAAAATGTATCTATAAATTTACACAGTAATAAAATAATTTTCGTCAACTTAAAATATGCAATAAAATAAAATTAAATAAAATAAGATAAACTAAAATAAAATAATATATATGTAGCAGTATTGCTTATGTCCGGTTGTTTCTTTGAGTGTAGTTATATTTTAAGAGTGTAACTAATGTCAATTAGTTTTAAGTTTATATATATATATCTGTCTCTGTCTTTATTGTTAAGTTTCTGTGTTTATATATGTATCTGACTGGCCTACTTAAGTTATCTAGAATTAGTTTTAAGTTTATGTATATATATCTGTCTCTGTCTTTATTGTTAAGTTTCTGTGTGTATATATGTATCTGACTGGCCTACTTAAGTTATCTAGAATTAAGTTATTTTATATGTACATAATATATTTAGCTTTTAGTTCAGTTTCTAGAAAGAACTCAATAAAGAAAGACGTTGGCTACTACAATTTTTCAGAAGTGGGATTCGTCGAAAAAAAAAATATAAATTTTATTTTGTGAAAAAATATAAAAATTTTTTTTCTTCCCTCAATTAAACGCAAAAGGCCGAAAGCAAAATTGAATTTATAATTATTTAGAAAATATTGTGCATATTAATTAATTTTATTTGCAACTGGATTGATACAGCTTTGCATAAAAAAAGACGGAAGCAAAAAGAATGGAAGAAGTAAATTACAATAGATATACGGCTGCGCAGCTGCGAGGTTGGCTTCAAAATCTTAATTTGCCTACCTCTGGCACAAAAAGTGCTCTTGTGTTGCGACTAAATTCAATTCCACCAAACGATAGGGGTGAGTGTCCAACGGAAAGCATCGCTGCCGCCAACATAGTAGAAGCCGAAAACGATAGTATTGGGCGTATTAGAAGACAAATGAGTGAACAAAATCAAATGAACGAGAATGAAGTACAAACGATTGAAGAAAACCAAATGACCGAGAACGAAAGACAAACGAGTGGACAAAATTAAACGAGCGAAAATGAGCAAATGAATGTAGAAAGTGAAAGAACACAAATAGAGAGCGTACAAAAGACCGTTGAAGTTGTGGCTAATACAAATTGGAATGATATAAATTTTAATCTAATGAAAAGAGAAATTCAACTTTTGAAAAGGGAAAGAGAAATTTTACTGAAGGAGAATGAATTTTATAGAAGAAAAGATGAAGCTGGGAAAAGTCAAATGAGTGCTTCAGTTTGTGATGTTCAAAATAATAGCAGCAATGTGTCCGACAACAACAATAGAAATACTGTTAATGAAGTTCCAAATGAGAATAATCGGAATGTTAGCAATAATATTGTTTCATTGGGCTTACTCAAAGACTTATTGCCCGAATATGATGGTGCGGTTTGCCCAGAGGTTTGGATTCTTCAGTTCAAGAATGTTGCCGAAAAGTACCCTGTCGATGACAGTACTCTAAAAGCCTTGTTGTTGAATAAAGTAAAAGGAAAAGTTCAAGTGTGGCTGCATTCGAAGTCAAATTACATTAACGAAGAACTGGACGACTTGTTTGCAGAAATGTTGAACGTGTTCAGTTCAAAAGAAAATAAGTTGGTAATGCGCCGTAATTTTGAGGCATACAAATGGCAGTACAATGTAAGCTTTTTGAACCATTTCAATGAAAAAGTACTATTGGCCAGTAAATTGAATATCGATGAAGACGAGCTAATTGATAATATCATCGAGGGTATACCTGACGAAAATTTAAAATTACATGTCAGCCTACAATGCTACGGGAATAAGGCACAGCTGTTGCAGGCATTCTCGTCGATTCAATTACCCGTGCCAGTGTCATCAAGGTCAACAAAAAATACTACAAAATATAGATGCTACAACTGCAACTCCCTAGGACACTTTGCCGCAGAATGCCGAAAGCCCAAAAGAGAAGTTGGTGCATGTTACGCTTGTGGAAGTATGGAACATCCCGCTGCGGCGTGCCCTAAACTAAGAGAAACGGTATCGAAGGTGAACGAGAATGATTATTAAAGGTATTTTAAGTTTAGTACTAATAAGGATTTCAATACTTATTTTCATTTAGAATGCCTAGTGGATACGAGGAGCCCCGTCAGTTTAGTTAGGAATTCGAATGTTGCCGGGATGCTAAATTTCGCTGAAATGTTAGAAGTTGACTCATCGTATTTTGGAATTAATAGGAGTAAATTGAAAACTTATGGGAAGTCTTTATTTTATGTTTTGTTTGAGAATAAAAAACTTGAATTGGAAATGATTATAGTCGATGATGAGTCGATGGTGTATAATTGTATTTTGGGTAGGGATTTTTTAAGGATAGCGAAATTGAGATTAAAACCGGAAGTCCGGGGGAATGATAACGAGAGAATGGATTGTGAATTTGTGGATGTAGTGAATACGATGATGTCTATTAATTGCGAGGATGATGGTAGGAACCAGCTTATTATAGGTGAAGATATCGGTTACGTTTATAGAAAAAAGTTGGATGAGCTGTTTTTGGAACATTACCTACGTCCACAGAGACCAGTTGAACCTAGGGTGAGGAGTCATATAAAATTGGTTCTTCAGCACGCAATACCTTTTAGTTGTACATCTCGCAGGTTATCTTATGATGAGAGGCAACGGTTACAGGTAATTTTGTTTGAGTATTTGGAAAAGGGATACGTCAGACCGAGTGAGTCAGAATTTGTTTCGCCAATAGTTCTGGTTAGGAAGAAAACGGGTGACCTTATAATGTGTGTAGATACCGTGTGTTAAATAAAATGACGGCCAAAGATAGTTACCCTATACCCTTAATAGATGATTTGTTGGATAGATTGGCGGGTAAGAAATATTTTACGAAGTTTGATTTGAGGAATGCTTTCTTTCACGTGTATGTTGATGAGGATTCGGTGAAATATGCTTCTTTTGTTACTCCGTTGGGACAATATGAGTTTTAAAGGATGCCATTTGGCTTGAAGAATGCTCCCTCAGTATTTCAAAGATTTGTCAACAGAGTGTTTGCGGACATGGTAAGAGATGGAAAGTTAATTATTTATTTGGACGACACAATGGTTGCGACGACGGATGTTGATAAACATTTTCTTATATTGAAAGAAGTTTTTGATAGGTTGGTGGAGAATAAATTGGAGCTAAGGCTGGACAAGTGTGAATTCTTACAGACAAGTGTTACATATTTAGGATATAAGATTGATGGTCAGGGTATCGGAGCGGATGATCGAGGACTCAGGGCGATAAGGGATTTTCCGGTGCCGACGAACGTTCATTCGGTACAAAGTTTTTTAGGACTTTGTTCCTACTTTAGAAGATTTGTTAAAGATTTTTCGTTGATAGTCAGACCATTATACGATTTGACCAAAAAGGATAGAAAATTCAGATTTGGGACCGAGGAACTTAGAGCTTTTGAGCTATTGAAGGAAAAATTGATGAGTTCGCCTGTGTTGGCTTTGTACGATCCAAAGGATGATACTGAATTGCATTGTGATGCAAGCAGCGTAGGTTTTGGAGCCGTTTTATTACAGAAAAAGGAGGACGGTAAATTGCATCCGGTGTTTTATTTTTCCAAGCGTACAACGGAAGCTGAATCAAAATACCACAGTTTTGAGTTGGAGACACTAGCAATTGTTAGTGCTTTGAAAAGATTTAGAATATACTTACAGGGGAAGAGGTTTAAAATTGTCACGGACTGTAATTCACTAACAATGACATTGAATAAAAGAGAACTTAACCCAAGAATTGCCAGGTGGGGTCTTGAGCTGCAGAATTATGACTACGTTTTGGAACATAGGGCTGGTTCGCTCATGCAACACGTGGATGCACTTAGTAGGTGTTTGAGCATAATGGTAATAGAGGGTAACACTTTCGAGGAGAATTTGGTCATATGTCAGAATATGGATTCGAAATTAAAGAGCCTTAGGGATGAACTTCAGAGGAAGCAACATAAAATGTTTGAGATGAGGAATGGGGTGATTTATAGGAAATCTAATGATGGCGTCTTATTGTTTTGCGTGCCAGAGGATATGGAGAATCACGTATTGTACAAATACCATGATGAGATTGGTCATGTGGGGATCGATAAGATGACGGAACTTATTTCGAGGAGCTACTGGTTTCCGAATATTAGGGAAAAGGCGTCGGTACATATACAGAATTGTTTGAGATGCATAGCATATTCTTCGAAACAGGGAAAAGAGGACGGATTTTTGAATAGCATCCCTAAGCCCGGGAAACCGTTTGATATGGTTCATATAGACCATTATGGGCCTGTTGATAATGGTAGAACACTCAAGCATATTTTAGTTGTCGTCGATGCTAGTACTAAATTTGTAAGACTTTATCCAACAAAGACGACTAAAACAAGGGAGGTAGATGACCATTTGAGGGACTATTTCCGATTCTACAGTCGACCGAGATATATTATAAGCGATAGAGGTACTGCCTTTACGTCGGAGGAGTTCCGGGATTTCATGGAGGGGAACTCTATTCAACATATAAAGATTGCCACTGGTTCCCCTCAGGCAAATGGACAAGTGGAGAGAGTGAACAGGAGTATTGGTCCGATGATAGCAAAATTGGTACGAGCTGAGGAGAATATTTTCTGGGATATGGTATTGGATAAGGTTGAACATAGTCTTAATAACACTGTTCATAGAGCGATAGGTGAGCATCCATGTGTGATGTTATTCGGTGTTGGACAAAGGGGTAGTGTGATAGATTCTTTAAGGGAAATTTTAATTGAGGATGTACAGGAAATGGGACAGGTAAATCACGAAGAAGTTAGACAAAGAGCGTCCGTAAAGCAGCAGGCTTTGCAGGACTATAATAAGGGTTATGTCGACCGACGCAGAAAGGCACCTACGAAGTATTTTGTGGATGACTACGTTATGGTGAGGAATTTTGATTCGCACGCTGGTGTCTCCCGTAAGCTAATTCCGAAATTCAGGAGACCATTTAGAGTATCAAAGGTGTTGCGCAATGATAGATATTTGCTGCAGGATGTGGAGGGTTTCCAACAGTCTCGTATCCCGTACGAGGGTGTATGGGCTGCCGGAAATATCCGCCCGTGGTTCAGGGGTCGTAGGTCACAGGATTAGTAGAACCGAGATCATGGGATCCCGTTGTCAGGATGGCCGAATTGTAGCAGTATTGCTTATGTCCGGTTGTTTCTTTGAGTGTAGTTATATTTTAAGAGTGTAACTAATGTCAATTAGTTTTAAGTTTATGTATATATATCTGTCTCTGTCTTTATTGTTAAGTTTTTGTGTGTATATATGTATCTGACTGGCCTACTTAAGTTATCTAGAATTAGTTTTAAGTTTATGTATATATATCTGTCTCTGTCTTTATTGTTAAGTTTCTGTGTGTATATATGTATCTGACTGGCCTACTTAAGTTATCTAGAATTAAGTTATTTTATATGTACATAATATATTTAGCTTTTAGTTCAGTTTCTAGAAAGAACTCAATAAAGAAAGACGTTGGCTACTACATATATTTATTGTCTTTAACATTCTCCCCCGCGTTGAACGGATGTTCAACAGAACCGAGATCCTTGGATCATTATACATTAAGGGAGAACTGGCGAGTAGGTATAGGTTGCCGTGGCATTGGTGTTAGAGCAGTTTCTTCAGTTGGTTAAGACTCGTTGACTTCTGAAACATTTTCGGCAGTCCTTACTGAATGTTTGCTGCAAGTTTTACGTCGAAGGGTAAGGTAGGCAATCATGTTGTTATGCAGTTAATGGGATTTCAATTTGTTAGGAAATTCCATTATGTTTTCTTCCCTTAAAGTCTTTTGTAGATTCAAAAGTTCCTTCATATTTTTGGTATGCGTATCTTCCAAATATGTTGGGGTTGAACGATTGTTGTGTGTAGAAAATGTAGTATTGTTAGGCAACAATAAATCTGACTTGATATAAATTGTCCATTCATTGTGGCAAAATTGTGCTTGAACAAGCATTCTGGATCTAGTGTAAGTAGACCGGAGCCCTTTAGTGATATGGGAATAATTTCCCCATTGCACATAGTCGTAGCTCTCGCAGACGATGAGGTGGCATATATCCATTGGTTTTCTTTATGAAATGCTATCCATCTGGTGCCGGTTTTTTCCAAAATACAGGATTGTGTTGTTTGGTTATTGAATAAACCAATATCACATGCGCAGACGTTTGAGCCGTAATTATAACGAATTTGAATGTTGGAACAAACGAAATGAGTTGGTTTTATTTTGTCAAAAGCACTGAAATCTGAACTTGTAAACGGAATATATTGTTCATGGGCTGTACTTATGCCTAGAAATGTAGTGCATGGTTTAATGGCTACTAATGTGCTGTTTATTGTGTTGGGTACCGCAATCAAGTGAACCATACTGAATCTTTCAGGTTCGACCAATGGTAAGGTTAGTTTAAAAATTTCGTATTGCTGTGTCAGTCTGTTTTGTAAGTTTGAAGAGTAGGAGCACGTCATTCTGTTCTGACACTGGAAGATTCACTGACGGTGGGGAGTGTAGTGAGATCTGAGTAACTTCCTTTTGTAATTGTTCCATGGTAATAATAAGCCATGGGCTGATTTTGCCATGTCGTATGTCCATAAGTGTCTCAAGTATTGCTGACTGTATGCCTTTTAGGTTGTTTGCAATGAGAGACAATTGAAGAACTGCTGAGTTAAACAGTTGATTCAGGTGTAATTGTACTAATAAATTGTTGATATTATCCAATTCTTCTGAATACCTCGTGATTTCTTGTTCCAATCTTTCAAATCTAATTTTCGCGTTTATTTGATTCTGTTGTATGATGTTCATTGTTGAGTCAACGATTGATGTTTGGTTTCTTAATAATTGTAACAGGTATGATTCATTTTCACTGACTTCTTTTATTGTTGCAGACATAAGTTCGGCGTATTCTGAGTCTAGAACGCCAAATATAGAATTTGCAACATTACCAACTATATCTAACGCACCTCTTTTACTTCGCAGTAATCTGTTATCCAGTTGTAGTTTATTTTCCATTTGTTTGAAATATTCAATCGTCCCTGCACAAGATGTATTTGATTCTAACATCTTACACAAGGCTTGAATTGACCTTATCCCATTAACAAGGATATACGTTTCGGACCAGTAAGACGATAAATTGTAGTATACGAAAAGATTTCATTGAGTAGTTGAAATTGCAACTGTTCCAAATTGTTCGAAGTGTATTCCGACCTCTGATCCAAATTTTTTATTCTTAACTGAAGTTGCCAATAATATTGGCAGAATTAAAAGTAGAGTGAGTAGTGCCAATGTTATATGATTTGTTGGTATTTTAATTCTCTTAGCCTTAGGGTTCATCAGGTGAATTGCATATATTCTTGTTGTTGACTTCAGTGGAGATAGTTATTTTGGATCCGGATTTGTAGGTAGTAATGCAAGACGATGTATAGAACGTTTGAACATTCATGGGGCAGTTGTTATTTCTGCAACTCTTGCTGCACCGTCATCACCAGTATAAACCTGAATGATTCTTCCCAATGGTCATTTCATAACGGATGTACTGTCTTCCTTGATAATAACCATGTCCCCAATTTTGAGGTTGCTAAACTGTTTTTGCCATTTACCTCGTTGTTGTAGTTCGTTTAAGTATTCCGTGCACCATCTGTTCCAAAAAGTCTGCTTAAGATGGGATATCAATTTCCAATGGGATAAAGTTGCCATATTTTGCACTTTTGCCTTGCTGTCTATACACCTTACAGGAATAAACGCTATCAGATAGCTCTGTTAGCTGATTTTTGCTAATTCTTGCAATTCGAGATGAACTGCCTTTGTAGAAAAACAGCAGAATACAGCTATATATGCTTTCGTTGGTCGTTTGCCTCTAATCCTGTAAAGAATCCAAAAGGTCCACAATAATCTACACCAGTGTTGATAAACGGTCGCCCTGGTGTAACTCTAGTATGAGGTAGATTGCCCATAATTTGTTGGCATAATTGTGGTCGTGCCTTGATACTTCTTATGCATTTTTGGACTACGGACCGCGCCATTATTTTCCCTTTTATTGGCCAAAATCTTTGTCTGATTATATTCAAGATTGCTTGGGATCCACAATGGTTATGTTCTTCATGAATCATCGTAAATAAAAGTTTTGTAAGGGGATCATTGTATGGAATCAACATTGGATGTTTTGCATCATACGACAATAGTGTTGCTTCCAGTCGTCCTCCTACTCGTAGTATGTGTGTGTCATCTAAGTATGGAGACAGGCTGATGATAGAGCTTTTCTTGTCGACTTCCTTATTTTCTCGAAGTTGGCTTATTTCCGAAGAAAAGTCGGAACGGTGAATAGTTTTGATGATTAAGTATAAGGCATCGTCGAGTTCAAGGGGAATTAACGTCTTACATTTTGGACGATCTTCGTTCTTCATTCGGGTGTTTCTCATGAATCTAAGAATGTACCCTACGATCCCTTGAAGGTTTCTGAAAGAGTTCTTGTGTGGGATATTATAAATGAAGTCATCGTTGCAGGCAGTGGCTGCTGAAGTTACAGTTGTTTTATTTTTCTCGATGTCATTAGAGATGAGTCGTTGTGAAAATGTAAGTGGCCATATTTCTTCTCTTCCATGCAGAAACAATGGGTCATAGAACCATTTGGAAAGTTTTGTTGCCAGTAGCCCTCTGGAAAGTAAATCTGCCGGATTGTCCTTGGATTTGACATGGCGCCATTATTCGGGCAAAGTCAATGACTAGATTTTTGAAGCTCGATTAGCTACAAAAGTATGATAGAGCGAGGATTGGGTGTTTATCCTAGACAGTACACTTTCGGAGTCTGTCCATAAATATACAGCTTGATTTTTAATCTGAAGATCAGTTTTGACTCTATGCACAAGTTGGGCAGCCGTAACGGCAGCACAATTCTAAACGAGGCAGTGTCTGTTGTTTAAGGGGTGCAACGCGTGTCTTGGAGTAGAGTAATTGTACAATCATTCTTCCATCCTTAAGAGTTGCGCGGATGTAAGTAACTGCTCCATAGTCCTTTTCAGAATCATCTGCGAATATATGCAGTTGTGTTTGAGCTGGGATTTCTCCCTTGAAAATGTGTCGTGGTATTTTGAGATTGTTCAGGCTGTCTAACTTATTCCTGAATCTAGTCCAAGGTTCATGAAGGTCCTCCGGGAATGAATTGCCATAGTTGTTGGATGAACATTTTTGCTCTGACTACTACAGGTGCTAGTAGGCCAAGAGGATCGAACAATCTTGCCAAATCTGAGGTTGCAGAACGCTTTGAGACAGTAGTTGGAGGATTAATTTTTACCTTGACGCAAAACTGGTATGTCTTGGGTACCCATAATAATCCTAACGTTTTTATTGTATTGGTGCTGTTACTGTTGAAATCTAAATCCACCTCTTCATCACCAAGTGGAATATTCTTTAGTAATGAAGGGTGATTTGCGCACCATTTTTTCAGATTAAAGCCATGTCTTTTTAGAATGATGATAAGTTCCTTCTGTATTTCCAATGACGAATCTTCTCTCCAAATGATTAGCTGAAATTTTTGGTCATCTGGATGAATTAAAATCTGTCTATACATCTTTTCTATGTCGGTAGTAAAGACAAATTTTGGTAATCGGAAACGTAGTAGAATTGAAAATAATTCACTTTGAAGAGTTGGTCCAGTATACATAAGATCATTCAATGAATGAGGCGATGATGTTTTTGCTGATGCATCGAAAATATTAATATCAATCTTCTCCATATGTCCTGAGTTCGCATGTCTTCCCTATGTAAAATTCGACGTTCCAAACCCAAGAATCGATTGTAAGCCATTGGTTGAGACTCTCCTAACGCTGTTGGGTTTTCTCGAAACGGGAGACTGACTATAAAGCGACCGCCTTCATTGGTAAGTGTATGTTGAGTGAAATGAAATTCACATTGCTTTTCTGATGGCGACAGACCTTTTTCGCTGACTTCAATCTCGTCTAGTTTCTAGATTCTTTATAGCTTCTTCTAATGAGGTGTCATCAAATACTCCACATGTAAGTGAAGATGATGGTTTTGGGGATGGATTCTTTCCAATTGCGCCGCCCACAATCCAACCTAATACCGTATTTTGCAAGGTTGGTAGTTTGTCGGCCAGATGTATTGTTCCATGTTGAACTAATTTGTAATAGAATTCTGCTCCAAGCAGCAAATCTACCTTTTCTTGCTGATAAAAATGAGGATCAGCCAGCTGTATATTTTTTGGAATATCCCACGTTGAAGGGTCGATGTACTGGCTGGGTTGAGCAGGAATTGTGCTTGGTAGGACATAAGCGTCTACATTCGCAGAGAAATTATGATCTATGGATTTCATATTGATATTAACACGATATTGAGATTTTCTTTATATTTCACCAATGCCATCAAGACAAAGTGATAACGCAATGGTGAGATGGATAATTTTTGACAAAGACGTTTTGATCCAATGTTAACTTGGGACCCGGAATCTAACACTGCTCTAAATGCATCGGAAGCACCATTTGAGCCTGTTATTATAACTTTTGCTGTTGCTAGCAGAACGTAACCTTTGCTCCCTACAGCGTCGTTAGTTTTTGTCGATGTAGCTGATACGGCCCTTGAAGGATTTAGAGTTGAGAAGCCTGAGCGGTCCGCAGAGGTGGTGTTCGGGGATATAGTCACGTTGGCTAGAGGTTGCTTTTGTTGAGTGCCTAATGGCCCTTTGCCTTTTTGAGATTGTTCCATTTTTGTAAGTGGTGCAACGTATTGTGTTTTTGGCACACTTTCGGCAACTACCATGATTGCATAATTTTGAATCATGGCCATTTCCGAAGCAGTTGACACACAAGTTGTGTTGTTGGACCCAACCCAGTCGCTCTATTTCTGATAATTGAAGGAATTTGCTACAGTGGTATAATTTATGGTCACTGTGGTGGCATAATGCGCATTTGCCATTACTGTTGGATGTTATTAGTGCTGACACTGCTTTGTGTGCTGCTTTTGATTGGAATTGACACTCCAGAAATGATAAAAAATCGGTTATGGTTGGTATGTCTCTTGGGTTAGTTAATGACTGCATGTATCGGATATGTGTGTTCCTGTCAAGTTTTTTAATCATTAGTTGTATGAGTAACGCGTCCCATGAGGAAGTTGCAATTCCCAAATTGTTTAATGCCAATAGACACTCTTCTGTGGTGTCATGGAATTCTTTGATCGATTGGGCAGATGATGATATAGACTGCTGATTGAGTATTTTATCTACCAAATTAGCTACCAAAATTCTTTTGTTGTTGTAACGCTCCTGTAACGTTTTCCAAGCCGTTATGTAATTTACTGCGGATAGAGGAAATTGACTTATTAAATGCTCGGCTTCTCCTGACAAGTTGCTCTTTAAATACCATATTTTTTGAATTGCAGGAATTGATTGTTTGTCAGAGAATAAGTCATAAAATTTTCGCCATTTCAAATAATCGCCATCAAATTTTGGTATGGTTAATTTTGGTAAATTTAGGACACCACTAGCTTTTGTGACGGGTTCTGCAGACGTAGTTTGTGTAGTGGAATTCTGTCGCAGTCTGTCAGCTCTAACAGATAGATTGACCAATTTTTGTTGCATTAGGTCATATACACTATCGTATTCCACTTGATCTAGACCATAAGCCGATGGGTTTGTTAATTGATCAAGAGCTTCATCATACAGCTGCTCAATTTGATCCCATAATCTTTTGATGGTATTTATGTTTAAATCAAAGTACTGCAGGGGCTGATTATCTGTGTCTATCAATCCCCTTAATAGCCGATTGAGAGCTATTATACGAGCTCTCAGCCTGCGTAGAACCCCAACGCTTGTAGACTCTCTTGTAGGCGGATTATCTTGTTCGAGTTTTTTTTTGCTATTTTAGTTTCCTCCATTTTTTGTTTGAGACGAGTAGCTTCAGTTTTAAAAATTTCGATGTAATCAGAGACTAAGTTTTTGATTTTATCATAGTAGCCTTCTGAAAAATATTCAAATTTCATTGGATCGTCGCACACCTCTCGTATCTTGGAATCTGTTTCCTCGAATTGGTCCCATGATTCCTGAAGGCATCGTGATCGTTCCTCAAAGTAGCTAACTTTTGTTTTCCTGTCTGCCGGGTTCTTTTTAAAATTTCGAACAATGCCCTATATTGTTTCTCCAGTCTCTAACTGAAGATCCAGTAAACTTTTGATCGTATCCATATTGTGTTGTAGTTTTAATGTTAAGTTGTGAGTGGTCTGCTGTATCCACTCGTTGTATGTAGCCCTGTGCTACCGAATTGGAATGATGTGGGTAGACTGTTGTATCCACTTGCTGTATGTAGCCCTGTGCTACTGAATTGGAATGATGTGAGTAGACTGTTGTATCCACTTGCTGTATGTAGCCCTGTGCTACTGGATTGTTGTTGTGGTCTTCAAAAATGTGCTTGGATGAAGACTCGAGTCCGCGGAATCGCACTATTGATGAGTGTTGCTTTCTGAGACCAAAAAAAAAAGAATGTTGCCTGGTGGTTTCTAAATCCTTACCACTGGTGGGGGGGAACTTAAAAAAATGATTGCGTTTATATTGTAGGGGTCACTAAAGAATGTTTGGAGGGTTAATTCGTATGACTCAATTCAAACACATAAATTTGAACTGTACTAATTTTGATTTTGAGTTCTTACTTTCAAGCACTTGGAACTTGAACGTAATGTCATGCAATAATTAAAACAATTGAGTTTTTACTACTGCGTGCAAATTTAAATTTTATTGAGTTTTTATACTAAATCTATAATAACAATAATGCTGATACAATTCAAATTTAATTTTCTTGTCCCTGATATTGCATTTCTTACGTAACTACTGTTTTTGTGAAATTAAAAGGTTCATTGGCTGTGTGACCATGAACAACAAAAAAAAAAAAAAAGAAGAATGCAAAGAAATTAATGCAAACAAAAAAAAAATAGTTTTACTGCCAAATGTAACTTAATTCCAAATTTTGTCAACATAAAAAATTAAATAAAATGTATTTATAAATTTACACTGTAATGAAATAATTTTCGTCAACTTAAAATATGCAATAAAATAAAATGAAATAAAATAAGATAAACTAAAATAAAATAAAATATATTTATTGGTTTTAACACGCAAGAAGAGGGGGCAGGAAAGGTGTGAGCAAGCCGAGATGTATAGATTAGGAATGATGCTCGAAAATTCTATCAAAAGGTTAAGCATCAACCAAGAGTTATAAACCCGGAGCGTCTTCCGGCAAAAATCAGAACGGAAAATTGGTTAACAGATCCGCAGGGGGTACTGAGCTTGTGGAGGAACTACTTCTCTACTCTGCTACAAGGCGATGACGACACCAATTCCGCCTTTAGAGATGATGTTACGAACCCGGCGTGGAGATTCCGCCACCTAGCCATGAAGAGGTGAAAGTCGCAATTATGCCTCTTAAAAACAATAAAGCGGCGGGCCCTGATGGCCTCCCCGCTGAATTGTTTAACACCGAATGTAACGAGTACAAGCTTTCTCCCTATCGCATATAAGGTTCTTACGGGTTTATTGTGTGAATGACTGAAGCCATTCGTCAAAACACTGATTTGACCTTATCAATGCGGCTTCAGACCTGGCAAGTCCACCATCGACCAGATCTTCACACTACGCCAAATCCTGGAAAAATCCACGAAAAACAATTCGATACACATCATCTTTTAGTCGACTATATGGCAGCCTTCGATAGCCTCATAAGGGATTGTGTTTCTGCCGCAATGTCTGAGCTCGGTATACCTGCGAAGTTAATAAGGCTATGCAGAATGACGTTGAGTAATTTCTGCAGCTCCTTCAAGGTAGGAATGGACCTCTCCGAACCTGTTGATACTGTGCGAGGTTTCAGACAAGGCGATCCCTTATCATTCAACTTCGTCATGGAGAGTGTTCAGCGAAAGGCAGGAGTGAATCGTTATGACACTATTCTTCAAAAAAGCGTGACATCATAGTCCGTACCAAGCGAGATGTTACTGCCGCCTATAGTGCTATTGAACGCGAGTCCACTAAGATGGGTCTGTCAGTCAAAAAATTTATTTATCTTGGCTCCGCCGTTACCACCAAAGATGATGTCAGCCTGGAGATCAAGCGCTGGATAACTCTTGCCAAAAGGTGCTATTATAGTCTCAATAGGCAATTGAGCAGAAGGGACCTCTCTCGTGCGACAAAATTAACACTCTACAAGACGCTCATCCTCCCCGTTCTTCTTTATGGCGCAGAGGCATGGACCCTATTAAGCAATGATGCAGCAGCCTTGAGAGTATTCGAGAGAAAAGTCGTACGTAAGATCTTAGATCCAATGCGAGTCAGCGATGGTTTCCGCATCCGATCCTACAGTGAGCTTTGATGTTTTTGGAAAAGTTTTATCAGAAGGCACTGTTTGCACTTACAGATTCTCCTGCAACAATTATGCTAAGAAGTTGCGATTTTCCTTTCTTAACATGATTTACTGGCGTTAAAACATAAATCGGATAAACATAACATACTGTACATTACCAAGTATTTTCAGTAGAATTTTCATCACACGCATTATAAAGTGAGTTCATAACGTTTGTTGATTTTATATATTTCGCTACAAGACTACATCTTCTGTTCATAACATCAAAATGTATACGAGCAAGATGACAAACAGAAGACAGATACAAGCAATTGTATCAAGATGAAATCAAGTACTCTAGTTAGAGCATTGACGGTGTCAGATGTTTCTAGCTTTATGTTTTTATTTTCATTGTTATTTAACTTAAAAACAAAAGAAGTTTCTACAACATCCTTTGTATTATATTAGTTAGTATCAGAAATGCGACTAGCTCTTTACTGTGCCTTAAATACAACATTGTTAGCAGGCTCATTGTTGGCTCAATAAGTAATATTCAACAATTTTTGTAATTAATTATTACAAAAAAGAATGTGCTAAGGACGTTTATACTTTTGAACTAAATAAATCTAAAGAAAATATTTTTAATATTAAAAGCTCTGGTGGGAAAAACTTTCTGATAGAAATGCCTCAGTATGGCTTTGAGATATCTGATAGATTTAATACGCTGCACTTTCTGTAACCGACAGTAACAAGTTTTAAAAATGTAACACAATAAATCCAAGGGACATTGAGTGCGACGTTTCTAAAGTCTCTAAAAGTTGAATAAACCTTTAAAACCTTTTTAACCAGAATGCGCTGTTTTGGATAAGTTTGCTCCTTCATATAATTTTGTATGAAATGGCATACCAAAATAATCGTAAAATAAGTGTTTCATCGGTTATCGATCAGTACCGTCAATTTGGATATATGAGTGCTAATAGAACGGTGAAAGCAATATAATTGTACTTTAATTAAGAAATTATAAATCATAGCAGCTAGATACATAATTTCTTTTCACAACGCCGAGACACATTGAAACCGTAATGCGTAAATTTTATTAAATAACAGGAACGCAATATGTGTATGTCTCAGTGAGTTAGCTATTCCTTTTTTTTGTTCAATCGATATAACCAAATTTAAGTGTTTTAAATGGTTGTTTACGATACTTTTCCATTCCTACAATTCAAATTTTTCTTTATAAAGCTCTTCAGCATCGTGAAGTGATGCTCTGTTGTACTTTAGACGTGTTTGTTTATTTCTCCTCCAAACGCAATCATATTGAATGTTGTAACTCTCATAAGAAAGCATAACACATGTCTCTTACAAATACACTCACATTTTTATCATGTTCTCTTTGTGCCGACCTCTGTTCATTTTCGATTATGTATGAAAATACATACATATACCTCTATTTTTTTTCAACACTAGTCAAATATTTGCTTTATATCAAATATTTTTTAAGTATAACCATATAGCAAACATGTTTTGCCATATTTCTGTTAAAATAAGTGTGCGTAGTGTGACCAAAAAAAAATTTTATGGCGCATAGTGACTCAAGGCTCAGGTCTTTTTATTTATTGAAATCCATTGAAATTTAGAATTTTTAAGTGTCTCAGCGCTACTAGGGCGTTAGAGAGACAAGCTGGCAAAGTTAAGAAATTGTATAAAAACAATTAACAAAAACTATTTAATACATGCATAAGTCGCCGTAGTCTATTAGGTAGCACAATGTAACCAGTGACGACACGGGATTTTGACATTTAACCGTATACTAAAAAAGAGACAGCAAATATTACCAAAAAGTATTTCTGTCCCTCTCTGATTGTTTGTCTGTTTTGTTTACGTTTTGCGATTTTTCGGGGTGGGTTTTTATTATTGGCGCGTTTTAATAAAAACAAAGTGAAAAATTGTGTGGTAGTAGAATTGAAAGGTAAGTTTTTACTTATAATTTAAAATATTTAATTAATATTAATAATTAACCCTTTGCACAATAATTTACACTGCCCTATATATTATTATATTATATATATTGTGGAGAAATAAGTTACATTGTGATAAAAACATTTTTTATTTTAATAAAAGTTGTGAAGCAAAATACACCGAGGAAGTCTTTGTAACGAACAGCAATAAGAAGAGGAAAAAATGTAAGTATTTGCAAATACATATATTTATTTTATGAAATAATTTAATAAATTTTTTACAGGAGCAGAAAATGTATCATGGGCTGTCTACCAGGCCCAAACCTACATCGGTTCCCGGAGAATGCTGCTAGGTAAGTTCTATAATAAATTATTATTATTTAAGATATTTTATGTGGGTGGGAAAAATTTGTTTTTTGTTATTTATATTAAAAGTGCGTGTATTTTTATTTGTGAGGGAAACCGTTTTTATAAAATGGCCTCCGGTTCTTAAGGCCGGTTTCCCACACAAACGGTTGTATATCGTTAATGTAATTATTGTTATTTAAGTTGTAATATTAAAAGTGCGTTTGTTTTATTTGTGAGGGAAAACTTGTGTTTTCTAACAAAACACAATATTGGGCTCCGGTTCCTAAGGTTGATTTCCCTCACAAACGGTTCTATATCTTTTGTTTATATTTTTTATTTGTAATATTAAAAGTGCGTTTGCTTTACTTGTGAGGGAAAACTTGTGTTTTCTAACAAAACACAATACTGGGCTCCGGTTCCTAAGGTTGATTTCCCTCACAAACGGTTCTATATCTTTTGTTAGATATTGTTTGCTTATCTGTTGGCTTCTGAATTGGCGACACAATCCTGCCATTAAATACACCTGCACCGAATTCGGCTTCACTACTTTAAAGGCCCTTTTTAGGGCCAAAAAGATTTAAAAAAAGAGATTGATTTTTCTTCAAAAATTACAGTATTTGTTGATATCATTTTTTATTTTGTATGTATTTTATTAATCTAGCCATTATTTTATATTAAGGATTGTTAAACGATTATGTATTTTCCATTACCTTTTATACCATACTTAATACATATACGTACGTGTGGATTGTTTGTTAACAATCTGCCAGGCATTTTGAAAGCAAACTTTTGTTTGATATACATAAGACGGCTTATAGCTTATTGCATCAAAGGTCCTTTTAAGGGCCTCAAATATATAAAAGAAAGAGATTTTATTTCTTATATTAGGATTAAGTTTTATTATAAAATGTTTATAAATAACTATTTTAATAGAAAGTGACTACCATCAAGTATATGAATTATATAGACTTGTATATAAATATTGTCTGTTGATTGTGAGATAATTAGAATAAAGGAATGTGTGTCGTTTGTTAATAGATTGAGTGTTGAATAGTAATGTTGATGGAGAATATGGGTATAATGTTTTGAATATTTTGGTACAAGTTGATGATATTTTGGTAGAATAATAGAATACTTTTGCCCAAAAAACGGGTTCTTGGTTGAAAGGAGATGAACAGTTTTATTGGGGAAAAGTAATTCGGAACTAATGTATTTAGTGACACTTTCCATCGATCGTCACTAACTTAGTATTTAACCAATTTAGAGGTATATTCACAAATTCCTAAAACAAAAAGTTATGAGTACATATTTTGTTATTTTTTTCTTTTTACTTACCTTTTGCACATGGTACCCTTTTCAGTGTGAAGGGAAGTTGCTAAGGGTTCGATTAATAATTAAATAATTATCGAATTTTAACTTTTTCATTCAAGAAATTAATAAATACTGGTAATATACAAAAATTTCTGCAAGAAAAAAATTTATGAGCAATATGTCTTATTTGATCTTGATATATTTAGCTTCTTACATACCTCTTGCACAAGAAACAATATTCATTGTGACCGAAAATCACACACATTTCGATTAATATTTAAATATTTACGAATCTTTAAACTTTTCATTGAAGAAATAAAAAAATATTCTAAATTTTCCCTTTTTTAACACAAAATAAATGTTTGTTTACATTTAATTTTTCTACTTTATCCGCCAGTTTTCACTCTGTATATCTGTTGCTTCTAACACATTTGCTTCGCAAATCTTTTAACATTTTCTTTCTCCCTCCAAGAAAACGGTTAAGGCAGCTGATTTCAGCGTTTTTCAAACGTCACAATAGTCACCACTGGTTACATTGTGTTAGGTAGTGTGTTGGCTTATTACACGTAAAGTCAGGTTTCGAGACCCAGGCCAGACATCAAAACAAAATACAAAAAGTATTTCTTCGGCGACTTCCTCTCACCAGATTTCTGGCAAAAAATCTGAGAGTAAATAAAATTGCCATGAAGAATTTCCCAAAAATCTGTCGTTCGAATTCGACTTTAAACTGTAGGTACCGCCACTCATGTATCAAATTAACACACAACATAAATGGTGAGAAACTAGGTCGTAATCCTGACTGAAGGGTTGTAATGACCAATTATGTACGTATAAGTATATAAGAAAAATTAAAAAATCTTTTAAATTAAAAGCATTTCAATACTTTGTAATAAATGCAAAGGAAAGGAAGAGATTGTGCTACAATCTTTTATATGTCGAGGCAAGTTATTATATTTCAGGCTACCAGCGTATTCAATTTTTTGCTTTGTGATTTCTAAGCAACATCTCACAGCACGAAGATTATGGCTATTCCTAGTGTTGAAAACAGTCTGGTTTCTTGAAAAGCATATCGTATGGTGACAAATTCCATGCGTTATAACCATAAATTAAAGTTTTCATTTTATAAACAGATGTCACGTAAAAATGTAAGAAAATTCTATTTTTTACAGATTCTTACGTTCCGGGGCTTTAAACCCCCGCTATGCTACCGTAAATGATAGCTGATCGTTTTTGTTTTATATAAAGCAATACGAATGGTTATAGAAATGTAAAATAGAATTTTCTTACATTTTTACGTGTCATCTGTTTAGCAGTTTTAACAATATGTCAATATTAAAAACTACCAAAACTGAAATTATAAACAGAATTTAAATTTTGTACGTATGTTATGTTTGCCTGTATGTGGAATTTTCTTTAAATAAAACTTCACATATTTTAAAAATGCAAATTAAAATTTATTTCATTATTAACTTTTACAATTTAAAATAAAAAAGGCTATTTTATTGTTACATTATGTAGATAGTGTTTATTTCTATTCTATATTAGAAAAATATAGTTATCGTTTTTTAACTAATTAAAGCGTTCGAAAAGCATTTCAGTTTTATTACAGAAGATAACTACATTTTAACGTTCGTACAAATTTGGTTTCCGAAATGCCTGACCTGTTGCTGTATAATGAACTATTTCACTTTCTTGCCTATTTATATGGAAAATACAATTCAATTTTGTGTTTGTGTTTTCCTCAACAAACAAACACAAACTAAATTGAGTGCTTTTGTTTGAGTGAAAGTGAAATTCTTCGGCTTAAAGAAACAGTACATAAAACTTTTAACAAGTAGCTTCAAATAAATATAAAATCGTTGAAATGAACCTAAAAACTCTATAGTGATAACACTGGTTAACATCTGAATTAAAGGAAAACAAAAGACGCCATATTGAAAGTGATAAAGAGTGAAAACGAAGTTTTTAAATATTGGAATTAATATTAAATATGTTTAACAATAAATAATAAAATAAAAACTCAAACCCAAAAACATGTCTTCTGTATCCATTTTGTCTTTTAAGTTTCTAATTTTTATTTCTTTATTTATTTTTGTTTTATTTCTTTTATTGCTTTGTTTACCTAAAAACATGATACGTTTTTACGTTCTCTATAATTGCTCTTACATTTTTACGTTCAGTAGACAAAAACTTTGTTTTACTCCTTTTATCACTATCACATTCACTGCTAAACAGATGTCACGTAAAAATATAAGAAAATTCTATTTTTTACAGATTCTTGTTCCGGTTACATTACATTACATTTCTATAATCATTTGTATTGCTTCATACATAACAAAAACGATCAGCTGTTTCTTACTGTTGCGGTTACATTCGGTTAATATCGATTACCTGAGCCTTCATGCTTAGCACAGCAACACTTCAAAATTAAACCTTTAAACTGCATTGTATTGTTGTTGTGAACAGCGTTGCCAACTTTGACGATTTATCGTCATTTTGACGATTTTCAATTTATTAAAATGACGATTTCTCGTTTTTCCCGCGAACAAAAATGACGATTTTTTAAAAGCAAAACATATGGTAACCTTTTTTCCTAAAATTCTAATTTTGTAAGTCCCCTTTTGCAATGTAGAACATGTATGCTATTTTTTTGTGTGAAAAGGAAAGAGAAAATTATATTTTATACAGTTTTTTCCACAGAATATACACAGAATAGAAACAAGAGTTTGACGTTTAACTTTCCATGGAGAAAGAGACCGTAACTCTGTTTTGTTTATTTATGTTTTTTTAGTTTTCGGGGTGGTTTTTTATATTGGCGAGAGTTAATAAAAAATGTAATTTTTGTCTAAAACTATTAATAAATAATAAAAACAACTAATAACAATAAGAACTTTAACTTTTTCTTTCAAGAAATTAAAAAATATTGGCAACTTTCAGCAAGAAAATTTTTTATGAGCAGTACGTCTTATTTTGATCTTGTAATATTTAGCTTCTTAATTACCTCTTGCACAAGAAACTATATTCATTGTGACCGAAAATCACACACATTTCGATTAATATTTAAATATTTAAGAATCTTTAAACTTTTCATTGAAGAAATTAAAAAATATTCCAAATTATCCCTTTTTAACACAAAATAAATCTTTATTTACATTTAATTTTTCTACTTTAACCGCCAGTTTTCACTCTGTATATCTGTTGCTTCTAACACATTTGATTCGCAAAACATTAAAATATTTTTTTTCTCCCTCTACGAGGTAAGTTAAAGTGCTGCTTTGAGCGTTTTTAAACGTCAAAGGTTTCAATTCTGTGTATATTCTGTGGTTTTTTCCATAACATAGTAACCTGTAAAATTTTGTCAGTTAAAAAAACACATTGGACAAGTTAGGTACAAGTTTACTTGAAAGAAAAAATACACTTACATATAATTGAAAAATGGATAAATTTGTTATTAGAAGTGGTAAGTTTTTGTTCATTTAATGTAAACTAATATATTAAGTTAAGATACATATTTACAGAACCAACAATCGAAAATGAAGATGAGCCCGTATGTCAAGAAAAAAGAATCACAAAATAAAAGATGCATGGCTCGAAGACCCAAAAGTAAATTCATGGGCAGTTAAATCGTGGAATTCAAATGTATGCCGATGATGTCCAACTCTACGTTAGCTGTTTTAGAACTGACATCGACAATTGTATATTGAGACTGAACCAAGATGTTGCGCCATAACAACCAATAAATATATACATAATGAATAATATATAATATAATATATATATATATATAATATAATACTAATACTTAATAATAATATATAATTGAATTAAAATACATAATGAATTTAAAAATATAAATAAGTATCACCCTAATATAGCGTAACGTTAAGGTTCATGACCATATGAATTACAAGGTCGTTAAATTATAAGTATAGTAAATAAGTAGGCAACGGAGTTGCTGAATAGAATAGTACAGTTAGGATTAAGTAAATAGAATAAGTTAGAGTTAAGAAAAGATTGAAATAAATTAGTTGAATTATAACATCTAACTGACTCGGTTGATTTTTAAATCGAAAGATTTGGTCTTAGTGTCCTATTCAAGTGTCCCAATTTTTAAATTTAGAAATTATAAATTATTTAATTTTTATGAACATCCTTAAAAAACATTAAGGATAAACATTTTGGCGCCCGAGCAGGGACTTGAAAAAAAAATAAGTGACAAATATAATAAATTTGATAATTTGCTTCAATTTATATATAAAAAGACCAAATTTCGCGCGTTTGATAAGTTGTTTCAAATAAATTGTGCGAGAACTAAAAATTTTATAAAGTGCTTAAAATTTAATTTGTTAATAAAACAAATAAAAATTAAACATAAAACAACAAAGTGTTATACAATAAAAACCATACAATACATGTAAAACCTAAAAACAACAACAATATACATCAGGATTTACCAAAAAATTTTCGCAGGTTGATCCTAAACGAATTTAAACCAAAATCTCACTGTGTAAAATTTAAATTGTTAAAAGAAAAAATACACAAAACAATATATGAATATTAAACGATAAAATAAACAAAACATACTAAAATACAGTACAGTGAAATAAATAAAATAGAAAAATAATAACAAATAAGCATACAGAAAAATATAAAAAAAAATAACAATATTCATATATTGGTTATTGTTGTGGGAACATACGAACATAAGTACAGCAAAATAGAACAAAAATAAAAATACAAAAAAAAAATACAGTATAACAAGAATTAAAGGTATAAGTGCAGTGTTGTAAAGAAAAATCTAAATAAAAGATTAATAACAAATTAAATAAGTGAAATCTATAAATAGATAAAAGATTAAATTACAAGAAATTTAATTTAAAAAAAAAAATTTCGTAAAGTGATGAATTTCCCTGTAACATAAACACCAACATAATTCAAGATACACATTACACAGAACTTAAAAATACACTACACAAGCAACAAATAATCCAACAAGTAGTACATCGTTGGACGACTTCAATAATCCTACAATCCAGGACAGGAATTCTGCACAGATGCCCCGTTGTCACTGCATTCTGTGCCGGTCGGAGAAAACTAAGGGGAGTACTTCAGACTCTCAAGAGGTAAAAAAATGCAAAATATATTTGTGTTTCTTTGTCCTTAAATTTGTAACATAATCAAATTTAAGAGATTTTTTGTAATTAAACCAAAATATTTCTAATCGCTTAAAAAGCAGAACACAAATAATATTTCGCATTTTTTAAAATACTTGAAACATATCGTTTATTTATAATTTTATATATTTATTAAAATTACGTCGATATTGTAAAATTATAAACAAAACCCACCCTTATTTAGTGAAACATTTTGAAACATTTTCGCGAGTGTTAGTATTTTGTATTTATTTCGAATTACACTAACAATTCGTATCGTTATTCGTGAGAGAACATTCAGCATAGCATTTGTGTTGTTTTGTTTATCTTCCTTTTTATTTATTTTTCGTAAATTCGTTTCGATCAGTGTTCCGTTTCACGCGTTCCTATACTGCTTGTATATAAGTTACACATTACAGCTGTGTACAGTGGTCACACTAGAACAAAAATTAAAACAAATAATTTCAATAAAAATTTTTCACACAAATTTCGGTCATCGAATTATTATTTCATTGTTATTATTAATAACGCTGTGTGTTCATATTGAAATTTGATTTTTGTTTATTGTTTACAAATCGATTATTAAGCGATTTTACTCGGTAAATTAAAATAGTTTTTTTTTACCGACGGCTGTGTGTAAAGATTTTTTATTTTTTACTTTCTGAGATCAAGTAAGTTAATCTTGACTCAATTAAAGTTACTGAAATTTTGGAATCGGAACTTTCGGGTATTGCGTGTCCGGATAATATCGATAAAGTTCTATTGTCCAAAACAAGTAAATACTATTAAATATAATCCGACCAATAATTTACTTTGGTCAATTTTTAATTCTTGTTTTGAGGAATTTTTTTTAGACAACAATCATAATGACTAGTAGGGGCTCTAAACGCCAAGATTCTCCCTCCAGAGCTGAAAGCTTGGAGAAATTACTCGCGAAAAAAGCGAAGGTCATTAAGAATATCGACAGGATTCGACAGTCCATTGTGGAGAAAACTTTTTTTTTAATCCGATGGAGCTCGAATGTCGATTGGATATTTTGAAATCATATATAGACCAAGCGATGAAGCTTCAGTCGGAAGTGGACAATTTGGATCCCGATAACGACGACAGGGCCGAGCTTGAAGATCTTTGTGTGACCACGAAGAGTTTATTCATGAGTCTGTTGGCCAAGAATAGGCAATCGAATGTGCCTGAAACTTCGTTTAGCGTACAGGCTCACCATTCAAGACTCCCAAATATGAAGCTCCCTAAATTCAGTGGTAAATACGCTGATTATAAGAATTTTATGAGTCTATTTGAGAACCTGGTCCACAACGATCCGACTTTGACGGATATTGAGAAATTCAATCACTTGATCTCATGCTTATCCGAATCGGCCTTGGGTACAGTGAAGGTCTTTCAGATCTCCGAAGAGAATTACCCCAAAGCAATAGCAAGCTTGAAAAAAGTGTACGATAACGAATGCTTGATATTTTTCGATAATATTGCAAAACTTTTTGATTTGCCCGAAATCACCAAGCCTTCGGCTGTTGCATTGCGAAGCATGATCGATACTGTTTCTGCCATTTACGATTCGTTGTTGTCAATTGGTGATGACAAGAAAATAACTAATGCAATATTAATACATTTAGTGATGTCGAAAGTGGATCCAATCACCAAATCAAAATGGGAAGAACAGCTTGATTTCGAGAAGCTCCCATTGTGGTCGGATTGCGAAGCCGCCTTGAATAGACGTTACCAGCATATCTCTGCTGACGAGTCTTCTAATTCGAAAATCGAAAACAATCTGCTGACAGATGCCTATTTTGCAAATCGACGCAGCATATGATCAACAACTGCCCTTCCTTTACTGCTGAGCCTATAGTCAAACGATTTGACTTCATCAAATCCGTGCCAGCATGTATTAATTGTCTGAAAAAGGGACACACAGTTGCAAGGTGTCCATCTTCCAAGTGTCGGATATGTAATGGTGCACATAACTCATTACTTCACCGATATAATACAAGTTCTAATAATGCCTCGATAAACTACTCTGAACAGCCTTCGACTTCTCACGCTTCTGTTAACTATTCGGCGTCAGATGAACGCATAATTCTAGCGACGGCTGTGGTAAGAGTAAGAAGTAGTTCTGGCCAACTGATACCAGCCAGAGCTCTTTTGGATTCCGGTTCTCAACCTAATTTAATAACCGAGGATCTAGCGCAACTGCTACGTTTGAAAAAGGAAGGAGGCAGATTGAATTTAAATGGCATTGGTGAAACAAATTCATTATCAAAATCTCGCGTCAATTTGACTGTTACTTCGAGTGTCAACTCTACCCAATTTACATCAAAGTTTTGGGTATTAAAATCAATTACAAACTTGCAACCTGATCGTAGGGTTAACATAGCTAGTTTGAGTATCCCGTCAAACGTGGAATTAGCTGACCCTTGCTTCTATAAGCCGCAAAAAATTGATTTGTTAATTGGCGCAGGTCCTTTCTTTGACTTAATGTGTGTTGGCCAAATCAAATTGGGCCCGAGTCTTCCAGTTCTTCAAAAGACTTCTCTTGGTTGGATTGTTACTGAAAGATACAATCATTCAAAGGACTCTTGTAACACTAAAGTATTTCATATAAATACTTCAATTGAAGACGAGAGCAATGTTGATTCAATCGTCCGGAAATTTTGGGAGTTAGAAGAACTTCCAACCGAATCAACTGAAATTTATTCTGAGGAGCATAAGAAATGTGAGAACGAGTTCAAGACGACAGTACGACGTCTTGCGTCGGGACGGTTTGAGGTTTCTTTACCTTTCAAGTCTGATCCTAAATTATTAGGATCTTCGTTTGAAATTGCCAAGCGACGATTTCTCTCTTTGGAACGAAGACTTTCCAAAGATGATACTATGCGGCAGATGTATCATGATTTCATGAAGGAGTACTTCAACTTGGGTCACATGTCTCTTTTGGACAAATTCCCTGATACTCCCCACTACTTCATTCCACATCAATGCGTTGTACGCCCTCAGAGTACGACTACCAAACGTCGGGTAGTATTTGACGCTTCATGTAGAACTTCTTCACATGTATCTCTTAACGAACTGTTAATGGTTGGTCCTACAGTTCAAGAAGAACTATATTCTACATTAATCCGTTTTCGATTCCACAAATATGTAATCACTGCAGATATTGAAAAAATGTATCGTCAGGTCATGATTGGTGACAAAGATAGGAATTTTCAATTAATCCTTTGGCGACAGAATCCATCTGATGAATTGAGACATTTTCGGTTGAATACTGTTACTTATGGTACAGCTTCAGCACCATTTTTAGCCATTAGATGTCTGATTCACTTGAGCGATATACACAAAGAGACTTTGCCTATCGGTTCGAAAGTTGTTCGCAGTGATTTCTACGTAGATGACCTACTTACCGGAGCTGAAAGCTATGATGAATTAATTTTGATTCGAAATCAGGTGACTGAAATTTTGGCTTCGGCTGGTTTCAATCTCACCAAATGGATTTCTAACCATCCTGAATTTTTGAATTCTCTACAGAAAGAGAAACTAATTCATAGCGATTCCGACTCTGCGAAAGCATTGGGCATACATTGGGTTCCGAAGAATGATTTATTTAAATTTCATTTGGAGGATATGTTTCAGGACTTGAAGGCCACAAAGAGAAACATATTATCGGTGTCTTCTCGATCCTCTCGGACTGTTATGCCCACTTGTTACGAAATCAAAGATCATGTTGCAAGAGCTTTGGATTCAAAAGCTTGACTGGGATGAATCAATTCCCTTGGGGTTGAATACTTCATGGGAAAACTTCAAAGCTAATTTAATGGAAGTTGATTCAATTAGTATCCCAAGATTCGTCCATACCACATCAACATCGAGAATTCAGATTCGCTGAGATTCAGGAGTGGTCGGACCAAGTTTCGTGGCGCCACGTGCCTACTAAGCAGAATCCAGCTGACATTGTGTCAAGAGGATCCGACGTAAAAGATTTGAAAAACTCAATATGGTTTATAGGACCGTCATTTCTTCTGGACGACAGTTCCAAATGGCCTGTTAATGAACATTTTGAATTAACAGAGAACCAGAAGTTATTGGAAACGAGAAAGGTGAATGTATTTCTTGCAGTAGAGGGGACTTCTAACTGTCTACTGGAAATGATATCGAAATACTCTTCATATAAGAAGTTACTGCGGGTAACATGTTTCGTACTCAGATTCATTGATAATCTAAAGAAACGAAAATTAAATCAAAGTATCATACCTACTGCAACGGAAATGAAATGGTCATTTTATCGCCTCGTAGAGGTTATCCAGAAATCAAATTTTTCTGAGGAGATTTCTAAATTACAGAAATCTCTGATCTTACCGTCAAATATACAGAGGCTTACACCTTTCATTCATACCTTCAGTGAGGAAGGGAGAACATTTTCACTATTAAGGGTAGGTGGGAGATTGCTTAATGCAAATTTGCCATATGATGCAAAATTCCCACTTTTGTACCGAAGCAAAATGACTTTGTTACACTCTATTTGCGACATCTCCATTTCGAGAATTGCCATGCCGGCACAAAGGCACTCATTGCTCTCGCTAGAGAGAGAATCTGGCTAATTAACGCCAAGGAGGAGTGCAGTAGAATTGTTCGCAAGTGTGTACACTGTTTCCGCTATAAACCAAGACTTATGTCCCAAATAATGGGAAACTTACCCACCAATAGAGTGAGAGCTACCCGACCATTTCTTATCGTCGGCGTTGACTTTTGTGGTCCCGTTAATGTCTCATTGAAAATTCGAGGTCGACCACCATTGAAAATGTATATAGCGGTCTTCGTGTGTTTCACATCAAAAGCTGTGCATTTAGAGTTAGTGTCTGATTTATCGACTGATTCTTTTCTCTTGTCTTTTAAAAGGTTCGCTGCAAGAAGAGGTCTTCCGAGGGAAGTGCTATGCGACAACGCGACGAACTTCGTGGGAGCCAGCAACGTCCTCAAACATCTACAGCAAGCATTCGACAGGAGTCGACCCGCCCTCGAATCTTACGCAGCGTCGTCCGGGGTGAAGTTCACCTTCATACCACCTCGGGCGCCGCACTTCGGAGGGCTGTGGGAAGCAGCCGCCAAGCAGGCGAAGTTCCTGTTTCTGCGCGCAGTGGGCAACGCATCGCTGATGCAAGAAGAAATGGAAACGATGCTCGCAGAAACAGAGGCGGTGCTCAACAGTCGGCCCATTGCACCGCTGTCTCCAGACCCCAACGACGGAGAAGCACTAACTCCAGCTCATCTGCTAATAGGAGATGGTCTGCGTTCGCTGCCGCTAGAATCCGTAGGCGAAGGGAAACTCAACGAGCCCAAGTTATGGAAGCGTTGGCGACTGCTCTGTGGTCTCAAGCAGACGTTCTGGCAGGCTTGGTCACGAGACTACGTCCTGGGTCTACAAGGCAAACCCAAGTGGTCCAACGAATCGCCCAACCTGAAACTAGGTCAGGTCGTGATCATCCACGAGGACAATTGCCCGCCTCAACAGTGGCTGACCGGGAGAGTCGTCAAAGTCATAGAAGGAGAAGACGGCAAGGTCAGAGTGGCGGAGGTCGCAACGCGCAACGGCGTTTATAAGCGCCCAATCCACAAACTGGCTCCACTTCCAAATGATTGAAGAAGCTCAGTCCTTCAATGGGGCCGGAATGTTGCGCCATAACAACCAATAAATATATACATAATGAATAATATATAATATAATATATAAATATATAATATAATACTAATACTTAATAATAATATATAATTGAATTAAAATACATAATGAATTTAAAAATATAAATAAGTATCACCCTAATATAGCGTAACTTTAAGGTTCATGACCATATGAATTACAAGGTCGTTAAGTAGTAGGCAACGGAGTTGCTGAATAGAATAGTACAGTTAGGATTAAGTAAATAGAATAAGTTAGAGTTAAGAAAAGATTGAAATAAATTAGTTGAATTATAACATCTAACTGACTCGGTTGATTTTTAAATAGAAAGATTTGGTCTTAGTGTCCTATTCAAGTGTCCCAATTTTTAAATTTAAAAATTATAAATTATTTAATTTTTATGAACATCCTTAAAAACATTAAGGATAAACACAAGACCTTGACAGTATATTTAAATGGGCCACTGCGAATGGTCTTTGCTTGAACGCTAATAAGTCTAAAGCTATCATAATTGGAAAAATTGGCATTTTGCCGAACTTACTGCCACCATTAGTCGTTGGGGACTCGCCCATAGAATTGGTACAATATGCCAAAAACTTGGGTATTACTTTTAATAGTCAACTCTCCTGGACTGACCATGTTAATATGATTTGTGGGAAGACATATGCTATGCTCAGGAATCTTTGCAGGACTCAGTCCTTTACGCCTGTTAATATACGTATGCTCTTGGCGAAGACATACCTGATTCCAACCCTCTTATATGGATGTGAGCTTTTTGCGGATTTGGACTCTGTCAACAGGAATAAGCTTAACGTGACGTATAATAACATTACAAGATATATTTTTGGACGCACTAGATATAGTAGTATATCGTTTTTTGCCTACAAAATCTACGACATAACACTGGAAAACCTCTTAAAATATCGTATGCTAATTTTTCTACACAAGATAATTTATTCAGGGGAACCGAATTATCTATTTACTAGACTAAAATTTTCCAAAACCAACAAGGGCTATAGGATAAATGCCGTAAGGTTCCAGAAACAGGTGTCTGAAAGGCACTTTTATGTTAATGCAATTCGTTCATGGAACCAACTTCCGCTAGAAATTCAATTGAAAAGCAATGTAATGCAATTTAAAACTGCAATTTTTACACAATTTTCTTGTGTTTAAGGTTTACCATTTAATTCAATTTAAGGCTAACTTAAATTTAATTAATATAATTTTTTTGTATATATAACTATTACTTTAATTATAACAATATATAAATAGTACTATTAAATAAGATTAAATGCTTGTTGTCCTGAAGTTAATCAATAAATAAATAAATAATAATAATAATAAAAAAGATTCGAACCTTTATTGCAAGGTTTGAAATCCATATTGAAAATATCATCTGGATGGTCAGATATAAGTCGACATATGGAAACTCAAAAGCATTCGGAGGCAGCAAATTTTATTTTGCAAAACCAGCCAACAATTTCATCATTTTTCAAAACGGATCCTTCAAAAGGAATAGAAATAAAACTATCTTTATTTCTAATTGAACTTAACGTTACATTTGCTACCATGGATCATTTGTCAAAGCTGGTAAAAAAAACTCTTACAGATTCCGATTACGCAAAAAACATATCGATTGGAAGAACAAAAGCTATAGCCATTATAAAAAATGTTGTCGGTAAAACCAAGCTCCAAACAATATGTGAAATGATGAATACCAATGCTTTTTCGTTATGTATAGATGAATCTACTGATATCAGTAACAAAAAACTGATGTGTTTGGTATCAAGAGTTTGTCTAGATTTTAAAATATATGATTTCTTCTTTGGTTTGATTGAAGTCTATAAAAGTGATGCAGCTTCTTTATTTACAGCAATAAAAAATATTTTTTGGATAACAAGATTGACTATCAAAAACACATGATAGGCTTTGTCGCAGATGGGGCTCCCAATATGACAGGAAAACACAATTCCGTGGCAAGCCATTGTAAAAAAGAAATACCTATTTTGTTTATTTTAAAATGCGTGTGCAATTCTTTAGCACTGTGCTCATCATACGCCTGTTTGAAGCTGCCATCATCAGTGGAAACTTTGATTCGTAATATATATATGTAATTACATTTCAAACAGCCCTAAAAGTAATAATCAATTTCAACAAATGCAATCTTTATTGGAATTCAAACCGCAAAAACTTCTTCATCCTTCACAGACCAGGTGGCTTTCACTGGAATCAGTTGTTAACCGTTTACTTCAACTATTGGAGCCACTAAAAATTTATTTTGGATTCGCGGTCAATATAGATCTTATAGACACAGCCGAAGACATACTAAATAATTTTAATGCTATTCACCAGTTATATTTTTATTATTTAAAGTATATTCTTCATCTTATAAACAATGTCAACAAACTTTTTCAAAGTGAAAGTCTACAAATCCAAGATATATACAGTGAGTTGTCCAGATTGTTAAAAACCGTCTTATCAAATTTTGTGAAAGAAGAGTATTTGGTTAATTTTGAAATCAAAAGTTTTAATAACGAAGACATATTTTTAAATAAAGATGAAGTGTATCTTGGCATTTACGTGAAGGGGAACCAATCTAGTTTGAATATTGAATATAGTCAATATAATATATTTGTTGAATTCTGTGTCCAATTTTATATTGAATTGGTTTCACAAATTTTAAAAAGTTTTGATTTTGGCGATAAACTTTTAGAAGGATTAAACTCCATTGAACCAAGCGTAGCTTTAAACAAAAAAAATTATTCAATTTTACAATTGCTCGAACTTCTTCCAAATTTATTAAATGGTAAAGAATATCAAGAACTTGATAATGAAGTTTGAGAAGTACGTAATATGAAATTCACCGAAATCGAAACATTGGAGTTTTGAAAAAATGTTTCTAATTTAAACAGAGTCAATAATGCAAAGGCCTTCCCAATTTTAACACAATTTGTTTCGAGTATAATGGCACTACCACATTCGTCGGCCAACGTTGAAAGAATTTTTTATATTGTGAATTTAAATAAAACAAAAACCAGAAATGCTTTGGATTCTTCAATATTACAAGGAATTTTGTTTTCAAAAGATTATCTTAAGTTAAATAATTCTCAGTGTTTTAATATAGCAATTAAAAATGACTTATTGAAAAAATGTACCAGAGTAAAGTCACAAATACCAAAATTAAATTAATTATTTTTTTTATTAAATAATAACTTTATTTACATGTAACTAAAATAAAAATATTTTAAAAGTTTAATAAAAATTTTTTGGTATTTTTGTCTTGACGATTTTTTTAAATTGACGATTTCTTCAAAAAAAAAAAAATTGGCAGCACTGGTTGTGAAAAAGAAAAGAACATATATTTTATGCAATGCAGGTAGCGAAAATCAAAAGTATTTTGATATTCTTTAAACTCTTCTCAGTCTACACGTGTGAGTACAGTTTTATCAGCAAATTTACAAAAACCCATTTTGTATTTATTTTTAAAAATGTAAAACTTGAAAGCAGTTTACGAAGCGCACCCGAACTATATGGACGTGTTTTTTTACTCTGCACGCACCAGGTTAAAAAAGTATTAAAATTAAAAGAAAAGAGGCCTTTCAGGTTTTAAAACTTTAATTTATTAAAATCGATAGCGTGGAGCCTCCTCGCATTCGAAAAAAAGTTTAAAGTGATTAAAATCAAAAAGTAAAACAATCTTAATAGAAAATTGTATAAAAAAGAAATACGCAAACTTAAACTAATTCAACTGAATAAAAATAAAATACCAGTATGAAAATAAAGTATAAAAAAGAAAATTTTAAATAAGCATAACAACAAAATAAACAACAATACGAAAAATTCGAAAAGCACAAAAAAATACAAACGATTAGAATGCAAAATAACTACAATCAAAGGGTATACAATATATTTGTATAAAAATTCACATCATATTTTTTCTCTGTCGTTACTTAAGCCGAAAGTTCATACCATTGAAGCCTTTCGTACTCCTTAGTAGCACAATACAATGTAATTTTTGTGTAAAACTATTAATAAATAATAAAAACAATTAATAACAATAACAATTTTTAACTTTTGCTTTCAAGAAAGTAAAAAATATTGGCAACTTTCAGCAAGAAAAATTTTTTATGAGTAGTACGTCTTATTGTGATCTTGTAATATTTAGCTTCTTACCTCTTGCACAAGAAACTATATTAATTGTGACCGAAAATCACACACATTTCGATTAATATTTAAATATTTAAGAATCTTTAAACTTTTCATTGAAGAAATTAAAAAAATTCCAAATTTTCCCTTTTTTAACACAAAATAAATGTTTAATTACATTTCGTTTTTTACTTTAACCGCCAGTTTTCACTCTGTATATCTGTTGCTTCTAACACATTTGATTCGCAAAACAGTATAACATTTTTTTCTTCTCTAAATTGGCCTATGTATGCTTTTATGTTATGAAGGTTTTTCATCTGTCAAAAGTTTCGTATCTACATGCCTTTGGTATGGACTTTCGGCTTAAATAATGAAATAGAACTACTTTGTTCATATAGGGGTTGTTTTTTGTTTGTGATTTTTGTTGTAACGAAAACTCAATACGATTATGATTTTTGAATTGTAGTTCTTTACTTTCCATTGCAGTAAACAATCAATTGCTATTGTGATCGCAAAGGATTAACATTGTGCCAAGTGTTTTGAGCAGAAAGTGAAAAAAATTGTAAGAAAGAAAAACAGAAGCAATTTACTCTAAAACCATGTATAGAAAAATAAAAAAAGGAAAAATTAAAAGAAAGACAAGTTTATTTAGAAAAACTATAAATTTCAATCAAAACGGATATTTGTTAATGTGGAAAGAAAAAGAAAACTAACTAAACACTGGACAAAGAAATTAAATACAAATGACAATAAAGTGTGTGAGTTTTTTTTATTTAAACAAATAAAAAGAAACGATAATATAGTACAATGTTAAAGTGTGACCCGAGTTTTTCAAAGAAAGGCATACAAACCTGTGTCGGTAATATTTGTTTTGCTTAGCACAGCAACACATTAAAATTGAACATTCAAACTGCATTGTATTGTTGTTGTGAAGGAGAAAAGAACAAATGATTTATGCAACGCATGTAGTGAAAATCAAAAGTATTTTAATATTCTTCAAACTCTTCTCAGGTTATACGTATGAATACAGTTTACCAACACATTAACAAATGTGTTTGTTTGATGTGTGGCCGAGCAACTTAAGAAAGGGAAAAATATAGACTAAGCAAAACAGAAACACACAGAAAGTTCGGTAACATAAACAACAGTGATAATTCCAACAACTGCAATACTGGGAAAATAAATCAAAGACGAGCAAAAATCTTCAGAACGAAAACAATTTTTATTCTTAAAATAACATAAAAAAGTACAATTTTGAAAAGGAAGAGAAATTGTGATGGTTCGGTTGGAATGAAAAGAAGAAAAGTAGAGTGATGAAAAAAATAAAAAGTGCAATTTATTCAAAAATAAAAATATAAAAAACGGAAGTATTAAAGCAAAAAGAACGAACTCAAGAACATTTTTGTAGAAAGTTTTTTTAAAGACTAATAGGCGTAAATAAGACGAAGAGAAAAATCTAAAAACAATAATGAACAACAGATCACTTATAAAATTGTTTTTATTATTAATTTATTTTATTAATAAGAATACAGAAGTAAATGTTTGACAAAAGTTCAGCTTTGAAAAGAAAAAATGAACTGTAAAAGTATTATCAGAACGAAAAAGAGTATAAAACCGGAATATTAAAAATAACTAACAAATATAAGAACTTTTATGAAAATAAAACAAATTAAAGAAAACAAAAAGAAGCCATATCTGCAATAGAGGCGAAACGCGAAATCAGCGAGTGCCAGGTCTAAGCTACTTATTTGGAATCACGTTCGAGTATCGTAAATAGGAGTAAGGACAATTAATAAAAATATATTTTTATTTAAATTAAATATAGTATATATAGTTCTATTATATAATATAATAATAAACAATAATTAATTATATAAGAAAAAAATCATTGGAAATTTCATAATTATATTATTATATTTACTAACAAATAATATTTGTATAAAATTTCTGATATATATAGTATACCAGCATAAAAATTTCGTTACATATCATAATAATTATTAATTATTTTTTCTTCTGATGTTGCTTTGTTTTTTTTTTCGTATGAATCGGTTTATTTTACTATTACACTTCTTTCGAAATTCTATTGACTAAGAGAAGAATAGAACAATAGGAATAAAACTTATATTTTACGGAAAGTTAACAATAATACTAATGATGTTTACTGAAAATTCACTTTCATCATTTAATGTTTTTAAGACATGTACCACAGATATGTTAATAACGTCAATCATAGTATACAATGGCTATATGAAAGTTAAAGGCTTAGGAAAGGAAAGTGTGCTTAAATTTATTTATCGTTTTCTGCTGTTTAAAGAATTTAATTTTGAGTGTGAAATCTATAATTTTTTGGAAATAAAATTTAAAGATAGCTTTGATATTGTAAACAATATTTTGAGTAAATTGAATGCAATTACAGATTTTCGTAACTGACAGTGAAATACTGATCATGCGCTTTTTTGTTTATTTTTATACAGCGAAAAGGAAATGTAACATTGCTAATATGAGTCAATGCCTCACGGCATAAATTCCATTAATCAGACATAATGAATGAGTAGTTTATGGTATTTCTTTCACCACAGATACACCAAATTATACGAAATTATAATTGTAATGTTTGTGTTTAAATTTGTTCTATAGAATTCTAGTTTATTTGAAAAGCCTCGGAATTGTAGAAGGCTTTATATCATGGCAAAGTCAATTGTCGAAGTTGGTGAGAAATAAAAAGGTTCGAAGTTGTTGATGTTTATTTACAAAAATTTATAAGATTTTTTGTACTTATTCATTTCATTTGCATTATTGTATTTGATTGTGGCATTATTTCTGCGGCTATTTGAATTGCTTCATTTAAACTTTTAGGTTTAGCAGAAAATACGATGTGGTTTGTTTAAACAATTTTTGATAGTGCTGAGCGCCACATTATCGTTCATTTTAATACAGCTTAGTAGAGTTGTGTAGTTCACAAAGGAACTAGTTCAATTGAACTATTCACATAATTGAACTAAGAGAGCCGGTCATAATATGAGTTCTTTTAGCTCAGTAGTTCTTTTAATTCTCGTTTCTCTCGTTCATTTCATTCTTATTCGATCAGTAGTTCTTTTAGCTCAGTAGTTCTTTTAGTTCAGTAGTTCTTTTAGCTCCGTAGATCTTTTAGTTCTCGTTTCTTATTCGTTCATTTCATTCTTATTCGGTCAGTAGTTCTTTTGGTTCAGTAGTTCTTTTAGTTCTCGTTTCTTATTCGTTCATTTCATTCTTATTAGCTCAGTACTTTTAGCTCCGTAGATCTTTTAGTCCTCGTTTCTTATTCGTTCATTTCATTCTTATTCGTTCTATTATTTTGTTTATCGTTCTTATGTGTGACATTCCTGTTGGAATGGTGGTTTAGAAGAGAAATACGAACAGAAATTCTCATTAAATATTTAAAAATAAATCACATGCTTTTACAGTGCTTCAAGCACATAAATGAATTAATAAGAATGAAAAAACGTTAAATACCACAATTTATTTAAAATAAAAAATCATATTACAAATACAATAAATTTACATGGTATTGTTTACATAGTTTAAATATAAATGAGCAAACGTTGCCGTAAAGAAGTTACACAAATTGAGGAAGAGAACGGAGTTGTTTAAAAGAATTGAACTATAAGAACGAACTAGTTCATTACAGAGAACTGAACTATAAAGAGCGAACACTCAAAAGAGCTAACGAACCCAACTCTACAGCTTAGTGCAATTTTTTTTCCACTAACAGCATAGTGGAAAAATATAATCATTCACTAATGTTAATGGAACTCAAATACATATCATTATATTATATATTGTTATACTTTTTTATTTTTATTATTTTTTTTTTATTATATTAAAGTAGTAACAAAATTAAAAAACAAAAGGAAATAGTAATGTGAAAAAATAAGGAAGTTTCATCAATATATTAATATAAGAAATCAAATTAAATACATATTGGTACATAAAAACCTTAGCAATTATTTGCCTTCAACAAAACTAATTTTTCAAAATTAGAGTAACTTAATTTATTTCTGCGAGGAGCGTCTACCATTCCACTAAATGGAAAGAGCCACTCTACTGGAGCAGAAGATGGCAATGGGACATTGACTTTTAAAAACATTTGTCTAATTATGTTATATTTTTTAAGACAATGTAAATTAGTGTCTGGATCCCATAGATATGTATCCACTTCATTTTGTATGTCATCTTTTTGTATTTGTATTATAGGTCCTAATATAAATTACTTTAAAAAAACATGTTATTTTAATTAAAAATTAGCTTACTACCAATTTCTCCAAAATCTAAGAATCCGATATCTGCAATGAATTTTGGCGTTATTACCTCCTCATTTACCCTAGTACATATCGAAGCACACTCAGCGAACTTTTGCTTTAAAACAGCCAATGTCAATTCCGGTGCTGTTTGTTGTAAAATGGGTAAAAACCGAAATCTTATTGCTGGATGACACATCGCAGCAAATAAAGCCAGCTATGCCTCTTCACCTCCTTAAAAACTCTCTATTGTATATATAATTTTTATTAATTAACATGTTACCTTTGAAAAATACTTCAAACCTTCCAACTAACGCTTTAATTAGTTGCTCATACACCTCCTAGAAATTTCCAATACAATCGTTCTCCGAATTTCTAACAAGCTCTCCCTTCAAGGAAATGATTGCTGCAAGAAAGTAACCAAAATACATTTGATTCTCGCGTTGTATGAAGTCTATAGCATTAGCTCTAGGCTCCATTATCATTTCATATTGCTCCAAATATTCGATGTCTAAGGAGGACAATTTTGCAACAGCTAAGTTATTGCATAAAGTATATATTTTCTCTTTATGCTTTAACAAACATTTTACACTATCATAAATTGAATTCCAACATGTAATTGTTGGTGTCTTTAACGATGAGGATAAAAAAGTATGTCGACGAATTTATATACCGGGTATGTTTATTTTTTTAACTTAATGTTTTATTCTTTAAGTTTATTTCTTAAAAGATTAGGTTATATATATATATATTAATACAAATTAAAATTGCTAAGATTTTAATTCCTGAAATTTACTTTACTTAAAAATTTAAAGTTTTTATTTTAATTTTTTTTATACAATAAAAAATAATAAAATAGAAAATTTTTATAAACACTATTTTTTGAGATTTTAGTGCATATAATATAATTAAAGCATTCATGTAGTGACTGTTAAAAATTTGCACTATTTTCAAAATTTTCACTACCACTAATGGTTAATGGTAGTGGAAAAATTTTCACTACCACTAATTATGATATAGTGAAGGAAAATAGCGGAAAACCAAAATGTTGTCAATATAGTGGGATTTAGTGGAAACCTTAGTGCACTAAATATTTAATGCACTACCTCCAACTCTGGTAGAGAGGAAAGTGATTTCTTAAGTGTATGTACTTTTCTAAGGGTAAATTTAAATGATACTATGGAATTCGGTGTCTCTTTTAATACCAATTTATTTCTTACTTTGTGTGCTAATTAAGTAGCCAGAACGAATTTGACAAATTTATTAATTTCTGTGGTATCTTTGAGTATTTCAGCATAGAAATGATTAAGTTGATGGTTGAACACAGGTATTATTTTATACGCGGCAAGAATGCCAAACGATGCCATTATGTTGTTGTTACTAACTTTTAGATACTTAAATATGCTACTTTTAACTTCGTTTAATTTCTTTCGAATGACATCCATTTTTTTTATAAAATTTGTGTAGATATATATACATTTTTTCACATATGTATATGTGGAAAATTAATATTATTATAAGTTTATTTTAATAATAATAATGAATTTAATATACAATGCAATAGTAAAGATTTTAATGTTTTGTTGGCTCCGTCTTGTACGTACACGTCTTTCTTACACAACGTCTTCTCATCAACTAACTACTCGCCTTTCTTTTACATCTCAACTACATTCCTACATTTCGGCCGTCCTGACTCGGATTCGACTCGAATTCATCATCATCAAAGCTGATGTGCCAGGGCTTCATATACTCAGTGCATGTTGAAGTGCTTCTTGGCCCCTCGGTGATTCCAACTCGTACCACGTCATATGTATCATTGGCCTTTTCATTTACAAATTGCTACGTCCCGAAATACTTGGGTTTTAACTTTAGGCCTGGGCCAAATTGGGTTCTTTTTATCGCAACTAAGTCACCAGTTTCATATATTGTAGCTTTCTTACGCCTCAGATTGTACGACTTACGATTTTCGTCTTGAACCTAAGCTAGCTGTCCTTTGGTATTTCACCTAATATTCTCTTTATCATCGTTAAAAGCTGTTGGAATTTTTTCTCTAATAAGCTCATGAATGTCACACTGGTCAGGGGTACGCATTTTGGTGCCAAATAACAAATCAAACGGAGTGGTGTTTATACTTCAAATATGCGTCGAATTGATGGCTTGTACTTTTCCAACGTGCTTATACCATTTTGTCGGGTCGTCTACGGTTAACTTTGCCAAGAATGATATGGTAGTAGAGTTCAGCCTTTCGACCTGACCGTTGAACCTAGGCAGACCAGTTGTAATCATGTGGTGTTTGATATTTGCATACAGCCAGCAAACATTTCGTGAAGGCGTCGATTATCTCAAGTATGTGCTTATATTGTTTTGATGTAGACTATAAAGGTCCTAGATGATCAATGTGGTATGTGTGAAGAGGTTCGTCTTTCTTAGGAATGGAGCCTTCTTGCTTTCCACGTTTCCTATTGTTGATAATGCAGGCTATACAATTAGCTATGTTGCTCAATTTTCTCTTCCAGTTTTGGTGTATAGTATTCACGTCATATGAGTTCTTTGACCTTTTTAGTTGAAAAATGACCTCTGTCGTGGGCTAAACGGATGACTTCTCGTTGAAGGGGTTTCGGGACTACAAGCAATTCTTGGTCGTCAACCATTTTATAAAGAATATTGCCTTTTAAAAAATAATTATTGTAGTCGTGGTGGGTCTATAAATAGTCTTTTATTGTTTGTGGATCTTCTTCTTGCGCCTGCAATCGCCTTATTTTCTCTGATGCTGTCTTCGGTCGTTATTGTCATCATCGGATAGCGTGATAAGCCATCGACATGCCTAATCCGTGCGTGAGCTTAAATTGGGTTCCAAGTAGGTAAACTTTTTAAGGGCGGCGACGAATGCCAAAATTTCGAGCTCGTAACTACTATACCTCTTCTCTTGGTCAGTTGTTTTCCGGCTCATGTAGTAGATACGGTGTAGCCTACACCGTGTAGGCAATTATCATCCGGTGATTTCTGAAGCAATACGGCGCCATATACTTCAATGGAAGCATCTGTATGGACCTATGTTTAACACTTTGGGTTGAATATATTTAAAACTGGCTGCTGACACATTACATCTTTAAGTCTAGCAAACGCTGAAATTTGTTGTTCATTCATTTTTAATTTTTGGTTCTTCTTTAAATCGGTAAGCGGTTTTGCAATAATGGAGAAATTAGGTATAAACTTTCTAAAGTATCTGGCCAATCCTAGAAAACTTTCTACTTGCATAATATTGCGTGGAACAGGACATTTTGCCAAAGCCTCTATTTTATTTGGTGATGGAAAGACAGACTCGTTTTCAATTATATAACCCAAAAACTGTATACGTTTCTTTAAAAAAATACATTTCTTCAGATTTAGTTCCAAACCGTATTCTTGACATTGTCTAAAAACAATTCGTAAGTATTCCAAAGCTTCATTTTCGTCCCTTGCCGGTATAATTATATCGTCTATGTACGGTAATGCAATCCCCTGTCTAGTTAAGTCTCTAAATATAGCGCTGACGTGCCGCTGAAATACGCTGGAAGAATTGGATAGACCAAATGGAACCTTCAGAAATTGATATTGACCGCTATGGGTCGCAAATGATGTGTATTTTCTGCTAAACTTCTCTACGGGCACATGGAAGAATCCATATTTGAGAACTATTGTAAAAATATTAGCCCCTTGTAGGCGAGTTGGTCTTCTATTAAAGATAAAGGAAACCGATCCTTAACAATAACTCGATTTATTTTGTGGTAGTCTACACAAAGTCTTGGTGTACCATCTTGTTTCTTTACTAAAACGACGGGGCTGTAAAATTCAGACTCGGAGTGTTCGATTATACCGTCCCTTAGCCATTGCTAATTCTCAAAAAATTTTGTTAATCTCAAGCTGCTTGGTTCAAGTAAACGGTAACCTTTTGTGGACTGTATGGTACAGTGGTCTGATGACGTATGCCACTCCAGTATCGACAATACCTCATTGTTGCAAAATTCTGTGCCGTTGTCCGTATGCAAGCATTCTATTTTAAAGCCGGTCTCATTTTCGACCCTGGACTTAAATTTAACAAAACATGCTGGTAATTCTGTTTTTGCCTGCAAAAAATAAACAAATACTTTTTGAGTGTAGTCGTAAATAAAAGACAAGAACGAGAGTAAGAAGACTTAAAGGGTTTTCTAGACATTTTGCCTCTTAGACATGACAAACAATCTTCTTTCGGAGACATTTGAAACTTCATACCATTAACTAGCTGCTGGGTCTTTGACAAGTCTGAATATTTTAAATGCCCCATACGAGCATGCCATATATCAAATATTTAAATTTGTCGCCACCATACACATATGACCTGTGCTGCCATCAAGCTTGAACATGATTTCAACTAGACTGGCAGTTGCTTTTATTTTATCATCCCTCTGAATAACACATTTGTAGCCTAAAAATTCTACGCTATAGCCTTTGTGTGTAATACGGCTCACAGATAGGAGATTTACTGTTAAGTCTGGCACATAAAGCACATCATAAATTGTTATGTCAATGATTTTACTATGCGTCTGAAGCTGGATGTCGATGTTTCCCATTCCTTCAACTTTTATCTGTTGGCTACATATATTTCCTTTATCTGCGAAGGCTTCATATTTACAAACCAGTCGTTTCGCATAGTCATGTGTAGACTTGCGCCTGAGTCCACAACCCAATCATTGACATTAATTCCACCTGCCACATACACCGTACAAAAACCATTTCCCCTTTTTTCTGACTTCTTATCACGACAATCTGTAGATATGTGACCGAAACCGTTGCAGTTGTAGCAACGGAGACCTTTTTAATGTTGTTGTTCTTATTTTTATTTTTATTTTTTCCAGCGAAGTAAGCAGCACTATTATCAACATTGGCTTTATTAACATCTTGTAAATTTTTCGTTTTGATCGAATCGCACGATATTTTTACCCCTGAGCTTTCTATACTCATAATCATAGGATAATACTCTTCTGGTAAACCTGCGAGAAGCAGTGTGCCGATCCATTTATCATTCACGGGCATGTTGACTTCCTTTAGTTGATGAGTCGTCGAAACAATTTTGCTGGCATATTGCTCGGTACTTTCACGTGATGCAAAATTTGTGGTTATGAGTTGGCGAAGCAGCCCAACACGGCGCGTAACACACGAATCTTGAAATGCAGCTTTAAGACTATCCCATATTTCTTTCGACGTTTCAGCATTCTCAATGTGGACGTAAATAATCTTATCAACCAGCAAAATTATCTTTGTTTTTGCTTTGATGTCGACCCTCGCATTCATTCCGGCTGTAGGGTAAACTCCTTGGACGGTATCAAACAATTCTTCGTGCTGAAGCAGGGTCTCCATGGCAAAAGCCCACGATGCACAATTTTCTCTGCCAAGCAATTTTTCCATACTGAAATTTATAGGATTAGCCTGTTGTGATGGTGTAATAAAAATGCTATGAAATTATAGAATATATAAAGTGTATTTTAATGAACGTGTTTAATTCGAGGTACAAAAAGGAAGTAAAAAGAAGTAAAAGTAAAAAGGATAGATATAGATTGTAATAAAGACGGAGTAAGATCGTGTGGCCAGACTTTTATTTCAATAATCACCCATCATCAATTATCTCCTTTACCTTTCTAGGAAAGCTATGAGCTGCTTCATTCTCTGCACTTGCAGATTCCCCGACAACTTTTATATTATGGTGTTGAGCTCTTTTTAAAAAATTTGTCCAACCATTCTCCACTGGCAGTAAAACTAAAATCGGCTACTTCATCATATTATACGGAATTACATAGATTTTAATTCATTGAACAAACTTATAGTTTTTCTTTGAATAATTAAAGTTGTTAATGGAATGTGTTTTTTGCACAAATTCTTTATACACATTAACAGAGCATTTTTCATTTGTTCTACAATCACTGGTCTTATTTTAGAAGTGTTTTCAATATAAGCAGACGAAGTCGCTGTTGCACTTGAACGGATTTCTGCTCCACCTTTTATGATGGATCTTATTGTTGTAGATGGAATACCCATTATATTAGCTATAACAAACGCTTTTTCGCCACTGTCATGACGCCATAAAATGTCCAATTTGGTTTTTAACCAAATTACATTTCGTTTCCTTTTTAGAACGTCACGTTTTATTTTTTGAACTCATATTTAATGTACTTAAATATTTTTTTTTTCAAAACTATCTATGTATATTTTATTCAAATAGACACAAATATTGAATTTTTTTTAAAGAGGGAATTCCCCTGATTTTGTTTATAACGACACAAGCGACGTAAATCGAATGACGACGCAAATCAAAGTTGAAGACAACAAAATTTTTGACGACGTTAATCGAAACAACTCAAATCGAGGGAATACTGTATTACACTTTTACATAATATGTCAAGTCACTTTGTAATTATATTCTGGTTCATATTGTTTGTTTGGTTTATTTGTATTGTTGTTTATTACTTTTATTTGTATGTACATTAATACAAGGGAATTCTCCCTTCAAACAAAACACACTTATTTATTGCTTATAAATATTTTATTTAATATTAATTTGTTGTTCTCGCGTCAATTGTCAGTCGATAACTAAACTGTCCGTTGTCTGTATTGTTTCTTTGTTCTGTCTGTTTCATTGTCATTGTCCCTGTCGATCTCGTCCGCCCCTTCCTCTGCCAATATAGGTCGACTGCAGTTGATATCCTACAATCGGCCCTCCTGACGGCAATACGTCCCGGATTTCCATTTCATCATTTCCTACCTTCTGCACTTCGTACGTCCTATGAGGTAAATTATTCAAAATTTTATAGGGACGGAGGAATTTTCCTCTCAGTCTGAAACCTGTTCCGTACTGAGTTCGCTTAATGGCGACCAACTCATTCAACTTATATTCTTCCTCTGCTTTACGGTTGCTGTTGAATGTCTTAACATTTTCTTAACTTTTTCGTCATCTCCATCGGGCCAACATGGTCCACGTGGTAAGTTTTCAGAGGAACATCTTCCTTGTCGATAGGGTTAATCAGTCCTTTTCTTCCAGTCTTAGCATCAGCGATGATACACTCCACACAACTTCTAACTACCTTCTGCACTTTTGCGGCCAAGCCTGATATGTGGTATTGGCTCTCGACAATTTCCTGCGTCTTTGCAATACCATACTGACCCTGATTGTGTCCAAGCTTTATAATATCATCCTCCATCTGGACTGGTACTCCTATAAGTTCCTTAACGGGATCCCTAAATAAAACACCATTCTTCATATAAAAATCTTCGTAGTTTCCAAATTCTAAAATAGCTCTTATCACTTGGTTCGATCAATAGTCTCCTGAGCTTCATTCATTCGATGAGTTAGGCTGCTTTCCACAATTAAACATGACATACGACTCAATGCATCAACGTGCTTCATCTTCGTGCATGAACGATCATCTATCTCGTAAGAAAAATCCTGTAAAATCATTGCCCATCTCGATATTTTGGGTGACACATCTTTTTTTATTCATCGTCATCTTGAAAGCACTGCAGTCTGTCACAATTTTGAAAAGTATACCAAGCAAATATACACGCCACTTTTTCAGCGCTTCAATTATGGCAAGAACTTCTAGTTCGTAAGAGTGGTACTTCTCATAGGGTTTCGTTCGCCGACTCATGAACTGTACGGGATGCAACTCTTCTGCAATAATGTGGCACCATATCCATATTTACTTGCGTCGGCATGTACTTCTGTAATCGCGTCCGGATCATATAATTTCAGTGCTGGTGCGCTAACTAAATACTCTTTCAACTGTTGGCAGGATATTAACACCTCATCCGTGATATTGAATGATATATTCTTCCGCAATAAACAAGTTAGTGGTTTAGCTATTACTGCATAATTCGCTATGAATTTCCGATCGGTGGGGATGGGAAAATTATTCACCGCTCTCATCTTCTCGTCTGATGGTTTTATTGAACCATTCTGCACCACATAACCGAGGAAATTCACTTGCTGCTGTAAAATCTGCCACTTACTCCATTTTATTCGCAGACCACTCATGCTCTTTCCAATACTAATCTCAACTTATGTACACCTTCTATAAAATGCTTGGAGGGAATGATGATGTCGTCCATGTAGACTATAATTGTGCCATCACGTATTAGATCCATCAAAGCTGCAGATATAAACTGCTGGTGAATTACTGATACCAAAAGGAACATACAGAAATTCAACTGTCCGTTATTCTTTACGAATGATGTATATTTTCTCGACGACTCTTCCAAAGGGACATGGAAAAATTTATTCACCAAATTTATCCAAAAACTTCTTCTATAAACGGCATAGGGAAATGGTGTCGTATTATCTTCTGGTTTAGTTTTCTGTAATCACAGCATAACCTCTTGGATCCGTCTTTTTAGTCGCCAAGACAATAGGGGAGGCATATTCAGAGGAACTAGGCTGGATTATTTTCTGCTGCAACCATTCGGACACTTGGGCGTCCACTATACGTTGGCCTGAGAAGGGTCGTGGTTGTTGGAAAACTGGTATATCATCCTTCAAAATTATTTTCATCTTCACCGGTTTGTGGTTTATACACGTCTATCAATTACATGACTTTATCGGCAGTTTCGCCTTTGAGATGCTTTAGATCCAATTCAACTTCTGGTGCATAGTGCTCCATGTTCAAACAAATATTCTCGAATTCCCTCAGCACCATGTACTTGCTCGACAACTCTTTAAAATTTGCCTCGCCGTTACTAATCACCACAACTGCCTTTTCCATCAAACTGTTTCCTATCATTAAGGAGTGAATAACGTCACTCTCCCTAACGACATAAAACCTTACGTCAAAATTCAAGTCGTCAATTTTCACAGCTATATCAAAACGACCCATGGTCACGATCTCACTATCGCCGATTCCGTATAACTTCACCTTTTCCGGAATAAACTCCACATCGCCCAAAATAAGTAGCATATCGTTCCGCATAATGCGTACGTCACATCCGGTGTCAATCAATGCTGAAAGCGTTTTACCTTTAATTGTAATATTTTTAAAAATCAGGTTCGGACCCCTGCGGACCAGTAACGACTCTTGAATTTGATCCTCCATTCTGGCATTCAAAAGAACGTCGTCCAAATTTCCGACATTTGAAGCACTTAACTTGTCGCTCTGGGCATTCCTTCGCCAAATGTGTTGCACCGCCACACTTTAAGCATCTCTTATCAGATTTATTACTTTCAGGTTTGTCCGTCTCGAGTTTCCTTTCAACTGTGAAATGTTCCCTTCCTCTGTTCGATGGCCGAGATTGGAATCCTGTCTTCTCGTAGACCGATATCTGCTGCTTTAGTTCGCCTATGCTATTAGCTTGGTATAACACAGCCTTATTAAATTTCGAATCTGGAATCCCATCTATAAAATATTCCACTATGCTACTCTCGTCCAACTCTATTCGTTTACCGAACTCCATTAAGGAATACAGGTACTCGAGCATCGTCTCGTTCCTATTCAGTCTTCTATTACATAGCTGTCTGCGTACCTCAGCCAACGAAAAACATGTACCAAATTCTTTCTTCAAGTTTCCTTTCAATGCTGGCCAATCTTTCACACCGCTCAAGCTTCTTACGTACATTCTCGCAGCACCTACTAACAACTGTTTCGCATAGACAAACATCTGAAGTAATCACCACTACACTATTTCAGCTATCTCTTCGAATTCGGAAATCCACTGATTAATGTCAGGTGAATTTGTTCCATTGAACGTAGAAAGACTATCCTCAACGTCTTTAAGCGTGTACATACTCTTTTGTGCTGGAGTTATTATTCCACCACCGGCGACATCACCGACCGCATTACTAACAAGAGAACCGTATGAACTCGAACGATCATCCGAATCTACCCTATCGTCCGCAAAATCTATTCCGTAATGCTCCAAGAGCCTTTTCTGTAAGTCTGCTTTAAGTCCTTTCACGTTCAAGCCTAATTTTTCCAATTCCTCCCTAAGAGAATTCACGTGCAGTCCTAAAATTGTCTCTCTGTCCATTTTAGTATTACAATAGATTGAAAATTATAATATTACAGAATTCAATAAAATTTCAAATATCATAAAATTAATTCAAAATTACGTTACCATAAGTTATTGACCAATCAATTAAAAGTTGGGTTACATAAAAAGTTCAATTCACAAAAAAATTATCATAGAATAAGTTGAAAGGTATTTTAATTCCTTAAAATAAAAAAAATTTAATCATTATTAAATTAAATAAAAGTTACTTTACTCATCAAAATTATGCAAAGTTCACTTCACAAAAATAAAATATTAAAATTTAGTGATTAGAATATTTTACCAATCCGCAACCATAAAACTTTTCCATTCGGCAACAGCAACAACAAACACACCATATACCGCTACCTCCTTTCAATGCAAATACAGCTACAACACTTCGTCTTCACCAGGCATACACAGCAATTTCTTCACTACGAATTTTTTCTAACAGGAATTATTTTGTTTTTCTCTTTTTCGGTTCTTCCCCGACAACACAAATTGTTTTCGTAACGTATTTTCTTTTTACTGCGCAAAAGCAAAAGAATATACAAACGTTCGTTACGTCTCCAACACAAATAAAAAAAAATGCCTTTAAGCAACAACAAGACAACCGTCTCTTTCACTCCACAACGATACAATATTCCTGTCTCTGGCAGAATTGTCTTTTTCGTCAACACTGTATGCAAGTATACACATAACTTGTTTCAATTCCACTGTTCACAACACTGTCTCTAAATTTTATTATGGTTTTTCTTTTTAATGGTGGGTTTTTATTTGTTTTTGAACTCTAATTTTTTCTTTCATTATATGAGTCTCACTTCATTTAACCAATTCCTTCGGCTCATTACGTATTTCAGTTGAGTCCCCAAATTGTTTATTGCTTATAAATAATTTATTTAATATTAATTTGTTGTTCTCGCGTCAATTGTCAGTCGATAACTAAACTGTCCGTTGTCTGTATTTTTGTTCTGTCTGTTTCATTGTCATTGTCCCTGTCGATCTCGTCCGCCCCTTCGTCTGTCAATATAGGTCGACTACGGCTGATATCCTACATACATGACAAGAGATTCACAGATCAGGAATTCGTAGATAGACAAATAGCAGAGACGTTACAGCAGGGAATCATAACATAATCGATATCGCATAATATAGCTCAATCTATATGGTGTCGAACAAATTCGATAATTCAAGAGAAAATAATTAGAGAATAGTAACGGATTAAAAGAAACTCAATAAAGTCACTACGTCGTTCAACTCCCAACGCCAAATATGTAAGACATATTTGACAAATTGGGTAAATGTCAAAATTTCTCCACGTTTCAACTTCAACAACAAATGTAAAATATGTATAGATTTTTATATTTTTATTCATTTTAGAAAAAATAATGCTGATAAGAAATAAACCACACATCAATGAAAAATAAAATATTTATTATTTCAAGATAATATATTAATACTTTTCTTTATTTCATGTTTGTTTTAGTTATTTTTTTTCACACGTTTTTATTTTGTTCTTTTTATCTATCCTCGCAAAAATTCTAAAAACAAGTGAAGTTGGTTGCTATTTTCAAAACCTACGTTAGTTACAGTTCATTTGCAATTACAATTAATGTTACCATATCTTACATTACTACAATCACTGTTACCACATCTTATATTCCTACAATATATATAATATAAAATTAATTATGTTAAACCGTAAGTAAAAAATACAAAATAACATTGAACTTAGTTATGCAAAATATTATTAAACATGGGTATTCACTTATAATAAATTCTAAGCCGCGATCGTGTTAACTTACATATTGCTTATCTCAATTGTTTAAATAATTTATAACCGAAAAAATATTAGGTGAATAAGAATCAAATTTAGTATTGATTTCAAAAAAGGATTGTTGAATAAATAACCACGATTGTTTACATGCTATTGGGTATTTTAATGAAAGTAATTGAAACATTTTAAAACAAACATCGAGATTTTGTATAAACGAATCAAATTTTAGTAAATTTTTGTCAAAATACATATAAAATCCTTTTACATTAGTTTCAATACCTTCAACAATTAAAAATAGCTGAACTGTCAAACCGGCTGAATAACATTTATTTATTATATCCTCCACTCTTCTTTTATAATCATTTAGTGTTGGTTTTTTTTTTGGTCCTTATTTCTAAAACGAGCGGAAGATTGAAATATTGAATTCAATAATACTGTTAATATAAAATCTTTATAATCTGAAAAAAAATATATATTTTTATTAACTCTGGTTTAAGAAAATATATAATATTCAATTTACCTGTATTTTCACTTTCCTTAGCTTTTTTCACTATGTGTTTTTCATAATATCCAAAAATTTTGTTTTTAAACTGTTCCCATTTGGAAAAAGCATTAATTTTTTCCCAGAGTATAACAAATCAAAATCAGTGTTTATCTGCAAAAAATTATTTTAATAATTTTATTAAATCTTTTTTTTTTAATTGAGAAAATCGATCATATTTTTATAAATATTATTTTCAACAATATTCTGAAATATTATTAGAAAAATTGTTCTCGTGAATAAAATTCATGGAACTTTAAAACGATAGAAATAAATAAAATTGTATTTATGAATGAAAAATTGTTTAAAAGTTAGATCGACTTCCATATACATAAAGAATGTTTTGAAAATTATCAGAAATTAAAGTAATACTAATTAAAAATATAAGAAAAAAAATACCAAATCGGAAGCTTTCGCATGGCCTAGTTTGGGCCATGATTGTAGGAAGTCTATATTATTTAGATTCTGTAATTCCCGGTAACGTATTTTAAATGTCCTTTTGCATTTCTCACAAACATCTGCCCAATCTGATGAATCTCTATTTAAAGATGTTTTAAAAGCTGTAGCCACAGATTCATCTATCTCTTCATCTATATCTGAATGCTCAGATGTTTTCCATTTCATCTTGACTGGACAGTGAGGAATCAAATTTTCCACGTTTACGGCGAAAGTTCTTGTACAGTTTTCCACTTGGACTACCTTTACAGGCTCTTTGTCAGTAATCATTATTTAAGACAGAGATGTAAAAAATTTTTAAACAAGAGTTTCTTTCAAAAATTTTAAATATTTAAAGGCTTCTAAAATCTTAACTTTTATGAACATTCATATTTCATATACTAATTTAATTCCAGAAATATTAAATTTATTTTAATTTCCAATTTTATTTAAAATATTTTTAAAAATAGCATTATCAAATAAAATTAAAGTAAATTAAGTTAGAAATTTCAGAAATACTCTTGAAAATGTGTAAAATATGTTGAAATTAAGGAAGTAGAACAAATATTTTAGTTAAATAATATCAATAGTTCTTTTAGTCACCTGCGCATCTTTTTCTGATGGAAATATCGAGACTATTTCTTCTACCAATAAAGGGAAATCTGGAACTCTTATTATAATTTGACTGAACATAGCTTCTTCGACTATTATTTTTATAGGGAAATTTCTTTGATCGATAGTTAGTTTCTTCGTACTGTATTCTAATATCGCCCTTCCGCCTGCTGTTTTTTTATGTCTATCAAGCTCTTAACGATAGTAATTTCGGTTAAGAATAATAATTATGATTAAATAGAAACAGTTTTACCTTATTTAAAACTCTTTTTCCACTGAAATCTTTCTGAGACATCCAATTATTGACCTTCGATTCGACTGAAATCGTTTCGTCATCAATATCGAACTGTAAAATTGGATTATACAAAATTATGTGGTCAAGTATATAACACATATTTATATGATTTACCTGCTGTTTTTTCCATTTAAAGAGCTTCTCCCGAAATACAATTCTGAGGGTGGTATGGCTCTTTTTTTTGTCTTCTTTTGCTAGGTATTGTAAACTTTTGTAAGTTACCTTAGTAGCTATATAAATAAAACTGTATTAGTAAATGCATTATACTAGAAATATTTTTAACACTTTATTTTATTGAAAATTTTCCAAAAAATAAGTAAGAAAAAAATTATTAAAATTTTCAATTAATATGTGGAGATTAATTGAAAATATTAATAAAAAAAATAAAAACAGGCTTAATTTTTCAAGGACGTTTTTTGACTAAAAGTGAGAATAGAAAAGTTAATTTTAGCACGCCGTTTTTCTTTCTGTGCAGAGTTGGAATATATAGTAATAATAAACAGTGATGTTACAAAAGCGCAATTTCATGTTTACAGAGTTCACAAAGATCAATTTCATTATACTAACACCCTTTCTCAATATTAAAAATATTACATACTAAAAAATTTAACTTTCAAAAAAAACTTCACAAATGTCAATTAAATTAAACCAATTGAATCTACAAAATTCATTAATTTAACTCTCCGGAGAGGCTTGGTTAAAATATCCGCTAACATCAAATTTGTGGGGCAATAAATAAATGAAACTTTTCCAGATCTATATAGATCGCGAATAAAATAATACTTAACATCAATATGTTTGCTCCTTGGCGTAATTTTCTCATCCTCAAGCATCTTCAGAGAGCTTTGATTATCTTCACCAATTATAGGCCTCAATACCTCTATACCAAATTCTCCAAGTAATTGGGTAATCCATAGAAGTTCCTGGGATGCTTCAGCAAGCGCCACAAACTCGACCTCTGTGTATGACAAAGTTACATTTGTCTGCCTTCTACTTGCATAGCTAATAACGGCATCGCCAAGTTTAAAGATGAAACCACTTGTCGATTTTCGACTATTCATGTCACCTGCCCAGTCGGCATCAGCAAACCCTTTGAGCTCTAAAGTGGACTGCGTGCCCACCCACAATTTTAGACTCTTAGTGCCTCTCAGGTATTTAAAAACAATTTTAACCTCTGTCCAGTCCTCGACAATTCTGCCACTTATCTTTCTGGATAATACAGATACGGCTAGAGCAATATCAGGTCGAGCGTTGTTCGATATATACAGTAATGAACCAATTACTTTGCGAAATTTATTATTGTCGTCAAGTAAATTCGTTGAATTCTGCTTTAAATAACCTGGATCCACTGGTATAGGAGAAGTTTTTGCATCTCGAAGATTGAATTCTTTCAATACTCTGTCAATCTACTCTTGAGACAGATAATATAAACCAGACTCTAAGCTAACTTGTTTTGGAGTTGGTCATTCGATTTTGAAGTAACAATGATGTCATCGACATAAATTAGTACAAATGTTGTTGAATCACTTTCACCCTCTGTATAAAGACAGGGTTGCACCTTTCCCCTTCTGAATCCCGAATCTACCAAAATTCTATTTATTCGGAGATTCCAACATCGTGCCGATTTTCTCAGACCATATAAACTGTGATTCAACTTACATACCAAACCCTCTTCTCCCGGCATAACAAAACCTTCCGGTGGTTTCATATAAGTTTCAGAGTTCAACTCATCGTATAAAAATGCCGCCTTTATATCAATAGGACAAACTCTCATCTTCCTGTTGCTCGCTATTGCTAATAAAGTTCGGAAGGATGCTTGCTTTACTACGGGTGCAAAAATTCCATCATAATTTTCCCCGTACTTCTGCGTGAAACCTTTCGCAACCAGTCTTGCCCTGTACTTTTTCACACCATCAGCGGTTTGTTTTGTCTTAAAGACCCATTTGCAGCCGATTGCTTTACAACCTTCGGGTAGCTGTACCAAGTCCCAGGTTCGGTTATTTTCAAGTGCTTCCATTTCTTCTCTCACAGCGTTTAACCACTTTTTGTTGTCAGATCTTGATACAGCTTCATTATAAGTACAAAACACAATTATAAGTTACAAGGTCTTCATTGAAGCAGACTTTGTAACCGTATTTTTTAGGAGGTACGCCTTTGTTTATTCTTGAAGAAGTTCTCGGTTCAATTTTAGAGTCACATTGAGTTTCAGAATCGGATTATGCTAATGACTCTTCAGCTGACATAAAACCATAAAAATAGTCCGAGCTCATTACATCGACATTTTCATCTAGCTCTTCTTATGTTTGCGACAAAACGACATTAGGCTTGGTTTCTGACACAGAAACGTCTACTACTTCGGTATTGGAATTATTATTTTCAATATTGACATTTGATGAAAGAAATTCTGCAGATTCTAATATCTTCACATTACGGCTAATAATAATCTTATTAGTTCTGCAGTCCAATAATCGAAAGCCTTTTGATTCGTCAGGATAACCGACTAAGCGACATTTAACTGCTACTTCGTCTAGCTTTCCGCACCTTTGCTTGTTTATATGCAAATGCAAACGAACCCAAAACGTAAATGTGGTTCAAATCGGGAGGCTTGCCGTACCATAGCTCGAAGGGTGTTACTTCAACAGCAGATGACAACATACGGTTCTGAATATAATTCGCGTTATTTACCGTTTCAGTATATTCATGTCTGCATCGTACAACATACACTTAGCCATCTCCATTAAGCTACGGTTTTTTCGGGCATGTAAATTGTTGAATAATACCTTTGGTTTTTAAAAAATGTTGAATCTTCTTATTCAAAAATTCGCCACCACGGTCGCTTCTAAATATTTTCATTCGTTTACCAAAAAAAATTTCCGTTTGTGCAACAAATTCTTTTATTTTATCAAGTGCCATATCTTCCGATGGGATAAAATAAACTTTACAAAAACGGCTGTAATCATCTATCATCATTAAAAAATATTTGTTGCCACCGGGATTTGATTTTGCATTGGACAACACAAATCGCAATGTATTAGCTCTAAAATTTCTTTTGCTCTAGATTCGGATGCCTTCGGAAATGGATAACGTGTTAACTTGGCTTTTAAACATATCTCGCAAGTTACCTTACAGCTGTATTCGTTTATAAAAATACCATTCACCAATTTCTTATTTACGGCAGATCTTATAGCATTTATATTTCTTTGGCCAAAACGCCTGTGCCAAACATGAACACAATTATTGCGACAATTTAAAATTTTATTTGCCCATTGACTTTGGTTCAGCACAAATAAATTTGTTTTTCAATGATGCCTTTGCGATGCCATTTTTAGAGATTGAACAACCATCTTCTTTAAAGCGAACGTCAAAACCTTCACTCGTTAATTTATAAACATACAGCATACTTCCACTTAATTCGGCAATAAACAGCACATTACGAACACGAATTTCTTTATCCTCACATAACAATATGCAATCACCTATGTCTTTTGATTTTAGTTTTGTACCATCAGCTAAATAAACTACTTCACTTTCAAGTTTGTTCATGTTCGTAAAATATTTTGCTTCGCAGCTCATATGGCACTTCGCCGCAGAATCGACGAACCAATCGCCGTTGAATTTTGCATTACTGACACCGAAACAAATATTAATATTATCTTTACCCTTGGCAATCTTGGCGCGATTATCATTGGCCCTTTGCTGTTTTTGTGGTTTATTATTTGGGCAGTTCCTCTTGAAATGGCCAGGGTTGCCACACGCAAAACACTTTGGACGGACATTTTTCTTTTGGACGTGCTTTCAATTTCGTTTTCGGAACCAGTTTTTCGTTGAAATTCTTCCTTTGCCAGGTCGATCGTGAGATCGGCCTCAGGTCGCATTTCCAATGATGTTATTAATGGGTTGTAGGCTTCAGGCAGTGTTCCCAATAAAAATGCAACAGCCTTATGTTACTCTGTTGTTTCACCCAAATCCCTTAAGCGATCGATTATGGTCAAAAATTCTGTAATATGGTCCTCCATCGACTTTCCACTTCCAAGTCACATTTTCTCAAAAGACTGACCTTATTACTGATATTAAACTCCTCATGATGATTCTTCAACGTGTCCCACAATTCTTTGGCAGTTTTCAGTTGCTTTATGAGGACTTTTTGCGATTCCTCCACAGCCAAACCAATAGTGGCTCTTGCCTTACCATCACGAGCAAGCCACTTCTCATCCTATACGGCAGGAACAGCAACAACAACATCCCACAGATCTCTTTCCAACAGCAACAGCTCCATGTTGAACTTCCAACCATGATAGTTGGAATTAGAGAATTTTGGGAATTGTACACCCACTGTGTTCATTCCAATTTTCGTTCCACCAAAGAAATCGCTCAATAAAAAACTAATTTCGCTGCACTGGGCCCACTGTTGTTATTTTAAGAACCTTTTATTGAGTAATAGTAAAAGATATACATACAAGATATGAAATTGAAATTTTATTGAGTCTTTTTTTTCTTCTTTACATGGTAGAGTGAGATACAAAATCGATATTTTGATGTATAAAATCTTAAAACTATATATTTGTCTTGTTCTAATACACTTTAAAAGATGAAAGGCAACTTGCTAAAAAGTGATATATTGTTAACAGAACTGTTAAAAAAGATAAGCAAACAATGCTTGCTCCCGACATTTTCTATATATGAGTTGGAGTATCGTTTGGTATGGCTTTGGAAATTTCTTCCAATGCACTTACGTAGGACTTTTCTTTCATGAATTTCCAATTCCAACTATTGGTGAAATAGAAAACCAGATTGGAAATGCATAAATGAGAGCTGATCTGATGGCAACTTTGTACAGAAGAAGTTTTGTGCTTTGGTGAAGGTGTGGACCGTTAAATAATTTGGAAAACATGCCAGTTATACGTTTAGCTTTGTTAAGTAAAATTCTCCCGTGATTATTGAATTTCATCAGATTATCAAAGTTTACCCCAACGTACTTAATACTGGATTTAAACGGAATTTCAACGCCATTCAAGGAGAGTTTCAAAATCTTGCTTTCCGGAAACACGTATCTAGCGCATTTCTCATACAAATGGCCTGAGATTTTGCAGCATTTATCTTAATGCCCCACTTTCTATAATAATCATCGATCTTGTTCAGGTGAAGAGTAGTATTACTCAATGCTCATACAAGATATGTAAAAATACGTTATTCACAGAGTTGGAATATATAGTAATAATAAACAGTGGTGTTACAAAAAAGCAATTTCATGTTTACAGAGTTCACAAAGATTAATTTCATTATACATACTAACAATTATCTGATCAAATTAAATTATAAGTTTTAGATTCCTTTAAGAACTCAACAATTTAGGTTATATTACCTATGGTGGGATTGGTCAGTAGGATTTCGGGATTAGGAACATTTATAAACAAATTTTGAAGTAATTTCTGGAATTTAATGCATGTGCAAAGAATTTGGTCGTGCATTTCCAAAGGATTCACATTACAATAGCATATTCGGGCCAAATTTTAATTTAATAAGTGGTCGTGGGACAGCTTTGAATGTCCAAATTTTGTTAAATCTTTCCTCTTTGTAGGCACATTGTTGAATTTTAAAAAATCATCTATAGATAATTTATTGTTGTTAATCATTTTATAGCAGGTAGAAGTTTCTTGAAATAAGGCGTTATTTTCAAGATAGTATTTTTTATTTGTCGCAATCAATGGGGCATTAGTTGCTTCTTTTGCTATTTTATCAGTGAATTCATTTCCATATATTTGACTATGTCCTGGAGTCCAGATTATTATTATTTTTGAGTATTTAGAAATTAATATGTTCCTTATATATATTGCTTAAAAGTTATTGTTAGCGACATTTGAAATTGCTCTTAAAGATGATAGGGAGTCAGAACAAATCGCAAAGTTTCCCTTTTTTGAGCTTACTATGTTAATTGCTTCCATTATGGCAATGATTTCTGCAGTAAATATTGAACAGTAACTTGGAAGGATAGAGTATTTGATAATCTTGTAGTTTTGTGTAACTACAGCATCGCTTGATTTTGATGCGTCAGTACATATAAAAGTGTAGTTTGATTTTTCAGATTGGATTTGTCGGAACTGTTTCCTGAAAAAAAAAAAAAAAACAAAGGATCTGTGTTTGATTTAGAGTGGTAGTGTAGAGTAGTGTTAATTGCTTGCTCATTTAAACATTAAGGAGGGTTGGTAACATGTTTGTATATTTTCCTTGTTAGATGTAAATTATGTTTCCTACAGTTTTTTATTATTCTTAATATAACAGATGGTATTTTTGGATTCTTTTTAGTCTTTTTGCACTTATTGATAATTGAGCCCAGGGGAGAATCTTGGTTATTGTGTAGACATTTTAGAAGTCTATCCGTCATAAGATTTCGTTGCGTCTCTAAAGGTAGTATATTGGATTCAAAAAACATATTAGAGATCGGCGTTGTACGGAAGGCTCTCAAAGCAAATCTAATAGCTGCGTTGATTTTTGTTTTAATTTTCTTAAGCAATGTTTTTGAGGAGTATCCGTAAAAATGTAGTGCATAATTTATTTTTGATAATAGTAGTTGTTTAATTATAGATACTAGTATGAATGTATTGCAGTTAAATTTTTGATTAGATAGACATTTTATGATGTTGAGTTGCTTTGTTATTGATGCTGAGATGTAATCTATATAGGAATTCCATTTATATGATTTGTTAATGTATAAACCTAGTATTTTCAGGCTCTCTACTTTTTAATTGAAAAGTTGTTTTGGGTTAAACTGGGAGCGCAAGCTCGCTTTCTGCATATATGTATGTATGTACTTGCATTTAGGTCTAGATAATGTTGCCGCTGAGTATTTACACCATTCGTTGATATTTTCGAAAACTTGGTTGACATCAATGGTCGGATTAGTTCCAGTGTTTGATCTTATTATTAGGTTGAAGTCATCAACGTAGGCTGTAAAGTCTACATTATTGTGTAGTGATATAGTGGAACAGAGTTTATTGTAAGATATTAAGAACAATATTACCGATAATGGTAATCCCTGGGAGATTCCATTTTGTAAACTGTGACAGTCAGAATAGTGTTTACCCACTATGGTTATGATTTTCCTGTTTAGTGTCGTTGTAAACACAACAGCAGTGTTTGTATTTATTTTAATTTTTTGTTAAAATTCTTTATTTTCACTAAAGACGACTTATTCTGTTGCTAGTTGCTTAGAGAGTAAAAATTCTTATTTTTTAATATGTAATATGTAATACTTAAAAGTAAAAGCTCTTACTAATATACAGTATGCAAATGCACAAAAGAAAAACGTGATAAAACCAGTATTTAACAACGGTAAACTTTACAATGTTAATATAATTTTTTTTTTTAGTTTTTTAAGTTTTATTAATCCAATTTAAAGTTTTTTATCTTATATCTAGATAATAATTTACACTTTTGAGATCTATCTTAATAATACTTCAGCAAGTAAATTTAATGTAATCTTATATAAATAAAAGCGTATCATTTTAAGCTAGTTATAGGTAAAAAGGATATAAAAACCTATATGTGAAATAATAGTGTTGATTTCAAATATAATTAGAAAATAATCGTTTAAAAACTGATTATACAAAAATAATCAATTATAATACAATCATTCTCTATTTGATAATTGTTATTATTATACAATTCTGTATTATACTAATTCTCTACTTTCACGTATTCCACGATAGCGTGATGTTATGATTTTTTGAAAATGATTATCATTTATTCTTTTAACAAAATCTTGGAATAGCTCATATCCTCTTTCCTCATGAAGTAGTGAAATAGGGAATCTCCAATGTAGATTATGGATCATCTTAAGACATTTGTTCTGGATGATTTGGTACTTTTTTAGATGGGTTTTCGAAGCTCGATACCATATTGGAGATGCAAAGGACATTATTGGCCGGATAACGCCTTTATAAATAAGATTTTTATTTTTTCGGCTTAGTGCTGGCCTTCTGTTTAAGAAGGGCCAAAGACATTTAAAAGCTTTTAACGCTTTTCGGCAGGATGATGATATGTGTTTTTGAAATGATAGTTTTCTGTCCAATGTCACTCCTAGATAAATTACATCGTTTACGACACTAACCTCATTACGTTCAAAATACAGATGGCGTGATGGTACCCTTTTTGGAGATTTGTTGAAAGGGAAAATGATAGCCTGTGTTTTATCCTTATTTAACTTTATTTTCCACTTTTTAAAGTAATTGTTACAAGATTTTAGGCTTATCTCCATCTTCTTTAGGAGTGCTGTTGTGAGCTTACTGGACGTTATGAGAGCTGTATCATCTGCATAGTAGGCTGTATCGACTTCTTTAGGTGGTTTGAAATCTGGTGTGTAGATTGAGTATAGTGTAGAGAGAGTATTGAGCCTTGTGGAACACCCGCAGGGCTAGATATAAAAGATGACAAGCTTTTGTTAACCGAGACAGCATACGATCTATTTTCAAGGAACTGTGAAACAATCTTACAAAGATATGTGGTTATCTAATGCCTTTACAGGAAGTTTCTTTAAAAGGATGTTTGGGACAGCATCGAAGCCTGGAGATTTGGAATATTTTAATTGCGCAATCAGTAAGGACAATTCTTGGACTGTGATGTAAACAATGTCAGTAGAGGATGGATTATCAGATTTTAAATTATTTGCTATATAATTTACTGTACGGTCGATTGAGTGGGAATACGTTGAAGTGAGTTCGTGGGCTTTAAGAAATGTGTTAGCAAGTATTTGCGCTTTATCGGTGTCGGTGATGATTTTGGTACGATCTATTATGAAGTGTGGGATTTTCCTTTTGCCTTTGCCTCTTAAGGATCGACTTATTTTCCAAAATCGCTTGTCCCCTGGTATCATATTCTCTAGAAGAGCTGACCATTTTTGGTTCCTTATAGTGCTTAGTTTTCTTTCAATGTGTTTGTTAAGAAATTTGATGCACTGACTGTAAAAGCGATATTCTAGACAATCATGAGCTCGAATTTGATTTCTTTTATAAAATTTCCTTTGACTGATCATATTTGATATGTCGCGTGGCAAGTAGCAGTTGTTGATTTCACTTCTAAGCGGTGTTGATAAATTCCTGGCCAACAGAATGAGTTTAATAAAATTTTTAATTTCCTGGTCAATAGCAAATTTGGAATTATAAATATCAATATTCAATAAAATACTACGGTCAATTATTTCTTGAAAGGTATTCCAATTAGTATTTTTGTATACAAAAGACGTGGTGTCTTCCTGCTGAATGCGTGCCGAAATGGAGCAGACTATCGGCCGATGATCCGAAGGTATTTCATAGTCCAAAGTTATAACTTAATGGAAGTAAAAAGTTACTTAGGACAATATCAACTGTGGATGGGCTAGTTTCGACGATGAGGATATAATGTGGGAGTACTCGGATAGTAAATAAAGAAATTTCTTAATTGTTGTTGGTTGTTAAAGGCACCCCCTGCCGAATTGTTGATGGAACCGTTCCAGGCGGTGTGTTTCGCGTTGAGATCACCGAGGAGGATGAAATCTTTGTCTACAGGAGTAAGAGAGACGATGTCATTTACAAATGAATGAGCGAATCGTGGAGAATATGCTGACGTGACAATGACTTTTCTGCGATTTATAATGATTTCTACTGAAAGATTTTCGATCAAACTAGACCTTGTTACAGGAAGTAGAGAATGTTTAACTCTTATATGTACAAGTATTACTACTCCACCACAATTTGCGTTACGTCGGTCGTTCCGGTAAAGGTTATAATTAAGAAAGAAGGGGTTATGATGGTCCTTAAAGAATGTTTCGTTTAGTCCAGCTATATGAAAATTGTTCGATATTAAAAGATTCTCTAGTTGTCGAATACGTGAATATGACGTTATACCGTTGGTATTCCAGTGTAAAATATTTAATGTATTTAAATTATTATTTAAGCTCATAGGCGTATTTTAAAAGAGATACAACAACTTGTATTTGTTGCACTTTCGAAGTACATTTGCTAAGATCTTCAAGAGAAGTCGTAAATATATTAAAAATATCATCTATGCTAAACAGATCAGTGTTGTTGTTTTTAACCATATCAGCATATGAATGTTTATTATTCATTACAGGCTGATGAAAATGTTGTATGTATGTTGTCTTGTTGTACAAAAGAAATTCTGGGGCGTACAATCGTGGCCCTCTTGTTTTGATTTGAGGTTACCTTTTGCCTTATGTCAAGATATTTGTGTCGTAAAGGGCATTTAATATCATTAGCAGAATGGTCTGTATGTGCTTCTCCAGCTTGTTTGCAATTAAAATAGGAGAACACCGCTGGACGTTTGTTATCCTTGGTAAAAGGACATTCGGAAGTTAGGTGCGTGTTCGTACATGTCATGCAGGCTGGTTTCCTGTTACAGTGGTCACCACCATGGCCATACATTAGGCATTTCCAACATTGTGTAGGCCTATCTGATTTTTTAGGATTCTGTTTTTCCATGTAACAATAACATTACAAACATATTTGACGTTATTCAGGTAACTAGGATTAAACGATTTTCTATCAAATTGAATTTTGTAAACAGCGTTGTCCGCTCTGCTGTATCTTGCAGGCACTTCAGTTACTGTTACAGGTAAAAGATTAAATGTCTTGAGGTCTTCTTTGACTTCAGCGGGACTTAATCTCGGAAGACCTTATAGAAAGGTCGTATAAAGTTTATTTTCCTTGGGGTTATAGAAATGAAATTCGATTAAACCCTCTTTCAAGGCGTTCACACAGAAATTATATTTTTCCATAGATTGGGGATAAATTTTAGTCCCAATCGAAGTACGCTTAAAGATACAACCGTCACCAGTGAGGAGCTGAATTTCCCTCATTGGTACTCTTGCATCAGCAATAATTGGTGGAGGTTTTTTTAAGGCTTTAGGCTCATTAATTTTAATATTAGTCTCAGGCGTATCTTCCATGCCGTCTATGTCTGACAAAGAACTATATCTATTAAAATTCGAGCAGGAAGCTCCTACCATGTTAGAACTCCATGAAGAGAATGCAGAACGAGTCTTCGCTTTTGAATTTTATGCGGGCTTTACCATCGTACGGTACTTCAAACTCTTTTATTTTGTTTTGTAATATAATTTGTTTTGTAATTGTTCTTCTTTATTTTTAAATTCAAAGTTATCGAACGGCACTAAGAGTCTTGTTTATGCGTAACTATAACCGTCACGGTAGAAGGCTAGCAAGAAACTGAATGTTAATATAATAACAATTATAAAAATAAAGCAAAAAACCAATAATCTTCATTTCCAACTTTAAAAGAATGTAAACATTTTATGATGAAATACATACATATACTACAAGTGTAATGTACACAGTATTAGAAAAAATAAAACAACTGTTTTTTGTATTTTAAGCCCTTTTTATGCTACCGGAACGTAATATAACGCAATGTAACAGTAATGTGCACGGAACGTAAAAATGTAAGAGCAATTATATAACGTAAAAACGTAATCACATGTTTTTAGGTAAACAAAACAATAAAAAAATAAACAATAACCATTAAAAAAATAAAAATTGCAAAAACTAAAAGACAAAAATTAAGATATGGATACAGAAGACATGTTTTTGGGTTTTAGTTTTTATTTTATTATTTATTGTTTTTTTTTAACAAACTTAATATTAATTTCAGATTTTAAAAACTTCGTTTTCACTCTTTTTATCGCTTTTAGCTGTTAACCAGTGTTATCACTACAGAGTTTTTAGGTTCATTTCAACGATTTTATATTTATTTAAAGGTACTTATTAAAAGTTTTATGTACTGTTTCTGTAAACCATACAATTTCACTTTCACTCAAACAAAAACACTCAATTTAGTTTGTGTTGAGGAAAACAAGCACAAAATTGAGTGCTTTTGATTGTATTTTCCATATAAATAGAGCAAGTGAAATCGTTTATTTTACAGAAACAGGGCGGTTACTCCGTAACTCGATTCGAAAATTTTCATAGAAAACCAAAAATAAACTTGGCAGCACCTTAAAAAATAGAGAAATTTATAAAAAAATATCGAAAAACAAAAGAAAACGGAATTCTTTAAATATATACATACATATATGTATGTATATCTATATATGTATGTATTTATATCTGTAAGCTAATTATTTTTGTGTCCAGACTCTTATCCCTCCTAATTTTCTTCAACTAAATACTGAGTAATTACTGGTGAACTTGATTGTGGATTTGAATCAATGTGTTTAATTTGGCTACCATTCGTATAGTCTGCCCGAACCTAATAAAAGTTAAAATGTTTAATAACTCCGCGATAGATCGCACTCAAATATTTAGATCTATCTAAGCTTACTTTTTTCCAAACTTTAACATCTCACTGCGGTGGACCAAGTGAAACCAAATCTGTTCTTAGTTTCTGCCAGATTATTAGGTTTGTTTCTTGCATCCGGCACTTTTAGATGTCCCTTGGCCAAATCCAGATGCGTCATGATAAAGTCCACAACAGTTTTGTATTGTCTTTGGTCGGTATATAAAATTATTTTTGACTCACTCCATTGAGATTGTTTAAAATATATTATATTATGTTTATTTTGCAATGTATTTGTATTAATTTACTTACATTTTAAATTTTTTATTAGTTGTCACCAACACAATTGCTAACGAAGAATTTTCGAATGTTTACTAAGCTTTTTATGCTCGTTTTCATAATACAGAGTAACAGAATTTTTTGTTCGCACAAAAAAAAAAAGAAAACATTGGTATCACTTCCGAAAAATTTCCGTACTTTCGTACTACAGAGTACAATTTGTTCGAATAAGTACATTTTAATTTTCGTATCGAGTTACAGAGTAACCCCCCAGGCCAGGTATTTCGGAAACCAAATTTGTACCAACGTTAAAACGTAGTTATCTTCTCTAATAAAAGTAAAGCTTTTCGTACGCTTTAATTAATTAAAAATCTATAACTATATTTTTCTAATATAAAATAAAAATAAACACTACCTATATAATGTAATAGTAAAATAGTGTTTATTTTTATTTTAAATTATAAAAGTTAATAATGAAATAAATTATAATTTGGGTTTTTAAAGTATGTGAAGCTTTATTTAAAGCGAATGTAAATTCTGTTTATAATTTCAATTTTCAGTTTTGGTGGTTTTTAATATTGACATGTTGTTAACACTGCTCAACAGATGTCACGTAAAAATGTAAGAAAATTCTATTTTTTACAGATTCTTACGTTCCGGTTACGTTACATTACATTTCTATAACCATTCGTATTGCTTTATACCTAACAAAAACGATCATCTGTTTCTTACTGTTGCGGTTACATTCCGTTACGGTAGCATAACTAGGGCTTTAGGTTTTAAGTGAGGTAAGGTTATTATTAGACTGAATTAGAATGAAAATACAATTTCGTTTTTTTTTTCATTTGGAGAGTTACCAGATGGCTCATTAGTACATCTAACATAATGTGTTGCCATCTAACACTCCCTCTCAACACATTACTAGTTCGTAGTTATAAATAATATATTTTATAATCTCAATACAAGTGCATATCTTTACAAAACTTAAGGTGTTTAATTTTACATAAATTCTTAGTAAAAATATGGGCATTGGGCACTTAAGTTGTCGCTATACAATAATAATGGCCCCTCTTCTTTGAATCCCATTTCGCAGAGCAGATTTTTAATATAAATAGCCTCCTTTGCTGCAGTAGATAACGCAATATACTCTGCTTCGGTGCTGCTAAGTGCGACGACGTTCTGCTTCTTGGCTTCCCACGCAAACACACAATTGGCCTTAACAAATGCAAACCCAGAATAAGATTTTCTGTTAATTGCGTCACCTCCCCAATCCGCGTCCGCGTAGCCTATTGTTGGTTTGCCGATTTTTTCGAAATGAAGTTTGAAATCAATAGCCTTCTTCAGGTATCGCAACACATGCTTAACAGCTGATAATTGTTCTGTGTGCGGATCGGTGTTACATTGTGCAAGCTTACATACTGAGTGTAAGATATCTGGGCGTGTTGAAATTGCGAGGTACATTAACGCACCTGTAATGGACTGATATTCAGTAGGTTCAATTTTCTTGCAGTCACCTGATTTACATAACGGTTGAAAGCCTGCCTCTAATGGGGTTGCAACTTCTTTAGAATCACTCATTCCAAATTCATTTAATAGATTTTTAATATATTGTTTTTGGCAAACCTCAACTGAACCAGTTTCACCCTGACGAATAAATTCTATTCCTAGAAAATGGTTGAGTTGGCCACCATCTACTACTGTGAACTCATTTGCTATGGTTTCTTTAATAATATTGAGATTTTCCTTAGACGAGCTCGCTATTATTAGGTCATCTACGTAAACAGCAATTATGTTTACTATACCATTAATATTCTTAGTGTACATACACTGTTCGCTGATACATTGTGTAAAGCCCGTTTTCTTTAAAACGTTATCTAGTTTTGCGTTCCAAGCACGTCCGCTTTGTTTAAGACTGTACAGTGATTTCTTTAATTTAAGGACACGATTTGGATACTTTTCGTCAACAAAGCCTTCAGGTTGTACCATGTACACTTCTTCTTCGAGTTCTCCGTTTAAATACGCGGCTGTGACATCCATTTGGTGCATGTAAAGTTGGTGTTCTACTGCCAATGCAACTAATAAACGAATATTGGCATACCTAACTACCGGTGAGAATGTTTCTTTATAATTTACGTCGTATTTTTGATTGCACCCTTTGGCAACTAGTCTCGCTTTAAAAGTCTTTATATGGCCTTCTTTGTCTTCCTTTACAGTGAACACCCATTTACACCCCACTGGTTTCTGCCCTTTGGGCAACTCAGTCAATTCCCAAGTATCGTTTTTAATTAAAGAGGCGTACTCACTTTTCATCGCTGTATCCCACTGCTTACGATTAGGGCCACACAAAGCATCTTGAACATTTTCAGGAACTATAATAGAGTTTATGGTGTTATAGACCTTTCTTGGGCGACCTGCGGATCCCGTTTTAATTAATTTTGGACGTCCTGGACCAATCTTCGACTGCTGGCACGAGGAACTGGGACCACTAGGTTCTATCGCTTCAGTTTCAAGTTGGTCAGTACCATCATCAGTTGGTGGGCTAATAACAACATTAGTGACTTGTTCATCTGATTGTTCAGTATTCTCATGATCTGTTTTTCTATTGCCTAAATTTAAAAAATCACCGAAATTAATAGTGCTCGACACATCTACTTTATTTTATTTTTTACCATATTTGCCTTCTACAAAAATTACATCTCGACTTACGTGAACCCTTTTTGAAATTAGATCGTAAAGCCTGTATGCTTTCGATTGTTCGCTATATCCGATCATCAACATCTCAACACCTTTCGGTAGAAACTTTTTATGGTGGGTTTTGTTTAGGACTATAACTTTTGTGCCAAATACCTTTAAATGGTTGACCGATGGCTTATAGCCATGCCAAACTTTAAACGGCGTCTTATCAACTAAAACTTTTGTAACAGTTCTATTACGTAAATATACAGCAGTCAATACAGCTTCGGCCCAAAATTTTTCTTCAAGGGTAGACTCTAATAGCATACTGCGCGACATCTCAACTAGAGTTGGGTTCTTCAGCTCTTTTGAGTGTTCGCTCTTTCTAGTTCAGCTCTCTGTAATGAACTAGTTCGTTCTTTTAGTTCAATAGTTCAGTACTTTTAAACAACTCCGCTCTCTTTCTCAATTTTATTTATATTTAAAATGATGTAAACAATACATATATACATTTAAAGGAATTAATGCATTCCGTGTATTTATATCAACTTATTGAATAAAATAAAAACAGTATATAGTATAGTATTTAACACATTTTCATTTTTATTATTCATTTATGTGCTTGAAGCGCTTTTTAATCAAAATTACTTAACTAACTAATAATAACAACAAAACTTATCTAAATATATACATATATTTAAAAGGAAAAAAATAAATTGAAAAATAAAAAATGCAGCTTTTGAAAATCTTAATTTAATTATAGGGACATAAAAAACAAAAATAAAATCAATACAAAAAATAGAAACTAATAGTAATTCAGTCTATTGCAATCACATTTATTAATTTAATTTAAAAAAAAAAAAACATTTATAATATGTTTATATAATAATATAATATACATTGTATTTACATTTTTGATATAAAGTTAATAGTAACTTGGCTCACATGTTATTGTGTAAAAACACAAGAGTGGAAACATTATTTGGTTTGATGAGGGTCCTTCTTTCGTTTATTATTTGTCCTGTTGCTGAAAAAATACGCTCACATGGTACAGATGTGGCTACTATGCAAAGGCGTTTTAAAGCATACATGTACACCCTTGGATACAAATGCCTGCGTTCATTCCACCACGCAAGAGGGTCTTTCCTTCTTTACAGGTACTCCTCGTTTAGGTACTTATCGAATTCTCTAATTCCAGCAGCTATGTTATTGTCAGATTTTGTAAGTCGACTGAAGTTCATGTCGAATTTTTTCCATGTTTAGCGAGAATTTTGCAAATCCAGATTTTGAAATTGAACCCTTTTCCGATTATTGGCAAGATTTTTTGACCTACCAGTGTCGAAAAATTTGAATTTCTATCAAAAAGTTAAGTCAATGGATTGGCGGAAATTTTGATAATTGAATCGTTAAAAACAATAATATATACATAAAATATAAATATTAAGAAAAACATAAACATAAAAATATAAATTTAAATTTATTTATATACATACATAAATAAATACATTTACAATCTCTTTTGTCTTATTTAAATTTTTTCAATCGTATAGATTTTTAGTTGACACTATTATTTATAAAAACATACTTATTAGCGTAACAGACCAGATTATCTTGTGAGAGTCAAACTCACAATCGTTACGCTATGCACTAACTTTCCATGGAGCCCACTTAGAAATTTTATTAAAAGAAATATATTATAAAATTTTTTTTTAGCTATTATGTGCTATTACTTCTAATGTATAAAATTTGAATTATATTCAAGAAATTCAAAAGCAAAAAATTTTAATTTTAATACATCGTCAAAAATTACATATGTTTTTATAAAAGTATATTTAATAAGAATTTCTGTGGATATTTCTCGCTTAACCCTTCTTTGAGTTAAATTGAAAAAATATATTATTTTAATTTGCTTATTTTTTTATTTTTTGCAATTTTCGCGTTTTTGTAGGAAAAATGTTGCCATAAGTTATTTTATTAGTATGTGGTAACACCGCCAATGATGACACTACCATTTAACACTACGATAAACAACAGAAAAGAACGAATAAGAACGAAATGAACGAATAAGGAACGAGAACAAGAGCCAACTGAACTACGGAGCTAAAAGAACTCATTAGTTCAGTTGGCTCTTTTAGTTCAGTTGTATGAATAGTTCAATTGAACTAATTCGTTCGTGAACTACACAACTCTCGTTGAATAGTTCAATTGAACTATATAGTTCGTTCGTGAACTACACACATGAGAACGATAAACAAAATAAAAGAACGAAATGAACGAATAAGAAACGAGAACAAGAGCCAACTGAACTACGGAGCTAAAAGAGCTCATTATTATGAGCGGCGCTTTTAGTTCAGTTGTGTGAATAGTTCAATTGAACTAGTTCGTTCGCGAACTACCCAACTCTAATCTCAACCAACGTCCTGTTGGCCCTTTCAGCTATGCCATTTTGTTGAGGAGTATAAGGAACGGTTAGCTGCCTTTTGATTCCATTTTCCTGTAAAAACTTGCTAAAATCATTGCTGATATATTCCCCGCCATTATCGGTTCGTAGACATTTTATTTGGCAACCAGTTTGTTTCTCTACTAGGGACTTATAGTCTTTAAAAGCATTTAATATTGAATCTTTCGTTTTAAGAAAATATACAACAATAAAACGAGTACAGTCGTCAATAAAAGTAGCAAAATATCTAGATCCAGCGATTGATGGCACAAATATCGCTATGAACGATTTCCAGCAGAGATTTTGCACTAAATTGAGATTTAACAAAAGGTTTGACTGTAATTTTAGATTTAAAACATACTTCACAAACGGGCTCGTTGTCACATTCTTTTAGCTTAAAACCTTTTACAATATTATTCTTTGCCATTTCTTTTGAACATTGAAAATTAACATGCCCATACTTCAGATGCCAACTCATTAAACTATTTTTTATTTCCAGGTTCATACACTTATTGCGCCCATATTCATATAAAAATATACCATTGTTGTTAGAGGCCTTCAAAATTGAGTTATTTTTATGATCCTTTACGTGAACATAATTATCTTTAAATACAACAACTTTTCCACTTTCTATCATTTTGCTTATTGAAATAAAATTTCCTTTAAGTTCTGGCACATGTAAAACGTTATTAAGTATGATTTTGTTTTTGTTATCGTGTATAATAACAGTACCGCGTCCAATGGCTTTTAAACTGTTATTATTCGGCAAATAAACAATTTCGTCGAATTTTTCATACCTTTGGAAAAGATTGTAATCATAACAAAAATGCGACGGAGCGCCACTGTCAACACACCACTGTACATTGTTAGTACCATTTACAGTTTGCAAAGCTGCTAAAGATACAAAGCAATTAAACTCACGTCTGTTTTCATGGGTATCTCTTTTCCCTCTTTGCCTGCAGTTCGCGGCGGAATGGCCTCGCTTCCCGCAGTTATAACATTTTCTATCTTGAGAATTATTTTTGTTGGTTTTGTTGGAATCGTATTGTTGTCTCTTTTCTTCTTTACCTTTTTTGATATTAAAACTTCCATCAGTCCGTGTGACATTTAAAACATCTGCACTATTGTTGTTGTTGGCGGTAACTTCTTGTTGGCGTGCACCTTCTTCCAACAGCTTTACCTTTAATGATGACAGGTTAGGTAATGAATCCCTAGATTCCATTGCAATGACGAAGCCTTCGTAGCTTTTTGGCAGGCTCGACAACAACAATATGACTAGCATTTCCTCTGGTACTACAACGTCTATTTCCGATAGCTGATCAATTAAATAGAAGAAGTCATTAATATGACTGCCCATACTGCTACCATCCTGCATCGACATGTGCAGCAGCCTTTTAAACAACATAATTTTTCGTGCAGGCCCCTTTGGTTGATGGACCTCTCGCAATATTCTCCAGGCGTCACAAGCTGACACGCTGCCTTTTATATGATTAATTTGGTTTGGCCTCACGCACAGCAGCATTGAGGCCAATGCCTTTTCGTTTTTCGATTCGAATGTCTCGAATTCGGGTAATTTCGGATCCAGTGGACTCATCCAGCTTGTCAATTTGAAATATTGGCGACATGACAAAACTTTTGTCTTCCACTTTAATTTCTGACTGCGACACACGCTTTTAATATTCTCTGCCCTTTAACTTTACTTTTTTCTTTTTGCGGGTCTGGGCCCATAACCTATTAGAAAAAATAAAACAACTGTTTTTTGTATTTTAGGTTTTAAGTGAGGTAAGGTTATTATTAGACTGAATTAGAATGAAAATACAATTTAGTTTTTTTTCATTTGGAGAGTTACCAGATGGCTCATTAGTACATCTAACATACCCTTTACCATATTCCTTTTTGACATGTCAGATATCGAATTATAATTTAAATGGCCATGCCTGTTATGCCAAAGTTCAATAGTAAGAAAAAGTTTGTTTACGTTTCCGTCAATAATAAATAAATTGTTCATCTTCGATGCTCTTAAAATTATCCTTCCTCCTCCATCTTTCACCAAGGCCGAGGTTGAATTAAAAAGAACTTTATAACCAGTTTCAACAACACATCCAACAGAATACGGCACTTTCCGAAGTTTGATATTTTCACCATCGATCACCATCTCAATATCTCCCTTTCCTCTTGCCATAATATATTTGTCAGCCTCTAAACTTATTTCTTCCACATGCTCGACAAGACTTGAAAACATTCCCTTTCACAACACAAGCGTGAAGTTGAGCCACTGTCAATGCACCATTGAATAATATTAGTTTTTTTCTTTCTCATCTTTACGCATGCTATGCAAAAGGTGTTGTTATTTTTTGTCTTTTGTTTGTTTTAAACAGTTGCTCGCAAAATGCTCGAATTCGCCGCAGTTAAAACATTTTCCTTTAATTTTGCTGTTTTTTACCTCCTCCTTTACAATATTTTCTCTTCCAGAATTTTTCATGGCAAACGCTTGTTGAAAGTTTGTTGCTACCTCTTCTCTTTCATTCTTTTGCTTGTGTCTATCTCCTTCTTCTAGAATTTTCTTTTTAGCTGCCGCTAAATTAGGCAAGCTATCGCGCGTCTCAATTGCAACAACAAAGTGTTCATATTCTTCTGGCAAGCTGGAGAGCAGCATAATTACCAAAAGTTCATCTTGAATTATTATTCCAGTCTCCGACAGCTTTTTCGCTAACTCTGTAAAACTTGTTATGTGTTGGTTTATGTTTCCAACGGTAGCCATTGTCAGATTAATTAAACGCCTGTATAATGATACCTTTTGCAGTGGTCCTCTTGGTTTGTAGGTTTCTTCTAAACGGACCCACACTTCATGTGATGTATGACAATTCTTGATAATATTCAACTGACTCGCCTTTACACAAAGAATGATCGTTGCCAAAGCCTTTTCATCACCTTCCTCTCACTGAAGTTAAGTTATTTTAAATGTTCACTTTAAATTCTTTTCACTGAAACTGTTTCAATAGTTTTTATTTAATGAATAAAAAGAAAGGAAAATGAATTCAAGGAAGAAGGAAATCAAAGAAGTTCAAAAATAACAACGTCGTTCACATTGTACGGAGTTACCATACTTCACCAACACTCCTTATCAATGTGAATGTCGTTTTACATAAAAAAAATTAAATAAATTTCATTAGCTCCATAAAATATGTGTGTTTGGTCCTTGGCAGGTTCTTTGTAAGAATATCTGCGATCATGTGTTCACTTGGGCAATACTTTAAAATCACCTCTTGGTTTCTCACGACTTCATGTACATGATGGAATCTGATGTCTATATGTTTCGTTCTTTTGTGAAACACAGGATTTGAAGCAAGCTTTTCTGCACCTTGATTGTCAATATTCAGTAGAAAAGATTCTCCAGATGAAAAACCAATTTCCATCAAAAGACGTCTTAAAAATATCGCCTCCTTAGCAGCATCTGACAATGCCATATATTCGGCCTCTGTACTACTTAAGGCCACACACGTTTGTTTTCTTGATTCCCATGACACAGGGCAATTTCCGACGAAAAATATAAACCCGGTGTATGACATGCGGTCGAGGGCATTACCACCCCAATCAGCATCCACGAAACCTTCCATAGTATGTTCACCTGCCTGGTACATAATTTTCTTATCAATGGATCCTCGAAGATATCGTAGTATACGTTTAGCCGCTTTCCGATGTTCAACATGAGGATTTGAATTACGTTGTGATAATTTCGACACGGAATGAAGTATATCCGGCCTAGTTGTGATGGCCAGATACATAAGCGCCCCAATTAATGACTGGTATTCTTGTTGGTTTACTTCTAGGCAATTGTCTTCGGTACACTTCACTTGGTGATTTGCATCGAGGGGAGTTGCTATCGGTTTACAATTTTCCATACCATGTTCTTTCAGCAATTCTTTTATGTACTGCGACTGACAAATTGCTATTGCACCCGTATCACTTTGTCGTTCAATTTCTATTCCAAGGTAGTGATGTAGCGGTCCCTTATCAGTGACAGGAAAGTGTTCGGCTAACAGTCCTTTCACCTTTGTTACACATGGCTCATTTTTGCAGCCAATCACAAGGTCATCGACATAAACTGCAACTAACACCAATTGCCCGTCGAACGATGCCATATATAAACACGGTTCACATTTGCTACGCTCGAAACCAATTTTGTTTAATACCAAGTCCAGCTTATCATACCATTCTTTTCCGGACTGTTTCAGGTCATATATCGCTTTGTGGAGCTTGAGAACTTTATGAAGATATCTATGATTCACAAACTTTTCAGGCTGCCTCATATAAATCTCATGGTGTATTTCACTATTAAGGTAGGCTGAACTTATATCTATTTGGTGCAAGTACATTTTGCAATTCACTGCCAACGCCAGCATTAATCGTATGGTTGAATATCTAACTACGGGTGAAAAGGTCTCGTAGTCCATACCAAATCTTTGATTACAACCTTTAGCTACAAGTCTGGCTTTGAAGCGTTCTATACGACCACGCGCGTCTCTTTTTATGGCGAATACCCACTTGGTATTTACAGTCAAATCCACCAAAGACCATGTGCCATTTTTGTTGAGTGATGACATCTCCGATCGCATTGCGTCATTACCATTCGGACTATTTATTGCCTCGTCGACTGTTGTCGGTACATTTACTTTCACCATATTATTTAGAATTTGTTGTTTTTTCCGTGGTCTATCTCGGTTGCCAGTTCGTACTGTCCTAGGTCTCAAACGACTCGTCGTAGCACTCTCCTTCTTGTTGTCGACTTCATTTTCTGAGTCCTCTTCTTCGGTTGTCTCGAAACCAGCAAATTCGCCAACGCTGTCAGAATCCGTACCTTCATCAATCAAGTTCTCGTGCTTCATATGGTTGGTTTTATGGACTTCTCGGTTTTCATCAACATTTATAAGCAAATAGTCATCTGGATTTTGTTTCTATTGGTCAGCAGTCTCCTTTCCAACATTGACACCTTCTTCAAAAATAACATCACGGCGCTCAATTATTCTTCCTTTTCTTTCATCAAATAAGCGATAAGCTTTGGCCACTTGTGAGTAGCCTACCATGATGAAATTTTGCCCCTTGGCCGCGAATTTGTTTGTGCCGGATTTATCCAATGATACTGCGTACGAAGCAAATGTCCGCAAATGATGAACGTTGGGTTTTCTACCAAACCATACTTCATAGGGCGTTTTATTACCTAGTATTTTGGTCGAACACCTGTTGCGCAAGTATACTGCAGTATTTACCGCTTCTGCCCACAAATTTTGTTTAACACCGCTATGTACCATCATTGAACGCACCATTTCTACCAACGTTCTATTAGCTCACTCGGCAATACCATTCTGCTAGGGAGGGTATGGTACAGTCAGCTGCCTACCAATGCCTTCAGCTTGCAAAAATGCGTCAAAATCGCTGTTGACAAATTCCCGTCCATTATCAGTTCTGAGCATTTTAATGTTCTTGCCAGTTTGTTTCTCCACGTGCTGTTTAAAAACCTTGAACGTTTTCAAAACATCGCTTTTAGCCGGAATGAAATACGCAAATATTCGTCTTGCATAGTCATCGATGAACGTGACAAAATACCTGGCGCTACCTAGAGAATTTATGTTGAATGGGCCACACACATCACTGTGGATGAGTTCCAACAGGTCTTTTGTTCTTGTCTGAGATTCTTGTGGAAAAGGTGTCACGTGGATCTTGCTTAACATACACGTTCTACATTGGGCTACACTGGAAACATTTTTTAATTCCATTCCAGTTACTATCGATTTGTTTGCCATGTCACATAGGGATTTAAAATTAACGTGACCAAACCAAATTTGACTGGAACTAACAACAGCATACAAGCTATGACTTTTGCCTTTTGCCAGAAATAAATTTTCCTTCTTAACAGCTCTCAATACCACAGTACCATCATAAATGCTGTATAGTAGCAGACGTTGAATTGAATTTGACGATTAAACCTTTTTCCACCACACGACTCACTGATATGAAATTCATTTGCAATTCTGGCGAAAACAAAACATTTGTGAATTTAATTTTTAAACCGTTATTATTCATTATTTCTACGTCCCCTTTTCCCTTTGCGACTATTTGTTTGTCGCCAGCCAATGAAATCTGCTCATCGCTTTCTATAAAGTTCGTAAATAACTGTCCGCTGCAACACATGTGCGCAGTCGCCCCGCTGTCGACACACCACTCAGTTTGCCTGTTCGTGTATGTTGATGTTGTTGCATGTAGCAATAGGGGTTGTTTTTTCCTTTTATTGCACTTGCTTGCAAAATGCCCTATTTCACCACAGTTAAAACACTTGCCTTTGAATTTGTTTTTGCTTTTTTAGATTTTACTTCTTTTTGTGCTTTGTTTTTTTCTCTCGCTGAAGACTTCATAACGAAGGCTTGTTGTGTGTGTGTACTCACCGATGCTTCTTCACGTTCAATTTTTTCTTTGTGTCTGTTGCCTTCTTCTAGAATCTTTTGTCTAACGGTAGATAGTGATGGCAAGGTATCACGTGTCTCCATGGCAACGACGAAATGTTCAAACTCACTTGGAAGACTGGATAACAACATTATAACTAGGAGTTCTTCTTGTACAACAATGCCCGTCTCAGCAAGTTTCTCAGCCAATTCCGTAAACTCATTAACATGTTTACTTATGTTACCACCATTTGGCATCGAAAGGTTCAAAAGTATTTTATATAAAGATACCTTGTGAATGGGACCTCTGGGCTTGTGTATTTCCTCAAGACGCAACCAAGCTTCATTAGAAGTTAGACAGTTCTTAATTATGTTTAACTGGTTAGGCTTCACGCTCAGGGTTATTGTTGCTAGTGCTCGTTCATCACTTTCATCCCAAGCTGCTTTATCATTTACATTCATAGTCGATTCCTTCTTAAGAACACCATTGACTATCTTCCAAAACCCACTGTGTATAAGAACACTGCGCATTTGCATACACCAACTGTCGTAATTTTCGTCATCCAGTTTTTCTATCTGGTACATTGATGCCATTTCAAAAAAGAACTTATTTTTCACTTTAATTCTTCAAAACTTTCATTTATTTTCACTATAAAATCTTATCTTTCCGGACTTTGTCCTGGGCCCATAACCTGTTTCAATAGTTTTTATTTAATGACTAAAAAGAAAGGAAAATGAATTCAAGGAAGAAGGAAATCAAAGAAGTTCAAAAATAACAACGCCGTTCACATTGTAAGGAGTTACCATACTTCACCAACAGAAACAACACTTTTTGTAAAATTTCTTTAAAAAAAAAAAAAATACTTCTTATATTTTTTTTCATGCAAATTTTTAATATAGCCTACTACACCAAACTTGAGAATTTCAAGAACAACGAAAAAAACCACTTCAGAATAAAAAACAAAGGAAAATAAAGAAAGTAAAAAAACTAAACACTTGAAACTATTGAACAATCATTAAGCCAGTGACATCGATTCTGTTTGGTCAGATCGATACAATCACTTTGTTACTGTTAAACAAAGTGACTTGGTTCGGTTAATTATGTTAAATATCAATGCTCTTGGTTAAATAAAAATGCTTAAGGAACATAATGTGGTTTAGTGTTACAATGAAATAATATTTTTAATACTTGAAAAAAAAAATATCATTAAAGTGAAAGTATTCGTTCATTGTTCCAAGTGCCAATGAACTTCTACTTATTATTTAAATACTTTGCGATGATCTCGACTACATCAACCCTTAGTTGTGTTTGTGGAAGCACATACATAACTCCTCCCCCATTAGGTGAAGGATTCTCCTGAATTCTGCGGTTCGGTGTCTTACACTCATCATATAATATAATCACTAATATTATTACCATTGTTGCTATTATAATTGGTGGTACACTATAGTAATTTTTGGTGGTACACTATAGTAATTTTATTATTATATTTGATTTCCTCTATTTCTTTTAGATTTTGAGTGATTGTGAGTTTAACTTCTTCTATTGTAAATGTTGTGTTAAATGCAACATTTCGAAATTTTGGTATGATTATTTTATCTAAATATATTTTGTTATTGTTAGAAAAATTTTGATTTACTATTTTTAAAGAACAATTATTGTAATTTATAAGAAAATTTCTATTTAGTATATTACTTTTATTATTACAATTACTATCAATTGTTTCATTTTTTGCATTCTTTATAATGATCGTTAACATTTACAATATCTGTATTTTCATTTGTTATTAATTTAAATGTTCCTTTTAGTGTACAATGTTTTGATAGTTTGCATTCATTTAAAAATATATGTTCTTCATACGTATATGTTTTATTTTTATAATGAAATATGTTATTGAAATAATAGTTATAATCCGTATGGTTGAAAAAACTTTTGGTATCTTAATTACAAAGATTAATTCATTATTCATTTGAGGGATTGCAGTTCTTACATGATAATCCCCTTATTGGACCAATGCTCTCACTTCACCTCAGTCCTGTAAATGTGTCAACACCTACACATTTCCATTCAACATCCAGTAGCTTGATAGACTTTATATTTGTGAATCACATTGACAGGGTATTGTTATATGACCAAATTTCTGCTTCCTGCTTCTCCAACCATGACCTTCTCTTCCTTAATTATAATTTGTCCGTAACTCGTCCCGTGGACAAATATATTACGTATCGTGATTTTGGAAACATTGATTATGCAACTCTGAATATTGAACTGGATAGCGTATCTTGGGACCAGGTATACACACTGGGTAATGCGAATGACCAATTATCGTTTATTCAGGACAGAGTGCGTTTGCTCTATGACAGGTGCGTTCCTGTCAAAACCAAGCACATCAAACCTAAACAACAGCCCTGGTTTAATGCGGAAATAAAAGTACTCATTGAGAGGAGGGATAGTGCTTACAGGAGATGGAAGAGGTTTAGGACGGATGATTTGAAAGCTTTACATAGATTCACACGGATGGAAGTTACCAGGAGCATAAGAACTGCAAAAAGATTGTATTATGGCGGAAAGTTTTCCAATGCTATGGACAACAAGTCTAAATGGAATGTAATTCGTGAAATAGGAATAGGCCGAAAATGTCCAAAGGCCGATATTGATGTGGATGTGGACAAGCTTAATGACCAGTTCGTAAATTCTAGGGTCCCAAGGTCTAACGGTGACTTGTATGATGAACTCTGTTGTGTTCCACCACAGTATTCCTTTAGCTTTCGTTGCGTAAATCAGTTTGAGGTTTTGGAATGTATTTCAGCGGTAAAATCGAATGCAGTTGGTTCTGATGATTTGCATCCTTTATTCTTGAAGGCTCTGACTCCTAAACTTTTGCCTTACTATACTTACTTGTTCAATACAGTTCTGCCTAAGTCTTCTTTTCCTGAAAGTTGGAAACTGGCTAAAATCCTTCCCATTCCGAAAACTAATTGTGAGTTCAGGCCAATTGCAATCCTTCCTTTTTTATCTAAAGTATTGGAGAACATCATGGCCAGACAAATCGATGAATATCTGAGGGGCCACAATTTCTTAACGGTTAATCAGTCGGGCTTCATGAAAGGTAGGAGTTGTACTACCGCTCTGGTAAATGTAGTTGAGGAACTTAGGTCGGAACTTGATGGGAATAGTGTGGCGTTCTTGGTTCTGCTTGATTACTCTAAGGCTTTTGATACAGTCGATCATGCGGTTCTATTGAAAAAGCTCCGAAAACTGTTTTATTTCTCCGAAACTGCCTGTAATCTAATTTATTCTTATTTGACGAGCAGATTTCAGAAGGTTCATTTCAATGGCAAAGTTTCGGATCCACTTACTATTAGTAGAGGTGTTCCACAAGGGTCTATACTTGGACCTTTGCTGTTTTGCATGTATATAAATGATCTACCTGATGTTTTGGTTAACTGTAATGTTCACATGTATGCTGACGATGTGCAGCTTTACACATATACTCCAAGGGAGAATATTTATTCTTGTTTGGACTACATTAATCGTGACTTAGCAAGGATTGACGGATGGGCCTCGGCCAATGGACTATGTATCAATCCTTCTAAGTCTAAATGTATTACACTTTCGAGAACAAACGGATCATTTGTCATACCTGAATTGAGTATCAGGGGAAATAAAATTGAATTTGTCAGGTCGGCTACTAATCTGGGTATTGTCTTTAATGACAAATTATCGTGGTCTACCCATATAAGTGTCATTGTTGGCAGAATTTATGGCATGCTTCGAAATTTGTGGGCTGTCATAGATTCAACTCCTTTTGTCATTCGCATGCAACTTGCTAAAACGTACTTGATTCCGGTACTTTTATATGGATGTGAGATATACGCAAATTGCAGTTATGATGACAACCGGAAACTTAACCTGGCGTACAATAACATAGCTAGGTATGTTTGCCTTAAGGGGCGTCGGGATCACATTTCTCATTTAGCTTACCTGATTCTTGGTATCAAATTTGATAATCTCCTGAAAACTAGATGCCTCCTTCTACTTCATAAAATAATTTACACGAAACAGCCGAAGTATTTATATTGTAAAATTAAGTTTGCCAGATCCCACCGGGGTGTGGGGATTATACAGCAACGATTCAGGACTCTTCTGTCTCAGCGACAGTTCTTTATACACACCATTAGTCTTTGGAATTCCTTACCAAATAACATCCAAAATCTGGGCAATGCAAACGCGTTCAAAAAGGAGTTATTTAAATTATTTTCATAATTAAAATTTTTATATCATATTTGTAAATTTTGTGATTTTATTTTTTAGGTCATCATTATTATTGTTATTGTTATTATTATTATTATTATTATTATTATTTTTATACTTTACCTTATCAATTTAATTTAATATTTATATACATAAATTAACTTTCTCTAATTTTTGATATTTAATTAATGTTAATTTTTTATACCTTATTGATTGTAATCATAGCACTGTCACTTATAAGATTTAGTATCTTGTTGTGCTATGTAGATCATTATAAATCAAATAAATAAATAAATAAAAATAAAATAAAATAAATATATAATTTTACTTATATCTATATCATAATCATATATTTCCTGTTTTGTCAAGATACTAGCATCACTTAATCCATTTTGTACTGCTGTAATATAACCCTGTATATGTTCCATGTGATTTCTTACTGTTTTATGAAGTCCTGCAAAATGCTTTAGTAGCTCTCTTTGGTTTTGTGTTAAAGTGTCCTTTATTAATTGTATTGTTCTATTAAAGTGGTCATTAATTTTTACGTGTTGATTTAGCTCTGTTATAGAGTATATTTCTGTCAACTGTATTAAAATGGTTACTAATGTCTTCTTCATCTGCACTGTCCATTGTTAAAAAAGGATACTTGTATGCATGACCCACCAAATTTATTAGTTCGCGTTTTTTCCTACTAGCTGGAGTTATTGTTTTTAATTTGCTTAACAGGGCATCTATTTCGTTATTCACATATATTTTCTCGTTTTCATCAAAAGCATCTATATTACTTCTCATTGAAGACAACACGTTTGTTATTTCTTCTATATTTATCTGATGTAAAATTAAATCGGGCTCCATTGGAATGGTACAGTTATCGTTAAGAATTTCCACATAGCCGTTTTTTTCTCTTATGGGGTAAATCATTATATTAGCTTTAGTTTGATAAATTTCATTGTAACACATCCTAAGGTTTTTTCAATTAACGTATAAAATATTTATTAAAGCAAAAAATGAAAAATGTCTTCTTTAACGCCTTGCATTACATGCGATTCTTGCTTTCTATGCAAATTTTATTGCAAGTTACACACAATGCGTTTATGCGACTGGTTTTTTGTTTTGATCAGCTGTTGTGGTAAACAACAAACAAGTGAACAAGAACATTTTTGGGAAAAATATAAAATCAAATTGTAATTTTAAAATAATTTATGGCATTAATTACAAATTTATGAGTTTACATACGTGATATTTTGTGCTGTGAAGGCCTACTAAAATCCTCAAAAGAACACAAGACGAGTGTTTTCAGTTAATTTATCCTCCATTTTTCTTGTTTACAAATTAATAAATTCAAAATAGATGACAGACACTCAGTACATAAAAACAATCATATTTATATACATATGTATAAACAATCATCATATATATCTTTTGTTCATGAAAGAAATGTGTTAAAAAATGTATTTTCCTCTTAAATTAGTAATAAACTTTGTTATGAAATATGTTTTTTTACAAATATTTTGTAATGCAAAAAGAAAAATGCGAAAATAGTAATGAAATATTTAAACATATTTATAGAAGCCATTCACAATATTATATAATTTGGCATGCCAAGTTTAAAAAACTGCTGACATTTTCCAACACAGCATTCGTCGCATAGAAAAGTAGAAAGTAATCCTACTTTCTATGCGTCTATGCTTTTTCTTCTGTAACTTGTCACAATCAACTACATTGATTTTACTTTTTCTAGCTAGCATGAAACGCATGGTATGGACTTTCGGCTTAACAACATACACATTGCAGAGTTGCCATATTATCTTCAACACTCCTCCTCAATGTGGATGTTGTTTTACAAAATAAAAAAATAATTGAATTTAATTTCATTAATTTACACAATTAAAATGTTTAACCCTTGGTAGGTTTTTCGTCAAAACATCTGCAATCATATCAGCTGTTGGACAATATATTATTATATATTAATAAACTTTATGTCGATGTCCTTGCTGCGTTTGTGGAAAACTGGATTCTCAGCTAATTTTTGAGCACCTTGGTTGTCAATATTCAAAATTACAGGAACATCACTGCATGCATTTACTTCAATAAGTAATCGTTTTAAATATATTGCCTCCTTTGCCGTATCTAAAGCTGCCATATATTCAGCCTCCGTATTGCTGAGAGCGACTGAAGATTGTTTTCGCGACTCCCATGAGATTGTAGAACCATTGAAGAAAAATACAAAACCTGTATAAGATTTTCTGTCCAATGCGTTTCCTCCCCAGTCAGCATCTACGAACCCTTCCAGAGCTTTGTTTTGATCACCCGCTTTATAAATAAGTTTCAAATTTATCGTTCCAGATAGGTACCTTAGGATGTGTTTGAATTTGGTCATATGTTCAACATGTAGGTCCGAATTTCGTTGAATTTGCACGGAATGCAAAATATCCGGTCTTGTAGAAATTGCAAGGTACATGAGTGTACCAATAAGTGATTGGTAATCGTGTTGACCAACCTTCTCACAGTCATCATTACAATTCACCTGATAACCAGATTCCAGTGGCACCGAGACTGATTTGCATTCATCCATACCATATTGTTTCAAAACATAGCGAATATATTGAGATTGACTCAATTTAATCGTACCTGTATCGCCATCACGCTCTATTTCCATTCCTAGAAAATGGTTGAGTACACCTTTGTCATTAACTTCAAAATTCTCGGCAATTTGTCTCTTCACTTCATGCACAACTGCTATGTTACTGCACCCAATAATTAAATCATTGACGAATACCGCTATTAACACCAGATTATCATTCTTGAGCGCCTTGTATAAGCATGGTTCATTATAGCATGGAACAAAATTCATTTGTCGTAAAACACTATCCAGTTTACAGTTCCACTCTTTACCGCTTTGCTTCAAACCATAAATCGCCTTATTCAAGCGTAAAACCTTTTCTGGTGAACTATCATCGACAAAATGTGTCGGTTGCCGCATATATATCTCATCTTGAAGACTACTATTTAAATATGCTGTACTTACATCCATTTGGTGTAGGTGCATCTTATTCCGTACCGCCAATGCAAAAAGTAAACGTATTGTTGAATACCGCACGACTGAAGAAAAAGTTTCCTCGAAATCAATTCCAAATCGTTGGTTGCAACCCTTAGAAACCAGGCGTGCCTTGTACCTCTCGACCTCTCCATTAACATTTCGTTTTAGAGAGAATACCCATTTGCATGGTATTCCCCTGTGACCAACTGGCAAGTCTGATAATGACCATGTGTTATTTTTTTCAACGATTGGAATTCATCGTTCATAGCCTTTTCCCAAAAATCTTTATTCTTACAACACAAAGCATCCTCAACTGTTAATGGAATATTTTCTTCAACAGCAACATTCAATTTATTATCCTCTTGTTGTATCTCATTATATTGTTTTTTCGGTCTGCCAGTTCTTCCAGATCTTATTATCTTAGGCCTTCCAGGACCAATAGTTTTTCGGTCTGCTCTATTATCACCTTCAGATTAATTGTCATCATCTGCCGTGTCATAACTTTCATCGTTTTCACTTTTCTGCACAGAAGGTTGGCAATCATTGTCAACTACAGCTGCACTGCTATCACCATCACACAAATATATTGCCAAATAATCCTCTGGCTTACGAGGTATTTCACAGTTGTTATTGTTCTCCATATCAACACCAAACAATTCTTCATTAAACAAAACATCGTGCTGATCGACGACATTACGTGTTGATTTATCGAAAAGACGATATGCTTTCGACGTCGCTGAATATCCAACCATAATATATGGTGTGCCTTTCGTCTTAAACTTTGATTAATTTGTCGACTTATCCAGACTTACTGCATACGAACCAAAAGTTTTAAAATGATTAACATTCGGCTTTCTACCGAACCATACTTCATATGGTGTTTTACTTTTCAATTGCTTTGTTGGACGTCTAGTACGTATATACGCTGCAGTGTTCACAGCCTCTGCTCATAAATATTCCTTAACTCCAGGATGTACCATCATAGACCTTGCCATTTCAATTAGTATACGGTTGGCCCTCTCTGCCACGCCGTTCTGTTGCGGCGTGTAAGGCACTGTTAATTGTCTACTGATACCTTCTGCCGACAAAAATGAGTCAAGCTGTGAGTTTATGTACTCACCACCATTGTCCGTTCGCAGTGATTTTATTTTGCAGCCCGTTTGCTTTTCAACATGTGCCTTATACAGTTGAAACTTCTCGAACACTTCACTCTTACTTTTAATAAAGTAAACTAAAATTCTGCGTGATCTGTCGTCAATAAATGTTACGAAATATTTCGCACCGCTTACAGATTTTACTTTAAAGGGACCGCAGACATCAGAATGCACAATCTTTAACAACTTTGTTGTAGATTCCTTGGGAAACGACAATACATGTATTTTACTTAACATACATGTCTTACAGTCTGACTGTTCATTCATGTGGTCAATATTCATACCACTCACCATACTTTCATTCGACAATTCTTACAGACTTTTATAGTTGAGATGGCCATACCTGTTATGCCATACGTTGTTCATATTATTAACAGCACACACTCTCTCTGTTGCACGATTATTTGCTGCTTCAAATATGTTGTCTCTGCGTTCTGCTTTCAATATAATAGTACCATCTGCACTCTTTATAACGGCATTTCTCGAATTAAATTCTGCGAATAAACCGCATTCGACGACTTTGTTGACAGAAATAAGGTTTGCCTGCAACTGAGAGGAAAACAAAACGTTTTGAAGCAAAATTTCAAGATTGTTGTTGTAGATTAATACATCACCTTTACCACTGGCATTTATGTGGCTGTTGCCAGCCAACGTAATAACCTCATGATGATCTTTAAAACGTACAAACATCTCTCTTTTGTTACACATATGTGAAGTCGCCCCACTTTCGACATAATAATTTTTCAAATTTAACGAACCTGCCTCTGCTGCAGCTAACATTGTCATTGCTTGTGTATTGGCTTTGTTTTTTCTCTCACATTTGCTTGCATAGTGACCAATCACACCACATATAAAACACTTGCCTTTGAACTTCGTCTTCTTCTTGTTGTTGTTGTTGTTATACTTCTTGTCTTTGCGTGTGAATGTTGATTTTGCTGTGAATGCCTGTTGCTGTTGTTGTTGTGAACCTGATGGTGCATGCTCGCTGTCGATTTTCTCTTTTCTGCGTTTGCCCTCTTCTAAGAGCTTCTGTTTTAGTATCGGAAAATTAGGCAAATCATCTCTTGTTTATTTTTTATTTATGATTTTTTTTTTTATTAAGTTTAGCTGTGAAAATCTTCTTTCAGCAGCAGCTGAACTGTGCGGCAGTGTCATTAAATTAAAAACAAAATCGGTAAGCTCTTCAAAAGATTTTTCTTCTAAGCCATTTTTATAACTACACACATTGTCCCAAAATTCAGCAATATCCATTTCTAATTTTAGATTTAATTAGAAAATTTTAATATTTTCCATTCAGTAGAAATTTTTTCTTCATTGCCGTTTGTCAAATTTGAAAAAGATGTTAATAAAGGTTCTATGGATATTTCTGAAGAGCTTAGAACTTGCTGTGGAGTTATAATTGAAAGATATTTTAATTCCTTGTTTGAAAAATCAAAACGTTTTCAAATTTCATCCAAAAGTACAATATAAAAAGTTTGTATGTTTTTTATTTCATATATATTTTTTTATTTGAGCAAAAATTTTTCAGATTTTCTACCCATAAAAATATTTTCAATGTTTAAATAATTATCTTCATCAAAAATATTGACTGATTCTAATGAATCAAATTTTTTACAAAATTACTTTTAGTAAAATTACTCAAAATTAATTTATAATTTAACTCCATTTGGTTATAGATATAAGGCAATCTTACTTTTTCCGATTGGAAATCTTTATTTAAATTTTTAATAATATTTAGAATATAAGATAAAAACAGAAAATAAATTTTTATACTGGGATCGCCCATTATTCCCCCTATTTCGCATGGTTTTATTCCATTTACCTCCAAATAGAAAAAAATGAAATATAAATGTAAAGCTGTAATAAATGCTTACAATATGGCTGAAACAATGTGTAACAATGTGTGTGATTAAGAAAAAGGAAAGATGTTTCTTTTAATAAAAAAAAATTACTTTTTAATTTTTAGTATACAATTGCGCGTGGGCGTTGTCTTTTATTGCTCGATCAAAAGTAATTGCTAAACTCTATAAAATGGTGGAAATAACTAAATTGTCAACTATTGCTAATATTTCAATGTTGTCAACTCATTTTAACTATTAATATAAATTTTCATTTATAGCACCAGCATTACAGTATAAGGTTTATTACATTTTCAAGTTACAGCCATCTGGTCATTGATATTGCTAAAATTTTATGTGGTTCGACACTACATTATTATTTAAATTCTTCGATACGTTTTGGGTTGTGGGAAAAAAGTTGTAAATATCGCGACAAAGTATTTCAATTTCTTTTGGCAGCTTTTTGCTGGCGTAGGCAGAACAAAGATGTAAAGAATGGCAAGTACATTTTATGTAAAATATGCTAACATCATTCCTTAATTTAGCCTGAAAGCCATTAACTTCACCTGCCATTACGTTGTCGCCTTCGGTAGCCAAGCCAATTATGTTTTCCAATGGAATTGTAATTAAAATAAAACCAACTGTTTTATTCAACGATCAATTCTAGAATGTCTCTTTATTTTTCAACTATTCTTATTTATACTTATTACTAACATCAGGTTTGCAAAAAGGAGTATTTTAGATAATTTATAAACTTAGATAATTATTTTAGATAATTTATAAACTTAGCTGTAAATAATAGGAGTAATTAAGTGAAGGGTTGCAACTATACCTCCTTTTTCATTATTTTTTTTTTATTTTTTTATATATATATATATCTTTCAATCCATTTATTTCAAAGTTCAAATTTAAATACAAATACACATGAACAGTAGTAAAAATAAATAATATAAAATATATTTAACATTATAAAAAATTTCGTATAAATAATATATAAGTGGGTTAGGTATGCCTCCCTTTTTTTTGAAAAAAAAAAAAATAGATTGGTATTAAGATAAGAAAGAAGAAAAAAAATTTATTTACTGTGACAACAAGAATGTATTAAATTATTAATTTGTTTCTGGTTTTATTGTATTATTTTCAAACTTTTCTGATAAGGACCTTCATATATGTTCTTATGTTTCTCGTAAGGTCCTTTTTTAGCACAATATTATCAGCAACTTTAACTGCTAAAGGATTTGCAAATTTATCATAGAGTAGTTTTTTCCTCGCTTTGTGTTTGTCTATTAAACGTCTTACAATAATGTTAGTCTGTTGTAATTTATGCTTTACTTCTTTACTATAACTGTCCAAATTATAAAGTGGATCTAAACTTTCTGTTATGTTATTTGGCATTGTAGCAGTTTTCCCCAATACTAACTCGAAAGGTGTAAACCGATTATCAAATGCAATGTTTGGAGTAGTGTTGTGGTAAAAAGTGAAATATTTCAAGTAAGTATCCCAATCCGTAATATTCTCCCTGATATATGCTCGAATATATTCATTAAATACGCGGTGGTTACGTTCAACTCTACCCACACTTTGATGGTGATAAGCCGTTGAAAAATTCAAGTTTACTTTAAGTAATTTACATAATTCAGTGAATAATTCGTTCTTGAACTCAGTTCCCTGATCTGATTTTATAGTTTTCATTCTACCATAAATTAGAATAAAATTCTCAAATATCGCACGTGCTACAGTATGAGTTGATTTGTCAGGTACCGGAATAGTAACTAAATATTTGGATAAATCACATATCAAAATTATTGCATATTTATTATCATAAGTTGATTGAGGTAATGGACCTATGGTGTCTAAAACGACTACATCAAATGCTTTAATCGGAGTCGGAGTTAAAATTAGATTTTCAACATTTCCTGGTCTAACTTTATTTAACATACATTCATTACAATTCCTAACAAATTTTGAAATATCCCTCGTCATTTTCTTCCAATAATATTTTGTTCTAATTTTAGCATATAACTTCTTCTGACCACAGTGCCCTCCTGTTATCGGATCATTATGATATATTTCCATCAGTTTTACTTTGTCTCTATCATCTGTTATAATCTCCGTTGGTTCCGTTAGGATAATTTCCAAAGTTTTTAAAATCTTCATACCTTCATCTTTTAGCTTTTGAATTGAACATATTGAGAAAAATGGATCACTTTTGGACCATTCAGCTGTGAAAATTTTGTTAATGTTGGCTTCTTTTTGTAGCCTCAAAAGCAACTTATATAAGCAAATTGTTTCGTTAACAATCCCAAAATCTAGGTACAGCAATTTTTTAAATATATTTATGCGCATTTTGAAAAGTTTTTGTTCAATATAAAATAATTCTGTTTTTATCTTTGGTACCTTTTTATCGAAATTATGCGAGAATTTATCGTAAATTTTCAAACTAATGGAAACACCCTGTTGTTCAATATCGAATTTGTTCTTACTATTTTTCTTTGACATTCCTCGAGTTGTCATCGAAAATATATTACTTAAATTCTTAAGTTCATTGATGGAGATTCTGGACAAAGCATCCGCGCCTACATTTGCTTTACCTTTTATATACTCTACTTGAAAATTGTATTCAGAGAGTTCTAATCTGATCCTTGTTAACTTGGACGAAAGATCTTTCATAATCTTTCGAACAATGAATGAAGTGCCATAGATATATGGTCGAAAATAAAGGATTGCAAAGTGTATTGCTAGAAATTCAAGTTCTATAATGGGTTTTTTCTGTTCTGATAAGCTAAATGATTTCGACGCAAAATATATTGGTAAATCGTTACCATTAATATTCTGACTTAAAATGGCTCCGCAGCCGGTTTTGGAAGCGTCTACTGTAACTATAAATGGTTTTGTAAAGTCCGGGTATTGTAGAATTCTTGGAGATAACAAGGCACTTTTTAATTTGGTAAAAGAATTGTGACAACATTCAGTCCAGTTAAATTGTTCATTTTTTCTTGTGATGAAGTTCAACGGTGCTGCTAAAATTGCAAAATTAGGAATAAATTTTCGGTAATAATTGGCAAATGCCACGAATCGCCGTACTGCATCTTTATCAGTAGGAACGGGGTATGTTTTTATGATGTTAATTTTCGAATCATCTGGTAAAATACCTTTCGCAATGCATCTGTGTCCTAAAAATGTTACTTCGGACCGAAAAAATTTGCATTTGTAAGGATTTATCTTAAGATTGTGATCTCTTAAAATTGTGAAAACGTTTTCTAAATTCTGAATATGATGTCTTTTGCTACATTAAATTATAATAATGTCATCTATATAAAGAAAAGCTTTGTTTGGTGCAAGTCCTGCAAAAGCGATAGAATTTGGGGCGATATTAAGACCGAAAGGTAAAACTTTCCAGCGATATGATCCACTATCAGTGCTGAACGAAGTGATATCACGACAGTCTGGGTGCAGGGGTACCTGATGAAAACCAGAATACAAGTCTAGGACTGAAAAATATTTCGCGCGACCAAGGTTATCTAAAATGTCGTCTATTCTTGGCAAAGGAAATTTGTCGGCTATAAATTTTTTATTTAGCGCGCGGTAGTCAACACACATTCTGGATGACTTTTTATCATCTAAACTTTTTTGGGCACTAAAATTAATGGACTATTGTAATTGGAAGTACTGGGCTCTATTAGATCATTGTCTAATAAGTTCTTAACTTGCCTGTTTATCTCGTCTTTCTGTGTGTGCGCAAGTCGGTAATTCTTAATATAAACAGGTGTAGAATCAGTCAGTCGTAATTTTTGTTCATAGAAGTTAGCATATGTCATTTTATTATTTTATTTATTATCCTTTTTAATATGAGATTTGTGAACCATTCTTCCAGATTCTGTAAGAATTGTTCCTCCTTTATCTTCTTTTACTATCTCCTCTTTATACCTAGGAGTCAATTTGTTACCTAATCTTTTATTTATTTTCACATACACGATATCATTTGGATTATACTTAGGGAAAGGTGTTCTTTTTTTGTTATGAAAATCGAGATCTTTATTTTGTTTATCTATAAGTTTTGTCACATTGTCTATTCTGTCCTTTTCCATCTGTTCTGGGTCAGTACTAACAGTTCGTCCGAAAAATGCTTCTATAGGTTTTTTCTTAATTGTGGAGTGTATTGAATTGTTATATTTGTATAGCGACCTAAAAAGTAACCCCTCAAAATTCCGATCAGTCTTTTCACTATGTCGGGTATTCTGTCTAGGTCTCCTATTTGTCCCAGATGTTCCGGTCTAATAGTCTCGTTCGTCGCAGTCGTAAGTATGCTATTTGGGCTGTTGCTAGTGTTTTCCTGAACCACTTTTCTAACTGCATTATTTATAAGCCTTTCTAAATCTGACTGTGTAATTGGTATACTAGCTTGTGCAGAATCACGCTGGGTATTTGATACGCCAGGTGTCTAAGATACTGGGTCTAATTAGATTACTTGGATTCGACATATTTTATTAAGTTATTTTAGTTTTATGTTATAGTCTTGATTTTATTATTTATTCCCTTCTGGAAGGGGTGTTCTTCTACTCTGGAGGGTCTTGAATTCAGATTCGCAGAGTTGAACTTTTTTTTACAATTGCAAAAAATTTGATTTTAATTGATTAAGGATAACCTATAACTTAAATTTATTAATTTAATTTAAAACGATCTGGAGGGTCCCGTAGGAATCGCAGATTTTCACAAAAAAATTTATTTAAATTTATAGATTACGTTTCTTTTAAAAATCTTATTTTGATATTTTATTACGAAATTTTTATTTTTCCTTACTTTAATTTGAATCAAAAGCTAAGCTATTTTCAATTTTTCTTTTAAATTTCTCACTTTTCTTTCAAATTTTATTTATTTTTTTATCTTTATTTATATTAATTTTCACTTGCTTAAAAAAAAATTTCCTTAAAATATTACTTTTCCTTTTTTTCACAATTCTTAAATTTAATCTTAAAAATACTTCTTACACTATTATTATTATGAGTCCCACGGTGATGGCGACTACGTCCTTTTTGCTGTCCGCTACTGGGGTCGACCACTTCACACTCCCAGTGGGGTAACGTTGAGTCCTCTTTTGGCTGTAACGTTGGATGTCGCTTCCTGTTGCACTACTTAAGGGCTTACGTAGTGTGATGGCACTTCTTAAGGGCTTTGTTTTCACTACTTTCCAGGACACTCGCGACAGCCCCACGTTGGGCACCAATTAATTACTTTTTTATTATTTTATTTAAAAAAAGAAATTCTTTTTTTATTTTCTATTTATTTTTTTATTACACTTTATTTTCTGTTTGAAACCAAAATTGAACTGAACTTAAAACTAAAACTTAAAATTAATATTACCTACGATTTAACCAAATTTTGCCAATGCATCAAATTTCCGTTGAAATAACGTGTACGCAAAATCAGCAAAATGATGACCGTAAATAAGGTTGAACTATTGCACAACAAATTGTTAGCAATTTAATTGTTTTTAATAAACAAAACTCCCTGTTGCGAAGTTTCAACATTTATGGTGTTAACATGTATAAGTATATATTAAGTAAGTATTTTATATATGTTTATAGCAGTAAGTATATATATAATGTTTATATGTATAAAATTTATTGAATTACTAGCATAGTTGTCCTTTGTGCACTTTTATAAATTGTTTGTTTCTTATGTTATTACTGTATTTATTTTTGTTGTTTTTTTATCTTTACTTCATATTGAAAGTTTATGTGAAACACGTATATGCGTATGTGTGTGTTGCTTCTACATGGGTCATAATTTTCACTTTTCGTCATTTTTGATTATTCGTTTGTTTTTTTTTTAATATAATTTCAATGTTAACTGTTTATGTTTATATATATACATTTATATATATATATATATATATATATATATATATACTAAAGGTTCTTTTTTTTTATTACACGTTTTGGAATTTTCATTTGAGGTTATAAATTATTCTCAAATTTTGTTTCTTTTTTAAGATTATAAATTGTTTATATGTTGTAACGGTTAATGTAACACGTTTTTCTGTATGTCCGTCTTTTTTTTTTGAGGTTATATTATAACGGTTGTTGATATGCCACGATTTTTAACACGTTTTCTATTCTTTTAAGGTTATATTTTAACGGTTTTAATTTTAAATCTTTTTAACACATATAATTCTTGTAATGCCAAAACGTTTTTGTGCTAACGAAAACACAAGAAAAAGAAAAAAGTTTTAAAATTAAATGTTTAATTTTTTTATAAGCATATGTATTTATATATTTTTGTTCTTCGAAAAAAAAATAACTTTTTTTATAACTTTCCTATAATATGATTGCTTTACATTCCTATTAAATAACTGTTTCTGTTAAATAACTGTTTTTTCTTTATAGTTATGTTTCTTTCAGTCTTGGGATTTCCAATAGACTATACTTTTTCCCCGTTTTCTTTTCTCTCATGTTTTTGTTAGGTTAGGACGAAATTTCATCAGATCAGGGATATATTTTTATGTAAACAAAACAAAAAAAAAGGGTAAAACACCTGTGCAAAAAAAAAAAAACAAAAACAAAAAACATTTTTGGCGCAAACAAGTATTCCTATTTTGTGAAAATATTTCTAAAAATATTAATATAATTCTAAAATTATATTCAAAATTTAATTAATAATTTAATGGATTTAGAAAAAGTTGATTTGATTCCTTGGACATTCTAACAAAATTTACAAAACTTTTTGGGTCCTCCAGTTGCAATTCCTTTATAGCAATGTGCGTCATATCTTTTCCGCTATAACGCCGTAGTAGCCATTCCCGGCCCGAAATGCGCTTGGACAGTCTTACTTCTTTAACCCGTTTCTTGTCTTTGCACTCATATTTTTAATTACGGCAATAGCAAGTAAAACACCGAGTGCATTTTGTTTGTTTTTTTAATATTTGGCATTTTTAATTTCAATAGAAACTTTAAGCAAATTTTTTCACTTTGTTTGTTTATGTTTTTTTAACATCTGTTTTCGTCTTGCTTTATTATTGTCTTATACTATTATTCTCTTTTTTGAAATGCGAATGGAATTTCATTTTACTTTTTCATCTGACTTTACATATTACTTGTACGTTCGTGCGAAGGGGGCTTTACTAACGTCAGGGTTGCAAAAAGGAGTATTTTAGATAATTTATAAACTTAGATAATTATTTTAGATAATTTATAAACTTAGTTGTAAATAATAGGAATAATTAAGCGAAAGGTTGCTACTAGCATAACATTGACCCTAAAAACTGTTTTTTGTCTATATGACATGTCTAATCATCATTCCTAATAGGCCATTTACACTACAGCGAAATCTAGTAGATTAGATTTAAATCTTGCTCAAAATCTAGATCGTTTACACTGGATTTATTTGACAGTAGCAAGATTTCATTTTAATAACAAAAACAGCTGACTGAAATTTAAAAGAAAATAATAATATTTCCAAATTTAGTTTAATACCAAACAAAAATGAAAAATATAGGACATTTAGTGTCGTAAACATATATATAGGTAATAATATATAAATATTAAACCGCACTTTAATACAGGTTCGTCATGGGTCATTCTGGGAGCAAGATATTCCTAATATTTCATATGATATGTTCATCGAAAAGCCGCCAAACTTTTCATTTGTTACGCTTAACCTCTTCAGGGACGATTTTTTATGGTGACAAAAAAATGATTAAATTTTGTTTTCTTTTTAAATTATTTAATTTTATTTAAATAGGAATTCGGAAAACGAAAAGCAATGAAAATTCACAAAAAGGGATAACGTCCATATTTGCGGCCACTGAGCGTTAATGGTAATTTATGTGTGATATGATTTCATACATTCCGGGCATATCAGGCGTATATATTCTTAACATTTCTCACAAATGTAGAGAGTTCGTCTTACACAATTTTTGTCGTGATATCTGGGGAGATTTTTCAGTTCCTTGTATTTAGGATAATGATCCATACCGTCCAGTCTAATTCCAGGATTCACTTCAGGTCCAGCTTTTAGATTTTTAGGTGGTGATGGTAAAACTTATTATATTAAATATAACTGATATTATTTTTTTTTCAAATATTATTCTTGATATAATCCACTAAAACAGATTGCCGAAGAATTATTTCACATTTTTTTATTTATCTAACTATGTATACGGTTTGAGGATTTGGTAGTCAATAACTTACTATAAAATTTTTGTTTTTTTTTATTATTATTATGATTATGATTATAAAAAATTAAACGTAAACGTGAAGGGCGTGAAGAGGTTAAAGTTTTGTTTTTAAATTGAAATGTCATTTTGTCCTGCTCAGCGTTGTATTTTTAAGTACTATTTGGCAAAACACATAGTTGCATTTCTATTTTTACTAGATTTTGAGTAGATTTTGCCGAAATCTACTAAATAAGTAGATTTTGTTTTGTATGGGAAATCTAGTTAAAATCAACTAGATTTGGCTCGAAATCTCATAAGTACTAGATTTCGCTGTAGTGTAAATGGCCTATAAAACAATTTTTCATATTTACTCTTGCATTTTTCTAGAGCGCCAATTGCACTAAAGAATATGTCCAAAAGTTTATCATTAGTAAGATTATCGTCGATTTTATCTTGATCTTGTTGTATTAAATATATTGCTGAAATTATTCTGACTTTTGCTGAGAGAGGGAGGCTCTTCAGTATTATGATTTAGTCGAGGAAAGTCTTCATCCGAGTTAAATGACTTTGCCATAATATTTTTACTGACTGGCTTTGCTTTTTGATTGCCTGTGACGCGTTGCCGAATAGCTAGGTATTCTCGCCGAGATGGACAGTCTGGATCGTCAGCACGATGATTTACATTTTTAAGTTTATTTTTCATGCAATTGAAGCATTTGTAAATTACAGGGCCTTCGTTCGAAGTTTTGCTCAATTGGCAAGTTGAGTAGTCATGATGGTCACCGCAACCTAAACATGCTGGCTTTCTGAAGCAATTGGATGAGCCATATCCCAACATGGTACATTTAGTGCATTGAGTAGAACCTCTTGTACTTCGTTAAGGATTGCTCTGTGTACAACTATACCATAGAAATATCGTATTTTTATTACCTCTCTTTTAGATACTTGGTTTTTGTCGAATTCGATCATATAGAGTGTGTGGTCTTGATTTGAATATTGGTTCATTAGCGATCAAGAGCTTAATAATGCATTAATATAATTCTTAGCTGATGGGTTAATTTTATTTCTCTTTTTAAGGCAATGTGTTCCTATAAAATCCGGCCAATCCCAAAAATCGCTTAATTTCCTTTTCAGATCTAGGAATTGGATATTCTAAGATGGCTTTAACCTTGTCAGGGTTTGGCTTTATACCGTCAGGTGTGATGATATGCCCCAAAAAGGTGGTTTCCCTTTTTAAAAATTCGCTTTTATCAAGTTCCAACTTCAAATTGGCCTCTGAAAGCTTCCTGAACACCTTATCTATTGAACTAATATGCTCTTGGAGAGAAGTACTAAAGGCAATGATGTCGTCCAGGTAGACCAAGCATTCTTTTCCTATAAGGTATCCCAAGATTGTGCTCATCAATCGTTGGAAGGTTGAGGGCGCGTTTTTAAGGCCAAATGGCATCCTCAAAAACTCATAATGCCCATTTTGTGTGGAAAATGCTGTCTTTTTTCGATCAGAATGTTCCATTTCGATCTGATGAAACCCTTTTGTAAGATCGAGGGTAGTGAAATATAAACACCTACCCAATTTATCCAAAATGCCATCCATAACCGGAATTGGATATTTATCACTAATCGTTATATCGTTTAGTTTCCACTTTTGTTTACCAGTCGAATCGAGTTTCTTAGGCACAAACCAGATTGGTGCATTATAAGGCGATTGGCTGTAGCATATAATATTCTGATCCAGCATTTCCTGAATCTGTCTATTAACTTTGTCCCTATGGATCTGAGGGTAACGATAAGTTTTGCAATATATTGGATCTTCATGGATAGTGTTGATTTTATGTTTGACAACATTAGTAAATGTTAATTTATCTTCCTCCTTATAAAAAATGCTGTCGCATTTTTGTAACAACACTTTTAAGTTTGTGAATTCCTCTTTACTGAGGTGATCCAATTTAAATATTGAAGTTTTAGATTCGCAATCAATACAATTGAAGAATTTTGGGTGGGCATTCTGTGGGGTATCAAATCCGCTACCCCGAAGTTGTTTATACACAGGCTGATTGAACTGTGAATCAGGGTTAATATTTTTATGAACTGGGAGGCTTTTTGTTCCTTCTTTTTCTTCTTGATTTTCGTTCAAAAAGAAATATTTAATATCATTCAGAACAACAAATCCCTCTGGAACATTCAGTTTTGCTTTCAATTTCCTTAAATTATCAAAGCCTAGAAGGCCCGCATAATTGTTACTAAACCTATACGCATAAACCACCAAACTAACTCTTGTTATAGGACTAACAATTTCTAAGGTCTCATTGAGGACTATATCCCCAGTGGCTGTTCTAACGCAAATGGGATCTAGTGTATTTGGAGAAACGGGCAAAGCGTCCGGGCGAAGAAGGCTGGTTGATGATCCCGTATCAACCAAGTACTTATAAGCTTTGCCTTGTATTATTATTGAGATGATGGGAAGGGGTTTGAGGCCGATAGGGGAAAATTTTCGACCTCCATGGGTTCGGCAGGGCCAAAACGCCTAATGCGAGATTGAATTGAATCATTTATCCTTTGGCGTTTGCAAGGACATGAATTATTGGGAAATCTGTTATTATTGTTAAAATTATTATTGTTTGGGCTATTATTGTTACTGTGTGTGTTAATATTTTGTCCGTTATTTCTATAATTATTCTGAAAGTTTTTATTACTGTTATTCATAAAATTTGGGTAATTAAAAATGTTTCTACTCCGATTTCGGGTATATATGTCCCTATATTCATTGTCCACTACCTGAGGATAATGGCGGGAATGATCGGTTCTGAGTAATTTTGTCGATCTTCGTTCAAAGTGCCCGTCATCTAGTTCGTTATTTCGTCTGAGAATATCTACCGCCGATTTAAAATCTGCTGCTAAATTCGCATTAACGAGTGCGGTTAAATGATTGGGTAGTTCTTTTTTTTAGTATTCTTAAAGCTTGGGAGTTAGCTTCATTCTTATAAAATGTTTTTTTTCATTACTTTCATCACTCAACCTAATTGCATCGTATATTCTACACAAGTTTATGTTAATTTCATCGCACAATTTTCTTAAGCTACCCTTAAATATAATATTACTTAATTTTAAAATTAGTGCTGGAATCGGTTGTTCTCTTCTGATTAAATTTAGGGCTTCTCCGTCTAATGTACTCAAGATGCAATTGAAGAATAAGATCCTGTCATCTCTAGACAAAACCGCAATGTTGGGTAATATATTAACGTAGAGACACAATTTATCCCTTTATACAATAAAAGGATGGACCAATTTTAAGTTTTGGATGATAAAGTTCTTTTACTGATCCATATTGTTGTTTACACTGTTGTTATCGTTATCACTATTAGCACCACTTTCTCTTCTATTGTTAATTGATAGTTGCTCTAAATTACGGAGCACTTCGTCCATAGGTCGATGAAAAAGTTATTTAGAATTATTTATATTTTCTTTTTCTTCTATTTGTTCAACAAAGTTTTATAACAGAAACAAAAATATATTTTTTCTTTCAGTATTAACAATTTAAAATCTTGTAAATTTTTATTTATTTTTTTTTTAAGTTATTAAACGTTCAGCTTCGTTTAAGGATCTTTTTCACAGATCCTACCGACTGCGCCAATAAAGTACAGTGTTTGTACTTTGAGTTTTATTCGTAAACTGAATTCTTTATTTATTAAAAACACTTTATATATTATTAACATTATAAGGGTTCTTACAAAAAAATGCTGATTTACATTAAGTCTAAAAAGGAATGTTTTTCTTTTAATAATAATTTATGTTATAGATGCTCTTATGAAAAAATGCTGATGTTACAGAGTGTTTAATTTCTTTTAATCTTCAACTTAAGAAAAATAGGAATGCAATAACATAAAGAATAAGAAATGTTTATCTTAGATTCATATTACAATATATAAATTATGGTATGCATATGTCATTACAAAGAATAAGATATGTTTATTCTAGATTCACATTACAATACATGAATTATGGTACGCATATGTCACTTATATATATACTTATTCAAAAGAAAATTCATCCACAATGAAATTCATCCACAATGAAGTCCATGTAGAGTAAGCTGGTTGAATATCAACGGATAAATATATATATAAGGCTGCGTAGTTAGCTTGCAGGATATGATGATGTCATTAACACATGAAGTATATGAAGATAGGTATAAAACCAAGTCACATGAAGAATACAAGGATACTGCATATATGATGCGAAGGAATTATCGGGAGACATATGATGGCGTCGTTACCAGGTTGCAAAGGTGGTTGTAGATGATGCATAAAATGATTTCGTCAACATGATGAATAAGTTGATGTAGATGATGAATAAAATGATCTCGTTAACATGATGAATAAGTTGTTGTCGGAGGATGTAGTTACCATGTGGAATATATGGTGATGGTGTCTAATTAAGACCAAATGAATACTGTTTGGAGAAACATTTCCTCTAAGTCGATATATATATATATATATATATATAAATAAAACGGAACACATGTACACGAAACAACGAGTATTTTTGAAAGTGGGTTTTTCTTCTCTTAAAATTTTTCTTTCTTAGGTTTTCTTCGAAGAAGGGGGACAGAAGGTTTTTAAACATAAGATTCGTCCAGACAGATCTTGTGTCGTTAATCTCTACAAAAAATTGTCTATTCTCGAAATAGCACTTAAGCAATTTAACGATAAAAACATTGCATCGTAATTGGATAAGTTTATAAAGAATACCGAAATGGTACGATCGGTCGAAAGCTTTCTCAATATCCAACGAGACTGCTACGGTGCATCGCTTATTTCTTAAATTGACGACAACTTCGTTATGCAAGAAAGTAAGCGCATCTATCGATGAATGTCCAGGCTTAAAACCGAATTGGTAAATGGGAATTGCACTCAAATCCAACGATTTGTCTGATTTTAGTCTTATAATTCTTTCGAACAATTTTCCTATGTTGGACAACATTGATATTGGTCGCGCATTATTTATACTATAATCATTTGGCTTTTTAACAAGGGGATAAATTCTCGAAAGTTTCCAGATGTTGGTGAAATACCCATTATTCAAACAATTATAAAAGATAACTACTAAAAAGTCTATTGCTGAGGGTGGTAATTTTTTTACTATGAAGTTAGATAAATTGTCCGAACCGGAGGATTTTTTGGCGTTAAGATTTCTTATGCAATCGTTAACTTCGGAAATATTTGTGAGATTAATACTGTCTGTGTTATGCAATGCATCGGAGGTCTCATTAAAAATTCTTTGGGTCCGAGGACAACTATTTAGGAGAGCGTAAACGGTGGATGAAACTTCCTCAATATTAGATCTATCGGGGGCAGTAGGTCCATAGACGTTTGCAAAATGTCTTCTAAAATTGTTAACCTTATCAATGTCTACACGGTACATAATATCACCAGCTTGCCCTTAGACCTTCTGCAACCGACAAACTTAAAACCTACCTAAATACCCTAGTGCCCGGTTTAATATTCGCCACTCTTCTGTTTACTTCCTTAGCCTGGTGTAGTTCTACTTGTTCTTTGATTATTGTCTTAAGTAGCTGAATTTGACAACTCAGCAATTTGTATTCATCCGAAGTTCTGTAACCATTTTGATGAAATAATTTCTTAAGATCCCTCTGCCAACCGTATTTTAACCTAAATAGTTTTCGAATATTTTCCGGTACGAAAAATTTCCTGTTTTTCACTTCCACTTTTCTGGAATTCCTTGTTATTTCGGAATTAATACAATCATTAAATAGCGAAATATTAGCATCAACTTCATCATTATCAAAATTCCTATTTGAAGGCACGCAGATGCGTAACATGTTAAAATGGACACCCTGCCGGAATTCTTCCCAGTTAGTTTCATCGAAACATATAAAAAATTTTGGGGGGATAAGACTAAATTAAATTCAGGGAATTTAAAATTCAATTTTAAAGGAAAATGATCTGAAAATGATGAAAGTGTGTCCAAATGAAAACTTGTAATTACCGTATCTATTAAATCTGTCGTTAGTAAGAAGTGATCCAAATATGATGAAGCTCCCAGGAAGGAAGGGGAGATGCCACATAATCTAGTCAAGTTGGTACCAGATAAATTCAAGCATTCATTGAAGCATTGACCGTTTAGATTTACCATTGTATCATCCCATGATATATTTCTCGCATTAAAATCGCCTCCTATAAACACTCCATCATACAATGATGAATTGTTTTCAATACTATCGAGACTTAGTTTAAATTCAGTGCGCGGAAAATTAGTGGGTACATAAATACTACCCAATAAGAAACGTTTGTTGTCACCATTGAACGACAAGTTATTTGCTATAAAACAATTTGGAAATTTTATATCTGGAATGTAAACGGGAGTAAATTTTATATATTTTTTTTATAAGTATTGCGGTACCTTGACTAGAGGTGTCCCTAATAATATTATAGTTCTCGAAGGCGACTCTTGAATTGACACGTAAATGAGTTTCCTGAACAAAGCAAATATCTACATTATTATAACTTAAAATTTTAATTAATTCGATACGTCTACTCAATTCGGCCAAGGATCTTGCATTAAAGGTTACAAATATCAAATTATTTCGGACCATACTTAACTTGTACTTCGTTCAATAAGACCCCATATTCCCGCTTGGCAAGGTCTTATATGTTCTAATAAAATATAAAATTAAAATATTCACCGAGCTTAATAAATTCTTCAATTAACGACTGTGTATTACCCTGATAATTTTTCTCCCTATTATGGAACAGGCTGGCAAACGAGGTTTTTTTGTTGACTGGCTGACTATTCCAAATAGCATTATTAACATTGCTACTAATCTCCTCTATTCGCTCTTTGGTCCTAGCCAACAATTCCTTTTTCTTCTTGATGTAAATTTTGTAAGAGGGGTAACCCCTATAACTCGCAACATGTCCGGCTTCGTTGCAGTTGACACAAACTGGGGACATGTCTCCCTTATCCATGGAGCAAATGCCTGGCTCGTGATCTAAATTACATTTTACACACCTAAATTTTAAATTACAGTTGCGGGCTGAGTGTCCCCACGATTGACACCTAAAACATAGAATCTCGCTCTTCTTTGACTTAGGTTTTTCCCAGGTTATAGACTGGTTCAATATATAACGAATCTTGTTAATGTCATTTAACTTTTTACCAGTCGCTAGGGTAACCACAAACAATCCAGTATTAAGCTTATTCTTAACCGAATATTGCGTAACGAATTTATTCACTTTTTCGACTGTGTTTGGGACTTCAATATCAAGAGCAGTTTTAATTTCTGACACATCAGTCATATGGTACAAACCTGTAACTATTACCGAGACTCTTTTTAACACAGGAGGTGTAAAAGAGTATAAAATTCTGAGACCGAAGCAACTCCATCATTTCCAAATGTACTTTAAGGTCATTAAAGTAGAGTTTGCTTATATTTCTAGAAGAGTTTATAATTTTATGATCCACCTTGGGGGATAATTTATTCAACTGATCGACAAGTGCTTTCACGTTTACATTATGTAAAATAATTGGAGGACAAAATTTGTTTCTAACCAGTTTACCACAGTTTTTACTGTTATTTTTATGTTCATCTGGGGTCACCATTTTGCTTGTTGATGCACCTTCGTTTACTTCAATGTTGATTTGTCCCAATAGCTCGAAACGGTTGTGTGAGATGGTTGTGGAATGTGTGGATGGTTATTGGAGACATCTACTTTTGACTTCCTTGTATCGCCAGTCGACAATGGGGCATCACTGTCCCGATCTGTAATTATTCTGGGCCTTTTCGATGTGAGCAGTTGGAAAGGTAATTCCGTGTTGGAAGCGATTTCTATATTATCGGCAACATTATGTCGGGAAATTCCACTCTGTGACATTAAAAATCCAATCTTGTCACTAACAAGCAATCTCTCTCTGTCCGGAGGCCACTTCTCGTAGTTTGGTATCATGTCAATTGAATCATTCAGTTCACTATCCATCGATATGGATAACAATAAAACTCTACAAAGCTTCTATGAGAGAAATATTGTATTGTATTTCCCAAAACTTTTATTTTAATTTAATAATATAAAAAATACCAAGCGCAAAAAGAAACCACGTGTTCTCAAACTACCGTTAATCGTCCCATGACTTCTTTTTAATTTTTCTCTTATAATCATAAAACAAAATAAAAAGAAACAAAAATAAAAAGAAACAAAAACCACATAGTTTTGTTTATTCATGCTTCTGAATGCAGTTTCTTCTTTGTTGTTTTTGTAAAAAAAAACAAGCAAAAAATTTATATTAACCGTTATTTTTCTTATTTGGTGAGAAAAGTACAGAATTTCTTGTTTCTATGTTGTTGTTACAAATGTATATTTCTTTTTTTCGAAAAAGTCAAAAAATGTAAAAAAACACAAAATAACCGCCAAAATTCAAAAAATACGACAAATTACTTGATTTTGCAATATTGTTTATTGAATATATGGGAATATTCAATAATTTCTTTATCAACTGCTTTTTATTGAGTGATATTTTAAATTTTGCACTATTGATAAAAATTTTATTAATTTGACGAGTTTTGTTATTGAATTTCTTTATTTTTATAAATAACGTAGGTTTACAGAAAAAAATTTATTTTTGATTTTTTTGACGTCTTTGCTGAACATGAGCACATCGTCAACATATACGGCAACAAACAACATGCCGTCTTCGGCATTCGTGTGGTATATGCATTGATCAACTTCGCTTCCCTGGAGCCCAAATTCCAATAGGACGGAGTTAAGTTTTTCGTTCCACACTTTACTCGCTTCTTTTAAGCGATATAATGACTTTTTTTAGCTTGCAGACCCTTCCGAAATTGTCATCGAATCGAGCAGGTTGTACCATATAAATGTCTTTTTTGTGCTCGCCCTTTAAAAACGCAGTCACAGCGTCCATTTGATGTATGGCCAAATCATGTTGTACAGACAGGGCCAAAAGAAATCGAACCGAAGTATATCTAACGACTGGCGCAAAGGTTTCCTGATAGTCCACTCCCTTTCTTTGGCTGCATCCCTTTATGACTAATCTAGCCTTATGTTGCACTGTCTCACCATCAGCACCTATTTTATTTTTAAAAATCCACTTGCACTGTATGGCTTTCTTGCCGGTTGGCAACTCTGTAAATTCCCATGTACAATTGGCACTATGCGAGTCATTAGCATTTTCGCACCACAATGCATCTCCAACCGTTTGAGGCTCTTCTAGAATGAAACTCATTGCACAGAAGTTATGCGAAGTATGTAACTGAGTTAAACGTTCAGGTCTACGTACTTGTGTTTTTTCAGTGGTAAGACTTTCATCCGGTATATACAGTGCTGGACAATTCAATGGAAACTTTTCTTAAAATGTACTTTTTCATTGAAAGAATTCGAAAAACAAAAACAATTTCTGAAGAATTTATCAGTTATTTAGGAGTTTTATTTTAAACATTCACACACGGTTGTTGCCAAATATCATTGAAACAATTGTTTTGAGGTAAAACAATTGTAATTGGTTTTCATCTTCAAGAAAAACCACATCACGACTACTAACAATTGATTTCGTAGTTGGGTCGAACAAGCTGTAACCAACGACGCTAGAGCTAGAGCTCTGCATCCAAACACACGCAAATGCTTAAAATTGACCTTTTTGCTTATCCATAGCTCTTCAGGGGAAAATAAATCCGTCTTACGTACCGTTCGGTTCAATACATACGCTGCCGTATTCGCCGCTGCTGCTCAAAACTCTTCTCCAAGGCCAGTGTCTATAAGCATGCATCTAACTCTCTCCATGAGTGTTCTGTTCATACGTTCGGCGACGCCGTTCTGTTGAGGTGTGTAGGTTGATGCAAAATTCCAAATTTTTCAAGATATTTCTTAAAGTTTGCGTTCTTATATTCTGTTCCATTGTCCGATCGTAAGATTTTTATGCGCTTTGAACACTGATTTTCAATAAAATTCTTGAGTTTTACAAACTCTTTAAACACGTCGCCTTTCGTTCTTATTGGTATCACAAAAAAATTACGGGTATAGTCATCCACAAATGTGAGTAAATATCTAGCACCGGCGTACGACGCAGCATTAAATGGTCCCATTACATCGGTGTGTAATATGCCTAAGACGTCATTTGCAGAATTCTGACTTTCACCAAAAGGTAATCTAGTGTGTTTGCCTTTCACACATACTGTACACTTTGTTTTGCCTTTTGAATTAATTTTCAATTCATTTGCCGTAGCTGTCGCATTCACTAAATCACAACTTATATGGCCAAGCCTTCTGTGCAGTAAATCATAGTTGACCATTGTAAACACATTACCAACCATAGCATTTTTCTTTATTTTGGTTTTGTACACAATTTAATTTATAGAGACCGTTTACTAAATTCGCAGACACAACCACTTTATTGTTGTCCTTGTTAATTATTTTACAATAATCTTCTTCAAAAACAATGCGCTTGCCATTTTTTGTCATTTGGCTTGCCGATAGTAAATTTACAGCTGGGTTTGGCACGGCTTGTACATCTTTGACAGTAATCCTCTCTTCTTTGTTGTTGTTGCAAACACACAGTCCAATGTCTCCAACACATACTCATTAGGCAAACCTGCCAACAACAGCGATGCGATAAGCTCTTCATCTAGTTTGAGTCCAGCGGTTTTGACTTTGACTGAGGTTAGTAGTTATGATATTTAGTTTTTAAGTAAAACCAAATTTATTTAATTTTATTTATATTCTTATTTATTCAAAGAAATAATAAATTCTTTTATCAATACTTTTTATTAATGTTTTAAATTTTAACAAATTCACACGGTTTTATTTATAACAATTTGTTTTTAATGTTGAACACAATTTTCTTTACAATAATTTTAATTATAACAATTTTTATTTTAATTCTTATTTTAATACTTTCTGTCCAAACGCCGGATCAATAAGGTTTCCTTTCTTTCTATGTAACCGATTTTATAGTTTAATGTAAACGAACAAAACCAATATTATCGTGCATGCATGATCATGTTTGAATTTATTTATTATGTCTTCTTGCTTTTTCTTTCTACATTCTTTTTACATGTAGCAAAGTAAGCAAGTATGTACATACATTTACTTTATATGCGTTAACGTTTGTTATGTAAAATCATAACAAAAGAATGCACGATTGTACATGCTCAATCATGTTTGTTTAAAAAGGAATAGAAAAAGAATAATATCAAATAAATGGTACAGTTGTTCCAAATATGTATTTATATTAAAAGTTACATGAAACATGAATAAATAATTACGGTTACCGCAAAAGAAAACAAGATTGTGCATGATCAATTAAAACTGTTATTTAAGAAGAGAAAAATAATAAAGTAAATGGTACAATTGAACCAAACATATCAAAAGTTACATGTACACATGTATGATTACTACAACGATCATTATGGGTGTTCACACACATAACTCCCCCATCGTTAGATTGACGCTCCGAGGAAATAATTTGTCAAATTTATTATAAAATTTAATTTATTAACTTTAGCTTACTCACTATTGTGTACATGGATTTTTAAATATATTTGATTGTTTCTTCTATGGTTTTACTAGGTTTAAATTTTTATGATTAACACATGTTATATGTACATTTTCATATGTATATTGCCTATATAAATTTATATATTACTTATTTAAATTTCGTATATTTTTGAAAAAATTCTTATGTATATATCCATATAAACTACTTACATACATAACATACATAATTGTCATTAAACTACTTATAGGAATTAATTTAATTTAAATATCGATTATTTTAAATCATTCTCCGCAGAAACTTGGTTTTACATCAAAAAACAAAAAAATCTTTGCATCTTTATATTATCAACTATTGTAAAACTTTTTCTTCCTCTTGATATGGGATTTATAATATTTGTGACCTTTTTGTGTGATAACGTGATCATCATCAAATTGTTCTACACTAATTTTTGTTAATTTGACATGATTTTTCCCACCTGTTTCGGTTTTTATAAACACGTTTCCTGTTTGATTCTCACAGTTCTCATGACGATTATTTAATTTATGTAATGATTTCTCCTTGCATTTTAAGATTATTTCCTTTATCGTCGGATACTCATCAGTCTTTATCACGCCGTTTTGGAAGCCAACAGGTCTACAACCTGTGGTAGCGTGAATTATTTTGTTATAAAACATTATTATTTTTCTGAATAATAATCTGACTCCTATATACGTTAATTGGAGCATTACTCTCTGATATCAGATTTTATTGTGGAGAACGAATTAAATTTATTTGTGGTTCAATGCGTGACGATGCGTCCGCATTCTCGTTGTTTATACCACGTTTTGGAAATCGTAAAGTCAAAATTTTACCATTTATCCTCAGTTCATTTTGATCATAATCTATAGCAGCCTTATATCTAAATAATATATCATTTCCTATAATTCCATCGTAATTATCATGAAATTTGCACTCTATTACCAACATTTGAAGTCGCCGTGGTGTAGTAGGTAGTGTGTTGGCTTACTATTCGTAAAGCCCGGGTTCGTATCCCAGGTCAGACATCAAAAATGAAATATGAAAAAAAATATTTCTTCGGCGACTTCCTCTCAGCAGATTTCTGACAAAAACTCTGAGAGTAAAATAAACCTGCCATGAAAAAGTTTCTCAAAATTCTGTCGTTCGGAGTCGACGTTAAACTGTAGGTCCCGCCACTCACGTATAAAATTAACGCACACAACATGAGTGGTGTGAGAAGCTAGGCCGTAATCCTGACTGAAGGGTTGTAATGGCCAATTATGTATGTATGTAGCAACATTTTCTCGCTTGAACTCCCTAGCTCGGAAAACAATGGTATTTGGTAAATAGTATCCGTTAATATCTCACTGTGTAGTGTCTTCAACGTAAGAGTTCCTGAAATTATTTTCCGTTTTGGGTTACATAAGCCTGGATTAACGATTGAGTGAGTGGCTCCAGTATCCACAATAAATTTAAGGTTGTCTTTTAATATTATATACGGTAGCTCTCTGGAGAGGCCCGTAAAGGAAAATTTTCGGTAGCTTTATTTGCTGTAGCAACATGAGGTAGATGAGAATTCGGAAGTTGATTTGCATGATCTATTTCTTGCAAATGTCCTTGTGGTTGAGTTAACGAATTTTGAGACCTATTATTGCCAACATCTTGAATGGATTGGTTATAATAATTTTGGTTAAAAAGAAAATGATCTGAAAATTTAGGTAGTGAATTTGTTTGTGATGTGTCAGCGTTAATTTGATTGCGTAATGTAGTGTGTTGGTCACACTTATCCACTGTTGAGTGTTGGTTACGTTTGTGCTACATTCCTCAATAATATAAACAAAACTGTCAATGACCAATGGCACGGGGTATCAAATTGCATTATAAAAATTTGCTATACGTAATAATTGTAAAGTAGCAAAATGCTGACCATGCTCACTCTAAATTAAGTAAAAACTAAATTAGGTCATATGTATTATGTAAAGAAATTAGACTTAAGTAAAAAACTAAATTAGGTCATAAGTATTAATATGTAAGAAATTAGACTTAAGAAATTTATATAAATTGCGGTAAGTTGATTGATAGAATTAGAATAAAAATAACGATCATAACGGCTTCATAGCTGAAAAAGATTTGATTTTTATTCTCACCCAAACTGCGGCTTATTAGCCATACCCAAACGGCGTGCTCGCCTTTATAATAAGCAAAACAAACACAAAACTGACCGACACAAACATTACATTTATTACAGTAAGTTACAAACCATATTGACTTCCATAGATTCTGGCGTTGGTTGTCTGATTAAAGAATTTTGGTTAAAGTTTGAATAATTTTGGTTATAATTTCGGTTGTCTCTGTAATAATTATTTGAGCTATTCCTGTTATTGTTATTAAAATGAACATTTTTCTGCATGTTGGTATTAGGTGACCCGTTATAACTGTATTGCTTATTTCCGTTATAGCAGCTCTTATCAACGAATTTTCCATTTGTATTTGAAATAAAGTTGTGATGACTATTTTGAACTCCGTTATGATTCCCCTCTTATACATATTTCTGCTACCAAAGTTCCTATCGTGGCTATCGTAATTAGCGTATCCTGATGCAAAAATAATGTTCATGACTTCCTCGAGAGTATTTGAGTTTCTGCAAGCTAGAATGGTTCTCATCGGCTCAGGAATTTTCTCTTTAAAAACGTCGAGAGCAGTTCTCATATTGTTCTTAGCAATCTGTTCTCTATTAGCATTTATCCCTAAATCCGATACTGTTTTATTATTTAAACTTCGAAGCCTATTTTTTATTTCTTTATAAAAGTCAATTGCATTTGTCTTGAAAACTACAGATCGAAGTTTTTCGTATAGTTGCTCTACGCTTTGAGTTTCCCCAAAGTAATTGGTCAAAACTGTCTTAATTTCTGCCCATGTCTGTATGGGAAAATTTATTTCAATAGCCTCTTTGGTCTTGCCTATACATTTGCTTTTGATTAGGTCTATAAAAGGGCGTTGAGAAAGTTCGTCATAGCATAGTAAAAGAGGATTTATTCTGTCTACCAGAGAAATAAATATTTATAGATCTCTTTTGTCTCCTGCAAATTCCGGAAGTCTCTCAATAAATTGAAGAGGATCTAAAGAGTTAATAACAAAGGAGATATCGGAATTCGCCACTTGGTTCTTTTTTTTAATTTCTGAATAACAAGCAACAATTGATCTAAACCACAAAGTTCACAAATGTATCAAGAATGTAAAAAATCTGTAATTTGTGAGGGAAGCAAAAGAAGAAAGAAAAAAAATTGTGGCAAACGAAAGTTATCATCGACAAATGTACAGTTTTTAATATATAGAAGTTTAATGAATATGTAAAAAAGGTCTATAAATACTAGTTATATTTAATAACTTACAAATTAATACTTATATTTAATAGTTGCTCTATTGTCCTTATAGTTGACGTTGAGGCTCCAGATGAAGTTTCTAGTTGTTGGTGTTTCCAGATGTAGGTTTTAGTTGTTGAAGTCGTTATATTCTTTTGCACATCAGATGATTGAAGGATTTATACAGGAATTTATATTAAATTGTTCCTTTTTTGTTAGTTGGCTTTTAATCCACTTTTAATCAATTTGTTTATTTTAGCTGAATTTTGGATTATTAGTAATTTTGTTTGCAAATTTATATTTTCGTTTTTATTCAAAAGTTTTGTCCGAATAATTATTTTTATTAATATACATATGTACATATATAGTATTTATACTTTTTGTTATATTTTTATTATATCAATTTAAACATTGTCATTTAAATTGTTAACAATTTCAACATTGTCCTTTAAATTGTTACACAAAATATTTAAAGCATTGTCGTTTTAAAGAAGGAAAAAGTTGGTATATTCATTTAAACATTAAAATGCTAGTATCCTTTTTCTTATGTAATTTTCAATTATACACTAGGATAATTGGGTATCCTACCGACTGCGCCAGTTATGATATTTAGTTTTTAAGTAAAACCAAATTTATTTAATTTTATTTGTATTTTTATTTATTCAAAGAAATAATAAATTCTTTTATCAATACTTTTTATTAATGTTTTAAATTTTAACACAATTCACACGGTTTTATTTGTAACAATTTGTTTTTAATGTTGAACACAATTTTCTTTACAATAATTTTAATTATAATAATTTTTATTTTAATTCTTATTTTAATACTTTCTGTCCAAACGCCAGATCAATAATGTTTCTTTTCTTTCTATGTAACCGATTTTATAGTTTAATGTAGACGAATAAAACTAAACATGATCGTGCATGCATGATCATGTTTGATTCTATTTATTATGTCTTTCTGCTTTTTCTTCCTACATTCTTTTTACATGTAGCAAAGTAAGCAAGTATGGACATACATTTACTACGTTAACGTTTGTTATATAAAATCATAACAAAAGAAAGCAATATTGTACACGCTCAATCATGTTTGTTGAAAAAGGAATAGGCAAAGAATAGTATCAAATAAATGGTACAGTTGTACCAAATATGTATTTATATTAAAAGTTACATGAAACATGAATAAATAATTGCGATTAACTGAAAAGAAAACAAGATTGTGCACGATCAATTAAAACTGTTATTTAAGAAGAGAAAAATAATAAAGTAAATGGTACAGTTGAACCAAACATATCAACAGTTACATGTACACATGTATGATTACTACAACGATCATTATGGGTGTTCACACACATAACTGTTAGTATCATAGCATTAATATATTGTTGCATCGATGGGAAATCCGCCAACTTTAGTTGAACAAGCTGCTTGAGCAATCCAACCTTCCTAGTTAGGCCTTTATCCTCATAAGCTTCCATTAAGCTATCCCAGGCTCCTTTTGTTGTTGTCTTCTCGGTGAGTAAAGCATAGTTGCTTGGATCTACCATCAAAGATATTTCAGCGGATGCGCTGCTGTCAGCGTCTTTATTGGATTGCGTAGCGCCGTCTGGTAGACCCTATTCAATTGTTTTCCACAATCCTTTGATTATCATGTACGATTTTGCTTGTTGTTTCCATATGTCGAAATCGTAAACAAACTATATTCAGCTTATCGTAATTAGTGGCCCATCACCTATTAAACAGAAAAAAATAGCCGGCGAATTGGAACAGTTTGCGAGAAATAAAAAGACGTGTTACCTTCTACAATGTTCAAACGGAGAGGAAAATTTATTGACGATTCATTTGGCAATACATATAGCCTACACAATTGCATTAAACTGCATAAACTACAGTTGCATTACACTGCATAAAATGCAGTGCTGTATAAAATATTACATTCTTTTAACATTCTGCCATTTAAAACGTCTCTGGAGCTCGGTGATATATTCAGTCTTCTAACGTCGAGCAAAAATATGTTGGAGTGCTTTCAGGTGCTTCTGGTAGTGCTGTAATGGAGCACCTCGAAGTAAATGTCATGGGGTCAGAGGTAAAATCTCATTCGGGTTTTCGGTTAGAGGCGAAAGAGGTCGCGAATTTAAAAGAGCTTCGATACGAACTAGAAGCGTATTGAATTCTTCGAAGGTGAAGCACAAGTTGTTGGTCACTTTCTTCAGATGAGACTTCAACATCTTTACTGCTACCTCCCAAAGGCCACCCATATGAGGCGCGTATGGCGGTATAAAAGACCAAGTAAAACCCAATGTGGTGTACTTCTCAATTAAAGCTTTTTCAGTGGATTTTAGATAATCATTATGACTTTTTAGAAGAGCGTAGATTGCACCGAGGAAGTTTCGACCGTTGTCCGAGAATATTGTCTTAGGGAGACATCTGCGCCCAGTAAATCTGTCGAAGCAGGCTAGAAAGGCATCTGTTGAGAGATCTGAACAAAATTCTAAATGAACGGCTCGAGTAGAGAAACACACCAACATCGCAGCATAACCGTCAAGTATGTTAGAGAATAACAACAAATTAAGGAAAAACATGTGTTTTATTGAATTCAGTATATATGTATATTTAAAATAGAAAAAATAAAAAGAAATTAATTTTGTATTGTCGTCCGCGCACGTCTTTTCTTTTCGCTGGCTCTCAATAGACTAAAACTCTGTTGTCTTCGTTTCATGTGTTACAGTCGGCCATCCTGTCAGACAAGCGCTCGCGTGTCCGTTTGCTCGTGGTGTTCTTAAGGCATTTAATATATGTTTTATATCATTATCTTTACAATATTGTTCGAACGCACGGGATGTGAAAGCTGTTCCTCAATCGCTGACTATTCGGGCTGGCATACCAAAGTATCCACTTAACTCGTTAAGTACATCTATTACGTGCTTTGTTGCGGTACTTTTTACTGGTCTTATTATCGTAAACTTCGTGAATGCATCAATGACTACGAGAATGTGCTCATTACATCGGGTGCTTTTAGGGAACGGGTCTATATGTACTGTATGAGACGGAACTGGGCTGGGAATGGTACTCCCCCTCGCCTAGGTGGCCAGCATTATCATGCTGTCCCTGGAGTACTCGACCTCGTACAGCTTTTGGCACCACCCATAAGTGTTTATCCTTGATTTTTCGGAATAGTCTGTCGTTTTTCATCGTGCATTCGTTGCAAAAGTTTCTGTCTCCAGCCTTTACTCTTTCGATTATTTTCTGTATATTTTCGTCCTTCGCGCCATGTTTGATATTCTTTTTTCTTTTATTTCTCGCACGGTTTTCGAATTTCAGCCCGTCGTCGTTGCAGACTAAGCTTACTGTATTATTCGTGAATACGTCATTGCCGATTATAACTTCGGGTGAGAAAATATTGTCGTCTGCAATATATAAATCAATGGTAAGCTCAACATCATCGATTATCAATGTGGTCGTAATCATTTCTTTCAAGACCCGAGTGCCTCCACAAACACCGCTTATACGCACGTAGCATGGTTTTATTCTACCGGATAACGACATTGCCTTCGACCTCTTTATCATACTGCACTCGCTACCCGTATCGATCAGAGCTAGCATATCTATTCCATTGATTGTGATTCGTTTATCAGTGGAGAGTTTTTAACAGCGTTTGAGGCTCTAGCGTTTGGCTGGCCGCAATTTTCGGGCATTCCTCTTGGGTGAACTCGTTGGCAGTCTTTGCATCGCGCTCGTCTCTGTGGCTTGGGGCATGCGCTAGATATGTGGCCCGCTTCGGAGCAATTAAAGCAAACGTTCGGTTTATGTTCCATTCCCGTCTTAATTATATTTTCATGAGGCCTGTGAGCGGCTTTACCACCATATTCGTTACGCTTAAACATTGTCGAAGTTTTGCCGCTTGAGGAGCAGCTGGCTATATTCGCAAAATATTCTTCGACTGTCTCTCGCATTTCCTTCATTGCCCTAAAACGTACAGTAGCGATTGCGAATTGTAATTCTCGGTTTTTAAACCTTCGCGGGTGTATTTTATAATTGCTGACTCACTCAGGTTATGCCGTTTGCCCAAAGCACTCATTCTAAAACAATATTCACTTACTGGCTCACCTGTTTTCCGCGTCGAGTTGGACATTTTGAAGTGAATATCAGCTTCATCATGTACTGTACCGAATTCTGCCTTGAGCTTCACAGACAACGCTTGCCAGGTCACATAAAGTTCTGCAGACGCATCAAGCCATAGCTTAGCTGGACCTTTTAATTTGGCGTAAACCGCTAGCAGCAATCATCTTTCGTCCCATTGGTATGCTGTCATGACCTTGCCTACACGGTCAATAAATTGCTCCACACTGAAAATTGAGTCTTTCGTTGGGTCATATTCCGGTAGGGTGCCTGCGATTTCTCGAACGCTGCACATATTAGGCTGACGCGTTAAATTTTAAACCATACCACGTAAACTATCAATTTCTGACCGTAAAAAGTCATCGTCAGGCAACACATGCGATTCAATTTCATAGGAACCGACGGCCTCAGTCAGGCGTTGGACCAATTCGGCCTTCGTTCCGATCGTTACTTGATTTCGGTCCCGTAGTAGTCGTTTAAGATCGACAACCCTTAAAGATGCTATTGCCGGCATTATGTCGTTTTATTTGTTTTCCTAGCTTTCAGTAGTTTTTAGTTTTTATCACTTTTCGTTTTATTTCGTATTATTACGTTTTATTTCGTTTCGTATTGTTTTCCTTTTTTCGCGTTAATCGTTAAATAGTTCTTTCAAGATTGGCGCTTTTATATTTTTTAGTATCGTTTCGTCAAGCGTTAATCGTTTTCACCAAATATTATATCTATCCATAGTTTTCATCGCATTACGTATTATTGCGTTTTATTTCGTTTCATCAACCAATGAGTTTTTCGTTACAAAAAATTGTTTTCTCGTTTTTTTTATTGTCCTCTCATTACCGTTACTATATTCTTTATTACAACTCGTATATATACGTTTTCTACTACCATCGTACACTTGTAACTCACTGCGTAGTTTGTTATTTAACATATGCGCCACATATGGTCGTACATATCATGCCACGCACAAGCATATGTCTATTTCTTTGTTCTCATGTACATATTTTTTCTTATTCATGTTCTTTTGGTTGCTAACACTTAAGACATACATTTGCACATATGTTTCTATACACCAGTGATCTTTTTCCAAACAACCGTTTTCAATTTCTTTGTTTTCTATTATTATTATTCATTTCTTTGTTTTTATCTATGCTTTTGCTTCTGTCAGTTTTTCTGCGTTCCCACGAAAAGTATCTCTTAAAGAACATTACTCTGAGCGTAAAAGAAAAATGTTCGTTTCGTTCGTTTAGCTTCCGCTGTTACGCACACGCACATAAAATCTCTTCACAACGTTTTCTTTGTTCTTTATCGCGCACTATGGATATTTATCCCACTTCTGAACTGTTAGAGAATAACAACAAATTAAGGAAAAACATGTGTTTTATTGAATTCAGTATATATGTATATTTAAAATAGAAAAAATAAAAAGAAATTCATTTTGTATTGTCGTCCGCGCACGTCTTTTCTTTTCGCTGGCTCTCACTAGACTAAAACTCTGTTGTCTTCGTTTCATGTGCTTACAAGTATTTTTCTCAGTGTAGAGGATTTAATATTGAATGGACCAGCGAAATCGACTCCGATATATGTAGAAAATCGTAGAATGTCGTTTTTGTCAATAAAATGATTGAAGTTGAGTAACCTGCTTTTTCTTTGAGACAATCATATTCACGGTAAAAATACCTCTTCTGAGCTATAGAAATAGGTCGTGTTTTCAATGAGCTAATTTTTTCAGCCGTAATAAACTTTTCGGTTGAAAATGGTTTCCTTAGGACTCGGTTGATAAATCGAAGTCGATAACAAATAACTCGTAACGCTCTTGGAAAAGATGAAAACTCTTCTAGTACAATCCACTTCAAGATGAACGTTGATGATATACTTCTTCGTCTCCAAATCGACTGGATCAAAAGTCCGAAGAATTGGCCACAATGGAGTGGGAAGGTGTAGCCAAATAGGCCCATGCCACCAGAGTTGATTTTCTGCAAGTTCCTGCGGGGAGCAGCCACGCGTGCCCATATCTGCAGAATTTTCTTCAGTTTTGACATGTTTCCGGTTCTGAGTGCTGACGATACTAATGATCTGATCCACACGATTTGCGACAAAAGTTAACAAGGTTTTTGTAACCAACCCAATACTATGGACGAGTCTGTCCATAGAAAAAGTTCATATGAGAACTGGCTGTTCGTGACTAAACTACAGATGAGCTTAGAAAGCAATAGAGCTCCACACAATTCAAGTTTCGGAACCGTAGTCCGTTTGATTGGGGCCACTTTTGTTTTTGCAACTAGCAAATGACTCTTTATTTGGCCTTCTGAGTTTTCTGTTCGAATGTATACCGAACCACAATATGCCTTCTCTGAGGCGTCACAGAAGCCATTTATCTGAATTTTATGTCCTGGAGAGAAATCTACCTATCTAGGTATCTTAATGGTTGAAATAAATGGCATGTTTTTCAAGAATAAAATCAATTTCAGGAGTATATGTGGAGGAACCCCTTCATCCCAATCGGACTTTTCTTCCCATAATTCTTGCATAAAAGTTTAGCAATAATAACGACTGGGCCTAGCCAACCTAGAGGGTCAAATAATCTTGCGATGGCCGATAAGATTTTTCCTTTTGTCACGGATGGGGTACTTTCAATTAGCTCTAGAGCATAGTAGCGTATTCCCAAAGTTTTCACAGAGCTGGAGCCTTCAAACTTCAAGAAATCTTCATCTAGAAGATCCTCCCGGCACAAACTTTCGAGTAGAAACTGGTCGTTTGCAGTCATATTTTTAAGGGGAAAGCCAGCAGATTTCAAAGCTTGAAAAAGCTCATCATGTTTCACCTTAGCTTCTTCAAGCGTATGTCCACCCGAGAGTATGTCGTCAACGTAAATCTCGTTTTTCAATATAACCGATGCTTTGGGATATATGTGTCTGCAATCAAGTAGAGTCCTGATCGCCAAAAAGGGGCGCAATTGACGCCAAATGTAACCGTTTTAAGTTGAAAAGAATTCACATGTCCATCAGCTTTGTCGCGGAATAATATCTGTTGATAGGATCGATCTGCTTCATGTATCAAAATTTTCCTATACATCTTCTGTATATCTCCTGTGAATACGTATTTGTAATTCCGCCATCGTAGAACAAGCTGATTTGATGCAGCGTTGGGCCTTGGTACAGCACATCAATCAATGAAAATCCGCTTCCTGTTTTCTTTGAGGCATTAAATACCACTCGAACCTTGGTGGTTTTTCTGTCTGGCTTCACAACCGCGTGGTGGGGTAGAAAGAACGAAGGAACCTTTTCTGCTTTGGGTTCAAAATGCACAACTGATTCCATGTGATCCTATGTATTCTTGTAGAACTTCAGCGTACTGCGCTTTCAAGTCTGGAGTTCTATCGAGCATTTTCTCCATTCTGTGGTACTGTGCTAGAGCCATATTTCGATAAGCACCCAAAAAAATTTCATTGGGAAATTGTTCTTTAATAGGGAGTCGCACTACGTAATGTCCATCAGACTGTCGAATTGTGGTACGTTCAAAAAAAATTTCACAATAAATATCGCTGTCCGACTGAATATCTCCTTTTTCCACTTCTTCTATCTCCCAAAACCTCTTTAGCTGCTTATGAAGGACCAGATCGCTACAAGGCGAAACTGATATGTGAAAAGATTTTATTTCTGTGTCTGGTTCAGGGCCTAATAAATACCACCCGAAGTGTGACTCTCGTGCTTCAAGAGAGTTCCCAATATTCATCTTTACGCCGTTCATATTTATAAAGGGCAAATAATCGCTACCAATAATCATTTCTATGGCAGCAGGTTTGTAAAAATAAGGATCTGCAAGGTGTAAACCTTTTATATCGTCTAAATTTTGGATTAGAATCGGCCGTGAAGGCATAAAATGTGCCAATGTTAATACCACAATCGCTCGGATTTTAATTTTAAAGTCGGATATACGAGATTTAACTGTGACATAGCACCTTCCCTTCGAACTTCCTACCACCTCTCACCGAATCATGATATTTCGCTACGATGGGGTTCGAGAGGTATCGATAAATTCCGTTGAACACGTTTTAGTATAAAACTTCTAGTCGACCCTGTGTCAATTAACGCTCGAACAGTGAATTTTTCGCCCAAATGTTCTACGTGGACCAAAGCTGTTGGTAAAATAGTAGTTCCGCTGTGTTGAGAAAAATTAACTTGAATTGACTCTATTTCATTTGCATTAGAAATGGCAGATCTTTCGGATTGAGAATTGGACGGCTTCGTTTTTTTCTGAATACCCGACACAGTAGGTCTTTCATCGTCCTGACGATTCTGTGGAGATGATGTCCTTGCAGCTGGAAAGTTTTTCGACTTATCTTCATCAATATGTAACATAGTTGTAATGTACACAAAAGATGTCATATCGTTTTAATAGATATACGACAATATCAGGTCTGTGGGAGCCTATAATTTGCTAGCTAGCAGTCGGGGGAGTTCGTACCTAATTTAGCCGCCTCTGTTGCATTACAAATATTCTTCTATACAGACCCTATTTTATTTATCATTAATCTACGTCGACTTCATAGTATAGAAAAAAAAACAAAAATAAAGCCCCTACTATACTATCAATTGGAATATGAACGGGTGTTAATTATTTTGCACTCACTAAGTATGTTTCTCTGATGTATTGAGAAACCACGCTTCACAACCCTCCCAAAGCCTGTATCCCATACGCATATTTTGTTAGTAGGATCCCTAACAGTAGGATTCCTTACCAAATAATTTTGAAATTATCAAAAGTTTATTAGAAAAATTCATTTGAAAAGTGACAAAACAATTATTATAATACACTTGTGGACACACAATTAAGTCATCTATGCAAAATTTTTCATTTTTATAAAAATTAAAAAATTTAAGAAAAGTGGAAACAAAAACAACTTATATTTATTAATTTCATATGCTTTATAATTAATTAACAACAAAAACTTATATAGTTTTTCATTGTAAAAAATGTTTTGGTACTTAGTTGATATCAGACTTAAAATTTAAGTGGACACATAATTAAGTCATTTGAAACAAAATATTGAAAATTTAATTTAACTGCTTTATTTTTCACCCAAACTATTTGGAACCTTTAATATTTTGTGGGGAAACCTTTTTGGCGTATTATTTCAGCACATCTTTGTGGTATTGAGTTGATTAAGTTGCGACACTGCTCAGGACTAATGTTATCTTATTCTGCCTGGAAAAGCTGCCAAAGTGCTTTTTGATGCTGGGTTTTTGGCTGCAACTGCTCGTTTTACGATCCCCCAAAGATTTTCAATAGGGTTCAGATCGGGACTTTGAGTTGGCCAATCAAGAATGCTTATTTTTTCCTCAGCAAACCAAGATTTAACTACCCAAGATGTTTGCTTCGGGTCGTTATCATGCTGAAATATCCGCGCTAGTGGTAATTCGTCGTCATAATCTTTAGTCAAATTGTTCCGTAGGATGTTCTTATACATTTCCCCAGTCATTTTCCCATCGATTCTTACCAGTGGACCAACGCCGGATGAGGTAAAACAACCCCAAACCATTACTGACTAACCTCCATGCTTTACGGTTTGTTTGGTGTACTTTGGGTATAATTGTGTATTGACAGGACGTCTTACATAGGGTCTGCCATCATTTCCAAAGATATTAAACTTGGGCTCATCACTCCATACGACTAATTTCCAAAATTTTGTCGTCTTTATGGAGGTGGGTTTTGGCAAACCGCAAGCGTTGCTGAATATTTTTTTTGGACACATTAGGTTTTGTTCTCGCAAAACGTCCATGGAGATTATTTTCAGTCAAGCGTTTTCTTACGGTCCTTGCCGATATTTTAACAGCGTGTTCCAACTCAATACACTATATAATCTAAGTAGATATGAGGAATGGGTCAGCTTTACTCATCCTGGCTAAAAAAATAAGCGTTCTTGATTGGCCAACTCAAAGTCCCGATCTGAACCCTATTGAAAATCTTTGGGGGATACCACAAAGATGTACTGAAATAATACGCCAAAAAGGTTTCCCCACAAAATATTAAAGGTTCCAAATAGTTTGGGTGAAAAATAAAGCAATTAAATATTTTGTTTCAAATGACTTAATTATGTGTCCACTTAAATTTTAAGTCTGATATCAACTAAGTACCAAAACATTTTTTACAATGAAAAACTATATAAGTTTTTGTTGATAATTAATTATAAAGCATATGAAATTAATAAATATAAGTTGTTTTTGTTTCTACTTTTCTTAAATTTTTTAATTTTTATAAAAATGAAAAATTTTGCATAGATGACTTAATTGTGTGTCCACAAGTGTATGTTGAAGATACAAACGAAAAAGGTAACGTTTTTCCCAATGCTGACTCTGAAGTCACTTTTTGAGAAGAATTTACTTGAATTTACTTGCATGCCAAATCTTCGATCAGTCAGTGGCAACATCACAAATTGACCGGCCGAATACTAATAAAAAATATGTATGATATTGCATTCGTTTAATGCCATATTGCGGATTACAGTTATAAATCTTCAAAAGTAATTGGGTTTCTTTATTTGTTTTCTCTTCTTTTTCCTCTCTTTCAGCAACATTTACAACATAAACAAGTTTAATCATATTCGTCAATAGAAACGTCCCTTTCATATAAAATAAACGTTGGCAATACTGTGAATAACTCTGGCAATTCCATACATGTCAAAAGACAATGTGGCAACACATACTGAACGAAACCAAATTTCTGACAGCGATCAATATTATTTAGAATTAAGATAGAAGAAAATATTAAGAAAAAATTTTCTTCTTTTCTAGTCGTTCACCACATAGTGTGATGCCTTTTATTACAAATTGTGCAGCTACTTGCACTCTGACAATTCATTTTAAAATGGGTGGGTGAGAAACAATCCGCACACATTTTGTTATACATATTTATTCTATCTTTGACTGACAAACCTTTAAAATATTTGCAAAACCGTAACGCATGCTTCTGCTTGCATTTCTTGCAACTAAATTTATTTCTTTCGGTTTCAGTATTAGAATACAAAACTTGAGATTTGGAGGTGTTGTTGTCTCTGCCGGACGTCTTTCTCAAATTTGTAAAAGTTTCCAGCATTTCAATTCGTTCAGTCAGAAATTGGCTAAGTTGTTGCCAAGTAGGCAATTCCTTGTGGTTACTCAAGGAGTCTTCACATGCACGTGAAGTTTCTTCTGGGAGCTTTGAAGTGCAAATGTTCATAAGGAAGGGGTCATTACTTCCTATTTCAACTTGAAAAGATCTAATAACTGACAAACCATCGTTGACCGTATTTTGAAGAAGCCTTAACAACTTTAAAATCTCACTCTGAGGGGCCTCTTCTTGATTTGGTTGTTAATTAAAATTCGCTTATTTTCGTAGCGGTTTTTTCAAAGCCTGCCAAGCTAATTCGAAATTAGAATCCACCAACTCATAATCTTTTATGAGCTGGTAGGCCTCCCCTTCGTTTTGCCAAGCAAATAATATAATTTGTGAGCTGGAGCTACAGAAGGCTCATTTCCAACTACTGCCATGAATATGTTTGGATTTCGACTGTTGGTAGCTTAAGCAACGACTGACGAACGGCTGTTCCTTTAGGTTGCGGTGCTTTAGATTTTACCATTTCCATTATTTTTGCCTTTAAAATCTGGTACTGCTCACAAGCATGTTTGTATTTCAAAGAAACCTTGTCCTGGAAATCTTCTTCTATATTCTTCAAATGCTTCCACCATCTTCAGCCATCTTCTCTCTAATTCGGACTGCTTTACAGTAATCCTCCGATTTACGTCGCCTCGATTAACATTGTTTCGATTTACGTCTTAAATTTTGTGTTCCCGCCAACGGCTTAAATCGAGGAATTGCTATAACTTTTTTAAGGTCCTCGTTAAAAACATACTACTTTGCAGTATGAGTAATACACTGCGGTTCATCAGGATAGAATCAACATATTTTAAATTAAAAAACTGTATATCTTGCAAATACAGATAGAATAAAAAAATTTTGTTTTGCAGAAATATAATTAATACTGTAAATGATAATTTGAACAAAAAAAATTCTATAAAAATGAATTATAACGGTACTTTTTCACTTTCTTTGTACTCAAGTATAAAATTTTTCATTTATTTTTTGGTTCAACAGAATAGAACCACGTGCATTTTTAACTTAAATCAGTAGGCGGTTGTAATAAAGCTTTATAAAAATCAAATAAAATTAAAGTCACAGTTTGTGACTGCAGTTATCTAAATTAATATGGGAAGAAAGAGTCCTTTAAATTCGTCGGAAATGGTAAAAATTGATGTTTACCATTCTGAAAATTATTCTTACCGCGAAATCTGTAGAAAAATCGGACGAAGTCATTATGTGGTAATGAATTACATAAAACATCGTGAACCATATAATAAAAATTACAAAGGAGGTACTTAGACAGCTCTAACACCACAGGACAAGCAAAAAATTCTTCTTTTATAAAGCTTTATTACAACCGCCTACTGATTTAAGTTAAAAATGTACGTGGTTCTATTCTGTTGAACCAAAAAATAAATGAAAAATTTAATACTTGACTACAAAGAAAGTGAAAAAGTACCGTTATAATTCATTTTTACACTATTTTTTGTGTTCAAATTATCATTTACAGTATTAACTATATTTCTGCAAAACAAATTTTTTTTATTCTATCTGTATTTGCAAATTATACAGTTTTTTTAATTTAAAATATGTTGGTTCTATCCTGATGAACCGCAGTGTATGAAATTCGATTTACGTCGTTTCGATTTACGTCGCCTTTTGTGGAAACAGCTACCTGCTGTGTTAGAATTAAACTTCCCGACGTAATAAAATAAGAGCTTTCAGTCTAACGATATTTATTCTTCGAAGTAAAGCTTAAGACTAAAGCCCTAGTTATGCTACCGGAACGTAATGTAATGCAATGTAACAGTAATGTGCATGGAACGTAAAAATGTAAGAGCAATTATAGAACGTAAAAACGTAATCATATGTTTTTAGGTAAACAAAACAATAAAAAAATAAACAATAACAATTAAAAAAATAAAAATTGCAAAAACTAAAAGACAAAAATTAAGATATGGATACAGAAGACATGTGTTTGGGTTTGAGTTTTTATTTTATTATTTTTATTATTGTTTTTTAAACAAGCTTAATATTAATTTCAGATTTTAAAAACTTCGTTTTCATTCTTTTTATCACTTTTAATATGGCGCCTTTTGTTTTACCTTAATTCAGCTGTTAACCAGTGTTATCACGACTGAGTTTTTAGGTTCATTTCAACGATTTTATATTTATTTAAAGGTACTTATTAAAAGTTTTAAGTACTGTTTCTGTAAACCAAACAATTTCACTTTCACTCAAACAAAAACACTCAATTTAGTTTGTGTTGAGGAAAACAAACACAAAATTGAGTGCTTTTGATTGTATTTTCCATATAAATAGAGCAAGTGAAATCGTTTATTTTACAGAAACAGGGCGGTTACTCCGTAACTCGATTCGAAAATTTTCATAGAAAACCAAAAATAAACTTAGTAGCACCTTAAAAAATAAAGAAATTTATAAAGAAATATCGAAAAACAAACGAAAACCGAATTCATTAAATATATACATATACAGTGCATGACAAAACAATAGAAACTTGTTCAAAAATTTATTTATGTGTTACAATCGGACGAAAATTTAAAAATCTTTTTAAGAAATCGGAAAAATTATAATGCCTTTTATTATTATGCACTGTTATTAACATTTCTGTATTTTAAAAAATATATAAAAAGACTATATAATTCAGTAATTAAAAAATATAATTCTATTCACATATTTGATGTTGACAAAATAATGGAAACTTTGGAAACTTTTTTAATTTTTGAATTATATAATTCATTTTTATACATAATTTTAATATACAGAAACGTTAATCACAGTGCATATTAATAAGCTCCACAAATGTTTTGCCGATTTTTAAAAAACATGTTAAATTTTCGTCCGATTAAATACATTTTTGAAAAAGTTTCCATTGTTTTGTCAAGCACTGTATGTATGCATATCTATGTATGTATGTATGTATATCTGTAAGCTAATTATTTTTGTGTCCAGACTCTTATCCCTCCTAATTTTCTTCAACTAAATACTGAGTAATTACTGGTGAACTTGATTGTGGATTTGAATCAATGTGTTTAATTTGGCTACCATTCGTATAGACTGCCCAAACCTAATAAAAGTTAAAATGTTTAATAACTCCGCGATAGATCGCACTCAAATATTTAGATCTATCTAAGCTTACTTTTTTCCAAACTTTAACATCTCGCTGCGGTAGACCAAGTGAAACCAAATCTGTTTTTAGTTCCTGCCACAGATTATTAGGTTTGTTTCTTGCATCCGGCACTTTTAGATGTACCTTGGCCAAATCCAGATGCGTCATCATAAAGTCCACAACAGTTTTGTATTGTCTTTGGTCGGTATATACAATTCTTTTTGACTCACTCCATTGAGATTGTTTAAAATATATTATTTTATGTTTATTTTGCAATGTATTTGTATTAATTTACTTACATTTTAAATTTATTATTAGTTGTCACCAACACAATTGCCAACGAAGAATTTTCGAATGTTTACTAAGCTTTTTATGCTCGTTTTCGTAATACAGAGTAACAGAATTTTTTGTTCATACGAAAAAAAGAAAACATTGGTATCACTTTCGAAAAATTTCCGTACTTTCGTACTACAGAGTACAATTTGTTCGAATACGTACATTTTAATTTTTGTACCGAGTTACAGAGTAACCCCCCAGGCCACGTATTTCGGAAACCATATTTGTATGAACGTTAAAACGTAGTTATCTTCTCTAATAAAAGTAAAGTGAAATGCTTTTCGAACGCTTTAATTAATTAAAAATCTATAACTATATTTTTCTAATTTAAAATAAAAATAAACACTACCTACATAATGTAATAGTAAAATAGTGTTTATTTTTGTTTTACATTATAAAAGTTAATAATGAAATAAATTATAATTTGGGTTTTTAAAATATGTGAAGCTTTATTTAAAGAGAATTCCACATACAGAAAAATATAACATACGTACAAAATGTAAATTCTGTTTATAATTTCAATTTTCAGTTTTGGTGGTTTTTAATATTGACATGTTGTTAACACTGCTAAACAGATGTCACGTAAAAATGTAAGAAAATTCTATTTTTTACAGATTCTTACTTTCCGGTTACGTTACATTACATTTCTATAACCATTCGTATTGCTTTATACATAACAAAAACGATCAGCTGTTTCTTACTGTTGCGGTTACATTCCGTTACGGTAGCATAACTAGGGCTTAAAAACTAAACATATGTATTCCATGTAGATGCAGAAAATAAAAATATTACACTGTTGCATTTTGTATGGGTTGCCATTAGGTTAATAATTGTGTTGTTATATTTCCAACATGCTGAATGTCATATTTACATTGTTTTTTAGAAACCATTTTCCAAATTGTAAATCGAAAACCTCAAAATAATTTATACCACACTGAATTGCCTTGAGAAATAACTGACCATGTAGACCAAATTTAAAACAGTCGTGAAGAAATTCAACTTCTTACTAAGGTCTATCCATATTCAAAATATTCGCGAAGAATGAAAGCGATGACAAAAAAGTTTAAAAAAGAGCGTTAAATTCTTAAAAACTGTTATCAGATGATAATATAGCAGTAGTAGTATTTTATTTTTCAAATTTATATTGCCATAAATTCCGTATTCTACCAGCTTGAATTTATTTCTAAATTTATCCAAAAATTTTTTTGTTGCTATTGTGCTTTAAAATAAATTTTCCAAAAATTATTCACTTTTCTCCAAACAAATTTTCCAAAAAATTCGAACTCACTCTTTGAGTCACTTTTTCCTCTTAAAATCCAAAATATTAAACATGTAGATTCTGAGCAATCATTTATTTTAAAATGCTTTTTCATTTTAAATTGTATACCACATGAAGGGCCACCGTGTAAACTTTTCCTTTTTGGTTCACCTGTTATCCTAAAATTGAACTTATACACACTGGTTGGGTATAATTACGAAAAACTTTTTTTGAAAAAATGTTCTCAACTGTCCTTCACGTATGTATCACTTTTTTATTTTAGCGAAAAAAGTATAAAAGTTTACCAAATCACTCTTAAAATTCTCCAGAATAATTCATTAAATACTTGAATTCCACAAACTCACCGTTTCCCTGCAAAAAATTTCGTACTGGAAACCCCTGTTGCTTGATGTTACTTTGAGACAGCCTCTTCTTATTATGTTGTTGTTGTTGAGACACCAGTATTTTGTAATACACCACTACTTTATTGTTGTTGTTGCTGGATGCAAATTCTTTTTCTTCAATATGAAGGAATGTGATGTCTGTGTTAACACCACGGTTATATTTCTTGAAGAAATTCAGCCAAATATTATGTTTAGCAACTAAAAGTTCTAATGCGAATTTATGATTGATAAAGCCTTGAATGTTTCACTGAAGCAAATTAATACTGAGATCAAAATCCACTTTGAAGTTATAATTATTTTCTGCCCTTTTCGGCTGATAGCATCGTTTTCCTTAAGGTGTTAGAGGTAATTAATACATTAAGATCTGTAAATTTATTGTATAGTTGAGATGTAGGCGTTAAATCGTTATTAGTAATAATATTATTTCTCGGAGGGCTACTTAGATCCAAACCTTCTGTGATGTCCATAATTATACCTTCCTCTGTTAAATCTTCTGTTCCATTATCCCGTATGGTGCTTTCGAAAAAAAAATCGTCATCAATACTGTCGTCAGTTACAGAATATCAGAGTTTATGTTAATATTAGTTTATTTGAGCACAGAGGGTGTAATGTCTTTGAGTGAAATTTTATGGTCAGATGTTAAGTTGTCAGAGATAGAATCATGTTGAGTAATGGAGTTGTCGTTTGTTGTATTAAGTTGAAAATTGACTGTTGTTGATGAATTTGATGTTTGAGTATTATTTTCAGGTGAGGGCGATAGATTTACAGAGATTGATTTATGAGTGTTTGTCGAGTTGCATTCTTTAGAAGAAACATTATGATTTTCTGCATGTTTAGTTTTGTCCGGTATAATAACAGATGTATTGGATGGCGTGTTGTTGTTGACCTTGGTTAAAATTTGTGTATAATTTGGAGACATTTTGACTTTCCTCGCGATCGGTTTCAATAAGTTAAGGGATGAGTTGTCATTAAAAATCTCCCAGGCTTTTCTTGTGGTGCATTTTCTTGTAATACGTTAAAAGTTAACAGATTTTTGTTTCCAATATGTTGGGCAATCGGGATCGTAAGAGGTGTGTGATGAAAATGAAACACGAGTGGAGTTTTACTTATATAAGAATCAAGTGTATTTGTCAAAAGCTAAAAGCGTTGTGTATACTATAGAAAAAAACATAGCTATAAAGGGTAATGATTATTATAAAAAGAAATAGCCGAAGTGAATTCGCCAATACGAATATGACACGTCATCGGCGATGTAACGGTAGATCTTGTTTTGACAGTACAATATTTAGAATAAGAGATAAATCTCCAATAATTGAAATATTAGTGATACCAATTAAACAATGATTTTCAACAGTCCCCATTAAATGGTGGCCGCGTCTAGTTCCGCCATATCAATGTGGCGAATGTTGGGAAGACGCTGCTCGCCTTCCTCCAACAGGCGGATTTGTTGCTGAAGTTTTAGCAATTCCAAGCGCAGTTTTAAATTTTTTATTTCTTTTTCGGCAAAGGCACTAGCTGTGGCTACAACGTCGGCAGCGGGCTCATAAACTTGGGCAGCGGATGATCTAACGGCGGGCGTCTCAATGTCTTTGGCAGCGGGGACTTCAATATAATTAACAGCAGATTTGGCAGCTGAGGTTACATCGTCGGCAACGGGCTCAGCAACTTGGGAAACGGGTGGTTTAACGGCGTTCATTTCAGTGCTTTTGGCTGCGGCGACTTCGAGATATTTAACAGCAGATTTGGCAGCATGCTTCTCAATGCTTTTGGCAGCGGGGACTTCAAGGTATTTAACAGCGGACTTTTCAATATCAGGCGCTAAATGCGTCATCATGTCAGCGTCGGATAGCACGGCCAAGGAGTACACGTCTTCCTTACACTTCGCCTTGCGCACAACTCCCTCGTACAGCATCCGAAGCTGACTCAACGTGGCAGATTCCGGAAAGTCTACGCCAGCGTCAGCATGTGCCGTCATTAGCGTCGTGCGGCTAGGACGCAAATCCATTTTCATCCGATAGTAATTTTTCAATCCTTTATTAAAAACACTTTTTTTAATTTTACTAAAGGCGTACCCCACACCTGATTTTGTAGTTTTTATGAATATCTTTTTTATTTATTTCTTAGCTTATCTTTATTTTACGAACGTGACTTACTTCTTTTTATCTATATTCTAAAACGGCGGAAATTGTAATGATGCCCAGCAGCACTTCTACAAAACATCTGTTTTCATGCATTTGGCTGCACTTAGCCAAACGCCTGTCATATTTAAAATTTTTATTAAAATTTTTTTATTTTTTAAAATTGATATGAACAAGATACAATGCTGATATAATAGCCCACTTGAACTGAACAATATTGGCATTTGTTTTGAACATTGATGCATGCATTTTTTTGTATTAGGTATATTAGAGGAATATACTGCGAACCTTTTATACACTGATATTGATTTATATTAATTTCTAACCGTAATAATTTTATTAATGTCCAATATTTGTCGTAATATTTTTTATTAATATTTAGAATATCATCTGTAGTTGATGTCGAGGGATTAATTATAATCATTTTAGTCTGATGCGATTTCATTTCAATGCAACATAATTTCTCGTCTTCCTTCACCAGCTTGTATTCACAAAATATTTCACGATTTAATATTATACTATGATGTTTTCGAATCATATTCCTTAACAGCTTTTAATTTGATTCAAGATAAAAAGTTCTCAGGTATTAAATCTGTTTTATTATTATTCTCAACAATATATCGATATGCGATATGTTGTTTGCAATCAGTACAATTAGCAGTATTAAGCGTTTCTCTTCCATCTCCAATCTTGGAATATTGTAATAATATGTATTGCTGATAATTCGACTGGTTTGAGAAATATCTTTTGACGATGGTTTTTCACGTTGTAGTCTATGAGGTGTTCTTAATGTTGCATTTAACTTGAATTCTTTAAAACAAATCTCACAAATTAAACCAGCAATTTTTTAATTTCGAACTTGAAAGTATAACTGTACCAGTTTATAGCACAAGAATGACTTTTAAATCCTTAAAACAAATTTATTTTTACTCTGCGATGTTGATGAGGGGGTAATTTTAGAAGTAATGAGGAGTAAATTCAATTATGTAATTATGTCCACTTATGTGTAAAAAACGCAGACACAGCTGTACATTTCTTTCTAATCAGATTAAAATTGTTGATTCTTATAGCACAAAAAACAACAACAACACGTTGAGCTATATTTCTATTTCTTCAACATTAAGTCATACAAAAAATAAAACAAAAATAAACAAAACCACATCTAAAATTCTTTATACTTAAAATTAAAAACTATATGAGTCGTGTTTTAATTTTTTTTTAAATATAAGTTAATTTATTTATTGTCTTCAAACTAATTTACATTGTGCCTCAGCGTCAAAGTGACATTATTGAGGCAAGTTGCCAAAACAAGTTAATTAACTAAATTACAAATTAATTTCTTATAATAATTACAAATTAATTTGTTATAATATTAAAAATTCAAAATGTTATTTAATTATTAATGTATATTAAGAAATTTCAAGATAATTCAATGTTTATACTCGAAGCATTTCATGATTTTGCGATATACATTTTTTTAATTTTGTTTTAAATAACGAAATTCTCTGAATACTTTTTAGATCATTCGGTAATTTATTAAATTCAAAACCACCAATATATTCAATTTTTTGCTTTGTGATTTCCAATCTACACTTTGAGACACGTAAATTCGAGCTATTTCTTGTAATAAATGTATTTTGATTCCTGGGGAAAGTAATTGTATTGTGACCAATATTGTTTACTGACTTCAAAACAAAAATAAGTAGTTGAAATATATACATACCCCTTAGAGGTAAGATATTTTTCGCAACATCTTGGTATAAGGACAATGTTGAATACATCATTAAACACAACTTTCAATGCTTTATTCTGAATTCTCCATATTTCCAAGTGTACTTTTGCAGCCATTTAATTCAACATATTGTTTTCTATTACTAAAGTAGTTTCTAAAAAAGATTAAGTTCACTATCCTTATCCCATAGTACTGAAGCTTCTGAATCAATATTTCGTGATCCACTAGATCAAATGAGTAGATTCGAAAAGTCATAGAAAATTCCTGCTACCCTTCTAAATCCTTCATCCAAACCTTTACAGATGTAATTCACAACATTCGTAACTGCGTTCTCTGTTCCACTACCCTTTCTAAAACCATACTGGCACTCATATATTAGTTTATTTTTTCGTTAATAGTTGTCGTTAATAGTTGCCTATGTATTATTTTTTCGAAAATTTTATCAACAATTGATAGTAAAGAGATTAGACATTAGCACCAGATTCCTTCGGATTTGGAATAATTTTTGAAATTTTTAAAATATCAGGGTACTCCGAAGTCTGTACCATATAATTAAATATATTAACTATTCGTGACGATGTTTCTCTATTGCATTCAAAGAGAGTTTTTGGGGATAAGTTGTCATGACCACAGATCTTATTAATTTTGAGATCAGAAATAATCTGCGAAATTTCATCAACATTCGAGCTTTTAAGACGAAGGTAGTTTATATTATAACTAAGTGTCCTAAGACTATTAAATGTATCACAATGAAAAGTTCTGATCCGTTGCTTTAAAACTTTAGGTACTTGCAAAAAATACTGGTTAAAAAGTTCACATTTTACAGAATCCTCTGAAATCAAATCACCATTTAAATTTTTCAAACTAACTTTCGTTTTCACACTTCTACCCAACGTTTCACTTAAGAACCTTCAGCATTTTTTTGCATCATGTTGAATGCTAATTATATTATTATGATAGTAGTTATTCATAGATTCATTATACGATTTTTTATGACTTTGCTAAGTCTCTTTAGTCTATTCTGCACATCCATATTATTAGGTCTTCTGCTTCTTAGCTTCAACAAACGTTCTTTTAATGACATCAAGTTTTGCAAATTCTCATTAAACCATGGTGCAATTGCATTCTTAAATAGCTTTGATTTTGTTCCTGATAGATACAGAGTTATCGTACGCTTTTGACAAACAGTTTATTAAATTGGAAGTATCAACTGAATAATCCATCAGTAGATATATTCCGTAAATTGTTCCGAAAATTTTCCTTACCCTATTGTAATCACAAAATTTCACTTCAAAATCAAAATGTTCAAAACTCTGGACACAATCTGTCAGTCTAAAACAAATTATATTATGATCGGATAGATCACACTCGACCGAGTCTATAGATGAAATATTTGAAAGGTTGCTAAACACATTATCAATAGATTTACCAGAAGATGGACGCGTCACTAATGTATGACAGTTTTTAAAATCATAATGCAAAAGTAAATTTGAAAAATCATCTGATATTCTTTCAAGAAAGTCAATGTTCGAATCGCCAATGGCAATGCAAGGGCCTCGACCGTTTAAATTAATAAAATTCTCAATAATATTTACAAATTTACTAATATCACATTTCTGAGACCTATAAAAAGACATCACCCTAGGTGGAGCAACTTGTATTCTATAATTTTGCAGGGATATTAAAATTGAATCACAAGAATGTTTGGTTTCACAAATTTCAACAGTGTACTGAAAATCTTCCCGTATTTAAAAAGAAGTACCACCATAGCCATCACTCCTACAACATTGAACACAATTATACACAGGAATATCATATATTTGAACTATCTTCGATTTGAACCAAATTTCCTGAATAGCAATAATACAAGGCAGATTAGGAAAACTAGCAATTAGTGATTTAAATTTATTAAATTTGTTGACTGATGAAATGCTTCTAATATTGACAGAAACAATGTTGAAAAAAGAATAATATTTTAAGTAATGACAAAAATTATTAAAATTATAAAAGTATTTAGTATTGATCATAAAAAAGAAAAATAAAAAATTGTGTAAAACACATTATAGAAAAAGAAATAATAATAATGGTGAGTATTTAGGCTGGAGACAAACATTCCGAATGATTACCATCAAATTCATCATTGGCAGCCGGAGGTCTATTTAATGATTTGCGCTTGGTACCGTAAGTTGCAGCTTCTGATAAAATTTGATCAACTTCTTCTTCAGTTTTTATATATCTAGGCTTCGATATTTCGTTCCTCTTAGCATATACTCTGTACACAAAACTATATCCAATGCTTTTTAAAGTCTTAGTATAATTAACAAGTTGGAGAGTTTCTCTACTCAAAAGATCGTTCAGTTAATCTTTAAGTTTAAGTTTAGACTTCATAAGTTTGTCTTTTGAACTCTTATTGCTTAACTTAATAACCATTATCTTCTTTTCATCCTTATCATTTCTTCCTTTCTTGAGAAAATAAACTTCCTCAATATTCTCCTCTTTTATTTCAATTCCTACTTTTTCTGATATATCTAATACAGTATCAATAGCACTTGCATTATTTTTCACTTCAACACCTCGAACAATACAATAATTTTTTACTCGTTGGGCATTCAAAATCTTAACTGATGTTTTCAAACAAGCAACTTCGCTTTTCAAGGCACGATTTTCTTTTTGAACTAGTTCAACCTTTTTATTATTTTCTGCAATACCTTTCAATAACTCGTCGTACTGTCGGGACATAAACTCTATTGAATCTTTTAAAGCGAGCATATTTAATTTTGTTTTTATTTCTTTTAGTTCTTCTTTCACTTCTTCTTTTCACTTCCATCACATAAATGACAAACAAATTTTTCATCTTCATTACCTAAAGCTGGATTCACCCATTGTTTCGGAACAAAAATTTAGTTCCGAAACAATTTTTTTATATGTAGTTTGACGTTTCTCTTTTTGAGAGAGAGAGCGAAAGAGAGTAAGATAGTTCCGGAACAATTTCAGCTCGAATTGGTTTAATTTTAATTTTTGTTCTGAAACAATCGTACTGTGCTGCCAGATATTTTAATTTTTGAAGTAAAGTTGAACTGAGCTGCCACATCATATTATATGTATATTTGTATGTATGTATTGTATAATAAAATACAGAGCGGTTGTTTAATCATGTTTGTTTATATTGTTTGTTTAATTATAAAAAACAAATAACTGTTGAATATTACTAAAAAAAACTAAATAATTAAGCCAAGAAAATAAACGAATTGCAGTCATCTGCTACTGTGCTGCCTAATTGTAAAACTAACAAGCATCGTTTACAAAAATATTTCATATGGTAGCCCTGTTTTTACAGAACAATTGTTCGAAGTGGGTGAATCGTTTCGGAACAAACAAGAATTTTGTTCCGAAACAATGGGTGAATCCAGCTTAAAAGATGTTTAAACTTACGTTTGTCAAGCTTTGTACATAATGTATGGAATAATTTTTTACATTTATCACATTGTATGTTTTCTTCTCTTTCTTCATCAATTTCCAATTTGCATTGTGCACAAATTATTTTTGCAACAGCAGCTACAACACTTCTACAACCCTTAGGAGCCATACTTCAATATATTGAATTTAGCTGTTGTATTTTAATTAGTTTTAACAACAATTGTTTATAAAAACACAATAATATTTTTATTTTAACAAATTAAAGAAATTCACTTTGCGGAGGTTTTATTCTTGACGTTCTTTCCGATAGGGTTGCCAACCTTAGGTGTTTGTTTACATTACATTAAAAAATATTGAACTTGTTCTTAAGTATACAAAATTACAATTAAGCGAATTACGTTTAGAATAAACAATCTTAGTAAAAAAACACAACTTTTAGGTTTGAACGTCAATCTACTTCTATTTTAATTATAATCTTTGTCTCTTATATTAACTTTTACAATATTAAACAATTAATTAAATATGACCATTATTAGTTCTTAATAATTCTCAATAATTGGTAGTCAGCAATATTATAATTTACGTTTCTTATGTTAACTTTTACAATATTTCACAATTAAATTAAATAGGACAACTAATTGATAGACTGGTATACAGCAGTATAATTAAATTAAATAAAACAATTCAGCAATATTACAAATTTAGAGGTCGACATCTAGTGCATTAACCTGCATCCACTTCCGTTCATGAGTAGCATGTATGGTAGAGTATACGTAACTAGCGCGATGTTATTGTTTACAACATCAATGTGTCATTATCCCACTCTTGACCGTCTGCAAATGTGTCAGAATTTTATTATTACAAGAAAACGATATTGGGGCAATTAATGTCTTTTTGTTAACAAATACGTTACGTGGTTTAGAAAAACATCAATTTCTATATATATATATATTTTTACAAAACAAGAACTACCTGTAATGTATCGCACCTACAACAAAAAATAAAAATAAATTAAACAAAACTACAATATTCCACAATGCACTCAGCGTCGGCAACTGGAGTTAAGGGTACTCTACATCACACACTCACATTTCATCCGAACCTCGCTCCTGAGATCCATGAGTTTACGGTACCCTACACAGAACAACTCGTTTGAAATCACAGATAAATGCATACTGTGGTAGCCGATGTGATAAATAAAGCACGATATGTTATATACTAATGATTAAAATTTATTTAATAATAAAGTTGTTTAATGTACAAGAGCCAGAATAATACTACGAACAAAAAGAAACGTGAATAAAAGAGTGAAGTTGACAGCCTTGTGAGGATGACTAGTTTAGCAGGATAACATCTCTGTTAACGATGACAAATAGACCTTCATGATAATTCAATTTAGTCGAGGACATATTCTCCCAAATAACCTGGTGCCCTGCGTCGACATGACGATGTTCGGGTGGCAGTAGTTACTTGGCTTAATTCTAGGTTTTCGGATAATTGTGGAATATACGCATAATACCGCTCAGAATTAAACTTTTGAAAACTGTTTTTATAAACATCAATTACCTTGTATACACCGTAGTCTATGCGCTAAATGTTTTTAACTTGATCAACTTTGTTCTTGTGAGGATGATTCCCGGCGTTTCTTCTTAATGATGCTATGCAAACTTTACTCACATGACCGGTTTTATTGCAGCTTGTACATTTCAGTTTATCCTTACTTAGACGACATTCTTTCCCTTTATGGTTATTTCTTCCACATCGAAAACACGATCCTGCAATACCAAATGCTTCGTAACTAGCCTTCAGTATTATTACCTTATGGTTAGATCGTTTTTGTTTAGATTTTTCCAATTTAGAAATTTTATTGCTGTTATTTGAAGTTGTGTCGACCAACTCTATTGCGTCCAATTTCGCTGCTTAAAGGGCTAAAGTGTGAATTAGCCACACGTAACGTAACGTACCGTAGAAAACGTTCTCTTTTTAGCATATGGAGAACAATGTAAACGATTACCGAAACGTTCTCTCTCGTTAGCAAAACGGAACGATCTGTATAAAACAGAATTCTCCCACGTTTTTACGTGACATTTGAACATAAGAGAGAAAACATGAGAGAGTACAGTGTTGCCACGAAAAAAAAAATATTGTAACCAACATTTGTGAAAAAATCACCAAATAAGGAAAAATATGATCAAAATTAAATTTGCAGTTTTTCTATTTTATTTTTTTTTTCAAATTTAAATTATAATTGAGAAAAAAGAAACAGAAAATAAGAAAACGAAATTATAGTCTCATAATTAATTAATTTTAACAAACAAAACAAAAGCTATTTTTATAAGACAAATAATAACCAAATCCGGAATAATCTACACATTGAACAAAAAACGGCAACACTGATGATGAGTCTGTATATCAATTTCTATGCATTGTGTTGTGTTTGTTTGTGTGTTGCTTTGTGTTCTGTTTCGTTTTTATTTACATTCTTCGTTGACATATGTCCCGTTTTAAACGTTTCTATAACTACACAAACGTTTTTAAGACTACGTACGTTACGATTTTACGTTTCTAACGCTTGGGTAACCAAGCCATAAAGCTTTTGTAATAATTTAGTCAAATTTGAGCGTACTTGTTTGCAGCAACTGCTCTCAGATGTGGTTGTCTGTAATGCCACGTATAAACTGTGCCCGAAGGAAAATGCCGGCTATTGAAACTTTACAGGGACAGGGAGACGTAAAATCACACTCGCTTATCTCCGACCGCAGGTTAGCAACAAAACCAGCTTTTGTTTGTTGATCATTTTGGTATCTTGATAAAAACCGTTGTTGTGCCGTTAATAAGTTCTTAGTTGGCGAATAATGATTCTTCAGCATTTTTGTTAATTCATCGTAGGTAAGTTCAGCCGGAGTTTTTGGTGCTGCTAACGCTGTAATTATGTTGAATTGGAATTTAGTAATAGTTTTAAACAATATTCTTTGTTGGACGTAATGCCCTTCATTTCCGTGTAATTTTCAAAACGCTGGATGTAATTTTTATATGTCTCCTTAGCTGGAGTAAATAAATCCAAATTTGATACTAAAAGTGTATTAGTTGTTATATTATTTTGTGCATGTAGTGGTGCAGTATTAGCCGTTATTCTCATTTGTTCGAGAATTTACATTTGTACTTGCAGAAATTTCTCGAATTGGTTTGCGTCCATTTTGTTTTATGATGATATGTATGTATGTGTGACTTTTAGCTTACGCCCTTATTATTTTCTGTTCTTCTCTCACTCGTCGCCAATTTGTGGTAGTCGATGTGATAAATAAAACACGATATGTTATATACCAGAGCTCGGCATTTCCTATGCACGCGTGCTTTTCAGCCATTACTAAATTTACAACAACGTACTCACACGTATTAAAAACACACTCAGTCTCGTTTGAGCATTCATTGAAAGAGGTTGTGTTGTCGCATGTTTCTTGCTTTTGTACATAAAGATCTGCTAATGCAGGGATGGAAAACTTAATGTTTTTAACATTAGCGTATGGTGTACGTTTTTAGAATTATAGTATTTTTCAAAATAAATTATTCTAAGTTATTAAAACAAATTTAATAAAACAAAAACAACTTATATTTCACTCTTCATAAAAACTATGCACATATAAAAAAGAAGTATTTTTCAAAAAAAATCGTATAAAAAAGAAAAATTGTCGAAATTTATTAATTTATTATTATTTTATTGTTCTTCTAGCCACAGTACGTGAGGACAACGGAATATCTGTTATTATTTAACGAATTTCATCAGCTCTTGATCGAAAACATTGTAACACGTTATTGCTCAGTTCCTTGAAAAACTCTCCGTCCTCGAACGGACGGCATCGTTTAGCAAGCGCTGCAGCAATGTCGTATGAAGCTTTCCTTTTTAACGAAAGATCATCTTTATTTTGAGATTCGTAATCTAAAACAAATTTTTAAAAGAAATTTTTTTTTTAAATCTAAAATAAGACAATTTCTTGCGTCACCTGTAATATTTACATATTCGCTATGACATGTAAAATAATGTCTTTCTACATAAAATTTTTTAATTCGTGCCATCGTCCGTTTACAAATCAGGCACTCCGGTTTGCCAAAAAAAATTTCGGAAACATGAAATTGTTTTCCCATTCTACATTAAACACAGCGCACAGCAAGCCTCACTGCATAAAAGCTCGAGCGAGACTGATCGATTTTGTTTGTTTTTTATTCATTTTGTGAGTACGGTATAAATATCCCAGAAAGTTTTCTATTAAATATGTATATTTCCAAAAAAAAAAAAAATTTAATCTAAAATGCTTTCTTAAATTGATATAATCAAAGAAGTCTAAACGAATTTTACAAATTTAATAATTTAAATTTTCCATGCCTGCATTGTAGTGAAAGTGAGAGGATAAATTTTTCTCTTTTCTTATTTTTCGCTCTCGCAACAACTGACCAATAGCAAGTGTTGCCTGGCTCTGTTATATACTAATGTTTAAAATTCATTTAATAATGTTTAATGTACAAGAGCCAGAATAATACTACGAACAAAAAGAAACGTGAATAAAAGCGTGAAGTTGACAGCTTTGTAAAGATAACTGGTTTAGCAGGATAACATCTCTGTTAACGATGTCAAGTAGACTTTCATGATATAACACATACTAATTTGAATTCAATTGAAGAGTATTAAGTATGGCAAAATGGAAATATTTTGTTAACAAACCAAAAGAATCGTAAGAATTAAAAAACAAAATAATATTTTTAAATTTTTACATTGTCTTCTACAACTGTGCTTATGTTAATGATAATGACTTATTATATCAAATTATCCAAGGCACTGTTCTTATGAAAACTCCAACTTTTTAAGATACAATATACATCCTCTTCTTTTTGATAATTCATATTCATAAGATCCAGCTTTAATTTCACTACCACGATAGGCTTCTAAATTAAAAGTACTAGGATTATTATTGCTAATAATTTTGATTTTAAAGATTTCTATAGTCCAGTTTGTTGCATATAGGTAACATGTGTTTATATTTGCTTATACGAACGCGATCCTCAAGTGTAAACTTGGATCTCCTAAAAATCTATAGAAATTTACTATGGATGAATTTGTTCTTTTGAAGGGTTCAGTTCGTTTGGTGTCACTATAATTGTTAGATGAAATTTATTATTACATTTATCCACCAGTCCTTGGTATATATTTATCAATTTGTACGTTTATCAATGTTCCATTAAGACGTTCAACTATTGATGCCTTTAAACAACTATATATTGAATAGTGGTTAATTTGATTAGATTGCATTAAATATTCAAGGCGTTTGTAAAAATACTTTCCAACGTTACTCTCTCTGCGAATTTTGTAGCCATTCTCAAACATTATAAAATTTCATTTGTGCCACGTATGGGTATGTCCTTGATTAATATAAAAGAATAAGAAATTTTTAAATAAGAAACAATCACATATTTTCTAAATTTTTTAATTTCCTTCTAATATTTACAAAACTCAAGGGAGAGGAAGTTCTAAATTTCAAAAACAGTTTAAAATATATTACCAAACAACAAGGAAAAAACAAAACAAAATCAGAAATAAAAAGAGAATGCGATTAAACAAGATCTATAAAATATTAAATATCAAATTCTATAACATCTATAAAATTTAAATATTATTAAATTAGTAATAAGTTAAATATTATAAATTGTTATTAAAATATTAAGATCGATAAAATTATTTGTGTTAAAATGAAAACTAGAATTAGAATACAAATGAAAATATGTAAATATTTAAATAATTATAAGAATTTTTAATGAAAGGAAATAATACATTATTATTATAATGAATTTATTTTAATTAATTTTTAAATGGAAGAGTCATATAATATGATACACCAACTCCTAGATCCAAGTAACTCTATGATTACATTAATAGCTAATGTACTCTACTTATTATACTTTACTTGTTTACCATATTAACTATTATACTGTAAAATCTATTACATTTATTATTATGCTATAAACACTATAAAAGCAACGCAGCAAATAAAACAAACTTTATTTTTTTTATTTGCTTGTTGTCGCGTTGCCTTTAAAATAATCATTTCCAAATACAACCATGTATTCTATTTTTGAGAAATTGTGGTGTTTGCTGCGTTTCATTTATTGTGTTCATAGAATTGTACTACATTAGCTTCTATACTAAATTTCTATGTTATATTAAGTTAGCCCGTTAAGAACCGTACGATCTGTAACTGTATTTATATTTTAAAAATATGAAAAAAATTTATTAAAAAGAAAATACTTTACAAGTAACATCCGAACTATAAAGACGTGTTTTTATTTGGATAATTTTACTCAGCACGCTTTCTCCGCGTGTCTATATGTAAGTACTCGTATATGTATGTATATGCTGTTTCATATTATCAGAAAGTTTACATGCGTATATGGTTTGTTGTATTTGAAATACTTTGTTTTGTATCTATGAATTTATATGTTGGTTTTCATAATCTCATCACAACGATTAGAATTATTTCGTACTTAATTGGTCATTACAACCCTTCAGCCGGAATTATAACCTAGTTTCCTACACTGCCCATATAGCATGTGTTAATTTTATTCATTAGTGGCCGGCAGATTTTTAAGAAACTGCTCATTTCAACACTAATTATTATTTGAAAAAAAGTCGCCAAAGATATTTTTTTTCATAAACGTTTTGTTTGAAATGTCTGGGCCACGGCTTAAACCTTGGTCTCACGGCTAATAAGCCAACGCAGTACCTACCAGTCTTCTGCGACATTTCTTCATTACATGATTAATAAACATTGTTCGAAACACAAATTTACTGATGTACTGGCTATAAAGGCTGCTCATTTCTACATTATTTTTATTTCGAAATTCAGTTATTACGCTAATCATTTGTATTAAGAGTTGGAAAGGCTCTATTAGCCTGATAAAGTATTAAAAGTATTCGCCAATCACATGGCGTGACTACTACAGAAAACATTTTTTAATTTTAATAAAATTTTCTCATTTTTTGTTTTTGTGCATTTAATTCTTCAATGACAAGTGGACTAGTTTTATTGTTACCGAGTGTATAAAGAGTATAATATCTACGTCATTGTAAAACATCTAGTTTTATTTTAATCATCATGTATTATTACTTGGTATAAAATGGCCAATTTACGAACTTGTTTTTTAAATTGTTATCAAATTGAGTAATAAAATTTAAAAAATCAAAGTTGAACAAATACGAGTATATGACAAATTCTGTTGAAATCCTATTTGTTTTGATATCCAAATTACAAAGAAAGTAAAAATCATTGATTTTGGATAACAAGTTTAACTAATTACTTCACTTTTTTATGAATCGGATCAACAATACTGGTTAAACTCTTGAATTGATATAGAGACTGACAAAACCAGGACAGTGAAAACCTGCCCTTAGACAAAACACGATATTTACGCCATAAAAGATCAAAAGTGTGGTGCAGACTACAAAATATTACTTGAAGAAAATGCCATCTATTTCAAACGTTGAGTTGGATCTTGTTCGTTTTGTTTCTAGTCAACACATAAGCCCACTACTACAACAGGTCGTTCACCTGCCGAGCTCTTGTTTAATCGGCAACTCAAAAGTTACTTCGACAAGGTTCATCCACATGAATTGTCAAACTCTGGTGAAAATTTACCTGTGAAAGAAACATTTAAAAATAATACTCTGTACAGATTTACGCAGCAGGCCAAAAGTGAATACCAGCTAACATAGAATCACAGACTCAACCCTTGTCTTACAAGTGCGGCTTCAGGATAATCGTGTAGTAAAACGCCATTTAGATCAGATTCGCAGCCGAGCCTCAACCACCACCTGTGAGGTAGAATTTTCAAATAATTGGAAGAAAAAGTTTGTTGACACGAATTTTTTTTCAATAAACACTACGAAATGTTTAGTAGTCTATTCGATGACGTTTAAAAGCTTGTAAAAATGTATTATTAGTATGGAAAAGGAATTCGAAAGGATAATTTATATTTTGAAAAAGTTACGCAGTTAATTTGTCTTATTATACCTCCAGTGTTTCAGTTGTACTTTGTAAAAAAGTGAAAAAGAAAACAACAGCAATCGAGGTGTGTTAAACAAAGTATTTTAAAGCTAAAAGAGCGGAAAAATATATTCCAAATAAATAAAATTAGAAGTTTTGTTTCAAGTTTTAAATTTATTATGTTGGACATTCATTTAAGAGACATTTTTCATAATCATACACACTAGACTCGTGGTCGGAGTTGTACTCACCTTAGCGTATTGGTTAATTAAACGCGAGTCCGTGGTTCAATCCTCAGGTTAGACAGCTATTAACTATGCAAAAGAGCAATTAGGGGTTCTATTGGCGTCCACACAGACAGAAGCCGATTAAGACAGTCAAATTTATTAGCTAGAAGACCAGCCAAGAAGCCACCAATAAGTATGGTTAATAAGAAAAAAAGACTTGACTTAGCTAGACGGTATCTGCATTGGTCAAAAGAGCAAAGTTTTGTGTAGCGTCGAATTAAAGTTTAACTTATTTGGCTCTGATGGATTAAATTATATTCGTCGGCCCCCTAAACAAAGGTATTCACAACAATTCTGTAGGTTAGGTTTGGTTAGAGGACGTGTGCCAGTCAGTCAAGACAGGTACAGTACCCGGAGGTCAGATTGACCCATTGTACAACGTCCTAAAGGAGAGAATGATAGTATAGGGGTTAGGATGAAAGGAGGGTATATGGGAAAGGGGGGAGTTAGAAGCGGAGGAATTATACAGATCAGACACAACAAAAGGATGGGAGAGCGCGACTACACCGATGAAGTCCTAGTCTCTCAACCAGCCTAAGCCACTAATGAATCTGTGGAGAGCCTGGATGTCTGCTCTCGACAAAGAATTCAAACTCTCAAAGAAGGGCCTACCAAGGGTCCTCAACCTCAATCTACCAAGAGCTGGGCAGTTACAGAGGATGTGTTCGATAGTCTCCAACTCCTCCTCATCGCAACACGCCCTGCAATAGTCCGGCTGGAATCTGTTCCAGATCCCCGTCAGTGACCCGTGATAAAACCGACAAACAACCTTAAGCTGGCCTTATTCAAGCCCAGCAGCCAACCTGTTCTCTTACTGTCTTACACCTAGAAACAGAACAACCCGATCCGTTCCCCCAACGCATCTGCTCTTTCTCCATCACCCATGCATTGATGAGGCCATAGAGGTGACAGACTGGGGGGTCAGGACCAACCATCAAATCGCCTACTGAAAGCGAACCTAGCCTAGCGAGGGCATCCGCCGTCTCATTGCCCGGTATTCCGCTATGTCCCGGAACCCAGCACAGACGGATACGGTCCGGTCCAAAAGTCCTCAACGACTCCTTGAACTCGCGAACAAGCCGTGATTTGCACCAGACCGACGCAATGGCCCTAAGGGCAGCCTGACTGTCAACGAAGATCATGTAAGATTCGGAATCCGAAGCTGGGCCACCAGCTATGGCCTCAATAGCCTTCAAGATTGCGAAAATCTCCGCGTGAAAAACGCTGCAGTCATCAATCAACCTGAAGTGGAGTACAAGACCGAGTTCCATAGAGAAAACCCCAGCACCTGTACGTCCACCTAACTTAGACCCATCTGTAAAGATGGGTATATCACTCTGCCCCTGGAGTACCCCACTATTCCATTGTGCCCTATCCGGTATAAGTATTCTTAAACCAGGCAGGAACATAGCCACAGGCACAATATAATCAGTGCCTTTTTCTGAAAGCGCATATCTTCCATCAGGAAATACGACATTCAGAACTCTGGAGTAACCTATCGAACGCTGTTTCCAGTAGCCCGATTCCCTCAGGCGTATGGCACTACTACTACACCGCTTGACATACATGTCTGTAAATAAACAACATTCTGTAAATACAACAAGACTCAGTGTTGAACATAATATGACTTCGAGTTGCATTTTTTTCTAGCTACTGTATAATATTAACACACACAACATGGTGTATAAGGGTTGTAAAGTGCGTTTAAATTGATTGGTTATAAAACTCTAAAGACTCAAATTTTCACAAAAAAATTTATGTATAATCAATTTTTTTATGACTAGATATATAGGATAAGAAGTAAAAATAGACGAAGAAACGAACAACGGTTGCAAACCTTTCAAGTTTGTTTTCAAGATTTCTGCGTGAACACACCGCTACTGACACTAAAGGAAGGTACTGAGCTGTGTTGACTGATTAGAGTACTTACTTTTAGAAAACTTTTCAAACAGACATAAATCAGCCCCAGTTCCAAAATTGAAACTCACGAATAGCCGTGGGGGTTCAGTGTCCTTATTTGGCTTCGGCTGTAGTGACAAAAACCGTTTTTGTAGCGGTAGCAATTGTGGTTTTTGTTGCTCCTGCTGTTGCAATTGTTGTTTGAGTTGTTGTCGTAGCTGTTTCTGATGTTTCTTCGGATAATAGTGTTTGGCATGGGCAATTTGTCGTCTCAACTTATTTTGAAAATGGTTTTACGACTGATGGTATGGAAAACATCTGAAGAACACTTATCAGCATTTTGTACTGTTTTATTGATAAGTTCATGCGTCAGTTTTGCAACTTTGTGTAGGCTTTGCGCATGAAGATTGGTTTCATCTTTCTCAGCTCTTCACGAAGTAGATAAAGTATGCAAGAGATATCGGTATTTGCATGCTGCACTTGATGTAATTTATCCTTGGTACTGACGTTTGTATTGCCTTTCTTAGTGTTGCTTCTAGCTGCTACGGGTGTCATGATGATTATTCACTGTTATTCGAAAGTTATAGTACGATTGGTTTGAGTATTAACACTGAGTGTTTTAGATGAACTAATGTTGCTTACGAATATGTCAAAGCTTTTATACAGATATGCAGTTATCTACCTGTTTCATGTAACATTAGGTATAAGTTGATGAGGATATCTTTAGGTATGACGGACCTATACCTCTTAGGGAAATAAAAATATTTTCCTATTGTTTGTTTATAATTTGTAAATGATGTTTGTTTACTAATTTTTTTAACTTTATTATTGTTTACCTGAAAAAGCATGATAACCCAAAAAAGGATGTTATTTATTGATCTCTTTTGTATTCCTTACTGGACACTCACGATATACTCCAAGCTATTGCGCCGTTTAAAATCTAGTCGGGTTTCATTTGACTTTCCATACTTAACAAAACCTTCTTTGTTATTACATTGCATTAAGCCACTCTATTAAAAGAATTTCTATATGAAATAAAAAATTAAAGTTTAATCCTCAAATATCTTATAATTTATAAAAGAAACAAATTTATGACTAAAGACAACAGAGTAGTTAATTTATTGTTTAACGCTTTTACAAATTAACTACTAGAGAGCAATGTAGAATTATCTTGTGTGCAAGAAAGTCACTTGTTAGACAAATATTTTGTGAAATGAATACAAACATCAAACTTAGTACTTTCGTTTGCCAAATTTTGGGAACAATAAATAATAAATTAAAAAGTGGAAAAACACTAAGATAATATAATGAATGACATACATACATAATAATTTGTCATTACAACCCTTCAGTCAGGATTACGACCTAATTTCTCACACCATTTATGTTGTGTGTGTTAATGTATACATGAGTGGTGGGACCTACAGTTTAAAGTTGACTCCGAACGACAGATGTTTAAGAAACTTTTCATGGCAATTTTATCTACTCTCAGAGTTTTTGCCAGAAATCTGCTGAGAGGAAGTCGCCGAAGAAAAACTATTATATTTTATTTTGATGTCTGGGCTGGGCTTGAACCCTGGCTTTACGTCTAATAAGCCACACACTACCTACTAGACTACGGCGACTATAATGAATGTGGATTAAGTAATAAAATAGAGGGTTAGAAGCGGTACCTGTCATGCATGCCCTGTTATATATAATCGATTCTGCCAGTTAACCGTTTACAATTTACACAGTTTTAAAGGTCTTGACAAATCCTTAAACCGGCAACTTGGGTGCTTTACGAAGATGTGCATTTGCCTGTGCTTTTTACCCTTGGATCGGATGCGGAAATCATCGCCAACTCGCACTAGACCGAAGATTTTGCGCAGCACTTTTCTCTCGAACACTCTCAAGGCCGCTGCATCTGCACTTAATAGGGTCCATGCCTCTGCGTCATAAAGAAGCACGGGTAGGATGAGTGTCTTGTAGAGTGTTAGTTTTGTCGTACGAGAGAGGTCTCTGCTACTCAATTGCCTATTGAGGCCATAGTAGCACCTGTTGGCAAGAGTGATCACTGCGCTTGATCTCCAGACTGACATCATTTCTGGTGGTAACGGCGGAGCCAAGATAGATGAATTCCTTGACCTTATCAAAAGTATAGTTATCGGCCGTAATCTGAGCATCAATACGCCGCGCGTCTCTACTCGTCGATAACATATACTTTGTTTTGCCCTCATTTACTGCCAAACCCATCTTAGTAGTCTCGCGTTCAATAGCACTAAAGGTAGAAGTAACATCTCGCTTCGTACGCCCTATGATGTCAATGTCGTCAGCGTAGGCAAGCAACTGGCCGATGTGTGAAGATCTGGTCGATGGTGGACTTGCCAAGTCTGAAGCCGCACTGATAAGGTTCAATCAGTGTTTTGACGAGTGATTTCAGTCGTTCACACAATACGCCTGTAAGAACCTTATATGATATAGGGACTTATATAGGGGGCTTATACCCCTGTAGTTGGCGCATATCGTAGGGTCTCCCTTTTTCAGGACAGGACACTGAGGTTCCAATCGTTGGGCATACTTTCCTCTAGCCATGTTTTGTAAATAAGCTGGTGTATGCAACCTACCAACTCATTACATCCGGTCTTAAACAATTCAGCGGGGAGGCCATCAAGACCCGCCGCTTTATTATTTGTAAGACGCATAATCGCGACTTTGACCTCTTCGTGGCTAGGCGGCGGAATCTCCACGCCGTCATCGTCGATCGGATTCGGAACATCATCTCTAAAGGCGGTGTTGTTGTCGTCATCACCTTGTAGCAGAGCAAAAAAGTGTTGCCTCCACAACCTCAGCACTCCTTGCGAATCTCAGCACCCCTGCTGATCTGTTACCAAGTTTCCGTTCTCAACTTTGCAGGAAGACGCTCTGGGCTTAAAACCTTCGGTTAGACGCTTAACCGTTTGATAGAAATTTCGAGCATCAGTCCTATATCTATACATCTCGACTTCCTAGCGATCACGTCTTTCCTGCTTCCTCTTCTTGTATCTGAAAAGGCTTCTCTCATCCCTTCTCCTCTCTCTATAGTACTTGTCAATGGCTCGCGTATCGGCTGACTGCAACGTGTTCTTGTATGTGCAGCTTTCGTAATGTACTAGAGCGCGCAGACCTCGAGGCACTAATTCGCAATCGGAACTTGGCTGCGACAAGGAAGTGGTCCAAGTCTATGTTTGGACCTCTGAATGTGCACACATTTAGTACACTGAAGACGTGCTTCCGTCACAATGTGATCAATCCGGTTGGATGTTGATCGATCGGGGGACATCCAAGTGGCTTTATGAATGTCGAGATGCTGAACAGTGGGGCTACACACTACCATGCTGCGCATCGCGGCGGATTCAGTCAGCCTCATACCATTGGAGGTAGTGGTCGAGTGGAGGCTGAACTGTCAGACAGTGGGGCCAAAGATACCTTCCCGCCCGACCTTTGAATTAAAAAATCTGAGGACGATTTATGTGTCATGGGAGAACAGTTATCATATACGTCCTCCAGTTTAGCATAGAAGGCATTTTTAACCACATCGTCCTTTTCTTCCGTCGGGGCGTGAGCACAAATAAGACTGATGTTATAGGATTTTGCTCTGATGCGGTTTGTAGATATTCCTTCGTTCACAGGATTGAACACAGATACAAGGTGGCGAAGTCTCTTATTAACCACAAATCCGCATTCGAATTCGGGTCACGAGGAGGCTGCGTGTCAACTTGGATACAGCACGACAAGGATCGTCTTGGAGGTTGACTTTACCTGCATCCCATCCCTCCAATGATTACAATTTCACTCGGTGGAAATGTTGAGGGGAATTAGACCATTTTGCCATTGTAGTCTAGGAGTCCGAAACGGTTCGAAAGACTAACTGAGTTATATTAAGATAACAAAAAAGCTGGGACTACTTGCTAGTTATTTCACGCACTTTTTGTAAAACAATAATAATTTTCCACATAAAGAACTTGTCAGCTAATTACAGGACACGTGATCGAATTAAATTCGTATCTGAATTAATTTCGATTGTTCGAGTTTTTTAGATGACTCGACTACTTGCGGTTTTTTTAATAAGGTGTTGTAAAAGAAGGCTACGAGAATTAGCCCCTAGTTAGTGATCCAGCCTGCTTCAATAATTTTATTAATATGAAGGGTAATTTGAATAATTTTAATGCAACTATAGGAACTGTTGTTTTCATGTTGTTTTCATTTTATGTGTGTTTTCACACATACAGTTAAAACCTGATTTTAACATTAAAACCATAATCAGATGATTTGTGTTCACACTATGAGTTTTCTTAAATCTGGTTTTAAATTCATGACATTATGACTGCGCAACAGCTGTTTTTGTTAAAAAAAATAAGAATAATTAAGAAATCAACAATAAATTTAAAATTACTCTAAATATTGTAAAAGAATATTTTATAAAAAGTGAAGAAGTGCTTGGAAATCAAAGCAACCGACTTTCTGTATTTTTACATTTGATTTAATACATCGAAAACATGGTTGTACTTTATAAAACCTACTTAAAACCAATTCAAAAAAGGTTTTAAGATGGTTTTAACACAATAATTTTGTATGTTAAAATCAGGCTTTAATTATGGTTTTAACGTTAAAACCAACTTATGTGTTAAAACCACTCAGTGTGAAAACACTATTAGCCAATCTAAAGATCAGGGCGATATTGTTGCATTAAGAAAACATTATTTCCTATAAAGTAAAGAATATTTAAAACAATTGATAAACAGTGCTTTTTGTGACTAACACTTAGGATGATCCATTCATGCTGTGCACTGTATTGGAATACAGGAAAGATAGTTTATACGAGAAAGGAAACAGAGGATAATTTATTTTTAAGAAGTAAAATAACATGACACAATCTGAATGCGCAATTGAAGATGAATGTTTGGGTAATTTCAACAAGAATATCATGTAATCATAAACTTGGTTCACACAGTAGGATTTTCTGGTTCAGAAGATTTTAACAGATATAACTCAGAGCACTTAGAATTGAACAGCCTCTCAAATTGAAATGGAAATGAAATCTTCAGATACAGAAACTTGAAGTGATATCTAACAGATTCCGTTTATGTGTATAAAATAGATTGAAAAGTTTCGATAAGAATGAGAAAAGAGTTGCGTCGTAAACCCGTGTCATCGATAATACCGGCATTTGTACAAAGGGAAAAATTTTAAGCGAAGTGAGATAAGATGTAGATGTCTTTTTATATTTAAATTTTTCGTGTATTTCCTTTTTGTATTTTCTATATATAGGTTTTGTAATACTTTGAAGAACATATGTTTAAATGTAATTGTTTTTAACGTTTTTTTATAAAAAAAATTCGAGATTACTGTACATCCTTTAAGAAATGTAAACGAATCACAACTACGGGCGGTAACTTTTGCTTTGTTATTCTAGTAAAAAGGGACACAATTCCATCAAAACCGTGTGTTTATTTCTTAAAAAATCTCTAGTGGCTCGCCCCAATATTTGAAATAAAACTAATATTGAAACTGAAAATTTCAAAAACCTGATTAAATAATAATAGGGTGACTGTTTTATTACTTTTATTTATTTCTCAAGATGCGTATTTAAGTTTCCCATACATTGTTGGCTGTATTCGAACACTTCAAATTGACAAAGTTTTGTGCTCAAGTTAATAATATTTTGTAAAAGTGTTTTGATCTGTAAATTTCATTTCTTCATATATAAGTATGTTATAAATTATTAATTACAACGAAGAAAATTTTCTTATTTTTTAAATGAATTATTATGTATATTATTTATATTTATGAAGTCTTTCGTGTTGAATACTTTATCTTAATTACTAAGAAATACCTTTGTTCATATGGTCCGTAAGGGAACATTTCTACTTACATACAGAGGTTAAAATTCCTTACTTTTACTTGTAGTATTGTAGATTGTACTTTGCAGAGGACGTAGTGGTATGTTTTTGTACCTTCTGGGCCACTTTTTCCATACATAATTTGGCTCATGTCTACGCTACAGTCGATAATGTTCGACAGATTTGTAACATGTATTGTGAAAATGCAACCCTTTTTAATGTGTGGTTGTTATCCATTATGAATTTAGTTAAAATAGTGTCTTATGTTGGCAATCATTGATAAAAATGCAACCCTTTTTAATGTGATGGTTGCTGTCCATGATAATTTTAGTTAGAATGTTGGCAAGTCTATGGCAGAAAATGAAACCGTTTCAAATGTTGTGGTTTGTGGCAATGATGACAAGTGTGTTAAGCTGTACTTGGGTTGGAAACCCTTTGATTGAAAGTGAGTAGGTGCGTGTCGAATCTGAGTTCATGGTTCCGATAATCAGCGAGTGCATGATGTAGGGTATCGTAAAGTCATGTTGTCAACTTGTGCAATGTTGTGTTATTGTTTATTTTATTTTTATTTTTTGTAAAATTTATTATTGAAGAAATATAGTTGTACGTGTTGTTGTTTTATTTTAGTTAGTTTATTATTATTTATTTATTTATTTATTATAATACAATTACAATTATTATTACGAGCTGAGTAACATACACCATCTGCTCGGTGTAGTGTAACATACCAGAGCCAGGGAATCGAACCCACGACCACTAGACTACCTGACCGCCCATGTGAAAATATAAATATAAGAATTGTTGGTTTTCTAAACCACTTAGTGTATATCTTAACGAAAAAAAACATTGATTATCCCAATAACGTTATCTCGTAATAATAAAATGCTGACACATTTGAAAGTGGGATAACGGCACATTGATGTTGTAAACATTATGATTTTGTATTCTTAAGAATAAGTTCAATAAACATATTTTTCTATGTAAGCAAATTTAAAAACTGTAGCGTAGCATATTTTATATATAATTAAACCTTATTTTATTTTGTAATATTATACCCATTACCATAAAATTGCACGTCATTAGCATGTGTGACTTCCGTAAGATACAACACCGTTACTAGTTTAATTCAACACTGCAATAGAGGAGTAGTCTTTCGTTGAATTTGAAACTTTATTTGAATTAGCAGCTCTTGCTTTGAATAATATGAAGAAAAACCCATATTGAAAAGGGTATAAAAGCAATGCACTCAACGGAATCGGTCTTCTATTGTTACAGGATAGTGAGTAGGTCGCACAACCAATTGCAAGTGCATTATAAGCTTCGTGACTGTGATGGTTGTCGTTGCTTATCTTGTAGATGCAATTGGTCGACAAATCCTATGTAGATGTAGGTCTCATTGGTGGCCGCAAATATTTAAAATTCTTGTGATTCTTTCTTCTTTTCTATTGTTGCAGGTTTATTTTGTAAGTATTCCAAAACCCGTCCATACCATCCGTTTCATTGCGTTACATGTATATACCGAAAAAGTAGAATCTGTGTAGTTGTTTGTGACAAGTCACAGAAGAAAATGCATAGACGCCTACAATGCATCAAGTATGTTTAATTTCTACTTTTCTATGCGGCTCATGCGGCTTGGCATGCCAAATTATAAACTATTGTGAATGGTTTCTATAAATATGTTTAAATAGTGCATTACTACTTGCGCATTTTTCTTTTTGAATTGCAAAAATATTAATAAAAACATATTTCATAATAAAGTTTATTACTAATATAAGAGGAAAATACATTGAAATACAATTTTTAACACATTTCTTTCTTGAACAAAATATGTACATATATGATGATTGTTTATATGTACAAATGATAGTTTTTGTGTACTGATTGTTATGTATTTTGAATTTATTAATTTGTAAACAAGAAAAATGGAGGATAAATTAACTGAAAATATTCGTCTTGTGTTCTTTTGAGGATTTTTGTAGGCCTTAACAGCACAAAATATCACATATGTAAACTCATAAATTTGTAATTAATGCCATAAATTCTTTTAAAATTACAATTTGATTATCCATTTTTCCCAAAAATGTTCTTGTTCGCTTGTTTGTTATTTACCACAACAGTTGATAAAAACAAAAAACCTGTCGCATAAAACGCATTGTGTAACTTGCAATAAAAACGGCATAGGAAGCAAGAATCGCATGTAACGCAAGGCGCTTGAAACGTATGGTATGGACTTTCGGCTTTATGTATGAAAATACATACATATACCTCTATTTTTTTTCAACACTAGTCAAATATTTGCTTCGTGTCAAATACTTTTTAAATGTAACCATATAGCAAACATGTTCAGCCATATTTCTGTGAAAATAAATGGCGCCTAGCAACTCAAGGCTCAGTTTTTTTATTTATTGAAATCCAGTGAAATTTACTTTTTTTAAGTGTCTCAGCGCTACTAGGGCATTAGAGAGAAAAGTTGGCAAATTTAAAGTTGTATAAAAACAATTAACAAAAACTATTTAATACATGCATAAGTTTAAAAAAATTAAAAAAATCTTTTAAATTAAAAGCATTTCAATGCTTTGTAATAAATATTCTTTTAATTTCTTTTTAAAGGAAGAAATTGTGCTACAACCTTTTATATTTCAGGCTACCAGCGTATTCAATATGTTTGCTTCGTGAAGTCTAAACGACATCTCACAGCACGAAGATTGTGGCTATTCCTAGTGTCGAAAACATTCTGGTTTCTTGAAAAGCATATCGTATGGTGACCAATTCCATGGAGAGCGTTATAAACATAAATTAAAGTTTTCATTTTATATAATCCATATATTGGTAAAATATTTCTCACAACGTCTTTGTACAAAGATTATGTTGAGTACATGAGAGGGAGATTGTAAATAAGTTTAATTGCTTTGCTTTGAATGATGTGAGGTCTGCATTTTTCTGAAATCCGTATATGTGGGTTAAATAGTTAAGGTAACTTTGTATAAGAGATTGAAAAATCATAAGTTTTGCTGTTGTGTCTAACTTGTATCTTAATTTATACGATATTCCAAGTGCAGGTGATATTTTGGATCTTATATGTTCGATATGATGATGCCACTTTAAATTGCTTTGAATTTTTAATCCTAATTAAATCATAGAATCCACTTCTAAAATTTCGTTACCACCGATTCGAATGCTTATATTGGTATTGAAATTTGGCCTGGGCATGAATCTAATAAATTTAGTTTTACTTGAATTCAACATTAATTTATTTATTCGTGCGAATTCCGATATTAAAGCTGTGTCACGTTTGACATAAGTTTTTAATACTAAATTTTCTTTGTAGGGGTACAATATACAAATGCCATCTGCATACATGAACATTCCTCCATTTAATTCCAAATTATTAATATCGTTTAAATATATGGCAAAAAGTTGAGGCCCCAAAGCACTACCTTGCGGAACACCATACTTTATGTTTTGTACCGAACTCTTACTTGTATTTATCTGTACGAATTGTTTTCTATTTGTCAGATAGCTTCTTATAAATCCCACGAATCCCATAAAATTTTAGCTTATTAAGCAAAATGGAGGGATCAGTTATGCTACCGGAACGTGATGTAACGTAATGTAATAGTAATTTCTACTGAACGTAAAAATGTAAAGCCGAAAGTCCATACCACCCTTTTCATGCGCATTGCGAATCTTGCTTTCTATGCCGATTTTATTGCAAGTTACACACAATGCGTTTATGCGACTGGTTTTTTGTTTTGATCAGCTGTTGTGGTAAACAACAAACAAGCGAACAAGAACATTTTTGGAAAAAATAGAAAATCAAATTGTAATTTTTAAAGAATTTATGGCATTAATTACAAATTTACGAGTTTACATATGTGATATTTTGACATTTGAAAAACGCTCATAATATAAAAGGACAGGCCAATTTAGAGGGAGAAAAAAATGTTATAAGTTTTGCGAGGCAAATGTGTTAGAAGCAACAGAGTGAAAACTGGCAGATAAAGTAAAAAAAATTAAATGTAAACAAACATTTATTTTGTGTTAAAAAGGGGAAAATTTGGAATATTTTTTAATTTCTTCAATGAAAAGTTTAAAGATTCTTAAATATTTAAATATTAATCGAAATGTGGGTGAATTTCGGTCACAATGAGTATAGTTTCTTCAGCAAGTGGTAATTAAGAAGCTAAATATTATAAGATCAAAATAAGACGTATTGCTAATAAAAAAATTTTCCTGCTGAAAGTTGCCAAAATTTTTTAATTTCTTGGAAGGAAAAATTAAAAATTGTTGTTAGTTGTTTTTATTATTAATAGTTTTACACAAAAATTATATTGTATTGTGCTGTTAAGGCCTACGAAAATCTTCAAAAGAACACAAGACGAGTGTTTTAAGTTAATTTATCCTCCATTTTTCTTGTTTACAAATTAATAAATTCAAAATAGATGACACTCAGTACATAAAAACAATCATATATACATACATATGTATAAACAATCATCATGTACATATTTTGTTCATGAAAGAAATTTGTTAAAAATTTATTTTAATGTATTTTCCTCTTAAATTAGTAATAAACTTTATTATGAAGTATGTTTTTATTAATATTTTTATAATGCAAATAAAGAAAAATGCGAAAATAGTAATGCACTATTTAAACATATTTATAGAAAGCATTCACAATAGTATATAATTTGGCATGCCAAGTTTAAAAACTGTTGACACTTTCCAACACTACATTATTCGCATAGAAAAGTAGAAAGTAATCCTACTTTGTATGCGTCTAAGCAAATTATGCTTTTTCTTCTGTAACTTGTCACAATCAAATACACTGATTCTACTTTTTCGGTATATGCATGTAATGCAAAACGCATGGTATGGACTTTCGGCTTAAGAGCAATTATAGAGAACGTATCAGATGTTTTTAAGCAAACGAAACAATAAAAGAAATAAACAAAATCAAATAAAGAATTAAAAATTGCAAAAACTAAAAGACAAAAATTCAGATATTGATATAGAAGACATGTTTTTGGGTTTGGGTTTTTATTTTATCATTTATTGTTTTTAAACATATTCAATATTAATTCCAAATTTTAAAAACTTTGTTTCATTCCTTTTATCACTTTCAATATGACGTCGTTTGTTTTTCTTTAATTCAGCTGTTAACCAGTGTTATCATACAGCGTTTTTGGATTCATTTCAACGATTTAATATTTATTTAAAGGTATTTATTAAAAGTTTTATGTACCAGCCAAATAATTACACTTTCAAACAAGCAAAAACTAAAATTGAGTGCTTTTGATTGTATTTTCCATATAAATAGACAAGCAAGTGAAATCGTTTATCCTACAGAAACAGGTCAGGTATTTCGGGAAACAAATTTGTACGAATGTAAAAACGTTTTCATCTTCTCTAGTAAAAGTGAAATGCAAACTGATAACTATTTTTTTCTCATATAAAATAAAAATAAACACATAATGTAATAAAATAAATTATAATTTGGGTTTTTAAAATATGTGAAGTTTTATTTAAAGAGAATTCCACATACAAGGAAACATAACATACGTACAAAATGTAAATTCTGTTTATAATTAAAAGTTTCAGTTTTGGTTGTTTTTAATATTGACATGTTGTTAACACTGCTAAACAGATATCACGTAAAAATTTAAGAAAATTCTATTTTTTACAGATTCTTGTTCCGGTTACATTACATTACATTTCCATAATCATTTGTATTGCTTTATACATTACAAAAACGATCAGCTGTTTTTTACTGCTGCGGTTACATTCGGTTAATGTAGATTACCTGAGCCTTCATGCTTAACACATCAACACATCAAAATTAAACCTTTAAACTGCATTGTATTGTTGTTGTGAACAGCGCTGCCAACTTTGACGATTTATCGTCATTTTGACGATTCTTTAAGTCAACTTTATTAAAATGACGATTGACGATTTCTAATTATTCCCGCTAACAAAAATGACGATTTTTTAAAAGCTAAACATATGGTAACCTTTTTTCCTAAAATTCAAATTTTGTAAGTCCCCTTTTGCAATGTAGAACATGTATGCTATTTTTTTGTGTGAAAAGGAAAGAGAAAAGTATACTGTATAAAGTTTTTTCCATAACATAATAATCTGTAAAATTTTGTCAGTTAAAAAAACACACAGGATAAGTTAGGTACAAGTTTATCTGAAAGAAAAAAATACACTTACATATAATTGATAAATTGATAAATTTGTTATTAGAAGTGGTAAGTTTTTGTTCATTTAATGTAAATTAGTATATTAAATTAACATACATATTTACAGAACCAAAAATCGAAATTGAAGAAGAGACCGTATGTCAAGAAAAAAAAGAAGCACAAAATAAAAGATGCGTGGCTCGAAGACCCGAAAGTAAATTCATGGGCAGTTAAAAAAGATTCGAAAATTTATTGCAAGGCTTGTAAATCCATATTGAAAATATCATCATCATGATCAGATATAAGTCGACATATGGAAACTCGAAAGCATTCAAAGGCAGCAAATTTTATTTTGGGAAAACCAGCCAACAATTTCATCATTTTTCAAAACGGATCCTTCAAAAGGAATAGAACTAAAACTATCTTTATTTCTAATTGAACATAACGTTGCATTTGCTACCATGGATCATTTGTCAAAGCTGGTAAAAAACTCTTACAGATTCCGATTATGCAAAAAACATATCGATTGGAAGAACAAAAGCTACAGCCATTATAAAAAATGTTGTCGGTAAAACCCAGCTCCAAACAATATATGAAATCATAAATACCAACGCTTTTTCGATATGTATAGATGAATCTATTGATACAGTAACAAAAAACTGATGTGTCTGGTATCAAGAGTTTGTCTAGATTTTAAAATATATGATTTCTTCTTTGGTTTGATTGAAGTCGATAAATGTGATGCATCAATATTTTTTGGATAACAAGATTGACTATCAAAAACACATGATAGGCTTTGTCGCAGATGGGGCTCCCATTATGACAGGAAAAAACAATTCCGTGGCAAGCCATTTTAAAGAAGAAATACCTAATTTGTTTATTTTAAAATGTGTGTGCAATTCTTTAGCACTGTGCTCATCATATGGCTGTTTGAAGCTGCCATCATCAGTGGAAACTTTGACTCGTAATATATATAATTACATTTCAAACAGCCCTAAAAGAAATAATCAATTTCAACAAATTCAATCTATATTGGAATTCAAACCGAAAAAAACTTCTTCATCCTTCACAAACCAGGTGGCTTTCACTGGAATCAGTTGTTAACCGTTTACTTGAACTTTTCGAGCCACTAAAAATTTATTTTGGATTCGCGGTCAATATTGATCTTATGGACACAGCCGAAGACATACTAAATAATTTTAATGGTAATCACCAGTTATATTTTTATTTTTTAAAGTGTATTCTTCGTCTTATAAACAATGTCAACAAACTTTTTCAAAGTGAAAGTATACAAATCCAAAATATATACAGTGAGTTGTCCAGATTGTTAAAAACCGTCTTATCAAATTTTGTGAAAGGATTAAACTACATTGAACCAAGCGTAGCTTAAAAAAAAAAGTGATTCAATTTAACAATTGGCCAAACTTTTTCAAAATTTGTTAAATGGTAAAAAATATCAAGAACTTGATAATGAAGTTCGAGAATTACGTAATATGAAATTCAACGAACTCGAAACATTGGCGTTTTGGACAAATGTTTCTAATTTAAACAGTCAATAATGCAAAGGCCTTTCCAATTTTAACACAATTTGTTTCGAGTATAATGGCACTACCAGGTTCGTCGGCCAACTTTGAAAGAATTTTTAATATTGCAAATTTAAATAAAACAAAAACCAGAAATGCTTTGGATTCTTCAACATTACAAGGAATATTATTTTCAAAAGATTATCTTAAGTTAAATAATTCTCAGTGTTTTAATATCGCAATTAAAAATGACTTATTAAGAAAATGTTACACAGAAATGTACCAAAACAGTCATATAATACCAAAACTAAATTAATTATCTTTTTTATTAAATAATAACTTTATTTACATGTAACTAAAATAAAAATTTATAAAAAGTTAATAAATTTTTTTTGGTAATTTTGTCTTGACGATTTTTTTTAAATTGACGATTTCTCCAAAAAAAAAGTTGGCAGCACTGGTTGTGAAAAAGAAAAGATAAAACATATGTTTTATGCAATTCAGGTAGCGAAAATCAAAAGTATTTTGATATTCTTTAAACTCTTCTCAGTCTGCATGTGTGAGTACAGTTTTATCAGCACATTAACAAAAAACCATTTTGCATTTATTTTTAAAAATGTAAAACTTGAAAGCAGTTTACGAAACGCACTCAAACTTATGGATGTGTTTTTTGTTTTGCTCTGCACTCGCCAGGTTAAAAAAGTATTAAAATTAAAAGAAAAGAGGCCTTCCAGGTTTTAAAACTTTAATTTATTAAAATCGATAGCGTGGAGCCTCCTCGCATTCGAAAAAAACTTTAAAGTGATTAAAATCAAAAAGTAAAACAATCTTATAAAAAAATTGTATAAAAAAGAAATACGCAAACTTAAACGAAATCAAGTGAATAAAAATAAAATACCAGTATGAAAATAAAATATAAAAAAGAAAATTTAAAATAAGCATAACAACGAAATAAACAACAATACGAAAAATTCGAAAACCACAAAAAAATACAAACAATTCGAATGCAAAATAACTACAAGCAAAGGGTATACAATATATTTGTGGCATTATATTATAATAGCTTAAGTCGAAATTTCGTGTTCAGAGATATTTAGGAGTTTGTCTAAAATAAATAGTGTTTGTAAAATATAAATGCGTATAGTTTTATTAATAATGACATTTTATGCATGAAATTTGGCTGAGTGATATATCTTGAAGAAGAGAATAGGAATATGTAATAAAATGAAAAAACACGTATATGTCAACCTAAGCCATTATCATTTATTGTTACGGATATGTATAGAGTGTGCATATTATTAAAGGTTTAAAATACTTTTTCTTTAAATTTCCTAATGCAGGGGCTAATATCAGAGAAACTTTAGGCTTTACTCTCAGAGAAATAATTTCATTACTCTGCATTACCCCAGTCTGCAATTGGATTGTTTTTTTTACAAAATCACCAAAATTGTTTGACGACGATAAACTGATTCATCAATTTAGTGCTTCAAAAGGGACCAAAAAAAGACTCATTTAAAGAACAAAAAACTGGGAAAATATACGGAATCAGATTAAACATGTTGCGACTCCTTTTGTAAAAATTTACATCATTTTACATACATTTTTTTCTCTGTCGTTACTTAAGCCGAAAGTTCATACCATTGAAGCCTTTCGTACTCCTTAGTAGCACAATACAATGTAATTTTTAACTTTTTCTTTCAAGAAATTAAAAAATATTGGCAACTTTCAGCAAGAAAATTTTTTTATGAGCAGTACGTCTTATTTTGATCTTGTAGTCTTTAGCTTTTTAATTACCTCTTGCACAAGAAACTATATTAAACACAAAATAAATGTTTATTTACATTTAGTTTTTCTACTTTAACCGCCAGTCTTCACTGTGTATATCTGTTGCTTCTAACACATTTGATTCGCAGAACATTATAACATTTTGTTCCCTCTAAATTGGCCTATGCTTTTATGTTATGAAGGTTTTTCATCTGTCAAAAGTTTCGTATCTGCATGCCTGTGGTATTATCTTTCGGCTTAAATAATGAAATAGAATTACTTTGTTCATATAGGGGTTGTTTTTTGTTTGTGATTTTTGTTGTAACGAAAACTCAATACGATTATGATTTTTGTATTTTAGTTTTTTACTTTTCATTGCAGTAAACAATCAGTTGCTGTTGTGATCGCAAAGGATTAACATTGTGCCAAGTGTTTTGAGCAGAAAGTGAAAATAATTATAAGAAAGAAAAAAGAAGCAATTCACTCTAAAACCATGTATAGAAAAATAAAAAGGAAAAACTAAAAGAAAGACAAGTTTATTTAGAAAAAACTATAATTTTTAATTAAAACGGATATTTGTTAATGTGGAAGAAAAAAGAAAACTAACTAAACACTGGACAAAGAAATTAATACAAATGACAATAAAGTGTTTGAGTTTTTTTTTTATTTAAACAAATAAAAGGAAACGATAATAAAGTACAATGTTAAAGTGTGACCCGAGTGTTTCAAGGAAAGGCAAACAAACCTATGTCGGTAATATTTGTTTTGCTTAACACAGCAACACATTAAAATTGAACATTCAAACTGCATTGCATTGTTGTTGTGAAGGCGAAAAGAACATATTATTTATGCAACGCATGTAGTGAAAATCAAAAGCATTTTGATATTCTTCAAACTCTTCTCAGGCTATACGTATGAATACAGTTTACCAACACATTAACAAATGTGTTTGTTTGATGTGTGGCCGAGCAACTTAAGAAAGAGAAAAATATAAAAAAATATAGAGTAAGCAAAACAGAAACACACACAAAGTTCAGTAACATAAACAACAGTGATAATTACAACAACTGCAATATTGGGAAAATAAATCAAAGACGAGCAAAAATCTTCAGAACGAAAACAATTTTTTTTGTTAAAATAACTTTAAAAAGAAAATAAGTACAATTTCGAAAAGGAAGAGAAATTCTGATGGTGCGGTTGGAATGAAAAGAAGAAAAGTAGAGTGATGAAAAAAATAAAAAGTGCAATTTATTCAAAAATAAAAATATAAAAAACGGCAGTATTAAAGCAAAAAGAACGAACTCAAGAACATTTTTATAGAACGTTTATTTTTAAAGCCTAATAGGCATAAACTAAAAATGTGTTCTTAAGTGTTATTAAGACGAAGAGAAAAAACTAAAAACAATAATGAACACCAGATCACCTATAAAATTGTTTTTATTATCAATTTATTTTATTAATAAGAATAACAAGAGTAAATGTTTGACAAAAGTACAGCTTTGAAAAGAAAAAATGAACTGTAAAAGTATTATCAGAACGAAGAAGAGTAAAAAACCGGGATATTAAAAATAACGAACAAATAAAGAACTTTTATGAAAGTAAAACAAATTAAAGAAAACAAAAAGAAGCCATATCTGCAATAGAGACGCATCGAGAAACCAGCGAGTGCCAAGTCTAAGCCACTTATTTGGAATCACGTTCGAGTTTGTTAAAGAGGAGTAAGGACAATTAATAAAAATATTTTTTTATTTAAATTAAATTAAATATAGTCTATATAGTTCTATAATTTAATATAATAATAAATAATAATTTATTATATAAGAAAAAATTATTGGAAATTTCATAATTATATTATTATATTTACTAACAAATTATTTTTTGTATAAAATTTCTAGTATATATAGTATACCAGCATAAAAATGTCATTACATATCATAATAATTATTAATTATTTTTTCTTCTGATGTTGCTTTGTTTTTTTCGTATTACACTTCTTTCGAAATTCTATTGACTACGAGAAGAAAAGAACAATAGCAATAAAACTTATATTTTACGGAAAGTTAACAATAATACTAATGACGTTTATTGAAAATTCACTTTCATCATTTTATGTTGTTAAGACATCTATCACAGATATGTTAATAACGTCAATCATAGTATACAATGGCAATATGAAAGTTAAAGGCTTATGGAAGGAAAGTGTGCTTAAATTTATTTATCGTTTTCTACTTTTTAAGGAATTTAATTTTGAGTGTGAAATCTAAGATTTTTTGGAAATGAAATTTATAGATAGCTTTGATATTGTAAACAATATTTTGAGTAAATTGAATGCAATTAAAGATTTTAGTAACTGACAGTGAAATACTGATCATGTATTTTTTTGTTTATTTTTATACAGGGAAGAGGAAATGTAACATTGCTAATATGAGTCAATGCCTCACAGCATAAATTCCATTAATCAGACATAATGAATAAGTAGTTTATGATATTTCTTTCACCACAGATTCACCAAATTATACGAAATTATAATTGTAATGTTTGTGTGTAAATTTGTTCTATAGAATTCTGGTTTATTTGAAAAGCCTCGGAATTGTAGAAGGCTTTATATAATACATACATACATAATTGGCCATTACAACCCTTCAGTCAGGATTACGGCCTAGCTTCTCACACCACTCATGTTGTGTGCGTTAATTTTATACGTGAGTGGCGGGACCTACAGTTTAACGTCGACTCCGAACGACAGAATTTTGAGAAACTTTTTCATGGCAGTTTATTTTACTCTCAGAGTTTTTGCCAGAAATCTGCTGAGAGGAAGTCGCCGAAGAAATATTTTTTTTTTTCATATTTCATTTTTGATGTCTGACCTGGGATACGAACCCGGGCTTTACGAATAGTAAGCCAACACACTACCTACTACACCACGGCGGCTTTATATAATGGCAAAGTCAATTGTCGAAGTTGATGAGAAATAAACAGGTTCGAAGTCTGATTAGTTTCTGATGTTTATTAACAAAAATTTATTAAATTTTTTGTACTTATTGAATTGCATTATTGTATTTGATTGTGGCATTATTTCTGCGGCTATTTGAATTGCTTCATTTAAACTTTTAGGTCTAGCAGAAAATACGATGTGGTTTGTTTAAACAATTTTTGAATTCTTTTAGTTCAGTAGTTCTTTTAATTCTCGTTTCTTATTAGTTAATTTCATTCTTATTAGCTCAGTAGTTCTTTTAGCTCAGTACTTTTTGCTCCGTAGATCTTTTAGTCCTCGTTTCTTATTCGTTCATTTCATTCTTATTCGTTCTATTATTTTGTTTATCGTTCTTATGTGCGACATTCCTATTGGAATGGTGGTTTAGAAGAGAAATACGAATAGAAATTCTCATTAAATATTTAAAAATAAATCACATGCTTTTACAGTCCTTCAAGCACATAAATGAATTAATAAGAATGAAAAAACGTTAAATACCACAATTTATTTAAAATAAAAAATCATATTATAAATACAATAAATTTACATGGTATTGTTTATATAGTTTAAATATAGATGAGCAAACGTTGCCATAAAGAAGTTACACAAATTGAGGAAGAGGACGGAGTTGTTTAAAAGAACTGAACTAGAAAGAGAGAATACTCAAAAGACCTAACGAACCCACCTCTACAGCTTAGTGCAAATGTTTGTCTCCACTAACAGGATAATGGAAACATATAATCATTCACTAATGTTAATGGAACTCAAGTACATATCATTATATTGAATTATGTTATACTTTTTTATTTTTATTATTTTTTTTATTATATTAAAGTAGGATCAAAATTAAAAAACAAAAGGAAATAGTGATGTGAAAAAATAAAGAAGTTTCATCAATATATTAATATAAGAAATCAAATTAAATACATATTACCAATATAAAAACCTTAGCAATTATTTGCCTTCAACAAAACTAATTTTGCAAAATTAGAGTCACTTAATTTATTTCTGCGAGGAGCGTCTACCATTCCACTAAATGAAAAGAGCCGCTCTACTGGAGCAGAAGATGGCAATGGGACACTGAATTTTAAAAACATTTGTGTAATTATGTTATATTTTTTAAGACAATGTAAATTAGTGTCTGGATCCAATAGATATGTATCCACTTCATTTTGTATCTCATCTTTTTGTATTTGTATTATAGGTCCTAATATAAATTACATTAAAAAAATATATTATTTTAATTAAAAATTAGCTTACTATCAATTTCTCCAAAATCTAAGATTCCGATATCTGCAATGAATTTTGGCGTTATTACCTCCTCATTTACCCTAGTACATATCGAAGCACACTCAGCCAATGTCAATTCCGGTGCTGTTTGTTGTAAAATGGGTAAAAACCGAAGTTTTATTGCTGGATGAGACATTGCAGCAAATAAAGACAGCTATGCCTATTCACCTCCTTAAAAACTCTATTGTATATATAATTTTTATTAATTAACATGTTACCTTTGAAAACAAGCTTTACCTTCAAGGAAATGATTGCTGCAAGAAAGTAACCAAAATACATTTGATTCTCGCGTTGTATGAAGTCTATAGCATTAGCTATAGGCTCCATTATCATTTCATATTGTTCCAAATATTCGATGTATAAGGAGGACAATTTTGGACAAGCTAAGTTATTGCATAAAGTATATATTTTCTCTATATGCTTTAACAAACATTTTACGCTATTATAAATTGAATTCCAACGTATAATTGTTGGTGTCTTTAACCCTTTCATGCCCGAATTTTTTGGGCCGGAGCTAAAATTTTTTAATGACATGTGCTTGTTAGTCATGGCCTAAATATGAAGTGATATTAAATTCAGGGTCCTACGTATTCTGGTTTTATAGTTTTAAAATGTTGCCTACAGGCAACATTGGGCAGTAGTGGAAAAATTTTAATGAAAGATTTGTTTTTATATATTTCTAATTTTTAATTTATTTTTATTCTAATTTCTTATGAAATAAAAGAAAACAATTATTTTGTGAATTTGAGCACAAATATACATTGCACTTAGTACATTTTGATCTCGGAATTCCGGTTTGCACAGTCTACATCGGCCTTTTGCCCCCCATTCTATCCAGTGACTTGTCATCAAAACGTACGGATTTTGGTGGATCAGCTACGTACTTTCTTTTGGTAAACGTTGATGGTAATGAATCTGATTGTTGTGAGTCTTCTTCAGTTGTTGTCTGCAGTGGTGAAGGGCGGCATCTCTTCCGTGTTGACGTTACTTCATTAGCATTTAATAATTCGTTAGCAATATCTAACTGAAAGTTTAAAAGTGTCATGTGCTTAGTTCCATAGGAGTTTTCTAATTCATGGCGATCCAGTAACCAACTATTTACTAAAGCAGAATTTATGCACCAATAAACTATACGCATATACCATTTTTTGGATCGGTGATTAATTTTATACAATTCCAAGAGCATATCAGCAAGGTCAACGTCGCCCATATGCCTATTATAGCATTCAACAATAGCTGGACGTGGTATGCTATCATACTTTTTTTTCCTTGCGACACCATCTTTTGCACTCACTCATCGGCTCTTGACCCATATAGTTAAATACGAGTTGCACACTTTTATTGTCGTACCATCTGCAGGCTATTAAATTGTAAGTCGTTTCATTTTGAAATCACTTGATCCTCTTCCTTTTGCACGAAGAACCTTGTCATCGCTTAGAGTAGATTTTTTAATCTATGGGAATGAACTGTACCAATTGCTAAAATTCCTGTTTCTTTCAAGGAAATCAATAAACTAAGGGATGTAAACCAATTATCAAAAAAGCTTGTAGTTTTGATTGGGTGGAATATTAGTAGATAAATACAAAACAATATCTGACGACAAGCCTAAACCAAATGATTTGCATGTTCCATCTCCAACATAAAGGCAAAAGTCATATACTATACCAGAAATTCCATTTTAAAACCCCACTTGTGAGGTTTCGTTGGAACATACTGCTTTAAAACATGTCGGCCTTTATAAGCTATCATTTGTTCGTCTACACTCTGATATTCCTCCTGAGATATTTCATTAATTTTTTTTTCCAATAACGGGCGTATTTTATACAATTTGTCATAAGAAGGATGTCCTTTCTGGGCCTGCTTAGCGTTATCATTTATATGAAAATTTTCATTTATTTTTTCAAAACGATTTCTGGATAATGCATCTGACACTGCAGATAGTTTAAAATTTTGTGACCAAGCCATTCGCATATTTGGAACTGAATTAATACCAAGATAAAGCAGAATGCCTATAAATTTTTTTTATTTCTGAGGCCTTGGATTTTAATTCTATGCAATTGTTTTGAATTGCATATTTGTTTGCCTCATCACATATGTTAAATCGTGGACTGTATGTAAAGGGGGTGGGTAGTTGTGGTGATTCCTCGAAACCAAAATTGGGATCAGATTTCTGGCAAGCAAAGGGAAAATTATCAAAAAAGTGCTTCCAAATAAAAAATAAAAACAAGCAACACTTTCCTTTTTATATAAAATTTTTTGTTGTACACTTTTATTTATTTGGTTTACTTTACACAAATTTTTTAAAATTCACTGTCACTATTTAATTATTACGTTTAATTTATTAGTTTCAATGAAAATGGCCGAATGCCTTCAAATACAAAATTAATTATTAAAACTTCTGGAGCTCTAAATTCCTCCAGGCGATCAAAAACGAATAATTTTTATTAAAAAAAACAAACAAAGATTTTAAGCCAAAAACAACAATAATATTAAAATATAAAAAAAGCTAAATTATACACTGCAGCGCCCTCTATTGCTAATTTGCCATCATTTAAACAATCCTGTTTATGTCACCAAGGATGGGAAGTTTGGACCGTCAGACATAAACATGCCGGCGGTAGTTGGTATCTATCACCGAGGAGAAACGTTTAGAGCTAGGGCTCTAATAGATTCAGGGTCTCAAGCTACCTTCATTTCGGAAGGATTACAGAAGAAATTAGGATTGCCAACAGTTCGGATGAGTGCCGAAGTTTCAGGTTTGAATGGAGCTTCTACGGGTACAGTTCAGAGGCAATGTTCGTTTGTCCTGACTACGCCTTTGGACGACAGGATTAGGGTACAGACAACGGGTTTAGTACTACCCAAATTGACGGGCATGTTGCCCAAGTCGACGGTCGATATTTCTGGATCAGTAGCCTTTTCGGGGATTTCGTTGGCTGATCCGAAATTCGATAAAAGCGGTCAGATTGATATTCTTATTGGTGGTGACGTATACCCTGACATCTTGTTGGAAGGTGTCAAGAAGAATATTTTAGGAGACCTAATGGCACAAGAAAGCGTATTTGGCTGGATTGTAACCGGGCCTCTACCAGCACTGCATTCGAAGGAGCTCTCAACTTATGCGTCAGGTTACGCGAGAATAGAGGTCAGCGGAAAATCTAGGAGAATTATGAAGCCGAATAATCGAGGGCATAAATTGTTCTCAAATGGTCCTAGGCCCCACTCCGGTGATATAGATAGATCTTTTCGTAGAAAGACTTACTGCCAATATTTAGGGAAGGATGTTAAAGTTGGTGACACAGCAGCAATAAGAGAAGGTATAGGGCCTACCACTAAATGGCGTTTGGGTCGCATTCGAAATTTACGTTTGGGTAACAACGGTACTGTAAAAGCTGTGAATTTAGCAACTGACTGTGGAATAATTACAAGGCCGATTGGGAATCTTATAATTCTTCCAACTAACTGAATATTTTAATACGCAACTCTAGCTTATAGTATCATGGTACAACGAGGAAATCCCGCAGTGGTGAAGATGTCGAAGGCGATGAATTGTAAGGTCGCTTGAGCCACGATCATACCTGGTGGACGTGTGCGCAGCTGAAGTTAAACCTTCCATTTACCGGGCAATAGACCTAGTCCGTCTGTCCCTAGGAAGGTTAGGTTAAAAAACTGAAGCACCGAAGAGGACTATCCGCCCACTAGCCAAGAAAAATATCGGACCTCGTTCGTCCTGATAATCCACCAGTGGACCTAGTTCGTTCAATGATCGTGAGAGCGGAAGACCTAGTTCGTCTGAAGCTCTAGTTCCGATTTAGCAGAGGAACAATAAGCCTTAAGGATTCAATACCTAATTTTAGACCATGATACTTATTTCTGAATATATTTTTCGATTGCAACGTTTTTCTTTCTGGAGTATCAGACTTGGAACTGCTGCAAGCTGTCAAGTTTTTGGTGTTTGGTTTTCTATTGTTTTGAAATAAGAAACTAACATGAGAGTTTTTCTTTTGATTTTTTCCTTTCTTTAGTTAGTCATTAGATGGAGGACATCTTTTTTGGTTGCAATACTGCAAGGGCGCCGGCATGTTTATGTCTGACGGTCCAAACTTCCCATCCTTGGTGACATAAACAGGATTGTTTAAATGATGGCAAATTAGCAATAGAGGGCGCTGCAGTGTATAATTTAGCTTTTTTTATATTTTAATATTATTGTTGTTTTTGGCTTAAAATCTTTGTTTGTTTTTTTTAATAAAAATTATTCGTTTTTGATCGCCTGGAGGAATTTAGAGCTCCAGAAGTTTTAATAATTAATTTTGTATTTGAAGGCATTCGGCCATTTTCATTGAAACTAATAAATTAAACGTAATAATTAAATAGTGACAGTGAATTTTAAAAAATTTGTGTAAAGTAAACCAAATAAATAAAAGTGTACAACAAAAAATTTTATATAAAAAGGAAAGTGTTGCTTGTTTTTATTTTTTATTTGGAAGCACTTTTTTGATAATTTTCCCTTTGCTTGCCAGAAATCTGATCCCAATTTTGGTTTCGAGGAATCACCACAACTACCCACCCCCTTTACATACAGTCCACGATTTAACAACATATCTTTTGAATTATTTCATCGTCAAAAAATTGAGAGAAGTATTCAATTGGTTTCTTCACCCTACCATAACTGATATTACCCTTCCAAGTAGTATCAAAATGATTAATTTTTCTATTCCTCCACTTAAATTTTTCTAGATTAACTTTTTCAAAAACTATCTCTGATGCTTCTGTTGTTTCTTCTGCTTCGATTTCAATTTCTCTATCAACCATTTTACTAATCGTTTCACTCTCAATTAGTTCCATTCTTTTTATACTCTCAATATTCTTTTCAATAATAGTTTCCTCCCCTTTTTCCCGCTGTCACCAACATCATCATCCTCACACATTCCAGTCAAATTCCACAAATTTTTGAATTTCTTTTTGAGACAAGCCTTTTGGACGCATTCCTAATGCAGAAAAAGTTTAATGTAAATTTTATATATTATGGGCCAATGTTGCCTATAGGTATACCAGGTATGTTTATTTTTTTTAACTTAATGTTTTATTCTTTAAGTTTATTTCTTAAAAGATTAGGTTATATTGCGATATACGTTGTTAAATTATATTAATACAAATTAAAATTGCTAAGATTTTAATTCCTGAAATTTACTTTACTTGAAAATTTAAAATTTTTATAAACACTATTTTTTGAGATTTTAGTGCATATAATATAATTAAAGCATTCATGTAGTGACTGTTAAAAATTTGCACTATTTTATTGTAGTGCAAAATTTTCACTACCACTAATGGTTAATGGTAGTGGAAAAATTTTCACTACCACTAATTTTTTAGTGGTAGTTAAAATATGTTTCACTATCACTATAGTGATGAAAAATAGTGGAAAACCAAAATGTTGTCACTGTAGTGGGATTTAGTGGAAACCTTAGTGCACTAAATATTTAATGCACTACCCCCAACTCTGGTAGGGAAGAAACTGATTTCTTAAGTGTATGTACCTTTCTAAGGGTATATTTAAATGATTCTACGGAATTCGGTGTCTCTTTTGATACCAATTTATTTCTTACTTTGTGTGCTAATTAAGTAGCCAGAACGAATTTGAAAATTTATTAATTACTGCAGTGTCTTTGAGTGTTTCAGCATAGAAATTATTAAGTTGGCTGATATCACTGTTATGGTTTTGGAATAAAACCATGTTTTTTAATGTTTAATAAAAATTTATATTCAGTTTATAAATTCAAAACCAAAAGTGAATGAAAAATTATTTTTTACTATTTAACATAAAATGTCTATGAATCATTGTTATTCTATAATTTCAATATTGCAAGTTAAAATGTAGCAAGTGCTTAACTACAATAATCACCATTGAACTCAGGTATTATTTTTATTTCCCTTTGTTTAAAAAGTTTTATAATCTTTCATCCAATTAGGAAGTTGACGGTTTCTTTTAGACCTGGGAACTTCTAAATTATCCGTTGAAGTTATTGGAATTGAGTCAAACTCTATTGAATCAGACGTAGAGTGAAATGAAGATTCCTCTTCAAGTTGATTGTGTGTACCATTACTTTCTTCAGTATTTTGATTATTTTCTAAAGATGATTGATTAAGTACATCTAAATTTGAATCTGATTTACAACCCTGACTGATTGGTAAAGTGTTGTGTAAATCAAACATTTCCAATAATAAATGTGTAGAATTTATCCGATCTTCATTACCAAACCTTCTCTTAATCTGATTTGCATGCGAACGTATAAGTCTTTGTTTATTTTTATCATTTACTAATACATTGTAGTTAACAGTTCCTATACGTTCAATTATTTCGCCGGTTACCCACATGTATTTATTAGCTCTGAAAACTTGAGCATATACTTTTTCTCCTGATTTGAAACTTCTATCTTTTGCTCCATGTTTTCTGTTAAATATTGTCTCTTGTTGAACATTCCGAGCAGTGTGTATTGGCTGCTGTGGTTTTAATAAGTCCAAAGTGGTTCTAATTTTTCGATTTAGAAACAGTTCTGCTGGTGACTTTGAATCTAATTTTGGTGTTGATCTATAAGTTTGAAGAAAAGTTTCCAAATTTTCATTACTTGTCCCTTCATTTTCGAGTTTCGCAAGAGCGCGTTTTAACGTTCCAACAAATCGCTCAGCTTGACCGTTAGATTGTGGGTGATATGGTGCAGATTTCAAATGCAATATTCCTCTATTTAGAATAAAATTTTGGAACTGTGCACTTACGAATTGACTACCATTATCTGAAACAATGGTATTTGGATTTCCATATCTAGCGAACATTTCTGTAAGTTTTGAAATAATAGTTGCTGATGAAATGTTTGATATTTCAAAAATTTCTGCCCATTTTGAAAAAGCATCAACAGCAACAAAATAATATAATCCATTACATGGGCCTGCAATGTCTATGTGAATGCGTTCCATAGGTTTACTTGTTAAAGGCCATGATTGTAGAGTATGTTTAACTGGCGCAGAACAAATCACAGCACATTGATGACAGTTTCGTACATAATTAATAATGTCTGCATCAATTCCTGGCCAGTAAACATGACTTCTTGCTAGTGATTTCATTCTTTCTTCACCTGGATGACCTCTATGAAGTTGTTTTATAATACAACTTCTAAATTTGGAAGGTATTACAATCCTATTATTATACATTAGACAACCTTGAACTACACTTAATTCCGTTCTTCTGGCATAGTACGGCGCAAGTTCGTTTGATGCCTTTCTGGTCCATTCATTATTAAGTGCTGATATGACTGATTGTAATGTTTTACATTTATTTATTTCTTGCAGAACCATCTTAAATGTTATTGGAAGTGAACTAAAGTGTTCAGTTAGCATTTCCGAGCAATCTTCTTCCAATTTGGTACAGGCAATTACGATATCTTCGTCAGGTTTCCATTTTGAATCGATGAGTCTTGATAAAACATCAACAAAACCAAAGACTGGTGTTAACGTACTCGATTTTGAAATCATACATCATCAGTATCAATGCCCAACGTTGAAGTCTATTTGCTGCGTAAGCAGGTATAAATATGGCAAATGAATGCACCAATACCTTTACCTGATGCATCTCCTGCAACCTTGATTGGCAGTGACGGATTGATATGTGTTAACAGCAAATCTGATTGTAATAGGATCTTGAATTCTTGCAATGCTTTCTGACATGCGGAATTCCACTCAAATTCTGTGTTTGACTTCAATAAATTATCAAGTGGAGCTCTTAGATTAGCCATTTGATGGATATATTTACCATAATAATTAATTGAACCCAAAAATGATCTTAGTTCTGATATATCTTTTGGAGCTGGTAAATTTAAAACAGTTTCGATTTTGTCAGAATCGGGCCGTAATCCATTTACTGACATTATGTTACCAAGATATTTGACTTCTTTTGCGAAAAATTTGCATTTTTCAAATTTGATGTGAAAATTGTACTCACGTAGTTTTTTAAAAACCTTGTTGACGTTTTCTATGTGTTTTTCAACTGTAGTACCACCAATAATTATATCGTCTATGTATGCTGCTGCATCGTCTATGCCCGCAAGCATTGTATCCATGATTTGTTGAAAAGCACCTGGAGCACTTTTTACACCAGGAGCTAAACGATTGAATGTAAACAAACCCTTATGTGTGTTGATTGTCAGAAGTTTGGCGGATTCTGGTGTGACTTCTGTTTGTAAATAAGCATCAGAAAGATCGATATGTGTATACAAACAACTGTTAGCCACTTTTGCATACAAATCTTCTGGGCGGTGAAGTGGATATTTGTGAGGTTCCAAGCTATCATTTAATCCAGTTGAATAATCCCCGCAAATGCGAATTTTACCATTTGGCTTCTTAATAGCAACAATGGGTGCTGCCCAATCTGAGAAATCAACAGGAGACAGTATTCCTAATGACTGTAACCGTTTAATTTCGTCTTCTATCAATGGAAGCATTGCATATGCCACCGGTCTTTTGCTCTAAAAATGGGTTTAGCATTCTCTTTTAGATGTAATTGTACTTTCATTTTAGTAAATTTTGCTGGAGTGTCCTGAAATTTATCTGCAAATTTATTTCTAATTTCGTGTAACGTATTAGAGTTGATTGTAGTCTGTTTAATCTGGCAGCAAATTTTATTTAAGGGTTGATCCCAGATACCAAAAATATCACACATATCAGTGCCAAATATTAAAAGCGTATCAAATTCTACATCTGACAATTTGCATACCCGTACTTCATCCTTTAGCCTGACCTGGCAATCAAACTCGGCTAGAAGCTTGCTTTTATTATTGGAAGCACTCGTTACAAAACAATTTTTAAACTGTTTTCCTGGTTTACCCATTTTTATCCACAGGGATTTACCTATCATTGAGATGTCTGAGGCTGTGTCTACCTGTAGTTTAACATCAAACCAATTACTGTTTTGAATAGATACCGAAGGGTTGATATTAACTATGACGTATTTGCGCCTGGAAGCATGATATATCTTATTGATTTGAACTACATTCGATTTTGGAGAACTTGAACTTTTCTTATATTTCTTGTTATATGAAAAACTATTTTGTGATGAATTACTTTTACCTGTAGATTTGCAGTACCCTTCCTTGTGACCAACAATATTACATTGACTACATTTGTGGTTAAGGAAAGTGCAATATCTTGCGTAATGCATGGCGCCACAATTCCAACATGGGGTTTTTGGAATCTTATTGTTGTCATCTTGTTTTGATTTTTGAAAATTTGATTTATTAACTACATTAATGGACACTGGTGTGCTTTATGCAACCATGGCAGTATCCCGTTTAAGATTTATTAGCCTTTGAGCACTGGTAACCAGTTTGTTGATTGTTTGATTTGAATCATCCTCAAGAATAGCTAATGATTTCATACGAACTTCCGTATCTGAATGCGATTGGAGCCCGCAAACAAAAACTAGACATTTGAATTGATCGGAATTAATTTCGGATAGTTTAAATTGTTCACAAACTTCATTAATGCGAGTCGCGTAAGATATTAAATCCTCCTGAGGTTTTTTTTACAGTCTGTAGACATTTGTACCGTAAACTAAACACTGATTCTTGTGTGCCAAACATACCTTTTAGGATATTAACTGATTCTGCAAATGAAATATCCCTAACATTCTTGGGAAGAATGTAAGCAGCATATTTTCCGTAAGCAATAGGATTTAGCTTCCTCATTAAAAGTCTCACACGAGCTGCGTCATCTAAATTTTTACCATCCACCCGAAATATATCTTCATGACGGCTGTACCACACGTTGAATGTGATAGAATTTTCTGGATCAAAATAGAATTCTGCTATACAATTCGATAATTTGTCCATTAATTCCTCTTGATTTGTTGAAACACTTAAGGATAATCTTGATAAGATTTCTCCTTGTTTTTGGAGTAATTCAAGGATTTTAGGATCTGTTGCCATTGTCCTCGTCGCCACAATTTTATGTTATGGTTTTGGAATAAAACAATGTTTTTTAATGTTTAATAAAAATTTATATTCAGTTTATAAATTCAAAACCAAAAGTGAATGAAAAATTATTTTTTACAATTTAACATAAAATGTCTATGAATCATTGTTATTCTATAATTTCAATATTGCAAGTTAAAATGTAGCAAGTGCTTAACTACAATAATCACCATTGAACTCAGGTATTATTTTAGACGCGTCAAGAATGCCAAACGATGCTATTATGTTTTTGTTACTAACTTTTAGATACTTAAATATGCTATTTTTAATTTCGGTTAACTTCTTTCGAAAGACATCTCCCCATTTTTATGCAAACATTTTTTTTTATAAAATTTGTGTAAATATATATAAATTTTTGCACATATATGTAGAAAATTAATATTATTATAAGTTTATTTTAATAATAATAATGACTTTAATATACAATGCAATAGTAAAGATTTTAATGTTTTGTTAGCTCCGTCTTGTTCGTACACGTCTTCTCATCAACTAACTACTCGCCTCTCTTTTACATCTCAACTACATTCCCACATTTCGGCCGTCCTGACTCGGATTCGTCTCGAATTCATCATCATCAAAGCTGATGTGCCAGGGTTTCATATACTCAGTGCATGTTGAAGTGCTTCTTGGCCCCTCGGTAATTCCAACTCGTACCACGTCATATGTATCATTGGCGTTTTCATTTACAACTTGGTACGGTCCCAAATACTTGGGTTTTAACTTTAGGCCTGGGCCAAATTGGGTTCTTTTTATCGCAATTAAGTCACCAGTTTCGTATATTGCAGCTTTCTTACGCCTTAGATTGTACGACTTACGATTTTCATCTTTTTCATTTCGCCTAATTTCCTCTCTATCATCGTTAAAAGCTGCTACAATTTCTTCTCTAATGAGCTCATGAATGTCACACTAGTCAGGGGTACGCAGTTTGGTGCCAAATAACAAATCCAACGGAGTGGTGTTGATACTTCAAATATGCGTCGAATTGATGGCTTGCTGTACTTTTCCAACGTGCTTATACCATTTTGTCGGGTCGTCTACGCTTAACTTTGCCAAGACTGATATGATAGTAGACTTCAGCCTTTCGACCTGGCCGTTGGACCTAGGCAGACCAGTTGTAATCATGTGGTGTTTGATATTTTCACCTTTACAATAAATTTTAAAATCTTCAGAAGAAAATGCGGTTCCTCGGTCCGTAATTATTTGTACAGGATTACCAAAAACAATGTTCTGATCTTTTAGTCTATTGACCTTGTATATATGACCTCATTCGTTGTTGTTGATTTAGTTAGATACAGCCAGCAAAATTTCGTGAAAGCGTCGATTATCGCCAGTATGTGCTTATATTGTTTTGATGTAGATTCTAAGGGTCCTAGATGATCAGTGTGGTATGTGTGAAGAGGTTCGTCTTTCTTAGGAATGGGGTGCAATACGACTTCTTGCTTCCCATTGTAGATAATGCAGGCTATACAATTAGCTGTTGTTCAATTTTCTCTTCCAGTTTTGGTATATAGCATTCACGTCGTATGAGTTCTTTGACCTTTTTAGTTGAAAAATGACCTCTGTCGTGGGCTAAACGGATGACTTCTCGTTGAAGAGCTTTCGGGACTACAAGCAATTCTCGGTCGTAAACAATTTTATAAAGAATACCGCCTTTAAAAAATAATTATTTAGTCGTGCTGGGTCTTTAATATGTCTTCTTCTTGCGTCTGCAATCGCCCTATTTTCTCTATGATGCTGTCTTCGGTCGCTATTGTCATCATCGGATAGCGTGATAAGGCATCGACATGCTTCATCCGTGCGCCTGGGCGGTGTTCCACCGTATAGTCGAACTCTTCTAGTAATAAGATCCAACGAACTACTCGAGTACAAAGATCTCTCTTCTCTAGAGTTTTGGTGAAATCATTGCTATCCGTGACGAGCTTAAAGTGGTTTCCAAGTAGGTAAACTTTAAAATTTTTAAGAGCGGCGGTGACTGCCAAAATTTCGAGCTCTTAACTACTATACCTCTTTTCTTGGTCAGTTGTTTTCGGCTCATGTAGTAGATCGGGTGTAGGCAGTGGTGTTGTGCTAATTTTTTTTACCGGAACGCGTATATATAATTATAATGACAATGCCGATCCTGGGTAGGCGGCTTCTCTGTGCGGTCTCATGTCCCAAATTTAACGAAGGGAGTGATTTTCCATGATAATCCTGGAGGAGGCCTTTTGTTTAGGTCTCATGTACCTAATTTGACAACGTGGGGTGTAGATTTCCCCCAATTTTCGCCCGTCGCCAGGATTAGCCCTGTATATAGCATAAAAAGGAAAGCAAACGAAAATCATTTTGTGTATATGTATATATATATATATGTTTATTTCAATAATAGGAAGGTTTAATAAAAATTAGTTAACAAATTATAAAATACGCTTAGTAGATACTCAAACAATATTCCACAAATATTTTTAATGAAAACACTAATGGTTTTTATAAACTATTCCAAATAGGATTATGTTCAGGATCTTGTGGTTAAATTTTCCTTGTTTTGTTGTCATCCGCTGAACGATGAGACCTTAACCAAGTTTTTACATAATCATCTGGTTTAAATAATTGTTGTGGTGGGCCATTCATTTTTATAAATAAAAGATTTGCTAGATTTTCAATTAATATTGTATTTCTTTGTTCGTTGATTTTTAGGAGATTGATGATAAATGGTATATAATTTATCCTGACATTACACTTGCTCCGTCACTAGTAAATGCAATTAAATTTTGTTTCAAATAATTCTCGTCGAAGCCATATTTTTCCAAATTATTTAAAAGGTATTCTGTAATGGTGGATGCTGTTTGATCGGACAATTCTATTAAATTAAAAAAAAAAACAATCGTGGTTCGCTGATTTTATTTATTTCGAATTTTAAAAATATAATAAGAGTAGATTTTTTACTTAATGTTGTATATTCATCAATGAGAATCGAAATCTTTCCATTTGTTTTAAAAATTTCTGAACAAATTCTTAATTTCATAATTGTTTTCATATTGTTTTCGTGTGTTAAAATTTTTTTAATGACGTTAACTGCGATTTTTTTATGTTTACCGTAGTATGAAACGGATGTGGAACTTCACTCCTTTGAAATATTTACACCACAGTTTTAGATACCCCTAAGTGCTGTATTTTGTTACAAAATGAGCAACCTAATTTTCCGGATTCGGAAAGTCACCAAGGAAACTGTCTTTTCTTTTCTAACTATATTTCCGCACTCCAAATATTGGGCCACGAGACTTCGTCAGAATCGTTATCATTATAAGTACTTGTTGACGTTGATGCTATGGCTGCAAGTTCAACAGATTCCAGTTGATCAGCATTGAAGTTGGTGTTGGATACTTGTCTCAATGTTGCATTTTCCTGGGTCATTGACTCATCTTCGCTGCTAGTTTTTAGTTTCTTTAAAAAAAAGCGGTGATGCTACTACACTGCTTTCTCTTTTTTCACTCATGTTAAAATTCTAATAAAATAAATACTATTATCTAATAGGAAAGAAACGGATATTTTTTTTATTAATAATGAAAATGAAATATACTTACACTTTAAGTTTATTAGAGTAAAGATTATAGAAAAATGCAACTACTACATACATATATGTAGCGCGCACGTAATCTTGTAGCGAGAGGTTCTTAGAAATATGCGAAATTGACACTAACACTTTTTAATCGATACTTTGACTTAGGTAGTGCGCATAGAATATTTTGCTAACAGTAGTACTTATTAATCTTATTATTACATTGTATGTAATAAGGGTTTTAATGCATACAATAGTTTTGTGTGGCACTTAGTCACTAACTAAAACTTCCACCTTCTATAAATGTGCTGTCGCAAAGATGGGTTGACACTGAATAACCCTTTCGGCAGTTATGCGGGAATTCTCGCTGATATTGAAACAAGTATTTTAACTGTAACAGCTGATTTGTGTTATTCTTTGTACAAATTGAGAGTTGCTATTGTGGTAAAATATTGTCATTAAAACATATTGCGGGAATTCCCGTCAAACGTCCATAAGCAATACATACTTTCCAAAGTATCCGGCCAATCCTAGAAAACTTTCGACTTGCTTAATATTGCGTGGAACGGGATATTTTGCCAAACCCTCTATTTTATTCATTTCTTCAGATTTAGTTCTAAACCGTATTCTTGACATTGTCTCAACACAATTCATAAGTATTCCAAAGCTTCCGGTGTAATTATATCGTCTATGTACGGTAATGCAATCCCCTGTCTAGTTAAGTCTCTAAATATAGCGTTGACGAGCCGCTGAAATACGCTGGGAGAATTGGATATACCAAATGGAACCTTCAGAAATTGATATCGACCGCTATGGGTCGCAAATGATGTGTATTTTCTGATAAACTTCTCTACGGGCACATGGAAGAAACCATTTTTGAGATCTATTGTAAAAAATTTAGCCCCTCGTAGACGATCTAGTTGGTCTTCTATTAAAGGTAAAGGAAACCGATCCTTAACAATAACTCGATTTATTTTGTGGTAGTCTTGGTGTACCATCTTGTTTCTTTACTAAAACTACGGGGCTGTAAAACTCAGACTCGGAGTGTTCGACAATACCGTCCTTTAGCCATTGCTCATTCTCAAAAATTTTACGTCTCGGCTCCTTTTGTGTTCTCGCAATAGCAAACAAATATCGCTCGACAGCCAAACACACGAAGGTTCGATAAATCAACTTTAGTGCCGGTCCATTTTTCTTGTGGAATATTTTTTGCAATTGCGGCAGAACCGCAGCAATTTAGGACATAAACAGCATTTGCAACAGCCTCAGCCCAAAATTTCGCACGCCATTTTGTTGGGGACTGTATGGTACAGTGGCCTGATGATGTATGCCACTCTTGTCCAGTATCGACAATACCTCATTGTTGCAAAATTCTGTTCCGTTGTCCGTGCCCAAGCATTTTATTTTAAAGCCGGTCTCATTTTCGACTCTGGACTTAAATTAACAAAACATGCTGGTAATTCCGTTTTTGCCAGCAAAAAATAAACAAATACTTTGTGAAAGTAGTCATCAATAAAAGACAAGAAATACTTAGCTCCACTTATAGATGGTTCCTCCATTGGACCACATAGGTCAGAGTGCACAAGCTCAAGTATTCCATTGGATGGAGAATAAGAAAACTTAAATTGTTTTCTAGACATTTTGCCTCTTAGACATGACAAACAATCTTCTTTCGGAGACATTTGAAACTTCATACCATTAACTAGCTGTTTAAATTTGTTTAAATTTGTCGCCACCATACACATATGACCTGTGCTGCCATCAAGCTTGAACATGTTTTCAACTAGACTGGCAGTTGCTATTATTTTATCATCCCTCTGAATAACACATTTGTTGCCCAAAAATTTTACGCTATAGCCTTTGTGTGTAATACGGCTCACAGATAGGAGATTTACTGTTAAGTCTGGCACATAAAGCACAACATAAATTGTTATGTCAATGATTTTACCGTGCGTCTGAAGCTGGATGTCGATATTTCCCGTTCCTTCAACTTTTCTCTGTTTGCTATATATATTTCCTTTATCTGCGAAGGCTTCATATTTACAAACCAGTCTTTTCGCATAGTCATGTGTAGACTTGCGCCTGAGTTCACAAACCAATCATTGACATTAATTGCACCTGCCATATTCCCTTTTTTCTGACTTCTTCTTATCATGACAATCTGTAGATATGTGACCGAAACGGTTGCAGGAATGGGGACCTTTTTGTTGTTGTTTTTTATTTTTTCCAGCGAAGTAAGCAGCTCTGTTATCAACATTGGCTTTATTAACCCTTTCATGCCCGATGTTGCCTATAGGCAACATTGTACATTTTTGTTCATAAATTCCGTAATTTTTAATTTTTTAAAAGATTTTTTTTGCAAACAAGCTTGATTAAAAACGTGTACAACCAGAATACGTACGACTCTGAATTTAATATCACTTCATATTTAGGTCAATGACTAACAAACACATGTCCTTAAAAAAATTTTAGCTCTGGGTAAAAAAATTCGGGCATGAAAGGGTTAACATCTTGTAAAATTTTCGTTTTGATCGAATCGCACGATATTTTTACCCCTGAGCTTTCTATACCCATAATCATAGGGGAATACTCTTCTGGTAAACCTGCGAGAAGCAGCGTGCCGATCCGTTTATCATTCGCGGGCTTGTTGACTTTCTTTAGTTGATGAGCCGTCGAAACAATTTTGCTTACATATTGCTCAGTACTTTCACATGATGCAAAGTTGAGTTGGCGAAGCAGCCCAACACGGCGCGTACGACCCGAATCTCGAAATGAATCCCATACTTCTTTCGACGTTTCAGCATTCTCAATGTGGACGTAATTAATCTTATCAATCAGAAAATTTATCTTTGTTTTTGCTTTGATGTCCACCCGCGCATTCACTCCGGCTGTAGGGTAAACTCCATGGACGGTATCCCACAATTATTCGTGCTGAAGCAGGTTCTTCATGGCAAAAGCCCACGATGCATAATTTTCTCTGCCAAGCAATTTTTCTATACTGAAATTGATAGGATTAGCCTTTAGTATAACTCCGACACTTTTGAAACGGTTCAATTAATTTCATTGAGCACACTCTGGACTCATAACCTGTTGTGATGGCGTGATAAAAATGCTATGAAATTATTGCCATCCTCCACTGGCAGTGAAACTAAAATCGGCTACATCATCATATTGTACGGAATTACATAGATTTTAATTCATTGAACAAACTTATAGTTTTTCTTTGAATAACTAAAGTTATTAAAGGAATGTTTTTTTTGCACAAATTCTTTATACTCGTTAACAGAGCATTTTCCATTTGTTCTGCAATCACTGGTCTTATTTCAGAAGTGTTTGCAATAGAAGACGCAGTCGCTGTTGCACTTGCACGGATTTCTGCTCCATTTTTTATAATGGATCTTATTGTTGTAGGGAGACGCATTATATTAACTTTTCGCCACTGTCATGACACCTTAAAATTTCCAATTTAGTTTTTAACGAAATTACATTTCGTTTCCATCACATGTTTTATTTTTTGAACTCATATTTAATGCACTTAAATATTTATTTTTTCAAAACTATCTATATTTTATTCAAATAGTTACACACAAATATTGAATTTTTTTAAGGGGAATTCCCCTGATTTTGTTTATTAACAACAGAGGCGACGTAAATCGAATGACGACGCAAATCGAAGTTGAAGGGAACAAAACGACGTTAATCGAAACAGCGTAAATCGAGACGACGTAAATCGAGGGAATACTGTATTACACTTCTACATACTTTGTCAAATCACTTGGTAATTATATTCTGGTTTATATTTTTGTTTATTACTTTTATTTGTATGTACATGAATACATGACAAGAGATTCACAGAGGAGGAATTCGTAGATAGACAAATAGCAGAGACGTTACAGCAGTGAATCATAACAGAATCGATATCGCATAATATAGCTCAATCTATATGGTGTCGAACAAATTATATAATTCAAGAGAAAATAATTAGAGAATAGTAACGGATTAAAAGAAACTCAATAAAGTCACATCTTCGTTCAATTCCCAACGCCAAATATGTAAGACATATTTGACAAATTGGGTAAATGTCAAAATTTCTCCACGTTTCAACTTCAACAAAAAATGTAAAATATGTATATATTTTTATATTTAAATAATGCTGATAAGAAATAAACAACACATCAATGAAAAATAAAATAGATAATATAGTAATACTTTTCTTTATTTTATGTTTGTTTTAGTTATTTTTCTATTTTACACATTTTTATTTTGTTCTTTTTATCTATCCTCGTGGAAATTCTAAAAACAAGTGAAGTTAGTTGCAATTTTCAAAACCTACGTTAGATGCAGTTCATATGCAATTACAATTAATGTTACCATATCTTACATTACTACAATTAGTGTTGCCATATCTTATATTACTACAAACTAGGCCGACCTGACATTTCAGTCGACCTCTATTGATATTAGCCTATAAAATTTCCTCATCTAAAAATTCGTAATCCTCATATTCCCTACGACTAGCCTCATCTTCTATATATTCATAGTATTCGTATACTTCAGTGTTGCCTTCAGAGTTCTTTAAACTATTTTGATCATTAATTTTGAATTCCAACCAAATTTTCAAACGACTTGAATCTACAATGCCAACGTCTGGCATTTGCGTTACTTGACAATTCTCAACATCAGTTATTTCATATCGGTCATTACCCAATTACTTCTGAATAATATATGGCCCTCTATATTTTGGTAAAAGCTTCTTGTTTACGCCGGCTATTGTATCGACATTTTCCAATACTACTAAATCTCCTACATTGAACATTTTGGCGAAGCTTGTTTTCTAATTGATTCCAAATCCCTATCAATCCCCTCATAAGTATTCTGCAAATATTCCGTCAATTCGTCAATTATCTCGGCCCGTTGTGCAATACCGAATAGCATTTTACTTGGGGATTGTCCAATAGAACGGTGTTGTTAAAAGCAAATTCCACTTGCGTTAACCTTTCAACCCAGTCACTATGTTCGATCGGTTCCGTCATTTTGGCCAACATTGCCCTTAAATCCCTATTTATCCTTCCAATTTGCCCATTAGATTGTGGCGATGCCACCGACACTTTAACGTGAACTATATTACGATCATGTAGAAATTTAGTAAATTCATTAGACGTAAAACAAGTTCTTCCGTCACTTATTATTCTCCTCGGTCGGCTGTAACTTTCAAAATACTTCTTCAAAGCACATAAGACTTCTTTCGTACCCGGGGAGATCACAGAGTATAATTTCGTAAATATTTGTGAAAGCGCCAACAACTACTAGAATATACTTCCGTTTCGATTTTATTGATGGCAATGATCCGTAATGATCAATATGTAGTGTATCGAATGGTACAGGTTTCTTATCGAGGTTATATAAATTCCTCTCGTTCCTCCTATTAGGCGCTGAATAGTATATACACTTCAGACAATTCCTCGAAAACCGATTAATTTTCTCCTTCATCTTCGGGAACCAATAATATTTCCTCAAATTATTAATGACCGTATTTTTCGTGTATGAGACGTATGACATTCTCCTCCATTTCTGCGGGCACGTATAATTGTCTGCGTCCCAATTCGTTTGTCACTTTCCAAAAGTTCCCGAATCTTCTGAATATTAATATCCCTATTCTGAGCAATCTGAATATTTCCATCCACATCATATTCATTTAACGCAGCAATAATCGGTATACGACTTAAGGCCCCTACATGCGTAATCAATTCTCGTTTACGATGTCGGATTTTATAATCAAAATTCTCCAGTTCCAGAACCCATCTTGCTATCCCTGGATTTATCAGTTTCCTATTTAATGTTAATGTCAGAGAATTACAATCTGTTACTGTCGTAAACGGAATGCTTTCCAGATAGATTCGAAACCGTCTAAGCGCATATATTATAGCCAGAGTTTCCAGTTCAAAACTGTGATATTTCGCCTCTGCCTTTGAAGTACACTTCGAGTAATACGCTATTGGATGAAATTTTCAATCCATCTTTCTTTGCAAGAGTACTGAACCGAAACCCATAGCACTCGCATCAGTATGCAGTTCTGTCACGTAGTTGGGATTGTACGCGGCTAATACTGGCGGATTACTTAATCTGTCCTACAGTGTCATAAATGCCCCCATACATTCATTGGTCCAATTAAAGGTCTCCTTCCTCAACTCTGTCAACGGTCTAGCTATTCTCGAAAAGTCTGGGACAAATCTGCGGAAAAAGGAGAATAATCCTATACATCTTTCAAACTCGTCATGATCCCTTGGGATCGGAGAATTCCTAATTGTCACTATGTGCGTGTTATTAGGGCGAATACCCTCATTGTTGACCCTATAACCCAAATAATCAAGTTCGTCAAATGCAAATTTGCATTTCTCAAAATTCAAACTTAAACCCGCAGCCAAAACTTCCAAGTGCTCCTCAAATGTTTCCGTTCCAATACTTATATCATCCAGATACACTACTATTTTCCCACTATCAATCATGTCCCTTAGCACCATATTAATAAATCGTTGAAAAACTGAACCCGCATGTTTAAGTTCAATTGGCACATAACAAAATTCGAACTGTCCCAAAGGTGTCACAAAAGCCGTATATTGGACTGAATCCCCATGCATTGGGACTTGGTGAAAGCTATTCCTCAAATCCAAAGTAGAAAAAAAATTTTATTTCCCAAATAATCAAGACAGTCTTCAATCATCGGTAAAGGATAGTTATCCTTCACGGTAATTCTATTAAGAGATAGGTAATCGACACACATCCTCACATCTCCGTTTTTCCTTGTAACTAACACTATGGGTGACGCGTAAGGGGACTCACTCGGGCGAATTATACCCATCTTTAATAGTTCCTCAAGTTTAGGTTTGACCTCACCACGTCCACGATATGACAAACGTCGAGGTCCACTATAAATCGGAACATCATTCGTCAATCTAATTTGCATACAAAAGTCGGTTTTCCTTGGAGCAGTGCAAAAATTTCCAAAGTAGTCTGTTTCCACCAACGACTTCAATGTAGAAGCCTCACTCGGCGTTCTATCATTCGATATATTCACATTAACTTCGGTCTCAATCGAACAAACTGTATATACTAAAGATTCACATATGTGACCCTGAACAATCGTCTCTAATTCACTCACTTCACCACTAATAGGACTTTCTAATAAATAGCAAATGGGTCAACATTCTTCAAAGTACACTCCATATTATTAACATTATTACAATTTAAAGACTACGTAACCTACCATACAATTATTTTCATCAGTTGGAATTTTATTCGCACACCATGGAACTCTATATAATTTAAACGACATAAGCGCACTGACTCTTTTGTCATTTGGTTTGTTATCAATATTTTTCAGATTCAAAATTTCATTTTTATTATATTTTATTTTGAGTTTACATAAACTGTTACGTCAGGCTTTCATGAAAAATGAAAATTGTTGTCCAAGTTCAATCGGAAACCAAAACAAATATAATGAGATTAAGAGGCATGTTGAAAGGTGTTCTTAACTCATATTACTGCGCGTAATCATATAGCATACTAACCATGTCTAAATGTCCCTATAGTATGCCAAAATACAAAAAAAATGAAACTTGATTTTGTCAACTAGTGAAAACTAAACGATGGCCAGTTGTTGTGACACGTTGTTTCCCTCCCACTGACCTAATTTCAGACACCTTGACAGGAAAGCACACATAATTCGAAATACCTGTCCCTTATAAAAAATCACTATTTAATATAATTTACCCTTCATATCTCACGATGGTTAACATTCCCGTTATTAAAATCTTTAAAATGTCATGTGATTAGTTTATAAAACAAAATTAATAAAATTTATTTGGTGCAGTTCAAAGGTTAGACATATATACATCGTATATAAATTATAAAATGTGATAACAAATAAATATAAATGTGAAAAATTAATCGGACATTCTTTACAGCAATAATACAATTAATAAAATCAATATAAAAGAAAATTTATGTATAACTTACAATCCTTTGTAGATGTGTATGAATGTATTTTAAATTATATTGCGGTGTCAATTGATGGGCCCAGCAATCACTGCATTACAATGGGTGTTTGATGTTTAGTCTTGATATGAAAAATCTTGGTTTCGTTTTCTGAATTCATATTGATTGAGTTTTCTTTCCTGTAATCTAAATTTCGATTATTAAAAAAATTTTATTTAACATTTCATTTTCAAGGTGCTATTCAAATATTTTCACTTTGAAAATTGCTTGTTGAATATATATATAATTTTAATTTTTATTGGATCTTCTGAAATTGTCTATAAGTTTTCATTATATTCTCAGTTTAACAATTCTTTTGTTCTTGAATGCCGATATTTGTTATAAACAAATTTAATTTAACTTTTAATAATTCGCTTGTCGCCGTGGTCTAGTAGGTAGTGTGTTGGCTTATTAGACGAAAAGCCAGGGTTCGAGCCCCAGGCCAGACATCAAAATAAAATACAAAAAGTATTTTGTCGGCGACTTCCTCTCAGTAGATTTCTAGCAAAAACTCTGAGAGTAAATAAAAATTGCCATGAAAAGTTTCTCAAAAATCTGTCGTTCGGAGTCGACTTTAAACTGTAGGTCCCGCCACTCATGTATAAAATTAACACACACAACATAAGTGGTGTGAGAAACTAGGTCGTAATCCTGACTGAAGTGTTGTAATGACCAATTATGTATGTATGTATGTAATTCGCTTGTATTTGGTTCATTTTCTTTTTTCCTTCGTGTGTTATTCAATTATATTGATTTCTTAAAATTTCTGATTTTTTAATTTATTTCTTCCTTTTAAAAAAATTTAAATTTAAAATTTAATTATTTATAATATTTTCCTCATTAGTTTTTTAATTCAATTTTCCTTTCTTATAGAATTCTCCTACTTTAATTTTAATATTACATTTTTAAATTTTAAACACTAAATTCAATCATTCTTAAATAAAAATTTATTGGTTAAATGAGTCCTTTTTCTTTAAGTATATTGGTGAATAATTTTGATTTTTATCATAAAGTTAAATAAAAATTTTAATAATTAATTTATTCAACTACATGTTAAATTTCAAAATAATATGTTAAAATGAATTTTAATTTCTCTGTATATTTAGTTTAGGTCTTTAATTTATATCATATTACTTTTTTATATAAATATGGAGAATTTCGTGTCAAGTGACCCAATTTTTAAAATCGATGTCTTCCGATTTGGATGAAATTTGTTAGTACTATTGGATAGTGGGTCAGACACAAATTTTCAGCTCTATCAGTCAAGAACTGCCTGAGTTAGAGGGGGTCAAAGTTGGACATTTTGGTCATACAGGGTTTTTTTTAAATTTGTGTAACTTTTCACCTATTGGTCCTAGCAAAAATTTTCCAAAGGATATTAGATAGCTATTTCTTCAACCTTACCAAAAATATTTTTTTTAATTTAAAAAAAAAATTTTTTGAATTAATTTGTTTTAATTTTTTTTTTTTAAATGGCCCTTCTTTTTGCTCAAAAGAAAGTTTATACAATTTCCTTTAAGGTCTTTATAATCGCTTAATGGGATGCGAGTGGGATATCTATCAAAAAAATTATTTTTTAATTCAAGAATAAGATTTTTCAATATTTGGCATGAAAACGTACTACCTAAATGATCTTAAAAAGTATTTGCATTCTAAGGACATTCGGAAATTAGTTTTTTATAAATTTCATCACATCAAACAATGGTTTTTAAACAATTGGGTCGCTGTACTTGATTGGCTTTAATGCAGTCCAGATCTCAACCCGATTGAGAATTTATGACAAGTTGTAAAAACCAAAGTAAGCTCAGTAAAAATAAGCAATTTTGATGATCTCTTTGCCGAAACAAAGAAAGCTTGGGAGGCCATTCCAACCAGTGTATATGAAAGTCTTCTTACCTCTATGCCTCGGAGATGTCAAGCTGTTTTCAACCACAATGGTTTTGCAACAAAATATTGATTTTTTTCTAATAAATACATGTTTTTCATAAAGTTTACGTTGTGTCCTTAATTACATGCACGAATGAAATCAATATTGTTTAAAAAAATGGCTCACAGCTTTATAAATAATAATTTATTTGACACAATAAGTAGTTATTTTCTACGACTAACAGTTTAATTAACTAAACTTGTACAAATTTTGACAATATCATACAACCATATGTATTTTTTGCTTCAAGCTCGCATTTAAGCTTCGTGTCCTTAATTAGTTGCACGCAGCTGTATATATATATGTATATACACCTAATTCTGTTTTTACACGGTCTTTTTTTACACGGTTTTGATATAACACGGTTTGAAAATAAAATATTTTTAATTTTTTTTACACGATTTTATTCCATTTAGCACGATTTAAAATTTTTTGTGCTGAATTTTTTTTTTGTAAAATTTAATTTTTGCAAAGTATGTTCATATCACAAATTTAAGGGAATTCCCTTTTTGCGCGTACAAGCAAATTTACTGGTCAAAGCAAATGTAAATGGCACAAATTTAGGGGAATTCCCTTTTTGTGCATACAAGCGCAAAAGTCAGAGCAATTGAAATGTGTTAATATTTTGTGTTTGGTAAAGAAATTTCTTATTGGCAAATTCGTTTTTCTATCGTTACATTAAATTTAACGCATTAAGATAAAAGGCATAAATATAAATATAAATATTTTATATTTATTTAGTTATTTATATTTTTAATTTTGTTAAATATTTTATGAATCCCTAAAAGAAAATGTCAAATACAAAACTTCTTCTTAAAAAATCCTTGTTTTTCACTAATTTTAATAGGTTTTAGAGATTAGGAACCAATCACCTATTTTTGCATACGATCAGTGTCTTTTTTACACGGTTTTTTTGGAACCAATCTACCGTGTAAAAACAGAATTAGGTGTACATATATAACAATATAAACTATTTGTATAAAAAAATGAAATTATATGCTACAATTAAAAATATATAGATATATGTTTGTATGTAGGTCTATTATGCATAATTATAATGTTGAGTTTGAGTAATTTTTTCTTATTTTAATAATAATAATAAAAATAAAAGTTGATAAAAGTAAATAATAAGTTGTTTTTATAATAATAGTAATTATAATGATAAAGATAAAAATTAAAATTAATCCATTTCTTTTTCTTTCTTCTCTTTTTGTTTTAATAAAATAAAAAAAGGAAATAAAATTTTTATATAATTTTCCTTCTTGAAAAGTTTATTAATTTTTTTTCACCTTTAATTTAACGCTCCTTATTTGGAAAAAAGTTGTTGTTGTGTAAAGTGTTTCACAGTAGCAATATACTTCGTTCTTCTTTTTCTTTTCTGATTAATAATTTAAATTCTTTCTTTTTTATAATTTTTTTAAATGTTAAATATTTAAATAATTTAGTTTCCATGATAAATCCTTGTTTTTATTTTAATATTTAATTGTAGAAATTTTTTCCTTTTAGTTTTTCAATTAATGTTTAAAGTCTTTTTATTTTACTTTCTCCTTTTTTTATTTCCCGTGTTGGTAGTGTTCCTCACAAAATCCACTTTGCAATTGATTTGTTTCACGCAAAAACCTGAATCTAGTGGCGTGATTTTTTAAAATGTTGGAAATAAAGTCCCATTATGGTCTTTAAAAAAATATATATGTATTCCTTAAATAGGGACAAGATGAAATATGAAACATATTTTGGTTTTTAAAATCAAATTAAAAAACAGGGATGGAAAATTGAGTGCCTATAGAATTTTGTCTAATATTCTTTTATAAGAAAAAACATTTTCGCACTAAATGTTAGTTATTTTTAGGTAATTATCTAATAATAAGCAAGTAGGTTATTAGGTAGGTGAACTATATGCGTATGTTTGTCATAAATTATATATAAAGTAAAATAAAAACACTCATAAAACTCCTATAACCATTTCTGCCTTTATTTTACACTTTTCTCTGCTCTAACAAAAAAACCTTTCATATATGTCTATACAATTTTTTTTGATTTTAAATTGAAAGTTTCAATTCCTTGAAGAAATGAAAAAATGTTTTATATAATTTTTTGATGTGCCAGTATCAATTAAAATACGAAGCTCCTGACCGTTTTTGCACTTTTTCGTAATAAACGGCAGGAGCGAATTTAGTTTCAAAAATTTTTTCGTCACCATATTCCGCTATAACATCATCATTATAATTATGATGATCATTTTGGTCATTCTCATAATAATATTCCTTTTCAAAATCAATTTGTCGACTCAGGTTTTCCCCTTCATTTGAAAAAGTTCGTATTTCCTCGGACATATAATTTACCCTTTGTAGTTTGGGAATGGGTGAACGATCCGATTGTAACTGTTCCCGATTCCGTTTATATGGTAATGACAAATTAGGATTTAAATTCTGTGTTGTAGAGGTGTAATTAGGTATGGTATGTGGTTGAACTGAATTTTCTAAATGCTGTTGATTATGTGGGTTGGAAAAATTATAACGCTGCCGGTAATAGCTTGTATTGTTATCAACTTCCATTGGAGTTGATCTATCGACAGTGTTTTGGTTAAAACTTGTGACGTGAGGTCGCATTGATCGCCAAAGTCATGTTATTTAAATGTTGTTTCGTTCTTTCATTCACCTCATTCACAATTACTATAACCTGTTCTCTATTAGGAAACTTTTTGTTATGTTGTAAATTACTTTCACTGAAAGACTATGTAGAAGAAAATTTGATAAAATTTTAGAATATTTTTCATCCTTCGTACTATATCAATAGGGACACTAAAAGCAATCGTCGTTTTAATGATCACATTTCCTTTAAAATTTTACACTAATACCGAAAATTTTTATCAAAGAATTACGTAGAAAATATTTCGCGGTTTTTCTCGAATCGAAATAAAAAATAATATTTACACTCGGAGTTTTAATTTTTCAACAAGTAAAAAATAACACCAATTTTCAACAATTTATCAATAGTTCACAATTTAATACTAATATAATATCCGCTTAAAAATTTTTTAAATTATCCCTTACACTTTTAAATTTCTAAGATGTATGAATAAGATGAATTCAGCCATGGCTCCTTCGTCCTTACAGGATTCACATATCCTTCCAGTAGGGCAAGGTCTTCACCACTTTTTAAATATCTTAAGGTTTCCTTTCTCTGTCCACTCAGAAGTTCTAGGGCCTTAAGCAGTTCTCAAATTAAATGTCTTAACGAATGAGGCAAACACTACTGCTTTGTCTTTTTGGGATTCGAATGTCCTTTAGCAGTTGTAGGTTCTTAAGCCCCACGTTGGGCGCCAGTTAAATTAAGTACAGTTTTTACTTATAAAAATAATATTTTATTTAACAATTTTTATTATAGCGATCTTACTCGCTTAAGCTGAACTTAACAATTAATTAAATAAATCCAAAAACTAAGCATAATACGAGCTTCATACTCGAGTATTATTGTTGTATGTAATTATGTCGCCAATGCAGCTTAAAATTTGTTGGTAGCGATGTAATTGCGTATTTGAACAATTATGCTTTCGCAATGAGAAAAGCTTTGTTACAGCAGTTCAAAGCTTTTCTGTTGCTATGTTCTTTTATCGAAGATTATGATAATAAGGAAAATAGAATGATCAATAGAAGTATGTATGCATGATTATAGCACAGCATCTTAACATACGCAACCAAGAGAACCTTTATGTCATAATTTGTATTGACGCAGCCTGGCGACAGATAAATGTATGAAACAAAAAGTGATTATTTTATTTATTGTTTTAACTTACATACTAAGTTTATAAAAGCATACTAAGTTTTATAATAACTTACACATCCAACAGAGTTGTATTATAATGTAACAGATACAGCGGTGTAATAACAAGTACATACACTTATTGTATATAGGTAATCGAATAATATTACTAACACCCCTTCCCAATATTATAAATATTGCTTCAGGTAAATACAATACAAGTAAGAATATAAAAAAAAATAATACAATAAAAATAATTATTAATATAAACAAATTAACGCTCTTATTTTACATATCCTTATCCTCTGTAAGGGTTTAGTTAGAATGTCAGCCAACATGGAATCAGTAGGACAATATTCATAAAGCACCTTCCAGTCTTCCTTAAATTTCTCACGAAATAATATTTTACGTCTATATGCTTACTTCTTGGTGTTATTTACTCCTCTTGTAGCATCTTTTAACAGCTCTTGTTGTCTTCAAAAATTGTGGGATCACAGATGTTAATTTGAAATTCTTTCAGCAACTGGATAAGCCATAGGAACTCTTGAGACGCTACCGCAAGAGAAACAAATTCAGCCTCAGTTGATGATAAAGTTACGTTCTGTTGTTTTCTGCTGGCATAACGTATCACGGCATCACCAAGCTTAAAAATGAAACCACTTGTTGATTTTCGGTCCTTTATATCACCTGCCCAGTCAGCATCAGCATACCCTTTTAACTGCAAATCTGATTTAGAACCCACACACAACTTTAGGCCCTTTGTACCCTTCAGTCATTTCATTACTCGCTTCAATTCTGTCCAATCATTATCGTTTGAATTACTTATTTTTCGAGATAGGATTGATACGGCCACAGCAATATCCGGACGTGTGTTATTTGAAACATATAACATCACATAACATATATAAATTGTTGTTATTCAGAATATTTTCAGAATTTACCGTCAAATAACCAGGATCCATCGGTATAGTTGAAATCTTTGCATCTTTAAGATTGTAGTCATCCAATATTTTTTCAATATAATTTCTTTGTGATAAATAAAACAATCAATTTTCTCGTGTGACTTCGATTCCCAAATAAAGCCACAAATCACCTAGATCAGTGATTTCAAATTGGGACTTTAAATTTTTTTATAATATCATTGATTTCCACATCATTACTCGATGCGATGACAATATCATCAACGTAGATAAGAACGTAAGTAAATAAATCGCCACTGCCTCTCACATACAAACAAGGTTCTGCTTCTCCCCCTCTGAATCCCGAATCAATTAGTACCTTATTAATACGGAGATTCCAACAACGAGCAGACTGTTTTAGACCGTACAATTCAATTCAATTTACAGACAAATTGCTCTTTTCCGGATATTGTATATCCCTTTGGCTGTTTCATATATATTTCCGCACCTATATCGCCATAAAGAAATGCTGTTTTAATATCTACGTGACGTACTTTCATATTTTTGTAGCTCGCAATAGCCAGTAAACTTCAGAAGAAAGCTGGTTTTACAACTGGTGCAAATATTTCATCATAATTCTCACCATATTTCTGAGAAAATCCCTTCGCGACCAGTCTAGCTCTATATTTCTTTTCACCGTTAATCAGATGTTTAATTTTGTATACCCATTTGCAGTCTATTGGTTTACAATTTTTGGGAACCTCTACCAAGTCTCATGTATTGTTTTCTTCCAATGCTCTTATTTCTTCTTTCATAGCTTTCAACCAATATTTACTGTCCGATCCAGACAAAGCATCTTCAAAGCTTACTGGATCTACTTCACCGCAAATTTTGTAACCATATTTTTTAGGTGGTACGCAACATGTTGTGTTGTTTCTGACTCGGAAGATGATTCAAAACCACAAAAGTTATCGGTACTCATTACATCTACGTCACTTTCGTTTGGTTACTCAAAAGATACAATATCAGTACATACGTTTCTTGGGGTAGAATTCACATCACGATCATCAACAGCACCATCAATAGAAGATTTATTCGTTAGTAGAACATAACTAGACTACAATTACCTTTGTCATAAACATCACCATTGCTTAAAACGCCACTTTCACAATTAGATAAATTAGTTATGCTCATATTATTTTCAGGTTCCAAAAAATTTACATCTCGACTTATGATGATTTTCCCCGTTTCGGTATTCAATAAGTGAAAAGCTTTGGATTCTTCTGCATAGCCCACCAATATGCATTTAACGGATGCTTCGTCCAACTTTCTAAGATTTTGTTTATTAATTTGAGCATATGCCACAGAGCCAAAAGTACGAATGTATTTTAGATTCGGTGGTTTTCCATACCATAACTCAAATGGTGTAATATTTACAGCAGCAGACAAAGACGATTTTGAATATAATTGGCATTGTTAACAGCTTCAGCCCCAAATTTTAAATTCAGGTTCGCCCCATCTCGCCATTTCCATTAGGCTTCTATTTTTCCGTTCTGCCACTCCATTTTGCTCAGGAGTATAGGGTGCGGTCAACTGGTGACTGATACCCTTATCCTTGAAGTATTGTTGCACTTGTTTATTTACGAATTCTCCACCTCTATCAGTTCTGAGTATCTTAATACGTTTTCCAAGTTTATTCTCCGATTGTTGAATAAATTGTTTAATTTTTTCAAAAGCCATATCCTTCGATGCAAGAAAGAAAACAGTGCAATAACGACTATAATTGTCAATGAGAGTCAAAAAATATCTGTTACCACTAGGTGTTGTGTTTTGCATTGGACCACATAAATCACAGTTCACCAAATCTAAAATGTCTTTAGACCTGGACGATGACGACTTTGGAAATTTATTTGGTGTGAGCTTTCCTCTTAAACAAATTTCACATTCAGAAGAGCATTTGCATTCCCTGCACTAAATTCTTCGAAACAGACATGCTTATGGCTTGTATATTTTTGTGACCATGTCTACGATGCCAAACGTGAACACAATCATTTTGATATTCAGATATATTCAAGGCTTTATCTTTATGGTTTAATACAAATAAATTGTTTTTCAGGTAACCAGTGGTATAAATTTTTCCATTTTTAGAAATTTTGCAACCATCATTATCAAATCTTACCTCAAAGCCAATATCAGTTAATCTCCGGACAGATAATAAACTCCCGTCTAATTCAGGCATGAAAAGTACGGTGCGGACAGAAATCTCTTTATTTTCACAAAATAATTTGCAATCTCCCACTCCGATTACTTTAACCTCAGAGCCATTTGCCACATATACAATGTCCGCCATTTTGATTAAATTAGTAAAACACTTTTCTTCACAACACATATGATTTGTTGCTGCAGAGTCTACATACCATTCACATTTTGGTCTTTGTTGCTTTACGCCAAAACAGATATAATCATCATCTCTTATGATGTTCACACGATTGTTGTTCGTTTCTCTATTTCTGCAGTCCTTTTTCAAATGTCCCGGCTTGCCACATAAATAACATTTTGGTACAAATTTTCTTTTCTTTTGTGCCTTGAACGCAGAATCATTATTTTGTTCTTGCCCAGATTTTCTTTTATACTCCTGCACCAACTTCTCTTTCACCAAATTTTTAGGGAGATCAGATTCCGGACGCATTTCCAACGAAAAAATCAAGTTATTGTAGTCATCAGGCAATGTGCCAAGTAAAAATACAACAGTTTTGTGTTCTTCCAGATTTTCACCCAAATCACGCAAACGGTCAACAATTAATAAGAATTCCGTTATGTGATTTTCCATACTCTGGCCAACAACCAACCTTTTCGATGACATTAGTCTAAGAAGACTCACCTTGTTCGTTATATTTGCTTTCTCATGATGTTTCTTCAAAGTATCCCAATATTCTTTTGCTGTTTTCAAATGTTTTATCAATATTTTCTGCGACTCCTCAACAACAAGACCTATAGCAGCTCTGGCCTTTCCGTCTTGCGCCAACCATTTTGCATCACGTTCTTCAGGAACTACACCAGCAACGACATCCCACAACTCCCTTTCCAGCAACAACAACTCCATATTAAATTTCCACACATGATAATTGCTGTTCTTCAATTTGGGAAACAACGCAATTGTCGTACTCATTTTTCCTTTTTCTCTTAATAATTTTATTTTTTTATATTTCCAGAAACAAAAGGAACGATTTCAATAAAACACGCGAGCCTGGGCCCATAATCTGTTCAAACGAAGTTTTATTGAGAAGTAATTTTTCTATTATCATACTAAGTTTATAAGAGCATACAAAGTTTTATAAAAACTTACACATTCCACAGAGTTGTATTATAATGTAACAGATACAGTGGTGTAATAACAAGTACATACACTTATTGTATATAGGTAATCGAATAATATTACTAACAACTCGGTTAAAATATTTACAAGCATATTATATCTACACTATTTGAGAACTTACTTATAGTATTGCAACAAATATATAAGTTAGTGTTAAAAACTATCTACAGTTGGTGAATTATAACATTTTTGAGTAAAAAGATAAGAAAAACCTCAGGGAGAAAGAAATTTTATTTTTAGCTTTTTCCACCATCTTTGCAGAAGTTTGAGAAAAGGATAATAATCTTACAAATTTCTTAATAATTCTAAAGTTGAAGATCTGGTTTTTTCTTCAAATCTTGTAGTCAATTTATTAACAAAATCATTGAGCAACTCCTACTTAAATTTTCGGTGTAAGAGGGCTGTTAAATATCTTCTGAGAAGGTTAAAAATAGTTTTTAAATTTTTATTTTGTACGATTTGCAGTTTTTTCATGTACGTTTCCGCACATCTAGACGACCACACCTCGCAGCCATATGTCATTATTAGGCGGATGCACATTTTGTAAATTAACAGTTTATTCTTTTGATTTAGTTGTGATTTTTTACCTAGTAGGGGATATAAGGCCCTACCACAGTTTAATGCTTTATTACATGATTGAAGAACGTGCTCTTTGAATGTTAAGTGCTTGTCAAATAACAGTCTCAGATATTTGACATTACTACTAAGTGGAATTATAGATCCTTGTATATTTAAATTTACCTTTGGTATCCTTTTTGCTGATCTATTAAAAGGAAAGAAGGTAGCTTGTGTTTTCTCCTGATTAATTTTTATTTTCCACCTGTTGAAATACTTTTCAGCATGAATAAGTGCATTTTTCATATTTTTTACAATTGCGTTTGAAACTTTACCCGAGGTTATTATTGCTGTATCATCAGCATAAAAGGCTAAAGACTGGTTTCTTTAAGCTTTAAAGGCAGACGTAAAGAGTAGGGGATAAAACTGACCCTTGAGGGACACCTGCACAAAGTTGTCTTTGAGTAGATGTCTCATTGTTAATGAACACTTTGAAGTATCTGTCCAGTAAAAAGCTTTTTATGATTTTCTGTAAGTAAATTGGGTACCCAAATTTATGTAATTTGAATATGATACCGTTATGCGTCGAAAGCTTTCTCTATGTCGAGGAAAGCTTTGTTAGATGATATAATATTACCGATTCGTTTAGCCTGGTGTACCGTAGAGTGTTATGTCCTGAAACCAAATTATTCCTTGCTTAGAATGTCATTTAATAAGTCTACTTAATAAGATATTTTCAAAAAATTTATCGAGGCAGTTTAACATACTTATAGGGCGGTAACTTTTAGGCGACTTTTTATTTTTGCGCTGTTTTAAAATTGGTAAAACTTTAGCCACATTAAATTGTTTTTTGTTAAAAATATTCGATATTAATATTGTTGGTTTTATTTCATTAATTCTTGGAGCCTTTCTTTGTTTACTTACAAATTATTTGATTTCTGCAGTAGAAGTAAAATAGTTAATAATATCAGCAAGAATTGGTTGGAAGTCTAACCATTGGATGTGTTTAAATACTCTGTGATCCATTTTTGATAGCATATTTAAAGTTATTTGATGCGAATTTTCAAAAACAACGGCAATTGCATTTGCCTTAGTTTTACTTCATAAAGATCACCGCCATCTATTGTCAAACTGTCAAAAGTGGATCTCTTACCTCTTATTGCTTTTTGTTTAATTTCCACATCTTATTGCTAGCTGGTAAACTTTTGAGAAACACATTTCAATTTTTGTTTCTGTCAGTCAGTTTAGTCATGTGGATATTTATCATATTGTTGAGTTGTTTCAAAACAGCTGATAAATACATTCTCTCTGTGTTATTATAAGATTTTTGTAGTTTCCTTCTAAATTTGTTTCTTTGACAAATGAGGTATAATGTTGTTTGAGATAACTTTGATTGCCATACATTAATTTTTCTCAGCGGAATTTTATTTTGCGCCTCTTTAACAATGTTAGTAGTATTAACCAATATTTCTTCGATATTACCTTCATTTAAATTTACAGAGAGTAAACTATTTCTTCGAATTTCAGTGTCAACCCATCTGCTGATATCATTCCAGTTTGCAAGATTGTACATGGGAACTAATTTAATTTTTTCTACAACCGATCCATAAATTTGACATGTAATCGGGACATGATCCGATTTAAGAAGTCCTGGATGAGTAACGATCGTAGACACATTCAAGTTGGAATTTGTAAGTAACAAGTCAATAACTGAGGGCTGCGTGTAAAAGCATCGCTGGCCAAAACGAGTATAATTGTGAGGGTAATGTATATAGTAATTGGAGTTTAGCTGATGGTTATACAATTTTAACCCAGCTGTGTTGTTTTTTAAGCAGTTCCAACTTGTATGCTGCGCATTTAGGTCTCCAAATACAAAAAATTGAGATGTTGGTGCTGTAATACTATTAATATCGTTAATAAAATCATTTGTGTACTTCGGCGAATATGCTGCTATGAATTTGATCTATTTATTTAATTTGGTCTATTATTAATAGAAATGGCTACAGAAACATTCTCAATATTCGATGTTGGTGTTTTTTTTAACAAGCTGAGGTGGTATTGAATTTTTCACAGCAATAAGGACTCCACCACCATGAGTTTCTCTGTAAATATTATAGTTTTGCAATTTAAATTTAGAATTTTGAATTAAAAATGTTTAATTAATAAAGACAACATCTATTTTCATTTGTTTTACTGTACGTTCTAATTGATAGATAGTAGATTGGTTCTTTATGCCTTGCGCATTCCGGTGCATAACATTGAGGCTATAAATTGTTTTTTGTCCATATGACATATCTAATCATCATTCCTACAACTCACAATTTATCATATTTATTCCTGCATTTTTCTAGAGCGTCAATTGCACTAAAGAATATGTACAAAAGTTTATCATTAGTAAGATTATCATCGATTTTGTTATATTAAATATATTGCTGAAATTATTCTGACTTTTGCTGAGAGAGGGAGGCTCTCCAGTATTATGATTTAGTGGAGGAAAGTCTTCATTCCAGTTAAATGATTTTGCCATAATATTTTTACTGACTGGCTTTGCTTTTTGATTGCCTGTGACGCGTTGCCGAATAGCTAGGTACTCTCGCCGAGATGGACAGTTTGGATCGTCAGCACGATGATTTACATTTTTAAGATTACTTTTCATGCAATTGAAGCATTTGTAAATTACAGGCCCTTCGTTCGTAGTTTTGCTCAGTTGGCAAGTTGAGTAGTCATGATGGACACCACAACCTAAACATGCTGGCTTTCTGAAGCAATTGGATCATTTGATCAACAATGATTGGGGGAATTTTTACGCGTTCCTCGATATTTTTACCTTTTTCTATACTAGAAATATCATCTTCCACGTCAGAGAACACTTGATATCTATTTGAATCAGTCTTAGTCGCAGACTTAGAAACTTTAAACTTAGGACCTCGGCCATAAAAAATTTTACGTTTTGGGCTCATTTTAGTCAATTTAAGTATTTAATGTATTACAAATTATAATTAATTTAAACAACACCAATATACTTCACGCACTACCATATGTCACCAAAGACAGAACGATACTGATATTTTGTACTTAACTGCTTACAATTCAAAGAATTTTTTTCGAAGTCGTCTAATAATTTTATTTTGTTTGAAGATATATTTATGCGTTTACTCCGTATGACTGACAGTACATAAATATGTTTCTTGCTCAACATGGATAACTTGTGCTTACAAATATGTTTGTATGGATAAGTACAAATAAACTACAGTGTTTGTACTTTGAGTTTTATTCGTAAACTGATTTCTTTATTTAATAAAAACATTTTATACATGATTAACATTATAAAGGTCCTCATAAAAAATGCTGATTTTACATTAAATCTAAAAAAGAATGTTTTTTCTTTTAATAATAATTTATGTTATAATGTTCTTATGAAAAAATGTTGATATTACAGAGTGTTTAATTTCTTTTAATTTTCAAAATAAGAAAAATAGGAATGCAATAACACAAAGAATAAGAACAGTTTATTTTAGATTCATATTACAATACATGAATTATGGTATGCATATGTCACTCCTCCCCTCCTTAGATAAGTCGATGTCATCATTGACATTTTCTTTATTAGTTTGTTCTTTTATAGAATAGAATAGAATAGAATATCTTCTTCTTAAATCTAATGCATAAGCTTACAATTACTAGCAATATAATCAAAACAAAAGTTAATATACCTATAGAATAGTTGTTCGTTTTAGTATTTATTATATCTATGTATATGCTTCTTCAACTTTAGCAACGATACATTTTCCTTTATCAAATTTTCTATATCTTTTACAACAGGTAGTATGTTTTGCTCTTCTATTTTTTGTTTCACAATGACTTCAAAATTACCAATTCTTACTTTACAATTATTCAATCTTATAATATTGTAGAATTGTTTACTCAAAAATTCAAGTTTTATATTGTAAAATTCAAAGTTTAAAAAAATACAAAAAAATTAGAGTTATAAAATTTAAGTTCTCGCGCAAGCTACCGACTTCGTTTAGAGGTTGAAGATGACTGACTGCTGTTTACATATGCACATGCGCACATCATTTTTTACATTCCTACAGATCGGCCTTCCTACAATGGATTCGCCTCGAATCTGTCTTCTTGACCATCTGGCCAGGGCTTGATGAACTCGGCACAAGTTGACGTCTGCTTAGGACCTTCACCATCGCTTACTTTTATGACATCATAGGTGTTATGCGGCTTGACTTTCGTGACACGATAGGGACCAGAATACTTCGACTTCAACTTTAGGCCACCTCCTAGCTGTGTCCTTTTAATAGCAACCAGGTCGTTGATACGATATTGCGTAGCGGTCTTGCGTCTTAAGTTGTAGGCGTGTTTGTTCTCGTTCTGTAGTCTAAGGATGCTTTCCTTAGCTTCACGTCTAGCTTCGGATCTTTGATGGTCGAAATTGGTAACGACTTCTTGTTCTAACAGCTGCTTAATGCGGATGTCATCTCTACAATGCATCCTGACTCCAACCAATACTTCAAATGGTGTGGAATCGATGCTTCTGTTGTAGGTTGAGTTGAGAATTTGTTGTACTCTTCCGACAAATTTGTACCATTTAGTCGGGTCTTCTATACTTAACTTAGCTAATACTGGAACAATGATGCTGTTCATCCTTTCTATTTGACCATTGGCGCGTGGTAAGCCTGTTGTAATCTTGGCGTGTTGAATACCTTCGCCTTCACAATACTGTTGAAATTCCGCAGACGTAAATGCTGAACCACGATCTGATACAATCTGGACGGGATTTCCGAACGTAACACTTTGCTGTTCTAATTTGGATATATCATCTCTAGCTGTAGTTGACTTCGTCGGGTAAAGCCAGCAAAACTTAGTAAACGAATCAGTGACGGCAAAAATGTGGTTATAGTTTTTGTTGGTAGACTCCAACGGACCGAGAAAATCAACATGGTAAGTCTTCAACGGCACTTCTTCTTTTGGTATCGGATTAAATTGACCTTCTTGTTTACCTTTCTTTCCATTCGTCACGATACATGGAACACAATTGGCAATGTGGTGTTTTATCTTCTCTTCTAGCTTTGGGATGAAGTAGTCACGACATATCAAGTCTTTGGTCTTCTTTAAGGCAAAATGACCTTTCGCGTGTGCCTGCCTGATGACTTCGCGTTCAATACCCTTCGGCACGACTAGCAACTCATGATCATCGACGACTTTATAGAGTATTTCACCTTTGAGAAAGTAGTCTTTATAATCTGTAGTAGTCTTTAGAATATCCTTTATCGTTGCGAGGTCTTCATCTTGTATTTGGGTACGTTTTATCCTTTCGATAATACTGTCCTCACTGGAGATTATCATAACTGGATGACGAGAAAAAGCGTCGACGTGTTTCATCTGCTTTCTAGGTCTGTGTTCGACTGTGTAATTATAATCTTGCAGAAATAGTATCCAACGTGCTACGCGAGTAGTCGAGCGTCTTCGTAAAAGCGTTGCAATCGGTAACTAACTTAAACGGAATTCCAAGCAAGTATATTCTGAACTTCTTCAATGCCTCGATCACGGCTAGAATCTCCAACTCGTAGCTTGAATATTTTCTTTCTTGGTCTGTAGTTTTTTTGTTTTTTTTTGATTATCGTCAGGTGATTTTTGCATTAATACTGCTCCGTATCCTTCCATAGACACATCAGTATGGACTTCGGTCTCATAATTTTGATTATAGATCCGTAGAACAGGATTTTCACTCATTATAGATTTCAGTATGTTGACTGCTGAAAGCTGCTCATCGCCCATCTCAAATTTTCGATCTTTCTTCTTCAGGTCGGTTAATGGTTTTGCAATAATTGAAAAATTGGGAATAAACTTACGGAAATAACTTGCTAATCCGAGGAAGCTTTCAAGTTGTTTCAAGTTCTTGGGGATAGGAAATTTCATAAGCGCATCGATCTCCTCGGGCGATGGTGAAATCCTTTTATTCTCGATTACGTGCCCAAGGAACTGAATTTTCCTCTTCAAAAAATCACATTTTCTCAGATTAATCTCCAAACTATATTCCTCACACAGCCTTAAAACAGTTTTCAAATTTTGCATCGCCTCGTCTTCGTCTTTAGCGGTTATTATCACGTCATCTATGTACGGTAAAGCTATACCCTGTCTAGTCTAATCACGGAACACTGCATTTACATGGCGCTGGAAAACTCCTGGAGAATTCGATAAACCAAACGGCACTTTTCGAAATTGGTATTGTCCACTGTGATTGACAAAAGACGTATACTTTCGACTCGACTCTTCGACTGACACATGGAAGAAACCATTTTTTAAATCTAAGGTTGAAAATAAATTCGCGCCCTGTAACCGATCAAGTTGACCTTCAATTAATGGTAATGGGAATCTATCTTTACTATGACTTTGTTAATCTTCCGGAAATCGACACGAAGTCTTGGTTCTCCATTTCGTTTTTTCACCAGTACCACTGGACTACTATACTCCGACTCGGACGGTTCGATTATTCCTTCTTGGAGCCATTTTTCAACTTGACTGTCGACAATATTTCTTTCCATAATCGGTAAACGTCTGGGACTGCTGTGGATTGGTGTATCGTCTTTAACAATAATTTTCATTTCGACATTTGTCGTCTTAGTTTTCATAGGTCGATAATTCTCTATCAAATTCTTTACCTCGAGCTTGGCGTTTTCACTTACACTGTCATCAATATTATTTGTACTTCATACGCATTTATAACCATCATCTTGTGGGTTTCAGCTGATGTTTCATCATTAAGCTTTCGTATTCTCAAACCATCTGAAGTAATGTTGATTTCACAAAAATTACAGAATTCACTACCCAATATTACGTCCACATCAATAGAATTGGTAGGTACCACATGAAAATTTAAATTATAATCATCGCCGTCAAAATTCACACTCTGATAAAAATTTCCAGTCGGCTTACTTTTATTACGATTATCCTGGTTTACAAAACCAAAGAGATAAAAATCCGATTTCACGAGCTTGGGTGAATTCAGCTTTTTATAAACACTATTCTTAACCACATTGAATTTGCTACCTGTATCGAACAAGGTTTTTGACTGAAATGGTTGGTCACACAAAAATTGTATCTCGAACTCCATGGCATTCTTTTTCACTGTTACCAGCTGACGTACATTTGGCTTTTCCAGTTTTGTCGGACACTGTTAAGAAATATAACCATATTTGTTACAATTAAGACATTTAACGCCTTTGTCTTTGTCCTTACAGTTCTTGGATTCATGACCTTTGCCACCACAATTAAAACAATTTTTTTCCTTTCTGTCGTTCTTGGGTTTAAATGCTGTTGGTCTTTCGGATTTCGATTTAGCTGCTTTATCCACCATAGTCTAATAACATTTCAATTTCAATTCTTTCAAATTTGTCGCACCATACAAAATAGATTTATTCACCGTCAAATCATTAATACCATCAATTACATATTCCATGAGAGTGCTGTCATCGATATTTCCGCGAGAAGCCAACTCCTTCATACTAAAAAAGTATTGATGAACTGTTTCGTCTTTATTGATTTTGCGTTCAATCATTCTATGCAATTGCGCATTGTTAATCTTTGTACCAAATTCACTTCTTAATGCATCCTTCAATACTCCGTATGATGTAATACAGCGTTCACTGGATACATACAATTTAGCTAAACCTTTTAAAGATTTTTTAGCAAAAATAAACTTCTGGAAATCGTCAAATCCCATAATAGAAGATGTTTCCTCAAATTCATTGATCCATACTTCAATTGGCATATTACCATCACCGTCAAACGAGGGAATAGAGTCTTCAATGTCACGATAATTCATTGCAAACCGTTGCATGTTCAAACAAGTTGCTCTTTCGACACTAACTGTCTCCCGTTTTTCGTATTGCGTCTCCTGTTTATTATCAACATCGTTTCTATTCTTTGCAAACGTCTTATTTACCACCACATTGTGAACCTTGCCGCCGCTGCTGCCGTCGTTTTCATTTCTCTAACATCATTTTTCCCAATAAATTTGTTTCCTGCTTCGTTGTTGTTGTTATTACATATATTGTATACAATTGTATCATCATCATCGTCGTTAACATCATTATAGTCGTAACTGTTGTCATCCGCGTCGTTTTCCACAATTGTAGCGTCGTAAACCTCATCATCGTCGTAACCGTCGTTACTTCCAACATCATCGTTCTCTTGACAACACATCAATTGTCCCTTCTTCATATTAGAAAATATGTGTTTAAACAAGTCGTTGTTGTTGTAACTTAAACACAACACACTGAATACAGCTACCAAATCAGCGTTACTGAGGTTCTCTTTAACGTATTTTTTCTTTGCTTCGTAAAGATCATCGTTTTCGTCGAAATCAAAGCCCATAAACATACGTATGCGCTTTATGTTGCCTCGGCCACCTTCTTCTCAAAAAACAAATTTGTGTACAGCAACAATCACCATTCTCTTCGCGGTCGCAATATTGTTTTTTATATCAATAGTCTCCTAACGCATTCATGTTCGTGCCTGTTTGCCTTCTATGCTTTTGTCCGTTTACAAAAAACACTCGTGCTGCTGCGTATATAAAAACAATTTTCGTCTCTTCGACCACACCCTTGCCACAAATTATCTGCAGTCAGCGTTCACTGTGTTAGTGAGTATTTTATTCTTACTGCTTTTACACTTAAATTCCGATCACTTTTATCCCGGTTGAGCCCCCAAAATTGTAGAATTGTTTACTCAAAAATTCAAGTATTATATTGTAAAATTCACAATTTAAAAAAATGAGAGTTATAAAATTTAAGATCTCGCGCAAGCGACCGACTTCGTTTAGAGGTTGAAGATGGCTGACTGGTGTTTGCATATGCACATGCGCACATCATTTTCTACATTCCTACAATTTTATTTTCTTTTATTTTCATATTCCAATCATTACAATTCTGATTTATTTCTGTTGCTTTTAGTTTCTTTGTAACTATTATATTTGGTTCAACAAAATACAAAAAGTTTGATTCTTTACTTTCTTCATATTGACAGTTAGATTTATTATTTTTTATTAAATTATCCAGCAACTGGTAGACAACATTATGATTGGTTACATGATCTATTTTTTCGTCTAGCACTAACTCATCGTTGTTTTCATCTGGCATTGGGATAATCTTTATTCTTTTATATTTATCGAACTCAACAGGAATAGAAAGTATGATATAAATTAAATTTCCCTCCAACCAAATTGAAGTTTTTATGTTTTCGAACTGCAGCACAGTTAAATTCGCCAAAGTCTGCAAATCGGTCAGTTTTGGGTTTATAATGCCCAGTCTAGCCAACTGCATTGCTAACTGGATATCCTCGATATGTTCCAGGTATCTTTTTACATTGTACAAAAATATGTCCGTGCAGATTTTTTCAGTGATCTTGTTCTGAACCCTTGACACGTCTGACTCTAGTTCCCGCAATAATCTACTTTTATTGTTCTCGTGATCTATCAGTTCGTTGAATTCGCTGTTTGTTATTATGTTCGCTTTTAAGTCATCAAACCTGCTCTCTATCTCCCTTTTATCGTCCTCGTTCATAGTTCCAAAAAAAATTTAAACCGTCGCCCACCACATTTGCCAGTCCACGTCTATGTCTAACTGAAAATATTTATTTCCCTTTAAACCCTAATGTAAGGTATTTTCTACTGTGTCCGTTTGGTAATATTCTCTTGAATTGTACTGTTCGGTAAGGGTGTCGTAAGTCAAGATCAAGATAAGTTAACAGTCAAAATATAATACTTGTACTCTATTGAGTAATCTAAGGTACCCTGCTCGACAACCGCGAAGCCATAGTCATTCTCTGTACTGTTTATTTCGATCGTCTGGCCACCGACTCCTGTATTCACTGAGAGAACCAGCAACAAGACAATTGTCAAGACTTTCCAGGCTTTAGTTTTGTTACATTTTAATGTACCTGAAAAAATTGATTCCTGTTAGTTTTGACCATGATCCTTTTTTCTTTTAAACTGCGACTTATATTTTCTGACGTGCTTACTCCTGCACTTAACAACATAATGCTAATTATCGTCCTCGGCCTGTACGAGTGTGACTGTCTTGAACGGGTTTTCAACTTTTTTCAATCGTTTTCAGCGTCAAGTAGGTACTTCATCCATTGTTTTTTCTACCCTAGCCGCTTTAATACCATTTATTCTGTTTTCTTTAACCTCTTGCGGATTTGTTTGAGGTTGGAGTTTATTAAAAAATATATTATACGGTGTCTCTCCTGTAGTAGAATGAACTATGATATGATTATATGTAAAGATTGTTGGCTCAATCTGCATGTAAATTAGTTCTTTGTCATCTGAAGTGTTAATGATTCTGATTGATTGATTAAGTGTAAGCGTTCAATATCAGAAATACCTGTTTTACCTGTAGTCACCTCCAATCCGACATTCAACTCCTCACACCATTTTTTTATGTTGATATTGTTCATTCCTTGATCCTGGTCTATCTTCAAAACCTTTGGAGGACCCATTGTGTTAAATAACTTTAAAAGAGCTTTTTTGGTTTCGATCCAGTTTAATGACTTTACTGGCTCAGCTGTGGCAAATTTTGAAAACAAATCTATACAAGTCAGATAGTATTCCTTATTCCATTGCCAAAAGTCTATCACGTATTTTTCTCTTGCTTCGTAGACAGGAGGTGTGATTTTAAATGGCAATTTATAATCTATGTGGTCCGCCTTGCAACGATTACAAAGTTCACACTCGTTTATAATACGAGATATTTCCTTAACATAGTTCGGGAAATAATATTTTGTCTTAAATGCCCTGACTATTTTTTCTATGCCTTGATGTAAACCGTTCAAATGAATTTCCAAAATTTTTGTCTTAAAATCAGGGTAACTGGTCAAATTTTCCAGAAGTTTGGTCGATCTTAGAACCCTGCTTTTCTAATTCAAAACAATCTGAACATAAACTCTCTGAAATTCGATGAAATCACTGTCGTGGGTTATTTTTTTTATTAAGTAAATGTGTTTTAATTATGTCTTCAATCGATTCGGTATCCAGATCCCTATAAACAACCGTTGTAACGTGATTGGAAAACACCTTCTCTGCAAAGACTCCATTCCGATTCCCTCTGATAAGTTTGATCTGATTCTTAAACACATTTAAGGGTTCTTCAGTTATTGGTATATATGACGAATTATCTTCATCAGCAGAGTGAATTGTTGCGGCTACAGATGAAAAATCCTCCGCTCTGTTAGCCTCATCGGCGTTCTCTTCAATTTCTTCATTGAAGCTATAATACTCTTTTCTTACACGAGATAGTTCATCTGCAACATGATTTTTCCTTCCGGGTATATGTTTGATCTCGAAATCAAATTCACTCAATTTTATCTTCCACCCACTGTTGCCAGATAAATGATATAAAATCGTCAAAACTGGATGCAAAAATCGGCAAAATATTTTCGAAATCGTCAAAAAATCGGAAAAATAAAAATATCTTTCTTTTTGGTAAAATGTCTGTTTTTATTCGAAGAAATTTATTTTAAGTTACATATCAATTAGTACATGATTCATACCATTTAATTATTTTTGTACAAATGTTAAATATAGCTTTATACATTAACCCTTTGCGACTGTATTAATTTTATATATGTGTGTCATGCTGGTCGGAAAATGTTATCACTTTCTTTATCAAAGTCAGTGTTGAAAGAGTAAAAATAAAATTCGCCATCGCTACTTTCAAGTTCACGGAACACTTCTTTCAGTAAATTTCTTTTTGCCATTTTACTAGAGTATTATTTTGAAATATTTTAAGAAGCGAAATCGCCAAATCTTATAAAATATCATTCGACTTCAACGAATTTTGAAAGCTTATCGATTGAGAGCAGACATACGACTAGATTGGTAATAAAGCTTTGATGGCTGAGGGCAGACATACGGTCGCAAATGGTTAATTATGTTTACACTTTGTTCTATTAAATATGATTACACATTTATTTCTATATATCGGAATTTAATTGCCGCGATACATCAGGTTTTATTAATGTATTAAAACAATTTGTTTTATTTAATTTTACGTAGTCTTTGGTAGACAGAATTCTTTCATTTGTGATATTGTCTAAACGATTTCTTTGTTTAGTTTTATTGATATTTATCTGACTAAATATGCTTTCCACATTGGCGGACGAATGTGGTAGAGCTAAAATTGGTTGGGTAAAAATTGACAATTTTCGAAATAAAAAGTTTGTATCGATAGTTTTCATTCCAAAAATTTGTTTCCAAAAACTTAAGAAATACATTTCACTTTTATTGATTATACTAATGAAATCTAATAATTTAAGTTCTCGAAATTCTGTATCAATGTTTTGCATATCTTCTTCAGATACGAAATATTCTATTCTTAACAAAGTGGTGCAAACATATACTTTTAATTAAATCGGCATTTTGAGAGCAAAAATCGGCAAATCGCACTTTGTCATTTTTAAAGTCAAAAATCGGCAAATCTGGCAACAGTGCTTCCACCTCTGAAGCTACTGGTTTGGCTCTTTAAGGTTTTGCAACCACTGTAATGGTTTATGATCGCTGTTGATCAGGAATCTTCTTCCGTACAAATAGGGGCGGAAATACTTTGTTGCCCACACAATGGCCAGTAACTCTTTCTCAGTAGCAGAATAATTTAATTCATGCTCGTTTAGAGTGCGGCTGGCAAAACAAATTGGGTGTCCGCTCAGACTAAGGTCGGCACCAAGGGCATCTGTTGTCAGAGTGAATTGCTTCTCATAGTCTGGGAAGGCCGAGATTGTTTCATTAGCGATCAAGAGCTTAATAGTATCGACTGCATTAATATAATTGTTATCTGATGGGTTAATTTTATTTCCCCTTTTAAGGCAATGTGTTAACGGTTTTGTTATTTTGGAAAAATCTTGGTTAAACTTCCTATAAAATCCGGCCAATGCCAAAAATCACTTAATTTCCTTTCCAGTTCTAGAAATTGGATATTCTAAGATGGCTTTAACCTTGTAAGGGTTTGGCTTTATACCATCAGGCGTGATGATATGTCCCAAAAAGGTGGTTTCCCTTTTTAAAAATTCGCTTTTATCAAGTTCCACCTTCAAATTGGCATCCGAAAGCTTCCTGAACACATTATATATTGAACTAATATGCTATTGGAGAGAAGTACTAAAGACAATGATGTCGTCCAGGTAGACCAAGCATTCTTTTCCTATAAGGTCTCCCAAGATTGTGTTCATCAATCGTTGGAGGGTTGAGGGCGCGTTTTTAAGGCCAAATGGCATCCTCAAAAACTCGTAATGCCCATTTTGTGTGGAAAATTCTGTCTTTTTTTTCTAAAAAAGAAGAAGATCGAGGGTAGTGAAATATAAACACCTATCCAATTTATCCAAAATGTCATCCATAACCGGAATTGGATATTTATCACTGAACGTTATATCGTTTAGTTTCCGATAATCGACAACGATGCACCACTTTTGTTTACCAGTCGAATCAAGTTTCTTAGGTACAACCCAGATTGGTGCATTATAAGGCGACTGGCTGTGCCATACAATATTCTAGTCCAGCATTTCCTGAATCTGTCTATTAACCTCGTCCCTATGGATCTGAGGGTAACAATACCTTTTGCAATATATTGGATCTTTGTGGATAGTGTTGATTTTATGTTTGACAACATTAGTTAAGGTTAATTTATCTCCCTCCTTATAAAAAATGCTGTCGTATTTCTCTAACAACACTTTTAAGTTTGTGAATTCCTCTTTCAATTTAAATATTGAAGTTTTAGTTTCTTATTTATTTATTTATTTTCTATCATAGTAACATTGGATAAGTGATTTTACTTACAGTGTTTTTAGTTTCTATCTTAAGGATATTTCAACAAATTATCACATTTTGATTATTACTAAATACTCAGTTCAGTTCAACAGTAGGAAATCTTGAAGGCAGATTGTAAATTATTTTCAAATTCTTATTCTGTATTACTTGTAACTTTTTCAGGTGTGACCTGGCACAATCATACCAGATTTGGCAGCCATATGTAAGAATTGGCCTTATACACATTTTGAATAAAATTAATTTGTTTTTAAAATTCAATTTTGACTTCCTATTCAAAAGAGGATATGAAGATCGCCCGCACCTGATTGCTTTAAGACATGTATTCTCAAGGTGCTCTTTAAAATTTAGTTTTTGGTCTAATGTAATTCCTAGATATTTTACGGATTTCGCGAACTCTATTTCATTGCCTTGTATCCTAAGTTACAAGGAATTCTCTTAGGTGACTTGTTGTAAGGCAACAAAATGGCCTGAAATTCGTCTCCATTGATTTTAATTTTCCATTTAGAAAAATATTTTGCGGCTGATAACAGAGCGTTCTGAATTTTCTTCACAATTGAGTTAGAAACCTTACCGTGACAGATTATAGCACTCTCATCCGCATAAAATGCCACATCATTGCCTCTGACAATTTTGAAATCGGAAATGTAGAGGGAATACAGCAATGGTGATAAAATCGAACCTTGGAGAACACCAGCTGGAATGTCACGCATTGTGAATTGACTTCCGTCAACATCAACCACAAACTTTCTGTGCTCAAGGAAACTTTTCATTAATTTAATTAGGTATAGTGGAATATTCATTTTGTGAAGCTTGAATATAAGGCCTTTATGCCAGATAGAGTTAAAAGCTTTCTCCACGTCAAGGAAAAGAATACCAGTAGTGTACCTTCGGTTTTTATTCGATCTAATCATGTTGACCACTCTCTTAATCTGGTGAATAGTGGAATGTTCTGCCCTGAAGCCAAACTGATAGGGATGAATTAGGTTGTTGTCTTCTACTAACGTTTTGAGTCGATGATGAACAATTTCTCAAATAATTTGCCTAAGGAGCTTAATAGACTAATAGGGCGATAATTGGATGGAAGTCTTTCATCTTTTCCTTTCTTTGGGAGTGGGATAACTTTTGCTAGTTTAAAAGCGCTTAGGAAGTATGATTTAGTGATACAGAAGTTGTAAATTCTAAGCAAGTAATTTAAAGCAGTATGAGGAAGATTCTTTAAACATAGGATTCGTCCACAAAATCAGAATTTCTCGAATATTGCGGAAGATGAGCCGTAATTTCGTCTTTTCACTAAACGGCCTTCTCCGTCGTTATCAAAGAGGTTTTTCTACGCTTTTTCTCAACTTAAATTAATTCAATCTTCTTATTTGCTCTAGATGTTTCTGGATTTCTTCAATTTCATCGGTTCTTTCTCACTTCACTTCTAGATGCACACCACACTCACCCACATCTGTCTTCTTCAACGTTCAAAAGTAAAAAAGGGCTTTATGCCAGATAGAGTTAAAAGCTTTCTCCACGTCAAGGAAAAGAATACCAGTAGTGTACCTTCGGTTTTTATTCGATCTAATCATGTTGACCACTCTCTTAATCTGGTGAATAGTGGAATGTTCTGCCCTGAAGCCAAACTGATAGGGATGAATTAGGTTGTTGTCTTCTACAAACGTTTTGAGTCGATGATGAACAATTTCTCAAATAATTTGCCTAAGGAGCTTAATAGACTAATAGGGCGATAATTGGATGGAAGTCTTTCATCTTTTCCTTTCTTTGGGAGTGGGATAACTTTTGCTAGTTTAAAAGCGCTTAGGAAGTATGATTTAGTGATACAGAAGTTGTAAATTCTAAGCAAGTAATTTAAAGCAGTATGAGGAAGATTCTTTAACAAGATATTGTTAATTTGATCTATACCAGGCGCTTTGGAGCACCTAAGGCAAGAAATGAAAAATTTTATTTCGCCCAAAGACGTAAGAGAATGGACGTCGGTGAACAACGAAGTGTCTCTTTCCAATAGATTGAATATAAAGTTAGCTTTATTTTCCATTGAGGAACCCGCAGTAGTTAAATGGGCTTTTTCAAATTGATCGGCAATGCTGTCGGCCTTTTCTTAATTAGAACAAATCTCTTTATCATTAACTACTAAATTGTTTATAGGCCTATTCCTTCCTTTAATTTTCTTTGTAATTTTCCAGAATTTCCTACTACCGCTAGGAATTTTGGACAAAAATTTTGACCACTGGGCGTTTCTTTCGTTGTTAATATTGAGGGAAATTAGTTTATTCAGCTCCCTTAGAATTGCACCTAAGGTTGTTCTAGAATTTGGGTCAGTACAACCTTGAAATTTTCGCTTGTACGTGTTTCTTGTTGATATTAAATATTTACAGATTTCATTTAATTTATAGTTATGAACTTTTCTAGGTTTGATGGGAATTGAATCGAAACATGAAGCTCTAACGAGATCAGTAAATACTTTTATAGAATCCTCAATATTAAAAGAAGATATGTTTTCATTGAGGATTACGGAGGAGGTAATTTTTGAGTTTAATGAGATTTTGAATCTGTTCCAATTAGCATTATGGAAGTCTAGAAAAGATTTTTCTATGTGATGAATATCTTAATTAATAAAAAATAATATTAGAACATGGTCCGAATATAAACTATGGGGACAGGTTACTAAATCGCTGAATTGTAGTGTGGAATTAGATAGCAGAAGGTCAATCGTCGATGTCTGTCTGAAGGTGAGATTTTGAGGAATTCTAGTGGGGTTAGGTGGATAATATATATAATAATTATTACTATTTTGATGATTAAATAGAAGATTTCCAGCAGTATCGGATTTAGCGCAATTCCAACTGAGGTGATGTGCGTTTAGATCCAATAGGATGAAGAATTCGCCATTTGTAGATGTCATCAAATCGAGATCGCGGATGAAGTCAGGAGTGTAACGAGGACAATAAGCTGATATGAATTTGACTTTAGTGTTAAGAAACTCCACAGACACGCATACGTTTTCTATCAGTTTCGTTGGAAATGACGAATCGACGTTGTGTTTTAATGTTGATTTAATAACTAATGCAACTCCTCCTCCATGAGAAATTCTATCTTTTCTATACACTTTGTACCCTGACATCTTAAAGCTGTGATTTGATTTTAGAAATGTTTCGTTCAATAGAAGAATATCGATAGAGTTTTCTTTTATAAAATTATGAAGTTCCACAGATTTAGAGAATGTAGTAATGCCTTGACAATTCCAGTGCATTACTTTAAGACTATTTTGAACTTGATTAAATTGCATATTTCAGCATAGACATGATAACATTGAGTTCCATTTTCGTTCTACAATTGCGTTGTAAAAATTTTGAATAATTCATCGATACTATAAAGTTCAGCTGTTGAAGAACATTTTTGGCAGGAGTTTCAAGTATACTGGCATAGGAGTTATTCAGGACGGTGGAATTATTTACGGTTGGAACAAATGAAGATCTGTTTAGATGGGGAAAATCAGCAGTGGATGCATCGAAGACAGCGGGCAGAGGACGGTTTTTAGTATGGGATTTGTTCATTAGATGTTCGCGAATTGTTAAATATTCTTTGCGGCTGGGGCAGCGTGGGTCGTCGGCTCTATGATTATTGTTCTTTAAGTTTTTTACTGCAATTGAAGCATTTGTAGACGGCGGGGCTGCCTTCAGGTACTTTGTTGGCTACGTCATGATCACCCCCGCAAGCAATGCATACACTTTTGCGAAAACAATTTTTAGCTCCATGACCGTACATGGCGCACTTTGTACATTGCATCGGCCCTCTGTTTCTTTTTTGAGGATTTCTCCAATAGACTATAATTGGGCACAAACGTCTACTTTTTAACACTTGAGATTTTGAAATTATCGTGCGATCAAACTCAACTCAATAAATTAAGTTGTGGTAGACCGTAAATGACCAACTTAAATATTTTGGTATCTTTGCACTCATGAGAGTAGAAATTATAGCCTAAAGCAATAAACTTTTTCTTGCTTGTTCGAAGAGCGTAATTGATGGTGAGATAATTTTAGTACCGATGGACATTCTCTTAAATGCATATGATGATCCAATCAGCTTGTAAACACATTGGAAGTTTTAGATTCGCAATCAATACAATTCAAGAATTGTGGGTGAGCATTCTGTGGGTTATCAAATCCGCTACCCCGAATTTGTTTATACACAGGCTGATTGAACTGTGAATCAGGGTTAATATTTTTATCAACTGAGAGGCTTTTTGCTCCTTCTTTTTCTTCTTGATTTTCGTTCAAAAAGAAATATTTCATATCATTCAGAACAACAAATCCCTCTGGAGCATTCAGTTTTGCTTCTAATTTCCTTAAATTATCAAAGCCTAGAAGGCCCGCATAATTGTTACTAAACCTATACGCATAAAACACCAATCTAACTCTTGTTATGGGACTAAAAATTTCTAAGCTCTCATTGAGGACTATATCCCCAGTGGCTGTTCTAACGCAAATGGGATCTACTCTATATGGAGAAAGGGGCAAAGCGTCCGGGCGAAGAAGGCTGATTGATGATCCTGTATCAACCAAGAACTTATAAGCTCTGCCTTGTATTATTATTGAGACGATGGGAAGGGATTTGAGGCCGATAAGTGAAAATTTGCGAGATTGAATTGAATCATTTATCCTTTGGCGTTTGCAAGGACGTGAATTATTGGGAAATCTGTTATTATTGTTAAAATTATTATTGTTTGGGCTATTATTGTTGCTGTGTGTGTTAATATTTTGTCCGTTATTTCTATAATTATTCTGAAAGTTTTTATTACTGTTATTCATAAAATTTGGGTAATTAAAAATGTTTCTACTCCGATTTCGAGTATATATGTCTCTATATTCATTGTCCACTACCTGAGGATAATGGCGGGAATGATCGGTTCTGAGTAATTTTGTCGATCTTCGTTCAAAGTGCCCGTCATCTAGTTTGTTATTTCGTCTGAGAATATATACCGCCGATTTAAAATCTGCTGCTAAATTCGCATTAACGAGTGCGGTTAAATGATTGGGTAGTTCTTTTTTTAGTATTCTTAAAGCTTGGGAGTTAGCTTCATTCTTATAAAATGTTTTTTTTTTTCATTACTTTCATCACTCAACCTAATTGCATCGTGTATTCTACACAAGTTTATGTTAATTTCATCGCACAATTTTCTTAAGCTACCCTTAAATATAATATTACTTAATTTTAAAATTAGTGCTGGAATCGGTTGTTCTCTTCTGATTAAATTTAGGGCTTCTGCGTCTAATGTTCTCAAGATGCAATTGAAGAATAAGATCCTGTCATCTCTAGACAAAACCGCAATGTTGGGTAATATACTTTCTATGCTATTAACGTAGAGGCACAATTTATCGCTTTACCCAGTAAAAGGATGGACCAATTTTAAGTTTTGGATGATAAAGTTCTTTTGCTGATCCATATTGTTGTTTACACTGTTGTTATCGTTATCACTATTAGCACCACTTTCTCTTCTATTGTTAATTGATAGTTGCTCTAAATTACGGAGCACTTCGTCCATAGGTCGATGAAAAAGTTATTTAGAATTATTTATATTTTCTTTTTCTTCTATTTGTTCAACAAAGTTTTATAACTGAAACAAAAATATATATTTTTTTTTCAGTATTAACAATTTAAAATCTTGTAAATTTTTATTAATTTTTTCTTAAGTTATTAAACGTTCAGGTACGTTTAAGGATCTTTTTCACAGGTCCTACCGACTGCGCCAATAAAGTACAGTGTTTGTATTTTGAGTTTTATTCGTAAACTGAATTCTTTATTTATTAAAAACACTTTATATATGATTAACATTACAAGGGTTCTTACAAAAAAATGCTTATTTTACATTAAGTCTAAAAAGGAATGTTTTTCTTTTAATAATAATTTATGTTATAGATGCTCTTATGAAAAAATGCTAATGTTACAGAGTGTTTAATTTCTTTTAATCTTCAACTTAAGAAAAATAGGAATGCAATAACATAAAGAATAAGAAATGTTTATCTTAGATTCATATTACAATACATAAATTATGGTATGCATATGTCATTACAAAGAATAAGAAATGTTTATCTTAGATTCACATTACAATACATGAATTATGGTACGCATATGTCACTTATATATATACTTATTCAAAAGAAAATTCATCCACAATGAAATTCATCCACAATTAAGTCCATGTAGAGTAAGCTGGTTGAATATCAACAGATAAATATATATATAAGGCTACGTAGTTAGCTTGCAGGATATGATGATGTCATTAACACATGAAGTATATGAAGATAGGTATAAAACCAAGTCACATGAAGAATACAAGGATACTGCATATATGATGCGAAGGAATTATCGGGAGACATATGATGGCGTCGTTACCAGGTTGCAAAGGTGGTTGTAGATGATGCATAAAATGATTTCGTCAACATGATGAATAAGTTGATGTAGATGATGAATAAAATGATCTCGTTAACATGATGAATAAGTTGTTGTCGGAGGATGTAGTTACAATGTGGAATATATGGTGATGGTGTCTAATTAAGACCAAATGAATACTGTTTGGAGAAACATTTCCTCTAAGTCGATATATATATATATATATATATATATATATATAAATAAAACGGAACACATGTACACGAAACAACGAGTATTTTTGAAAGTGGGTGTTTCTTCTCTTAAAATTTTTCTTTCTTAGGTTTTCTTCGAAGAAGGGGGACAGAAGGCTTTTAAACATAAGGTTCGTCCAGACAGATCTTGTGTCGTTAATCTCTACAAAAAATTGTCTATTCTCGAAATAGCTCTTAAGCAATTTAACGATAAAAACATTGCATCGTAATTGGATAAGTTTATAAAGAATACCGAAATGGTACGATCGGTCGAAAGCTTTCTCAATATCCAACGAGACTGCTACGGTGCATCGCTTATTTCTTAAATTGACGACAACTTCGTTATGCAAGAAAGTAAGCGCATCTATCGATGAATGTCCAGGCTTAAAACCGAATTGGTAAATGGGAATTGCACTCAAATCCAACGATTTGTCTGATTTTAGTCTTATAATTCTTTCGAACAATTTTCCTAAGTTGGACAACATTGATATTGGTCGCGCATTATTTATACTATATTCATTTGGCTTTTGAACAAGGGGATAAATTCTCGAAAGTTTCCAGATGTTGGTGAAATACCCATTATTCAAACAATTATAAAAGATAACTACTAAAAAGTCTATTGCTGAGGGTGGTAATTTTTTGACTATGAAGTTAAATAAATTGTCCGAACCGGAGGATTTTTTGGCGTTAAGATTTCTTATGCAATCGTTAACTTCGGAAATATTTGTGAGATTAATACTGTCTGTGTTATGCAATGCATTGGAGGTCTCATTAAAAATTCTTTGGGTCCGAGGACAACTATTTAGGAGAGCGTAAACGGTGGATGAAACTTCCTCAATATTAGATCTATCGGGGGCAGTAGGTCCATAGACGTTTGCAAAATGTCTTCTAAAATTGTTAACCTTATCAATGTCTACATGGTACATAATCACCCCTATCGTGAATATTATGGGAATAAATTATTTGGGAGTAAACTTTTTTTCCCATCCCAAAAAATCGGTATTGCGAATATATTGGGAGTAAAAGTTTTTATTGTGAATTAGTTATAAATGTTGTGTAAACAAAAAAATTTATTGTGAATTATCTCTCAACAATTTTTCAAAGAAAAATACAAATATTAAAAAATGAGTAGCGTATATCTTCGTTTTTTGGTGCTAGAAGAGGAGAAACGATCCATGGAAAGGTTGCAGCGAAGATCCATTCGAGATGAATCGAATCCTCTATCACTCCCTGAGATAAAGTAAGAATTATACATACTAAAATATTTATGTTTGACGGTAAATCAGGTGTCATTTACAGATTCCAGGAATATTACAGGGTGAACAAAGAAGGGTTCAAATACCTCCTGAATATGTTGATGGAAAACTTGCCCCCAGCGGTAAGATATTTGCCATACCCCCCAAGTGAAACTTTGAGATTTTTGGCGGAAGGCAGCTATCAAAAGGGAGTAGGTAGGCAAATTGATGTCGGTTTGGCTCAGTCTTCATTCAGCGAAGTGCTTTCAGAAGTATTAACAACATTTGAAAGAGCTTTATGTCCTCAGTGGATTGTGTGGCCGTCTCCTGAGGAAAAGAAAGAGATTGTAAAATGGTTTTACACAAAATACAAGATTCCAGGTGTTGTGGGTTGTATAGACGGCACACATGTACGAATCATCGCACCGTCAAAGAACCGACATTTATACTTTAACAGAAAAGGCTACAACAGCCTAAATGTTGCGATTGTAAGCATATGATATATTCATGTCTAACAACTCCCTTTTTATATTTTATAATTCATTACAAAAATTATAGGTGGTAGACAACAATATGAGAATTCGCTATGTAGACAGCAGTCATGGTGGAGCTACTCATGATGCTTCAATTTGGGCCACAAGTTTATTGAGGTCTTCCATGGAGGAAGAATACATAGTGGAACACAAACGATTTTGGTTGTTAGGTATGCTTTTATAATAATTATTACATATACTTATTTTTAATACAAATATAATTTAGGAGACGGCGGGCACGCCTTTGAGCCATGGATGCTAGTACCCTATAGAAATGCCGCAGAGGGATCAGCAGAAGCAAAATTTAATGAAGTACATTCTCGAGCGCGTAATATTGTGGAAAGGACCAACGGAGTTCTTAAAAACAGATGGCGTTGTTTGCTTGGAGCACGAGAGTTACACTACTCCCCAAAGAAAAGTGCTCAAATTGTTAATATTTGCAGTGCGTTACATAATTTATGCATATATTATAAGTGCGACTCACCACTTGTAGACATAGTTTCATATGAAACGCACGAGCAGGAAAATGTTGATGAAGTTATTCAAGGAACACGTGTGAATGAAGCTGAACGCATTCGTAATAACATAGCAAGTTCACTTTGATAGTTTAAAATAAAATGTTTATTTCATCACATTACAAACATAAAAACAAAACAAAATAAAATCCATCTTCTTTGGAATACTTAAATCTAAAAAACAATATTTTCATCACATTACATACATAAAAACAAAACAAAACTAAACCAGTCTTCTCTGGAATACTTAAATCTAAAAAACATAAAAACAAAACAAAATAAAGCCAGTCTTCTCTGGAATACTTAAATCTAAAAAACAGTCTTCTGCGTAAATATAATAAATTTGTACTAGTATTTTTTTACTATTATTGGTTAGTTTGTTTAATTTAATATCCTCAATTTCAATTTGACGCTTTGTGAGCTCCAGGTTGTTTTGTATTTCTGAATTACGAAGTTGCTCCATTGCTCGGTTGTGGCGTTTTGTCTCTTCTAGAATATTATTTTGTGTCTCTTGCAGCAGCTGCAAAGATTCGCCGATCTTTTTAAGGCGATAATCAATATCTTTATTATGTTTGTAACACATTTTTGTGCATTCTTCAATTTTATCACAAATCTTTTTTTGTGTTTCCAATTCTGCCGATAAGATTAAACTCGGGTCCAACTTGTTTTTTTTTTGGCGGCAGATTTTGAGGTGGCACTCGTACATTTATCTCGTACATTACAAGAAGCATCTTCATTTTCTTTATCAGTATTTTTTCTTTTGGGGTTGTTTATTGGTGTTCCAAAAACTTCTACGTCTAAGCCTTCAATGCTCTCCTCCAATGACAACAGATCAATAATGGCCTGTTCATTAGAAGAGAATATGTACTCACGGTTTGGACCACCACCAGTTTTGTTCCGATTTTTTTTGTTTTCCGTGAGTTTTTTCCTAATATACCGTTTCTGATCAATCCAAACCTGTGAAAATTTCATGTTATTGCTTTTATTCTAAGTATATACTTATGCACATAATCCTACCTTTTTCCACTCTGCTATAGATTTAGTTGGTGGTCCTAGGCTGTTCAACGTTATACTCAAATCACTCCAAAATTTTGCCACATCCTCCTTCTTCTCCTTTTGGAACCCTTTAGCGAATGAAGGTTTTGCTATCATCGCTTCCACCATGCAATTAATTTGCTCCTTATTTACATTTGCGTTCCTTAAATAAAACAATGTAATTAGTTTTAAAAAATCAAAACCAAAACAATTTATTACTTACATTTTCTCTTCTTGTTCCCATAGGCACACGATGCGAATTAATTTTAAAAAATAATTCTTGGGAATTTTTTTGGGAACGATTCACAATAGGAAATTAGGGAATTTTTTTATGGGAATAGTTATTTGCGATAGGGGTGAATATCACCAGCTTGCCCTTAGACCTTCTGCAACCGACAAACTTAAAACCTACCTAAATGCCCTAGTGCCCGGTTTAATATTCGCCACTCTTCTGTTTACTTCCTTAGCCTGGTGTAGTTCTATTTGTTCTTTGATTATTGTCTTAAGTAGCTGAATTTGACAACTCAGCAATTTGTATTCATCCGAAGTTCTGTAACCATTTTGATGAAATAATTTCTTAAGATCCCTCTGCCAACCGTATTTTAACCTAAATAGTTTTCGAATATTTTCCGGTACGAAAAATTTCCTGTTTTTCACTTCCACTTTTCTGGAATTCCTTGTTATTTCGGAATTAATACAATCGTTAAATAGCGAAATATTAGCATCAACTTCATCATTATCAAAATTCCTATTCGAAGGCACGCAGATGCGTAACATGTTAAAATGGACACCCTCCCGGAATTCTTCCCAGTTAGTTTCATCGAAACATATAAAAAATTTTGGGGGGATAAGACTAAATTAAATTCAGGGAATTTAAAATTCAATTTTAAAGGAAAATGATCTGAAAATGATGAAAGTGTGTCCAAATGAAAACTTGTAATTACCGTATCTATTAAATCTGTCGTTAGTAAGAAGTGATCCAAATATGATGAAGCTCCCAGGAAGGAAGGGGAGATGCCACATAATCTAGTCAAGTTGGTACCAGATAAATTCAAGCATTCATTGAAGCATTGACCGTTTAGATTTACCATTGTATCATCCCATGATATATTTCTCGCATTAAAATCGCCTCCTATAAACACTCCATCATACAATGATGAATTGTTTTCAATACTATCGAGACTTAGTTTAAATTCAGTGCGCGGAAAATTAGTGAGTACATAAATACTACCCAATAAGAAACGTTTGTTGTCACCATTGAAGGACAAGTTAATTGCTATAAAACAATTTGGAAATTTTATATCTCGAATGTAAACGGGAGTAAATTTTATATATTTTTTTATAAGTATTGCGGTACCTTGACTAGAGGTGTCCCTAATAATATTATAGTTCTCGAAGGCGACTCTTGAATTGACACGTAAATGAGTTTCCTGAACAAAGCAAATATCTACATTATTATAACTTAAAATTTTAATTAATTCGATACGTCTACTCAATTCGGCCAAGGATCTTGCATTAAAGGTTACAAATATCAAATTATTTCGGACCATACTTAACTTGTACTTCGTTCAATAAGACCCCATATTCCCGCTTGGCAAGGTCTTATATGTTCTAATAAAATAAAAAATTAAAATATTCACCGAGCTTAATAAATTCTTCAATTAACGACTGTGTATTACCCTGATAATTTTTCTCCCTATTATGGAACAGGCTGGCAAACGAGGTTTTTTTGTTGGCTGGCTGACTATTCCAAATAGCATTATTAACATTGCTCCTAATCTCCTCTATTCGCTCTTTGGTCCTAGCCAACAATTCCTTTTTCTTCTTGATGTAAATTTTGTAAGAGTGGTAACCCTCAACATGTCCGGCTTCGTTGCAGTTGACACAAACTGGGGACATGTCTCCCTTATCCATGGAGCAAACGCCTGGCTCGTGATCTAAATTACATTTTACACACCTAAATTTTAAATTATCTCGCTCTTCTTTGACTTAGGTTTTTCCCAGGTTATAGACTGGTTCAATATATAACGAATCTTGTTAACGTCATTTAACTTTTTACCAGTCGCTAGGGTAACCACAAACAAGCCAGTATTAAGCTTATTCTTAACCGAATATTGCGTAACTAATTTATTCACTTTTTCGACTGTGTTTGGGACTTCAATATCAAGAGCAGTTTTAATTTCTGACACATCAGTCATATGGTACAAACCTCTAACTATTACCGAGACTCTTTTTAACTCAGGAGGTGTAAAAGAGTATAAAATTCTGAGACCGAAGCAACTCCATCATTTCCAAATGTACTTTAAGGTCATTAAAGTAGAGTTTGCTTATATTTCTAGAAGAGTTAGTAGTATGTTTATGCCGCTTCTAGGTCACTTATTCCATACAAAATTTGGTGCATGCCTGCTTCTTCTTGTTCCTTTATTTTGCATTGCTTTTTAAACGAATGATTGGACGGACAGAATGAGTGTGTGCGTAACATGTAATGCGTATGATCGTTTTTTTAATAGTAAATTCTTGGCACGTATTATCATACTCAATGCTGAAAAAATAGAAAAGGGATCTGCACCAATATAGTTGTTGTGTGTTTTTTATTTTTTTGTATATTTAATTAGAAGGATCTTTAATTTTAAATGTGATAAGAAAGAGTAGGTTGGTTGTGCCGTTATTTTTTATTTTTTGTGTGATTTAATTTGAAGGATCTGTAATTTTAAGATGATAACAAATTCTTGGCACGTATTATCATACTCAATGCTGAAAAAATAGAAATATAAACTGATAAGAAAGGGTGGGTTGGTTGTGGAGTTGTTTTTTATTTTATTTTTTGTATATTTAATTAGAAGGATCTTTAATTTTAAATGTGATAAGAAAGAGATGAACACCTGTGTAAAATTTTTTTTTTTTGGGATAATAAATAACATCGTATACCTAAGTAGAAACATGAGTGTACATGTTCATTGTATTTGTATTGCTTTTCGAATGATTGGACGGACAGAATGAATGTGTGCACGTTCTTTTGAGATAATAATTGTGAAGAAATATAAATATAGTTGTACATGGTGTTGTTGTTGTTGTTGTGTTATAAGGATTTTTAATTTGATGAGAAAGAAATGTATAGTTGTGTCTGTGCGTTTTTTTTTTCACGCATAAGTATAAGTAATATCTGTTTTCACATAATTGAATTTACTGATTGATCTACAACACCCCAGAGTATAAATAGACTTGTTTTTAAGGATTTAGAATTTTTTAGTTTTACTGTTTTAAATAAATGAAATTATAGAATAAAGGGATTAATTAAAACAAATTAGTTTTTTATTTTTTGAAAATTTTATTACATATTTCTTTGTTCAGATTTTTACAGATTCGAATTTAAAAATACGTTTATACAGATTAAATAGCTTAAGCGTTAACAAATATTGTGTATAGAATGTTTGACATCGACAAATGTTGAAAGATTCTGAGTACATTTTTTCACAGTTAGATCTATGTATAATATTATTAACACATATAATTGGATTACTTATTTTACTAATGTTGCATATACTTAGTTCATTTATAAGTTTCATAAATAAATCTATATGCTCTTTATCAATCTGATTACTATGTTTTATTAATAGTTCTTCCAATTCAGCTGATGTAACCATTTTTCCCCTTCTTTAAAAAGTCAATAGTAGGTTGCGTAAGTGCGGGACGATGTACTCTGAACAAAAAGTAATAATTAACTAAACAAAGAATTCAGATATGGTTAAGGTTTTTTTTTTGTCATTTATTATATCATTTCTTCGTTTGAATTTATTGAAAATTACAATTTATTGAAAACACAATTTTTACATTTAGTAAGATTATAAAAATTAATTATATTTTTAGCTTCATTTTCAGCTTGATATAGTCTATGTTTATAAAGTATACAGGGGCAGGTGTCAGGACCACATGTACTGTTTTCATTCGACCATTCGCAATCCTCGCAATGTTCACCATGTCTATTTCTTATTCTTTTCAGGTTGTCTACATACTCCAGTTGTGTTTGTATGTTGATGAGTTTAGTTTTATCTATGTCAGAAATTATGTGTGAGAATGATTTTAAAAAGTTGTATATTTCCTTTAAAATCATTGTATGTTAATCTACTGCTATTGTATGCTCATGTGCAGAATATGTGAATAATCTTTAATATTTATATGATTTCAGATCTCTTAATGGACGCTTAGGTAGGTCATCTAATAGTTTTTTGGAGCTGGACTATAGTAGAGACCATATCCAGTTTTATATGGTTTGAGATATAACCCTTTACCCATTGCAATTGATTCCATATATCTATTATGACGGTTAGCTTCAGCCAATTGTTCTTTTCCATTTTTGATAGCATTTACTGCTTTGACAATAGCGGATCCTCCACTTGCCAAACCACCAAGCGCTGACAATGCTGTTAGTACGGGAATAAGTGGAAGAAATCCTCCAATTTTCGGTACAGGTATAACTCTCGGTATTATAATGTCTGCTCGTTTTTTCCCTTTAAAATTTGAATGAATAGCCTTTTGTGATATTTTAACAGCATCATTTATATCAAGGGGTTTCTGTTCTTTCAATTGTTTTAAAGTTTTTCTCACAGTAGCTGTGAATAATTTCTTATTACACTTATTCATTTTTCCTGTTCTCGTTCTTTTCGAATTCTTTCTTTTCTTATGTTTCTGCTCCTTCAAACCTAATCCAAATTTCACTTTAGTTTTCATAGCGTTTGTCACAAACCACGCGTTAGCACGTTCTTTAATATCACTATCTTTAGATTTAACTCGTTGCCAGGCTTTTTCAGCTAATATTTGATCTGCTTGATGTCTTGTGTCTATATCTTTTGATTGTGAATATGCAATATCGTGCTCTCTACAAGCTGCGTCTAACAAATTTATACCCTTATCTCCTCTTGCTAAACGTTTTTCAAGTTTTGTACCAGGTCCACAAAACTGATAACCAGGTAGATGTAATTCAACAGGTACTTTATTTATTACGTTGTTTACAAATCCTCTTCTCATCTTACACTGGCTGAGGTTTTTTTTGACCCTAGATTATAACAAATTTTTTTTTAGTTACTTTTATACCTCTTCGCAAAAATAGCTGAAATCAAGACGATCTCCTATATATACAGCAATTTATATGATTAAAGTATGTTAATTTTTTGATATTGATTTTGATCTGCTTTGTATCTGATCACGATCTACTTTACATCTGATCACGATCTGCTTTGTATCTGATTACGATCTGCTTTATATCTGATCACGAACTGCTTGCTATCTGGTCACGATCTGATTTATACCTGATCACGATCTGCTTGATGGCTTGTGTCTATATCCATTGATTTTGAGTACGCTATATCGTGCTTTCTACAATCTGCATCCAATAAATTATTCCTTTATTTCCTTTATTCTTGCTATTCGTTTTGAAGTTTTGTATCAGGTCCACAAAACTGATAACCAGGTGGATGTAATTCAACATATAATTTGTTTATTAAGTTGTCTACAAATCTTCTTCCAATCTTACACTAATTAGGTGTTTTTCTTTTGACTGTAGTTTATAACCATTTTTTTCATTACTTTCATACCTCTTCGCATGAAACACTACACCAGCTATACTAGCAAGCTATACCAGCTATACCTGCTATACCTGCTATACCAGCTATATCAGCTATATCAGCTATACCAGCTATACTAGCAAGCTGTACTAGCTATACTAGCAAGCTATACAATCTGTACTAGCTATACTAGCAAGCTGTACAATCTGTACTAGCTATACTAGCAAGCTATACAATCTGTACTAGCTATACTAGCAAGCTGTACTAGCTATACTAGCAAGCTGTAGCAGCTATAGCAGCTACATCAGCTATATCAGCTATACCAGCTATACCAGCTATACTAGCAAGCTGTACTAGCTATACTAGCAAGCTGTACAATCTGTACTAGCTATACTAGCAAGCTATACAATCTGTACTAGCTATACTAGCAAGCTGTACAATCTGTACTAGCTATACTAGCAAGCTGTACAATCTGTACTAGCTATACTAGCAAGCTGTACTAGCTATACTAGCTATACTAGCAAGCTGTACTAGCTATACTAGCTATACTAGCAAGCTGTACTAGCTATACTAGCTATACTAGCAAGCTGTACTAGCTATACTAGCAAGCTATACAATCTATACTAGCTATACTAGCAAGCTGTACTAGCTATACTAGCAAGCTGTACTAGCTATACTAGCAAGCTGTAGCAGCTATGGCAGCTACATCAGCTATATCAGCTATACCAGCTATACTAGCAAGCTGTACTAGCTATACTAGCAAGCTGTACAATCTGTACTAGCTATACTAGCAAGCTATACAATCTGTACTAGCTATACTAGCAAGCTGTACAATCTGTACTAGCTATACTAGCAAGCTGTACAATCTGTACTAGCTATACTAGCAAGCTGTACAATCTGTACTAGCTATACTAGCAAGCTGTACAATCTGTACTAGCTATACTAGCAAGCTGTACTAGCTATACTAGCTATACTAGCAAGCGGTACTAGCTATACTAGCTATACTAGCAAGCTGTACTAGCTATACTAGCTATACTAGCAAGCTGTACTAGCTATACTAGCAAGCTATACAATGTGTACTAGCTATACTAGCAAGCTGTACTAGCTATACTAGCAAGCTGTAGCAGCTATAGCAGCTACATCAGCTATATCAGCTATAGCAGCTATATCTGCTATACCAGCTATATCAGCTATATCAGCTATACCTGCTATACCTGCTATACCAGCTATATCAGCTATATCCGCTATACCTGCTATATCTGCTATACCAGCTATACCTGCTATATCTGCTATACCAGCTATACCAACTATACCAGCTATACCTGCTATATCTGCTATACCAGCTATACCTGCTATATCTGCTGTACCAGCTATACCAACTATACAGATATAGCTGATATAGCTGATATAGCTGGTATAGCTGGTATAGCAGGTATAGCAGGTATAGCTGATATAGCTGATATAGCTGGTATAGCAGATATAGCTGCTATAGCTGATGTAGCTGCTATAGCTGCTACAGCTTGCTAGTATAGCTAGTACAGCTTGCTAGTATAGCTAGTACAGATTGTATAGCTTGCTAGTACAGCTAGTACAGCTTGCTAGTATAGCTAGTATAGCTAGTACAGCTTGCTAGTATAGCTAGTATAGCTAGTACAGCTTGCTAGTATAGCTAGTACAGATTGTACAGCTTGCTAGTATAGCTAGTACAGATTGTACAGCTTGCTAGTATAGCTAGTACAGATTGTACAGCTTGCTAGTATAGCTAGTACAGATTGTACAGCTTGCTAGTATAGCTAGTACAGATTGTATAGCTTGCTAGTATAGCTAGTACAGATTGTACAGCTTGCTAGTATAGCTAGTACAGCTTGCTAGTATAGCTGGTATAGCTGGTATAGCTGATATAGCTGATGTAGCTGCTATAGCTGCTACAGCTTGCTAGTATAGCTAGTACAGCTTGCTAGTATTTTTTTTTTTTTTTTTTTTTTTTTTCACGCCGAGGAGGGGTAAATGTACCTAACCGCACCATAGAGGAAGTCGTCACATCCTCCGTGTGTGGGGCCCTCACCCACTAAATCCCCCCCTCGTCTCATGGACTTGTTGTGCCCACTCCGGAACTACGGTGGTATTACTTCGGAGTGGAGTCCCTTTGGCTCTTTGGCCCCTACATGTTCATATCCGCGTCCGGATTGCGTGTTGAAAGTTGGAGAGACATCTAAGCGTCTCCACTATTCCTTTCCTCCAGATCCTTGCTTCGAATTTCGATAGACACGTGTGCCAGTTTCATCTATTCCGGCGTGCCCACATGTTCTGCAGCCTCAAGATCCCTCTTCTTCAGTTTTAGAATCCTCTCCACGTAATTCGCCACTGAGGTCCAATTTTCTCTACTCGCGATCATAACCCCGACAATGTTACCGGGCGTGATCGTCCCAACTATCGACGTCAGTGCAGAGCGATAGCTCTGCCAGCGTGCACACTCGAAAACGGTGTGCTCTGCGTCATCAATTATCTCCCCTTCCTCGTAAAGACAGTAAGGTGAGGCGGTCTTTCCCATTCTGTGCAGATATTTCCTAAAATATCCGTGACCCGATAACATCTGTGTAACGTAGTAGTTTACCTCTCCAAATTTCCGACCAATCCATGGCCTTATGTCTGGAATAAGTCTCGCCGTCCATCTTCCTCTATCTTCTTCGTTTTCCCTGAAATGAGCGGTTATGTGACTCCCAGCCGATTTCGCCTTATAGATCTCCATCCGCTCCGCTGCCAGCAGATCCACAGGAATAATACACGCTATCACCACTACGGCTGGAGCGGATACCGTACGATATGCCGACGCGATACGCAGTGCAGCCGTTCTCTGTACCGCTACCAGTGCGTTTGTCCGCTTCTTAACATTCAGTGTTTCAGCCCAAATTTCGCTCCCATAAAGCATAATGCTGTTTCCGACCTCCATCAGGAGTCTCCCTCTCGCCGGTAGCGGGCCTCCAATGTTCGCCATTAATCTACTGAGGTGTCCAACGATCCTCTGGGCCTTGTTAGCCGAGTACTGGATCTGATGTGAAAATGTTAGTCTGGGATCCAGCCTTATTCCCAGGTATTTCACCGAGCTCTTGGTCCTAATTACTCCGTCTCCTATACTCATGTCCACCTGCAAGGGGATATGACGACCAGTGATCAGCAGTAATTCCGTTTTGTGCATGGCCAGATCCAGGCCGTGGGCATCCAGCCATGTTTTCGTTCTCAGCATGACACGTCTCAGTTTTCGTTGTGCCTCTTCCGTGTTCCTGGCCGTGATAACAGCTGCAATATCATCTGCGTATCCAACCAAAAAAGTTCCATCTGGCATATCCTCTTTCAGAATTCCATCGTAGTTGACGTTCCATAGATCGGGGCCGAGTATCGATCCCTGTGCCGCTCCTGATGTTATATGTTTCACCCTTGGGCCCGAGCTTGTGTTATACACCAGTTGTCTGCTACTCAGATAACTACTTATCATGGCCAAGATGTAGTGTGGCACCGAGAAATTGTACTCCAAAGCATTTAATACGTCGCTCCATCTAAGGCTGTTGAACGCATTTTTAACGTCCAGAGTCGCAAGCAGTACCACAGGCCTCGAAGATTTGCTCCCTCGTTGTGTTACCCTGGCCGCTTCAGTCACCTCTCTCAAGGCACCAATTGTAGACCGACCGGGTCGAAATCCATATTGTCTAGCAGACAGTCCGCCACTATTCTCAATCGCGGCAGCAAGCCGAGGCTTCAAAAGCCTCTCGAGCAGCTTTCCCGCCGTATCCAGCATGCACAGTGGCCTGTACGCGGATGGGTCCTCTGGATCGCCCTTTCCCTTATTTATCAAGACTAGCCGTTGTCTCTTCCATATTTCGGGGAAAATACACTCTCTCAGGCACGCGTTGTACATTCCCAGTAGGAATTGCGGTCTCTGATTGGCAATCTCCCGCATTACCTCAGGTGGGATGCCATCGGGCCCCGGTGCCTTACCGGGTTTCAATCCGACTGCAGCTGCTTTCAGCTCCTCCGCGGAAAAAGGCAAAGGTTCTGTATTGCGCGTATTCCGTCGTCGTTCGCTCGCTGGTTCATGAGTAGGGAATAGTGTATCCACTATATTTCTCATTACTCGCTCGTCCATAATTTCCATTGGTTTCCTTCTGTTTAGTTTGTCCATTACAATTTTGTATCCAAGTCCGTAAGGGTTTACGTTTACGTCGTCGCGTATTTCCTGAAATGCCTGATTTTTCTTTCGCGATATAGCCTTCTTCAGAGTCTTCTTTGCCTCCTTATATGCCCGCATTTCGTCAGCAGCTGGTCCATCGGGTCTGGCTCTAGTGTACCTCCGTCGTAGTCGTAGGCACTCTCGCCTGAGTGCTGCGATATTGTCGTCCCACCAGTACACTGCCTTCCTTCTGATATTCGGAAGTTTTCGCAAGGGCATTGCCTTTTTACATCCGCGTCTTATTATCTCCATGGTTTGTTCCACTCTTGTCCTCGCATCGTCCGAGAGTTCAACTCTGCTACACAGTCTATCCACTTCCAAGAGTAGCCGATTCGCATTTAATTTCCGTGAATCCCAGATTCGATTATTCGTGGTGTAATTGTCCTCCTCAAGTCTATTCCTTGGAGCAAAGGTGTACGATATGTACTGGTGATCACTGCCCGTATATATTTCCAAGACCCTCCACTCCTTGACTCTGTGATACATGCTCTCCGAGACCATAGTTATATCAGGGATGGTGCCCTCGCAGCCTGGTCGTCTAAAGGTAGCTACGCTCCCCTCATTCGCGAAGACCAGGCCGGTTCGAGCTGCCATCTCTACAATTCGCCTGCCTCTTGGGTTGGTATTCTGCATTCCCCACTCTACCGCTCTGGAGTTAAAATCGCCTGCAACTATGAAGTTGCCGCCAATCTGCGCCATTGCATCCTCGATTCTGGCCAATTTCTCCTCAAAGGTTCCCACGTAATCATTGGGAGTCAAATAACAACTCATTAGAGTAATTTCGTCAAACTGTATCCAGGTGAAACAATCCCCCCTACCAGATCTTCTCGGTCGGGGCCCTGGTTATCCGTTATCCATATAGCTGCTGTAGATGTTTCATCATCCAGCCAGAATCCGTTATTTTTAGATGCATACTGTTCGCTTATAACAGCTACGTCAACTTCCTGCTCCCTGACTATTTGCGATAGCAAAGAAAAAGCCACCTTTCCTCTGTGCATATTCAGCTGCAATATCCTCATGCTGCCTTTCGTAAGCTCGTCCCGCAGCCCCGCGATCCCGGGAGGTGATCCAGAGATTTTCCTGACTCCGCATAGCAAATACAACATTTCGGTGTGTTCCGGCATTCTTTTCGCTTATGCCCCTTTTCTCCACATTTCATACATAGGTCTGACCTGTCTGGTCCACCACACTCCCACCGTTTGTGACCTATTCCGAAGCATCGGAAACAGCGTGTCGGTTCTTCCCTGATGGTTATTCTACAGCGTGTCCAGCCTATTTTGATCCTCTGTAGTTTCAGCAGCGCTTTCGCACAACTTGCAGAGGTTGTCACGAAGGCTCTTTTCTGCTCCCGGCTGTTCGCCCCGGTTATACGAACGGACGTATCCGGATTTATTTCGCCCGCTTCTCTTTGTACGGCTGCCATAACTTCCTCGGTGGTTGTGAGGGCATCCAGGTCCCGAATTTCCAAAGTGACCGTAGGTACAAGGTCCTTTACTGTTGCCTCTTGATTTAGGACGCTCTTTAGGTTCTCCCTGAACTCGTCCCTTTTGCCTCCTTTACCCATTTCAATGAGAATAGCACCTGTTTTCGTCTTCCGGACGGCTCGTATCGCTATCTCCGATTCCTCTGGCCTTATCTTGCTCCTTATATTCCTCAGAACGTCAGCGTAGCTGCGCCCCTCGGTTGGGTGGATGATTACAGCTTCTGAACGTTCTTTCACAGTTTTTCTTCGCTCCTTTTTCTCTTTCCTTGCCGTTTTCTTGCTCCTCACTGTTTTCCATTCCTCGTCCACTGTTTCCTTGAGCTGTATGGTGTCCGTCGGTTTTCCTCTCGGCCTTTTTTCCGGACGGCTCTCCGGCGGGCTTGAGGCGCCTCTCTTGTTGAGGGAACTAACAGGTGTGGAGACTTCACAGTCATTCCTGTTGTTCTTGGTGATCTCGGGTGCTATACTCACTTCTTTTTCCTTTTCCGCAGTCTTCCAGTTCTCTCTATAGCTCCGCATTATTTCGATGAGCTCCTCTAATTCAGCTACTCCGCTCTGAACTTCCATGCTGATGTTCCTTGCCCTCGTCATTGCCCCTCTAATCCTGCGGATAACATTTTGGCACTTAGTGAGGGTCTCCTCCTCGGAGTTTCTCATCTTACATATAAACTCCTGTCTAGGGGAACTGTGCCTCAAAAGCGGTTCCTGTGTTCCACTATGCGCCGGTTGCGTTTGCGCCCCTTCTTGCACAGATTCCGGTGTCGTGCCATCCTTCTTAGTCCCAGTGTTCTTCGCAGACGCGATCTGAGAGTTCGTCGTCGTCTGGGATTTCTTCACCGGCGATCGCCTGATTTTCGGGCTGCTCATAAAGGCAACCTCTCCCTGCATCATCTCTTCCACTTCTAGTATTCTTTTGTTCATCTTTTCTCTTGGGTTCCATCTTCAAGCCGCTATCTCATATCGGCTATGCAGTTGTCCTTCAAAGACCCCGAGGGTGCCTGTGGTAATCAGTGAGGTCCTCGCGAGGGTTGACGCAAATCCTCATGGGAGTTTGCGTTCAGAGCCAGGTCGGACACTAATTAGGAGTCATCTCAACTAAACCTGCATCACCAACTAAATGGCGACGATAATCGAACGTACTTGAAGCCCTGCCACGGATTTAACGGAACGGAGGCGTCTGCAACATTAGCCTGAAAGCCATTTCGACCGGTTTTCACTCGGTGTACTCAGGTAACAGAATGCAACAAACGTCAGCCCACTTGCGTCGTCTTCAAAATCGATTTCCAATGCATAGTCAAGGTCGTGCCGAATCGTCAATCTTGCCTTCTCACATTAGCAAGTACCCAGCGGATGCTGAGTACCAGTACCCGGGGAGCGCCTGATCTAAGATACGGAGGCTGTGAGCTGCTTGGTATGTACTTGCAAGGATAGCCCCGGGCTTCGCCAAGTTGAAACCAATCAGTGGCGTTGCCTTGTAGTTTCATACCCACTCCCCAGCTTGCTAGTATAGCTAGTACAGCTTGCTAGTATAGCTAGTACAGATTGTATAGCTTGCTAGTATAGCTAGTACAGCTTGCTAGTATAGCTAGTATAGCTAGTACAGCTTGCTAGTATAGCTAGTATAGCTAGTACAGCTTGCTAGTATAGCTAGTATAGCTAGTACAGCTTGCTAGTATAGCTAGTACAGATTGTACAGCTTGCTAGTATAGCTAGTACAGATTGAACAGCTTGCTAGTATAGCTAGTACAGATTGTACAGCTTGCTAGTATAGCTAGTACAGATTGTACAGCTTGCTAGTATAGCTAGTACAGCTTGCTAGTATAGCTGGTATAGCTGGTATAGCTGATATAGCTGATGTAGCTGCTATAGCTGCTACAGCTTGCTAGTAAAGCTAGTACAGCTTGCTAGTATAGCTAGTACAGCTTGCTAGTATAGCTAGTACAGATTGTATAGCTTGCTAGTATAGCTAGTACAGCTTGCTAGTATAGCTAGTATAGCTAGTACGGCTTGCTAGTATAGCTAGTACAGATTGTACAGCTTGCTAGTATAGCTAGTACAGCTTGCTAGTATAGCTGGTATAGCTGGTATAGCTGATATAGCTGATGTAGCTGCTATAGCTGCTACAGCTTGCTAGTATAGCTAGTACAGCTTGCTAGTATAGCTAGTACAGATTGTATAGCTTGCTAGTATAGCTAGTACAGATTGTACAGCTTGCTAGTATAGCTAGTACAGATTGTATAGCTTGCTAGTATAGCTAGTACAGCTTGCTAGTATAGCTGGTATAGCTGATATAGCTGATATAGCTGGTATAGCAGGTATAGCAGGTATAGCTGGTATAGCTTGCTAGTATAGCTGGTGTAGTGTTTCATGCGAAGAGGTATGAAAGTAATGAAAAAAATGGTTATAAACTACAGTCAAAAGAAAAACACCTAATTAGTGTAAGATTGGAAGAAGATTTGTAGACAACTTAATAAACAAATTATATGTTGAATTACATCCACCTGGTTATCAGTTTTGTGGACCTGATACAAAACTTCAAAACGAATAGCAAGAATAAAGGAAATAAAGGAATAATTTATTGGATGCAGATTGTAGAAAGCACGATATAGCGTACTCAAAATCAATGGATATAGACACAAGCCATCAAGCAGATCGTGATCAGGTATAAATCAGATCGTGACCAGATAGCAAGCAGTTCGTGATCAGATATAAAGCAGATCGTAATCAGATACAAAGCAGATCGTGATCAGATGTAAAGTAGATCGTGATCAGATACAAAGCAGATCAAAATCAATATCAAAAAATTAACATACTTTAATCATATAAATTGCTGTATATATAGGAGATCGTCTTGATTTCAGCTATTTTTGCGAAGAGGTATAAAAGTAACTAAAAAAAAATTTGTTATAATCTAGGGTCAAAAAAAACCTCAGCCAGTGTAAGATGAGAAGAGGATTTGTAAACAACGTAATAAATAAAGTACCTGTTGAATTACATCTACCTGGTTATCAGTTTTGTGGACCTGGTACAAAACTTGAAAAACGTTTAGCAAGAGGAGATAAGGGTATAAATTTGTTAGACGCAGCTTGTAGAGAGCACGATATTGCATATTCACAATCAAAAGATATAGACACAAGACATCAAGCAGATCAAATATTAGCTGAAAAAGCCTGGCAACGAGTTAAATCTAAAGATAGTGATATTAAAGAACGTGCTAACGCGTGGTTTGTGACAAACGCTATGAAAACTAAAGTGAAATTTGGATTAGGTTTGAAGGAGCAGAAACATAAGAAAAGAAAGAATTCGAAAAGAACGAGAACAGGAAAAATGAATAAGTGTAATAAGAAATTATTCACAGCTACTGTGAGAAAAACTTTAAAACAATTGAAAGAACAGAAACCCCTTGATATAAATGATGCTGTTAAAATATCACAAAAGGCTATTCATTCAAATTTTAAAGGGAAAAAACGAGCAGACATTATAATACCGAGAGTTATACCTGTACCGAAAATTGGAGGATTTCTTCCACTTATTCCCGTACTAACAGCATTGTCAGCGCTTGGTGGTTTGGCAAGTGGAGGATCCGCTATTGTCAAAGCAGTAAATGCTATCAAAAATGGAAAAGAACAATTGGCTGAAGCTAACCGTCATAATAGATATATGGAATCAATTGCAATGGGTAAAGGGTTATATCTCAAACCATATAAAACTGGATATGGTCTCTACTATAGTCCAGCTCCAAAAAACTATTAGATAACCTACCTAAGCGTCCATTAAGAGATCTGAAATCATATAAATATTAAAGATTATTCACATATTCTGCACATGAGCATACAATAGCAGTAGATTAACATACAATGATTTTAAAGGAAATATACAACTTTTTAAAATCATTCTCACACATAATTTCTGACATAGATAAAACTAAACTCATCAACATACAAACACAACTGGAGTATGTAGACAACCTGAAAAGAATAAGAAATAGACATGGTGAACATTTCGAGGATTGCGAATGGTCGAATGAAAACAGTACATGTGGTCCTGACACCTGCCCCTGTATACTTTATAAACATAGACTATATCAAGCTGAAAATGAAGCTAAAAATGTAATTAATTTTTATAATCTTACTAAATGTAAAAATTGTGTTTTCAATAAATTGTAATTTTCAATAAATTCAAACGAAGAAATGATATATAAATGACAAAAAAAAAACCTTAACCATATCTGAATTCTTTGTTTAGTTAATTATTACTTTTTGTTCAGAGTACATCGTCCCGCACTTACGCAACCTACTATTGACTTTTTAAAGAAGGGGAAAAATGGTTACATCAGCTGAATTGGAAGAACTATTAATAAAACATAGTAATCAGATTAATAAAGAGCATATAGATTTATTTATGAAACTTATAAATGAACTAAGTATATGCAACATTAGTAAAATAAGTAATCCAATTATATGTGTTAATAATATTATACATAGATCTAACTGTGAAAAAATGTACTCAGAATCTTTCAACATTTGTCGATGTCAAACATTCTATACACAATATTTGTTAACGCTTAAGCTATTTAATCTGTATAAACGTATTTTTAAATTCGAATCTGTAAAAATCTGAACAAAGAAATATGTAATAAAATTTTCAAAAAATAAAAAACTAATTTGTTTTAATTAATCCCTTTATTCTATAATTTCATTTATTTAAAACAGTAAAACTAAAAAATTCTAAATCCTTAAAAACAAGTCTATTTATACTCTGGGGTGTTGTAGATCAATCAGTAAATTCAATTATGTGAAAACAGATATTACTTATACTTATGCGTGAAAAAAAAACGCACAGACACAACTATACATTTCTTTCTCATCAAATTAAAAATCCTTATAACACAACAACAACAACAACACCATGTACAACTATATTTATATTTCTTCACAATTATCTCAAAAGAACGTGCACACATTCATTCTGTCCGTCCAATCATTCGAAAAGCAATACAAATACAATGAACATGTACACTCATGTTTCTACTTAGGTATACGATGTTATTTATTATCCCAAAAAAAAAAAATTTACACAGGTGTTCATCTCTTTCTTATCACATTTAAAATTAAAGATCCTTCTAATTAAATATACAAAAAATAAAATAAAAAACAACTCCACAACCAACCCACCCTTTCTTATCAGTTTATATTTCTATTTTTTCAGCATTGAGTATGATAATACGTGCCAAGAATTTGTTATCATCTTAAAATTACAGATCCTTCAAATTAAATCACACAAAAAATAAAAAATAACGGCACAACCAACCTACTCTTTCTTATCACATTTAAAATTAAAGATCCTTCTAATTAAATATACAAAAAAATAAAAAACATACAACAACTATATTGGTGCAGATCCCTTTTCTATTTTTTCAGCATTGAGTATGATAATACGTGCCAAGAATTTACTATTAAAAAACGATCATACGCATTACATGTTACGCACACACTCATTCTGTCCGTCCAATCATTCGTTTAAAAAGCAATGCAAAATAAAGGAACAAGAAGAAGCAGGCATGCACCAAATTTTCTATGGAATAAGTGACCTAGAAGCGGCATAAACATACTACTAGAGTTTATAATTTTATGATCCACCTTGGGGGATAATTTATTCAACTGATCGACAAGTGCTTTCACGTTTACATTATGTAAAATAATTGGAGGACAAAATTTGTTTCTTACCAGTTTACCACAGTTTTTACTGTTATTTTTATGTTCATCTGGGGTCGCCATTTTGCTTGTTGATGCACCTTCGTTTACTTCAATGTTGATTTGTCCCAATAGCTCGAAACGGTTGTGTGAGATGGTTGTGGAATGTGTGGATGGTTGTTGGAGACATCTACTTTTGACTTCCTTGTATCGCCAGTCGACAATGGGGCATCACTGTCCCGATCTGTAATTATCCTGGGCCTTTTCGATGTGAGCAGTTGGAAAGGTAATTCCGTGTTGGAAGCGATTTCTATATTATCGGCAACATTATGTCGGGAAATTCCACTCTGTGACATTAAAAATCCAATCTTGTCACTAACAAGCAATCTGTCTCAGTCCGGAGGCCACTTCTCGGAGTTTGATATCATGTCAATTAAATCATTCTTTTATTTTAATTTAAAAATATAAAAAATACCAAGCGCAAAAAGAAACCACGTGTTCTCAAACTACCGTTAATCGTCCCATGACTTCTTTTTAATTTTTCTCTTATAATCATAAAACAAAATAAAAAGAAACAAAAATAAAAAGAAACAAAAACCACATAGTTTTGTTTATTCATGCTTCTGAATGCAGTTTCTTCTTTGTTGTTTTTGTAAAAAAAAACAAGCAAAAAATTTATATTAACCGTTATTTTTCTTATTTGGTGAGAAAAGTACAGAATTTCTTGTTTCTATGTTGTTGTTGTTACAAATGTATATTTCTTTTTTTTCGAAAAAGTCAAAAAATGTAGAAAAAAAACACAAAATAACCGCCAAAATTCAAAAATACGACAAATTACTTGATTTTGCAATATTGTTTATTGAATATATGGGAATATTCAATAATTTCTTTATCAACTGCTTTTTATTGAGTGATATTTTAAATTTTGCACTATTGATAAAAATTTTATTAATTTGACGAGTTTTGTTATTGAATTTCTTTATTTTTATAAATAACGTAGGTTTACAGAAAAAAATTTATTTTTGATTTTTTTGACGTCTTTGCTGAACATGAGCACATCGTCAACATATACGGCAACAAACAACATACCGTCTTCGGCATTCGTGTGGTATATACATTGATCAACTTCGCTTCCCTGGAGCCCAAATTCCAATAGGACGGAGTTAAGTTTTTCGTTCCACACTTTACTCGCTTGTTTTAAGCGATATAATGACTTTTTTAGCTTGCAGACCCTTCCGAAATTGTCATCGAATCCAGCAGGTTGTACCATATAAATGTCTTCTTTGAGCTCGCCCTTTAAAAACGCAGTCACAGCGTCCATTTGATCATGTGGCCAAATCATGTTGTACATACAGGGCCAAAAGAAATCGAACCGAAGTATATCTAACGACTGGCGCAAAGGTTTCCTGATAGTCCACTCCCTTTCTTTGGCTGCATCCCTTTATGACTAATCTAGCCTTATGTTGCACTGTCTCACCATCAGCACCTATTTTATTTTTAAAAATCCACTTGCACTGTATGGCTTTCTTGCCGGTTGGCAACTCTGTAAATTCCCATGTACAATTGGCACTATGCGAGTCATTAGCATTTTCGCACGACAATGCATCTCCAACCGTTTGAGGCTCTTCTAGAATGAAACTCATTGCACAGAAGTTATGCGAAGTATGTAACTGAGTTAAACGTTCAGATCTACGTACTTGTGTTTTTTCAGTGGTAACACTTTCATGCGGTATATACAGTGCTGGACAATTCAATGGAAACTTTTCTTAAAATGTACTTTTTCATTGTAAGAATTCGAAAAACAAAAACAATTTCTGAAGAATTTATCAGTTATTTAGGAGTTTTATTTTAAACATTCACACACGGTTGTTGCCAAATATCATTGAAACAATTGTTTTGAGGTAAAACAATTGTAATTGGTTTTTCATCTTCAAGAAAAACCACATCACGACTACTAACAATTTATTTCGTAGTTGGGTCGAACAAGCTGTAACCAACGACGCTTTTGCTTTGGTACGTGGGCTAGACCTCTGCATCCAAACACACGCAAATGCTTCAAATTGACCTTTTTGCTTATCCATAGCTCTTCAGGGGAAAATAAATCCGACTTACGTACCGTTCGGTTCAATACATACGCTGCCGTATTCGCCGCTGCTGCTCAAAACTCTTCTCCAAGGCCAGTGTCTATAAGCATGCATCTAACTCTCTCCATGAGTGTTCTGTTCATACGTTCGGCGACGCCGTTCTGTTGAGGTGTGTAGTTTGATGCAAAATTCCAAATTTTTCAAGATATTTCTTAAAGTTTGCGGTCATATATTCTGTTCCATTGTCCGATCGTAAGATTTTTATGCGCTTCGAACACTGATTTTCAACAAAATTCTTGAGTTTTACAAACTCTTTAAACACGTCGTCTTTCGTTTTTATTGGTATCACAAAAAAATTACGGGTATAGTCATCCACAAATGTGAGTAAATATCTAGCACCGGCGTACGACGCAGCATTAAATGGTCCTATTACATCGGTGTGTAATATGCCCAAGACGTCATTTGCAGAATTCTGACTTTCACCAAAAGGTGTTTGCCTTTCACACATACTATACACTTTGTTTTGCCTTTTGAATTAATTTTCAATTCATTTGCCGTAGCTGTCGCATTCACTAAATCACAACTTATATGGCCCAGCCTTCTGTGCAGTAAATCATAGTTGACCATTGTAAACACATTACCAACCATAGCATTTTTCTTTATTTTGGTTTTGTACACAATTTAATTTATAGAGACCGTTTACTAAATTCGCAGACACAACCACTTTATTGTTGTCCTTGTTAATTATTTTACAATAATCTCCTTCAAAAACAATGCGTTTGCCATTTTTTGTCATTTGGCTTACCGATAGTAAATTTACAGCTGGGTTTGGTACGGCTTGTACATCTTTGACAGTAATCCTCTCTTCTTTGTTGTTGTTGCAAACACACAGTCCAATGTCTCCAACACATACATATACTCATTAGGCAAACCTGCCAACAACAACGATGCGATAAGCTCTTCATCTTGTTTGAGTCCAGCGGTTTTGACTTTGACTGAGGTTAGTAGTTATGATATTTAGTTTTTAAGTAAAACTAAATTTATTTAATTTTATTTATATTCTTATTAATTCAAAGAAATAATAAATTCTTTTATCAATAGTTTTTATTAATGTTTTAAATTTTAACACAATTCACACGGTTTTATTTATAACAATTTGTTTTTAATGTTGAACACAATTTTCTTTACAATAATTTTAATTATAACAATTCTTATTTTAATTCTTATTTTAATACTTTCTGTCCAAACGCCAGATCAATAATGTTTCTTTTCTTTCTATGTAACCGATTTTATAGTTTAATGTAAACGAACAAAACCAAACATGATCGTGCATGCATGATCATGTTTGATTTTATTTATTATGTCTTCTTGCTTTTTCTTTCTACATTCTTTTTACATGTAGCAAAGTAAGCAAGTATGTACATACATTTACTTTATATGCGTTAAGGTTTGTTATGTAAAATCATAACAAAAGAATGCAAGATTGTACATGCTCAATCATGTTTGTTTAAAAAGGAATAGAAAAATATAAATAAATAAAATGGTACAGTTGTACGAAATATGTATTTATATTAAAAGTTACATGAAACATGAATAAATAATTACGGTTACCGCAAAAGAAAACAAGATTGTGCATGATCAATTAAAACTGTTATTTAAGAAGAGACAAATAATAAAGTAAATGGTACAGTTGAACCAAACATATCAAAAGTTTCATGTACACATGTATGATTACTACAACGATCATTATGGGTGTTCACACACATAACTCCCCCATCGTTAGATTGACGCTCCGAGGAAATAATTTGTCAAATTTATTATAAAATTTAATTTATTAACTTTAGCTTACTCACTATTGTGTACATGCATTTTTAAATATATTTGACTGTTTCTTCTATGGTTTTACTAGGTTTATATTTTTATGATTAAAACATGTTATATGTACATTTTCATATGTATATTGCCTATATAAATTTATATATTACTTATTTAAATTTCGTATATTTTTGAAAAAATTCTTATGTATATATAAACTACTTACATACATAATTGTCATTAAACTACTTATAGGAATTAATTTAATTTAAATATCGATTATTTGAAATCATTCTCCACAAAAACTTGGTTTTACATCAAAAAACAAAAAAATCTTTGCATCTTTATATTATCAACTATTGTAAAACTTTTTCTTCCTCTTGATATGGGATTTATAATATTTGTGACCTTTTTGTGTGATAACGTGATCATCATCAAATTGTTCTACACTAATTTTTCTTAATTTGACATGATTTTTCCCAACTCTTTCGGTTTTTATAAACTAGTTTCATGTTTGATTCTCACAGTTCTCACGACGATTATTTAATTTATGTAATGATTTCTCCTTGCATTTTAAGATTCTTTCCTTTATCGTCGGATACTCATCAGACTTTATCACGCCGTTTTGGGAGCCAACAGGTCTACAACCTTTGGTAGCGTGAATTATTTTGTTATAAAACATTATTATTTTTCTGAATAATAATCTGATTCCTATATACGTTAATTGGAGCATTACTCTCCGATATCAGATTTTGTTGTGGAGAACGAATTAAATTTATTTGTGGTTCAATGCGTGACGATGCGTCCGCATTCCCGTTGTTTATACCACGTTTTGGAAATCGTAAAGGCAAAATTTTACCATTTATCCTCAGTTCATTTTGATCATAATCTATAGCAGCCTTATATCTAAATAATATATCATTTCCTATAATTCCATCGTAATTATCATGAAATTTGCACTCTATTAGCAACATTTTCTCGCTTGAACTCCCTAGCTCAGAAAACAATGGTATTTGGTAAATAATATCCGTTAATATCTCACTTTGCAGTGTCTTCAACGTAAGAGTTCCTGATTTTATTTTCCATTTTGGGTTACACATAATGTGAAAGATGAGGTTTTGAGAGATGATAAAAACAAAACAAAATTGCAAAATTAATATTAAAGAGAAATTTGATATCGAAGGGGAAGATGTTACCATCCGAAATAGCTTGGCTCTGTGCAGCCAGATAGTCTGCGTCGCTGGTATGCTCGCGTTTGCCGGCTGAAGTAAACGTAATGACTTGTAATCCAGCCCTTTCAACCAGCTCTAAACACCCCCTACCCAGACAGGTAACGGTGGCGCCGTTGTCAAGTAAGCCCTCTACCTCTAATTGACCAAATCTGATTTTTTCATAAAAACGTGAATCTTCTCCCTCATACAGCGTTGGATGATTTCGCGTTTTATTTCCTTTCGTTTCCTGTACCTGTCTCTAGCTTTTCTAATCCTATTCGAAACGTTTCCGAATATCTTTTGCCGCGTTTCTATATACTCTTCCATCCTCTGATGAAATGGCTTAATTCTCTGGAAATTCTGATCATCCTTCTCCTTTGCTTCCTTGCCCTGCTGGTTCCTTAAAATGTACATCTCATTTTCAGTTTGCTTTTCGGGTTGTACTGGGTCTAAGTCTGAGTCGAGCTAGTCTCCCCAGCTTGAGGCTGGCTCCGGGTGATGTTTCCCTGGCATTTCGGGCATTTAGGAGTAACAACGTCGTCATGACCACAACGATAGCAAAAGATCCGGCGTGTGGCTGATGGGCATTCCATAAAACTGTATCCTGCCTGTCTACAGTTCCAACAGGTGTACTTACTGGTGGCAGTTAAAGCTTCAACTTCCAGGGCTGTTGCTGGCGGTAAATCGAATTCAAGCTCCTGTACCCTCTGTGTAGGGTAAACGCGCTGCTGATACTGAGACCTTTGACTTGCCAATAGGTTTTCAGCTCGCTTTGCTTCCTGACAAAACTCATTTAAGATTTCTGCCCGAGTCGAAAACAGAAAGTGAGAAAGAGACGGTTTTAGATTACCCTTCATTATTTCGACTATGTCCCTCTCCGAATATGGGTTTCGTTGTTGGTTCCTTAAATGCATAACGGCACTAGAGAAATCGTCAAATGACTCTTGTGTCCATTATCCTCTTCTGCAGTTGAAACTCATTTCCATATCTACTAAACTGATTAAGAAAAGCCTGTGGCAAGTCTTCCCAGGACTGAAATTTCTGTCGCTTCCTGGTCATCCAGAACCAGTCTAAAGCCTTTAATAATAGGTGGAAACTGCGCCCGATATCGTTGAAAGAACAGCTGAAATCTTGTCGCATCATATCCACACTGGAAATAAAATCTTCAACGCTCATCGTTTTAGAGGTTCCGTCAAACTTGATCCCCCATTTCGAAAGATCTATACGATTGTACATCTGCCAATCTATAGGCATGCTAGGAGCCGGTGATGAATATGCTGCTGAACCTTGCGGCGGGGCTGTCCTAGCCGGTTGAGATGCCGGATAAGCCGTTGGATTCTCTCTAGGTTGAAAACTTACTAGTGTGGGAATAACCGGAATGGCTGAATTCGGAAGCCTGTGTTCCTGTAAACCTACTCGTTGGTCCCCATCATGCGGAGAAACCATGGTGATAGGCGGCTGAGGATGGTTGGATTGGTGTGAAACAGCATCGGTGTGGGTATCGCCTGTACCGACGCTAGCCTCGCTACAGCGCTTGCCAATTGCTCTTGCATTCTAAAGATGTCCTGCATACATTTTACCATTTCTCTACTCTCCCGTCTGATGACTTTAGTGGCCGGCGAATTTGGCTGTGGAGGCACATTTGGTTGAGCCTCCTGTGATACATTCCTGGCCGTGTAGTTACCGACAGCCGCTTCCCGTGAACTCTGGGACTCATTCGACAAATCCGACTGGTTGTGTGCCATCGCCATAAATTGTTGCACCGATGGTGGTATGTTAGCTGATGCTGTAGGAGCGACTGTCGTTGTGCTCCTAGTTGGTCGTGGTGTGGATACGGACGGCTGAACTGTCAACCTTGGTGGGTTTTGCATCGTCTCTGTGGGGTCTGTCTTAGGTAATGTTGAATATATTCTACCAGAACGCGTTGCCTTCATAGAAAGCCAACTACACAACTCCTCTCACAACTCAACCCTAAGACCGTTTAAGAACCGAATTGGTATAAACACTCCCAATTGTAAATAGCAAGACGTAAACTATATATAACAATATTTATATATCTTATAAAATCAAGGTTCAAATGGGAGCTACCACAAGGTTCCCCAGCGGTAGCAAAAGAGTACCTAAAGTACGATATATAAACAAGATATAAGGAAACAAGGAGGAAACTTATAATAATAATCAAAAAAAAAACTCAATTTATAAAAAAAAAATATAAAACAAAATAGTAATAATAAAGGAATAAAAAAAAACAAATTAATAAAAAAAATTACAATGAAAAGAAAAATAATAATAATAAATAATAATAAAAAGAATTTAAATCAAAATAATAAAAAAAATAAATCAAACTACTATAAAAAAAATTATACCAAATCTCAAAATTCACTAAAGGTAGTTAACAGGATTTTCAAGTGGCATGGATAAACGGAGGCAAGCAACATCGAACCTCAAATGCGAATGTGTAACCAGAAATAATAGGGTGTAAGACCTTTCCCTCAAGTTCCCCATAGTATCTGTTGTTTAGCCAGCCAAGAAAATGCTTCTATAAACCATTTATAACAAAGGTAAAATCGAATGAAAAATCATATGCTGTGTTTACCTGGGACAACAACAAATGGACATATTAATTGCCAGTCCAAGGCATAATACACAAACATAAATTACTGCACACTCACAAACATACTTAGCCGCTACCCTGTCGCAACGCGAAAGACTTAAGTTTGAGGTAGAACAAAAATTAACGTTTTGTTTCATACTCCAGAATTCGCATACCTAATACACGTCGCAACGCGCCAAGATTTCGGAAAATCTTCTTGACGGGACTTACGTATAACAGAACGCCAAACTGAAGAACTACACAAAATCTCACAAATACACTTAGCCGCTACCCTGTCGCAACGCGAAAGACTTTAATTCGAACGTCAATCGGGACTTACAGTTTAGACAGCTGAGTATTCTGTAAAGATCTAACCGTTGTAAAAAAAAGAATCTGCTAACGCTTTCGCTTTATCTTCCAGACTCCGCACTCCGAATACACGTCGCAACGCGTCAAGAAATCCGGAAACTTCTCCTGACGGGACTTACACATACAACCGAATACCAAATCTAAAAAGACTACACGAAAACAGACTGGACTATTCGCCTTCGGGCCCCACGTTGGGCGCCATTTTATAAAGCGAAAGATGAGATTTTGAGAGATGATAAAAACAAACAAAAAATGCAAAATTAATATCAAAGAGAAATTTGATATCAAAGGGGAAGATGTTACCATTTGAAACAGCTTGGCTCTGTGAGGCCAGATAGTATGCGTCGCTGGTATGCTCGCGTTTGCCGGGCTGAAGCTCGCCGAACGGGGTGGTCCTTGCCGACTATCTGCCCATCAACCTCTCTCACAAATATAAAAAATATCATACCAGCTTTGAAAGAAAACAAGAATGATGAAAAAGAAAATGCATAGGGACCCGAAAGCGACACTGACAATATGGGGACTGAAACCAATTAAGGAACTAATTTACTTACACAAACGCCAATGAGGAAAGCTCACCGATGTTTTTGGAGCTCTACTGCCCACCCCCAGGAATCCAAAGGATCCCACCATGGTAGTTCAAAACTCTTGAGAACTATCCCAGAAACTTACCAACCCCCGTATATCCCGCCACTATCCTACCAACTTACCTGTTTTCCCTAACTAATTAGTCATAATGCTAACAATTCAATTTCAGTTACATTTATTAATTTTTTTAAACTAACCATATCAATATACAAATTATTTATATTATATTCTTAACCAAACCAAATATAACTATGTATATATATATATGTAGTTCCTTTCCTTTCTCTACCCCTTCCCCTCTTATGAACATAACTCAATTATTAGGGCGTTTACGTACAAAAAAAAGCTTCAACCTCTATAACAGAGCTGCACTCTATGGCTGAACTAGACCCTTACGTCAAAAACTACTATATGTATCAATATATATATTTATTTAAAATATATGTACGTATATATCAAGGAAAAAGAAACGAAAAAGGAAATACAAAAAGGAACCCTAATCAGAAGCTAAACTTTACAATCCCTTACTTCTCTGAATTAACTGAATTAATACTATTTATACGTTTAGGTTAATACCGATATATATATACTTTTACCTCGGAAGCGGGACTTTATGGTTTTGTGGCTGTGCCTCACCGACTTACAGTTGTGGTTGTAGAGCTGAGGTTATAGTTGGTAAGATTATAATTGATGGATGTGTTCTGTAGGTTACAACTGATGAGTAGATGATGTGCAAGTTGAGCTGTCGCTATACTGGAGAAGTTATGACGAAAAAGGTAGAGTTGTGGTTATAGTTGGTAAGGTTATAATTGATGAATGTGTTCTGTAGAGGTTATAGCTGATGAGTAGGTGATGTGTACGTCGAATTGTTGCTGTAAAATTGATGAGCGTGTCTTGTAGGTTATAGCTGATGAGAAGTACGTTGAACTGTTGGTTGAGCTGTTGCTATAACTGGAGAGGTTATGATGAAAAAAGTAGAGTTGAGGTTATAGTTGGTAAGATTATAATTGCTGAACGTGTTCTGTAGAGGTTATATCTGTTAAGATTATAATTGATGAACGTATTTTATAGGTTATAGCTGATGAGTAGGTGAGGTGCAAGTTAAGCTGTTGCTATAACTGTAGAGGTTATGATGAAAAAGGTAAAGTTGAGATTATAGTTGGTAAGGTTATAATTGATTAACGTATTTTGTAGAGGTTATAGCTGTTAAGATTATAATTGATGAACGTATTTTGTAAAGGTTATAGCTGAAGAGGTTGTCCCGTAAAAAAAGTATAGTTGAGCATGTAAGGCGTGGAGAAGTTGATGAAGTGATCATGAGTATCACCCCTCGTCTCCTCTCTTTTTTCTTTTTTATTTTACTACTTTTATTTTATATATATATTTTCTTTTCTTGTAATAACTTCACTATGTTTTTTTTTATATTTTTTGTCTATGTTCACCGCCAGACAACCTACCTCCACGCCGGACCAGAATAAAAAAGAACGCTACCCCCATTTTTTCATCGAAGTCTTCTTGTCGGCGCCTTTTCGGTATGCCGTTAATTTTCTTCGTTCAGTTTTTCGTTCAAAGACATATAAATGTCTCTGTTTGCCTCTCTAAATATCTCTCATTTATTGCAACCGGCGTTACCAATCGCTACCACACCCTTTTCAGTGTTGCCGGTTGACTTATACTAAAGCTTAACCCTCAAACATAACACACGTGACAAATTTCCTAGCTATGCGCTAGTCCTAAAGTTCTGGTTCTCCAGCTTTAGACACAAGTGTAAAGCTTTAGGTAAATCTGTTGGTTCTTTCATAGCCAAAAGTCTAGGTAGATCTCCTTTCAACCCTCTTATGAAGGTGTCCAATGCTTTATCTCTATAAGTTTGTGTCAATAGGTGCAAAGATTCCTGTCCTATGTCCATAGCACTTATCTTGTTGAGTATAAGAGATAAATGGTTATAGACCTTTTGGTAGAATTCCTGAATGGTTTCTGTTCCCTGAATTAATGAAGTTAACTGATATTCGAGAGTACTGACATCTCTCTTATCTGCGTAATGCAGAGTTAAGCAGCGAGAAATACTTTCCCAGTTCAAGGGTGTATTGTACGATTCTAATATGGTATCTGCACTGCCAATAATTTTATTCCTTATTACGCTAAGGATTCCAATGTATTTGGGTGTTCCCCTTAAATGTTTGTAAATGTTCAAAAATCGCTCAACGGACTTCCTCCAGGAACTATATTCGCCTGGTTGTCCTGTAAATTCCCTTAGGCTTCTGGCTACGTCAGGTACCCTGTTAAAGTCATTTAGTTGTGCCCTATATTGTGGATCAATTACTTGATCTTGGCCCAATACCTGATTCCTAGCATTGTCAGGATTTCTAATCTGTTCTTGTATTGTCTCAGTGATCATTCTCCTAATTTCTATTTCTAAGTCCCTCATATTAAATGGTGCCTGATTCTCCTGCAGATTATTGCTTAATATTTCTTTATCTTAGTTTATACTACTGTATCCGTTATATTTTATTTTACTTTCTTCAAAAATTTTCACAAAATATTGATTTATGTTTTGTATTATATTTTATTTTTTTTTCTTTACTTAACTTTAAATTTTTTTCGCAGAATAATAAATTATATTTTGTGTTATATTTTATTTTTAATTTACTTTGCTTTTACTTTTACTTCAAATATTTTTTTCACGCAATAATAATTTATATTTTATATTACACTAGCAGACCCGGGCAAACGTTGTTTTGCCTTCGAATTTTATTTAAACTGTAAGTCTGGTTTCCATGCAAAGTCATGGCTGATTGATATTTAGAAGAAGAATGAAAAGTGCACTAAATCTTGTGTCTTTATCTTTTGTCTGCTGTGAGCACAGCAGTCTCATATGATTTGTGTGCCGTGTACGGCGACCAATATTTGCACGTGGGCGTGGCATTTTGTACTGCAATATACGTTTTTTATGATATTTTTTTTGTTATTGTTGGGGTAGGGAGGCTCCCTTTATTGTCTTACCTGTTGCTTATTTACTTTCTTCAATAGCTTTCAATAATACAATTAATTTACTTTCACTAACACTTTGGGCTAATTTATTAAAATGTATGCAATATTTAATTTAAATAAATTAATCTTCAATTTAATAAGTTCTTTTTTCGTTTGACAACCACGAACTTTTCACGAAAAGAGGTTATGTATGAGTCGGTGTCGGGATACTTAACACCCCTACAAGCCGATCAAGCACCTAACGTCTTCAGCAAAACATAAAATAGGCTTATTGCGCAAATAGAGTTTAAAAAAGAGTGATTGATATTTATTTACTTTTTTAATATATTTTTTTCACAAAAAGATGTTAGGTTTCAGTCAGTATCAGGCTAATTAACGTCACTGCACGCTGATTAACGACCCAACGCCATCAACGAAACACAGCATAGTGCAGTAGTTCTTGAGTTACGGTGCAAAAACAAAAAAAAAACTGAATATTGCGCCATGTGTCGCACGAACTACACAGAAACACTCCTCACGCCACATAGAACATGTATATTAAGTTTGATCAAAATCTCTCCAGTAGTTTTTGAGTTTAGCGATCACGAAGATAAACTTCATTTTTATATATATAGAGCTTTTATTTTTTAATTTACTTTATAAATTTTTCCACACAATATTTAAACTTATATATTTCTCAATCAATTCAAAATTTTACTTAAATAAAATAATTTTTTTTCTAAGATTCATCTAGGATATAATTTTGACTCTTAACTCTTGTTATTATTTTTACATTTTAGATTTATTACACTTTTTTAATTTAACTTTAATATTCATGCATTTTACTTACATTAAATATAATATAATCATCCTTAAAAATATAAGTGGAGCAGCGGCAGTTGATTTCCAACACCCTTTCCTCTGTTCGAACCAGCTACTCGGGGGCCCTTTTGTTTCTGTCACTATTCTTCGGGATACCGCGGGAACATGCTGTCTTTCAGGACGATTTACTTTTTTGCCGTACTGGATTTTTATTTATCCTTTTGGCAACCGCGGTCCCTGCTCGGGCGCCAATTAAACTACATTTTTATTTTTAGTTTTTTTAAAAATTACTTCAGACTATTGTCTGAAGCTTTTCTTTATTTTTTAATGTTGCTTAAACAAATATTACAAAAGAACTGACTGAAAAACTTAATTATGTTTCACTTAAAATAATAAATAATTCTATATTCAATAACTTCATCGATAGTACTATCGATGGTTTTGCAGCTCTAAAGTATTGCCTTGCCAAACAGAATGCTGTTTTTCAAAACACTGTCAAACTCCTACAACTTTGTGCAATTTCTGCTTTTGTAGCAGAATTATCGAGCTTAGTTTTCACTTTCTTAGATTGATATGTTTTTATTTGGGCATTTTTCCCTCTCGCGAGATTAGTTAGGGCTTGGAAACTTGCACATAGCCCGTATGAACTTTCGGTAGTATGAAGTTATTCGAAGAAAATTTTAATTCCTTCAAGTTTTCTGGAGGCATTATGTTCATGATCGTATTAACGTTTTTCATATCTGGCTTGATACTCAGAGATGTAATGATATACCCCAGAAACTCTTCGCTAGTTTTCATTACATTTTTTTTCAAATTTACCTTCAGATTAGCTTGGATAGGATAATGACCGTATTCTCGTTTTTAAAATGTAGTAGTATTATATATACATATATATCTGTGTGAAAAATTAATATAATTATAAGTTTATTTTAATAATAATAATGAATTTAATATACAATGGAATAGTAAAGATTTTAATTTTTTGTTGGCTCCGCCATTTCCTTCAATGGAAGCATCTGTTTGGACCTCTGCTTCATACTTTGGGTTGCAAATATTTAAAACTGGCTGCTGACACATTATATCTTTAAGTCTAGCAAACGCTGAAATTTGTTGTTCATTCATTTCGAATTTCTGGTTTTTCTTTTTAAATCAGTTAGCAGTTTTGCAATAATGGAGAAATGAGTTATAAACTATCTAAAGTATCCGGCCAATCCCAGAAAACTTTCTACTTGCTTAATATTGCGTGGAACAGGATATTTTGCCAAAGCCTTTATTTTATTTGCTGATGGAAATATAGACTCGTTTTCAATTATATAACACAAAAACCGTATACGTTTGTTTAAAAAATGCATTTCTTCAGCTTCATTTCTAAACCGTATTCTTGGCATTGTTCCAAAACAATTCGTAAGTATTCCCAAGCTTCATTTTCGTCCCTTGCCGGTATAATTATCGTCTATGTACGGTAATGCAATCCTCTGCCTCTAAATATAGCGTTGACGTGCCGCTGAAATTCGCTGGAAGAATTGGATAGACCAAATGGAACCTTCAGAAATTGATATTGACCGCTATGGGTCACAAATGATGTGTATTTTCTGCTGAACTTCTCTACGGCCACATGGAAGAATCCATTTTTAAGCCCCTTGTAGGCGATATAGTTGGTCTTCTATTAAAGGTAAAGGAAACCGATCCTTAACATCCTATATAAAGTCTCGGTGTACCATCCTGTTTCTTTACTAAAACGATGGGGCTGCAAAATTCAGACTTAGAATGTTCGTCTATACCGTCCTTTAGCCATTGCTCAACTTGCTGATCAACCACTGTAAGTTATCATGTAAAATTTAGACTCCGACAGATCGAGTTTGTTGGAAAGAATCGAGTAAATTTTTTCAGTTACGGCGTTGACAGCACATCCAGTATCAAGAAAAGCTAATGTGTTCGTACCAGCAATATTTGTTTTCAATTCGATCATATCATTTTCTTTTTTAAATAGGCATCTAACATTAGATTCATTTTTCTTTAACGGACAGTCCTTTGCTATGTGGCCAAATTTATCACATTGAAAACATTTAGTACCGCAATTAAAACACTTTAAATCTGTTGTTTTTTCAGCCTTATGTGTAACCTTTTCGTTTCTTTTAAATTCAGTTTTTCTTTTGTTGTTCTTGGCCATCGTTTCATAGTATTTTAATTTCTCTTTAAATTGCTTTACGTTTCTAGAACCGTATGACATCATTTTATGTATATCCAAATCATTTATTCCATCAATTATGTACTGAATTAAAGAAGCTTCGTCAATAGTACCTCGATCAGTTAATTTTTTCATTTTAAGATAGTACTCTTGAACGTTGTCGTCCTTACCCATTTTACAACCGGATAACATTTTATGAAGCTGTGCGCTACTTGTTGCTGAGTCAAACTCTTCTATTAAGACTTGTTTCAATTTTTTATAATTTGTTATGTTCTTTTCACTGGCTATAAACAGTTTAGCTAACCCTTTTAACGATTTCTTTGCGAAGACAAATTTCTGAAAATCATCCCAGTACATCACTGCGGCTGTTTCTTCAAATTCGTTAAGCCATGCTCTAATTGGAAAAATATTTCTACCATCAAAATGTTTTAACGAGTCTTCAATGTCTCTAAAACTAAAAGCAAATTTCGTCATATGATTTGGTGCAAAAGCTTCTACACCCATTATATTTGCAGATTGTTCTCTATCACCTCTTCTCACGTCGTTGTTTATACCGAAACCTTGCAGCAGGTACCTCACATACACTCTGTTGATTATTTGGTTCCTCTTCGTCTTTTGTAGAATATAGTTCACCGTCATCGTCGTCGTCATCTACATCATCATCACCATCATTATCGTCGTTATAGTCGTCATCATCGAAAGCCAACAGCTTGCCCTTTTACAAATTTTTAAATATGTGCTTTATCAAATCGTCTTTTTTGTAAGTAATGCCTAATATATTGCATACAGAAACTAAGTCTGTAATGTACAAATTCCTTTCGATGTATTCTGCCTTCTTCACATATGCATCATCTTCGTCGGTGTATTGAAAGCCAACAAAATCTCGCAGTCGGTATCGGTTCATTCAGTCTCCTTCATTTTCATAAACAAACTTGTGCAGTGCGGCTACTGCATCTTTTTTACTATTGCATAGTGCCACAAACACATTCTCAAATTCACGCAAACGTGACATTTTTCTATTTACTCTCTTCACTTATTTCTTTTTCTTTCTTTTTTTATTTACTTATTATTTTATTTATATTATTTATTTATTTTATTTTATTTATTATTATTTTATTTATATTATTATTTTTATATTTCCGTAAGTTCTTATTTACCAAACTACGTTCTGCACTTGTTTGTTTTGCAGGAGTTGTTTCGTTTCTCTTTTCACTCTCTTTCTTTACTCTTATCCTCAAAAAAATATTTTGTTTACTGCCAGCTTCCTTTTCACGCTTTTCTGTGTTAGGTATTTTTACACTTTCAAATCCAATGTTGGTTGAGTCCCCAATTCTGGAAAATTAATATAATTATAATGCAATAGTAAAGATTTTAATGTTTTGTTGGCTCCGTCTTGTAGGCACACGTCTTTCTTACACAACGTCTTCTCATCAATTCACTACTCGCCTCTTTTTTACATCTCAACTACATTCCCACATCTGCATCTCTCATTTTAACTAGATAGTACCCGGGTAAGATCTATGGTTGTGCAAAACTTGACAGCTAATAAGTCTGCAAAGGTGGAATTAATATCTGATATGCGACAAGATGTCGTCACCGCACTCAGTCATTTTAGTCTGATGCGATTTGACTTCGATGCAACATAATATGTTGTCTTCCTTAACCAGCATGTTTTCACAAAATATTTCAAGGTTTAATGTTTTTGAATTATATTCCTTAATGACTTAACCACTTTGAATTTAATTTCCGATAAAAAGTTATCATGTATTAAATCCGTTTTATTATTATTCTCCATGAAATATGTAATAATGCGATTATTAAATACTGATCTAACATATTTTACCTTATCATCGTCATCAATATCAACACCATTATATAATTTCGAATTTGGCTGCACAATTAAGTTTATGAGCATTTGTTCGAATATGATAATGCCAATTTTTTTCTTAATAATTCAAACAGGCCAACGTTACTTATAACGTTCTCCTATTTCAATTATTATATTTACTTGTCTAATTGATTTTCTACATTTGGCACATTCTCTGTGCCAGGATCGAATGCACTCCTGACACAGATAGTGTGTGCAATGTAGAAAAGCCATTACCTGTCCTTTTTATCTCTCATTACATTTATATTTACTGTTAAATAATATTTGCAAAGGATTACTATTTTTTCTTACTATCTAATAAATATTTTTTTATACATTTTCAAGACCCCTTGTCGCTTCCTTTCCTGCTTCTGGATTTTTGCTGATAGCCGTCTTTCGTCCTCTTCGAATTATTTACACCTTCTTATCTCTATCCTTTCGGTTTGTTTGGGTGTGTACACTTCTGTGTACAAATCCCATAGCGCTTAGACATCATCAGGGGTTTTATTAACGTCCCTCAATTTAATCCTTGTGTTTAGTGGAGGTGCTGGTCTGGCGAGTCATTCTTACCGAAAACTGGTGAGGGTGATCTTGGTGATTCTCTTTCCCTTTAAGGACTACCTAACGGTTGCTGTCTGTTTGGTAGAACCCATTGGGTTTCTTCCTCGTCGTCGTAAAACATTAAGCCATTTTTTCTTTAAAATATACTTGTATATTTATACTAAAGTATTTTCATAATTTCTAATTGTTGAAGTAATGTATGTAGAGAAAATGACTTTGTGCAAAGAACTTTATGTAAAGTATTTTAAGTATAGATTTATTTTTAAGTATAGATTGTATTTTAAGACAAGTAAACTGTTCTTATAAAAAGTCAAAGCACAAGTAATGTATGTAGAGAAAATGACTTTATGCTAATAACTTTATGTAAAGTATTTTAAGTATAGATTTAATTTTAAGACAAGTAAACTGTTCTTATACAAAGTCAAAGCACAAGTGATTTACTAAATTCAAGTAATATTACTTGTAAGCAATTGTACTAAATAAAGTAACGGGATCATCTCTCACTAAAGTAGTACTAATGAGAGATATTATAAATAATTAATACGGGAAAAAGGAATTAAGATAATAGACAAAAATAAAACTGGTTTTTCTACATTCTTTAGATAACGTACTAAAATATTTTAATATGTACAGCTGAAGTTATCTAATTAGTAATATCAAAAGGAATTATGTTTACTAATATATATGTATAAAAATATATATGTATATACAAATATGAGAATTCTGTTGCCAAATATATTTTCGGCAACATTCTCCCCCTGGAAAACGAATGTTTTCAAAAGAGATATAGTAAATAGTAGACGGCCTATCGTTGGGAGTACTTTAGTCGAGTCATGAAACTCCGCTATGTTCCGACTCACAGCGTTGTCTTAGGCTCCATCTTCTACGTTAACAGCAGCTTCAGGGCTATCCTCTGACATTTCTTTAAAAGGTTCACTGGAATTTTCTGGAAGGAGAAAAATTTTAGAAATAGGTCTTTTAAGTATTTTATTTTTTGTTTGGACTGATACCACCCTTATCTTTCCGTCACCTCCTGGATGTGTATCAACAATTCTTCCAAGAAGCCATTGACCTGGTCCACATCTGTCATCTGCTACAAGTACCAAATCTCCAATATTAGGATTCTGAACGCTTCTTAACCATTTTGGCCGAGCTTGAAGTCGATTAAGGTACTCTCTGTACCATCTTTTCCAAAAATGCTGTTTCATTCTCTTGATAGCTTGCCAACGTGAAAGATGGTTTCCCCTTTGAGCTAATAAGTTTTCTTCTTGAACACACTGTAGTGGTTCGCCAATGAGGAAATGTGCTGGTGTTAGTGCGTTAAAATCCGATGGATCAGATGATAAAGGACATAAAGGCCGCGAATTGAGGCAACTTTCAATTTGACAAAGTAAGGTATTTAGCTCCTCAAATGTAAGTAGTCGATCATTGGTAACTCGTCTTAGATGATACTTCACTGATTTTACGCCAGCTTCCCATAATCCACCGAAATTTGGCGAGGCCGGAGGTATGAAATGCCAATTGGTATAATTTAGGCTCAAAGCATGTAGTAACTCCTCTGACAATGATCTTTTGTTCTTATGAAAAAGTATTTGAAGTTCCTTTGATGCGCCTACAAAATTTGTACCGCAGTCTGAATAGATGTCAGTGCATGCGCCTCTTCGAGAAACAAATCTCCGAAAAGCTGCCAAGAAAGAATTTGTAGTAAGATCTGAAACCGCTTCTAGATGAATAGCCTTCGTGACCATACACACAAACAAGCAAATATAGCCCTTTGTAATAACAGCGGATCTTAAAGTAGACGATTTAATATTTAATGGTCCAGCATAGTCAACACCGCTGTGTTTAAAAGGTCTAGTAACGTTAAGTCTCACCAAGGGCAAGTTGCCCATTATTTCTTGTGAACTTTTAGCTGCATATTTAAAACACTGTAAACATTTACGTATAATGGTTTTTGCTAGCTGAGTCCCAGATACGATCCAAAATTTTCGATTAACGATAGACATCGTTAAAGTAATTCCACCATGAAGAGAATTCTCATGGGCATCCAAGATGATTAGTTTTGAAAGAGGATTAGATTTTGCTAAAATTATAGGGTGTTTAAGGCTATAATTAAGATCAGAATTTTGTAAACGACCCCCAACACGAATAACGCCGTTGTCGTCCAAAAATGGCATTAACTTCAATAAAGGACTGTGACGAATTTCTTGTTTTTTAGAAAGAAATTTCAATTCCATTGGAAAATCTATCAATTGAGTAATTTTAACATAGCGCAGTAAAACATTATTAATTTCAGAGAGAGATATAGCTCCAGTGTTCCTTCCCAAAAGAGAGGTTTTAGAATTATTTACAAATCGTAGGCATAACGCAGTAATTCGAAGCAGTGTCCTTAATTTCGTGAATCTGGATAATAACTCTGGATAGCCTTTTTCAATACTAATATTAGTAAAAACTTTCGAACTCTTTTCTTCACAAGTTTGTAAATTTAATAATCGCTTAGGCCATGAAGAAGGGGCTTCATATAAGAACTTTGGACCAAACCACCAGATATCGTTTTCTACTAAATTTTGACCTAAAATGCCCCTCGATGCACAATCGGCTGGGTTTAAGTTAGAAGGTACATATCTCCACTGCAGGGGGTTACTTAAACGTTGTATATCTGCAACTCTATTTGCAACATAGACGGTCCAAGTTGATGAAGGTTTCCGAATCCAGCTTAAAACAGTTGAACTATCACTCCAATAAAAAATGTTTTCTATTTTACAAATATCCAAGGAATTCTTGATATCTTCAGTACGTTGAATCAAAAGTTTAGCGGCACATAGTTCCAACCTCGGTATAGTAACAGTTTTAATAGGAGAGACTTTCGATTTTGCTTGTAAAATATTAACGAAAGTACCTTCCGAAGTAATAACTCTAAGATAAACTACAGCTGCATAAGCTAGAGTTGATGCATCGCAAAAGCCGTGCAATTCTGTTTTTACTCCTGGAGACCAATTTATCCATCTGGGAATTTTCAAGTTCACAAGGTCTACCAATGACGATCTGTACTTAAACCATTTCTTTTCTATTTCAATAGGTATCGAAGTATCCCAATCTACACTATGTTCCCATAGTTTTTTAAAAACAGACTTGGCTACAATGGTGAAGGGCGTAAGCCATCCTAAAGGATCATATAGTCTAGCAGATTCTGAAAGAATGGTGCGCTTAGTAAATGAATTAGTATCGTCAAGGTTTACTTTAAAGGAAAAGAAATCACCACAAGTATCCCACTGGATGCCTAGAGTCTTCACCACATTGTCTTTATCAAATTGTAAAGTTTTAGAGTTTTCCTTATGTTCTTCGGGAATTTCTCGTAAGAATTGAGAAGAATTAGAGATCCACTTGCGTAAATTGCAACATCCTTTTTTCAGAAGATTGCATAAATCCCTTTGTAGGCTAATTGCACTTTCAAGATTATCTGCACCCGAAATAACATCGTCTACGTAAGAATCAGAAACAAGAACATCTGCTGCTTGTGGAAAGTCGTCTTTAAAATCATGTGCTAATTGCTGCAAAACACGTATAGCCAAATAAGGAGCTGAAGTGGTACCGTATGTTACGGTATTCAGCTCATAAATAGATATTTCATCGTTTAACTCATGTCGCCAAAGTATTTGCTGAAATTTCCTATGTTCTGGACAAACATCTATCTGCCGGAACATTTTCTCAATATCCGCGCTGAATGCAATCCTGTGCCTCCTCCATTTTGTTATAATTCCTGGTAAATCGTTTTGAAGCGCAGGTCCAGGACAGAGTTCTTCGTTTAACGATTTGCAGTTAATCAAATGACAACTTCCATCAAAAACCACTCTTAATTTGGTAGTTGTACTGCTCTCCTTTAGTACACCATGATGAGGCAAGAAATAAGAATTAGGTCTGACATCTTCAGGATATTTTCCAAATTTGGTCATGTGACCTAAAATTTCGTACTCTCGCATAAAGTTCCTATATCTTTCAGCAAAAGTAGGTCGTTTCGAAAAAGAGATTTCCAATTGTCGCAACCGTTTGTAGGCACTAATGATATTATTCGGAACAGACGGTGCAGTGTTGTTTTCTACTAGAGACCTAAACGGCAAATGTACTATATAGCGACCAGATTGTGATTTATTAACTGTATTCGCAAAATAATTTTCACATTTCAGATCTTCGTTACTTATCTTTCTTTTAGTATTAACTTCTTCCTGCTCCCAAAACGACTTCAATAATGTCTCCAATTTGACGTTAAGTATGTGTAGCCTGTTGCAAGAAATGTTACCATTTTTTCCAGAAAACACCCATCCAAAATGAGTATTTTGGAAGAATAAGTTATTATGAACAAAGGATTCGGCGGGAAGTTTTATTATGGAGCAAACATCTGAGCCTAAAATTAGATCTATCGGATCAGAGTTGAAGAAAAGTGGATCAGCCAAATTTTCAGGATCAATATCAGGCAATGAAATAAGTTTAGACGAAGGATCCGGTGTATACGAAGAAAGATTAGCTAAAACTAATGCCGTACATGAAAATACAGGTTTTCGTTTACGGGAATATAAATCAATATTAGCAGAGTATTTCGATACATTTTCACTACTGTTACCAATACCGATTATTTTACAATATGATCTTTCTTTTCGAATGCCCATCAGTTGAACTGCAGCTTCAGAAATCAAACTTCCTTGTGAGCCTGGATCCAAAAGAGCTCGTAAAGGAAAATAACCTTTGTCAGTTCGAACAAGTAATCGAATAGTGTATAACAATACTGCTTGGTAAGCAACTGCACTATGAACAGTAGCACCTGGTGTGCTTTCATTTTTTGAATTGAGTGAAATAGCAGGAATAGAAGAGGCCTCCGCCTGATGTTTGTCTAAATGAAGAACAGTGTGATGTGGATGTTTGCATATAATGCAGCGAAATGGTGAGCTACAATTTTCATGATTATGACCAACAGCAAGACAATTACGGCAAGCCTTTCTTTTTAACAAAAAAGCGTTCTTAGAATCCAAAGGTAAGGATAGAAATTTAAAACATTTCGAAAGTGAATGTCCCTTATCACAAAATAAGCAAAGTTTTGTATAATGTGCAGAAAAGTTGTGTAATGAACACAAACAAATTAAATGTTGTAGGACATTTCCTTAAGAATTTGTCAAGAGAGGACTGCGGGATCCATTGAAGAGCTAGCTAACAGTCGGGCGGGGAGGTTCGGTCCTCTCTTAAAACAAAATCCTGTTTGTATACAGAGTTATTTTGTTATAGACTCCCTATTAAAAAAAAAAAAAGATCTAAAAAAAATTGAGGAATAGAGTGGACCAGAATGACTATAAGTTTTCTATAGAAGCCCGTTTATAGTCACGAAAAAAAAACAAAGACATTTTATCAATTATACCCAGATTAGAAGCACTATCAGATGTTGTTGATAGGCTAGTCTCAAAACCCTCCCAATCTCTATGTCCTAATGACTATGTATATTTTTAGGACCCCACCTAGATACACACCTAACGTCTTATCAACCTAAGAAAACACTGTTATTTAATTTAACCAGACATTATGTCTAAATTCTCAATTTATTCCTTTTATCCTTAGAGTTAACATTTAAAAAAAAAAAATTAAGTATTTTGGTTTGTTTACCAAAACATACGCTAACCGAGATTGAATTTCAACTAGTATAATAGATAATTGTTAAATACTAACGTTAAAATTATATATGTAAGTATATGAAAACTGTGGGAGCATTAATATCTTTACACTACCTATACAATTCATGACATTGACTATTATCAAATATATATGTTGTAATTGCAAAATATACGAACTTTGAAAAGCAAAGAACAAAATGTAAAAACGTAACCAAAAATATAATATAGGTAAAAATGTATGTAGCACCAAGAATGAGAATTATATAAGAAACTCTTATTTTAAAATTTAACAATCGGTTTGAAAACAATACTCATTTATATGATTTGCAACCTGATTGATACGATCATACTAATGAAGTAATAAGCAAGTTGATGATCATTATTGCTGCTTAGATCTTAAAATGATATAAAGGATGTTATAGAATTGTGGACTCACCAAACATGTGTGCTGTCGTTGTTCTGGAAGGCCTTCAAGATTACGATGTACATGTTGATTAAAGATGAAATTAATTGCTGTAAATTTTTGTAAATTGTCCCCAAGATTATCTTTGGTTACTTGTAAAACAATTTTAATCTATTAATGCTCACACCTATGCTCTTAAGTTAACTTAGTATTTAGTTAGAATAACTTAATTAAAGTGTAATTTTACGTAGAATATTTAAACAAACATTTGAAACATTTCTTTATCGATCGTTAATGTTCTCTTTAAATTAATGTTGTGGTAAAACGTAATGATCATTTTGGCATAATAAACAGCTTGATTACAAAATTCAGAAATATCAATGATCATTTAGTTTTGTACCATAACAATGATTAAAAATTTTTTGATTTTATTTTGTTTTCTTTTGGTTTCGTTCCTTTGAAATGAATTAAAAAAAAATTTTAAAAGAAATGTATATGAAATTAAGAATATAAATAAGGGCATATTTGTTGAAATTTTAATTATGTGTTACTTAGCTTTAAATTATTTTGTTACTTTTTAAAATTTTACTAGTTTCTACTAAACATTTTAGACAATGTTTGTTGAAACGTTATTGTTGAAAATTTATAGGTGTTTGTTAAAAATTTATAGGTTTGTTTAAAATTTTAAATTGTTTTTAGAGAATTAACTAATTTTAATTTTGACCATGAATTGGACATTGGTTTTGATGTAATCTGAGTTACATTTTCGGAAAAATGAGGTATTCTTAAAATTCTAAATCGATTTGTGTTTCAAAACGTGGGATTATATAACACGATCTTGGTGCCGAAAATCTAGGTTAGGTAACACGTATATGAGCTCTAGGTTTTTTTTTTTTTTAAATGCTGAAAATTAGGTGTTGTACACTGGTATGCGGCAAGATTGAATGAGGTGCAAATTTTGATTTCGCAGGTCTCCAACCTGCTGATTGGATCTGTCTATTAGCAGACTGACCAGGTCTGGATTCTTCTTCGTATGATCGGTAATCGTATCTATATATTTATCGTCAGATTTAGGGAGTGAGGTTAATTGCTACCGTTGTGGGAACCTATTAAAAGTTGTGGTGTCTTACTAAAAAATGATTTGCCACTGGTTTTATATAATTACCTTTCCAGGGTGATACTCAGACACCTAGGACAGACCACGTGGGTCTGTGGCCAAGTTTTGAGCAAATTTTCCTCGCAGAACAATCTTGATGTTAATAATTGAAATACTTTAATACTTGTTTAAAAGATTGGTATTATTTAACCAAATTGATTATAAAAATTTATTAATTACTATTAATTTTCAGTTAAATACTATTAATTTATTTTACACTTTTAGTTAATAGCCAATTATGATGTAAGCTCGGGTAAGATTTTGATCAAAATGACCGAGAATGATAATTTTCCATAAAATCTAAGCTCGTAGAATAAGAGTGTAAAGTAAAACACGTATAACTTCTAGAAAGTTTTTTATCTGTTTCTTTAAATTTGCAAATGGCAATGTCGGACGAATATATATCAATGTCATAACATCAGAGTCATTACCGTAGATATAATAATGTTTATGAATTGTAATTTATAATTTCTTCAGTAAAATGTAAATAATTACCAATAATTACTGCAAAAGCTTCATTTACTGATTTAATTAAGTTAATTATTAATTGTAATCCTAATCATTCAAATGTTTTTACTTTCAGCTGTAATGTTTACTTTGTGTATCTTAGGAACATGTTGCTAAAGAATGTTGCTTTTATTACTGCTGATCAACATTGGTAAATAACAAAAGCTCCACAAAAGAATAAACATTTCGGCAACAATAGCTCTGTACGTGAAGTTATCAGATCAAACTGATTAAATAGAAATATTTGTAAATTAAAATAAAATGAAAATCAAGTATATCAAAAATTTTATAAAATTGAATTTTGTCATAATGTTTCAGTTTAATGGTAAACCGTTCATTACAAAACTAGATAATAATTATGTTTACATAGAATTATTAGCTAGAGAAAGAGCGGTTTATGTGCGTAAATCTTTTGCATGGTAGGTTCCAACTAATTTACCCTGAAAATCTTCTATTAAATAATAATGTTTACCTAATTTTTCCTTGATCCTACATTTCACAAACAGAGGAGACAACTTGGCATTAAAGTTTTTCTCACTGCTGCTTTGGACAAAATTTCTTCTAAAAATTTCTTGACCTTTTTGGAAAGATTGAGGTCTTGTGCGCAGGTTATATTGATGGCGGTTAACTTTATAAGCTTCCCTAATGTTTTTTCTTAAACCGCCCCGAATCAAATTAAGGTTATCATCTCGAGAGAGGTGGTAAGACGGTTCATCGAGCAACTTTAGATTTTTGAGCAAAGCATACGAATTTCCATGCGTAATCATACCCAGTCCGAACATAGCATGATATGGTGTTGTCCGTATTGCTTGATGATATGAATTCCGTAAAGCGCAGCTTATTTTGGACAAATTCTCATCTCACAATCTATGATCGGATTTCAGATATGCTCTAATGCCTGCAATAATGGACCTGTTTACACGTTCCGACGCATTACTTTGCGAAGAATATACCGCTGTATATATGTGATTAACTCCATAACTTGTTAAGAACGCATTGAAATCGTTTGCTCGAAATTGTGATCCATTATCACTGATGACATTCTCTGGAACTCCGAAAACGTCAAAAATTTGTTTTTGCAGGTATTCGATAATGATAGGAGAGGTAAATTTTCTCATAGGGAACAACCAATGAAATTTAGTTAAATGATCTAAAACTATAAGCAATCCAATATAACCGGATTTGCTTCTTGGGTAGGGACCTAACAGATCAATGTACAAACGCTGTATAGGACGAATAGATAAGACTTGTTTGCCCATTTCTGGCTTCAAGTTGTAGTTTGGTGCTTTGGTACTTTTGCAAATATCACAATTTCTTATGTATTCTCGAACGTCTTTCACCAATCCTGGCCAATAGAAATTTCTGCGAATTAATTCAATAGTTTTGACCATTCCACCGTGAGATGCTACTGTATCGTCGTGAGCTCTTGATATAACATTTTTTTGCAACATTTTTGGTACCCACAACTTCCAACTCTTCTCCTCTTGACTTTCCTCTCCACTGTAATGATCGGTTCTAATGTAAATGTACCTTTCTACAGCTTTAATATCTGGATATTTTGATGGTTCAGAGGTGATTTTATCCTTCAATTCCACGTACTCTGGATCGAGAAAATGCGGCGAATTTAGGTTTATTTCGGGTTCAGTTAAGGTTAAAGCTGAAATTTCATCACCACAATTTCGTGACAGTGCGTCAGGTACTACATTTTCTTTGCCCTTCCTATGGCTTATGGTAAATTTAAAACATTGCAGTTTGAAAACCCAACGGGCAAGTCTTCCAGTGAGATCCGGTTGCCTCATGAGTCATACGAGGCTGGAATGATCAGTGATTATCTCGAATTCGTGTAATTCAAGATACCACCGGAAACGTTTGATTGCTTCAACTGCAGCTAGGCACTCACGCTCCGTGACACTATAGTGTCTCTGTGCAGTGTTTAATTTCTTGCTCATGAAAGCAACTGGTCTCTCATTACGATCATCATCGAGCTGGACCAACACCGCACCAATGCCACAATCACTGGCATCACAATGAACGTAGAATTTCTTTGTGAAATCGGGATTTATCAAAACAGGCGCTGTAGTTAAAAGTGTTTTTACCTTTTCAAATGCTGTCTGAGCTTCGTTTGACCAGCAAAATTTCTTTTTCGTGGATAGTACTTCGGTGATCGGGAAAACGACGCTAGAAAAGTTGTCGATGAACCTTCTGTACCATCCTGCAAGCCCTAGAAAACCTCTTACTTGCTTTATTGTTTTGGGGACTGGCCAATTAACTATTGCACTAATCTTCTGTGGATCTGTAGTAATTCCACCATTACCTATCACGTAACCCAAGTATTGGACCCGAGTTACGCAAAATTTGCTTTTAGAAATATTTAAAGTAAGGTTTGCTTTCCTGAACTGTTCAGATACTCGCACTAACAATGACAAATGACTTTCAAAATCTGCAGAAACGATAATAAGATCATCGAGGTAACCAAAGATGGAGTTACGAAGTTCGGGTGGTATGATCTCGTCAATAAGGCGGCACATAGTTTGTGGTGCGTTACAAAGGCCGAATGGCATGACGACAAACTGATATAAAGGCCTACCGGGTACAGTGAACGCAGTCAAAGGTTTCGAACCTTCGGCTAGGCCGATTTGCCAATAGGCATCCTTTCGATCCAATTTGGATATAATATTGGCTTTTGGAAGCCTAGCAAAAATCCCTTCTATTGATGGCAGCGGATAGGCGTCCTTTTTAGTGACGGAGTTTAGCTTCCTTGCGTCGAGGCAAAGACGGACTTTGTTTGGCTTGAGGACAAGCCTAATGGGCGAACTCCACGAGGATTGAGAAGGCTCAATTACTCCTAATGCCAACATCCGGTCTATCTCAGTAAACATCAGTTTCTCCACTGCTGGAGAAACTGGATAGAACCGCTGTTTGATCGGCTTGGAATCTCCAATGTCGATCTCGTGCCTAATTAGGCTGGTTCTTCCTAACCCTTGTTTTTCGAAATTGGGAAATAATGCTATGATAGCATCTAATTGCTGGCGTTGGCAAGGAGTTAGTGGAAAATCTGGTGCATCTAATGTGGAATTAGATTCAACATTTTCTACGGACTGGACTTCGGACGTATTGGTATTGAAAGCGGACGGAGGACCATGACTTAGTAAAGACTTATCAAAAACTTCTATGGATTCCACAATGTTTGGAATCAAATTAAAGGCATTCCAAAAGTCAATACCGAGTATTAACCTTTGAGTTATAGACGGAATTATAAAAAGGTTCATTTCGTTTTTTTTATCTTTAAATTGTATTTCTACAGATAACCAACCTTTAACGTGTTGCGACTGACCATCGGCCGTTTTAACTTCGCTATGGCATTTATAAAAATTGGATAAATTTGAAAAATTGTGTTTTGCTAATTCGCCACCTATGCATGAAATGTTTGCACCTGTATCAAGAAGTCCATACTCCTGAAATGTCAAAAAAGAAACTTTTGCGTAAAAACGCTGATCGTTTGAGTTGCTTATTATCGCAGATACTAAAAACTTTTTGCATTTTCTACGGGTCTTATAGAATAAACGCATTCTTATTGTGGATCGTTTAGGATTTCGGAGAGAGATCATAGAAATTTCAGTATTATTGAAAATTTGATTTCGTTTAGCAATGTAATTTTGCCATTTTATATGGTAGGGTAGAATTGGGAATAGAATTTTGTCACATTCTAAATATTCAATCGGAAGATTACGATTAGTTTCAAATCTTTTCAATATTGTCATTTTTTCAGCGAAATTTTTATCTTGGGGCATGTCAGGGAAATTTATTTTAGTGTCATCGATTTTGGTATGGTTTTCAGAGCAACCTAATGATTGCTTTTCATTGTTTCCAATGGTTTCGAGTTTTTTGTTAAATTTATTTTCTTAGATGAACATGTGGAGCATTGAGGTTTGTAGGTATTTTTGGCTCCACAGCCATAACAAAAGATGGTTCTTGCCTTTAGACAATCGTACCAATAGTGTCCAACCTCGTCGCAATTATAACAACGTAACACCTTCTCTTGGATTTGAAGAGCGTTAACTTCACTATTGGCCGAATTTATAGGGTTCATCTCACTATTGTCTTCAACAAACTCTACCTCCGCAATATGTCTTCGAGAAGCTAATGGGTTGATAAGCCAAGTTTTTTCGGACATGTTCATCATTAAGAAATGCTTCTCTCATTTGCACTAACTTACGCAAATGAGAAATTGAGTGAACAGGAACATAAAGTAGTTCCTGACGAATTTCTGGTCTCAAATTTCTGATCAATATTTCGATTAGTTCCATTTCTGCTATGGGAGAAGGTAATCTATCCATAATTGATGAGACTGAATCGTAGTAGACATCAAAGTTTTCTCCAACTTTTTGTTTTCTATTTCTTATTTCTTCTTTAATATCGAATGAAGATTTGAAATCACGATATTGACATCGTATAGCTTCAGAAAATTCACTCCAATTACAAGATTTAACTTGCTTCCTGTACCGCCAATACCAATCTTTTGCTTTTCCATGCAAAAGCACATTAAGATTTCTTACTATGGGAGTAAAATCGCCATTGAAATTGTCATATGTGAGTGAACTAATTCAGTAGAGGAATTCCTCTACATTAAGGCCAGATGAAGAACCATCAAATTTGATACACCAGCTCGAAATAATAGCAGTTACTTTATCCATATTATAATTTGAAAAGTTAGAGGTCTGAACTGATGGGGTATTAATTCGATTGGCTGAATTATTTATAAAATTCTCACTATTAATATTTTCGTTTTGATGACAAATATTTTCATTCCGAACTAATTGTGGTTGATTACTATTTTGGTTTGGAACGAGATTTAAATTACTAAGTAACCGAGTAATATTTGTCTCTATCATCCTATTTATCTGATCATAATCAACCATACCTCTTGAATTGCCATTAAACATTGAATTCGATGGATCATTATGATTAGGAGAAGAAACAGTTTGTGTCATATGCGTTGGTGTAGCAACTTCATAGGTGTTATGATTTACATTACTATTTTCACACTGTCGTTGACTATCTTGAAACAAAGTCTTAGCTTGAAGACGGGTATTATATGTTTTCCTTATGGCACCACGCCCTCGATTTCTATTCGATGATTTTACTGTTTGGTTTTGTTTGCTTAAGATATTGATTTTCTTAAGGTCAACTAATTGGCATGAACGTTTGCAAGTGGGACACTCTGCAGCTTTGGATAACAAATTTTCGATGCATGATCGATGAAATGAATGACTACAGTTCGTTATAATTAAACAATCATCGTTTTCAGCCATAACGTTATTACAAATTCCGCAAACTGGTTCAGAAACTGAAGTAGCGTTTTGTGTTAGCTCTGTCTCTGAAGGCAAAATTATAGCTGTGGTAGAAGTCATTGAAGCAGCACCAGTAGCTTCATTTGGTGGTGTCCTCGGAAGAGACATATCGTTATAATAGTATAAATTCAAACCAAAAAGATTTAAGACGATTTTTATTATATTATTATTTATACAAGAAATATTATTTTCCTTTAAACACAAGAGACAATGATATGTAAAAGGTTACATCCGGGATTTATTGAAAATTATTTGTAGAATTTTAGATTTTCCTTAAGAAGGAAAAATATAAACAAAACTTCAAGTTATTTTCTTTGTTCTAATAACTTCTTAAGAATGATTCTTTTAAAAACTATGATAAAAAAATAACAAAACTGAAATGTGAATAGATATTTCAAATTTCCAGAATCTTGTTGAAGATTATAACATTTTACAAAACTAAGTATTATTTATATTAGGGAAAGTTGAAAAGGGGCTTTTTTTCGAAAGTGCTTACAATTAAAACACTTTGGAAATATGAAAATTAGAATTAGAAATAATCTATTAAAACTGGTTGCACTTAAAGCGCAGTAATATTCCAAATAAATACAATATTCTTAAAAAATTAAATATTTATACTAATAATTCCTTTGGTAAACTTCTGATTACAAAATTAACAAAATGTTTTCAACAATCTAAATACTTTACCTAGTAACGATTAAGGCAAGCATTAAATTCCACATTTAAAACTAATTTGTCGATAAAACAAATACTTCCTATTCAAATAGATCAATTTACTTTTTGATAATTTAGAAACCACGCATAAATAAGAGTTATTTACGCAATAATAAGGTAGATTAAGGTATATAAGTTTTTATTTACTTTAGTATGTGTTTTCTTTAGGTTGATAATCACTAAATTAGATGTTCGATTTGGGTATTACTAAATTGATAAACATGTAAGTGAAAAAAAACCAGTCTATGGAGATGTTTATATCAACAAGATTACAACCTTGAAATGTCAAACCAGACAATTTTTCTACTAATTCTTTAAATAACATTTGGACAGAACTTCGCTTTGCAAAACTTCTGTAATCCTAAAATGTATTTAAGGTCTGATACCTAAGTCCTACAAAGTCATATTCAACTTAATATAAATATCTATCTTTTCCCAGAAACAATACATAATAACTCCCAAAACCAAGACAAAATTTCAAACAATTGACTTGTCGGTCATATAACTCGCAACGCAAATTAACGAAAATCCTCACAAGTGTTATAAGATATTTGCTTAGAAATGAAAAGATTATCAAATAATGTTTTTGCAAAAGAATCTAATGAAATCTATAAAACTTATCAGAATCTGGAAGAGAAAGCAACTATGGGTTGTTTAACTTTCTGCCCCACGTTGGGCGCCATTATTTTACTGTACTGAACACAAACAAATGAAATGTTGTAGGACTGAATCAAATGAAACAAGTACCTTAAGAAATTGTCAAGAGAGGACTGCGGGAGCCATTGAAGAGCTAGCTAACAGTCGGGCGGGGAGGTTCGGTCCTCTCTTAAAACAAAATCCTGTTTGTATACAGAGTTATTTTGTTATAGACTCCCTATTTAAAAAAAAAAAAAGATCTAAAAAAAATTGAGGAATAGAGTGGACCAGAATGACTATAAGTTTTCTATAGAAGCCCGTTTATAGTCACGAAAAAAAAAACAAAGACATTTTATCAATTATACCCAGATTAGAAGCACTATCAGATGTTGTTGATAGGCTAGTCTCAAAACCCTCCCAATCTCTATGTCCTAATGACTATGTATATTTTTAGGACCCCACCTAGATACACACCTAACGTCTTATCAACCTAAGAAAACACTGTTATTTAATTTAACCAGACATTATGTCTAAATTCTCAATTTATTCCTTTTATCCTTAGAGTTAACATTTAAAAAAAAAATTAAGTATTTTGGTTTGTTTACCAAAACATACGCTAACCGAGATTGAATTTCAACTAGTATAATAGATAATTGTTAAATACTAACGTTAAAATTATATATGTAAGTATATGAAAACTGTGGGAGCATTAATATCTTTACACTACCTATACAATTCATGACATTGACTATTATCAAATATATATGTTGTAATTGCAAAATATACGAACTTTGAAAAGCAAAGAACAAAATGTAAAAACGTAACCAAAAATATAATATAGGTAAAAATGTATGTAGCACCAAGAATGAGAATTATATAAGAAACTCTTATTTTAAAATTTAACAATCGGTTTGAAAACAATACTCATTTATATGATTTGCAACCTGATTGATACGATCATACTAATGAAGTAATAAGCAAGTTGATGATCATTATTGCTGCTTAGATCTTAAAATGATATAAAGGATGTTATAGAATTGTGGACTCACCAAACATGTGTGCAGTCGTTGTTCTGGAAGGCCTTCAAGATTACGATGTACATGTTGATTAAAGATGAAATTAATTGCTGTAAATTTTTGTAAATTGTCCCCAAGATTATCTTTGGTTACTTGTAAAACAATTTTAATCTATTAATGCTCACACCTATGCTCTTAAGTTAACTTAGTATTTAGTTAGAATAACTTAATTAAAGTGTAATTTTACGTAGAATATTTAAACAAACATTTGAAACATTTCTTTATCGATCGTTAATGTTCTCTTTAAATTAATGTTGTGGTAAAACGTAATGATCATTTTGGCATAATAAACAGCTTGATTACAAAATTCAGAAATATCAATGATCATTTAGTTTTGTACCATAACAATGATTAAAAATTTTTTGATTTTATTTTGTTTTCTTTTGGTTTCGTTCCTTTGAAATGAATTAAAAAAAATTTTAAAAGAAATGTATATGAAATTAAGAATATAAATAAGGGCATATTTGTTGAAATTTTAATTATGTGTTACTTAGCTTTAAATTATTTTGTTACTTTTTAAAATTTTACTAGTTTCTACTAAACATTTTAGACAATGTTTGTTGAAACGTTATTGTTGAAAATTTATAGGTGTTTGTTAAAAATTTATAGGTTTGTTTAAAATTTTAAATTGTTTTTAGAAAATTAACTAATTTTAATTTTGACCATGAATTGGACATTGGTTTTGATGTAATCTGAGTTACATTTTCGGAAACAATGAGGTATTCTTAAAATTCTAAATCGATTTGTGTTTCAAAACGTGGGATTATATAACACGATCTTGGTGCCGAAAATCTAGGTTAGGTAACACGTATATGAGCTCTAGGTTTTTTTTTTTTAAATGCTGAAAATTAGGGGTTGTACACTGGTATGCGGCAAGATTGAATGAGGTGCAAATTTTGATTTCGCAGGTCTCCAACCTGCTGATTGGATCTGTCTATTAGCAGACTGACCAGGTCTGGATTCTTCTTCGTATGATCGGTAATCGTATCTATATATTTATCGTCAGATTTAGGGAGTGAGGTTAATTGCTACCGTTGTGGGAACCTATTTAAAAGTTGTGGTGTCTTACTAAAAAATGATTTGCCACTGGTTTTATATAATTACCTTTCCAGGGTGATACTCAGACACCTAGGACAGACCACGTGGGTCTGTGGCCAAGTTTTGAGCAAATTTTCCTCGCAGAACAATCCTGATGTTAATAATTGAAATACTTTAATACTTGTTTAAAAGATTGGTATTATTTAACCAAATTGAATATAAAAATTTATTAATTACTATTAATTTTCAGTTAAATACTATTCATTTATTTTACACTTTTAGTTAATAGCCAATTATGATGTAAGCTCGGGTAAGATTTTGATCAAAATGACCGAGAATGATAATTTTCCATAAAATCTAAGCTCGTAGAATAAGAGTGTAAAGTAAAACACGTATAACTTCTAGAAAGTTTTTTTCTGTTTCTTTAAATTTGCAAATGGCAATGTCGGACGAATATATATCAATGTCATGACATCAGAGTCATTACCGTAGACATAATAATGTTTATGAATTGTAATTTATAATTTCTTCAGTAAAATGTAAATAATTACCAATAATTACTGCAAAAGCTTCATTTACTGATTTAATTAAGTTAATTATTAATTGTAATCCTAATCATTCAAATGTTTTTACTTTCAGCTGTAATGTTTACTTTGTGTATCTTAGGAACATGTTGCTAAAGAATGTTGCTATTATTACTGCTGATCAACATTGGTAAATAACAAAAGCTCCACAAAAGAATAAACATTTCGGCAACAATAGCTCTGTACGTGAAGTTATCAGATCAAACTGATTAAATAGAAATATTTGTAAATTAAAATAAAATGAAAATCAAGTATATGAAAAATTGTATAAAATTGAATTTTGTCATAATGTTTCAGTTTAATGGTAAACCGTTCATTACAGTTGCCAGAATTACACGATGTCCTTTTAGCGGAATTAAAAGGTTTATGAATCTCCGAGTTTCTATATTTAGATGACGATGAAGCATCATCATTAATCGATTCCAATGTTCGGAAAGTTCTCTCTAAGAATGTAAATAGTTCATCACGAGAAGAAAGTTCAGTAGAGGATTTCAAAGATTGTTCCCATTCCTTTCGTGTCTGGAAGTCGAGCTTTTGTACTATCAGATGTGTAAGAATAGGATCCCAGCTTTGGGTGTTTATGTTGAGGTTTTGAAGTGAAGACAAGATTTCCTTGGTAGAATCCAATAAAGTTTTAATGGAGTGAAATCCACCATCAGATTTCGAAATATGAAAAAGTTTAGATATTAAACTGCCAACAAGTATTCGCTTGTTATGATATCTGGATTCTAGAATGTTCCATGCCGAATCGTAATTTGCTTCAGTAGCAGAAATATTTTTAATTAAATTAAATGCTTCGCCAGAAAGAGTACCCTTTAAATAATAAAACTTTTGAACCTTGGTGAGCGAATCATTGTTATGAACGACAGAAGAATAAATGTCGCGAAATGGAATCCACTCCATATATTCTCCAGAAAACTTTGGCAGTGTAATCTTAGGTAACTTAGCATCACAATTAACTGTAATATCAGGGCGACCGTTAGTTGTGACACAAGTACTTGATAACGGTCCATTTATCATCGTGTTGTCTGCCTTCGAATCCAATAATTTTCCTTTAAAGCACAAATATTTCTCCGAAAATTCAAAGTTAAGATCTTCTTTCATGTATGGAACATCATCATCTTCTAGAGATTCCTCGTGAATTCGACGCACTATTTTATCATGTTGTGATTCAAACTTACCAAATATTTTATCTAGTTGTTGCACCAAAGAATTTAAGAAACCGCTTGTCCTCTCATCTTTTTCTTTTTGCTCGAAACGAGTTTAATTTATAATTTCAGCAGGTTGCGTTGTTCCTTTATTATTAGATCTAATTCACTCATTGTTCGTAGAAATTATGTTCCAATTATTTTTTTTTTAAATAATAGTTCACTTTTATAAAGTTTTAATTTAATAGAGGTTTAAATAGTTCAGTTTTTTTTTATGGAGTTCCCGGGTTTCGGCACCAATAATTCTGTTGAAGTAATGTATGTAGAGAAAATGACTTTGTGCAAAGAACTTTATGTAAAGTATTTTAAGTATAGATTTATTTTTAAGTATAGATTGTATTTTAAGACAAGTAAACTGTTCTTATAAAAAGTCAAAGCACAAGTAATGTATGTAGAGAAAATGACTTTATGCTAATAACTTTATGTAAAGTATTTTAAGTATAGATTTAATTTTAAGACAAGTAAACTGTTCTTATACAAAGTCAAAGCACAAGTGATTTACTAAATTCAAGTAATATTACTTGTAAGCAATTGTACTAAATAAAGTAACGGGATCATCTCTCACTAAAGTAGTACTAATGAGAGATATTATAAATAATTAATACGGGAAAAAGGAATTAAGATAATAGACAAAAATAAAACTGGTTTTTCTACATTCTTTAGATAACGTACTAAAATATTTTAATATGTACAGCTGAAGTTATCTAATTAGTAATATCAAAAGGAATTATGTTTACTAATATATATGTATAAAAATATATATGTATATAAAAATATGAGAATTCTGTTGCCAAATATATTTTCGGCAACACTAATGTTAATCAAAATTTTAAATCTCTTTAACGATATTTGATTTATGCTAATATACTTTAAACAAAGCTATCACATAACTCTATAAAATATTACAATCAAAACCAAAATTCTTAAAATATTCCTTTCCCATAAAACTATTTCTCAATTTTTTTTTTGTATTTGTTTTCAAGTTTAAATACAACACATTATAAATATGAATCAGAAACAATATTTAATTACCAACTTTAAAAAAACCCTATTTTACATTGTTTCTAATTAAATTTCTTAAACGTTAAAACCACATCCAAAATTCTTTATACTTAAAATTAAATCTATAATATAAGTTAAGTGCTTTTAAATTTGTTTACATTAAACAAATATTTTTATTGAATGACGCGAATTTTGTATTTGGTAAGGACGTTTAAGTTTATTTAATTAATTTTTAATTAATTATTAATTTATTTGCTTTAAATTCGTCGATACTAAAAATATGTTTCTGAATGTTCTGTCTGTCATCATCGTCCATAGTCCCGAATAACCATTTCGATATACTCCCTATTACGTTAATTAGTCCTCTTCGTAGTCTGTTTTGTTTTGGTATTAAAGTAACCAATTTGTTTCTTGCATCTAACAATTCTAATTGAAGTAAATGTTTATTTTTTGTTTTCAGTAAAATAATATTTTCTTTCATCTGGTTTAGAATATTTTCTATTTCATGTAAGTTTACTATGTGTGGTATAATGTCCGATTCCTTAACTATATCTATGTTTTTCATGTAGATGTTTATAAATCTTGCCTGTTCCGTAAGTCTTTTTGTAGTCAGTTCTCCTTTAGTCATCGGTGTCCATATTATTATCTGCATGAAGATGGCTATTATCGTATTAATCCTCAAGTTAGCGATTTGTTTATATATGTCATGTGGCTCTGTATCTGGTTTATACCTCAGTTTCAGCGTTTCCTTGATGAGTTTAAAATTGTCGGGTTCTGGGATGTTAATCACCGTATTTTTTGTTTCTCTTTGGATGGTTCTGTAATATAGAGCTCTTACTGCTTCCTTTTTTTGTCTTTCGAGTGTTGATATTAAATATTCCACGCCTGTTCCTTAAATGTTGTCGAATCTTGTTATTTGTTTGTAACTTTTACTCAAATTTATATTTGAGTGTTTGCTGCACTATTACAAGATTTTTGTCCTTCGTGTGTATTAACTGCAATTTTTTCACTTATTTAGTGGTCTTTACACCGATTTTTTTCGTGTGTATTAACTGCACTTTTTTTTCACTTATTTAGTGGTTTTTACACCAATTTTTTTTCGTATGTAATTACTGCACTATTATTTTTATTTCCTTTTTTTTGTTTCACTCTCCTTTTATTTTATTTTATCTTACAAGGAGTGCCGACTGCGCCAATTTTGTAAGGACGTTTAAGTTAAAAAAAAAACAAAAAAAAAACAACCCAAAAGATTTCGGAGGAAGTGTGCCGTCACCTCAAGAAGTCAAACAACAACTGTCTTCTCTTTATTATTATAATTATTATTAGACTTAAACTAAATTACATTTTTGTTTATTCAGCATTTGCAAACTTTAATTTAAATTACATTTATGATTATTCTGCGTTTTGCAATTTTGACAATTTGCTTTAGAGTACTTTGTATTAATTGGGATACCTGTTCTATTTCTTAGAATTTTGTCTGTAATTTTGTTTTCAATTTTAAATGCTTTAGATTTATTTTGACAAACAGGAAATAGGTTTTGTTTTACAATTTTATTTTATTATTTCTTTTTTTATTTTGTGTTTTTTATGCTTGCTAAGAAATCTTCAATAACTTCTGTTTTGTTGCATGTGTTTGTGTTTGAATATGTAACTCGCACTATGGATATTTATCCCACTTCTGAACTATTAGAGATGAACAACAAATTAAGAAAAAGCATGTGTTTTATTAAACTCAGTAGATAAATTAAGAATAAAAATGAATTATTCTTGTTTTGAGTTTTATTATAACTGAACTTTATTGGAAAAAAATGTAATATTTATAACTTAAATTAATTTACAAACGTGCATTTTCAGTTTAAATTAAACCTTTTTCAAAATATTTGAAACCTTTTTCAAAATGAACGAAACCTTTTTCAGATTAAACGAAACTCTTTTCAAATTATACGAAACCTTTTTAAAAAAAATATATTAAACTTTATTCAAATTCAATTAAACATTTTTCAAATTAAATTAAACCAGTTATAGAATTTTATAGAACACAAACATATTAATTTTTATATAATACTTGTTAAAATTAAAGAAGAATTTGTCCACTGACCGCTTTTGGAATTGTCATGATCATATCCATAACATAGTTCGCACAATCATTTTGATTAATTTGTGCGACACTTTCCTCAATTACACTTACTATGTTATGCTCTGTGGTAATGTCACTTAATAATGATCGGGCGTGGAATTTTATCTTAGAAAATGTTTTCTCTATCGGGTTCAACATAGGAGAATAAGGTGGTAAAAATTTAAGTGTACAGTCACTATTATCCACCATATTTCGAATTTCCTGGGTTTTATAGATTCTGGCATTATCCATAATTAAAAATGAATTTTGTAACTCTGGGCTGTTTTAAATTTTATCCAGGAGCTCCCTCAGATATATTTGGAAACGGGCTGAATTTACAGTGGAAGAGGAATAAACTTTATGGTAAACAATACCAGCATTATTTATCACAGCAATTAAAGTAACGTTCACTCCCCTTACGGTTGGCACAACAATATGAGCTCTTTCACCTACCTTAGCACGTGCTTGTGAACGCCGTAAATGTAAGTAGAACCCGCACTCATCTATAAAAATCATGTTTTCTTTTTGTTCAGGAGACCAAATTGCAAATTCTGAGGCATACTCTCGACGGTTTTCAATAGTCGATGCGCTATTCATACGGTCCATTTCGATGGAAGCCATTTGCGACGTTATTTTAAGTTCTTTGAATCCGTTGAAAATTGTAGAAAATGCAAGCGTTACATTAAATTCTTCAAATAACTTTTTGAGAATATTTCTCAAAGTTATTTCCGGCTCACTCTCCACAATCGTCTCAATTTTTTCCATGATTTGGTGAATTAATTTTTTTGCCTATTTTTTCCACGAGGAAGTTCCACTAGTTTGCCGTCATTTTTATATAGCGCGAAATAATAGTTTTAGTGGCGCTTATATTTACTGACGTTATACGAGATACTTCCGCGATTGTATTACCCTCCTCATACAATTTTATTATCATTAGTTTCACATTTTTTGAAATGTTGGCATATTTTCCTTTACTTCTTATTATTCCACTAACTTCTGTTTCTTCGATATCACTCATTTTCAACATTTGACTTTGAATGTTCAATTATCAAGTAAATAAATCAATCCAACCGTTATCAGACACCAAGAACAATAGGTCATTTACAGTAATCGATTAAAAAAAAATTGCAAATCAAAAAAAAAGATAATAATAATTACAAAGCTTACTGATCTACCTTAAAAGCTAGTAATAACAAGTGGTTAGTTCATGTTCTATGTAAATATATAATATGATTGTAAATATAACTTTAATTATTTACACAACACCTACAAATTCTATAACTGGTTTAATTTAATTTGAAATTTGTTTAATTGAATTTGAATAAAGCTTAATTTTTTCTGAAAAGAGTTTCATTTATTTTGAAAAAGTTTTCGTTTAATTTGAAAAGAGTTTCGTTTAATTTGAAAAAGGTTTCGTTCATTTTGAAAAAGGTTTAATTTATTTTGAAAAAGGTTGAAAATGCTATAGTTAAAAATACAAAAGAATTAATAAAAAAATGTTTAGTAAACAAAAAGTGTTTTTAAATAGAATTATGTTGAAGTAAGTTGTTTATTGACATAAAATAAAAATAAAAGACAATGATAAGCAGTTTTGTTGTTCAACTAAGTTCAACAACCCATAATTAGTTGCACTTGCAAAAAAGACAATAAAAAGAATAAGAGAAATAAAGAAAATATTTTGTTGTTAACTTATATATTTAAAAGAGAAAAAATAAAAAAGAATTCATTATGATATTGCCCGAGTTATGGTAGTAATCGCACTACCTCTTAAAAAAAAACAACTATACTTGTTGGTGGTTTTAAAATACTAATCATTTATTCTTTATTTACTTCTACTATTTATAATTTAAACTTGTTTACAATGTATTTTTGTTTAATTAGCATTTCTTAATACAACACTGTTATGCTTTTGAACACTCTTTATTTAATGAATGTTACACTTTACAAAAACGGTATAATTCTATGAGTGTTATTTTAATAACAGGTAGTGAATGGATACCGGCTACTTAAACTAAACAGGGTTACCATAAGATACTAATTAATAATGTTTGTACAAATTATAAAGACCTTTCGGTTTAGTGATTCGACATAGAATAATCTTTATTTATTTTCCAAATTTGATTAGAGTTCTGTTTTTTTGTTAACAATTATTTCGCAACATAAGTTTTTTATTTCATAAATGAGGTGATTTATGCTTAATTACTATTGGTCAAAATATAATAAATTTCAATTTAATAAAAATTAACAACAATGCATTTTTTAAAGCAAAAACTAAAAAACTAAAGGCTTTAATTTATTTAAAAACAATTATCACCTCATACGCTTTATTCGGATTGGTTAAATTACAATAAATTTTGGTTAACTAAATAAATGATTACATTGCTTAATATGTTAATAACAAAAACAATTATTAAGCAAAAAGTAATTAATAGGGACATTCAAGCCTGCTGCTAATTGTGTTGACAATTAATAAGGGTATTCACACCTGTTGCTAACTCCTCCCTCCCTTAAATGTCGGAATGTCCCTGTTACGACTCAATTTCTTTAATGATATTATCGATGTCCATCGTAGCGTTTTTTCTACATTTGTTTTGCAAATCCAATCCACCAACGGTAATAAGACAGCCAGTGATGCCAAAGCGATTTTTTGCAAAAAGGTGTCCTTTTTAAGCTTTTCAATGTGATATATAATTTCTAGATTCAATTTGTGGATGAATGGGAGGGTTATTAAATGTTCATGGCCAACTTTGTTTATATTTAGAGTTTTCGGAGGGTGTGGTATAGGATTCCTTTTAAGTGCCGCACACTTTTCATAATTTGTACCGTTTATAGTTACGTTGCTCGTAAAAGTGACCATCAATGTTCCCCGCGCCTTTATTGATTCTCCCTCGGATATGATGGTTTTTTGCACGTCATTTATGATTATAACTCCATCTCCCGCACGCATTATTTTAGGGACATCGTCAGCCGACCGGGTAGAGCAAGATGCTGAATTATTACTCAAGACCTGTGATAAACATGTGTCTGGAGTTTCACGGCAAATTTTCAAAGTCCTCATATCAATACAATATATTACTGGTAAAACGAAGGCACGACATTATGCAGCTTGATCCATTTCCAGCTTGATAATTGTTTTATTATGAATGACCTCAAGAATAGGAAACTTAATCATATAAAGAATTACCGAATTATTTTGAAGTACTGTTACATTAGTAACCCTAAATATATCATTAACACTAACTGGTACCGTTCCCGATTCGACACGTTTTCAAAGTTAATGTTGTCAAGAATGGCGGGATGAACTATATTCTCCCTTGCCAATGCTATTGATAATGCAAGATTGTTTAAAAAAGATATTATCTCGCCATTTCTCATCACAGTAGTCTCAAAAAATATTAAACTATCTTGCCCTATCATATTAGTTTGTCCGTAATTTTGAATGTCACCGATTTTCTCAGTCAATTCATTTATCCTGTCCTGAATTGCCGAATTATTTATAAGTTGCTTGTCGTTATTCTGAATAAGTAAGTCTTTACGAGTTTCTAGTGACTCGAAGTCATTATGGTCCGGCGTCCCAGCTACAAATTTTAATGAAGATCCCAAGATGTCTATTGATCTCGCGGAACGTCTGTATCTATGTAATGTGTCCAACACCCTTCTGATCTCCCTTGTTTGTTCCTGTATCATGCTAATTTCCCTTTGGTCCGACAAGTGCTTAATAATACTCTTATTTTCCACGATAACATCCTCGTATTCTGTTAAATTCGTCATATGTATAACGTAGTCATAATTCCTATATGTTGCCACTTTGGCGTCAGTTACTGCAATGATGTGTGAGTCCGTATAATCGATAATTCTTGATGATACCCAAGGTAACAGAATTATCATTATTCTAGAAGAAAGAAAGTTAGAAAAAACACCGATTAAAACAGCCAAAAACTTGTTCAATAAGCACGAAAATTATCTTAAATTATCTTTATGGACTTTTCTTCCGTTAATCAATACTGTAGTCCTCCTGTAAGTAAGTCTTCTGTACGACACCCTGCACAAAGAATTTATGAAACTTATTACCTAACCGTCTGTTTCTTTTAACGAAAACAATTTCACCCGGTTGATACTTCTTTATAACCATATCTTTATTATGTGTCTGCAATAACCTTCGTTGTGCTGACATTAAACAACTCTGCACTTTCACAAGGGCACTCTCATTAAATTCATTTAAGACATCAATTGGTTTTCTTTCCGTCACCGAATGCACTGTGTTGTTATACTTAATAGTAGGCAATAATATCAGCTCGATGTTATCAGTTATGTTTTGTTGAGCCTTCACACACCGTGCTATTTCCAGCAATGTGGAATGGAATCGTTCCACTTGAACGTTACTTTTACTATGCATAGGATAATTGCTCTGCTCCAAAATGAACCCGAAGAAATGTGCTGATTAAGTTTGACTTAAACGCTTTCTCATTATCCGAAACCACTACTTTTACCCTCCTAAATCTGCTCATAATCTGGCATAGGGCCACTTTAATATCCACACTTGATCTGAAATTAATTGGGATCACCATTGCAAATTTTGAGAACTTGTCAATGCACGATAGAAAATGCTGTTTGTCCGTTATAATTATGTCTAAGTGTAATATTTCACCAGGGTAGGTTGGTATCGGTGTTTCAGCAATATTGACCTTTGATGGTTTCCTCTGGTACTTATTTTCTTTACATATTTTGCAGTTACCCACAACATACCTTAATTTATTCTTTATGCCTGGAAAATAATATTCTTCAATTATCTGCCGAAAATTTTCCTGCAGTGCCCTATGTGCCCTATTGTGTTCAGTGGTGGTGATTTCCCATTGGTCGTCCTCTCGAATAACATCTATTACTTGTTTCTCAGTATGAACAAATTTTGTGGATGGAAATTGAGATACAAGTCGATCCTGAAACTCCGCCAATGTAGCAAAATCGCACTGGATCGCATTTACACCATCTGAATTAATATTATCTTCAAGACCCTTAAGCAAATTGTCTACAGTATCATAAACAATTATATGCCTTATGAATCGTTGAAATATAATTTTCCTCACGATAGTGGTTGCCTTTTGATATAGAAAACTGATTTTTAAATTGGTTAACTTAATTGATTTTATGGCATTTATACTTGAAATTTCGCTGTGCATTGTCTGATCATCATCGCTGTCTTGCGACAACTGATTAATATATTGCCGTAAAAGCGCATTCGCGACCACATTTTCTTTACCCGGTTTATCAAAAAATTTTGGAGAAAATTCCTCTATAAATGCTCTCCATCTCTTCATTTTTGAATTTGGGTTCTTATCGGATATTGCGAATGTAAGTGGTTGGTGATCAGTGTAGATGTGTATGCCGCTAATACCATATAGAAAATGTCTAAGATTTTTGAGCGAGCAGTTCCCTTTCGTTTGTAGCATAATTTGCTTCCGACGCTGACAGAGCTCTAGATGTCATTGTTACAGGTCTCTGAGACAAAATGGCTCCTAAGGCGACAGAAGAAGCGTCTGTTGTAAGTTCAAATACTTTATTATAATCAGGATACGTCAGCAAAACATCGTCCGAGGCAAGTATTTGCTTTAGCTTCTGGAAGGCCAATAAAGCATTTTCGTCCAGATTTATTTTCACATTTTTTCCATTTTCACCCCTGAGATAATCCGTCAATGGCTTAGCTATTTTCGCGTAATCTCTGATAAATCTTCTGTAATAGCCTGATAATCCTAGGAAAGATCTAAGACTCTTCAGACTCTTTGGGGTTTCAAATTCGAGAATAGCTCTCACCTTTTTAGGACAAGTTCGAATGCCGTCAGTTGTAACCCAATAAAAAACCCAAAAAACTTACCTCAGTTTTAAAAAACTTCGATTTCGTCGGTGAAATTCTCATCCCCGCCTTCTCAAGCTTCTGCATTATAGTATTTATATGTTGTAGATGACTATATTCATCGGGTGAATGGATAATAATATCGTCCATATAGACCTGACACGTTTTGCCTACTTCCGAACGAAAGACGTCGTCGATAGCTCTTTGTAAAATGCTTGGTGCATTTTTCAGGCCGAATGGCAATCTACAGAACTCATACTTGCCATTGTTTACACCAAATGCAGTCTTCTCTCTGTCTTTTTCATCAAGCATAATCTGATGCTTGATCTAAGGTGGTGAAATACTTGGATTTTCCCAAGTTTGCCAATATCACCGATATATCTGGCATTGGGTATTTATCGCTAATGGTTTTCTCATTTAATTTTCTGAAGTCGATCACCATTCTATGGTTTGGATTGCCATTTTCATCAAGGCCTTTCCTTCCCACGACATGAACAAGGGAATTATATGGTGAAGTGGATTTCCTTATTATTCCGTCCCGTAATAGTGAATCTATTTCGTTGTTAATAAATTCTGACATCGAAACTGTGTATGGGTATGATTTCGTATTAATTGGTTCATCCGTACTAGTTCGGATTGTAGCTACTACAGTGGTATTATAAGCTAATGATCTATTTGGATCTACGAACGCATTTTCATTTGATGTCATAATTTCGTCAAAATTCTTCCGGATATGCACTGGTATCCCTTCAGAATCCACATTAATATGATTGACATCCAATTTGTTCTCATACACCAAAGGAACATTCCCTTTCCTATACCTTAAAATATTAGATCCTATGTCAACAATCGCCTGGATTTTTTTTATGTTACAGGCAAAACTCAACAAAGTTTTTTTAGCGCCTCACTATTACTTAACCTTTTTTTTAAATAAAACACTGTATTAAATTCAATATTATTTTTATTTAAATATATTTCACAAATAAAAGCGAGAAGCGCTTTAAAACTATTTTGTCTGATTCCGCCGACTTTAAAAACAGGAGTCCAGTTATTGTCTAAATTTTAATAAGAACAAACTTGAAGAAAATTGGCTACGTGGCATTTGTTACTTGACCGTTATTTCTTTTTTGCAATAAATATAGTTTTCAACATAAATATGTATATAACTAATAAAGATAAAAGAAAATATGAATAATGATCATTAACCATCCACATATGCATAAACATATAAACATCAATATACATATTTGTATATTAGAATGCAGTAAATAGTTAATAAATAATTTAAAACAAGACAGATATTTAAATGATTGGAGTCGACAATTATTTAGCCGCAACACTTTAAGAAAATCGCAACCGATTATGCCGTCAAATTTTTTCAATGATGGTAAAATATAAAATGTAGTTCTATAGCCCAATATTACCATTTCACACTTTGTCTCTATTTCATTTACCCCGTTTATTGAACTTACTTTAAATGGTTGTTTCAAGAAAGTTACCCCCCGAAAACAAGTTAGTGGTTGAATAAAGTTTTTCGAAGTACCGGTGTCAACAAGTAATCTAAGTCTCCTACCGCTAATTGTCTTGATTATGAACGGTAAGAGTGGTTTTACTCTAAAAAATTTAACTGTTTCACACCCTCATCCTCATCCAGGTCCCCTTCGAAGATCGAACTTACATCCTCATAATCTTTCACTTCCTCCGAATCTACGTAGTTGACCCTTTGAGTTTTAGGAGTCGGCGCAGCTCTCCCCAAATCTCCAAATTTGGGCTTGTTCGTAATTGTATTCTCTAGTTGTAAATTTTTTTGAGTTGAAGGATAAAGCGTAGGGCGCCTAAACATCGAGAAACCGGGATCGATGTCCATTGGCCTAACTGCATCTTTTGGGACTGACGGGTGTATACCTTCATACGACGGGTGTGTTGGTCGAAAGTTGGTGATCTTTTTCTGCAGCGTATAATTAGTTTTCGCTACGTCACCAGCCGCGAATTTTTTTGCAAATACCTGGCGCTTTTGGTTCGATTCCAACTCCTGAGCAGTTGCCAAGGCTGTTGGTAAATCAGCAGGTCTTGCTGAAAAAAGTATGTCACTTAACGGACGACGCAGCCCGGAAATGAATACCCGCAACGCATTGTCCCTAGCACGATCGTTCAGCGCATTAGCTATGTCCTCGTTGTTTGAATAAGTCATCTTATTCTTATTCACAATAAGTGTCAAATGTTCGTCAAGTGTCATAAAAGTCCGATGTGGATTTATTTCCCTGCCTTAAAATACTCAATTCATTCTCCAATGCCTGGAGAGATCTTTTATCGGCGTAACACTGATCCAGCCGGGCAATTATAGCCTTAAAATTCAAAATAGTGTTAAATGCAGATAATTTAGCATTAGCCGCCCCAGTAATCTTATTACGGAATATCCCCATAGCTACGTAATAATTCTCGGTTCCCTCAGTATAATAGTTCATGGCAAAATGCGCAGCCTCTCGCCATGCAGGATATGCCTTACCCTCGCCCTTAAACTCTGGTAAAGATTTCACCAGATCAAGATTTCACTGGATCATACTGAACTACCTTTGGGGTCAGACCCTCAAACTGCTTAGTCAGTTCGTTTATTTTCCCTTGTAAATCGCTAGTAAGAGCTTCCACTGAAGCTCTTATCTATTATCAAATCTATTATCTGCTCCTTAGTAAAGGTCGACATCCTGTCCTTATCAATAATTGTGAAGAGAAAACGGACAAAAATAATTCCAAAAACAAAAATAGACCAGAGCCTGAAAACGCTACCAATATTAACGAAATACGTAATAAGAACAATTTAAAAAGTCAAATGGTTCGAATCAAGAACGTAGTAAATGCCTTGTATTCTTACTTTTTATATTATACTAGTTCCTGCTTAAATAAACTGCTACGTAAATTAATTGTCAATAATTACCTAAATTAATTATTTTACTTAGTTTAATAATTTTTTTGCTTACAAATATCTGAAGATGTTCATAATCCTTTTCTTGTGCTGACTATTGTTGTTTTAGTTGTTACTGTTCTATGGACCTCTGATGATTTGTTCCAAATTGTTTAAATTTGTTCTTAGGAAAACACTCCTGGTTTAACTTTGTTTTTCTTGGTGGCTCACTTCACTTCTGTTTTTTTTATAAAGTTTTTTGTTTCGTCACTTGAATAATTTCGTTTAATTTTCTTGTTTGTCCTTTGTAGTCTTTTTTACACGTTATTTTAATCTTAATATCCCTTCATAAGGACTTTTTTACACATTGTTTTAAGTTTAATATCTTTTTTATAAGGACTTTTTTACACGTTATTTTAATTTTCATATCCTTTCATAAGGGCTTTTTTGTTTACCCGTTATTTTAATTTTAATATCCTTACATAAGGACTTTTTTCACTAGGGTTATTTTAAAAGTTGGGCGCCAATTATAAAGACCTTTCGGTTTAGTGATTCGACATAGAATAATCTTTATTTATTTTCCAAATTTGATTAGAGTTCTGTTTTTTTGTTAACAATTATTTCGCAACATAAGTTGTTTATTTCATAAATGAGGTGATTTATGCTTAATTACTATTGGTCAAAATACAATAAATTTATATTTAATAAAAATTAACAACAATGCATTTTTTAAAGCAAAAAATAAAGGTATTAATTTCAATTTATTTAAAAACAATTATCACCTCATACGCTTTATTCGGAATGGTTAAATTACAATAAATTTTGGTGAACTAAATAAATGATTACATTGCATAATATGTTAATAACAAAAACAATTATTAAGCAAAAAGTAATTAATAGGGGCATTCAAGCCTGCTTCTAATTGTGTTGATAATTAATAAGGGTATTCACACCTGTTGCTACCATCCAGAAACCACTATTCGCATCTAGTGTTGAAAAGTAAAGAGAACCATTTAGCTTTGCCTTGCATTCCTCAATACTGAGAATGGTCTTAGAATTGCCTTATTTGAATTTCTTGGATCCAGACAAATCCTCAAATTACCATTTGGCTTTGTGACAAGAACAACCGAATTGACCCACTCTGTCGGTTCAACCTCAGGGACAATAACCTTCAAATTAACCATTCTGTCTAATGCCGTTTTTAACTTATCCATCAATTTAAACGGTATCTTGCGAGGAGCCTCGACAACTGGCCTAATATTATCCCTTAACATAAATTCGCACTTCCCCTGTAAGCATCCTAGCCCACTAAAGACATCCGAATACTTTTCCATTACTCCATTTATTGAAATTTCATTAACTTGTCTGATCAAATTCATATTAACAGCAGTTTCAATACCTATAATATTCTTACACTGTATGTTAACAATAAAGAACTTAACTAAAAAACATGCATTCTTATAGTTAACTTCCAAATTAGCCGTCCCTAACACTGGAACCCTATCCCCGCTGAATGTGCAAATTCTAGTTTTAGATGGTATCAATATATTTTTAATATTTAAAAAGTCTCTGTTGACAATATTTTGCCTGTGCTCCTGTATCTAGACAATTTTTTCCATTTATTTTTACCTCCACATTCCATTCTTTTAATCCTCTGTCTTCTTTAGTAACAGCACCAACAAAAAGATCTCCTTCGATTTCCATTCTCTCGTTGGTAACGGCCCCAACAAAAATATCTTCTTCCTCGGCTTCTTCATCCCCTTCATCAGCAGCCATTTGCTTAACTATTCTTTTCTTGAGAGAACACATTTTAGCAAAGTGGTTCAGTTTGCCGCATTCATAACACCTCACCCCTTCTGCTGGACATTTAACATTGTGAGATTGTCCACACTTCATACATTTGATATAATTTTTGACGTTGTAGTTGTTACTGTCATTATAACTGTTGTTACTTGCTTTGTTATTAGCAATACTATGCTTTTGTTGGTGATACTGCGTTTTGAAGTTTTTTTTTTTCGTGACGACATTTATAAAACCTTCAGGATTAACATCTTGCTGCAATATTGTAGAATTTTGTTTTGCCATAACCATGGTATTAGCAATAGAGACAGCTTTTTCCAGAGTAATATCTGTTTCAGTCAGAATTCTCTCACGGACGTTAGATAATTTAGGTCGCAACCCACATATGAAAATATCACGAATTAAAGCTTCCCGTAAGTCTTTAAACTCACAATTTAAACTCAGATTTTTTAGAATCGTAACAAATTCATCCACGGTTTGTTCTTCTTGCTGCTTGTAGGAAAAAAATTATGCCTTTCCATTACAATGTTTATTCGAGGGACAAAAAATTCCGCCATTTTCTTTACTAAGTCCTAATATTTAACAGAGTCAATGTCAAAATCAAAAGAATTAAAATTTTCTAATGATTTACTACTCATATAATGTAACATCAAAGCCACCTTGCTTTTATCAGTTTGTGACTCCAAGTCGGACGCCCGTAAAAAGATTTTAAATTAGGTATGCCACATTTTCCATTCTTTGGCCAAGTTTGGTGCTTTCAAGTTCAATGGTTGCAATGTGGCTGCAAACACTTGATTACTTGTTTGTTTTTTATCGTCTTGAAACATTTCTCTTTTGAACAACTCTTTCAACCTTATATTATATATATTTTTCTTTCTTTTTTTTCTTTTGAATGATAAATGAATATCATTAGCCACACCTGACATCATGTTTTATATCCAATAGAATCACTTTATTAAATAAAATTATGACTTTTACATTTGAGATGCTAAATGGCAGTGACTCTTTTATTTTTGGAACCATTACAATTTTCGCGCATTTCCACTGCAATGGAAAGTATTGTAACCTCAAAATAGAATTATATATTAGAGTAAGATAAAGTACAGCTTTTTTAGGAAATAATTCAACATCTTTGGCACTTATTTTGTCATATCCTGGACTTTTCTTGTTGTTCATCTTCCATATTTTTAATACAACCTCCTTAGGTGTTATGTGTGTAATAGGAAAATCTACTTGACATGGAATATCTAAATAGGATGCGATATTGCTGTCATCATTATTAAAAGAAAAAGGTTGAAAAGTAGATTCTAGATATTTAGAAAATGCGCGGGCCTTACGACGATCTTGCACCATGAATCATTAAGATCTTTAATGGGAACATTTCTTTTTGTTGGCTTTTTAAGTATTTTGTCGCCTTCCATAAGTTGATTTGATCGTTTCGGTTGTTATGAACAGTGCTATTTTTTAAATATGTGTTAAAATTTAGATTTTTTATCTCTTTTAATCGTTCTTTGAGCTCAGTTGCGGCTCTATTTAAAATTTGTTTTATCTAACGGATTTCTGGTTATTTTCCATAATCGTCTCAGTCTTCTTTTATTCTGTATAAGGACTCTAATGTCAGCAGAAACAAAAACTCTATTTCTCCTAATAGTAAATGGCGTTGATATATTAGCTGCCTCATGCACTAAATTTGTGGAATTTTCTACAGCACTATCCAATTCTGCACCATCTTTGATTCTTATATTGAGATTTTTATTTCTATCCAACAAATATTTAAAGGAGTCGATATCGGTTTTTGAAGTTGTGCCATAAGATTCTCTTCCTGTTGGTAAAAATGTATCATAGTTGACTATTAGCGGTGAATGGTCAGAGCTTAGATCATCGGTATCTAAAATGTCCAATAAATTACTTGGAATGCCAGATTATATAACAAAGTCCAGCAAGTCTGGAATTTTCCTAGGATCACTTGGCCAATAGTTTGGCCTCCCAGTAGACAGAACCGAGAACTTATTATTTATTATACTTTTATACAACTCTTTGCCCTTAGGATTACTTAACCTTGAGCCCCACCATGGATGTTTGGCATTAAAATCTCCGCCAACTAAAAATGAATGTCCAAGTTTTAGGAAGAATTCTTGATATTCTTGATATTTAATATTATGTTGTGGTGGAAAATATACGGAGTAAATATCAATTTTGTTGTTGTTGTTTTTAAGTCGTATACCAGCAGCTTGTAGATGGGGTTTCGTGAAGTCATCTAGAATATCATAATGTATATTTGATTTCACCAATATAGCTGATCCACCGTGACACCTGTCATCTGGATGATTACAACATACGAGGTGAAAGCCATTTATTTTAAAGAAAGATTTTTTGTTAAATTGCGATATTGATATTAAAAATATGTCAATGAAATTTAAGTTTACAAAAGTTTCTACTTCTGCTTTATGATTGGAAAGTCCATTGGCATTCCATATTGCAATCCTTAAATTCATTTTGTTAAATTAGAAATTAACAACGTTATCATATTAACTAGATTTCCTACATTATTAGTATTACCATTCTTTAAATTTTCAATTTGGTTGGTGGGTTGTAGGCGATTGGTTAGCATTTGCGTATATAGAATTGCGATTGCTAAATTGAGGAAAGTCGTTTGGATTTACTGAAAACTGTGTGAACTGATTATTGTTATTATGTGAGTTTCGATCACAAAATCTTTTTGAAATTAAATTTTTGTAGACTGGTCAACCTCGATGATTGGCCGTTAGATTTTTCAAACAATTAATACAACGAGCTGTAGTACTGGAATTTTTGCTACATTCTGTAGTTGGATGATTTAAACCGCGTTTAACACAACTGAATGGCCTGTTGCAATACGTTTTTGTATGACCGAATAGTTGACATCGGTGACATTGTACTATTTCATTTTTTTTCTTGGCGCCTCTACAGTAACAATTGCATTATTTATAGACTTAATATTAAAAATTCCCTTATTGTTTGAATGGGGATCTATTTCAACAGAGAACATAGACAAAGGCAACTTTGTTACCCTACTTATTACATTTGTGACGTTACGTACTTGATGACCCAACAAGATTAATTCTGCCTTCTCTCTACTCAGGTGGAGTAGAATGATGCAATCCTTTAATAATCACTCTATAAGACCGCTCTTGTTTAAGCTGATAAGTATGAAAGCCTATATTGCGATTCTGAAAATACTTAACTACTTTTCTTTATGATTCTACAGTCTTAATCATCAGCCTAATTTGATTATTTTTTAAGTATTTATAATTAAAATCTACATTACGTATAATATTAGATATATTACTTATTATATTATCAATATTAACTACGTCAGGGATGTATATCGGTGGAAGTTTAAGTGTTGTTGTTTGTGTGTCGGCATCTGCATCATCATTTTGAAGAATAGAAAATTTGTTGCTGGTTGAGGGTAAATCATCATTTTTAAACTTTGGCCTTTTGTTCTTGTAAATTTTTGGCGATTCGTTTAAATTTCTTTTTCTATCTCTTGTGACTTTTTACCAATGTATGTAACTGTTATCACTTGATTCACTGCTTGCTTCAGCTTCATCAGCATCCATGTTGTTGCTTTAAAAGCAGCAACAAAAGTTGTTTTTCAACTCTTTACTTTGCAATTGTTTTTAAGTGTTTGAAATGTAACAACTAGTTAACACAATATATTGTTTTTAAAGTTTATTTTTTTTGTTTTTTTTTAATTGTATGTAATTTTTAAATAATTTTGAATTTTACTTTCGTAAAGAGCTAAACACGTCTATTCACTTTCAAAGTAGATGATACTCTCTGAAGAACTTGTGGTTGGATTAATTTTTCTTTTAATGTGTCAAATGCGTGTTGACATTTTTCGTCCCATTTAAATTTGGTGTTTTTCTTCAGTAACGCATTTAAGTATTGGGCTGTCTGCGAAGTTGGGTATAAATCTTCTGTAGTAGTTACAGAATGCTACAAAGCGTCTTACATCATCCACGTTTTTTTAGAATTGGATATTCATTTATCGTTTTGTGTTTCATAGGATCAGTTTTTATGCCATCTCTTTTAATTAGATGACATAAGTAAACAACCTTCTGCCATTCGATCCTCCGCAGTTAAAGACGGCTTTTTTATATTAAGGTTCTCAACTTCCCAAAATAATCGTAAAGCTTTGTTAAGATCTTCTTCATCACTAATTTGACTCGTGATGTTACACACTGTGACCATTTTGTCCATTGTACAACCACTGCAAATAACCCAATCAAATGCAGTGTTTTGAGCCAACAAGTTGCCTTCCTTTAAAACCATACCTTCTCTGATTAACAAAAAGAAATAGTCAAAGCTAATTCTAATACCTATATCCTTAGGTGAATAAAATTTATTATTAGCCAGGGGGAGTAATTTAATCTCATCCCAGCAAGTGATTGTTAATTTTGTGCAGGGTAATTTTGATGTTAAATTATAAAAAATATGGGCAAGTATACAATTTATTTCATTTCCATGGGTACATTTGATTTCTAATTGCACAGCTCCTCGTGTAGCTCCAGCTTTGTTGTTAACCAGTCCACTTACAAAAATTCTTATTCGTACTAGCATCAACATCTGCGCACATTTTTCTGAAATGAGTGTTTTGACAACCCGAAGCTAATAATATATTACAAGTTTGATAACATCCCATGTTATCTTTTACTAATACTCTGGCAGTTGGCAACAACATGTTAAAATTATTTATCTCTGAAGATTCAGCTAAATTCACTTGAGAGTCACTAGCAACAGTAAACGTTTCATATAAGTCGTTGGAATGATTTTAATTAGCAGCAGAATAAGAGTTTTTACCCGGTTCCTTTGTCATTGTAGGTGCTAACGGCTTTCGGTTAAAGTGGATTAACGAATGTTTTCCTTGACACGATTGATATACATGTTTCGAAGGACAACCCTGTACAGCATGGTTAGGCTTTAAACAATTAAAACATAGGCGTTTCTCCTTTATAAATTCAACGTTTAGTCCCGTTAAATTTGTTGAAAGTCGGACAATAAGACAGATGATGATTTTCTCCGCAAGCAGCGCAGGCTTTTTTCTTTGTACTGTATAAGCACGAGCAGACTTTACAGTTCTTTGGGGGGCTTGCTATATTTTCCTTCAGGTGATGGTAACCGCTCCAAAGCGTCACAACGTTCATTTATGAAAACAAAAAAGCTTTCCAGCGAAGGGAAGGTTAGCTTACCACAATGCTCAGCCCAAGATTGTAGGGTGTGTTGATCTAATTTTTGACATAGTAGATGGATCAGCCGAGGATCTCTTTTTTCCGCATCAGGGCTCGAAGGCCTCGGATCACTTCATCAGCAACGTTAGAAAGCTTACGTAATTCCTTTAAGTCTCAATTAAAGAGTCAACCACCAGCGAGGGTTTGTCGTACCGTTCCTGCAATTTTTTCAACGCTCTTCGTAATTTTGGTCCGATACCTGCAAATGGCGTATAAGGTTGGCAGGATCGTCCTTTAAAAGGCCTTTTAAATATTGGAACTTTTGAACAAATCAAAAAACGATTCAAATTCAGAGTATTTGCCATCAAATACTGGGACATTAATTTTTGGAATCGTACATCAGTCCCGTTTGCTGAGGCATTCAGCGTTTGAGAAAATGTTGCTGTAGAAGTTCTAGATTCCGTCATTTGAAGGCTCGACAATTTTTCCAATAGCGCAGTCTGCATCTCCAAAAAATTTTTCATTGCATCATGCTGAATGGTTATTGAATTCATGGCGTCAACATCAGTGGGACGCAGCTTGGCATCCTCAGCTCATTGTATTGTGTCTTCACATGATAATATTTTGCCTCGAATTCCTCGTATTCGCTTTCACGATAACGAAATTGATCACTATGTGCTGTCATTTCTATATCCAAGGATTGGAATTGATCGTAAAGTGCTTCCAATTTCTCCAAGCGAGCACGTAAGTCAAACAAAGAAGTTTGATCATTTACTTGGCTAAGGAAGTTTTCAATACTGGTAGTAGTACGCTTCAGATGTGATCTTTTATTCTTTAAAGTCTCAATGGTGCTCATTGTGAATTACTTTTTTATTTATTTTCAGAAAAAAAGACTTAAAATTTTAGCCAACGAATTCTTACTTAAACATTCAATTATTTTTCACAAAACTGTACTTTTTTATCACTTCGGGGTCACCAAAAAAATGCACGCGAAACAAAAAATACGTCTTTATTCATTCGTTGCTGAACACAAAGTGCCCCTTCTTTATTTAAAAATATGTTACACATCTTCAACCACCTAAGAGTACATTGTAAACAACAACAATAGCAAAGCAAAATCACTCAAGAGAGTGCTGTTTACAAAAATAAAAAAACACATTGCGGTAAATGCATCGTATGATTTAACTGTTAATTTTTGGTTAAAGCAAATTTAAGAAACATTAGGGTGGCACTTACATTTAAAAATATATTATAATAATCTAAATAAAAATATGTATAAATTACATCTAAATTAAATTAATTAATTTTGAAGGCAAAACATCGTCAACACACATACTGCGTATTATATGCAAGCCAATGCAGTCGGCGGCCTGACAACAAAGTATCAAATGATCGTCGCATGTGCTCATTACTATTGTGGTGTTATATACTGGTGTTATACTCATCGACATTGAGACAAATCTTCGCCTCTCATACGCAATTGAATATTCTTTTGTTTATGCATATGAAATGTTGTGTTGGTATTGACGAGCGTAAAATCATGCTACACGCAATAATTTTGATATATGCTGATTGCAAAATTCCGTGCCGTTATCTGTACGTAAACATGCTATTTTATGACCAGATTCTCTTTAAACTTTAGACATACAATTTTCAAAACATCCTCGTACTTCCGTTTTTTCCTGCAATATGTAAAGAAAACCCTTACGCGAGAAATCATCTATAAATGTTAAAAAATACTTAGCTCCACCAATCGTTTTTCCTCCATCGGGCCACAAATGTCCGACTGTAGGAGCTGCAGCCATTTTGTAGTATGGGATTTTGATACTTTAAACGATTTTCTTGACATTTTTCCTTTAATGCAGGGAACACAATTTTCCTTTTTATCTGATTGAAACTTTATTCCGGTTACCAACTCTTTCGTTTTGACTAAATCTGCGTAATTTAAAAGACCCATACGAGAATGCCATACCTTAGAATTTGATGTAGTTGAAACCACACACATTTGAATCGCTTCGTGATCTAATTTGTGTCTAATTTATCTTGCAGGCCAGCCGTTGCAATTACAGTGCCATTTTCGGTTATTGTGCATTTACCATTCTGGAATTTAAGTAATAATTGGCTTACAGACAAAAGATTCACTGTCAGACCGGGTACATATAGTACGTCGTGAACATTTCGTTACATTCACCAAATCTCCCTTGGTGTATTTGATATTAATTTTAATGTCACCGACATCTTGAACTTTTAATTTTTCTTTATTGGCCACAAAAATATTCGATACGTTAGGCTTCTTAATGTCTATAAACCAGTCCTTTCTCATGGACATGTGCAGACTTCCGCCGTATTCAATATACCAGTCATTGTCATTAATGACACCCTTTGTAAAAACTGTGCAAAAGCCAACTTCTTTTTTAGTTTTACCTTTATTATAATTTGCTTTACATTCAGATGCTTTATGCCCATAACGACTGCAATTGAAGTAACGAAATCCTTTTTTCATATTATGCTTCTTCTTTGTTTTAGCAAAATAGGCAACGTTTTCACTCGATTTTTCTGCATCTTGTAAAGTTTTGTTTTGTGGAATCACACGTTATTTTAACACCGGAACTTTCGATTCCCATTATCATCGGAGGGTACTCATCAGGCAAAACTGCCAACAGGAGTGTACCTCACTGCTGCCAGATTTTTTCAGCCCTCATCCCCAAATCCATTTTTTTATCCCCAAAAATGCCCAAATCCATTATTTTATCCCCAAAAAAATCCCAAATACAATAGAAAAAAATTGTTTCTTACTTTGTTTAAAAATTAATTTATTTTATGTGCATATACGTATGTAAGTACAAATTAAAGTCGAGTTCAATATTACCATATATGTACATAAAAGTATACATTCTACTTTTAATAAAATAATTTAGATTAATTTAAATATTTAATAATATAAAAATTTTGTAATTAAAAAACTATTGGCCAATATTGGCTATTTCAAAAATTTCGGTTCTAAGTCCTCCGAGTCATTAGCTCCAGAAATTTTATTGTACATTGTATTTGAGTTAAAATGTTTCAACATTTCAGGAGATGGTTCGATCTTTAGGTCAAACACACTTTATTAAATTATTTAGTCATCGGTTTCCCAGGAAGTATTATGTTTTTTCTTGTTAGTTTCGTTGCTTGCCGACATTCTTAACGACTTTTGATTTTGTTTTTCATAGTCTTCTTTTTCATATCAACTATTCACAAAGAATAATAATACAATATTTTAGACTTGCCATGGTAAAATTTAACAAAAGAAAACTATAGACTTGCCAGAGTAAAAATTCTATCACTTAAAAATTTTTTATTATCCATTATGTTACTAAATCGACTTTTATATGTAAAAAAATTTATAGTTTTTTATCCTCAAAAACTCCCCAGCAGTGTTGGTTCATCCCTATTGGCTAAAAAAATCCCCTATTCGGGGATAAATCCCCTAATCTGGCAGCAGTGATGTACCTATCCACTCGTCACTTACCGGCATGTCAACTTCTGTTAATTTATGTGCGGTCGAAACGAATTTGCTAATGTATTCCTCAATATTTTCTGATGTGGAAAAACTTGTTGTTATTAGCTGTCGTAAAAGACCAACTCTACGTGTGAGGCCAGAGTCCTGGAATGCTGCTTTTAATTTATCCCAGATTTCTTTGATGTTTCGGCATCTTCAATATGCACATACATAGTTTATTTTATCAACAAGAAGTATTATCTTCGTTTTTGCCTTTATGTCTTGCTTTCCATCCATTCCATTAGGTGGATAGTCACCATGAACAGTGTCCCATAGTTCCTCATGTTGAAGTAAATTCTTCACAGCAAACGACCACGACGCGTGGTTTTCTCTACCCACTTATTTCTACACATAAAAATTTCAGGCAATCGACATTTTACCAAAACGATTTAATTTACTCTAAAAACGGTTCTTGTTTTTATCAACAAACACTATGTGGGCCCATAACCTGTTGTGATGTTGAAATAAATAGGCGGATTCGTTTTTGATATATACAAGTTCATGTGATTGAGATTAATGTACTCAGTCATGAATTTGTGATACTCTACCTTGAGATCACCATTTTTTGCAAACTGTCGTTCCATTGACTTAAGTCTTCGCATCGCATCTGTTTTCGATTTACCAAGTTGAAAAGTGTTAGCGTTGAACGAGAGTTTCACTATCTATCGTCCATCGGGTTGCTTCTGAATGGAGGCTCCAGGAGTTATCAAAACTCCTAGGGTCTAGCAAAAATGAGTAGACGAGTATTGAGATATGTATATTCCTCCTGAATATATATATCCCCCAAGAAAATAAGAAGACTTAGGGTTTTTCTTTAACTTATATTTATTGCCTTCATGGCTGGTTCTTGTCAACTTATCAATAGAACTTATAAATTAATAGAAAGTTCAAATTCATAAAATATATATCTAAACCAAGTACATATGTAAGTTAAAAATTAGACATGAGGAATTCGAATATATACAAGAAATACATGGGATTATAAATATATGAGAGATTAAGAAAACATAAAATAAGAAATTAAGAGAAAATAAAAATAATTCACAATGTGCTTACACTACAAAAAATAAATGTTGAACACGGTTCAACATCCTCCGCGCCCCCTTAGTGGCAATTACATCCATCCCATCTTCCGTGGATGATCCAGTCAAAAGCAGAATTTTGTGCTCGGGGTAGCGTTGGCTTAGGGCGATCAAATTGTCTTAACATAAATTGGGGCATTAACGGCGGCCCGATGACTCCGTCGACCTTACGGCAGTCATGGAAATTAGCGTGTATCTTCGGATAAAGATGTCGAAAGTGGTTTAATAGCGACTCGTCCAAGAGGGCTGGTGGGAAATTAATAGTGGCTCTGTTCTTTATTTCTAATTCCCAAGTTGCAATTATGTTCATCGTATCGTTCTCTGGAGCCACCTGAACCACTCCTCTGGTCTCTGATGTGGGGAGCTCGGGAAACTCAAGTGCCTTGATCTTCAGGAGGAAGCTGTGCTGACTGGATCTTTGCAGGAGAAAGGTGGCCACCCTGGGAACCTCATTATGGAGGAGTTGTACCTTAATAAGTGGTGGTAGCAGTCCTTTTTCTTGGGTATCGGGTAGATTTAACGGGCCGCTTCGAATTGGGTCCTCGTTGCGACTGGCTGCAGCTTCTTTCGGGTCAGGGTAACTTGGGTCCTCTCGATGCAGCTTTCTCCCTTCCATCCTCATGCAGCATGGTATGATGTTGAGCTCCACATATTTGGCATCAATTTTCGGATTCACACCAGAACCGATCATAACTTTGTGCAAAGCAATTTAGGCAATAGCCTATCGTTTGACATGGGCTCTCCTTTGAGCTGGAGCCATAACCTGGAACTGTACGCAATACTTGAGGGGGTGATTGCGTCGACACAACTTTCATCGAGGTTTGTTTATCATGATCTGTAAAGAGAGAACAAAGAAAATGTGCACAATACAAATAGAATATGGCTTGACTTAAATCTCTAAGATCGTGTGGAGGATAAAATTGTAAATTAATTGATTAGTTTTGCGTACAGGGATTTTTAGTTTCAATGGGTAACTTGCAAAGTTTTATTATAAGGCGTTTAATTAAGCCTTTACTGGTCAGTATTTCGGCAACACGAACTCTTTGATCTGTACCGTAAATAACATTTCTTACTCTACCAAGTCGCCATTCAGCAGCGGGTAGCAGATTCTCCTTAATTAGAACAAACCCGTTTTCCTTCAGATTGTCTTTTCTGTTCTCCATTTGCTTCTACGTTGTAACTCGGTTCATTTTTCCAGCGACGAGCAAATACTTGTTGTATGACTTTAAGTCTGTCCCAGCGTTTCATGAAGGATATGTTTTCCACAGAGGGATTATTGGATAATTCTGGAACAGCTACTAGCGGAGCGCCTGTCAGGAAGTGACCTGGAGTTAAAGGAAGAAGTTCGTTGGGGTTTTCAGATAAAGGGGAAATTGGACAAGAGTTCAAGATTGCTTCGATGCATGTAAGTATGGTATAGAATTCCTCAAAAGTGAATGTTAAGTTGCCAGTTATCTTTTTCAAATGAGATTTCATACTTTTGACAGCGGCCTCCCAGAGGCCGCCCATGTGAGGGGCATTTGGTGGAATAAATGTCCAGCTAAAACCATGTGTGCTATATTTTTCGATTAGGGATTTTTCCGCATTTTTTAGAAAGTCGTTGTGGGTGGCTAACAGCGAATGTTTAGCGCCTAAAAAGTTTCTGCCATTATCAGAGAACATGGTTTTTGGTAGACCTCTACGACTGGTAAATCTGGTGGCGCAAGCAAGAAATACATCTGTTGATAATTCCGAGCAGACTTCGAGATTAACTGCTCGTGTGGAGAAACAAACGAAAATTGCTGCGTACCTTTTCAAACGTTTTGCATTCCGCAAATTGGAGGCTTTTAGTGTGAATGGATCGGCAAAGTCCACTCCGGTATAAGTAAAGAGTAATGAAAGTTTGACTCTCTCACGGGGTAGCGCACCCATTATTTGTTCTTGTACTTTGTGCTTGTAAACTGTACAGGTTTTGCAGGTTCTGACAAATTGCCGAATAATGTTTTTCAACCGCGGAATGTAAAAACCCTGTTGAACTGCTCTTAGCATTACGTGATGTTCCGCGTGAAGTAAAATTTGATGCGTATATGCGATAAGAAGTTTAGCTAGTGACGATTTTTCTGGAATAATGATAGGATGCTTTTCGTTGAAACTTAATCCGGAATTATTGAGTCTGCCACCTACGCGTAGTAGTCCATTCTGGTCAAGAAAGTGATTGAGAGAAAGTATTCGACTTTTCCGATTTATGAAAATGAATTCGTTGAGCATTTAAAATTACAAAATTTTTCACAAATTGTATTTCCTCGAAGGTAATGTGTTTCTGTACCTCATAAGGACGTTTCAGAACACGGTTGATGAAGCGAAAGCGATAACTGAGAATTCTTAGGGCTCTGGGAAATGACGAAAATTCGCTCAAAATATCTTCCTGTTGCGTTTGTAAATGAAAATTAGATATGTTCAGGGATTCTAAATCAGTGGGATCAAAAATACGAGGTTTGGGCCAACAGCCAGGGGATTAACTTAGCCATGGAGGACCGTGCCACCATAATTTACTTTCCGAAATTTCCCGAGGAGCGCATCCTCGAGTTCAAAAATCGGCGGGATTCTCATCTTTCTTTACATATCTCCAATAATCAAGCTGGGTGATCTGACTAACACGATTGGCTACGAAAGTTTTCAAAATATGCGGAGGTTTCTGCAGCCAGCCTAAGACAATCGAAGAATCAGTGTATCAAAATAGTTCAAAGGGGAATTTTTATCGTTTAATTAAGCTCTTCGTTAAGTTATATAATAGTAATGCTCCACAGAGCTCGAGTTTCGGAATGGTTATCTTTTTCAAAGGCGCAACCTTAGTTTTCGCAACAAATAAATTACAAAAAATTTCTTCCTCAGACGTAGAGACTCTCAACTAAACCGCTCCACAATATGCCCTTTCCGATGCATCACAGAACCCATGAATTTGAGCTTGATATCGAGGTGAGAAATTTACCCATCTAGCTATTTTAATGGTTGAAATTTGTGGCAGAGTAGTCGAAAATTCCTTCCATGTTTCCAATATCTTTGGTGGTATATCTTCATTCCAATCCGATTTGCATTCACATAGCTCCTGCATAATAAGTTTAGCTACAATAATAATGGGTCCCAACCAGCCTAGAGGGTCTAATGACTTAGCTATGGTCGATAAAATTTGTCCTTTAGTAGTGAACTGTGAAACTGCTATTGTTTGTATTGAAAGTTGTGTTTGTTTTTCTTTTGCCTCTCCAGGTTATGTCCTCCTGATAACACATCATCTACGTAGATCTCCTCCTTAAGAATTGAAGAGGCCAATGGGTGAGTCTCTTTACAATCCTCGCTTAATTCAAGAAGTGTTCTTAGTGCTAAATACGGTGCGCTATTAACTCCAAAGGTAACCGTTTTCAGTTGAAAAACTTTAACTGGTTCGTTTGATCTATCTCGAAATAAAATTTTCTGATAAGGTCTATCTTCTTCATGAGCAAAAATTTGGCGATACATTTTCACAATGTCACCAGCGAATACATATTTATAATATCTCCATGACAAAATAATTTGCATGAGGTCTCCTTGAAGGGCTGTTCCTTGATATAACACGTCGTTTAAAGAAAATCCACTACACGTTTTCTTGGATGCGTTAAATACAACACGTACTTTTGTGGATTTACTTTCCGGACGAATAACTGCGTGATGTGGTAGAAAAACACTGAAATATTTCGTCGTTGAAGGCTCTTGATGAGTTACTTATTCCATATGACCCAAATCTATATACTCTTGAAGAACCTGTTGATATTGCGCTTTTAGTTCAGGATTTTTGTCGAGTTTCTTTTCCATCTGAAGGTACTGTGCGTAGGTTGTACTTTTCGATGAACCCAAAAAGATTTCCGAGGGGTAATTTTCCTTAAAAGGGAGTGTACCTTCCCTCTGGTTGACGTTTAGCCGTATTCTTATAAAAATTTTCACAATATACATCGTTTTGCAAATTCTCATTAAACCATGGTGCAATTACATTCTTAAATAGCTTTGATTTTTTCCTGATAGATACAGAGTTATCGTACGCTTTTGAACAGCAGTTTATTAAATTGGAAGTATCAACTGATGGATTATTAACAGTAGATATATTCCGTAAATTGTTCCGAAAATTTTCCCTTAACCTATTGTAATCACAAAATTTCACTTCAAAATCAAAATGTTCAAAACTCTGGACACAATCTTTCAGTCTACAACAAATTATGTTATGATCGGATAGATCACACTCGACCGAGTCTATAGATGAAATATTTGAAAGGTTGCTAAACACATTATCAATAGATTTACCAGAAGATGGACGCGTCACTAATGTATGACAGTTTTTAAAATCATAATGCAAAAGCAAATTTGAAAAATTATCTGCTATTCTTTCAAGAAAGTCAATGTTTGAATCGCCAACGGCAATACAAGGGCCTCGACCGTTTAAATTAATAAAATTCTCAATAATATTTACAAACTTACTAATATCACATTTCTGAGACCTATAAAAAGACATCACCCTAAGTGGAGCACCTTGTATTCTATAATTTTGCAGGGATATTACAATTGAATCACAAAAATGGTTGGTTTCACAAATTTCAACAGTGTACTGAAAATCTTGCCGTATGTAAAAAGAAGTACCACCATAGCCATCACTCCTACAACAATGAACGCAATTATACCCAGGAATATCATATATTTGAACTATCTTCGAATTGAACCAAGAGTCTTGAATAGCAATAATACAAGGCAGATTAGGAAAACTAGCAATTAGTGATTTAAATTTATTAAATTTGTTGACTGATGAAATGCTTCTAATATTGACAGAAACAATGTTGAAAAAAGAATAATATTTTAAATAATGACAAAAATTATTAAAATTAGAAAAATATTTAGTATTAATCATAAAAAAGAAAAATAAAAAATTGTGTAAAACACATTATAGAAAAGAAATAATAATAATGGTGAGTATTTACGCTGGAGACAAAAATTCCGAATGATTACCATCAAATTCATCATTGGCTGCCGGAGGTCTATTTAATGATTTGCGCTTGGTACCGTAAGTTGCAGCTTCTGATAAAATTTGATCAACTTCTTCTTCAGTTTTTATATATCTAGGCTTCGATATTTTATTCCTCTTAGCATATACTCTGCCACCAGATGTGTACACAAAACTATATCCAATGCTTTTTAAAGCCTTAGCATAATAAAAAAAGTTGGAGAGTTTCTCTACTCAAAAGACCGTTAATGTAGACAGACTTCGTACAATCCATCTCTTTAAGTTTAAGTTTTGACTTCATAAGTTTGTCTTTTGAACTCTTATTGCTAAACTTAATAATCATTGCCTTCTTTTCATCCTTATCATTTCTACCTTTCTTGAGAAAATAAGCTTCCTCAATATTCTCCTCTTTTATTTCAATTCCAACTTTTTCTGATATATCTAATACAGTATCCATAGCACTTGCATTATTTTTCACTTCAACACCTCGAACAATACAATCATTTTTTACTCGTTGGGCATTCAAAATCTTAACTGATGTTTTCAAAGAAGCAATTTCGCTTTTCAAGGCACGATTTTCTTTTTGAACTAGTTCAACCTTTTTATTATTTTCCGCAACACCTTTCAATAACTCGTCGTACTGTCGGGATATAAACTCTATGGAATCTTTTAAAGCTGTCAGCTGATCGAGCATATTTAATTTTGTTTTTATTTCTTTTAGTTCTTCTTTCAATGTTTGATCACTTCCATCACACAAATGACAAACAAATTCTTCATTATCTAAAAGATGTTTAAACTTACGTTTGTCAAGCTTTGTACATAATGTATGGAATAATTTTTTACATTTATCACATTGTATGTTTTCTTCTCTTTCTTCATCAATTTCCAATTTGCATTGTGCACGAATTATTTTTGCAACAGCAGCTACAACACTTCTACGACCCTTAGGAGCCATACTTCAATATATTGAATTTAGCTGTAGTATTTTTAACTAGTTTTAACAATTGTTTATAAAAACACAATAATATTTTTATTTTAACAAATTAAAGAAATTCGCTTTGCGGAGCTTTTATTTTTGACGTTCTTTCCGATAGGGTTGCCAACTCTGTTATGATACATTTTTTAACGGACAGTCCTTTGCAATGTGGCCAAATTTATCACATTGAAAACATTTAGTACCTCTTGACTTATTTTTACAATTAGCCGACTTGTGTCCAATAGCACCGCAATTAAAACAATTTAAATCTGTTGTTTTTTCAGCCTTATGTGTAACCTTTTCGTTTCTTTTAAATTCAGTTTTGCTTTTGTTATTCTTGGCCATCGTTTCATAGTATTTTAATTTCTCTTTAAATTGCTTCAAATTTGCAGCACCGTATAGCATCATTTTATGTATATCCAAATCATTTATTCCATCACTTATGTATTGAATTAAAGAAGCTTCGTCAATATTACCTCGAGCAGCTAAGTTTTTCAGTTTAAGATAGTACTCTTGAACGCTCTCGTCTTTACCCATTTTACAACCGGATACTGATCGGTTGCTGAGTCAAACTCTTCTATTAAGACTTGTTTCAATTTATTATAATTTGTTATGCCCTTTTCACTGGCTATAAACAGTTTAGCTAAGCCTTTTAACGATTTCTTTGCGAAGACAAATTTCTGAAAATTATCCCAGTACAACACTGCGGCTGTTTCTTCAAATTCGTTAAGCCATGCTCTAATTGGAAAAATATTTGTACCATCAAAAGGTCTTAACAAGTCTTCAATGTCTCTAAAACTTAAAGCAAATTTCGTCATATGATTCGGTGCAACAGCTTCTACACCCATCGTATTTGCAGATTGTTCTCTATCACCTCTTCTCGCATCGTTGTTTATACCGAAACCTCTTGCAGCAGGTACCTCACACACACTCTGTTGATTATTTGGCTCCTCGTCTTTTGTAGAATAAAGTTCAGCGTCATCGTCGTCGCCATCTACATCATCGTCACCATCATTATCGTCGTTATCGTCGTCGGCATCGAAAGCCAACAGCTTACCTTTCTGCAAATTTTTAAATATGTGTTTCATCAAATCGTCTTTTTTGTAACTAATGCCCAATATATTGCATATAGAAACTAAGTCTGTAACGTTCAAATTCTTTTCGAAGTATTCTGCCTTCTTCACATATGCATCATCTTCGTCGGTGTATTGAAAGCCAGCAAAATCTCGCAGCCGGTGTCGGTTCATTCTATCTCCTTCATTTTAATATACAAACTTGTGCATTGCGGCTACTGCATCTTTTTTACTATTGCGTAGTGCCACAAACACATTCTCAAATTCACGCAGACGCGACATGTTTCTATATACTCTCTTCACTTATTTCTTTTCTTTTTCCTTCTTTTTTATTCTACCGACAGGCGTTGTGCACTTGTTTGTTTTTCAGGGGTTGTTTCGTTTCTCTTTTCACTCTCTTTCCTTACTCTTATTCTCAAAAATTTTTATTTTTCTTTAAAACCGCTAGCTTCCTCTTCATACTTTTTGTATTATATATTTTTACACTTTTAAATGCAATTTTGGTTGAGTCCCCAATTGTGGAAAATTAATATTACTTTAATTTTATTTTAGATAATAATAATAAATTCAATTTACAAAGCAAAGAAAGAAATTAAAAGAATTCAATGTTTTATCGTCACCAATGTTTTATCGTCACCGCACACGTCTTTCTCTCACTACGTCTTCTCGTCAACTGACTCGCCTCTCTCTTACACCGCAACTACATTCCCACATATATATATATATATATATATATATATAGCATATATATAGCATTTAATCTATAATTTTTCATATTTTTGTTAAAAAATAATTCCTTTTTTAAATTTTGTAATATTATTTCTTCCTCTTTTTTTATATTTTTCTCTTATTATTTTTTCTTATTATTATTTCTTATTTTTTCCGTATTCCCTTAGTTCTCATGGGACCCCAGCATAAATACATGCTTTCCGCTTAAATTTTGAGCCCATTTGTTCAAGGGATATACTTATCTATTATAAATCTTTTCATTTGCTTAATAATTAATTCTACAAATTCAAATTATTATCCTTATTTTAAAATTTTTTATTTAAGAAACATTTACGTAGAAGTGAAATTAGTTAAGTTTTAAACAATTTTTTTGGACTTGCCCCTTTTAGATTCTTAATATGTTCTTGGTGAATTTTTCTTCCACTCCTTGTCAGCACTGTTGCCCTATTATTTCTTTCAACTATTTCCTTTTTATACAGCGCTTTATTCTTTCCCTTAATGGTTTTAATAGCAACATAAATTCTGTCACTCTTCCTATAATTTTTCTGACTTTGCCTTTTTTTTATTCAATCTTGCATTTCGGATTGTCATATTTCTCTTCAGTAAGTGTCTAAGATCTCTATTTACTTTCTTCTTTTCATAACTTATCTCTCCGAACTTATTAAAAAACAAGTCTCGGGGTCTTTTCTTTGTTACCGAATGTATGGTATTATTGTATCTGTCGACACGTATCTCAATTAATTCTTTTACCGATAAATCTGGATATTCTGTCCTCAGACACCTATATATTATTGTTGAGTGTAATCTCTCAACTTGCCCATTTACCTCACTTCGTTGTGAAGGCGTAAGATATAACTGAATTCCCAATGATTTAATAAAAGTTTCTACCAACGGGCTTAAAAATCTACCTTCATTATCAGTGACCAGTATTTTTGGCACTGTAAAATAATGAAAAATTTTAATCAATTTCTTCCTCACCTGTATTAGCGACCTATCCTTAATACTAAATAGTTTTGCGAATTTTGTAAACTTATCTATACATGAAATGAACTTTTGCCCCTGAATTTCCATAATATCCATATGAAGAATCTCACATGGGTATTTGGGATCCGGAGTTCTTTGGTGATGTATGTGTGGAGGCTTTCTGTCATATTTACATCGATTACAAACATCACAGCTAGCGACATATTTCTTAATGCAAGCATTCATTTGTGGAAAATAGAATTGCTCTAAAATTTGTTCTTTATTTTCCCTAGCATTACGATGTGCTCGTCTGTGTTCAGTTTCAATTATCTGGAATTGACGTTCCTTCGATGTAATATCCGTTACCATTTTTTGCGTAATCCTAATCTTATATCTAGAAAAATGATCAATATAAACCTCTTGTCAGCTGCCAAGCAGTTTTTCGGGTATCTTGATACCATTTAGAATATTTGGTCTAAGTTTCTCTTTTAATATTGAAGTAAGCGCATCTTCATTCCATTCTCTCGCTGATACAAAGTGTCTAGTAAACCCACGGTGTGGTTCCTCAACCGCTACCATGTCCATTCCGATTCTGATTATAATCTGATTCCTAAAGACATTGATTGGAACTTCTACGTGCGGTATTAAGTCAGAGGAGTCCTGTTCGGCACTATGTACTGTTGCTCCTGACGAAAGTCCGTCATCTTCTCAACCCTCAGATGCAGTTAAGGTGTCACCCATATCACTCCCATTGCCTTCGGTGGCAGTTATAGTATTTTCCAAATCAACAGGCATTCCTTCACTAGCTGTGTCAGTAGCAGAGTAATATAAATGGTTAGATATGGTTTTTAGTCTTGAGAGAGCGTCAGCCACGTGATTTGATTTACCAGGCCTATAAATCAATTCGTGATTATACTCCTCTATGCGTGCCTTCCACCTTTTTAATTTTGCGTTAAAATTTCTATTACCCAATGCAAAGGTTAAGGGTTGAAGATCCGTATAGATTCGGATCTTCCTAGCACCTTATAAATAATTTCTAAGATTATCCAAAGCCCACACCATTTATACCATCAAAAGTTTTAAGTCCAGGCAATATATAGAAACATATTGGTAGATCTATTCCTGCAAACTTAAAGAACTGACCTTCAACTTTTCCTCCCGCTGATCGAACCAATATTGGTTTGGTTAAGAGTGTGGAACCCTTAGACAAAAGAGGACTACAGACTACACTTTTGGTCACAGGATAACGAGGAGGAATTGGTGGCCTCAATTTAGAGTCATAAAACTCCTCACGAAAATTTTGAGGTTTATAACCACTTCGCCAATTTTGTTTATAATTCCTAGGCTGCCAGTAGTTATTTTGACGTATTGGGAAGGATTTTGGTGGTCGAGTAGGAAATTGCCTATCTGCTGTTCAAATCGAGGTTGGAACAGTGATTCTATTGTTACCCTTAATATGTAGGATGTTATTTCTCATAGTTAAATTTTGCAACTCCAAGCAAGCGGAGTATGCCTCTGGAAGAGTTTTCGGTTTCTGAATAATAATCATCCGCGACAAATCTGTACTCCAACCGCGCACAAACACATCCAAAGCCCTATTCCTGTAAGTCTCTATAAGTGCCCTCACAGTTTCCTGACTATAGGATTCTGTCATTAGTTTATTAATGATTAGTGATAACTGATGATTCACCGAATCATAAAATTCGTCCATTTTTGAAGAACATTGAGAAAGCTGGTTTAACTGATGTTCCAAGGTTTGAATTTCTCTTATCGGCGGTAGTGGAGGGACAGAATCTTTTTGATTTCATTCCAATCGTCGTCAAATACATTATATGAAATTAGTGCTGTGTCCGCAACACCCACCACTTTCTGGCGTATGCTTTGGACTATTGTTCGATATATGGGTTTTTGTCTTACGATTTCGAAATCCTTAAGTCTCCATCGAGTGTATCCACGATATATATTGAGTTGGATTACCATCGAAAGATCGTAATTCTTTCACGCTGTCAGAGAGTCGGCTTATATCCTTCAAATCGTCCTCAGTTCGTGGTCGTTGAAGGGGTCCTTCCTCTGAAACCACAGCAACTACGGCAGCAGCCTGACTATTTTCAAGAAATTCTAATCTACTAATCACCTGACCTAAGGCGTTGTTACTTAAACTCGCCTCAATATTTCCTATTCTAGTCTCCACTCCCTTAACCTGCTCCATGAAACAGTTCATGGCACCAGTCAAGGTGGTTACAGTTGATTTAAGATCCTCCATATTATTATTAGCAAGTACCGACACGGATGAAAAAATAGAAAAATTCACTTACCTTCGAATCGTCTTTTGTGCTGTTTTTTTATTTTTAGGGGATATATAATATATTATAATATTTCTTTTTTTTATTTCTCTTAATTTCTTCTTTTCTTTTTTAATGCTCTTATATTTCCTTTTTCAAATATTTTCTCTCAATTTCCTTTAATACATATTTTTATTTTTTAACTATTTTTCACTTTATTTCTTTCTTCAAACATAGATTTTCTTTTAAATAATATATTTTCTTTTGTAATTATGTATATATTTTTATTTTAATATTTTTCTCTAATTTCTTTTATGAAATTTTTCCTTCTTTCTTTATTTTTTCTTCAAACATAGATTTTCTTTTAAATAATGTACTTTCTTTTTATAATTATGTATATATTCTTTCTTTTACTCTTCACTTTTTATTTTAATATTTTTCTTTATTTTCTTTCTTCAAATTTTCTTTTTTCTTTTAAATTTACTTTTCACTTAATTTTTTTCCTCTTTTAAACATATATTTTTTTTAAATAATATATTCTCTTATATTTTTTATAATTAATTTTTTTATTTGAACTTCACTTTTTAATTTTTCAAATAAAATTATTCAAGGAGAGGAAAAAAAATAAGTTTAGAGACTGGATTGGACCTATCGACGCGACCGGTTCAAAATCCCTTGGCTCCTCTCGGAAGGTCCGTAAAGATCCCTTTTGGAAATCTGCTTTAATAATCGCGGATACCTACTAAGGATTACTTCACTTTCGCTTTGGTAACTTTCTGTGGCAATTTTTACCACCAGGAATACCAATTTGGCGAAGGAAGAGAAGCAAATTATTATTTAAATTATTGTGTTTTTGGAGGGTCCCGTAGGAATCGCAAAAACGTTTTTTTTACTAATATTATTTGGTCCTGGAGGGTCCAGTAGGAATCTTAGGACTTCTTTTTTATTGTTATTATTTTTTAGGACACCGCCGTTTGATATTTAGACGGGTTCCTGCTCGGGCGCCAGTTAAGGAACCTTGAACCGTTTGATTAAAAAAATATATTAGGTCGGTTCGACCAACTGAACCGACAACATAAAGGAAACACAATTCTTTTAAATGGAATTAATTTATTAGCACAAATAAGTATTTTTAAAACTATTAACAATTAGTAAAGGACACGAATAATTGTTTTTTACAATCACTTATTTAATATTAATTATTTAACGCAACTTATTTATTTTATTCGACCGTTAAATCAGTCCGCACAACCCAGACTGATGTGTTTGTCCTCAACCAAGTATGCTCATCCACTCTCGCGATCGCGTTGCACCTCCATATGTTTGCTGTAGACGCTGATCCAGCAGAAATAATATTATTTTCACATACTGCAACCTGATCCGACACAGGTGCATACCGCTAACTATAATTTTGTTTCCCACCGGTTAACTTGATCGGACACAGGTGCACACTGAAAAATAAAGAATAGCTTACTGTGCAGAATTTATTCTGCTGGCTGAGCCAACACCACGGTTAACTTGTATAGTATGGTGAATATAGCGTATATTACAGAATATAAGATAAAAACAAAAAATAAATTTGTATACTGGGATCGCCCATTTGTTGCCCTATTTCGCATGGTTTTGTTCCATTTACTTCTAAATGAAATATAAATGTAAAGCGCACCACTGTTCAAGTATACGGTTTATTACATTTTGAAGTGCCAACCATCTGGTCATTGAAATTCCTAAAATTTTATGTGGTTCAACACTGCAATATTCTTCGATACGTTTTGGGCTATAGGCCATTTACACTACAGCGAAATCTAGTACTTATGAGATTTCGAGCCAAATCTAGTTGATTTTAACTAGATTTCCCATACAAAACAAAATCTACTTATTTAGTAGATTTCGGCAAAATCTACTCAAAATCTAGTAAAAATAGAAATGCAACAATGTGTTTTGCCAAATAGTACTTAAAAATACAACGCTGAGCAGGAAAAAAAATGACATTTCAATTTAACCCTAATCAAGTCAACATGTGCCTCTCCGACACATATTTCACTTGGTCATGTTGTAGCTTCCTTAAATATAGGTTCTAGTTCTTACTGCTTCTTGAATTCCTACTTTCAGTTGTTTTATTTAGAATTTACAAATTTCAAGTAATAAATTAATTTCTTTTAATTTTTTATTTTGTTTCAATCAAAAATGTTCTTAATCATGTCAAAATGTGTCTATGAGGCACATATGGGAACGCTAACTATTACTTCTATTGTTGGTAAACAACAAAATTAAATATAAAAATGAGTTATAATGAGGTACAATGAGTTACGAAGTTCTGGCACCCATTATTTGCCGTAGTCTTCTAAAATCAAATAAAAATAATTTGTCCAATGTTCGGTCCATACAACACGAGGATGAATTCTCAAACCAGCCAAGGCAAACAGATATGCGACGTAGATGTTATATGTGCCCAACGAAGATATGCAGAATGTGTAAGCAGTCTTGCAGTATTTACCACAAAAATACTTGCAACGAGCATTGTTCAAAAGTTTGCTTAAAATGTGAAAATAAATAAATAATATTTCATTTATGTAACTGAGAAGAAAAAATTTAATAAAATAAAAATAAGTTAACAAAATTAATACGTAAATTCTTTGTATGTGCCTCTGAGACACATTTTGACTGGATTTGTGAAAATTTTTCCTGACTTGATTAGGGTTAAACTAAAATTATGTTATTATATTTTAAATTTCAGTCAGCTGTTTTTGTTATTAAAATCAAATCTTGTTACTGTCAAATAAATCCAGTGTAAACGATGTAGATTTTGAGCTAGATTTGAAATCAAATCTACTAGATTTCGCTGTAGTGTAAATGGCCTATATGGGAAAAAAATTGTAAATATCGCGACAAAGTATTTCAATTTCTTTTGCTAGCTTTTTGCAGGCATAGGCAGAACAAAAGTGTAAAGAATGGCAAGTACATTTGATGTAAAATATGTCATAAAATATGGTTAGTGCAAGCTCTGAATTATGTACCTGCTTTACGATATGTTCATTTTCTAGATTGCAAATTCTCTTCAAGAAAAGTTTTTCAAATACAACATAGCAAGCTTATTGGCCTATAAGAATTTATTACAGTTTCTGGTTTTGGAACCATTACAATTTCCGCGCATTTCCACTGCAATGGAAAGAATTGTAATCTCAAAATAGAATTATATATTAGAGTAAGATAAAGTACAGCTTTTTAAGAAATAATTTAACATCTTTGGCACTAATTTTGTCATATCCTGGATTTTTCTTGTTGTTCATCTTCGATATTTCTAATACAACATCCTTAGGTGGTATGTGTGTAATAGGAAAATCCATTTGACATGGGATATCTAAATAGGATGTGATATTGCTGTCATCGATATTAAAAGAAAAAGGTAGATTCAAGATATTTAGAAAATGCGCACGCTTTACTACGATCTGATTTACACCATGAATCATTAAGATCTTTAATGGGAACATTTCTTTTTGTTGGCTTTTTTAAGTATTTTGTCGCCTTCCATAAGTTGATTTCATCGTTTCGGTTGTTATGAACAGTGAGATTTTTTAAATATGTGTTAAAATTTAGATTTTTTTATCTCTTTTAATCGTTCTTTGAGCTCAGTTGCAGTTTCTTTTATCTAACGGATTTCTGGTTAGTCTCCATAATCATCTCAGTCTTCTTTTATTCTGTATAAGGCCTCTTATATCAGCAGAAACAAAAACTCTATTTCTCCTAATAGTTAATGGCGTTGATAAATAAGCTGCCTCATGCACTAAATATGTGAAATTATATTGAGATTTATATTTCTATCCAACCAATATTTAAAGGAGTCGATATCGGTTTTTGAAGTTGTTCCATAAGATTCTTTTCCTGTTGGTGAAAATGTATTATAGTTGACTATTGGCGGTGAATGGTGAATGGTCATCGGTATCTAAAGTGTCCAAAAATTACTTAGAATGCCAGAATATATAACAAAATCCAGTAAGTTTGGAATTTTCCTAGGATGACTTGGCCAATAGGTTGACCTCCCAGTAGACAGAACCGAGAACTTATTATTTATTATACTTTTATACAACTCTTTGCCCTTAGGATTACTTAACCTTGAGCCAACCATGGATGTTTGGCATTAAAATCTCCGCCAACTAAAAATGAATGTCCAAGTTTTAGGAAGAATTCTTGATATTCTTGATATTTAATATTATGTTGTGGTGGAAAATATACGGAGTAAATATCAATTTTGTTGTTGTTGTTTTTAAGTCGTATACCAGCAGCTTGTAGATGGGGTTTCGTGAAGTCATCTAGAATATCATAATGTATATTTGATTTCACCAATATAGCTGATCCACCGTGACACCTGTCATCTGGATGATTACAACATACGAGGTGAAAGCCATTTATTTTAAAGAAAGATTTTTTGTTAAATTGCGATATTGATATTAAAAATATGTCAATGAAATTTAAGTTTACAAAAGTTTCTACTTCTGCTTTATGATTGGAAAGTCCATTGGCATTCCATATTGCAATCCTTAAATTCATTTTGTTAAATTAGAAATTAACAACGTTATCATATTAACTAGATTTCCTACATTATTAGTATTACCATTCTTTAAATTTTCAATTTGGTTGGTGGGTTGTAGGCGATTGGTTAGCATTTGCGTATATAGAATTGCGATTGCTAAATTGAGGAAAGTCGTTTGGATTTACTGAAAACTGTGTGAACTGATTATTGTTATTATGTGAGTTTCGATCACAAAATCTTTTTGAAATTAAATTTTTGTAGACTGGTCAACCTCGATGATTGGCCGTTAGATTTTTCAAACAATTAATACAACGAGCTGTAGTACTGGAATTTTTGCTACATTCTGTAGTTGGATGATTTAAACCGCGTTTAACACAACTGAATGGCCTGTTGCAATACGTTTTTGTATGACCGAATAGTTGACATCGGTGACATTGTACTATTTCATTTTTCTTTCTTGGCGCCTCTACAGTAACAATTGCATTATTTATAGACTTAATATTAAAAATTCCCTTATTGTTTGAATGGGGATCTATTTCAACAGAGAACATAGACAAAGGCAACTTTGTTACCCTACTTATTACATTTGTGACGTTACGTACTTGATGACCCAACAAGATTAATTCTGCCTTCTCTCTACTCAGGTGGAGTAGAATGATGCAATCCTTTAATAATCACTCTATAAGACCGCTCTTGTTTAAGCTGATAAGTATGAAAGCCTATATTGCGATTCTGAAAATACTTAACTACTTTTCTTTATGATTCTACAGTCTTAATCATCAGCCTAATTTGATTATTTTTTAAGTATTTATAATTAAAATCTACATTAGGTATAATATTAGATATATTACTTATTATATTATCAATATTAACTACGTCAGGGATGTATATCGGTGGAAGTTTAAGTGTTGTTGTTTGTGTGTCGGCATCTGCATCATCATTTTGAAGAATAGAAAATTTGTTGCTGGTTGAGGGTAAATCATCATTTTTAAACTTTGGCCTTTTGTTCTTGTAAATTTTTGGCGATTCGTTTAAATTTCTTTTTCTATCTCTTGTGACTTTTTACCAATGTATGTAACTGTTATCACTTGATTCACTGCTTGCTTCAGCTTCATCAGGATCCATGTTGTTGCTTTAAAAGCAGCAACAAAAGTTGTTTTTCAACTCTTTACTTTGCAATTGTTTTTAAGTGTTTGAAATGTAACAACTAGTTAACACAATATATTGTTTTTAAAGTTTATTTTTTTTTTTTTGTTTTTTTTTAATTGTATGTAATTTTTAAATAATTTTGAATTTTATGTTCGGAAAGAGCTAAACACGTCTATTCACTTTGAAAGTAGATGACACTCTCTGAAGAACTGGTGGTTGGATTAATTTTTCTTTTAATGTGTCGAATGCGTGTTGACATTTTTCATCCCATTTAAATTTGGTGTTTTTCTTCAGCAACGCATTTAAGTGTTGGGCTATGTCTGCGAAGTTGGGTATAAATCTCCTGTAGTAGTTACAGAATGCTACAAAACGTCTTACATCATCCATTTTTTGGAATTGGATATTAATTTATCGTTTTGTGTTTCATTGGATCTGTTTTTATGCCATCTCTTGTAATTAGATGACCTAAGTAAACAACCTCGGGACATAAGAAATTACATTTGTCTGCAAATGGAGATTTAAATTCGCCTTCAAGTTCAAGAACACGAATTAAATTTTCATTGTGATGATTTAAATTGCAATTTTTTTTTTTTCAATTTCATATTTATTCTCCTAAAATTCATTTTTTCATGTGTACTTACAACTACATTCTTATATAGTATTTATCCTAACCGTATCTGATACCTTAATTAGACTTACCAACTAAAGGAGTAAAAATTGCAGCATGGTGCAGACAATCAATTAATATCTAACTTATAGTATATTCCATAAAAAAGGGGGGAAAAAAGGAAACATTCTTTTAGTTTTTATTATACTTACGAACTAATTAACACTTATTTACTAAATTACACACTAACTTAAAATCTAACTTAAAAATAGTTAACAAAATAATATACAACGTATAGTTATCACAATAGTTTATAATAAATTGCTTTAAGGTAAGCCAATACCAATTTTCCCTACTGAGCAGTATTGTACCCTTCACCCTTCTGTGGTAAAATAATAGCCTATTTTCCCTATAAACTAGTCCAGCGTCCCTAAGGGTTAATAAGTCTACCGGCGATAGATATTTATGGCTCCTAATCCCTTCGATATCAGGGGAATGTGCAAAGCAATTTCCTACCATGTCATTTTGCATGTTAGACGAGTGTTCAAGGAATGCAATGGCCGTCCTCATCAGAAACACATCTATCCTCTCAGAGTTAAATTCCCTGTAAATCACTCTGCAAGGGGGTCTCCTAAAAGTCCCACTGGGGTGCATACGCGGTCTCAGACCCAGACACGCGGATAGTATGCGTCTCTCCCATATCCTAAGCCTCTCCATCTGATGTGATGAAATACCAAACCAGACTGGGAAAGCGTAGGACAAAAGAGGTCTAATAATCTGCTTATATACAAGCAGTCTAACATTGTTATTGAGACCTCCCCTCCTGCGTAGCAGACTGCAGTAGGAGAAAAATATCTTCTTCAGTTTAGTCAAAACGAAGTCGATATGTCTATAGTACTCGAAGTTTTCATGAAAGATAACTCCGAGTTACTTGAAACTGTCCGTTGTCCTGATGGCCACACCACCCAGGCTCAGGGACGGAATGAATTTCCTAGCATTCGGGTATAATCCCCCGCGCCGTCCTTTAAAGATCATGCAGTTCGTCTTATTCATGTTCAACCTCATGCCCCATTTACAAAAGAAGTCAAAAAGCCTTCCTAGATATTCGTTGAGTCTCGAGTTGACCGTCAACGCTCTCGGTCCAGTTGCCGCTATCAAAATGTCATCCGCATAGATCAGTAAGAGATCACCCTCAGGCGGAGGTGGAACGTCCGCCAAAAATATATTGTAGAGCACAGGCCCTAGCAACGACCCCTGTGGAACTCCTGCTCCTACAGTCCTCTGTCCTGATAGTTTGTCGCACACCCTTACATTAAATGTACAATTTCGTAAGAAATCAGCCGTAATTCTACATAATTCCCTATCGAACCCGAAAGACATCATCTTATAAATTATGGCATCTTGCCAGACTGTTTCAAAAGTCTTTGCAAAGTCCAAGCTCACCGATATCGTGGGGCATCTTCTATTAAGTCCCCTTGAGACATGATCAGATAATACCATAAGTGCGTGAGAAGTAGAGTGTCAACCTCTGAAACCAAATTGGCAATCCCGCAGCACGCCCATAGCCTGCATTGACACCCTCATTCTATCCAGAATGAAGCGTTCCATTATCTTCCCTAGGCAAGACAACAGGGATATAGGTCTATAACCACCGACCCGATCAGGACTGGAGCCGGGTTTGGGTATTGGCACAACCAACGCTCTCTTCCACGCGTTTGGAAAGTAGCCTATATTAAATCAGTGGTTGAATAGTATGGCCAATGATCGCCAAACAACCTCCCCTGTTTTCTTCAAAACAATATCAGGTATTCCATCTGGGCCAGATGACTTCTTATTTCGCCTACTTCGTAGGGCATATCCAATGTCAGTTGGGGTCAACAACCGAAAACCATTCATGGGGGCAGTCCCCGTCGTAGTGCCATCCGCCCTGAAGTACCGACCAAAGTTCACTATAGGAATGTGGTTATCCAATGGAGCTACGCTGTTCCTTACTATATCAACAAAAGTTGGGGTTCGAATATCCTCCACTCTCAGCTGTGTGCCATAAAAATGCTCAGCCAGAAGGTTGGCCTTACCTACTTCGTCCCTGACAAAGGTATTAGTATCCCTCAAAAGGTCAGGCACCGTTGCCCTGCGCCTAATTCCAGCCCCTCTTCTAACTTTCCGGAAGGTCGTGTGATCAATCCTAATATTCTCCAAGAATTTAGTCCAATGATCTCTCTCAAGAAGCGCAATGGCCCCCTGTATGATCCTGTCCAGGTTTTTAATATCCGCCTTCAGGATAGGCACCCTCGTCAGGTCCCCTGTTCTATACAGAATTCTGCGAAGCCGTTTTTTTCTTTGCTATAAAGTGCAGGATATCTGGAGGGAGCTTCAAGAGACCACGACTCCCCGCAGGGACCCTGGGTATTACTTCCCCCATAGTTCGGTTAAAAATTCCAGTCATGATCTATTTCAGAGGTCGAAACGTTCCTGTCCGACGGAAGCGCACATCCAGGCAAAGCCTGAGATAAGACGTCATTCAAACGCCTCGTGTCGATCCTGTTGTAGTCAAACATGACCGGCCTCTCCCTGTTGCGAAATTCGCCCGTACCTAAAACAATCTCCACTGCTCTATGGTCCGATTCGAAGTCAAGTGTCCGCAGCCCGTTGGTAGGTTCAGGCTCGGGTCCGATATCAGGTGTCGTTAAAACAATATAAATGTATGATTGGGTTTCCCCAAAAATACGCGTAGGTCCGTCAGTACGGCGGACACCGAGATTGGGACATGTAAAAAGAAAGTCCCTAAGTTGGAGGCCTCTGCTATTACAAACAGTTCCTCCCCAGTCCGGGTGGTTTGCATTCAGATCCGCTCCAATCAGTGTAGATCCTCTGGACGACAAATCCAGCAGTGGATCGAGATCGGAATCTCTCAAAGCAAGCGCAGGTCTGAGATAATGGCGATAACAAGGAGAGCTGAACCATCCTCGCGCCAGATCTTCACTGCTGTATTCTCTATATCAGCCATTTCTGGGTGTACCCTATCGCAACACAAATTTTCCCGGACCATAACAGCGGTTCCCCCGCCACGTCCGTTTGACCGATCCTGTCTAAAGATTCTATATCCCGCAAAGTTAAGAATGTGTCCGGGACTAAGTTTATGTTCGGCTAGTAACACTACATCAGGTCTATGCTCCCTCAAAAATAAGTTCAAATAATGCCTTCTGTGTCTAGACACAACGGAGTTCACATTCGCGAAGATACACTTAAGACGACGTACCATGTCTAATCGACATCAACATCCCAAGCTGAGCCCTGGATCTCTCTTCATCATTCCTAAGTTTCTCATATTCGTTGGCGAAACCTCCTATTTTTTTCAAACATTTTAATAGACCTCCCCCAAAGAAGCGATTGCAGTCACTGTCAATTTTGTCAAAATTTGACACAGCCATGTTCATAGTGACATCAGTCACTGAGGAAACCGAAGCCTTAGTAGAAGATATCGTTTTTGTAGGGATTGCGCTCCTTGCAGCAGCTGCATATGACACTCCTGCACGCACAATCCTAGGTTCTGTTATTTGCCTGCTCTTCTGAGAGGCTTTTTTCTCCTCGACTTTTTGAAGAAGTGCTCTTCGTCTCGGACATTCCTTCGAACTAGCAACGTGACCTTCCACGTTGCCGTTGATGCACTTTACAGGCAAGCCGATCTTAAGACTGGCTTGACCTGTTTTGGGATCGGTCATCAACCTACCCTCATTATTTTTTCCCTTTTTCGGGACCTTGCATTTACCAGGTCCATGTGGACCACCACACTTAACACACCTATATGGCATGTTGCAGTTTGAGGACACATGTCCAAAACGTTGACAATTAAAACATTGTGTCAACCCCTGTCTCTTAAATTTCTCGACATAAATCTTGCAATGTAGGATGTATCTTATCTGGAGGAAACCCTTAATATCAGAGTCCCTACTCAAGCTAAGAAGCCACTTATTGCCCCCAAGCTTTCTAACTTTTAAAATTTCCGCCCTAATCTGTAGACCGGCAATGTACTCTTGGACCTCCTTCACATCGAAGGTATTCGAGAGCCCCTTTATAACAAACGAAAAGGGTGGTAGACCCCTTGGCGTATATGTATAAAACGCCACCTTCTTCTCAACAAACTTCCGCTTAACTTTCTCATAATCTTCAAGTGTACAAACCTCAACGTTCGTCACTGTCCTACTTAATATCTTTATGTTAAAATCACTGTGTCCCAGTGCGTCCTTTAAACCGTCAGTCATAATCCTGACATTCACGTTATAAGTCGTAAACATTGGTATTGACTTACCACCTTTTCTTCTCGACTTTATCTTCTCTTCGTTTTTCTTCTTCTTTTCTGTTGTCCTGTTGGGCAGGCTTTCTACTGCTTTCCGCTCAGAGCTGACATCATCACCCTGAGCGTTTGTCGTTTCTTTAGTTACATCCGCACCTTCCTCTGCGACGCACATTTCCACTTCTTCTTCTTCCACCGAGTCTTCTGATGAGGTAGCGTCACTCCCTTCCAGACGCTTCATCAGGATCTCCAAATTTTGTTTCAGTTTGATATTCTCCGCATAGATAATATCAAATTTTTCCTTCAAAATGTTGTATTCATCAGCCGAGGTCACCATTCTCGGCCGTTTATTTGTAGGGCGACTTTCCTCGCTCATTTTCGTTAAGGATTTTTCCAGCTACCTGATGCTTTACAACAAGCACCCGGTACCAGGTATAAAATACGCACTGACCCTCAGTACTTTATAGCTTTATTGCTTGTAATAAAAATTTTTATTTTTTATTTTTGTTCGCTATTTTTCACTTCACTTCACTAGATATGTAAACAATCACTGTCAACACAAGACTGATGAATCATGATGATTTAAATTGCTGATAAATATTATGATATCATCAACGTTTAAGAAAGCACCTGCTAGTGTAATTGTTAACATTCTTTGGAAAACTATTAGAAGAAATTTTTAGTCCAAATGGTAATCTTTTGAACTGGTAGAGTCCATTTCATGTGGAGAATGCAGTAAGTGCTCTGGATTGTTCGTGAAATTCTATCTGATGAAATGAACTGGTCATTTCTAACGTAGAAAACCATTTTGCGCGTCCTAGTTTATCAAGCATATCCTCTAATCGTGTTAGTGGGAACTTGTCGTTTACAATTTTGTCGTTGAGTTTTCTAAAATCTACAACTACACGCCATTTTTTTATCTGCAACATTTTTCTTTGGTACAAGTAGCAAAGGTGCATTGTATGGACTTTTCGAATTTTCTTTTATGTCATCTTTAAGTATTTGTTCTACTTGTTCTTTAATAACGTTGGAATGTGCATGCGGCAGTCTATAATTTTTTATGAAAACTGGTGTATTATCTGTCGTTTCTATTTTCTGGGTATAGAAATTATTCGTCGATAGTGATTCACCCTCCAGATGGAAAATTTCTTGATATTCTTTGAAAATATTGTATAGTTTTTTATTTTATCTATTTCCTCACATATTTTTGTAGTGGTTTCCCACTCTGATGGGTTTGCCTCGTCATTGTCTATGCTGGGTAGATAACTCAACCTCTTTAAGTTTTTTATTCATCCTCCTCTCTTCTTGTTTGTTTCAAAGACCTCTATTTTTGGATGGCCATTCCTGTCTGGCAAAGTACTCTTCTATTGTTAATCTTTTTGGTGCCTGGTTCATTTGTACAGAGGGCAGGATCGCCATGTGATGTCCCTATAAGATTGTGGAGTTCAAATGTGAAATTTGTTCCTATATAATTGGCATCCAAGTGCCTATGGTCTGCAATGCGCCAATTTCCGATATTGATCGAAGAGCGCAAAGTCCCTAATTAATAAAAGTTGCGCCTTTGTAATGGTTAAACAAAGTCTAATTTTATTTGTATAATTTCGGGGTTTATATACTATATTTTAGTATCCCCTATGGCTATTACATTTGAGTGATATTTAGTGCATGTGAGTGTTTTGTGTGTGACAAGTACAAGTTAAATTAAGTACAGTTTTTACTTATAAAAAAAAATATTTTATTTAACAATTTTTATTATTGAGATCTTACTCGCTTAAGCTGTACTTAACAATTAATTAAATAAATCCAAAAACTAAGCATATTACGAGCTTCATACTCGAGTGTTATTGTTGTATGTAATTATGTCGCCAATTCAGCTTAAAATTTGCTGGTAGCGATGTAAGCTTTGTTACAGCAGTTCAAAACCTTTCTGTTGCTATGTTCTTTTATCAATAAGGAAAATAGAATGATCAATAGCAATGCAAAGGATTTGGCTTAGTTACTACTGATTATATTTAAATATTAATGTTAAATTATGCAAAGTAAGTTAAACAAAGTTATTTAAAAAATTTACAAGTGGTATATTTGAACATATTGTTGCTAGTTTAATGCTGTTACTCTTTGTTTATGATGTTATGTTTTTTTATGTTTATGTTTATATTTCTTAACGAAAGAAAATATTTAAATCTGTATTTTTATTTCTAGATTTTATTCTTTATTTTAAATTTTTATTTATTACGTCGTTTTTAACGAAGATTGCTTTTATGTACCTTTCTGACATCAATCAAGACTGTCGTGCGCAGGTCTTTTTCAATTGTTTTTTCAACAAACACTTTATCAAATTTATTTCCAAGTCTTTTATTTCGTCTTATAAAAACTTTTTCCCCGGCGCTATATAATTCCTTTATAACGTCTAGCTTCTCCATTGCACAGTTGTGAAATATATCGGTTGGTCTGGCGCTGATGACGGAATGATAGCTACAATAGTATTTATGCGTTGCTAAAATAACCAAACTAATAGGATCGTCAATCTTAACCTTATCCGGACAGGTGCTAATGCCTGCCTCAGAAATGAGAAACTCAAGAAACTCCACTTGAGTTTTAAAAATTTTTATTTTTCGGGCGATACTCTCATTCCTGCATTTTCAAGTTTTTGGATTATGAGATCGATGTGTTTTAAATGCAACTCCCCATCTGGGGAGTAAATGATTATGTCGTCAACATAAACATGACAATATTTTCCTATAGCTTCACGTAAAACATCATCGATAGCCCTTTGAATGATACTGGGCGCATTTCTTAAACCAAAAGGTAATCTGCAGAATTCATATTTTCCGTTGTTTATACTACACGCCGTTTTCTGCCTATCCTCCTCACACATAATAATTTGATGAAATCCTGACTTAAGGTCTAAGGTTGTAAAAAATTTGGAATTTCCTAAGTTGGCCAAGATTACAGATGTGTCCGGGATGGGATATCGATCAGGATTTGTTCTTTCATTAAGTTTGCGAAAATCGATGACCATTCGCAATTTTGGCCTTCGATCTTCTTCAAAACCCTTCATAGACACCACATGAATAGGTGAATTATAAGGCGAGCATGATTCCCTTATTATTCCTTCTCTAAGAAGTGTTTTTACCTCATTATTGGTAAATGGGGCTACGGAAATGGGATAGGAGTAACTTCTACTATATATCGGTTCGTCTGTATTTGTACGAATTCTGCCCTTAACGGTCGTGTTGTAGGGCAAAGCTCTATTTGGGTCAGCAAAGGCATTAATATTCTAATTTATTATTCGTCGAAACTGTTCTTGAAATTGGTTTGGAACTGTGTCTTCTTCTATTTTGATAAAATTTACTTGATCACATGAAAGATGTTGTAATTTTGCTTTACCATTTCTATAAAGCAAATACCCTCCTTCAGTATCAATAATTCCGTTAATTTGCCTTAGGAAATCATAACTTATAATACCGTCGAACGTGTTTAAGTTTGAAAGCAGAAATAACGTCGAGGTATTGTCTAAAACATTAATAAGACATTTCTTGTCTATAAAATTTTTTTTGATTTTAAATTGAAAGTTTCAATTCCTTGAAGAAATGAAAAAATGTTGTATATAATTTTTTGATGTGCCAGTATCAATTAAAATACGAAGCTCCTGACCGTTTTTGCACTTTTTCGTAATAAACGGCAGGAGCGAATTTAGTTTAAAAAATGTATTTCGTCACCATATTCCTCTATAACATCATCATTATAATTATGATGATCATTTTGGTCATTCTCATAATAATATTCATTTAAAAACCAATTTTTCGACTCAGGGTTTCCCCTTCATTTGAAAAAGTTCGTATTTCCTCGGGCATATAATTTACCCTTTGTAGTTTGGGAATGGGTGAAAGATCCGATTGTAACTGTTCCCGATTCCGTTTATATGGTAATGACAAATTAGGACTTATATTCCGTGTTTTAGTGATATAATTAGGTATAGTATGTGGTTGAACTGAATTGTCTACATGCTGTTGATTATGTAGGTTGGAAAAATTATTACGCTGCCGGTAATAGCTTGTATTGTTATCAACTTCCATTGGAGTTGATCGACAGTGTTTTGGTTGAAACGTGTAGTTACCTGATGTCGGTTGTTGCGTTCTATTTGTTTGTATTGAGACAATATTGGCCTATTTGGCTTAAAGGTATTTCCAACCGCAAAAGCCTTTGCAAAATCGTACCGTTTGTGATTAACTTGGAGTTCTTGTGCAACTGCAAGAGCAGTTGGGAGATCTTTGGGCCTAGCAGAAAAAAGTATATCGTATATAAAGCGTTCATTTAAAGTATCGATAACATCTCTACTCTCGTTCTAAGTCATGATTTGTTTATTTATTATAAGACAAAGCTTCCTATCTAGCCTATTGTAGTACTCAGTAATAGAAAGATTATCTTGCCTAAGAATACTCAGCTCATTCTCGGCATATTCATGGTCTAATCTAGTTATAATTGCTTTAAAATTAGGTACCGTATTAAAAGATGCAAGTGTGGTGTTTGCGGACCCTATAATTTTATTCCGGAGTATGCCCATAACGATGTAATATTTTTCTGAGCCCTCGGTGTAGTAGTTAATGGCAAATTTAATGGATTAACACAAACAGGCAAATACTGTTCAACGCCACGTGGTTTCAACTCATTGATCGCCAAAGTCAAGTTATGTAACTGTTCTGATGACTGTTGTTTCGTTCTTGCATTTACCTCATTGACAATTTCTATAACCTGTTCTCTATTAGGATTTTTGTTAGGTTGTAAATTACTTTCACTAAAAGACTATGTAGAAAAAAATTTGATAAAATTTTAGAATATTTTTCACCCTTCGCACTTTATCAATAGGGACGCCAAAAGCAATCGTCGTTTTAATGATGAAATTTCTTTTAAAATTTTACATTAATACCGAAAATTTTTATCAAAGAATTACACAGAAAATATTTCGCGGTTTTTCTCAATTCGAAATAAAAAAATAATATTTACACTCTGAGTTTTAATTTTTCAACATGTAAAATATAACACAAATTTTCAACAATTTATCAATAGTTCACAATTTAATACTAATATAATATCCACTTAAAAATTTTTTAAATGATCACTTACACTTTTAAATTTCTAAGATGTATGAATAAGATGAATTCAGCCGGGGCTCCTTCGTCCTTACAGGATTCACATGTCCTTTCAGTAGGGCAAGGTCTTGACCACTTTTTAAATTTCTTAAGGTTTCCTTTGTCTTTACAGGATACGCGTGTCCACTCAGAAGATTTATGTCCTTAAGCAGTTCTCAAATTAAATGTCTTAATGAAGAAGGTAAACACTACTCCTTTGTCTTTTTGGGATTCGAATGTCCTTTAGCAGTTGTGGGCCTCTTAGTTGGTACAGTTTTTACTTGTAAAAATAATATTTTATTTAACAATTTTTATTATAGCGATCTTACTCGCTTAAGCTGTGATGTAATTGCGGATTTGAACAATTATGCTTTCGCAATGAGAAAAGCTTTGTTACAGCAGTTCAAAGCTTTTCTGTTGCTATGTTCTTTTATCGAAGATTATGATAATAAAGAAAATATAATGATCAATAGAAGTATGTATGCATGATTGTAGCACAGCATCTTAACATACGCAAGCAACGAACGTTTAAGTCACAATTTGTATTAACGCAGCTTGGCGACAGATAAATGTATGAAACAAAAAGTGGTTATTTTGTTTACTGTGTTAACTTATACACTGATATTGATTTATATTAACTTTAACCGTAATATTTTTATTATTGTGCATCCTCTATCGCGTTCCTGGAATTCACTCATTTTTTTGACAATAACATCACATTGTCTATTGTAAATATTTAGAATATCATATGTAGCTTATGATGATTAATCATAATCATTTTAGTGTGATGCGATTTCATTTCAATGCAACATAAATTCTTATCTTCCTTCTCCAGTATGTATTCGCAAAATATCTCAAGATTGAATTTTACACTATCATGTTTTTGTATCATATTCCATAACAATTTAACCAGTTTGAATTTAATTCCCGATAAAAAGTTCTCAGGCATTAAATCCGTTTTAATATTATTCTCAATAATATATGGAAATGCGAAATAATGTTTGCAATCAGTACAATTAGCAGTATTAAGCGTTTCTCTTCCATCTCCAATCTTGGAATATTGTAATAATATGTATTGCTGATAATTCGACTGGTTTGAGAAATATCTTTTGCATGGTATACATTTAACTGAAGACGGTGGTTTTTCATGTTGTAGTCTATGATGTGTTCTTAATGATGCATTCAACTTGAATTATTTAAAACAAATTTCACAAATTAAACCAGCAATTTTTTAATTTCGAACTTGAAAGTATAATTGTAACGGTTTATAGCACAAAAATGACTTTTAAATCCTTAAAACAAACCTATTTTTACTCTGGGATGTTGATGAGGGGGTAATCCATTTTAAAAGTAATGAGGAGTAAATTCACTTATGTAATTATGTTATGTAATTGTGTAAAAGAACCCAGACACAGCTGTACATTTCTTTCTTATCAGTTTATAATTAAAGATTCTTATAGCACAAAAAACAACAACACCTTGAGCTATATTTCTATTTCTTCAACATTAAATCATACAGAAAGTAACACATCCAAAATTCTTTATACTTAAAATTAAAAACTATAATATGAGTCAAGTGTTTGAAAATTTGTGTACATTAGAAAATATTCTTATTGGACTTGTTCTTAAGTATACAAAATAATAATGACGCACGATGTTATTGTTTACAACATCAATATGTCATTATCCCACTCTTGACCGTCTGCAAATGTGTCAGCATTTTATTATTACATGAAAACGATATTGGGATAATAATGTTTTTTTTTTGTTAATATATACATTAAGGGCCATTATTACAACTTATCATTAAACTTGTGGTTAGTTAAAGGTACCTTTAGCTAAAGGGAACTGTAAAGTTAACTTTTCAAAAATATGACAGTGCCGGAGCAATGTCGATAAAACTGCTAAATTAAGCAGGTTGTTTTTAAGCGCAGTGACAACGAAGGGCCTCTTTCTTGTTGTTGTGTTTCCTCATTTTGTTTATATTTGAAGTTGAAAATGATATATAATATGGCAAGTTCAAACATAAAGTGACCTTTAAATGTTAAAGGTAGGATGATCTTCCCTTTAGCTTAACGATTACTTCTATATTATTGCGTACTTATAGTAACGAAAAACAATTTGTCTGCCCGGTAAAATCCTCCCTTTAGTTAACGGCAAGTTGTTACAATGGCCCTAAATGGTTTAGAAAGCCACCAATTTCTACATTTATATTTTTACGAAACAACAATTAACTGAAATCTATCGCACCTACAACAACAACACGTTCAACTATATTCCTATTTCTTCAATATTAAATTTTACAAAAAATAAAAATAAATTAAACAAAACCACAACATTCCACAATGCACTCAGTGTCGGCAACAGAAGTTAAGGATACACTACAACTCGTTTGTAATCACAAACAAATGCATACTAATTTGAATTCAATTGAAGAGTTTTAAGTATGGCAAAATAAAACTATTTTGTTAACAAACCAAAAGAATCGTTAGAATTAACAAAAAAAAGTTTCACATCGTCTTCTACAACTGTGCTTATGTTAATGAGTATGACTTATAATATCAAATTATTCAAGGCAGTGTTCTGATCGAAACTTCAACTTTTTAGCATACAATATATTTCCTCTTCTTTTTACTACGTCATATTCATATGGTCTACCTTTAATTTCATTAGCACAATAGGCTTCTAAATTAAAAGTACTAGGATTTTTATTGCTAATAATTTTGAAATTAAAGATTTCTGTAGCCCAGTTTGTTGCATATAGGTAACATGTGTTTATATTTGGTTATACGAACGTGATCGTCAAGTTTAGACTTGGATCTCCTAAAAATCTATAGAAAATTACTACAGATGGATTTTTTCATTTGAAGGGTTCACTTCGTTTGGTGTCACTAAAATTTTTAGATGAAATGTATTATTACATTTATCCACCAGTTCTTGATATGTGTTCATCAATTTGTACGGTCCTTGAAAGCTAAACTCTTTTCACATCGAACACTCCTATGTTCTATTAAGTCGTTCAACTATTGATGCCTTTAAACAACTGTATAGCGGTTAATTTGATTAGATTGCATCAAGTCGTTTGTAAAAGAACTTTCCAACGTTATTCTCTCACCGAATTTTGTAGCCATTCTCAAACATTATTAAATTTCATTTGTGCCACGTATGGGTATGTCCTTAATATAATTAATATAAAAGAAACAGAATTTTTTGAATAAGAAAGTCATTTATTTTCCAAATTTTTTAAATTTTTTCTAATATTTACCAAGCTCAATTCTAAATTTCAAACATAGTTTAAAATATGTTACCAAACAAACTAACACCTTTTAAGAAAAAAAAAGAAGAAAAAAAAAACAAAACAAAATCAGAAATAAAATGAGAATGCGATCAAATAAGATCTATAAAATATTAAATATCAAATTCTATAACATTTATAAAATTTAAACATTATTAAATTAGTAATAAATTAAATATAAAAAATATAAAATATTAAAATCGATAGAATTATTTGTGTTAAAATGAAAACTAGAATAAGTATACAAATGAAAATATGTAAACATTTAAATAATTATAAGAATTGTTAATGAAAGAAAACGATATATTATATTTATAATAAATTAATTTTGAATTAATAGGGCCTGTTAATTTTTAAATGGAAAAGTCATATAATATGATTAATATACTCTATTTATTAATCTATTAATAATCTATTAATAGTTAATATACTCTATTTATTATACTTTACTTGCTTAGAATATTAACCATGATACTGTAAAAACTATTACATTTCTTATTATGCTATAGACACTATAAATACAACGCAGCAGGCAAAGCAAACTTTATTTTATTTGCTTGTTATCGCGTTGCCTTTAAAATAATCATTTCCAAATACAGCCATGTATTCTCTTTTTGAGAGATTGCTGTGTTTGCTGCGTTGCGTTTATTGTGTTCATAGAATTTTACTACATTCGCTCCTATACTACATTTTTATGTTATACTAAGTTAGCCCGTTAAGAACTGTACGATCTGTTACTATATTTATATTTTAAAAATATGAGAAAAAAATTTTGAATAAAAATAAAATACTTTACAAGTAACATCCAAACTATAATGACGTGGTTTTATTTGCATAATTTCACTCAGCACGGTTTTACCGCGTGTCTATATGTAAGTACTCTTATATGTATGTATATGCTGTTTCATATTATCAGAAAGTTTACATGGTAAGTCAGAGCGTATTTGGTTTGTTGTTTTGAAATACTTTTCTTTGTATCTATGAATTTATATGATGGTCTTCATAATCTCATCACAACGATTAGAATTATTTCTTACTTAATTTGTCATTACAACCCTTCAGTCGGAATTATAACTTATTTTGTTTTCTTTTCTACAAAGAAAATGTCACCCTCTTACAAGGTTCATTAAAAAATTGATGACCAACCCTGTTATAATGTAATTTATGATTTGAGTAGAACATAACACAAATATTAAAAAAGGGAATGCCCTGTGTTTTTGATTTGTTTTCAATAAAATATGTAAATATGAAAAAGGTGTTGCCAGATCGCTAATTTTTGGACTTCATTTTTTGAGCGATTTTTTTATAACCAAAAAAATTTTTTTAACACTGTTCTAACAGTGAATACAATTTTTTTATATTACTGACCATGTAGTTTTAGTAATGTAATGTTTTCTTAAGGTTACTCACCAAAACAATGAAAAAATTAAATTCAAAATTGGATAGCGATACCAGGCGACGTTTTTGAAATTTCATCTTGTAGCCCTATAAATAAACAAAAGTCATCAGCTTTACAGGGCATTATCAGCACTCTCGATTTATACAGGGCATAAAATGCAATGTCCTCCACCCTTGGCAAGTGCGAATTATTTAGAATAAAACACACTACCCTTTTAGATGGCGAAACATTTTTAAGAAACAAACACAAAATTGCATTTTTTTAAAATAAAATGCACATTTTGTAGTAGAAAAGAAAACATCATTAGCTTCCCACACTACCCATATGGCATGTGTTAATTTTATGCATGAGTAGCCGGCAGATTTTTAAGAAACTGTTCATTGCAATACTAATTATTATTTGAAAAAAAAATCGCCAAAGATATATTTCTTCATAATTCATTTTGTTTGAAATGTCTGGGCTGAGGCTTAAACCTTGGTCTCAGGCTAATAAGCCAACGCAGTACCTACTAGTCTCCTGCGACATTTCTTCATTACATGAATCATAAACCTTGTGTCACTTAGAATACAAAGTTCGAAACACAAATTTACTTATGCACTGGTTATAATTTCTAGATGGCTGATAATTTCTACAATCTTATGATTTCTACATTCAGTTATTACGCTAATCCTTTCTATTAAGAGTTGGTTTATCACTTGTGCCTTTTTTGCGAAGAAAATAAGCATAATAAATATTTTCTGATCCCATGTTGACATCAACACTTTTTGCCAACTCCAACACCGTATCAACAGCTGTAGCTTTGTCACCAACTTTCAACCCACTCACAATACAATCATTTTTTACGCGAACATCGTTTAAAAATTTTGCTGATGATTTTAAATCTTTAATTCCTTTTTTCAGTAAAAGATTTTTCGTTTCAACATCATTCAATCTTTTTCTATTATCGGCCAAACCCTTTAAAATATCATCATACTGCTGGGACATGAATTGTATTGTTTCTTGTATATTAGCCAATTGGTCAAGCTTATCCAATTTTGTTTTGATCACTTGAAGTTCAGTTTTTATTATTCCATTATCTGCAAAAATTACAACTAAAAATTTCATCTTGATTATTAACAAAAAACTCAAATTCTCTTCTATTTAAGTGAGAGCACTGAGAGTGTAATATTTTGTGACAATTATCACACTCAATAAGGTTGCCTCTTTCTTTTATTTGCATTTTACGTTGGCCGCAAGAAATGATATTTTTATTAGTAAGGCTTCTGCAACCTTTTCAATACTACTTCAATATTAGCTTTATATCATTAAATAGAAGAAACAGAAGTTAGTGGAACAATAAGGAGTAGAGGGAAATATGCTAACATTTCGAAAAATGTGAAACTAATGATTATAAAATTGTATGAGGAGGGGAATACCATCGTGGAAGTATCTCGTATAACGTCAGTAAATATAAATACCACTAAAACTATTATTTCGCGTTATAAAAAACAAGACTGCACACTAGTGGAACTTCCTCGTGGAAAAAAGGCAAAAAAATTAATTCCCCAAATCCTGGAAAAAATTGAAACGATTGTGGAGAGTGAGCCGGGAATAACTTTGAGAAATATTCGCAAAAAGTTATTTGAACAATTTAATGTATTAGAATGTTTATTGTTTTTAAAAATGATTAAATCATTTAGAATTTAACGTTGAAATTGACTAGATCCCATATGCAAAAAATATACGTCTATTAACTGCCAGGGTTGCCAATCATGAGAAGGACGGCTACACTGGGGCAATAGAACCATTATTGCTCCACCGGGTCTCCAAGCCATTCTTTATGCCTTCCATACTGGACATCCGGGCATTGTCAAAATTAAAGGGTTGGCAAGAAGTTGTGTGGTTGCCAAAAATAGATCAGATAGAAAATACAATTAACCACTGTGTGCAATGCCTAGAAACTCAGCATGAACAACCGTAAGCAGTGGTTTGCACCTGGGAAATCTACTCTGACCGCTTGGTCGCGGCTACATATAGACTTCCCCGGGCCATTTAAAGGCAAATTGTTTTTCCTAGAGGTCGATTCGTATTCCAAATGAAGTACACATCGTAAATTCCACGTCATCACAATGTGCAACTAAATCATTGCTATCACTTTTTGCAACTCATGGACTTCCTGACGTCAAAGTTTCAGATAACGGTACAGCTGTTACTTCAGCCGAATTAAAAAGTTTTATGGAAAACAATTTAATACCTCATGAAAGATGTGCTCCTTTTCATCCTTCCTTAAATGGACATGTTGAACGTATGGTACAAACCACAAAAGATTACTTGAACAAAATGCCATCTTATTCAAGCGTTGAGTTGGATCTTGTTCGTTTTGTTTTTAAAAATTTATTATTCGTATGGAAAAGGAATTCGAAAGGATAATTTATATTTTGAAAAAGTTTGGGAGTTAATTTGTCCTATAATACCTCCAACGGCAATGGAGGTGTGTTAAACAAAGTATTTTAAAGCTAAAAGAGAGGAAAAATATATTCCAAATAAATAAAATTAGAAGTTTTGTTTAAAATTTTAAATTTATTATGTTGGACTTTTATTTAAGAGACATTTTTCATAATTATACTCACTACGCTCGTGGTCGGAGTTGTAGTCACCGTAGAGTGTTGGTTTATTAAACGCGAGTCCATGGCGCAATCCCCAGGTTAGACAGCTCCAACAAAAAGAGAAACTCTGACAATAAAATTGATAAGAAAAATGTCTGTAAAATCATTCGCTCGGAATCGACTTTAAACTGTTATATGATATTCAATCTAGACTCGAAACTTATGTATAAAGGTATCCAATTCCACTTCATTTTTGTTTTTTTTATTCGTTGATTTTTAAATTTTATTAAAAAGCATCATTACGCATTATTTGCGTCTCTTTCTACTTAATTTTTTTAGATTTAAAAAAAGTGAACAAATTTAGCGAGAAAAAATGCAACGCAATGTGTTAAAGGTAAAATTAGGTCAAATATAGTCATCAAAATAAATGTTTAATAACAAGTTTGCAAATTGTGAATTTTAAAATAAAAACAGCTGTCTGCAGATATCAAATTTGCGATTGTAAGAACTTTGGAAGAAGGCAAATCAATGAATGAAGTCGCTCATCAATTTAATATCAGTCTGCTTTTGACTGTGATCAAGTGCTAACGTGTAAAATTCCGAGATCGCTGAAGTGTTTCAACAAAATAATATTAAAAATAAAAACAATTGTCTTGTTACAATTTAAAAAAAAAATTAAACAAGAACAATTTATATTTCAAAAATTCTTTTGAATAAAAACAATTAACAAACATTCTTTTGAATAAAAACAATTTACATTGCTATCATGATAGCAATGATAGTAGTGACGATGATGATATCTGCTGCCAAGTAGTCACATCGACTAAAACAAGAAAACGTAGGCAAAGTAAATCCCCAAAAATATTCTTAAATAAAAGACAAAACACCAACAAAAACAACAGCATTGCTTCTACATCAACAAAAATAAATACAAACAAAATTAACAGTGTAAGTCCAAATAAATTTTCGAGTTTAAGTGAGGATGATGGAGATAATGATACCGAAACTGATAATAAACAGACAAAAAATAATAATACACCAAAACCACCTCCAATTATCATACCTAATGTATCAGATATAAGCGCAATGATAAAAAGTTTTAACACCTTAATACCATCCTCATTATTTAATTATAAAACTATAAGAGACGGACAGATAAGAATTATGGTAAAAGATATTGGAAAGTATAGAGCGTTGATCTCATTCCTAAAAGTTAAAATTATAATGTTTCACACATACCAACTGAAACAAGAAAGAGCCTACAGAGTTGTAGTTAAAAACCTACATCCATCAACACCAAATGATGTGATAAAAAGTGCCATAGAAAATCTAGGGCATAGAGTTAGAAATGTCACCAATACAAATCACAAAAGACGCTTTACCAATGTTCTTCGTTGATTTAGAGCCAAGTTCAAACAATAAAGACATATATGAGACTAAAACTCTTTGCAATGCTATTGTGAATATAATACCACCAAAAAAGACAAATCATCTCGTACAATGCAACCGTTGCCAGGAATTTGGGCACACAAAAACTTATTGTAGGAAATCTGTTAATTGCGTTAAATGTGGTTTAGGTCATTTAACTGCCAATTGTACTAAGGATAATGATAGTGAACCAAGATGTGTTAATTGCTTACAAAACCATCCAGCAAGCTATAAAGGCTGCATTGTATATAAACAGCTCCTAAAGAAAAAAGTACAACAAAAAATAAGTAATAAACGTCACAGCGCTACTTATAACTACAACAACGAAGACTATCCCTACTTAAACAACAACACATTTGAACCAAACTTGAACACAAATCAGAATAACAAATCCTACTCTGAAATGCTTAAAACTGATCAGAAAAATTCATTAGAAAAGTTAGAACACTTGATCCAAAACCAAATTGAGTTAACTAACAAACTACTGAATATGATGACGGTTTTGATTGCCAAACTATGCAATTAAATTTAAATATTGCAATATGGAATGCTAATGGGCTTTCCAACCACACTATTGAAGTTGAATTATTTCTTAAATTGCATTATATTGACATAATGTTAGTGTCAGAGACACATTTTACTTCCAGATCCTTCTTTAAAATAAGAGGATATGAATTGATAACGGCAAATCACCCTGATGACAGAGCACATGCTGGGGCTGCAATTTTAATAAAATCGACAATAAAGTATGAACTCTTATATGTAGTAAGAGAGCCATATCTTCTAGCTGCTTGTATCAAAGTCATATGTGATCAAAACAGTATTTCGTTCTGTGCTATTTATTTTCCACCTCGATTTTCGGTGAAATTGCCTACTTTTCAAAACTTTTTTTATAAATTGGGACACAGATTTTTCTTTCGTTGCAGGCGATTTTAATGCCCCTGGTGGGGTTCAAGACTAGTTAATCCTAAAGGTAGCGAGCTTTACAGATGTATAGTTAATAATAATTACTCTGTTCTATCAATCGGTAATCCAACATATTGGCCTACAGATTCTACAAAAATACCTGACGTCTTAGATTTTGCTGTTTTTTCTGGAATTTCTAGTCAACTTCTTGACATTGCGAATATTGACGAACTCAGCTCTGACCACACACCTCTCATAGCTTAATACTACTTTTGAGCCAGATACAACAAAAACTATCCTAAATAGTAGAACCGATTTAAAATCGTTTTCTACTTGGATTGAGAGAAATAGAAATCTTAATATATCTCTAAAAACTCCTGCAGAAATTGATGATGCTGTTGAAAGGCTTAATTATATAATTCATAGAGCAGGATTTTCATCAACTCCAAAACCACCGATTCAACGTAATCATAACCAAATTTTGTTAACATCTGAGATCAGGCAGCTTTTATTAATAAAGAGAAGGCTTAGAAAAAGATGGCAAAATAGCAGAGATCCTAACGACAAACGCATTTTTAATAAAGCTGCTAAAGACCTCAAAATCAGATTGGTACCTATCTTAGTAATTTGAATACCAATAATATAAAAAATAATGAGTTCTCGTTGTGGAATTCCACCAAATATATAAAAAGACCAACAAAAAGAAGTGCTCCTGTGAAAGATAGTAGCAACGTATGGTGCAAAACCGATAAAAGTAAGGTAGAAGCATTTGCTCGCCATCTACAAAATACTTTCCAACCTTACGAAAATCCTAACCCTTTTACTGGTGAAATAAATGCATTTTTAGATAGTTCTTGCCCTATGGATTGGCCAATAAAGCATGTAAGTAAAAGAAGAAATAAAAAAACTAAACTGCAAAAAGTCCCATGGTTACGACGGCATAAATGGAAAAGCAATTCAAGCACTGCCAAAAAAGGCTATCTTATATTTAACATTTATTTAAAACTCTATGTTAAGACTGACTTATTTTCCCTCGCAGTGGAAGTGCGCAGAGATAATAATGGTAAATAAACCGAACAATCCTGAAGGAAATCTTGCATCCTATAGACCCATAAGCTTACTGTCTATATTCTCCAAAATATATGAAAGAATATTTTTGAAGAGATTATTGCCAGTTTTGGAAAAAAACAACATCATTCCTGATCACAAATTTGGTTTTAGGAAAAAACATGGTACTCCGGAACAATGCCATCGTATCGTTGCATTTATAAGAGATACATTGGAAAACAAAAAATATTGTTCAGGGGTTTTTCTGGATGTACAGCAGGCCTTTGATAAAGTATGGCATGGTGGGTTATATTTCAAACTGAAAAAATTACTTCCAACCCCATTTTATTTGCTCTTGAAATCATACCTAACTGAAAGAAACTTCTATGTGAAAAGATATAGCACGTTTTCCCAAATATGCGATATTCAAGCAGGTGTTCCCTAGGGTAGCGTACTTGGACCAATACTATACACAATTTTCACCTCAGACATTCCAATCAGCGATTGCGCTTTAATTGCAACATATGCAGATGATACTGCTATTTTAACGGCCGTGTTTGTCCAAACACCGCATCAGTTCAGCTTCAAAATGAACTGAATGCAATTGAAACTTGGCTAAACAAATGGAACATCAAAGTCAACAGCGAAAAATCAACACATGTCACATTTTCATTACGACGAGGTAACCTGAGATACGTCTAAACAATAATCCTATCCCTCAAAGTGACTGCGTGAAATATTTAGGAATTAATATTGACAGAAGATTAACATGGAAGACTCATATCAAAATGAAAAAGCAGCAGTTAAATATAAAAACAAAACGTCTATTCTGGCTATTAGGCCCAAAAATCTCGTTTGAGTTTAAGAAGCAAAGTACTGATTTACAAAACTATCCTGAAACCAGTTTGGACCTATGGAATTCAACTTTGGGGAAGGGCCAGCAATTCGAATATTGAAATACTTCAACGTTACCAGTCAAAAACTCTGAGGCTCATTGTCAACGCTCCATGGTTTGTATCGAATTTTTCAATCCACAATGACCTTTCCATTCCAAAGGTAATAGACGAAATAAGAAGGTTCAGTGAAAACTATTTAGACAGGCTAATCCACCAGGGCAATCCATTAGCTTTTGCTCTTCTTGATCCCACCAACGAAATAAATCGACTGAAAAGGCATCACATACTGGATTTGCCATTTCGAAATTAATTATATATGTATCTATATCTCTGATTATAAATATGTAAATATGTATATACTTAACAACTATTAATTTATAGATGAAATTTACATAAGTATGTATGTTGTTGGTCTCAATGGAGTTCAACAAATATGTCAAATTAATATTGTATCAAATTTGCTTATTATCACAAAGGGATAGATTATAAATAAAGTGTTGAGAAAAAAAATTTAATACCAACAAATCAATGGTTTGTCGGATTTCATCGCGATGTCGTCAAACAAATAGCGTAGAAAGAAAGCAAGAAATTATCGACCTCATAAATCTACTGCCCGCCACGACCGTTTAATGGTAAAAATAGTAAAAGTTGACGGTCAAAAACCAGCAGTAGATGTTATTAACTATGCAAACGAGCAATTAGGAGATTCTATTGGCGTCCACACAGACAGAAACCGATTAAGAGAGTAAAATTTATTAGCTAGAAGACCAGCCAAGAAGCCACCAATAACTATGGTTAATAAGAAAAAAGACTTGACTTTGCTAGACGGTATCTGCATTGGTCAAAAGAGCAAAGTTTTGTAGAGCGTCGAATCAAAGTTTAACTTATTTGGCTCTGATGGGTTAAATTACATTCGTCGGCCCCCAAACCAAAGGTATTCACAACAATTCTGTAAATTAACAACATTCTGTAAATGAGAGAAGACACGATGTTGAACATAATATAACATGGAGTTGCATTATTTTTCTAGCTTCTTTATAATATTAACGCACACAACATGGTGTATAAGGGTTGTAATGACCAACTCTGTATGCCCAAAACTTAATTAACTTAATTAACAATTCCAGAAAGATTACAGAAGATTACAATGTACTAGTTAAGTTTATTAATAAACAATGTAAAAATAAAAAAATAATTAAAATAAAGATTGCGACCGGACTTAAGTCTTGTGTAAATACTTTTGAAAAGAATAAAACGTGTCTAAATAATTTTGACAACTTATAAGCATATGGTTATTTGTTTTTATTTAGTACTAAGAACCTTATCTTTTCCAATTTCATTTTATTTGCTTCTGCATATTCCAGGCTAGGCAATAGTAAAATTTTTTTTCCAAAATTTACTTCCAGTAAAAAGTACTGAGACCTTTATTAAGAAAAACGTAAAAATGCTCTTTTGTGTAAATACTTATGACTACCTCTGTATGTATTCTCCTCCTGAAGTGCGTTTAAATTGTTTGGTTATAAGACTCAAGACCTTGTGTTGGTTTTCAAATTTTTACAAGAAAATCGGTTATACATCAATTGTTTTATGACTAGATATATAGCATAAGGAGTAAAATTGGACTAAGAAACGAACAACGGTTGCAAACCTTTCAAATTTGTTTTAAAAATTTTTGTGGGAACGCGCCGCTACTAACAATAAAGGAAGGTACTAAGCTGTGTTGACTGATTAAAATACTTACTGTTAGAAAATAGGAAACTTTTCCAACAGGGATAAATCAGTCCCAATTCCAAAATTGAAACTCACGAAAGTACTTCTCAGCCATGGACAACATATTTAGAAAATAATCATTAAAACCCTAAAAATTATAATTCTAATTTTAAAATTAATATGCATTTTTAACTCTTAAATTACAAATTGTTTACAAACTTAAATTATTAAATAAATAAAATAATCTTAAAATAATCGTGTCTTTATTTTATCCACCTTAGTAGGGGATTCAGTGTTCTTGTTTGGCTTCGGCTCTAGTGACAAAGATTGTTTTTGTTGCTCCCGCTGTAGCAGATGTTGTTTGAGTTGTTGTTGGAGCTGCTTCTGATATTTCTCCGCATAATAGTATTTGGGGCAGGCAATTTGTCGTCTCAATTTATTCTTGAAAATGGTTTCATGACTGATGGTATGGAAATCATCTGAAGAGGCATTTTGTACTGTTTTATTGATAAGTTCAGGAGTCAGTTGCAACTTTGTGTAGGTTTTGCGCATGAAGCTTGGTTTCCTCTTTCTCAGCTCTTCCAAAAAGGATGTTTTTAATTGATCTCTTTCGTATACCTTACTGGACACTCACGCTATACCGCAACCTATTGCGCCGATTATAATTTAGTAGGGTTTCATTTGACTTTCCATACTTAACAAAATCTTCTTTGTTATTACATTGCTTTAAGCCACTCTATTAAAAGAATTTCTATATGACATAAAAAATTAAATATTAATCCTCAAATATCTTATAATTTATAAACGAAATAAATTTATGACTAAATACAACAGAGTTAGTAGAGTTAGTTTGTTGTGTAACGCTTTTGCAAATTAACTAATAGAGAGCGATGATTATCTTGTGTGCAAGAAAGTCGTTTGTTAGACAAATATTTTGTGAAATGAATGGGAAGAATAAATTAAAAAGAGGAAAAACACTGAGGTAATATAATGAACTAGGGTTAAGTAATAAAATAGAGGTTTAGAAGCGGTACTTGTCATGCATGCCCTAGTAATATACAATCGCTTCTGCCAGTTAACCGTTTACAATTTACACTGTTTTAAAGGTCTCGACAAATGCGTCTAGCGACGCTACTAGCTCTCTACTGAGCCTTAAATACAACATTGTTAGCAGATTCATGTTGGCTAAATAAGTGATATTCAACAATTTTTTTACTTAATTATTACAAAAAAGGATGTGTTAACGTCGTTTATAATTTTGAAATAAATAAATCTAAAGAAAATATTTTTAATATTAAAAGCTCTGGCTGAAAGAAAACTTTTTGATAGAAATACCTCAGTACGGCTTTGAGTTATCTGATACATTTAATACTCTGCACTTTCTGAATCCAACAGCAACAAGTTTTAAAAATATAACACAATAATTCCAAGGTACATTGAGTGCGACGTTTTAAAAGTCTCTAAAAGTTGAATAAACCTTCCTAATCTTTTTAACCAGTAAGCGCTGTTTTGGATAAGTTTGCTCCTTCATATAATTCGTAAGAAATGGCATACCAAACTAATCGTAAAATAAGTGTTTAATCGGTTATCGATCAGTGTAGTCAATTTGGAAATATGAGTGCTAATACAAACATAACATAATTTCTTTTAACAACGCCGAGACACATTGAATCCTTAATGAGTAAATTTTATTAACTAACAGGAACGCAATATGTGTATGTCTCAGTGAGTCAGCTGTTCCTTTTTTGTTCAATCGATATAACAAAATTTAAGTGTTTTAAATGGTTGTTTACGATATTATTCCATTCCTACAATTCTAATTTTTCGTTACAAAGCTCTTCAGCATCGTGAAGTGATGCTCTGTTGTACTTTAGACGTGTTTGTTTATTTCTCCTCCAAACGCAATCATATTGAATGTTGTAACTCTCATAAGAAAACATAAATTTCAAGTTGATAAAATTTATGCATTACGGCAGCTCTCTGCCTGAGAGAGGAACAAGTTTTTATGAAAAATTCTCAGCTAGATTGGGTTTAAGATTAGATTCTGGCCAGACAAATTTGAACAGAACTGCCAATAGGTTATATTTCCCTTACAAAGTTGAATTGATTTACGAGAGAAAATTGATTTAAATTTACTTTAAAAGCGTCGGGCAGTATTAATTTTCCAAATTTTGAAAAATACTTGAATCTTATTGCAGAAAAGGGCCTGTTCGTAAATGCATCATTGCGCTGCATATTATGAGTGTTGAACTGTGGACTGTATGGGTGATGTTTATCCGGGAACTGTGTGGATAATGATGTTGCGGTAATGGAGATGATCTCTTCAGAACTCGAACCGTCACTCTCTTGCAATAATAGAAAATAAAGGGAAACGTATGGAAAAAAATTCTTTCAAAATATAAGAAAAATATCAGCACTTTCCTGATTTTGTCGCAAATGACTCACGAACAATTTCCCTTTTTTTACTTATTCACACACGAACAAATCTTTACGTATATAGTGTCTCCTTTTTGTTATGTTGTCGGCTTGAATTTCAGCTCTTCCTTTATTGCACGCAAGAAAAACCAATTGCACTTTTATCTTGTCTTCAGCCCAATTTTACCGTTTTATTTCTTACAAAACAAAATTATAGCTCCACTTTCTGGATCCTTTTACAAGTTTGATTATTAAAAAACTTTTATTTTATTTTTTCACAAATTCACTTTTATTACAATTTTTTATCTTTATATTTTTTCACAAATTTATATTTTTCTTCAAACTTTACAAAAGAGAAAGTTCACTGTCATCACTTTGGATGTTACAAATTAGAATAATCATTTAGTCTTAGCTTATACAATAAGGAAGCCTAAATTATACGGGATTGCAGTATAAAGTTAAGATATGCAAAAGCTTTACTTAAATTACAGTACAATGTTATAAATTCCTAAAGCTTTACAATGTTCTAAAAAATAAAGATAAAAAAGCTTAAACTAATACTGTAGCGCCCTCTATTGGATGTTAGTTTTCTTTTAGATGATCGCCGGAGGTGGGATTTTGCAATCTCCGGACGTAAACATTCCGGCGCCCTTGCAGTACTGGAACCAAGAACGAAATTGCTTCAATAATTAATGCTATAGGAAAGGAAATCAAAAAAAAAACAAAAATTATTATTGTATTAATTCAAATGCTGAATTTATTCCAAATTTCCAATAAATAAAGCCATCAAACTAAAAAACTATATCAGCTCACGATCCTTAGACTCCAATCGGTATCCGTCAGCTGCATTAATAAAAGATAATGAAATTATGAACTATAAATGAAAAATTGTATTTAATACGTATCATGGTGTTCAGAGCAATGTGTTGCATACTTATGAATTATACAGAACACAATCCAGAAATCAGGTAGCCGAAAATAGAAAACTGGGCCAAAGGTTTGCCCATCGTACCACCAAAAACACCATTGCGAATTATCTTGCTGTATACATCACAGCCTAACCTAATTTCCACTGGGGCTGCTACAAAAAAAGTTGGGTCTGCCAATTGTAATCCGGGGAACTCGTCGGCTACTTTTCCGTCTATCGACCTTGACGGTGTGAGACTATCCAACTTACTTCGCATATGTTTCGACCGTGTCGCTGCTGCCGTAGTTACCTCTAACTACCAATAGAACCCGCTCTGAGCGTCCAACCTTAATTGTCTTCGCACCAAGCCGACGAACCATCTTCTCAGAAACGAGAGTACGCTCCGCGGTAGGATCGATGACTGCTCTTTCTATGACGTATCGTCCATGTGCCACAATACGACGAAGATGGTAAAGTTTCACCAACTGTTGAACGAGAGATTTCTCTTGGCCGATGAGATTAGAGGTTCCTCGATCGACTTGGAACCAGAGCGTTAGACGGACTAGGTCTTTGGCTCTCACGATTATTGGACGGAAGAGGTCCCCTGGCGGAGTTTCGGGACGAACGAGGTCCTTTATTACCGGTGCGAGCAGGCGTTTGGCGATTGCGCTTACCGTCTTTCGATTTCGCGACTTTCTTCGAACCAGACGAACGAGGTCTAGTGTCCGGCTTGTGGAGCAGCGTATGATGCATATCCCCACAGCGCTTGCACTTGCCCGTACTAACGCACGTCCGCCAGGTATGATCGTGATTCAAACAGCCAGCACAATACTTGTAGATAGTCACCAATTTCATTCGCTCATCGTAGTCTGCCCTCGAGAATCTTTCGCAAAATCGCAATGGGTGGTTCTTCAAACACACACGACATACCATTTTCTTTTGATTGTCGCCTCGCTTGTACTTTTTTGCCGAAACCATGATACTATTAGCTGAAATTATTAAATATGTAAAGTTGAAGATGTCGGAAGAATTACCAGTTTCACAACTGGTCGAGTAATTGTTCCACGTGACGTCTTCAAATCCACCACCCTAACATGATCATCTTTACCCGAATGCAAATTCACTACGCGACCTAGGCGCCATTCATTGGTAGGCACGTTGTCTTCCCGGATGACCACCATATCACCGACCTCTAAGTCCTTCCTCAAACACTTCCACTTATTCCTCTTCTGTAGCTCTTTTAAGTATTCTTCCTTCCAACGAAGACATAAACGTTGGTTTAGAGCCTTGACTCTTTGCCATCGGTTTGCTATCGAGGGTAGAGGGTCCGCAATCTCCAATTCCAGTGGGGACAGTAAAGGACCACTAATCAAGAAATGACCTGGCGTAAGAGCATCCAGGCAATCGATATTATCTGCCAAAGGGCATAATGGGCGCGAATTCAAGCACGCCTCGACACGTGCTAGGAGAGTGGAGAACTCCTCAAAAGAATATTTCAAGCTCCCTGCCAGCCTCTTGAAATGGTGTTTAAAACTTTTGACACCTGCTTCCCAGAGACCTCCCACATGAAGTGCACCAGCAGGGTTGAAATGCCATGTTAACCCCCTAGGTCCGTAAGTAGCATTGACCTGGGAACCTGATTCCTTAAGAGAATTCCGAAATTCACTTCTTAAGATTTTCGACGCTCCTACAAAATTGGTCCCGTTATCAGAATACATATCGGTAGGGTATCCACGACGAGAAATGAATCTAGCCAAGGCAGCCAAGAATTCAGACGTGGATAAATTACTAACCGCTTCCAAATGAATAGCCTTCGTAGCAAAACAAATAAACAGACACACGTAGCCCTTAGTTATAAGACATGCTCTGCCTGTGTAATTTCGAATGTCAAAGGGCCCAGCAAAATCTACACCAGTGCTAGCGAAAGGACGAGTGAAAACGGTACGAGACGTAGGTAAAGCTGCCATTATTTGACTCTGAGCCAAACAACGCCCTACGACGGTCTTTATCAAATTCTTAGACCTGCGCATGTAGAATTCGGTTCTCAAGACTCTTAGCATCAATTGGTTTCCGCCATGCAAAGTCAACCGATGGATAAAATCGATCAACAGATAAGAAAATCGACTCGCTGTCGGTAAAAGAATCGGAAGCCTTTCGTTGTACTTGAGGTTCACCGCATTAGCCAGTCTGCCACCGACTCTCATCAAACCATCTCCATCTAAAAAGGGATTTAAATTCAAAAGTTCTCCTTCAACAATCTTCTCTCCATCAGACAACCGCCGGTATTCCTGAGGGTACCAAGCTCGTTGAGCTATTTTTATCAGCTTTCCTCTCACCCTCTGGATTTCGTGTGGAGTAATCTCCAAAGAACCACAACGCGAACCTTCTCTACCAAAAACTCTAAATACTAAGGCCATCACACGCAACGCCCTCGAATAGGAAGAAAACCGATTCAAAAGGTCATCGAACTCCCTAAAATAAGCGAAGAAAACCATGTGACACTTTTCTTCCTCCTTAGTGTCATATTCCTCGGGAATAAGATTACGCCACTCGTCGGTAGGAGAACCTAACCATTGGGGACCATGCCACCACAGATTGTCCGTCGCCAAATCCTGCGGTCGAGCTCCTTGACTTATCAAATCAGCCGGATTCTGCTCCGACCGAACGTGCCACCACAGGCCTTATTCAGGTGCTCTGTCACCTTTGCAACCCGATTAGCAACAAAAGCTTTCCACGAACTGGGTTGTTTTTGAAGCCAAGCTAAAACTATGGTAGAATCTGTCCACCCATAGAATTTTGTTCTTGATACGTCAAATTTCAAATTCGCCTTCACAGCTTCCATCAACTCAGTCAATAAGACAGCCCCGCAAAGTTCCAGCCTATGTAACGAAATTGTCTTCAAAGGAGCGACCCTTGACTTAGCCAACAACAGATAGGTTTGAATAGCACCTAAATCATCCTCTATACGAATGTATATACACGCTCCGTATGCTTTCTCCGAAGCATCAGAGAACCCATGAACCTCTACATTATAATCGGGTCGAAAACCTACCCAACGAGGTATTTTTATATTGTAAATGAAACTATATTCATTAAGAAATCGCTTCCATTTCGCATTTCCGGGGTCAAAAATTCATCCCAATCAGTCTTCTCGCTCCATATTTTCTGCATGAGCATTTTTGCAGACCTAACCATCCAGCAGGATCGAAGAGCTTGGCTATAATGGACAATACCTCTCTTTTCGTAAAATTCTCCTTAATATCGATTGTCGTTGTTGTGAAGGAGAACTGATCAGACCTGGCATTCCATCGTACGCGCAGGGTGTTGATGGAGCTGACATCTTCAAATTCCAAAAAATCTTCCCTCAACAAGTGATCAGAAGGCAATCCCTGAAGAATTCTCTTGTCAGTTGAGGTCCACTTCCGCATTAAGAATCCTGCGGAAGTCAACGCCGATCTTAATTGGTCTCGGGCTTCTATCGCTCCAGAAACATCATGAGCCCCGGCTAACGCGTCATCCACGTACATCATCTCGCGTAAAATTTCCGATGCTAAAGGCCATTTCGAGTTACCGTCATCCGCGAGTTGAAGCAATGTTCTTATTGCCAAAAAAGGAGCACAATTTACCCCAAACGTGACGGTTTTCAATTCAAAATCTTCTACTTCCCCATCTGACTCCTTACGAAAAACTATTCGTTGGTACTTCACCTGATCAGGGTCCAAGAGAATCTGTCGATACATCTTCTCAATGTCTCCATTAAAGACATATCGGTAAAAACGCCATCTAACGATTAGAAGCCTCAAATCGTGTTGTAAAACAGGCCCGGTAAATAAGGTGTCATTCAAGCTCAATCCACATGACGTTTTACTAGACGCATTGAAAACAACCCTAACCTTCGTGGAAGAGCTTTCAGGCTTGAGTACAGCGTGATGAGGCAAATAATACGAATCTCCTTCATTCGTATTCCTCAAATTCACTTTTGCCATATAACCCAAAGATTCGTACTCCAATAAAACCGTATCATAATCCAGTTTAAGAGACGGATTTCGAAGCAAGGAAGCTTCGTTTCGCAAAAATTGTATTTAGGCCTTTGGGCGGGAAGAGCCAAGACAATCAAGGGAACCATATTGTGGCTTGATAGGTAATGCCACTATGTATCGCCCAGCCGCATTCCTACGTACTGTTTTCCTAAATATTCCTCACAGTTCTCATCATCAGGCGACATCTTCGAATGTCTTGGAGGTTCCTCCAATTTCCAGAACCTCTCCAGCTGCTTATCCAATTCCAATTCAGTGCAATACGACACGAGAGTCGTATAGCTCTTGGAACGCGGTTCGGGTAATGACCCTGTCAGAACCCAAGCAAATATACTCTCCTGGGCCATCAAATTCCACAGAAGATTTTTCCTAACGCACTCCAACATCACGCTAGGATAAATGTCGCCTCCAATTAGGATGTCCACTCGATCGCTCTCATTAGGATCAGCCAATGTGATCCCCGAAAAAGCTGCAGATCGCGATATGTTAATAGTTGAGCAGGGTAACATTGCGGTTAACTTCGGCAACACCAAACCGATTGCCTCCACACGAGGTTGATCGCCCGACAGAGAAGTTAAGACAAACGAACATTGTCTTTGGACTGCACCAGCACATGCTCCATTCAAACCAGAGACCTTAGCATGTATATTCACCGCCGGCAATCCCAATCTCATCTGTAATCCTTCCGAAATGAAGGTAGCCTGAGACCCTGAATCTATTAGGGCCTCTAAACGTTTCCCCTCGGTGGTAGATACCAACTACCGCAGTTCCCAAAATTATCTGCCTCGACGTAGCAGCAAAACAATTTTGAACCTCCCCATTCGACCTGACTGCACCGCTAGAACTTGGTGTATCCAAAACGCCCGAAGAGGATCCAGACACCTCTCGATGCAGTAGAGTGTGGTGCTTCAACTTGCACACCGTACAACCAACAGTACTCTTACACTCATTGAGTCTATGACCACCTGTGAGACAATTGATACAAAGACTGTACCTCTTCATGACCCAAAACCGTCTCTCAGGAGGTAAATCCAAAAATTTCGGACAAGTATCCACCAAATGGTCTCCCGAACAATATTTGCAAACTTTCCTATTTAATCTAGTGGAGAAAGATCGAACTCCCCTTTTCGGATTAGAAAGAGTCTCAGAGGCAGGCCTCGAACCGCTAACAACTGGTTCAAAATTTCGAATTTCAGATACAGTTTCCAAACTCTGAAACCGTGAAGTTAAGAAATTGTCCAAATCCTTCCATTTGGGTATCTCCACCTTGTTTTGGATTGTCTGTTCCCAGAGAGACAAAGTTAGCACCGGCAGGTTGGTGGAACACAAATAAACAAAAATTGGATCCCAATTGGAGATATTAATATCGTGCATCTTAAGTGCCGATATCGAATTATTAATATCCCGTTGCAACCTCTTGATATCCTGGGCTGCTTCGGATTTGACCGGTGCTAGAGTAAACAAAACCTTCAGCTGAGAATTCACCAAAATCCTCTTATTATCGTACCTGTCCTTCAGATTATTCCACGCCTCCTGGAATCCATTAACAGTGAGAGGAGATTTTTTTACAATTTCTAAGGCTTCACCACGCGTGAAAGAGCTGTTCCACTTGTGAAATGTTGGCCCCGTTCACATAAACAGCAGTGAACATGTCGCGAAATGATGGCCAAGATTTGTAATCCCCATGAAACACCTCCATGGTGGAAGGAGGTAGCTGCATGCTATATCGAATGCGGTTCTCGTTGTCTTGACCATTGAGACACTGTGTCGATGACATCCCAGCTTGGTTGACCAAGGTTTGGAAAAGTTCACCCATTAATGAGGCAACAGTAATGTATCCTAACCCACAGTGTCCAAAAAGTTTACGTGCAGCTTCCCGGTCACCTTCCAAATCCTCCTCGTCTCCTGTGGCAAAGGCCTCATAGGAATCCCTCACCCTTGCCCACAGCGACTTGAACTCCTCCTTCTGGATCTCAATGGAGAAAGTCGTATTACCTTCCTGAGGAGTAGCATTGAATTCCCTCTCAAAATCCAGGAATATTTGGGGAAATCTCTCAAAAGTCAATAATCAATCAAAACAACAACAAAAAGTGAAAACCAAAAGGAATTAACTATTCGAAGACTAATTCCCCAAACGAAATGTAAATCCGATAAAAATATCAAAAAATCAAATAAATAATAAACTAAATCAGAAAACAACTCGAAAAAGTCCGACCCCTGATCGCCACTAATCACGCGACACGCCACTAGAACCGCAGATATTCCAAAAAATTAAATATAAGGTCAGCGTGATCACTTGACGCTTTATCGCAAAATTAATACAAGTGATATATGTCCAATAAAACGGGCATATATAATTAAAAAAAAATTACGCAATTCGCGAAACTAAGCCAACAGGACGAATTTCCAATGGCCAATAATCCGATGACTATTATAGTCCTCAAAATTCAAATACATGAACAATAAAAAAAATAAAAATGTGAAAAGGCAGTTCCAAACAACTACACTCATCCAATTTTAATTTCAAAAATATATGTAAATATATGTATAGTATATATGTATATAAAATTTGTCAATAGCAAATCAAAAATATTAAATTTGATATAATAAAATTTAAAGAAATAGGTTGAAATAAATAAAAATGGTGAATTCAAATTTATTTTCGTTTAAAATTGTTAAAAAATATAAATGATTTCCAAAATGACTAAATAAAAGAATAAAAAATTCGAAAGGAAACCCATAAATAAATTTTAATGCGTTACTTCACTTCACTTTATTGCAAATCAAATATCCCATTTGCTAACAAATCTGTTAAAAATTCCAGATCTAATACTATGGAAGTGTGTAACAATTATTTATGGGTACCTCTTTCAGGTATCCGGTGGATTTGAAGAAGTGTTATAAAAGGTAATGAGCTTCGCTATTTAGCCCACGCACAATCACCAATTATAACACAACTATCAACTTATAACCAATATCAAATTGGGTGGTTGAATTCGATTTCCAACTGTGATATTGACCCCTCAATTTGACATCCTAGTCACTATTGACTTTGTTACAAGTTAAGAAAATTTGGTATAACAGTGCATAAACTGTGGTTCCTATATTCGATAAATTTACAAAGTGTGCAAGTGCTATCGCAATTATAACACACCACTTTGTAAATATATATGCACTGTTATAAATTCTATATAAAAGGAAAGTTTTGTTGTCTAGTTAACAGCACTTTACTTATATATAGAATAACCGCCGAAAAATCAAAAAATATAAAAGTAAAAAACAAAAACACTTTACCTTATAATCTCAAGGTTACTTTGATGGTCGATGATGAAGGTCACACAAAAAAAATACAAAAAGAACCGTTCCAAAATCCGAAAAAAACAGGTTTCAAAATCTGGCTCGATTGGACCAAATGTTTAACTGTGGACTGTAAGGGCGATGTTTATACGGGACTGTGTGGGTAATGATGTTGCGGTAATGGAGATGATCCACGCACGCACGCACGCAAGAAAAACCAATTGCACTTTTATCTTGTCTTCAACCCAATTTTACCGTTTTATTTCTTATAAAAAAAATTATAGCTCCACTTTCTGGATCCTTTTACAAGTTTCATTATTAAAAAATCTTTTATTTTATTTTTTCACAAATTCACTTTTATTACAATTTTTTATCTTTATATTTTTTTACAAATTTATATTTTTCTTCAAACTTTACAAAAGAGAAAGTTCACTTTCATCACTTTGGATGTTACAAATTAGAATAATCATTTAGTCTCAGCTTATACAATAAGGAAGTCTAAATTATACGGGATTGCAGTATAATGTTAAGATATGCAAAAGCTTTACTTAAATTACAGTACAATGTTATAAATTCCTAAAGCTTTACAATGTTCTAAAAAATAAAGATAAAAAAGCTTAAACTAATAGTGTAGCGCCCTCTATTGGATGTTAGTTTTCTTTTAGATGATCGCCGGAGGTGGAATTTTGCTATCACCGGACGTAAACAATGAGCATCGTGTTCATGAATGCAAACTTTGGCAGCATTGCAGTTGTCACATGTTCGTAAATGCAACATTAAATCGTATTATGAGCATATAAACACAAAACACTAATCATAAAAATGGCTGATGCATTGAATGAGTGAGAGAGAGAGAGAATGAGAGTTTTAACAATAAGTTTCTTTTTTTCTTTCTTAAATGTCTTCTTTTTTGCACAAAGTACATTTTTTGTGCATTTAACAACATTTTGTCACTTGTTTTATCGTACAGTTCAAAAATCAAATTTATTAATAATTTTCCATTTCTGCGGTGTTTGTTCGTTCGTAAATGCAAACAAATAAATCAGCAAAAAGAAGCATCTGCAACATATGATTGGCAACGTTAGCGCAAAATAATCATATTTGCAGCGCAATGTTGCATTTACGAACAGGCCCAAACTCTCAGTTAAATATAATTTTATAAGGAAAAAAAATTTGTTTGTATAAAACGGATGAATTCAGCTGAAGTTAAGGTACGGTCACATATGGCAAATGTTTACCCCAATTTTGTTTTGTGGTCAGTCTATACATATTTATATTCACATTTTTGTTTGGGAGAATATGTTTGCCATACCACAAACAAATGTTTATATTTTTCATGTGTAGCCAACAAATTTTATTGTATTAAAAACAGAATTTTTCTGTGCATCCTTCTTCTGTTCTGCCCTGAATCCATTTTCGAACCCAAAAGTCGTCTTTCTCTCCTTTCTTAGCAAAATATCACTGAAGATCCGCAACACATAACGAGAAAAGATTCGTCGGCACCAATGTCCCCCAGGGGAAGAACATCTTCGGCTTTTTGCACACATAGGACACGAACATCAACAACGTTCGTAAAAGAGCGTATACACATAAAGAAATATTACAGTAGGATTCACTAATATCAATGAAAAATGATTTCGATTTTTGGAAGAATACTTGCTAAGTTAAATATGGTGTCTTTAGGGATTTAGCGCAGCACAATTTTTCTATATTTTCCGCTCACATATACATATTATTGGGTTGATAAGTAGACTTGAAAATATTACTAACGATTTTCCTCTGGGTTAACACATGCCTCTCACAAATACACTCACATTTTTATCATATTCTCTTTGTGCCGACCTCTGTTCATCTTCCATTATGTATGCAAATACATACATATACCTCTATTTTTTTTCAACACTGGTCATATTTCTGTGAAAATAAGTGTGCGTAGTGTGACCACAAAACAAAATTTTATGGCGCATAGCGACTCAAGGCTCAGGTTTTTTTATTTATTGAAATCCTTTGAAATTTATAATTTTTAAGTGCCTCAGCGCTACTAGGGCATTAGTGAGACAAGCTGGCAAAGTTAAGAAATTGTATAAAAAAATTAAAAAAAAACTATTTAATACATGCATAACTCGCCGTAGTCTACTAGGTAGTGTGTTGGCTTATTACACGTAATTCGTATTCTTTTTAAAAATTTATATTAAAAAATATGGACTTACTTCTAATTGTTGTTATTAAAGAACACTTTTCGGCACTGGGCTTAGAGCTGGTCCCCTTCCAGCTAAACAATGTGCCTAATTCATAGAAAAAACTTTTCGAACAGCAGCTCTAAGAAATTGTGGCGATCCCTCGCCTCCGGTTTTTGCAATAAATTCTTTCTGTTAAATGTAATAAGTTATAAAGAAATGAATAAACTTAGCTAATAAGATAGTTACATAGTTATTTATTTAATTAGGTAGGTAGTTAGTAAGTTAGCAATTAGCTTGTTACATTGGTTCGAGCCCCAGGTCAGACATCAACACAAAATACAAAAAGTATTTCTTCGGTGCTTCCTCTCACCAGATTTCTGGCAAAAACTCTAAGAGTAAATAAAATTACCATGAAGAGTTTCTCAAAAAATCTGTTGTTCGAAGTTGATTTTAAACTGTAGGACCCGCCAGTCATGTATAAAATTAACACACACAACATAAATGGTGTGAGAAACTAGGTCGTAGTCCTGACTGAAGGGTTGTAATGACCAATTATGTATGTATAAGTATATAAGAAAAATTAAAAAATCTTTTAAATAAAAAGCATTTCAATACTTTGTAATAAATACAAAGGAAAGGAAGAAATTGTGCTACAATCTTTTATATGTCGAGGTAAGTTATTATATTTCAGGCTACCAGCGTATTCAATTTTTTGCTTTGTGATTTCTAAGCGACATCTCACAGCACGAAGATTATGATTATGGCTATTCCTGCTGTTGAAACCAGTCTGGTTTCTTGAAAAGCATATCGTATGGTGACCAATTCCATGTAGAGCGTTATAAACATAAACTAAAGTTTTCATTTTATAAACAGATGTCACATAAAAATATAAAAAATTCTATTTTTTACAGATTGTTACGTTCCGGGGCTTTAAGCCACAGTTATGCTACCGTAACGGAATGTAACCGCAACAGTAAGAAACAGCTGATCGTTTTTGTTATGTTTAAAGCAGTGATGCTCAAAATACAAATTTCCTATCACATGTGATAGGCAAAGAAAATTCTGCTGACGCTGCGTTGACACACCTACATTATAAGCTTATGCTGGAGTTAGCCACACGTAAAGTAACGTACCGTAGAAAACGTTCTCTTTTTAGAATATGGAGAACGATGTAAACGCTTACCCAAACGTTCTCTCTCGTTAGCAAAACGGAACGATCTGTATAAAACAGAATTCTCCCACGTTTTTACGTGACATTTGAACATGAGAGAGAGAACATGAGAGAGAGCAGTGTTGCCATGAAAAAAGAAATATTGTAATCAACATTTGTGAAAAAATCACCAAATAAGGAAAAATATAAAAAATTAAATTCGCAGTTTTTTTATTTTATTTTTTTCAAATTAAAATTATTGAGAAAAAATAAACAAAAAATAACAAAATAAAATTATAGTCTTACTAATTAATTAATTTTAACAAACAGCACAAAAGCTATTTTATAAGAAAAATAATAACCAAATCGGAATAAACTACACATTGAACAAAAAACGGCAACACTGATGATGAGTCTGTATACCAATTTATATGCATTGTGTTGTGTTTGTTTGTGTGTTGCTTTGTGTTCTGTTTCGCTTTTATTTACATTCTTCGTTGACATATGTCCCGTTTTAAACGTTTCTATAACTACACAAACGTTTTTAAGGCTACGTACGTTACGATTTTACGTTTCTAACGCTTGGCTAACCAAGCCATTACTTGTGTGGTTTCTTATAATGATCGTGTGTTTGTTGCTTTGTTTGTTGTTTTGTGTTGAACTCAGAGAACAAAATCAATTCAGTTGATGTTTAACACTTGATGAGACAAGACCTCGCTACGCAACTTTTCTGAATGATTTTTTGTTTTTTGCAAATACACGCAGCAAAATTTTTGATGAAAATTGGGAATATGATTTCTTTTTTATAGAGAATATGGATGGTAATGCACATTGTATTGTGTGTTATCGCTCTTTATGTCGTAATTCTTTTTTTTTTATAAAAAGACATTACGAGGCTAGCCATGGATTTTTCAACAACATGAAAGGGAATGATAGGACTTTAAAATTATTGCAATTAAAAGCAGAATTTTTTTGAAATTTATGGTTGACTAAACGGACGTACCAGATTACAATAATTTACCATATAATAACTATAAATTGTCGTTGCCTTTTAAAAAGGCATCATATATAGTTGCTTTGGCTTTAGCAAAGCAGTGCCGTCCATTCGATGACAGAAATTTCTTTTTGAATTTGACGACAGACGTATTGATACATACATACATCAACATATTCATCAATACATCAATATATTCATCAATACATACATACATACACACATACATCAATATATTCATAAATACATACATACATCAATATATTCATCAATACATACATACATACATCAATATATTCATGAATACATACATACATGCATCAATATATTCATCAATACATACACGCACACACACACATACATCAATATATTCATCAATACATACACACATACATCAATATATTCATCAATACATACACACATACATGCATACATACATACATAAGTTCATTATGTGCATGCACGCAACACAATAAACCAATTTTTTTTATTTTTTTTTATTTTCCCAGTGTACGATTCTCAAAAATTAAGTTGAATTTTGTTCTCCGCTGCTTTACCAACACAACCAAAACTATGATAGTATGTGTTTGAGCACCACTGGTTTAAAGCAATACGAATGGTTATAGAAATGTAATGGAACGTAAGAATCTGTAAAAAATAGAATTTTCTTACATTTTTAAGTGACATCTGTTTAGCAGTGTTACAAACATGTCAATATTAAAAACCACCAAAACTGAAAATTGAATTATAAACAGAATTTACATTTTGTACGTATGTTATGTTCGCCTGTATGTGGAATTATTTTTAAATAAAACTTAAAATATTAACTTTAACAATTTAAAATAAAAATAAACACTATTTTATTGTTACATTATGTAGATAGTGTTTATTTTTATTTTATATAAGAAAAATATAGTTATCGACTTTTAACTAATTAAAGCGTTCGAAAAGCATTTCAGTTTTATTAGAAAAGATAATTACATTTTAACGTTCGTACAAATTTGGTTTCCGAAATGCCTGACCTGTTTCTGTATAATGAACTATTCCACTTTCTTGTCTATTTATATGGAAAATACAATCAAAAGCATTCAATTTTGTGTTTGTGTTTTCCTCAACAAACAAACACAAACTAAATTGAGTGCTTTTGTTTGAGTGAAAGTGAAATTCTTTGGCTTACAGAAACAGTACATAAAACTTTTAACAAGTAGCTTTAAATAAATATAAAATCGTTGAAATGAACCTAAAAACTCTGTAGTGTAAACACTGGTTAACAGCTGAATTAAAGGAAAACACAAGACGCCATATTGAAAGTGATAAAGAGTGAAAACGAAGTTTATAAAATTGGAATTAATATTAAATAAGTTTAAGAAACAATAAATAATAAAATAAAAACTCAAACCCAAAAACATGTCTTCCATATCTGCATTTTTGTCTTTTAAGTTTCGCATTTTTTATTTCTTTATTTATTTTATTGTTTTGTTTACCTAAAAACATGATACGTTTTTACGTTCTCTATAATTGCTCTTACATTTTTACGTTCAGTAGACAAAAACTTTGTTTTCACTCCTTTTTTCACTTTCAATATTGCGTCTTTTGTTTTTATTTAATTCAGCTGTTAACCAGTGTTATCACTTCAGCGTTTTTGGATTCATTTCAACGATTTGATATTTATTTAAAGGTATTTAATAAAAGTTTTATTTACTGATTTTGTAACCCAAACAATTTACTTTCACACAAACAAAAACTAAAATTGAGTGATTTTGATTGTATTTTTCATATAAATAGACAAGCAAGTAAAATCGTATATCCTACAGAAACAGGTCAGTTATTTCGATAACCAAATTTGTACGAATGTAAAAACGTTTTTATCTTCTCTAGTAAAAGTAAAATGCAAACTGAAATGCTTTTCGAACGCTTTAGTTAAAAGTCGATAACTATATTTTTCTCATATAAAATAAAAATAAACACTATATATCTACATAATGTAATAATAAAATAAATTATAATTTGGGTTTTTAAAATATGTGAAGTTTTATTTAAAGAGAATTCCACATACAAGAAAACATAAAATACGTACAAAATGTAAATTCTGTTTATAATTTAAATTTTCAGTTTTGGTGGTTTTTAATATTGACATGTTGTTAACACTGCTAAACAGATGTCACTTAAAAATGTAAGAAAATAATTTTTTTTACAGATTCTTGTTCCGGTTACGTTACATTACATTTCTATAACCATTTGTATTGCTTTATACATAACAAAAACGATCAGCTGTTTCTTACTTTTGCGGTTACATTCGGTTAATGTAGATTACCTGAGCCTTAATGCTTAGCACAGCAACACTTCAAAATTAAAGCTTTAAACTGCATTGTATTGTTGTTGTGAACAGCGCTGCCAAATTTGACGATTTATCGTCATTTCGACGATTTTTTAAGTCAAATTTGTTAAAATGACGATTTACGACTTTTAATTTTTCCCGCGGACAAAAATTACGATTTTTTAAAAGCAACACATATGGTAACCTTTTTTCCTAAAATTCAAATTTTGTAAGTCCCTTTTTGCAATGTAGAACATGTATGCTATTTTTTTGTGTGAAAAGGAAAGAGAAAAGTATACTGTATACAGTTTTTTCCATAACATAGTAACCTGTAAAATTTTGTCAGTTAAAAAATCAGACAGGATAAGTTAGGTACAAGTTTATCTGAAAGAAAAAATACACTTACATATAATTGAAAAATGGATAAATTTGTTATTAGAAGTGGTAAGTTTTTGTTGATTTAATGTAAATTAGTATATTAAATTAATATACATATTTAGAGAACCAATAATCGAAATTGAAGAAGAGCCCGTATGTCAAGAAAAAAGAAGCACAAAATAAAAGATGCGTGGCTCGAAGATCCAAAAGTAAATTCATGGACAGTTAAAAAAGATTCGAACCTTTATTGCAAGATTTGAAATCCATATTGAAAATATCATCTGGATGGTTAGGGGTCTAATTCTCGCAGTCGTGATCGAAATTGCGTTCGAATACAAACCAATTTCGATAGCTAGAAATTTTGTGATGATGTTACTCGATACGCAACGAATCGATTTGTTGCTTAGGTGTTGTGAAACGAGTTAATTACTTCGTTCTACAGCACTGACTAAAATGCAAAAAATGTAAACAAAAAACATGTTTTCTTACAAAAAAAAGAAATATAATTAATCAAAGGAAGAAAAGTTTTATTAAAATTGTAATATTTTGTATGTATAATTTACTTTGGTTTTACTTTATTATTAGCTGGGGCTGAAGTTTCTTCTGCAGTATCATCTTCAAATTCTATAAAATACCACATTGTAGGTTCCACTTTGTCTTCTTCATAAACCGATAAACAGCGGGAAGATCCGTCAGGATTACTATTTTTTGTCGCAATTCTCTTTTGGACTGCCTTCTGATGTTTTTGAAGACCCAAAAGTTTGGACATTTTTTAGCCCCTCAACAGTATTTTAAACTAAACAAAAGTTTGTTATACTATCTTGCGCCACATATTTGCATCTTTGATTTGTGGGCCGAAAGCATTGTGAGCTGTTCCCATAGCTGATTAGCTCTTGGCTTTCCCTGAGAAGTATTTGGTATAATACTCTTTGCTAATTCTGTATGCTTAACCATGAAATTTCTAAGAATTTACTTCTGGGTGTAACTAATTTTTGAAAGTTTTGACCTACAAGTACTGGAATTAATTTTTTATTCATAAATTATTATAAATTTGTTACTTACATTTTTTTATATTGTTCTGAAATTTCGATACACTTTACTCGATAACGAATAAGAGAATCGCAAAACTAAAAAACCCGCACGTTCGATTAAAAATTCGTTCGTATACGACTGCCAGAATTAGCCCCTAGATATAAGTCGACATATGGAAACTCAAAAGCTTTCGGAGGCAGTAAATTTTATTTTGGAAAACCAGCCAACAATTTCATCATTTTTCAAAACGGATCCTTCAAAAGGAATAGAAATAAAACTATCTTTATTTCTAATTGAACATAACGTTGCATTTGCTATCATGTATCATTTGTCAAAGCTGGTAAAAAACTCTTTTACAGATTCCGATTATGCAAAAAACATATCGATTGGAAGAACAAAAGCTACAGCCATTATAAAAAATGTTGTCGGTAAAACCCAGCTCCAAACAATATATGAAATCATGAATACCAATGCTTTTTCGTTATGTATAAATGAATCTATTGATATCAGTAACAAAAGACTGATGTGTTTGGTATCAAGAGTTTGTCTAGATTTTAAAATATAAGATTTCTTCTTTGGTTTGATTGAAGTCGATAAATGTGATGCAGCAATATTTTTTGGATAACAAGATTGACTATAAAAAACACATGATAGGCTTTGCCGCAGATGGGGCTCCCAATATGACAGGAAAACACAATTCCGTGGCAAGCCATTTTAAAAAAGAAATACCTAATTTGTTTATTTTAAAACGCGTGTGCCATTCTTTAGCGCTGTGCTCATCATATGCCTGTTTGAAGCTGCCATCATCAGTGGAAACTTTGACTCGTAATATATATAATTACATTTCAAACAGCCCTAAAAGAAATAATCAATTTCAACAAATTCAATCTTTATTGGAATTCAAACCGAAAAACTTCTTCATCCTTCACAAACCATGTGGTTTCCACTGGAATCAGTTGTTAACCGTTTACTTGAACTTTTCGAGCTACTAAAAATTTATATTGTATTCGCGGTCAATAAAGACATACTAAAAAATTTGAATTCTATTCACCAGTTATATTTTTATTATTTAAAGTATATTCTTCATCTTATAAACAATGTCAACAAACTTTTTCAAAGTGAAAGTGTACAAATCCAAAATATATACAGTGAGTTGTACAGATTGTTAAACACCGTCCTATCAAATTTTGTGAAAAAAAAGGATTAACCTCCATGAACCAAGCGTAGCTTTAAACAAAAAAAAAATGATTCAATTTTACAATTGGCCAACATTTTTGTAAATTTATTAAATGGTAAAGAATATCAAGAACTTGATATATGAAATTCACCGAACTCGAAACATTGGCGTTTTGGAAAAAAGGTTCTAATTTAAACAGAGTCAATAATGCAAAGGCCTTCCCAATTTTAACACAATTTGTTTCGAGTATAATGGCATTACCACGTTCGTCGGCCAACGTTGAAAGAATTTTTAATATTTCAAATTTAAATAAAACAAAAACCAGAAATGCTGTAGATTCTTCAATATTACAAGGAATATTCTTTTCAAAAAATTATCTTAAGTTAAATAATTCTCAGTGTTTTAATATCGCAATTAAAAATGACTTATTAAGAAAATGTCACACAGAAATGTACCAAAACAAAGTCATATAATACCAAAATTAAATTATTTATTTTTTTTTTATTAAATAATAACTTTATTTACATGTAACTAAAATGGAAATATTTAAAAAGTTAATAATTTTTTTTTGGTATTTTTGTTTCGACGATTTTTTTAAAAATTGACGATTTCTCCAAAAAAAAAGTTGGCAGCACTGGTTGTGAAAAAGAAAAGATAAAACATATGTTTTATGAAATGCAGGTAGCGAAAATCAAAAGTATTTTGATATTCTTTAAACTCTTCTCAGTCTGCACGTGTGAGTACAGTTTTATCAGCACATTAACAAAAAACCATTTTGCATTTATTTTTAAAAATGTAAAACTTGAAAGCAGTTTACGAAACGCACTCAAACTTATGGACGTGTTTTTCGTTTTGCTCTGCACTCGCCAGGTTAAAAAAGTATTAAAATTAAAAGAAAAGAGGCCTTCCAGGTTTTAAAACTTTAATTTATTAAAATCGATAGCGTGGAGCCTCCTCGGATTCGAAAAAAAAACTTTAAAGTGATTAAAATCAAAAAGTAAAACAATCTTATAAAAAAGAAATACGCAAACTTAACTTAAATCAACTGAATAAAAATAAAATATCAGTATGGAAATAAAATATAAAAAAGAAATTTTAAAAAAAGGATAATAACGATATAAACAACAATACGAAAACCACAAAAAAATACAAACAATTAGAATGCAAAATAACACAATCAAAGGGTATACAATATAGCTTAAGTCAAAAATTCGTGGTTAGAGATATTTAGGGGTTTGTCTAAAATAAATTGTGTTTGTAAAATATAAATGCTTATAGTTTTATTAATGATGACATTTTATACATGAAATTTAGCTGAGTGATAGATCTTGAAGAAGAGAATAGGAATATGTAATAAAATGAAAAAAAAAAAAAAAACACGTATATGTCAACTTAAGCCATATTGTTACGGATATGTATAGAGTGTGCATGTTATAAAAGGTTTAAAATACTTTTTCTTTACATTTTCTGATGCGGGGGGGGGGGGGGTTAAGATCAGAGAAAATTTAAGCTTTACTCTCAGAGAAACAATTTCATTGGATTGTTTTTTTTTTACAAAATCACCAAAATTGTTTGACGACGATAAACTGATTCATCAATTTAGTGCTTCAAAAGGGACTAAAAAAGACTCATTTAAAGAACAAAAAACTGGGAGAATGTACGGAATCAGATTAAACATGTTGCGACTCCTTTTGTAAAAATTCACATCATATTTTTTCTCTGTCGTTACTTAAGCCGAAAGTTCATACCATTGAAGCCTTTCGTACTCCTTAGTAGCACAATACAGTGTAATTTTTGGGTAAAACTATTTATAAATAATAAAAACAATTAATAACAATAACAATTTTTAACTTTTTCTTTCAAGAAATTAAAAAATATTGGCAACTTTCAGCAAGAAAATTTTTTTATGAGCAGTACGTCTAATTTTGATCTTGTAATATTTACCTTCTTAATTACCTCTTGCACAAGAAACTATATTCATTGTGACCGAAAATCACACACATTTCGATTAATATTTAAATATTTAAGAATCTTTAAACTTTTCATTGAAGAAATTAAAAAAATATTCCAAATTTTCCCTTTTTTAACACAAAATAAATGTTTATTTACATTTTGTTTTTCTACTCTAACCGCCAGTTTTCGCTCTGTATATCTGTTGCTTCTGACACATTTAATTCGCAAACCATTATAACATTTTTTTCTCCTCTAAATTAGCCTATGCTTTTATGTTATGGAGGTTTTTCATCTGTCAAAAGTTTCGTATCTATATGCTTGTGGTATGGACTTTCGGCTTAAATAATGAAATAGAACTACTTTGTTCATATAGGTGTTGTTTTTGTTTGTGATTTTTGTTGTAACGAAAACTCTATACGATTATGATTTTTGTATTTTAGTTTTTACTTTTCATTGCAGAAAGCAATCAATTGCTATTGTGATCGCAAAGAATTAACATTGTGCCAAGTGTTTTGAACAGAAAAGAATTATAAGAAAGAAAAAAAGAAGCAATTTACTCTGAAACCATGTATAGAAAAATAAAAAAGGAAAAACTAAAAGAAAGACAAATTTATTTAGAAAAAACTATAATTTTTAACCAAAACGGAAATTTGTTAATGTGGAAAGAAAACGAAAACTAACTAAATACTGGACAAAGGAATTAAATACAAATGACAATAAAGTGTGACCCGAGTGTTTCAAGGAAAGGTAAACAAACCTATGTCGGTAATATTTGTTTTGCTTAGCACAGCAACACATTAAAATTGTGCCCTCAAACTACATTGTATTGTTGTTTGAAGGAGAAAAGAACATATGATATATGCAACACAGGGAGTGAAAATGAAAGGTATTTTGATATTCTTCAAACTCTTCTCAGGCTATATGTATGAATACAGTTTACCAACACATTAACAAAAACGACGAGTTTGATGCGTGACCGGGCAACTTAAGAAAGAGAAAAATATAGAGTAAGCAAAACATAAATACACAGAAAGTTCAGTAACATAAACACCAATACTGGGAAAACAAATCAAAGACGAAAACAAAAATCTGCAGAACGAAAACAATTTTTTAGGTAAATATGTTTAAAAAGAAAAGAAGTGCGATTTGGCAAAGGAACAGACATAAACAACAGTGATAATTACAACTGCAATACTGGGAAAATAAATCAAAGACGAGAACAAAAATTTTCAGAACGAAAACAATTTTTTTGTTAAATATCTTTAAAAAGAAAAGAAGTACGATTTGACAAATGAAGAGAAATTGTTCGGTTGGAATGAAAGGAAGAAAAATAGAGTGTTGAAGAAAATAAAATGTGCAATTTATTCAAGAATAAAAATATAAACAAACGGCCGTATTAAAAAAAGAACGAACATTTCCAAGAACATTTTGTAGGACTTTTTCAAAGCCTAACAGAATAAAGAACAGGCGTAAAATAAAAAAGTGTTATTAAGACAAAGAGAAAAAACTAAAAACAATAATAAACACCAGATCACCTACACAAAGTTTTTATTATTAAGCCTGACAAGAGTAAATGTTTGAAAAAAATATAGCTTTGAAAAGAAAAAAATGAACTGTAAAAGTGTTATCAGAACGAAGGAGAGTAAAAAAACCTGGATATTAAAAATAACTGACAAATATAAGAACTTTTATGAAAGTAAAACAAAAAGAAGCCATATCTGCAATAGAGACGAATCGAGCAACCAGCGAGTGCCAGGTCTACGCCACTTATTTGGAATCACGTTCGAGTTTGTTAAAGAGGAGTAAGGGCAATTAATAAAACTATATTTTTATTTAAATTAAATTAAATATAGTCTATATAGTTCTATAATATAATATAATAATAAATAATAATTTATTATATAAGAAAAAAATTATTGGAAATTTCATAATTATATTATTATAGTTACTAACAAATAGTATTTATATAAAATTTCTAATATATACAGCAGGGCGAACTCAATAAGGTGATAGCAATAGTACAACAAACCAGTTCGCAGTGTTTTTTTTTTACAAAAACAACATGTATTTTCTGTTGTTTTTGAATGACCACTAATGTCAAATGAAATTCGCCGTAAGCCAGAAATGACGAAAGTTGTTATTTTGTGTCCCTATTTCTCTTTTGTTTCTTTTTGGTTTATAAAAAAAATTTAAAAGACAAATTAATTAATTTAATTCGGGCTGATTTGCGCTACCACTAAGGTGTGACGACCTTCAGAGGGATACTGGGAAGCATAAAAGCGGATTCTACAACAAAAGTTGTGCCAGAACATCCAGAATATTTAAATAAATTATAAATTGTGTAGAATACAAAAATAAAAGAAATAAGAAATAAATAAACAAATGAATATATATACAGTGAGCAAAAAAATTTGTACACTTATTGTAAAAAACTAAATTAATCCATAGGATTTTGTTTAAGACGACTTTCTAGAAAATTCGGTCGCCATAGTCAAAAAATCAAAATTTTTTGCCTAAAAATGTGGGAATTTCTTAGTTTCGACAATTATTTTCTTGTTACGTAACCAATAGAGAAATGTTTATAATCAGAATATATTTTTTAAGCTTTTTTTAGTCTTAAAGACAATAAATTTCGAGGTTGTAAGTGTACAAGTTTTTTTTTTGCTCACGGTACGAAAACAATATGTTTGACATTCATGCGTACTGAAAAAAGCACTCACATGGGCTAATAACACCACCTTATATGAATTCGCCTTGATATATTGTAACCAGCAAAAAAATTTCATTACATATCATAATAATTATTAATAATTTTTTCTTCTGATCTTGCTTTGTTTTTTTCATATGAATCGGCTTATTTTAATATTACATGGACATGTATCACAGATATAATAATACTAATATAATAACGTCAGTCGTAGTATACAATGGCAATATGAAAGTTAAAAGCTTAGGAAAGAAAAGTGTGCTTAATTTTTTTATCGTTTTCTGCTTTTTAAGGAATTTAATTTTGAGTGTGAAATCTGCGATTTTCTGGAAATGAAATTTAAAGATAGCTTTGATATTGTAAACAATATTTTGAGTAAATTGAATGCAATTACATATTTTCGTAACTGACAGTGAAATACTGATCATGAACTTTTTTTTGTTTATTTTTATACAGGGAAGAGGAAATATAACATTGCTAATATGAGTGAATACCTCACGGCATAAATTCCATTAATCAGACATAATGAATGAATAGTTTATGATATTTCTTTCACTTATAAAATGAAATATAATATATACACCACCACAGATACACCAAATTATACGCAATTGTACAGACATCCAGAGTGTAATGTTTGTGTGTAAATTTGTCCTATAGAATTCTAGTTTATCTGAAAAGCCTAGGAATTGTAGAAGGCTATATATCATGGCAAAGCCAATTGTCGAAGTTGATGAGAAATAAACAGGTTCGAAGTCTGATTAGTTTCTGATGTTTATTTACAAAAATTTATAAAATGTTTTGTACTTATTGAATTGCATTTGATTGTAGCATTATTTCTGCGGCTATTTGAATTGCTTCATTTAAACTCTTAGGTCTAGCAGACAATACTGTGAATCGTTGATTTGAATAATAGTTTTTCTGTTTTGTGAACCTAACTCTGTAATCTGTAATTCATTTAGGCTGGCTATGAGTGATTCAATTTTGTTGGTGTTGTTCTTTAAAATTATTATTTATTTAAACTCAAAACGATGTGTATACTTCAAAGGCTAACAAAGGAATGAAATAAAAAATGATACGCATAAACTTATATAGAAAAATAGAACAAAGGAAATAAATAGATACATTTATAGATACATTCATGTTGTAAGGTTGCCATACCATTCAACACGCCCCCTCAACGTGGATGTGTCTTCACATTAAAATAGTTCATATTCATTAACTTCATACAGTTATTGTGCTTGACTCTAGGTAAAGTTTCGTTAAAATATCGGCTACCATTCTATCAGTCGGACAGTAATTCAAAATAATTTCTTTAGATTGTGATAAACAGGATCAGAAGCTAACTTTTGTGCACCTTGAATGTCGATGTATAAAACTGCTGGTTTGCCATTCGAGTAGTACAATTCTCCCAGTAAACGCCGCAAATTCACCGTCTCCTTCGCAGCCTCTGATCCGGCCATATACTCCGCCTCCGTGCTGCTTAGTGCAATTGAGTTTTGCTTTCGAGACTCCCATGACACCAGACAACTACCAACAATGAATAAAAATCCTGTATAAGATTTTCTGTCTGTGGCATCACCAGCCCAGTCAGCATCTACGTAGCCTCTTATCAAAGGATCTCCGGAAGCCTTGAAATTTATTTTGTGGTCTACCGTAACTGCTAAATATCTAAGCACATGTTTGAACGCCTGCAAGTGCTTCCGTGTGTATCAGAATTTCGTTGGGCTAATTTGGTAATTGAATGAAGAATATCTGGCCGTATTGTTATTGCCAGATACATCAACTCACCTATCATAGATTGATAAAGCTGTTGATCACCCTTATCACAGTTTTCAGTGCAATGCGGCTGGTATCCTGCATCCAGTGGTACTAAAGTGTTTTTTTCTTTCACTCATTCCATACTTTTTCAGTAAATTGACTATGTATTGCCTATGACCGAAACTTTTAAACGATTTTCTTATCCGCACAGCCAATTGTTATGTCATCCACATATACAGCAATCAACACTAAACATTCACCAATTATCTTCTTGTATAGGCAGGGGTCAGCTTCAGTTGGTATAAAGTTAATTTTTCTCAAAACTCTATCTAGTTTAGTGTTCCACTCTCTTCCGGACTGCTTCAATCCGTAAATTGACTGGTTAATCCGCAAAACTTTGTTGGGATTTTCCTTTGCTTCAAAATATTGTGGTTGCTTTATGTAGATTACCTCGTGTAAATCGCCATTCATGTGGTGCCGGTACTCGACTGCCAATGCCAATAAAACTCTTAACGTCGAATATCTAATAACGGGTGAAAAGGTCTCCATATAATCAATTCCATACCGTTGGCTGCACCCTTTTGCCACTAATCGTGCCTTGTGACGTTCAACATTACCTCATCTATCCCTTTTTAAAGCAAACACCCATTTGCAGGGTATAGCTTTATGGCCTTCAGGCAAATTTGTTAATGTCCAGGTATTGTTTTTCTGAATAGATGAGTATTCTGCTTTCATGGCTTCCAACCAAAGTTTTCTTTCATTACCTGATATTGCCTCTTCTGCAGTTTTAGGTATTTTCATTTCGACCATACTATTCAACTCATGGTATTGCTTACGTGGCCTTCCAGGTTTACCAGCCCTTATAATTTTTGGCCTGTCTCTTCTAGTTAATTTTGGCTTCTGTTCACGATCATCATCACATGGGCTGTCTTAATCGGCAGTGTCACACACGTCTTCCCGATTTTCTTCGGCTAATAAGTTTTCTCTCGTTTCTTCCCCAACTTTTTCTCAAATTTCTTCTTCAATGTCTTCTCTTGTTTCTTCTTCAATGTCTTCACCCTTACAAAGTACTATATGTTGATCTTGCTGTAGTTTTGTTACATTGCTGACGTCATTACCATTCTTAGCATGCATTGTTAAATAATCGTTCGCATTACATGATTCTAGTGTATCTTCTCTGTTGTTGTTATTGTTGTCGAAAATTTCTTCGTTGAATAAAACACCGCGCCTTTCAACTATGCGTTGCGTTCTCTTGTCAAACAATCTATATGCTTTCGCCACTGTTGAGTATCCAACCATCATTAATTGTTTGCCTTTCCGTTCGAACTTTGACTTCTCTGTTTTATCTAATGCAACCGCATATGAACCAAATGTACGCATGTGTTTAACTGTTGGTTGTCTGCCATACCATATCTCATATGGAGTTTTAAAATCATTTGCTTTTGTTGGGCATCTATTGCGAATGTAAGCAGCTGTGTTTACAGCTTCTGCCCACAGATTCTTTGACGCGGCAGCATGAAACATTATAGACCCACTCAATTCAACAAGAGTCCGGTTACAGCGCTCTACCAGGCGTGTACGGCACCGTCAACTGACGCTGTAGACCTTCTTGTTGTAGAAATGCTTCAAACTCTTTGTTGACATACTTTTTTTTTTTTTGTCTTGAGCCGGAGGTGGGAATCTTCGAAAGACACTTTTGTTCCAACAAAAGAGTGCACGATTCACCATCACTGGTGCCTACGTACTAAACCCACCCCCTACACACTTCAACCACTCTCCCCCCGCGGGACTGCCGTAAGGTATTACTTCGCGGAGGGCTGGTTAGCTTGAAAGCTTTATCACTTTAATTCAAATTTCGCCTCCGTTCCTCCAGTCTTCGGAGTACTATCAAACCTTCAGCCATTCTATGGCTATATTGACTCCATAGAATCCTACAGTGCAACAGCTCTTCCATTAGCCGGTTTGGTTCCAAATTCGTTTCTCCCGGCCATCTAAATCTGGGACAGCATGTTAGAATATGCTCCGCATCTTCTTCCTCGTCTACACAGTTTGGGCATATAGGAGAAGTGTCATGACCAAATCTGTGCAGGTACTTCCTGAAGCACCCATGACCAGTTAAGAACTGGGTCACGTAGTAGTTCAACTCGCAATGTTCGTTCTTCATCCAAAGGGTTACATCAGGGACAAGACGAAATGTCCATCTTCCCTTTAGACTGCTCTCCCATCGTGACTGCCATTTGTGCATGGAAGTCCTTCGTTCCTCCGCTTTTATAGCCGCTATTTGTCCCGGGTACTCGAGACGGCGAAGGTATATCCTTCTCATCTCATCCGCCAGTATATCTATTGGTATTGTCTTTGCCAATACCAAAACTGCTTCATCAGACACTGTTCTGAAGCCACTTATCCGTCTAATCGCGCTTAGACGATACACCGAGGACAATATCCTCCTCGTCGTCCCCACTGAGAGTGCCTCCGACCATATTGGGCAAGCATACAGCATTATCGACGTTACTACCGCCGAAATTATTCTCCTTTTAAATGAACCTGGTCCTCCAATATTTGGCATCATCCTCGCCAGTGCTCCCTGTGTTACAGATGCTTTTTCACCGATGTATTTCACGTGCTCCTTGAAGTTCAACCTGTCGTCGATAATCACTCCCCGGTATTTTATCGCCCTCTTCGATTCAATCGTTGTGCCTCCAACGGTCAATTTCATCTTCTCCACTATCTTCCGGCCGCTTATCAAGACGGCCTCCGTTTTATGTGCAGCAAGTGTCAAACCTGCCTCATCCAGCCATGCTCCAACATTTCGAATCGCTGTGTTCGTTTTCTCCTCTATTTCTCCTACCGTTTTAGCTACCGAGACTATGGCAATGTCATCTGCAAAGCCCACAATTGTAGTCCCGCTTGGCAATCGTAGTCGAAGTACTCCATCGTACATAATGTTCCATAGTATTGGCCCAAGTACAGAGCCCTGAGGGACTCCCGACGTCACTACGTATTCCTGCTCTCCTTCATCCGTTAGGTATATTAGCTTCCTGTCCTGAAAGTAATTATTCAGAATCTCCATTAAGTATGGCGGCGTAGCCATGTTAAAGATGGCTCTGATAATACGCCCCCATTTCGCCGAGTTGAACGCGTTTTTAACGTCAAGTGTGACAACCGCGCAGTATTCCTTGGTGCCAAATCTCCATCTTTCGCCCTCTATTGCATCTCTTGCAATGTCGACCACCCTCCTTATCGCGTCAACAGTGGACCGTCCTTTCCTAAATCCGTATTGCAGGTCCGAGAGAGCTCCTCCTGCCTCGGCACATGTTAGTAGTCGATTGTATATTATCCTCTCCAGTATTTTTCCCATCGTGTCAAGTAGGCAGATGGGCCGATACGACGATGGTTCCCCTGGCGGTTTACCAGGTTTCGGTATGAGAACCAATTTCTGGTTCTTCCACCTATGTGGAAAAATACGAAGCACTTGTGGAACACCTTGGCGAACGCATCCGGTCTGAGCCGGATAGCCGCCTTAAGTGCCCTATTCGGGATTCCATCCGGCCCCGGTGTTTTCCTATCTCCTATTCCAGTGCATGCTGCGAGTACCTCCTCTTCTGTTACCTCGGGTATGGTATGAATGGCATCCGGCTCCCTACTTATAAAAGTGTAAGGCTGGCCACGTGGGAATAATGTACCAATGATCTCCCGTAGCAAAACTGGACAACATAGTTTAGGCTGTTCTCGAGCACCGATTCTCTTGCAGACGACTCTGTACGCCGTCCCAAAAGGATTGATGTCAGCTTCCTGGCATATCCGCTGAAAGGATAGTTTCTTGCTCCTTTTAATGGCTCTTCTAAGTTGACGCCTTAGATCCTCATATGAAGCCCGTTCGACTTCCCATGTCGGTCTTCCTCTCGTGCGCTGGGCCCGTCTTCTCGCCCCAAAGCACGCCGACCGCAGTCTTCGAATCTCGTCATTCCACCAGTAGCAGGGGGAACGTCCCCTACACACAGTTCTCCTAGGCATAGAAGCATCACATGCAGTGTTGAGCATTTCGTATACGCCGCTCACTAATTCCTCGACCGTGCTGCCTGTCGTATGAAAAGACGACAACATCAATATATACGTCTCCTCGTCAAAGCGGGAGTCCTTCCATTTAGGTCCCGTAAACTTCGGCAATCCGTTTCCTCTCGTGTTGCGCCCAGTAACCGTCATCACGATTGCCTGGTGGTCACTATTCGTGAAGTCCTCAGTTAGCCTCCACGCGGTCCGCGAAACAAGGCCATCGCTCACAAACGACAAATCTATTATCGAGCTCGATCCAGCTCTCCTAAATGTGCTTTCTCTTCCGTCATTCATCAGCGCCACAGGAAGGGAAGCGAACGTTTCCAAGAGACAGTGACCCCTGGCGTTAGTATATCTACTACCCCATTCGGTTGCCCAAGCGTTAAAATCTCCTCCAATAATAACGGGGGTGTTCAGGCGCACGTGTGACGCCAGCCTCTCCAGCATATGTTGGAACTCATCCATTGACCACCTCGGGGGGGCGTAACAGCTGTAGACGAAAACTCCCTTAATCCTGGCCATAACAAAACCAATGTCCCGCGCATAGGTTTGCTGGAAGGGTAATGAACCGCAAGTCCATATAGCCGCAGTATTAAATCCGTCCGTGATCCAAGTACTATTTCTCGGTACCCTATAAAGTTCGCTTATGATTGCGACAGCGATATTCTCCTCCTTTACTCTCTGGACCAGTAGGTCCTGAGCTGCTTCGCAATGGTTCAAGTTAATTTGTATTAACCTCATCTCCTAGATCGTGATTTAAGAGCGCGTTGAAACTGCGGACAATTCGTGCTCCCCGCGATATGTTTGGCGAACCTTGGGTTGTCCACTTTGCAGAACATGCAGAGTGGTTCCCGTTCGCAATTTCCAGCAATATGACCGTCCTATCCACACTTGCGGCATGTTCCCGAGCGGTCAACTTTACTCTCGCACAGGCGGGCTATATGTCCAAACTGCAGGCATCGGAAGCATTTCGTCGGAATGTTCCTTTCGCGAATCCTGCATATGACCCAGCCGATCCTAATTCTACCTTCTTTCAGAAGAATAGCTGCAGCATCTGCATTAACGCTCACTGTGGCCGTTTGCGTCCCACCATATGCTCTCCTGAGACCAACTATGTCGGCCAGAGCGAAGCCCTCAAGACCTGGAATGTTCTGTATTGCGTTATATACATCTTCCTTCTCCGTGATCTCATCAATGTCCTTTATCTCAATTGTCCTCCTCTCTTTTAGAGTGCGGACAGTCGCGCATTCCCCTAGGAGCTCTCCAATGGCCCCTCTGAAGTCCTCCGTTCGCTCGCCGTTCTTGCCGACCTGAAGTAATAGCTCCCTTTGACAGTTCTCCGAATTTTTGTTACGTTTTCACCTAATTTGCAAAGTTTAGGGTCCGTTTTAACCCTCCTCAAAATGTCAGCATACGATGTGTCATCCCTCGTGGCTATCATTATTGCATCAGGCTTTGTTTTCCTCTCCTGAGGTTTCTTTTCCTTCTTTTTCCTTTTAGTGACTTTTTGCCACCCTGGTTCTCCAGTTGATTCCTGAGTGTTTACCTGCCGACCCAGAGTCGTCTCAGTAGTCCTCTTTGCCAAAGCTTTCGGTGCTGGATTTGGAGTTCTCCTCTTTGCTTCGGGAGTCTCAACAGTCTCCTCCTGTCTCCTCTTCCCCTCATGATTTCTCATCCAGGGCGAAGTTTGTGTTGCAGAACTGCTGCAACCCTTCTCATTGATTGACTGCCCCCTGAACTCACCTGCGTACAGGTCGTATAGGGTCTTAATAGAGTCAATTGCATCCCTCATTGGTTGGTGGATTGATCTCCTCTTTCCATCCTCCATCATATCAACTAAGCTCCTAATTTGGTCTCCGAGTTGACCAAAAACCCCGCTGGTCGATGCCGTCGGGTTGCTTCGCGTTGGTTCTGATTCCGATGCCACCAATTTGGAAGATTCTCCATTCACTGGGGATCTCGGAGTCCTCGTACTCTGACCGAACGGGTTCATTTCCCGATTCCGCACAGGAGATCTCAGAATCCTTGAGCTCTGCCCGAAAGCGTTCAACTCCAAGGTATTCATATCGTTCGTCGTCTTATTTGTAGGTTTATTTTTGTTGTTAATCATTTCATTAGGGCCCCAACTCCCGGCCGCTATCCTAATCCATCGTTGTAGTCGTCACAAAAGACCCCGTGGTTATCTATGCAAAAGCAGGGAGGCCACGCGAGGGTTGACACGTAACCTCATGGGAATACGTGTTCAGAGCCAGGTCGACGTAAACCAGGGATTCACACCTGATCCTACAACACCAACTTAACGGTGATAAATCAGGAACGTACCGACAGACTTGCCATCATTTTAACGGGGCGGGGGCAATGACAGCATTAGCCCGACAGCCATTTCAGCCAGCTATCACACCGCCTACTAAGGTGCCGGAATACTGCCATCGTCAGCCTATATCACCAATTCAAATTCATTTTCCGGTATACCATAATTAGAATCTTACCGGGCTCGGTTCTAATGCCCCAATCAAGGGCGTCGTAGTTCGCTGCTTCGGTGGAACTGAAGGAACTACGGAGTCGTTACTCTCCTATTTTCCCATCTCTTGAGGGAACCCCCTGTGGGATGATGCCTAGTTAATGGCGGCATCGATTCGCCATGTCGCAGATAACGTCTTCGGTCACTTGTACCCTTTTGTAGTACGCCTCCGTATCTGCCGCTCTTGGTCGGGGACTGCTTATTGGTTATTCGCAGCTAACCTACCTGGGATAGGCCGTTCAGTTATCCGCCACCTCCTGACCCCCATGGTAGCCCGAAGCATACTCTTTGTAGTTATCTGTGCGTAATGTAACAATTTTGCGTCCAGTCTCATTTTCTACCTGCCGCTTAAATTGTTTAAATTTCTCAATCGCTTCATTTTTTGCCTTTATAAAATAAACATATATTCGCCTCGACTTATCATCAATGAAGGTTGTTTGGAGGATTAATTCGTTTGACTCAATTCAAGCACATAAATTTGAACTGTACTAACTTTGATTTTGAGTTCTTACTTTCAAGCACTTGGAACTTGAACGTAATGGCATGCAATAATTAAAACAATTGAGTTTTTACTACTGCCCGAAAATTTAAATTTTATTGAGCTTTTATACTAAATCTATAATAACAATAATTCTGAGTCAATTCAAATTTAATTTTCTTGTACCTGATGTTGCATTTCTTACGTAACTACTGTTTTGTGAAATTAATAAGTTCATTGGCTGTGTGACCAAGAACAACAAAAAAATGCAAAGAAATGAATACAAACAAACAAAAAATAGTTTTACTGCCAAATCAAACTTAATTCCAAATTTTGTCAACATAAAAAATTAAATAAAATGTATTTCTAAATTTACACTGTAATAAAATAATTTTCGTCAACTTAAAATATGCAATAAAATAAAATGAAATAAAATAAGATAAACTAAAATAAAATAAAATATATTTATCGGCTTTAACAAAAGTTGTTTATGCTCAATTAATAAGTTGCCAATTCAAACACATAAATCTGAAATGTTTTATTAATTGTTGATTTTTATCCCTCAAACACTTGTAACTTGAAGGTAAAGTCGCACAATAATAAGACAATATTTTTATTACTGAACCACATTTTAATTTTTTATTTAACTATTTATACTACTTAAAATTAACAATAATGCTAAATCAACAAAAATAATTTTAATGTAATATAATATTCTTATTGCTAAAAATTCATTAAATTAACCAATCAAAACGTTTTTAAATAAAATTAATTTTATTGCAATTTGATATATAAGCTGATACTAATAATAACATCGGTATTCCCCATGTGTAGACCATTATATTAATTATAATAGTGGTATTCACCTTAAGTACAAACATTCTCCCCCACGTTGAACGGATGTTCAATCAAATGAGGATGTGTGGTTAAGCTGAATAAGCCGTTGTGCTGGACTAAATATCTAGAATGAATTGACGTGGCATGGGTGTAGGAGTCCTGTTGTTGGTTTCTGGTCTAACTGATTGAAGTTCGATAGTTTCTTCAGCACTTTCAATAGCTACTGTTGGTCTTTGTTGTCTACTTTGACTTCTGCGTGTTTTAGCAATCGCATGGTTGTGTAGTTGGTGGGACTTAAATTTGTTGGGTAATTCTATAATGTTTTCTTCCTTCAGAGTTTTTTGCAAGTTTGAGAGCTTGTTCATATTCCTGGCATAATTTACTTGGCATATATTTTTTCCAGATTTATTTGAGGTTGAGTTATTGTTGTGGATGGAGACTGTAATATTATTAAGCAACGATAACTCTGAGATTTTTTCAAGACTTGTATATGAGGATCTTATTGTGCTTGATATAGCTTGTCGTCCGTTCATAGTAATAGAGTCATGTTTGAGGATGCATTCTGGATCTAGCGTGAGCAGACCGGAGCTCTTCAAGGATTTCCCTATTGCAAACAGCGGTAGCTTTTCAGGATTGTGGACTCTCTTTATCGAGTGGTATCCATTTTGCGTCAGTTTTCTCCAGAATACATGTTGGTGTTGTTTTGTTGCTGTATAAATTAATTTCACACGTACAGATATTTGCACCAAAATTGTAACCAATTTGAATAGTGGAGCAAACAAAAACTCCTTTTTCTATTATGTCACAGAAGCTGAACTTGGAACTGGTAAAAGGAATGTATTGTTTACGAGATGCGTTTATGCCCAGAAAAGTAGTACGTCGTTTAATGGCTGCCATTGTATTATTCATCAGGTTAGGGACCGGAATCAAGTGAAATACATTGAATTTTTCATGTTCGACCAATGGTAGGGTTATTTTAAAGATGGCGTGTTGTTGCGTTAGTGTTCCCTTTACTCTCATAAGTTTAAATAATTGAAGCAAATTGGATTTTTCTGATACTGGAAGAATCAGCGATTACGGTGAATGGAGTATGATCTGTTTAACTTCAGTTTGTAATTGTTCTGGAGTAAGTAACCATGGACTGATTTTTCCATGACGCGTGTCCATAAGTGTGCTAAGGATTGCTGCCTGTATTTTTTAATACTATTTGCAATTAGAGTTAATTCAAGAACCGCGGAATTAAACAATTGGTTGAGTTGCAATTGTAATAATACGTTGTTAATGTCATGTATTTTCTCGGCATATATTTTGATTTCCTGCTCCAGTCGTTCAAATCTTGCTTTAGATGTTACTTGATTCTGACGTATAATATTTAATGTTGAATCAACAATTGATGTTTGATTTTTTAACAATTTAAGCAAATACGATTCATTTTCATTGACTTGTTTTATTATATCAGACATATGTTCAGCGTATTCTGAATCTAGGATGCCAAATAATGAATGAGCAACATTACCAACTATATTCAGTGCACCCCTTTTGCTTCGCAATAATTGGTTATCTAGTTGTAACTCATTTTCCATTTGTTTAAAGTGATCAATCGTACTGAGGCATGATGGTGTTGTAGCATCTTACAGATGATTTGTATTGATCTCGTCCCATTGACAAGGATTGATGTTTCGGACCAATAAGCAACTAGATCGTAGTATACGAACAGATTCCATTCGGTAGTTAAAATAGCGGCTGTTCCAATTTGTTCGAAATGGGTAGTAAGGCGAGTCGATGAATTGGACGTTTAAATGTTCCTGATGCGGTTTTTACTTCTGCGACTCTTGCTGCACCGTCATCACCAGTATTGACTTGAGTAATTCTTCCTAATTGCCATTTCATAATAGGTATGTTATCTTCTTTTATAATAACCATGTCTCCAACCTTAATATTAGCAAATTGTCTCTGCCATTTGCTACGTTGTTGTAGTTCATTTTAGTATTCTGTAGACCATCTGTCCCAAAATTCCTTTTTGAGATGGGATACCAATTTCCAATGAGATAAAACTGATACTTTTGGTAGTTGTGCCTTGCTATCGACTTGCGAGGTAAGTGGCTCGCCAATAAGGAAATGGCCAGGAGTTAATGCTTCAAGGTTATTTGGATCATTTGTTATTGGTGTTAGTGGCCAAGAGTTAAGTATCGCTTCAATTTCTACTACGATCGTTTCCAATTCTTCTTGGGTTAGAGATGCATTTGCGACATTCCGAAATAAAAGATGCTTCGCTGATTTTACGGCTGCCTCCCATAAACCTCCAAAATGTGGTGCTCTCGGTGGAATGAAATGAAAATGTATTCCTTCTGAACTAGAAGAGGAAATAATTGATGATTGAGCTTTAGAAGAGTAAATGCTATCATCTAGTTCTGTTAACTGATTTTTTGCTCCAGTAAAATTCGTAGCGTTGTCAGAATAGATGTTTTGCATCGGCCTCGTCGGCCAATAAATCGTTTCAAAGCGCCAATAAAAGCGTCTGTTGGCACGTCTGAAACCAGTTCAAGATGAACTGCCTTCGTAGAGAAGCAGCAGAATACCGCAATATATGCCTTTGTTGGTCGTTTGCCTTTAATCCTATAGTGAATCTAGAACGCTCCACAATAATCTACACCAGTGTTGATAAAAGGTCGTGCTGGGGTAACCCGAGTCTGTGGGAGATTTCCCATAATTTGTTGACATAGTTGTGGTCGAGCCTTTGTACATCTTACGCATTTCTGCACTGTTTCTCGCGTCATTATTTTACCTTTTATTGGCCAAAATCGTTGTCTGATTGTGTTCAAAAGTGCTTGTGGTCCACAAAGACTATTTTCTTCGTGAATCATGATGAATAAGAGTTTTACGATGGGATCATTATATGGAATCAGCATTAGATGTTTAGCATCGTACGATAGCAATGACGCTTCCAATCGTCCTCCCACCCGTAGTATGTCTGAACCACCTATAAATGGACAAAGACTTATGATAGAGCTTTTTTAGGGACTTCTTTGTTCTTTTGAAGTTGATTTATTTCTGAAGAAAAGTCGGACCTTTGAATGCTTTTTATGATTAAGAATAGTGCATAGTCCAGGTCAGTCGGAATTAATGCCTTACATATTGGACGTTCTTCCTTTTTATTCTTGTGTTTCTGATGAATCTAAGCATGTATCCTAGTGTCCTTTGAAGAGTTCTGAATGAGTTTTTATGCGGAATCTTGTAAACAAAATCGTCATTGCAGCAACTGGCTGCTGTAATAATGGTTGTCTTCTTTCTCTCTGTCATTTGGAATAAGTCGATGCGAAAATTCAGGTGGCCAATTTTGTTCTTTTTCGTGCAAAAACAACGGCCCATGGAACCATAAACTGCATTCGGCGAGTTTTGTTGCCGATAGTCCTCTGGAGAGTATATCAGCTGGATTTTCCTTGGAACCGACATGGCGCCATTGTTTGGACAATGTTAATGATTGTATTTTGGAAACTCGATTAGCTACAAATGTGTGGTACAATGAGGATTGAGCGTTTATCCAAGATAGCACTATTTCGGAATCTGTCCATAAAAACATAGGTAAATTTCTAATCTGAAGATCAGTTTCAATTCTGTGTCCAAGTTGAGCAGCCATGACTGCCGCACATAACTCTAGACGTGGTAGGGTCTGTTGTTTTAATGGAGCGACCCGTGTCTTGGCACAGAGTAATTGTGCAACAACTATTCTGTCTTTAAGAGTTGCTCGTATATAGGCAACTGCACCGTAAGCTTTTACGGAAGCATCTGAGAATATGTATAATTGTTTATTTGCTGGAAGATTCCCATTAAAGATGTGTCGAGGAGTTTTGAAATTGTTTAAGCTTTTTAAGTCATTTCTGAATTTAGTCCAATTTTCGTGAAGATCTTTAGGTAATGGTTCATCCCAGTTTAGTTTTAGCTGCCATAATTTTTGAATGAAAATCTTTGCTTGACAACAACGGGTGCTAGTAGCCCGAGAGGATCAAATAATTTAGCCAGATCTGAGGTTGCTGTAAGTTTTGAAACCGTATGCAAATTATTAGCTTTGACCTTAATGCAAAATTGGTCTCTTGTAGGTAACCACAGTAATCTTAAAGTTTTTACTATGTTGTGTTTGTTTCCGGGGGTTGCAGGGTAAATTAAACAAAATATTTTAATTTAAGTCGAAAGAGAAAAAATAACAAATGTATTAGAAAAATACACAATAATTAATCAACTAATTAATTAGACGTACCTTCGTGTTTGGGGGTTGATCGAGAATAACAAATCAATCTTTTTTATTTTCTTCTCTTTTCATTTTTATAATTCACATAAGCGTATTTACACAATTAACTTATATTTAGAGTGACCAGCGTAAACATCCCGTCCCCTTGCAACACTGCAACAAGGGAGAACAGGAAGCTGGTGAGCAAAGTATTTACAATTAAAAAAAAAATTCATTTACAATTCATTAATCCATGTGAGTTATTAGGTAAGAGAATACATAATATCAAAAAATAATAACAATAAATGACAAAGGAAAATAGAGATTATTTGCTGACGACATTAATTACAACCGTCGCCCCTGCAGTGTTTGGGGACGAACCACATTGTGATCCTTCTTGTGGCTTCGAGAACGGCAGGAACATTCAGGAGCTTGGCTGCGGGTTGCGCTCCTATTGTTGCGTTTGATGACCTTAGTCTCTTTGTAGTTGTTGTTGTGTGATTGTTAAGGTTTATTGATGTGATTAGGCCGAATATGCAGCATAGTGTGATCGTGTCCCAGACACTCCATGCATCGCTCCCTACTTCTACAGTTCCTTAAAAACTGCGATTGGGCCAAGCAATTTATGCAATACTTATATTTCCTGACGACACCCAATCGCTTATAAAGTTTTAAGCGGCGGAATTCCGGGCACTTTGCAGCGTGTGATTTCCTTTGCACAATCGGCATTTGGAGGTGGAACCGGCAATTACTTTGTCCAGACTTCTATTTTCTGGACGTTCGACGGTGAGTCTTCGGGGTGCAACTTCGGACATCTGTAAATAACGGACAAAACAGACATAGAAAAGGGAGAACGAATTAGTTTTGATTCGGGTTAGGAAGTAGTACGAGCTTCACAATAGGCCGCGTTAGAACGCCATTGGCAGTTCGAACATCAGCCACTCGTACTCTAGAATCGGAGCCGATGTACACGCGAGAGATACGACCGAGCTTCCATTCGTTTGGAGGTAAGTTATCATGCCGAATAACCACAGAATCGTCAATCGCGAAATCGCGTTGGGGACATTTCCATTTGTTGCGCTTATGGAGTCCAACCAGCGACACGCAAACAAATGGTGAAGAACCCTTAATTTCCGCCACCTATTAACGTAGTTGAGAGATTCCATCGAGGAATCAGGTTCAGGGGGTGAGAGGATCGCACCTCCCACAAGGAAATGGCCTGGAGTCAAGGGGTTAATATCCGAGGGGTTATCCGTCATGGGACAAAGAGGACGAGAGTTCAAGCAAGCTTCTATTCTTGTCAGCATAGTAGCGAACTCCTCAAAAGTGAATTTTTGAGCATTTGATAGCTTCCGCAAATGGGTCTTGAAGCTTTTAACACCGGCCTCCCAGAGGCCGCCCATATGTGGAGCTCCAGGGGGAATGAAATGCCATTCAACCGATTGGAAAATGTTTTCCGACACAAGCTTATGCCTCAGCTCAGTAAGGAACTTAGCCTGGTCCTTCTTCATTATATTGGCGGCGCCAACGAAAGCGGATCCATTGTCCGAATAGATATGTGCGGGGCAACCTTGTCTAGAGGAAACACGGGTAAACGCTGCCAAAAAACAATCCGTCGATGTTTCATTGGTCGCTTCCAAATGAATTGCCTTCGTAGCAAAGCATACGAACACTAGCACATATCCTTTAGTGATTCGGCAACCACGTCCAATATACGATATAATTTCAAAAGGTCCAGCGAAATATAGACCAGTGTGGGTGAAAGGACGAGTTAACGTGGTTCTTTCCGGAGGTAGCGCAGCCATAATTTGTCGACTGAAATTCTTCCGATAGATCGTACAGATCTTGCAGTTATGAATGACGGTTCCAACCAGTCTTCTAAGTTTAGGGACCCAAAACTCTTGCCGGTTGAGGCGCAGCATCAGGGACAATTCTGCATGTACTGAGCACCTATGAAAGTACTCCAAATACAATCGGGTAAAAAGGCCAATGTAGGGGAGTAATTTGGGGAAGCGTTCATCGTATGTCAAAGTCGGTGACCGAGAGTCTTCCATTGACTCTCAAGAAACCATTAGAGTCGATAAAAGGGTTTAAGGTCAGCAGAGAGCTCTTACGAGACAAAGTAGCTCCGTCTTTCAAAATTGAGTACTCAGGAAAATGAGAAGTTTGACACAAAACAATCAACCGACGCTTCACGAAACTGATCTCATCTTGAGTGAGTTCCATGGACAAGTATCCGTGAGATAAACGGTGGCTCTTATCAGCAGAATGATAAAAACGAAAAATTTACGACAACACTCGTAACCCACGAGGCAAATCAGAAAATCTGCTCAAAATTTCCTCCGTGGGCGTTGTCGTGTTAAGATTCACTTGCACCAAACGTGTTTCAAGTTGGGTGCAGGGCTTGAATGATGATTTAGGTCATTATGAGCGCGGGCGACTTAGACAAGTAGGACCCCTCCACCAGAGGTCAGAATGAACGAGCTCTCTGGCTGTCATACCTCGATCAATGTTGGATACCTCGATCGAATGTTGGAAGATTCAACTTTTTCTGAAGTCTCCTCGAGACAAAGGTGGGCTGAGAGGCAGGGTCAATCAATGCTCTAGCAGAATATCTTACGTCATTGAGCATGACATCCACTACAATCGTGGCCAACAAGATTGTAGAATACGAGGTGGACTGTAATCATGTAGCAAAATTTTTAAACGAGAGAACCTCGGCAGAAGTTGATGGACGTCCACCAAATTTTTCTCAGAACGAAAAGGGTGCTCCGGAATGGGAGCAGAGTGATCTGATGTCGCGGGGGTTACTAACCTATTTTCCAATTTGGGTCGAGAATGACTAAGGGCTTCAGAGCGATGAAGCAGCGTGTTGAAGTAATGTATGTAGAGAAAATGACTATGCAAAGAACTTTATGTAAAGTATTTTAAGTATAGATTTATTTTTAAGTATAGATTGTATTTTAAGACAAGTAAACTGTTCTTATACAAAGTCAAAGCACAAGTGATTTACTAAATTCAAGTAATATTACTTGTAAGCAATTGTACTAAATAAAGTAACGGGATCATCTCTCACTAAAGTAGTACTAATGAGAGATATTATAAATAATTAATACGGGAAAAAGGAATTAAGATAATAGACAAAAATAAAACTGGTTTTTCTACATTCTTTAGATAACGTACTAAAATATTTTAATATGTACAGCTGAAGTTATCTAATTAGTAATATCAAAAGGAATTATGTTTACTAATATATATATGTATAAAAATGTATATGTATATAAAAATATGAGAATTCTGTTGCCAAATATATTTTCGGCAACACAGCGAATGATGCTTTTGCTTGCACATATAACAAACATTAGTGCTCTGGCATCTTCTAAATTCATGCGATGTTGCCAAACAATTTGTACAAATCTTGTTCCTTTTGGCAACAACTGGTTACACTTGACTATAGTCAAGTATAGTTGACTAGTCACAGTTGACTAGTTAACTAGTTATAGTTGACTATGGTCAACTATAGTTGACCCCTTATAAAAGAATTTTTTTTATATATTTTTATTATAAAAAATATAATTTATTTTATAATTTATAATTAGTGATAATATAACAATAATAATAATACAGCTTGCATATGGCTTTCATACGTTGATTACAGTAGACACGAATATACCCATCGCTGAAATGCTGTTATATAATTCAAGAAAGTAGAATAGCAGAAGCCTGAAATTTAAAAAAAAATTAATAATTGAATTGCAACTATTTAAACAAATGGAAATTTTTATTTGTCTTTTTCAAATTCCATTTACTTACCCGACGTAAAGTCGTTATAATGGTAAACACTACTGCTCCAAATACCAAAATGATATAGAAAATAAACAATTGGCCAATAGCAGAACTTATGGAAAGAATAACAATATCAAAAACAAATTTTGGATTCTAATAAAATGAAAGAATAAAATAATTTAAAACTTTAAATTTTAAGACAATATATAACGAATCTTGTTAATTTCATTTAATAGTCGCTAGGGTAACCACAAACAAGCCAGTATCAAGCTTATTCTTAACCGAATATTGCGTAACTAATTTATTCACCTTTTGGACTGTGTTTGGGACTTCAATATCAAGAGCAGTTTTAATGTCTGACACATCAGTCATATGGTACAAACCTCTATTATCGAGGCTCTTCTTAACTCAGGAGGTGTAAAAGTGTATGAATGAATATTTTGAGACCGAAGCAACTCCATCGTTTCCAAATGCACTTTAAGATCATTAAAGTAGAGTTTGCTTTTATTTCTAGAAGAGTTTATAATTTTATGAACCACCTTGGGGGATAATTTATTCAACTGATCGACAAGTGCTTTCACGTTTACATTATGTAAAATAATTGGAGAACAAAATTTGTTTCTTACCAGTTTACCACAGTTTTTACCGTTATTTTCATGTTCATCTGGGGTCGCCACTTTGCTTGTTGATGCACCTTCGTTTACTTCAATGTTGATTTGTCCCAATAGCTCGAAACGGTTGTGTGAGATATTTGTGGAATGCGTGTATGGTTGTTGGAGACATCTACTTTTGACTTCCTTTTATCGCCAGTCGACAATGGGGCATCACTGTCCCGATCTGGGCCTTTTCGATGTGAGCAGTTGGAAAGTTAATTCCTTGTTGGAAGCGTTTTCTATATTATCGGCAACATTATGTCGGGAAATTCCACTCTGTGACATTAAAACTCCAATCTTGTCACTAACAAACAATCTGTCTCTGTCCGGAGGCCACTTCTCGGAGTTTGGTATCATGTCAATTGAATCATTCAGTTCACTATCCATCGGTATGGATAACAACAAAACTCTACAAAGCTTCTATGAGAGAAATATTGTATTGTATTTCCCAAAACTTTTATTTTAATTTAAAAATATAACAAATTCCAAGCGCAAAAAGAAACCACGTGTTCTCAATCTACCGTTAATCGTCTCATGGCTTCTTTTTAATTTTTCTTTCATAATCATAAAACAAAATAAAAAGAGACAAAAAACCACAGTTTTGTTTATTCATGCTTCTTAATGCAGTTTCTTCTTTGTTGTTTTTGTAAAAAAAAAAACAAGCAAAAAAATATATATTAACCGTTATTTTTCTTATTTGGTGAGAAAAAGTACAGAATTTCTTGTTTCTATGTTGTTGTTGTTACAAATGTATATTTTTTTTTCGAAAAAGCAAAAAATTAAGGAAAAAACACAAAATAACCGCCAAAAATCAAAAAATACGACAAATTACTTGATTTTGCAATATTGTTTATTGGATATATGGGAATATTCAATAATTTCTTTATCAACTGCTTGTTATTGAGTGATATTTTAAATTTTGCACTATTGATAAAAATGTTATTAATTTGACGAGTTTTGTTATTGAATTTCTTAATTTTTATAAATAACGTATGTTCACAGAAAAAAATTTTCTTTTTGATTTTTTTGACATCTTTGCTGAACATGAGCACATCGTCAACATATACGGCAACAAACAACATGCCGTCTTCGGCATTCGTGTGGTATATACATTGATCAACTTCGCTTCCCTGGAGCCCAAATTCCAATAGGACGGATTTAAGTTTTTCGTTCCACATTTTACTCGCTTGTTTTAAACGATATAATGACTTTTTTAGCTTGCAGAGCCTTCCGAAATTGTCATCGAATCCAGCAGGTTGTACCATATAAATGTCTTCTTTGAGCTCTTTTATTCAATAAATATAAATTAAAATGAAATAATTCAGAATACATCGTCCCGCACTAACACAACCTACTATTAAATTTTTAAAGAAGGGGAACAAAAATGGTAACATCAGCTGAATTGGAAGAACTATTTATTAACAAAACATAGTAATCAGATTGATAAAGAGCATATAGATTTATTTATGAAACTTATAAATGAACTAAGAATATGTAACATTAGTAAAATAAGTAATCCATTTTTATGTATTAATATGTCATACGTTTGTATTATTGTGAAAATACTTATTCACAATCTTTTGACATTTGGCGATGTCAAACATTCTATACACAATATTTGTTAACATTTAAGTTATTTAATCTGTATAAACGTATTTTTAAATTCGAATCTGTAAAAATCTGAATAAAGAAATATGTAATAAAATTTTCAAAAAATAAAACACTAATTTGTTTTAATTAATCCCTTTATTCTATAATTTCATTTATTTAAAACAGTAAAACTAAAAAATTCTAAATCCTTAAAAGCAAGTCTATTTATACTCTGGGGTGTTGTAGATCAATCAGTAAATTCAATTATGTGAAAACAGATATTACTTATACTTATGCGTGAAAAAAAACGCACAGGCACAACTATACATTTCTTTCTCATCAAATTAAAAACAACCGCACAACCAACCTACCCTTTCTTATTAGTTTATATTTATATTTCTTCTACCTGTGATCATGAGCAATACGTGGCAAGAATTTACTATTAAAAAAAAAACGATCATACACATTACATGTTACGCACACACTCATTCTGTCCGTCCAAACATTCGTACATACGTATATACATTTTCACATTACAGTCTGCTTGTACTCTGGGATGTAGATGAGGAAACGTGCACACACTCATTCTGTCCGTCCAACCATTCGTTTGAAAAGCAATACAAATGAAAGGACCAACAAAAAGCAGGTATGATCCCAAATTTGTAGGTACAAATTGAAAATAAAAATGATTTAATTCTTTTCCAGATATGCATTCTCCCAAATTTTAACACACACACACACACACACATATACACATTAAAAAGCAATACCTTTTCATAATACATGTTACAAACCTAAAGACCGATCGCACACAATTCATTTCACAATGCTGCAATGTTCTGACTCTTTTACAGCTATGCATGAGCCAAATTTTGTATGGAATAAGTGACCTAGAAACCCCATAAACATACTACTAATGTTTTCTATTTTACAAATATCCAAGGAATTCTTGATATCTTCAGTAAGTTGAATCAAAAGTTTAGCGGCACATAGTTCCAACCTCGGTATAGTAACAGTTTTAATAGGAGAGACTTTCGATTTTGCTTGTAAAATATTAACGAAAGTACCTTCCGAAGTAATAACTCTAAGATAAACTACAGCTGCATAAGCTAAAGTTGATGCATCGCAAAAGCCGTGCAATTCTGTTTTCACTCCTGGAGACCAATTTATCCATCTGGGAATTTTCAAGTTCACAAGGTCTACCAATGACGATCTGTACTTAAACCATTCCTTTTCTATTTCAATAGGTATCGAAGTATACCGATCTACACTATGTTCCCATAGTTTTTTAAAAACAGACTTGGCTACAATGGTGGAGGGCGTAAGCCATCCTAAAGGATCATATAGTCTAGCAGATTCTGAAAGAATGGTGCGCTTAGTAAATGAATTAGTATCGTCAAGGTTTACTTTAAAGGAAAAGAAATCACCACAAGTATCCCACTGGATGCCTAGAGTCTTCACCACATTGTCTTTATCAAACTGTAAAGTTTTAGAGTTTTCCTTATGTTCTTCGGGGATTTCTCGTAAGAATTGAGAAGAATTAGAGATCCACTTGCGTAAATTGCAACATCCTTTTTTCAGAAGATTGCATAAATCCCTTTGTAGGCTAATTGCACTTTCAAGGTTATCTGAACCCGAAATAACATCGTCTACGTAAGAATCAGAAACAAGAACATCTGCTGCTTGTGGAAAGTCGTCTTTAAAATCATCTGCTAATTGCTGCAAAACACGTATAGCCAAATAAGGAGCTGAAGTGGTACCGTATGTTACGGTATTCAGCTCATAAATAGATATTTCATCGTTTAACTCATGTCGCCAAAGTATTTGCTGAAATTTCCTATGTTCTGGACAAACATCTATCTGCCGTAACATTTTCTCAATATCCGCGCTGAATGCAATCCTGTGCCTCCTCCATTTTTGTTATAATTCCTGGTAAATCGTTTTGAAGCGCAGGTCCAGGACAGAGTTCTTCGTTTAACGATTTGCAGTTAATCAAATGACAACTTCCATCAAAAACTACTCTTAGTTTGGTAGTTGTACTGCTCTCCTTTAGTACACCATGATGAGGCAAGAAATAAGAATTAGGTCTGACATCTTCAGGATATTTTCCAAATTTGGTCATGTGACCTAAAATTTCGTACTCTCGCATAAAGTTCCTATATCTTTCAGCAAAAGTAGGTCGTTTCGAAAAAGAGATTTCCAATTGTCGCAACCGTCTGTAGGCACTAATGATATTATTCGGAACAGACGGTGTTGTTTTCTACTAGAGACCTAAACGGCAAATGTACTATATAGCGACCAGATTGTGATTTATTAACTGTATTCGCAAAATAATTTTCACATTTCAGTTCTTCGTTACTTATCTTCCTTTTGGTACCAACTTCTTCCTGCTCCCAAAATGACTTCAATAATGTCTCCAATTTGACGTTAAGTATGTGCAGTCTGTTGCAAGAAATGTTACCACTTTTTCCAGAAAACACCCATCCAAAATGAGTATTTTGGAAGAATAAATTGTTGTGAACAAAGGATTCGGCGGGAAGTTTTATTATGGAGCAGACATCTGAGCCTAAAATTAGATCTATCGGATCAGAGTTGAAGAAAAGTGGATCAGCCAAATTTTCAGGATCAATATCAGGCAATGAAATAAGTTTAGACGAAGGATCCGGTGTATACGAAGAAAGATTAGCTAAAACTAATGCCGTACATGAAAATACAGGTTTTCGTTTACGGGAATATAAATCAATATTAGCAGAGTATTTCGATACATTTTCACTACTGTTACCAATACCGATTATTTTACAATATGATCTTTCTTTTCGAATGCCCGTCAGTTGAACTGCAGCTTCAGAAATCAAACTTCCTTGTGAGCCTGGATCCAAAAGAGCTCGTAAAGGAAAATAACCTTTGTCAGTTCGAACAAGTAATCGAATAGTGTATAACAATACTGCTTGGTAAGCAACTGCACTATGAACAGTAGCACCTGGTGTGCTTTCATTTTTTGAATTGAGTGAAATAGCAGGAATAGAAGAGGCCTCCGCCTGATGTTTGTCTAAATGAAGAACAGTGTGATGTGAATGTTTGCATATAATGCAGCGAAATGGTGAGCTACAATTTTCATGATTATGACCAACAGCAAGACAATTACGGCAAGCCTTTCTTTTTAACAAAAAAGCGTTCTTAGAATCCAAAGGTAAGGATAGAAATTTAAAACATTTCGAAAGTGAATGTCCCTTATCACAAAATAAGCAAAGTTTTGTATAATGTGCAGAAAAGTTGCCAAAATTACACGATGTCCTTTTAGCGGAATTAAAAGGTTTATGAATCTTCGAGTTTCTATATTTAGATGACGATGAAGCATCATCATTAATCGATTCCAATGTTCGGAAAGTTCTCTCTAAGAATGTAAATAGTTCATCACGAGAAGAAAGTTCAGTAGAGGATTTCAAAGATTGTTCCCATTCCTTTCGTGTCTGGAAGTCGAGCTTTTGTACTATTAGATGTGTAAGAATAGGATCCCAGCTTTGGGTGTTTATGTTGAGGTTTTGAAGTGAAGCCAAGATTTCCTTGGTAGAATCCAATAAAGTTTTAATGGATTGAAATCCACCATCAGATTTCGAAATATGAAAAAGTTTTGATATTAAACTGCCAACAAGTATTCGCTTGTTATGATATCTGGATTCTAGAATGTTCCATGCCGAATCGTAATTTGCTTCAGTAGCAGAAATATTTTTAATTAAATTAAATGCTTCGCCAGAAAGAGTACCCTTTAAATAATAAAATTTTTGAACCTTGGTGAGCGAATCATTGTTATGAACGACAGAAGAATAAATGTCGCGAAATGGAATCCACTCCATATATTCTCCAGAAAACTTTGGCAGTGAAATCTTAGGTAACTTAGCATCACAATTAACTGTAATATCAGGGCGACCGTTAGTTGTGACACAAGTACTTGATAACGGTCCATTTATCATCGTGTTGTCTGCCTTCGAATCCAATAATTTTCCTTTAAAGCACAAATATTTCTCCGAAAATTCAAAGTTAAGATCTTCTTTCATGTATGGAACATCCTCATCTTCTAGAGATTCCTCGTGAATTCGACGCACTATTTTATCATGTTGAGATTCAAACTTACCAAATATTTTATCTAGTTGTTGCACCAAAGAATTTAAGAAACCGCTTGTCCTCTCATCTTTTTCTTTTTGCTCGAAACGAGTTTCCAATTTTATTAATAATTTCAGCAGGTTGCGTTGTTCCTTTATTATTAGATCTAATTCACTCATTGTTCGTAGAAATTATGTTCCAATTATTTTTTTAAAAAATAATAGTTCACTTTTATAAAGTTTTAATTTAATAGAGTTTTAAATAGTTCAGTTTTTTTTTATGGAGTTCCCGGGTTTCGGCACCAATAATTATGTTGAAGTAATGTATGTAGAGAAAATGACTTTATGCAGAGAACTTTATGTAAAGTATTTTAAGTATAGATTTATTTTTAAGTATAGATTGTATTTTAAGACAAGTAAACTGTTCTTATACAAAGTCAAAGCACAAGTGATTTACTAAATACAAGTAATATTACTTGTAAGCAATTGTACTAAATAAAGTAACGGGATCATCTCTCACTAAAGTAGTACTAATGAGAGATATTATAAATAATTAATACGGGAAAAAGGAATTAAGATAATAGACAAAAATAAAACTGGTTTTTCTACATTCTTTAGATAACGTACTAAAATATTTTAATATGTACAGCTGAAGTTATCTAATGAGTAATATCAAAAGGAATTATGTTTACTAATATATATGTATAAAAATGTATATGTATATAAAAATATGAGAATTCTGTTGCCAAATATATTTTCGGCAACACAGCGAATGATGCTTTTGCTTGCACATATAACAAACATTAGTGCTCTGGCATCTTCTAAATTCATGCGATGTTGCCAAACAATTTGTACAAATCTTGTTCCTTTTGGCAACAACTGGTTACACTTGACTATAGTCAAGTATAGTTGACTAGTCACAGTTGACTAGTTAACTAGTTATAGTTGACTATGGTCAACTATAGTTGACCCCTTATAAAAGAATTTTTTTTTATATATTTTTATTATAAAAAATATAATTTATTTTATAATTTATAATTAGTGATAATAATAACAATAATAATAATACAGCTTGCATATGGCTTTCATACGTTGATTACAGTAGACACGAATATACCCATCGCTGAAATGCTGTTATATAATTCAAGAAAGTAGAATAGCAGAAGCCTGAAATTTAAAAAAAATTAATAATTGAATTGCAACTATTTAAACAAATGGAAATTTTTATTTGTCTTTTTCAAATTCCATTTACTTACCCGACGTAAAGTCGTTATAATGGTAAACACTACTGCTCCAAATACCAAAATGATATAGAAAATAAACAATTGGCCAATAGCAGAACTTATGGAAAGAATAACAATATCAAAAACAAATTTTGGATTCTAATAAAATGAAAGAATAAAATAATTTAAAACTTTAAATTTTAAGACAATATATAACGAATCTTGTTAATTTCATTTAATAGTCGCTAGGGTAACCACAAACAAGCCAGTATCAAGCTTATTCTTAACCGAATATTGCGTAACTAATTTATTCACCTTTTGGACTGTGTTTGGGACTTCAATATCAAGAGCAGTTTTAATGTCTGACACATCAGTCATATGGTACAAACCTCTATTATCGAGGCTCTTCTTAACTCAGGAGGTGTAAAAGTGTATGAATGAATATTTTGAGACCGAAGCAACTCCATCGTTTCCAAATGCACTTTAAGATCATTAAAGTAGAGTTTGCTTTTATTTCTAGAAGAGTTTATAATTTTATGAACCACCTTGGGGGATAATTTATTCAACTGATCGACAAGTGCTTTCACGTTTACATTATGTAAAATAATTGGAGAACAAAATTTGTTTCTTACCAGTTTACCACAGTTTTTACCGTTATTTTCATGTTCATCTGGGGTCGCCACTTTGCTTGTTGATGCACCTTCGTTTACTTCAATGTTGATTTGTCCCAATAGCTCGAAACGGTTGTGTGAGATATTTGTGGAATGCGTGTATGGTTGTTGGAGACATCTACTTTTGACTTCCTTTTATCGCCAGTCGACAATGGGGCATCACTGTCCCGATCTGGGCCTTTTCGATGTGAGCAGTTGGAAAGTTAATTCCTTGTTGGAAGCGTTTTCTATATTATCGGCAACATTATGTCGGGAAATTCCACTCTGTGACATTAAAACTCCAATCTTGTCACTAACAACCAATCTGTCTCTGTCCGGAGGCCACTTCTCGGAGTTTGGTATCATGTCAATTGAATCATTCAGTTCACTATCCATCGGTATGGATAACAACAAAACTCTACAAAGCTTCTATGAGAGAAATATTGTATTGTATTTCCCAAAACTTTTATTTTAATTTAAAAATATAACAAATTCCAAGCGCAAAAAGAAACCACGTGTTCTCAATCTACCGTTAATCGTCTCATGGCTTCTTTTTAATTTTTCTTTTATAATCATAAAACAAAATAAAAAGAGACAAAAAACCACAGTTTTGTTTATTCATGCTTCTTAATGCAGTTTCTTCTTTGTTGTTTTTGTAAAAAAAAAACAAGCAAAAAAATATATATTAACCGTTATTTTTCTTATTTGGTGAGAAAAAGTACAGAATTTCTTGTTTCTATGTTGTTGTTGTTACAAATGTATATTTTTTTTTTCGAAAAAGCAAAAAAATTAAGGAAAAAACACAAAATAACCGCCAAAAATCAAAAAATACGACAAATTACTTGATTTTGCAACATTGTTTATTGGATATATGGGAATATTCAATAATTTCTTTATCAACTGCTTGTTATTGAGTGATATTTTAAATTTTGCACTATTGATAAAAATGTTATTAATTTGACGAGTTTTGTTATTGAATTTCTTAATTTTTATAAATAACGTATGTTCACAGAAAAAAATTTTCTTTTTGATTTTTTTGACATCTTTGCTGAACATGAGCACATCGTCAACATATACGGCAACAAACAACATGCCGTCTTCGGCATTCGTGTGGTATATACATTGATCAACTTCGCTTCCCTGGAGCCCAAATTCCAATAGGACGGATTTAAGTTTTTCGTTCCACATTTTACTCGCTTGTTTTAAACGATATAATGACTTTTTTAGCTTGCAGAGCCTTCCGAAATTGTCATCGAATCCAGCAGGTTGTAGCATATAAATGTCTTCTTTGAGCTCGCTCTTTAAAAACGCAGTCACAGCGTCCATTTGATGTATGGCCAAATCATGTTGTAGAGACAGGGCTAAAAGAAATCGAACCGAAGTATATCTAACGACTGGCGCAAAGGTTTCCTGATAGTCCACTCCTTTTCTTTGGCTGCATCCCTTTATGACTAATCTAGCCTTATGTTGCACTGTCTCACCATCAGCACCTATTTTATTTTTAAAAATCCACTTGCACTATATGGCTTTCTTGCCGGTTGGCAACTCTGTAAATTCCCATGTACAATTGGCACTATGCGAGTCATTAGCATTTTCACACGACAATGCATCTCCATTTGAGGCTCTTCTAGAATGAAACTCATTGCACAGAAGTTATGCGAAGTATCTAACTGAGTTAAACGTGCAGATCTACGTACTTGTGTTTTTTCAGTGGTAACACTTTCATCCGGTATATATGTTTCATCGTTGTCGTCATCGCTTGGTATATACGAATCTTCAGACAAATTACCTCTGCTGTTTCCAGAACTGCTGCACTGGACTGGAGTTGTGGGCAACTGTTGAAGCGTCTTCTTGTGATGGCAATTATATGTTACCACCTTGTCCCTCTGAATTGACATCACACGGTTGTTGGCAAATATCATTTTTTCATCTTCAAGAAAAACCACATCACGACTACTAACAATTGATTTCGTAGTTGGGTCGAACAAGCGATATGCTTTTGCTTTTTCGCTGTAACCAACGACGCTTCTGCTTTGGTACGTGGGCTAGAGCTCTGCATCCAAACACACGCAAATGCTTCAAATTGACCTTTTTGCTTATCCATAGCTCTTCAGGGAAAATGAATCCGACTTACGTACCGTTCGGTGCAATACATACGCTGCCGTATTCGCCGCTTCTGCTCAAAACTCTTCTCCAAGGCCAGTGTCTATAAGCATGCATCTAACTCTCTCCATGAGTGTTCTGTTCATACGTTCGGCGACGCCCTTCTGTTGAGGTGTGTAGTTTGATGCAAAATTCCAAATTTTTCAAGACATTTCTTAAAGTTTGCGTTCATATATTCTGTTCCACTGTCCGATCGTAAGATTTTTATGTGCTTCGAACACTGATTTTCAACAAAATTCTTGAGTTTTACAAACTCTTTAAACACGTCGCCTTTCGTTTTTATTGGTATCACAAAAACCTTATGGGTATAGTCATCCACAAATGTGAGTAAATATCTAGCACCGGTTTACGACGCAGCATTGGTCCCATTACATCGGTGTGTAATATGCCCAAGACGTCATTTGCAGAATTCTGACTTTCACCAAAAGGTAATCTAGTGTGTTTACCTTTCACACATACTGTACACTTTGTTTTGCCTTTTGAATTAATTTTCAATTCATTTGCCGTAGCTGTCGCATTCACTAAATCACAACTTATATGGCCAAGCCTTCTGTGCAGTAAATCATAGTTGACCATTGTAAACACATTACCAACCATAGCATTCTTTTCTTTATTTTGGTTTTGTACACAATTTAATTTATAGAGACCGTTTACTAAATTCGCAGACGCAACCACTTTATTGTTGTTTTTGTTAGTTATTTTACAATAATCTTCTTCAAAAACAATGCGTTTGCCATTTTTTGTCATTTGGCTTGCCGATAGTAAATTTACAGCTGGGTTTGGTACGGCTTGTACATCTTTGACAGTAATCCTCTCTTCTTTGTTGTTGTTGCAAACACACAGTCCAATGTCTCCAACACATACTCATTAGGCAAACCTGCTAACAACGACGATGCGATAAGCTCTTCATCTAGTTTGAGTCCAGCGGTTTTGACTTTGACTGAGGTTAGTAGTTATGATATTTAGTTTTTAAGTAAAACCAAATTTATTTAATTTTATTTATATTCTTATTTATTCAAAGAAATAATAAATTCTTTTATCAATACTTTTTATTAATGTTTTAAATTTTAACAAATTCACACGGTTTTATTTATAACAATTTGTTTTTAATGTTGAACACAATTTTCTTTACAATAATTTTAATTATAAAATTTTTTATTTTAATTTATATTTTAATACTTTCTGTCCAAACGCCAGATCAATAATGTTTCCTTTCTTTCTATGTAACCGATTTTATAGTTGTAGGCTCTAGGAGTCAACTAAACTCCTAGGGTCTTGCAAAAAATGAGTTGACGAGTATTGGGATATGTATATTCCTCTTGAATATATATATCCCCCAAGAAAATAAGAAGACTTAGGGTTTTCTTTAACTTAGATTTATTGCCTTCTTGGCTGGGTTTTGTCTACTTATCAACTAATCTACTAATTCTAGAAATTAATATAAGGTTTTAAGAAAGTTCAAATTCAAATTAAAAATTAGACAGGAGGAATTCGAATATATACAATAAATACATGGGATTATACATACGAGAGATTGAGAAAAAATAAGATAAGGAATTAAGAGAATAATAATAATAATTAAGAGAAAATAAAAATAATTCACAATGGGACTACAACAAAAAATAAATGTTGAACACGGTTCAACATACTCCGCGCCCCTTTAGTGGCAATTACATCCATCCCATCTTCCGTGGGTGATCCAGCCAAAAGCGGAATTTTGTGCTTGGGGCAACGTTGTCTCGGGGCAATCAAATTGACGAAACATGAATTGGGGCATTAACTGCCGCCCGATGACTCCGTCGAACTTACGGCAGTCATGGAAATTAGCGTGCGCCTTCGGAGAAAGATGTCGAAAATGGTTTAACAGCGACTCGTCCAAGAGGGGTGGTGGGAACTTAAAAGTGGCTCTGTTCCTTATTTCGAACTCCCAAGTTGCAATTATGTTCATCGCATCGTACTCTAGGGCCACCTGAAACACTCCTTTTGTCTCAGAGGTGGGAAGCTCGGGAAACTCAATTGCTTTGGTCTTCAGGAGAAAGCTACACTGACTTGAAGTCTACAAGAGGAAAGTAGCCACCCTGGGGACATTACTATGGAGGAGCTTTACTCTAATAAGAGGTGGTATCAATCCTCTTTCTTGGGTATCCGGGAAGTTTGACGGTCCACTTGGATTTGGGTGCACTTTGCAACTGGCTGTAGCTTTGTTCTGCCCAGGATGACTTGACGGGTCACTTATGCTTAAATCCTCTTCAAAACTCGACGCAGCTTGCTCCCTGCCATCCTCATGCAGCATAGTGTGATGTCTGGCACCGCATATGTTACATCTGTTTAATCATTCACACCAAAACCGGTTATGAGTTTGTGAGAAACAGTTTAGGCAGTAGTCATGCCTCTTAACATGAGCTCTTCTTTCGGAGGGGGCCATATCTCGAAACTGCACACAGTACTTTAGAGGATGATTCCGCCTGCACAATTTGCAGCGAGGTTTGTTTAGCATGATCTGTAAAGAGAGAACAAAGAAAACGTGCACAATACAAATAAAATATAGCTTGACTTAAATCTCTAAGATCGTGTGATGGATAAAATTGTAAATTAATTGATTAGTTTTGCGTACAAGGATTATTAGTTTCAATGGGTAACTTGCAAAGTTTTGTTATAGGACGTTTAATTAAGCCGTGACTGGTCAGTATTTCGGCAACACTAACCTTTTGATCTGTACCATGAATAACATTTTTTACTCTACCAAGTCGCCATTCAGTAGCGGGTAGCATATCCTCTTTAATTAGAACGAAGTCGTTTTCCTTCAGATTGTCCTTTTCTGTTCTCCATTTGCTTCTACGTTGCAACTCGGTGATATATTCATTTTTCCAGCGACGGGCAAAGACTTGTTGTATGACTTTAAGTCTGTCCCAGCGTTTCATGAAGGATATGATATCCACAGAGGGTGACTGGATAATTCTGGAGCGGCTACTACCGAAGCGCCTCTCAGGAAGTGACCTGAAGTTAAAGGAAGAAGTTCGTTGGGGTTTTCAGATAAAGGGGAAATTGGACAAGAGTTCAAGATTGCTTCGATGCATGTAAGTATGGTATAGAATTCCTCAAAAGTGAATGTTAAGTTGCCAGTTGCCTTTTTCAAATGAGATTTCATACTTTTGACAGCGGCCTCCCAGAGGCCGCCCATGTGAGGGGCATATGGTGGAATAAATGTCCAGCTAAAACCATGTGTGCTATATTTTTCGATTAGGGATTTTTCGGCATTTTTTAGAAAGTCGTTGTGGGTGGCTAACAGCGAATGTTTAGCGCCTAAAAAGTTTCTGCCATTATCAGAGAATATGGTTTTTGGTAGACCTCTACGACTAGTAAATCTGGTGAAGCAAGCAAGAAACGCATCTGTTGATAATTCCGAGCAGACTTCGAGATGAACTGCTCGTGTGGAGAAACAAACGAAAACTGCTGCGTATCCTTTCAAACGTTTTGCATTCCGCAAATTGGAGGCTTTTAGTGTGAATGGGCCGGCAAAGTCCACTCCTGTATAAGTAAATGGTAATGAAAATGTGACTCTCTCACGGGGTAGCGCACCCATTATTTGTTCTTGTACTTTGTGCTTGTAAACTGTGCAGGTTTTACAGGTTCTGACACACTGCCAAATAAGGTTTTTCAATCGCGGAATGTAAAAGCCCTGTCGAACTGCTCTTAGCATTACGTGGTGTTCCGCGTGAAGCAAAATTTGATGGGTGTATCTTATAAGAAGTCTATCTAGTGATGATTTTTCTGGAATAATGATAGGATGCTGTTCGTTGAAACTTAATCCGGAATTACTGAGTCTGCCACCTAAGCGTAGTAGTCCATCCTGGTCAAGAAAGGGATTGAGAGAAAGTATTCGACTTTTCCGATTTATGGGTTGGTTGTTCTTAAGGCAATCATATTCTAAATAAAAATGAATTTGTTGTGCATTTAGAATTACAAAATTTTTTACAAATTGTATTTCCTCGAAGGTGATGTGTTTTTGTATCTCGTATGGACGTTTCAGAAGACGGTTGATGAAGCCAAAGCGATAACTGAGAATTCTTAGGGCTCTGGGAAATGACGAAAATTCGCTCTAAATATCTTCCTGTTGCGTTTGTAAATGAAAATAAAATATGTTCCGGGATTCTAAATCAGTGGGATCGAACATACGAGATTTGGGCCAACAGTCAGGGGATTGACTTAGCCATGGAAGACCGTGCCACCATAGTTTACTTTCCGAAAGTTCCCGAGGAGCGCATCCTCGAGTTCCAAGATCGACTGGATTCTTATCTGTCTTTACATATCTCCAACGACCAAGCTGAATGATCTGACTAACACGATTGACTACGAAAATTTTCAAAGTATGAGGAGGTTTCTGCAGCCAGCCTAAGACAATCGAAGAATCAGTGTATAGAAATAGTTCAAAGGGAAATTTTAATCGTTTAATTAAGCTCTTCGTTAAGTTATATAACAGTAATGCTCCACAGAGCTCGAGTTTCGGAATGGTTATAGTTTTCAAAGGCGCAACCTTAGTTTTCGCAACTAATAAATTACAAAAAATTTCTCCCTCAGGAGTAGAGACTCTCGAATAAACCGCTCCACAATATGCCCTTTCCGATGCATCACAGAACCCTTGAATTCGAGCTTGATATCGAGGTGAGAAATTTACCCATCTAGCTATTTTAGTGGTTGAAATTTGTGTCAGAGTAGTCGAAAATGCGTTCCATGTTTCCAATATCTTTGGTGGTATATCTTCATCCCAATCCGATTTGCATTCCCATAGCTACTGCATAATAAGTTTAGCTACAATAATAATCGGTCTTAACCAGCCTAGAGGGTCAAATAACTTAGCTATGGTCGATAAAATTTGTCGTTTGTTTCTGGTGTGTAGTAAAAAATATCATGCTTGGCATTCCAAAGACTAAGGTCTTTAATGAGCTCGAGTTTTCAAATTTCAAAAAATTCCCGGGCTAAATTTTCCAAAAGAGCTTGGTGATTGCTGGTCATCTTCTTCAGGGGAAATACAGCAGATTGCAGTGCTTTAGAAAGTTGTGTTTGTTTTTCTTTTGCCTCTTCCAGGTTATGTCCTCCTGATAAAACGTCATCTACGTATATCTCCTCCTTAAGAATTGAAGAGGCCAATGGAAGTGTTCTTAGTGCTAAATACGGTGCGCTATTGACACATTTTTTTGTATTTTTTTTTTTGTACGAAGTTTTGATTTTGTTTTCTGTAATTTTTTCTTTTACTGTGTCGTTGTTTTTTATTGGTTTTATTTCTTTGTTTTATTTAAATAGTTTTTTTTTATTTTCAAAATTCTGTTCTTTTATTTTAATCAGTCAGATTTTTTTAAAAATTCTATTTATTTCCTCAATCACTTTTCTTTTCTTTTTGTTGTAAATTTTTTTTTTCAAAATTCTGTTCTTTTTTTTCACAGTCTTTTTGTAAGAATTTTTTTTCTCCTTTTTGTTTGGTATTGTTTTTCACTGTCTATGTGTTGTTTGTTTTACACACCATTTTTTTTCTTTTAATGTTGCAGCGCCGATTGACTTTATGTGAATAAACGCAAGAATTTTGTCAGTCGTTTTCGTAGGCGTATTACAACAGAGATGCGAATTGAAACATGCGCAACGAAACGGAGATCAACTGAAACACACACTTTTGATGTTTTAATTTTTTTTTGTTCTCTCTCTTTTTAAAGTTTTCTTTTGATCCCGTTGTAATGTGTAGAGTTTTGTTCTCTTTGTGTACAGTTGATATTAACTTGAAGTATTGTTATGATTTATGTTTCTCTATATTGTTTCATTTTAATGTCGTTCTAATTCTTTTTGTTTTTTGTTGGCTTGTGGAATTTGCTCGAAGCTTATTATGTGTATTTTTGCACTGGGTTTTTTTCTCTTTTTCTGTCGTTTACCGTTGCCGCTTATGCGTTTTTTTATTTTTGTTGGTATTTTCCTATCTATACCACAAACGCGTGATACTGACCTTTTTTTGTCTTTTGATCTTATTGGTGTTTTACATTTTACTATTTGTCGTTATGAAAACCGGTTTTTGCATGTTATACATATGCGTATGTAATTGCGCGATTTCTTTTTTTGATTTTTTACACTTCCTACACTGTTCTCTTAGAGATTTTTTTAAGTCAAAGCTATAACTACTGTACTGTACATACCTTTCTTGTTCTCTTACCCTTTAAATGCCCTTGATTACCACTTGTAACCTCTGTATTTTCCTTGTTGATAACTGACCTTATGTCTTTCCGTGTAGAATTCTTCAAATGCCCTTGACATTAACCTTCCTTCCTGGGGATGAAGTTTTTGATGATCGATCTCCTGTCTCTTTTTTCCTGCAGATGAATTTGTTGATGATCGATCTATTGTCTTTTTTTTCTGGGGATGAATTTTTTGATCTTCTGTCTCCAGTTTTTGTAGATTACGATTATGGTTGTTTGTCTTCTCGTCGTTTTCTCTTGATGAAATTGATACTGCGAAAGCCTTAGTGTAACCTGTGGATCTTATGCCACTTTACGGTTGTTGGGATTGATGCTTGTGGCGCACAATCGCCGGTGATGCTTAGTGGAGCTTATGCCACTCTACGTTTATTGGGGTGATGCTGCGAAAGCCTTGGTGTAACCTGTGGATCTTATGTCACTTTACGGGTGCTGGGATTGATGCTGGTAGCGCACAATCGCCAGTGATGTGATGATGATGGGATATGTATATTCCTCTTGAATATATATATCCCCCAAGAAAATAAGAAGACTTAGGGTTTTCTTTAACTTAGATTTATTGCCTTCTTGGCTGGGTTTTGTCTACTTATCAACTAATTCTAGAAATTAATAGAAGGTTTTAAGAAAGTTCAAATTCAAATTAAAAATTAGACATGAGGAATTCGAATATATACAATAAATACATGGGATTATACATACGAGAGATTGAGAACAAATAAGATAAGAAATTAAGAGAATAATAATAATAATTAAGAGAAAATAAAAATAATTCACAATGGGACTACACTACAAAAAATAAATGTTGAACGTGGTTCAACAATAGTTTAATGTAAACGAACAAAACCAATCATGATCGTGCATGCATGATCATGTTTGATTTTATTTAATATGTCTTCTTGCTTTTTCTTCCTACATTCTTTTTACATGTTGCAAAGTAAGCAAGTATGTACATACATTTACTTTATATGCGTTAACGATTGTTATGTAAAATCATAACAAAAGAATGCAAGATTGTAGATGCTCAATCATGTTTGTTTTAAAAGGAATAGAAAAAGAATAATATCAAATAAATGGTATAGTTGTACCAAATATGTATTTATATTAAAAGTTACATGAAACATGAATAAATAATTACGGTTACCGCAAAAGAAAACAAGATTGTGCATGATCAATTAAAACTGTTATCTAAGAAGAGAAAAAAAATAAAGTAAATGTACATATGTATGATTACTACAGCGATCATTATGGGTGTTCACACACATAACTCCCCCATCGTTAGATTGACGTTCCGAGGAAATAATTTGTCAAATTTATTATAAAATTTAATTTATTAAATAGGGAGTAATATTGTGTACATTCATTTTTAAATATATTTGATTGTTTCTTCTATGGTTTTACTAGGTTTAAATTTTTATGATTAAAACATGTTATATGTACATTTTCATATGTATATTGCCTATATCAATTTATATATTACTTATTTAAATTTCGTATATTTTTGAAAAAATTCTTATGTATATATCCATATAAACTACTTACATACATAACATACATAATTGTCAATAAACTACTTATAGGAATTAATTTAATTTAAATATCGATTATTTTAAATCATTTTTCACAAAAACTTGGTTTTACATCAAAAAACAAAAAAATCTTTGCATCTTTATATTATCAACTATTGTAAAACTTTTTCTTCTTTTCTTCTTACTCTTGATATGGGATTTATAATATTTGTGACCTTTTTGTGTGATAACGTGATCATCATCAAATTGTTCTACACAAATTTTTCTTAATTTGACATGATTTTTCCCAACTCTTTCGGTTTTTATAAACACGTTTCCTGTTTGAATTTCACAGTTCTCACGACGATTATTTAATTTATGTAATGATTTCTCCTTGCATTTTAAGATTCTTTCCTTTGTCGTCGGATACTCATCAGACTTTATCACGCCGTTTTGGAAGTCAACAGGTCTACAAACTGTGGTAGCGTGAATTATTTTGTTATAAAACATTATTATTTTGTTGATTTTCTCCTCAACGGAATCACTATCTTTATCTGGGTCATGCCTAAGTAAACGAATATGTTCATTGATCGTGTTATGAAGACGCTCTACGTCTGAATTTGAAGTGTGGTTATTGTTTGAGGAAAAATGAATTTTAATATTGTTTTGTGTTAAAAATTCGGCAGTGCCTTAAAACCTAGCTCATTGTCAGCTATGAGTTTTATAATATTACCTACAATACTTAAATACTGCGTAAGGCTCTCTTAAATTCCAACCATAATCTTTTCTGGATTTTTATTGCCTGAGCAAATTTTGAAAACTTATCAATTATAGTAAGAAATAATGTTTTCTGTAAACTGTAAAACACGTCGAAATGAACCATTTGTCCAGGTCTATCCGGAGTGTCAGTCATCATAAATTTTTGTTTAATCGGATGGTGATCATATTTCTCAATATTGCATATATATTTATTATTATATTGTTAAATTCTAAATTTAAGTTTCGGATGATGTACATATTACTGTCTTTAATTGATATAAATTTTCATTTATACCACGGTGGTTATTCCTCAGATGTTCTTTTTTAATAATATCGTGTTGTTAATTTTCGTCAATAATGTCATCGAAAAAGGTATCACATTTTGCTATCTTTAGGAGGGGATTATCAGAAAAGTACTTTAAAACAGTTTCCTTAAAAACTTCATTAAAAGCACTATCCGGAATGAAAACCGCGTTGACTCTTTTAGGGTGGAAATTATTTTTTATAATACTTATCATAACATTTTCGTTAAGACTACATGATGTAATGAAAGTTCTATAATTTTTGAAAATTGTTTTCTTTACCGTTTTTATAGTGGGAGTATTTGATAATAATCTGATTCCTATATACGTTAATTAAAGCATTACTCTCCGATATCAGGTTTTGTTGTGGAGAATGAATTAAATTTATTTGTGGTTCAATGCGTGACGATGCGTCCGCATTCCCGTTGTTTGTACCACGTTATGGAAATCGTAAAGGCAAAATTTTACCATTTATCCTCAGTTCATTTTGATCATAATCTATAGCAGCCTTATAGCTAAATAATATATCATTTCCTATAATTCCATCGTAATTATCATGAAATTTGCACTCTATTAGCAACATTTTCTCGCTTGAACTCCCTAGCTCGGAAACCAATTGTATTTGGTAAATAGTATCCGTTAATATTTGTAGTGTCTTCAACGTAAGAGTTCGTGAATTTATTTTCCATTTTGGATTACATAAGCCTGGATTAACGATTGAGTGAGTGGCTCCAGAATCCACAATAAATTTAAGGTTGCCTTTTAATATTATATACGGTAGCTCTCTGGAGAGGCCCGTAAAGGAAAATTTTCGCCAGCTTTATTTGCTGTAGCAACATGAGGTAGATGAGAATTCGGAAGTTGATTTGCATGATCTATTTCTTGCAAATGTCCTTGTGGTTGAGTTAACGAATTTTGAGACGTATTATTGCCAACATCTTGAGTGGATTGGTTAGAATAGAATTTTGGTTAAAAGGAAAATGATCTGAAAATTTAGATAGTGAATTTGTTTGTGATGTGTCAGCGTTACCTATCTTCGTAGGTATCAATTTGCTATCTAATTTTTAAGTTTTTTGAATAACCCCCGTGATAAAAAGGAATAACCGGAACCAGAGTCAACTTCAAATTTAAATATTCTCCCATCTATTGCAATATTCGCATAACAGCGCTCTGAGTTTGAATTTATGTAATAACTTCTGTATACGTCGACTATATTCCATAATTTAAATTTTCAGAAAATACTTGATTAGTGGAATTCACTTTTGTATTTTGTTTATCTTTATGTCCGGCGTTAGGACCATCCGCCAATAATGAAGCAATGCAGACTTCTGCTACATGCCGATGCATTGAACATAAGTTGCACTTTATTTTTGTACTAGAGCGACACTCTTTTATAAAGTGATTATATTTGCCACAACGCAAACACAGCCCAGCAATCCCTAATTGGTCAAAATTAATTTTTCCCTTTCGGTGTTGTTGCTTAGAACGGCCATGTGTTGTTCTTTTATTAAAATATTGTTGACCGTCTCATTCAGAGAACTTGCAAAAGCCTGTGTTAATATTCTTGAATCTATTTTTGCTGCTTTTAGCGCTAACGCCTTCGATACAATTTCCTCGAATTTCTGTGAATTTGACTGAAGTAACCGTTCTCGAATGTTGTTGTCATTTAAGACATGAATAAATAGGACTCTCAAAAAGATATCTGCAATGGAAATTTTACAATCACAATCAGATACAAACTCGAAATCAACAATGTCAGTACGGAGAAATGCCACAAAGTCCGCCACTGACTGTCCGTCATTTTAGTATTTCGAAAGAAATTTATGCTGTGCCACTAAACTATTTCTTTTTGGCGCCAAATGATTTTCCAAAAGTCCTAGTAGTTCGTCGTATTGTAATTCCACAGCTAAGTTTGGTGCAGCAAGTGCAGTGATTTTATTAAAATCTTTAGCACCTATTGAATTTAAAAGCAATTTTGAACAATCCTGTTTATTTTGTTCAATTCCCTTCATATTAATATAATTTGTAAAACCTTGTATGTAATTTCGGTATGATTCCTTTGCCTGATCGAAATTTTCAAAATTGGGAACCAACATTTTGTTCATTGTACTGTTATTACCACTTTGTACTGTATTTGAAGAAGAGACGCCGACTGCTAATCTAGATAACTGTTCCATCATTTGTTGTTGTAGCTTCATAAAAGCCGTGAATTTTTGGGTATCCATTTTGTAGACTTATTTTATTTTAGTTTTTTACCTCGTCGCCAAAACTGTTGTATATTTAATAAGAATTCATTTATTTAATCAAATACATTTCTTATTTTACTATTACACTTTTAGGTATTTATTTATAAATTCAAATGTAGAGCAAGATAAATGTAATAATAAAAAGAAAAGTTGAGCTGCGTCGAATAATAGCGTGCAGTTAACTCTTTCAGTGATGTCAATGTATCAAAACTCTAACATTAGTTTAAATTGACAGTCTAAGCTGTTGTAACTAAGCCCGTGAACAACATTGTGAAAAATGCATATTAGTTCAGCCCTGGATATGTGTGAATCCTCCTTTGAGTCTGCCGGAACAGCGAAGATTATCATGTTGTGTGACAATTTTCGAGACAATGCTAATTTCATATGCCATTTTGCTTGGATATGTTTGTGTAATGCTCGACTTCCTTCATATTTTATAGAAATATCAATTTAGCATAATTTGCTAAATGCGGTATAATCATTTTTTTTAAATCCATTTGCAATATTCTGCTTCTTCAATCCATCTATCCTTTTTTTGAAGGTCGGACATCTTCGTTATTTTCCATGGTAAATGGACGACACAAGGCTCAATATATTGTAACAATATTATTTTAAATTGTTAAACGAATATAGCATTAAACAATTTAGATTTACTATTCACATCAAAAAATTTACATTTAATTTCAATCAGCTGTTTTATGTTGTAATTTTTTAGTGTTGGGCAAAAACAAGTAATAAGTCAATGATGAGTTAGGGGGTAAATTACAAGTGTTGACACTTTTTTGGTTATCGATTGCAATGAATTATTGATGTTGGGCAAAAAATAAGAATTAGTTTTTGGGTTTGATGTTTAACAAATGATAATAAATTTTTTTAGTATTTTTTAATTTTAAAAATTAACTGGACAAATTATATTTTATCTTGCCACTTGACAGGACCTAAAAAACTTGACAATCAAGCTCATTCCAGGCCATGTGGTAACCACAACGGAAAACCAATCCATTTTCCAGTACATAACCCTCCAGATCTCCTTTTCCTAATTTACTCCGAATAGCTAAGATTTTCTCATCCTTATTCTGAACAACTTGTATATCCAAGTTGACATCTTTATCGTCGATAATTCCAACAATTTGTGCGCGACTGAGTGCATCTACATATGCCATTAGTTCGTCCCTACGATTCCGAATTCGATAATCAAAATTTACCAATTCCAAAGCCCATCTAGTTATCCTAGGTGAACGTACGGGTTATGGAGTAGGGTTTAGTATGAGGGTAAGAGGGGATAGGGTATATAAAAATATGCAACAAACCTTTCAGTATGTATGTATATATGTGTCTGTATGTTAATAATAAATGTTAGTGTTGTTTTACATATGTATTTTAAAAACGTTATAAAACGTATTTTATTTGTGTTTTGTAACAATATTTATTTTGGTTTACAATGTTTATTTTGTTCACTTTCGCTCACAACTGGGTTTCAATTTATTAATGTTCACAATATGTGTAATTTGCTGACTATATTTAATATAAATTAATTTAATGTTATAATCAAATCACTTATATTCGCACACGCGTAAGGCTATTTGGGTTGTTGTTTGTCGGTGTTTGACGATCGATAATCAACTGATCAACCAGGATATAAACAATCCTTTTGAACCTGATGAAGAATGTGTATATGTGATGTGTGTAGTGAATGTTGATATGTATGATGAATGTTGATGTGTGTTGGTGTTATTATTGTTATTGTTTGTTAAAGATGTTTGTGTTGTCCTATTGGAAGTCAGGGTTAGGGGTGTGTATTTGTTCACTCGTGTGAACATCCTCCCGGGCCGCCAACCTGTGAATAAAAACAAATTATTTTTAATTTTCCAAAAGGCGGGTAAGGGTATTAATTTTATTTTTCACTCGTGGTTTCAGGGTTTTCCCATGGGTACAGATTTTCAATTCCGACCTGGAGATCAACCATAACTTCGTGTGGGGTGGAACCTGAAATTAGACTTTGGGTGGGTATTAATAATTGTGGGTGTTTTGGGTAAAAATTTGGGTAGGTAAGGATGGTGTTCGGGTGAGTAATGGGTGTGTAACGAGCGTGAAAATGGAAGATTTGAAGGAGTTTAATTAATGTGTGGGTAGGACTACGACCTTGGTTATAGGCCGAGTCAATATTCCGGTTGATGTGTGCAATTCGATTACTCTAGGCAGTCCATCGGAACCTGGGTAAGTCTTGGTTACCCGTCCGAGTAACCATTCATTTGAGGGTAGGTTGTCCTGTTTAATGACAACAATGTCATTGAGTTCCACAGGACGTTTAGGGTTTTTCCATTTATAACGTTTATGGAGCTCTTTCAAATATTCATCCTTCCATCTTTCAACCTTTGCCATCTGTTCGCTAGGGTAATATTCTCGTTACTAAAATCGGGTTCAGCGGGTGATAATAAGGGTGAGCCAATTCAGAAATGACCTGGGGTTAACGGGTTGAGATCTTGAGGGTTTTCACTTGACGGGCTTAAGGGTTTTGAGTTGAGGCATCCTTCTATTCTAGCCAATAGGGATGCTAGTTCCTCAAACGTATATTTAATATTTGCGAGCTTCTTAATATGGGACTTGAAGCTCTTTACGCCGGCTTCCCATAAGCCTCCCATATGTGGAGCTCCAGGTGGGATAAAGTCACGTCAAGTTTTGAAAGCTATTGGTTGATGTAACCAATCCCTTCAACAGTTTGAGGAATTCCTGTCGCTGCTTTTTAATTAGTTGGCTAGCTCCAACGAAGTTGGTTCCATTGTCGGAATACACAGCGACAGGACATTCCCGCCACGAAAAGAATCGAGCAAATGCTGCCATAAATGCTTGGGTAGACAGGTCAGATGTGGGCTCTAAGTGGATATCTTTGGTAGAAAAGCAAACAAATACACAAACGTAACCTTTAGTTATCCTACATGTTTTACCAATGTAGGATTTTATGTCAAATGGTCCGGCAAAATCAACTCTAACAGTATTAAATGGTCTGCTAATTTGGGTACGTTCGGGGGTAATGCAGCCATAAATTGATTAGTTTGGCGATTCCTATATTTCGTGCAGGGTACGCACCTATGGACTACAGAACTGATAAGATTCTGCAGTCTCGGAATCCAAAAATTCGAGCGAATTACTCGCAATATTAGACGATTTCCGCCGTGTAGGGTTATAAGATGAACGTGTTGGGTTAATAATTTAGCAAATGCGCTAGGGTAGGGTAATAAAATAGGGTGTCGTTCATCATATGTTAAGTTGTTGGAGTTTGCCAATCTGCCATTTGTGCGCATGATATTCTTTGTGTTCAAAAAGGGTGTAAGGGTGAGTAAATTGCTTTTCCTGGGTAAAGGGTTTGATTTTTTCAGACAAGAAAATTCCTCACTGAAATATTGTGTGTGACAAAGAATTATCAGTATATCACGGGTATCTTTGATCTCATGCGCATCAAGTTCAATACTCGGGTGGGTTAATAATCTATTGAGTCTTTCGTCAATAGATTGTGGAATTTTTCGATCCAGAACTATGCTGTCATGTCGAATGCCATTTCTTCGAGTAACTGATGCGCGATCACAAAATCGATAGACATATGTAGAGTTGTTTATTCAAAGATTTAAGTTTTATTTTAATGTAAAATTCAAAGTTAATCTAATAATAATAAAGTTAATAAAAGTACAAAAAATGAGAGTTTTAAAATATAGAGTTTAAGATCTTGTGTAAGCGACCGACTTCGTTGAGAGGTTGAAGATGACTGACTGGTTTTTGAATGTGCACATCCGCACATGATTTTTTACATTCCTACAGATCGGCCTTCCTGCAATGGATTCGCCTCGAATCCGTCTTCTTGATCATCTGGCCAGGGCTTGATGAACTCAGCACAAGTTGACGTCTGCTTAGGACCTTCACCATCGCTTACTTTTATGACATCATAGGTGTTATGCGGCTTGACTTTCGTGACACGATAGGGACCAAAATACTTCGACTTCAACTTTAGGCCACCTGCTAGCTGTGTCCTTTTAATAGCAACCAGGTCGTTGATACGATATTGCGTAGCGGTCTTGCGTCTTAAGTTGTAGGTGTGTTTGTTCTCGTTCTGTAGTCTAAGGATGCTTTCCTTAGCTTCACGTCTAGCTTCGGATCTTTGATGTTCGAAATTGGTAACGACTTCTTGTTCTAACAGCTCCTTAATGCGGATGTCATCTTTACAATACGTTTTGACTCCAACCAATACTTCAAACGGTGTGGAATCGATGCTTCTGTTGTAGGTTGAGTTGAGAATTTGTTGTACTCTTCCAACAAATTTGTACCATTTAGTCGGGTTTTCTATGCTTAACTTAGCTAATACTGGAACAATGATGCTGTTCATCCTTTCTATTTGAGCATTGGCGCGTGGTAAACCTGTTGTAATCTTGGCGTGTTGAATACCTTCGCCTTCACAATACTGTTGAAATTCCGCAGACGTAAATGCTGAACCACGATCTGATACAATCTGGACGGGATTTCCGAACGTAACACTTTGCTGTTCTAATTTGGATATAGCATCTCTAGCTGTAGTTGACTTCGTCAGGTAAAGCCAGCAAAACTTAGTAAACGAATGAATGACGGCAAAAATGTGGTTATAGTTTTTGTTGGTAGACTCCAACGGACCGAGAAAATCAACATGGTAAGTCTTCAACGGCACTTCTTCTTTTGGTATCGGATTAAGTTGACCTTCTTGTTTACCTTTCTTTCTATTCGTCACGATACATGGAACACAATTGGCAATATGGTGTTTTATCTTCTCTTCGAGCTTTGGGATGAAGTAGTCACGACATATTAAGTCTTTGGTCTTCTTTACGGCAAAATGACCTTTCGCGTGTGCCTGCCTGATGACTTCGCGTTCAATACCCTTCGGCACGACTAGCAACTCATGATCATCGACGACTTTATAGAGTATCTCACCTTTGAGAAAGTAGTCTTTATATCTTGTATTTGGGAACGTTTTATCCTTTCGATAATACTGTCCTCACTAGAGATTATCATAACTGGATGACGAGAAAAAGCGTCGACATGTTTCATTTGCTTTCCAGGTCTGTGTTCGACTGTGTAATTATAATCTTGCAGAAATAGTATCCAACGTGCTACGCGAGTGCATAAATCCTTCTTGTCGAGCGTCTTCGTAAATGCGTTGCAATCGGTAACTAACTTAAACGGAATTCCAAGCAAGTATATTCTGAACTTCTTCAATGCCTCGATCACGGCTAGAATCTCCAACTCGTAGCTTGAATATTTTCTTTCTTGGTCTGTAGTTTTTTTACTCATATAATAAACTGGGTGTATTTGATTATCGTCAGGTGATTTTTGCATTAATACTGCTCCGTATCCTTCCATAGACGCATCAGTATGGACTTCGGTCTCATAATTTTGATTATAGATCCGTAGAACAAGATTTTCACTCATTACAGATTTCAGTATGTTGACTGCTGGAAGCTACTCATCGCCCATCTCAAATTTTCGATCTTTCTTCTTCAGGTCGGTTAATGATTTTGCAATAATTGAAAAATTGGGAATAAACTTACGGAAATAACTTGCTAATCCGAGGAAGCTTTCAAGTTGTTTCAAGTTCTTGGGGATAGGAAATTTCATAAGCGCATTGATCTTCTCGGGTGATGGCGAAAGCCTTTTTTCTCGATTACGTACCCAAGGAATTGAATTTTCCTCTTCAAAAAATCACATTTTCTCAGATTAATCTCCAAACTATATTCCTCACACAGCCTTAAAACAGTTTTCAAATTTTGCATCGCCTCGTCGTCGTCTTTAGCGGTTATTATCACGTCATCTATGTACGGTAAAGCTATACCCTGTCTAGTCAAATCACGGAACACTGCATTCACATGGCGCTGGAAAACTCCTGGAGAATTCGATAAACCAAACGGCACTTTTCGAAATTGGTATTGTCCACTGTGAGTGACAAAAGACGTATACTTTCGACTCGACTCTTCGACTGACAAATGGAAGAAACCATTTTTTAAATCTATAGTTGAAAATAAATTCGCGTCCTGTAACCGGTCAAGTTGGTCTTCAATTAATGGTAATGGGAATCTATCCTTTACTATGACTTTGCTAATCTTCCGGAAATCGACACAAAGTCTTGGTTCTCCATTTCGTTTTTTCCACTGGACTACTATACTCCGACTCGGACGGTTCGATTATTCCTTCTTGGAGCCATTTTTCAACTTGACTGTCGACAATATTTCTTTCCATAATCGGTAAACGTCTGGGACTGCTGTGGATTGGTGTATCGTCCTTAACAATAATTTTCATTTTGACATTTGCCGTCTTAGTTTTCATAGGTCGATAATTCTCTATCAAATTCTTTACCTAGAGCTTGGCGTTTTCACTTACACTGTCATCAATATTATTTGTACTTACGTCATTATTTGGATCTTCATACGCATTTATAACCATCATCTTGTGGGTTTCATCTGATGTCTCATCCTTAAGCTTCCGTATTCTCAAACCATCTGAAGTTATGTTGATTTCACAAAAATTACAGAATTCACTACCCAATATTACGTCCACATCAATAGAATTGGTAGGTACCACATGAAAATTTAAATTAGAATCATCGCCGTTAAAATTCACACTCTGATAAAAATTTCCAGTCGGCTTAATTTTATTACGATTATCCTGGTTTCCAAAACCAACGAGATAAAAATCCGATTTCACGAGCTTGGTTGAATTCAGCTTTTTATAAACACTATTCGTAACCACACTGAATTTGTTACCTGCATCGAACAAGGTTTTTGACTGAAATTGTTGGTCACACAAAAATTGTATCTCGAACTCCACGGCATTCTTTTTCACTGTTACCAGCTGACGTACATCTGGCTTTTCCAGTTTTGTCGGACACTGTTTAGAAATATGACCATATTTGTTACAATTAAAACATTTAATGCCTTTGTCTTTGTCCTTACAGTTCTTGGATTAATGACCTTTGCCACCACTATTAACAATTTTTTTCCTTTCTGTCGTTCTTGGGTTTAATTGTTGTTGGTCTTTCAGATTTCGATTTAGCTGCCTTATCCACCATAGTCTCTTAACATTTCAATTTCAATTTAAAATCTTTCAAATTTCTCGCACCATACAAATTAGATTTATTCACCGTCAAATCATTAATACCATCAATTACATATCCCATGAGAGTGCTGTCATCGATATTTCCGCGAGAAGCCAACTCTTTCATACTAAAAATGTATTGATGAACTGTTTCGTCTTTATTGATTTTGCGTTCAATCATCATTCTATGCAATTGCGCACTGTTAATCTTTGTACCAAATTCACTTCTTAATGCATCCTTCAATACTCCGTATGATGTAATACCGCGTTCACTGGATACATACAATTTAGCTAAACCTTTTAAAGATTTTTTAGCAAAAATAAACTTCTGGAAATCGTCAAATCCCATAATAGAAGATGTTTCCTCAAACTCATTGATCCATACTTCAATTGGCATATTACCATCACAGTCAAACGAGAGAATAGAGTCTTCAATGTGTAATGTACACATCGACAGGGCCATATTATTTAATATGTAAGGTACCAGGTACACAGGGCGCTATATTTATTAATTATGTAATGTTAGTCTACAAAAGAGCGCCATAATTATTATATTATGGAATGTACAATGTACACCGGGCGCCATATTATTTTATATTATGAAATACGTAGACACCGCGCCATATTAATTAAATTATGTACTGTACACATGCGATGTCAACTAGTTTTAATCAGATACACAAGCAAATTATGTATCCGTTCATAAAATGTCGGACTAAAACAGGTCGGCGGGAGCCTATAATTTGATAGCTAGCAGTCGGGTGGGGGGGATCTTGACCTAGTTCTAGCCGCCTCAGTCGTATTATACACTGTTTTATAAGATACCGAACTTAAGCTATAAGAGTAATATTGAAACACTACGGATTATAATTATAATAAGGTAATAGATTATTTTCAAGAAAAAATAAACATTCTAACGCCGTTCTACTTCAATTGCCATAATAATATTATTTCATAATATCTAAACGTAAAAAAAAAATAAAACTTCCTAGGTACAATCTTTGATTTCTATAATTTACAATCCACAAATGACGATGGATTGATGAAATTGGTTCCTAAGACCATCGTTACGTTAATGGGGGATAAATATATTATGGATATATATAAATATAATAGATATATACACATACACACACACATACATACATATGCATATACATATATATATATATACATACCTATATTATAGATGATAGACTTATATATATATAGAATAGAAAAAAAATATTCTAAACGTCTACATCCGTATATGCAAGATCAAACTTAAAACCAAATGAAAATGGAAACTTTGAACTTACCCCGAATGCAACAGCGATGTCGATGAGGCCTCCTCGCGTCGATGCTGTTGTCTATAATGATGGGGAGTATATAATATTATCTCTTGCATATATAATCCTAAATATACTTCATAAGAATAATAATTACGATACAACAAAAACTACTCTGATGTCGGTAAAGCTGGTTTTGGTGGATGCACTGAGGGAGAGGTTGCTACTGAGGTTCCGGTGTAGGTTGATTACGGTGTAGGTTGAAGAATCTTGTGCTGTTAAGGTTACCGTATAGGTTGAGTGTTGTAGGTTGATGAATCGGGTGCTTTTGGATGTTACCGTATGAGTGAATGCATATAGACGTATAAGGTAGGTACAGTTGTGGGAGGATGATTATGATGCTATTGCGGTTGTATTGTAGGTTGATGCATATGGTGCGTCTAGGTTAAATACAGTTGGGACGAGGTTCATGGTGCTATTGAGGTTATGTTGTGCAGGAAGGACGGATGCCCCTGATGAAGATGATGCCGGTTGAAATTACCGGATGGGTTGAGGCATATGGTGTGTATAGATAAGTACAGTTGTAGGTGGATGATTATGATGCTACTGCGGTTGTGTTGTAGGTTGATGCATGTGGTGCGTCTAGGTTAAGTACAGTTGCGGACGAGGTTTATGGTGCTATTGAGGTTATGTTGTGCAGGAAGGACGGATGCCCCTGATGAAGATGATGCCGGTTGAAATTACCGGATGGTTGAGGCATATGGTGTGTATAGATTAAGTACAGTTGTAGGTGGATGATTATGATGCTATTGCGGTTGTGTTGTAGGTTGATGCATACGGTGCGTCTAGGTTAAGGACAGTTGCGGATGAGGTTTATGGTGCTATTGAGGTTATGTTGAGGTTGGATGCCTAAGGTGCGAATAGGTTAAGTACAGTTGTAGGTGGATGATAATGATGCTATTGTGGTTAGGTTGTAGGATGATGCATATGGTGCGTCTAGGTTAAGTACAGTTGCGGATGAGGTTTATGGTGCTATTGACGTTATGTTGTTGGTGGATGATTATGATGATATTGAGGTTATGTTGTTCATTAAGTACTGATGCCAAGTTGCAGGTGGATGATTGTGATGCTATTGCGGTTGTGTTGTAGGTGGATGCATATGGTGCGTCTAGGTTAAGTACAGTTGCGGATGAGGTTTATGGTGCTATTGAGGTTATGTTGTAGGTGGATGATGAGGGTGCTATTGAGGTTACGTTGTTCATTAAGTACTGATGTCACTGCTGAAGTTGATGTCCATGGAATATGGTTAAAAATGCGCAGAGGGCATCCATGCGGTGCCCTGGGCCGTTTTCATTGGACGCCACCAACCCGTTACCTTACCAAGATGTTAAATTCTTTTTGTTCCTTTCTATTCTGTTGTTGCTCTCTGTCGTCTAGTTATTTCTTCAAACAACTGGTTGCTTTGACCGAGGATGTTGTTTCGGTCAGCTATCACTTGAGATCAAATGTAAAAGAGGGCGTTTTTCCCTATGCTGAAGCTTAAATAACTTTTTGAGAAGAAGTTTAGTTGAATAGAACGAAAGCTTCTACGAAAATCACCGTTAGTTAGAGTTGCATGCTAAATCTTCGATCAGTCAGTGGCAACATTACCAATTGACCGGCGGAATAAAAAAAATACGTATGACATGGCATCGCTCAATAGCATATTTGGGAATTTTGAGAAAATTTATTTTCTTTTTTCCTTTTCCTATTAGCAAAAATTAAAATAACAACTTTATCAAAATTCCTCCGTTCAGCAATAGAAATTCCCTTTTCAAGAAAATAACCGTCGCAACATTATTAATAACATGGGAATTCCCTACAAAATGCGAAACAAAATTTTCTGTCAGAAATATCCAAACTGCAATGTTCTAACTGACAGCTATCAATGACTTAACCCTTTTACCAAATGTGAAAGAGATATTGAGAAATTTTTTTCTTTTCCAGTCGTTCACCACAAACTGCATAACATGAAGCAATTGCCCATCATGTTAGGAAGGAAAAGAACGACATCATTAAGTTTTAATTAATTTTCATAATTCTCTAGCAACCGGGAAAGTGTAATCTTAGGAACGAATATCCTTAGCATGGTATGTACCAACTGGCTTTCCTTTTAAATCCTCTAATCCATAATAATGTCTTCCTAGTTTCTCTTTAACTCTTGCCTTCACGAAGACTGGCGCTAATTTGCTGTTAAAATGTTTCTCCATACTACTTTGCACAAAATTTCTTCTTAATACCTCTTGGCCGATGTGGAACTTTTTTGGCCTGCTTCTTAAATTATATGTTCGCTGATTTGGTTCATAAGCACGCCCTTACTAATTGTAGATTATTCTCTCGCGATAAATTAATATTTGGTTCGCCAAGCAGTTTTAAATTTCGCAATACTCCGTAAGCAGATCAATGGGTTATTTTATTAAGTCCAAATAACGCGTGATAAGGTGACATTTTTATTGATTGATGATATGCGTTTCTAAGGGGCAACTAATTGCACTTACATTTTTTGTTCCATTTGGAGTGGTCTCGTTTTAGATAAGCCCTTATAGCAGCTATAATAGATCGATTTACTCTTTCAGACGCATTTGACTGAGGCGAATACACAGCCGTGTAGGTGTGCTGTATCCCCAATGAGGTGAAATATGCATTGAGTTCGTTCGCTTTAAACTGGTATCCATTATCACTTACGATAACTTCCGGTACACCATAAATATGAAATATTTGTTTTTCCAAAAACTTTTTAATAGGAGAAGATGTAAATTTTTTCAAGGAATGTAGCCATGGAAATTTCGTTAAATGATCAAGCACAATTAGAATTCCGATATGTCCTGATTTACTCCGTGGATAAGGTCCGATTAGGTCAACATATAATCTTTGAAAGGGGCGGAAAGTTACATTCTGCTTACCCATTTCAGGCTTCATGATGAAGTTAGGGTGTTTTGTAGTCTTACAAGTTTCACAGCTTCGAACAAAAGTTCTAACATCTTTAACCATTCCTGGCCAAAAGAAAGTTCGTTTTATCAATTCTAACGTTTTATGCATTCCTCCATGTTAGGCAATGGTTGAATCATGAAATCGACTAATTATAGAATGTTGGAGTCCGTTAGGAACCCAAAGTTTCCACGATAAATTTTCATTGCATTCAGTGCCATCATAATGTTCGTTTCTGATATATATATATTTATCCACTATTTTGATATCCGGGTACTTTTCTTTATTATTCTCTACTTTTTCCTTCAACTTAATGTATTCGTCACTATCAAAATAGGGTGAATTTAAATCAATTTCTGGTTCTGACTTATATATAGAAGAAATTTCTTCACCTGGGATTCTAGAGAGTGCATCAGGTATAACATTTTCTTTGCCTTTTCGGTGACTGATGGTAAATTTATACGACTGTAGTTTTAATACCCATCGAGCTAATCTGCCAATTAAATTAGGCTGTCTCATTAGCCATACAAGACTCGAATGATCCCTTATTACCTCAAATTCTTGAAGCTCTAAATAACATATAAATCTTTGTATTGCTTCAAGGCTGCTAAGCACTCACGTTCAGTCACGCTGTAATTTCTTTGTGCGGAATTCAACTTTTTGCTCATGTATGCAATTGGCTTTTCTTCGTTGTTTTCGTCCAATTGGACAAGCACGGCTCATATGCCAACATCACTCGCATCACATTGAACGTAAAATTTCTTATCGAAGTTGGGATTTCTTAGTACGGGGGCTGATGATAATACATTTTTAATGTTTTCGAAAGCTGTTTGCGCTTCTGGAGTCCAACTGACTCTCTTTTTAGATGACAAGGTTTCGCAAAATCGGGAAAACAATACTGGAAAAATTCTTAATAAAACGTCGGTACCATCCGCTAAACCTAAAAATCCACGTACTTACTTAATATTCTTGGGCACAGGCCAATCACGAATGGCACTCACCTTCTCTGGATGAGTAATAATACCGTCCTCACCTATTATATAACCTAAGTAGTTGACTTTCTTCACACAAAATTTAATGTTTCGATTAAAATTTCTTTTTACATTCTCGTCATCATAGAATGTTTCTCGCATTTGAACTAATTTCCTTAGATGTGTTACCGAATGAATAGGTATGTCAAGTAGTTCTTTCCGAATGTCAGGACGTAAGTTCCGGGTAATTATTTCTATTAGTTCCATATCCGATAACGCTGATGGCAATCTATCCATAATTGAGGAAACAGCTTCGAAAAACATATCAAATGACTCTCCAGGCTTTTGTTTGCGATTTCTTATTTCTTCTCGAATATAAAATGTAGATTTGAAATCTTTATATTGTGAACGAATAGACTCACAAAATTCATTCCAGTTGATGTGACCATTTTCTTGTTTATGATAGCGCCAAAACCAATCACGCGCTTTACCAGCCAATAGAATATGTAAATTTTTACAAATAATACCAAAATCTCCGTTAAAGTTATCTTTGGTTAACGACTTTAATCTGTATAAAAACTCTTCTACACTTAATCCTGCAGGTGACCCATCAAATTTTAAACTTCAATTCTGAATTATCGAAGTGATTTTATCATTGTAGTAAGTCGAATTCTGAGAGTTTAATGAATTTGAATTGCCACTATTGAAATTATTTGGGGACTGTTGGTTCGAATGCGTATGGTTACTATTGCTAACAAAATTTGATTGTCTACTCTGTGACTGAGTATTTCCGGGAATATGATAATTATGAGAAACATTATTGTGATTGTTAGTATACCTATGAGCCGTTTGACTATTAAAAGATATCTGATCCTGCCTATGACGTTCACGATTAGGCACAAGGTTTAAATTATCCAAAGCCCTACGGACATTAGATTCAACCAATTGGTTAACATACTGCTCATCCATGGATTGAGGTTGCGCCAAAGTGAAATTTTGTAATACTCTGTTCAAATTTGTTTCGATCATCTTATTAATTTGGTCATAATGAACTAGTACATTTTGACTCGATTCGGAACTATTATTCGCTACCTGAGGAAGATTATCATCTTGTGATAATCTGTGCTCACTCGTTTCTTTAGTGCTAATATCGACTATAGGAGTACTGGGTTCTTGAAAGAGATTTTTGTTGGAGCTTCTGGTGTGATATGATTTAGTATGGGCACCGCGAAATTTCCTCTTAGGTTTTTGTACATTTAGTTTAAAAGGAAAACTTATCTTCCGGAGATCCTCCAATTCAGAAGTTTGTTTACAAACGGGACATTCTTTTTCATTAACAAGGCTGCTCTTTATACAGATTCTATGAAATATGTGATTACACCGGTTCAAAATCATACATGGAACTGTTTCATCCATTTTATCCGTGCAAATACGACATTTTAGATCTGATCCATTAGCTGCAGTTGAAATTTGACTAGGCGACGAGATCGCCACAGATGCCGACGAACGAGGTGGAGTTCTTGGCAACGACATGCTTAACGAAATTATTCAACAATTCAAAAAAAAAAAAAAAATAACTAATAATAAAAAAAAATTTTCGATGTAGCCTTAAAAAATTTTTTATGTTTTACGTATAAAGTTTTTATATAAATTCATTAGAAAAAATTCTCTTATATGGTTGACCGAAACGAGGTTGAATTAAACGAGCAAAAATAATTAACACTGGGATACAAGACTGGTCTATGATATATTTGAGTACAATATTATTCAGCTGGAATCATCGACACCACTCTAACAATTGATTTCTGCGTACTTCATGTTTACTTAGTAACAGTGGATATGAATTCGATCGTTTCAAATTAATATATAAATCTCAACATTCACTAGTTTGTTAGTATCAAAGTTGCTTAAACTCCAACTAAACAATATCACACTGCAAATTTTAATGAAATAAGTAACAGAAATGCAATACTTCCCTCTCTCAACAAAAAGATTATGCATTGATATTCGGTTAGGATACTCGAACCTAAATTCCTCAAATACCTAAAATTCCTGAATATATACATAAATTATTTGCAGAAATAGTTCTTATACTACATTACCGTTAAAAATCTCGAAATCAAAAAAAAAAAAAAATAAAAAAAAATTATTGGATACTAAAATCTCACACAAAATTTAAGATTCTAGCCCAACGTTGGGCGCCATAATTATTTATTATGTAATGTACAGTGTACCCAGTACCATATTATTCAATATGCAATGTACACATATAAGATGTCAACAGTTTTAATTAGCTACATAACCAAGTTATGTATCAGTTTATAAAGGATCGGACTAAGGTAAGTCTGTGGGAGCCTATAATTTGCTAGCTAGCAGTCGGGTGGGGGGTTCGTGACCTAACTTAGCCGCCTCTGTTCCATTACACAGTAATTTTATAAAGACTCCCTAGGTTTTTCATTTTCATATTGTTTTCATTTTATAGTTGAATATGGAGATGATGTGATTTTGCGGTGGATGTAGCTCTATTGATTACAGATGAATTTGTATGGCTATTGTGGTTATGGTGACATTAGAGATGCATATGAAGATGAATTTGAGGTTGATATAGATCTATTGATTACAGATGAATTTGTATGGCTATTGTGGTTATGGTGACATTAGAGATGAATATGGAGATGAATTTGAGGTTATGGTGACAGTATAGTTGAATATGGAGATGATGTGATTTTGCGGTGGATGTAGCTCTATTGATGCGTAGTTACAGATGATTTTTGGATGGATATTGTGCTTATGGTGACATTACTGATGCATATGGAGATGAATTTGAGATTATGGTGACAGTATAGTTGAATATGGAGATGATGTGATTTTGCGGTGGATGTAGTTATATTGTTGCGTAGTTACAGATGATTTTTGGATGGATATTGTGCTTATGGTGACATTACTGATGCATATGGAGATAAATTTGAGGTTATGGTGATATTATAGTTGAATATGGAGATGATGCTATTTTGAGGTTGATATAGATCTATTGATACAGATGAATTTGTATGGCTATTGTGGTTATGGTGATATTAGAGATGAATTTGAGGTTAAGGTGATAGTATAGTTGAATATGGAGATGATGCTATTTTGAGGTTGATCTATTGATTACAGATGAATTTGTATGGCTTTTGTGTTTATGGTGACATTAGAGATGAATATGGAAATGAATTTGAGGTTATGGTGACAGTATAGTTGAATATGGAGATGATGTGATTTTGCGATGGATGTAGCTCTATTGATGCGTAGTTACAGATAATTTTTGGATGGATATTGTGCTTATGGTGACATTACTGATGCATATGGAGATAAATTTGAGGTTATGGTGACAGTATAGTTGAATATGGAGATGATGTGATTTTGCGGTGGATGTAGATCTATTGATTACAGATGAATTTGTATGGCTATTGTGGTTATGGTGACATTAGAGATGAATTTGAGGTTAAGGTGATAGTATAGTTGAATATGGAGATGATGCTATTTTGAGGTTGATATAGATCTATTGATTACAGTTGAATTTGTATGGCTATTGTGGTTATGGTGACATTAGAGATGAATATGGAGATGAATTTGAGGTTATGGTGACAGTATAGTTGAATATGGAGATTATGTGATTTTGCGGTGGATGTAGATCTATTGATTACATATGAATTTGTATGGCTATTGTGGTTATGGTGACATTAGAGAAGAATTTGAGGTTAAGGTGATAGTATAGTTGAATTTTGTACACGTTTTTCGATTGGGAAGCAACCATTTTTATTTGGAAGCATCCCCCGTTACCTTAACGGTAAACTTAAGGGTACCTCGTTTAGGGTTAAGATATACCCTTCGAAGTGTGCACAAAATTATAATATATCCACTCTTTTCGTTTTTCTTTCTCCCGTTGATACCACTTTTTTGTTTTCGCTGATAGACCTCTATCTCTGAATATAAAATGAAAAAAAGAGGGCGTTTCTCTCTCTACTGAAGCCTAAATACCTTTTTGAGAAGAATTTCGTTAAATAGAACGAAAGCGTTTGGAATTTTACCGTTGATCAAGGCTGCTTACTAAATTTTCGATAAGTCAGTGGCAACATTGCGAACTGACCGCCCGAATACAAACACAAGAAAAAAATAATATGTAACACACTGCATTGGCTCAATAGCATATTCGGGATATTAATCATCTATACTCAAAATCGATTGCTTTCTCTTTCTCTTTGTTTTTTTCTGTTTCGTTCTAACCAACATTCAATATACAAGCAGATTTATCTCATTGAATTAGTTAATTTTTCTGTCAATCGAAACATACCTATCATGTAAATTAACCGTTGGCAACATTGTTAATAACGCTGGCAATTCCATACATGTGAAAAGACAATGTGGCAATACGATCGTATCGAAAAATTTTATGTTCGAAATATTTAAGCAGGAATGTTCTACAAAACAGCTGATATCCACGCAAAATGTGGATGTTATATGTGACAAAAATAATTACATGAAACGGTGGGGTGGGTGTTACAAATTTTAATAAAAAAAAAATAAAAAAAATAAAAAAATTGTAACGTTAAATAGAATCGTTCACCACAGTTTTTTTCTTTTTTTCTTGATCTTATTCCTCTTAGAACACACTATATTTTGAATTTAAAGTTCCGTTTTTATGCTATTCTCTTTTCTTATATTTTCACTTTTCACAATTTGCCCTGGTAGAGGGAATAAAAAAGTTTTCAACAATTTTTTCTGTGTTCGCAAACTGTAGTCACGGTTTCTTCACAACTTAAGTCTGTTTGAAAAATATTATTTTAATTTATTTAGTTTCAATACGAATTCATGTAAATGTTTTGGAGTAATCCCACTTCTAATTGTTTGTAGTAAAAATAAAAACACAACCTTTCGTTTTAATGTAACACTTTTGTTGATTTGAGTTATTTTTATTAAACTGCAAAAATTTATACAATATTCCAATAATGAAAACTATATAAAGAGTACTATGATTTAAAATACATTAGAAAAGTCAAGTTCTACAATACAAAGTAATTTTTAATTCCTTTCAGCAGTACATAATGTATGTATGAATAAATGAGTGTGTTATGTATTTTATATTTACTTTTCTATTAATTTTTAGTATATCTACAATGGAGCTTCTATAAAGAAAACGCTTTTCTTAACAACTTTATTCTGAATGCTATATATTTATAATAATCTTAAATCTAATTTATGTACATTTATGAACAATTCTCAAAACTATCAAGTCTCCTTCTTCAAAGGCTTTGGCAGGTTTCTGATGATCATTAAAATACTTTAAATTGTACGATTGAGACTTTTCAATAGCTCTTGAAGCCTTTTCTCTTATTGAATTTAGGTCCACTGTTTCTTGCAAATACTCGGTAATTTCATCCACTAATGCACCTCTCTGTTCGATTCCAAACATATGACTCGGCGTCTGTCGAGTCGTGCTGTGAACAGTGTTGTCAATAGCAAATTCCACCAATCGGAATGCTCAATAGGTTCGGTCAATTTAGCCAACATAGTCTTCAAATACCTATTGGTTTTCTCTACTTGCCCATTCGACTGCGGCGACGCCACTGTTACCTTTACGTGAATAATATTGCCTTCAGTTACAAATTTCTCAAACTCATTTGAAGTAAAGCATGTACCTCGGTCGCTTATAATTCTTCTCGGACGACTGTAATTTTGAAAGTATTTCAGTAATACGCAGCATGTATCCGTTGACCCTGTAGAATTCACAGCATAAAGCTTCGTAAATTTCGTGAACGCATCTACCACTACTAAGACATGCTTCCGTTTAGATTTTATTGACGGAAGGGGGCCTAAATGGTCGATATGTAACGTATCGAAAGGAATTAGTCTCTTCTCAATATAATACAAATTTGAATAGTAAATACACTTCAGACAGTTTCCTATGAATTGGGTTATTCTATCCCTCATATTCGGAAACCAATAATACTTCTGAATCTGATTCAATATCTTTTCAATTCCCACATGCCCATATTTCTCAAGAGTGAGACGCATCACGTTATCCTCTAATTCGGCAGGTACGTATAACTGTCTACGTCCTTGTGCAGCACAACGGAAAACCAATCCATTTTCCAGTACATAACTCTCCAGATCTCCTTCTTCTAATTTACTCCGAATAGCTAGGATTTTCTCATCCTTATTCGTTATTATATTATATTCAAGTTGACATCATTATCGTCGATAATTGCAACAATTTGTGAGCGACTAAGTGCATCAAAATGTGCCATTAGTTCGCCCCTACGATGCCGAATTCGATAATCAAAATTTTCAAATTCCAAAGCCCATCTAGCCATCCTAGGATTTATCAATTTGCTACTTAAAGTCAGCGTAAGCGAATTACAGTCCGTCACTATTGTGAATGGAATTCCCTCCAAATATACACGAAAACGCCTCAAGGCATATATAATAGCAAGAGTTTCCAATTCGAAACTATGATATTTCGGTTCCGCTGTTGACGTGCAATTTGAATAGTAAGCCACAGGGTGAATTCTATTGTCCGTCTGCCTCTGCGGGAGTACTGATCCATAACCCTTAGCGCTAGCATCCGTAAGCAACTGTCTCCCCAAGAAGGGTTATATACCGCCAACACTGGAGCGTTGACCAGTTTGCTTTTCAAGTTCATTCGTCCGTCCAATTGAAATTATTCCTCCTCAAACTAGTTAACGGTCTTGCTATTCTTGAAAATTCCGGAACAAATCGACGAAAAAATGAAAATAACCCCAAACTGACCCCATGGTCAGTTGGCATTGGGTATTTCAGAATTGTCTCGATATGGTCGCCACTAGGCCGTATGCCATTTTCATTTATCCTATAACCCAAATAATCCAATTCGCAATATGCGAATTTTTTTATTATTTTAAATTGAGTCTTAATGTACTGGCACTTGGTGAAAACTGTTCTCAAGATCAAGTGTCGAAAAAAAATTTTGTTGCCCAGGTGGTCCAGACAATCCTCTATAATGGGAAGAGGGTAATTATGCTTCAAAGTAATCCTATTTAATGAATCGACACACATTCTCAAATTACCATTTTTTCTCCTCAGCAGCACGATTGGAGAAGCATAAGGAGAATCATTTGGCCGAATTATACCCTTCTGCAACAGCTCCTCAAGTTTAACCTTCACTTCACACTTCTCACGATATGACAGACATCGAGGTCCACTATGAATTGGAATGTCATTTAACAACCTTATTCTCATCCAGTAATCTGTAACTCTTGGGGCATTACTGGTATTATTCAAATAATTCTTCTCAAGAACCGACTTTGTAGCAAAAGCTTCCGCTGAACCTAATATGACATCGACATCGATTCTATCTTCAGTCCCAATAGCACTTATTATTTGAATCAATTCCTCACATTCGTCATTATCTTCTATTAATGATTCTTGTACACAATTAATGGGGCTACCCGTATCGAAAAGACAAAAAAAAATTCATTACTTCAGTGCGCTTATTACGTTTAATAAAGTTAAAACTTACCATTTGGGACGCATCGAGAGACTCATCATATTTTGCATCGACTAAAGCAGCGGTGACACTCTTCTTTCTTGGGCAATCTTGGTAGAAATATTCGGCGCATACGAAGCATGAATTGGGAACAATTGAAGCAGCGGATTTCCCCATCAGTTGTCTTAGCCGTGTTGTTTGAAATTGCAGCGGTACCTCTCAGCTTATTTACGTCGGTCATATTAGCCACTCTTGTCGGGCCACCTCGCACCCGTTGGTGTCATATAGGTCCATACGCTTAATTAGCTCATATTTATCATATTCAACTTCAGGTTGCCATATTCTGTCAGGCCTAAATTTGTGACATATTTTTTGCAGTGCCAAGCGACGCCGAACTGCTACACACTTTTCCTTATCCGGATAACCACACAGGTTTGCATAGTCCTCGAACTCTACAAGCCATTTCATTATGCTGTAATTATCGTCCTCATTAAATGGTGGGATAGCCATATAGTCTAGTTCCGCCAGATGTTGGGAAGACGCTGTTCGCCTTCCTCCAACAGGCGGATTTGTTGCTAAGTTTTAGCAATTCCTAGCCCATTTTTAAATTTTTTTCTTCTTCGGCAGAGGTACTAGCTGGCTACAATGACGACAGAGGGCTCAGAAACTTGGTCAGCGGGTGATCTAACGGCGGGCGTCGCAATGTCTTTGGCAGCGGGGACTTCAATATAATTAACAGCAGATTTGGCAGCTGAGGTTGCAACGTCGGCAACGGGCTCAGCAACTTGGGCAACGGGTGGTTTAACGGCGGGCATTTCATTGCTTTTGGCAGCGGTGACTTCAAGATATTAAACAACAGATTTGTCAGCTGAGGCTTCAGCGTCGGCAACGGGCTCCGTAACTTGGGCAGCGGCGTCTCAATGTTCTTTGCAGAGGGGACTTCAAGGTATTTAACAACGGACTTTTCAGCATCAGGCGGTAAGTGCGTCATCATGTTAGCGTCGGATGGCACGTCCAAGGAGTATAGGTCTCCTTATATCCGCCTTGCTCACAAATCCCTTGTACAGCATACGAAGCTGACTCAACGTGGCAGACTCCGGAAAGTCTACGCCAGCGTCGCAAGTACCGTCATTAGCGTCGTGCTTCTAGGACGCAAATCCATTTTCATCCCATAGTAACTTTTGGTCCTTTATTAAAAACACTTTTTTTAGTTTTACTAAAGGCGTACCCCACACCTAATTTTGTAGTGAATCTCCATTTAATTGCTTTTATGAATATCTTTTTATTTATTTCTTAGCTTATATTTATTTTACAAACGTGACTTACTTCATTTTATCTATATTCTGAAATGCCGGAAATTGTAATGATGCCCAGCAGCACTTCTACAAAACATGTGTTTTCATGCATTTGGCTGCACTTAGCCAAACGCATGTGATTGCATCAGTGCTGCCACATCGTAAATCATTACAATTAATATAATTTTTTTATCATAAAATTATTATTGATTTACCTGCAAATATTTTTAACCCATACGTAATGGAATTTCTCAGCATATTCTAGTAATAATAAATTAACGTGATTAGCCTTTTCCCTTGTACTGGAATATTAGGGTCCGACTATATCATTGTTATCATTTAAACCAAACGCGTTCACACTAATGTAGGGTTTGTGCAATTCAAAATCTTTAATTTTATTCGTTGATAGCGGAAAAGTCAAATTTTTAAAATTCAAAACAATGCAATTTTTCAACGTGATAACATAATCGCTAATGTTATTAGTTTTATATGATGAGCTTCTATTAAAGTTGATATGAACATGATACAATGCTGATATAATGGCCCATTTGAATTGAACAATATTGGTCTTTGTGTTGAACATTGATGCACGCATATTTCTTTTGCATTGGGTATGATAGAGAAATATGTACTGTGAACCTTTTATACACTGATATTGATTTATATTAATTTCTAACCGTACTATTTTTATTAATGTCCAACCACTATCGCGTTCCGGTATTCATTAATTTTTTTGATAATAACATCACATTGTCTACTGTAAATATTTAGAATATCATATGTAGTTGGTGATGAGAGATTAATTATACTCATTTTAGTCTGATCTGATTTCATTACGATGCGACATAATATCTAGCCTTCCTTACTCAGCACGTATTCACAAAATATTTCAAGATTTATTAGGTTTTTGAATCATATTTCTTAACAGCTTAACCGCTTTGAATTTAATTCCCGATAAAAAGTTCTTAGGTATTAAATCCGTTTTATTATTATTCTCAATAATGTATGGATATGCGATATCTTGTTTGCAATCAGTACAAATAACAGTATTAAGCCTTTCTTCTCCATCTCCAACCTCAGAATATTGTAATATGTATTGCTGATAATACGACTGGTTTGAGAAATATCTTTTGCATGGTATACATTTAATTGAATACGATGGTTTTTCATGTTGTAGTCTATGATGTGTTCTTAATGTTGCATTCAACTTGAATTCTTCAAAACAAATCTCACAAATAAAACAAGCAATTTTTTCCCTTTCAATTTTGAACTTGAAAGTATAACTGTAACGGTTTCTAGTACAAAAATGACTTTTAAATCCTTAAAACAAGTCTATTTTTACTCTGGGATGTTGATGATGGGGTAATACATTTTAGAAGTAATGAGGAGCAAATTCAATTATGTAATTATGTCCACTTATATGTAAAAAACGCAGACACAACTGTACATTTCTTTCTTATCAGTTTAAAATTAAAGATTCTTATTGCACAAAAAACAACAATAACACGTTGAGCTATATTTCTATTTCTTCAACATTAAATCATACCCAAAATAAAAAAAGAAAATAAACCAGATCCAAAATTCTTTATACTTAAAATTAAAAACTATAATATGAGTCAAGTTTTTTAAAATTTGTTTACATTACATTAAAAAATATTCTTATTGAGCTTGTTCTTAAGTGTACAAAATTATAATGACGCGAATTATGTTTAGAGTAAACAATCTTAGTAAAAAAACACAACTTTTAGGTTTGAACGTCAATCTACTTCTATTTTATTTATAATTTTTGTCTCTTATGTTAACTTTTACAATATTTCACAATGCTTTCACAATATTTCACAATTAAATTAAATAGGACAGATACTTGGTAGGCTGGTATTCAGCAGTATAATAATTAAATTAAATAAAACTATTCAGAAATATTACAATTTTAGAGCATTCCACTTCCGTTCACGGGTAGCATGTATGGTAGCGTATACGTAACTCGCGCGATGTTATTGTTTACAACATCAATGTGTCATTATCCCACTCTTGACCGGCTACAAATGTGTCAGCATTTTATTATTACAAGAAAACGATATTGGGGCAATTAATGTTTTTTTTGTTAACATATACATTAAGTGGTTTAGAAAACCACCAATTTCTATATATATATATATATATATATATATATATTTTTTTTTATATATATATATTTTTATTTATATATATATATATTTACAAAACAAGAACTAGCTGAAATGTATCGCACCTACAACAAAAAATAAATAAATTAAACAAAACCACAACATTCAACAATGCACTCAGCGTCGGCAACTGGAGTTAAGGGTACCCTACATCACTCGCCCACATTTCATCCGAACCTCGCGCCAGGGATCCATGAGTTTACGGTACCCTACACAGAACAACTCGTTTGAAATCAGAAATAAATGCATACTAATTTGAATTCAATTGAAGAGTTTTAAGTATGGCAAAATAAAAATATTTTGTTAACAAACCAAACGAATCGTAAGATTAAACAAACAAAATTATAATTTTCAAGTTTCACATCGTCTTCTACAACTTCTTCTATATTAATGATTATGACTTATTATATCAAATTATCCAAGGCAGTGTTCTGATGGAAATTCCAACTTTTTATAATACAATATATTCCTCTTCTTTTTAATACGTCATATTCATAAGATCCACCTTTAATTTCACTACCACGATAGGCTTCTAAATTAAAAGTACTAGAATGTTCATTGCTATTAATTTTGATTTTAAAGATTTCTGTAGTCCAGTTTGTTGCATATAGGTAACATGCGTTTATGTTTGCTTATACGAATGCGATCGTCAAGTTTAAACTTGGATCTCCTAAAAATCTATAGAAAATTACTATTAATGGATTTTTTCATTTAAAGGGTTCACTTCGTTTGGTGTCACTGAAATGTATTATTACATTTATCCACCAGTTCTTGATATATATGTATTTATCAATCTGTTTATCAATGTTCTATTAAGTTTTTCAACTATTAATGCCTTTAAACAACTATATATTGAATAGCGGTTAATTTGATTAGATTGCATTAAATGTTCAAGACGTTTGTAAAGGAACTTTCCAACGTTATTCTCTCACCGAATTTTGTAGCCATTCTCAAACATTATAAAATTTCATTTGTACCACGTATGGGTATATCCTTAATTAATATAAAAGAATAAGAAATTTTTAAATAAGAAACAATCACATATTTTCTAAATTTTCTAATATTTACAAAACTCAAGGGAGAGGAAATTCTAAATTTCAAAAATAGTTTAAAATATGTTACCAAACAACAAGAAAAAAAAACAAAACAAAATCAGAAAATGAAAAGAGAATGCGATCAAATAAGATCTATAAAATATTAAATATCAAATTCTATAACATCTATCAAAAATATTATTAAATTAGTAATAAATTAAGTATTATAAATTGTAATTAAAATATTAAAAACGATAAAATTATTTGTGTTAAAATGAAAACTAAAATAAGAATACAAACGAAAATATGTAAATATTTAAATAATTATAATAATTTTTGATGAAAAAATGATACATTATGTTTGTAACAAATTAGTTTTGAATTAACAGGGACTATTAATTTTTAAATGGAAGAATCATATAATATGATACACCACCGCCTAGATCCAAGTAACTATAATTACATTAATAATTAATGTAGTCTACTTATTATACTTTACTTGCTTGCCATACTAACTATTATACTATAAAACCTATTACATTTATTATTATGCTATAAACACTATAGATGCAACGCAGCAAACAAAGCAAACTTTATTTTATTTTATTTGATTGTTATCGCGTTGCCTTTAAAATAATCATTTCCAAATGCAACCATGTATTCTATTTTTGAGAGATTGTTGTGCTTGCTGCGTTGCGTTTATTGTGTTTATAGAATTATACTACATTAGCTCCTATACTAAATTTCTATGTTATACTAAGTTAGCCCGCTAAGAGATGTACGGTCTGTAACTGTATTTATATTTTAAAAATATGAGAACAAACATTTTTTAATAAAAAGAAAATACTTTACAAGTAACATCCGAACTATAAAGACGAGTTTTTATTTGGATAATTTTACTCAGCACGCTTTCTCCGCGTGTCTATATGTAAGTATATGTATATGCTATTTCATATTATCAGAAAGTTTACATGGTAATTCAATGCGCATATGGTTTGTTGTATTTGAAATACTTTGTTTTATATCTAAGAATTAATATGTTGGTTTTCATAATCTCATCACAACGTATAGAAATTCGTTTTTCATTATTTATTACTTAATTGGTCATTACAACTCTTCAGCCGGAACAAAAACCTAGCTTTCCACACTACCCATATGGCATATGTTAATTTTATGCATGAGTGGCCGGCAGATTTTTAGGAAACTGTTCATTGCAATACTAATTATTATTTGAAAGAAAGTCACCCAAGATATTTTTTTCATAATTTGTTTTGTTTAAAATGTCTGGGCTTAGGCTTAAACCTTGGTCTCAAGGCTAATAACCCAACGAAGTACCTACCAGTCTTCAGCGATATTTCTTCATTACAAGAATAATAAGCCTTGCGTCACTTAGAAGCACAAATTTACTGATGTACTGACTATAAAAGCAGATAATTTCTACATTCAGTTATTACGCTAATCCTTTGTATTAAGAGTTGGAAAGGCTCCATTAGTCTGGTAAAGTAACGAAAGTATTCGCCAATGATAACTGTAACAATCATAATTAAGGCATAAGTTTTCCAATTCTGTATATTCTGGTTGTGAAATGCGTAAATATTCCTATCCCCAACCATTTAATAGGATTTTCTGCATGAGCATCCATGAATTCTTTTATTTAAGAACTGATCAATCATACATTTTTGCGAACGATATACGGATATTATCTTCAAGGGTTTGTTGTCAATTCGGAAATTTTGTAAGGAAATTTAAATAAAATCAATAAAATTATCACTTTTGCAGTGTTCTACGACAATTTCAAGGTTTTTGTTGGCATATAGTGATGTCCCACCATATCCATCACTCCCACAACAATGAATGCCTGAGTATTCAGGAATAGAAAAAAGCTGCGTTAAATTATCATCAAACAAACTCTTCTGAATCGCAATAACATCCGGTAATTTTGAAAAACTTGCAATTTTCAATTTTGTAATTGATTCTTCTTCACTTCCATTTAAATTGTATAAGTAATTATTATATCAAGAAAAAAATTTATAATATTGGTTATTATTCTTAAAAAAAAAATTGGGAGAAAAAAGAACAACACATCATGTTAAGGCTGACATATCACTAAGGGTGAGAAGCATATGATTCCTTATCATCATCATCAGTGTCATTACCATGTTGGACAGTATCATTATCAATTGTTGCCCATCGATCTACGTTTCCAGCATTGAGAAGTTGTTGCACTCAGAAGTAATTTATCTATGTGGTCTTCAAGTCTTACTACTAGCTTGTACCTTACTCTGAGTGTTTCACTCTTCTTCTAAAAATTCTTCCACCTCTTGCAAACAACGAACAAGTAACCTAAGCTTTTCAGAGTCCTAGCGTAATTAAGAAGGTCCAATGTTTCTTTACTGAGAAAATCATTTACAAAGACTCCACTTGAATCTTTGCTTTCTTTTAGCTTGACCGACATGAGTTTATATTTTGACTGTTTGTTAGAAAATTTAACAACGACACTCTTTTCATCACTTGTGCCTTTTTTGCGAAGAAAATAAGCTTAATTAAAAATTTCAGGTGCCATGTTGACACCAACACTTTTTGCCAACTCCAACACCGTATCAACAATTAAAATTTTGCTGATGATTTTAAATCTTAAATTTCTTTTTTCAGTAAAAGATTTTTCTTTTCAACATCATTCAATCTTTCTCTATTATCGGCCAAACCCTTTAAAATATCATCATACTGCTGGGACATGAATTGTATTGTTTGTTGTATGTTAGCAAATTGGTCAAGCTTATCCAATTTTGTTTTGGTTACTTGAAGTTCAGTTTTTATTCTTTCATTATTTGCAAATATGACAACTAAAAGTCTCATCTTGATTATTAACAAAAAACTCAAACTTTCTTCTATTTAAGTGAGAGCACTGAGAGTAAAATATTTTGTGACAATTATCACACTCAATAAGGTTGCCTCTTTCTTTTAGGGCCATTATTACAACTTTCCGTTGACTAAAGGGAGGATTTTAACGAACAGATAAATTGTTTTTCATTATTATGAGTACCCAATAAGATAGAAGTGATCGTTAAGCTAAAGGGAGGATCATCCTACCTTTAACATTTAAAGGTCACTTTATGTTTGAACTTGCCATATTATATATTATTTTCAATATTGCAACTTCAAATTTAAACAAAATGAGCATATACAACAAAAAACGAAGCCCGTCATTGCCACTGCGTTAAAAAAACTTGTTTAATTGTGCAGTTTTATCGACATTGCTCCGGGACTGCCATATTTTTGCAAACAGTAACTTTATTTTATCTGTAAGTTGTAATAACGAAAATAAGTTAAAGTTAACTTTACAGTTCCCTTTAGCTAAAGGTACCTTTAACTAAACCTAAGTTTAACGGCAAGTTGTAATAATGGCCCTTAATTGCATTTTACGTTGGCCGCAAGAAATGATATTTTTATTAGTAAGGTTTCTGCGACCTTTTCCACTCATACTTCACAATTTCCACAAACTTCAATATTAGGTTTATATTATTAAATAGAAGAAACAGAAGTTAGTGGAACAATAAGGAGTAGAGGAAAATATGCCAACATTTCAAAAAGTGTGAAACTAATGATTATAAAATTGTATGAGGAGGGGAATACCATCGTGGAAGTATCTCGTATAACGTCAGTAAATTTAAACACCACTAAAACTATTATTTCGCGATATAAAAAAATGACTGCAAACTAGTGGAACTTCCTCGTGGAAAAAATAGGCAAAAAAAATTAATTCCCCAAATACTGGAAAAAATTGAGACGATTGTGGAGAGTGAGCCGGGATTAACTTTGAGAAATATTCGCAAAAAGTTATTTGAACAATTTAATGTATTAGAATGTTTATTGTCTTTAAAAATGATTAAATCACTTAGAATTTAACGTTGAAATTGACGAGATCCCATATGCAAAAAATATACGTCTATTAACTGCCAGGGTTGCCAATCATGAGAAGGACGGCTACTCTGGGGCAATAGAACCATTATTGCTCCACAGGGTCTCCAAGCCATTCTTTATGCCTTGCATGCTGGACATCCGGGCGTCGTCAAAATGTGTGGTGGGCAAAAATAGATCAGATAGAAAACACAATTAAACATTGTATGCAATGCCTAGAAACTCGGCATGAACAACCGCAAGCAGTGTTTCGCACCTAGGAAACCACTCTGACCGCTTGGTCGCGGCTACATATAGACTTCACCGGGCTATTTAAAGGTAACTTGTTTTTCCTAGAGGTCGATTCGTATTCCAAATGAAGTACACATCGTCAAATCCACGTCATCACAATGTGCAACTAAATCATTGCTATCACTTTTTGCAACTCATGGACTTCCTGACGTCAACGTCTCAGATAACGGTACAGCTGTTACTTCAGCCGAATTAAAAAGTTTTATGGAAAACAATTTAATACGTCATGAAAGATGTGCTCCTTTTCATCCTTCCTTAAATGGACATGTTGAACGTATAGTACAAACCACAAAAGATTACTTGAACAAAATGCCATCTGATTCAAGCGTTGAGTTGGATCTTGTTCGTTTTGTTTGTAAAAATTTATTATTCGTATGGAAAAGGAATTCGAAAGGATAAATTATATTTTGAAAAAGTCTGCTTAATTTTTTTTAGAATTAAAAAAAATGAACAAATTTATCGAGAAAAAATGCAACGCAATGTGTTAAAGGTAAAATTAGGTCAAATATAGTAATCAAAATAAATGTTTAATGACAAATTTGCAAATTGTGAAATTTAAAATAGAAACAGCTGTCTGCAGATATCAAATTTGCGATTATAAGGACTTTGGAAGAAGGCAAATCAATGATTGAAGTTGCTCATTAATTTAATATCAACAAATCAATGGTTTGTCGGATTTCATCGCGATGTCGTCAAACAAATAGCGTAGAAAGAAAGCAAGAAATTGTCGACCACGTAAATCTACTACCCGTCAAGACCTTTTAATGGTAAGAATAATAAAAGTTGACGGTCAGAAATCAGCAGTAGATGTTATTAACTATGCAAACGAGTAATTAGGGGATTCTATTGGCATCCACACAGATATAAACCGATTAAGAGAGTAAAATTTATTAGCTAGAAGACCAGCCAAGAAGTCACCAATAAGTGTGGTTAATAAGAAAAAAAGACTTGACTTTGCTAGACGGTATCTGCATTGGTCAAAATAGCAAAGTTTGGAGAGCGTCGAATCAAAGTTTAACTTATTTGGCTCTGATGGGTTAAATTACATTCGTCGGCCCCCAAAAGAAAGGTCTTCACAAAAATTCTGTAAATTAATAACATTCTGTAAATGAGACAAGACACGGTGTTGAACATAATATGACATGGAGTTGCATTATTTTTCTAGCTACTTTATAATATTAACGCACACAACATGGTGTATAAGGGTTGTAATGACCAACTATGTATGTAGTATGTATTCTCCTCTTGAAGTGCGTTTAAATTGTTTAGTTATAAGATTCAAGACCTTGTGTTGATTTTAAAATTTTGACAAGAAAATCGGTTATACATCAATTGTTTTATGATTAGATATATAGGATAAGGAGTAAAAATAGACTAAGAAACGAACAACGGTTGCAAACCTTTCAAATTTGTTTTCAAAATTTTTGTGGGAACACGCCGCTTCTGACAATAAAGGAAGGTACTAAGCTGAGTTGACTGATTAAAATACTTACATACATACATACATAATTGGTCATTACAACCCTTCAGTCAGGATTACGACCTAGCTTCTCACACCACTTATGTTGTGTGTGTTAATTTTATACATGAGTGGCAGGACCTACAGTTTAAAGTCGACTCCGAACGACAGATTTTTGAGAATCTTTTTCATGGCAATTTTTATTTACTCTCATAGTTTTTGCCAGAAATCTGCTGAGAGGAAGTCGACAAAGAAATACATTTTGTATTTTGTTTTGATGTCTGGTCTGGGGCTCGAACCCTGGCTTTTCGTCTAATAAGCCAACACACTACCTACTAGACTACGGCGACTTCATTAAAATTAAATACTTACTGTTAGAAAATAGGAAATTTTTCAAACAGGGATAAATCAGTCCCAATACCAAAATTGAAACTCACGAATGGACTTCTCAGCCGTGGACAACATATTTAGAAAATAATCAGTAACACCCTAAAAATTATAATTCTAATTTTAAAATTAATATGCATTTTTAAAACTTAAATTACAAATTGTTTACAAACTTAAATTATTAAATAAATAAAATAATCTTAAAATAATCGTCTCTTTATTTTATCCACCTTATTAGGGGATTCGGTATCCTTGTTTGGCTTCGGCTCTAGATTGATTGTTTTTGTTGCTCCTGCTGTAACATATGTTGTTTGAGTTGTTGTGGGAGCTGCTTCCGATATTTCTCCGCATAATAGTGTTTAGGGCGGGCAATTTGTCGTCTCAACTACTTCTTGAAAATGGTTTCACGACTGATGGTATGAAAATGATCTGAAGAACACTTATCGGAATTTTGTACTGTTGTATTGATAAGTTCATGTGTCAGTTGCAACCCGCAACCTATTGCGCCGATTAAAATCTAGTAGTGTTTCATTTGACTTTCCATACTTAACAAAATCTTCTTTGTTATTACATTGCATTAAGCCACTCTATTAAACGAATTTCTATATGACATAAAAATTAAATATTAATCCTCAAACATCTTATAATTTATGAACGAAATAGATTTATGACTAAATACAACAGAGTCGTTAATTTGTTGTGTAACGCTTTTACAAATTAACTAATAGAGAGCTATGATTTTCTTGCGTGCAAGAAAGTCGCTTGTTAGACAAATATTTTGTGAAATGAATGGGAAGAATAAATTAAAAAAGTGGCAAAAAACTGAGATAATATAATGAACTAGGGTTAAGTCATAAAATAGAGGTTTAGAAGCGATACCAGTCATACATGCCCTAATAATATACAATCGATCCTGTCAGTTAACCGTTTACAATTTACACTGTTTTAAAGGTGTCTAACTCTCTACTGAGCTTTAAATACAACTTTGTTAGCAGATTCATGTTGGCTCAATAAGTGATATTCAACAATTTTTTTACTTAATTATTACAAAAAAATAATCTAAAGAAAATATTTTAATATTAAAAGCTCTGGCTGAAAGAAAACTTTCTGGTAGAAATGCCTCAGTATGGCTTTGAGATATCTGATAGATTTAATACGCAGCACTTTCTGTATCCGACAGCAATAAGTTTTAAAAATATAACACAATAAATCCAAGGGACATTGAATGCGACGTTTCTAAAGTCTCTAAAAGTTGAATAAACCTTTCAAATCTTTTTAACCTGTAAGCGTTGTTTTGAATAATTTTGCTCCTTCATATAATTCGTATGAAATGACATACCACTAATCGTAAAATAAGTGTTTAATCGGTTATGGATCAGTACTGTCAATTTGGAAATATGAGTGCCAATAGGACAGTGAAAGCAATATAATTGCACTTTAATTAAAAAATAGCAGCTAGAAACATAATTTCTTTCCACAACGCCGAGACACATTGAACCTGTAATGCGTAGATTTTATTAACTAACAGGAACGCAATATGCGTATGGCTCAGTGAGTCAGCTGTTCATTTTTTTGTTCAATCGATATAACAAAATTAATGTGTTTTAAATGGTTGTTACGATATTTTTCCATTCCTACAATTCTAATTTTTCTTTATAAAGGTCTTCAGCATCGTGAAGTGATGCTCTGTTGTACTTTAGACGTTTTTGTTTATTTCTCCTCCAAACGCAATCATATTGAATGTTGTAACTCTCATAAGAAAACATAAATTTCAAGTTGATAAAATTTATGCATTACGGCAGCTATCTGCCTGAGATAGAGGAAAAATGTTTAATGAACAATTTTTAGCTAGATTGGGTTTAATTTTAGATTATGACCGCACAAATTTGAACGGAACTGCCAATAGATTATATTTCACTTACAAAGTTGAATTTTGAGTTGATTTATGAGGGAAAATTGATTTAAATTTACTTTAAAAGCGTCGGGCAGCATTAATTTTCCAAATTGTTAAAAATACTTGAATCTTGAGTCAGAAAACTCTCAGTAAAAATTAATTTAGTACGAAAAAAAGAATTTATTTTGTATAACATGGATGAATTCAGCTGAAGTTAAGGTACGGTCACATATGGCAAATGTTTACCTCAATTTTGTTTTGTAGTCAGCCTATGAATATTTATTATTCCGTTTTTGTTTGGGAGAATATATTTGCCATACGACAAACAAATGTTTATATTTTTCATGTGTAGCCAACCAACTTTATTGTATTAAAAACAGAATTTTTCTGTGCATCCTTCTTCTGTTCTGCCCTGAATACATTTTCGAACCCAAAAGTCGTCTTTCTCTTCTTTCTTCGCAAAATATTACTGAAGATCCGCAACACAAAACGAGAACCAATGTCCCCCAGGGGAAGAACATCTTCGGCTTTTTGCACACATAGGACACGAACATCAACAACGTTCGTAAAAGAGCGTATACACCCAAAGAATTATTACAGTAGGATTCACTAATATCAATGAAAAATTATTTCGATTTTTGGAAGAATACTTGCCAAGTTAAATATGGTGTCTTTAGGGATTTAGCGCAGTACAATTTTTCTATGTTTTCCGCTCACATATACATACATATTATTGGGTTCATAAGTAGACTTGAAAACATTACTAACGATTTTCCTCTGGGTTAACACATGCCTCTCACAAATACACACATTTTTATCATGTTCTCTTTGTGCCGACCTCTGCTCATCTTCCATTATGTATGAAAATACATACATATACCTCTAATTTTTTTTCCAACACCGGTCAAATATTTGCTTTGTGTCAAATATTTTTTAAGTATAATCATATAGCAAACATGTGTTGCCATATTTCTGTGAAAATAAGTGTGCGTAGTATGACCACAAAACAAAATTTTATGGCGCATAGCCTCTCAAGGCTCAGGATATTTTTATTTATTGAAATCCAGTACAATTTAGAATTTTTAAGTGTCCCAGCGGTACTAGGGCATTAGAGAGACAAGTTGGCAAAGTTAACAAATTGTATAAAAATAATTAACAAAAACTATTTAAGACATGCATAAATCGCCGTAGTCTAGTAGGTAGTGTGTTGGCTTATTCCACGTAAAGCCAGGTTTCGAGCCCCAGGCCAGACATCAAAACAAAATACAAAAAGTATTACTTCGGCGACTTTCTCTCACCAGACTGTAGGTCCCACCACTCATGTATAAAATTAACACACACAACATAAATGGTGTGAGAAACTAGGTCGTAATCTTGACCAAGTATGTATTTATAAGTATATAAGAAAAATTAAATAAATCTTTTAAATTAAAAGCATTCCAATACTTTGTGATAAATATTCTTTTAATTTCTTCTTAAAGTAAGAAATTGTTCTACAATCTTTTATATGTCGAGGCAAGTTATGTATATTCCAGGCTACCAGCGTATTAAATTTTTTGCTTCGTGATTAATGACATCTCACAGCACGAAGATTATTGCTATTCCTAGTGTTGAAAACAGTCTGGTTTCTTGAAAAGCATATCGTATGGTGACCATTTCCATGTAGAGCGTTATAAACATAAATTAAAGTTTTCTATTTATATAATCTATATATTGGTAAAATATTTTTAAAAACGTCTGTGTACAAAGATAATGCTGAGTACATGAGAGGGAGATTGTATATAAGTTTAATTGCTTTGCTTTGAATGATTTGCAGCGTTTTGAGGTCTGCATTATTCTGAAATCCCTATATGTGGGTTAAATAGTTGAGGTAACTTTGTATAAGAGATTGAAAAATCATAAGTTTTGCTGTTGTGTCTCACTTGTATCTTAATTTATACAATATTCCAAGTGCAGGTGATATTTTGGATCTAATATGTTCGGTATAATGATGCAACTTTAAATTTGAATTTTTAATTATAAGTAATTAATAGAATCCACTTCTAAGATTTCGTTACCATCTATTCGAATGATTATATTGGTATTGGAATTTGGCCTCGGCATGAATCTAATAAATTTAGTTTTAAAGCTATGTCACGTTCGACTTAAGCTTTTAGTACTATATTTTCTTTGTGGGGGTACAATATACAAATGTCATCTGCGTACATGAACATTCTTCCATTTAATTCCAAATTATTAATATCATTTAAATATATGACAAAAAGTAGAGGCCCCTAAACACTACTTTGCGGAACACCATACTTTATGTTTTGTACCGAACTCTTACTTGTATTTATCTGTACGAATTATTTTCTATTTGTCAGATAGCTTCTTATATTGCTTCCTCGAGCCCAATAAAATTTTAGTTTATTAAGCAAAATGGAGGGATCAGTTATGCTACCGGAACGTGACGTAACGTAATGTAATAGTAAGGTCTACTGAACGTAAAAATGTAAGAGCAATTATAGAGAACGTATCGTATGTTTTTAGGTAAACTAAACAATAAAAGAAATAAACAAAATCAAATAAAGAATTAAAAATTGCAAAACCTAAAAGACACAAATTCAGATATTGATATAGAAGACATGTTTTTGGGTTTGAGTTTTTATTTTATTATTTATTGCTTTTTAAACATATTTAATATTAATTCCAAGTTTTAAAAACTTTGTTTCACTCCTTTTATCACTTTCAATATGACGTCTTTTGTTTTTCTTTAATTCAGCTGTTAACCAGTGTTATCACTATAGCGTTTTTGGATTCATTTCAACGATTTTATATTTATTTAAAGGTATTTATTAAAAGTCAAATAAAAAAGCCAAATAATTATACTTTCAAACAAGCAAAAACTAAAATTGAGTGCTTTTGATTGTATTTTTCATATAAATAGACAAGCAAGTGAAATTGTTTATCCTACAGAAACAGGTCAGGTATTTCGAGAACCAAATTTGTACGAATGTAAAAACATTTTTATCTTCTCTAGTAAAAGCAAAATGCAAACTGAAATACTTTTCGAACGCTTTAGATAAAAGTCGATAACTATATTTTTCTCATATAAAATAAAAATAAACCCTTGTAGTGCCATCTCCATTAAATATTAAATAATATTTTATACAACTCTATTATATATTACTATTAAGCACAACTCTGTAACTATTATATATTACTATTAAGTAAAACTCTGTAACTTTATTATATACTACTATTAAGTAAAACTCTGTTTTATTATATACTACTATTAAGTACAATCCCATAAAAGCTCATTAGAAGATTAATAAAGTTCTCTTTCCGTTTCTAACTGTTGACATGCGTATATGTCTTTTCTTTTGTTATACATACACGCACGTTCAACTTACATGGCGACCGTGACGTCAATTGTGTTACAAGTGTTTTAAATGAAAAAAATAAATAAAACGCTGTGAAAAAGTGAAGAAAAAGTTACGCTAAAGAAAAATTGTAAATTTAAAAAAAGGAAATAGATCAAAGAATAAAGAAAACGAAGTGAAAAAGAAAATAGAATAAGGAAAAAGAAGAGAAATTCAGATTGGAAAAAACATAATTGACATAAGAACTGAAGTTAGAAGACTAGAAAAATCTCGAAGCATTCAAAATAGGTGTAGAGAAAAGATCATGAGAAAAAGGAAAAAGAAAAAACACAAATTTAGCATGTAAATAACAGAAATAAAAAAGTGAATTTTGCAAAATAGATATAACAACAAGACAACAAAATATTATACAAATAAAAAGATGTTATAAGTGAAAAAACCCGTTTGAATAGCGGAACTATCCATAACCTCAAAAAACAATAGAACATATAGAAGCGTGTTAAAATGTAAAAAAAAAACCGTTTGAATATCGGAACCATCCATAATCTCCAAAAGCAATAGAACAAATAGAAAAAGTGTTAAAAGTGAAAAAAAAAAACCGTTTAAATATCAAAACCATCCATAACCTAAAAAAAATAGAACAGAATGTGTGTTAAAATTTGTAAAAAAAAAAAACCGATTGTATATCATCCATAACATCCAAAACAATAAGTAAGACAGAAAACATAAAAAAACCGTTTGAATATCAATATAACCTACAAATCATAACCATAACCTCCAAAAAACGACAGACAGAAAACGTGCTAAAAACCATACTAAAACAGAGTAAAATGAAATGAACTCATAAAAATACAAAACTACACTAAATAAAACATCAGCTAAGAAAGAAACAAAAGAATATATAAGTTTAACAAATGAAACAATTAAAAATAATTTAACTGTTATATAAAAATAAAACGAACATATAATCTACTATTACAACTATTTCCAATAACAACATCAACACCACACCCATACATATAATAAGCAACCAAATACTGGAAAAGAAAAAGGAAAACTAACGGAATTAAAAGCTAAATGGATAGATCACATATCAAGAAGAAACAGCAAATACGAAGCCGAATACAAATATCAACGGGAAATTCATCAAAAACAATAACATCAAAAACAACAACCATCGAAAGTACAGTTCCACTCAAGCTCGTAAGTTGGCCTTAGTGACAAAACAATGTAGAGATTATAGCGAAAATTTAATATATATATATATATAAAACAACACTACAACATACATTTATATATTTATTACGTTTTTTTTCTTTACCTAGTAACTACATTTAGACCTATATTTCTCACTAAATTTATCCTACATACCGAATTTTTTTTACATTAGTAATTGTATATAATACATAATATATTATATAATTAATTATATATTAGATTGCTCATGTATACATAAACATTAAACATATTAGTACTTTTTAATATTTCCTTCCTATACATTTGTTACTTTGCATATTCATATAAGCTTTAACATAGCATTAACATGTTTAATTAAATTTAATTTAGAAATGAAAACTTACTTTGAATTTGAATAGCATTAAGAAAAATAATGTTAAATAACATATACATGTATAAGGAAAGAGTAAATAAAAGTTCATTATTCTCAATAATGTAATGTATTAAATATGATCAACCCTTATTTATATTGTTTTTATTAAACAACAAAATTCTCTCTTCTTTTCTTTTTAACTAAATTTTAAAAGAGAAATTCTTATTAGCTTTGCTGATATTAAATATGAAGAGTAATATTCCTGGATTAGTCATGAAAGAGAAAGGAAGAAAGAATAGAAAAACATAAAAAGAAACAAATTATTTAAAGAAAATATTTATTTCACTTTGTAATACAAATTAACAACAAATAACAGATATCAGGGAAAATAAGAGAATCCTTTGTCTTAGAAAATCTTAAATAAGAGAAAGACAAAAATATATATTTTTTTGAAGAGAAAATAAAATCAAATAAAATTAAAATTTTTAAATCAATTAAAATCAGATTACAAATACACATTAGTATTAGAAAAGGTTCTTTTAAACATGTTTTAAGCTTTCTGAGTTAAAAGTTTCTTGATAACAGAATTAAATTTAATGCCTGAAATGGACCGCGAGGAATTTAATAATCTCATTTCGAATTTTATTAATATAAAAAAGAGAATTTTGCAAATTGACCGGTAACGAAAATCGTTAAAAAAATTGAAGAATATAAAACACTTTTAATTCAGAATTATAACGCATTGTTTGAATATTTGGAATTTAATTCAGGAAGTTTGACAAATACTAACAAAGCTAACATTTCAGCAAAAATTATTATTTGTAAAACATTGTTATTTAAATGTTTGGAAAGATTGGATTGACAGTGTTTTAGATTCGGATGTGAATTTGTTATCACGTATTGACGCCGATATTGTGGTGAAAATTGAATCGGATAGTAAATTTAGCTCGGATAATTTGAAATTGAAATACGAAATGGCGACACTAGAGCAGGAGAAGTCCTACGTTAGTATGTGTGCATCAATTATTAGGGAAAATTATAATGGTGATCCTCTGGCATTAGATTCTTTCTTAGATAAGGTAACACTGTTGGAAGACTTGGCCGATCCTGGTTTAAATTTAACATTTTTGAATTTTGTGAAATCTAAACTTGAGGCAAGGGCAAGAGAGACTTTATCTGATAACTTAACCTCCGTGGATCAGATAAGGACAGCTTTAAGACAGAAAATCAAACCGGAGAGTTCGAAGCTTATTGCGGGCAAAATGGCGGCCCTTAATGTTAGGAGCAATAATTATTCGGAATTTTGACGGGTGGCTGATGAGTTAGCAGATGCATTTAAGTGATCACTGATAATTGAGGGAATAACGAAGACAAAGGCTCAGGAAATGGCGGTTGATCAGATGGTTACTATGTGCCGTTTGAACGCGAAGACAGATTTAGTAAAGTCTATACTAGCTTCTTCAAATTTTAGTCACCCCAAGGAAGTTTTGGCTAAGATGGTATGAATGAATGAGTTAAAGAAGCGTCAAGTGTTGACAATAAGGTAGAACAGTGGCAGGTCTAACATGTCGTATAGAAATAATAACTTTGGAACTTTACTGTTGAGTATATAAAGGGTAAGGACAATGTAGGAGCAGATGCACCATCATCATGCAAAAGATAGTAGGGTACTGCGGATGACAACGAGGGCAATGGCTATGAAGTTTAAAGGTGATAGGATTGAATTGATTAGACATGACGCAGAGTCTGGGAATTCCACATTGAAAATTTATGATAAATTCTCACATGAGTTTGATAAGAACACAGCGAAAATAAGAACTCAGATTATTGACATTCACGGGTTAAACGCGTAAATTTATTTAGGAAATTTAGGAAACTGTTCACTGTTGATTTCGAGTTTGTTAACGAAGCAATTAATTTAGATTATTTGCTTTCGAGGCTGGAAATTGAAGCCAACAATCAAGGAATTAGCAGGGCAGAATGGCCTAAAAATTACATATTTTTTAACATTTTCATAATTCAAGAATTTAAGAGTTCAGGAAATGAAATACTGGAATCCTTAGAGATTGTTCTTACAGAACCAATAGTAACTATCAGTGAGGAGGATGAGAAAACAAAATTAATGCAGATATATCATAACGATCCAATTCTTGGTGGACATTGTGGTCAGAAAAAATTGTATGCTAAGCTTCGTACACAATTTTATTGGAAGGGAATGACTAGGGATATTGTAAAATACGTGAGGAATTGTCCTAAATGCATTTTGAACAAGGTTAAGCCCAAGAATATTGAGGAACTGGTTTTAACACCAACCCCTGTCAGCCCGTTTGATATAGTATAGTCTTGACACAATAGGTCCGTTACCATTGTCCACGTATGGAAATAAATATGCTTTAACATTGATGTGCAATATGTCAAAATACTTAGTAACTATTCCTATACCTAATAAATCTGCTAGTATTGTGGCTCGTGCAATTTTCGAAAATTTTATTTTAATATACGGTAAAATGAATACTATAAAGTCTGATTTAGGGACTGAATTTAAAAATGAAATCTTATTAGAACTGTGTAAATATCTGAGGATTGATTTAAAATATTCAACTAGTTATTATCACGAAACGGTAGGAGACGTAGAGCGTAGTCATAGAGTGTTTAATGAGTACATTAGAGCGTACTTAAATGAGAACATGTCTGATTGGGATACATACCTAAAAATATTTTACTTTTTATCACAACAAAACACCTAACTCAGTTTTTGATGTTAAATTCACACCCTTTGAGCTTGTTTTCGGTAAAAATGTGGTAATGTCCATTGGAAAGGATAACAATTTAGAACCAATTTACAATTTGGATAATTACAGTAAGGAAATTAAACATAGATTACAGAAAACTAATATAATAGCACGACAATTGATTGAAAAACACAAAACAAGAAACAAAAATTATTATGACAAATTTGCAAAACCAATATCAATACAAACAAATGATAATATTTGACTTCAAAAAGAACCATATGATAAACATCAGAACATTTACGAAGGACCTTATATCGTAAAAAATATTAATGGTACAATTGTAACACTGATTGATAAAGTAACAGGAAAAAATAAAGTTGTCCACAAGTACAGAATTCGGAAATATTAAAATAACAAAATTGTATTACAAATAATTTATACTTTGTTTTTCATAAATAAAATAAAAATGAGAATAAAACAAAAAACTTTTAATTCTAATTTATATGATAATAATAATTAACTTTATCATTACTCTAGTATACTTTTATAATTACATTCTTACATTTTGGATAATAATTACATATGGATAATAATTATTAGTTAATATAAGAAATTTTCAAACATTTATAATTCTAAAGAAAAACAATTTGAAACCAAACAGTCTGATCACCTGTTTGATTTCCAAATTTTTTATATAAAAATTGATTTTTTATATATGTAGTGCCATCTCTATTAAATATTAAATAATATTTTCTACAACTCTATTATATATTACTATTAAGTACAATCCTATAAAAGCTCATAGAAGATTAAAGGCCCCTGGAGACGATCAAATAAATTCGTCAAATAATGTATAAAGCCGAAAGTCCATACCATGCGTTTTGCATAACATGCGTATACCGAAAAAGTAGAATCAGTGTATTTGATTGTGACAAGTTACAGAAGAAAAAGCATAATATGCATAGACGCATACAAAGTAGGATTACTTTCTACTTTTCTATGCGAATAATGCAGTGTTGGAAAATGTCAGCAGTTTTTTAAACTTGGCATGCCAAATTATATACTATTGTGAATGGTTTCTACAAATATGTTTAAATAGTGGATTACTATTTTCGCATTTTTCTTTATTTGTATTATAAAAATATTAATAAACACATATTTCATAATAAAGTTTATTACTAATTTAAGAGGAAAATACATTAAAATACATTTTTTAACAAATTTCTTTCATGAACAAAATATGTATATGATGATTGTTTATACATATGTATGTATATATGATTGTTTTTATGTACTGAGTGTAATCTATTTTGAATTTATTAATTTGTAAACAAGAAAAATGGAGGATAAATTTACTGAAAACACTCGTCTTGTGTTCTTTTGAGGATTTTCGTAGGCCTTAACAGCACAATACAATGTAATTTTTGTGTAAAACTATTAATAATAAAAACAACTAATAACATTTTTTAATTTTTCTTTCCAAGAAATTAAAAAATTTTGGCAACTTTCAGCAGGAAAAATTTTTTATGAGCAGTACGTCTTATTTTGATCTTATTATATTTAGCTTCTTAATTAACTCTTGCTCAAGAAGCTATACTCATTGTGACCGAAATTCACCAACATTTCGATTAATATTTAAATATTTAAGAATCTTTAAACTTTTCATTGACGAAATTAAAAAATATTCCAAATTTTCCCCTTTTTAACACAAAATAAATGTTTGTTTACATTTAATTTTTTTACTTTATCTGAAAGTTTTCACTCTGTATATCTGTTGCTTCTAACACATTTGCCTCGCAAAACTTATAACATTTTTTTTCTCCCTCTAAATTGACCTGTCCTTTTATGTTATGAGCGTTTTTCAAATGTAAACTCATAAATTTAAATAAACTCATAAATTTGAAATTAATGTCATAAATTCTTTTAAAATTACAATTTGATTTTCTATTTTTTCCAAAAATTTTCTCGTTCGCTTGTTTGTTGTTTACCACAACAGCTGATCAAAACAAAAAACCAGTCGCATAAACGCATTGTGTGTAACTTGCAATAAAATCGGCATAGAAAGCAAGATTGGCAAGGCGCATGAAAAGGATGGTATGGACTTTCGGCTTAAGTGTGAGTGTAGTGCGATTGAAGTTTAAAAGAAGACGTTCAAATAAATTCGTCAATCGTCATTTGCATTTTGATTTTGTAGTGTGCGCTTCGCAAAATGTCTTCATCGGATGACAATTTATTTATTGCTTTTAACATCTTGTGCAATTTTATTAAGAAAAAAAGGAAAATATTAAAAAAAAGAAAAAAACTTTGGATGAAAAATTTCATATTATCTTCTCTATTACTTTTTCTTCCAGTTGTACATGCAACATTAATATTTTGCAATTAATTCTAATATACATAATTTTTTTTTTTCATTTTTGCACTTCTCCATGATGGCAAAAACGTTTACCAAACACAATTTAACTTCTTAAAAATATAATAAATAAAATATACACACACAAAATACATATATACACACAAAATATAAAATATACATTCACAATAAAAAAATATTTCTTTGTTTACTATTACATTATTCACCATAAAAAAATATTTGTTTGTTTATCCGCGCATTGATGATGTGTTCATTACGACGATATCGAAGCAAATGAGATATTTCCTGTCAATCAGAATTGGAGACGATCAAAAAAAAAAAAATCGTCAAATGAAAAAATCAAAATGTTTTGATTTTCATCAATAAAAGCCGACAACGTATACGTATATAACGACAACACGCACACATATAAGACGTTGATGATTTTATTTGATCGTCTCCAAGGCCCTTAATAAAGTTCTCTTTCTGTTTCTAACTGTTGACATGTGTATATGTCTTTTCTTTTGTTATACATACACGCACGTTCAACTTACACACTATATATCTACATAATGTAATAATAAAATAAATTATAATTTGGATTTTTAAAAAATGTGAAGTTTTATTTAAAGAGAATTCCACATACAGGGAAACATAACATACGTATAAAATGTAAATTCTGTTTATAATTTCAATTTTCAGTTTTGGTGGTTTTTAATATTGACATGTTGTTAACACTGCTAAACAGATGTCACGTAAAAATGTAAGAAAATTCTATTTTTTACAGATTCTTGTTCCGGTTATATTACATTACATTTCTATAACCATTTGTATTGCTTTATACATAACAAAAACGATCAGCTGTTTCTTACTGTTGCGGTTAATGTAGATTACCTGAGCCTTCATGCTTAGCACAGCAACACTTCAAAATTAAACCTTTAAACTGCATTGTATTGTTGTTGTGAACAGCGCTGCCAACTTTGACGATTTATCGTTATTTTGACGATTTTTTAAGTCAAATTTATTAAAATGACGATTGACGATTTTTCATTTTTTAAAAGCAAAACATATGGTAACCTTTTTGTTCCTAAAATTCAAATTTTCCCCTTTTGCAATGTAGAACAGGTATGCTATTTTTTTGTGTGAAAAGGAAAGAGAAAAGTATACTGTATACAGTTTTTTTCCATAACATAGTAACCTGTAAAATTTTGTCAGTTAAAAAACACACAGGATAAGTTAGGTACAAGTTTATCTGAAAGAAAAAAATACACTTACATATAATTGAAAAATTGATAAATTTGTTATTAGAAGTGGTAAGTTTTTTTTTTCATTTTATGTACATTATTATATTAAATTAATATACATATTTACAGAACCAACAATCGAAATTGAAGAAGAGCCCGTATGTCAAGAAAAAAAGAAGCACAAAATAAAAGATGCGTGGCTCGAAGACCCAAAAGTAAATTTATGGGCAGTTAAAAAAGATTCGAACCTTTATTGCAAGGTTTGAAATCCATATTGAAAATATCATCTGGATGGTCAGATATAAGTCAATATATGGAAACTCAAAGGCATTCGGAGGCAGCAAATTTTATTTTGGAAAACCAGCCAACAATTTCATCATTTTTCAAAACGGATCCTTCAAAAGGAATAGAAATAAAACTATCTTCATTTCTAATTGAACATAACGTTGCATTTGCTACCATGGATCATTTGTCAAAGCTGGTAAAAAAAACTCTTTTACAGATTCCGATTATACAAAAAACATATCGATTGGAAGAACAAAAGCTACAGCCATTGTAAAAAATGTTGGTAACACCCAGCTCCAAACAATATTTAAAATCATGAATACCAATGCTTTTTCGTTATGTATAGATGAATCTACTGATATCAGTAACAAAAACAAACAAGAGTTTGTCTAGATTTTAAAATATATGATTTCTTCTTTGGTTTAATTGAAGTCGATAAATGTGATGCAGCCTCTTTATTTACAGCATTAAAAAAATATTTTTTGGATAACAAGATTGCCTATCACAAACAGATGATACGCTTTGCCGCAGATGGAGCTCCCAATATGACAGGAAAACACAATTCCGTGGCAAGCCATTTTAAAAAAGAATTACCTAATTTGTTTATTTTAAAATGCGTGTGCCATTCTTTAGCACTGTGCTCATCATATGCCTGTTTGAAGCTGCCATCGTCAGTGAAAACTTTGACTCGTAATATACATATAATATACATATAGTATATAATTACATTTCAAACAGCCCTAAAAGAAATAATTAATTTCAACAAATTCAATCTTTATCGGAATTCAAACCGAAGAAACTTCTTCATCCTTCGCAGACCAGGTGGTTTTCACTGGAATCAGTTGTTAACCATTTACTTGAACTTTTCGAGCCACTAAAAATTTATTTTGGATTCGCGGTCAATATTGATCTTATAGACACATCCGAAGACATACTAAATAATTTGAATGGTATTCACCAGTTATATTTTCATTTTTTAAAGTATATTCTTCGTCTTATAACCAATGTCAACAAACTTTTTCAAAGTGAAAGTGTACAAATCTAAAATATATACAGTGAGTTGTCCAGATTGTTAAAAACCGTCTTATCAAATTTTGTGAAAGAAGGTGTAAAGTCCATTGAACCAATCGTAGCTTTAAACAAAAAAGTGATTCAATTTTACAATTGGCCAAACTTTTTGCAAATTTATTAAATGGTTAAGAATATCAAGAACTTGATAATGAAGTTCGAGAATTACGTAATATGAAATTCACCGAACTCGAAACATTGGCGTTTTGGGAAAATTTTTCTAATTTAATCTAGAGTCAATAATGCAAAGGCCTTCCCAATTTTAACACAATTTGTTTCGATTATAATGGCACTACCACATTCGTCGGCCAACGTTGAAAGAATTTTTTATATTGTAAATTTAAATAAAACAAAAACCAGAAATGCTTTGGATTCTTCAACATTACAGGGAATATTGTTTTCAAAAGATTATCTTAAGTTAAATAATTCTCAGTGTTTTAATATAGCAATTAAAAATGACTTTTTAAAAAATGTCACACAGAAATGTACCAGAGTATAGTCACATAATACCAAAATTAAATTAATAATTTCTTTATTAAATAATAATTTTATTTACATGTAACTAACATAAAAATGTTTAAAAAGTTAATAAATTTTTTTGGTATTTTTGTCTTGACGATTTTTTTTAATTGACGATTTCTCCAAAAAGAAAGTTGGCAGTACTGGTTGTGAAGAAGAAAAGAACATATGTTTTATGCAATGCAGGTAGCGAAAATCAAAAGTATTTTGATATTCCTTAAACTCTTCTCAGTCTACACGTGTGAAGCCGAAAGTCCATACCATGCGTTTTGCATTACATGCGTATACCGAAAAAGTAGAATCAGTGTATTTGATTGTGACAAGTTACAGAAGAAAAAGCATAGATTGCATAGATGCATAGAAAGTAGGATTACTTTCTACTTTTCTATGCGACTAATGCAGTGTTGGAAAATGTCAGCAGTTTTTTAAACTTGGCATGCCAAATTATATACTATTGTGAATGGTTTCTATAAATATGTCTTATATAGACATATTTATATCTATGCACTATTTGTGCATTACTATTTTCGTATTTTTCTTTATTTGCATTATAAAAATATTAATAAAAACATATTTCATAATAAAGTTTATTACTAATTTAAGAGGAAAATACATTAAAATACGTTTTTTAACAAATTTCTTTCATGAACAAAATATGTACAGTTGTGTTCATAAAAATAGGAGTGAGCCCATGGAAAAACAAAAGCTTACTTTTTAACAACAAAAATATGGTTTAATTCAATTTTTTGGTGTAATGTAATGTTGATTCAATACTAAATTATATAAGTTATTCATTAATTAAATAAAGCTTTCAACAAGTAAGTAACAGGAAGTTTAAAAAAAATATCTTAAAAAGTGCTGTTCAAAATAATAGGAGTATTTCAGTTTTCATAAAGATTTACTATTAAAAAAAGTTAAAAATGCTTATGACTATAATCAGAAACTTTAAATACGATTAGTATTTGGTAGAATAGCCTTTACTTTTTATTACAGCAGCACATCTACGAGGCATGGAGTCAACTAAATCCTGACATTGTTTTAGTGGAATTTTATTCCACCCATCTTGCACTACAGATCACAACTCAGTTGCATTTGACGGTTTTCTCTCGGCAACATATTTTTTAACATCCCTCATAGATATTCTATGGGATTAAAATCAGGAGACTGAACTGGCCACGCCATAACCTTTACCCCATTAACCCGAAACCACTCATTTGCCAATTTACTGGTGTGTTTGGGGTCATTCTCTTGTTGGAATATCCATTTTAGAGGCGTGGATTATGGTAACATCACTTCTCTCAAAATGCCGACATAGACGTTCCTATCCATTATGTCTCTAATTCGATGTATTGGTCCTAAACCATTATATGAAAAGCTTCCCCATATCATTAGTTTTGCGCCACCATGTTTAACTGTCTTTCGTGTATACTGAGCTTTATATTTGGTGTTGGGCGGACGTCTAACATGCTGTATAGACCAAATAAAACAATTTTGCCTTCGTCAGTCCACAGTATGTATCTCCATTTTTCTTTCGGATATTTGATATGTTCTTGGGCAAACTTCTGCTGCCTGTTTTGTATGTCAACAATGGCACCTTTTGTGAACTACTTGCGAATAAATTGTTGTCCATCAGAAGCCTACGAATAGTAGGGACACTTACGGCAAGATTCAGATCCTTTTGAATTTTATTTGAAGACGTTGAAGGATTTTTTTGCTGTATCGTACAATTCGGCGGTCATCGACAGTAGACGTTTTGGCCTTGCGCCCACGCGTTTAGGCCTTTTTTTATTTTAATGTATTTGTGATCATTTGATCGGAGTAACTTAAGATTTTCTTAGCTTCTTTGTAAGTTTTGCCTTTTTTTCGAAGATTTTTAATTAGTTCTCTCTTTTCTTCAGTACAGTGCTTTTCTCGTCCCACTATTACAAAAATGTATGTGAATCACTGTAGAAAAAGTTTTAACTACATTTTTCCGTACTTATTTTTCACTTTTTTCTGTAAATTATGTGTTGTTATATTTTTATTTTTAAAAGAACACTCACACTCCTATTTTTTTGATCAACTGAATTCAGGGGCAAACATAGAAATGAATCAATTTCATCGTAAATATCAAAGTTATTACGAGATTCTTTTTTGTATTATATTTCTTACATACCGTTGTAACTACCATTAAAATATATCATGTTTTGCAAATTGGTAGAATAAAAATTTTAACTTTGAAAATATTACATGGTAGCACTCCTATTATTTTGAACACAGCTGTATATGATGATTGTTTATACATATGTATGTATATATGATTGTTTTTATGTACCGAGTGTCATCTATTTTGAAATTATTAATTTGTAAACAAGAACAATGGAAGACAAATTAACTGAAAACACTCGTCTTGTGTTCTTTTGAGGATTTTCGTAGGCCTTAACAGCACAATACAATGCAATTTTTGTGTAAAAACTATTAATAATAAAAACAACTAATAACAATTTTTAATTTTTCCTTCCAAGAAATTAAATAATTTTGGCAACTTTCAGCAGGAAAATTTTTTTATGAGCAGTACGTCTTTTTTGATCTTATAATATTTAGCTTCTTAATTACCTCTTGCTCAAGAAACTATACTCATTGTGACCGAAATTCACCCACATTTCGATTAATATTTAAATATTTAAAAATCTTTAAACTTTTCATTGAAGGAATTAAAAATATTCCAAATTTTCCCCTTTTTAACACAAAATAAATGTTTGTTTACATTTATTTTTTTTACTTTATCTGCCAGTTTTCACTCTGTTGCTCGCAAAACTTATAACATTTTTTTTTCTCCCTCTAAATTGGCCTGTCCTTTTATGTTATGAGCGTTTTTCAAATGTCAAAATATCACATATGTAAACTCATAAATTTGTAATTAATGTCATAAATTCTTTTAAAATTACAATTTGATTTTCTATTTTTTTCAAAAATGTTCTTGTTCGCTTGTTTGTTGTTTACCACAACAGCTGATCAAAACAAAAAAATCAGTCGCATAAACGCATTGTGTGTAACTTGAAATAAAATCGGCATAGAAAGCAAGATTCGCAAGGCGCATGAAAAGGATGGTATTGGACTTTCGGCTTGAGTACAGTTTTATCAGCACATTAACAAAAAACCATTTTGCATTTATTTTAAAAAATGTAAAACTTGAAAGCAGTTTACGAAGCTCACCCGAACTATATGGACGTGTTTTTTTACTCTGCACGCGCCAGGTTAAAAAGTATTAAAATTAAAAGAAAAGAGGCCTTCCAGGTTTTAAAACTTTAATAAATAAAATATGTATTTGGTATAGTGTTATCGTTTTGCACTAAAATCTCAATTTTGGAAAAAAGTGGACTTAGCGTCTTTGCGAATTATACTAACGATATAATATTCAGAAAATAATTGGAGGTTATTAGTTTTTTACGTAGGTACATTACTTGATGGTAAACGGGCAATATTCGATGCATAGTTGTTTCTGGTTTTTTATCTAAAAGTATATTCACGAACATAAGTATTTACAGGCCAGAAGTTCGGGTTAACAATAAGGTCGTAGTTATTATCAGCGATCGAGATTTTAAATGAAGAAATTGCCTTTGGTGCAGAAAATTTGAATTTTTGCATCCAAATGTCCGTTTTAGCTCCCAATTTCAATTTAATTTAATGATCAATATCATCCGGCATAGTGTCACTAGCTAATTGCGAAACAAACACATTTTTTAGGTGGAACAGCTTGAAGAGGTTTTGAAACTAATTAGGCATCTATTGTTCCTGTATGGGTTAATAATGGTGAATTATTATTCGAACCACTGCCAATATCAATTGATGGAATGTTAAGAGTCCGAGAACATGCTGAAGACGTAGATGGCGCCGAATTATGATCAATGAACTTTGCGGAATTAATTACAGTAGGAACAGATGAGTTGCTCAAGGAAGAAATTTCCTATATTTTGCTTGAATTTTCAGTTCTTTTAGGGGCATGCTTTTTTAAAGACAATATTTCCCTCTTTAACTCCTCATTTTCGTTAGTGATGTCTATAATTTTATCCGACACTGCATTATTTATTTCTTTTACAGCTGATTCTATTGTCTGTACCCTTTCTGTTAAATTATTTATTTCACTCCCTATCATGCTCAGTTTCCTATGTACCTCGCTCAAGGGACGATTTTCGCACTCTCTAAACGTTGTTTGTATTGTTGTTTGTAATTGTTCAGTTAATTTTTCGAATCTCTTGTCCCATGACATATTTATAAGAGGTAGGAGCAACTCAACAGCTGACGAGTATTTGAATGTCAAAAAAAATGTTTGTTTTTTGTATATTTTGTTTCGATATTCAATTTCGTATTTATATTAGTCATAAACACTCATATGTACCGCATGTATCCTTAACGATACGCACTCTAGAAATTCTTTAGGATTACTATTTTAAAGCCAATTATATTAAAATTTTTGCAAGATGATTAACAAAATTTAAGCCTTTGACACTAAATACATATATCTTTTAAACTACAACCTAGATTTACTATATTTATAGATATTTAGATGAAAGTGATGAATTACCAAAAAAAAAAATCCATGTCTCCAACTAGGTGCCTAAACTATGACTGAAATAACTTGTGTAATATATTTAAAACAAATTCTCTTTCAGAAGATTGGGATATAGGGATTAAAACAAACTGGGCCAATCTTCTGCTGTACATTTGTTATTATAATTACTCAAACGTAATTATAATTGGGATTAAAAAAAGAGAAAGAAAGAAGTATTAGTATGTATTTCTTATTTTCTTTTTTGAGTCTGTCAATTTGGTTGAGTGTTGTGGAAGCAAGTGAATTTTAAGTACAACTTTTGATTTCAATTTTCTACTAAAGCTAATTCAAAATAATTCACAATATAATTCAAGAGATAATAGTTTAAATAAGTATTCAATTTCAAAATTCAGTCATAAAATAAATATAAATTAGGTACAAATATTAATTGGTACATTAATTAATAAGAAATAACGTTTGCAGCTGATATTTTTTTAATTTATAGGTGCTGCACTATTGTGTAATTTAGCATGACATAAAAATCATAAGAATTTTCAATATATAAAATTTATTTAGTTTTTTTAATTGCTTTAATTAATTTCCTATGGAGGTTTGAGGGTTAATTTTTTTGACACTTCAAATGCACTTTTACAAAAACAAAATGCCTGTTGTTTTTGCATTGTTGTACTTGTTGTAAAGTTGCTCCTACCTCTTATAAATATGCCATGTCTTGTCCATTATTTGTACGAACCGAAATGGGGAATTAGTGTTTGCTAATAGATGAGAGTCGCTACGTAATAAACGAGGATTTTTTGGAGTGTTCTCCATTACATCCTCTCTTGAAAATTGCTGTTCGGTAGATGTAGTTTGTTAATGCATGTTAGATTCTTTTTTACTTGTTTTTTCTTTTTGTTTTGACTACGCAATTTAGTTTTGTACATCGAATTTGTTTTGATTTAATAAAACTGTATTTTGTTTATTGTTGTCCTGCTCCTGTTTTATTTAATATTATCACTTTGGCGCGAACAGTTTTTACACAAAATTGTTGTTTCTATTGTTTTATATATTGTTTATGTTTTGCTATTGTTTTGCTTTGTATGTATATTGAATTAATCTTTAATCTTTATCTCGCACTATTTTGAGATATAAGATATTTTATTTTTAAGATGAAACACTCAGATTTATCTGTCGATTTGTTAATATAAAAATTAATTATTTTCAGGTTTTCAAACAAAATTTAAGAATCCTCATAATAAATAATCCATTGTGTATGAAAATACATACATATACCTCTATTTTGTTTTCAACACTGGTCAAATATTTTTAAAGTGTAACCTTATAGCAAACATGTTTTGCCATATTTCTCTTTGCAGCTATTTGATAAAACAAAAATGGGAAAATAAATGTGTGTAGTGTAACCACAAAACAAAATTTTATGGCGCATAGCGACGTACATTTGTTACGAAAATCGCATTTGCGCTGCGAATTTCAGTGTAAAAATTTAGTCAAAAAGCAAAAATAAAATTAAAAGACGAGATATAGGGTCTTCTCTTTATACATAGGTTATTAGAATTTTGTACACTTTTTTATTATAATAATTAATTGTAGTTTTCGAATGTTCTCACCAGAATCGCTTAGCAGTCAAACGGTTAAATTAGCAAATGTGTTGGTAATATTTGTTTTGCTTAGCATAGCAACACTTCAAAATTGAACCTTCAAACTGCATTTTATTGTCGTTGTGAAGAAGAAAAGATCATATGTTTTAAGCCGAAACGCGCCTTGCGTTATATGCGACTGGTTTTTTGTTTTGATCAGCTGTTTACCACAACAAGAACAAGAACATTTTTGGGAAAAATAGAAAATCAAATTGTAATTTTAAAAGAATTTATAGCATTAAATACAAATTTATGAGTTTTCATACGCAAAATTTTGTGCTGTTAAGGACTATGAAAATCCTCAAAAGAACACAAGACGAGTGTTTTCAGCTAATTTATTGTCCATTTTTCTTGTTTACAAATTAATAAATTGAAAATAGATGACACTCATAAGACACACACATAAAAACAATCATATATACCTCTAAACAATCATCATATACATATTTTGTTCATGAAAGAAATGTGTTAAAAATTGTATTCCAATGTGTTTTCCTCTTAAATTAGTAATAAACTTTACTATGAAATATGTTTTTATTAATATTTTTGTAATGCAAAAAGGATAAATGCGAAAATAATGCATTATTTAAACATATTTATAGAAACCATTCACAATAGTATATAATTTGGCATGCCAAGTTTAAAAAACTGTTGACATTTTCCAACACTGCATTAGTCGCATAGATGATGCATTCTATGCGTTTTCTTCTGTAACTTGTCACAATCAACTACTTTTTCGGTAGTTGCATGTAACGCAAGGCCGCATGAAACGGATGGTACGGACTTTCGGCTTAATAATTTGTTTAAATTGCTTTTATATTATATTTTAAAATCTTGTTTATTTCTCCACAAGTTTCTATAACAACGCGACCAATTGCTCGTTCCGAAATAGCGCTGACAAATTTTAAATCAGAAAAGGAATTGCCTGTAGCAAGAAAACGCAATGCTATGGATAAACGTTGAATCGGAGAGATGTCGTCACACATTTGAGTATCTTGTTTTTGAATTTTCGGGCCAACCAAATTTAAAAGTTTCTCATACATATATGTATGTGCCTTCATCCATCCGTAAAAAGTTTCGAAAATTATTTGGAGAACTCAATTTAAGTTCATTAAGGGTATGAACCCTTTCTTCAACCACTCTTTCATCCAAAGAAGCTTCGATGTTTCCTTTTTTTGTTTTTTTAATTGTCTGCGACAGGGCAATGGCTATGAAACAATCATCTGTCATATTAAAAGAAAAAACTCGATAATAAAAAAACAAAAACAAAGTAATCTCCCAACCAAAAACCATATCTTCTTTCAGAAAACCTAACAAAAAAAATTTTTAAAAAAGAAAACCATAAAAGATTTTTTTCGGATGAAAACGGTATGATGTTTTCTTCTTCACGACGCTTTGCAAATGAACGAAAATGAGCAGTTAAATTTGATCGTGGCCACGGTACTAAATATTTTTTAAATATTACTAAATATTTTTTAAGCAAACATGTTTTGCCATATTTCTGTGAAAATAAATGTGCGTGGTGTGACCACAAAAAAAATTTTATGGTGCATAGCGACTCAAGGCTCAATTTTTTTATTTATTGACATCCAGTGAAATTTAGAATTTTTAAGAGTCTCAGCGCTAGTAGATCATTAGAGAGACAAGCTGGCAAAGTTAAAGTTATATAAAAACAATTAACAAAAAGTATTTAATACATGCATAAGTTTAAAAAAATTAAAGAAATCTTTTAAATTAAAAGCATTTCAATGCTTTGTAATAAATGCTCTTATTTTCTTTTTAAAGGAAGAAACTGTGCTACAACCTTTTGTATGTTAAGGCAAGTTATTATATTCCAGGCTACCAGCGTATTCAATTTTTTTGATTCGTGATTTCTAAAGGACATCTCACAGCACGAAAATTATGGCTATATCTAGTGTTGAAAACAGTCTGGTTTCTTGAAAAGCATAGCGTATGGTGACCAATTCCATGTAGAGCGTTATAAACATAAATTAAAGTTTTCATTTTATATAATCCATATATTGGAAAAATATTTTTCACAACGTCTGTGTACAAAGACAATGTTAAGTACATGAGGGAGATTGTAAATAAGTTTGAGTGCTTATCTTTGAATGATTTGTAGTGATTTGAGGTCTGCATTTTTCTGAAATCCGTATATGTGGTAACTTTGTATGAGATTAAAAAATCATAAGTTTTGCTGTTGTGTCTCACTTGTATCTTAATTTATACAATATTCCGAGTGCAGGTGATATTTGGGATCTAAAATGTTCGATATGATGATGCCACTTTAAATTGCTTTGAATTTTTAATCCTAAGTAATTAATAGGATCCACTTCTAAAATTTCGTTACCATCTATTCGAATGCTTATATTGGTATTGAAATTTGGCCTGGGCATGAATCTAATAAATTTAGTTTTACTTGAATTCAACATTAATTTATTTTTTTTTTTTTTTTTTTTTTATTTAATTCTTTATTCATAATAATTGTTTTACAATATGTTGTGCCTCTGCGTCTTGAAGACATTGTTGAGGCGAGTTGGCAAATAAAAATTATATAAACTTAAGTATATTTTTTAAATAAAGAATAACAAATTTTAAAATAAAAAAAAAAGAAAAAAGAAAATAACAAATTTTAAAACAAAATAAAAAATAAATAAGAATTTAACTGAGATCAAACTAATAATCACAAAAGAAGCATTTCTAAATTTTGAAAAAGATAATTTTTAACATTTGTTTTAAAAATGGAGATTCGAACAATATTTTTTGTATTCTCAGGAAGGTTATTAAACTCCAAACTACCAATGTGTTCTACCCGCTGTTTTGTGGTTTCCAATCGACATCGTGCTACCCTTAAATTCGAATTATTCCTTGTGTTGAAAGCTGTTTGATTTCTGGAAAAAGTTATTGTATGATGCCCAATGTTATTCAAAGATTTAAAAACATAAAGTAAAAGTTGCATTTTGTGTAAGCCATGTACAGGAAGAATGGTTAAAGCTATGTTCTTATATAAAGGTATTGTTGAATACGTCAGAGGCAAATTAAAAACCGTTTTCAATGCTCTATTTTGAGCTCTCTGTAGAGATTTAAATTCATTGGTTTTTTTATGACCATATATAATAGGCAAATAGTTTAAATGGCTGTGTATTAAAGCCTGATATATAACCAATTTTGTTTTCGTGTTGAATTTATTCTTAAACTTATATAGTAGACCAATTACAGATAATATTTTGTATTTTAATTTCTGAATATGCGTATCCCATGAAAGATTACTCTGTAAGTGCACACCAAGGTATTTTGTTGAAAGACTTTCATTTACTTGTTTTCCATCTACCCAAATGCCAAAAACTTGATCGTGAACTAAATACGGTCTAAATCGCAATATTTTAGTTTTTTCAGCGTTTAATTTCAATCTATTAAGTCTTAAATATTCTGAAATTAATGCAGCATCGTACTCCATATGAACCTTTAAAGCAGTTTCATGTTTATAAGGATAAAAAAGACTTATGTCATCCGCGTACATAAACATTTTTCCAAACACCTGAAGATTTTTTATATCATTTACATAAATTTTAAATAAAAGTGGACCTAATACGCTTCCTTGAGGAACTCCATATTCAACGGAACCAATAAAACTTTTTTCACCATTCACCTCAACATACTGCTTTCTATTTTCCAAATAACTCCGTATCAATAACAAGTCTCGTCCATTAACACCATAGTATTCAAGTTTATTTATCATTATATTGTGATCCACAAGATCAAACGCTTTAGACAAGTCGTAGAATATACCACCAACACCACTGAAACCATCATCCAAACCTTTACATATGTTATTAATTACGTTTATAACCGCTTCTTCTGTACCACATCCTTTTTTAAAGCCATACTGACAATTATATAATAAATTATTGACTTCAAAATATGAAGAAAGCTGTTTGTAGAGTATTTTTTCAAAAATCTTATCAATTATTGGTAACAAGGCAATTGGTCGAAACTTTTCTATCAGTGTAGCTTTAGATTCCTTTGGTATTGGTATAATTTTTGCTATTTTTAAATCATGTGGATATGTTGAAGTGTCAATCATTCTGTTAAAAATTCTTGAAAGATATGGACAAATATCATCTTTACATACCTTAAGTATTTTTGCTGAAATCCCGTCAGACCCAGAGCTTTTTGTAACATCAAGTTCTGAGATTTGTTCAGCTATTTCCAGCTCTGTGGTATATGAAAAATTAAAGATGCTTTGACATTGACCTAAAGTTCTAAGAGCATTACACGAGTCACCAGGTAAGTAATCAATTTGCTGTTTTAATGTTTTAGGAATTTGAAGAAAGTACTGGTTAAACAAATTACTCTTTAGATGGTTGTCTAAAATAAACTCTCCGTCAGCGTCTTTTACTTTTATTTCACTCTTTGACTTTCTTCCAAGATTTTCATTTAAAAATTTCCAACATTTTTTTGGCTCCTGTTGTATTTGATTTAAATGACTGTAATAAAAGTTGTTCATAGACTGCTTACAAGCTTTTTTGATTACATTACTAATTCTTTTTAATCTACTTTCAACATCACGTTTTTTCCTCTGTTTCAAAATGATTTTTCTTATAAAATATAAGAGCTTGTAAATTTTGATTTAGCCAAGGTGTTAACTCGTTTTTCATCAATTTTTTTTCAGTTTTCTCCACAGTAGAATTTATTGTTGCATTTAAAATATGTGACATAATTTGAGAAGTATCAACAGACGGGTCACCAGTTTCTTGAAAAGTTTCTAAATAGTTAGTTAAACTTTCTTTTGCACGTTCATAATTGCATATTCGGTAAACTTTTTCAAAATACTCGGAATTTGGAGCATTACTTTTAAGCATACAATATATTATATTGTGATCTGTTAAACAGCATTCAATAGTATTTATCAAAAGTTCATCTGGGATATTACTGTACACATTATCTATACATGTTCCAGATACCGGACGAGTTATTAATGTATGACAGTTTTTATAATCAAAACTTGACAACATATTAATTAAATCAGCTGAAGTATTATTAATAAAATCAATGTTGGAGTCTCCAACTATAATACTAGGAAAGCGACCATAACTTGCAACTATATTTTCAATAAAACTTACAAATTTTTCCACATTGCACTTTTGGGATCTATAAAACGTTGTTAGTTTTAAACTCTTTCCATTGATTTTGTGGTTAAGCAAAGATATTGTAATATTTTCAATAAAATCCTTACTACAACAAGTTTCAACATTGTAATGAAGGCTGTTATTTATGTAAATTGACGCCCCACCATATCCATCTGATCTACAGCAGTGAACAACATCATAACCAGGAATATTATAAATCTGAACTAAATTTGAGCTAAACCACGTCTCCTGAACCGCTATAACACTTGGTAGTTTTGGTAATTTAGAAATCATGCATTTAAATTTATTAAATTTATCTATAGAGGAAATGCTTCTTATGTTTACTGAAATAATATTCAAAGTAGGAAAATTTATTCCACAAAAATAAGTTTCAAAAGATTCAAAGTTTAAAAAATGTTGATTATTAATCATAAAAAAAAAAAAAAATATTTAAATATTTATCAAAACAATATATTTGCATTTAAGCTATTAAGCCGGTGACATAAAAGCAGCACGAGTTTCATCTTCATCATGTGTATCGTCAACTGCTAATGGGGGCTGAAGATTAGATCTACGTTTTTGAAGCTTGTTAGTTGTGGCTTTCAAAAGCATATCATCTACTTCCTCCTCAGATCTAATTAATCTTGGCTTAGAGATTTCGCTTAGTTTTACATAAACTCTACCACTATAGGTGTACACAGATTGATATCCCACTTTATGTAGGGTTTTAGCATGTCTAAAAAGATTTAAAGTCTCTTTACTAAGACAATCGTTCACATAAACTGATTTTGTTTCTTCTTTTTCTTTCAATTTTTGTTTTGCTGACATTAATTTTTGTTTAGACTTTTTCGAATCAAATTTCACAATAATAGATTGTTTTAAATTTTTAGTTTTATTTGAGGTATTGTTCTTTTTAATAAAAAATGCTTCTTCAACATCATCTTCCTTTAAGTCTACACCAACATCTTTTGCAATTTCTAACAACGTATCAACTGCTGTTGAACCTTCCTTTACTTCAATGCCGCTAATAAGACAGTTGTTTTTAACTCTTTCATCATTCAATAGCTTAACTGAATCTTTCAAATTGTTTACTTCATTCTTTAATACACGATTTTCTTTTTGTACTGCTTCAATTTTCTTTTTATTTTCAGCCACCCCTCGTATAATCTCATCGAATTGTTTTGACATGAATGTCATTGTTTCTTGTAACGAAGACAGCTGATCCAACTTCTTTAATTGTTTTAGTTGTTTTTTTATTTCAACAAGTTCTTCTTTTACTGTTCCATCACATTCCTTGCAAGCATTACATACATACTCTTCACTCTCATTTTTTAATAAATGTTCAAATTGACGTTTATTTAAGCTCGTACATAATGCATGATAACATTTGGCGCATTTATTTATTTATTCGTGCGAATTCCGATATTAAAACTGTGTCACGTTCGACATAAGTTTTTAGTACTATATTTTCTTTGTAGGGGTACAATATACAAATGTCATCTATCGTTTAAATATATGGAAAAAGTAGAGGCCCCAAAACTACCTTGCGGAACACCATACTTTATGTTTTGTACCGAACTCTTACTTGTATTTATCTGTACTTATTTCTATTTGTCAGATAGCTTCTTATATTGCTTCCTCGAATCCCATAAAATTTTAGTTTATTAAGCAAAATGGAGGGATCAGTTATGCTACCGGAACGTGATGTAACGTAATGTAATAGTAAGGTCTACTGAACGTAAAAATGTAAGAGCAATTATAGAGAACGTATCGTATGTTTTTAGGTAAACAAACCAATAAAAGAAATAAACAAAATCAAATAAAGAATTAGAAATTGCAAAAACTAAAAGACAAAAATTAAGATATTGATATAGAAGACAAGTTTTTGGGTTTGAGTTTTTATTTTATTATTTATTGCTTTTTTTAAAATATGTATTTAATATTAATTCCAAATTTTAAAAACTTTGTTTCACCCCTTTTATCACTTTCAATATGACGTTTTTTTTCTTTAATTCAGCTGTTAACCAGTGTTATCACTACAGCGTTTTTGGATTCATTTCAACGATTTTATATTTATTTAAAGGTATTTATTAAAAGTTTTATGTAATGTTTCTGTAAGCCAAATAATTATACTTTCAAACAAGCAAAAACTAAAATTGAGTGCTTTTGATTGTATTTTCCATATAAATAGACAAGCAAGTGAAATCGTTTATCGTACAGAAACAGATCAGGTATTTCGGGAACCAAATCTGTACGAATGCGAAAACATTTTTATCTTCTCTAGTAAAAGTAAAATGCAAACTGAAATGCTTTTCGAACGCTTTAGTTAAAAGTCGATAACTATATTTTTCTCATATAAAATAAAAATAAACACTACATATCTACATAATGTAATAATAAAATAAATTATAATTTGGGTTTTTAAAATATGTGAAGTTTTATTTAAAGAGAATTCCACATACAGGGAAACATAACATACGTACAAAATGTAAATTCTGTTTATAATTTCAATTTTCAGTTGGTATGGTTTTTAATATTGACATGTTGTTAACACTGCTAAAAAATACGTCACCTAAAAATATAAGAAAATTCAATTTTTTTTTTTTTACAGATTCTTGTTCCGGTTACATTACATTACATTTCTATAATTGCTTTATACATAACAAAAACGATCAGCTGTTTCTTACTGTTGCGGTTAATGTAGATTACCTGAGCCTTCATGGTTAGCACAGCAAAACTTCAAAATTAAACCTTTAAACTGCATTGTATTGTTGTTGTGAACTGTGCTGTCAACTTTGACGATTTATCGTAATTTTGAAGATTTTTTAAGTCAAATTTATTAAAATGACGATTGACGATTTTTCATTTTTCCCGCGAACAAAAATGCCGATTTTTTTTAAAAGCAAAAGATATGGTAACCTTTTTTCCTAAAATTCAAATTTTGTAAAGCCCGCTTCACACGGTAATACTTTACGTACGTAAAGTCTAATGAAAAAGTAAAATGAAATTCCATCCGTATGACAAAAGAGAGAATAAAAGTCGTATGATTTATATTTTTTGCGTTTACATGATCGGTATAAGACAATAACAAAGTAAAATGAAAACAGATGTTACACTTTTTCTATGGGTTTACATAAAAATACATCCCTGATCTAATGCGACTTGCTTGTTTTTTGAATCATTTCAAAAAATGAAGAGAGGCATACGACTGTCAAACTTTTCATCCGTATTTTCTCTCAATGTGTGATGGTTTCATTACATAGTACGTTTAGACGATCACATCCGTACTCTTCTACACAAAATTTTGGCAGATCATATTACTTGTGAGACCGTGTAAAGTAGGCTTAAGTCCCATTTTGGAATGTAGAACATGTATCCTATTTTTTGTGTGAAAAGGAAAGAAAAAGTATACTGTATACAGTTTTTTTGTTTCCAATACATAGTATCCTGTAAAATTTTGTCAGTTAAAAAAAACACACAGGATAAGTTAGGTACAAGTTTATCTGAAAGAAAAAATACACATACATATAATTGAAAAATTGATAAATTTGTTATTAGAAGTTTTTGTTAATTTAATTTAAATTAGTATATTAAATTAATATACATATTTACAGATCCAACAATTGAAATTGAAGAAAAGCCCGTATGTCAAGAAAAAAAGAAACAAAATAAAAGATGCGTCGCTCGAAGACTCAAAATTAAATTCATGGGCAGTTAAAAAAGATTCGAACCTTTATTGCAAGGTTTGAAATCCATATTGAAAATATCATCTGGATGGTCAGATATAAGTTGACATACGGAAACTCAAAAGCATTCGGAGGCAGCAAATTTTATTTTGGAAAACCAGCCAACAATTTCATCATTTTTCAAAACGCATCCTTCAAAAGGAATAGAAATAAAACTATCTTTATTTATAATTGAACATAACGTTGCATTTGCTACCATGGATCATTCGTCAAAGCTGGTAAAAACTCTTACAGATTCCGATTATGCAACAAACATATCGATTGGAAGAACAAAAGCTATAGCCATTATAAAAAATGTTGTCGGTAAAACCCAGCTCCAAACAATATGTGAAATCATGAATAGCAATGCTTTTTCGTTATGTATAGATGAATCTACTGATATCAGTAACAAAAAACTGATGTGTTTGTTACCAAGAGTTTGTCTAGATTTTAAAATATATGATTTCTTCTTTGGTTTGATTGAAGTCGATAAATGTGATGCAGCCTCTTTATTTACAGCAATAAAAAAATATTTTTTGGATAACAAGATTGACTATCAAAAACACATGTTAGGCTTTGCCGCAGATGGGGCTCCCAATATGACAGGAAAACATAGTTCCGTGGCAAGCCATTTTAAAAAAGAAATACCTAATTTGTTTATTTTAAAATGCGTGTGCCATTCTTTAGCACTGTGCTCATCATATAGAAACTTTTACTCGTAATATATATAATTACATTTCAAACAGCCCTAAAAGAAGTAATCAATTTCAACAAATTCAATCTTTATTGGAATCCAAACCGAAAAAACTTCTGCATCCTTCACAGACAAAGTGGCTTTCACTGGAATCAGTTCTTAACCGTTTACTTGAACTTTTCGAGCCACTAAAAATTTATTTTGGATTCGCGGTCAATATTGATCTTATAGACACAGCCGAAGACATACTAAATAATTTTAGTGGTATTCACCAGTTATATTTTTATTTTTTAAAGTATATTCTTCGTCTTATAAACAATGTCAACAGACTTTTTCAAAGTTAAAGTATACAAATCCATAATATATACAGTGAGTTGTCCAGATTGTTAAAAAACCGTCTTATCAAATTTTGTAGTTTGGTTAATTTTTAAATCCAAAGTTTTAATAACGAAGACATATTTTTAAATAAAGATGAAGTGTATCTTGGCATTTACGTGAAGGAGAACCAATCTAGTTTAAATATTGAATATAGTCAATATAATATATTTGTTGAATTCTGTGTCCAATTTTATATTGAATTGGTTTCACAAATTTTAAAAAGTTATAATTTTGGCGATAAAGTTTTAGAAGGATTAAACTCCATTGGACCAAGCGTAGCTTTAAACAAAAAAAAATGATTAAATTTTACAATTGGCCAAACTTTTTCAAAATTTATTAAATGGTAAAGAATATCAAGTCGCCGTGGTTTAGTAGGTAGTGTGTTGGCTTATTAGACGAAAAGCCAGGGTTCGAGCCCCAGGTCAGACATCAAAATAAATACAAAAAGTATTTCTTCGGCGACTTCATCTCAGCAGATTTCTGGCAAAAACTCTGAGAGTAAATAAAATTGTCATGAAAAGTTTCTCAAAAATCTGTCGTTCGGAGTCGACTTTAAACTGTACAAAATTAACACACTCATGTATAAAATTAACACACACAAGTGGTGTGAGAAACTAGGTCGTAATCCTGACTGAAATGTTGTAAAAACCAATTATGTGTTATGTAAAAAATATCAAGAACTTGATAATGAAGTTCGAGAATTACGTAATATGAAATTCACCGAACTCGAAACATTGGCGTTTTGGAAAAATGTTTCTAATTTAAACAGAGTCAATAATGGAAAGGCCTTCCCAATTTTAACACAATTTGTTTCGAGTATAATGGCACTACCACATTCGTCGGCCAACGTTGAAAGAATTTTTAATATTGTAAATTTAAATAAAACAAAAACCAGAAATGCTTTGGATTCTTCAACTTTACAAGGAATATTGTTTTCAAAAGATTATCTTAAGTTAGATAATTCTCAGTGTTTTAATATAGCAATTAAAAATTACTTATTAAAAAATGTCACACAGAAATGTACCAGAGTATAGTCACATAATACCAAAATTAAATTAATAATTTATTTATTAAATAATAATTTTATTTACATGTAACTAACATAAAAATGTTACAAAAGTTAATAAATTTTTTTGGTATTTTTGTCTTGACGATTTTTTTTAATTGACGATTTCTCCAAAAAGAAAGTTGGCAGTACTGGTTGTGAAGAAGAAAGGAACATATGTTTTATGCAATGCAGGTAGCGAAAATCAAAAGTATTTTGATATTCCTTAAACTCTTCTCAGTCTACACGTGTGAATCCGAAAGTCCATACCATGCGTTTTGCATTACATGCGTATACCGAAAAAGTAGAATCAGTGTATTTGATTGTGACAAGTTACAGAAGAAAAAGCATAGATTGCATAGATGCATAGAAAGTAGGATTACTTTCTACTTTTCTATGCGACTAATGCAGTGTTGGAAAATGTCAGCAGTTTTTTAAACTTGGCATGCCAAATTATATACTATTGTGAATGGTTTCTATAAATATGTCTTATATAGACATATTTATATCTATGCACTATTTGTGCATTACTATTTTCGTATTTTTCTTTATTTGCATTATAAAAATATTAATAAAAACATATTTCATAATAAAGTTTATTACTAATTTAAGAGGAAAATACATTAAAATACGTTTTTTAACAAATTTCTTTCATGAACAAAATATGTACAGTTGTGTTCATAAAAATAGGAGTGAGCCCATGGAAAAACAAAAGCTTACTTTTTAACAAAAAAAAATATGGTTTAATTCAATTTTTTGGTGTAATGTAATGTTGATTCAATACTAAATTATATAAGTTATTCATTAATTAAATAAAGCTTTCAACAAGTAAGTAACAGGAAGTTTAAAAAAAATATCTTAAAAAGTGCTGTTCAAAATAATAGGAGTATTTCAGTTTTCATAAAGATTTACTATTAAAAAAAGTTAAAAATGCTTATGACTATAACTTTAAATACGATTAGTGTTTGGTAGAATAGCCTTTACTTTTTATTACAGCAGCACATCTACGAGGCATGGAGTCAACTAAATCCTGACATTGTTTTAGTGGAATTTTATTCCACCCATCTTGCACTACAGATCACAACTCAGTTGCATTTGACGGTTTTCTCTCGGCAACATATTTTTTAACATCCCTCATAGATATTCTATGGGATTAAAATCAGGAGACTGAACTGGCCACGCCATAACCTTTACCCCATTAACCCGAAACCACTCATTTGCCAATTTACTGGTGTGTTTGGGGTCATTCTCTTGTTGGAATATCCATTTTAGAGGCGTGGATTATGGTAACATCACTTCTCTCAAAATGCCGACATAGACGTTCCTATCCATTATGTCTCTAATTCGATGTATTGGTCCTAAACCATTATATGAAAAGCTTCCCCATATCATTAGTTTTGCGCCACCATGTTTAACTGTCTTTCGTGTATACTGAGCTTTATATTTGGTGTTGGGCGGACGTCTAACATGCTGTATAGACCAAATAAAACAATTTTGCCTTCGTCAGTCCACAGTATGTATCTCCATTTTTCTTTCGGATATTTGATATGTTCTTGGGCAAACTTCTGCTGCCTGTTTTGTATGTCAACAATGGCACCTTTTGTGAACTACTTGCGAATAAATTGTTGTCCATCAGAAGCCTACGAATAGTAGGGACACTTACGGCAAGATTCAGATCCTTTTGAATTTTATTTGAAGACGTTGAAGGATTTTTTTTGCTGTATCGCACAATTCGGCGGTCATCGACAGTAGACGTTTTGGCCTTGCGCCCACGCGTTTAGGCCTTTTTTTTATTTTAATGTATTTGTGATCATTTGATCGGAGTAACTTAAGATTTTCTTAGCTTCTTTGTAAGTTTTGCCTTTTTTTCGAAGATTTTTAATTAGTTCTCTCTTTTCTTCAGTACAATGCTTTTCTCGTCCCACTATTACAAAAATGTATGTGAATCACTGTAGAAAAAGTTTTAACTACATTTTTCCGTACTTATTTTTCACTTTTTTCTTTAAATTATGTGTTGTTATATTTTTATTTTTAAAAGAACACTCACACTCCTATTTTTTTGATCAACTGAATTCAGGGGCAAACATAGAAATGAATCAATTTCATCGTAAATATCAAAGTTATTACGAGATTCTTTTTTGTATTATATTTCTTACATACCGTTGTAACTACCATTAAAATATATCATGTTTTGCAAATTGGTAGAATAAAAATTTTAACTTTGAAAATATTACATGGTAGCACTCCTATTATTTTGAACACAGCTGTATATGATGATTGTTTATACATATGTATGTATATATGATTGTTTTTATGTACCGAGTGTCATCTATTTTGAAATTATTAATTTGTAAACAAGAACAATGGAAGACAAATTAACTGAAAACACTCGTCTTGTGTTCTTTTGAGGATTTTCGTAGGCCTTAACAGCACAATACAATGCAATTTTTGTGTAAAAACTATTAATAATAAAAACAACTAATAACAATTTTTAATTTTTCCTTCCAAGAAATTAAATAATTTTGGCAACTTTCAGCAGGAAAATTTTTTTATGAGCAGTACGTCTTTTTTTGATCTTATAATATTTAGCTTCTTAATTACCTCTTGCTCAAGAAACTATACTCATTGTGACCGAAATTCACCCACATTTCGATTAATATTTAAATATTTAAAAATCTTTAAACTTTTCATTGAAGGAATTAAAAATATTCCAAATTTTCCCCTTTTTAACACAAAATAAATGTTTGTTTGCATTTATTTTTTTTTACTTTATCTGCCAGTTTTCACTCTGTTGCTCGCAAAACTTATAACATTTTTTTTCTCCCTCTAAATTGGCCTGTCCTTTTATGTTATGAGCGTTTTTCAAATGTCAAAATATCACATATGTAAACTCATAAATTTGTAATTAATGTCATAAATTCTTTTAAAATTACAATTTGATTTTCTATTTTTTTCAAAAATGTTCTTGTTCGCTTGTTTGTTGTTTACCACAACAGCTGATCAAAACAAAAAAATCAGTCGCATAAACGCATTGTGTGTAACTTGAAATAAAATCGGCATAGAAAGCAAGATTCGCAAGGCGCATGAAAAGGATGGTATTGGACTTTCGGCTTGAGTACAGTTTTATCAGCACATTAACAAAAAACCATTTTGCATTTATTTTAAAAAATGTAAAACTTGAAAGCAGTTTACGAAGCTCACCCGAACTATATGGACGTGTTTTTTTACTCTGCACGCGCCAGGTTAAAAAGTATTAAAATTAAAAGAAAAGAGGCCTTCCAGGTTTTAAAACTTTAATAAATAAAATATGTATTTGGTATAGTGTTATCGTTTTGCACTAAAATCTCAATTTTGGAAAAAAGTGGACTTAGCGTCTTTGCGAATTATACTAACGATATAATATTCAGAAAATTATTGGAGGTTATTAGTTTTTTACGTAGGTACATTACTTGATGGTAAACGGGCAATATTCGATGCATAGTTGTTTCTGGTTTTTTATCTAAAAGTATATTCACGAACATAAGTATTTACAGGCCAGAAGTTCGGGTTAACAATAAGGTCGTAGTTATTATCAGCGATCGAGATTTTAAATGAAGAAATTGCCTTTGGTGCAGAAAATTTGAATTTTTGCATCCAAATGTCCGTTTTAGCTCCCAATTTCAATTTAATTTAATGATCAATATCATCCGGCATAGTGTCACTAGCTAATTGCGAAACAAACACATTTTTTTAGGTGGAACAGCTTGAAGAGGTTTTGAAACTAATTAGGCATCTATTGTTCCTGTATGGGTTAATAATGGTGAATTATTATTCGAACCACTGCCAATATCAATTGATGGAATGTTAAGAGTCCGAGAACATGCTGAAGACGTAGATGGCGCCGAATTATGATCAATGAACTTTGCGGAATTAATTACAGTTGGAACAGATGAGTTGCTCAAGGAAGAAATTTCCTATATTTTGCTTGAATTTTCAGTTCTTTTAGGGGCATGCTTTTTTAAAGACAATATTTCCCTCTTCAACTCCTCATTTTCGTTAGTGATGTCTATAATTTTATCCGACACTGCATTATTTATTTCTTTTACAGCTGATTCTGTTGTATGTACCCTTTCTGTTAAATTATTTATTTCACTGCCTATCATGCTCAGTTTCCTATGCACCTCGCTCAAGGGACGATTTTCGCACTCTCTAAACGTTGTTTGTATTGTTGTTTGTAATTGTTCAGTTAATTTTTCGAATCTCTTGTCCCATGACATATTTATAAGAGGTAGGAGCAACTCAACAGCTGACGAGTATTTGAATGTCAAAAAAAATGTTTGTTTTTTGTATATTTTGTTTCGATATTCAATTTCGTATTTATATTAGTCATAAACACTCATATGTACCGCATGTATCCTTAACGATACGCACTCTAGAAATTCTTTAGGATTACTATTTTAAAGCCAATTATATTAAAATTTTTGCAAGATGATTAACAAAATTTAAGCCTTTGACACTAAATACATATATCTTTTAAACTACAACCTAGATTTACTATATTTATAGATATTTAGATGAAAGTGATGAATTACCAAAAAAAAAATCCATGTCTCCAACTAGGTGCCTAAACTATGACTGAAATAACTTGTGTAATATATTTAAAACAAATTCTCTTTCAGAAGATTGGGATATAGGGATTAAAACAAACTGGGCCAATCTTCTGCTGTACATTTGTTATTATAATTACTCAAACGTAATTATAATTGGGATTAAAAAAAGAGAAAGAAAGAAGTATTAGTATGTATTTCTTATTTTCTTTTTTGAGTCTGTCAATTTGGTTGAGTGTTGTGGAAGCAAGTGAATTTTAAGTACAACTTTTGATTTCAATTTTCTACTAAAGCTAATTCAAAATAATTCACAATATAATTCAAGAGATAATAGTTTAAATAAGTATTCAATTTCAAAATTCAGTCATAAAATAAATATAAATTAGGTACAAATATTAATTGGTACATTAATTAATAAGAAATAACGTTTGCAGCTGATATTTTTTTTTAATTTATAGGTGCTGCACTATTGTGTAATTTAGCATGACATAAAAATCATAAGAATTTTCAATATATAAAATTTATTTAGTTTTTTTAATTGCTTTAATTAATTTCCTATGGAGGTTTGAGGGTTAATTTTTTTGACACTTCAAATGCACTTTTACAAAAACAAAATGCCTGTTGTTTTTGCATTGTTGTACTTGTTGTAAAGTTGCTCCTACCTCTTATAAATATGCCATGTCTTGTCCATTATTTGTACGAACCGAAATGGGGAATTAGTGTTTGCTAATAGATGAGAGTCGCTACGTAATAAACGAGGATTTTTTGAGTGTTCTCCATTACATCCTCTCTTGAAAATTGCTGTTCGGTAGATGTAGTTTGTTAATGCATGTTAGATTCTTTTTTACTTGTTTTTTTCTTTTTGTTTTGACTACGCAATTTAGTTTTGTACATCGAATTTGTTTTGATTTAATAAAACTGTATTTTGTTTATTGTTGTCCTGCTCCTGTTTTATTTAATATTATCACTTTGGCGCGAACAGTTTTTACACAAAATTGTTGTTTCTATTGTTTTATATATTGTTTATGTTTTGCTATTGTTTTGTTTAGTATGTATATTGAATTAATCTTTAATCTTTATCTCGCACTATTTTGAGATATAAGATATTTGATGTTTAAGATGAAACACTCAGATTTATCTGTCGATTTGTTAATATAAAAATTAATTATTTTCAGGTTTTCAAACAAAATTTAAGAATCCTCATAATAAATAATCCATTGTGTATGAAAATACATACATATACCTCTATCTTGTTTTCAACACTGGTCAAATATTTTTAAAGTGTAACCTTATAGCAAACATGTTTTGCCATATTTCTCTTTGCAGCTATTTGATAAAACAAAAATGGGAAAATAAATGTGTGTAGTGTAACCACAAAACAAAATTTTATGGCGCATAGCGACGTACATTTGTTACGAAAATCGCATTTGCGCTGCGAATTTCAGTGTAAAAATTTAGTCAAAAAGCAAAAATAAAATTAAAAGACGAGATATAGGGTCTTCTCTTTATACATAGGTTATTAGAATTTTGTACACTTTTTTATTATAATAATTAATTGTAGTTTTCGAATGTTCTCACCAGAATCGCTTAGCAGTCAAACGGTTAAATTAGCAAATGTGTTGGTAATATTTGTTTTGCTTAGCATAGCAACACTTCAAAATTGAACCTTCAAACTGCATTTTATTGTCGTTGTGAAGAAGAAAAGATCATATGTTTTAAGCCGAAACGCGCCTTGCGTTATATGCGACTGGTTTTTTGTTTTGATCAGCTGTTTACCACAACAAGAACAAGAACATTTTTGGGAAAAATAGAAAATCAAATTGTAATTTTAAAAGAATTTATAGCATTAAATACAAATTTATGAGTTTTCATACGCAAAATTTTGTGCTGTTAAGGACTATGAAAATCCTCAAAAGAACACAAGACGAGTGTTTTCAGCTAATTTATTGTCCATTTTTCTTGTTTACAAATTAATAAATTGAAAATAGATGACACTCATAAGACACACACATAAAAACAATCATATATACCTCTAAACAATCATCATATACATATTTTGTTCATGAAAGAAATGTGTTAAAAATTGTATTCCAATGTGTTTTCCTCTTAAATTAGTAATAAACTTTACTATGAAATATGTTTTTATTAATATTTTTGTAATGCAAAAAGGATAAATGCGAAAATAATGCATTATTTAAACATATTTATAGAAACCATTCACAATAGTATATAATTTGGCATGCCAAGTTTAAAAAACTGTTGACATTTTCCAACACTGCATTAGTCGCATAGATGATGCATTCTATGCGTTTTCTTCTGTAACTTGTCACAATCAACTACTTTTTCGGTAGTTGCATGTAACGCAAGGCCGCATGAAACGGATGGTACGGACTTTCGGCTTAATAATTTGTTTAAATTGCTTTTATATTATATTTTAAAATCTTGTTTATTTCTCCACAAGTTTCTATAACAACGCGACCAATTGCTTGTTCCGAAATAGCGCTGACAAATTTTAAATCAGAAAAGGAATTGCCTGTAGCAAGAAAACGCAATGCTATGGATAAACGTTGAATCGGAGAGATGTCGTCACACATTTGAGTATCTTGTTTTTGAATTTTCGGGCCAACCAAATTTAAAAGTTTCTCATACATATATGTATGTGCCTTCATCCATCCGTAAAAAGTTTCGAAAATTATTTGGAGAACTCAATTTAAGTTCATTAAGGGTATGAACCCTTTCTTCAACCACTCTTTCATCCAAAGAAGCTTCGATGTTTCCTTTTTTTGTTTTTTTTAATTGTCTGCGACAGGGCAATGGCTATGAAACAATCATCTGTCATATTAAAAGAAAAAACTCGATAATAAAAAAACAAAAACAAAGTAATCTCCCAACCAAAAACCATATCTTCTCTCAGAAAACCTAACAAAAAAAATTTTTAAAAAAGAAAACCATAAAAGATTTTTTTCGGATGAAAACGGTATGATGTTTTCTTCTTCACGACGCTTTGCAAATGAACGAAAATGAGCAGTTAAATTTGATCGTGGCCACGGTACTAAATATTTTTTAAATATTACTAAATATTTTTTAAGCAAACATGTTTTGCCATATTTCTGTGAAAATAAATGTGCGTAGTGTGACCACAAAAAAAAATTTTATGGTGCATAGCGACTCAAGGCTAAATTTTTTATTTATTGACATCCAGTGAAATTTAGAATTTTTAAGAGTCTCAGCGCTACTAGATCATTAGAGAGACAAGCTGGCAAAGTTAAAGTTATATAAAAACAATTAACAAAAAGTATTTAATACATGCATAAGTTTAAAAAAATTAAAGAAATCTTTTAAATTAAAAGCATTTCAATGCTTTGTAATAAATGCTCTTATTTTCTTTTTAAAGGAAGAAACTGTGCTACAACCTTTTGTATGTTAAGGCAAGTTATTATATTCCAGGCTACCAGCGTATTCAATTTTTTTGATTCGTGATTTCTAAAGGACATCTCACAGCACGAAAATTATGGCTATATCTAGTGTTGAAAACAGTCTGGTTTCTTGAAAAGCATATCGTATGGTGACCAATTCCATGTAGAGCGTTATAAACATAAATTAAAGTTTTCATTTTATATAATCCATATATTGGAAAAATATTTTTCACAACGTCAGTGTACAAAGACAATGTTAAGTACATGAGGGAGATTGTAAATAAGTTTGAGTGCTTATCTTTGAATGATTTGTAGTGATTTGAGGTCTGCATTTTTCTGAAATCCGTATATGTGGTAACTTTGTATGAGATTAAAAAATCATAAGTTTTGCTGTTGTGTCTCACTTGTATCTTAATTTATACAATATTCCGAGTGCAGGTGATATTTGGGATCTAAAATGTTCGATATGATGATGCCACTTTAAATTGCTTTGAATTTTTAATCCTAAGTAATTAATAGGATCCACTTCTAAAATTTCGTTACCATCTATTCGAATGCTTATATTGGTATTGAAATTTGGCCTGGGCATGAATCTAATAAATTTAGTTTTACTTGAATTCAACATTAATTTATTTATTCGTGCGAATTCCGATATTAAAACTGTGTCACGTTCGACATAAGTTTTTAGTACTATATTTTCTTTGTAGGGGTACAATATACAAATGTCATCTGCGTACATGAACATTCTTCCATATAATTCCAAATTATTAATATCGTTTAAATATATGGAAAAAGTAGAGGCCCCAAAACTACCTTGCGGAACACCATACTTTATGTTTTGTACCGAACTCTTCCTTGGATTTATCTGTACTTATTTCTATTTGTCAGATAGCTTCTTATATTGCTTCCTCGAATACCATAAAATTTTAGTTTATTAAGCAAAATGGAGGGATCAGTTATGCTACCGGAACGTGATGTAACGTAATGTAATAGTAAGGTCTACTGAACGTAAAAATGTAAGAGCAATTATAGAGAACGTATCGTATGTTTTTAGGTAAACAAACCAATAAAAGAAATAAACAAAATCAAATAAAGAATTAGAAATTGCAAAAACTAAAAGACAAAAATTAAGATATTGATATAGAAGACAAGTTTTTGGGTTTGAGTTTTTATTTTATTATTTATTGCTTTTTTTAAAATATGTATTTAATATTAATTCCAAATTTTAAAAACTTTGTTTCACCCCTTTTATCACTTTCAATATGACGTTTTTTTTTCTTTAATTCAGCTGTTAACCAGTGTTATCACTACAGCGTTTTTTGATTCATTTCAACGATTTTATATTTATTTAAAGGTATTTATTAAAAGTTTTATGTAATGTTTCTGTAAGCCAAATAATTATACTTTCAAACAAGCAAAAACTAAAATTGAGTGCTTTTGATTGTATTTTCCATATAAATAGACAAGCAAGTGAAATCGTTTATCGTACAGAAACAGATCAGGTATTTCGGGAACCAAATCTGTACGAATGCGAAAACATTTTTATCTTCTCTAGTAAAAGTAAAATGCAAACTGAAATGCTTTTCGAACGCTTTAGTTAAAAGTCGATAACTATATTTTTCTCATATAAAATAAAAATAAACACTACATATCTACATAATGTAATAATAAAATAAATTATAATTTGGGTTTTTAAAATATGTGAAGTTTTATTTAAAGAGAATTCCACTTACAGGGAAACATAACATACGTACAAAATGTAAATTCTGTTTATAATTTCAATTTTCAGTTGGTATGGTTTTTAATATTGACATGTTGTTAACACTGCTAAAAATACGTCACCTAAAAATATAAGAAAATTCTATTTTTTTTTACAGATTCTTGTTCCGGTTACATTACATTACATTTCTATAATTGCTTTATACATAACAAAAACGATCAGCTGTTTCTTACTGTTGCGGTTAATGTAGATTACCTGAGCCTTCATGCTTAGCACAGCAAAACTTCAAAATTAAACCTTTAAACTGCAGTGTATTGTTGTTGTGAACTGTGCTGTCAACTTTGACGATTTATCGTAATTTTGAAGATTTTTTAAGTCAAATTTATTAAAATGACGATTGACGATTTTTCATTTTTCCCGCGAACAAAAATGCCGATTTTTTTAAAAGCAAAAGATATGGTAACCTTTTTTTCCTAAAATTCAAATTTTGTAAAGCCCGCTTCACACGGTAATACTTTACGTACGTAAAGTCTAATGAAAAAGTAAAATGAAATTCCATCCGTATGACAAAAAAGAGAATAAAAGTCGTATGATTTATATTTTTTGCGTTTACATGATCGGTATAAGACAATAACAAAGTAAAATGAAAACAGATGTTACTATGTTCTATGTGTTTACATAAAAATACATTCCTGATCTAATGCGACTTGCTTGTTTTTTGAATCATTTCAAAAAATGAAGAGAGGCATACGACTGTCAAACTTTTCATCCGTATTTTCTCTCAATGTGTGATGGTTTCATTACATAGTACGTTTAGACGATCACATCCGTACTCTTCTACACAAAATTTTGGCAGATCATATTACTTGTGAGACCGTGTAAAGTAGGCTTAAGTCCCATTTTGGAATGTAGAACATGTATCCTATTTTTTGTGTGAAAAGGAAAGAAAAAAGTATACTGTATACAGTTTTTTTGTTTCCAATACATAGTATCCTGTAAAATTTTGTCAGTTAAAAAAAACACACAGGATAAGTTAGGTACAAGTTTATCTGAAAGAAAAAAATACACATACATATAATTGAAAAATTGATAAATTTGTTATTAGAAGTTTTTGTTAATTTAATTTAAATTAGTATATTAAATTAATATACATATTTACAGATCCAACAATTGAAATTGAAGAAAAGCCCGTATGTCAAGAAAAAAAGAAACAAAATAAAAGATGCGTCGCTCGAAGACTCAAAATTAAATTCATGGGCAGTTAAAAAAGATTCGAACCTTTATTGCAAGGTTTGAAATCCATATTGAAAATATCATCTAGATGGTCAGATATAAGTTGACATACGGAAACTCAAAAGCATTCGGAGGCAGCAAATTTTATTTTGGAAAACCAGCCAACAATTTCATCATTTTTCAAAACGCATCCTTCAAAAGGAATAGAAATAAAACTATCTTTATTTATAATTGAACATAACGTTTCATTTGCTACCATGGATCATTCGTCAAAGCTGGTAAAAACTCTTACAGATTCCGATTATGCAACAAACATATCGATTGGAAGAACAAAAGCTATAGCCATTATAAAAAATGTTGTCGGTAAAACCCAGCTCCAAACAATATGTGAAATCATGAATAGCAATGCTTTTTCGTTATGTATAGATGAATCTACTGATATCAGTAACAAAAAACTGATGTGTTTGTTACCAAGAGTTTGTCTAGATTTTAAAATACATGATTTCTTCTTTATTTTGATTGAAGTCGATAAATGTGATGCAGCCTCTTTATTTACAGCAATAAAAAAATATTTTTTGGATAACAAGATTGACTATCAAAAACACATGTTAGGCTTTGCCGCAGATGGGGCTCCCAATATGACAGGAAAACATAGTTCCGTGGCAAGCCATTTTAAAAAAGAAATACCTAATTTGTTTATTTTAAAATGCGTGTGCCATTCTTTAGCACTGTGCTCATCATATAGAAACTTTTACTCGTAATATATATAATTACATTTCAAACAGCCCTAAAAGAAGTAATCAATTTCAACAAATTCAATCTTTATTGGAATCCAAACCGAAAAAACTTCTGCATCCTTCACAGACAAAGTGGCTTTCACTGGAATCAGTTCTTAACCGTTTACTTGAACTTTTCGAGCCACTAAAAATTATTTTGGATTCGCGGTCAATATTGATCTTATAGACACAGCCGAAGACATACTAAATAATTTTAATGGTATTCACCAGTTATATTTTTATTTTTTAAAGTATATTCTTCGTCTTATAAACAATGTCAACAGACTTTTTCAAAGTTAAAGTATACAAATCCATAATATATACAGTGAGTTGTCCAGATTGTTAAAAAACCGTCTTATCAAATTTTGTAGTTTGGTTAATTTTTAAATCCAAAGTTTTAATAACGAAGACATATTTTTAAATAAAGATGAAATGTATCTTGGCATTTACGTGAAGGAGAACCAATCTAGTTTAAGTATTGAATATAGTCAATATAATATATTTGTTGAATTCTGTGTCCAATTTTATATTGAATTGGTTTCACAAATTTTAAAAAGTTATAATTTTGGCGATAAAGTTTTAGAAGGATTAAACTCCATTGGACCAAGCGTAGCTTTAAACAAAAAAAAAATGATTAAATTTTACAATTGGCCAAACTTTTTCAAAATTTATTAAATGGTAAAGAATATCAAGTCGCCGTGGTTTAGTAGGTAGTGTGTTGGCTTATTAGACGAAAAGCCAGGGTTCGAGCCCCAGGTCAGACATCAAAATAAATACAAAAAGTATTTCTTCGGCGACTTCATCTCAGCAGATTTCTGGCAAAAACTCTGAGAGTAAATAAAATTGTCATGAAAAGTTTCTCAAAAATCTGTCGTTCGGAGTCGACTTTAAACTGTACAAAATTAACACACTCATGTATAAAATTAACACACACAAGTGGTGTGAGAAACTAGGTCGTAATCCTGACTGAAATGTTGTAAAAACCAATTATGTGTTATGTAAAAAATATCAAGAACTTGATAATGAAGTTCGAGAATTACGTAATATGAAATTCACCGAACCCGAAACATTGGCGTTTTGGAAAAATGTTTCTAATTTAAACAGAGTCAATAATGGAAAGGCCTTCCCAATTTTAACACAATTTGTTTCGAGTATAATGGCACTACCACATTCGTCGGCCAACGTTGAAAGAATTTTTAATATTGTAAATTTAAATAAAACAAAAACCAGAAATGCTTTGGATTCTTCAACTTTACAAGGAATATTGTTTTCAAAAGATTATCTTAAGTTAGATAATTCTCAGTGTTTAATATAGCAACTAAAAATGACTTATTAAAAAAATGTCACACAGAAATGTACCAGGGTAAAGTCACATAATACCAAAATTAAATTATTTTTTTTTTTATTAAATAATAACTTTATTTACATGTAACTAAAATAAAAATATTTAAAAAGTTAATATTTTTTTTTTTTTTTGTATTTTTGTCTTGACGATTTTTTTAAATTGGCGATTTCTCCAAAAAAAGTTGGCAGCAATGGTTGTGCCAGAGCATATGTCTTTTCTTCTTCTTCTTTTCTTTTATGCAATGCAGGTAGCGAAAATCAAAAGTATTTTGATATTCTTTAAACTCTTCTCAGTCTGCACGTGGGAGTACAGTTTTATCAGCACATTAACAAAAAACCATTTTGCATTTATTTTTAAAAATGTAAAACTTGAAAGCAGTTTACGAAGCGCACCCGAACTATATGGACGTGTTTTTTACTCTGCACGCGCCAGGTTAAAAAGTATTAAAATTAAAAGAAAAGAGGCCTTGCAGGTTTTAAAACTTTAGTTTATTAAAATCAATAGCGTGGAGCCTCCTCGGATTCGAAAAAATAACTTTAAAGTGATTAAAATCAAAAAGTAAAACAATCTTATAAAAAAGAAATACGCAAACTTAAACTAAATCAACTGAATAAAAATAAAATACCAGTATGAAAATAAAATATTGTTACGTTTTTACCTTTTTAAAAAACGTTTAAATATGAGTTCGTTAATTGCAACAAAGTAAAAACAAATATGTCTTTAGTTTTTCTTAAACTCTCTTTATTATTTACACTACTTTTGTACCACCGTATAGAACTTAACGATACAACAATAATAATCTGTTTATTCACTGTACTAGTTCACACAAGTATTCGCTAGATCTTTACAACCACGACTTATTTTGTTCACACGCAACTTCACACAAGGCTGACTAAATTAACTCTGACTGCTGCTTGCTTTGTCCAGCCCTTTTATAGTCCGCACGCACGTATGATCAGTATGATGAACGTTCTCGATGTGGAAGGTTCTCGCTCACGCCTTCTCGAGACTTCTGGTAGTACATTGTTGTTTGTGTACTTTGCTGGTTTACTTTATGTTGTTGTTGCTACCTGGTTCGTTGTACACATGTGTGTGTGCAGCTTTAGATAATCAACACGTTCGTTGTATTCTTAGTGTTAGTGCGTATTTGTGTCGTGTGTATTGTGTTGGTGTAGCTGATAGCTTTTGTTTATCGTTTTTATTGTTAAACGATATTAGGTCGTTTCGCTTTGCGTAACACTGCCGCCCACTTAAGCCTGTTCGTCCCGAATAGGCTCATTATCTCCTTTCCCATATTTTGACAGTCGCTCTATGTGTACGACCTTCATTTTTGCTCGGGGGCTGCTAGCTTTTTGTATCCTGTACACGACATCGTTTAACCGTTTAATTATTTTATACGGTCCCTCCCAGCTGGTTTGTAGCTTGGGAGATAATCCCTTCTTCCGCTTTGGGTTGTATAGCAGAACCATTTGTCCCTCATGGAAGCCATCTGTGTTTGCTGCTCTATCATATCTGGCTTTCATTCTATCACTGACCATTTTTATACGGGTGCGTACAAACTCATGAAGTTCATTCAGGCTTTCTTCTTTTCCAGTGTATGTTTCGTTTCTCTCTGTGGTGGGCTTAACACCAAATTCTAAGTCACCGGGCAGTTTTATCTCAGTCCCAAAGATAACCTTGGCGGGTGATCTAGATGTTGAATCATGGACCGCCGATCGGTACGCCAGTAAAAACCTCGGAATGTGTTCGTCCCAGTCTTTCTGTTGCTCGCTCACTACTTTTCGCAAGTATTCCTCCAGGGTTCGGTTAAATCGCTCTACCATTCCGTCTGACTGTGGGTGAAGAGGCGTCGTTCGAGTCTTCTTAATGCCATATACTTCGCACATTTCCTTGAATACAGCTGACTCAAAATTTCTGCCTTGATCGGAATGTAGTTCTATTGGAACCCCGTAGCGGCATACCCAGTTGTTCACAAAAACGTTAACTATTGTGTTCGCCTCTTGATTGGGTATGGCATATACTTCCGGCCACTTGCTGAAATAGTCCATCACAACAAGAACATATCGGTTTCCGGTATTGCTGACTGGAAAAGGGCCTGCAACGTCCATGGCTATCCGCTCGAAAGGTGCGCCTGAGTTGTACTGCTGCATCTGACCTCGACTTCTTCTTGTTGGACCTTTAGCTTCAATACACTGGGTGCAGTTTGCTATCCAATCCGCCACTGCTTGTTGACATCCAACCCAATAAAAACGTTGTTTTAGCCTTTCCAGTGTCTTTGTCACTCCAAGATGTCCTCCGCTGGCTCCATTATGGAACTCCTTTAACACTTCTTTCATTTTGGAGGAAGGCACTACCAATAGGTTGGATGAGGTCTTGCCATCAGCGCTTTCCCAAAGTCGATATAGGCACCCATTTATGATCTTTAAGCTGTCCCATAGTGCCCAATACGCTTTTGTAAGAGGACCTTCTCCGGATATCTCATTACTGGTAGGTCGTTTATCCTCTTCCTTAGCTGCTATTATCTTCGCCAGTATCGGGTCACTCTTTTGTGCTTCGGACCAGTCTTCATTGGCTTCGATCTGCATTCGCCGGACATCAACGGTGGATTCCTTCTTCTCAGCCTTTACATAATCGTTACGCTCCAAATTACGAGATCGGCTTGAGAGAGCATCAGCCTTGTCAGGTTTTATGACTCTTCCTTTTGGTACAGCCGATAGTTCAGAATCAGCTTTGATCTTCTTGCATCCTCTTCTAACTTTTATAACTTCAGTCTTTTCTGCAGCCGCGTAAGTGTTCGGAGACTTTTCGGTTTGCATATTAGCCTCTGTTTTCGGTACTTTCGACACAGGATGATCCTCACTATTCTCAGGCTTTTCGCGTCTTCTCTTGGAACTACTCGTTTCAACGTAGTGTTCCTCAGAAGCCGTAGGTGTAGCAATAGCACGTCGTCTTTTTGGAGGGACTAGTCTTGATCTTTTCCGTGGCGCTTTACAGTTTCTTTGGAAATGGCCACTCTTTCCACAGTTGTAGCATGTAGGTTTACTCTTTTGTCCGTTTTCTCTCAAAACTTGCTTCAACATCTCTTTAAGTTTGTTTAACAGGCAATCTTCTTCGTCCACGACTTCCATTCTTCGCACTTTGCTTACTTGTGGTCTAGTAATAGCGTGAGCTGTCTCTTGAGCTAGTGCGAAGGCCACAGTCTCTGCAAAGTTTCTCTTCTGCGTAGAGCATACCGCAAGTTTGATGTCAGGGTCACGTATACCATTGACAAACGCTTCGGTCTTAATGTTGTCTATCAGCGGGTGGTTTTCTCCGGGGTATGTTAGCTGCACTAATCTCTCAACCTCCATTGCAAAGGCTTGTAATGACTCATTTGCCTTTTGCGCCCGGCATCTCAACTCCATGCGGTATAGTTCCCGTTTGTGCTCATCGCCGAATTTACGCTGCAACGCCACCATTAAGTCGTTGTAGTTGTTTCTGCTGCTGGCTGGCATGGTCTCTAGAATCTCAGCTGCGACACCTTTTAACGCCAGAATTAGTTCTAGAGCCTTCTCTCCATCGTCCCATCCGTTTCTGCTGGCTACCGTCTCAAATTGGAATTTGAATACGGACAGGGGTGAGCTACCATCAAAGCAAGGTGTTCTTATCCTGCCGGTACTTTCCGAAACGACTCGCACTGGTTCCGGTCGCTGGCTTTGGAGGTTGTTGATCTTTTCCTCCATCATAACGATTTTTCCGCCGACGGTCCTCTCCAAATTGTTCACTTTAGTGTCAACGGTCTTTTCCAGATTGTCCACCTTCGTGTCAACGGCCTTTTCTAAATGTGACACCCTTTCCTCGACACCAGTGATCCTTTTGCTGACCGACTCATGGATTTCTTGCAGCTTTCCAGATGTTGCTTCCAGCTCCTTTTCAATTTTTGACAAAATTGCTGCTTGCAGTCGTTGGTTTTCGGCTCTAGAAGCTTCAAATAGCTTCTGGTTCTCAGCTCTAGAAGCTTCTCGTACTTCCGCAAACAGCCTTTCGTTCGCCTCTTGCATTTTGCGATTTTCGGTTCTAGAAGCTTCTTGTACTTCAGCAAATAGCTTTTGATTCTCAGCTCTAGAAGCTTCTTGTACTTCCGCAAACAGCCTTTCGTTCGCCTCTTGCATTTTGCGATTTTCGGTTCTAGAAGCTTCTTGTACTTCAGCAAATAGCTTTTGATTCTCAGCTCTAGAAGCTTCTTGTACTTCCGCCAATAGCTTTTGGTTTGCTACTTGCATTTTCTCCATCATAGCTGCTAGGAACAAATTTATGTCAGCAACGCTAGGAGTTGCAGGGGCCTGTAATTCTCGTTCCTCTTCTTCCTCGAACTCGTGAGAATCGATGTTAATGCCCTGAAGCTGCAGATGTTCCCTTAACCGCCTTTGGAGTTCATTCTTCGTTCCCGTCGTCGGCAGCTCTAGTTTACCCAACTCTCGTTTCAGTCGTTCCACTCTTAGTTCGGTGAGCTTCATTTTAATTTTTTTTTTATTTTTTTTATTTATTTATTTTTACTTTTGGATTTTGCAATCCCACTTCTGACACCAATTGTTACGTTTTTACCTTTTTAAAAAACGTTTAAATATGAGTTCGTTAATTGCAACAAAGTAAAAACAAATATGTCTTTAGTTTTTCTTAAACTCTCTTTATTATTTACACTACTTTTGTACCACCGTATAGAACTTAACGATACAACAATAATAATCTGTTTATTCACTGTACTAGTTCACACAAGTATTCGCTAGATCTTTACAACCACGACTTATTTTGTTCACACGCAACTTCACACAAGGCTGACTAAATTAACTCTGACTGCTGCTTGCTTTGTCCAGCCCTTTTATAGTCCGCACGCACGTATGATCAGTATGATGAACGTTCTCGATGTGGAAGGTTCTCGCTCACGCCTTCTCGAGACTTCTGGTAGTACATTGTTGTTTGTGTACTTTGCTGGTTTACTTTATGTTGTTGTTGCTACCTGGTTCGTTGTACACATGTGTGTGTGCAGCTTTAGATAATCAACACGTTCGTTGTATTCTTAGTGTTAGTGCGTATTTGTGTCGTGTGTATTGTGTTGGTGTAGCTGATAGCTTTTGTTTATCGTTTTTATTGTTAAACGATATTAGGTCGTTTCGCTTTGCGTAACAATATTAAAAAGATAATTTAAAATAAGCATAACAACGAAATAAACAACAATACGAAAAATTCGAAAACCACAAGAAATACAAACGATTAGGATGCAAAATAACTACAATCAAAGGGTATACAATATATTTGTGGCATTATATAATAATAGCTTAAGTCGAAATTTCGTGTTTAGAGATATTTAGGGGTTTGTCTAAAATAAATTGTGTTTGTAAAATATAAATGCGTATAGTTTTATTAATAATGACATTTTATACATGAAATTTAGCTGATGATCTTGAAGAAGAGAATAGGAATATGTAATAAAATGAAAAAAAAAAAAAAACACGTGTATGTCAACTGAAGCCATATTGTTACGGATATGTATAGAGTGTGCATGTTATTCAAGGTTTAAAATACTGTTGCTTTATGTTTGCTAATGCAGGGGGTAAGATCAGAGAAACTTTAGGCTTTACTCTCAGAGAAATAATTTCATTACTCTGGATTACCCCAGTCTGTAATTGGATTGTTTTTTTTTTTACAAAATCACCAAAATTGTTTGACGACGATAAACTGATTCATCAATTTAGTGCTTCGAAAGGGACTAAAAAAGACTAATTTAATGAACAAAAAACCTGGGAAAATGTACGGAATCAGATTAAACATGTTGCGCCTCCATTTGTAAAAATTCACATCATATTTTTTCTCTGTCGTTACTTAAGCCGAAAGTTCATACCATTGAAGCCTTTTGTACTCCTTAGTAGCAAAATACAATGTAATTTTTATGTAAAACTATTAATAAATAATAAAAACAATTAATAACAATAACAATTTTTAACTTTTTCTTTCAAGAAATTAAAAAATATTGGCAACTTTCAGCAAGAAATATCTTTTAAGAGCAGTTCGTCTCATTTTGATCTTGTAATATTTAGCTTCTTAATTACCTCTTTCACAAGAAACTATATTCATTGTGACCGAAAATCACACACATTTTAATTAATATTTAAATATTTAAGAATCTTTCAACTTTTCATTGAAGAAATTAAAAAATATTCCAAATTTTCCCTTTTATAACACAAAATAAATGTTTATTTACATTTTGTTTTCCTACTTTAACCGCCAGTTTTCACTCTGTATATCTGTTGCTTCTAACACATTTGATTCGCAAAACATTATAACATTTTTTTCTCCTCTAAATTGGCCTATGCTTTTATGTTATGAAATTTTTTCATCTGTCAAAAGTTTCGTATCTGCATGCCTGTGGTATGGACTTTCGGCTTAAATAATGAAATACTAAACTAAACTAAAAAACTACTTTGTTCATATAGGGTTTGTTTTTTTGTTTGTGATTTTTGTTACAACGAAAACTCAATACGATTAAGATTTTTGTATTTTAGTTTATTACTCTTCATTGGAGTAAACAATCAATTGCTATTGTGACCGCAAAGGAATGCCAAGTGTTTTGAGCAGAAAGTGAAAAGAATTATAAGAAAGAAAAGAGAAGCAATTTACTCTAAAACCATGTATAGAAAAATAAAAAAGGAAAAATTAAAAGACAAGTTTCTTTAGAAAAAACTATAATTTTTAATCAAAACGGATATTTGTGAATGTGAAAAGAAAAGGAAAACTAACTAAACACTGGACAAAGAAATTAAATACAAATGACAAAAAAGTGTTTGAGTTTTTTTTTAAACAAATAAAAAGAAACGATAATAAAGTACAATGCTAAAGTGTGACCAGAGTGTTTCAAGGAAAGGCAAACAAACCTATGTCGGTAATATTTGTTTTGCTTAGCACAGCAACACATTAAAATTGAACATTCAAACTGCATTGTATTATTGTTGTGAAGGAGAAAAGAACATATGATATATGCAACACAGGGAGTGAAAATCAAAAGTATTTTGATATTCTTCAAACTCTTTTCAGGCTATACGTATGAATACAGTTTACCAACACATTAACAAAAACGGCGATTTTTATACATTGTTTGAACTTAAGAAAGAGCAAAATATAGAGTAAGCAAAACAGAAATACACAGAAAGTTCAGTAACATAAACAACAGTGAAAATTACAACAACTGCAATACGGGGAAAATAAATCAAAGACGAGCAAAAATCTTCAGAACGAAAACAATTTTTTTTTTGTTAAAATAAAATTACAAAGAAAATAAGTACAATTTTGAAAAGGAAGAGAAATTGTTGGTGCAGTTGGAATGAAAAAAGGAAAAATAGAGTGATGAAAAACAATAAAAAGTGCAATTTATTCAAAAATAAAAATATAAGAAAAAGGAAGTATTAAAGCAAAAAGAACGAACTCAAGAACATTTTTGTAGAACTTTTTTTTTAAAGCCTAATAGGCGTAAAATAAAAATGTGTTCTTAAGTGTTATTAAAACGAAGAGAAAAACTAAATACAATAATGAACACCAGATCACCTACAAAATTGTTTTTATTATTAATTTATTTTATTAATAAGAATAACAGAAGTAAATGTTTGACAAAAGTACAGCTTTGAAAAGAAAAAATGAACCGTAAAAGTATTATCAGAGCGAAGAAGAGTAAAAAACCGGGATATTAAAAATAACAAACAAATATAAGAACTTTTATGAAAATAAAACAAATTGAAGAAAACAAAAAGAAGCCATATCTGCAATAGAGACGAAACGAGAAATCAGCGAGTGCCAGGTCTAAGCTACTTATTTGGAATCACGTTTGAGTATGGTAAATAGGAGTAAGGACAATTAATAAAAATATATTTTTATTTAAATTAAATATAGTATATTATATAATTAATTATATAAAAAAATCATTGGAAATTTCATAATTATATTATTATATTTACTAAAAAATAATATTTGTATAAAATTTCTAATATATATACCTGTCAGAATAATTATTAATTATTTTTTCTTCTGATGTTGCTTTGTTTTTTTTTTGCGCATGAATTGGTTTATTTTAATATTACACTTCTTTCGAAATTCTATTGACTAAGAGAAGAAAAGAACAATAGGAACAAAACTTATATTTTACGGAAAGTTAGCAATAATACTAATGATGTTTATTGAAAATTCACTTTCATCATTTAATGTTGTTAAGACATGTATCACAGATATGCTAATAACGTCAATCATAGTATACAATGGCAATATGAAAGTTAAAGGCTGAGGAAAGGAAAGTGTGCTTAAATTTTTCTATCGTTTCCTCTTTTTAAGGAATTTAATTTCGAGTGTAAAATCTGAGATTTTTTGGAAATGAAATTTAAAGATAGTTTCTTAAACAATATTTTGAGTTAATTGAATGCAATTACAGATTTTCGTAACTGACAGTGAAGTACTGATAATTAACTTTTTTGTCTTTTTTATACAGGGAAGAAGAATTTAACATTGCCAATATGAGTCAATGACTCACGGCATAAATTCCATAATCAGACATAATGAATAAGTATTTTATGATATTTCTTTCACTTATAAAATGAAATATAATATATACACCACCACAGATACACCAAATTATACGAAATTAGACAGACATCCAGAGTGTAATGTATGTGTGTAAATTTGTCCTATAGAATTCTAGTTTATTTGAAATGCCTCGGAATTGTAGAAGGCTTTATATCATGGCAAAGTCAATTGTCGAAGTTGGTGAGAAATAAAAAGGTTCGAAGTTGCTGATGTTTATTTACAAAAATTTATAAGATTTTTTGTACTTATTGAATTGCATTATTGTATTTGATTGTGGCATTATTTCTGCGGCTATCTGAATTGCTTCATTTAAACTTTTAGGTCTAGCAGAAAATACGATGTGGTTTGTTTAAACAATTTTTGATAGTTCTGAGCGCCACATTATCGTTCATTTTAATAATAGTTTTTCTGTTTAGGGAACCTAACTCTGGGATCTGTAATTAATTTAGGCTGGCTATGAGTGATTCAATTTTTTTGGCATATTGCATTACCGAAGTATTGCTCTGTGGTTGTCTTGCTAAGTCAGTATGTAGGGAGCAGAGTTGCGGGTAGTTAGATTGCAAAATTTTTCACTATCACTAATAGCTATTTAGTGGTGAGTTGAAAAATAACAGCCTCACTAAGCAATAGTAGTAGTGGTACAGGAAAGTTTTTCACTAAAATTGATTTAGTGATAGTGAAAAACCTTTTTTCCAGCTTATTAGAGTTGTGTAGTTCACGAACGAACTAGTTCAATTGAACTATTCACACAATTGAACTAAGAGAGCCGGTCATAATCATGAGTTCTTTTAGCTCCGTAGTTCTTTTAGTTCTCGTTTCTTATTCGTTCATTTCATTTTTATTAGCTCAGTAGTTCTTTTAGTTCTCGTTTCTCTCGTTCATTTCATTCCTATTCGGTCAGTAGTTCTTTTAGTTCAGTAGTTCTTTTAGCTCCGTAGATCTTTTAGTTCTCGTTTCTTATTTGTTCATTTCATTCTTATTCAGTCAGTAGTTCTTTTAGTTCAGTAGTTCTTTTAGCTCAGTAGTTCTTTTAGCTCCGTAGATCTCTTAGTCCTCGTTTCTTATTCGTTCATTTCATTCTTATTCGTTCTATTATTTTGTTTATCGTTCTTATGTGTGACATTCCTATTGGAATGGTGGTTTAGAAGAGAAATACGAACAGAAATTCTCATTAAATATTTAAAAATAAATCACATGCTTTACAGTGCTTCAAGCACATAAATGAATTAATAAGAATGAAAAAACGTTAAATACCACAATTTATTTAAAATAAAAAATCATATTACAAATACAATAAATTTACATGGTATTGTTCACATAGTTCAAATATAAATAAGCAAACGTTGCCATAAAGAAGTTAGGAAGAGAACGGAGTTGTTTAAAAGAACTGAACTATTGAACTAAAAGAACGAACTAGTTCATTAAATAGAACTGAACTAGAAAGAGCGAACACTGAAAAGAGCTAACGAACCCAATTCTACAGCTTAGTGTAAATTTTTTTTCTCCTCTAACAGGATAGTGGAAAAATATAATCATTCACTAATGTTAATGGAACTCAAATACATATCATTATATTAAATTATGTTATACTTTTTTATTTTTATTATTTTTTTATTATATTAAAGTAGTAACAAAATTAAAAAACAAAAGGAAATAGTAATGTGAAAAAATAAGGAAGTTTCATCAATATATTAATATAAGAAATCAAATTTTATACATATTGGTACATAAAAAACTTAGCAATTATTTGCCTTCAACAAAACTAATTTTTCAAAATTAGAGTCACTTAATTTATTTCTGCGAGGAGCGTCTACCATTCCACTAAACGAAAAGAGCCGCTCTACTGGAGCAGAAGATGGCAATGGGACATTGAATTTTAAAAACATTTGTCTAATTATGTTATATTTTTTAAGACAATGTAAATTAGTGTCTGGATCATTTCACTTCATTTTGTATGTCATCTTTTTGTATTTGTATTTTAGGTCCTAATATAAATTACATTAAAAAAACATGTTATTTTAATTAAAAATTAGCTTACTATCAATTTCTCCAAAATCTAAGAATCCGATATCTGCAATGAATTTTGGCGTTATTACCTCCTCATTTACCCTAGTATATATCGAAGCACACTCAGAGAACTTTTGCTTTAAAACAGCCAATGTCAATTCCGGTGCTGTTTGTTGTAAAATGGGTAAAAACCGAAGTTTTATTGCTGGATGAGACATCGCAGCAAATAAAGCCAGCTATGCCCCTTCATGTCCTTAAAAACTCTCTATTGTATATATAATTTTTATTAATTAACATGTTACCTTTGAAAAATACTTCAAATCTTCCAACTAACACTTTAATTAGTTCCTCACACACCTCCTTGAAATTTCCAATACCATCGTTCTTCGAAATTCTAATAAACTTTACCTTCAAGGAAATGATTGCTGCAAGAAAGTAACCAAAATACATTTGATTCTCGCGTTGTATGAAGTCTATAGCATTAGCTCTAGGCTCCATTATCATTTCATATTGCTCCAAATATTCGATGTCTAAGGAGGACAATTTTGCAACAGCTAAGTTGTTGCATAAAGTATATATTTTCTCTTTATGCTTCAACAAACATTTTACGCTATCATAAATTGAATTCTAACGTGTAATTGTTGGTGTCTTTAACAATGAGGATAAAAAAGTATGAAAAAAGTATGTGGACGAATTTATATACCGGGTATGTTTATTTTTTTTAACTTAATGTTTTATTCTTTAAGTTTCTTTCTTAAAAGATTAGGTTATATTGCGATATACGTTGTTAAATTATATTAATACAAATTAAAATTGCTAAGATTTTAACTTAAATTTTAAGATTTTACTTAAAAATTTAAAGTTTTTATTTTATTTTGTTATAAAATAAAAAATTTTATACAATATAAAATAATAAAATGGAAATATGTAAAAATGGAAAATTTTTATAAACTATTTTTTGAGATTTTAGTGCATATAATATAATTAAGACATTCATGTAGTGACTGTTAAAAATTTGCACTATTTTATTGTAGTGCAAAATTTTCACTACCACTAATGGATAATGGTAGTGGACAAATTTTCACTACCACTAATTTTTTAGTGGTATTTAAAATATGTTTCACTATCACTATAGTAATGCAAAATAGTGGAAAACCAAAATGTTGTCACTATAGTGGGATTTAGTGGAAAACTTAGTGCACTAAATATTTAATGCACTACCCCCAACTCTGGTAGGGAGGAAAGTGGTTTCTTAAGTGCAGGTACTTTTCTAAGGGTATATTTAAATGATTCTACGGAATTCGGTGTCTCTTTTGATACCAATTTATTTCTTACTTTGTGTGCTAATTAAGTAGCCAGAACGAATTAGACAAATCTATTAATTTCTGCGGTGTCTTTGAGTGTTTCAGCATAGAAATTATTAAGTTGGCTGAGATCACCATTGAACTCAGGTATTATTTTAGACGCGTCAAGAATGCCAAACGATGGCATTATGTTGTTGTTACTAAGTTTTAGATACTTAAATATGCTATTTTTAATTTCGTTTAATTTCTTTCGAAAGACATCCCCATTCTTATGGAAACATTTTTTTTATAAAATTTGTGTAGATATATATACATTTTTTCACATATGTATATGTGGAAAATTAATACTATTATAAGTTTATTTTAATAATAATGAATTTAATATACAATGCAATAGTAAAAATTTTAATGTTTTGTTGGCTCCGTCTTGTACGTACACGTCTTTCTTACACAACGTCTTCTCATCAACTAACTACTCGCCTTTCTTTTACATCTCAACTACATTCCCACATTTCGGCCGTCCTGACTCGGATTCGCCTTGAATTCATCATCATCAAAGCTGGTGTACCAAGGCTTCATATACTCAGCGCATGTTGAAGTGCTTCTTGGCCCCTCGGTGATTCCAACTCGTACCACGTCATATGTATCATTGGCCTTTTCGTTTACAACTTGCTACGGCCCCAAATACTTGGGTTTTAACTTTAGGCCTGGGCCAAATTGGGTTCGTTTTATCGCAACTAAGTCACCAGTTTCGTATATTGTAGATTTCTTACGCCTTAGATTGTACGACTTACGATTTTCCTTTTGAACCTAGGCTAGCTGCTCTTTGGCATTTCACCTAATTTTCTCTCTATAATCGTTAAAAGCAGCTACAATTTTTCTGTTTTAAGCTCATGAATGTCACACTGCTCAGGGGTACGCATTTTGGTGCCAAATAACAAAGCAAACGGAGTGGTGTTGATACTTCAAATATGCGTCGAATTGATGGCTTGTTGTATTTTTCCAACGTGCTTATACCATTTTGTCGGGTCGTCTACGGTTAACTTTGACAAGACTGATATGATAGTAGAGTTCAGCCTTTCGACCTGGCCGTTGAACCTAGGCAGACCAGTTGTAATCATGTGGTGTTTGATATTTGCATACAGCCAGCAAAAATTTCGTGAAGGCGTCGATTATCCCAAGTATGTGCTTATATTGTTTTGATGTAGATTATAAAGGTCCTAGATGATCAATGTGGTATGTGTGAAGAGGTTCGTCTTTCTTAGGAATGGGGCCTTCTTGCTTTCCACGTTTCCTATTGTTGATAATGCAGGCTATACAATTAGCTATGTTGCTCAATTTTCTCTTCCAGTTTTGGTGTATAGTATTCACGTCATATGAGTTCTTTGACCTTTTTAGTTGAAAAATGACCTCTGTCGTGGGCTAAACGGATGACTTCTCGTTGAAGAGGTTTCGGGGCAACAAGCAACCATTTCATAGTAGTCGTGCTGGGTCTTTAAAGTGTCGTTTATTGTTTGTGGATCTTCTTGCGCCTGCAATCGCCTTATTTTCTCTTATGCTGTCTTCGGTCGTTATTGTCATCATCGGATAGCGTGATAAGGCATCGAAATGCTTCATCCGTGCGACTGGGCGGTGTTCAACCGTATAGTCGAACTCTTCTAGAAATAAAATCCAACGAGCGACTCGAGTACAAAGATCTCTCTTCTCTAGAGTTTTGGTGAAAGCATCGCTATCCGTGACGAGCATAAATTGGGTTCCAAGTAGGTAAACTTTTTAAGGGCGGCGATGACTGCCAAAATTTCGAGCTCGTAACTACTATACCTCTTCTCTTGGTCAGTTGTTTTCCGTAGTAGATCGGGTGTAGCCTACTTCGTGTAGGCAATTATCATCTGGTCATTTCTGATGCAATACGGCGCCATATACTTCAAAGGAAGCATCTGTATGGACCTATGTTTAATACTTTGGGTTGTAAATATTTAAAACTGGCTGCTGACACATTACATCTTTAAGTCTAGCAAACGCTGAAATTTGTTATTCATTCATTTCGAATTTTTGGTTCTTCTTTAAATCGGTAAGCGGTTTTGCAATAATGGAGAAATTAGGTATAAACTTTCTAAAGTATCCGGCCGATCCTAGAAAACTTTCTACTTGCTTAATATTGCGTGGAACAGCACATTTTGCCAAAGCCTCTATTTTATTTGGTGATGGAAAGATAGACTCGTTTTCAATTATATAACCCAAAAACTGTATACGTTTCTTTAAAAAAATATATTTCTTCAGATTTAGTTCCAAACCGTATTCTTGACATCGTCTCAAAACAATTCGTACGTATACCAAAGCTTCATTGGTATAATTATATCGTCTATGCACGGTAATGCAATCCCCTGTCTAGTTAAGTCTCTAAATATAGCGTTGACGTGCCGCTGAAATACGCTGGAAGAATTGGATAGACCAAATGGAACCTTCAGAAATTGATATTGACCGCTATGGGTCGCATATGATGCGTATTTTCTGCTAAACTTCTGTTGTAAAAATTTTAGCCCCTTGTAGGCGATCCAGTTAGTCTTCTATTAAAGGTAAAGAAAACCGATCCTTAACAATAACTCGATTTATTTTGTGGTAGTCTATACAAAGTCTTGGTGTACCATCTTGTTTCTTTACTAAAACGGCGGGGCTGTAAAATTCCGACCCGGAGTGTTCGATTATACCGTCCCTTAGCCATTGCTCATTCTCAAAAAATTTTACGTCTCGGCTCTTTGTTAATCTCAAGCTGCCTGATTCAAGTAAACGGTAACCTTTTGTGGACTGTATGGTACAGTGGTCTGATGACGTATGCCACTCCAGTATCGACAATACCTCATTGTTGCAAAATTCTGTGCCGTTGTCCGTACGCAAGCATTTTATTTTAAAGCCGGTCTCATTTTCGACCCTGGACTTAAATTTAGCAAAACATGCTGTTAATTCCGTTTTTGACAAGAACGAGAATAAGAAGACTTAAAGGGTTTTCTAGACATTTTCCCTCTTAGACATGACAAACAATCTTCTTTCGGAGACATTTGAAACTTCATACCATTAACTAGCTGCTGGGTCTTTGACAAGTCTGAATAGTTTAAATGCCCCATACGAGTATGCCATATACCAATATTTAAATTTGTCGCCACCATACACATATGACCTGTGCTGCCATCAAGCTTGAACATGTTTTCAACTAGACTGGCAGTTGCTATTATTTTATCATCCCTCTGAATAACACATTTGTTGCCCAAAAATTCTACGCTATATCCTTTGTGTGTAATACGGATCACAGATAGGAGATTTACTGTTAAGTTGGGCAAATAAAGCACATCATAAATTGTTATGTCAATGATTTTACCGTGCGTCTGAAGCTGGATGTCGATGTTTCCCATTCCTTCAACTTTCAACTTTTATCTGTTGGCTACATATATTTCCTTTATCTGCGAAGGCTTCATATTTACAAACCAGTCTTTTCGCATGAGTAGACTTGCGCCTGAGTCCACAAACCAATCATTGACATTAATTGCACCTGCCACATACACCACACAAAAACCATTTTCCGTTTTTTCTGACTTCTTATCACGACAATCTGTAGATATGTCACCGAAACGGTTGCAGTTGTAGCAACGGGGACCTTTTTTTTGTTGTTGTTCTTATTTTTATTTTTTCCAGCGTAGTAAGCAGCACTATTATCAACATTGGCTTTATTAACATCTTATAAATTTTTCGTTTTGATCGAATCGCACGATGTTTTTACCCCTGAGCTTTCTATACTCATAATCATAGGGGAATACTCTTCTGGTAAACCTGCGACAGGCAGCATGCCGATTCATTTATCATTCACGGGCATGTTGACTTCCTTTAGTTGATGAGCCGTCGAAACAATTTTGCTTGCATATTGCTCGGTACTTTCACATGATGCAAAATTTGTGGTTATGAGTTGGGGAAGCAGCCCAACACGGCGCGTAAGAAACCTTGAAATGCAGCTTTAAGACTATCCCATACTTCTTTCGACGTTTCAGCATTCTCAATGTGGACGTAATTAATCTTATCAACCAGCAAAATTATCTTTGTTTTTGCTTTGATGTCCACCCTCGCATTCATTCCGGCTTTAGGATAAACTCCTTGGACGGTATCCCACAATTATTCGCACTGAAGCAGGCTCTTCATGGCAAAAGACCACGATGCATAATTTTCTCTGCCAAGCAATTTTTCCATACTGAAATTTCTAGGATTAGCCATTTTAAAACTTTAATATAACTCCGACACTTTTGAAACGGTTCAATTAATTTCACTGAGCACAATCTGGGCCCATAACCTGTTATGATGGCGTAATAAAAATGCTATGAAATTATTGAATATATAAAGTGTATTTTAATGAACGTGTTTAATTCGAGGAACAAAAAGGAAGTAAAAGTAAAAAGAATAGATATAGGAAAAACAGTGTTGTAATAAAGACGGAGTAAGATCGTGTGGCCAGATTTTTATTTCAATAATCCCACTTCATCAATTATCTCCTTTACCTTTCTAGGAAAGCTATGAGCTGCTTCATTGTCTGCACTTGCAGATTCCCCGACAAATTTTATATTATGGAGTTGAATTCTTTTTTAAAAATTTGTCCAACCATCCTCCACTGGCAGTAAAACTAAAATCGGCTACATCATCATATTGTACGGAATTACATAGATTTTAATTCATTGAACAAACTTATAGTTTTTCTTTGAATAATTGAAGTTGTTAAATGAATGTGTTTTTTGCACAAATTCTTTATACACATTAACAGAGCATTTTTCATTTGTTCTACAATCACTGGTCATATTTTAGAAGTATTTTCAATAGAAGAAGAGGCAGTCGCTGTTGCACTTGCACGGATTTCTGCTCCACTTTTTATGATGGATCTTATTATTGTAGATGGAAGACCCATTATATTAGCTATAACAAACGCTTTTGCGCCACTGTCATGACGCCATAAAATGTCCAATTTGGTTTTTAACGAAATTACATTTCGTTTCCTTTTTAGAACATCATGTTTTATTTTTTGAACTCATATTTAATGTACTTAAATATTTTTTTTTCAAAACTCTATCTATGTATATTTTATTAAATAGTTAGACACAAATATTGAATTTTTTTAAAGAGGGAATTCCCCTGATTTTGTTTATAAACAACACAAGCGACGTAAATCGAATGACGACGCAAATCAAAGTTAAAGGGAACAAAATTTTTGACGACGTTAATCGAAACAACGCAAATCGAGGGAATACTGTATTACACTTCTACATACTTTGTCAAGTCACTTTACAAGGGAATTCTCCCTTCAAACAAAACACACTTATTTATTGCTTATAAATATTTTATTTAATATTTATTTGTTGTTCCCGCGTCAATTGTCAGTCGATAACTAAACTGTACGTTGTCTGTATTGTTTCTTTGTTCTGTCTGTTTCATTGTCATTGTCCCTGTTGATCTCGTCCGCCCCTTCGTCTGTCAATATAGGTCGACTGCACAATACGGCAATACGTCCCGGATTTCCATTTCTTCATAAATTCCACAACCGTGGTTGTTCTGGCTGGACCTTCATTGTCTGCTACCTTTTGTACTTCGTACGTCCCATGAGGTAACTTATTCAAGATTTTATAGGGACTGAGGAATTTTCCTCTCAGTCTGAGACCTGTTCCGTACTGAGTTCGACCAACTCATTCAACTTATATTCTTCCTCTGCTTTACGCTTGCTGTTGAATGTCTTAACATTCTCTTTCTGAACTTTGGCGATATTACACCTAGCTGAAGCTCGTACCTCATCATTTAGCTATTACTGCATAATTCTCTATGAATTTCCGAAAATATGATGTCAGGCCCAAAAACCGTTGAAATGTTTTCCGATCGGTGGGGATGGGAAAATTATTCACCGCTCTCATCTTCTCGTCTGATGGTTTTATTGAACCATTCTGCACCATATAACCGAGAAAATTCACTTGCTGCTGTAAAATCTGGCACTTACTCCATTTTATTCGCAGACCACTCATCGCTGCTCTTTCCAATACTAATCTCAACTTATGTACACCTTCTATCACATGCTTTGAGGGAATGATGATGTCGTCCATGTAGACTATAATTGTACCATCACGTATTAGATCCATCAAAACTGCAGATATAAACCGCGTAAAAACTGCTGGTGAATTACTAAAACATACAGAAATTCAAACTGTCCGCTATTCTTTACGAATGATGTATATTTTCTCGACGACTCTTGCAAAGGGACATTGAAAAATCCATTCACCAGATCTAGAGTTGTGTACACACTGGCTTTGTGCAAATTATCCAAAACTTCTATTAATCTTCTATTATCTTCTGGTTTAGTTTTCTGTAATCACAGCCTAACCGCTTGGATCCGTCTTTTTTAGTCGCCAAGACAATAGGGGAGGCATACTCAGAACTAGGCTGGATTATTTTCTGCTGCAGCCATTCGGACACTTGGGCGTCCACTTTACGTTTGTCTGAGAAAGATATACGTCGTGGTTGTTGGAAAACTGGTATATCATCCTTCAAAATTATTTTCATCTTCACCGGACTCTCGAAACCGGTTTGTGGTTTATACCTGTCTATCAATTTCATGACTTTATCGGCAGTTTCGCCTTTGCGATGCTTCAGATCCAATTCAATTTCGGGTGCATACTGCTCAACGTTCAAACAAATATGTACTCTCGAATTCCCTCAGCAACATGTTCTTGCTCGACAACTTTTTAAAATTTGCCTCGCCGTTACTAATCACCACAACTGCCTTTTCCATCAAACTGTTTCCTATCATTAAGGAGTGAATAGCGTCACTCTCCCTAACAACATAAAATGTCAATTTTCACAGCTATATCAAAACGACCCATGGTCACGATCTCACTATCGCCGATTCCGTATAACTTCACCTTTTCGGGAATATACTCCACATCGCCCAAAATAAGTAGCATATCGTTCCGCATAATGCATACGTCACATCCGGTGTCAATCAATGCTGAAAGCGTTTCACCTTTAATTGTAATGTTTTTAAAAATCAGGTTCGGACCCCTGAGGACCATGTTCGGCTGACCCTGCTCCGACTTAACGACTCTTGAATTTGATCCTCCATTCTGGCATTCAAAAGAACGGTGTCCAAATTTCCGACATTTGAAGCACTTAACTTATCACTCTGGGCATTCATTCGCCAAATGTGTTGCACCGCCACACTTAAAGCATCTGTTATCAGATTTATTACTTTCAGGTTTGTCCGTCTCGAGTTTCCGTTCAACTGCGAAATGTTCCCTTCCTCTGTTCGATGACCGAGATTGGAATCTTAGCTTCTCGTAGACCGATATCTGCTGCTTGGTATAATGCTGTGTTAGCTTGGTATAACACAGCCTTATTAAATTTCGAATCTGGGAAATATTCCATCTATAAAATATTCCACTAGCTACTCTCGTCCAAATCTATTCGTTTACCGATCTCCATTAAGGAATACAGGTACTCGAGCATCGTCTCGTTCCTATTCAGTCTTCCATTACGTAGCTGTCTGTGTACCTCAGCCGACGACAAACATGTACCAAATTCTTTTTTCAAGTTTCCCTTCAATGCTGGCCAATCTTTCACACCGCTCAATCTTCTTACGTACATTATCGCAGCACCTACTAACAACTGTTTCGCATAGACAAACATCTAAAGTGATGACCACTGCACTATTTCAGCCATCTCTTCGAATTCGGAAATCCACTGATTAATGTTAGGTGAATTTGTTCCATTGAACATAGAAAGACTATCCTCAACGTCTTTAAGCGTGTACATACTCTTTTGTGCTGGAGTTATTATTCCACCACCGGCGACATCACCGACCGCATTACCAACAAGAGAACCGACTGAACTCGAACGATCGTCCGAATCTACCCTATCGTCCGCAAAATCTATTCCGTAATGCTCCAAGAGCCTTTTCTGTAAGTCTACTTTAAATCCTTTCACGTTCAAGCCTAATTTTTCCAATTCCTCCCTAAGAGAATTCACGTTCAGTCCTAAAATTGTCTCTCTGTCCATTTTAGAATTACAATAGATTGAAAATTATAATATTAAAGAATTCAATAAAATTTCAATTATCATAAAATTAATTCAAAATTACGTTACAATAAGTTATTGACCAATCAATTAAAAGTTAGGTTACATAAAAAGTTCAATTCACAATAAAAATTATCATAGAATAAGTTGAAAGGTATTTTAATTCCTTAAAATAAAAAAATGTAATCATTATTAAATTAAATAAAAAGTTACTTTACTCATCAAAATTATGCAAAGTTCACTTCACAACCATAAAACTTTTCCATTCGGCAACAGCAACAACAAACACACCATATACCGCTACCTCCTTTCAATGCAAATACAGCTACAACACTTCGTCTTCATCAGGCATACACAGCAATTTTTTCACTACGAGTTTTTTCTTTTATCTTCTTTTCCTGCTCACTACACAACCAAGTCTTAAGACGCCAAACAACAAACTGTATCTGTTATGCCTAAACCACACCACTCATAACATGATCTAACAGGAATTATTTTTCGGTTCTTCCCCGACAACACAAATTGTTTTCGTAACATATTTTCTTTTTACTGCGCAAAAGCAAAAGAATATACAAACGTTCGTTACGTTTCCAACACAAATGAAAAAAATTCCCTTTAAGCAACAACAAGACAACCATCTCTTTCACTCCACAACGACACAATATTCCTGTCTCTGGCAGAATTGTCTTTTTCGTCAACACTGTATACAAGTATACACACAACTTGTTTCAATTCCACTGTTCACAACACTGTCTCTAAAGTTTATTATGGTTTTTCTTTTTAAGGGTGGGTTTTTATATATTTTTGAACTCTAATTTTTTCTTTCATTATATGAGTCTCACTTCATTTAACCAATTCCTTCGGCTCATTACGAATTTCGGTTGAGTCTCCAAATTGTTTATTGCTTATAAATAATTTATTTAATATTAATTTGTTGTTCTCGCGTCAATTGTCAGTCGATAACTAAACTGTCAGTTGTCTGTATTCCTTGTTCTGTCTGTTTCATTGTCATTGTCCCTGTCGATCTCGTCCGCCCCTTCGTCTGTCAATATATGTCGACTACGGTTGATATCCTACATACATGACAAGAGATTCACAGAGCAGGAATTCGTAGATAGACAACAGCAGGGAATTATAACAGAATCGTTATCGCATAATATAGCTCAATCTATATGGTGTCGAACAAATTAGATAATTCAAGAGAAACTAATTAGAGAATAGTAACGGATTAAAAGAAACTCATTAAAGTCACAACGTCGTTCAATTCCCAACGCCAAAAATGTAAGACATGTTTGACAAATTGGGTAAATGTCAAAATTTCTCCACGTTTCAACTTCAACAAAAAATGTAAAATATGTATAGATTTTTATATTTTTATTCATTTTAGAAAAAATAATGCTGATAAGAAATAAACCACACATCAATGAAAAATAAAATATTTATTATTTCCAGATAATATAGTAATACTTTTCTTTATTTTATGTTTGTTTTAGTTATTTTTTTATTTTACATGTTTTTATTTTTTTCTTTTTATCTATCCTCGCGGAAATTTGAAAATAAGTGAAGTTGGTTGCAATATTCAAAACCAACGTTAGTTGCATATGAATTACAATTAATATTACCTTATCTTACATTATTACAATTAGTGTTGCCATATCTTATATTACTACAATCTCGGCCGACCTGATCTTTCAATCGACCTCGATTGATATTCGCCTATAAAATTTCCTCATCTAAAAATTCGTAATCCTCATATTTACTACCACTAGCCTCATCTTCTATATATTCATAGTTTTCATATACTTCAGTGTTGCCTTCAGAGTTCATTAAACTATTTTGATCATTAATTTTGAATTCCAACCAATTTTTCAAACGACTTGAATCTACAATGGCAACATATGGCATTTGTGTTACTTGACAATTCTCAACATCAGTTATTTCATATCGGTCATTACCCAATTGCTTCTGAATATTATATGGCCCTCTATATTTTGGTATAAGCTTCTTGTTAACGCCGGCTGTTGTATTGACATTTTTCAATACTACCAATTCTCCCACATTGAAGATTTTGGCCGGTTTATGATGTTCATTAAAATAATTCAGGTTGTACGATTGAGACTTCTGTATATTATCCGAAGCTTGTTTTCTAATTGATTACAAATCCCTATCAATCCCTTCATAAGTATTCTGCAAATATTCCGTCAATCTCGCCCCGTTGTTCAATAACAAATAGCATTTTACTTGGGGGTTGTCCAACAGAACGGTGAACGGTGTTGTTAATAGCAAATTCCACATGCGTTAACATTTCAACCCAGTCACTATGTTCGATCGGTTCCGTTATCTTAGCCAACATTGCCCTTAAATCCCTATTTATCCTTTAAACTTGCCACCGACACTTTAACGTGAACTATATTACGATCATGTAGAAATTTAGTAAATTCATTAGACGTAAAACAAGTTCCTCGGTCACTTATTATTCTCCTCGGTCGGCTGTAACTTTCAAAATACTTCTTCAAAGCACATAAGACTTCTTTCGTACCCGGGGAGTTCACAGAGTATAATTTCGTAAATTTTGTGAAAGAGTCAGCAACTACTAGAATGTACTTCCGTTTCGATTTTATTGATGGTAATTGCCCGTAGTGTATCGAATGGTACAGGTTTCTTATCCAGGCTATATAAATTCAACTCGTTCTTCCTATTAGGCGCTGAATAGTATATACACTTCCGGCAACTCCTCGAAAACCGATTAATTTTTTCCTTCATCTTCGGGAACCAATAATATTTTCTCAAATTATTAAAACACTTCTCGATCCCTGAATGACCGTATTTTTCGTGTATGAGACGTATGACATTCTCCTCCATTTCTGCGGGCACGTATAATTGTCTGCGTCCCTGCTCTGTACAATTAAATACAAAACCGTTTTCCAATTCGTAACCTTCTATATCATCACTTTCCAAACGTTCCCGAATCTTCTGAATATTAATGTCCCTATCCTGAGCAATCTAAATATTTACATCCACATCATATTCATTTACCGCAGCAATAATCGGTATACGACTTAAGGCATGCGTCAATTCTCATTTACGATGTCGGATTTTATAATCAAAATTGTCCAGTTCCAGAGCCAATCTTACTATCCTTGGGTTTATCAGTTTCCTATCTAATGTTAATGTCAGAGAATTACAATATGTCACTATCGTAAACGGAATGCCTTCCAGATAGATTCGAAACCGTCTATACGCATATATTATAGCCAGAGTTTTCAGTTCAAAACTATGATATTTCGCCTCTGTCTTTGCAAGAGTATTGAACCGAAACCCTTAGCACTCGCATATGTATGTAGTTCTGTTACGTAGTTGGGATTGTACACGGCCAATACCGTCGGATTACTTAATCTGTCTTTCATAAATGCCTCCATACAATCATTGGTCCAATTAAAAGCCCCCTTCTTCAACTCTGTCAACGGTCTAGCTATTCTCGAAAAATATGGAACAAATCTGCTAAAAAAGGAGAATAATCCTATACATCTTTTAACCTCGTCATGATCCCTTGGGATCGGATAATTCCTAATTGTCTCTATGTGTGTGTTATTCGTGCGAATACCCTCATTGTTGACCTTATAACTAAGTTTCCCAAAATATTTGGAAAAAAATATAGTTTTTTTTTTTTGGAAAACACAACAAAAAATATAGTACACTTGTAAAATATATAGTACTTTAAAAAGAATTAAATAAAAACCAGTTTTGTTATTTATTTTTTATAAAAGCTATATTTTTTTTGCACTTTTTGCATCTTTTAGCAATTTACGGTCTACAGTAAAAGTTTCAAATGCCTTATTACAATCAATTTTTAAATTTATGTAAACCAAAATCTAATTTTTTATTAAGCTTATACTTGCTCTGTTTCTTTCCTCACGCCATTTTAAATTCATAACTGAAAATATTCTTTCTGTGAACGCAGAAGTTGCTGGAATAGAGAGCAAATATGAAATTATGTTAACCAAATTTTGTAAGTTATTTCCGGTATTTTTTTAAATATGTTGCCATTTTTGGTCTATAGCTTTCTTGTTAAACTCTTTTTTAAAGCCTTTTATTTTCTCAAAGATATGGTTTAATATTATAATTTCAGAATAAAGTTCATCCATATTAATACATAATTTGCGTTTCAATTTAAGAACTTCTAATATTGTCTCAAAATCGCTAAATGAAATCTCTTCTTTTAAGTTTAATTTTTGGACTTTGCACAACCAACTGTTGTCACTGATATCAAACCATTTGTTGAGATAATTCAAACACTTATCAACAAATAATAGAATTTTTTTTTATATCATCACTTTCTGTATTAGATTTGGCTTCAATATTAATCAAAATTTTTTTAGTTTCATAACCAAAGAAACAGTCTTTTTTAGGTTTCTCTAGGGCTGATTCTAAAGATGACATAATATTATATACTTCTAAGATGGTGGTGTTATTACCCTAAAGTTGTTTGATAGTTTTATGAAAGAATTGTAAAACATGGCTTGCAAAATTCAGAAAAACTTTAACTTGGTAGCTTCCATTTTCATTTATCTTTAATATAATTTGGATATGAGCGGGACAATCCTTACCCAAACCTGTAAAATAATGTCGTAAAGATTCCCAATTTATAATAATGTTATCAACACAAGGTAGCAATGAAAGCCATCTTGTACAAACATGCCTTTTCAGTTCGTGCCATTCACCATCAACATCAGAAAAAAAATTTTAAGTTCTTCTCTTCGGATTGCAGACACTGAGAAATGACTATAAATTTTTAAAATTATATTTTCGATACCAACTTTTAAAAAGTTCATGGCGTATTTGATAGTGTTGTGCACTATGTGCGCATGACAGTTGCTCTTTATAACATTAGAAACTAAATGCTCTACATTTTTATAGAGTGAGTGATGAACTGCAAAATTTGCTTTAGTGTTATCTTTCTAGTAAAAGAAAGATCATATTGGGATAGTGATTGTTTTATAGCGTTGAACATCCAATTTGTCGACTCATCGACTTTTATGAAAGTCTAATAACATGTTTTTTTATATATTTTATTATTTATTTATTATTTCAGAGAATAAAAAATAAAGATATACATATGTATCTTAAACTAATCATAGCCTCAGCACCAGTAATTGATGGCATTAGAGAGGCATGTTAGCAACTAAATTAGATTAATTAGTCATAATATATAATATTTACATAAGTATATACATTTATTTTGTCCATACACAATGTCTAGGCATATATACCTTAAAATATCGTTTAGATAATGGGGACTTCGGCCAAATTTACATTCTTGGGGATGGTGTTGACACCTCTGCTTAATCCGATAACACGGCCACAAACACTGTATAATGAGTCGCAGATTCGAACTCGAAATGTTGTAGAGTGGAGTTTTGGAGTTTGGAAGCGACGCACAATGGGGTTTTTGATGCCTAAAATGGGAATTAAATCGTGGGAGCTTTCCTAGTTGCTTTTTATAACTTTTTTTGGTTTATTTCGCTTAAAGAAGATAAATCCATAATAATAATAAAAAAATCGTGACCTGAAATGCATAAGGGCCTAACAACCAAAAAATTCAAAATTGAGTTTTTGATTGATTCTGATGTACTGCATCAAAATATATGTTCTGACACAATTTTATAATCCTACTCTCAAGGATTATCTACCAACCAGATAAAATTAGAATTGAACATAGAAATGTTAATATAATTTAGAATAAATCATTTTGAATATCAAACAAGTTTTCATTTCATTTTGAAGTCTTTGTTTCGGGCTTCTTGTGCTTCCTCAGTTAACTCATATTGAACAGCAGCTTATTACTTCTGGTCCGCCCCGGCAAAGATAAGGAATTTTCTTTTCTTTACTCTTTTGTCTTTTGATTTTCGCTTCTTTCACTAAAATCCTCGAAATCAACTTTCGATCTACCATGCTTAACACCAGATTAGCGCGGGAAACCTTTTGACGAATAGAACCAGTACTTGTTGTTCTGAAGAAAACTCTCAGAAACTCTATAATATGCATTCCAGCGATTCTTCAATTGGGAAATAAAATTTTTCCATGTATCGTTAAAAACTTTAATATTTTTTTATTGCTTGGCAATAAACGTGTAAGCATTTTTTCTTTAAGAAATGCAATTGAATGCAAAAGAAATCCAAGAAACTTTTCACGGAATTGAATAATCCTTGCAAACAACATTATCGCCTTCGTTAAAAATATTTTTCTTTTTACCTTTATATAATTTAATTTGACTTTTCTGTTTATTTTTTACGTTTAATTTTACTTGATCGGCATTAACGTTAACTATTTTTCTTTTTGGATTGATTAAATCAAGCCTTGTTCTTACTTTACGCTTGTTAAACATTAACTGAACTGGTGAAACACCAGTACTGGAATGTACAGCGTTTATATAATAAATAAAAATCTACATAGTACATTATTGAATTCGGATATTGGTACATTATTTAAACTGCGCTTAAGAGCATTTTTAATAGTTTTTTACTGCATTTTCAGCCTGTCCATTAGTAGCTGGATTTCCTACAGGAGTTGTAATGTGTTTAATACCGTTAAGTTTTAAAAATTTGTTAAATTCGTTGGACACAAAAGATGTACCATTATCCGAAACGATACATTTTGGCAAACCAAATCGTGCAAACAATTCTCTTAAAACCCGAATGGCAGCGTTACTAGTTGTATTAGTACCAATGTGCAGACACTCAATCCATTTACTGGTACTGTCCACCACCACAAGGCGCCAACGTTTTACAAATGGTCCAAAAAAATCTATATGTAATCCGATCTCGGCCAAGGAATTAACTTCTGCTGAGCATGAGTCACACGCCCTAACAATTTCCTCTAAATCTTTGCTTTGATTTGGCCACCAACAGCATTCGCGAGCCATAGATTTCATTTTCGCTATGCCCATATGCGACGCATGTAACAAATTAACAACTTCACTCCTCAATTTCATAGGTATAATCACCCTATATCTCCAAAACAAACTATTCGACTCACACGATAACTCAGTTCTTCTCACAAAATATGGCAGTAATTCGGGTTCTGCACACTTAGCAGGCCATCCTAATTCAACATACCTACGTACTCTTTTCAGTAGCTCATCCTTTTCCGTTTCTGAACTGATGGTTTCAAAATTCAAAAATTTTGTTTCGTTTTGAAGCTCCTATACGTACTTCATGTATAAAATCATCATTTGCAAATCATCCAATTCTAAATCTGATTGATTTGGATGTCTTGAAAAATAGTCAGCAACATTGCTTTTCGATTTAATATGGACAATATCAAATTGATAACCCGACAACGTTAACGCTATACGTTGCAATCTATTTGATGCCATAACCGGAATTCCCTTTTTGGGGTTAAAAATATGATGCAATGGTTTATTGTCCGTAACCAACATAAAATGACGGCCGTATAAATACTGGTGAAACTGCTTAACACCAAACAAAATGGAAACGGCTTCACGATCTAGTTGTGAATAACGCTTTTCCGTATCTGTCAATGTCCTAGAAGCGAAATCAACTGGCCTTTCCTCGCCCCTATCATTTATCTGTGACAACACAGCACCTACCCCGACAGGACTGGCATGCACAGTCACCCTTGTCCTCAAATTATCTTTGAAATGTGCCAAACAATTTTCCGATTCTAGACATTTTTTTTAACTTTTCCACGGCCTTCGAACAGTCTTCAGTCCACTTAAATTCTGTATTAGCCCTGAGTAATCCCTGCAATGGATGCAGCAATGTGGACACATTTGGCAAAAACCTTCTATAAAAATTATAACCCCTAAAAATGCTTGCAGTTCCTTGACATTTGTAGGATTGGGCATTTTAGAAATATCACTAACTTTTTTGGGATTCATGTGTAAACCCCGTTTATCGATTACGTGACCCAAGTATTCTATTTTCTTACAATAAAACGCACATTTTACATCTTCCAATATGTTCAAAACTAGTTCGAGCGCTCATTATGAAGTTGACGATTGGGAGCACTAATTAAAATGTCATCTAAAAATACTACAACACCATCCAAAACTGCCAACACTGAATCAATGATCCTTGTATATTGAAAAAGACTTTTGGAAGTCGATATAGTAGTATATTTACAAGATTCCTCATCTAGCTCTATTTGCTGGTAGGCCATACTTAAATCAAGTTTTGTAAATTCCTCCCCTCCATGCAACTTAGAAAACATTTCCTCTATCCGAGGCAAAGGATACCTTTCTATCATTAAGTTTGGGTTTAACGTTACCTTAAAATACACGCAAATCCCAACATTACCGTCTTTTTTCAATATGGGTCTTTTTTCAATAAAGGTCTCGGTCTGAAAAACTTTGGGACAGCATCCTCTTTTAGCTTCAACGCAGCCTTACTAAATAGACCCAAACCACCATCGAACAGTTTATTAAATTTCCTAACAATAGGATAACCTTTAATCCTATAAAATTCCGATGCATGATTTATATTACAGATCTCGATTTCAAACGCCTTTAAAAACTTTCGACGAAACAGTGGTGGACCACCATGTTTAATCACAATAATAGGAATAAGTTTCCTCTTATTGCCGTACTGAATACACACACGCTTTCAATAACATATCTATTTTACGAAGACTATAATTACTAAAATTAGACTTGTATGTTTTTTCTGAAATAACCGTATTTTCTGAACCAGTATCCAACTCCATATCAAATGGTTTATCATTAATCTTAACTCTAATTTTAATAGGTCCATCTTTTAAACTTGTAACAGAAAATAAGCTTAAATCTATATGAACATCTTCTAAAAAATTAAAATTTTTTGCCTTACACATTTTTTAAATGCCCTTTTTTTTGACATTTGTTGCAATTGCAATTTCTAAACTTACATTGCTCGCTTTTGTGGTTTTTATAACCACAGACTTCACACTGTTGGTCATTTTTTTGCTGAGCAACCCTTTGAGATTCCCTTTTACTTCGTCCGCCATTTGCTTTTTTATAAAATTAACGGGCTCTTCTTTGACCGCTGCCGTGTCATATTGGTGTTTTGCATACTCAACCTTATTGGCTATTTCCACCGCTCTGTCGAAAGTACATTCTACTGATTCTAAGAAAATTTTGTCCCGGGCCGGACCTTTTTCCAACCCCATTGCAAATTTATTCCGAATCCCTGTTGCTAAATTTGCACCAAACTCGCAGTTCACTGCTAATGATCGCACACGTACAGACCACTCATTAACTGTCTCCGTAGGTGCTTTTGAAGCATTGTAAAATTTGTACCTTTCCGCAAAACCTGATGTTGGTGGCTTAAAATGTTTTTTCATCACCTCCACACACGACTCATAAGTTGTTGTTGCATCTTCTATTTTTCTCGGACTTATTAAATTTTGTAACAGCATATAGGACGTTTCCCATAATGACGTCAGTATGATCGCCTTCTTTTTGACGCTATTATTTATATCATTCGCCACTAGAAATTGTTCCATTTGATTTTCGAAAATTGACCAATTGTTTTGCGTATGATCAAAACTTGGAACTTTACCAATTATTTGTGCAATTTGCATAGTCATCTTAACCTTCGATTCAAAAGAAACTTTCAACTGCACCGGTTTACTTTTCCCATCCTCGTCGCCACTGTGATAAACTCAGGCTTATATTTAAGTTAAACAATAAGAGTTTATCTTATTTAATAAATTTTATTTAATAGCTAATTGGTATACTTCTACTTTGCTTAACAAAACGGGAATGAATTTTGGTGTTTAAAATATTAATTAAGAACACAGCAAAAGGTTTACAGTTATTCTTTTGCTGTTGTTGTTGTCATTTAATATATAAAAATAACTTGTTTTAATGGAGTGCTATTTACAAATAAGATGTTAAAAAGTTTTACTTAATTGAGTGATATCTTAAGCTTTACTTAATTGAGTGATACTTAAAAGTAATTATTCCTTCATAAGTAAATATCCTACAGGAATTAAAACAACTGGAAAAGCCCATGGGGACTCCGTTTCTTCGATTATCTTTTTTTCCAGCATATCGTCTAGCTCTTGACGAAGGTTTATTCTCATGGCTGGAGACAGGCGATAAGGAGCAACTGCTATCGGCTTATGATTTCCTGTGCAATATTATCAAAAATTTCATTATTTGATTCTAAAAGATCATTTAGTTTTTCTCTTTGTTTTTGTGACAAATTTGGGGCTTCATTATTTCTGAGCTGGAAATCTATAGCATTTAGTTCAAAATAAGGGATTGTTGGTGATTCCTCGTTAGATCTTACTTTCTTTAGCTGTGAAAACAAATCTGATATACTGGGTTTTCATATGTTTCCGGTAAGCAGTTTGCAAATATTTTATTAATACTTTCTGGAGAGTATGTGTTTTTCATTGGAGTAGTTCTGTTTGGAGTTTTATTAATTTCTACAAACCAATCTAAAAAATCATCTACGGCCTTACTGGGTTTTGGTGTTCTGGGAGATTCAATGATAGTAGTCTGGGCTATAGACACTTTGCATATTATTTTTGATGATTGATTTTTAAATTCGAAAATATTTTGTGGTTAATCTTTGAAGTACCAAGTTTTTTGCGCTAAATCCATCACGATTCCAATTTGCTCCAAAAAATCTATTCCCAATAAAGTTCTCGTGCCTTAGGCAAACAAATGAATCTTATACGTTTTAGACGATTTCCAATAATTATATTTGCAATTGTTGACAGTACTTTGTTTTTGGATACACTCCCATCTGCTAAAGTTCTTGAACAACAAGTCCCTTTCCCTTAAGTTTTTGGAAAAGATGATACCCAGCAACGCTTGTTCTAGCAGATGTGTCCATATATGCAATTCCATTTAAACCATTTACGTTTATATTAACCGTTGGGACATTTCTACCAACTATTGTCGTGTGGATACTATTAAAATCTATTTTCTTTGGACTCTCTGCATTTGGAATTGTTTAGTTATTGCACGTTGGGCAATTGGATCTGTAATATCCAGAGGCCCCACATCCATAACAATTCAATCCAACTTCTTCTATTTTTCCTTTTCCTTCCTGTTCAATTCTTTTATAACAAACATCAGAGGAATGGTTTTTTTTCGGCAAAATGTGCACCGAATATTCGATTTTTCCTTATGTTCTTTATTTTTCAAAGATTCATTATTTTCATGAAAAGTTAACTCAATTTCCCTTGCTTCACGGAGCAAATCTTGGAAAGATTCTATATTTTCTCTATTAATCCTTTCTCTTATTTGGACATTTATCTGCGAAAAAATCATATTTATTGTAGTGTTTTCAGGATGTTTATACTTTAGATGTGCAAACAAACGTCTCTTTCTACAAATAAACGCATCAGTTTATTCATTCAGCCTTTGTTTATCCTGAAAGATTTCCGAAAAAATTCTCCAATCAGGTTTTGGAGGGGAAAAGGCATTTCTTAAAAGCTCTACAGCATCATTAAAAGTTTTGGCTTCGTTCTTAACTCCCTGCCACCAGGTTGATGCGTATCCTTCCAGAAGAAGAGACAAACTTAAAAGGGCAAATGAGTCCGATACATTTTCAGCTTCTTTAAAAACAAGAATAGTGGCGATAAAGTCTTCTATTTTAGTAGTGTTACGACCACCATTAAATCTTGCGCTACAAGAACTAAAAGTTGAATTGCTTTCTCTCCTAGCAGATATATTTCCTAAAAGGTCTGAAAACTGACTTTGCGTAACTGACTCAGTGCTAACAAACTGAGGATTCTGTAAAACATTTGGGTACATATTTGGTATAGATGAAACAGAAGCACTAGGACTACTAGCCAATAAAGGATCATTTTGATGTTTCATGGAGTTGTTTGTTTTCTGCAAATTTGGCTTTTTCTCCTTTTCAACTTTCAGAAATTTGTTAGAGTATTAAACGTGATCTCATGCAGCCGTGTATGAAATAATAACTACAACGAGATGAGGCTTAGCAAAATGTAAGGTTATGATGTCTGGTGTAACGACACGTGTGTGGTGTTCAGATAAAATTTTACATGTAAAGTTTTTTTTACTTTTACTTTATTCTGCTAAATTTAATTAACGTTGGGCGCCAATGTAGCGAGGTGCTAATTTACTTTAGATTTATTAAATTTATAGGTTGGGCCTTAAGATTCTCAAAGGTCAGCTTAAGTCCTCAACCAAACAACTTCGCCAATTGTCTTAAGAAGTCCACAAGGGATAAGTTGCTTTATTACTTTACAGTTGACGTTTACAGCTTGAGTGCTGGCCAAGTAATAATTTATTAAATAAAATTCACTTAAGATTAAGTAAGATTAGTTACAATAAGGATAAAGCATAAAAGAGAATAGGTGATAATCAAATTTACATATGATATAATTCCATCACCCAGAGTTGTATTTATTATGTATGCAAAAGTTAATAATTATAAAAAGTAATTAAAAAATATTTGGTATCACTTTTGTAAATAAAAAATAATATTTAAATTCAAAATAAAATAAATAAAAATAATACTTAAATTCAATTTGAAATATGTGAAATGAAATGTGAAATAATATATAATATTATATAAATATATAAAATAATATAAATATATAAAATAATATAAATATATAAAGTCATATAGTCGGCTACAACAATAATATTACAAATCTACATAAGAAGTGTCTCAATGTTCATTAATAAATGAGCTGTTTATTTTGAATGTGGTTTAAGTCAATTTTTTCTTATATTGAGATATTTAAGGGTTTGCGTTTGAATTGTTTAAAAAATATTGTTAACTGGTACTAAGTTGTTTTTATGGCTATGTGACCTTAAACATGTTAGAATATATAACGTAATACGTTTTGTAAACTTTACTAGTAAAATAAGCTGTGTTTCAGAACCTCAAATGGACTTAAACCACTTTCAAAATGAATAAAATTACTTTTTTGTTTGTAAAAACGAATAAGTCCAGTTTGTGTTCTTTGTTTAATTAATTATAAGTTCATTTTTTCACTTAAAGTTGCTTCACTAGTGATAGTGATTCCTCTAAATAGTTATCCTTATACTTAGGAGTTGGAATGGGACGTACATTTTTGTATAATGGTGTTAATTTTATTTTGCTAAAGTTCCTTGGTCTTCCCCGACAAAGTAATAATTCAAGTATTTTGAAAGTAGTGTGTTTATGGGGTTTCTAGGTCACTTACTCCATACAAATTTAGGAGCATGCCTACGCTACAGTCGGTAGTGTCGGTTAGTCGATAGGTTTGTAACATGTAATATGAAAATTTATGTACGAATGATTGGACGGACCGAATGAGTGTGTGTGTAACATGTAATGTGTATGATCGTGTTTTTAATAATAAATTCATGGCACGTATTATCATACTCAATGCTGAAAAAATAGAAAAGGGATCTGCACCAATATAGTTGTTGTGTGTTTTTAATTTTTTTTTTTTTTTTTTTTTTTTTTTTTTTGTATATTTAATTAGAAGGATGTTTAATTTTAAATGTGATAAGAAAGGATAGGTTGGTTGTGCGGTTGTTTTTTATTTTTTGTGTGATTTAATTTAAAGGATCTGTAATTTTAAGATGATAACAAATTCTTGGCACGTATTATCATACTCAATGCTGAAAAAATAGAAATATAAACTGATAAGAAAGGGTGGGTTGGTTGTGGAGTTGTTTTTTATTTTTTTTTTTGTATATTTAATTAGAAGGATCTTTAATTTTAAATGTGATAAGAAAGAGTAGGTTGGTTGTGTCTTTTTAGTTTTGTATGATTTAATTAGAAGGATCTGCAATTTTAAATTGATAAGAAATTCTTGTCACGTACTGCTCATGATAAAATGTAGAAGAAATTGTAAACGGATGTGCACCTGCATGATAGTTTTCTAGGAATAATAGATTCTTATCGCAGTTTAGTGTATACAGGATGAACACCTGCATCATCGTTTTCTATGAATAATAGATTCTTATCGCGGTTTAGTGTATACCTGCATAATAAATTCTTGTCACGTACTGCTCATGATCAAATGTAGAAAAAATAGAAATACAAACTGATAAGAAAGGATAGTTTGGTTGTACATGTTCTTTTTTTTTTGTAAACAGGATCACCTGCGTGCTAGTTTTTTTATATACCTAAATAGAAACATGATTGTGCATGTTCAGTTTAATATTTTTTAACATTTCCTTTAGAACAGCTCTTGTCTTTACAAGATCTTCTAACATTTTAGTATGGTAATTTCTAGACATTGTGATAATTTTCTCATATTAATTTTGATCTGCTTTGTATCTGTTCCCGATCTGCTTTATATCTGGACACGATCTGTTATGTATCTGATCACGATCTGCTTCGTATCTGCTCACGATCTACTTGGTATCTGGTCACGATCTGCTTCGTATCTGCTCACGATCTGCTTTATGTCTGGTCACGATCTGCTTTGTATCTGCTCACGATCTGATTTATACCTGATCACAATCTGCTTGATGTCTTATGTCTATATCTTTTGAATTTGGGTACGCTATATCGTGCTTTCTACAAGCTGCATCCAATAAATTTATTCCTTTGCCTCCTCTTGCTAATCGTTTTTGAAGTTTTGTATCAGGTCCACAAAACTGATAACCAGGTGGATGTAATTCAACATATAATTTGTTTATTAAGTTGTCTACAAATCTTCTTCCAATCTTACACTGATTAGGTGTTTTTCTTTTGACTGTAGTTTATAACCATTTTTTTCATTACTTTCATACCTCTTCGCATGAAACACTACACCAGCTATACCTGCTATACCAGCTATATCAGCTATACCAGCTATACTAGCAAGCTGTACTAGCTATACTAGCAAGCTATACAATCTGTACTAGCTATACTAGCAAGCTGTACTAGCTATACTAGCAAGCTATACAATCTGTACTAGCTATACTAGCAAGCTGTAGTAGCTATATCAGCTATATCAGCTATACCTGCTATACCTGCTATACCAGCTATACCTGCTATACCAGCTATACCAGCTATACCTGCTATATCAGCTATACCTGCTATACCTGCTATACCAGCTATACCTGCTATACCAGCTATACCAGCTATACCTGCTATACCAGCTATACCTGCTATACCAGCTATACCTGCTATACCTGATATACCAGCTATATCAGCTATACCTGCTATATACCAGGTATAGCTGATATAGCAGGTATAGCTGGTATAGCTGATATAGCAGGTATAGCTGATATAGCTGGTATAGCTGATATAGCAGGTACAGCTAGTATAGCAGGTATAGCAGGTATAGCTGGTATAGCAGGTATAGCTGGTATAGCAGGTATAGCAGGTATAGCTGGTATAGCTGGTATAGCAGGTATAGCTGGTATAGCTGGTATAGCTGGTATAGCAGGTATAGCTGGTATAGCTGGTATAGCTGGTATAGCTGATATAGCTGATATAGCTGGTATAGCAGGTATAGCAGGTATAGCTGATATAGCTGATATAGCTACTACAGCTTGCTAGTATAGCTAGTACAGATTGTATAGCTTGCTAGTATAGCTAGTACAGCTTGCTAGTATAGCTGGTATAGCTGATATAGCTGGTATAGCAGGTATAGCTGGTGTAGTGTTTCATGCGAAGAGGTATGAAAGTAATGAAAAAAATGGTTATAAACTACAGTCAAAAGAAAAACACCTAATCAGTGTAAGATTGGAAGAAGATTTGTAGACAACTTAATAAACAAATTATACGTTGAATTACATCCACCTGGTTATCAGTTTTGTGGACCTGATACAAAACTTCAAAAACGATTAGCAAGAGGAGGCAAAGGAATAAATTTATTGGATGCAGCTTGTAGAAAGCACGATATAGCGTACCCAAATTCAAAAGTTATAGACATAAGACATCAAGCAGATTGTGATCAGGTATAAATCAGATCGTGAGCAGATACAAAGCAGATCGTGACCAGACATAAAGCAGATCGTGAGCAGATACGAAGCAGATCGTGACAGATACCAAGTAGATCGTGAGCAGATACGAAGCAGATCGTGATCAGATACATAGCAGATCGTGTCCAGATATAAAGCAGATCGGGAACAGATACAAAGCAGATCAAAATTAATATGAGAAAATTATCACAATGTCTAGAAATTACCATACTAAAATGTTAGAAGATCTTGTAAAGACAAGAGCTGTTCTAAAGGAAATGTTAAAAAATATTAAACTGAACATGCACAATCATGTTTCTATTTAGGTATATAAAAAAACTAGCACGCAGGTGATCCTGTTTACAAAAAAAAAAGAACATGTACAACCAAACTATCCTTTCTTATCAGTTTGTATTTCTATTTTTTCTACATTTGATCATGAGCAGTACGTGACAAGAATTTATTATACAGGTATACACTAAACCGCGATAAGAATCTATTATTCATAGAAAACGATGATGCAGGTGTTCATCCTGTATACACTAAACTGCGATAAGAATCTATTATTCCTAGAAAACTATCATGCAGGTGCACATCCGTTTACAATTTCTTCTACATTTTATCATGAGCAGTACGTGACAAGAATTTCTTATCAATTTAAAATTGCAGATCCTTCTAATTAAATCATACAAAACTAAAAAGACACAACCAACCTACTCTTTCTTATCACATTTAAAATTAAAGATCCTTCTAATTAAATATACAAAAAAAAAAAAAATAAAAAACAACTCCACAACCAACCCACCCTTTCTTATCAGTTTATATTTCTATTTTTTCAGCATTGAGTATGATAATACGTGCCAAGAATTTGTTATCATCTTAAAATTACAGATCCTTTAAATTAAATCACACAAAAAATAAAAAACAACCGCACAACCAACCTATCCTTTCTTATCACATTTAAAATTAAACATCCTTCTAATTAAATATACAAAAAAAAAAAAAAAAAAAAAATAAAAAACACACAACAACTATATTGGTGCAGATCCCTTTTCTATTTTTTCAGCATTGAGTATGATAATACGTGCCATGAATTTATTATTAAAAACACGATCATACACATTACATGTTACACACACACTCATTCGGTCCGTCCAATCATTCGTACATAAATTTTCATATTACATGTTACAAACCTATCGACTAACCGACTGTAGCGTAGGCATGCTCCTAAATTTGTATGGAGTAAGTGACCTAGAAACCCCATAAACACACTACTTTTGAACTCTATATCCACTGCCATAGATCCTTTATATATCATTTTATAGTTTTCATTTTTTATAAATCGCTTCCAACATATTCTTAGCCAATTTACAGGTTCGTCACTAGAGTTTTTTAATCTTTTATGAATTGCTTCTTAAAGAGGTTTTGTAGAAAAACAACTTCACGTTTCATAACATAATATTTGTCACTCTTTCGACATGTTTTTATGGTTTCATAGTAACCCTGGGGGGACATATATTAAATTAATTTTTCTCAAAGTCATTTCTATCACTCCAAAAAGACTATCATTTGGCAAAAATGAATGTTCTGATAGTAAAAACTTATGATCAATAATATCTGCATTATTTTCTGCCGATTGCACAATTTTCAACCATGTTACTGCCAATTTTATGGATTTCAGTGTACTTAAACCAGTTTCAAAATAAATTTTTTTGCATTTCGTTAGCTAGTTAATTTTCAAGTGCCCCAAATCATAGCGATTTTAATGATACTAGACTTAAATTGTTTATAAAAAAAGTATATATAATATTGTGATTATTGTTATCATTAACAAATTTTTTTTAAAAAATGGACTTTCAAAATAAACGGTTCAAATATCTTTTCACCGCATTTGTTTCTATATTCTTTAATAACATAGGCAGGTCGTTGTATGTATTCGGCCCAGCAAAGCTAATACGTTGTTTCGTTAATTCCAGCCGACATCTTATAACAGTCAGAAACTGACTTTGCCTAGTTTGTCGATGTGTTCTTTCAATATTTTGTTGTAGCAGAATGGAACCGTGTCCCAGATTCCTAACTATTTTAAAGACAAATTTCAAAAGCTGCAGTTTGTACAGACCCCTTATGGGTAAAATATTATTCGCCTGATTTCTAAACAGATCCAACGTGTGATATCTAACCCGTAAATTAAAAACTAATGTTAAGGCTTTATTTTGAGCAGATTGCAATGTTTTGAGAGCAGTACAATTCCTAGCACCATATATCATCGGAAGGTAAGAAACGTGACTATGAATCAAAGTATTATAAATCATCATCCTCGTCCTAATGCCAATTTTCCTCCTAAATTTGTATATAGCTCCAATACCTGAAGATATCTTTTTATTAATACATTCAATATGGTTATCCCAGCGAAGATTGTTGGTGCCATGCCCAAATACTTAACCGACTCTGATTCTTCTATTAACTTCCCTTCAATGTGTACAGCTATTTTTCATCATTTGCTAAATTACATGGCCTAAATCTTATAAATTTAGTTTTATCGGTATTAAGTATGAGTTTATTAACTCTTATATATTCCCCAAGTATAGCTACACCATATTCAACTTGGGTCTGCAATACCCGAACATGTCTGTATGGATAAAGCAAGCAAATGCCATCAGCAAACATGAATAACCTGCCATTGAACTGTATATTTCCAATATCTTTAATGAAAATCTTGAATAATAGGGGCCCTAGTACACTTCCCTAAACTACACCACATTTTACATCAGCTAACTCACTCTCAGAATCACCGATCTGCACATATTGTTTCCTATTCGTAATGTAATCTCTCAGCAATTTAATTGACTTATCCAAAATCCCAAACGCTTTCAACTTTTTAACTAAAATATTGTGATCAATTAGATCAAATGCCTTTGACAAATCGAAAAACACTGCACCAACACCATTAAATCCTGTGGGAGTGAGCGGGGAAGCAATAAAATAAAATATTTGGCGAGAGTTGGGGTAAATAAAAATACAAAGGTATTAGTCTTAAATAATCAAATATTATTTATTTATGTACAAAACGCACCTTTCGGGTTGGGGGTTGATCGGGTATTAATCTCTTTTCGATCATATTTATAACAATTCACAATTAATTTACATGGTTGTAAAAGTACTTAAAACTAAACTTAACATTAGGGTGGCCAGCGTGAACACCCCGCCCCCTTGCAACAGTGCAACAAGCGGACCGAGACGTCACCTGGCCAGAGATCAATAAAGTTACAATTCAGGGTATCTGTATATAATTCATAGTATATTGTAAGTTTAAATAGAGTTTAAATAGAGTAAAAAAAGAGAAATAAAAAAAAATAGATAAAAACAATTCATTTGAAAAGGGAAATAATAATAAAGAAAAAAGGAGTTATTTGCCTAGCACGTTTATAACAATGGTAGGCCCCGCTGTCGCATTAGAAGCAGCAACGACAGTCCCATTACTGGCGGAAGGCTGATCTGCACACGCACACGTCCTCTTAAGAGCTTGGTTGTGGGGTGCGCTCTTCTGGTTACTGCTGTGCTTCTGCTTGTTGGTGTGAGTAGCTTTCCTTTTATGTTGTCCTTTTCCACGGTGGCTTTTCTTGGCTGCGGGAGCGTTCTTCCTTTGTTGTTGATTGCTGTCAGCTCGCCGATGGAAATGCAGCATTGTATGGTGCTCTTGTAGACACTCCATACACCTTTCTCTGCTCTGACGCTCTTTGACGAAGTGGGAATGTGCCAGGCAGTTTATGCAATACCTGAGCCTTTTGACGACACTCAATCGTCTAAAAGGACTCATACGAAGAAATTTAAGGCATTTCCGCAATGGATGATGCTCCGAACACAAAAGACATTTGGAGGTGGAGGCAGCAATAACGTCGTCGAGGCTTTCATTTTGGGGACGCTCCACGGCTAGTCGACGGGGTGCAAGTTCCGACATCTGTAAATACAATCAACAAAACGGACAAAAGAAGAGAAAAAATTAGTTTTGTTCATGATTAGGAAGCAGCACGAGTTTGACAATTGGTCGAGTCAAAACGCCATTGGCGGTTCGAATATCGGCCACTCGCACCTTCGAATCGGGTCCGAGATAGACCCGTTCGATCCGGCCTAGCTTCCATTCGTTAGGGGGAAGATTGTCATGACGAATGACAACAAAATCATTTACAACAAAATCTCTCTGGGGAACCTTCCATTTGTTGCGTTTATGCAACTCAACCAAATATTCGTCTTTCCATCGACGCGCGAATAAATGGTGCAAAATTTTCAGCTTACGCCATCGATTCGCATAGCTTATGGATTCGTTCGAAAAATCAGGTTCCGGTGGGGATAGGATGGCACTTCCTATAAGAAAATGTCCCGGGGTTAAAGGATTGATGTCAGACGGGTTGTCTGTCATCGAGCTAAGAGGTCTAGAATTCAGACAAGCCTCTATTCTTGTCAACATAGTTGAGAATTCTTCATAAGTGAAGCTTTGGGCATGGGATATCTTACGCAAATGAGTTTTGAAACTCTTCACTCCTGCCTCCCATAAGCCACCCATATGTGGAGCGCCAGGAGGAATAAAATGCCAATCTACCAATTGAAAGACATTTTTGGTGACAATCTGTTGTTTAAGACTCTCAAGGAACTGAGTCTTATCCTTATTCAAGAGATTTGCTGCGCCAACAAAAGCAGTACCATTGTCCGAATAGAGGTGAGAAGGACAACCGCGACGAGAGAAGAATCGAGCAAAAGCGGCCAAAAAACATTCGGTGGATATGCCATTTGTAGCCTGCAGATGGATGGCTCGAGTAGCAAAACAAACAAATACTAAGACATATCCTTTCGTTATTCTACAACCACGCCCTATATATGACTTTATATCAAAGTTTCGAGTTTCTTTTTATATAAAGAACACACTTTGCAATTGTGAACAACTGTCTTAACCAAATTCTTCAATTTAGGAACCCAAAATTCCTGTCGCATAAGGCGCAGCATCAGAGAGATATCCGCATGAGCCGAAAACTTATGAAGATGTTCCAGATAGAGACGCGTAAAACGGCCATTATAGGGTAATAACTTCGGAAAACGTTCATTGTAGGTCAAAGTAGGTGATTGGGAGAGTCTACCATTAACTCGTAGAAATCCACTAGAATATATAAAGGGGTTGAACACGAGTAGTGAATTCTTCGAGGTTAAGGTAGAGCCATTCTTCAGTGAAGAGTATTCGGGGAAATGGGTACTTTGGCAAAGAATGATCAAACGATCCTTTGCCGACTTCACCTCACTTTGACTCAACGTAATGAGATAGGGGGACTTGAGACGATCTTTTTCCTGGGAGTAAAGAGTGATAAAAGCGAAAAATGTAGGACATAACTCGCAGAGCACGAGGGTAGTCCGAATATCGAATCAAAAATTCTTCAGACGTAACCGTCTGGGCAACGTTAACCTGTATCAAACGCGTTTCTAGCTGATTATTGGGTTTAAAAGACGACAGTGGCCACTCAGACTGTGGACGAGATAACCATTCAGGACCTTTCCACCAAATATCTGAAATAGAGAGCTCCTTAGCGCTCATACCACGACTAGCCAAGTCAGCAGGGTTATGATGAGATTCGACGTGATTCCAATTGTCAGTGCCTACCTGGTTCACGATATACGATACTCGATTCGCCACAAAAGTTGGCCAATGGCACGGGGGTTTTTGAAGCCAGGACAGAACGATAGTCGAATCTGTCCAATAGAAGGCTTCCGATCTGGTAAGATTCAGCTCCTTACGAAGTGAAATGACCATTTTCGCCAATAGAGTTGCGCCGCAGAGCTCTAAACGGGGTAAAGTTTGCACGTTTATATGCGCAACTTTTGTTTTAGCAGCGAGTAAGTGGGTGACAAATTCACCAGATGGGGTTTGGACTCTACTGTACAGAGTGGCAGCATATGCTTTTTCAGAAGCATCACAAAATGCATGAAGTTGTACTTCACACTGAGGGTTAAAATTAACCCAACGGGGGATGTTAATGTACGAATAATCATCGACAAACTCAAGCCATCTGTTAAACGTCATGGGTTTCAAGCATTCGTCCCAATCCGTTCCGTCTTTCCAAATTTGTTGTATAAGAATTTTAGCAACTATGACTTTAGGTGCCAACCACCCAACGGGGTCAAATAGCTTCGCTATTTGAGACAAGACGGATCGTTTTGTGACTACAGAGAAATCGGGCGTTGGAGCTGGCTTGAAGAAAAATGCATCAATGCTCGCATTCCAACGTAAACCCAGAGTTTTAGCGGTGCTGGAGTCTGACAATTTTAGAAATTGGGAATCCAATAGATGTTCAGGTGGCAAATAATCAATAAGACCTCTATCATTTGATGTCCACTTACGAAGGGAAAAGCCAGCAGAATTCAGAACATGAATTATCTCATAAAAACTGGGTTAGGAGGAGAATAAAATAGACTCATGGTCGGTGTGTGGTCTAGGGAAGGGCATTCCCCAATAACTTCCTCCTATTAAGTTTTAATCTCGGGGCTCTGTAGCAATCAGATCTCATATTTTGAGCAAATGCACCTCTATAAGATGAACCAAGACTCAAGTCCATCGGGAATTTGGAATTAAATGGAAGCGAGTTTGACTGACGTATTTTGCCAGTCACAATCCAACCGAAAACGGTTCGTTGGACGATCAGGGGGTTTTTGGGGTCTTTACGAACTCCAGAAAGCATTATTCATCTCCACCCAATAGCAAATCCATGTGGGTGTATTTAAAATCTGATAACGGGAGTTCGGGTGCTTTAAAATCAGCATTCTTCGCTAACGAGCATGAGGGTAATTGACCAGTAAGTTTTTCCACAACATACGCTTCCGTGGTCAATTTAAAGGATGGATCAATAGGAGATCCCAGAGAAATAATGCAGACTTTTCTAGAGTTTGCTACCACTGCGCCTTTAAGGCCCACAACAGCGACAGCAGGTGCCGAATATGTCGGAAGATCTAGCTTCCGTTGCAACTTTTGAGAGATGAAGGTAGCTTGAGACGCTGGGTCTATCAGAGCTCTCGCAGAGAAAATGGCATGATCTAATTGTATATTGACATGGGCAGTCCCTAACAGAACTGTTGAAGACTGGGTGGACTGTAGTCGGGTAGCGAAGTTCTGAAAAGCACGGGTAGTAGTGGATGTCGATGGATAATTATCCTCATCATTTCGCTTTTCTGCAGGAGACCGGGGAATTTCTAAAGAGCGATCTGGGGAAAATGGGCTAACGGGGCTAGTTTCAGCTCTAAGTCCCTCCCGGGTAGAAGATTCGATACGATGAAGTAGCGAATGATGTTTTTGTTTGCAAATGTAGCAAACGTTAGAGCTATGGCATCTGTTTGACTCATGGGAAACGGCCAAACAATTCGTGCAACACTTATGATCTTTAACAGATAATAAGCGTTCACCAACAGACATTCTTAGAAAATCAGAACACAAACGAATAGGGTGATTCTGATTACAAATCGGACACTTTCTTTGGGTTAGATTCGGGGCAACAGTCTCATAAATTCTGTATTTTCGGGGTCTACCAGAGCTGCTTTGGTTAGTAGCCTGGGTAAAATTGTGACTGCCGATAATGTCAGATACTGATTCCAAAGTTCGATATCTGGCCGCCAGGAACTCATCCATCTTGCTCCACTCAGGTAGGTCTGAGCAAGGCCCTTGAGACTGCTCCCAAAGACTTAGGGTGTGTTGGGGAAGTTTAGTGGAGCAAATGTAAACAAAGATGATATCCCAATTTTTAGTTTCTTTTTCCAACAACGACAAATTTGAAATGCAATCATTAATTGTCCGTTGTAAACTTTTAATCGACGGGCCAGATTCTTTGGATATGGAAGGGAGGTTGAAAAGATTTTTCAATTGAGAATTTACTAATACTCTTTTCTTCTCATAACGATCGACGAGATTCTGCCAAGCCATGTCGAAACCATCATTCGTCATGGGGCACGTTCGAATAATATCCCTCGCTTCACCTTCCGTTTTTTGTAGAAGATAATACATCTTCTGTATATTAGTAATATGGGGGTTAGTACCGTAAATGGCCGAAAACATATCTCGAAATGTTGGCCAAGAAGCATAATCGCCAGAAAAGGTTGGGGTATCGCAAGGGGGAAGATTAATAGGGACAGTGCTAGTAATGGGTTTCGTGGCCTTACTATTAAGGCTATCAATTAATCCGTCAATAAATGAAGCGGACTGAAAATACAAGGTATATCCCGACATATATTTGGCCTTCGCGTCTTTTGTCGAGACCTTGGTCTATTCGGCATTTTCCAACAAGTCTTCGTAACTGTCACGAAAGACTTCCTACAAACGAGTTAGCTCCTGCCGATGAACACCTAGAGAGTGAACCGAATGTTCCTCTCGCGGAATAGCTTGAATAAAGCTTTCCAAATCGCTTAAGCGGTTATAATTTCTATTTAAATTTCGCAAAGCGACCATTTTGCTACAATTCGGGTTTTTGTAGTTAATTTATCGAAAAAAAAAATAACTCAGAGTTTGAAAATTTAAATTAATTTCAATGAAAGAAAAGTTTGAGAAAAACTCCAAAAAAATATGGGGTATCGAAAAGAAAACGAAAGTTCAAACAGAACTGTGTGAGAATATCACCTTCAATTACAAAACTTAAAGAAATATTCGCGATAAACTTTAAAAATTGCACAAAAGAATTTGAGAAAATTTCCGAAACAAAATTCAAAAAAAGGAATCGAAAAGTTTAAAGTGTACGGAGAAATATATTATATAAGATTTAAGTTATAATAAACTGTATATATACTCAGTATAAATATACTTAAAAGTTATCGCAACTTTTTCGAAATAGTCCAAATAATTTTAATTTAAGCGTAAGAATATACTTCACTTTTTATATCCAAAATTCAATTACATACCTTGAAAACTGTAATTTATTAATACCAAATTACTATATAAAAAATTTAAGGGGAGAAAAGGGTGTAATTTATTCAAGGAAAAAGTAACCAGTATGGCGATCTTCGAGACAATCTGCAAATATAGTCTCGCAAATATTTTATTTTATTTAGGGGATGATCCGGCTCGAAGGACCAAAATGTGGGGGTGAGCGGGGAAGCAATAAAATAAAATATTTGGCGAGAGTTGGGGTAAATAAAAATACAAAGGTATTAGTCTTAAATAATCAAATATTATTTATTTATGTACAAAACGTACCTTTCGGGTTGGGGGTTGATCGGGTATTAATCTCTTTTCAATCATATTTATAACAATTCACAATTAATTTACATGGTTGTAAAAGTACTTAAAACTAAACTTAACATTAGGGTGGCCAGCGTGAACAAATCCTTTATCTAATCCTCCACATATATAGTCAACAACATTAACTACAGCTTCATCTGTACCCGAACCCTTGCAAAAACCAAACTGACGCTTAAATAATAATTTGTTTCTCTCTAAATACTCAGACAACTGAACGAATATTACCTTCGCTATAACCCTGTCAAATATTGACAATAAAGAAACTGGTCTGAATATATCAATATTATTAGAAATATTGGATTTCCTTATCGGGATAATTTCATGTATCTTCAATGTGTTGGGATATTCACCACTACGAAGCATCTTATTAAACAATTCCGAAAGAATTTCCGCAAACATATTTTCCCTGCATACTACCATTTTTGGTGTAATTTTGTCAAATCCTGCACTCTTATTCAAAGACAATCCATGCAAGATTGATTGGACAAAGTCATGATTAACCTCCAAGAAATCAAATCTTGTCTCTGGCCGTAACAGAGTCCTAAAGATGTTAATATTATCTCCCGAATTTACTGGAATTACTGGATTATTCTTTAAGTTCTCAATTTTATCAAAAAAATATTGATTTAGTGCCGTTGCAATCTCCATATCAGTCATCAGCAGGCCTCCGTCCTGTGTCGAAACAATTTTAACAGGTTGATCATTCCTTCCTCAGCCCTCATGTCACCCTCAGCCCTCTTCAAATTGTTAGCGTAGTACCTGTCCATCAAATACTTATTACTTGTCTTAATAATCCTACTAATTCTCCTCAATACCTCCGATATATTCCTATTATTCCTGTGTACCTTCAATAATTGTTCCTTCATCTTTAACAGTGTTAAAAGATTCCTAGAAATCCATGGACTTATCCTAGTTCTCACATCAATCTTGGTACAGCTCCTGAGAGTGAACCTTTGGGCTGCGGATGAACACATACTCACCAAATGCTCACACTGCTCAGGTGGACTATCCAAGCGACAATTATTAATTAGACCGCTGTCAAGTAGTGAACCAAATTTGGCGTAGTCAAAAGTATACCACGTTTTCGAAGTTAACTCGTTTTTCCGACCAACAAATTCCAAATGATAACATATGAAACTGTGATCCGTGAAATCATTCTCAGTAGAAAATACAGTTGATTGCCGATATAAATTGCTAAAAACTCAATCTATTGAAGTTCTATTAACAGGCCTAATAATGAGCTCATGACATGATTTCAAGTCAAATTCATTAAATTTGTTAATTAAAGTACGGCTTTGATAGCCCTCAGATAACAAATCTACATTAAAATCTCCTACAAGAACACATTGGCCACCAGATATATTCATTAAAATATCATCCAATTTTTCAACAAAAGCAGAATATCCACATTTCTGTGATCTATATAGTGATAATATTTTCATTGTTCCATTATTAAAGTTCACCTTAGGCAATTCTATCACAATAACATCAAGATATTCCTCACTCTTATTCACCACCGCTTCGTAAGCTATACTCTCTGCCACATAAATTGAGGTTCCTCCGTACCCATCACTCCTACAACAGTGAACCGACCGATAACCAGGTATTGAATATAAATTTAGACAACTGTTTGTATACCAAGTTTCTTGTATTGCTATAATGTCGAGGAGCACATGAAATTGACTCAAAATAGACTTGAATTCATTAAATGTTTGCATTGAGGAAACACTTTTTACATTTACTGATAATATATTACAGTTTTTCAGATTTTTCTTCAATAAGTTAAGGTTATATAAATCCAAATTCAAAAAGTATACAGAATTATTGATAGAACTCATTAAGAAAAGGAAGAGATAAAGCAAATAAATCTATATTATATATGATATATGTACAACAAAAGAAGAAAACAAGAAATATATATAGTAAAATATGTGTATATGTATATGTATATATATGTGTGTTAATCAGCTACATCTACTTGTTCTATCTCCCAATCATAATTATTCATACTGACGTGATCACTCGTACTTTTCCCAGGTTCATTATTAGAAGCCTTCATCAGTAGTTTGTCCACATCATCCATAGACCTTATGGTAATAATTGCAGAGTCTTAATTTTTTCTGACAAATATTTCACTTCCTCTTGAAAAAACGAATTTGTAACCAACCTTTTTTACAGATTTAGCATAATTATAGAGCTTCATGGTTTCACTACTTAACAAGTCATTTATAAATACATGTTTCAATTCATTGTTTTGTTTAAGCTTCCGCTTTTCTGCCATAAATTTATCTTTATTTATTTTGTATATAAACTTTACTATGACAGCTCTTCTACCATTCTCCTCCTTTTTGCTTTTATTGGATAAAACGCAAGCTTCACTAATATTATCGGCTTTCATGTCAGCACCAATCTTGTGTGCTATATCCAGAACAGCGTTGATGGCATTTATCTCTTTACCAATGGCAACACCATTAATTATAAAATCATTTTTAACTTTCTCATCTTTTAAGTACTTTACGGGCGAATTTATATGTCTTATTTCTTGTCTTAGTAAGTTATTTTCCTTTTGCAAATTACTAATGGTTTTTTTATTGGCAGCAACACCTTTTAATATGCTGTCATATTGAGACGGCATAAATTGCATTGTTTTAATTAATTCATCCAGCTGATCCAGCTCTTTTAATTTTGTTTTGATCTCTAGCAAATCCGTGTTAACAGAAGAACTCTCACTGCTGTTGTTATTATTATCGTCACATAAATGACAATTGTAAATAAGAGAGATATTTTTAAGAAGTTTATCATATTGTTTGTCAAACTTCGTACAGAATGAGTGTAGAGTTTTCTCACAAGCATCACATTGAATTGCATCATCATCATCTAATACTTGCAATTTGCATTGACCACAAATTAATTTCTTTTTATTTAGGCTACGGCGAACTTTTCCAGGCATATTTTTATTTCAATGAATTACCCGTATTTTATTCTCTATATTGTAAGGCTCCTAGCAAAATTAAGAGTGCCTTTTTTACCAAAAATTTAATTTATATTCTTGAGGAAAGAGCACGTACTAAATTAGACGTCTTTATAAACCGAGTTGCCACACTATTTTCGTAGTTAATATGGTAATATTTCTGATGATAATATAAAATTATAAGCGTTGTTATGTAGGATGATTTTGGTAAAATTACCGGTCGTTTCTGTTCTAGGGGGATGTTTGCATTATCAATTCTGCTATCTATTCTCAAAACACCATCTTCATCTAACAATGGAGATTTAGTATATATTTCTCTTCTTTGCGATGAAATTTCCAGATTGAAGACATGAAATTTCCATAGAATATGTTTCATTTTGTGCTTGACGGAATAAATAACTTTGCGCCGTTCGCAACTCTTCTTGTGTAAGAGCAGTTTTTTTATGATTTTATGTTTCACAATTAAAAAAAAAAACGAAAGACATAAGCGGTTGCTCGTAACATACGATTCCATTTGGAAAAACGAGTAGGTGTCACTAAGAATTCCGTTGAAGGAATTATATAATTTTGATGAACCATCTCTTCAATAGTAGGTTCTTCATGTAATTTTGGAATTGGCCACTTATATTCGACTTCGTAAAGGAACTCCTCGTAAAGGTCCTATAAACCATCTGCTAGAAGCATTAAATGAAGGAACTCGAGTCCACTTGGCAGCTTCGTCTGCTACATTTTGTTTAGTTGGGATCCACTGCCATTCGCTTGCTGATGTTAGCTCTAGGATTTCTGTTACGCCAAACGCCACAAATTGGGTATATTTTCGGTGGTTGGAATTAAACCAACTTATAACCGTTTTTGAATTGAATATTTTGCAGATTTTTATTGTATGATTTTCACAAATTGGGCTCCTATCAGAGCAGCCATTAACTCAAGACGAGGGACAGATGTAATTTTTATGGGACCAACTCTAGTTTTGGACCCGATTAATGAACAAAATACTGTTTCATTTTTTACCAAACGAAAATAGCACACTGCAGCGTATCCATCCCTGCTGGCATCTACAAAGGTATGTAGTTGAACTTCAACCCCTTCGTAAGAGGGCAAAACTTTTACCCACTGGCTCCAACTGTCAGCTAGATTTAGAGGAATTTCTTCATCCCAGTCTACCTTAGTTCGCCATACCTGTTGAATAAGAATCTTAACGTACATGATTATGTTGACTATTAGTCCTAACGGATCGTAAATTGACATAACTAAGCGAAGAATTTCACGTTTTGTTAGTATTTTTTCAGTAGAAAATACATCAGTAGCTTTGAGCAAAGAAGATATCTTAAAAATTATTAAATCGTCTTGATGCTCCCAGAAGACACCTTGAACCTTTTCTATATTATTATTCCCAGTTAAATTCAAACATTGCTGATGAATATAATTTATACTTTTAATCAAATCTACAGCTTCTTGTGGCGTATCAACAGAATATAATAGGTCATCCACGTAATGATTTTCTATAATTGCTTTATAAGCCGTAGGAAATTTTTTTTTTCGAATTTTTTGGCATTTAAATTTTTTATATATTGCGAAATGCTTGGAGCACAGGTAGCTCCGAAAATCATTACATCCATAACGTAAATTTCTGGTTTTTTGGCTTCGTTACAGTCGCGCCACAGAATTCTTTGGACATCCCTGTCTTTTAGCCGTATAAAAATTTGGTGGAACATCTCCTCGATGACCCCACATATAGCGATTGCTTTTTGCCCATCCCTTCATAAGGAATTAATTTAAAGAAACGTCGTTCGTTTTAGCCGCTGCATCCCACATAACACATGCTTTGCCCGGCTTATTTTTATTAAAAAACAGCAAAAATCGGTAAATACCACACCTTACCATGGTTAATACTGAGCTCATCTTTTTCTAACTTACGTATATATTTTTTTGATAAATATTTCTCCATAGTATTTTTAAAGACATCAAAAAATCTTCTAAGCGTTGCTGATCTTTGTTGCAATTACAAATATAAGAATTAAAATTTTTGCTTGGTTTTGAATTTTCGCCAACTGCGCCATAAATCATCCATCCAATCCTTGTGTGGACAGCAACAGGTTCGTGGGGAGACCCTTAGCGTATTTTGTTTGATATACCCAAATCAAAATGATTTAAACCAATTAAAATCTTTGGCACTGCATTAAAATAGCTTTTAATTGGCAATTTTCTTAAGTGAGGAAATCTCTCAGAAACCTTTTCATAATCTAAAGATTGTGACGACAAATTTAATGACGTCACTGTATTCACATTAATTTTAATATGTTTTTTATTTCCACCAGAAATTTTAATTGTTAGTTATTTTGAATTGTTTTCGCACCGTCCAATGTCACCAGTCTATTTAAGATAGAGCTGTTTTTAGCTGTTCCAGTCACTTCTATTTCCTTCATTAATGATTCGTCCATTAAACTTATGGGTGAACCTTCATCGATGAAGGCAAATGTTTCTATTGTTTTATTTTTGCCAAAAACTTCTACGGGTATTATTTTAAACAGCACTTGTTTTGTTTCACCATTATGTGTTTTAATAACTTCACTATTTGACGTTTGCTTACAATCATTTTCTTTATTTACAACTATGATGCTGTCTGTTGTAGAAAAACGGTGTAATGAGGGATGATGTTAATATTCGCACTCTTGCTCACCACACTTTACTCTCTTCTTACAATCACCACTGCGTTTAAACAAACAAATTTTACATAGTTTACGTCAGGGATGGAAAAGTTGGTACAATTGTACTTTTCTTAGCACTATTTGGAAGTCAAAAGCACCATAGCACATCAATGACTTATTTAGCACTATTTACAACTTTTCCCTACTGTATTACATTACTCAAATATTCTGTCTCATCACTGTATAATTTTTTGTTTTCGTCTCATTTTCATATGGCAACAGAAATTGATGTATGTATACATATCCATAAATAATATTGATCACAGTATTATTTTGGAGCTTAAAGAAATAGCAAAGAAATTTTATTTAAAATTCTGTGAAGTTTTAAAAGCAAAAGTTGATTTAAAAAATGAAATGTTACTATGGTTCAAAAAACTTACACTAGAAACGTTGTTTCGGGTAAAACTTCAAGTATTGTATTCCCAATGAAATTAAGAATATTGAATCAATAAATTATCAATTTCGGACGCTTTCGGACTTAGAAACTATTAAAGCTTTAAAAAATGAGAACATAAATACCTTTTGGTTGAAGGTATCAGAAATAAAAAATGAACTAAATGAACCAATGTTCAATGACATTTCAAGTGTTATAAAAGGAATATTATCCATTCCACATTCATCTGCAAATGTAAACGGTCCGCCAAATAACTTTTTTTTTTTTGAAAATGCTTTAAAAAAAACTACTGAATATTTTTACAAATTTCTTTTTTTATTTGAAAGTACAATCCTTCCGGTTAATAATGGAAAATAATTTCATTCCAATGGCTGCGTCGGTTGGCCATGCAGTAGCCTACACGATCGGTCCAATTTTTAAGCACATTATCGGTTGTGTGCAGCTGTATTTCTCCAATGGCTTCACGAATACTGTCCTTTAAAGCGTCAATTATCTCTGGCTTGTCGGCGTAACACTTATCTTTTGCGGCACCCCACAAATAATATTCCAACGGTGTCAAATCGCAGCTCCGAGGTGGCCAAACGACATCAGCTCTGCTGCTGAAAATGCGATCTTGAAAAACAGGGCGCAAAACATCGAGTGTAGCTTCGGCTGTATGGCACGTAGCGCCGTGCTGTTGAAACCAAATGTTGCCACTATCCTCCTCTTCAATTTTTGTGAAAATTCGTTCAACATGGCCCGAGAGCGATTGCCATTGACTGTAACGGCCACTCCTTGCTCATTTGCGAAGAAAAATGGCCCAATTATGTCTCTGGAACAAAATCCGCACCAAACAGTGCGTCGGCTTTTCAATGTACGCGTGCGGGTTTTCTGTGCCCCAAATGCGACAATTTTGCTTGTTTACATACCCGCCAAGATCAAAATGAGCTTCATCTGAAAAAATGATTTTTTTTTTGGCCAAAATCGGCATCTTCTATTGTAGGCTATTGCATGGCCAGCCGAGGCAGCCATTTGAATGAAATTATTTTCCATTATTAAACGGATGTATTACTTTCAAATAAAAAAAGAAATTTGAGAAAATATCCAGTAGTTTTTTTTTAAAGCATTTTCAAAAAAAAAGTTATTTGGCGGACCCTTTAGAAAGAAAATTTTCGTACCAATATTTAATAGAAACCAAAGGGAGAAATAGACTGTCTGCTTCGATTGTCCCCAATTTAATCCAAACAAGGATTAATTGAAGTCATTTAATGCGTGTTGCTATAATTTTTAAATAACAAATAGTTTGCTAGCAAAAAATTTATCAGAAATAGTGATTTAAAATTTAGATCTCATAAACTTTTGTATTCCTTTATAGTTAAGTATTAAAGTAAGTTGTTTAGTTTACCTATTATATATACAAGTACTTAGTACAAAGAAACTGCAATGTACCTTTTTGTCAATTTTTATGTCTTTTTACGCATATACTCGTATGTACATAAATATATGTAAAATGCATTGTCATTTATATTTTTATTTAATTTTTAATAAAAAAAAGTTTAAAAAAGAAAAAAGTGAATTTAGTACAATCGGGCTGAAAAAAGTACAATTTTTTGTGAAAGTTAGTACAATTTGTTAGATCAATTTCCCATCCCTGGTTTACGTTGCCTTACGATATCCCATTTTTCACCACGAGAGAGAGAAATAAACTTTTCACACTTTGCTATTGATTTACATTTACGATCTTTTCTGTGAGTATTAATGTATGCTTTTTTGTTATTGTTTACGATATTTGTTTTATCTGTTTTGTTGTTTGATACGCTCTCAACTGTTATACAGCTGGTAGAGATTCCTATATTGAATACCCAATTTGAAAATTCATACAAGTTGGGATTTTTATTTTGATTTATCAGCTGTAATTTATGTGTGCCCCATTGCAATTGATATGATGGTGGTAATTTTTGCAATAATTCGTGAAGAAGAATCTATTACAAACACTTTTGGTTAGCAAACTTACTAAACAAAGCTACTAATTTTAGGCGATTTTGCCAGTGGCGGCAACACCTTCTATATCGATGGTTGTATAGTATCGTTCAGCATCTGTAGAATTGTTGTTGTTTTGGTAAACGTCAATCACCTCATAAACGCCGTAATCTTCATCATGATGTATTTGGTTTATTGAATACTTCTTTTGTGGGGTCCTCCCATTTGATAACTTACTCAAAGTTGCAATACAAATCTTAACGATGTGACCTTTTTTGTTGCATCCGGTACACATTAGTTTGTCCTTATTCCTGTGACACTCTTTATCAAAATGATTGCTTCTACCACACCGCAAACATAAGCCATATATGCACAATTTTTCCTTGTGGTTGTTGTGATTTATAGTTGTTGTTGTACTTGACTCACCGTCATTTCCTTTGAATCAGCTTTAGCCGCCTCAATAGCAGTAGCTTTTGCCACGACATCCTTAAATTGGCTCGCTCCTGATTGAAGAAGTTGTTCTCTCATGATGTTGCCACAAATTCCCCGTATAAATTGGGCTCGTAAAAATATATCCGCTACTGATGCTTTGCACTTGCATAACGGCACAAATTCGCAGTCCCCTATTTCGGCTCGTAATGACGCCACACATTCGGCAATGGACTGCCCTTCCGATTGGCATTTCGACAAAAATTGGTGCTGCGTAACCAGCACATTTTTCTTTGGAGAGAGATGTGTCTCCAAAAATTACAGTAGCTCACCGTACTGAACCTCACTGAGTGCCTTTGGTGCTGCCAATGCGCTCACCATATTGAAAAGTTTTGCTCCCATTGAATTTAACAACAGTTTGGCACAGTACTGGTTGTTTGTAGAAATACCTTTCATTTCGTATAATTTTTGAATCGTTGGATGTAGTTGCTGAATAACTCTTTGGAAGAGTGAAACGATTCAAAATTCGGCAATAATGTAGTAGTAGTGGTACTTGTGTTGGCAGCATTTTGCACTGTGTTATGCCACTGTGCCGCCATTTGCATTACCCGTGTAACTAGGTTATGTTGCATTTGCATGAATGTTACAAATTGATCTTTATCCATCGTAATGATTTTGGTTGACCTTGTCGCCAATCTGTGGTGGTCGTTGGTAAGTAATTAAAAGCACACAATCTGTTATTTATATATATATATATTTATTCATATTTTGTTTAATTAAAACAAAAAGAGTAGCTTGCGCGTGCTCGTGTTACAACTTAATAATAATGTAATAATTTACGGTTTAAGGTTGCCAGATTTTCAATGTTAAGTAAAGGCTACCAGTGTTGTATACTACAATTACAGTGTTGTATACTACAATTAGAGTGTTGTATACTACAATCAAGACCTACTTTAAGAGCTCTTAAAATATTTATTTGTTGTTCTATATTTCCTTCTAATAATCTCTTTAGACTCCTTTGTGTATTCTACTTTTTATGGTCCACAAAATCTAATAGATTGTAAAGCATGATTGTTCCATAAAATATTTCCGTTTTCATCTGTTAAAGGTAAAGATATAAGTGTTGTGGTCAAACGACACGATTCATAATTTGGAGACGAACCTAACTATTTTAAACTGTTTATAGTTTGTATTGCCAATACTTTTGACATTGAGTTTAGCATATAAAATGTTTGTTTTTTCTTTCCACTAAGGTAGATACATATATCTTCTTCTTCGACTTTGATTATTCTAATTGGTTACATTTACGAGCAGCCGTAATGGAGAAAGAACTAGTTGTTCAACTTAATTATTTTAATTTTTAAGGACTTCTGCTGCAACTCGTCTTTTTGATTGCTTAGGTTTTTTAAAGAGATAACTGCGGCCGTGTCGAGTTGGATCTAGTAGAGGTAGACCGCGTTTCAAATTTTTTAACGAAGTATTGCCTTGCCAAACAGAATGCTGTTTTTCAAAACACTGTCAAACTCTTACAACTTTGTTCAATTTCTGCTTCTGTAGCAGAATTATAGAGCTTAGTTTTCACTTTCTTAGCTTGATTTGTTTTTATTTGGGCTTGGCAACTTGCACACAGCTCGTATGAAGAACATTTTAATTCCTTCAAGTTTTCTGGAGGCATTATGTTCATGATCGTATTAATGTTTTTCATATCTGGCTTGATACTCAGAGATGTAATGATGTACCCCAGAAACTCTTCGCTTTTATGTTCATGATCGTATTAACGTTTTTCATATCTGACTTGATACTCAGAGATGTAATGATGTACCCCAGAAACTCTTCGCTAGTTTTCATGAACTATTTTTTTCTATTTTCAATGACCGTATCCTCGTTTTTAAAATGCTGCTTTTCATCTGTTCCGAGTACTATTATATATACATATATATCTGTGTGGAAAATTAATATAATTATAAGTTTATTTTAATAATAATAATGAATTTAATATACAATGCAATAATAAAGATTTTAATGTTTTGTTGGCTACGCCATTTCCTTCAATGTAAGCATCTGTATGGACCTCTGTTTCATGCTTTGGGTATGCTGGCTGCTGACACATTACATCTTTAAGTCTAGCAAACGCTGAAATGTGTTGTTCATTCATTTCGAATTTCTGGTTCTTCTTTAAATCGGTTAGCGGTTTTGCAATAATGGAAAAATTAGGTATAAACTTTCTAAAGTATCCGGCCAATCCCAGAAAACTGCCTACTTGCTTAATATTGCGTGGAACAGGATATTTTGCCAAAGCCTCTATTTTATTTGGTGATGGAAAGATAGACTCGTTTTCAATTATATAACCCAAAAACCGTATATGTTTGTTTAAAAAATGAATTTCTTCAGCTCCAGTTCTAAACCATATTCTTGACATTGTCCCAAAACAATTCGTAAGTATTCCAAATCTTCATTTTCGTCCTTTGCCGGTATAATTATAGTCTATGTACGGTAGTGCAATCCCCTTCCTAGTTAGTTCTCTAAATATAGCGTTGACGTGCCGCTGAAATACGCTGGGAATATTGAATAGACCAAATGGAAGCTTCAGAAATTGATATTGACCGCTATGGGTCACAAATGATGTGTATTTTCTGCTGAACTTCTCTACGGCCACATGGAAGAATCCATTTTTAAGATCTTGTTGTAGAAATTTTAGCCCCTTGTAGGCGATGTAGTTGGTCTTCTATTAAAGGTAAAGGAAATCGATCCTTAACAATAACTCGATTTATTTTGCTGTAGTCTATACAAAGTCTCGGTGTACCATCCTGTGTCTTTACTAGAACGACGGGACTGCAAAATTCAGACTCGGACTGTTCGACTATACCGTCCTTTAGCCATTGCTCAACTTGCTGATCAACCACTGTACGTTATCATGAAAAATTTAGACTCCGACAGATCGTGTTTGTTAGGAAGAATCGAGTAAATTTTTTCAGTTACGGCGTTGACAGCACATCCAGTATCGAGAAAAGCTAATGTGTTCGTACCAGCAATATTTATTTCCAATTCAATATGTGGCCAAATTTATCACATGGAAAACATTTAGTACCTCTTGACTTATCTTTACAATTAGCCGACTTATTTCCAGTAGTACCGCAATTAAAACACTTTAAATCTGTTGTTTTTTCAGCCTTATGTGTAACCTTTTCGTTTCTTTTAAATTCAGTTTTTCTTTTGTTATTCTTGGCCATCGTTTCATAGTATTTTAATTTCTCTTTAAATTGCTTTAAGTTTCTAGAACCGTATAACATCATTTTATGTATATCCAAATCATTTATTTCATCAATTATGTACTGAATTAAAGAAGCTTCGTCAATACTACCTCGAGCAGTTAATTTTTCATTTTAAGATAGTACTCTTGATCGTTGTCGCCCTTACCCATTTTACAACCGGATAACATCTTATGAAGCTGTGCGCTACTTGTTGCTGAGTCTTCTATTAAGAATTGTTTCAATTTTTTATAATTTGTTATGCCCTTTTCACTGGCTATAAACATTTAGCTAAGCCTTTTAACGATTTCTTTGCGAAGACAAATTTCTGAAAATCATCCCAGTACAACACTGCGACTGTTTCTTCAAATTCGTTAAGCCATGCTCTAATTGGAAAAATTTTGTACAATCAAAAGGTCTTAACGAGTCTTCAATGTCTCTAAAACTCAAAGCAAATTTCGTCATATGATTTGGTGCAACAGCTTCTACACCCATCATATTTGCAGATTGTTCCCTATCACCTCTTCTCACGTCGTTGTTTATACCGAAATCTCTTGCAGCAGGTACCTCACACACACTCTGTTGATTACTTGGCTCCTTTTCGTTTTTTGTAGAATAAAGTTCACCGTCATTGTCGTCGTCACCTACGTCATCACCATCATTATCGTCGTTATAGTCGTCATCGAAAGCCAACAGCTTGCCTTTTTACAAATTTTTAAATATGTGCTTTATCAAATAGTAATTTTTGTAACTAATGCCTAATATATTACATATAGAAACTAAGTCTGTAATGTCCAAATTCCTTTCGATGTATTCTGCCTTCTTCACATATGCATCATCTTCGCCGGTGTATTGAAAGCCAACAAAATCTCGCAGTCGGTATCGGTTCATTCAGTCTGCTTCATTTTCATAAACATACTTGTGCAGTGCGGCTACTGCATCTTTTTTACTATTGCATAGTGCCACAAACACACTCTCAAATTCACGCAAACGTGACATGTTTCTATTTACTCTCGTCACTTATTTCTTTTTCTTTCTTTTTTTATTCTACCGACAGGCGTTATATTCCCGTAAGTTCTTATTTACCAAACTACGTTCTGCACTTGTTTGTTTTGCAGGAGTTGTTTCGTTTCTCTTTTCACTCTCTTTCTTTACTCTTATTCTCAAAAAAATATTTTTTTACTGCCAGCTTCCTTTTCACTCTTTTCTGTGTTAGGTATTTTTACACTTTCAAATGCAATTTTGGTTGAGTCCCCAATTCTGGAAAATTAATATAATTATAAGTTTATTTTAATAATAATAATGAGTTTAATATGCAATGCAATAGTAAAAATTTTAATGTTTTGTTGGCTTCGTCTTGTAGGCACACGTCTTTCTTACACAACGTCTTTTCATCAATTACCTACTCGCTTCTCTTTTACATCTCAACTACATTCCCACATCTGCATCTCTCATTTTTAATTAATAGTACTCTCGTAAGATCTATGGTTGTGAAAAACTTGACAGCTGCAAAAGTGGAATTAATATCTGCTATGTGACAAGGTGTCGTCACCGCACTCAGTCATTTTAGTCTGATGCGATTTCACTTCAATGCAACATAATAATTCCTTAACCAGCATGTTTTCACAAAATATTTCAAGGTTTAATGTTTTTGAATTATATTCCTTAATGACTTAAGCACTTTGAATTTAATTCCCGATAAAAAGTTATCATGTATTAAATCCGTTTTATTATTATTCTCAATGAAATATGTAATAATGCGATTATTAAATACTGATCTAACATATTTGACCTCATCATCGTCATCAATATCAACACCATTATCATAATTTCGAAGTTTGTCTGCACAATTAAGTTTATGAGCATTTGTTCGAATATGATAATGCCAATTTTTTTCTTAATAATTCAAACAGGCCAACGTTACTTATAACGTTCTCCTATTTAAATTATTATATTTACTTGGTTTATTGGTTTTCTACATTTGGCACATTCTCTGTGCCAGGATCGAATGCACTCCTGTCACAGAAAGTGTGTGCAATGTAGAAAAGCCATTACCTGTCCTTTTTATCTCTCATTACATTTATATTTACTGTTAAATAATATTTGCAAAGGATTACTATTTTTTCTTACTATCTAATAAATATATTTTATACATTTTCAAGACCCCTTGTCGCTTCCTTTCCAGCTTCTGGATTTTTGCTGATAGCCGCCTTTCGTCCTCTTCGAATTATGTACACCTTATATCTATCCTTTCGGTTTGTTTGGGTGTGTATTAGAGATGAGCGATCCAGTGATTTTTGAAGAACGTTGTTCTCAGTGAACGTGTTTTGTTAATCACTGTTCTTTAAAATTTTTGATTTTTGATTGTGATCACAGTATTCCAAAAGAAAACAACAATTAAATAACGTATTTTATTAAGTCGTAAGAAAGAGACAACTAGATACATACTACGAAAAGCCTACTAACCAAAATCAAAGTGGTGTCATCAATGTTAGTATTTTTAATGTAATTTTTTTTATATGAAGTTCGACAATTAAGTTTCACAGAAAGTCCATGTATAAAAGACAAAAGTAAATAATCAGCATCATCTAATAGTAATTCTGCCTCGCTCAAAATAAAATGAAATAAATTTGAGTATGCAACAATTTTGAAAGAACGACATTATTAGTAACTGTTGTTTGGCAATTTCAATCACTATAGTTACCAATGAATTATCAATCACCGTGATTAAATCACAGTTTTGAAAATATCGCTCATCTCTAGTGTGTACACTTCTGTGTAGAAATCCCGAAGCGCTTAGACATCATCAGGGGTTTTATTAACGTCCCTCAATTTAATCCTTGTGTTTAGTGGAGGTGCTGGTCTGGCGAGTCGTTCTTACCGAAAACTGGTGAGGGTGATCTTGGTGATTCTCTTTCCCTTTAAGGACTACCTAACGGTTGCTGTCTGTTTGGTAGAACCCATTGGGTTTCTTCCTCGTCGTCGTAAAGCATTAAGCCATTTTTTCTTTAAAATATACTTGTATATTTATACTAAAATATTTTCATAATTTCTAATGTTAATCAAAATTTTAAATCTCTTTAACGATACTTACTGTTTCAGAACACCAAAATGTTAAAAATAAATTTTGATTTACGCTAATATACTTTAAACAAAGCTATCACATAACTCTATAAAATATTACAATCAAAACAAAAATTCTTAAAATATTCCTTTCCCATAAAACTATTTCTCAATTTTTTTTTGTATTTGTTTTCAAGATTAAATACAACACATATTATAAATATGAATCAGAAACAATATTTAATTACCAACTTTAAAAAAACCCTATTTTACATTGTTTCTAATTAAATTTCTTAAACGTTTGTAGCATGATTTTACAGTTGTCAATACTGGCACAACATTTCATATGCATAAACAAAAGAATATCCAATTGCATATGAGCGGCGACCACTTGACTCAATGTTATTGACCGTCGCGCACATGCGACGATCATTTGACACTTTGTTGTCAGGCCGCCAACTGCATTGGTTTGCATATAATATGTAGTATGTGTGTTGTTGTTGTATGGCATTGCTGGTGATCGTGTGTGTCTCTCTTTACACTTCACCGTGGGAATTATTGTGGAAAATAGGCGCGTGTCATATAACATCCACTTGTCCCATAATTATTACACACACAAACCAATATAATATAGGTAAACATATAATGTACACACAAACCTATGTTATAGTATTAAGTCAATACAAAATTGTATTAGAATTAAGGGTTTGATTTGGAATTGTCAAATCAGCCAAAATTTAGTATAAAAGAAGGGACATTTTCCCTCAAGAACTCAATCAATAAAATTTAACCAAATAGTGCGGTTCAGCTGCACTTAGTTAAAACTATTGATCTTTTTATTTGATAGTGCTCCTTGAGTGCACTTTATTAAAAATAAATAAATAAATACGTTACACGTTAAAACCACATCCAAAATTCTTTATACTTAAAATTAAATATATAATTTAAGTTAAGTGCTTTTAAATTTGTTTACATTAAACAAATATTTTTATTGAATTTATTCTTAAGAATAAAAAATAAGAATGATGCGAATTTTGTATTTTGTAAGGACGGTTAAGTTTATTTAATTAATTTTTAATTAATTATTAATATATTTTCTTTAAATTCGCCGATACTAAAAATATGTTTCTGAATGTTTTGTCTGTCTTCATCGTCCATAGTCCCGAATAACCATTTCGATATACTCCCTATTACGTTAATTAGTCCTCTTCGTTGCCGGTTTTGTTTTGGTATTAAAGTAACCAATTTGTTTCTTGCATCTAACAATTCTAATTGAAGTAAATGTTTATTTTTTGTTTTGAGTAAAATAATATTTTCTTTCATCTGGTTTAGAATATTTTCTATTTCATGTAAGTTTATTATGTGTAGTATAATGTCCGATTCCTTAACTATATCTATGTTTTTCATATAGATGTTTATAAATCTTGCCTATTCCGTAAGTCGTTTGGTAGTCAGTTCTCCTTTAGTCATCGGTGTCCATATTATTATCTACATTAAGATGACTATTATCGTTTTAATCCTCAAGTTAGCGATTTGTTTATAAATGCCATGTGGCTCTGTATCTGGTTTATACCTCAGTTTCAGCGTTTACTTGATGAGTTTCCAATTGTCGGGTTCTGGGATGTTAATCACCGTATTTTTTGTTTCTCCTTGGATGGTTCTGTAATATACAGCTCTTACTGCTTCCTTTTTTCGTCTTTCGTCAACGAGTGTTGATATTAAATATTCCACGCCGCTGAAGAATGAGTTGATTGTGACATCTCCCTTTCCCGTATAGACTGGTAAGTGGTTTATGTTTTTAACACTTCCTCCAGCCTGCCTGGATCATGTTGCTGTCTTTGTTGTAGTTCCATATAAGCCAATCTCAGTTGTTCGAGCTGCCGTTCCCTTCTTGCGAGTTGCGCCACCATCTGGTCCATTCTTCTCTCGTCAAATCTTCTGTTCCTTAAAAGATGTCGAATCTTGTTATTTGTTTGTAACTTCTACTCAAATTTATATTTGAGTGTTTGCTGCACTATTACAAGGTTTTTTTATGATCTAAGTGGTCTTAACACCGATTTATTTCGTATGTATTAACTGCACTTTTTTTCACTTATTTAGTGGTTTTTACACCGATTTTGTTTCGTGTGTAATTACTGCACTATTCTTTTTATTTCCTTTTTTTGTTTCACTCTCCTTTTATTTTATTTTATCTTAAAAGGAGTACCGACGGCGCCAATTTTGTAAGGCAAAAAAAAAAAAAAAGATTTCGGAGGAAGTTCTCTTTATTATTATAATTATTATTAGACTTAAACTAAATTACATTTTTTCTTATTCAGCATTTGCAAACTTAAATTTAAATTACATTTATGATTATTCTGCGTTTGGCAGTTTTGACAATTTGCTTTAGACTACTTTGTATTAATTGGGATACCTATTCTATTTCTTAGAATTTTGTCTGTAATTTTGTTTTCAATTTTAAATGCTTGAGATTTATTTTGACAAACAGGAAATAGGTTTTGTTTTACAATTTTATTTGATTATTTCTTTTTTGTATTTTGTGTTTTTTATGCTTGTTTGTAGCTGTATGTGTTTGTGTTTGAATATGTAACTCGCACTATGGATATTTATCCCACTTCTGAACTATTAGAGATAAACAACAAATTAAGAAAAAGCATGTGTTTTATTAAACTCAGTATATAAATTAGGAATAAAAATGAATTATTCTTGTTTTGAGTTTTATTATAACTGAACTTTATTGGAAAAAATGTAATATTTATAACTTAAATTAATTTACAAAAGTGCTTAAATTAAACCTTTTTCAATATAAATGAAACCTTTTTCAAAATGAACGAAACTTTTTTCAGATTAAACGAAACTCTTTTCAAATTAAACGATAACTTTTTCAGAATAAATTAAACTCTTTTCAGAAAAAATTTAACTTTATTCAAATTCAATTAAACATTTTTCAAATTAAATTAAACCAGTTATAGAATTTGTAGGAGTTGTGTAAATAATTAAAGTTATATTTACAATCATATTATATATTTACATAGAACATGAACTAACCACTTGTTATTACTAGCTTTTAAGTTAGATCAGTAAGCTTTGTAATTATTATTATTTTTTTTTTTTTGATTTGAATTTTTTTTTAACCGATTACTGTAAATGAAAATGCTATAGTTAAAAAGAATTATGTTGAAGTAAGCAGTTTATTGACATAAAATAAAAGCAAAAGGCAATTAATAAGGGTATTCACACCTGTTGCTAACTCCTCCCTCCCTTAAATGTCGGAACGTCCCTGTTTCGACGCAATTTCTTTAATGATATTATCGATGTCCATCGTAGCGTTTTTTCTACATTTGTTTTGCAAATTATACCCCAACCAAACCACCAACGGTAATAAGACAGCCAGTGATGCCAAAGCGATTTTTTGCAAAAAGGTGTCCTTTTTAAGCTTTTCAATGTGATATATATTTTCTGGATTCAATTTGTGGATGAATGGGAGGGTTATTAAGTGTTCATGGCCAACTTTGTTTATATTTAGAGTTTTCGGAGGGTGTGGTATAGGATTCCTTTTAAGTGCCGCACACTTTTCATAATTTGTACCATTTATAGTTACGTTGCTCGTAAAAGTAACCACCAATGTTCCCCGCGCCTTTATTGATTCTCCCTCGGATATGATGGTTTCTTGCACGTCATTAAGGATTATAACTCCATCTCCCGCACTCACTATTTTAGGGACATCGTCAGCCGACCGGGTAGAGCAAGATGCTGAATTATTACTCAAGACCTGTGATAAACATGTGTCTGTAGTTTCACGGCAAATTTTCAAAGTCCTCACATCAATACAATCTATTACTGGTAAAACGAAGTCACGACATTCTGCAGTTTGATCCACCTCCAGCTTGATAATTGTTTTATTATGAATTACCGGGAATACTTTAACAAATGCACAAAAATTCTCAAGAATAGGAAACTTAATCATATAAAAGATTACAGAATTATTTTGAAGTACTGTTACATTACTAACTCTAAATATATCATTAACACTAACTGGTACCGTTCCCGATTTGAACACATTTTCAAAGTTAATGTTGTCAAGAATGGCGGGATGAACTATATTCTCCCTTGCCAATACTATTGATAATGCAATATTGTTTAAAAAAGATATTATCTCGCCATTTCTCATCACAGTAGTCTCAAAAAGTATTAAACTATCTTGTCCTATCTTATTAGTCTGTCCATAATTTTTAATGTCACCGATTTTCTCAGTCAATTCATTTATCCTGTCCTGAATTGCCGAATTTATAAGTTGCTTGTCGTTATTCTGAATAAGTAAGTCCATACGAGTTTCTAGTGACTCTAAGTCATTATGGTCCGGCGTCCCAGCTACAAATTTTAATGCAGATCCCAAGATGTCTATTGATCTCGCGGAACGTCTGTGTCTATGTAATGTGTCCAACACCTTCTGATCTCCCTTGTTTGTTCCTGTATCATGCTAATTTCCGTTTGGTCCGACAAGTTCTTAATAATACTCTCATTTTCCATGATAACATCCTCGTATTCTGTTAAATTCGTCCGATGTATAACGTAGTCATAATTCCTATATGTTGCCACTTTGGCGTCAGTTACTGCAATGAAGTGTGAGTCCGTATAATCGATAATTCTTGATTATACCCAAGGTAACAGAATTATCATTATTAAACATCTGAAGATTTTCATAATCCTTTTCTTGTGCTGACTATTGTTGTTTTAGTTGTTACTGTTATGTTGTTGTTGCTGTTACTTTAGTTGTTACTGTTCTGTAGTTGTTGCTGTGGCTTTTCTGTTGTATTAGTTGTTACTGTGCTATGGACCTCTGATGATTTGTTCCAAATTGTTTAAATTTGTTCTTAGGAAAACACTCCTGGTTTAACTTTGTTTTACTTGGTGTCTCATTTCACTTCTGTTTTTTTTATAGTTTTTTGTTTCGTCACTTGAATTATTTAAATAATTTCGTTTAATTTTCTTGTTTGTCCTTTGTAGTCTTTTTTTACACGTTATTTTAATTTTTATATCCTTACATAAGGACTTTTTACACGTTATTTTAATTTTAATATCCTTACATAAGGACTTTTTTCACTAGGGTTCTTTTAAAAGTTGGGCGCCAATTATAAAGACCGTTCGATTTAGTGATTCGACATAGAATAATCTTTATTTATTTTCCAAATTTGATTACAATTCTGTTTTTTTGTTAACAATTATTTCGCAACATAAATTTTTTATTTCATAAATGACGTGATTTATACTTAATTACTATTGGTCAAAATACAATAAATTTCAATTTATTTAAAAACATTATCACCTCATACGCTTTATTCGGATTGGTTAAATTACAATAAATTTTGGTTAACTAAATAAATGATTACATTGCATAATATGTTAAATTAATAACAAAAACAATTATTAAGCAAAAAGTAGTTAATAGGGACACTCAAGCCTGCTGCTAATTGTGTTGATAATTAATAATGGTATTCACACCTGTTGCTAACTTGCATGTGGGCCATTCAACGCTTTAACATTTTCAGAAGTTTCAATATCGCATTTACCTATGGCGTGAATTTCATTGAATAATTTTCTAGGGCGGCCTCGCAATCCATTTCGTAATATTCTAGGTATTTCTAGTCCATTTCTAAAATAATCGTCGTCTTCAGCTCCTTAATGATTGCTTTCATCTGTATGCTCAGATGTTTCATTTACGCTTTTGCTGGATATGTTTTCGTCATCATTCGCTTCGGCTTTTACGTCATCATCCACTAAGAATGCGTCATTATCTCCATTACAAATTTTAACATCACTGGCATTCTGTTTATTTAGTTGGTCTTCAAAGAATATTACGTCTCTTCCGACGATTATTTTACGATCATTTGGATTGTATAACCTATAAGCCTTACCCTCATCGCTATGTCCAACCATCAAACACTCAATACCTTTTGACCAAATACCATGTTCGAGCAAAAAGTTGTCGAATTCTTTATTTAAATACTCCCGACCGTTGTCAGATCTTAAACACTTTATCTTTTCACCCGTTTGTTTTTCAACTTCGGCCTTATAATCTTTAAATACACGTAGTACTTGGTCCTTAGATTTTATAAAATAAACCTCGAATAATCGTCAATAAACGTTAAGAAAAATCGTGATCCACCGAAATAATGTTTATTAATCGTGACACACTTCACTATGGATTACTTGCAACAGTTTATTCGCTTCACGGTTATTTTACATTTCGCACACGATTCACATTTCAATTGTCTATTTTAATACCACGCACTATCTTTCGATCAATCATTTTCTGCAAACAATTATAATTGTGTGTCCAAATCGATTATGCCATTTAATTGCTTCTTCTTCCGAAATTATCGCGGAGTAACATCCCTGTCGTACACTCAGTTGACTTTAAATTAACTTAAAACCAACTATTTCTCAAGCAGTGGTGGTTGACACTTGGATTACTTTTATATGGAAATGACAAACTATTTTAACATTGCGATGTCCTAGGAAGTAGTCAATTGTCCGACTCTGCATTACTTTTAAGTTAATTTAAAGTTAGTTACTTAGCAGTTAACTTAAAGTAAACTTATTTGTAGCTAGCTATAAACTTACTACTTTTAATTAGCTTTAAGCTAGTTTTTTTTAGCTAAATTTCAGTGAATGAAAAGTCAGTTCTTCACAAGTTGGCTTTAAAGTCACAATAATAAGCTATCATATTAATTATTCGAAATGAAACAGTTTTTTAAAATTTATATTTTAATAGAAAACAAAAGTTTATTCATGTAAAAAGAAAATAAATAAATTAATAAAATAAATAAATAAAAAAAATCAATTAATAAATAAAATAAATTCATTTCAATACATCACAAGTAATATTTTGCACATTTGTTGGTAAAAAAAGATAAAAAGAGTTTCTAAATACAACATTTTCAAATATTTAAATTTTTTTGATTTGCGTTCTTATTTTTAATGCACTTAGCATGAATACAACGTTTTTTTTATTATTATTTTTAAGGCGTTACGCAGCTGTTTCCACATCCTGAGAGCCGAGTGATCGACAGGCATCTGTTTAAAAAATATGTATATACATTTTTACATGTTTTAAGACTTGGTTAAAACTTATATTTTCAAATTAGCACTTACCTTTTAAGGCGTCATAAAAAGCAGCAAAGTCTTTTAAACGCTTCTTGCCATGAACACCATCCAAGTTTATGTCCATGCACAAATTTGGTGACATAGTTTCCGTAACCTTTTTTTTTTTGGCAAGCGGCCCTTTAATATTGTTTCACTTCACTTCAAATAAAAACACTTTAAACCTTTCGAATTTATGTAGTTTTTAATTTAGTGTATTGTTTTTAATTATTTTACGCAAACAATAAATTTTTAACCAAAAATATAAAGCGAAAAGATGACACGCGGTTTTGTTTATTAATCAAATGTCTAAGACGTTAGTTATCTATATCCAACGGCGTTAAGAATTGGAGTGTTTGTATACACTTTGGTTAATGTAAATTTTGCATTGCGTAGTAGTTGGCTTTAAGTTAGTCTGTACAAGCAAACTTAAAGTTAGTTTTTTTTGTAGTTAGCTACTCATTTGACGGCAGGGATTTGTTTTCATCCTCTTTTCGACACTTATATAAAAACAATCCGTTATCTTTATTGGCGTTCAAAATGCATTCATTGTTCTTATTTTTTATTTCCCCGAAATTGTTTTCGAATACTACACGCATGCCTGCATCAGTTGCTCTACCTACAGAGATAAAATTATTTGGTATTTCTTTTATTTATTTTCGCACTGTCTGTATTTACGTCGCCGCGAGCGATTGCTTTTACACATATTTGATTAGCTAGAACTATTTTCTCATCGCACACAACATATGTAGAAAACATTTCACGCACCCAACGAAAATGGCTAGTGGCGCCGCTGTCGATGCACCAATCACCAATGCTTCTGCGTTGTTGTTGCTATATGTTAGTAATTGTGTCATAAAACATGTGTTTTTCTCTGTTTTGTTTGCTTGCTTACATCTGGCTGCAAAATGACCCGGCTGTCCGCAGTTTTAACATTTTTTGTTGTTTTTACTTACATTCTTCTCGTTGCGCCTTTCGTAGTATTTTTTCTGATACTTTTTATCTGTTTTTGCCAACATGAGCGTCTCTGCAGGTGCATTGTTGGTTGTCTCAGTCATATTTTGGCTGGCTCCTTCTTTCAACAATTTTATTTTTAATGCGCTTAAACTAGATAAGCTGTCTCGGGCTTCAATTACCACCACACAATTTTCATAAGTTTTCGGCAGACTTGACAATAGCAAAATGACTAGCATCTCATCAGGAACAACGACGTCAACCTCAGCTAAGCTTTCTATTACACTCATTAATTCATTTAAATGTTCCACAACGTTAGCTCCTTCAGGCATTCTCATATATATTACTTTTAAACAGCATGATCTTTCGAGCTGGTCCTTTTGGTTGATGAATTTCCTTCAATCGACACCAGTGACGCAGTCGGACATGACTTAACATGATTTAATTACGCCGGTTTCATACAGAGCAAATGCAGCAATATCTTTGGTACTACCTTGTTCTGGTTTTACAATTTTTCCGCATGTCACTGCCCACAAATCTGCATGAACCAACACACTGCGCATCTGAATGCTCCATGTGGCATAATGGGTGTCATCCATCATCAATCGATCTGCATCATATTCATTTTGTTGCCTTTTTCTATTTTTTTCCAATCGCACACAAAAGAATACTATTCACTAAATTCTTAAATTTTTTCTTTTCTTGTTATGTCTATTCGGGGCCCATAAGCTGTTGAAATTTAAGGAAAACACCGCGCAGTTTTTATTTTTTATTTACAAGTAACAAAGGAGGACTGAAAACTTAAAACTAAGAACAAAGAAATTCCGCATGATTTTAAAAATATATATTACATGTTTTACATTTAAATAATGTATGTGTTCTTAAATTCGTATTCAGAGTGAATACTTTTCTACAAAATTCACAAATAAAACCGCCAGCCATTTCTATTTTTTTTATTTTTTTTGTGCTTAGGAGCTTATAATGTTTTAAAGAAACACGTTTCTTAAACTGGAATGTTTCTGCTAACTAACAACAATCGTTATTTATACCAACATTTTTTTGCGCATTAAGAATTAGGTGGAGAAGTGTGTTAAAAAGAGGGTGGGAGTTGGCTTGGGTTTGATTTTTTATATAAATAATTTTGTTATCGCTATTACCACAACTTGTTTACGTCCTTCTATGCAGGTGTTCACTTTGCGTAATCATAATCTAATTATAAAAAAAAAATTGTTAATTACATTCCCCTTCTGTTCTAAAGAAAAAACTCCTCACCGCCAAATTTTTTGATTCAAATAGACACTAGAAAATGGGGAATTTATCAGTGCTATTTCAAAAATTGTGAACTAAATAACTAAATTTTTTTCTCCACCTCTTTTAAACAACTAAAAAATAAAAACAAACAAAAACATGAATAATACATTGAATTATCTGAACAATATCAACAAAAAATATTTAAAGTATGTGTTACTTGTAAAACAACTTCCTATAAAGGAGACATTTAAAGTTTTAAACTGTTTAAAAAAGTCTACAGTATTTGATCCAAAGCAATTTTAGAAAAAAGTAAATAAAATAAAAGAAAAACTATAAATAGAATATGTTTTATATAATCTTTATGTTAGTTTTTTGTAAGAGGTGATAATAGAACATTACGATAATTTTATAGTAATCGATTTACAAGAATTTTTTATTAATAATAAATATTATGCTAAAGAAGTTTGTGTTTCAATCAGTGATTTTGAAAAAAAAGAATTAAGTAAAAAGGATAAAGGTACAAATAAATGGTTATATAATCTCTTGCATGGATTACATAGGAATACTGGGGACTCTACAATGAAAGACTTAATAGAATACCTAATACTAACTATAAAAAGGGAATAGGAAGAATATCCTGTTGTATATGTTAAAGGATATGAAAAAGTCAGATGGTTGAGAGAACTACTTGGAAACGATATACAATTATTTATAAATAATTTAGATTATTGGGATTGCACGAACATAAAACCTATGTATAAAGATAATCCAAATATAAAGATTTGTGAAAATCATAACAAGTTTAATCATAAATGTGCTGAAAAGAATGCTATTTTACTTAGAAATTTTGTTAAATTATATAAAAAAAGAGAAAACACTGTTAATCAATAAAACCTTTAAACTTGTTAATTCTATTTTTAGTTGATCCGTACTCTGTAGAAAGTATACATACATAAAGTGTATCAAAAATTCTAACCCATAAATGATGTTATCAGCTGAATTGGAAAAACTATTAACAAAAAATAGTAATCAGATTGATAAAGAACATATAGATTTATTTATGAAACTTATAAATGAATTAAGAATTTATATGTATGTAAATCAACCATTTATATATGTTAATAATATTTTACATAGATCTAACTGTGAAAATACTTATTCACAATCTTTCAACATTTGTCGATGTCAAACATTCTATACACAATGTTTGTTAACACTTAAGCTTTTTAATCTTTATAAACGTAGTTTTAAATTTGAACCCGTAAAAAACTGAAAAAAGAAATATGTAAAAAAATTTTTTTAAAAAATAAAAACATATTTTTTTATTCTTTTCATTTTATAGGTGAAAACACGTGTAAATATATTTCACTTAACAACTATTTATTAATATTAATTATTGTAAAAGGTAATTAACAATTGTTTAAAACACAAGACTAGACAGCTACATGTGTAGCAGCAAAGACGACGCGAGGAATTAAATTCTGCTTTCGTCTGCTAGTTCTTTTGTTTCTCTCTGACGTGTTGGCAGACAGTTGGTTTTGTAAACCAGGTAGGTTCGGTGCTGCCACAATTGCTTTATTTTTACAAATCGTCATCATCATCACTTCGCAATACACTCCGGGAAGTGAGATCAATTAATATAGAACATAATATATTAGGTTGGCGAACATTATCTATAAGATAGCATTCACCCACATTCTTTACTATATTTACGTTGTTAATTTTTTTTCGGCAGTGAGGGCACGACAACTTATTCCATCCTCTTACACAATTAAGGCACAAGTAATGTGTCCATCCCAGATATATGAGATCCTTCCCATATAAGTAATTGAAGCAAACTTCCAATGGCGAACCGGGACTGCGATATTTGTCTTCTCGTGTCTTCAAAAACTGCAACATTTTTTGCTCCTATGTCCTTATTCTTCTGCTGCAGTTTTTTAACCTTGTCCTCTATTGCATTTTGTTTTGCAATCTAGGACGCCCATTTCCTTTGTAACCTCTCGATGTCGTCCAAACGCCCAGACATCAAAGCCACAAATCTATCCTCCACTGCAGTCGTCGGTGCGATAGATGGTAGCGGTGGTGTTGCTGGTGGTGATGATGTTATAGATGATTTGACCACCTCATGTTGGGGAAACCATTGCGTTTCCTCATCATTTGGGTTAAACAAATACAACGACAACGTAAAAAAAGTTCAAATGTTTTCTTCTTTTTACAAATGTAATGAAAAATTACTTTTCCAACACAGTCTATTTATACTAATTTTTTCACATTCCTAATCAAAAAAAAATATTTGATAACGTTACATTTATTTACCAGAATACTTACTGCAACAATAGAAAAGAAATGAGAAATAGTCACATAAATTCCAAGTATTTGCGGCCACCATCACGACCAACATCTACTTAGGATTTGTCAACCAATTGCATCTACAAAATAAGCAACGGCAACCATCGCTGCCACGAACCTTATAATGCACTTGCAATTGGTTGTGCGACCACTCCCACTAACCTGCAACAATAGAAAAGACACAATGTAACCAGTGATGACAATTGTGACGTTTAAAAAACGCTAAAATCAGCTGCCTTAACCGTTTTCTTGGAGGGAGAAAGAATATGTTAAAAGTTTTGCGAATCAAATGTGTTAGAAGCAACAGATATACAGAGTGAAAACTTGCGGATAAAGTAGAAAAATTAAATGTAAACAAACATTTATTTTGTGTTAAAAAAGGGAAAATTTAGAATATTTTTTAATTTCTTCAATGAAAAGTTTAAAGATTCTTAAATATTTAAATATTAATCGAAATGTGCGTGATTTTCGGTCACAATGAATATAGTTTCTTGTGCAAGAGATAATTAAGAAGCTAAATATTACAAGATCAAAATAAGACGTACTGCTCATAAAAAATTTTTCTTGCTGGAGTTGCCAATATTTTTTAATTTCTTGAAAGAAAAAGTTAAAAATTGTTATTGCTATTAGTTGTTTTTATTATTTATTAATAGTTTTACACAAAAATTACGTTTTTTATTAACTCTCGCCAATATAAAAAACCCACCCCAAAACCTAAAAAAAACATAAATAAACCAAACAGACAGACAATCAGAAAGGGACAGAAATACTTTTTGGTAATATTTGCTGTCCCTTTTTTAGTATACGGTTAAATGTCAAAATCCCGAGTCGTCACTGTGTACATTGTGAGAAAAGACTGATTCCGTTAAGTGCACTGCTTTTATACCCTTTTCAATATGGTTTTTTCCTAATATTAATCACAGCAAGCGCTGCTATATCAATTTCAGTTTCAAATTCAACGAAACAGCGTTGTATTAAACTATTTACAGGGTTGTATTTGAAGAAAGTCACACATGCTAGTGACGTACAATTTAATAGTAATCAGTATAACAATAATAACATTTCACTTACATATATAAAACATATGCTACGCTACAATTTTTCATTAATCATAAAACCATAGGCAAACTATAAATACATATAACATTTTAATCAACACAATAATTTTATTTTTCAACAAAACCATATTTCAAAACAAGAAAACTGTATTTCAAAATTCCTTATCAAAATTATATATTTTCTACAATCATAGAACCACTGGAGAAATCTAAATATAACATCTTCTAAATCTAAACAATAAACTATTTTACAAACTAAACTGTAAGAACTCTTATTAATTTAAGTATTAAAAAAGCGGCTGTAGCATAGGGATGATCCCAAATTTGTATGGAAAAAGTGGCCCAGAAATCCCATAAACATACTACTGATGATTACGTATAGTCCTATGCACGCTGTTATTCAAAGTATGTTCAACCTTATCCAATACCATGTCCCAGTAAATATTCTCCTCCTGACGTACCAACTTTGCCAACATGGGACCGATGCTCCTATTTACGCTTTCCACCTGTCCGTTCGCCTGAGGGGATCCAATCGCCACTCTTATGTGTTGAACACTGTGCTCCTCCAAAAATTACCTAAATTCAGCAGAACCCCTATATTATAACCCCTAATTATATACCTAGGGCGACTGTAAGATCTGAAATAATCCCTCAAATGACAAATAACCTCCCTTGTATTTGTAGTCTTCGTCGGATATAGCCTAACAAATTTTGTACCAGCATCTATCACAACAAGAATACAATAGAATAGTTGTCTGCCATTATCGACCGGCCCCTAATGGTCTATATGTATCACGCCAAGATTACTCGTCGATTTTGGAATATTATTCAATAATCCCTCCTACTTCTTCGCTCCGCATCGCAAACAATTCCGTATGTGCTCTGTTGCCCTGTCCCTAATTTTTGGAAACCAATAAATTCTAAAAATAAGCTCTGTTACCTTGTCAATGCCTACATGTCCAATCTCATCATGATACTTATACAAAACGTGGTGTATCATGTCATCAGGTACACAAAATAGCAAACCGCCATCACCAGTTTTCCTATATACAATCCCGTTCCTCATTTCATACATCTTATTTTGTTTCCTCTAAAGTTCATTCTTAAGTTCCGCCAATTTTGCAATCTTATTCTGACATATCAGATTTTCCTCGAATGTGTTGCTCTCTATTACCATCTCTCGATTCTCGGATTTCATTCTCTCTTATTCAACGTCATCTTCAAAGAAGTGCAATCCGTAATAATCTTAAACATTTTTTCAATTCAAAACTGTGGTATTTCTACTCAGCTTCAGTCGTCCTTTTGAAAAAATAAAATATCGGGTGCGTCCTGCCATCCTCCTTCTTGTGCATCAAAACAGCTCCAAATCCAATGCTGCTTGCATCGCAATGCAATTCGGTATCATCCTTCAGATCATACAAAGCCAAAACTGACGCCTCGATCAATTTTACCCTCAAAATGTTAAACGCACATAATTCGCCAGGTCCAAATAAAAATTTCCTGTCATATAACGATAATCGAAATATCCTTCACAAATCTTCTTAAATATGAACAAAGTTCTAAAAAGTCTGTACCGAATAAACATTCGTAGGTGCAGGGAAATCCCTTATCGCACAAATACCCCTATCATCCGCCCCAATGCCCTGACCATTAATTATATAACCCAAATAGGTGATAAAAGTCCGCAGGAACTCGCACTTATCCAACCTTAACTCTAATTTGTTCTCTACCAAACGATCGGAAACCTCCCTTAAAATTTGGAAATGTTCATCAATACCAACTGTAGCTATCATTATGTCATCCAAATATATAATCAATTTCCCGTCCCTTACCATATCAGCAAAAATTTTATTTACAAACCTCTGAAATACGGAAGGGGCATTCTTAAGGCCAAACGGCATCTTTAAAAACTCATACTGACCGAACGGCGTCACGTAAGAAGTATACTTCACCGAATCATTATCAACATACACATGGAAAAATCGATTCCTCAAGTCCAATTTTGTAAAATAGCGTTTACCTGCAAGCCTATCTAACAAATCGTCTATCAATGGAATGGGGTAACTGTCCTCTGAGGTCATCCTATTTAAAATTCGATAGTCCACACACATTCTGAGGTCACCTGTTTTCTTCCTAACCAAATCTATTGGCGACACCAATTCCGATTCGCTTGGCCTAATGTATCACTTTTCCAGGTATTGTTCCAAAATTACCTGAAGCCGTTGCCGTTCATCACACGACAATCTACGCGGAGTACAACTAAAATGTTTTGCGTTGTCAAGAATCAATCTAATCTCACTCTTTACCCTAGGTTCAGCGGATCGTTCAGGACGTATATAATAATAGTCAAAAATGTCATTCAATCGTTTCCTATTCACATAATCGATATCGTCACCAATGGCCAACTGTGTCCCATCAGTAGCCCAATCAGTTGACATTAATACTAAATTTGCGTTTTCCAAAAATCCATTCCCAAAACACAATCATAAGACGTTGACTCATCGGCAACAACCAACATTTCCAATTCAATACTTTTATTATTATAAAAAACATACAATAAAAATTTCCCATGAATATTCAATTTACTTAAATTAATTCCATAAAAAATGAGTCAACGTTCGTCATACAATCAAAATTTATCATTCCTGCAACCTTAGATCTTCTAACAAAGCTTATAGGGCTCCCTGAATCTGATAAGCATTCTAAATAAAAGAAATTTTCATAATTACCATTAGTACTAAAATTAAAATACTTCAAAAATCCGTTGTTGTTCACCTTTTGTACGGGCTTCTTCTCGGGACATTCTGCAACGCTATGCTCAAGACTTCCGCAACCAAAGCAGACTCCTACTTCTCTTTTAGGTTTTCGGCAATCGACAGCAAAATGTCCAAAAGAATTGCAGTTAAAACATCTTTGTCTGGTTTCATCTTTTGTTTTCATTCATGTTTCATTCATCATTCTTTAAGTTTAATTTTTGAAAATGCCTTAAAATAAGTTCCTCTTCCTCCATTGCGATCTTATTCGCCAAAACTATTTTTTTGTTGTAGTAATCAATAAAATTCACATTATACTGCCATGTACAAGCTTCGAAGTTGCGTCGCATTACTAATTTATTCCCCTTCGAGCTAAACATATCAATCATTACCTCGAAAAGACATTCAAGTTTTTCGTTAACATAATTCGAATTAGAGTGCAGCCGTACTTGAGCCTTTCCCTTTACCTTCACCATCAACAATGTCTTTAGACTGCTCTCACCAACATCATACATTTTTGCAATGTTCTTAAATTGCTTGATCCATACTTCAGGACAACTCAAACCATCATCATCTGGCAATAACTCTTTCAATAATAATGAAACACCATTGATGTCACTGCCATTTACGTTGTCATTATTATTTGTTGCATTGTCCACTGTATTGTCATTTTTTTATTATCAATGACATCATTCGTTCTATTTGTCAAAAGATTCTGATTTTTTTCAAACTCCTCTTTTTTCTATAAAACTTGTTTTCCTTCCTCAAAAGCTCTTTCCCTCTTCTTAAGATTTCCAATTCCAATTCATTAGCATCATATCGTTTTCAATCGTATTCGTATTCCTTTAATTTTCATAATTCATTTGCACACTCACATCGTCCATTACACTTTCACTCATTTGACTATTACCACTCATTTGAACATTGTCTCCTATTTGTAGTGTCGCACTCATTTGTTCAACGACATTAATCTGCCCATTTTCAAAATCAATTTCATTTGCTTCAGCCGTAATGCTGATATCAATTGTACACTCTCCTCTATCCTCAGCTGAAAGTTCATTTAATCTCAAAACAAGCGTATTTTTCGTGCCCACTGTCGGCAAATTAAGTTTCTGAAGACAGCTTCGCAGTTGCGCTGCTGTATATTTATTCGCATTAATATCCATTATCAAAACCATTCAAACTTTTCTCTTTAAAGTAGCGTAGCCACGATGAAACTGAACTAATCAATCTGCCATGTTTGTGATTGTGTTGGTAAAGCTGTACTCACACGTACAGGAAACTGTCCTCACACGTGCAGACTAAGAAGAGTTTGAAGAATATTAAAATACTTTTGATTTTCATTCCTGCTCCGCAGAAAATTAAAGCAACTTTGGCAATTACTTAAAATTTCATTTTTCTCCAGATTTGAGAACAAATTAAGTCCAGTAATAATTTGTTTTAATTGCTTTTATATTATACTTTAAAATCTTGTTTATTTTTCTACAAGTTTCTATAACAATGCGAGCAATTGCTCGTACCGAAATAGCGCTGACAAATTTTAAATCAGAAAATGAATTGTCTGTAGCAAGAAAACGCAATGTTATAGATAAACATTGAATCGGAGAGATGGCGTCACACATTTGAATATCTTGTTTTTAAATTTTCGGGCCAACCAAATTTAAAAGTTTCTCATATGTGCCTTCATCCATCCATAAAAGATCTCAATTTGAGTTCAATGAGAAGATTTTCATCCAAAGACGCTTCGCAGTTTCCTTTCTTTTTAATTGCCTGCTCCAAGACAATGGCTATGAAACAATCATCTGTCATATTAAAAGAAAAAAAACTCGACACTAAAAAACAAAAACAAAGCAATCTCCCTACCAAAAACCATATGCTCTTACAGAAAACCTAAAAAAATATTTTCAAAAAGAAGAAAACCTTAAAAAAATATTTTCCGATGAAAACCATATCGTTAGTGTAATTCGCAAAGACGCTAAGTCCACTTTTTCCAAAATTGAAATTTTAATGCAAAACGGTAACACTATATACTAAATACATATTTTATAAAAACAAAAAATGTCATTATGTAGTTCAAAGTTGTTGTAATTTTGTGGTTTGCAAAAACGGTAAGTCCACAAAGCTACGAAAAAAACTAAAAGCACGTGCTAACTCCACCAATATTATTTATTAATTATTATTAATTTTTGATCTAGGCCCTTTAAAGAAAGCTATTTTGTAAAAATAAACCCGTATAAAAAGTTTACAAATTTTAAAAACTGAGAAAGCTACTGTTTTTGTGTCTCCTGTAAAATTTTAAAAAAGGGACTTAACACATTTGCGAATTAGACTAACGATATAATGTTTTCTTCTCACGACATTTTCGAAATGAAATTTAAAGGCTTAAATTTGAAGTGTTGCTATTAAAAATAAAACAATTTCTTGAATTCCACGTTTAACGGTTTATTAATTAATTAGAAAAACAAAAGTGTATTTCAGTTTAAAGCTTGGCACAACAAGTTCTAGAATAATCAGGAGAATAAGTTAAAAAAGAAAATTATAAGAGTTGCCATTTACATTGTAAACAAAAAGTGTTACCTAGTGTCATAAAATATAAATGGGAATTCATCAATAGTGAATTCATTGTATGTGTTTATGCGATTTGGAATACTTAAATAATTTTCAACACTCCTCAAATTAGTAAACACCAGATTTCAGTATGAAGGTTTCCAGTTTTGCTGTCAACAACGCCTTTGTCAGCATGTCTGCTATCATCTCCTCGGAAGGGCAGCTAATTATCCCCTTGTCGACGTAATCTTTTACAAAATGGAATTTCGTATCTATATGTTTAGATCGATTGCTTAGTTTCTCGTGTTTGATCAAATTCAGGCAGCTTCTGTTGTCTTCGTATGTTGTGGTTGGATGAGTTTGCTGACATACCAAATCGGAAAGGACATTTCGGATCCATATAACTTCCTTTGCAGCTTCGGAGAGTGCGATGAATTCCGCTTCTGTTGTTGATAAAGATACACACGTTTGTTTCTTGCGATTAAATAGTAACATATAGCCAGAGTTGGACTTCCTGTCAATTCTGCTCTCCGCCCAGTTGGCATCTGCATAGACGATCAGCAGATTTCGACATCTGAGCCACCGTTGAGATTTAAATACATTTCAGATGTCCCCTTTAGATACTTCGCTATGCGCTTCAATTCATTCTAATCTTCACAGGAGGGGTTACTTGTCTTTCTTGCCAATATGGAGACACTTGCAGAAATGTCGGGACGTGTATTTACGGATATACATACATAACAAAGAACCCAGTAAACTTTGGTATTCAACTTTTCGTGGTAATAATTCAGATTCGTTTTTCCCGTAAGAGGGTTACAAAGGTTATTTGGCGTGTTTTTATTAATACATTCTCAATATATTGTTTTTGTCTCATCTTATAATTGAAGTCATCGGTTCTCATAATCTCCATACCGAGATATTGAGAAATAGCTCCAAGATTATTCACTTCAAATTTTCTATTTAACATACTGTAAACGCATTTTATTTGTTGACCATTTTTAGCAGCAACCACCAACAGGTAAACATCTTCCCCATTTACGACTTTGTTGTACAAACATGGATCAGCCTTACTCTGAATGAAACCGCCATCAATCAAAACGTTGTTAAGGGCTTTGTTCCAGACATTTGCAGCTTGTTTTATGTTTATGGTTTAAATGCTTCGATTAAGCTTGCATACTATTTCTTCGTCACCTTCTATAAAACCAGACTGTTGTCCCATAAAAATAGTCTCCTTCAAGTAGCCATTCAAAAACACGCATTTAATATCCATATGTTCGACAATCATTTTTCTAGTAGCAGCAACAGACAATAAAATACGAAAAGTTAGTTGACGCACAACTGGTGCAAACACCTCGTCGTAATCACAACCGTATTTTTGGTTAAAGCCTTGGGCGACCAAACGGGCTTTAAACCTATGGACTTTATCATCAACATCATGCTTAATCTTGTACGTTCATTTGCAGCCAACGATATTCACATTTGGGGGAGCACGAACCAAATCCCAGGTTTGATTTTCTTCCAGAGAATTTATCTCCTCCTTCATAGCAGCTTTCCATTGAAGTTTCTGTTCCGACATGATAGCCTGTTTATATGTTTTAGGTTCAATAATGTCTTCCGACTCAACCAGATTAGAATATTTCGCAGGCGGAACACCCTTATTTTCCCTAGCCGATCGTCTAACAACTGGTTCATCAAGCACACTACTATCCCCAAAATACTCAAGATCAGTGCTCATGCTACAGAAGGCATCACCATCAGAATTATTATTATCTGCTCGTTTAGATGAAATATTAATTTCCAAATTGTTGTACGCAAACAAATTTCGATCATCTTTAGACTTCATCGCAATTTTCAACGAATTTATAATCTCTACTTATATAAACTTTGTTTGTCGTTAGTATTCACAAAACGCAACCCCTTGGACTGCGCATCATATCCCATAAAAGTTCACAGTTCAGCCTTATTATCAAATTTTGTTCTTTTTTACTTTAGGTGTCAGCACATAAGCCTTGGAACCAAAAATTTCAAGATGAGAAATATCGGGTTTTTCTCCTTCCCATCTTTCATAGGATGTGCAGGATACAGAACTTGTAACCAATCTTTTTTGCAAATAATTCGAACACATAACCGCTTCACACCAAAATATATTAGATAAACCAGCTTCCGCAAGAAGGCAACGAGACATCTCAACAATATATCTATATTTCCTCTCAGCGACCAAATTTTTTATGGTAAAATTGTTGGCACCGATTGAAACTGCAAGCAGAAACCATAGCATCCTCACCTCTTTGCGTTTCAAGTTGATACAAATTGTTAACACATTTCGCGACGCCAACCTTATAATTATTCATATCAAGAATTTCGCAATTCGGGCCGTAGAACAAAATTTTAAGACCAGCAGCAGACAGTCTTTTCACGGACAGTAAATTTCCTTTAAATGATGAAATATACAAAACGTTATCAACTGTAACAACCGTTTGAGCACCCTTGTCGTTCAGAAATTTTATCTTACAGGAACCTATACCGGCAGAATACACGGCATTACCATTCGCTACTGTAACCTTTTCACACCAAGTCAAATCGAGATTTATAAATTCTTCTTTAATACTACATATATGACAAGTAGCGCCAGAATCGACAACCCATATACCAGGTTTAGCATTCAACACAAAACAAAAGTTATCACGATCTACATCACTTTCAGCAATTTTAGCATTCTGATTATTATCATTCGATTTTCTATTTTTATATTTCCAACAGTTTTTACGAATATGGCCAACACCATGACAAAAATGGCATATTACCTTTCTGGAACTATTAACATTTTGTCTAGATTTGTGGGTAGTCTCAAAACGGTATCTTCATAAGATTGTCTTCTTTTCTGTTTCTCCTCCTCTTCTATTAGTTTATTTTCGACAAAAGTCATCGTGAGATTGTTTTCATCCCTTACCTCGAGGGCCGTGATTAAGGTGTCGTATGTTTTCGGCAAACTACTCAACATCCATGATTCAGATATTACTTCTCCAAGCGATTGTAATTTTGAGAACAACAATTTCATCCCATTTATATGTTTGTCCATGTCGCCACCAGGTTGAAGTTTCAATTCACAAATAGTTCATATCAATTTTACCTTGTTACTTAAAGATGATTTCTCATGGTAGGCCTTTAAAATGTTCCTTGCATCTTTAGCGTTGTTGCTATTCGCAATGCGGAAAACTTCCGACTCTTCTACAGCCAAGCCATCATCAATGTCACGAACTTTCCACTTTGCATCAGGATTCACGGGAGTTTCATCTTCAATAACGTCCCAAACCTTTTCTCTTTTCTTGTATTTCCACAGCTCGTAATTGTCCCGATTCAACTTCGTTATCAGAAGTCTTGCATCAGCCGTTTTCAATGACAAAAAAATCACTTTGGACAATAGAACAAACGAAATAAAATCGCCTTCCTTATACAATACAATGCAGGCACACAATGGAATTATTCCTTTCTTTACAAAATGAAAAATAGGGGGAGGCCCATAACCTATTAGAAATAAAACAATTTCTTGAATTCCACGTTTAACGGTTTATTAATTAATTAGAAAAGCAAAAATGTATTTCGGTTTAAAGCTTGACACAACAAGTTCTAGAATAATCAGGAGAATAAGATCAAAAAGAAAATTTCAAGAGTTGCCATTTACATTGTAAACAAAAAGTGTTACCTAGTGTCATAAAATATAATTGGGAATTTATCAATAGTGAATTCATTGTATGTGTTTATGCGATTTGGAATACTTAAATAATTTTCAACAGTTGCTGTGCTAAGAAAAACAAATATTACCAACACATATGCAAAATTTGATCAGTTTAGTTGATCGTGGCCACGCACCATAATTTATGTACATGACCAGGAAAATCATTTACATACATGAAATATTATTGGTACACTGTAAAAAATATAAATATACATAGAGAAATACATAAGAGTATACATATAAATATAACACTACTTAAATATATTACTACACTTGTTAGACGTCTGCTTTAACTGAAGCTAAGAGTCGAACTGTCTTTATTATTATTGGTCAGCATCGGTCCCCTAAATTCAGTCGTTAAGTGCCAAACTTTCTGCATAAATGAAAAAATGCATCCTCTTTTTGTTTTATCTGTTGAAGAGGTGCTAAGACATTCATTACACTCAAATAGTTAACGTATATATTTGTACAATCTTTAACTAAATTTGCAAAGAAATGTTTTGGTGCGTCATCACCACTGTACATTCTAAATTTATCTTAACTAGTGTTAAATGAACACTTTATATACACAATATCTATAAGCAAATGGAATATATTTTTGTATTGATTAAACATTGGTTGAATTTTGAGTATTAATTGTCTCTAGAAGATCAGCGTTCTCTAGTAGATCAGCGTAGACTACAAAAGGTACATCCATTTGCGTTTTGAAAATTTTAAAACTTACCATATTATTGTCTACAGGGGGTAGCCTGGTTACGATTTTGTTCGTCTTTGTGTTTGTTCAGTGCCGTTTCACTATATAAAAATGTATTAAACATGTATTACATATTTAAATACATCGGCAGTGATTTTTATTTGACTTTTTATTAATCTGTATTTAAATGGAAATTATTAATCTGTATTTAAATGGAAAGTGAAACAATTTTATATTAATATAATTTTTCATCATAAAATTATTATTGGTTCACCTGCAAATATTTTTAATCCATACGTAATGGAATGACCCAGCATCTTCTAGTAATAATAAATTAAAGTGATTATCCTTTTCCCTTATACTGGAATATTAGAGTCCGACTATATCATTGTTGTCATTTAAACCAAACACGTTCGGGATTGTTCATTTCAAAATTTTTAATTTTATTCGTTGAAAGCGGAAAAGTAAAATTTTTAAAATTCAAAACAATACCATTTTTCAACGTGATAATATAATCGCTAATGTTATTAGTTTTATATGATGAGCTTCTATTAAAGTTGATATGAACAGGATACAATGTTGATATAATAGCTCACTTGAATTTTTGAACAATATTGGTCTTTGAGTTGAACATTGATGCACGCATATTTCTTTTGTTTTGGGTATGGTAGAGGAATATGTACTGTGAACCTTTTATACATGATATTGATTTATATTAATTTCAAACCGTAATATTTTTATTAATTTCCAACCACTATCGCATTCCTGGAATTCACTCATTTTTTTGACAATAACATCACGTTGTCTATTGGAAATATTTAGAATATCATATATAGTTGATGATGAGAGATTAATTATAATCATTTTAGTCTGATGTGATTTCATTTCGATGCGACATAATTTCTAGCCTTCCTTAATCAGCACGTATTCATAAAATATTTCAAGATTTAATTTTACACTATGATGTTTACGAATCATATTCCTTAACAGCTTAACCGCTTTGAATTTAATTCCCGATAAAAAGTTCTCAGGCATTAAATCCGTTTTATTATTATTCTCAATAATATATGGATATGCGAAATGATGTTTGCAATCAGTACAATTAGCAGTATTAAGCATTTCTCCTCCATCTCCAATCTTGGAGTATTGTAATAATATGTATTGCTGATAATTCGACTGGTTTGAGAAATATCTTTTGCATGGTATACATTTAATTGAAGACGATGGTTTTTCATGTTGTAGTCTATGATGTGTTCTTAATGTTGCATTCAACTTGAATTCTTCAAAACAAATCTCACAAACAAAACCAGCAATTTTTTCCCTTTCAATTTTGAACTTGAAAGTATATCTGTAATGGTTTCTAGTACAAAATTGACTTTTAAATCATTAAAACAAGTCTATTTTTACTCTGGGATGTTGATGAGGGTGTAATACATATTAGAAGTAATGAGGATTAAATTCAATTATGTAAAGACTGATATTCCACTAATGTGTAAAAGGAACGCAGACTGAGCTGCACATTTCTTTCTGATCAGTTTAAAATTAGAGATTCTTATTGTACAAAAAACAACAACACGTTGAGCTATATTTCTATGCCTTCAACATTAAATCATACAAAAAATAAAAAAACCACAACCAAAATTCTTTATACCTAAAATTAAAAACTATAATATGAATCAAATATTTTAAAATTTGTTTACATTAAAAAATATTCTCATTGAACTTATGCTTAAGTATACAAAATTATAATTACGCGCATTATGTTTAGAGTAAACAATCTTAGTAAAAAACACAACTTTTAGGTTTAATCGTCATTATACTTCTATTTTATTTATAATTTTTGAATCTTATATTAACTTTTACAATATTAAATAATTAATTAAATATGACCATTCAGCATTAGTTCTTAATAATTCTTAATAATTGGTAGTCAGCAATATTATAATTTATGTTTCTTATGTTAACTTTTTCAATATTTCACAATGCTTTTACAATATTTCACAATTAAATTAAATAGGACAACTAATTGGTAGACTGGTAGTCAGCAGTATAATAATTAAATTAAATAAAACAATTCAGCAATATTATCTAGTGCATAAACCTGCATCCACTTCCGTTCATGGGTAGCATGTGTGGTAGCGTATACGTAACTCGCGCGATGTTATTATTTACATCAATGTGTCATTATCCCACTCTTGACCGTCTGCAAATGTGTTAGCATTTTATTATTACAAGAAAACGATATTGGGGCAATTAATGTTTTTTGTTAGCATATACCAATTTCTATATATATATTTTTACAAAACAAGAACTAGCTGAAATGTATCTCACCTACAATAAACAACATCAACCCGTTCTACTATATTTTTATTTGTTCAATATTAAATTTTACAAAAAATAAAATAAACAAAACGACAACATTCCACAATCCACTCAGCGTCGGCAACAGGAGTTTAGAGTATACAACATCGTACGCTCACAGATCATCCGTACCTCGCGCCAGAGATCCATGAGTGTACGTTACCCTACACAGTACATCTCGTTTGAAATCACAAATAAATGCATACTAATTTGAATTCAATTGAAGAGTATTAAGTGTGGCAAAATAAAAATATTTTATTAACAAACCAAACGAATCGTAATAATTAACAAACAAAATAATAATTTTCAAGTTTTACATTGTCTTCTACAACTGTGCTTATGTTAATGACTTATAATATCAAATTATTCAAGGCAGTGTTCTGATCGAAACTCCAACTTTTTAGCATACCATATATTTCCTCTTCTTTTTAATACGTCATATTCATAAGATTCACCTTTATTTGCACTACCACGATAGGCTTCTGAAGTAATAGTACTAGGATTGTTATTGCTAATAATTTTGATTTTAAAGATTTCTATAGTCCAGTTTGTTGTATATAGGTAACATGTATTTCTATTTGCTTATACGTACGCGATCGTCAAATTTAAACTTGCATCTCCTAAAAATCTATAGAAAATTACTATGGATGAATTTTTTTATTTGAAGGGTTCATTTCGTTTGGTGTCACTTTAATTGTTCGATTGTATTATTACATTTATCCACCAGTACTTTAAATATTTATCAATTTGTACGTTTATCAATGTTCTATTTAGTCGTTCAACTATTGATGCCTTTTAACAACTACATATGTACATATATATTGAATAGCGGTTAATTTGATTAGTTTGCATTAAATATTCAAGACGTTTGTAAAAATACTTTCCAACGTTATTCTCTCACCGAATTTTAAAATTGCATTTGTGCCACGTATGTCCTTAATTAATATTAAAGAATAAGACATTTTTAAATAAGAAAAAATCACTTATTTTCTAAATTTTTTAAATTTTGTTTCTAATATTTACAAAGCTGAAGGGAGAGGAAATTCTAAATTTCAAATATAGTTTAAAATATGCTACCAAACAAACTAACAGCTTTTAAGAAAAAAGAAAGAACAAATAAAACAAAATCAGAAATGAAAAGAGAATGCGATCAAATAAGATCTATAAAATATTAAATATCAAATTCTATAACATCTATTAAATTTAAATATTATTAAATTAGTAATAAATTAAGTATTATAAATTGTATTAAAAATATTAAAAACGATTAAATTATTTGTGTTAAAATGAAAACTAAAATAAGAATACAAATGAAAATATGTAAATATTTAAATAATTATAAGAATTTTTGATGAAAGAAAATGATACATTATAATTATAATAAATTAATTTTGAATTAACAGGGACTGTTAATTTTTAAATGGTAAAGCCATATAATATGCTACACAAACGCTTAGATCCAAGTAACTCTATGATTACATTAATAGTTAAGGTACCCTACTTATTATACTTTACTTGCTTACCATATTAACTATAAAAAATCTATTACATATCTTATTATGCTATAAACACTATAAATACAACGCAGCAATCAAATTAAACTTTATTTTATTTGCTTGTTTTCGCGTTGGCTTTAAAAAAATCATTTCCAAATACAACTATGTATTCTATTTTTGAGAGATTGCTGTGTTTGCTGCGTTGCGTTTATTGTGTTTATAGAATTATACTACATTAGCTCCTATACTACATTTCTATGTTATACTAAGTTAGCCCGTTAAGAATTGTACGATTTGTACCTGCATTTATATTTGAAAAATATGAGAAAAATATTTTTGAATAAAAATAAAATACTTTACAAGTAATATCCGAATTATAAAGACGTGTTTTTATTTGGATAATTTTACTCAGCACGCTTTTTCCGAGTGTCTATATGTAAGTATGTGTATATGCTGTTTCATATTATCAGAAAGTTTACATAGTAAGTTAATGCGTATATGGTTTGTTGTATTTGAAATACTTCGTTTTGTATCTATGAATTTATATGTTACTATTCATAATCATAATTTCATCACAACGAATAGAATTATTTCTTACTTAATTGGTCATTACAACCCTTCAGTCGGAATTACAACGTAGCTCCCATACTACCCATATGGCATGTGTTAAGTTTTTGCATGAGTGGCCGGCAGATTTTTAAGATACTGTTCATTGCAATACTAATTTTTATTTGAAAGAAAGTCGCCAAAGATAATTTTTTTTTCATAATTCATTTTGTTTGAAATGTCTGCACTGAGGCTTAAGCCTTGGTCTCATGACCAATAAGCCAACGCAGTACCTACTAGCCTCCTGCGACATTTCTTCATTACATGAATAATAAACCTTGTGTCACTTAGAATACAAAGTTCGAAACACAAATTTACTTATGCGCTGGTTATAATTTCTACATGGCTGATAATTTCTACAATCTTATGATTTCTACATTCAGTTATTACGCTAATCCTTTCTATTAAGAGTTGGAAAGGCTCCATTAGTCTGGTAAAGTAACGAAATATTCGCCAATGACAACTGTAACAATCATAATTAAAGCATAAGTTTTCCAATTCTGGATATTTCTGGTTGTGAAATGCGTAAATATTTCTATTCCCAACCATTATGATAGGATTTTCTGCATGAGCATCCATGAATTCTTCAATTTTATTTAAGAACTGCTCAATCATTTTGTAAGGAAATTGAAATAAAATCAATAAAATTATCACTTTTGCAGTGTTCTACAACAATTTCAAGGTTTTTGTTGACATATAATGATGTCCCACCATATCCATCACTCCTACAATAATGATTGCCTGAGTATTCAGGAATAGAAAAAAGCTGCGTTAAATTATCATCAAACAAACTCTTCTGAATCGCAATAACATCCGGTAATTTTGAAAGACTTGCAATTAGCGACTTAAATTTATTAAATTTTGTAATTGATTCTTCTTCACTTCTAATGTTTATACAAATAATATACAGAAAAGGACCATTTAAATTGTATAAGTAATTATTATATTAAGAAAAAAAATTTAAAATATTGGTTATTATTCTTAAAAAAAATTGAGAGAAAAAAGAACAACACATCATGTTAATGCTGACATATCATTAAGGGGGAGAAGCATATGATTCCTTATCATCATCATCAGTGTTATTACCATGTCGGACAGTATCATTATTTATTGTTGCCCATCGATCTATGTTTCCAGCATTGAGAAGGTATTGCACTCAGAAGTAATTTATCTACGTGCTCTTCAAGTCACTACTAGCGCTATGCGTGTTTCACTCTTCTTCTTGCAAACAACGAACAAGTAACCTAAGCTTTTCAGAGTCCTAGCGTAATTAAGAAGGTCCAATGTTTCTTTACTGAGAAAATCATTTACAAAGACTCCACTTGAATCTTTGAGTTTATCCTTTGTGTGTTTGTTAGAAAATTTAACAACGACACTCTTTTTATCACTTGTGCCTTTTTTGTGAAGAAAATAAGCACAATTAATATTTTCAGATCCCATGTTTACACCAACACTTTTTGCCAACTCCAACACCGTATCAACAGCTGTAGCTTTGTCACCAACTTTCAACCCACTCACAATACAATCATTTTTTATGCGAACATCGTTTAAACATTTTGCTGCTGATTTTAAATCTTTAATTTCTTTTTTCAGTAAAAGATATTTCTTTTCAACATCATTCAATCTTTTTCTATTATCGGCAAAACCCTTTTAAATATCAGCATACTGCTGGGACATGAATTGAATTGTTTCTTGTATGTTAGTCAATTGATCAAGCTTATCCAATTTTGTTTTGAGTACTCGAAGTTCAGTTTTTATTCTTCCATTATCTGCAAAAATGCCAAATAAAAATTTCATCTTGATTATTAACAAAAAACTCAAACTCTTCTATTTAAGTGAGAGCACTAAGAGTGTAATATTTTGTGACAATTATCACACTCAATAAGGTTGCCTCTTTCTTTTATTTGCATTTTACGTTTGCCACAAGAAATGATATTTTTATTAGTAAGGCTTCTGCGACCTTTTCCACTCGTACTTCACAATTTCCACAAACTTCAATATTAGTTTTATATTATTAAATAAAAGAAACAGAAGTTAGTCTAACAATAAGGAGTAGAGGAAAATATGCTACATTGCAAAAAATATGAAACTAATGATTATAAAATTGTATGAGGAGGGGAATACCATCGTGGAAGTATCTCGTATAACGTCAGTAAATATAAACACCACTAAAACTATTATTTCGCGATATAAAAAAATGACTGCAAACTAGTGGAACTTCCTCGTGGAAAAAATAGGAAAAAAAATTAATTCCCCAAATCCTGGAAAAAATTGAGACGATTGTGGAGAGTGAGCCGGGAATAACTTTGAGAAATATTCGCAAAAAGTTATTTGAACAATTTAATGTATTAGAATGTTTATTGTCTTTAAAAATGATTAAATCACTTAGAATTTAACGTTGAAATTGACGAGATCCCATATGCAAAAAATATACGTCTATTAACTGCCAGGGTTGCCAATCATGAAAAGGATGGCTACTCTGGGGCAATATAATCGTTATTGCTCCACCGGCTCGCCAAGCCCTTCTTTATGCCTTGCATGCTGGACATCCGGGCACCGTCAAAATTAAAGGGTTGGCAAGAAGTTATGTGTGGTGGCCAAAAATAGATCAGAGAGAAAACACAATTAAACATTGTGTGCAATGCCTAGAAACTCAGCATGAACAACCGCAAGCAGTGGTTCGCACCTGAGAAACTACTCTGACCGCTTGGTCGCGGCTACATATTGACTTCACCGGGCCATTTAAAGGTAAATTGTTTTTTCTAGTGGTTGATTCGTATTCCAAATGGTTGGAAGTACACATCGTCAAATCCATGTGCAACTAAATCATTGCTATCACTTTTTGCAACTTATGGACTTACTGACGTCAACGTCTCAGATAACGGTATGGCTTTTACTTCAGCCGAATTAGAAAGTTTTTTGGAAAACAATTTAATACGTCATGTAAGATGTGCTCCTCTTCACCCTTCCTTAAATGAACATGTTGAACGTATGGTGCAAACCACAAAAAATTACTTGAACAAAATGCCATCTAATTCAAGCGTTGAGTTGGATCTTGTTCGTTTTGTTTTTAGTCAACACATAAGCCCACATGAGAAACATTTAAAAAATAAGACCCTGTGTGGATTCGGAATTACACATCAGGTCAAAAGTGGATACCAGCTAACATAGAATCACAGGCTAGACCCTTGTCTTACAATATGCGTCTTCAAGATAATCGTTTAGTAAAGCGCCATTTATATCAGATTCGCAACCGAGCTTCAACCACCACCTGTGACGTAGGATTTTCCAAGAATTGGAAGAAAAACTTTGTTAACACGAAAGTTTAGTTTTTTTTTTTTTTCAATAAAAACTATGAAATTTTATTCGACGGCGTTTAAAAGTTTTTAAAAATTTATTATTCGTATGGAAAAGGAATTCGAAAAGATAAATTATATTTTGAAAAAGTTACGCAGTTAATTTGTCTACTTAATTATTTTAGATTTAAAAAAAGTGAACAAATTTAGCGAGAAAAAATGCAACACAATGTGTTAAAGGTAAAATTGGGTCAAATATAGTAATCAAAATAAATGTATAAGACAAATTTGCAAATTGTGAATTTTAAAATAGAAACAGCTGTCTGCATATATCAAATTTGCGATTATAAGGACTTTGGAAGAAGGCAAATCAATGAATGAAGTTGCTCATCAATTTAACATCAACAAATCAATGGTTGTCGGATTTCATCCCGATGTCGTCAAACAAATAGCGTAGAAAGAAAGCAAGAAATTGTTGACCTCGTAAATCTACTGCCCGCCAAGACCGTTTAATGGTAAAAATAGTAAAAGTTGACCGTAAGAAACAAGCAGTAGATGTTATTAACTATGCAAACGAGCAATTAGGGGATTCTATTGGCGTACACACGGACAGAAACCGATTAAGAGAGTAAAATTTATTAGCTAGAAGACCAGCCAAGAAGCCACCAATAAGTATGGTTAATAAGAAAAAAATACTTGACTTTGCCAGACGGTATCTGCATTGGTCAAAAGAGCAAAGTTTTGTAGAGCGTTGAATCAAAGTTTAACTTATTCGGCTCTGATGGGTTAAATTACATTCGTCGGCCCGCAAAACAAAGGTATTCACAACAATTCTGTAAATTAACAACGTTCTGTAACATAATATTACGGTTTTGGCAATTTGGTACCGATAGACGGGACTTTAAAGCAGTCTGGTTATCACGAAAATATAAACAACCATGCGTTTGAGTCCGCAAACAACCTTTTTCTAACCAGTGAATGGATTTTACAGTACGACAATGCCCCTTGCCACAAAGGATGGTTACCTACCACATTCTTAGTAAACGTAGGGCAGGCAGCCTTGACCTAAACGTTATTGAAAATGTTTGAGCTTTCATAAAATATCATAGAACTATAGGTAAAAGTCGAAAACGCGAACAGGCTATACAAGAAATTAGTGAAATTTGGCCTAAATTGACTCCCGAATTTGCCCAAAACTTAATTCAATACCAGAAAGATTACAGGCGGTCATTGATTCAAAAGGCGGTATTACAAAGTACTAGTTAAGTTTATTAATAAACTATGTAAAAATAAAATAAAAAATTAATTAAAATAAAGATTGCGACCGGACTTAAGTCTTGTGTAAATACTTTTGAAAAGAATAAAACGTGTGTAAATAATGTTGACAAGTTATAAACATATGGTTATTTGTTTTTATTTTGTACTAAGAACCGTTATCTTTTCCAATTTTATTTTATTTGCTTCTGCATATTCCAGGCTAGGCAATAGTAAAATTTTTTTTCCAAAATTTACTTCCAGTAAAAAGTACTGAGATCTTTATTAAGAAAAACGTAAAAATGCTCTTTTGTGCAAATACTTATGACTATCTCTGTATGTATTCTCCTCTTGAAGTGCGTTTAAATTGTTTGGTTATAAGACTTAAAAGACTCAAGACGTTGTGTTGGTTTTCAAATTTCGACAAGAAAATCGGTTATACATCTATTGTTTTATCACTAGGTATATAGGATAAGGAGTAAAAATAGACTAAGAAACGAACAACGGTTGCAAACCTTTCAAATTTTCTTCAAAATTTTTGTGGGAACACGCCGCTACTGACAATAAAGGAAGGTACTAAGCTGTGTTGACTGATTAAAATTCTTACTGTTAGAAAATAGGAAACTTTTCAAACAGGGATAAATCAGTCCCAATTCCAAAATTGAAACTCACGAATGGACTTCTCAACCGTGGACAACATATTTAGAAAATAATCATTAAAACGCTAAAAATTATAATTCTAATTTTAAAATTAATATGCATTTTTAAAACTTAAATCACAAAATGTTTACAAACTTAAATTATTAAATAAATAAAATAATCGTCTCTTTATTTTATCCACCTTAGTAGGGGATTCAGTGTCCTTGTTTGGCTTCGGCTCTAGTGACAAAGATTGTTTTTGTTGTACCTGCTGTAACATGTTGTTTGAGTTGTTGTTGGAGCTGCTTCTGATATTTCTCCGCATAATAGTGTTTGGGGCGGGCAATTTGTCGTCTTAACTTATTCTTGAAAATGGTTTTACGGCTGATGGTATGGAAAACATCTGAAGAACATTTATCAGCATTTTGTACTGTTTTATTGATAAGTTCATGCGTTAGTTTTGCAACTTTGTGTAGGCTTTGCACATGAAGCTTGGTTTCCTCTTTCTCAGCTCTTACAAAAAAGGATATTTTTAATTGATCTCTTTTTTATACACTACTGGACACTCACGCTATACCGCAACCTATTGCGCCGATTAAAATCTAGTAGGGTTTCATTTGACTTTCCATACTTAACAAAATCTTCTTTGTTATTACATTGCATGAAGCCACTCTATTAAAAGAATTTCTATATGACATAAAAAATTAAATATTATTCCTCAAACATCTTATAATTAAATATATAAACGCAATAAATTTATGACTAAATACAACAGTTTGTTGTTGTGTAACGCTTTTACAAATTAACTACTAGAGAGCGATGATTGTCTTGGGTGCAAGAAAGTCGCTTGTGAGACAAATATTTTGTGAAATGAATGGGAACAATAAATTAAAAAAGTGGAAAAACACTGAGATAATGTAATGAACTACGGCTAAGTAATAAAATAGAGGTTTAGAAGCGATCCCTGTCATACATGCCCTAATAATATACAATCGCTTCTGTCAGTTAACCGTTTACAATTTACACTGTTTTAAAGGTCTCGACAAATTTCGCTAGACGACGCTACTAGCTCTCTACTGAGCCTTAAATACAACATTGTTAGCAGATTCATGTTGGCTCAATAAGTGATATTCAACAATTTTTTTACTTAATTATTACAAAAAAGGATGTGTTAATGTCGTTTATACTTTTGAACTAAATAAATCTGAAGAAAATATTTTTAATATTAAAAGCTCTGGCTGAAAGAAAACTTTCTGGTAGAAATGCCTCAGTATGGCTTTGAGATATCTGATAGATTTAATACGCTGCACTTTCTGTATCCGACAGCAACAAGTTTTAAAAATATAACACAATAAATCCAAGGGACATTTAATGCGACGTTTCTAAAGTCTTTAAACGTTGAATAAACCTTTCAAATCTTTTTAACCTGTAAGCGTTGTTTTGAATAATTTTGCTCCTTCATATAATTCGTATTAAATGGCATACAAACTAATCGTAAAATAAGTGTTTAATCGGTTATCGATCAGTACCGTCAATTTGGAAATATGAGTGCTAATAGGACGGTGAAAGCAATATAATTGTACTTTAATTAAAAAATAGCAGCTAGAAACATAATTTCTATTCACAACGCCGAGACACATTGAACCTGTAATGCGTAGATTTTATTAACTAACAGGAACGTAATATGTGTATGTCTCAATGAGTCAGCTGTTCCTTTTTTTTGTTCAATCGATGTAACAAAATTTAAGTGTTTTAAATGGTTGTTTACGATATTTTTCCATTCCTTCAATTATAATTTTTGTTTATAAAGCTCTTCAGCATCTGTCGTACTTTAGACGTTTTTGTTTATTTCTCCTCCAAACACAAACACATTGAATGTTTCAACTCTCATAAGAAAACATAAATTTCAAGTTGATGAAATTTATGCATTACGGCATCTATCTGCCTGAGATAGAGGTAAAATTTTTAATGAACAATTCTCAGCTAGATTGGGTTTAATTTTAGATTTTGCCCGGACAAATTTGAACGGAACTGCCAATATATCACTTACAAAGTTGAATTGATTTATGAGGGAAAATTGATTTAAATTTACTTTAAAAGCATCGGGCACCATTAATTTTCCAAATTTTTAAAAATACTTGAATCCGAAAACTCTCAGTTAAATATAATTTTGTAAGCAAAAAATAAATTTGTTTCTATAACACAGATGAATTCAACTGAAGTTAAAGTACGGTCACATATGGCAAATGTTTACCCCAAAGTTTATGCATATTTATTTTCCCATTTTTGTTTGGGAAAATATGTTTGCCATACGACAAACAAATGTTTATATTTTTCATGTGTAGCCAACCAATTTTATTGTATTAAAAACAGAATTTTTCTGTGCATCCTTCTTTTGTTCTGCCCTGAATCCATTTTCGAACCCAAAAGTCGTCTTTCTCTTCTTTCTTCGCAAAATATCGCTGAAGATCCGCAACACAAAACGAGAAAAGATTCATCTTCAGACGTCGGCACCAATGTCCCCCAGGGGAAGAACATCTTCGGTTTTTTGCACACATAGGACACGAACATCAACAACGTGCGTAAAAGAGCGGATACACCCAAAGAAATATTACAGTAGGATTCACTACTATCAATGAAAAATGATTTCGATTTTTGGAAGAATACTTGCTAAGTTAAATATGGTGTCTTTAGGGATTTAGCGGTGCACAATTTTTCTATATTTTCCGCTCACATATACATATTATTGGATTCATAAGTAGACTTGAAAATATTACTAACGATTTTCCTCTGGGTTAACACATGCCTCTCAGAAATACACTCACATTTTTATCATGTTCTCTTTGTGCCGACGTCTGTTTATCTTCCATTATGTATGAAAATACATAGATATACCTCTATTTTTTTTCAACACTGGTCAAATATTTGCTTTATGCCTAATATTTTTTAAGTATAACCATATAGCAAACATGTTTTGCCATATTTCTGTGAAAATAAGTGTGCGTAGTGTGACCACAAAACAAAATTTTATGACGCATAGCGACTCAAGGCTCAGGTTTTTTATTTATTGAAATTCATTGAAATTTAGAATTTTTAAGTATCTCAGCGCTACTAGGGCATTAGAGAGACAAGCTGGCAAAGTTAAGAAATTGTATAAAAACAATAAACAAAAACTATTTAATACATGCATAAGTCGCAGTAGTCTAGTAGGTAGTGTGTTGGCTTATTACACGTAAAGTCAGGGTTCGAGCCCCAGGCCAGACATCAAAACAAAATACAAAACACAATATAAGCAGTAACGAAACGCGATTTGACAGCGCACAGGCCAAACATGAAAGGGACAGCATATATTACCAAAAAGTATTTCTATCCCTGTCTGTTTGCAACTCTGTTTTGTTTATGTTTTGTTTTCGGGGTGGATTTTTATCACCGTATAAACAGTATCGAAAACATTGACGTTTGACAAACGCTCATAGCAGCAAATTACTAGCCAATTTAGAGGGAGAAAAAAAGTTATAATGTTTTGCGAATCAAATGTGTTAGAAGCAACAGATATACAGAGTGAAAACTGGCGGATAAAGCAGAAAAATTAAATGCAAATAAACATTTATTTTGTGTTAAAAAAGGGAACATTTTGAATATTTTTTAATTTTTTCAATGAAAAGTTTAAAGATTCTTAAATATTTAAATATTAATCGAAATGTGTGTGATTTTCGGTCACAATGAATATAATTTCTTGTGCAAGAGATTATTAAGAAGCTAAATATTACAAGATCAAAATAGGACGTACTGCTCATAAAAAATTTTTCTTGCTGAAAGTTGCCAATATTTTTTAATTTCTTGAAAGAAAAAGTAAAAAATTGTTATTGTTATTAGTTGTTTTTATTATTTATTAATAGTTTTAGACAAAAATTAAATTTTTTATTAACACTCGCCAAAGTAAAAAACCTCATCACAAAACCTAAAAAAACATAATAGGCCATTTACACTACAGCGAAATCTAGTACTTATGAGATTTCGAGCTAATAGGCCATTTACACTACAGCGAAATCTAGTAGATTAGATTTCAAATCTAGCTCTAAATCTAGATCGTTTACACTGTATTTATTTGACAGTAGCAAGATTTCATTTTAATAACAAAAACAGCTGACTAAAATTTAAAAGAAAATAATAATATTTTAGTTTAACCCTAATCAAGTCAGGAAAAATGTTTACAAATCCAGTCAAAATGTGTTTCAGAGGCACATACAAAGAATTTACGTATTCATTTTGTTAACTTATTTTCATTTTATTAAATTTTTTCTTCTCAGTTACATAGATGAAATATTATTTATTTATTTTCACATTTTAAGCAAACTAGAACTTTTGAACAATGCTCGTTGCAAGTTTTTTTGTGGTAAATACTGCAAGACTGCTTACATATTCTGCATATCTTCGGTGGGCACATATAACATCTACGTCGCATATCTGTCTGCCTTGGCTGGTTTGAGAATTCATCCTCGTGTTGTATGGACCGAACATTGGACAAATTATTTTTATTTAATTTTAGAAGACTGCGGCAAATAATGGGTGCCAGAACTCTTCGTAGCTCATTATACCTCATTATAACTCATTATTATATTTAATAGTTAGCGTTCCCATATGTGCCTCATAGACACATTTTGACATGATTAAGAACATTTTTGATTGAAACAAAATAAAAAATAAATATAAATTAATTTATTACTTAAAATTTGTAAATTCTAAATAACACAACTGAAAGTAGGAATTGAAGAAGCAGTAAGAACTAGAACCTATATTCTAGGAAGTTACAACATGACCAAGTGAAATATGTGTCGGAGAGGCACATGTTGACTTGATTGGGGTTAAATTGAAATGTCATTTTTTTTCCTGCTCAGCGTTGTATTTTTAAGTACTATTTGGCAAAACACATAGTTGCATTTGTATTTTTACTAGATTTTGAGTAGATTTTGCCGAAATCTACTAAATAAGTAGATTTTGTTTTGTATGGGAAATCTAGTTAAAATCAACTAGATTTGGCTCGAAATCTCATAAGTACTAGATTTCGCTGTAGTGTAAATGGCGTATAAATCTAGTTGATTTTAACTAGATTTCCCATACAAAACAAAATCTACTTATTTAGTAGATTTCGGCAAAATCTACTCAAAATCTAGTAAAAATACAAATGCAACTAGGTGTTTTGCCAAATAGTACTTAAAAATACAACGCTGAGCAGGAAAAAAAATTACATTTCAATTTAACCCTAATCAAGTCAACATGTGCCTCTCCGACACATATTTCACTTGGTCATGTTGTAACTTCCTTGAACATAGGTTCCAGTTCTTACTGCTTCTTGAATTCCTACTTTCAGTTGTTTTATTTAGAATTTACAAATTTTAAGTAATAAATTAATTTCCTTTTATTTTTTATTTTGTTTCAATCGAAAATGTTCTTAATCATGTCAAAATGTGTCTATGAGGCACATATGGGAACGCTAACTATTACTTCTATTGTTGGTGAACAACAAAATTAAATATAATAATGAGTTATAATGAGGTATAATGAGCTACGAAGAGTTCTGGCACCCATTATTTGCCGCAGTCTTCTAAAATTAAATAAAAATAATTTGTCCAATGTTCGGTCCATACAACACGAGGATGAATTCTCAAACCAGCCAAGGCAGACAGATATGCGACGTAGATGTTATATGTGCCCACCGAAGATATGCAGAATATGTAAGCAGTCTTGCAGTATTTACCACAAAAAAACTTGCAACGAGCATTGTTCAAAAGTTCTAGTTTGCTTAAAATGCGAAAATAAATAAATAATATTTCATTTATGTAACTGAGAAGAAAAAATTTAATAAAATGAAAATAAGTTAACAAAATTAATACGTAAATTCTTTGTATGTGCCTCTGAAACACATTTTGACTGGATTTATAAAAAATTTCCTGACTTGATTAGGGTTAAACTAAAATATTTTTATTTTCTTTTAAATTTCAGTCAGCTGTTTTTGTTATTAAAATGAAATCTTGCTACTGTCAAATAAATACAGTGTAAACGATCTAGATTTTGAGCTAGATTTGAAATCTAATCTACTAGATTTCGGTGTAGTGTAAATGGCCTATAAATAAACAAAACAGACGGACAATCAGAAAGGGACAGAAACACTTTTTGGTAATATTTGCTGTCCCTTTCATAATTCGCTGGTAAACGTCAAAATTGCGTTTCGATACTGTTTATACGGTGATTTTTATTATTGGCGCAAATGTGAAAAAGTGGTTGTATTGTGAAAAAGTGTGTGGTTGCAAGGTAAGTTTTTATTTTTATCATTTAAAATTTAAAATATTAAATATATTTAATTAATATTACTAACTAAAATGTAAAAATAAGTTACAGTAAGTTCTTTATTTTAATAGAAATTGTGAATGAAAATACAACTAAGGATCATTTGTGTCGAGAAGTAATAATAAGAACACAGGAAAATTGTAAGTATTTGTAAATATATTTATTTTATAAAATAATTGAATACATTTTGTACAGGACCAGAAAATGCATCATGGGCAGTCCACCAGGCAAAAACCTACGCCAGTTTCCAGAAAATGCTGCGAGGTAAGTGCTTGTAAATTATTACTATATGAAATATTCTGTGTGGGAGTGTATTTTATTATTTACATAAAAGTGCGCTTATTTTTATTTGTGTGGGAAACCTTAATACAAAACAGGCCTCCGGTTCTTAAGGCTGGTTTCCCTCACAAACGGTTGTATATGGTTAAATTTATCTTTTTAATTTCGTTTATTAAAAGTGCGTTTATTTGTGAGGGAAAACCTGTGTTTCTTAACAAAACACAGTACTGGCCTCCGGTTCTTAAGGCTGATTTCCCTCACAAACGGTTCTATATATTCTGTTGTATATCGTTTGTTCTTCTCATTAATTTCGAATATTAAAAGTGCGTTTATTTGTGAGGGAAAACCTGTGTTATCTAACAAAACACAGTACTGGCCTCCGGTTCTTAAGGCTGATTTCCCTCACAAACGGTTCTATATTGTTTTAATGATATAATATGCAAGTGTCAATTTGGATTTAATGGGCGAAAGATTTATCCATTATACGAGCTAATCAAAAATTTGAAATTTTATTTAAAATTTTTGTTTTGCTTCTATGGAGTTTTGAGGTGAGTTAGGTGAGTTCTTTTTGAACTCATTTGTACTATGGCTAATTCATATAAATTGGACCATTGGATGAGCGTGTCACTATGAATTAAATGAGCTAAGTATTTATTTCTCCATTATACGAGCTTATCAACAATTTGAAATTTAATTTTAAATTTTTGTTTTGCTTCTATGTAGTTTGGAATTGGCCATAGGTGACTCCTTTTTGAACTCATTTGTACTATGGCTAATTCTAATTATTAACAACAATTAGATATTAGTAATATATGTATGTATACATAGAAAAAACTTCAACTTATAGAAACTTCAACTTTGGGAAGTAAATTTACAAATGATCTAGATGTTGTTGCCACGACATGTGTTTCAACTTATAGAAACTTTAAGTAATACAAGTTCAAATTATAGGAGTTCGACTGTATATAGTATACATATATATATATACAGTATATAGTATATATATATATACAGTCGAACTTCTATAATTTGTACTTCTATTACTTAGTTTCTATAAGTTGAAACACATGTCGTGGCAACATCTAGATCATTTGTAAATTTACTTCCCAAAGCACAATGTAACCAGTGATGACAATTGTGACGTTTGAAAAACGCTGAAATCAGCTGCCTTAACCGTTTTCTTGGAGGGAGAAGGAAAATGTTAAAAGATTTGCGAAGCAAATGTGTTAGAAGCAACAGATATACAGAGTGAAAACTGGCGGATAAAGTAGGAAAACTAAATGTAAATAAACATTTATTTTGTGTTAAAAAAGGGAAAATTTGGAATATTTTTCAATTTCTTCACTGAAAAGTTTAAGGATTCTTAAATATTTAAATATTAATCGAAATGTGTGTGATTATCGGTCACAATGAATATAGTTTCTTGTGCAAGAGGTAATTAAGAAGCGGTTTAAGTAGAAAAACTAAATGTAAATAAACATTTATTTTGTGTTAAAAAAGGGAAAATTATGAATATTTTTTAATTTCTTCAATGAAAAGTTTAAAGATTCTTAAATATTTAAATATTAATCGAAATGTGTGTGATTTTCGGTCACAATGAATATAATTTCTTGTGCAAGAGGTAATTAAGAAGGTCAATATTACAAGATCAAAATAAGACGTACTGCTCATAAAAAATTTTTCTTGCTGAAAGTTGCCAATATTTTTTAATTTCTTGAAAGAAAAAGTAAAAAATTGTTATTGTTATTAATTGTTTTTATTATTTATTAATAGTTTTACACAAAAATTACATTGTATTCTGCTGCTAAGGAGTACGAAAGGCTTCAATGGTATGAACTTTCGGTGATGTGAATTTTTACAAAAGGAGTCGCAACATGTTTAATCTGATTCCGTACATTTTCCGTTTTTTGTTCTTTAAATGAGTCTTTTTAGTCCCTTTTGAAGCACTAAATTGATGAATCACTTTATCGTCGTCAAACAATTTTGGTGATTTTGTAAAAAAAAAAACAATCCAATTGCAGACTGGGGTAATGCAGAGTAATGAAATTATTTCTCTGAGAGTAAAGCCTAAAGTTTCTCTGATCTTACCCCCCGCATCAGGAAATGTAAAGAAAAAGTATTTTAAACCTTTTATAACATGCACACTCTATACATATCCGTAACAATAAATGATAATGGCTTAAGTTGACACACATATGTGTTTTCATTTTATTACATATTCCTATTATCTTCTTCAAAATCTATCACTCAGCTAAATTTTATGTAGAAAATGTCATTATTAATAAAACTCTACGCATTTATATTTTACAAACACAATTTATTTTAGACAAACCCCTAAATATTTCTAAACACGAAATTTCGACTTAAGCTATTATTATATAATGCCACAAATATATTGTATACCCTTTGATTATAGTTATTTTGCATTCTAATGTTTGTATTTTTTTGTGGTTTTCGAATTTTTCGTATTGTTGTTTATTTCGTTGTTATGCTTATTTTAAATTTTCTTTTTTATATTTTATTTTCAAACTGGTATTTTATTTTTATTCAGTTGACTTAGTTTAAGTTTGCGTATTTCTTTTTATACAATTTTTTTATAAGATTGTTTTACTTTTTGATTTTAATCACTTTAAAGTTTTTTCGAATCCGAGAATGCTCCACGCTATTGATTTTAATAAATTAAAGTTTTAAAATCTGAAAGGCCTCTTTTCTTTTAATTTTAATACTTTTTTAACCTGGCGCGTGCAGAGTAAAAAAACACTTCCATATAATTCGGGTGCGCTTGGTAAACTGCTTTCAAGTTTTACATTTTTAAATATAAATGCAAAATAGTTTTTTGTTAATGTGCTGATAAACTGTACTCACACGTGTAGACTGAGAAGAGTTTAAAGAATATCAAAATACTTTTGATTTTCGCTACCTGCATTGCTTTAAACATATGTTCTTTTCTTCTTCACAACTAGTGCTGCCAACTTTTTTGGAGAAATCGTCAATTTAAAAAATCGTCAATACAAAAATACAAAAAAAATAATTAACTTCTTACATATTTTTATTTTAGTTGTAAATAAAGTTATTATTTAATAAAAAATAATTAATTTACTTTTGGTATTATGTGACTTTACTCTGGTACATTTCTGTGTGAAATTTTTAATAAGTCATTTTTAATTGCTATATTAAAACACTGAGATTTATTTAACTTAATATAATCTTTTGAAAACATTATTCCTTATAATGTTGAAGAATCCAAAGCATTTCTGGTTTTTGTTTTATTTAAATTTACAATATTAAAAATTCTTTCAACGTTGGCCGACGAATGTGGTAGTGCCATTATACTCGAAACAAATTGTGCTAAAATTGGGAAGGCCTTTGCATTATTGACTCTGTTTAAATTAGAAACATTTTTCCAAAACGCCAATGTTTCGAGTTCAGTGAATTTCATATTACGTAATTCTCGAACTTCATTATCAAGTTCTTGATAGTCTTTACCATTTAATAAATTTGGAAAAAGTTTGGCTAATTGTAAAATTGAATCATTTTTTTTTGTTAAAAGCTACGCTTGGTTCAATGGAGTTTAATCCTTCTAAAAGTTTATCCCCAAAATCAGAACGTTTTAAAATTTGTGAAATCGATTCAATATAAAATTGGACGCAGAATTGAACAAATATATTATATTGACTATATTCAATATTTAAACTAGAATGGTTCTCCTTCACTTAAATGCCAATTACGTTCAGTAGACAAAAACTTCGTTTTCACTCTTTTTATCACTTTCAATATGGCGTCTTTTGTTTTTCTTTAACTCAGCTGTTAACCAGTGTTATCACTACAGAATTTTTAGGTTCATTTCAACGATTTTATATTTATTTAAAGCTACTTGTTTTAAAAGTTTTATGTACTGTTTCTGTAAGGCAAAGAATTTCACTTTCACTCATACAAAAGCACTCAATTTAGTTTGTGTTTGTTTGTTGAACACAAACACAAAATTGAATGCTTTTGATTGTATTTTCCATTTAAATAGACAAGAAAGTGAAATAGTTCATTATACAGCAACAGGTCAGGCATTTCGGAAACCAAATTTGTACGAAAGTTAAAATGTAGTTATCTTCTCTAATAAAACTGAAATGCTTTTCGAACGCTTTAATTAGTTAAAAAACGATAACTATATTTTTCTAATATAAAATAAAAATAAACACTATTTACATAATGTAACAATAAAATAGCCTTTTTTATTTTAAATTGTAAAAGTTAATATTGAAATAAATTTTAGTTTGCATTTTTAAAATATGTGAGGTTTCATTTGAAGAGAATTCCCCATACAGGCAAACATAACATACGTACAAAATGTAAATTCTGTTTATAATTTCAATTTCCAGTTTTGGTGGTTTTTAATATTGACATGTTAACACTGCTAAACAGATGTCACGTAAAAATGTAAGAAAATTCTATTTTTTACAGATTCTTACGTTCCGGTTACGTTACATTACATTTCTATAACCATTCGTATTGCTTTATAAATAACAAAAACTATCAGCTGTTTCTTACTGTTGCGGTTACATTCCGTTACAGTAGCATAACTGGGGCTTAAAGCCGCGGAACGTAAGAATCTGTAAAAAAAAAGGATTTTCTTACATTTTTACGTGACATCTGTTTATAAAATGAATACTTTAATTTATGTTTATAACGCCCTACATGGAATTGGTCACCATACGATATGCTTTTCAAGAAACCAGACTGTTTTCAACACTCGGAATAGCCATAATCTTCGTGCTGTGAGATGTCGCTTAGAAATCACAAAGCAAAAAATTTAATACGCTGGTAGCCTGAAATATAATAACTTGCCTCGGCATATAAAAGATTGCAGCACAATTTCTTCCTTTCCTTTGTATTTATTACAAAGTATTGAAATGCTTTTAATTTAAAAGATTTTTCTAATATACTTATACATACATAATTGGTCATTACAACCCTTCAGTCAGGATTACGACCTCGTTTCTCACACCACTTATGTTGTGTGTGTTAATTTTATACATGAGTGCCGGGACCACAATGTAACCAGTGATGACAATTGTGACGTTTAAAAAACGCTAAAATCAGCTGCCTTAACCGTTTTCTTGGAGGGAGAAAGAAAATGTTAAAAGTTTTGGGAAGCAAATGTGTTAGAAGCAACAGATATACAGAGTGAAATCTTGCGGATAAAGTAGAAAAATTAAATGTAAACAAACATTTATTTTGTGTTAAAAAAGGGAAAATTTAGAATATTTTTTAATTTCTTCAATGAAAAGTTTAAAGATTCTTAAATATTTAAATATTAATCGAAATGTGTGTGATTTTCGGTCACAATGAATATAGTTTCTTGTACAAGAGATAATTAAGAAGCTAAATATTACAAGATCAAAATAAGACGTACTGCTCATAAAAAATTTTTCTTGCTGAAAGTTGCCAATATTTTTTAATTTCTTGAAAGAAAAAGTTAAAAATTGCTATTGCTATTAATTGTTTTTATTATTTATTAATAGTTTTACACAAAAATTAAATTTTTTATTAACTCTCGCCAATATAAAAAACCCACCCCAAAACCTAAAAAACATAAATAAACAAAACAGACAGACAATCAGAAAGGGACAGAAATACTTTTTGGTAATATTTGCTGTCCCTTTCTTAGTATACGGTTAAATGTCAAAATCCCGAGTCGCCACTGTGTACATTGTGGCCGGGACATACTATTTAAAGTCGACTCCGAACGACAAATTTTTGAGAAACTCTTCATGGCAATTTTATTTACTCTGAGAGTTTTTGCCAGAAATCTGGTGAGAGGAAGTCGCCGAAGAAATACCTTTTGTATCACAGGCAATACAGATACGAAAGCTTTGACAGATGAAAAACCTTCATTACATAAAAGCATAGGTAAATTTATATGGAGAAAAAAATGTTATAATGGTTTGCGAATCGAATGTGTTAGAAGCAACAGATATACAGAGTGAAAACTGGCGGTTAAAGTAGAAAAACTAAATGTAAATAAACAATTATTTTGTGCTAAAAAAGGGAAAATTTGGAATATTTTTTAATTTCTTGAATGAAAAGTTTAAAGATTCTTAAATATTTAAATATTAATCGAAATGTGGGTGATTTTCGGTCACAATGAATATAGTTTCTTGTGCAAGATGTAAGTAAGAATCTGAATATATCAAGATAAAATAGACATATTCCTCATAAATAATTTTTCTTGCAGAAATTTGTGTATATTACCAGTATTTATTAATTTCTTGAATAAAAAAGTTAAAATTCGGTATTTTTTTCATTATTATTCGAACTCTTAGCAATTTCCCTTCACACTGAAAAAAGTTCCATGTGCATAAGTTAAAATAGTTAAAAGAAAAATATAACAAATTATATATTCATGAGTTTTTGTTTCAGGAATTTGTGAATATAGCTCTAAATTGGTTAAATACTAAGTTAGTGACGATCGTTGAAAAGTGTCACCAAATGCAATAGTTCCCAATTACGTTTCCCTAATGAAATGGTACGTCTGCTTTCAACCAAGAATCCGTATTATGTGCAAAATTATTCTATTATTCTACCAAAATATTTAAAACATTATACTCATATTTTCCATCAATATTACTATTCAGCACTCAATCTATTAACAAACAACACATTCCTTTATTTTTATCATCTAACAACATCAATCACCTGCTAACAGACAATATTTATATATAAACCTATATAATTCATATGCTTTGTATGACAAATTAACTAAGGATAGTCACTATTTATTAAAAAAATTATTTATAAATATTTTATAATAAATCTTAATCCTAATATAAGAAATAAAATCTTTTTCTTTAAAATATTTGAGGCCCATAAAAGGACCTTTGAATAAGAAATAAAATCTCTTTCCTTTAAATATTTGAGGCCCTTAAAAGAACCTTTGATACAAAAAGCTATAAGCCGTCTGATGTACATGAAACAAACGTTTGCTTCCAAAATGCCTAGTAGATTGTTAACAAACAATCCACACGTATATGTATTAAGTATAAAAGATAATTGGAAATAATCTTTAAACAATCGTTAATATAAAATAATGGCTAGATTAATAAAACACATAAAAAATAAAAAATGAAATCAAAAAATACTGCAATTTGTGAAGAAAAAGAAATCTCTTTTTTTAAAACTTTTTGGCCCTAAGAAGGGCCTTTGATGTAGTGAAGCCGAATTCGGATCTAATGTATTTGGTCGCCAATTCAGAAGGCAACAGTGAATAGTCAGCACTTTTAATTTTATGTTTGGTGTTGATGTTTGTGGTGTTTGTTGTAGTAGTTTAAGCAAGACAAGACTGCACAATGTTGAGCTACTTTACTTTAAACAAATATGGGCAACTAGTTATACATTTAATATTGGCTCTATAAAAGACTTTTGAATAGGAAACAAAATCTCTTTTTTTAAATATTTGTGGCCCTAAGAAGGGCCGTTGATATAAAAAGAAGACAAAACGTTTCATAATCCAAACGAGTCAAGCCTTTAGTGTCTGGCATCTAACAAATAAACAGAAATTAGTACTAAAATTAATACATATTATTTTATAAGACTTACCAGATTGCGTATGTTTTTTCCCATATACCAACTTTCCGAATTTTATCAGCACATCCAAAGCAATGTAAACATGGACTTAGTTTTTGTCTGTAAAGAAACAAATCACAATAATAGCAACAGTACTAAAAACTTTTGAAATAATGATTATTTATCGACCTTCTCTGGTCTAGATCCATCATGTTCTGTTAACTACAGCATCACCTCGAGTAGGATGTGGCTCTTCACCACGCATGATGGTCTTGAGTAAGGAGAAGCTAGAAATGCAATGCATTTTATTTTCGCTGCACTTACTCCTGAAATTCAGTAATTGTATATACTGATTATTTCTAAATGCCAAAAAGATGTTTCAGATGTTCGATAATTTATATGAAATTGTTTTTTCCATAAAAATTTTCGATAGCGTTGAAGCGTTCATCTTACAGTCTTACAAAAACAAGGATTTGCTAAATAAATACAATGAACATAGAATGATATATAAAAATACAACAATTTTCATAATGGGTGCTATGCAAATTAACAAATTTGTTTTAAATAAAAAGAAAACATTTATTTCATAAATATAAATATATATGTGATATAAGTAAACAAAAAAGCACCCTTACAAACCATATTTTGTTTATGAGGTGTATCTGTATGACGTGTTATTGTGTGGTGATTTTATGTTATGTATGCATATATATATGTACAATCATCAATATAATAAGAAAATGAAAAATGATTTTGTAATTCAAATAAGTTAAAGTGCCTGTTAATGGTAGTAAATAATTAGCAATGTTGTATGCATGTCGGTGTAAGTGCAAAATAAAATAATTAAAAATTCATAAACCATGTAAATTTTTGTGTTAGTAGTATTACGTTGTTAGAAGTGTAATAAATAAAAAATAGATACAATTTCTGAAATGTGTTAAACTAAATTAAGTATGAGATCAGGTAAATGGTTTGACTATTATTAAAAACCTACCGATGAGCTACACATAAATACTTCTGCTTAAAATTGGGATCTTTTATCCTACGATTGAAATATTTTATTATGAAATAAATTCTAATTCTAACGTATAGATTTAAAACATCCTCATGTTTTACTTTGGAACAACAAAGAAAGGGGCGTTCTTGGAGAAGTTCGTCGAAAATTATTTGACGAAGACCATGTCGATGGCAATTTTTGTCGAACAAATCTATAAATTTACTCTCCAATGCTTTATAATAGTCTACAAAGCCTTGAGGAGGTTTAACTAGGCGACAATTAGGGAACTGTTTGCTCTATGTGAAGGAATAATCATCAGGGACAGGGTCATTATCATTAAAATATCCTGAAACATAGACAAATGCGTTATTTTGAAGGACCTGCATTTCTTCGGTGCTGAAATGCTTATCGCGTAACTCAATATTAATTATGGAGGGGCAAGGGTTTGGTAGAGAATGGAACTCATCCCATTGCGTATGATCTTTATCGTTAGTATACGCTAGGTCTACAATTGAAAAATCTAAGATATTATCAATTGGGGAAACATTTTTGCAGTTTCCATTTACGACTACATTTACATAGTGTAACCCCCAGCGCTTTTGAAAAGAACTTGAAAAATTTTGGGGAGTAATACTTATAGCATTACCTGAACCTTTACGTATTTGTCCAAAAACGTGTTCTAAATGGTCCGGGGTTAATCTGCGACGTTTAAGTCCCTGAATACCTTCTTGATGAAGATATGTCCAAAGACTTTTTAAGGCGGAAATGTTCGTCAACCATTCTGTAATAAATATAAACATTTTCGTTACGTCATTCCCTTTCAAATCTGTTACTTTTATTGTCCGTAAAAGCTTCGAGGCTTCTCTTAAAAAATTTAATTGTTCTTGTGAACATACGAAAACCGTGCTTTCTGCGCGGCTATTGAAAATATCAAATAAGTTATTAAAAAACTCTAAGTATTCTGTTGTATTTAGGAATGTTAGGGCTTTTGAACTATCTAATTCCCTGACTTATGCAAAGTTGGCATGCCGGCTACTACAGTCCGACTTAAAACTTGAGCTGCTAAGTGAACTTTCATCTTTTGGAAGTTATTAGGATAAATGTGCTCCAAACTTAGCTTAGGAGCACATTTAATTGTATTGGAATCAACATTATAAAAATGGGCAACATCTGCCCAGGACACAAGTTTATTATTGAAATAAACTTTATTTTCTTTGGTAAGCAGAAAATTTCGGGCGCTTTTTAAAAGATGCGGACTGTCATGCATAAAATAAATACGTTTCTCGCTAACTACAAAATAGGGACGTTCTAAAGTTACCCCAACGATTTTGGAAAAATTGACAAAGTTGCCACCTTGGTCGCAAACAAACTGGAAAGGTTTTAAGCCTATTGCTTGTAATTTTGATATTGCCTCGAAAATATAAGTTTTCATTATTAAACCCCTACAATTTCCATAAACAAAGAAGTATGAAATAGCTTGCGACCAACTCTGTCTTCCTATCCCACTTGCCATGATGACCATTGCGCTTGTCGCTACGTTGCGAGAACGATTTTCGTCTCCAAAGTCCTGTAAGCCTATAATTTTGTCTTTGAACCTGTCGTAGTCAAGAAAAGTTTTTAGAGACATTTCGTCGCAGGAAACACTAACAAATTTATCTTCTTCTACAAAATCCTGTGCTCTCACCTTTAGTGCCTCAAAAGTTCCGTTTAAATTTCCCGGAGCTTTTGGCCAGTCCTTTACGAAGTGCTGTAAAGTTCTAATCTCGGGCCAATTGAACATTGGACGTAGATATCTATACACTAGGGGAGAAAGGAAATACACAGCTAGAGAAATCAATTTCAATCCAACACTATAACGACGTTGTTTCGGTTCGCGGGTATAATTAGTCAAAACATTTTCTAAGCAAGCCAAGAGCGGTTTACTAATTTTTGAAGAAAAATGATTTTTTTCCATTAACTCCAATTCCAAGTTTTCAACCTTTGCCTTATATTTTTCTACTTCCCTAGATAACCTGGCATTAGCAACCTTCAACTTGCTTCTTAATCTTTTTTCTAACAAATATTGGCTACGATAATGATCTAAGGCTGCTTTTGTTGCTGAATGGGAGGGGGTCTCTCTAAAACTACAAGATATTTCGTTATCTATTTCCATTTCACTATCTTGGTTAAAACTTGGAATTGTTTTCTCTCTAGACAAATTATTTAGTTGAACACATTTCGGAACCGCAAATTTGGAAATACGATTTCCAAAAATTTATTCCGGACCAAAATGTACACTACGCGCGAACAAGCGCTTCACTGAAGACTTCACATTTAAAATACGAAGCCATTCAGCACGTCTAAAAAGGGAACAAAAAATAAAAAAAGAAAAGCTGCTGTAATACAAAACACATAAAAAGGGCATAGTGAAAAAAGATCAAAATCTATACCACAAATAACCAAAAAAGAAATACCAAAGTTAGTTAACAACTTCACTACTTGCATTTCTCCCAAAAAATTTACCCAATTATCCAAAAATTTCATTCTAATCCCGTATTTCCTATTGAATCAACATTCATATATAAAACAAACAGCATTTAACCAAAAGCTATATAAGCAAAATATATCTATAACTTCACCGATAACTTCATAAAATAATCAATAAAAAGAATCAATATCTAATGTCATGAATGCATAGAAAATTCTCCCTATCAACTGATAAGAGAATGTCGAGAATCGAGAGAAAATTATCTCTAAAATTAAAATTAGCAAATTGAAAATGATGCGTATAGAATGTGTTATGCTTATATAATATATTTGTACTATATATTTGAATTTTTCCATTATCAAAAAAGTTTTTCTCTTTTTCCTTTAAACACTCTTATAAAAATAAAATATAGCGCTCAAAATTTTTTAAATTATTATATAATTCGTTGTAATATCTATAGATAAATCTCACAAAAATTTTAATATGTAAAAGTAAATAAAGTTGAAATTGGAAATGAAAAAATTAAATGAAATATGCGTACAATATATTTCTCTTAATTTTATTATTATTTTATACGTATATATATATACATATATATATATACAGTCGAACTTCTATAAATTGAATCACCATTATCCAGAAAAAAACTTCAACGTATGGAAACTTCAACTTTGGGACACAATGTACACAGTGACGACTCGGGATTTTGACATTTAACCGTATACTAAAAAAGGGACAGCAAATATTACCAAAAAGTATTTCTGTCCCTCTCTGATTGTTTGTCTGTTTTGTTTACGTTTTGCGATTTTTCGGGGTGGGTTTTTATTATTGGCGCGTTTTAATAACAACAAAGTGAAAAATTGTGTGGTAGTAGAATTGAAAGGTAAGTTTTTTACTTATAATTTAAAATATTTAATTAATATTAATAATTAACCCTTTGCACAATAATTTACACTGCCCTATATATTATTATATTATATATATTGTGCAGAAATAAGTTACTTTGTGATAAAAACATTTTTTATTTTAATAAAAGTTGTGAAGCAAAATACACCGAGGAAGTCTTTGTAACGAACAGCAATAAGAAGAGGAAAAAATTTAAGTATTTGCAAATACATATATTTATTTTATGAAATAATTTAATAAATTTTTTACAGGAGCAGAAAATGTATCATGGGCTGTCTACCAGGCCCAAACCTACATCGGTTCCCGGAGAATGCTGCTAGGTAAGTTCTATAATAAATTATTATTATTTAAGATATTTTATGTGGGTGGGAAAACTTTGTTTTTTGTTATTTATATTAAAAGTGCGTGTATTTTTATTTGTGAGGGAAACCGTTTTTATAAAATGGCCTCCGGTTCTTAAGGCTGGTTTCCCACACAAACGGTTGTATATCGTTAATGTAATTATTGTTATTTAAGTTGTAATATTAAAAGTGCGTTTGTTTTATTTGTGAGGGAAAACTTGTGTTTTCTAACAAAACACAATATTGGGCTCCGGTTCCTAAGGTTGATTTCCCTCACAAGCCATTGCATTTCGTTTTAATTGTATTATACAGTGCTGGACAATTCAATGGAAACTTTCATTGTAAGAATTCGAAAAACAAAAACAATTTCTGAAGAATTTAACAGTTATTTAGGAGTTTTATTTTAAACATTCTGTTTGATGCATTAACAAACAAAAAAGGATTGCATAAAAATAACATTGTTCTAAAATTATAAAGAAAGTTTCCATTGTTTCGTCAATACCTCAAAACTGAATACTTTTACTTTTCTCTATAATTTTAGAAGAATGTTATTTTTATATAATTTTTTTGTTTCTTAATACATCAAACAGAATTTAAATTCTTTGGAGTTTGGAATTGGACATAGGTGAGTTCTTTTTGAACTCATTTGTACTATGGCTAATTCCAATTAAATTTCTTATTATTATTTATATTAGATTTATAATTAAATTAAGGAGCACTTGCAACGAGGCCAGCGGCTCTATGTAATATTTACAAATAACTTAAATAATAAATGAACTACGGATATTGCATAGTAGAATTCTTAATTAATTAATATTAATTCTTAACTAAATAATGATTCCTATTTTCTTGATAAAATTGTTGATTTTTGATTTAATCATATTAACAACAATTATATATAAGTAATATATTATAATATATGTATATAATAATAATAAAGTTAAGAGCAAGAGGTGTAATGTTTCTGGGGAAAGCTTTGGTGGAAACCAATTTCAAATAAAGTAGACTAACTTTAATTTCCAGTTTTAGCTAAATTTAGTTAATTTTTATATTTATCATATGCATGTAGAAATTTCTTTCAGGGTATGAAATCGAAAAAGAAAACTTTTTCTATGAGTTTTAGATATCTAGAAATGCTTTTAGGTGTCGTTGATTTAAGGAAAATCGGTGAAGGTGTTTATAAGCTATGGCCCAATGAATGTTTTATTTGCCTTTGTAGCAGAAATTACATCAGTGCCTTAGTTTGCATAGAATGTTGAATGTTGGACTTTTCCAGAAGTTGGACGACTTTCGATGGCCGTTTATCCCAGGAAGATTGGTGAAGGCATTCCGGAGATATAGCTTTTTAAGTGTGTGTTATACGGTACGAATGAAGACACATTTGTTTACTGTATTTTGCTTATATGTATAGCTTTTGTTTATGTTGGCTTTACTTAAAGAAGTGTGCGTGTGATATTGTAGCTTTTGGTTAGATGCTGTTTGTTTTGTACATAATATGTTGAAATAAGGGATGAAGATTAAATTTTTGTAAAATTGGGCCAAACATTTTTTTCGGGGAAAATGAAAGTAGTACAAGTATTTTATATTATTAACTTTGGTATTTCTTTTTCGGTTACTTTTTGCTTAAAATTTGATATTTTTACTATGGCTTTTTATGTGTTTTGTATTATTGTTTGTTCCTTTTTTAGACGTGCTGAATGGCTTCGTATTTTAAATGTGAAGTCATCAGTGAAGCGTTTGTATGCGTGTAGTCTGCATTTTGCTCCGGAGTACATTTTTGGAAATCGCGTTACCAAATTTGCTGTTCCGAAATGTGCTCAACTAAATGAAATTTCTAGAGAAAATCCAATTCCAAGTTTTAACAACTTAGTTCATATATTTGAAGTAGATAAAGGTAGTGAAATTAAGAAAGGGAATCAGAATGACAAAATTTTAGAGGACGTAACCATGGACAGCGAAACATCCTGTAGTTTTAGAGAGACCCAATCCCATTCAGATAAAATGTATCAGAAAACAAATTCAGACGTTAGGACATTAAAAGCAACCTTGGATCATTTTCGTAGCCAATATTTATTAGAAAAGAGATTAAGAAGCAAGTTGAAGGTTGCTAATGCCAGGTTATCTAGGGAAGTAGAAAAATATAAGACAAAGGTAGAAAACTTGGAATTGGAGTTAATGGAAAAAAATGATTTGTCTTCAAAAATTAGTAAACCTCTCTCGGTTTGTTTAGAAAATGGTTTGAGTAATTATAGCCGCGAACCGAAACAACGACGTTACTGTGTTGGGCTGAAATTGATTTCTCTAGCTGTGCTTTTCCTTTCTCCCTTAGTGTATAGGTATTTGCGTTTAATGTTAAATTGGCCCGAAATTAGAACTTTACAACGCTTCGTAAAGGACTGGCCAAAAGCTCCGGGAAATTTAAACGGAACTTTTGAGGCACTAAAGGTGAGAGCACAGGATTTTACGGACGAAGACAAATTTGTTAGTGTCTCCTGCGACGAAATGTCTCTGAAAACTTTTCTAGATTACGATAGGTTCAAAGACAAAATTATAGGCTTACAGGACTTTGGGGATGAAAATCGTTCTCGTAATTTAGCGACAAGCGCAATGGTCATCATGGCAAGTGGGATAGGAAGACAGAGTTGGTCGCAAGCTATTTCATACTTCTTTGTTTATGGAAATTGTAGGGGTTTAATAATGAAAACTTATATTTTCGAGGCAATATCAAAATTACAAGCAATAGGCTTAAAACCTTGCCAGTTCGTTTGCGACCAAGGTGGCAACTTTGTCAATTTTTCCAAAATCGTTGGGGTAACTTTAGAACGTCCCTATTTTGTAGTTAGCGAGAAACGTATTTATTTTATGCATGACAGTCCGCATCTTTTAAAAAGCGCCCGAAATTTTCTGCTTACCAAAGAAAATAAAGTTTATTTCAATAATAAACTTGTGTCCTGGGCAGATGTTGCCCATTTTTATAATGTTGATTCCAATACAATTAAATGTGCTCCTAAGCTAAGTTTGGAGCACATTTATCCTAATAACTTCCAAAAGATGAAAGTTCACTTAGCAGCTCAAGTTTTAAGTCGGACTGTAGTAGCCGGCATGCCAACTTTGCATAAGTCAGGGAATTAGATAGTTCAAAAGCCCTAACATTCCTAAATACAACAGAATACTTAGAGTTTTTTAATAACTTATTTGATATTTTCAATAGCCGCGCAGAAAGCACGGTTTTCGTATGTTCACAAGAACAATTAAATTTTTTAAGAGAAGCCTCGAAGCTTTTACGGACAATAAAAGTAACAGATTTGAAAGGGAATGACGTAACGAAAATGTTTATATTTATTACAGAATGGTTGACGAACATTTCCGCCTTAAAAAGTCTTTGGACATATCTTCATCAAGAAGGTATTCAGGGACTTAAACCTCGCAGGTTAACCCCGGACCATTTAGAACACGTTTTTGGACAAATACGTAAAGGTTCAGGTAATGCTATAAGTATTACTCCCCAAAATTTTTCAAGTTCTTTTCAAAAGCGCTGGGGGTTACACTATGTAAATGTAGTCGTAAATGGAAACTGCAAAAATGTTTCCCCAATTGATAATATCTTAGATTTTTCAATTGTAGACCTAGCGTATTTAGTATAAACCATTAGAAAATGGTTTGAGTAATTATAGCCGCGAACCGAAACAACGACGTTACTGTGTTGGGCTGAAATTGATTTCTCTAGCTGTGCTTTTCCTTTCTCCCTTAGTGTATAGGTATTTGCGTTTAATGTTAAATTGGCCCGAAATTAGAACTTTACAACGCTTCGTAAAGGACTGGCCAAAAGCTCCGGGAAATTTAAACGGAACTTTTGAGGCACTAAAGGCGAGAGCACAGGATTTTACGGACGAAGACAAATTTGTTAGTGTCTCCTGCGACGAAATGTCTCCGAAAACTTTTCTAGATTACGATAGGTTCAAAGACAAAATTATAGGCTTACAGGACTTTGGGGATGAAAATCGTTCTCGTAATTTAGCGACAAGCGCAATGGTCATCATGGCAAGTGGGATAGGAAGACAGAGTTGGTCGCAAGCTATTTCATACTTCTTTGTTTATGGAAATTGTAGGGGTTTAATAATGAAAACTTATATTTTCGAGGCAATATCAAAATTACAAGCAATAGGCTTAAAACCTTGCCAGTTCGTTTGCGACCAAGGTGGCAACTTTGTCAATTTTTCCAAAATCGTTGGGGTAACTTTAGAACGTCCCTATTTTGTAGTTAGCGAGAAACGTATTTATTTTATGCATGACAGTCCGCATCTTTTAAAAAGCGCCCGAAATTTTCTGCTTACCAAAGAAAATAAAGTTTATTTCAATAATAAACTTGTGTCCTGGGCAGATGTTGCCCATTTTTATAATGTTGATTCCAATACAATTAAATGTGCTCCTAAGCTAAGTTTGGAGCACATTTATCCTAATAACTTCCAAAAGATGAAAGTTCACTTAGCAGCTCAAGTTTTAAGTCGGACTGTAGTAGCCGGCATGCCAACTTTGCATAAGTCAGGGAATTAGATAGTTCAAAAGCCCTAACATTCCTAAATACAACAGAATACTTAGAGTTTTTTAATAACTTATTTGATATTTTCAATAGCCGCGCAGAAAGCACGGTTTTCGTATGTTCACAAGAACAATTAAATTTTTTAAGAGAAGCCTCGAAGCTTTTACGGACAATAAAAGTAACAGATTTGAAAGGGAATGACGTAACGAAAATGTTTATATTTATTACAGAATGGTTGACGAACATTTCCGCCTTAAAAAGTCTTTGGACATATCTTCATCAAGAAGGTATTCAGGGACTTAAACGTCGCAGATTAACCCCGGACCATTTAGAACACGTTTTTGGACAAATACGTAAAGGTTCAGGTAATGCTATAAGTATTACTCCCCAAAATTTTTCAAGTTCTTTTCAAAAGCGCTGGGGGTTACACTATGTAAATGTAGTCGTAAATGGAAACTGCAAAAATGTTTCCCCAATTGATAATATCTTAGATTTTTCAATTGTAGACCTAGCGTATACTAACGATAAAGATCATACGCAATGGGATGAGTTCCATTCTCTACCAAACCCTTGCCCCTCCATAATTAATATTGAGTTACGCGATAAGCATTTCAGCACCGAAGAAATGCAGGTCCTTCAAAATAACGCATTTGTCTATGTTTCAGGATATTTTAATGATAATGACCCTGTCCCTGATGATTATTCCTTCACATAGAGCAAACAGTTCCCTAATTGTCGCCTAGTTAAACCTCCTCAAGGCTTTGTAGACTATTATAAAGCATTGGAGAGTAAATTTATAGATTTGTTCGACAAAAATTGCCATCGACATGGTCTTCGTCAAATAATTTTCGACGAACTTCTCCAAGAACGCCCCTTTCTTTGTTGTTCCAAAGTAAAACATGAGGATGTTTTAAATCTATACGTTAGAATTAGAATTTATTTCATAATAAAATATTTCAATCGTAGGATAAAAGATCCCAATTTTAAGCAGAAGTATTTATGTGTAGCTCATCGGTAGGTTTTTAATAATAGTCAAACCATTTACCTGATCTCATACTTAATTTAGTTTAACACATTTCAGAAATTGTATCTATTTTTTATTTATTACACTTCTAACAACGTAATACTACTAACACAAAAATTTACATGGTTTATGAATTTTTAATTATTTTATTTTGCACTTACACCGACATGCATACAACATTGCTAATTATTTACTACCATTAACAGGCACTTTAACTTATTTGAATTACAAAATCATTTTTCATTTTCTTATTATATTGATGATTGTACATATATATATGCATACATAACATAAAATCACCACACAATAACACGTCATACAGATACACCTCATAAACAAAATATGGTTTGTAAGGGTGCTTTTTTGTTTACTTATATCACATATATATTTATATTTATGAAATAAATGTTTTCTTTTTATTTAAAACAAATTTGTTAATTTGCATAGCACCCATTATGAAAATTGTTGTATTTTTATATATCATTCTATGTTCATTGTATTTATTTAGCAAATCCTTGTTTTTGTAAGACTGTAAGATGAACGCTTCAACGCTATCGAAAATTTTTATGGAAAAAACAATTTCATATAAATTATCGAACATCTGAAACATCTTTTTGGCATTTAGAAATAATCAGTATATACAATTACTGAATTTCAGGAGTAAGTGCAGCGAAAATAAAATGCATTGCATTTCTAGCTTCTCCTTACTCAAGACCATCATGCGTGGTGAAGAGCCACATCCTACTCGAGGTGATGCTGTAGTTAACAGAACATGATGGATCTAGACCAGAGAAGGTCGATAAATAATCATTATTTCAAAAGTTTTTAGTACTGTTGCTATTATTGTGATTTGTTTCTTTACAGACAAAAACTAAGTCCATGTTTACATTGCTTTGGATGTGCTGATAAAATTCGGAAAGTTGGTATATGGGAAAAAACATACGCAATCTGGTAAGTCTTATAAAATAATATGTATTAATTTTAGTACTAATTTCTGTTTATTTGTTAGATGCCAGACACTAAAGGCTTGACTCGTTTGGATTATGAAACGTTTTGTCTTCTTTTTATATCAACGGCCCTTCTTAGGGCCACAAATATTTAAAAAAAGAGATTTTGTTTCCTATTCAAAAGTCTTTTATAGAGCCAATATTAAATGTATAACTAGTTGCCCATATTTGTTTAAAGTAAAGTAGCTCAACATTGTGCAGTCTTGTCTTGCTTAAACTACTACAACAAACACCACAAACATCAACACCAAACATAAAATTAAAAGTGCTGACTATTCACTGTTGCCTTCTGAATTGGCGACCAAATACATTAGATCCGAATTCGGCTTCACTACATCAAAGGCCCTTCTTAGGGCCAAAAAGTTTTAAAAAAAGAGATTTCTTTTTCTTCACAAATTGCAGTATTTTTTGATTTCATTTTTTATTTTTTATGTGTTTTATTAATCTAGCCATTATTTTATATTAACGATTGTTTAAAGATTATTTCCAATTATCTTTTATACTTAATACATATACGTGTGGATTGTTTGTTAACAATCTACTAGGCATTTTGGAAGCAAACGTTTGTTTCATGTACATCAGACGGCTTATAGCTTTTTGTATCAAAGGTTCTTTTAAGGGCCTCAAATATTTAAAGGAAAGAGATTTTATTTCTTATTCAAAGGTCCTTTTATGGGCCTCAAATATTTTAAAGAAAAAGATTTTATTTCTTATATTAGGATTAAGATTTATTATAAAATATTTATAAATAATTTTTTTAATAAATAGTGACTATCCTTAGTTAATTTGTCATACAAAGCATATGAATTATATAGGTTTATATATAAATATTGTCTGTTAGCAGGTGATTGATGTTGTTAGATGATAAAAATAAAGGAATGTGTTGTTTGTTAATAGATTGAGTGCTGAATAGTAATATTGATGGAAAATATGAGTATAATGTTTTAAATATTTTGGTAGAATAATAGAATAATTTTGCACATAATACGGATTCTTGGTTGAAAGCAGACGTACCATTTCATTAGGGAAACGTAATTGGGAACTATTGCATTTGGTGACACTTTTCAACGATCGTCACTAACTTAGTATTTAACCAATTTAGAGCTATATTCACAAATTCCTGAAACAAAAACTCATGAATATATAATTTGTTATATTTTTCTTTTAACTATTTTAACTTATGCACATGGAACTTTTTTCAGTGTGAAGGGAAATTGCTAAGAGTTCGAATAATAATGAAAAAAATACCGAATTTTAACTTTTTTATTCAAGAAATTAATAAATACTGGTAATATACACAAATTTCTGCAAGAAAAATTATTTATGAGGAATATGTCTATTTTATCTTGATATATTCAGATTCTTACTTACATCTTGCACAAGAAACTATATTCATTGTGACCGAAAATCACCCACATTTCGATTAATATTTAAATATTTAAGAATCTTTAAACTTTTCATTCAAGAAATTAAAAAATATTCCAAATTTTCCCTTTTTTAGCACAAAATAATTGTTTATTTACATTTAGTTTTTCTACTTTAACCGCCAGTTTTCACTCTGTATATCTGTTGCTTCTAACACATTCGATTCGCAAACCATTATAACATTTTTTTCTCCATATAAATTTACCTATGCTTTTATGTAATGAAGGTTTTTCATCTGTCAAAGCTTTCGTATCTGTATTGCCTGTGATACAAAAGGTATTTCTTCGGCGACTTCCTCTCACCAGATTTCTGGCAAAAACTCTCAGAGTAAATAAAATTGCCATGAAGAGTTTCTCAAAAATTTGTCGTTCGGAGTCGACTTTAAATAGTATGTCCCGGCCACAATGTACACAGTGGCGACTCGGGATTTTGACATTTAACCGTATACTAAGAAAGGGACAGCAAATATTACCAAAAAGTATTTCTGTCCCTTTCTGATTGTCTGTCTGTTTTGTTTATTTATGTTTTTTAGGTTTTGGGGTGGGTTTTTTATATTGGCGAGAGTTAATAAAAAATTTAATTTTTGTGTAAAACTATTAATAAATAATAAAAACAATTAATAGCAATAGCAATTTTTAACTTTTTCTTTCAAGAAATTAAAAAATATTGGCAACTTTCAGCAAGAAAAATTTTTTATGAGCAGTACGTCTTATTTTGATCTTGTAATATTTAGCTTCTTAATTATCTCTTGTACAAGAAACTATATTCATTGTGACCGAAAATCACACACATTTCGATTAATATTTAAATATTTAACCCTTTCATGCCCGAATTTTTTGGGCCTGAGCTAAAATTTTTTTAAGAACATGTGTTAGTTAGTCATGGCCTAAATATGAAGTGATATTAAATTCAGAGTCCTACGTATTCTGGTTTTACACGATTTTAACCAAGCTTGTTTGCAAAAAAAAAAATCTTTTAACAAAATTAAAAATTACGGAATTTATGAACAAAAATGTACAATGTTGCCTATAGGCAACATCGGGCATGAAAGGGTTAAGAATCTTTAAACTTTTCATTGAAGAAATTAAAAAATATTCTAAGTTTTCCCTTTTTTAACACAAAATAAATGTTTGTTTACATTTAATTTTTCTACTTTATCCGCAAGATTTCACTCTGTATATCTGTTGCTTCTAACACATTTGCTTCCCAAAACTTTTAACATTTTCTTTCTCCCTCCAAGAAAACGGTTAAGGCAGCTGATTTTAGCGTTTTTTAAACGTCACAATTGTCATCACTGGTTACATTGTGGTCCCGGCACTCATGTATAAAATTAACACACACAACATAAGTGGTGTGAGAAACGAGGTCGTAATCCTGACTGAAGGGTTGTAATGACCAATTATGTATGTATAAGTATATTAGAAAAATCTTTTAAATTAAAAGCATTTCAATACTTTGTAATAAATACAAAGGAAAGGAAGAAATTGTGCTGCAATCTTTTATATGCCGAGGCAAGTTATTATATTTCAGGCTACCAGCGTATTAAATTTTTTGCTTTGTGATTTCTAAGCGACATCTCACAGCACGAAGATTATGGCTATTCCGAGTGTTGAAAACAGTCTGGTTTCTTGAAAAGCATATCGTATGGTGACCAATTCCATGTAGGGCGTTATAAACATAAATTAAAGTATTCATTTTATAAACAGATGTCACGTAAAAATGTAAGAAAATCCTTTTTTTTTTACAGATTCTTACGTTCCGCGGCTTTAAGCCCCAGTTATGCTACTGTAACGGAATGTAACCGCAACAGTAAGAAACAGCTGATAGTTTTTGTTATTTATAAAGCAATACGAATGGTTATAGAAATGTAATGTAACGTAACCGGAACGTAAGAATCTGTAAAAAATAGAATTTTCTTACATTTTTACGTGACATCTGTTTAGCAGTGTTAACATGTCAATATTAAAAACCACCAAAACTGGAAATTGAAATTATAAACAGAATTTACATTTTGTACGTATGTTATGTTTGCCTGTATGGGGAATTCTCTTCAAATGAAACCTCACATATTTTAAAAATGCAAACTAAAATTTATTTCAATATTAACTTTTACAATTTAAAATAAAAAAGGCTATTTTATTGTTACATTATGTAAATAGTGTTTATTTTTATTTTATATTAGAAAAATATAGTTATCGTTTTTTAACTAATTAAAGCGTTCGAAAAGCATTTCAGTTTTATTAGAGAAGATAACTACATTTTAACTTTCGTACAAATTTGGTTTCCGAAATGCCTGACCTGTTGCTGTATAATGAACTATTTCACTTTCTTGTCTATTTAAATGGAAAATACAATCAAAAGCATTCAATTTTGTGTTTGTGTTCAACAAACAAACACAAACTAAATTGAGTGCTTTTGTATGAGTGAAAGTGAAATTCTTTGCCTTACAGAAACAGTACATAAAACTTTTAAAACAAGTAGCTTTAAATAAATATAAAATCGTTGAAATGAACCTAAAAATTCTGTAGTGATAACACTGGTTAACAGCTGAGTTAAAGAAAAACAAAAGACGCCATATTGAAAGTGATAAAAAGAGTGAAAACGAAGTTTTTGTCTACTGAACGTAATTGGCATTTAAGTGAAGGAGAACCATTCTAGTTTAAATATTGAATATAGTCAATATAATATATTTGTTCAATTCTGCGTCCAATTTTATATTGAATCGATTTCACAAATTTTAAAACGTTCTGATTTTGGGGATAAACTTTTAGAAGGATTAAACTCCATTGAACCAAGCGTAGCTTTTAACAAAAAAAAATGATTCAATTTTACAATTAGCCAAACTTTTTCCAAATTTATTAAATGGTAAAGACTATCAAGAACTTGATAATGAAGTTCGAGAATTACGTAATATGAAATTCACTGAACTCGAAACATTGGCGTTTTGGAAAAATGTTTCTAATTTAAACAGAGTCAATAATGCAAAGGCCTTCCCAATTTTAGCACAATTTGTTTCGAGTATAATGGCACTACCACATTCGTCGGCCAACGTTGAAAGAATTTTTAATATTGTAAATTTAAATAAAACAAAAACCAGAAATGCTTTGGATTCTTCAACATTATAAGGAATAATGTTTTCAAAAGATTATATTAAGTTAAATAAATCTCAGTGTTTTAATATAGCAATTAAAAATGACTTATTAAAAATTTCACACAGAAATGTACCAGAGTAAAGTCACATAATACCAAAAGTAAATTAATTATTTTTTATTAAATAATAACTTTATTTACAACTAAAATAAAAATATGTAAGAAGTTAATTATTTTTTTTGTATTTTTGTATTGACGATTTTTTAAATTGACGATTTCTCCAAAAAAGTTGGCAGCACTGGTTGTGAAGAAGAAAAGAACATATGTTTAAAGCAATGCAGGTAGCGAAAATCAAAAGTATTTTGATATTCTTTAAACTCTTCTCAGTCTACACGTGTGAGTACAGTTTATCAGCACATTAACAAAAAACTATTTTGCATTTATATTTAAAAATGTAAAACTTGAAAGCAGTTTACGAAGCGCACCCGAATTATATGGAAGTGTTTTTTTACTCTGCACGCGCCAGGTTAAAAAAGTATTAAAATTAAAAGAAAAGAGGCCTTTCAGATTTTAAAACTTTAATTTATTAAAATCAATAGCGTGGAGCATTCTCGGATTCGAAAAAACTTTAAAGTGATTAAAATCAAAAAGTAAAACAATCTTATAAAAAAATTGTATAAAAAGAAATACGCAAACTTAAACTAAGTCAACTGAATAAAAATAAAATACCAGTTTGAAAATAAAATATAAAAAAGAAAATTTAAAATAAGCATAACAACGAAATAAACAACAATACGAAAAATTCGAAAACCACAAAAAAATACAAACATTAGAATGCAAAATAACTATAATCAAAGGGTATACAATATATTTGTGGCATTATATAATAATAGCTTAAGTCGAAATTTCGTGTTTAGAAATATTTAGGGGTTTGTCTAAAATAAATTGTGTTTGTAAAATATAAATGCGTAGAGTTTTATTAATAATGACATTTTCTACATAAAATTTAGCTGAGTGATAGATTTTGAAGAAGATAATAGGAATATGTAATAAAATGAAAACACATATGTGTGTCAACTTAAGCCATTATCATTTATTGTTACGGATATGTATAGAGTGTGCATGTTATAAAAGGTTTAAAATACTTTTTCTTTACATTTCCTGATGCGGGGGGTAAGATCAGAGAAACTTTAGGCTTTACTCTCAGAGAAATAATTTCATTACTCTGCATTACCCCAGTCTGCAATTGGATTGTTTTTTTTTTTACAAAATCACCAAAATTGTTTGACGACGATAAAGTGATTCATCAATTTAGTGCTTCAAAAGGGACTAAAAAGACTCATTTAAAGAACAAAAAACGGAAAATGTACGGAATCAGATTAAACATGTTGCGACTCCTTTTGTAAAAATTCACATCACCGAAAGTTCATACCATTGAAGCCTTTCGTACTCCTTAGCAGCAGAATACAATGTAATTTTTGTGTAAAACTATTAATAAATAATAAAAACAATTAATAACAATAACAATTTTTTACTTTTTCTTTCAAGAAATTAAAAAATATTGGCAACTTTCAGCAAGAAAAATTTTTTATGAGCAGTACGTCTTATTTTGATCTTGTAATATTGACCTTCTTAATTACCTCTTGCACAATTGTGACCGAAAATCACACACATTTCGATTAATATTTAAATATTTAAGAATCTTTAAACTTTTCATTGAAGAAATTAAAAAATATTCATAATTTTCCCTTTTTTAACACAAAATAAATGTTTATTTACATTTAGTTTTTCTACTTAAACCGCTTCTTAATTACCTCTTGCACAAGAAACTATATTCATTGTGACCGATAATCACACACATTTCGATTAATATTTAAATATTTAAGAATCCTTAAACTTTTCAGTGAAGAAATTGAAAAATATTCCAAATTTTCCCTTTTTTAACACAAAATAAATGTTTATTTACATTTAGTTTTCCTACTTTAACCGCCAGTTTTCACTCTGTATATCTGTTGCTTCTAACACATTTGATTCGCAAAACATTATAACATTTTTTTCTCCTCTAAATTGGCCTATGCTTTTATGTTATGAAGATTTTTCATCCGTCAAAAGTTTCGTATCTGTATGCCTGTGGTATGGACTTTCGGCTTGAATAATGAAATAGAACTACTTTGTTCATATAGGGGTTGTTTTTTGTTTGTGATTTTTGTTGAACGAAAACTCTATACGATTATGACTTTTATATTTTAGTTTTTTACTTCTCATTGCAGTAAACAATCAATTGCTATTGTGATCGCAATTAACATTGTGTTAAGTGTTTTGAGCAGAAAGTGAAAAGAATTGTAAGAAAGAAAAAAGAAGCAATTTACTCTAAAACCATGTATAGAAAAATACAAAAAGGAAAAATTAAAAGAGAGACAAGTTTATTTAGAAAAAAATATAATTTTTAATCAAAACGGATATTTGTTAATGTGGAGAGAAAAAGAAACCTAACTAAATACTGGACAAAGAAATTAAATACAAATGGCAATAAAGTGTTTGAGTTTTTTTTTATTTAAACAAATTAAAAGAAACGATAATAAAGTACAATGTTAAGTGTTACCCGAGTGTTTCAAGGAAATGTAAATAAACCTATGTCGGTAATATTTGTTTTGCTTAGCACAGCAACACATTAAGATTGAACATTCAAACTGCATTGTGTTGTTGTTGTGAAGGAGAAAAGAACATATGATTTATGCAACGCATGTAGTGAAAATCAAAAGTTTTTGATATTCTTCAAACTCTTCTCAGGCTATACGTATGAATACAGTTTATCAACACATTAACAAAAACGGCGATTTTGGTACATTGTTTGATGCGTGGTCGGGCAACTTAAGAAAGAGAAAAATATAGAGTAAGCAAAACAGAAACACACAGAAAGTTCAGTAACATAAACAACAGTGATAATTACAACAACTGCAATACAGGGAAAATAAACCAAAATATTCAGAACGAAAGCAATTTTATTTTGTTAAAATAGCTTTAAAAAGAAGAAAAGTAGAGTGATGAAGAAAATAAAAAGTGCAATTTATTCAAAAATAAAAATATAAACAAAGAAAAAAGAACGAACATTTTCAAGAAAATTTTTGTAGGACTTTTTTTAAAGCCTATTAGAATAAAGCACAGGCGTAAAATAAAAAAGTGTTATTAAGACGAAGAGAAAAACTAAAAACAATAATAAACACCAGATCACCTACAAAAAGTTTTTATTAATAAGCCTAACAAGAGTAAATGTTTGAAAAAAATATAGCTTTGAAAAGAAAAAATTAACTGTAAAAGTGTTATCAGAACGAAGAAGAGTAAAAAACCGGGATATTAAAAATAACTAACAAATATAAGAACTTTTATGAAAGTAAAACAAAAAGAAACCATATCTGCAATAGAGACGAATCGAGAAACCAGCGAGTGCAAGGTCTAAGCCAGTTATTTGGAATCACGTTCGAGTTTGTTAAAGAGGAGTAAGGACAATTAATAAAAATATATTTTTATTTAAATTAAATTAAATATAGTCTATATAGTTCTATAATATAATATAATAATAAATAATAATTTATTATATAAGAAAAAAAAATTATTGGAAATTTCATAATTATATTATTATAGTTACTAACAAATAGTATTTATATAAAATTTATAATACATATAGCAGGGCGAACTCAATAAGGTGATAGCAATAGTACAGCAACTCAATTCGCAGTGTTTTTTTAACAAAAACAACATGTATTTTCTGTTGTTTTTGGGTGACCACTAATGTCAAATGAAATTCGCCGTAAGCCAGAAATTACACAGGCGAATCCATATAATAAAGTTGTTATTTTGTGTAATTATATCTCTTTTGTTTCTTCTTGTTTATAAAAAAATTTTAAAAAACAAATTAAATTTTTTCAAATTCGGGCTATTTGCGCTACCACTAAGGTATGGCGACCCTTACAAGGATACTGGGAAGCATAAAAACAGATTATACAACAAACGTTATGACAGAACATCCAGAATATTTAAATAAATTATAAATTGTGTAGAATACAAATATAAAAGGAAATAAAAAATAGATAAACAAATTAATATATATATAGTGAGCAAAAAAATGTTAACACTTATTGTAAAAAACTAAATTAATCCACAGGATTATGTTTAAGATTACTTTCTAGAATATTCGGTCACCATAGTGAAAAGATCATCACTTTTTTGCCTAAAAATGTGAAAATTTCTTAGTTTCGACAATTATTTTCTTGTTACGTAACCAATAGAGAAATGTTTTTAAGCTTTTTTAGTCTTAAAGACAATAAATTTCTTTTTATAGATATTTTTTGTTCAAAAGTTATTTCGAGGTAGTAAGTGTACAAGTTTTTTTGCTCCCTGTATGCAAACAATATGTTTGACATTTATGCGTACTGAAAAAAGCACTCACATGGATTAATAACACCACCATATATGAATTCGCCTTGATATATAGTACACCAGTATAAAAAATTTCATTACATATCATAATAATTATTAATTATTTTTTCTTCTGATCTTGCTTTGTTTTTTTTCGTATGAATCGGTTTATTTTAATATTACACTTCTTTCGAAATTCTATTGACTAAGAGAAGAAAAGAACACTAGGAATAAAACTTATATTTTACGGAAAGTTAACAATAATACTAATGATGTTTATTGAAAATTCACTTTCATCGTTTAATGTTGTTAAGACATGTATCACACATATGTATGTTAATAACGTCAATCATAGTATACAATGGCAATATGAAAGTTAAAGGTTTAGGAAAGGAAAGGGTGCTTAATTTTTTTTAACGTTTTCTGCTTTTTAAGGAATTTAATTTTGAGTGTGAAATCTGCGATTTTTTGGAAATGAAATTTAAAGATAGCTTTGATATTGTAAACAATATTTTGAGTAAATTGAATGCAATTACAGATTTTCGTAACTGACAGTGAAATACTGATCTTGCACTTTTTTGTTTATTTTTATACAGGGAAGAGGAAATGTAACATTGCTAATATGAGTCAATGACTCACGGCATAAATTCCATAATCAGACATACTTAATAAGTATTTTATGATATTTCTTTCACTTATAAAATGAAATATAATATATACAACACCACATATACACCAAATTATACGAAATTATGCGGACATTCAGTGTATAATGTTTGTTTATAAATTTGTCCTATAGAATTCTAGTTTATTTGAAAAGCCTCGGAATTGTACAAGGTTTTATATCATGGCAAAGTCAATTGTAGTTGATGAGAAATAAACAATATTACATTTGATTGTGTCATTATTTCTGCGGCTATTTGAATTGCTTCATTTAAACCCTTAGGTCGATGTGGTTTGTTTAATAAATTTTTGATAGTGCTGAGCGACACATTATCGTTCATTTTGGGAATCTAACTCTGTGATCTGTAATTCATTTAGGCTGGCTATAGATAACGTCTATTTTTCAACCTGGTCCATTCATCGAAAACTAAACTAAACCGACCATTGTTTTTTACAATATTATTAATACTTGCGATCATATCCTTATTTATGTGTTCGAAATAATTCAAAATGCATTTCATTATTGTAGTCTCACATTTGGGAACTGTAAACCATTTCCTTTCTAATGATTCTCGGATGAATGAACTTCGTGTTATAGTTCTTATTGAAATTCCATCAAATGCAGCTAAATTCGCCAAGGTTACATTCAGGTCATCACTTTTAACATACTCATCAATATTCCTTTGTCTTTTGGTGGGAGGCGAAGCAAGATGCTTTATAAATCCACTTGTGGATGAACGTTTATATGACAGTATCTTCGGACATAAGTTGCACTGAGCATCGGAATTCGTTCCTTTTGAAAAATAATTCCACACAAAAGATTTTTCCATTGCCTAGGAAATATTTATTATATGGTAGTATTAATACTTGACTGAGTACAAGTATAACTTGACAAAATTGTGCATACCAGTTTAAATTAAGTCAAATTTTACAATTATTATTTTGTTTTCAAATATATATGAATTACATATGTATATGAATTACAAGATAAAATATTCGTAAAGACCACTTCACACGGTAATACTTTACGTACGTAAAGTCTAATGAAAAAGTAAAATAAAATTCCATCCGTATGACAAAAAAAAAGAATAAAAGTCGTATGATTTATATTTTTTGCGTTCACATGATCGGTATAAGACAATAACAAAGTAAAATGAAAACAGCTGTTACACTTTTTTCTGTGTTTACATAAAAATACATCCCTGATCTAATGCGACTTACTTGCTTTTTGAATCATTTCAAAAAATGAAGAGAGCCATACTACTGTCAAACTTTTCTCTCTCAATGTGTGATGGTTTCATTACATAGTACGTTTAGACGATCACATCTGTAATCTTCTACACAAAATTTTGACAGATCATATTACTTGTGGGCATAGATGCCAGATAAATTTGTACTAAAATCGTTAAATTTTGGTAGAAAAAACGTCAAAATGGATCATCGAAATCGTGAATATAAAAAATACAGATTTTTCAACAAAACATTTATTTTATTTAGAATACAATATTTCAAAAAACATAAAACAAAAACTACTAGTTTTAAAAATATGATTTTATTTTCACAAAACAATTAAACACAACTAACAGTCTTATTCATAATCAATTTTTTTTATTTATAAAAGACAGAATTTGTTTATAAATATATATGTTTTATTAATACAAATTTAACTATTTATGAAACAAATATTCAGCAAATAATGTTTTTCTTTACATAAAATTTTTTTTTTTTCAAATGAATAAGACAGTTTTTATCTAATTTAGTTTTTTGTAAAACGAATATACATATAACAAAAAATTCATATACATAAAAACAAAGCAATTCGTATGTAGTTTTTCCAAACTATTATTATAGTGTTTCTAATAAAACTAATAAAAAGTACATTTATGAAAATTTTCTTTGCATATAAAACTTACAAATTAATGACTATACATTTTCATAATATATATAAATAATACTTTTAGTATACTTTTTTACAGTGTTTTATACATATATATTACAATTAAACATTTTTATTAATTCAGGTACCACATTGATATCAAAACAGTTACATTTTTCTAATTTTAAATAATCTTTCGTGAATAAAATCGCTTCCAGCGATCCCCTTTCTAATCGGTTTCTGGTTTTTGTTTTTATTTAGTTTGACCTAACTAAACACTCTTTCGACATTTGCCGAAGAATGTGGTAAAGTAAGAATTTTAATAAATAAATTTTATCAATTTTATAAACATTTTATCAATGTGGGAAATAAAAGACTTGTATCTCGTCTCTCCTTTTCAGATAAATTCCTCCAAAAATCTAATAATTTAATTTCTTTTTCATTTTCCCAATTCATTAATCTAAGTTGATGAAATTCAGACTCTAATTCTTGTTTTTCACAATCTTCTACAAAATGTGAAAATTCGCATACAATATCATGGAAAGCATTACTTTCTTGGCTTGTGATATAATAAGGATTAATTGAACTCAAATTTTTTCCCAAAATCAAAACGAACTAATATTTGGTCTCATAATTCTTTATAAAAATTAACACATTTGTTAATGATTTCATACCTTTGAGTTTCTTCTAATCCTGGCGATATCAATTCGTCTCGAGCATAAATTCCTGAATAAATATCTTTATATTCTAAAATATTTCTTTCGTCTTTATAATTAAGTAAATAAAAGTTGTAATTTTTAATAAATTAAGTTTTACAAAATTACTTAAAACAGTCTTTAATAATTTGTTCATTTGATCATATAAATTTTGAATTTCCGTTGTTTCGCTTTGAAACATTTTATTTACATTATTAATCAGACCTAAAATGTATTTTAGAAAACAAAGATATATTTTGTTTGTGTTATTTAAATTGCCTAAAACATATTTTGCTATGTCAATTTTATCCACATTGGCAGCAAACGCAAAATATATTTTTAATGGTGCATATAGTTCTATTAGTCTTACGACTACAATTTCCAGAGATAGCCACCGTGTTTGGCATGGATGTAGAAGTTTTTTTGGCTTTATTTCCAATAATGATAAAATATTTTCAAATTGCTTGCTCCTTTTTGGGCTGTTTGACAAGTAATTATAAGTGCTTCTAGCTAATGTTACCACGCATGATGGCAGCGTAAGGCAAGCATAGGAGGAGCACAAAGCTAATGAATGGCATACACATTTTATTGCAAATAAATTATTGTTATCATTTTTTTAATAGTTGAGCCACCGATATGTTCCTGCCTGTCATCACCGCTGCCCCATTCGCAGCAAACCTAATCATATTTTTCTTTTATAATTTTCACCATTTTTATTAAAATGATTAACCATTAATTCGTATAAACTATTGGCGTCAGACTGTTCAGCAGTTAAAAGTCCATAAAATAAATCCTTATTTTCAAAATTTAAACACAAGCGAACAACCAAACACAAATACTTTACTTTTGTTAAATCCTTTGATTCGTCAACACACAATGGATTTGTCTTTAAAAGCTCTGTTACATTTGCAAATTGTTTTGTGCCTACAATATTTTTTATTATGGCATTTGCCTTAGTTCAGCCAAGAGTAATGTTTGATGCTGTGTTTGAATCCTTAAAGGAATGTTGACATACCTTTGTTAGATAATCAGCCACTGCAAAAGGCAAATTATGCTCTATTATAAACAGTGCTAGTTTTATTTCGGCAACTTTTGTAGTGGAGTAGTCTATGTCGAAAATTGCATCTATTTTTGTCTGGTGGGTTGCCTTAGCAGCATTTTTATGCTTTTTAGCTTGAAGATGAGCCATTAAGTCTGATTTTCCGGATGAGACCTTCAATTCAACATTACAGATTTTGCAAAAAACCTTATCCAACCGTTTTTCTGCCCACGACTTAATGTTCGGATTTTCCAACCAAACCAGTCCTCCTTAATTTTTCGCTGCTTTGATTTGTTTGTCTGCAAAATTAACATCAAATTAATAACATTAGCAGCATTTTTTTAATTTTACGAAACAAATTTTCCTTTTTTTATTATTCCTTTGAAACAATTTTTCTTTTTGCCACACTTCTTCTTTTTATACTTTTATAAAATAACTTAAAAATTTTCTAAATCTTCTTTTTAAATCACATTTCATTAAAACTTTATATATATATGGACGAGTTTTAATTTGAAATGGTTGACTATCAGTTGAACATTTTCGAACATCTACATGTTAAATGGGCGTTAAATACTTAAAATATCAACACTTGAAATCAAATACAATTTTTATATCGTTAATATATATCTATCTATCTATTTTTCTCTTAACTATTATTACGGTCGAAGTGACATTTTTCTTTTCCATAAGATTTAATGTTGAATACTTTAAATTTCAAAAAATCGTCAAATCTGGGTCTAAAATCGTCAGTATGCATTTTTAGTACTGAAAATCATCAAAATGACGATTTATCGTCAAATCTGGCAACAGTACTTGTGTGTAAATTAGGCTTTAGCAATTTCTTGTTTCTTGGTTGAATTTTTTAGTAGTTATTAAATCCCGGGATTCCCGACTAAAATTCCCAGGAACGAAACTCTAGCTATGAGTGATTCGATTTTGTTAGCATATTGCATTACCGAACTATTGCCCTGGGCTTGCCTTGCTATATCAGTATGTAGGGAGGAAAGTGATTTCTTAGGTGTAAGTACTTTTCTAAGGGTATATTTCAATGATTCTAAGGAATTCGGTGTCTCTTCTGATACCAATTTATTTCTTTGTTTGCTAATAAAGTAGCCAGAACGAATTTGACAAATTTATTAATTTCTATGGTGTCTTTGAGTGTTTCGGCTGCAATAAGCTTAGCCTTTGCTTTTTTAGAATTGAATTTCGCGACCATTGTTTGGTTTTGATTAGATGGATTTAGTTTTTTCAAGAAATAAGAAATAGATAATAAGGATTCATCTATGTCAACATTAGCACTTTTCAATAAGTTTAATAGAGCATCAACGGCATTAACTTTATTCTCAGTTTTAATACCGCTTATCAGGCAATCATTTTTCACACGATCGTCAGTCACACTCAACATTTTCACCGTATTGTTCAACGCAGCAAATTCATTTTTTATGTTTCTGTTTTCTTTTTCAATTAATTGAATCTTTTACTTATTTTCGTTTGTAATTTTAAACATATCATCAAATTTTGTTGATATAAAGTTTAACGTCTCCTGCATATCAGACAGCTGATCGAGTTTGTTAAGTTTTGTTTTTATATCAAGCAGTTCTTATTTAACTGTATTACTGTTAACAGCAAGTTTTGAGTTTACTATTTTAAGAGAAACGACTTTATCGCTCTTGGTGCAATGTATAACTAAACTTTATTTTATTCAAATTCTTAAATCTAGCTTAAGAATAATGTATTGGCTGTACCAATACATTCTTATTTTCTATAAAGATGCCGATTGTGCATTTTTAAACAAAGGCATCATTGAATTTCAATTCTTAACTTTAGCTTAAAAATAATGTATTGGTTGTACCAATACATACATATTTTCTATAAAGATGCCGACTGTGCACTTTCAAACAAAGGCATCTTTGGTGGGCACATTGTGTCAAGCCATGCGAACAGTCCAATCCAGTAGTATGTAAACGTTTTGTGTACATTAACCAACGGGTGATCTTCGATAATATTTATAACCAAAACAAATTTGAAACAAAACATTAGGGTAGCGCTTAAAGCTTTCAACCATGCTCTGTCAATTCATACCGGAATTGACATAGGGAAATTGGCTATTGGACCATCCGGAGGACTCGCACATATAACTCCCCCTTCGATAAGATTCGAGTCTCTTCGAATCCCAATATTTTTCTTAATTTTAATTAATATATAGAATAACACAAATACAAAAATCAAGGTATAAAGCACATAGAAGTTATGGTTACTCTGCTGTTTCTTCAAAGTTTCTTTAATTTCGTCTATATTTATAAAATTTAACTCTGTCATATTAACAGGCAAAACATTAAAATTTGGAACAATTACGTTCAAATCTTTTAATTTTAAATTCATCAATCTCCTTTTAAAGGATATGAAAAATTAGTACACGAATCATGCAAAATGCTCTCTACGTTAACCAACAACAAATTTCCAATCTCAATTTCTTCTATGCACCTTTCCCTCTTTACAATTTTATTACAATCATTATAATTACTTCTTATAACATTAGATATACCTGAATTTACAATTTTCATCTTAGATAATATATTTCCTTCTTCTACAATAAATATATTATTATTATTATATGTTATTCTTTGTTATTTCAATATTCAACTGCATAAAATTCTGATTCGGCACCGGCACCACAACCTCCGTCCTATACTCCTCTTTAATAAAATTCGGTATCATCAAAACAAAAACTATCCAATTGCCATCCATCGAGCCCATACTACTCCTCATATATCTCAACTTTAGACCATCGGTATCAAAGTGATCTACCTCTTCGTTCGTAAAAAAAATCTGTCCACAATTCCATGCTTGGACATGATTATATTCTCCTGTACATGTTCTATTTTCTTCTTTACTTCGTTAATCAATAGTAAGAAGTTATTATACTTCGTCATTCTTAAACTTTCATCAACAACACCTGTGTATGTGTTATTAAACCACTTCCTATTCTGTTCTACGACCATTTTATTATTTATTTTTATTTGTTTATTCAAACCATTAATGATACTTCACTGATTCAAATCCACATCCCTAAAATGGTCTTCTATTCTCAATCTGTCTTCATCGTCCATATTACCAAACAGCCAATTTATCAATCTACCTCCTGCATCCATTAATGCCCTTTTTCTTCTTCAACCCGTGTGAATTCTAAGTGTTTGCAACGAGTGCTCTAGCTCGTTAATTTTATTATTAAGGCTTATAAGAAGCCAACTATCATCTATCTTAAAGTTATGGAAAATACTTAATCTCAATTTATGATTTGTATCCCTAATGCCGTTTACATCGATTACGTGGATTAACTCCGAGAAATTATCAATTACGTTGAGAGGCTCACCCTGCAGCACCGTGTAACCCGCTTGGGCCTCGATACTTCAAATTTGGACCGCAGATTCAGAGCATGGGGCCAACCAAAACAGCAGAAGCATCAGGATGGTCAACATTGCCGTTCCCTGAAAACTTTATTAGGATTATTAGCATTATATTTCAAAAATCTTTTAGCAGTTTTCTGTCTCTGGGCTACGGGATTCTTCATATACAACTCCCGGTTATTATAGTTGGGAACTTTCCCCTTTTTGAATTAAACCTATTAATAACATTTTTCTTCTTATCACTCATATATTGGGCAATTTTCCGATGATCTATATCGGAACGGTTCAAAAAGTCAATTGGTTTCATATTTGTCGTGGACTGAATTGTGCCATTGTACAAGCCTATTGCCCCAATAACCAACTCCTCCACATCTATATTTTCGTTACTTCGTTTTAGAATTCGAATGTGTTCAAAAAGAGACAAATGCATTCTCTCTATGTCAGAATTACATGTATGAGAACATGCCGTTGTGAAATGCGTTTGAATATTCTTTTCCGCACAAAACAGTCTTATCAAAGCGTTATTGAACTCGTTGTCCATTATCAATAACTCTGGTTTGCCAAGTAAGGCAACCCTTTCTTGAATTTTCACCATGACCGTACACATATTTTTGTCTGTAATGTTATGCACAGAACCCAATTTAGTAAATCTATCTATTGTGGTCAGAAAACATGTTCTATGAACCTGAAAAATATCCATATGGACAAACATGTTTGGTTTCTCAGGTGTTACGGTATGGTTAAAACGTTTACGATATGGATTTCTATCGTATTTGTTCTCATTGTATATTCTGCAAGAATTTATATATTTATTTATATATTTTATAAAATTTGGATAAAAATGTGAGTCTTTTATTTCCCTAAAATTCTCCAAAACGAATCTATGGTTTCCGTCTTTATGGGTATTTTCAATTGTCCCATACACTTCCTCTTCGCTAGGCATGTCAACAGCCAACTTTGTACATTTAACAAAACTCAAATCCCGATCACCACCAAACAATGACTCCAATCTTCTTTGGACTACAGAATACAAATTATCCGGAAACTCGGAATATATGCCCCCTCCTTTTTTTCAACGTTCTTCTAAATAAATCGTCCAGATAGTTATCATTACGCAAATCGTTTTCACTTACGTAAACTATATTGTATTTTCTATACAAGATCTCGTGTTCCCGCTGTTTAGTCTTTAAAATTCTTATTTGTGTTCTATATTTGTTCGCAATAGAATCACTTCGTTGCTACTTCCTCAGATACCTCAAACAGTGATTTAATATCGCAATCTTCAGTCTCCTCATTATCAGATTCTAATCGACTTAGGAAATCTGCAACCCTATTATCCCTGCGTTTAACATACTCGATATCAAATTCATATTCGGAGAGCATGATTTTCCATCTACTCAATCTGGAATTTGGCTCCTTTAGGGAAGCTAACCATTTGAGAGGCTGGTGGTCTGTGTTGTCCAAAAACTTAGTGCCAAAAAGGTAAGGACGGAAATATTTAGCCGCCCACACTATAGCCAAGAGTTCTTTCTCTATTGTACTATAGTTTTTCTCGTGATTATTTAACGTTCTACCAGAATAACAAATGGGTTTATCACCCTGGCTAAGAACGGCACCCAATGCGACATTACTAGCATCCGTAGTAAGGACGAATTTCTTGTTAAAATCCGGATAAGACAGTATTAGTGGGTTTGTTATAATTCTTTTTTATTTTATTATTAAATATTATATTTTGTGTTAGCTTTAATATCACTCTCTCAACACGATTTCTTTTACTTCTATTGTTAACTTCTAGTCAACCTTTTTTTTTTAATATGAAACTTAAAATAATTATTATACCTTATGAAATCCTTCCTCCCGTCATTTGCTGTTGTTCTCTGTTGTTGTTGTGGTTGCTGTTGATGGGTTTCTTTTGTTTTTACTGTTGCTACTGTTGATGACTGGTTTTTCGGATAACCAGCTTCTTCCTTCAGGTGCTTTGGCTGCACTTTATTGTTTTCCATGGCGATGTAAGTAATTCTTTCTTCTTCTTTTATTTGTTAATTTCAGTTCAAGAATGTCTTAAAAAGTTATTGCTTTTCATAAATGTGTTTGTATTGGCAAATTAAACAACAGTCACATTAAATATTTTTGTTTTATATATCTTTTTAACACTCAGAATAGTATTTGTAACTCAACTGTAATACTTTCCTTTCAACAATCTTGTTGTTAATTTAAGAAATAGTTTAGGTAATGTTTTCTTAATTTTCCTTTTTTTCAATTTCTTTTTCTGTTTGTTATTTTTTTTTAACACAATGTAAATTTATTTTTATTTTTGTTTCATTACTTTAAATATATAATTAATATATTTGAAATAATTTTATTTTTAATTTTATTTAATTTTCTTTTCAAAAAAACATTTCACTCTCGCACGGTTGTTTTTTTCGGGATACTATTTTTCACTTAGTATCAGGGATGCAAAATTGAAATTTTGAAATGGTACTGAACTATAACAAAAAGAGTACTTTTTTGCAGTAAATGGTACTTTTGTTAAAAAACATTTATTTATAAAAATTAATATGCAATATTTATAATAAAGTTATTTCATATACATAAAAACTCTGTTATATATGAAAATAAGGTACATTTATAGCTTTTATTGTTCTAGACAAAATGGTTCAGTATATACTATATAAAAATTAGAACTCAGTTCTTACTTAGGTTAAAAGTAATTCTAATAAAAATTAATGTTTTCAATTCATTTTTTCTAATAATTTCCATTTAAATTCATTTTCTTTCTTTAAATAAAGAAAATTACATTGAGATCGTTAGTTAATATAACAAAATATAAATTAGAATTCAGTTCTTACTTAAAGTTAAAATTATTTGTATTACAAATTAAATCTTTGCATTCATTTCTTTTTAATAAAGAAAATTACATTAATATAACAAAATATAAATTAGAACTCAGTTCTTACTAAAACTTAAAAGTATTTGTATTACAAATAAAAGCTTTGCATTCATTTCTTTTTAATAAAGAAAATAACAATGAGATCGTTAGTTAATATAACAAAATATAAATTAAAATTCAGTTCTTACTTAAAGTTAAAAGTATTTGTATTACAAATTAAAGCTTTGCATTCATTTCTTTTAAATAAAGAAAATACCATTGAGATCGTTAGTTAATATAACAAAATATAAATTAAAATTCAGTTCTTACTTAAAGTTAAAAGTATTTGTAATAAAAAGTACAATTCCATTCATTTTTTAATACAAAAATTAAATTTACTTTATGAGGTCATTAGAAATATAATTAAAACAGCAACAATCATTAGCCCTTAATAAATCTTTTGCTTTAATCAAACTTGAAACAGTTTCGACATTTAAACGGTTTCTTTCTTTGGTTTTTACAGCATTTTGTGTTGAAAATATGCGTTCAACTGCTGCTGACGAAATGTCTGGAAACATGAGTTCATTCATTTCGTTCTTAATTTCCGATATTTTTTTTCCAAAAAATTGAAACATTTTCTGTTTTAAAACTTTTAATTTCTGGAAGATCTTCTAGGGCACGGAATTGTGAATTAATAATTTCATAATTTTTTTCCTCATTAGGAAATAATGTTAATAGCAGAGGAATTAGACTATTAGTTGTACCAGAAATAACATTTTCTGGAGAAAAACTATTGAACATTTTTAATGTTTTATTTTCAAAACAAAATTTAGATTTGAGTGTTTCACAAAATTTTAAATAAAATAATGTTGCTGTTTCCTTGAATTTGTTAATAATTTGTTTGTCAACTTTTTTTGTTTCCACGAATATGTCAAATTTTGTTCCACAAAACATGTCATTTGTAGGTAAATGGTTTTCATTTAAATTTAAATTTCCCAGCGACATATTATCCAAAGTAGATTTTTTTATAAAATTTCTTGCCACTTGTAGGAAAAAATATTCCATTCTGGAAAGCAAAATGTGGATTCTCGCTTCCTCGGTTTGCATTTCAACGTTAATATCGTTGATTATTTTTAAAATATATGACAGAAATAAAAAATACATTTTGGTTTCATATTTTAAAATTTCGCTACCTATGAAGTTGATGCGTTCACTTTATGACCGCCTTCAAAATTATTTAAATTAAAATAATAGGTCAGAGGTTCCCATTGTTCAAGAAATCTATTTACAACTGCTTGTCTAGAAAGCCATCTAGTTTGGGAATATTTTAAAATCGAGTGAATATCTGCACCGAAATAGTAACTTATTTCTTTCATAAACTTTTCGATATCTTTTGGCAGGCATAAATATGCAGCCGAAGAGCATAGATTTAAAATATGGCATATACACCCATTTACAAACAAATTTGGAACTAATTTTTTAATCTTTGAACACCGCTTATTTGTCCCATCATTACGTTGCAATTATCCGCGGTAAACGCTATTAAATTTTTTAAAGGGATTTCGCTTTTATTTAAAAGTTCTAATATTTTTTCAACAATTCCGCTTGCAGTGGATTCACTCAAAGGGTCTAATGATAGAAACCTGTCTTTACATCTACCATCAAAAATTCTAACAACGATAGCCAAGTTTTTGGATACCGTGCAATCGTTGCTCTCATCAATTATAATTGAAAAATAATTGTTATTACAAAATGTTGACAGGGTTTTTGTATTTTCGGGTCCAATTACATTAGATATAATATTTTGTGCCTTTTGGCGATTAATTAAAAATTTTTTCACCGTCTGCGAGTCCGAAATTCCTTGCTTAATGACATTATTTAAATGGTCCAAAATTGAATATGGTAGGTTGTGTTCCGCCACAAAAAAACAACATTAATTCTAATTTTTTGGCTGCATCACTGCTTGCATTTCGTTTGTTTTCCATAAATATATTAATTTTTGGTGTGTCCTTTGCAGTTTCCAACTTTTTAATGTGACACTCTCAGGCTGCATGGCGTTGTATATGGCTTAAGCCACCGACGATTCCAACGTTGCAAATTGTAAATTTTTTACCAGTTTCCCTATCTCTTGATAACCATGGTTAATGTTCCCTCCATTCTTCCCGAAATGCGGCGCAATATATTTTTTTGTTGCTAAAATTTTATAGTTTTTATAATTTTTTGACACTGACATATTTTTACACTGAAACTCTTCTCCATATAAGAGGTCTGCCATCTGAATCAAAGGATTCATTCGTGAATACCACATCCTTCAAATGTGAAAAACCCTTTGTATGGAGAAGATCAAATAAATAGCTGCCTGCCAAAAACATGAAACCTACAGTTAAGTACGGTGGTGGGTCATAATGGTTTAGGGATCATTTTCTGCATCTGGACCTGGTATATTAAACTTTATCGATGTCACCATAGATCAGCATATGTATCTTAACATTTTAAAAGAAAGTTTGCTACTTTATAAGCAGAAACTTTGTCTTGGTAAAAACTTTTATTTTTACCAAGATAACGATCCTAAGCATAAGCTTTACAATGTGCGATCATGGTTAATTTATAATTGTCCACATGTTATGGATACACCTGCCCAGAATCCAGATATGAACACAATTGAAAATCTGTAGAGAGATCGTAAGATTCGAAACCACATCCAAGGATGATTTGAAAAGAGCTCTTCAGAACGAATTGGGCAAAATTGAACCAAGTGTTTGCGAAAAACTTGGTTCGCAGTATGCCAAATATATTGAAGATGGTGATAAAAACAAAGGCATGCATACCAAATATTAATATTGAACAATTGCAAAATTATCTTTAATTTAAATGTGGTGTACGATTTTGACTTTGACGTACAAATTACTATTATTCTGTTTTTGTTAAAATTTTTTTATTTGATACTAACTTGAAGTTTTTATGTTTCGTTAAATTACTTATAAAATGAACTAATAAAATATAAACACTTTTATTTTTTAAGCTGCAGGAGTTTCGCTTAGAGCTATTGTATAAATGAATAACAAATCATTTACTTACCTTGTCGAAGGGGAATCCATTACTTCCAAAACTATATTTTAATTTTTGGCAAACTTTGTTAAATTTAAAGCGAAACGATTTGGTAATATGCAGTTTGGTTTTTGTTGCTAAAATTATATTGTAAAGTTATTTATAATATATAAATGAATAACAAATCATTACTTACTTTGTCGAATGGGAATCAATTATTTTCAGGACCTTATATTTTTGGCAAACTTTGTTAAATTTAAAGCGTAGCGATTTGGTAATATGCAGTTTGGTTTTTGTTGCTAAAATTTTATTGTTAGGTTATGTATGAAATATATAAATGAATAGCAAGTTTTTACTTACCTTGTCGAAGGGGAATCAATAAATTTCAGGACTTTATATTTTAATTTTTGGCAAACTTTGTTAAATTTAAAGCGAAACGATTTGATAATATGCAGTTTGGTTTTTGTTGCTAAAATTATATTGTAAAGTTATTTATAATATATAAATGAATAACAAATCATTACTTACTTTGTCGAATGGGAATCAATTATTTTCAGGACCTTATATTTTTGGCAAACTTTGTTAAATTTAAAGCGTAGCGATTTGGTAATATGCAGTTTGGTTTTTGTTGCTAAAATTTTATTGTTAGGTTATGTATGAAATATATAAATGAATAGCAAGTTTTTACTTACCTTGTCGAAGGGGAATCAATAAATTTCAGGACTTTATATTTTAATTTTTGGCAAACTTTGTTAAATTTAAAGCGAAACGATTTGGTAATATGTAGTTTGGTTTTTGTTGCTAAAATTTTATTGTTAGGTTATGTATGAAATATATAAATGAATAGCAAGTTTTTACTTACCTTGTCGAAGGGGAATCATTAAATTTCAGGGCTTTATATTTTAATTTTTGGCAAACTTTGTTAAATTTAAAGCGAAACGATTTGGTAATATGCAGTTTGGTTTTTGTTGCTAAAATTTTATTGTTAGGTTATGTATGAAATATATAAATGAATAGCAAGTTTTTCTTACCTTGTCAAGTGCGAATCAATTATTTTCAGGACTTAAAATATAATTATATTTTAACTTTTGGGAAACTTTCCATAAATTTAAAGTAAAACGAGAATTTTTGTATCAAGTACGTCTTTTTTGTAGCAAACTTTAAAACACCACTTTATAATCTGAATTTTACAACTGGGAATGATATTGCATCAGCGGCAACGCCCTTTTTGCAACAAACATAACGCTGTTATCGAAATGATCACATCACAAATTTTTTGTTAAGGATCTCGCTGATCTGATCTCGCATTAGTTGAGAAACGTAAAATATAAAATTGAAGTAATAAAAAAGTACTGAAAACGTCGCGGGGGTACTGCGGTATTTTTGAAATGAAAAAGTACTGAAAAAAGTACCAAAGTACTGAATTTTTCAACACTGCTTAGTATCCTACCGACTGCGCCAGTTTTGAATTTACTATTTTAAGAGAAACGACTTTATCGCTCTTGGTCATAGTTTACCATTTCATAGCACAGTTGTGCAAAGAGAACTCACACGCATACTTGTGTTTTTTCATTTAGTTGTCGATCAGACTGCGACAAGAACAAGAACATGTGCGGCGGATGCTTTATCATTTTATTTCAGCATAACACTCAAAAAATATTTTATGTGAAAAATGTTCTATGTTATTAGCTAGGCGTATTTCATTTTTTTATTTTGTCGCATAGTATAATTTTTTTAAATGCTTTGGAATGCTCGCTTTTTTTTTTCTTTTAATAAAAAATGGGTTTTTTATTCTTTTTATTTTTATTTATCTAAAAAACATGGCCTAATTTTTAAGCCAAAGATCGATAGCCTTATGTTCTTTTAATAAAAAATAGTTTTTTTATTTTATTTTTATTTATCTAAAATTATTAAGCCAAAGTTATATAGCTTTACATATGTATGCTGATGAAATGAAAATAAAAATAGCGTATATTACTAAGACTTTCCTATGGTTGTAAATAAATAAATTCTCTCAACTTATTTTCTCTCTCTTACTCACTAACACATCACCAAAATTTTTTTGACGAACCCTGCTCTTGGTGCAATGTATATCAATTAAGAATAAAAATTAATTATTCTTGTTTTGAGTTTTATTATACCTGAACTTTATTTGAAAAAATTTAATATTTATAACTTAAATTAATTTACAAAAGTGCTTATAGTTAAAAATACGAAAGAATTAATAAAAAAATGTTTAGTAAACAAAAAGTGTTTTTAAATAGAATTATGTTAAAGTAAGTAGTTTATTGACATGCAATAAAAATAAAAGGAAATGATAAGCAGTTTTTTGTTCAACTAAGTTCAACAACCCATAATTTGTTGCACTTGCAAAAAAAAAGACAATAAAAAGAATAAGAGAAATAAAGAAAATATTTTGTTGGTATCTTTGTTGTTCCCCCTTTAAATGCAAACGTCCCCGTTTGCAGTAAAACTTGTTTGGCAATCTTCCGATCCATTGAATTCTACTATCTCTGGTTTCTTAATTTCGGAATAGATCGGTAAAGTATTATTTTTCTTGGAATTAACTTTGTATTTCTTTTTTGTAGCAAATTTGAGAGCTATTTTGATTATAATAATCACGCATATGATTATCGCTACTGTGCTGCTCTCCCATAAATTTACATTACTTTCTTTCTTAATCAATTGGATAATTTTACTGTTATTTAAATGGAGCTCTTTAACAAGTTGAATAGATGAGGATTCTTCGAAATAATGATTGGAATATTGATTGGATTGCAACGAGCTCAGAATAGCGGGCAATGGTTTGCTTGACTGTTTCCCATAGTGCGAAAATGTCAGATTACCAACGATTATCCTGGCATTATTATACTGCACTACAAAGGTGCCATTTATATTAATATGATTGCCGTTTATAAGAATCGATCCATTATATTTGTTAAATAATAACAGACCATCTTGAATTAGCTCTAAGGAAGGGATATCTAAATTGTTGCTTTTCCTACAAGTGGAAGGCATACTCTTGAGGAGATTCGGTATGCAACTCGAATTGGTTATATCTTGGATATTCTCTTCCCTACACAAATTTATTTCATCATAATTCTCGCATTGTTTTCCTATTCCAAATATTCTGTTTTTGCAAGTCATTATAGTTTCATAATCTAGTTTAAGAATTTCACTATTTATCTTTATTGGTTTTACAATCATAGTCTCACAATCAACTTTATCAACTATAGGTAGATTTATGACATATAATAGAATAGAGGTATTCGAAGCAACTTTGACGTTGACGTATTTTAAACATTGTTCTAGATTATTAAAAGAAAAATTTTGTTCTAAAATAAATTCGTCCAGCATGTCCATTTCTTTATGAGAGTAGAGGAAAGAATTTATTATACCTGCTTTTGACCATAACACGTATTTGTAATTCGAATTTAAACCCTAGTGCCGCAGTGTTTTCCCTATTGTCCTTTTGTAAGTGATTAGTTATTTCGTTTGTTAAATTCGTCAGTTCATTTAATTTCCGTTTGAAAAGTCTATTTATTACAATCTGGTTTTCTGTTTGTCGTAAGTTGTCATTTATTTTGTCCGTCAAAATCTCTAAGTCTGTCCGGTCAGGTGAACCCGCGATCCACTTCCATACGGTGCCTATTTCGTTTATAGATCTCAGTCCTTCCGAAGGGTCTAATTATATCCATAAGTTTCCCTAGTTCTAACATTTCATGCTGAAGAAACGGCATTAGAGGATTGGATTTCTCTATTTCATAATTCATGTGTTCGTTGATAAGTCTCAGTTCCCGTTCCGTAGGTCTCAATGTCAATAATGTGAATTAAGTTAAAGGTTCCATTTTGTATGAGTGCTCGTCCTGTCTGAAATGTCACGATCTCGGAATTTGAGTAGTCCAAAATTTGTATTTCAGCACAAACGACTTGTAGGAATAATGTTAGAATGATGATCATATTCGGATTTTTGATGACTTGTTGATGTAATTCTCTATCTGATGATGATGATGTTGTAGATTATTAGATGTGCTTTGAAGCTGTTGATTTGAAGTAGAGGACAATAGATGTTGCTGTTGTTGGCTGCCACCGCCATTATAATTTATGGTCTGTTGGAAATTTAATGAAGACAAAGAGGTGGTTGTAATTGTTGCAATGTTGGCTTTTTGTATTTTTCTTCTAATTAGTATCAAAATTTTTCGGCAATTCGTTCTTGTTTTGTTGGATAGTTTTTCACTTATAGCAGATTGTTTTTTTTTCTTTTTCTATGTTCTGTAAGAATTTTTTCCTTTCTTTTTAATTTTGATGAATTGTTTTTAATTTTATTCCACACAACTTGTCTTTTTATTATCCTTATATGAGGATATTTTACCGTTTTTATTAATTATTTTTACAAGGATATTTTTTCACTTAGTTTTTCCTCAATCCTTTTATAAGGATGTTTTTTCCACTATTTTTGTTTTTTATTAATCCTTTTACCAGGATATTTTTTCACTATTTTTAGTTTTTATTAATCCTTTTACAACGATATTGTTTCACTATTTTTAGTTTTTTATTAATCCTTTTACCAAGATATTTTTCACTATTTTTATTTCTTCGTTTTTACTAATCCTCTATGAGGATATTTTAACGAAATTTGGCCCCACGTTGGGCGCCAATTAAGAATAAAAATGAATTATTTTTGTTTTGAGTTTTATTATAACTGAACTTTATTTCAAAAAATGTAATATTTATAACTTAAATTAATTTACAAAAGTGCTTATAGTTAAAAATACAAAAGAATTAATAAAAAAAATGTTTAGGAAAGAAAATGTGTTTTTAAATAGAATTATGTTAAAGTAGTTTGACATAAAGTAAAAATAAAAGAGAATGATAAGCAGTTTTTTTTTTGTTCAACTAAGTTCAACAACCCATAATTTGTTGCACTTGCAATAAAAGACAATAAAAAGAATAAGAGAAATAAAGAAAATATTTTGTTGTTAACTTACATTCAACAATAAACAGCACAAATTATCGACTCGACGGCGAGAATGTATGTATGTATACAAGTATGTATATGTCCTTATTACGATCACAAACAATAAAAAACCACGACGTACCGGCGACGCGTATTTATGTCTTTTACTACGATTTGTTCGTTCGAAACTTCACCGATATTATCCGGTTCTGAAAGGACCAAATGTTTATACCAAACCAAACGAGTATTATGGCTATAATATTAATTTTGATTTGCAAATACAATAAATTTATATATATTAAAAAATACAAAATTATATTATTGTGCTTTGTAATATAAGAGAATCTTTAATCGATATACTTCTACCATGCCTGTTAGAGAAATTTGATAAATTATTGCAATCCACAGCTTTGACTTTGGAATACCATTGTTGTCTTGAATTATCTTAAGTCTGTCTAATAACAAAAATGATTCGGGAGGACCGAAGCTATTTTGTAGAGCATTAGATATGTATATAATTGAAATTTGTATAATAAGGTGCCATAATCAAATTATTTTCATTACATGAAATACGTTTCAAAATATAATTTCTAATTAAACTTATTAAAAAATTGTCTATTCTTATAATATTTGATATATCATACAATTTTTTATTAGATATATGTTGCTGTATGATAATCTAAATAATCCTGTGCAAGCTCTCAAGCATTTTCTTTCAAATACCCTTATTTTTTTCATGTAGGAAGGAGCGATATTGAACAATATCGGACACCCATATGTGAGGATTAGCCTAACAAGCAATTGATACATAATAATTTTGATTTTAGGCTTTAAATATTTTGACTAAAATAATTGTTTGTACATAAAAAAGCTTTTCGTGCTTTACTTATGGCTTCAATGACATGATTATTATAATATAGGAATTTATCTAATTGAATTCATAAATATCTGACAATTTGTTTGTTTGGTATATTGGCATTATCTAAATTCGATTTAATTCCAAATGATTTTCAATTTCTTTTAATGTTATTGTTACATTTATTAACTGGTGGTCTGAATAAAATTGTTTCGCATTTATTAATATTTATCTTCATAGACCAATTAAATGAAAACTGCTCCACTATATTGAAGTACTCTTGATGTTTGGAGCTTATTTTTTCAATGCTGTCATCAGCATGATGTATAATGATATCATCTGCAAAAGCTATAATGTCGTATATTTTTTTAATCAAGTAATATCAAATAATAATATATTAATCAAATATATATATAATTTATATAAATATTAAATAGTGTAGGAGAGTTTAGCGTGCCTTGTTGTAAGCCATTAACAATGTTAAAAGATATTCTATTTTGGTAGTCTAGGCAATATACCTTGAAAGATTTATTACTTATCATATTATAAATAAGCAATATCATATAAAAGGGAAATTCAAGATCTATTAATTTGTATATTAACCCTGAGATCCAAATGTTGTCGAAAGCTTTTTCCATATCTATTAAACACGCTCCTGTGCATATTTTTTTGTTTCATTTCCAATCAATATTAGGAGTGAGAAGGTGTATTGCATGGACTGTCGAATGCTTATATTTAAAACCAAACTGTTTTTCATCTACTTTTCCATTTTCATAACAAAATTTATTTATATTGTTATTAATGCATATTTCAAAAATTTTACTGATATTAGGCAGTAAGCTTATAGCACGTAGATTTCTTGGATCCGATATATTTTTGTCCTTTTTTGGTAAAAGAATAACTTTTTTATTTTTCCATGTATCGGGAAAATACGAATTGTTTAACATATCGTTAAAAAGAGATCAACATTCAAAAATCAAAATTTTTGAGGTATGTTTTTTAGTACAATATTAGGAATACCATCGTTACCTGACGATAATTTGGCTCTCAACTTAGAAAGAATAAATAGCATTTGGTCTTTAGTTATAAAAGATCCATTAGCCTGTAAGTCACTCATGTTATGAGACATTTTTTCCGCATTAAAAAATGTTATAGTAGTTGGATTACTATCGAAATCATTTTTAAATCTTAAAAATCTGTTAAACTTTTCATTTACTTGTAAACGTGTGCTATTATTTCTATCTATTTCTTTATGGCAATGGACTGATTGTAGAAAAGAATCAATCGCATCTAGCATTTGATTATGATCACGAATTATATAATTGTTGCAATTATCTTTTTCTACATGTTTAAGGATTTGTGGAATTTTTATGTTGTCCAAATGTAATGGGTTAATTTTTTTTAAGTTTAATACGCTTGATGTTCACTTTAATTTTTTTATTTTTTTTATTTTATTTAATTGAAAAATGAAAAAACTTTTACAGTATGCAATATTTGAATGCGTTCAATTCTAATTTCCAAACATCTCTCTTACTCTATTGTGTTCTGATCCCTTCATCAACCCTAGCCAAGCCTGTATTTGCTAATAGCAACAGAACGAGTATTTAAAAAATTAAAGATCGATTCTGATTGGTCCATAGCATCAGAACGAAATTCGTTGAATTCAATCAGTACGTTGCCATATGCTACAAATATTTCCAGTGTTGGTAAAAGGATCAAATTGTTACAAGTAATTACTTTATAGTGTTGGTAAAAGGATTATGTGTTACAAGTAAATACTCGTTACAACTTCGGCCGACCTGACAAACCAATCGTCTCGATTGAAACTTTTAATTTAATAGGAATCATTTTAAATATTATACTTATCACTAGTACTAATTTATTTACTTGGAATCATTTTAAATATTATACTTATCATTAGTACTAACACTAAAGGTATTGCTTATTGCGAAGGGGAGTTTCCTTTTTTTTAAATGTCATTCTATGCCGCTGTCATCTGTTAGCCATTTCATTATTCTAGAGGCTTCTATAATACCATCGTATGGTATTAGAGTAAGTTGACAATTTTCTATGTCTCTAATAACGTATCGGTCATGTGGCCTAACTTTATGAATTACATATGGACCGCGGTATTTTGGGATTAATTTCTTATTTGTTCCAACTACTGTATCCACATTACGAATAACAACAAAATCATCCCCACAATATTGCTTTGCTGGTTTGTTATGCTGCCGAAAATATTTTTGATTATAATCTTGTGACTTTTCTATCGCATCAAATGCCGATGACCGAATCTCATCCAAATTACATTCGGAATTATGCGTCTAGCTTTTCCTCAAGATATTCTGTAAGTTCGTCAATTCCTTCACCCCTCTGTTCAACACCAAACAGCAATTTACTAGGGGCTACTTTAGTGGTTGTATGAATAGTATTATTCAGACCGTATTCTATTTTACCTAACATAATGGGCCAGTTGGCATGGTTAATAGGTTCCGTTACCTTACTTAACATGGCCTTAATTGTTCTATTAACGCGTTCTGCTTGTCCGTTTGCCTGTGGAGAGGCAGTCGCAACCTTAACATGTGATATATTGTTTCTCAATAGGTAGGCATTAAACTCAATAGAAGTAAAACAAGTCCCACGGTCGGATACTATACGTCTTGGTCTGATGTAATAACTAAAATATTTGTCCAAACATGCTATAACTTCTCTTGTACTTGTAGAAATTACTGGGTACAGGCGGACATATTTCGTAAAGGCATCAATAATGACCAAAATGTGCTTTTCGTATCAAAAGGAACTGGTCATTTAGGAATGCTATGTAAATTGTGTTTATTAATGCGCACGGGAGCGGAATACATAATACAACGTATGCAATTTCTCACAAACTTATCCACTTTTCGCTTCATTCCTGGGAATCAATAATTCTTCCTTATTTGATTGCAAGTCTTTTCCATACCCAAATGACATATTTTCTCATGTATCAATCAAATTACATTTTGTTCCATCTCAAAAGGTACGTACAACTGCAAGGCCTCGTCACTACCATTCTAAAAACTAATCCATCACTTAACTGATAGTTCTCAACTTTTTCCTTTTCTAATCTTCTGCTCTATTGCAAAATTGTCTTGTCGCGACTTTGAGCAACTTGAACATAAAAATCTACTTCCTCGGGATCTATAGCAGCAACCAAGTCACATTTTCTACTCTTCGACTTACTTTCTATAGAAGCGGCGCAATCATCAACGGGATTACCTGTTTCAGCGGTTGGACAACGGCTAAGTGTATCTACGTGTCCCATATTGTTACCACCTCGGTGTTGTATGGTATAATTGTAGTTTTCTAGTTCAAGAGCCCACCGAGCAATTCTGGCGTTCAATTGTTTCTTTCCTAAAGTTAGTGTCAACGAGTTACAATCGGTTACAAACTTAAACTGGATTCCCTGAAGATAAACTCTAAAACGGCGTAATGCATATATGATGGCCAACGTTTCCAATTCAAAACTATGATATCGCATCTCAGCTGCTGTATTTGCCCTAGAAAAATACATGACGGGATGGAGCTTTCCGTCTTGTTGACGTTGCAAAAGTACTGCACTGAATCCGGATGAGCTTGCGTCACAATGTAATTCGGTTTGTTTTTGTGGGGGATAAATGGCTAGAACAGGACCAGATGACAAAATATATTTCAATACATTAAAAGCTTTATAACATTCATCTGTGGGTTCATATATTCCATCTGGCGTTAACTGCCTCAAAACTTTTGTGATACTTGCATGGTTTGGAACAAATTTCCTAAAGTACGAAAATAAACCTAAACCTGTTTTCATTTCTGCTTGATTACGTGGAAAAGGATAAAGCCTAATTGCAGACAAATTAGAGTCTCCCGGGCGAATTCCCTCTGGACATACACAATATCGTAAGTAGTCAATTTTATTATAGCCAAATTTACATTTGGATGTACGTAACTTCAGTCCTCTCTCCTTCATTCTTCGCAATACTTTAGAATCCAATAACAGATGCGACGTAGAATCAGTAGTAGCAATAATAATATCGCCGTGGTCTAGTAGGTAGTGTGTTGGCTTATTAGACGAAAAGCCAGGGTTCGAGGCCCAGGCCAGACATCAAAATAAAATACAAAAAGTATTTTTTCGGCGTCTACCTCTCAGCAGATTTCTGGCAAAAACTCTGAGAGTAAATAAAATTGCCATGAAAAGTTTCTCAAAATCTGTCGTTCGGAGTCGACTTTAAACTGTAGGTCCCGCCACTCATGTATAAAATTAACACACACAACATAAGTGGTGTGAGAAACTAGGTCGTAATTCTGACTTGAAGGGTTGTAATGACCAATTATGTATGTTATGTATGTAAATGATTATTGAATCTTCATCAACCAAATCCCTAAATATACTATAAATATACCTCTGAAAAACAGCGGGTGCATTTTTTAAACCAAAAGGCATATATATCTGGTGCCATTTTTACATGGAAAAATCCGTTCCGTAAATCGAGGGTTGTAAAATATTGTTTCCCGCCAAGATATTCTATGCAATCTTCAATTAATGGCAATGGGAAAATGTCCCTAACAGTTATTTTGTTCAAAGCACGATAATCAACACATTTACGGAGCTCCCCGTTTTTCTTCTTTACTAGTACTACAGCAGACGCATAAGGGGATTCGCTAGGCCTAATGATATTATTCAACAACAAATCATCTGTAATTTTCCTCAGTTCATTTCTTTCATAATAGGATAAACGTCGAGGCAAAAAATGAAACGGAATGTCACTCGTTAACCTAATATTCATTTCATAATCATATGGTTTTACTTTTACATCATTTGCCTCAAGATAGCTTACATTTATAATATTGCACAATTTATCGCCATGTTTTTGGCTGAGATTCGGATTAACATCAACATCTGATGAAGTCACATTAACACAATGAAGTTCATGTAATAAATTTTTCAAATTACAAAAGTCAGCGGTATTACAGTCAGCTTCACACACAATTTCAGTCTCAATCTTATAATCTTTACATGAGTTATTCTTTCCTGATTCAGTAATCTTAAAATGAGAAATTGTAAATTTATTGCCATTGCAATTCTGTAAGTCGCAATCAGAATACTTCACAAATAATTTGTCCGCATCACTAATAATATCTGTCCGATTTTCAAATTCATTTCCCCTGTTTGGATCAAGTGCACAAAAAAATGATTGGGATTCATTAAGAATTTCATGACATTTATTTGAAAAAGTATTTTTAATTAGTTCCTGACATAAATATATATTGAATTTATTGAGAAAATCTCTTCCCAATATAAGTGGAATTGACATAGTTGTGTCCGACACAATATGTAAAGATATTTTCTTACATTGGTTTCTAAATTTGATTTCTACTTTAGTTGTTCCATAGGTTATTAAATAAGATTTTCATAGGCCGCGGTACATCGATTTTATAGCAGCATTAGTTACATTAAATGGAACAAAAGATTTCCGTATAAAGTTAGTTGGACTACCGGTATCGAAAAGAGAAAAACACTATACATTTTTTGCACTTGATCCTACTATCGCAAAAAGCAATACTTACATTGTTTACAGTATTTATGTATTTTCCATAAAAATCGGGATTTACAGCGGCGATTTCATGCTTACGGGCATTAATATTTTCTTCGGGTTGGTGCAACTGCGATGATCATGTCCTGTTTGCCAGCATCGGAAGCAGCTTCCATCGGGTCGCTTGTCAAAAGGGCATTTACTTTGGTAGTGTCCCATCTGATGAAGATGAATTGAGTTGATCAGGTTTGTTTGCTGTGTTTGACAGAGTAGCGTCACGGTTGACATTAAGGCGATTTGCACGGCGTTGTTCGTATAAGTCTAAAGATTCTTTAAATTGGTTCATAGTTCGTGCACTCATAAGCATCTGGGTTATTGTCCTGCATTCCATCAATTATGAAACCAATTAGTTCAAACTCATCGATATCACTACAGCGGGATGCAATATTTTCCATTTCTAAAACATAACGCCGGACATTGTCTTTTTTATTCCACTTAAAGTTCGCCAAAGTTTTATAAATTTCGCCACGACTTACTGCCCGACCAAATTCTTTTATTAGTGTTGCTTTCAGCTAAGCGTAGCTTAAAAGTTATGTTTTGTTCAGGAGAAGTCTTGCGGTGCCTGTCAACGAGTTGCACAGGGATGTGTATTTAAACAATTCATTAGCAGCAACCATTTGCATTACACGTTCAAAATTCCGAAGAAAATCGTACACACTGTATGCACGATTCTCGCCGTCAAATTGCACTATGGCGTGTTCTATGTCCCGAAAAGTCAATCGCTTCGAAGTGACAAGCGGTGTTGCTACTTGTACCTCATCGGACGTCGATGTTTCACCATTTTCTAAAGCAGTGATAGCCTGCTGTAGCTTCAACAACTCATGTTTTTTACGTAGAATTTGAAGCTGATGGTCTAAGTCAGCGGCTTCAGTTTCAGCTGATGTAATGATGTTACTAATACCAAGCTGACCTACCTCATGGCTACACTTAGGACCCACATTAGCATCGGAATTGGAATCGGAATTTTTCTTAGCATCGTCTTCACATTCTGCGTCAACATTTGATTTGGCATAAACATCAGATTTGACATCAGTATTAGTCTCGCTATCGAATCTACGAGCAGCAGCAGATTTTATATTTGCAGCGGAGTTTTCCATACCCAATTTAAAGGCAAAATCAACATCATTTTTTGTGTTTGAAGTGGAGTCTTCCAGACATAATTCAGCGGTAGTTTTACTTAATTCGGCACATGGTTCAACATCTTTTTTATATTCGTAGTCACTGCGTTCTCATATAGTTCCCGAAGGCGAGCAGAAGAAGCATTTGATGGTATTTCCACACCGGCATACTTTAAGCCATCCAGTAGCTGTTGCTTTGATAAACGCGACGTCATATTATATTTTTTCAATGTACCCCACACCTGAGCTTTAATACACTTGATGTTCACTTCAATTTTTTTATTTTTTAATTTTAATTGAACAATGAAAAAAACTTTTACAGTATGCCATATTTGAATGCGTTCAATTCTAATTTCCAAACATCTCTCTTATTCTACTGTGTTCTGATCGCTTCATCAACCCTAAATAATGCCTGAAAGTCTATAAAAGATTAATATTTATGTATTATATCCTGCACTCTTCTTTTATAATCATTTAGTGTTGGTAGTTGTAGAACGAAACTCTCTTCCAAGTGTGTTGATGGTGACCTTTTTCGTTTTTTTCCGTCCTTATTTTTAAAACGGGCGGAAGATTGAAATATTGAATTCAATAATACTGTTATTATAAAATCTTTATAATCTGAAAAAATATATTTATTTTTATTAACTTTGGTTTAACTGTATTTCATTTTCTTTAGCTTTTGTCACTATGTGTTTTTCATAATATACAAAAATTTTGTTTTCAAACGGTTCCCATTTGGAAAAAGCATTAATTTTTTTCCCAGAGTATAACAAATCGAAATCAATGTTTATCAGCAAACAGTTATTTTAATAATTTTTTAAAATTTTTTTTTTTTTAATTGAGAAAATCGATCATATTTTTATAAACATTATTTTCAAAAATATTCTGAAATGCTATTAGAAAAATTGTTTAAAAGTTAGATCGACTTTCATATATATAAAGAATGTTTTGAAAATTATCAAAAATTAAAGTAAAACGAATTAAAAAAAAAATAAGAAAAAATATTACCAAATCGGAAGCTTAGTTTGGGCCATGATTGTAGGAAGTCTATGTTATTTAGATTCTGTAATTCCCGGCGAGGTATTTCCACTGTTATTGCCTCAGAGAGTGCTATAAGTGTTGTTAGTTTGTTTGCTTGTACATAATTTTTTGCTTTAATGAGAAAGTTTCCACTCATTAGTTTTTTGCACTCCTCGACTTCTCCGTTACAAGTATAATCAATAGCTTTTTTAATAAGAAGGGTGAAACGTTAGCGAGAGTATCATTGCTATTTGTTCTTTTCATTATTAAATATATTGGTCCAGGTTGAGAGAAATTGAGTGATTTTGTTTTATCCCAGTTGAGAGTTGGAGATGTTTTAAGTATTGTTTGGTCTGGAGGTTTATTCATTATTATTTATTTTTTACTTAATTCCGTCATTGAAATTAATAATACTCACAACTTTTGTTCTTTTTTATTAATAATGTTTCAATAATTTACAGTCAAAATTAAGTAAGATTTTATATTAAAGAATTTAATCACTTGGAAAATAAATCTCTGATTATAAATTTGGAGTTTATTGTTTATACAACTAATCGCAAACCAAAAAAAAAACCGGATTGTCAGACGTCTGCTTCGATGTAAGTTTAAAGGCGAACTCCGTGAATAAAATAATAAAATTCATGGGAATGAATTTTAAAACGATAGAAATAAATAAAATTGTATTTATGAATGAACAATTGTTTAAAAGTCAGATCGACTTTTATATATATAAAGAATGTTTTGAAAATTACCAAATCGGAAGCTTTCGCATGGCCTAGTTTGGGCCATGATTGCAGGAAGTCTATATTATTTAGATTCTGTAATCCTCAGCGACGTATTTTAAATGTCCTTTTCCGTTTCTCCGGTTTTCATTGGATCATATTTTTACGTGGTGGGTTCCAAGCCCTACGCACAACCCAAATTTAACGTCCAGGGGATTGGACATTCGCTGCACGCATTAGTTAACATATAGCGGGTGCTAGAATGCCATCCAGGAGGGGCCGCGAGGAGGCTGCGTGTCAACTTGAATACAGCAAGACAAGGATCGTCCTGGTGGTCGCCAAGTTGACCACAATCAGAAACTTTACCTTGTTTGCATGCATTCCATCCCTCTCTGGAAACTTAGTAACAGATCCGCAGGGAGTACTGAGGTTATGGAGGAAACACTTCTCTACTCTGCTACAAGGCGATGACGACACCAATACCGCCTTTAGAGATGATGTTCCGAACCCGATCGATGATGACGGCGTGGAGATTCCGCCGCCTAGCTATGAAGAGGTCAAAGTCGCGATTACGCGACTTAAAAACAATAAAGCGGCAGGTCCTGATGGCCTCCCCGCTGAATTGTTTAAGACCGGATGTAATGAGTTGGTAGGGCGCATGCACCAGCTTATTTACAAAATATGGCTAGAGGAAAGTATGCCCAACGATTGGAACCTCAGTGTCCTCTGTCCTGTCCTGAAAAAGGGAGACCCTACTATATGCGCCAACTATAGGGGTATAAGCCTTCTCCCTATCGCATATAAGGTTCTTACAGGCGTATTGTGTGAACGACTGAAGCCACTCGTCAAAACACTGATTGGACCTTATCAGTGCGGCTTCAGACCTGGTAAGTCCACCATCGACCAGATCTTCACACTACGCCAAATCCTGGAAAAGACCCACGAGAAACAAGTCGACACACACCATCTTTTTGTCGACTATAAGGCTGCCTTTGATAGCCCCATAAGGGATCGTGTTTTTGCCGCAATGTCTGAGCTCGGTATACCTGCGAAGCTGATAAGGCTATGCAGAATGACGTTGAGCAATTGCTGTAGCTCCGTCAAGGTAGGAATGGACCTCTCCGAGCCTTTTGATACCGTGCGAGGTTTCAGACAAGGCGACCCCTTATCATGCGACCTCTTCAACTTCGTCATGGAGAGTGTTCTGCGAAAGGCAGGAGTGCATCGTAGTGGCACTATATTTCAAAAAAGTGTCCAGTTGCTTGCGTACGCTGACGATATTGACATAATAGGGCGTACGAAGCGAGATGTTACTGCTGCTTTTAGTGCTATTGAACGCGAGTCTACTAAGATGGGTTTGGCAGTAAATGAGGCCAAAACAAAGTATATGTTATCGACAAGTAGAGACGTGCGGCGTATTGATTCTCAGATTACGGCCGATAACTATACTTTTGAAACAGTCAAGGAATTTATTTATCTTGGCTCCGCCGTTACCACCACAAATGATGTCAGTCTGGAGATCAAGCGCAGGATCACTCTTGCCAACAGGTGCTACTATGGTCTCAATAGGCAATTGAGTAGCAGAGACCTCTCTCGTACGACGAAGCTAACACTATACAAGACGCTCATCCTACCCGTGCTTCTTTATGGCGCAGAGGCATGGACCCTATTAAGTACTGATGCAGCAGCCTTGAGAGTGTTCGAGAGAAAAGTACTGCGTAAGATCTTCGGTCCAGTACGTGTTGGCGATGATTTCCGCATTCGATACAATAGTGAGCTGTATGAGCTCCTCAACGACATGGACGTTGTACAGCGTATTAATATCCAGCGGCTGCGCTGGCTCGGCCATGTCGTTCGAATGGAGGAGGATGCTCCAGCGAGACGGGTATTTGATGCGGGGATCTGCGGAAGTCGGCGAAGAGGACGACCTTGTATCCGTTGGAAGGACCAAATCGAGGGAGCCCTGTCATCGATTGGTGTGACCAACTGGCGTAGGCGCGCAAGAAGCAGAGGCGCCTGGAAGGATGTGTTGCGGCAGGCCGAAATCCGTTAATCGGGTTGTTATGGCCAATTAAGTAAGTAAAAGTAAGTTTTCCGTTTCTCACAAACATCTGCCCAATCTGATGAATCTATTTAAAAATGTTTTAAAAGCTGTAACCACAGATTTATCTATCACTTCATCTATATCTGAATGCTCAGATGTTTTCCATTTCATGTTGACTGGACAGTGAGGAATCAAATTTTCCACGTTTACGGCGAAAGTTCTTGTACAGTTTTCCACTTGGACTACCTTTACAGGCTCTTGAGGCAAAATAAATTAAAGAAAAAATGCAATAATAAAATTTGAAGAAAAAATACAATTATAACAATATGCCTACTCAAGTTTGTCAACAATCATTATTTAAGAAAGCGATGTATAAAAATTTTAAACAAAAGTTTTTTTCAAAAATTTAAAATAAATATTTAAAGGCTTCTAAAATCTTAACTTTTATGAACATTCATATTTTTGATACATACTAATTTAATTTCAAAATCTTTCGTTTTTCGAAAACTACGAATTCATTTTCTAATTTAATTCCAGAAATATTAAATTTATTTTAATTTCCAATTTTATTTAAAATATTCTTAAAAATAGCATTATCAAATAAAATTAAAATAAATTAAATTAGAAATTTCCGAAATACTATTGAAAATGTGTAAAATAATTTTAAATTAAGAAAGTAGAACAAATATTTTAGTTAAATAATATCAATAGTTCTTTTAGTCACCTGCACATCTTTTTCTGATGGAAATATCGAGACTATTTCTTCTACCAATAAAGGAAAATCTGGAACTCTAAATTATGGCTAAATTACATGGCCTAAATCTTATAAATTTAGAGTTATCGGTATTAAGTATAAGTTTATTAACTCTTATAAATTCCCCAAGTATAGCTGCATCATATTCAACTTGGGATAAAGCAAGCAAATGTCATCATCAAACATGAATAACCTGCCATTGAACTGTATATTTCCAATATCATTAATGAAAATTTTGAATAATAGGGGCCCTAGTGCACTTCTCTGAGGTACACCACATTTCACATTAGCTAATTCACTCTCAGAATCGCCGATCTGCACATGTTGTTTCCCATTCGTAATGTAATCTCTCAGCAATTTAATTGACTTATCCAAAATCCCAAACGCTTTCAACTTTTCAACTAAAATATTGTGATCAACTAGATGAAATGCCTTTGACAAATCGAAAAATACTGCACCAACACCATTAAATCCTTTATCTAATCCTCCACATATATAGTCAACAACATTAACAACAACAAAAACCCTTGCAAAAACCAAACTGACGCTTAAATAATAATTTGTTTCTCTATAAATACTCAGACAACTGAACGAATATTACCTTCTATATAATCTTGTCAAATAAAACTGGTCTGAATATGTCTATATTATTAGAAATATTGGATTTCCCTATCGGGATAATTTTATGTATCTTCAATGTGTTGGGATATTCACCACTACGAAGCATCTTATTAAACAATTCCGAAAGAATTTTCGCAAACATATTTTCCCTGCATACTACCATTATTGGTGTAATTTTGTCAAATCCTGCACTCTTATTCAAAGACAATCCATGCAAGATTGATCGGACAAAGTCATGATTAACCTCCAAGAAATCAAATCTTGTCTCTGGCCGTAGCAGAGTTCCAAAGATGTTAATATTATCCCCCGATTTTACTGGAATATTATTTCTTAAGTTCTCAATTTCATCAAAAAAATATTGATTTAGTGCGGTTGCAATCTCCATATCAGTCATCAGCAGGCCTTCGTCCTGTGTCGAAACAATTTTAACAGGTTGATCATTCCTTCCTAGTTCATTATTCAGAAATTTCCATGTCTTCCTAATGTCACTTTCAGCCCTCTTCAAATTGTCAGCGTTGTACCTGTCCATCAAATACTTATTACTTGTCTTAATAATCCTACTAATTCTCCTCAATGCCTCCGATATATTCCTATTATTCCTATTTTACCTGCGTACCTTCAATAACTGCTCCTTCATCTTTAACAGGGTTAAAAGATTCCTAGAAATCCATGGACTTATCCTAGTTCTCACATCAATCTTGGTTCAGCTCCTGAGAGTGCACCTTTGGGCTGCGGATGAACACACACTCACCAAATGCTCCCACTGCTCAGATGGACTATCCAAGTGACAATTATTAATTAGACCACTGTCAAGTAGTGAACCAAATTTGGCGTAGTCAAAGTATACCACGTTTTCGAAGTTAACTCGTTTTTCCGACCAACAAATGATAATATGAAATTGTGATCCGTGAAATCATTCTCAATAGAAAATACAGTTGATTGCCGATATAAATTGCTAAGTTCTACTAACAGGCCTAGTAATGAGCTCATGACATGATTGCAAGTCAAATTCATTAAATTTGTTATCAAAGTACGGCTTTGATAGCCTACAACAAATCTACATTAAAATCTCCTACAAAAGCACTTTGGCCAAAAGATTTATTCATTAAAATATCATCCAATTTGTCAACAAAAGCAGAATATCCACATTTCTGTGATCTATACAGTGATACGATCTTCATTGTTCCATTATTAAAGTTCACCTTATTCTATCACAATAACATCAAGATATTCCTCACTCTTATTCACCACCACTTCGTAAGCTATACTCTCTGCCACATAAATTGAGGTTCCTCCGTACTCATCACTCCTACAACAGTGAACCGACTGATAACCAGGTATTGAATATAAATTTAGACAACTGTTTGTACACCAAGTTTCTTGTATTGCTATAATGTCGGGGAGCACATGAAATTGACTCAAAATAGATTTGAATTCAATAAATTTTTGCATTGAGGAAACACTTCTTACGTTTACTGATAATATATTACAGTTTTTCAGATTTTTCTTCAATAGGTTAAGGTTATATAAATCCAAATTCAAAAAGTATACAGAATGATTGATAGAATTCATTAAGAAAAGGAAGAGATAAAGCAAATAAATCTATACTATATATGATATATGTACAACAAAAGAAGAAAAAAAATATATATATAGTAAAATATGTGTATATGTATATGTATATATATGTGTGTTAATCAGCTACATCTACTTGTTCTATCTCCCAATCATAATTATTTATACTGACGTGATCACTCGTACTTTTCCCAGATTCATTATTAGAAGCCTTCATCAGTAGTTTGTCCACATCATCCATAGACCTTATGGTAGTAATTGCAGCGTCTTCATTTTTTCTGACAAATATTTTACTTCCTCTTGAAAAAACGAATTTGTAACCAACCTTTTTTACAGATTTAGCATAATTATAGAGCTTCATGGTTTCACTACTTAAAAAGTCATTCATAAATACATGTTTCAATTCATTGTTTTGTTTAAGCTTCCGCCTTTCTGCCATAAATTTATCTTTATGCATTTTGGATATAAACTTTACTACGACAGCTCTTCTACCATTCTCCTCCTTTTTGCTTTTATTGGATAAAACGTAAGCTTCACTAATATTATCGGCTTTCATGTCAGCATCAATCTTGTGTGCTATATCCAGAACAGCGTTGATGGCATTTATCTCTTTACCAATAACAACACCATTAATTATACAATCATTTTTAACTTTCTCATCTTTTAAGTACTTTACGGACGAATTTATATGTCTTATTTCTTGTCTTAGTAAGTTATTTTCCTTTTGCAAATTACTAATGGTTTTTTTATTGGCAGCAACACCTTTTAGTATGCTGTCATATTGAGACGGCATAAATTGCATTGTTTTAATTAATTCATCCAGCTGATCCAGCTCTTTTAATTTTGTTTTGATCTCTAGCAAATCCGTGTTAACAGAAGAACTCTCACTGCTGTTGTTATTATTATCGTCACACAAATGACAATTGTAAATAAGAGAGATATTTTTAAGAAGTTTATCATATTGTTTGTCAAACTTCGTACAGAATGAGTGTAGAGTTTTCTCACAAGCATCACATTGAATTGCATCATCATCTAATACTTGCAATTTGCATTGACCACAAATTAATTTCTTTTTATTTAGGCTACGGCGAACTTTTCCAGACATACTTTTATTTCAATGAATTACCCGTATTTTATTCTCAATATTGTGAGACTCCTAATAAAATTAAGAATGCGTTTTTTACCAAAAATTTAATTTATATTCTTGAGGAAAGAGCACGTACTAAATTTGATGTCTTTATAAACCGAGTTGCCACACTATTTTCATAGTTAATATGGTAATATTTCTGATGATAATATAAAGTTATAAGCGTTGTTATGTAGGATGATTTTGGTAAAATTACCGGTCGTTTCTGTTCTAGGGGGATGTTTGCATTATCAATTCTGCTATCTATTCTCAATACACCATCTTCATCTACCAATAGAGATTTAGTATATATTTCACTTTTCTTTGGGATGAAATTTCCAGATTGAAGACATGAAATTTCCATAGAATATGTTTTATTTTGTGCTTGACGGAATAAATAACTTTGCGCAGTTGGGTAAGAGCAATTTTTTATGATTTTTTGTTTTACAATTAAAAAAAAAACGAAAGACATAAGCGGTTGCTCGTAACATACGATTCCATTTGGAAAAACGAGTAGGTGTCACTAAGAATTCCGTTGAAGAAATTATATAATTTTGATGAACCATCTCTTCAATAGTATGTTCTTCATGAAATTTTGGAATTTGCCACTTATTTTCGACTTCGTAAAGGAACTCCTCGCAAAGGTCCTATAAACCATCTGCTAGAAGCATTAATTTAAGGAACTCGAGTCCACTTGGTAGCTTCGTCTGCTACATTTTGTTTAGTTGGGATCCACTGCCATTCGCTTGCTGATATTACCTCTAGGATTTCTGTTACGCGAAACGCCACAAATTGGGTATATTTTCGGTGGTTGGAATTAATCCAACTTATAACCGTTTTTGAATCTCTCCAAAAGAATATTTTGCGGATTTTTATTGTATGATTTTCACAAATCGGGCTCCTATCAGAGCAGCCATTAACTCAATACGAGGGACAGATGTAATTTTTATGGGACCATCTCTAGTTTTGGACCCGATTAATGAACAAAATACTGTTTTATTTTTTTCCAAACGAAAATAGCACACTGCAGCGTATCCATCCCTGCTGGCATCTACAAAGGTATCTAGTTGAACTTCAACCCCTTCGTAAGAGGGCAGCAAACGTAGGTAAGAACGCGGAATTTTTATATTATCCATGGAGGGCAAAACTTTTACCCACTGGCTCCAATTGTCAGCTAGATTTAAAGGAATTTCTTCATCCCAGTCTACCTTAGTTCGCCATACCTGTTGAAGAAGAATCTTAACGTACATGATTATGTTGCCTATTAGTCCTAACGGATCGTAAATTGACATAACTAAGCGAAGAATTTCACGTTTTGTTAGTATTTTTTCAGTAGAAAATACATCAGTAGCTTTCAGCAAAGAAGATATCTTAAAAATTATTACATCGTCTTGATGATCCCAGAAGACACCTTGAACCTTTTCTATATTATTATTCCCAGTTAAATTCAAACATTGCTGATGAATATAATTTATACTTTTAATCAAATCTACAGCTTCATGTGGCGTATCAACAGAATATAATAGGTCATCCATGTAATGATTTTCTATAATTGCTTTATAAGCCGTAGGAATTTTTTTTCGAATTTTTTGGCATTTAAATTTTTTATATATTGCGAAATGCTTGGAGCACAGGTAGCTCCGAAAATCATTACATCCATAACGTAAATTTCTGGTTCTTTGGCTTCGTTACAGTCGCGCCACAGAATTCTTTGGACATCCCTGTCTTTTAGCCGTATAAAAATTTGGTGGAACATCTCCTCGATGTCCCCACATATAGCGATTGCTTTTTGCCCGTCCCTTCATAAGGAATTAATTTAAAGAAACGTCGTTGGTTTTAGCCGCTGCATCCCACATAACACATGCTTTGCCCGGCTTATTTTTATTAAAAAACAGCAAAAATCGGTAAATATCACAACTTACCATGGTTAATACTGAGCTCATCTTTTTCTAACTTACGTATATATTTTTTTGATAAATATTTCTCCATCGTATTTTTAAAGACATCAAAAAATCTTCTAAGCGTTGCTGATCTTTGTTGCAATTACAAATATAAGAATTAAAATTTTTGCTTGGTTTTGAATTTTCGCCAACAGCGCCATAAATCAACCATCCAATCCTTGTGTGGACAGCAACAGGTTCGTGGGGAGACCCTTGGCGTATTTTGTTTGATATACCCAAATCAAAATGATTTAAACCAATTAAAATCTTTGGCACGGCATTAAAATAGCTTTTAGTTGGCAAATTTCTTAAGTGAGGAAATCTTTCAGAAACCTTTTCATAATCAAAAGATTGTGACGGCAAATTTAATGACGTCATTCTATTCACATTAATTTTAATATGTTTTTTATTTCCACCAGAAATTTTAATTGTTAGTTGTTTTGAATTGTCACCGTCCAATGTCACCAGTCTATTTAAGATAGAGAGGGTTAGCTGTTCCATTCACTTCTAGTTCCTTCATTAATGATTCGTCCATTAAACTTATGGGTGAACCTTCAGCGATGAAGGTAAATGTTTCTATTGTTTTATTTTTGCCAAAAACTTCTACGGGTATTATTTTAAACAGCACTTGTTTTGTTTCACCATTATGTGTTTTAATAACTTCACTATTTGACGGTTGCTTACAATCATTTTCTTTATTTACAACTCTGTTGCTGTCTGTTGTAGAAAAACGGTGTAATAAGGGATGATGTTAATATTCGCACTCTTGCTCACCACACTTTACGCTCTTCTTACAATCACCACTGTGTTTAAACAAACAAATTTTACATAGTTTACGTTGCCTTACGATATCCCATTTTTCAACACGAGAGAAATAAACTTTTCACACTATGCTATTGATTTACATTTGTTTTTTTTTTTTTGCAAACAAAACACTTACGATCGTTACTGTGGGTATTAATGTATGCTTTTTTGTTATTGTTTACGATATTTGTTTTATCTGTTTTGTTGTTTGATACGTTCTCAACTGTTATACAGCTGGTAGAGATTCCTATATTGAATACTCAATTTGGAAATTCATACAAGTTGGGATTTTTATTTTGATTTATCAGCTGTAATTTATGTGTGCCCCATTGCAATTGATATGACGGTGGTAATTTTTGCAATAATTCGTGAAGAAGAATCTTTTACATACAGTTTTGGTTAGCAAACTTACTAAACAAAGCTACTAATTTTAAGCGATTTTGCCAGTGGCGGCAACACCTTCTATATCGATGTTTGTATAGTATCGTTCAGCATCTGTAGCATCTGTATTTGGTTTATTGAATACTTCTTTTGTGGGGTCCTCCCATTTGATAACTTACTCAACGTTGCATGCCAATGCGCTCACCATATTGAAAAGTTTTGCTCCCATTGAATTTAACCACAGTTTGGCACAGTACTGGTTGTTTGTAGAAATACCTTTCATTTCGTATAATTTTTGAATCGTTGGATGTAGTTCCTGAATGACTCTTTGGAAGAGTCAAACGATTCAAAATTCGGCAATAATGTAGTAGTAGTGGTACTTGCATTTTGCACTGTGTTCTGCCCCTGTCCCGCCGTTTGCATTACCTGTGTAACTAGGTTATGTTGCATTTGCATGAATGCTGCAAATTGATCTTTATCCATCGTAATGATTTTGGTTGACCTCGTCGCCAATCTGTGGTGGTCGTTGGTAAGTAATTAAAATCACACAATCTGTTATTTATATATATAAATTTATTCATATTTTATTTAATTAAAACAAAAACAGTAGCTTGCACGTGCTCGTGTTACAATTTAATAATAATGTAATAATTTGCGGTTCAAGGTTGCCAGATTTTCAATATTAAGTAAAGGCTACCAGTGTTGTATGCTACAATTACAGTGTTGTATACTACAATTAGAGTGTTGTATACTACAATCAAGACCTACTTTAAGAGCTCTTAAAATATTTATTTGTTGTTCTATATTTCCTTCTAATAATCTCTTTAGACTCCTTTGTGTATTCTACTTTTTATGGTCCACAAAATCTAATAGATTGTAATGTATGATTGTTCCATAAAACATTTCCGTTTTCATCTGTTAAAAGTAAAGATATAAGTGTTGTGGTCAAACGACACGATTAATAATTTGGAGACGAACCTAACTATTTTAAACTGTTTATAGTTTGTATTGCCAATACTTTTGACATTGAGTTTAGCATATAAAATGTTTGTTTTTTCTTTCCACTAAGGTAGATACATATATCTTCTTCTTGGACTTTGATTATTCTAATTGGTTACATTTACGAGCAGCCGTAATGGAGAAAGAACTAGTTGTTCAACTTAATTATTTTAATTTTTAAGGACTTCTGCTGCAACTCGTCTTTTTGATTGCTTAGGTTTTTTTAAAGAGTTAACTGCGGCCGTGTCGTTTCACATTTTTTAACGAAGTATTGCCTTGCCAAACAGAATGCTGTTTTTCAAAACACTGTCAAACTCTAAAAACTTTGTGCAATTTCTGCTTCTGTAGCAGAATTATAGAGCTTAGTTTTCACTTTCTTAGCTTGATTTGTTTTTATTTGGGCATTTTTCCCTCTCGCGAGACTAGTTAGGGCTTGGCAACTTGCACACAGCCCGTATGAAGAAAATTTTAATTCCTTCAAGTTTTCTGGAGGCATTATGTTCATGATCGTATTAATGTTTTTCATATCTGGCTTGATACTCAGAGATGTAATGATGTACCCCAGAAACTCTTCGCTTTTATGTTCATGCTGGTATTAACGTTTTTCATATCTGACTTGATACTCAGAGATGTAATGATGTACCCCAGAAACTTCACTAGTTTTCATATACTATTTTTTCCTATTTTCAATGACCGTATTCTCGTTTTTAAAATGCTGCTTTTCATCTGTTCCGAGTACTATTATATATACATATATATCTGTGTGGAAAATTAATATAATTATAAGTTTATTTTAATAATAATAATCAATTTAATATACAATGCAATAGTAAAGATTTTAATGTTTTTTTGGCTACGCCATTTCCTTCAATGTAAGCATCTGTATGAACCTCTGTTTCATACTTTGGGTATGCTGGCTGCTGACACATTACATCTTTAAGTCTAGCAAACGCTGAAATGTGTTGTTCATTCATTTCGAATTTCTGGTTCTTCTTTAAATCGGTTAGCGGTTTTGTAATAATGGAAAAATCAGGTATAAACTTTCTAAAGTATCCGGCCAATCCCAGAAAACTTCCTACTTGCTTAATATTGCGTGGAACAGGATATTTTGCCAAAGCCTCTATTTTATTTGGTGATGGAAAGATAGACTCGTTTTCAATTATATAACCCAAAAACCGTATATGTTTGTTTAAAAAATGAATTTCTTCAGCTTCAGTTCTAAACCTTATTCTTGACATTGTCCCAAAACAATTCGTAAGCATTCCAAAGCTTCATTTTCGTCCCTTGCCGGTATAATTATAGTCTATGTACGGTAATGCAATCCCCTGCCCAGTTAGGTCTCTAAATATAGCGTTGACGTGCCGCTGAAATACACTGGGAAAATTGAATAGACCAAATGGAAGCTTCAGAAATTGATATTGACCGCTATGGGTCACAAATGATGTGTATTTTCTGCTGAACTTCTCTACGGCCACATGGAAGAATCCATTTTTAAGATCTATTTTTGTAGAAATTTTAGCCCCTTGTAGGCGATGTAGTTGGTCTTCTATTAAAGGTAAAGGAAACCGATCCTTAACAATAACTCGATTTATTTTGCTGTAGTCTATACAAAGTCTCGGTATACCATCCTGTTTCTTTACTAAAACGACGGGGCTGCAAAATTCAGACTCAGAGTGTTCGACTATACCATCCTTTAGCCATTGCTCAACTTGCTGATCAACCACTGTACGTTATCATGAAAAATTTGGACTCCGACAGATCGTGTTTGTTAGGAAGAATCGAGTAAATTTTTACAGTTACGGCGTTGACAGCACATCCAGTATCGAGAAAAGCTAATGTGTTCGTACCAGCAATATTTATTTCCAATTCAATATGTGGCCAAATTTATCACATTGAAAACATTTAGTACCTCTTGACTTATCTTTACAATTAGCCGACTTGTGTCCAGTAGTACCGCAATTAAAACAATTCAAATCTGTTGTTTTTTGAGCCTTATGTGTAACCTTTTCGTTTCTTTTAAATTCAGTTTTTCTTTTGTTATTCTTGGCCATCGTTTCATAGTATTTTAATTTCTCTTTAAATTGCTTTAAGTTTCTAGAACCGTATAACATCATTTTATGTATATCAAAATCATTTATTTCATCAATTATGTACTGAATTAAAGAAGCTTCGTCAATACTACCTCGAGCAGTTAATTTTTTCATTTTAAGATAGTACTGTTGAACGTTGTCGCCCTTACCCATTTTACAACCGGATAACATTTTATGAAGCTGTGCGCTACTTTTTGCTGAGTCTTCTATTCAAACAGGCCAACGTTACTTATAACGTTCTCCTATTTAAATTATTATATTTACTTGGCTTATTGGTTTTCTACATTTGGCACATTCTCTGTGCCAGGATCGAATGCACTCCTGTCACAGATAGTGTGTGCAATGTAGAAAAGCCATTACCTGTCCTTTTTATCTCTCATTACATTTATATTTACTGTTAAATAATATTTGCAAAGGATTACTATTTTTTCTTACTATCTAATAAATATTTTTTATACATTTTCAAGACCCCTCGTCGCTTCCTTTCCAGCTTCTGGATTTTTGCTGATAGCCGCCTTTCGTCCTCTTCGAATTATTTACACCTTATATCTCTCCTTTCGGTTTGTTTGGGTGTGTACTAGAGATGAGCGATCCAGTGATTTTTGAAGAACGTTGTTCTCAGTGAACGTGATTTGTTAATCACTGTTCTTTAAAACAGTGATTGTGATCACACTATTCCAAAAGAAAAAAATCATGAAATAACGTATTTTATTAAGTCGTAAGAAAGAGACAACTAGATACATACTACGAAAAGCCTACTAACCAAAATCAAAGTGGTGTCATCAATGTTATTATTTTTAATGTAATTTTTTTTTTATATGAAGTTCGACAATTAAGTTTCACAGAAAGTTCATGTATAAAAGACAAAAGTAAATAATCAGCTTCATCTAATAGTAATTCTGCCTCGCTCAAAATAAAATGAAATAAATTTGAGTATGCAACAATTTTGAAAGAACGACATTATTAGTAACTGTTGTTTGGCAATTTCAATCACTGTAGTTACCAGTGAATTATCAATCACCGTGATTAAATCACAGTTTTGAAAATATCGCTCATCTCTAGTGTGTACCCGAAGCGCTTAGACATCATCAGGGGTTTTATTAACGTCCCTCAATTTAATCCTTGTGTTTAGTGGAGGTGCTGGTCTGGCGAGGTGTTCTTACCGAAAACTGGTGAGGGTGATCTTGGTGATTCTCTTTCCCTTTAAGGACTACCTAACGGTTGCTGTCTGTTTGGTAGAACCCATTGGGTTTCTTCCTCGTCGTCGTAAAACATTAAGCCATTTTTTCTTTAAAATATACTTGTATATTTATACTAATATATTTTCATAATTTCTAATGTTAATCAAAATTTTAAATCTCTTTAACGATACTTACTGTTTCAGAAAACCAAATTGTTAAAAATAAATTTTGATTTACGCTAATATACTTTAAACAAAGCTATCACATAACTCTATAAAATATTACAATCAAAACCAAAATTCTTAAAATATTCCTTTCCCATAAAACAATTTCTCAATTTTTTTTGTATTTGTTTTCAAGATTAAATACAACACATATTATAAATATGAATCAGAAACAATATTTAATTACCAACTTTAAAAAAACCCTATTTTACATTGTTTCTAATTAAATTTCTTAAACGTTAAAACCACATCCAAAATTCTTTATACTTAAAATTAAATATATAATTTAAGTTAAGTGCTTTTAAATTTGTTTACATTAAACAAAAATTTTTAATCAATTTATTCTTAAGAATAAAAAATAAGAATGACGCGAATTTTGTATTTTGTAAGGACGGTTAAGTTTATTTAATTAATTTTTAATTAATTGTTAATATATTTTCTTTAAATTCGCCGATACTAAAAATATGTTTCTGAATGTTTTGTCTGTCTTCATCGTCCATAGTCCCGAATAACCATTTCGATATACTCCCTATTACGTTAATTAGTCCTCTTCGTTGTCGGTTTTGTTTTGGTATTAAAGTAACCAATTTGTGTCTTGCATCTAACAATTCTAATTGAAGTAAATGTTTATTTTTTGTTTTCAGTAAAATAATATTTTCTTTCATCTGGTTTAGAATATTTTCTATTTCATGTAAGTTTATTATGTGTAGTATAATGTCCGATTCCTTAACTATATCTATGTTTTTCATGTGGATGTTTATAAATCTTGCCTATTCCGTAAGTCGTTTGGTAGTCAGTTCTCCTTTAGTCATCGGTGTCCATATTATTATCTGCATGAAGATGGCTATTATCGTATTAATCCTCAAGTTAGCGATTTGTTTATAAATGTCATGTGGCTCTGTATCTGGTTTATACCTCAGTTTCAGCGTTTCCTTGATGAGTTTCCAATTGTCGGGTTCTGGGATGTTAATCACCGTATTTTTTGTTTCTCCTTGGATGGTTCTGTAATATACAGCTCTTACTGCTTCCTTTTTTTGTCTTTCGTCAACGAGTGTTGATATTAAATATTCCACGCCGCTGAAGAATGAGTTGATTGTGACATCTCCCTTTCCCGTATAGACTGGTAAGTGGTTTATGTTTTTAACACTTCCTCCAGCCTGCCTGGATCATGTTGCTGTCTTTGTTGTAGTTCCATATAAGCCAATCTCAGTTGTTCGAGCTGCCGTTCCCTTCTTGCGAGTTGCTCCACCATCTGGTCCATTCTTCTCTCGTCAAATCTTCTGTTCCTTAAAAGTTGTCGAATCTTGTTATTTGTTTGTAATTTCTATATTTGAGTATTTGCTGCACTATTACAATATTTTTTTATAATCTAAGTGGTCTTAACACCGATTTGTACTTCGTGTGTATTAACTGCACTTTTTCACTTCTTTAGTGGTCTTTACACCAATTTTTTCGTGTGTATTAACTGCACTTTTTTTCACTTATTTAGTGGTTTTTACACCGATTTTGTTTCGTGTGTAATTACTGCACTATTATTTTTATTTCCTTTTTTTGTTTCACTCTCCTTTTATTTTATTTTATCTTAAAAGGAGTACCGACTGCGCCAATTTTGTAACAAAAAAAAAAAAAAAAAGTTTTCGGAGGAAGTGTACCGTCACATCAAGAAGTCAAACAACAACTCTCTTGTCTTTATTATTAGACGTAAACTAAATTACATTTGTTCTTATTCAGCATTTGCAAACTTAAATTTAAATTACATTTATGATTATTCTGCGTTTGGCAGTTTTGACAATTTGCTTTATAGTGTTTTCACACCGAGTGGTTTTAACGCAAAAGTTGGTTTTAACGTTAAAACCAAAAATAAAACCTGATTTTACCATACAAAACTATTGTGTTAAAACCAAAATAAAACCTTTTTTGAATTGGTTTTAAGTTGGTTTTATGAAATACAACCTTGTTTTGATGTACTAAATCAGAGCTACCAGCTCTGAAAACCTGAAAACAGCTGATAAAAACAAAAACAAATGTAAATAAATAAATAAATAAATGTAAATAATCATTTATTTTCTATTAAAAAAGGAAAAATTTGGAATATTTTTAATTTCTTCAATGAAAATTTTAAAAATTTGTAAATATTTAATTATTAATCGAAATGTGTGTTGTTTCTGATCACAATGAATATAGTTTCTTGTGCGAAAGGTAAGTCAGAAGCTAAATATATCAAGAAGAAATAAGGCATATTGCTCATAAAATTTTTTTCTCGCAGTCATAAATGTCATGAATTTAAAACCAATTTTAATAAAACTTGCAGTGTGAACGCAAAATCAGCTGTTTATGGTTTTAATGCTAAAATCAGGTTTTAAATTTTGGTGTGAAAACACTATTAGACTACTTTGTATTAATTGGGATACCTATTCTATTTCTTAGAATTTTGTCTGTAATTTTGTTTTCAATTTTAAATTCTTTAGATTTATTTTGACAAACAGGAAATAGGTTTTGATTTACAATTTTATTTTATTATTTCTTTTTTTTATTTTGTGTTTTTTATGCTTGCTAAAAAATCTTCAATAACTTCTGTTTTGTTGCATGTGTTTTTGTTTGAATATGTAACTCGCACTATGGATATTTATCCCACTTCTGAACTATTAGAGATGAACAACAAATTAAGAAAAAACATGTGTTTTATTAAACTCAGTATAAGTTAATTACATTTTTTATTATTTCATTTAAAAAAAAGAAATTCTTTTTTTTATTTTCTATTTTTTTTTATTACACTTTATTTTCTGTTTGAAACCAAAATTGAACTGAACTTAAAACTAAAACTTAAAATTAATATTACCTACGATTTAACCAAATTTTGCCAATGCATCTAATTTCCGTTGAAATAACGTGTACGCAAAATCATCAAAATGATGACCGTAAATAAGGTTAAACTATTGCGCAACAAATTGCCAGCAATTTAATTGTTTTTAATAAACAAAACTGCCTGTTGCGAAGTTTCAACATTTGTGGTGTTAACTCCTCCCTACTTAAATGCTGACGTCCCCGTCTGCATGGAATTAGGCGTTACGGTTTTTGTTTCTTTCAACATTTGTGGTGTTAACTTGCATAACACATGAATAACTTTCACTTGTAATAAAAATAAATTTAAAGAAAACAGCACACTTAAAAATTAATAAATACACTTATCTTTGTTTTTTAATGTGTCTATTCAGAAACACACTTTACACAACTGATTAAGTTCTAATTGTGTAATCAATAAATTTATAAAGTCCAGAAAGTCCGTTTTTATTAAACAAAACAAGTTTGGATTGTTTGAGAAATATAAAGAGATATTTTTGAGTTCTACTCAACAAAACTCACAACATACACTATGCCATTAGTTGGGTGTATTTAATTTGTCGAATTGTGTTATCAATTATTTTTTCTTCACATGTTGCTTTCTGATGAGCCTATAAGATTATAAAATTTTTGTTCCTATATTTGTATTTCTGAGACCGGCATCCAGTTGCCTATGGTCTGCAATGCGCCAATTTCCGATATAATTCGAAGAGCACAAAGTCCCTATTCAATAAGAAGTCGAGTCTTTGTTATGGTTAAACAAAGCCTAATTTTATTTGTGCAATTTCGAGGTTTACATACTATATCTTAGTATGCCCTCTCTTATTCTAATTCATAATCTTAGTCTAATTATGATCTATTTTCCTATTGGCTATTACATTTGAGTGATATTTAGTGCATGTGAGTATTTTTCTGATGCTGGCTTCGTCCCGAAGCTAGCTTCCACGGCTTCATGTATTCGGCGACGGTAGTGCTTTTTCTGGAACCTTCGCCTTCACGCACTTTTACGACTTCTTATCTGTCATGATTTAATTTGGACACAATTTTATATGGACCCAAGAACTTCGGACGTAGTTTCATTCCTACTCCATATTGAGTTCGTTTAAAAGCGACTAGGTCCCCCACTTTATAATTGGTAGCTGGTACTCTCTTACTGTCAAACGTCTTATTGTTTTCAGCCTGTATTTTTGAAATATTTTTTCTTGCTTCATCTCTCATTTTGTCTCTTTCTTGCTGTAGTTCAATTATCGAAAACTCTTGTACTAACTGATTTAATTGTGGATCTTGTTTGGTTCGCATACTAATGCCTGTCATCAACTGAAAAGGGGTGTTCTGAGTACTTCTCTCTCTTTCAACGTTTATACCAATTACTGGATTTTTCGACACACATTTTGGCTAACATTGGCACGATTATTGGGTTGATTCTTTCGGAATTCCACTCCACTTAAATTGAAGCCCATTTGACGATGCAACTTCTAAAACTCGGTGCAATTTATGGATGCCTTCCTTTTCATCACGGGATAATATAACTATGTCGTCCATATACACGAAATCGTTCCGTCTAAAGATGGTTAACACCAAATCGCGGAAAACGGCTGAAATGTAGCGACAAAACACGGCTGGCGAATTACTTATACCGAAGGGAACAAATTGGAACTCGTACTGTCCACTTGGCATAACGAAAGCTGTGTATTTTCTCGAGTCTTTTTCTATTGGCACGTGCAAGAATCTGTTGTTTAGGTCGAGTGTAGTAAACATTTTAGCCTCCTGCAATCTTTGAATTACGTCATCGATCAGAGCCATGGGAAAGTTATACCGAATGATCTTCTCGTTTAAACGCCTGTAGTCGCAACAGTCTTTTTGATCCGTCTTTCTTCGTTACTAAGACTACTGGTGAAGAGTACTCGGAATAGCTTGGCTTAATGACACCCGCTTTCAACCATTCACTTACTTGATTTTCTATGACCTTCTGATCAGCATATGATGTTCTTCGGGGTCTACTGGCCACTGGAGTGTCGTCGGACAATATAATTTTCATTTCCACAGCATACGTTGCTGGTTTTTGTGGTCGGCAACGGTATACAGTTGACCGAATTTCTTCAGCGTAATTCTTATTTAAGTTCTAGTTCCAACCCAATTCCATTGGTATCGAATGTCATAGACTGTACTATGGCTTCAAATTTTTTCCCCAATTCAGGAATTGGTTTAGCTTCCAATGCCGGTTTAGAGTTAGCGTCGACTTCTTCTACGAAAATAAATGATTCGTCAGGCGGCTCATTGTCTGCAACCTCTTTTACCTCTCTCAAATAAATTTACACTAGGGATTTTATTTCTGAATTTGGCACCGGTTGAGTCAATCACCAAGTCTACCCGGTCCAAAATTTCGTTACCGATAACCACAGCATATACTATATCGCCTTCTCTAACTATGTGAAATACCATATCTAGCTCATTTGCATCTATTTTGGCACGAACTTTTAAACAACACATCGTTCTAGTACTCCTTCCGCCTATATCGTTCAAAGTTTTCTCGACTGGTTCAAGCGCCATATCAGTCAATGATAGGAGCGTATCGTATCTCAAAATGCTGATATCACTGCCGATGTCAATAATCACCAAAATGGTTTTGCCTAAAACTGTAATTTCCTTAAAAATTCTTCTTGACGTTGGCAGCGCTTCCTCGGTTAGGGTATGTACGCTTGGTTTAAAATCCTTCAGCGCGTTGTCTGTCTTAATGGAAGTACACTCGTAAGATTTATGCCCAAACATTTTACATTTGAAGCACCTTATATTTGTGGATTTGCAGTTCCTAGCCATGTGGCCCTCTTCTCCACACTTATAGCATTTACGATTTTCGCCACGTAAATCCGAACTGGGCTTGTCCCCTTTTGGCTTTCCGCTTTTATAGTTAGACGACTTTTCTGCGGAGGAAATTTTCTCATAAACATCTAGCTTCTCTTTAAACTCATCTAGAGTTTTTGCCTGATATAATATAGCTTTGCTGGTCAGACTGCCTCGATTATGCTCGAATGGTCTAAGCTGACGGGACTTGACGTAGTGTTTCGTCATTTCGCTTTTTCATGGCCTTCATTTGCTGCTTGGCATAGATAAAATTTTGTAGCGGATTCCATTTTAGAAAATGAGCGCAGCCTTCTAATTCGTGGATCCAGTATTCTACACCGTGAGAGTCTTCGCCAGATAATTTAGTCACGGAATCTTCGACTTCTCTCAGGGTGAAGTGCGAATATATTCTAGGTTCTTCTTCCCCTCCTGAAGCCTTTTCGCCACCGAGCTTCCCCTAGCATCAGTACGGTAACCAAAATGTTGAATAAGTCTCTCTTGTAAGTCAGTCTTTGTACCAGTAGCGTCCAGTCCTAGTTCAATAGCGTTCGTTCTCAATTCCTCTACCGTCAACACAAGTGTATCCCACAACTCCATTCTAGACGATCAGTCGGAACTCTCTTACAAAATTATCAAAATAAAATTATAAAATATATTGATGATAAAGGTAATAAAATGTATATAAATAAAATAGAAGTATGTGATCTAGTCACTAACAATACAAACTTCAAAAATACTTAAAATATTTTAATTATTATATTTACCAAAAAAAAATTACTTTAAATTTAAAAATTCAGTATTAAGCTCTAATTTATTTTATATAACTTCGAGTTAACATTAATTATCGTTACGACAGTGTGCTCTTATTCACAGTCATAAAAATGACTCAAAAGTTGTTATTAAGTATCACCAACTGCTAACCTCTATATGAACTTTATATGCAATAGGTTTCACGCACTCTTAACACCACACATAGGTATACTTATAATTCCTTATTGCAAAACGTTTCCCCTCACTCAGCTCTCTCTGTTCATCAAGCATTCAGTAACTCAAATATACACTGGCTTAATTCTCTCTGTCTTATGTGATGTTTTTGTAACACAGGCTATTTCACTTGCTTGTCCGTTTATATGGGAAACACAAACAAAATTGAGTGTTTTTGTCCTCCACCAAATCGCATGTATTGTTTTCTTCCAATGCTCTTACTTCTTTTTTCATAGCTTTCAACCAATATTTACTGTCCGATCCAGACAAATCATCTTCAAAACTTACTGGATCTACTTCACCGCAAATTTTGTAACTATATTTTGTAGGTGATACGCCTTTGTTGCTTCTCGAAGACATTCTGGGAGTAACATGTTGTGTTGTTTCTGACTCGGAAGATGATTCAAAACCACAAAAGTTATCGGTACTCATTACATCAACGTCACTTTCGTTTGGTGACTCAAAAGATGCAATATCAGTACGTACGTTTCTTGGGGTAGAATTCACATCACGATCATCAACAGCACCATCAATAGAAGATTTATTCGTTAGTAGAACATAACTAGACTAATTACCTTTGTCATCAACATCACCATTGCTTAAGACGCCACTTTCAAAATTAGATACATTGTGCACAACTAATTTAATGTTATTTTCAGGTTCCAAAAATTTTACATCTCGACTTATGATGATTTTCCCCATTTCGGTATTCAATAAAGGAAAAGCTTTGGATTCTTCTGCATAGCCGACTAATTTGCATTTAACGGATACTTCGTCCAACTTTCTAAGATTTTGTTTATTAATTTGAGCAAATGCCATAGAGCCCCAAAAGTACGAATGTATTTTAGATTCGGTGGTTTTCCATACAATAACTCAAATGGTGTAACATTTACAGCAGCAGACGAAAGACGATTTTGAATATAATTGGCGTTGTTAACAGCTTCAGCCCCAAATTTTAAATTCATGTTCACCTCGTATAGCATACATCTCGCCATCTCCATTAGGCTTCTATTTTTCCGTTCTGCCACTCCATTTTGCTCAGGAGTATAGGGTGCGGTCAACTGGGGAATGATACCCTTATCATTGAAGTATTGTTGCATTTGTTTATTTACGAATTCTCCACCTCTATCAGTTCTGAGTATCTTAATACGTTTTCCAAGCTGATTCTCCGATTGTTCAATAAATTGTTTAATTTTTTTAAAATTCCTTCGATGCAAAAACGACTATAATCGTAAATATCTGTTACCCTAGGTGTTGTGTTTTGCTTTGGACCACATAAATCACAGTGCATCAAATCTAAAATTTCTTTAGACCTCAACGATGACGACTTTGGAAATTTATTACGTGTGAGCTTTCCTCTTAAACAAATTTTACATTCAGAAGAGCATTTGCATTTCCTTACTTTTATACCCTGCACTAAATTCTTCGACGTACAGACGTACTTATGGCTTGTATATTTTTGTGACCAAGTCTACGATGCAAAACGTGAACACAATCATTTTGATATTCAGATATATTCAAGGCTTTATCTTTATGGTTTAATACAAATAAATTGTTTTTCAGGTAACCAGTGGCATAAACTTTTCCATTTTTAGAAATTTTGCAACCATCATTATCAAATCTTACCTCAAAACCAATATCAGTTAGTCTCCGGACATATAATAAACTCCCGTCTAATTCAGGAATGAAAAGTACGCCGCGGACAGAAATCTCTTAATTTTCACAAACTAATTTGCAATCTCCCACTCCGATTACTTTAACCTCAGAGACACTTTTCTTCACAACACATGATTTGTTGCTGCAGAGTCTACATACCATTCACATTTTGGTCTTTGTTGCTTTACGCCAAAACAGATATAATCATCATCTCTTATGATGTTCACACGATTATTGTTCCTTTCTCTATTTCTGCAGTAATTTTTCAAATGTCTCGACTTGCCACATGAATAACATTTTGGTATAAATTTTCTTTTCTTTTATACTCCTGCACCAACTTCTCTTTCACCAAATTTTTAGGGAGATCAGCTTCCGGACGCATTTCCAACGAAGAAATCAAGTTATTGTAGTCATCGGGCAATGTGCCATGTAAAAATGCAACAGTTTTGTGTTCTTACAGATTTTCACCCAAATCACGCAAACGGTCAACAATTAATAAGAATTCCGTTACGTGATTTTCCATACTCTGGCCAACAACCACCCTTTTCGATGACATTAGTCTAAGAAGACTCACCTTGTTCGTTATATTTGTTTTCTCATGATGTTTCTTCAAAGTATTCCAATATTCTTTTGCTGTATTCAAACGTTTTATCAATATTTTCTGCGACTCCTCAACAACAAGACCTATAGAAGCTCTGGCCTTTCCGTCTTGCGCCAACCATTTTGCATCACGTTCTTCAGGAACTACACCAGCAACGACATCCCACAACTCCCTTTCCAGCAACAACAACTCCATATTAAATTTCCACACATGATAATTGCTGTTCGTCAATTTGGGAAACAACGCAATTGCCGTACTCATTTTTCCTTTTTCTCTTAATAATTTTTTTTTTAAATTTCCAGAAATAAAAAGAACGATTTTAATAAAACACGCGAGACTGAGCCCATAATCTGTTCAAACGAAGTTTTATTGAGAAGTAATTTTTCTATTATCATATTAAGTTTATAAAAGCATACAAAGTTTTATAAAAACTTACACATTCAACAGAGTTGTATTATAATGTAACAGATACAGTGGTGTAATAACAAGTACATACGCTTATTGTATATATGTAATCGAATAATATTACTAACAACTCAGTTAAAATATTTACAAGCATATTATATCTACAATATTGAGAACTTACTTATAGTATTGCAACAAATATATATCTTAATGTTAAAAAGTATCTACAGTTGGTGAATTATAGCATTTTTGAGTAAAAAGATAAGAAAAACCTCAGAGAGAAAGCTTTTTAGCTTTTTCCACCATCTTTGCAGAAGTTTGAGAAAAGGATAATAATCTTACAAACTTCTTAATAATTCTAAAGTTGAAGATCTGGTTTTTTCTTCAAATCTTGTAGTCAATTTATTAATAAAATCATTGAACAACTCCTACTTAAATTTTCGGTGTAAGAGGGCTGTTAAATATCTTCTGAGAAGGTTAAAAATAGTTTTTAAATTTTTATTTTGTACGATTTGCAGTTTTTCATGTACGTTTCCGAACATCTAGACGACCACACCTGGCAGCCATTATTAGTCATTATTGGGCGAATGGACATTTTGTAAATTAACAGTTTATTCTTTTGATTTAGTTGTGATTTTTTACCTAGTAGGGGATATAAGGCCCTACCACAGTTTAATGCTTTATTACATGATTGGAGAACGTGCTCTTTGAATGTTAAGTGCTTGTCAAATAACAGTCCCAGATATTTGACATTATTACCAAGTGGAATTATAGATCCTTGTATATTTAAATTTACCTTTGGTATCCTTTTTGCTGATCTATTAAAAGGAAAGATGGTAGCTTGTGTTTTCTCCTGATTAATTTTTATTTTCCACCTGTTGAAATACTTTTCAGCATGAATAAGTGCATTTTTCATATTTTTTACAATTGCGTTTGAAACTTTACCCGAGGTTATTATTGCTGTATCATCAGCATAAAAGGCTAAAGATTGGTTTCTTTGAGCTTTAAAGTCAGACGTAAAGATAGCGTAAAGAGTAGGGGATAAAACTGACCCTTGAGGGACACCTGCACAAAGGTGTCTTTGAGTAGATGTCTCATTGTTAATGAACACTTTGAAGTATCTGTCCAGTAAAAAGCTTTTTATGATTTTCTGTAAGTAAATTGGGTACCCAAATTTATGTAATTTGAATATGATACTGTTATGCGTCGAAAGCTTTCTCTATGTCGAGGAAAACCACACCAGTACTTTTACGACGAGCTTTGTTAGATGATATAATATTAACGATTCTTTTAGCTTGATGTACCGTAGAGTGTTATGTCCTGAAACCAAATTATTCCTTGCTTAGAATGTCATTTAATAAGTCTACTTAATAAGATATTTTCAGAAAATTTATCGAGGCAGTTTAACATACTTATAGGGCGGTAACTTTTAGGCGACTTTTCATCTTTGCGCTGTTTTAAAATTGGTAAAACTTTAGCCACATTAAATTGTTTTTTGTTAAAAATATTCGATATTAATATTGTTGGTTTTATTTCATCAATTCCTGGAGCCTTTCTTTGTTTACTTACAAAGTATTTGATTTCTGCAGTAGAAGTAAAATAGTTAATAATATCAGCAGGAATTGGTTGGAAGTCTAACCATTGGATGTGTTTAGATACTCTGATCCATTTTTGATAGCATATTTAAAGTTATTTGATGCGAATTTTCAAAAACAACGGCTATTGCATTTACCTTAGTTTTATTATCATAAAGATCAACGCCATCTATTGTCAAACTGTCAAAAGTGGATCTCTTACCTCTTATTGCTTTGTTTAATTTCCACATCTTATTGCTAGCTGGTAACGTTTTGAGACACACATTCCAATTTTTGTTTCTGTCAGTCAGTTTAGTCATGTGGATATTTATCATATTGTTGAGTTGTTTCAAAACAGCATTCTCTCTGTGTTATTATAAGATCTTTGTAGTTTTCTTCTAAATTTGTTTCTTTGACCAATGAGGTATAATGTTGTTTGAGATAACTTTGATTGCCATACATTAATTTTTCTCAGCGGAATTTTATTTTATGCCTCTTTAACAATGTTAGTAGTATTAACCAATATTTCTTCGATATTAGCTTCATTTAAATTTACAGAGAGTAAATTATTTCTTCGAATTTCAGTGTCAACCCATCTGCTGATATCATTCCAGTTTGCAAGATTGTACATGGGAACTAATTTAATTTTTTCTACAACCGATCCATAAATTTGACATGTAATCGGGACATGATCCGATTTAAGAAGTCCTGGATGAGTAACGATCGTAGACACATTCAAGTTGGAATTTGTAAGTAACAAGTCAATAACTGAGGCCTGCGTGTAAAAGCATCGCTGGCCAAAACGAGTATAATTGTGAGGGTAATGTATATAGTAATTGGAGTTTAGCTGATGGTTATACAATTTTACTCCAGCTGCGTTGTTTTTTAAGAAGTTCCAACTTGTATGCTGCGCATTTAGGTCTCCAAATACAAAAAATTGAGATGTTGGTGCTGTAATATTATTAATATCGCTAATAAAATCATTTGTGTACTTCGGCGAATATGCTGCTATGAATTTTATTGGTCTATTATTAATAGAAATGACTACAGAAACATTCTCAATATTCGATGTTGGTGTTTTTTTTAACAAGCTGATGTGGTATTGAATTTTTCACAGCAACAAGGACTCCGCCACCATGAGTTACTCTGTCTTCTCTGTAAATATTATAGTTTTGCAATTTAAATTTAAAATTTTGAATTAAAAATGTTTCATTAATAAAGACAACATATATTTTCATTTGTTTTACTGTATGTTCTAATTGATAACATTGAGGCTATAAATTGTTTTTTGTCCATATGACATATCTAATCATCATTCCTACAACTCACAAATTATCATATTTATTCTTGCATTTTTCTAGAGCGTCAATTGCACTAAAGAATATGTACAAAAGTTTATCGTTAGTAAGATTATCGTCGATTTTATCTTGATCTTGTTGTATTAAATATATTGCAGAAATTATTCTGACTTTTGCTGAGAGGGGGAGGCTCTTCAGTATTATGATTTAGTCGAGGAAAGTCTTCATCCCAGTTAAATGATTTTGCCATAATATTTTTACTGACTGGCTTTGCTTTTTGATTGCCTGTGACGCGTTGCCGAATAGCTAGGTACTCTCGCCGGGATGGACAGTTTGGATCGTCAGCACGATGATTTACATTTTTAAGTTTATTTTTCATGGAATTGAAGCATTTGTAAATTACAGGCCCTTCGTTCGTAGTTTTGCTCAGTTGGCAAGTTGAGTAGTAATGATGGCCACCGCAACCTAAACATGCTGGCTTTCTGAAGCAATTGGATCATTTGATCAACAATGATTGGGGGAATTTTTACGCGTTTCTCGATATTTTTACCTTTTTCTATACTAGAAATATCATCTTCCATGTCAGAGAACACTTGATATCTATTTGAATCAGTCTTAGTCGCAGACTTAGAAACTTTAAACTTAGGACCTCGGCCCCAAATAATTTTACGTTTTGGGCTCATTTTAGTCAATTTAAGTATTTAATGTATTACAAATTATAATTAATTTAAACAATACCAATATACTTCACGCACAACCGTATGTCACCAAAAACAAAACGATACTGATATTTTGTACTTAACTGCTTACAATTCAAAGAATTTTTTTCGAAGTCGTCTAATAATTTTATTTTTGTTTGAAGATATATTTATGCGTTTACTCCGTATGACTGACGGTACATAAATATGTTTCTTGCTCAACACGGATAACTTGTGCTTACAAATATGTTTGTATGTATAAGTACAAATAAAATACAGTGTTTGTACTTTGAGTTTTATTCGTAAACTGAATTCTTTATTTATTAAAAACATTTTATATATGATTAACATTATAAAGGTCCTCACAAAAAAATGCTGATTTTACATTAAATCTAAAAAAGAATGTTTTTTCTTTTAATAATAATTTATGTTATAAATGTTCTTATGAAAAAATGCTGATATTACAGAGTTTTAATTTCTTTTAATTTTCAACTTAAGAAAAGTAGGAATGCAATAACACAAAGAATAAGAAAAGTTTATTTTAGATAAAGTTTATTTAGATTCAAAGTTTAAAAAAATACAAAAAAATGAGAGTTATAAAATTTAAGTTCTCGCGCAAGCGACCGACTTCGTTTAGAGCAGGGGTGCCCAAAAGTTCCTTATGGAAGTGCAAACACCAATACATTTAAAGAAAAACAAATTTTTATTAAATACATTTTGTTGTGAAAACTAATACATACAAAGAAAAAAAAAAAAAAAAAACTTCGTATATTTATTTTATATACGTACACGGCAAAAAAAGGATTTCCATTTTTTGTAAAAATTATCTGAAATCAAAATTAATATTAAAAAATTAAATTAAATTAAAAAAATAAATAAAACAATTTATTTAAATTATAATTTAAAACAAACACCTTTTTTCCAGGTGTTTTTCACAACACACTTTTTCAAATGATGTACGAAAAACAAAAACAAAATCTACATTGATGCTCGCTGTTGTCAATGTTTAACGGCAAAGTATATGAAAGTGTTGTTGCTTTGTATACAATGAAGAAAGACGAAAAAATAACAAAGCAAAGTTGTTTGTGTATTTTGTATTACTAGCGCTGAGCGTGCTCTATGCGTATACAAAATACACAGCCTATTGCTAAGCGCTTTCACAAAAACAAATGTGCATGAAGTGCATAGGGATTGGGCACTACTGGTTTAGAGGTTGAAGATGACTGACTGGTGTTACATGCGAACATCTTTTTTTACATTCCTACAGATCGGCCTTCCTGCAATGGCTTCGCCTCGAATCCGTCTTCTTGATCATCTGGACAGGGCTTGATGAACTCGGCACAAGTTGACGTCTGCTTAGGACCTTCACCATCGCTTACTTTTATGACATCATAGGTGTTATGCGGCTTGACTTTTGTGACACGATAGGGACCAAAATACTTCGACTTCAACTTTAGGCCACCTCCTAGCTGTGTCCTTTTAATAGCAACCAGGTCGCTGATACGATATTGAGTAGCGGTCTTGCGTCTTAAGTTGTAGGCGTGTTTGTTCTCGTTCTGTAGTCTAAGGATGCTTTCCTTAGCTTCACGTCTAGCTTCGGATCTTTGATGGTCGAAATTGGTAACGACTTCTTGTTCTAACAGCTCCTTAATACGGATGTCATCTCTAGAATGCATCCTGACTCCAACCAATACTTCAAACGGTGTGGAATCGATGTTTCTATTGTAGGTTGAGTTGAGAATTTGTTGTACTCTTCCGACAAATTTGTACCATTTAGTCGGGTCTTCTATACTTAACTTAGCTAATATTGGAACAATGATGCTGTTCATCCTTTCTATTTGACCATTGGCGCGTGGTAAGCCTGTTGTAATCTTGGCGTGTTGAATACCTTCGCCTTCACAATACTGTTGAAATTCCGCAGACGTAAATGCTGAAGCACGATCTGATACAATCTGGACGGGATTTCCGAACATAACACTTTGCTGTTCTAATTTGGATATAGCATCTCTAGCTGTAGTTGACTTCATCGGGTAAAGCCAGCAAAACTTAGTAAGCGAATCAGTGACGGCAAATTGTGGTTATAGTTTTTGTTGGTAGACTCCAACGGCCCGAGAAAATCAACATGGTAAGTCTTCAACGGCACTTCTTCTTTTGGTATCGGATTAAGTTGACCTTCTTGTTTACCTTTCTTTCCATTCGTCACGATATATGGAACACAATTGACAATATGGTGTTTTATGTTATCTTCGAGCTTTGGGATGAAGTAGTCACGACAAGTCATGACAAGTCTTTGGTCTTCCTTAAGGCAAAATGACCTTTCGCGTGTGCCTGCCTGATGACTTCGCGTTCAATACCCTTCGGCACGACTAGCAACTCATGATCATCGACGACTTTATAGAGTATTTCACCTTTGAGAAAGTAGTCTTTATAATCTGTAGTAGTATTTAGAATATCCTTTATCGTTGCGAGGTCTTCATCTTGTATTTGGGTACGTTTTATCCTTTCGATAATACTGTCCTCACTGGAGATTATGATAACTCGATGACGAGAAAAAGCGTCGACGTGTTTCATCTGCTTTCCAAGTCTGTGTTCGACTGTGTAATTATAACCTTGCAGAAATAGTATCCAACGTGCTACGCGAGTGCATAAATCCTTCTTGTCGAGCGTCTTCGCAAATGCGTTGCAATCAGTAACTAAGTTAAACGCAATTCCAAGCAAGTATATTCTGAACTTCTTCAATGCCTCGATCACGGCTAGAATCTCCAACTCGTAGCTTGAATATTTTCTTTCTTGGTCTGTAGTTTTTAAACTGGGCGTAGTTGATTATCGTCAGTTGATTTTTGCATTAATACTGCTCAGTATCCTTCCATAGACGCATCAGTATGGACTTCGGTCTCATAATTTTGATTATAGATCCGTAGAACAGGATTTTCAATCATTATAGATTTCAGTATGTTGATTGCTGAAAGCGGCTCATCGCCCATCTCAAATTTCCAATCTTTCTTCTTCAGGTCGGTTAATGGTTTTGCAATAATTGAAAAATTGGGAATAAACTTACGGAAATAACTTGCTAATCCGAGGAAGCTTTCAAGTTGTTTGAAGTTCTTGGGGATAGGAAATTTCATAAGCGCATCGATCTTCTCGGCTGATGGCGAAATCCTTTTATTCTCGATTACGTACCCAAGGAACTGAATTTTCCTCTTCAAAAAATGACATTTTCTCAGATTAATCTCCAAACCATATTCCTCACACAGCCTTAAAACAGTTTTCAAATTTTGCATCGCCTCGTCTTCGTATTTAGCGGTTATTATCACGTCATCTATGTTCGGTAAAGCTATACCCTGTCTAGTCAAATCACGGAACATTGCATTCACATGGAGCTGGAAAACTCCTGGAGATTTCGATAAACCAAACGGCACTTTTCGAAATTGGTATTGTCCACTGTGAGTGACAAAAGACGTATACTTTCGACTCGACTCTTCGACTGACACATGGAAGAAACCATTTTTTAAATCTATGGTTGAAAATAAATTCGCGTCCTGTAACCGATCAAGTTGGTCTTCAATTAATGGTAACGGGAATCTATCCTTAACTATGACTTTGGTAATCTTCTGGAAATCGACACAGTCTTGGTTCTCCATTTCGTTTTTTCACTAGTACCACTGGACTACTATACTCCGACGGTTCGATTATTCCTTCTTGGAATCATTTTTCAAGTTGACTGTCGACAATATTTCTTTCCATAATCGGTAAACGTCTTGGACTGCTGTGGATTGGTGTATCGTCCTTAACAATAATTTTCATTTCGACATTTGCCGTCTTAGTTTTCATAGGTCGATAATTATCTATCAAATTCTTTACCTCGAGCTTGGCGTTTTCACTTACACTGTCATCAATATTATTTGTACTTACGTCATTATCTGTATCTTCATACGCATTTATAACCATCATCTTGTGGGTTTCATCTGATGTCTCATCCTTAAGCTTTCGTATTCTCAAACCATCTGAAGTAATGTTGATTTCACAGAAATTACAGAATTCACTACCCAATATTACGTCCACATCAATAGAATTGGTAGGTACCACATGCAAATTTAAATTATAATCATTGCCGTTAAAATTCACACTCTGATAAAAATTTCCAGTCGGCTTAATTTTATTACGATTATCCTGGTTTCCAAAACCAACGAGATAAAAATCCGATTTCACGAGCTTGGGTGAATTCAGCTTTTTATAAACACCATTCGTAACCACATTGAATTTGCTATCGAACAAGGTTTTTGACTAAAATGGTTGGTCACACAAAAATTGTATCTCGAACTCCATGGCATTATTTTCCACTGTTACCAGCTGACGTACATCTGGCTTTTCCAGTTTTGTCGGACACTGTTTAGAAATATGACCATATTTGTTACAATTAAAACATTTAACGCCTTTGTCTTTGTCCTTACAGTTCTTGGATTCATGACCTTTGCCACCACAATTAAAACAATTTTTTTCCTTTCTGTCGTTCTTGGGTTAAATTGTTGTTGGTCTTTCGGATTTCGATTTAGCTGCTTTATCCACCATAGTCTCATAACATTTCAATTTAAAATCTTTCAAATTTGTCGCACCATACAAAATTGATTTATTCACCGTCAAATCATTAATACCATCAATTACATATTCCATGAGAGTGCTGTCATCGTCCGCGAGAAGCCAACTCCTTCATACTAAAAACGTATTGATGAACTGTTTCGTCTTTATTGATTTTGCGTTCAATCATCATTCTATGCAATTGCGCACTGTTAATCTTTGTACCAAATTCACTTCTTAATGCATCCTTCAATACTCCGTATGATGTAATATCGCGCTCACTGGATACATACGATTTAGCTAAACCTTTTAAAGATTTGTTTAGCAAAAATAAACTTCTGGAAATCGTCAAATCCCATAATAGAAGATGTTTCCTCAAACTCATTGATCCATACTTCAATTGGCATCTTACCATCACCGTCATACGAGGGAATAGAGTCTTCAATGTCACGATAATTTATTGCAAACCGTTGCATGTTCAAACAAGTTGCTCTTTCGACACTAACTGTCTCCCGTTTTTCGTATTGCGTCTTCTGTTTATTATCAACACCGTTTCTATTCTTTGCAAACGTCTTATTTACCACCACATTGTGAACCTTGCCACCGCTGCTGCCGTCGTTTTCGCCTTTCATTGCTCTAACATAATTTTTCCCAATAAATTTGTTTCCTGCTTCGTTGTTGTTGTTATTCCCGTCGTTGTATACAATTGTATCATCATCATCATCGTTAACATCATTATCGTCGTAACTGTTGTCATCCGCGTCGTTTTCCACAATTGTAGCGTCGTAAACATCATCATCGTCGTAACCGTCGTTACTTTCATCATCTTTCTCTTGACAACACATCAATTGTCCTTTCTTCATATTAGAAAATATGTGTTTAAACAAGTTGTTGTTGTTGTAACTTAAATACGACACACTGCATACAGCTACCAAATCAGCGTCACTGAGGTTCTCCTTAACATATTTTTTCTTCGCTTCGTAAATATATTCGTTTTCGTCGAAATCAAAGCCCATAAACATACGTATGCGCTTTCTGTTGCCTCGGTCACCTTCTTCTCCAAAAACAAATTTGTGCACAGCAACAATCGCCATTTTCTTCGCAGTCGCAATATTGTTTTTTTTATCAATAAAGTCTCCTAACGCATTCATGTTCGTGCCTGTTTGCCTTCTATGCTTTTGTCCGTTTACAAAAAACACTCATGCTGCTTGCGTATATAAAAACAATTTTCGTCTCTTCGACCACACCCTTGCCACAAATTATCTGCAGTCAGCGTTCACTGTGTTAGTGAGTATTTTATTCTTACTGCTTTTACACTTAAATTCCGATCACTTTTATCCCGGTTGACCCCCAAAATTGTAGAATTGTTTACTCAAAAATTCAAGTTTTATATTGTAAAATTCAAAGTTTAAAAAAATGAGAGTTATAAAATTTAAGTTCTCGCGCAAGCTACCGACTTCGTTTAGATTTTGAAGATGACTGACTGGTGTTTGCATATGCACATGCGCACATCATTTTTTACATTCCTACAATATTATTTTCTTTTATTTTTATATTCAAATCATTACAATTCTGATTTATTTCTGTTGCTTTTAGTTTCTTTGTAACTATTATATTTGGTTCAACAAAATACAAAAAGTTTGATTCTTTACTTTCTTTATATTGACAGTTAGTTTTATTATTTATTAAATTCTTGACACATTCATCTCCCATTGTTATTACCTTATTATCCAGCAACTGATTGACAACATTATGATTGGTTACATAATCTATTTTTTCGTCTAGCACTAACTCATCGTTGTTTTCATCTGGCATTCGGATAATCTTTATTCTTTTATATTTATCGAACTCAACAGGAATAGAAAGTATGAAATAAATTAAATTTCCCTCCAGCCAAATTCGTCAAAGTTTTCAAATCGATCTGTTTTGGGTTTATAATGCCCAGTCTATCCAACTGCTTTGCTAATTGGATATCGATATGTTCCAGGTATCTTTTTACATTGCCCAAAAATATGTCTGTGTCCAACTGCAAATATTTGTTTCTCTTTAAACGCTAATGTAAGGTATTTTCCAACTGTGTCCGTTTGGTAATATTCCCTTGAATTGTACTGTTCGATAAGGGTGTCATAAGTCAGATCAAGATAAGTTTTGTTAACAGTCAAAATGTAATAAGCCGAAAGTCCATACCATCCTTTTCATGCGCCTTGCGAATCTTGCTTTCTATGCCGATTTTATTGCAAGCTACACACAATGCGTTTATGCGACTGGTTTTTTGTTTTGATCAGCTGTTGTGGTAAACAACAAACAAGCGAACAAGAACATTTTTGAAAAAAATAGAAAATCAAATTGTAATTTTAAAAGAATTTATGACGTTAATTTCAAATTTATGAGTTTATTTAAATTTATGAGTTTACATTTGAAAAACGCTCATAACATAAAAGGACAGGTCAATTTAGAGGGAGAAAAAAATGTTATAAGTTTTGCGAGGCAAATGTGTTAGAAGCAACAGATATACAGAGTGAAAACTGGCAGATAAAGTAGAAAAATTAAATGTAAACAAACATTTATTTTGTGTTAAAAAGGGGAAAATTTGGAATATTTTTTAATTTCGTCAATGAAAAGTTTAAAGATTCTTAAATATTTAAATATTAATCGAAATGTTGGTGAATTTCGGTCACAATGAGTATAGTTTCTTGAGCAAGAGTTAATTAAGAAGCTAAATATAATAAGATCAAAATAAGATGTACTGCTCATAAAAATTTTTCCTGCTGAAAGTTGCCAAAATTTTTTAATTTCTTGGAAGGAAAAATTAAAAATTGTTATTAGTTGTTTTTATTATTAATAGTTTTAACCAAAAATTACATTGTATTGTGCTGTTAAGGCCTACGAAAATCCTCAAAAGAACACAAGACGAGTGTTTTCAGTAAATTTATCCTCCATTTTTCTTGTTTACAAATTAATAAATTCAAAATAGATGACACTCAGTACATAAAAACAATCATATACATACATATGTATAAACAATCATCATATACATATTTTGTTCATGAAAGAAATTTGTTAAAAAATGTATTTTAATGTATTTTCCTCTTAAATTAGTAATAAACTTTATTATGAAATATGTGTTTATTAATATTTTTATAATACAAATAAAGAAAAATGCGAAAATAGTAATGCACTATTTAAACATATTTGTAGAAACCTTTCACAATAGTATATAATTTGGCATGCCAAGTTTAAAAAACTGCTGACGTTTTCCAACACTGCATTATTCGCATAGAAAAGTAGAAAGTAATCCTACTTTGTATGCGTCTATGCATATTATGCTTTTTCTTCTGTAACTTGTCACAATCAAATACACTGATTCTACTTTTTCGGTATACGCATGTTATGCAAAACGCATGGTATGGACTTTCGGCTATACTTATACTCTATTAGGTAATCTAAGGTACCCCGCTCGACAACTACGAAGCCATAGTAATTTTCTATACTGTTTATTTCGATCGTCTGACTCCTGTATTCAATGAGAGAAGCAGAAGACAATTGTCAAGAGTTTCCAGGCTTTAGTTTTGTTAGATTTTAATGTACCTGAAAAAATTGATTCCTGTTAGTTTTGACATGATCCTTCTTTCTTTTGAACTGCGACTTATATTTTCTGACGTGGCTATCCCTGCACTTAACAACATAATGCTCATTATGGTCCTCGGCCTGTACGACTGTGACCCTCTTGAACGGGGTTTTAACCTTTTTCAATCATTTTCTTGAATTATCCGCGTTCAAGTACCTAGCATCTATTGCTTTTTCTACCCTAGCCGCATTAATACCATTTATTCTGTTTTCTTTAACCTCTTGCGGATTTGTTTGAGGTTGGAGTTTATTAAAAAATTTATTATACGGTGTCTCTCCTGTAATAGAATGAACTATGGTAAGATTATATGTAAAGATTGTTTGCTCAATCTGCATGTAGATTAGTCGCTTGTCATCTGAAGTGTTAATGATTCTAATCTTTTCATTAAGTGTTTTGTGTAAACGTTCAATATCAGAAATACCTGTTTTACCTGTAGTCACCTCCAATCCGACATTCAACTCCTCACACCATTTTTTTATGTTAATATTCATTCGTTCATTCTTTGATCCTGGTCTATCTTCAAAACCTTTGGAGGCCCCATTGTGTTAAATATCTTTAAAAGAGCTTTTTTGGTTTCGATCCAGTTTAATGATTTTACTGGTTCAGCTGCGGCAAATATTGAAAACAAATCTATACAAGTCAGATAGTATTCTTTATTCCATTGCCAAAAGTCTACCACCTATTTTTCTCTTGCTTCGTAGACAGGAGGTGTGACTTAAAATGGCAATTTATAATCTATGTGGTCCGCCTTACAACGATTACAAAGTTCACACTCGTTTATAATACGAGATATTTCCTTAACATAGTTCGGGAAATAATATTTTGTCTTAAATGCCCTGACTATTTTGTCTATGCCTTGATGTAAACCGTTCAAATGAATTTCCAAAATTTTTGTCTTAAAAACAGGGTAACTAGTCAAATTTTCCAGAAGTTTGGTCGATCTTAGAACCCCGCTTTTCTTATTCAAAACAATCTGAACATAAACTCTCTGAAATTCGATGAAATCACTGTCGTTCGGCATATAGAGGGTTATTTTTTTAATTAAGTAAGTGTGTTTTAATTATGTCTTTAATCGATTCGGTATCCAGATCCCTATAAACAACACCTTCTCTGCAAAGACTCCATTCCGATTCCCTCTGATAAGTTTGATCTGATTCTTAAACACATTTAAGGGTTTTTCAGTTATTGGTATATATGACGAATTATCTTCATCAGCAGAGTGAATTGTTGCGGCTACAGATGAAAAATCCTCCGCTCTGTTAGCCTCATCGGCGTTCTCTTCAATTTCTTAATTGAAGTTACAATTCTCTTTTCTTGCACGAGATAGTTCATCTGCAACATGATTTTTCCTTCCGGGAATATGTTTGATCTCGAAATCAAATTCACTCTGAAGCTTCTGGTTTGGCTCTTTAAGGTTTTGCAACCACTGTAATGGTTTATGATCGCTGTTGATCCGGAATCTTCTTCCGTACAAATAGGGGCGGAAGTACTTTGTTGCCCACACAATGGCCAGTTACTCTTTCTCAGTAGCAGAATAATTTAGTTCATGCTCGTTTAGAGTGCGGCTGGCAAGAGTCCGCTCTGACTAAGGACGGCACTAAGGGCAGAGTTAGAAGCATCTGTTGTCAGAGTGAATTGCTTCTCATAGCCTGGGAAGGCCAAGATTGTTCCATTAGCGATCAAGAGCTTAATAGTATCGCCTGCATTAATATAATTCTTATCTGATGGGTTAATTTTATTTCCCTTTTTAAGGCAATGTGTTAACGGTTTTGTTATTTTGGAAAAATCTTGGATAAACTTCCTATAAAATCCGGCCAGTCCCAAAAATCGCTTAATTTCCTTTTCAGTTCTAGGAATTGGATATTCTAAGATGGCTTTAACCTTGTCAGGGTTTGGCTTTATACCATCAGGTGTGATGATATGTCCCAAAAAGGTGGTTTCCCTTTTTAAAAATTCGCTTTTATCAAGTTCCGCCTTCAAATTGGCATCCGAAAGCTTCCTGAATACCTTCTCTATATGCTTTTGGAGAGAAGTACTACAGACAATGATGTCGTCCAGGTAGACAAAGCATTCCTATCCTATAAGGTCTCCCAAGATTGTGTTCATCAATCGTTGGAAGGTTGAGGGCACGTTTTTAAAGCCATATGGCATCCTCAAAAATTCATAATGGCCATTTTGTGTATAAAATGCTGTCTTTTTTCGATCAGAAGGTTCCATTTCGATCTGATGAAACCCTTTTCTAAGATTGAGGGTAGTGAAATATAAACACCTACCCAATTTATCAAAAATGTCCTCCATAACCGGAATTGGATATTTATCACTAATCGTTATATCGTTTAGTTTCCGATAATCGACAACTTTGCGCCACTTTTGTTTACCAGTCGAATCGAGTTTTTTAGGTACAACCCATATTGGTGTATTATAAGGCGACTGGCTGTGGCATATAATACATATATTGGATCTTCATGGATAGTGTTGATTTTATGTTTGACAACATTAGTAAAGGTTAATTTATCTCCCTCCTTATAAAAAATGCTGTCGTATTTCTGTAACAACACTTTTAAGTTTGTGAGTTCCTCTTTACTGAGGTGATCCCATTTAAATATTGAAGTTTTAGATTTGCAATCAATACAATTCAAGAATTTTGGGTGAGCATTCTGTGGGGTATCAAATCCGCTACCCCGAACTTGTTTATACACAGGCTGATTGAACTGTGAATCAGGGTTAATATTTTTATCAACTGGGAGGCTTTTTGTTCCTTCTTTTTCTTCTTGATTTTCGTTCAAAAAGAAATATTTAATATCATTCAGAACAACAAATCCCTCTGGCACATTCAGTTTTGCTTTCAATTTTCTTAAATTATCAAAGCCTAGAAGGCCCGCATAATTTTTACTAAACCTATACGCATAAAACACCAATCTAACTCTTGTTATGGCACTAAAAATTTCTAAGGTCTCATTGAGGACTATATCCCCAGTGGCTGTTCTAACGCAAATGGGATCTACTCTATTTGGAGAAAGGGGCAAAGCGTCCGGTCGAAGAAGGCTGATTGATGATCCCGTATCAACCAAGAACTTATAAGCTTTGCCTTGTATTATTATTGAGACGACGGGAAGGGGTTTGAGGCCGATAAGTGAAAATTTGCGAGATTGAATTGAATCATTTATCCTTTGGCGTTTGCAAGGACGTGAATTATTGGAAAATCTGTTATTATTGTTAAAATTATTATTGTTTGGGCTATTACTGTTACTGTGTGTGCTAATATTTTATCCGTTATTTCTATAATTATTCTGAAAGTTTTTATTTCTGTTATTCATAAAATTTGGGTAATTAAAAATGTTTCTACTCCGATTTCGGGTATATATGTCTCTATATTCATTGTCCACTACCTGAGGATAATGGCGGGAATGATCGGTTCTGAGTAATTTTGTCGATCTTCGTTCAAAGTGTCCGTCATCCAGTTCGTTATTTTGTCTGAGAATATCTACCACCGATTTAAAATCTGCTGCTAAATTTGCATTAACGAGTGCGGTTAAATGATTGGGTAGTTCTTTTTTTAGTATTCTTAAAGCTTGGGAGTTAGCTTCATTCTTATAAAAACAATTTTTTTCATTACTTTTATCACTCAACCTAATTGCATCGTGTATTCTACACAAGTTTATGTTAATTTCATCGCACAATTTTCTTCAGCTACCCTTAAATATAATATTACTTAATTTTAAAATTAGTGCTGGAATCGGTTGTTCTCTTCTGATTAAATTTAGGGCTTCTGCGTCTAATGTTCTCAAGATGCAATTGAAGAATAAGATCCTGTCATCTCTACACAAAACCGCAATGTTGGGTAATATACTTTCTATGCTATTAACGTAGAGGCACAATTTATCCCTTTACCCAGTAAAAGGATGGACCAATTTTAAGTTTTGGATGATAAAGTTCTTTTGCTGATCCATATTGTTGTTTACAATGTTGTTATCGTTATCACTATTAGCACCACTTTCTCTTCTATTGCTAATTGATAGTTGCTCTAAATTACGGAGCACTTCGTCCATAGGTCGATGAAAAAGTTATTTAGAATTATTTATATTTTCTTTTTCTTCTATTTGTTCAACAAAGTTTTATAACAGAAACAAAAATATATTTTTTCTTTCAGTATTAACAATTTAAAATCTTGTAAATTTTTATTTATTTATTTTTTTTTAAGTTATTAAACAGGTCCTACCGACTGCGCCAATAAAGTACAGTGTTTGTATTTTGAGTTTTATTCGTAAACTGAATTCTTTATTTATTAAAAACACTTTATATATGATTAACATTACAAGGGTTCTTACAAAAAATGCTGATTTTACATTAAGTCTAAAAAGGAATGTTTTTCTTTTAATAATAATTATATTTTGTTATAGATGCTCTTATGAAAAATGCTAATGTTACAGAGTGTTTAATTTCTTTTAATCTTCAACTTAAGAAAAATAGGAATGCAATAACATAAAGAATAAGAAATGTTTATCTTAGATTCATATTACAATACATAAATTATTGTACGCATATGTCATTACAAAGAATAAGAAATGTTTATTCTAGATTCACATTACAATACATGAATTATGGTAGCATACGTCACTTATATATACATATTTATTCAAAAGAAAATTCCAAAGGAAATGTCCGAAGAGATGTTAAGGATATGATGTCATCCACAATGAAGTCCATGTAGAGTAAGGCGGTTGAATATCAACGGATAAATATATATATAAGGCTGCGCAGTTAGCTTGCAGGATATGATGATGTCATTAACACATGAAGTATATGAAGATAGGTCTAAAACCAAGTCACATGAAGAATACAAGGATACTGCATATATGATGCGAAGGAATTATCGGGAGACATAGGATGGCGTCGTTATCAGGTTGCAAAGGTGGTTGTAGATGATGCATAAAATGATTTCGTCAACATGATGAATAAGTTGATGTATAAGATGGATCAAATGATCTCGTTAACATGATGAATAAGTTGATGTAGATGGTGAATAAAATGATCTCGTTAACATGATGAATAAGTTGATGTAGATGATGAATGAAATGATTTCGTTAACATGATGCCTCGGAGGATGTAGTTACCATGTGGAATATATGGTGATGCTGTCTAATTAAAACCAAATGAATACTGTTTGGACAAACATTTCCTCTAAGTCGATATATATATATATAAATAAAACGGAACACATGTACACGAAACAACGAGTATTTTTGAACGTGGGTTTTTCTTCACTTAAAATTTTTCTTTCTTAGGTTTTCTTCGAAGAAGGAGGACAGAAGGTTTTTAAACATAGAATTCGTCCACAAAATCAGAATTTCTCGAATCTTGCGGAAGTTGAGCCGTAATTTCGTCTTTTCACTAAACGGCCTTCTCCGTCGTTATCAAAGAGGTTTTTCTACGCTTTTTCCGAACTTAAATTAATTCAATCTTCTTATTTGCTCTAGGTGTTTCTGGATTTCTTCACTTTCATCGGTTTTTTCTCACTTCACTTCTAGATGCACACCACACTCACCCACATCTGTCTTCTTCAACGTTCAAAAGTAAAAAGTGCAGATTCTCTCGTCATCACCGGAAACGAAACCCCCATATCAAATGTCAATTATACAAAATACAACCCTGAACACATTCAACACACTCAGCTTATCAGATGTCATAGCTGTGAGCTTTTGTATATAAGCAAGAGTAACGATCGTATTTATGCTTAATAAACACAGCTTATACAAAAACGTGAATATGAATTGTCTATGCAAACTAAATCATGTAGTCAGATAAACGACCATTACACAATAGAAGTGCCAATATTGCCCCCTGGGGGACACCGGTATAAATATTCCCAGTGACAGATCTTGTGTCGTTAATCTCTACAAAAAATTGTCTATTCTCGAAATAGCTCTTAAGCAATTTAACGATAAAAACATTGCATCGTAATTGGATAAGTTTATAAAGAATACCGAAATGGTACGATCAGGACTGCTACGGTGCATCGCTTATTTCTTAAATTGACGACAACTTCGTTATGCAAGAAAGTGAGCGCATCTATCGATGAATGTCCAGGCTTAAAACCGAATTGGTGACTGGGAATTGCACTCAAATCCAACGATTTGTCTGATTTCAGTCTTATAATCCTTTCGAACAATTTTCCTATGTTGGACAACATTGATATTGGTCGCGCATTGTTTATACTATAATCATTTGGCTTTTTAACAAGGGGATAAATTCTCGAAAGTTTCCATACGTTGGGGAAATATCCATTATTCAAACAATTATAAAAGATAACTACTAAAAATTCTATTGCTGAGGGTGGTAATTTTTTAACTATAAAGTTAGATAAATTGTCCGAACCGGAGGATTTTTTGGCGTTAAGATTTCTTATGCAATCATTAACTTCGGAAATATTTGTGAGATTAATACTGTCTGTGTTATGCAATGCGTTGGAGGTCTCATTAAAAACTCTTTGGGTCCGAGGACAACTATTTAGGAGAGCGTAAACGGTGTATAAAACGTCTCAATATTAGGTCTATCGGGGCCAGTAGCTCCATAGACGTTGGCAAAATGTCGTCTAAAATGTTCAACCTTAGCAATGTCTTCATGGTACATAATATCACCAACTTGAAATTTCTCAAAACCCTTAGACCTTCTGCAACCGACAAACTTAAAAACCTCCCTAAATGCCCTAGGGCCCGGTTTAATATTCGCCACTCTTCTGTGTACTGTTCTACTTGTTCTTTGATTATTGTCTTAAGTAGCTGAATTTAACAACTCAGCAATTTGTACTCATCCGAAGTTCTGTTACCATTTCGATGAAATAAGTTTTTAAGATCGCTCTGTCAACCGTATTTTATCCTAAATAGTTTTCGAACATTTTCCGGTACGATAAACTAACTGTTTTTCACTTCCACTTTTCTGGAATTCCTTGTTATTTCGGAATTAATACAATCATTAAATAGCGAAATATTAGCATCAACTTCATCATTATCCAAATTCCTATTCGAAGGCACGCAGATGCGTAACATGTTAAAATGGACACCCTCCCGGAATTCTTCCCAGTTAGTTTCATCGAAAAATAAAAATTTGGGGGGATAAGACTAAATTAAATTCAGGGAATTTTCAATTTTAAAGGAAAATGATGAAAGTGTGTCCAAAAGAAAATTTGTAATTACCGTATATATTAAATCTGTCGTTAGGAAGAAGTGATCCAAATATGATGAAGCTCCCGGGAAGGAAGGGGAGATGCCACACAATCTAGTCAAATTGGTACCAGATAAATTCAACCATTCATTGAAGAATTGACCGTTTAGATTTACCATTGTGTCACCCCATGATATATTTCTCACATTAAAATCGCCTCCTATAAACACTCCATCATACAATGATGAATTGTTTTCAATACTATCGAGACTGAATTTAAATTCAGTGCGCGGAAAATTAGTGGGTACATAAATACTAACCAATAAGAAATGTTTGTTGTCACCATTGAACGACAAGTTAATTGCTATAAAACAATTTGGAAATTTTATAACTGGAATGTAAATGGGAGTAAATTTTATATATTTTTTATAAGTATTGCGGACCTTGACTCGAGGTGTCCCTAATAATATTATAGTTCTCGAAGGCGACTCTTGAATTGACACGTAAATAAGTTTCCTGAACAAAGCAAATGTCTACATTATTATAACTTAAAATTTTAATTAATTCGATACGTCTACTCAATTCGACCAAGGATCTTGCAGTAAAGGTTGCAAATATCAAATTATTTCGGACCATACTTAACTAGTACTTCGTTCAATAAGACCCCATATTCCCAACTTCTATTGGCAAAGTCTTATATGTCCTACTAAAATTTATAATTTTCGACTCCAGAGATACGACCTTTAGTTCATTAAAATATTCGCCGAGCTTAATAAATTCTTCAATTAACGACTGCGTATTACGCTGAAAAATAGTGCTCCCTATTATGGAACAGGCTGGCAAACGAGGTTTTTTTGTTGACTGGCTGACTATTCCGAATAGCATTATTAACGTTGCTCCTAATCTCCTCTATTCGCTCTTTGGTCCTAGCCAACAATTCCTTTTTCTTCTTGATGTAAATTTTGTAACTCGCAACATGTCTGCCTTCGTTGCAGTTGACACAAACTGGGGACATGTCTCCCTTATCAATTGAGCAAACGCCTAGCTCGTGATGTAAATTACATTTTACATACCTAAATTTTGAATTGCAGTTGCGGGCTGAGTGTCCCCACGATTGATACCTAAAACATTGAATCTCCCTCTTCTTTGACTTAGGTGTTTCCCAGGTTATAGACTGGTCCAATATATAACGAATCTTGTTAATGTCATTTAACTTTTTACCAGTCGCTAGGGTAACCACAAACAAGCCAGTATCAAGCTTATTCTTAACCGAATATTGCGTAACAAATTTATTCACCTTTTCGACTGTGTTTGGGACTTCAATATCAAGAGCAGTTTTAATGTCTGACACATCAGTCATATGGTACAAACCTCTAACTATTACCGAGACTTCTTAATTCAGGAGGAGTAAAAGAGTATGAATGAATATTCCGAGACCGATGCAAATCCATCATTTCCAAATGTACTTTAAGGTCATTAAAGTAGAGTTTGATTTATTTCTAGAAGAGTTTATAATTTTATAAACCACCTTGTGAGAAGCTAGGCCGTAATCCTGACTGAAGGGTTGTAATGGCCAATTATGTATGTACCTTGGGGGATAATTTTTCAACTGATCGACAAGTGCTTTCACGTTTACATTATGTAAAATAATTGGAGGAGAAAATTTGTTTCTTACCAGTTTACCACAGCTTTTACCGTTATTTTTATGTTCATCTGGGGTCGCCATTTTGCTTGTTGATGCACCTTCGTTTACTTCAATATTGATTTGTCCCAATAGCTCGAAACGGTTGTGTGAAATGGTTGTGGAACCAAGGTTGGCGACATCTACTTTTGCCTTCCCTGTATCGCCAGTCGACAATGGGACATCACTGTCCAGATCTGTAATTATCCTGGGCCTTTTCGATGTGACCAGTTGGGAAGGTAATTCCTTGTTGGAAGCGATTTCCATATTACGGCAGCATTATGTGGGGAAATTCCACTCTGTGACATTAAAACTCCAATGTTGTCACTAACAAGCAATCTGTCTCAGTCCGGAGGCCACTTCTCGGAGTTTGGTATCATGTCAATTGAATCATTCAGTTCACTATCCATCGATATGGATAACAACAAAACTCTACAAAGCTTCTATGAGAGAAATATTGTATTGTATTTCCCAAAACTTTTATTTTAATTTAAAAATATAAAAAATTCCAAGCGCAAAAATAAACCACGTGTTCTCAATCTACCGTTAATCGTCTCCTGGCTTCTTTTTAATGTTTCTTTTATAATCATAAAACAAAATAAAAAGAAACAAAAACCACATAATTTTGTTTATTCATGCCTCTTAATGCAGTTTCTTCTTTGTGGTTTTTGTAAAAAAAACAAGCAATTTAAAGCATATTAAACGTTATTTTTCTTATTTGGTGAGAAAAAGTACAGAAGTTCTTGTTTCTATGTTGTTGTTGTTACAAATGCAAGTTAAGAACTTTCTTTATAAAAGTTCTAAAAAATAAGTTTAGTTTTTAGTTTGTTCCGGTCTATGACCGTACTTTATTAACTCCAAAATTCGACTTTTTCAAATTTTTATTTTTCTTTCTTCCAATACTTACAAATCTAGAAAATTTGTTTACATTTAAAATTTTAAAATCTTTATTGCGACATATCGCTTACAATAGACAAATTATAAAAATTGTTTACATTATTGATTTGGTTTCGAAATATTTTTTATAACTTTTTTTATGACCACACAATTTGGAAGCAAGCGGACTTTAATGCACTTGAGTGTGATGAACTTTTAAGTGGATGTCTTAATTTTAATTTTGTCGATCTTGCTTTTTTAAGTTCGACGACTTATAAATGAAATCAAAATTAGGTCAACATAAATCCGATTATTTGCAGTTTTATTAACCACAACGTTAACTCTTCCCCTCTTAAATATGTTTGTCCTCATACATTAGAAGTGTATAATCTAGGGGGTTTAAGTGGATCCGAAATTATAACGAATGGTCCGTTACAAATTTCATTTGAAGTGATTTCTGAAATACAGTCTGACTTTGCATTAACTTTGATATCTGAGCCAACTTACAAATTGTTTTTATTTGAGTTATTTCAGAACGTTACTTTCCTTTTAGTTTTACAAATGAATTTATATAGAGTTAATGTTAACAGAAATGCGAAAAGAATAGTGGCAATTAAAAATTTATAAATAGTTGCTTCAGTCTCTAGGTATTTAATTTTGTTCGTATTATTTAAATGTAGTTGATTCAGTTTTTCCAAAGAAAGCATTTCGATATATTGTTTTTCTAAAGGACTTTGTTGTATTAATAATGGCGAGTCCAATATCATTGGAGCTTCCAAATTTCGAAAAATTTTATTGTTAATAGTTATGGATTCGTTATGAAAATTGATCAAATATGTTCCGTTCATTGATCGACCATTTACCATTCCACGGAAATCATTTAATAAAATTAAACTTGGTTTTAATTCCTCTACCGTTGGGTATGAAATGCATCTGAAATGTCGCAGTGTGGACGAGATCCGTTCAGCAGCGGAGGAATACAGGTTGAGTTAGTAATGTTCTTTAAATCGCTTCTCTTACAAATTGTGGTAGTATTGACAATAGTACAATTTTTCTTAATAGCTAACATTTTTCCTTCATTTTTCAAAATTTCCTTAAAATCTATGTTTACAATTTTGTTATATTTTTTATATTATTTTTTATATATTTTTGTTATATTATTTATATTTTCTTATAATTTTCTTCGGAAGTAAGAGGAATCTGAATCACATACAATATTGTAGGATTTTTATATAAAACTTTCACATTAGCAAACAAAAGGGTTCTTCAACCGATAAAAATGGAAATCTTTCTTTGTTTAATGTTTCAGTCACAATATTTAGTTCTTCTTTATCCAACATGACCGAGTTAATTATATTATTTTCCCCCATTGAATGGCGTATTTAATATTTTCTAATTCTTCTTTAGTTAACCTTAGCCTAGTTTGCATACTTATGCTAACATCATTGCTAATTGAACAGTTAGTTTCTCTTAGTGAAACTTTCATTTATAATTATTTGTTTATTATTATTGTTATTCAATTCATTAATATTGTTTTTAATCAACTCAAAATCGTCATGATCCGGAGAACCAGCTATATATTTCCATGCAGTACCAATTATGTTTATTGATCGTTTTTTTCTTGTTTCCTCCCTCAACCGCAATGATTCCAACATCTGCATAGCATCTGCATACTTTGAGAGTGATTATTATTATTGACGAATGACTTTATTTCATCAAAGAAGCCTTGATATTCGTTTAAGTTTATTATGTGCACAATTCTAAATGTACCATCTTGTATTTTTGCTACTCCTTCCGTCAAAGTAACAATGTGAGAGTGTGTAATTAAGTATTTGAAGTTCAGCATAGGAGTGGGAAGGGATGTTTGTGTAAAGGAGGAGGAGGAAACTATAAATGTATTGATTTGTTAGATTTAACTTCTAATATTGTTTTTGTGAATGCTCTTATTAGTTTCAGTAGTCACATATGTTCCCGTATCTTCTTTAACTATTTCTTTTTTATATCTAGGAGTTAATTTAGTTCCCAATCTAGTATTTATTTTTGCAAGAATTATATTACCTGGTTCATAAATTTTTCTTTCTGGTTTATTTTTGTTGTGATATTTCATATCAATTTCTTGCTTTTGTTTTAATTTGTCTATATTTACTAATCTATCATTTTCTAGTTGGGAAGGGTGTGTACTAACTCTTCTACCGAAAAACAGTTTAACTGGTTTTTTCCCTGTTGTGCTATGTACTGAGCAATTATATTTGTATACAGAAATGTCCAGTAATTCTTTCAATGAGTTATGAAGATTTTCTACTTTTGTACATCGCATAATTTCGGAAAGCGTAGAATGAAATCTTTCTACTTGTCCGTTTACGCTACTTGAGTAAGGAGCAATCGTAAATATTTCTATGCCCAAATGATTTTTTAACATGAAAACAACCTTTGATGAATTGAAAGAGTTCTCATTATCCATAACTATCATTCTGGGCACTCCGAATCCAAATATTAGTTCTCGAAGTGGCTGTCTTATATCCTCTGTGGCTTTAGATTTAATATGTTTTACTTGTGCGTACTTTGAAAATTTGTCAATCGCTGTCAATACCAAGTTACCTTCTGTTTTGTATATGTTTTGTATAATTTCACCTGGGTGTTATGGAATAGGTGTTTCCTTTAATACAGGTTTCATAGGATCTGTCGTATTTATTTTCTTTGTATGTAACGCATTGTTTTATTATTTTCTTTATTTTGTTATAAACAATATTTTTCTAAAATTTGTTGTTTATTCTCTTTGCTATTTCGATGTGCTTGCGATGATGATCTATGATTATTTTGTTTTGTTCTTCTTTATTTCGTACATCTTCTACCTGATGTCTAGTAAACCGAATACGATATTTACTAAAATGTTGTGAATAAATCTCTTGAATCCTTCCCATGTTTTCTTCTGTAGTTTTGATAGCATTAATAATTGAGGGATAAAGTTTAGCTTGTGTGAATTCTGGTTCAAATATATTGCGTCGGTGATAATGTGGAAATACTATTTCAAAATTGTATTGAGATGTGGGATTTGAATGAAGAATGATTTGATTTTTTAAACAGTTTATTGGTGTATCTACGCTTAAAATGAGATTCTGTCCAGAACTATCATCACTGTGTGTTGCAATTGAAAGAGAATTTACTTGTACTGGAACTCTTGACAAGGCATCTGCTACGACATTTGCGCTTCCTGGTTTGTAGAAGAGTTCATAATTATACTCCTCCAATGCAGCTTTCCAACGCTTCATTTTACTATTATTGTTACTATTGCTCAGTGCACCAGTTAGCGGTTGGTGATCGGTATATATTTTCACCTTTGCGGATCCATACAAATAATTTCGAAGTGAATTTAGAGCCAAAATTATAGCGAGCATTTCTTTTTCATTCGTCGCATAATGTTCTTCCGTCTTGCTCTAAGTTCGAGATATGAACGCAATTGGTTTATTGTTTTGGGATAGAACAGCAACTATGGCGAATTTTGATGCATCTGTTGTAAGTTCCAGTTCTTTGTTATAATCTGGATAAGCAAGTATGACGTCTCGAGAAACCAAAGTATTTTTTAACTTCTCAAAATCTTCAACCGCATCATCGTTCAGTTCTATTTGCTTTAATAAGGATTTATTTTTTGAAAGACGACCTTCTTCTCCTCTTAAAATTTGTGTTAGGGGTTTTGCTATCTTTGCATAATCTTTCACAAATCTTCGATAGTAACCTGATAAACCAAGAAAAGATCGAAGTTTCTTGAGGGTTTTAGGTAATGGAAAATCAACAATAGTTTGACTTTTTTCTTATTAGTTTTAAGCCACCCGCCGAGATCACAAATCCCAAAAATTCTATCTTAGACTTCAGAAAATTACATTTATCTAATTGTACTTTTAGATTTTCTGCTCGAAGTGTTCCAAATATTTCTCGAATGTGACCATAATGTTCTTCTTCCGATTTGCTAAATATGACGATATCATCGATGTACACATAGCATGTTTTTCCAATATAATCATGCAAAACGTCGTCTAAGGTTCGCTGAAAAATAGCTGGGGCATTTTTTAAACCGAAGGGAAGGCGTATGAATTCATATTTGCCATTTGCAACCGAAAATGAGTTTTTTCAAAATCTGATTTCTTTAAAGGAATTTGATGGAATCCACTCTTTAAATCTAGGACGGTGAAATATTCGCTATCCTTCAATTGTGAAAGAACGTCATTTATTTCGGGTATTGGGTATCTATCAGGTATTGTTAATGAGTTTAGTTTCCTGTAATCTATTACGAGTCTATAATGCTTGTTGCCGACAACCCAAGCTGGTGAATTGTATGGTGACTGTAAGGGTTGGATGATTCCATCGTCATGTAGGCTTTTTATTTGTTTTTCAACTTCAGATTTTAACGCCATCGGATAAGGGTATTGTTTTGAATATACTGGAGTATCTGTGGACTTGCGGATTTCGGCAACCACTCTAGTTGTACATGTCAATTTTTGATTAGGTTCAATGAACAATTCAGAATATTCACTGACTATTTTTCTCATATTCTCTTTTTGTTGAGGTGACATATGATCGTCTCGAATTATTATTTTATTTACAGCTTTTGAAGGCTGTTGTTTAAGTGTTATTTTTATACCTTTTTCTACTTGCATAAAACTGTCGCGAGTGTGTATTGAGTTCTCTCAAAGAATCGTTTCCTAATATTCCATCAAATGATTTCAATGTTGGAAGAATATAGAATTTTATTTCCTTTTCCAGATTAAAAAGTCTTACAAATGTATGCTCCTTTATTTCAATATTGTCTGCTATTGATTTGTCAAAAAATATCTCTTTATTGGGTTCAGTTTTGTTTTGCAATGAATGGTTGAATGTAGTTTTTACTTGTCAACAAGAAATTTTAATATTCTACCGCTCCTCGCTTTACATTCGAAGTATGGAAGCGAAGAGCTGATTATTCTAAAAAATGAAACCAAACTCTTCAATGTCATCCCGATTATACCGAACCTCACCAAGTTGCTCAACATCCAAAGAATTATCAATAGTGTTATTATAAGTTTCTAAATCATTGTCGATGTGAAAGTTTCTCTGCATTTTGGGTCGATAATTGGAGTTTGAAATTGTCGGTGGTGGTCTCTTGTTAAGATTTTGTTGTTATGGTCTATTCACATAATTAACTCTTTTTGTGAGTACACTACTATCTATCTAGGTAGAGGGGTTTTGTAGGATTAAATTGGTAATAGTTATTTCGATTAGTTTGAGGTTGTGTTGGATAAATGTTAGTATTATGGAATGTAGGAGGTTTCTGCTGTGTACGGGGTATGTGGACTAATTGTGGGTAAAAATTATTTTGTTTAAAGCGTGTTGTTGGGTTTGCAGATTGTGATTGGTAGTTGCGTGGTGGAAGTGTAGGAGTAGGTTTTCTATAATAAAAATTTTGAGAATAATTTGCTCTGAAACTTTGATTTTCTAGCTTAAGGCAAAGATGGACAGCTTGAGGTAGGCCTACCGGTTCTCTCATGCCAAGAAGTTTTGGTAAATCACCATTTAAACCTCTAATGAATGTATCAAGAGCTTTACTACGATATGATTCTGTTAGTAATGTTAGAGCTTTGTTTGACTCTTCCTAACTTCCAAGTTTGTTAAGTATTATAGACAAGTGTTTGTAAACCACCTGATAAAAACCTCGGGTGGACAATTTTCCTTGAACTAATGAAATCATTTGATATTCAAGCTAAGTCTCTCTTATCTGAACAATGAAGTGAAAGACACTTAATGATGGAGTTCCAATTCAGGGGAGTATTATATGATTCAAGAGCAACATCAGCATTGCCCACGATTTTATTTCTGATTACACTCAAAATATCATAGTATCTTGGTGTACCTCTACATGGTTCGTAGATCTGTAAGATGCGTTCCACGCTCTTGTGCCATGAATTAAACTCTGATTGGTTACCGTTAAATTCTCGCAAACATTTAACAATATCTGGTATTTTATCAAAATCCGCGAAGTTGCCCCGATACTGTCCTTCAATTACTTGATCAGAAGCAGCACTAGGACTTGGGTTTACTATACCTTGAATTAGGTTAGGTCCATGTTTAATGCCCTGGACACTTGTTCAGTTTGCGCTGAATTCAAAACAGCAGGACGTATAATATTCTCGGGATTTGACATTTTAGCAAAAATATATATTTTTTATATAAGATTTCTGGTTAGGGTAATATTTTTCTTTATTATTTTATTATTATTTAATTATTACATAACTGGAGGGTCCCGTAGGATTCTCAGCCCTTTTTTTATTGATCTTATTGGCTAGTTTGCTGTTTTTATATATATATATATTATTTTTTCTATAATTTAATAATTTAAATTATACTATAATTTTTGTTTAAAAATATTTTATTTTGAAAAATTTTTTCCCAATTTATCTTAAAATTTTTTTTAATTGTGTTTAAAACAGAGCTTAATAATTTTTGGATACAATAGTTTTCTTAACTCTTTTTAAATATTTATGTTTTAAGAACAGAAGGGTTTTTTTTCTTTTTTAATAATATTGGATTACAATAATTTATAAAAATATTTTTTTTTATTACGGTTTAGTGTATTTCTTTTTATTTATTTTTCTACTTCTATTTAATTATCTTTCTTCATTCTTAATTACAATTATGTTGTTTACTCACAATACTGTCTGCATTGTACTCATATTTGTCCTTTTTTGCCTTTTGGATGTCCTGGATAGATGGGCTGGCACGTAATGCCGTCCTTTTTGCTGTGTTGATTGAGCTACTGGATGGCCGCACTATCACTTCTTGAACAAAGGTTTTTAATGTTGTAATTTTAAATAAACACTTTTTGTTTTATAACGTATTTTTATCAAGTTATTTTTTAAACAAAGTTAATTTCGTTTTATTTTTCACAGGATAAATAATTCAATAATTTGTCCGTTACTGTTAGGTAAATTTTTATTTTTCACAGGATAAATAATTTAATAGTTTTTCCGTTACCGTTAGGAAAATTTTATTTTTCACAGGATAAATAATTCAATAACTTTTTAATTACGTTAGTAAGTTTCTTATTTTTTACAGTATAATTACTGTTAAGAAAAAATTTTTATTTTTTACAGGATAATCACTGTTGAGAAAATTCTTATTTTATTTTTTCACAGGATCTTTTACTGATTTTTCACTTTAATTTATTTCGATCGCTAGCTATGCCAGACCGATCAAGCTGCTCGTGCGCCAGTTAAGAACTTTCTTTATAAAAGTTCTAAAAAAACACAAGTTTAGTTTTTAGTTTGTTCCGGTCTATGACTGTACTTTATTAACTCCAAAATTCGACTTATTTTTAGTTTGTTCTGGTCTATGACCGTACTTTATTGAAGTCAAAATTCAACTTATTCTTTTATGACCACACAATTTGTAAGCAAGCGGAGTTTAATGCACTTGAGTGTGATGAACTTTTAAGCGGATGTCTTAATTTTAATTTTGTCGATCTTGCTTTTTTAAGTTCGACGACTTATAAGTGGAATCAAAATTAGGTCAACATAAATCCGATTACTTGCATTTTTATTAACCACAACGTTAACTTATATAAACAATTTCCCATCCCTTACCATATCCGGAAAAATTTTATTTACAAACCTCTGAAAAACTCATACTGACCCAACGGAGTCACGTAGGAAGTATACCTCACCGAATCATTATCAACATACACATGGAAAAATCGATTCCTCAAGTCAAATTTTGTAAAATAGCGTTTACCTGCAAGCCTATCTAACAAATCGTCTATCAATGGAATGGGGTAACTGTACTTTGAGGTCATCCTATTTAAAACTCGATAGTCCACACACATTCTGAGGTCACCTGTTTTCTTCCTAACCAAAACTATTGGCGACACCAATTCCGATTCGCTTGGCCAAAATTACCTGAAGCCGTTGCCTTTCATCATACGGCAATCTACGCGGAGTACAACTAAAATGTTTTGCGTTATCAAGAATCAATCTAATCTCACTCTTTACCCTAGGTTCAGCGGATCGTTCAGGACGTGGTCAAACATGTCATTCAATCGTTTTCTATTCACATAATCGATATCCTCACCAATGGCCAACTGTACCCCGCCACTAGCCCAAGCAATTGACATTATCATTCCCACCGCATCATCGGCCTCAATGTCATCACCAATTACTGCTTCTGCCCCTGATATTAAAACTAAATTTGCCTTATCCAAAAATCCCTTCCCAAAATACAATCGTAAGACGTTGACTCATCGGCAACAACCAACATTTCCAATTCAGTACTTTTATTATCATAAAACACTTAAAATAAAAATTTCCCATAAATATTCAATTTACTGAAACTAATTTCAAAAAAAAAAAAGAGTCAACGTTCGTTATACAATCAAAATTTATCCTTCCAGCAACGTTAGATCTTCTAACAAAGCTTATAGGGCTCCCTGAATCTAATAGGCATTCTATATAAAAGAAATTTTCATAATTAGCATTAGCACTAAACTTAAAATACTTTAAAAATCCGTTGTTGTTGACCTTTTGTACGGGCTTCTTCCCGGGACATTCTGTAACGCGATGCTCGAGACTTCCGCGACCAAAGCAGGCTCCTACTTCTCTTTTAGGTTTTCGGCAATAGACAGCAAAATGTCCAAAAGAATTGCAGTTAAAACATCTTTGTCTGGTTTCTTCTTTTGTTTTCATTGTCACGGGTTCTTTAAGTTTAATTTTTGAAAATGTCTGCAGCAGCTGTGCTTTATTTTTGTAGCACTGTGGATTTGCATGAACTCTTAAATTTTCATCAGGTATACCTTCAAATATATAATCAATAAGTTCCTCTTCCTCCATTGCGATCTTATTCGCTAAAACTATTTTTTGTTGTAGTAATCAATAAAATTCATATTATACTGACATGTGCAAGCTTCGAAGTTGCGTCGCATTACTAATTTATTCCCCTTCGAGCTGAACATATCAATCATTACCTCGAAAAGACCTTCAAGTTTTTAGTTAACATAATTCGACTTGGAATGCAGGCGTACTTGAACCTTTCCCTATACCTTCATCATCAACAATGACTTTAGACTGCTCTCACCAACATCATACATTTTTGCAATGTTCTTAAATTGCTTGATCCATACTTCAGGACAACTCAAACCATCATAATCTGGCAATAACTCTTTCAATAAGTTAAATGAAACACCATTGATGCCATTGCCATTTACGTTGTCATTATTATTTGTTGCATTGTCCACTGTATTGTATTTTTTTTTATTATCTATGACGTCACTCGCTCTATTTATCAAAAGATTCTGATTTTTTTCAAACTCCTCTTTTTTCTATAAAACTCGTTTTCTTTCATCAAAAGCTCTTTCTCTCTTAAGATTTCCAATTCATTAGCATCACTTCGTTTTCAATCGTATTCGTATTCCTTTAATTTTCATAATTCGTTTGCACACTCACATCGTCCATTACACTTTCACTCATTTGACTATTACCACTCATTTGAACATTGTCTCCTATTTGTACTGTCGCACTCATTTGTTCAACAACGTTAATCTGCCCATGTTCAAAATCAGTTTCATTTGCTTCAGCCGTAATGCTGCTATCAATTGGACACTCTCCTCTATCCTCAGCTGAAAGTTCATTTAATCTCAAAACAAGCGTATTTTTCGTGCCCACTGTCGGCAAATTAAGTTTCTGAAGACAGCTTCGCAGTTGCGCTGCTGTATATTTATTCGCATTAATATCCATTATCAAAACCATTCAAATTTTCTCTTTAAAGTAGCGTAGCCACGATCAAATTGAACTGATCAATCTGCCATGTTTGTGATTGTGTAGGTAAAGCTGTACTCACAAGTACAGGAAACTGTCCTCACACGTACAGACTGAGAAGATTTTGAAGAATATCAAAATACTTTTGATTTTCACACCTGCTCCGCAGAAAATTAAAGCAACTTTGGCAATTACTTAAAATTTCATTTTTCTCCATATTTGAGAACAAATTAAGTCCAGTAATAATTTGTTTTAATTGTTTTTTTTATAGTTTTTCTAAATAAACTTGACTTTCTTTTAAGTTTTCCTTTTTTTATTGTTCTATACATAGTTTACAATCCAACTGCAGACTGGGGTAATGCAGAGTAATGAAATTAATTCTCTCTCACTCAGCTAAATTTCATGTATAAAATGTCATTATTAATAAAGCTATACGCATTTATATTTGACAAACACAATTTATTTTAGACAAACCCCTAAATATCTTTAAACACGAAATTTCGACTTAAGCTATTATTATATAATGCCACAAATATATTGTATACCCTTTGATTGTAGTTATTTTGCATTCTAATCGTTTGTATTTTTTTTGTGGTTTTCGAATTTTTCGTATTGTTTATTTCGTTGTTATGCTTATTTTAAATTTTCTTTTTTATGTTTTATTTTCATACTTTTATTTTATTTTTATTCAGTTGATTTAGTTTAAGTTTGCATATTTCTTTTTTATACAATTTTTTTATAAGATTGTTTTACTTTTTGATTTTAATCACTTTAAAGTTTTTTTTTTCGAATCCGAGGAGGCTCCACGCTTTCGATTTTAATAAATTAAAGTTTAAAAACCTAGAAGGTCTCTTTTCTATTAATTTTAATACTATAAACTGTTTTCAAGTTTTACATTTTTAAAAATAGATGCAAAATGGTTTTTTGTTAATGTGCTGATAAATCTGTACTCACACGTGCAGACTGAGAAGAGTTTGAAGAATATCAAAACACTTTTGAATTTCACACCTGCTCCGCAGAAAATTAAAGCAACTTTGGCAATTACTTAAAATTTCAGATTTGAGAACAAATTAAGTCCAGTAATAATTTGTTTTAATTGCTTTTATATTATATTTTAAAATCCTGTTTATTTCTCCACAAGTTTCTATAACAATGCCACCAATTGCTCGTTCCGAAATAGAGTTGACAAATTTTAAATTAGAAAAGGAATTGAGTATCTCGTATAATGTGACATGCGTCCGCTGGTGTTAATCAACTTGTGCCAATGCTGCCTACAACAAAAAAAATCATACAACAGCTTAAGCTAGTGTGGACAGATAACCAGCGTCGCTGGTATGCTCGCGTTATGGCGGGCTATGGCTCGACGGATGGGGTGTTCCTTGCCGGCTATCCGAACCGAAAGTGCACTCACATATATGAAAAAGAAATTTCCATACCAGCTTTAAAGAAATCCACAAAAAAACATATTCTAAGGGACCCGAAAGCGAAACAACTAATAACGAAAACTACAACTAACAGATACTGACTCGGGTTACACGATTCCAATGAGGTGAGACTGCAGATGTTATCGCAGCTCTATACCCCACCCACAGGAACCTAAAGGATTCCACCTTGATAGCTCTGGACTTTTCGGAGCCATCCATAATATCAACTTATCTTCCTTCAACCCTGCCACCATCCTATGAACTTACCTGCTTCTCCTAACTAATCACTCATTACAAAAAAAGCGTAAACATCACAAAAATTCATTTTTACCACTTATTAATACTTATAGTTTATTAAATAAATTTCTTTCTTTACCTAAAGTACCTTTAAATAGAGTCCTACCAATAAATATAGAAAAGAAATTAATGAAAGAAAACTAATCTAACATTCCTAATCCCTCAACTCTTCTTAATATTACGATAAATATATAGACTAATACAATTATATAATATATATAAAACGAAAATAATAATGATCTTAAAATTACAGTCAATGGGTGTGTCAGTCGTAGAGTCAAGGTCTTAAAATACATGGATTACCCCTCTTTTGAGTGGAGTAGGTATTACGTGATTAACATTGATGTAGGTGATTAAAGATGATATAGACATGATGCATCAGGAACTGGTGATTTATGATGATATATATAGGCGAAGGATAATATGATTGAGGATTAAAGATGATATATTTTCAAAAACCTATGATTATAGCTGATATATTTTCAAAAACCGATGAGTATAGATGATATTTATGTGATAATATATTAGACAATATAGCCGAGGGTTGAGGATTGATGATATATTTTTCAAAAACCGATGATTATATATGATATAATAATAAATATGATAATATATTAGATAATATAGCCGAGGCGTTGAGGACTGATGATTAAAGATGATATATTTTTCAAAAACTGATGATTATAGATGATATATATATTATAATATATTAGATAATATAGCCGAGGCGTTGAGGACTGATGGTTAAAGATGATATATTTTCAAAAATCGATGAGTATAGATGATATATATGTGATAATATATTAGACAATATAGCCGAGGCGTTGAGGACTGATGATTAAAGATGATATATTTTACAAAAACCGATGATTATAGATGATATATTTGTGATAATATAGATAATATATAGACAATATAGCCGAGGCGTTGAGGATTGATGATTAAAGATGATATATTTTTCAAAAACCGATGATTATAGATGATATATATGATAATATATTAGTCAATATAGCCGAGACGTTGAGGATTAAAGATGATATATTTTTCAAAAATCGATAATCATAGATGATATATATTGTTATACTTTTATGTTTATTAAAAGAAAGACGCTTTGTTAATCTAATAATAAAATAACTTTAATCGTTTATTGAGGTGTGTCTGCCTTTGCATGTCACAACTTGCTTATAAGAAAAACGGTTGTATATGAAAATGTATATGCGTCCAAACAGCATCTTATGTTGAATCAGAGCTAAACCTTCCTTCTCAATTTGGCTATAATTACGTTCAGCTGGTGTGAGCGATCTTGATAAGTTATGAATTGCTTCCATGCTGTTATCAGGAAATGTGTGATAGCTCACGGCACCTATACCGTGAGATGATGCATCAGCTGCAACGTGAATTGGTAAATCCGGGTTGTAGTGTGTCAGTAACATATGCGAGGTCAAAATTTGTTTAAATTTGTCCAAGGATTTTTGGCATTCTGAAGTCAAATTAAATGTGTTCTCCTTTTTTAATAGGTCTTCAAAAGGCTTTCTGAGGTTTCGCATGTTCTCAACGAATTTGCCGTAATGATTAATTGAGCCTAGGAGCGAACGTACTTCAGAGATGTTTTTCGGAGTTTTCAAATTTTGAATTGCTGCAATCTTCGTTGGATCTGGTTGAATACCATTACTGTTTCTAATCTGTCCAAGATATGTAATTTGCTTTTTGAAGAATTGGCATTTTTCAAATTTCAGACGGAAACCAAAATCTTGAATTTTCTGTAAGGTTGAGATTACTTTTCCGCAATTGACTTACTTGCGAGCATGATGTCGTCTATATAAGCCTTGGCGCCTTCTATACCAGAGCATAGTTGATCCATAATCCTTTGAAATGGAGCTGATTTTATACCCGGTGTCAAACGATTAAATTTAAATGAACCTCTGTGAGTGTTTATTGTGAGCAATTCTTTGCTGTCATCGTCCACTTCGACTTGGAGATATGCATCTGACAAATCCAAGTGACTGAAGATAACACAATTGTTGCAGTCCGAAAGAATTTCCTCTGGGGTGGGCAATGGATAATGATTTGATTCTACCATCGAGTTAAGTCCCGTAGAATAGTCTGCGCAAATTCTGATTTTTCCATTCTTCTACTGACCACAATTGGTGCGGCATATTTTGATGTATTAACAGGTGAAATTATGTTTGCATTTTCCAATCTTTGTAGTTCTGCTTCGATTTCGATTCTTGCTGCATGAGGAACTGGGCGTTTAGGAACGCAAATTTCCTTTGCATTAGGCAGCAGTTGAATATGCACTTTTGTTTTTGTACAGAGACCTAATGTAGAGTTATCAAAAACGTGTTGATAATCTTCCTTAAGCTTAGTTATCTCGTCATCGAATTTCATCTGTCTGCACCATATAGCTATTGGTTTATCCTAAAGATCGAAAGTTTGAATCCAGTCGATTCCCATGATGTTCAGTTGGTCTATATCTGTGATATAGCAGTTTATTGTTTTTGTGACGTCATCACCGTTACATCGCATGCAAACATAGTTAGGAGATTAATTTTGTTGGTATTGGCATCACTAGCGCTATCCTTTGTAGTATATGCTTCGGGTTTGCCAATGGATTCCCATGTTTTATCAGAAATTATCGAGATATCCGATGTTGTGTCTATCTGAAGTTGAATGGTGTCATTATTGATGGTCACAGTTGCATACTTACGAAATTCTTTGAATTGAATTGTTGTGAATACTGCGTTTGTACTAAATTTTGATTTACGTTGGAATTTATTCTTGTTGTCAATTTGTGGTGATTTTGTTGTTTTAATGGTTTGAAGCCGGAGCAGTAATTTTCCTTGTGTCCAACTTGTTGACATTTGTGTTTGATGTAGGGACAAAATTTTACGAAATGTAGATCCCCGCAGAGCCAGCAAGGTGTCTTCGGAAGTTTGTGACTGGTTGTTGTTTTCCTTTTTGTTAACAGAGCAAATTGATTTTGGTTAGTGTTCAATCATGCTGTTATCTGATTTCAAATCCATTATACGCTGTATTTCGTCCACCAGTTTGTCTAAATTTGTTGTGTCAGAAGACTCGTCCAAAATTTTCAACAACCGTACACGAATATCTGCGTCTTTACTTGATTTAAGACCCAGTACAAAAATTAAACACTTGAACTGGTCAATTTTTAAGTCTGTCATCTTGAAGAGCTCACATTGAAGATTCACTCGGCTTGCATACTCTTTAAAATCCTCACCATCTGTTTTTGAAAGTTGCAGGCACTTGTAGCGTTGTGAAACTTGTGTTTCAGCTTTACCGAAAAGTTTGTTCATCTTTTCAACAGTGGCCTTCAGCGTCATATCCAGTGGTTTTTTGGGAGAATGTAGTTTGAAAATCTTTCATGAACTTGGTTAGGCATTATACGCCAAAGTAGTGCCACTTTGTCATGGTCTTCTAGGGTGATCGCCTCTTTCTCGAAAACATGTACATATCTCTTGTACCAAGCTTATAAAATTAAACCACTCTCCGGCTCATACACAAAGTCTGTCATAGAGTGCGACAAAGATTCCATTAGTGCAGCCTTTGATGTACTTGTTCCTGGATTACTTGTTGAAGCAATACCTTGGGCCTGTAATAGTTGTGCCATTTGCTGTTGCAAGAGGGTTTGTTGGTGCATAGCGTTTTGCTGATCTTCCAAAAGTTGAAGAACTTTGTCGTCGGACATCGTTGTTTGCGGCATTTTGTATAAAAACAGATAATTTTTATTTCACCGTTCTCGTCGCCACTTTTGTTATACTTTGATTTTTAATAAAAGAAAGACGCTTTGTTAATCTAAAATAACTTTAATTGTTTATTGAGATGTGTCTGCCTTTGCATGTCACAACTTGCTTATAAGAAAAACGGTTATATATGAAAATGTACATAAAAACTTAAAACTTATGAAGCGTGCAGTGTCGCATTTCATGGTGATGCCACAGTATTATGCTGCTGCTTCATAATAGGGAGACCCCCAACATATATGATAATATATTAGATAATACACAGAGGCGTTGAGGATTGATGATTAAAGATGATATAATATGAAGAGATGGTGGATATTTCCACGTGGTGGTTAAAGATGATTTTTATATACAAATGATGTATTGGTAGGTATGTCCTCGTGATGTTTGGTTTTGCTACCAAAATTGGAGGTTAAAGATGATATAATATGAAGATATGGTCTATATTTCGACGTGGTGGTTAAAGATGATTTTTATATATAAATGTGTTCACGTGGCTGAACATGCGGACAACTCCAGGCGTTGTGCAGGCAACCGTAGCAGCTCAGACTGCAAATACCCCAACAAAATGTCTGTTTATCGGCCGGATGGTTCAACTTTTTGTCCCGCAGACTCTTCGGAGGATGTCCAAGAGGAGGAAGAGCCAAAAACTCCAGTAGGCCGTGCACCAAAACTGGTTAATAGGTGTAATATTAACCATAAAACACACCCAGCAATTCCGTCCGCACAAAAAAAATTTTTCACCGCGTACGATGTTTAACATCCTTAATGTGTCTTTTCTTACGATCGTCTCCAAAAAGGTTATTTTTCTTTAGCAAGCCACGCGCACTTTTTTATAAAAATTCCACACTATCGCTTAATCACTTCGCACATAACCTTTCTCTTTTGCTGCCACAACGAAAAAGCAAGACTCGATATAGTTGAGTGCTTTTTTACCCACGCTTTCTGGTTTTTCCAGAATGTTCTGTCCCGTTATTCTTTCATTTTTGTTAGTAAAAGTATATTTGTCTCGTTTCAACATTCGTTCTTCTATCTCTTATCCAGATCGCGTTGCTACTCTAGAGCTGCCACCCTGTCACTTCTTTTCTTTACCAACTCGCATGTGTAACGCATATGACACTTGTTTTTGAATTTTCGGGCGAACCAAATTTAAAAGTTTCTCATACATACATATGTGTCTTGTTCCTTCTGTTCTTTTCTCTGTCCTGCCTTTGCCCTTGTTGAGAACAAAAGCACAATATTGTTTTTTTTTAATCTTTTTTTTTCTGTTTTTTTCTTACTTCAAGAAAACACACTAGATTTCAAACTTAACATTTACTTTCCTGCTTTGCTTTTGCTCTTGTCGTTGTCCTCTCTTTTTACTTGAACAAAACCACACTAATTCTTCTTTTTTCTTGATCTTCTTGTTCCTCTTAGAACACACTATATTTTGAGTTTAAAGTTCAGTTTTTATGCTATTCTCTTTTCTTATATTCTCACTTTTCACAATTTTCCCTGGTAGAGGGAATAAAAAAAATGTTCTACAAATTTTTCTGTGTGTGCAAACTGTAGTCACTTTTTCTTCACTACTTAAGTCTTTATGTTTGAAATAATATTATTTTAATTTATTTAGTTTCAATACGAATTCATGTAAATGTTTTGGAGTAATCCCACTTCTAATTGTTTGCAGTAAAAATAAAGACACTACCTTTCGTTTTAATGCAATATTTTATTTTGAATGCTTCTTAAAAAACTAATTAACAATCAATCCCATAACTTAAAGCTAGGTTATGAAGAGGATATATACAGTGCATGACAAAACAATGGAAACTTTTTCAAAAATTTATTTATGTGTTACAATCGGACGAAAATTTAAAAATCTTTTTAAGAAATCGGCAAAATATTAATGCCTTTTATTAACATGAACTGTTATTAACATTTCTGTATTTTAAAAAATATATAAAAAGACTATATAATTCAGTAATTAAAAAAAAAATAATTCTATTCACATATTTGATGTTGACAAAACATTGGAAACTTTGGAAACTTTTTTAATTTTTGAATTATATAATTCATTTTTATACATAATTTTAATATACAGAAACGTTAATAACAGTGCATATTAATAAACTCCACAAATGTTTTGCCGATTTTTAAAAAACATGTTAAATTTTCGTCCGATTAAGTACATTTTTGAAAAAGTTTCCATTGTTTTGTCAAGCACTGTATATGTTTATAATAAACTTAAATCTAATTTATGTACATAAGCAGGACAATCATTTACATACATGAAATATTATTGGTACGCTCTAAAAAATATAAATATACATAGAGAAATACATAATAATATAGATATAAATATAACACTACATAAATAAATTACTACACTTGTTAAACGTCTGCTTTAACTGAAGCTAAGAGTCGAGCTGTCTTTATTATTATTGTTGTATACCGGTCCTCTAAATTCAGTCGTTAAGTGACAAACTTTGTGCACATCTGAAAAATTACATCCTCTTTTTGTTTTATCTGTTGAAGAGGTGTTAAGGCATTCATTGGCTTCACTACACTCAAATAATTAAAATATATATCTGTACAAGCCTTAACCAAATTTGCAAAGAAATGTTTTGGTGAGTCATCAGCACTGTACATTCAAAATTTATCTAGACTAGTGTTAACTGAATATTTAATATAATAACTATAAGCTAATAGAATACGTTTTTGTATTGGTGTAACATTCTTTGAAATTTGAATATTAATTGTCTCTAGAAGACATTCCAAATCAGCATAGACTACAAAAGGAACATCCATTTACATTTTGAAATTTTCAAAACTTACAATATTATTGTCTACACGGGATAGCGTGGTTACGATTTTGTTGCACTCGTCTTTGTGTTTATTCAGCGCCGTTTCACTATGAATATTTATTCAACTTGTATTCTATATAAATACATCAGCAGTGATTTGTTATTTGACTTTTTGTTAATCTGTAATTAAATGGAAAGTGAATCAATTTTATATTGTGTAGTGAATCTCCGTTTACTTATTTTTGTGAATAGCTTTTTTTATTTATTTCTTAGCTTATCTTTATTTTCCAAACGTGACTTACTTCTTTTATCTATATTCTAAAATGCTGAAAATTGTAAAACAAGGCGTACACGATGAAACCGCTGATACAATGTGAGAAGGTTGTATACGAAATTGCAATGTTTGTAGGGTTGTTATGAGTTGGTTGTACGAAAGATCAAACATTTTTGATATTTTTGCAAGTTGTATAATTGGTCGCAACATGAAAATGCATGTCGTACAACATTATTCTATTTTATTCTTTATTTTCGTTGTGACTGTAGAGAATGCAACATTGTGTTATTTTTTTTTGTCAAAATTAAAATTAAAAAAAAAAAACAGCCATAAAAACACAATAAATGGAAGATTCATCAGAAATGCGTAATTTAATAAAATTCTACAAATGCATGCCAGAATTTTGGAATTGCAAAAATGAAAATTGATGAAAATAAAAATAAAAACATTCGGAATAAAGGATATATTTAATTATTAGTTGAATATAAAAAAGTGAAAAAAGATGGAACACTTGATGAACTAAAAATTAAAATTGCAAATATGCGAACTTGCTATCGACGCGAATTAAAAAAAGTAATTAAAAGTCAAAAGTCGAGGTGGTTTGGATGAAATATATATATATCAAATTTGTGGTATTATGATTCTTTCGAGTTTTTGCGAGATTTGGAAATGCCATTGCCTGGTCGAACGAGCTTAAGTTCAGATGAAGATGAAAATGGTTTTACAAAAGTGGCAACAAAAGCCATACAAGCCAAGCAATATACATATGATAATATTTTTTATAAAAATAACAAAAAGGTATCCAATAAAACATCTATGGCTCACACAAGAATTGATTTTCTGAGAAAAGCTACCGAACATTTAGTCATCCTCAAAAGTAGAAAAAATCGAAGACGATGCTGCTGTTTATGCAAATGGGTGTGTCTGCATGTTTAGGCAAATGACTCCAAATCAACAATTATTTGCCAAACGAGCTGTTGATGAAATTTTAATGTTAGGACGATTAAACTAATTAAATTACAACACACTACAATGTAGTTCCAATGAACCTATTATCTTCCAGACAAGTAATCCAAAATCTAGTACTCCATATCCAACCTGTTCTGACGAATCCATCCAATTTGTTACGACGCCAATAATTTCAAGACGTAGACCAAATTATGTTAATTTCACCTCGGGACAGAATAACCCAAATAGTTTTCAGGCTTACACTAATTTCGAAGAATTGTTAAATGATTCCCAATATCAATAAGTACCTACATTGTACAAATTTTTAATGTTTAAGAAAATAATCATAAAAGCGTTTATGTTTATGTTTACGTTTTATTAGTTCACAAATAACAATTATAGTTTTATATGTAAAAATAAAAAATTTAATTGCCTAAATCAGGTCACCAAAATTAAATTTATATTGCAAACAAAATCTAAATTGAAAAGATTAATTTTTTGTAGAATGTTTTATTAACTAAAATATTGTTTCAAATATAAACTTAATTAATTAATATTGGTGAAGAGATTTAGTCAAAATACCCGTATTTAAATTAAAGAGATTTCAATTGTTTTATTGTTTCACCAAATTTAAGCCTAATTTCTTTTGCTTCATTGCTTGGGTTTTTGTTTATAGTCGGTTCCATTCCGGGTAATTCCCCAACTCTTTCGGTCTCTTCAAAATTTGTTTTAGATGATGAACGCAAATAATTATGTAAATAACAGCATGCTAAAACAACTGTAGTGGCATTTTCTGGACTTAAATTAATAGTTGTTAGTAGTATGCGAAAGCGAGAAGCCAAAATTCCAAAAGCATTCTCTACTTTTACTCGGGCTGAACTTAGTGTTTTATTATAAAGGATCTCAACATCCGTCAAATTTAAATGGCCAAAAGGTTTTAAAATGTTTGTTCGCAAAGCAAACGCAGCATCTGAAACAAATACGTAGGGTAAAGGCTCTTGTCCAGTAAGCGAAGGTTTCGGATTGGACAGATTTAGTTGATTATTTTCAAGCTTTTCGAAGAATTTGGTGTTTGAAAATACACCGCCGTCTGAGATCCTACCATTCGCACATACATCTATCATCAAAAAATCACAATCGCTATTTACTATAGCCATTAAAACAATGCTGAAAGTTTTTTTGTAGTTAAAGTAAAAAAATACGGAATGTTGTGGCCTTATTATATTAATGTGTTTCCTATCAAGAGATCCTAAACAGTTAGGGAACATTAATTTTTCATAAAACTTCTCATGTACATCCATCCATTCTTCAGGAGCTTCTTTAAGCTACCAGCAAAGTAAAAATGTTATTGAGATTTTTGTACATATGCATGTTTTATATATTTATTTCTTACCTTTATTAAGGATTTTAATACTTTTATGATAGCATCGCATGTTTCAATGACTATTTTGCCTATAGACTGAGGTGATACAGTCGTTGAAAATTTAAGGTCTTCATATGAGCATCCTGTTGCCAAGAATCGTAGGGTTATTGCTAAACGATTGCTTGCAAGTATTGCCATTCTCATAATTGTATCTTGTTTTTGTATGTAAATTAAAACTCTTGACAAAAGATCATCAAACATTGCGTCTGTAATCCGCATAAAATTTTTGTAATCCTTTGGCTCAGTTTGCTCTAAAGCCTTCAAGAGTTTGTTGTTAGAATAAATTTTTTTTGAATTAACCACTCTTTAGACCACTTTCTCTTCTTCCTCGTCCTTTTTTCCAATTTTTCCTCTTTTTCTTGCTCCAGGACGTCATCGATTATAGCATACACAATAATATTCGACACCATAACACAATATCAATTTTTTTAAAATGAAGTTGTAACACAAAATTGTGACATTTGTGAGCGAAACATACAACTTGATTGTCAACAAAGTTGTATTAAAGGTTGCATCGTGCATATCTTGTATAATGATGCCCAGCAGCACTTCTACAAAACATGTGTTTTCATGCATTTGGCTGCACTTAGCAGAACGTATGTCATTGCATCAGTGCTGCCACATCGTAAATCATTACAATCTCGGCCGACCTGACAATGCAATTGACCTCGATTGTTATTCATCTACTCTAAATTCATCCTCCAGAAATTCATAATCTTCGCATTGGTTTGTGTTGTCTTCAGAGTCCATCTTCTTTCTTAAGTTCCAACCACTTTTTAAACGACTAGAATCGACAATGCCATTATATGGCATTGTGTGATTTGACAATTATCTACATCTCTTATTAAATATCGATTGTTACCCAATTGCTTCTGAATAATATCGGTCCACGATACTTTGGAATCAGTTTTTTATATACACCAGCAGTTGTATCAACATTTCTCAAACTACCAAGTCTTCTTCTTCAAAGGTTTTGGCAGGTTTGAGATGATCATTAAGATACTTTAAATTGTACGATTGAGACTTTTCAATAGCTCTTGAAGCCTTTTCTCTTATTGAATTTAGATCGACTGTTTCAGCAGAAGCATCTTACAAATACTCGGTAATTTCATCCACTAATTCAACTCTCTGTTCGATTCCAAATAACATATGACTCGGCGTCTGTCGATTCATGCTGTGAACAATGTTGTTAATAGCAATTTCCACCTGATTCAATTTGTTAACCCAATTGGAATGCTCAATAGGTTCGGTCAATTTAGCCAACATGGTCTTCAAATACCTATTTGTTCTCTCCACTTGTCCATTCGACTGCAGCGAGGCCACTGATACCGTGAATAATATTGCGTTCAGTTCCAAATTTCTCAAACTCGTTTGAAGTAAAGCATGTACCTCTGTCGCTTATAATTCTTCTCGGGCGACTGTAATTTTTAAAGTGTTTCAATAATGCGCAGCATGTCTCCTTTGACCCTGTAGAATTCACAGCACAAAGCATCGTAAATGTCGGGAACGCATCTACCACTACTAAGACATGCTTCCGTTTAGATTTTTTTGACGGAAGGGGCGAAAATGGTCGATATGTAACGTATCGAAAGGAATTGATCTCTCCTCAATATTATACAAATTTCTCCTGTTCTTCCCATGGGGAGCTGAATAGTAAATACACTTCAGACAGTTTCCAAAGAATTCCTATCCCTCATATTCGGAAACCAATAATACTTCTGAATCTGATTCAATGTGTTTTCAATTCCCACATGACCATATTTCTCATGAGTCAGACGCTTAACGTTAGCCTCTAATTCGGCAGGTACGTATAACTGTCTACGTCCTTGGGCACCACAACTAGGCTTGCCACATCCCAAAAGCCAGCCAGATTGACACTTACCTAAAATGAGCAGAAAAACTGCTAGATTTTATTTAAAAAAAACAAAAACATAACAAATTATACAAAAACTTAAAAAAAAAAAACAAAAACGTATTACAATTCAGTCTATAACATAAACATCCTAAAATTAATTTACATTTAACTATGTTGATTTTTCCACATATACTTTGTACTTTTAGTATCAGACTTAACTAGTCCTGTTCCTTTAGGCGTTTTGAAAATTTTTAAAATTTTCATCAAAATTTTGTCTTATTAACAGTTCAGCCTTTATAAGGTCAAATCCTATCCTATTCCTTTCTTTAAAATATAAATTGTTTAATGTACTAAATGTTCTTTCACAAAAAGCATTACTAATTGGAATAGAAAAAAATAAATGAAATAAATTTAAATATATTTATCAAGTTATTTTTATCACATTTTTTGAAAAAGTAAGACCATATTTTGTCAATCGGAGTATCTTTTTTCAATTGATCAAACACTTCTCGAAGTCAGCAATAATCTGTATATGTCACGTCATTTGATATCTGTAAAATTTTTGGAAGCTTTGATAATATATTCCATGACAAAAGAGATTGTTTCATATTTAAAACTGATCTGTGTTTGTAAATTGATTCATCTCCGAAATCATATCGTTGCTCCAAGTATGAAATAGCATTTGTTAAAAATTGATTTGCTTCTAATTTAAATGCTCGAACATCATTATTTGAAATATTTTTAAAAATAACAAAAACTCTACTTCCATAAAAACAATCATTTCTTCTGCTTTGAAGACTATTCATAAGTTTACTCATTATGCTGTGAAGTTCCATTATTGTACAAAAATCATTTTCAAGCGCTAATATAGCTGAATGGAATTCATGCATTCCATTATGAATAAAATATAAATACGCCTCTGATAATCCTTCAGAAATGCATTCTTCATCCGCATTATTTAGTTCAGTATCTGACATTCCTTTTCTGCAGTTGTTTTTCCCCTTTTGAAAAAAAAACTTTTTAACCGCAGGGCAGGAATGTAATAATCGGTCAATTGCGGGCAAAAGGGAAAGCCATCGAGTGGGAAAGATGCTTGTTTTTATTATTATTTATTATTTTTATTTACTATCATTGAGTTTCTTATTTATATTACATTTTTGAGTTATTATCTTTTTGGATATTACAACAAATATATACATTTTATAAATTAATAAGCGTATTAGAATAACTTATTATAGGAAAAAAAATAAAAAACCTATATCTATAATCACAGAGAGAATTTAGAACAGTTTAAACACATGAACTAATAGAACTTATACCTGGGGATGGAGTCACTTAGTTAACGTCCTGCAAACTTCTCAAATGGGAAAAGTAGACCTACTACATCTGTCATAGAATGTCTGAGTCAAGTCGTTTATTAGCATTTCAATTGTTTTTTGGCCTGAAATTCTATGTAGTTCTCTAGTGGAGAACCTTCTTGGTAAATTGTATATGATTTTCAAATTTTTATTTTGATTTATTTGGAGTCTTTTTTTGTGAGAGTTTGCGCAGTTCTTCCAGATAACGCAGGCATATGTAAGAATAGGTTTAATACATAGGTTGTATAAAATACACTTGTTTTTGGTATTCAGTTTTGACTTTCTATTTAAAAGAGGGTACAAGGCTCGGCCACAACGAATAGCTTTGCTACAGATGTTTCCCACATGTTCTTTGAATGTAAGTTTTTTATCAAGTGTTACGCCTAAGTATTTAATAGAACTTGAAATCGGTATCTCTGTCCCGTTTATAAACATTTTAATTGTGGGAATTCTTTTCCGAGAATTATTAAACGGAAAAAGTATCGCTTGAGTTTTTTCATTATTGATTTTAATTTTCCACTTGGTAAAATATTCGTTGGCATGAATAAGAACCTTTTGCATGCGCTTGACAATCGCGTTTGACACTTTTCCACTAGAAATAAATGCACTATCGTCGGCATAAAATGCCACGCTATTTCCAGTTGGTACTTTGTAGTCCGATATGTAAAGGTTGTAAGGAAGGGGAGATAGCACGGAGCCTTGTGGCACTCCAGCAAAGATATCTTTTTCTGCCGAAAGGGTTCCAGCAACATAAACTACAAATGACGTGTCAGTTAAAAAGCTTTCCATAATTCTTATTAGATAAGTTGGTAGCTTCATTTTGAAGAGCTTATAAATTAATCCCTTATGCCAAATCGAGTCAAAAGCTTTTTCTATATCGAGAAAAATCACACCAGTTGAATATCGTCTATTTTTATTGAATCTTAGCATATTGACCACTCTTTTTAATTGATGCGTGGTAGAATGTTGAGGTCTAAATCCATACTGACAATTATGGAGAAGATTGTTTTCATCTGTGAAGTTTCTGAGTCTAGTCAGTATAATTCTCTCTAGAATCTTGTCTAAGGAACTTAATAGGCTGCTTGGCCTGTAACTAGATGTTAGTTTAGGATCTTGACCACTTTTGGCAATTGGAATTACTTTGGCTTTTTTAAAACTCTTTGGAAAGTAGCAGTTTTGAATACAAAAATTATAAAATTTTGTTAGAAAGTTGTAAGCCGAATTAGGAAGTTTCTTGAGTACCAAGTTGGTTATTTGGTCTAATCCCGGAGCTTTCGAATTTTTAAGATTTTTAATAATAAATACAATTTCTTCAAAACTAGTTAAAGTAGTTATGTCCTCATTTAAAAATACATCGTTAGCAATTGAACTAGCTAATAAATTTAATTTGTTCTCAATGGAACTGGAGAAATTGGTTGATGTATTGTGAGCTGTAACAAACTGATCGGCAATCGCATTTGCTATATCAAGTTTCTCCATTACTTCACGATTGTCGATTACTAATTTGTATCGATCTATCGCTCTAGATTTATTTCTTATACATTTAGAAATCTTCCAAAAGTGTTTGTTCCCTACGAGTAATTTAGATAAAAAAAATTCTCATTGCTCATTTCTAGAGTTAGTTATTTGAATTTCGATTAGCTTGTTTAGTTCTCTTATCATAGCTCGGAACAATACTCTTCTAGAGTTATTGCTACAACGTTGAAATTTTCTCCTAAACATGTTTCTCATTGAAATAATTTTTTTTGCATTGTTCAGAAAGTTGGAAATGTTTAACGTTCCTAGTTCGATGTGGTACCGTTAAGCAAATTGAATTATTGATCAAGTCTGTGAATTCTTGAATTGACTGCTCCACATTAAGAAGATTGTTAATGGCTAGAGAAGAATTAATTTTTGAATTTACCTCGCTTCTAAATCTCTCCCAATTAGCATTAAAATAGTTTCATTTTTGGGGCACTTCCCCAACACTTCTTTCTTTTTAAAGCACTCATTAATAAACAAAAGAAAAGAAAAAAACATTTTACTTGATCTGTTTTGTTCTGATTCTTTTATTTAACTTAGTGAGTTTATATAAAATTGTTGTTTTCCGTAACGGTTGTTTTTATTTTTTCGATTTTAATAATATGTACGTCTGTTCCCTATCAGAAGCTGAGTGGTACTGAGATGCTTGTATTCGATACATGCAAACTTAAAACATTCCTTTAACTTTTCATTTGACAAAGCTGATGAGCTAAATGCATTGAATGTTTTCTACATCGACAGATAAAGCATTTAAAGTACCTTTGATGCAGTTATTTATTACATGGCAATTACAATTTGCCTTTACAATTTTCTGGTTTACATCTTTAAGTTTTTTAAACATGGAATTATGAACACAGCAATTAACTGCCGCGATATCAGCACTGCATGCTGCAATTTGCCGAATGTTAAGGTTATTTTCAGTTGTTATTCTTACGACATTGCCAAAAACGTCTTTAGCAGCCTCTTTTGGGTCTTCATAAAATCTACAATTTTCTGATGTATTCCTGTTTCAGCATCGAAATATTGAACGGCATATGGTTACGTTTCCACGTTTCCATTATTTAATGCGTCGCTGCTTACATAAAAGTAAAAATTTTCTTTTAATGCATCAGCTGCTTTTTTTGTGCGTATGGTGCCAATACGTTTCGTGTTATAGCTGCTGCTTTGGTACGGCCACAACTCACTTTATTCACAATTTTACTGTCGCAAAATACAGAAGAACTCAGTTGTTGTATATTTAATAAGAATTCATTTATTTTATCAAATACATTTCTTATTTTACTAATTACACTTTTATGTATTTATTTATAAAGTCAAATGTAGAGCAAGATAAATGTAATAATAAAAAGAAGAGTTGAGCTGTGTCGACAAAAAGCGTAACGATCCACACCAAAAAAGAAAAAGGAAGAATAATAACGTGAAGTTAACAACTACTCTTTCAGTGATGTCAATGTATCAAAACTCTAACATTAGTTTAAGTTGACAGTCTAAGCTGTTGTAAGTAGGCCCGTGAACAACATTGCGAAAAACGCACATTAGTTCAGCCCTGGATATGTGTGAATCCGCCTTTGAGTCTTTTGGAACAGCGAAGTTTATCATGCTGTGTGACAATTTTTGAGACAATGTTAATTTCATATGTCGTTTTGCTTGGATATGTTCGTGTAATGCTCGACTTCCTTCATATTTTATAGAAATACCAATTTAGCATAATTTCCAAAATGCGATGTAATCATCTCTTTTAATCCATTTGCAATATTCTGCTTCTTCAATCCATCTATCGCAGAATGTTGTATATCTTCCTTTTTTGAAGGTCGGACATCTTCGTTATTTTCCATGGTAAATGGACGACACAAGGCTCAATATATTGTAACAATAATATTTTAAATTGTTAAACGAATATAACATTAAACAATTTAAATTTACTATTCACATCAAAAAATTTACACTTAATTTCAATCAGCTGTTTAATATTGTAATTTTTTAGTTTTGGCCAAAAACAAGCAATAAGTCAATGATGAGATAGGGGGGAAATTACAAATGTAGATACTTTTTTGGTTATCGATTGCAATGAATTATTGATGTTGGGCAAAAAATTAGAATTAGTTTTTGGGTTTGGTGTTTAACAAATCATGATCCTTTTTTTAATACTGAATTTTTTAATTTTAAAAATTAACTGGACAAATTTTATTTTATGTTGACACTTGACAGGACCTAAAAAAACTTGACCATCAAGCTCATTCCAAGCCATGTGGCAACCATAACCACAACGGAAAACCAATCCATTTTCCAGTACATAACCCTCCAGATCTCCTTTTCCTAATTTACTCCGAATAGCTAAGATTTTCTCATCCTTATTCTGAACAATTTGTGCGCGACTAAGTGCATCTACATGTGCCATTAGTTCGTCCCTACGATTCGGAATTCGATAATCTAAATTTACCAATTCCAAAGCCCATCTAGCCGTATGCCATTTTCATTTACTTTATAACCCAAATAATCCAATTCGCGATATGCGAATTCGCATTTCCCTAAATTTAATTTCAAACCTGCGCCCCTCACTGCACATAAAACATCAGCCAGAATCCGTAAATGCTCCTCAAACGTCCCCATGGCTATACTCATGTCGTCCAAATACACAACAATTTCCATTCATCTATGAATTTTCTCAACTGTAATACTGCCCCTGCATTCTTAAGGCCAAACGGCATGTAACAATACTCAAATTGTTCCAATGGGGTAATAAAGGCTGTATATTTACAATGGAGTCTTAATGTACTGGCACTTGGTGAAAACTGTTCTCAAGATCAAGTGTCGAAAAAAAATTTTGTTGCCCAGGTGGTCCAGACAATCCTCGATAATAGGAAGAGGGTAATTATCCTTCAAAGTAATCCTATTTAATGAACGGAGAAACAAGGAGAATAATTTGCCGAATTATACCCTTCTGCAACAGCTCCTCAAGTTTAACCTTCACTTCACACTTCTCACGATATGACAGACATCGAGGTCCACTATGAATTGGAATGGCGTTTAACAACCTTATTCTCATCCAATAATCTGTTACCCTTGGGGCATTACTGGTATTATTCAAATAATTCTTCTCAAGGACCGACTTTGTAGCAAAAGCTTTCGCTGAACCTAATTTGACATCGACATCGATTCTATCTTTAGTCCCAATAGCACTTATTATTTGCATCAATTCCTCACATTCGTCATTATCTTCTATTAATGATTCTTGTACACAACTAATGGGGCTACCCGTATCGAAAAGACAAAAAAATTCATTACTTCAGTGCGCTTATTACGTCTAATAAAGTTAAAACTTACCATTTGGGACGCATCGAGAGACTCATCATATTTTGCATCGACTAAAGCAGCGGTGACACTCTTCTTTCTTGGGCAATCTTGGTGGAAATATTCAAATTCGGCGCATACGAAGCATGGATTGGGAACAATTGAAGCAGCGGATTTCCCCTTTCAGTTGTCTTAGCCGTGTTGTTTGAAATTGCAGCGATACCTCTCAGCTTATTTACGTCGGTCATATTAGCCACTTTTGCCGGGCCACCTCGCACCCGTTGGCTTCGTTATTCATATAGGTACATACGCTTAATTAGCTCGTTGATATTATTGACCCCGTATGGACAGGTTACTGCGTTGTTGTTGTCCGGTACGCCATCGATAATTATATCCACCAATTCCTGTTCATCGATATCCGTCGTACTTGCAATTGATTGCTTAACTAAAACACGTTTCGTTTGGTTTCAATGAACGTGAGCGCAATTACTGATACACCTGTTGACGCGACATTGATCGTTTGAATGTTTTCATCATATTCAACTTCAGGTTGCCATATTCTATCAGGCCTAAATTTGTGACATATTTTTTGCAGTGCCTTCCAAACGACGCCAAACTGCCACACAGTTTTCCTTATTAGAATAACCACATAGGTTTGCATAGTCTTCAAACTCTACAAACCATTTCGTTATGCTGTAATTATCATCCTCATTAAATGGTGGTATAGCCGCATCTAGTTCCGCCAGTGCGGCGGATGTTGGGAAGACGCTGCTCGCCTTCCTCCAACAGGCGGATTTGTTGCTGAAGTTTTAGCAATTCCAAGCCCATTATTAAATGTTTTATTCATCTTCATCTTCATCTTCAGAGAAATAAAACTAGTGCAGAGGCACTAGCTGTGGCTGCAACTTCGACAGAGGGCTCAGAAACTTGGGCAGCGGATGATCTAACGCCGGGCGTGTCAATGTCTTTGGCAGCGGGGACTTCAATATAATTAACAGCAGATTTGGTAGCTGAGGTTGCAACGTCGGCAACGGGCTCAGCAACTTGGGCAACGGGTGGTTTAACGGCGGGCATTTCAGTGCTTTTGGCAGCGGTGACTTCAAGATATTTAACAGCAGATTTGGCAGCACACGTCTCAATGTTTTTGGCAGCGGGGACTTCAAGGTATTTAACAGTGGACTTTTCAGCATCATGCGGTAAGTGCGTCATCATGTCAGCGTCGGATGGCACGGCCAAGGAGTATACATCTTCCTTATACTCCGTCTTGCTCACAAGTCCCTCGTACAGCATCCGAAGCTGACTCAACGTGGCAGACTCCGGAAAGTCTACGCCAGCATCAGCATGTACCGTTATTGGCGTCGTGCGGCTAGGACGCAAATCCATTTTCATCCGATAATAACTTTTCGATCCTTTATTAAAAACACTTTTTTAGTTTTACTAAAGGCGTACCCCACACCTGATTTTGTAGTGAATCTCCGCTTAATTATTTTTATTAATATATTTTTTATTTATTTATTAGCTTATCTTTATTTTACAAACGTGACACTTATTTTTATCTATTTTCTAAAATTCCGGAAATTGTAATGATGCCCAACAGCAATTCTACCAAACACAGTTTTCATGCATTTGGCTGCACTTAGCCAAACGCATGTCATTGCATCAGAGCTGTCACATCGCAAATCATTACAATTAATATAATTTTTTTTATCATAAAGTTATTATTGGTTTACCTGCAAATATTTTTAATCCATACGTAATGGAATTTCTCAGCATCTTCTAGTAATAATAAATTAACATGATTAGACTTTTTCTTATACTGGAATATTAGGGTCCGACTATATCATTGTAGTCATTTAAACCAAACACGTTCAGACTAATATCAGAATTGTTCATTTCAAAATCTTTAATTTTATTCGTTGACAGCGAAAAAATGAAATTTTTAAAATTCAAAACAATACCATTTGATAATATAATCGCTAATATAATAATATTATGTATTATGTCGCTAATGTTTTTAGTTATATATGATGAGCTTCTGTTAAAGTTGATATGATCAGGATAAAATGCTGATATAATAGCTCACTTGAATTGAACAATATTGGTCTTTATGTTGAACGTTGATGCACGCATATTTCTTTTGTATTTGGGTATGGTAGAGGAATATGTACTGTGAACCTTTTATACACTGATATTGATTTATATTAATTTCTAACCGTAATATTTTTATTAATGTCTAACCACTATCGCGTTCCTGGTATACACTAATTTTTTTGTAAATAACATCACATTGTCTATTGTAAATATTTAGAACATCATATGTAGTTGATGATGAGAGATTAATTGTAATCATTTTAGTCTGATGTGATTTCATTTCGATGCGACATAATTTCTAGCCTTCCTTAATCAGCACGTATTCACAAAATATATCAAGATTTAATTTTACACTATGATGTTTTCGAATCAAATTCCTTAACAGCTTAACCGCTTTGAATTTAATTCCCTATAAAAAGTTCTTAGGTATTAAATCCGTTTATTTATTATTCTCAATAATATATGGATATGCGATATCTTGTTTGCAATCAATACAAATAACAATATTAAGCCTTTCTTCTCCATCTTCAACCTTAGAATATTGTAATATGTATTGCTGGTTTGAGAAATATCTATTGCATGGTATACATTTAATTGAAGACGATGGTTTTTCATGTTGTAGTCTATGATGTGTTCTTAATGTTGCATTCAACTTGAATTCTTCAAAACAAATCTCACAAATAAAACCAGCAATTTTTTCCCTTTCAATTTTGAACTTGAAAGTATAACTGCAATGGTTTCTAGTACAAAAATGACTTTTAAATAATTAAAACAAGTCTATTTTTACTCTGCGATGTTGGTGAGGGGGTAATACATTTTAGGAGTAATGACGAGTAAATTCAATTATGTAATTATGTCCACTTATCTGTAAAAAATATGTAATTGTACATTTCTTTCTTATCAGTTTAAAATTAAAGATTCTTATAGCACAAAAAACAACAATAACAGGTTGAGTTATATTTCTATTTCTTCAACATTAAATCATACAAAAAATAAAACTAAATTAAACAAAACCACATCTAAAATTCTTTATGCTTAAAATTAAAAACTATAATATGAGTCAAGTGTTTCAAAATTTGTTTATATTAAATTAAAAAATATTCTTATTGAACTTGTTCTTAAGTATACAAAATTATAATTACGCGAATTATGTTTCGAGTAAACAATTTTAGCAAAAAAACACAACTTTTAGGTTTGAACGTCAATCTACTTCTATTTTAATTATAATTTTTGTCTCTTATATTAACTTTTACAATAGTAAACAATTAATTAAATATAACCACTCAGCATTAGTTCTTAATAATTTTATTATTAAATTAACTTTTACAATATTTCACAATTAAATTAAATAGGACAACTAATTGGTAGGTTGGTAGTCAGCAGTATAATAATTAAATTAAACAAAACAATTCAGAAATATTAAAATTTTAGAGCATTCTACTTCCGTTCATGGGTAGCATGTATGGTAGTGTATACGTAACTCGCGCGATGTTATTGTTTACAATATCAATGTGTCATTATCCCACTCTTGATCGTCTGCAAATGTGTCAGCATTTTATTATTACAAGAAAACGATATTGGGGCAATTAATGTTTTTTTGTTAGCACATACATTAAGTGGCTTAGAAAACCACCTATTTCTATATATATATATTTTACAAAACAAGAACTAGATGAAATGTATCGCACCTACAACAAAAAATAACAATAATTTAAACAAAACCACAACATTCCACAATGCACTCAGCGTCGGCAACTGGAGTTAAGGGTACCCTACATCACTCGCCCACATTTCATTCGAACCTCGCGCCAGGGATCCATAAGTTTACGGTACCCTACACAGAACAACTCGTTTGAAATCACAAATAAATGCATACTAATTTGAATTCAATTGAAGAGTTTTAAGTGTGGCAAAATAAAAATATTTTGTTAACAAACCAAACGAATCGTAAGAATTAACAAACAAAATAATTGGGCAATTCACACGACTTTGTATCGTGTATGTTGTATTGAATACATTTGTTTGTTTGTGAACGGTCAATGCTATGCTGTATTGTGTATCTCGTGGTAATCAAATAATTTGATAGCCCGAAACCAACACAACTTTTTAAAAACATATGAAAACATATACACATTTTTTCATTCACACAATTTGATAGCACGAAGTCAATACAACTTTTAAAAACATATGGAAAAAATTTGTATAAGTGTATCGGATTTTTATATGAAAAATATCAACAACAATCATACACTGTTGTATGTTCTTCCAACAATACAATGAATACAACGATACAACGGCTTGTGTGAATTGACCAAATAATTTTCAAGTTTTACATTGTCTTCTACTACTGTGCTTATGTTAATGATAATGACTTATTATATCAAATTATCCAAGGCAGTGTTCTGATGGAAATTCCAACTTTTTAACATACAATATATTTCCTCTTCTTTTTAATATTACATATTCATAAAATCCACCTTTAATTTCACTACCACGATAGGCTTCTAAATTAAAAGTACTACTATTTTTTTTGCTAATAATTTTGATTTTAAAGATTTCTATAGTCCAGATCGGCGCATATAGGTAACATGCGTTAATGTTTGCCTATACGAACGTGATCTTCAAGTTTAAACTTGGATCTCCTAAAAATCTATAGAAAATTACTATAGATGGATTTTTTTATTTCAAGTGTTCACTTCGTTTGGTGTTACTTTAATTGTTCAATGAAATGTATTACATTTATCCACCAATTCTTGATATATGTTTATAAATTTGTACGGTCCTTGAAAGCTAAACTCTTTCCACATCGACCTCTCCAATGTTCCATTAAGTCGTTCAACTAGTGATGCCTTTAAACCACTATATATTGAATAGCGGTTAATTTGATTAGATTGCAATAAATGTTCAAGTCGTTTGTAAAAGAACTTTCCAACGTTATTCTCTTACCGAATTTTGTAGCAATTCTCAAACATTATTAAATTTCATTGGGTATGTCCTTAATTAATATAAAAGAATAAAAAAATTTTAAATAAGAAAAAATCACACAATTTCTAAGGTTTTTTTATTTTCTAAAATTTATAAGGCTTAAGGTAGAGGAAATTCTACATTTCAAAAATTGTTAAAATATGCTACCAAACAAACTAACAGCTTTTAAGAAAAAAAGAAGAAGAAAAAAACAATATCAAAAAATGAAAAGAGAATGATCAAATAAGATCTATAAAATATTAAGTATCAAATATTGTAACATATATCAAATTTAAATATTATTAAATTAGTAATAAATTAAGTATTATAAACTGTAATTAAAATATTAAAAACGACTAAATTATTTGTGTTAAAATGAAAACTAAAATAAGAATAGAAACGAAAATATGTAAATATTTAAATAATTATAAGAATTTTTAATGAAAAAATGATACATTATATTTGTAATAAATTAGTTTTTAATTAACAGGGACTGTTAATTTTTAAATGGAAAATTCATATATTATTATAAACCAACGCCTAGATCCCAGTTACTCTATGATTACATTAATAATTAATGTACTCTACTTACTAACTATTACACTATAAAAACTATTACATTTATTATTATGCTATAAACACTATAAAAGCAACGCAGCAAGCAAAGCAAACTTTATTTTATTTTATTTGCTTGTTATCGCGTTTACTTTAAAATAATCATTTCCAAATACATCCATGTATTCTATTTTTGAGACATAGCTGTGTTTGCTGCATTGCGTTTATTGTGTTCATAGAATTGTACTACATTAGCTTCTATACTACATTTCTATGTTATACTAAGTTAGCCCGTTAAGAACTGTACGATCTGTAACTGTATTTATATTTGAAAAATATGAGAAAAAAAATTTTTAATAAAAAGAAAATACTTTACAAGTAACATCCGAACTATAAAGACGTGTTTTTATTTGCATAATTTTACTCAGAACGCTTTCTCCGCGTGCCTATATGTAAGGATATGTGTATGCTGTTCCATATTATCAGAAAGTTTACATGGTAAGTCAATGCGTATATGGTTTGTTGTATTTGAAATACTTTGTTTTGTTTCTAAGAATTCGTTTTTCATTATTTCTTACTTCAGTCGGAAATACAACCTAGCTTCTCATACTACCAATATGGCATGAGTTGATTTTATGCATGAGTGGCTGGCAGATTTTTAAGAAACTGTTCATTGCAATACTAATTATTATTTGAAAAAAAATCGTCCAAGATATATTTTTCATAATTCATTTTGTTTGAAATTTCTGGGCTGAGGCTTAAACCCTGGGGTCTAATTCTCGCAGTGGTGATCGAAATTGTGTTCTAATAGAAAATAATTTCGATAGTGAGAAATTTTCTGATGATGCTACTCGATACGAAACGAATCGATTTGTTGCTTATGTGTTGTGAAACGAGTTAATTATTTCGTTTTGCAGCACTGACGAAAATGCAAAAATTGTAAACAAAAAACATATGTTTTCTTACAAAAATAAAAGAAATTTAATTAATCCAAGAAAGAAAAGTTTTATTAAAATTGTAATATTTCGTATGGATAATATATTTTGGTTTTACTTTATTATTAGCCTGGGCTGAAGTTTCTTCTGCAGTATCATCTTCAAATTCTATAAAAGAAGATTTTGTCTTCTTCATAATCCGATAAACAGCAGGGAGATACGTCAGAAATACTTTTTTTCGGTGAAGTTGTTGGGGTAACATTTTCTTTTGGGCTGCCTTCTGATGTTTTTGAAGACCCAAAAGTTTGGACATTTTTTAAACTCTCAACAGAATTTTAAACTAAACAAAAGTTTGTTAAACTACCTTGCACCACATTTTTGCATCTTTAATTGGTGGGCAGGAAGCATTGAGCTTAGCTGTGAGGTGTTCCCATAGCTGATTAGCTCTTGCCTTTTCCTGAGAAGTATTTGAATGCTTAACCATGAATTTCCTTCTGGCTGTAATTAATTTTTGAAACTTTTGGCCTACAAATACTGGAATTAATTTTTTTATTCATAAATTATTATAAATTCGTTACTTAAATTTTTTTATATTGTTCTTTACAGCAGAAAAACGTTAATTCGAAAACTTTAGTGCTTACGAGTAAAAACTCGCAAGGTGGCATTCGAATGATCACACGTTATCGAATGCCATCATTAGAAATTTCGATACTCGATAACGAATAAGAGAATACCAAAACTAAAAAAAATTCGTTCGTATACGACTGCCAGAATTAGCCCCCTGGTCTTAAGTCTAATAAGCCAACGCAGTACCTACTAGTCTCCTGCGACATTTCTTTATTACATGAATAATAAACCTCGTGTCATTTAGAATATAAAGTTCGAAACACAAATTTACTGATGTACTGGCTATAAAAGCTGATAATTTCTACATTCTTTTGATTTCGAAATTCAGTTATTACTCTAATGCTTTGTATTAAGAGTTGGAAAGGCTCCATTAGTCTGGTAAAGTAACAAAAGTATTCGTCAATGACTACTGTAACAATCATAATTAAGGCATAAGTTTTCCATTTCTGGTTGTGAAATGCGTTAATATTCCTATCCTCAACCATTATGATAGGATTTTCTGCATGAGCATCCGTCAATTCTTTAATTTTATTTGAGAACTGATCAATCATATATTTTTGCGAACGATATACAGATATTATCTTCAAATGTTTGTTGTCAATGCGGAAATTTTGTAAGAAAATTGAAATAAAATCAATAAAATGATCACTTTTGCAGTGTTCTACGACAATTTCAAGGCTTTTGTTGACACATGATGATGTCCCACCATATCCATCACACCTACAACAATGAATGCCTGAGTATCCAGGAATAGAAAAAATCCTGTGTTAAATTATCATCAATCAAAGCCTCATCAATCGCAATAACATCCGTTAATTTTGAAAGACTTGCAATTAGCGACTTAAATGTATTAAGTTTAGTAATTGATTCTTCTTCACTTCTAATGTTTATACAAATAATATTCAGAAAAGAACCATTTAAATTGTATAAGTAATTATGATATTAAGAACAAAATTTTAAATATTGGTTATTATTCTTAAAAAAATTGAGAGAAAAAGGAACAACACATCATGTTAAGGCTGACATATCCCAATGTTGGACAGTATCATTATTTATTGTTGCCCATCGATCTACGTTTCCAGCATTGAGAAGTTGTTGCACTCAGAAATAATTTATCTACGTGTTCTTCAAGTCTTACTACTAGCGCTCTGCGTGTTTCACTCTTCTTTTTGCAAACAACGAACAAGTAACCTAAGCTTTTCAGAGTCCTAGCGTAATTAAGAAGGTCCAATGTTTCTTTACTGAGAAAATCATTTACAAAGGCTCCACTTGAATCTTTGCTTTCTTTTAGCTTGACCGACATGAGTTTATCCTTTGACTGTTTGTTAGCAAATTTAACAACGACAGTCTTTTTATCACTTGTACCTTTTTTGCGAAGAAAATAAGCATAATTAATATTTTCAGATCCCATGTTGACACCAACACTTTTTGCCAACTCCAACACCGTATCAACAGCTGTAGCATTGTCACCCACTTTCAACCCACTCACAATACAATCATTTTTTAAATTTAAAATTAAAATTTAAAAATTTTGCTGATGAATTTAAAACCTTTAATTTGTTTTTTCAGTGAAAGATTTTTCTTTTCAACATCATTCAATCTTTTTTATTATCGGCCAAACCCTTTAAAATATCATCATACTGCTGGGACATGAATTGTATTTTCTTGTATATTAGCCAATTGGTCAAGCTTATACAATTTTGTTTTGATTACTTGAAGTTCAGTTTTTAATCTTCCATTATCTGCAAAAATGACAAATAAAAGTCTCATTTTGATTATTAACAAAAAACTCAAACTCTTCTATTTAAGTTACAGCACTAAGCCTATAATATTTTGTGACAATTATCACACTCAATAAGGTTGCCTCTTTCTTTTATTTGCATTTTACGTTGACCTCAAGAAATGATATTTTTATTAGTAAGGCTTCTGCGACCTTTTCCATTCATACTTCACAATTTCCCAAACTTCAATATTAGCTTTATATTATTAAATAGAAGAAACAGAAGTTAGTGGAACAATAAGGAGTAGACGAAAAAATGCCAGCATTTCAAAAAATTAAAAACTAATGATTATAAAATTGTATGAGGAGGGGAATACCATCGTGAAAGTATCTCGTATAACGTCAGTAAATATAAACACCTCTAAAACTATTATTTCGCGATATAAAAAAATGACTGCAAACTAGTGGAACTTCCTCGTGGAAAAAATAGGCAAAAAAAATTAATTCCCAAATCTTGAAAAAATTGAGACGATTGTGGAGAGTGAGCCGGGAATAACTTTGAGAAATATTCGCAAAAAGTTATTTGAACAATTTAATGTATTAGAATGTTTATTGTCTTTAAAAATGATTAAATCACTTAGAATTTAACGTTGAAATTGACGAGATCCCATATGCAAAAAATATACGTCTATTAACTGCCAGGGTTGCCAATCATGAGAAGGACGGCTACTCTGGAGCAATAGAACCATTATTGCTCCACCGGGTCGCCAAGCCATTATTTATGCCTTGCATGCTGGACATTCGGGCATCGTCAAAATTAAAGGGTTGGCAAGACGTTATGTGTGGTGGCCAAAAATAGATCAGATAGAAAACACAATTAAACATCGTATGCAATGCCTAGAAACTCGGCAGTGGTTCGCACCTGGGAAACTACTCTGACCGCTTGGTCGCGGCTACATATAGACTTCACCGGGCAATTTAAAGGTAAATTGTTTTTCCTAGTGGTCGATTAGTATTCCAAATGGTTGGAAGTACACATCGTCAAATCCACGTCATCACAATGTGTAACTAAATCATTGCTATCACTTTTCGCAACTCATGGACTTACTGACGTCAACGTATCAGATAACGGTACAGCTTTTACTTCAGCCGAATTAGAAGGTTTTTTGGAAAACAATTGAATACGTCATGTAAGATGTGATCCTCTTCATTCTTCCTTAAATGAACATGTTGAACGTATGGTGCAAACCACAAAAAATTACTTGAACAAAATGCCATCTAATTCAAGCGTTGAGTTGGATCTTGTTCGTTTTGTTTTTAGTCAACACATAAGCCCACATGAGAAACATTTAAAATTTAAGACCCTGTGTGCATTCGGAATTACGCATCAGGTCAAAAGTGGATACCAGCTAACGTAGAATCACAGCCTAGACCTTTGTCTTACAATGTGCGTCTTCAAGATAATCATATAGTAAAGCGCAATTTAGATCAGATTCGCAGCCGAGCTTCAACCACCACCTGTGAGGTAGGATTTTCCAAGAATTGGAAGAAAAACTTTGTTAACACGCAAGTTTAGTTTTTTTTTTCAATAAAAACTATGAAATTTTATTCGATGGCGTTTAAAAGTTTTTAAATATTTATTATTCGTATGGAAAAGGAATTCGAAAAGATAAATTATATTTTGAAAAAGTTACGCAGTTAATTTGTCTACTTAATTATTTTAGATTTAAAAAAAGTGAACAAATTTAGCGAGAAAAAATGCAACGCAATGTGTTAAAGGTAAAATTAGGTCAAATATAGTAATCAAAATAAATGTTTAATGACAAATTTGCAAATTGTGAATTTTAAAATAGAAACAGCTGTCTGATTTGCGATTATAAGGACTTTGGAAGAAGGCATGAATGAAGTTGCTCATCAATTTAACATCAACAAATCAATGGTTGTCGGATTTCATCGCGATGTCGTCAAACAAATAGCGTAGAAAGAAAGCAAGAAATTGTTGACCTCGTAAATCTGCTGCCCGCCAAGACCGTTTAATGGTAAAAATAGTAAAAGTTGACGGTAAGAAACAAGCAGTAGATGTTATTAACTATGCAAACGAGCAATTAGGGGATTCTATTGGCGTCCACACGGACAGAAACCGATTAAGAGAGTAGAATTTATTAGCTAGAAGACCAGCCAAGAAGCCACCAATAAGTATGGTTAATAAGAAAAAAGGACTTGACTTTGCTAGACGGTATTTGCATTGGTCAAACGAGCAAAGTTTTGTAGAGCGTCGAATCAAAGTTTAACTTATTTGGCTCTGATGGGTTAAATTACATTCGTTGGCCCCCAAAACAAAGGTATTCACAACAATTCTGTAAATAAACAGCATTCTGTAAATGAGACAAGACACATTGTTGAACATAATATTACGGTTTTGTCAATTTGGTACCGATAGACGGGACTTTAAGTCTGGTTATCTCGAAATTATAAACAACCATGCCTTTTAGTCCGCAAACAACCTTTTTCCAACCAGTGAATGGATTTTACAGTACGACAATGCCCCTTGCCACAACGGATGGTTACCTACCACATTGTTAGTAAACGTAGGGCAGGCTGTTCTTCCATGGCCTTCTCAGAGCCTTGACCTAAACGTTATTGAAAATGTTTGGGCTTTCATAAAATATCCTAGAACTATAGATAAAAGTCGAAAACGCGAACAGGCTTTACAAGAAATTAGTGAAATTTGGTCTAAATTGACTCCCCAGTTTGCCCAAAACTTAATTATCTCAATTCCAGAAAGATTACTGGCGGTCATTGATCCAAAGGCGGTATTACAAAGTACTAGTTAAGTTTAGTAATAAACTATATAAAAATAAAAAATAAAATAATTAAAATAAAGATTGCCACCGGACTTAAGTCTGTGTAAATTCTTTTGAAAAGAATAAAACGTGTGTAAATAATTTTGACTACTTATGAGCATATGATTATTTGTTCTTATTTAGTACCGTAATCTTTCCAATTTTATTTTATTCGCTTCTGCATATTCCAGGCTAGGCAATAGTAAAATTTTTTTTCAAAATTTACTTCCAGTAAAAAGTACTGAGACTTTTATTAAGAAAAACGTAAAAATGCTCTTTTGTGTAAATACTTATGACTACCTCTGTATGTATTCTCCTCTTGAAGTGCGTTTAAATTGTTTGGTTACTCAAGACCTTGTGTTGGTATACAAATTTTGACAAGAAAATCGATAATACATCAATTTTTTTATGACTACATATATAGGATAAGGAGTAAAAATAGACTAAGAAACGAACAACGGTTGCAAACCTTTCAAATATGTTTTCAAAATTTTTGTGGGAACACGCCGCTACTGACAATAAAGGAAGGTACTAAGCTCTGTTGACTGATTAAAATACTTACTGTTAGAAAATAGGAAACTTTACAAACAGGGATAAGTCAGTCTCAATTCCAAATTTGAAACTCACGAATGGACTTCTCAGCCGTGGACAACATATTTAGAAAATAATCATTAAAACCCTAAAAATTATAATTCTAATCTTAAAATTAATATGCATTTTTAAAGTTAAATTACAAATTGTTTACAAACTTAAATTATTAAATAAATAAAATAATCTTAAAATAATCGTCTCTTTATTTTATACACCTTAGCAGTGTCCTTGTTTGGCTTCGGCTCTAGTGACAAAAATTGTTTTTGTTGCTCCTGCTGTAACATATGTTGTTTGAGTTGTTGTTGGAGCTGCTTCTGATATTTCTCCTCATAATAATGTTTGGGGCGGGCAGTTTGTCGTCTCAACTTATTCTTGAAAATGGTTTCACGACTGATGGTATGGAAATCATCTGAATAACACTTATCGGCATTTTGTATTGTTTTATTGATAAGTTCATGCGTCAGTTGCAACTTTGTGTAGGCTTTGCGCATAAAGCTTGGTTTTCTCTTTCTCAGCTCTTCCAAAAAATGATGTTTTTAATTGATCTCTTTTGTATACCTTACTGGACACTCACGCTATGCCGCAACCTATTGCGCCGATTAAAATCTAGTAGGGTTTCATTTGACTTTCCATACTTAACAAAATCTTCTTTGTTATTACATTGCATTAAGCCACTATATTAAAAGAATTTCTATATGACATAAAAAATTAAATATTAATCTTCAAACAGCTTATAATTTATAAACGAAATAAATTTATGACTAAATACAACAGAGTAGTTAGTTTGTTGTGGAACGCTTTTATAAATTAACTACTAGAGAGCGATGATTGTCTTGTGTGCAAGAAAGTCGCTTGTTAGACAAATATGTTGTGAAATGAATGTGAGCAATAAATTAAAAAAGTGGAAAAACACTCAGATAATATAATGAACTAGGGTTAAGTAATAAAATAGAGGTTTAGAAGTCATACATGCCCTATTAATATACAATCGCTTCTGCCAGTTAACCGTTTACAATTTACACTGTTTTAAAGGTCTCGACTAATGCGTCTAGCGACGCTTCTAGCTCTCTACTGAGCCTTATATACAACACTGTTAGCAGATTCATGTTGGCTCAATAAGTGATATTCAACAATTTGTTTACTTAATTATTACAAAAAAGGATGTGTTAACCACAGAATATACACAGAATTGAAACCTTTGACGTTTAAAAACGCTCAAAGCAGCACTTTAACCTACCTTGTAGAGGGAGAAAAAAAATATTTTAATGTTTTGCGAATCAAATGTGTTAAAAGCAACAGATATACAGAGTGAAAACTGGCGGTTAAAGTAGAAAAATTAAATGTAAATAAAGATTTATTTTGTGTTAAAAAGAGATAATTTGGAATATTTTTTAATTTCTTCACTGAAAAGTTTAAAAATTCTTAAATATTTAAATATTAATCGAGTTGTGCGTGATTTTCGGTCACAATGAATATAGTTTCTTGTGCAAGAGATAATTAAGAAGCTAAATATTACAAGATCAAAATAAGACGTAATGCTCATAAAAAAATTTTCTTGCTGAAAGTTGCCAATATTTTTTAATTTCTTGAAAGAAAAAGTTAAAAATTGTTATTGTTATTAGTTGTTTTTATTATTTATTAATAGTTTTACTCAAAAATTACATTTTTTATTAACTCTCGCCAATACAAAAAACCCACCCCAAAACCTAAAAAAACATAAATAAACAAAACAGACAGACAATCAGAAAGGGACAGAAATACTTTTTGGTAATATTTGCTGTCTCTTTCTCCATGGAAAGTTAAACGTCAAACTCTTGTTTCTATTCTGTGTATATTCTGTGGTGTTAACGTCGATTATACTTTTGAACTAAATAAATCTATATAAAATATTTTTAATACTAAAAGCTCTGGCTGAAAGAAAATTTTCTGATAGAAATGCCTCAGTATGGCTTTGAGATATCCGATAGATTTAATACGCTGCACTTTCTGTATCCGACAGCAGCAAGTTTGAAAAATATAAAACAATAAATCCAGGGGACATTGAGTGCGACGTTTCTAAAGTCTCTAAAAGTTGAATAAACCTTCCAAATCTTTTTAACCAGTAAGCGCTGTTTTAGATAAGTTTGCTCCTTCATATAATTCGTATGAAATGGCATACCAAACTAATCGTAAAATAAGTGTTTAATCGGTTATCGATCAATACCGTCAATTTAGAAATATGAGTGCTAATAGGACTGTGAAAGCAATATAATTGCACTTTAGTTAAAAAATTATAAATGGCTTAAATCATAGCAGCTAGAAACATAATTTATTTTCACAACGCCGAGACACATTGAATCCGTAAATTTTATTAACTAACACTCAATTCTAATATTAATTGGAACTGGAACAGAAAATTATGCACAGGAGCGTGTTTAATAGATATGGAAAAAGCTTTCGACAACATTTGGATCCCAGGGTTAATATATAAATTAATAGATCTTGAATTTCCCTTTTATATGATATTGTTTATTTATAATATGATTAGTAATAAATCTTTCAAGTTATATTACCTAGACTACCAAAGTAGAATATCTTTTAACATTGTTAATGGATTACAACAAGGCACGGTAAACTCTCCTACACTATTTAATATTTATATACTGGATTTGATTAAAAAAATAGCTTTTGCAGATGATATCATTATACATCATGCTGATGATACTATTGTAAAAATAAACTCTAAACTTCAAGAGTACTTCAATATAGTAGAGCAGTTTTCAGTTAATTGGTTTATAAAGATAAATATTAATAAATGCGAAACAATTTTATTCAGACCACCAGCTAATAAATGTAACAATACCATCAAAAGAAATTGGAAATCATTTGGAATTAAATCGAATTTAAATAATGTCAATATACCAAACAAACAAATTGTTAGATATTTAGGAATTCATTTGGATAAATTCCTATATTATAATAATCATGTCATTGAAGCCATAAGTAAAGCACGAAAAGCTTTTTTTATGTACAAACAATTATTTTACTCAAAATATTTAAAGCATAAAATCAAAATAATTATGTATCAATCGCTTATTAGGCCAATCCTCACATATCGGTGTCCGATATGGTTTAATATCGCTCCTTCCTACATGGAAAAAATAAGGGTATTTGAAAGAAAATGCCTGAGAGCTTGCACAGGATTATTTGGATCATCAGACAGCAACTATGTAAAATATATATCTAATAAAAAATTGTATGATATATCAAATATTATAAGAATAGACAATTTTATAATAAGTTTAATTAGAAATTATATTTTGAGATGTATTTCATGTAATGAAAATAATTTGATTATGGCACCATATCATACAAATTTCAATTATATATCTAATGCTCTACAAAATGGCTTCGGTCCTCCCGAATCATTTTTGTTATTAGGCAGGCTAAAGATAATTCAAGACAACAATGGTATTCCAATTTTTTATCATAATTATAGACGTGCCAATGTCAAAGCTGTGGACTGCAATAATTTATCAAATTTCTGTAACAGGTATGATAGAAGTATATCGAATAAAGATTCTCTTACATTACAAAGAACAAAAACCAAAAAGTTTTGGTGGATAATGGAGTAGTAAAATATAAAACCCCTTTTTATCTTTAAGACTTTTTTTTAAATATTGTGTTATATATAAGTAATGTTTTTCTTCACATTTTTATTTACAAAGATAAATATAATTTTATATTTTTTAATATATCAAAATTTATTGTATTTGCAAATCAAAATTAATATTATAGCTATAATACTCGAGAGCTCGTTTCTGGGACTTTGTATATATGTAAATATGTATTATACTAGGGTTTATTATAGTAAGAGAATTGTTGTATATTGTAAATAAATAAACATAACAAAAAAAAAAAAAAGGATGTGTTAACGTCGTTTATACTTTTGAACTAAATAAATCTAAAGAAAATATTTTTAATATTAAAAGCTCTGGCTGAAAGGAAACTGTCTGATAGAAATGCCTCAGTATGGCTTTGAGATATCCGATAGATTTAATACGCTGCACTTTCTGTATCCGACAGAAACAAGTTTTAAAAATATAACACAATAAATCCAAGGGACATTGATTGCAACGTTTCTAAAACTTGAATTGTGCTTTAAAATCTTTTTAACCAGTTGTTTTGGATAAGTTTGCTCCTTCATATAATTCGTATGAAATGGCATATCAAACCAATCGTTAAGTAAGTGTTTAATCGGTTATCGATCAGTACTGTCAATTTGGATATATGACTGCTAATAGGACGGTGAAAGCAATATAATTGTACTTTAATTAAGAAATTATAAATGCTAGAAACATAATTTCTTTTCACAACGCCGAGACACATTGAATCTGTAATGCGTAGATGTTATTAACTAACAGGAACGCAATATGTGTATGTCTCAATGAGTCAGCTGTTCCTTTTTTGTTCAATCGATATAACAAAATTTAAGTGTTTTAAATGGTTGTTTACCCTATTTTTCCATTCCTACAATTCTAATTTTTCTTTATAAAGCTCTTCAGCATCGTGAAGTGATGCTCTGTTGTATTATTTCTCCTCCAAACGCAATCATATAGAATGTTGTAGCTATCTGCCTGAGATAGAGGAAACATGTTTTATGAACAATTCTGTCAGATTGGGTTTAATTTTATTAGATTTTGGCCGGACAAATTTGAACGGAACTGCCAATAGGTTATATTTCACAAAGTTGAATTGGTTTATGAGGGAAATTGATTTAAATTTACTTTAAAAGCGTCGGGCAGTATTCATTTTCCAAATTTTTAAAAACACATGAATCTTGTTGCAGAAAACTCTCAGTAAAAATTAATTTAGTACGAAAAAAATTTGTTTGTGTAACACATATGGCAAATGTTTACCCCAATTCTGTTTTGTGGTCAGTCTATGAATATTTATTATACCATTTCTGTTTGGGAGAATATGTTTGCCATATGACAAACAAATGTTTATATTATTCATGTGTAGCCAACCAATTTTATTGTATTAAAAGCAGAATTTTTCTGTGCATCCTTCTTCTGCTCTGCGCTGAATCCATTTTCGAACCCAAACGTCGTCTTTCTCTTCTTTCTTCGCAAAATATCACTGAAGATCCGCAACACAAAACGAGAAAAGATTCATCTTCAGACGTCGGCACCAATGTCCCCCAGGGGAAGAACACCTTCGACTTTTTACACACATAGGACACGAACATCAACATACATACATAATTGGTCATTATAACCCTTTAGTCAGGATTACGACCTAGTTTCTCATACCACTTATTGTTGGATTTTTTATTGTTTTTGTGTAATTTTCTTATGTATATAAATGTAATTGTTACCCTGTTGTAAAACTCTATATTTTATTTATGAATTTTCTACAACTTGATTTTCCCATAAAGGCATTCAAACTAGAAAGTTCTCGGGTACTCTAATGCTTATATTGTGTGCGTTAATTTTTTATACATGAAGGCCACGTCAGATAGAACTTTTGCTTCGCGTTGCGTTACAAATTCGCTTTGACATTTAAGATAAATGTACATGTTTATATGGTAGTTGTCACATAAAGTGCATTTAACGTAACGCAAAGCAAAAAGTTGGGCATCTCTCATCTTTTTGCGCGCTTTGACAATCAGCTGCTTTCATTTTCTTCATAAACATATTCATAAACAAAAAAAGCGTGGGTTTATTTTATTGATAAACAAACAACGCTAGTGTTGTCAAAGATTTTATTGTGACATACACTTTTTGCTTTACGCTTTTCTGTCAAAGTTATAAACGTCACGCAAAGCAACAAAGTTTTATCTGACACGGCCTTGAGTGTTGGGAGCAGATTTCTGGCAAAGACTCCGAGAGCAAATAAATTGCCATGGAAAGGTTTTCAAAAATCTGTCGTTCGGAGTCGACTTTAAACTGTAGGTCCCACCACTCATGTATAAAATTAACACGCACAAGGTGTGAGAAAATAGGTCCTAATTCTGACTGAAGAGTTGTAATGTCCAATTATGTATGTATAAGTATATACAAAAATTAAAAAAATCTTTTAAATTAAAAGCATTTCAATACTTTGTGATAAATATTCTTTTAATTTCTTCTTAAAGCAAGAAATTGTGCTACAATCTTTTATATGTCGAGGCAAGTTATGTATATTCCAGGCTACCAGCGTATTAATTTTTTTGCTTCGTGATTAATGGCATCTCACAGCACGAAGATTATTACTATTCCTAGTGTTGAAAACAGCCTGGTTTCTTGAAAAGCATATCGTATGGTGACCAATTCCATGTAGAGCGTTATAAACATAAATTAAAGTTTTCATTTTATATAATCCATATATTGGAAAAATATTTTTCACAACGTCTGTGTACAAAGACAATGTTAAGTACATGAGGGAGATTGTAAATAAGTTTAATTGCTTATCTTTGAATGATTTACAGTGATTTGAGGTTTGCATTTTTCTGAAATCCGTATATGTAACTTTGTATAAGAGATTGAAAAATCATAAGTTTTGCTGCTGTGTCTCACTTGTATTTATACAATATTCCAAGTGCAGGTGATATTTGGTATCTAATATGTTCGATATGATGAGCCAACTTTAAATTGCTTTGAATTTTAAAACCTAAGTAATTAATAGAATGCACTTCTAAAATTTCGTTACCATCTATTCGGATGCTTATACTGGTATTGAAATTTGGCCTGGGCATGAATCTAATAAATTTAGTTTTACTTGAATTCAACATTAATTTATTTATTCGTGCGAATTCCGATATTAAAGCTGTCACGTTCGACATAAGTTTTTAGTACTATATTTTCTTTGTAGGGGTACAATATACAAAAGTCATCTGCGTACATGAACATTCTTCTATTTAATTCCAAATTATTAATATCGTTTAAATATATGGCAAAAAGTAGAGGCCCCAACACACTACCTAACGGAACACCATACTTTATGTTTTGTACCGAACTTTTACTTGTATTTATCTGTACGAATTGTTTTCTATTTTTCAGATAGCTTCTTATAGAGAACGTATCATATGTTTTAGGTAAACAAAACAATAAAACAAATAAACAAAATTAAATAAAGAATTAAAAATTGCAAAAACTAAAACACAAAAATTCAGATATTGATATAGAAGACATGTTTTTGGGTTTGAGTTTTTATTTTATTATTTATTGTTTTTTAAACATATTTAATATTAATTCCAAATTTTAATAACTTTGTTTCACTCCTTTTATCACTTTCAATATGACGTCATTTGTTTTTCTTTAATTCAGCTGTTAACCAGTGTTATCACTACAGCGTTTTTTGATTCATTTCAACGATTTTATGTTTATTTAAAGGTATTTATTAAAAGTTTTATGTACTGTTTCTGTAAGCCAAATAATTATACTTTCAAATAAGCAAAAACTAAAATTTAATGCTTTTGATTGTATTTTCCGTATAAATAGACAAGCATGTGAAATCGTTTATCCTACAGAAACAGGTCAGGTATTTCGGGAACCAAATTTGTACGAATGTAAAAACGTTTTTATCTTCTCTAGTAAAAGTAACTGAAATGCTTTTCGAACGCTTTAGTTAAAAGTCCATAACTATATTTTTCTCATATAAAATAAAAATAAACACTACATATCTACATAATGTAATAATAAAATCAATTATAATTTTGGTTTTTAAAATATGTGAAGTTTTATTTAAAGAGAATTCCACACATAACATACGTACAAAATGTAAATTCTGAATTTATAATTTCAATTTTCAGTTTTGGTGGTTTTTAATATTGACATGTTTTTAACACTGCTAAACAGATGTCACGTAAAAATGTAAGAAAATTCTATTTTTTACAGATTCTTGTTCCGGTTACATTACATTACATTTCTATAACCATTTGTATTGCTTTATACATAACAAAAACGATCAGTTGTTTCTTACTGTTGCGGTTACATTCAGTTAATGTAGATTACCTGAGTCGTCATGGTTAGCACAGCAACACTTCAAAATTAAACCTTTAAACTGCATTGTATTGTTGTTGTGAACAGCGCTGCCAACTTTGACGATTTATCGTCATTTAGACGATTTTTTAAGTCAAATTTATTAAAATGACGATTAACGATTTCTAATTTTTAAAAGCAAAACATATGGTAACCTTTTTTCCTAAAATTCAAATTTTGTAAGTCCTCTTTTGCGTGTATGCTATTTTTCTGTGTAAAAAGGAAAGAGAAAAGTATACTGTATACAGTTTTTTTGTTTCCATTACATAGTAACCTGTTAAATTTTGTCAGTTAGAAAAACAGACAGGATAAGTTAGGTACAAGTTTATCTGAAAGAAAAAAGTACACTTACATATAATTGAAAAATGGATAAATTTGTTATTAAAAGTAGTAAGTTTTTGTTCATTTAATGTAAATTAGTATATTAAATTAATATACATATTTACAGAACCAACAATCGAAATTGAAGAAGAGCCCGTATGTCAAGAAAAAAGAAGCACAAAATAAAAGATGCGTGGCTCGAAGACCCAAAAGTAAATTCGTGGGCAGTTAAAAAAGATTCGAACCTTTATTGCAAGGTTTGAAATCCATATTGAAAATATCATCTGGATGGTCAGATATAAGTCGATATATGGAAACTCAAAAGCATTCGGAGGCAGCAAATTTTATTTTGGAAAACCAGCCAAGAATTTCATCATTTTTCAAAACGGATCCTTCAAAAGGAATAGAAATAAAACTATCTTTATTTCTAATTGAACATAACGTTGCATATGCTACCATGGATCATTTGTCAAAGCTGGAAAAAAACTCTTACAGATTCCGATTACGTAGAAAACATATCGATTGGAAGAATAAAAGCTACAGCCATTATAAAAAATGTTGTCGGTAAGACCCAGCTTCAAACAATATGTGAAATCATGAATAAAAACTAAAAAAATATTTTTTGGATAACAAGATTGACTATCAAAAACACATGATAGGCTTTGCCGCAGATGGGGCTTCCAATATGACAGGAAAACAGAATTCCGTGGCAAGCCATTTTTAAAAATAAAATCCCTAATATGTTTATTTTAAAATGCGTGTGCCAGTCTTTAGCACTGTGCTTATCATATGTCTGTTTGAAGCTGCCATCATCGGTGGAAACTTTGACTCGTAATATATAATTACAGTCGACTTTTAACTGTAGGTCCCACCACTAATGTATAAAATTAACACACACAACATAAGTGGTGTGAGAAACTAGGACGTTGTACAATGGGTCAATTCGACCTCCGGGTACTGTACTTGTCTTAATTGACAAGTACACGTCCTCTAACCTAAGCTAACCTAAAAATTTAATTTCGATTCGCGGTCAATATTGATCTTATAGACACAGTCGAAGACATACTAAATAATTTGAATGGTATTTATTATAGTTATATTTTTATTTTTAAAGTATATTCTTCGTCTTATAAACAATGTCAACAAACTTCTTCAAAGTGAAAGTGTACAAATCCAAAATATATACAGTGAGTTGTCCAGATTGCAAAAAACCAACTTATCAAATTTTGTGAAAGGATTAAACTCCATTGAACCAAGCGTAGCTTTAAACCAAAAAAATGATTCAATTCTACAATTAGCCAAACTTTTTCCAAATTTATTAAATGGTAAAGAATATCAAGAACTTGATAATGAAGTTCGAGAATTACGTAATATGAAATTCACCGAACTCGAAACATTGGAGTTTTGGAAAAATGTTTCCAATTTAAACAGAGTCAATAATGCGAAGGCATTCCCAATTTGAACACAATTTGTTTCGAGTGTAATGGCACACCACATTCGTCGGCCAACGTTGAAAGAATTTTTTATATTGTAAATTTAAATAACACAAAAACCAGAAATGCGTTGGATTCTTTAACATTACAAGGAATATTGGTTTCAAAAGATTATCTTAAGTTAGATAATTCTCAGTGTTTTAATATAGCAACTAAAAATGACTTATTAAAAAATGTCATACAGAAATGTACCAGAGTAAAGTCACATAATACCAAAAGTAAATTAATTATTTTTTATTAAATAATAACTTTATTTACATGTAACTAAAATAAAAATATTTAAAAAGTTAATAATTTTTTTGTATTTTTGTATTGACGATTTTTTTAAATTGGCGATTTCTCCAAAAAAGTTGGCAGCACTGGTTGTGAAGAAGAAAAGAACATATGTTTAATGCAATGCAGGTAGCGAAAATAAAAAGTATTTTGATATTCTTTAAACTCTTCTCAGTCTACACGTGTGAGTACAGTTTATCAGCACATTAACAAAAAACTATTTTGCATTTATATTTAAAAATGTAAAACTTGACAGCAGTTTACGAAGCGCACCCGAACTATATGGACGTGTTTTTTTTCTCTGCACGCGCCAGATTAAAAAAGTATTAAAATTAAAAGAAAAGAGGCCTTCCAGGTTTTAAAACTTTAATTTATTAAAATCGAAGCGTGGAGGCTCCTCGGATTCGAAAAAAAACTTTAAAGTGATTAAAATCAAAAAGTAGAACAATCTTAAAAAAATTTTCTTGTATAAAAAAGAAATACGCAAACTTAAACTAAATGAAAATAAAATATAAAAAAGAAATTTTAAAATAAGCATAACAACGAAATAAACAACAATACGAAAAATTCGAAAACCACAAACAAATACAAACAATTAGAATGCAAAATAACTACAAGCAAAGGGTATACAATATATTTGTGGCATTATATTATAATAGCTTAAGTCGAAATTTCGAGTTTAGAGATATTTAGGGGTTTGTCTAAAATAAATTGTGTTTGTAAAATATAAATGCGTATAGTTTTATTAATAATTACATTTTATAATTGAAATTTAGCTGAGTGATAGATCTTGAAACTTTAGGCTTTACTCTCAGAGAAATAATTTCATTACTCTGCATTACCCCAGTCTGCAACTGGATTTTTTTTTAAATCATCAAAATTGTTTGACGACGATAAAGTGATTCATCAATTTAGTGCTTCAAAAGGGACTAAAAAATTACTCATTTAAAGAACAAAAAACTGAAAGTGTACGGAATCAGATTAAACATGTTGCGACTCCTTTTGTAAAAATTCACAACATATTTTTTCTCTGTCGTTACTTAAGCCGAAAGTTCATAACATTGAAGCATTTCGTACTCCTTAGTAGCACAATACAATGTAATTTTTGTGTAAAACTATTAATAAATACTAAAAACAATTAATAACAATAACAATTTTTAACTTTTTCTTTGAAGAAATTAAAAAATATTGGCAACTTTCAGCAAGAAAATTTTTTATGAGCAGTACGTCGGCACCAATGTCCCCCAGGGGAAGAACACCTTCGACTTTTTACACACATAGGACACGAACATCAACATACATACATAATTGGTCATTATAACCCTTTAGTCAGGATTACGACCTAGTTTCTCATACCACTTATTGTTGGATTTTTTATTGTTTTTGTGTAATTTTCTTATGTATATAAATGTAATTGTTACCCTGTTGTAAAAGTCTATATTTTATTTATGAATTTTCTACAACTTGATTTTCCCATAAAGGCATTCAAACTAGAAAGTTCTCGGGTACTCTAATGCTTATATTGTGTGCGTTAATTTTTTATACATGAAGGCCACGTCAGATAGAACTTTTGCTTCGCGTTGCGTTACAAATTCGCTTTGACATTTAAGATAAATGTACATGTTTATATGGTAGTTGTCACATAAAGTGCATTTAACGTAACGCAAAGCAAAAAGTTGGGCATCTCTCATCTTTTTGCGCGCTTTGACAATCAGCTGCTTTCATTTTCTTCATAAACATATTCATAAACAAAAAAAGCGTGGGTTTATTTTATTGATAAACAAACAACGCTAGTGTTGTCAAAGATTTTATTGTGACATACACTTTTTGCTTTACGCTTTTCTGTCAAAGTTATAAACGTCACGCAAAGCAACAAAGTTTTATCTGACACGGCCTTGAGTGTTGGGAGCAGATTTCTGGCAAAGACTCCGAGAGCAAATAAATTGCCATGGAAAGGTTTTCAAAAATCTGTCGTTCGGAGTCGACTTTAAACTGTAGGTCCCACCACTCATGTATAAAATTAACACGCACAAGGTGTGAGAAAATAGGTCCTAATTCTGACTGAAGAGTTGTAATGTCCAATTATGTATGTATAAGTATATACAAAAATTAAAAAAATCTTTTAAATTAAAAGCATTTCAATACTTTGTGATAAATATTCTTTTAATTTCTTCTTAAAGCAAGAAATTGTGCTACAATCTTTTATATGTCGAGGCAAGTTATGTATATTCCAGGCTACCAGCGTATTAATTTTTTTGCTTCGTGATTAATGGCATCTCACAGCACGAAGATTATTACTATTCCTAGTGTTGAAAACAGCCTGGTTTCTTGAAAAGCATATCGTATGGTGACCAATTCCATGTAGAGCGTTATAAACATAAATTAAAGTTTTCATTTTATATAATCCATATATTGGAAAAATATTTTTCACAACGTCTGTGTACAAAGACAATGTTAAGTACATGAGGGAGATTGTAAATAAGTTTAATTGCTTATCTTTGAATGATTTACAGTGATTTGAGGTTTGCATTTTTCTGAAATCCGTATATGTAACTTTGTATAAGAGATTGAAAAATCATAAGTTTTGCTGCTGTGTCTCACTTGTATTTATACAATATTCCAAGTGCAGGTGATATTTGGGATCTAATATGTTCGATATGATGAGCCAACTTTAAATTGCTTTGAATTTTAAAACCTAAGTAATTAATAGAATGCACTTCTAAAATTTCGTTACCATCTATTCGGATGCTTATACTAGTATTGAAATTTGGCCTGGGCATGAATCTAATAAATTTAGTTTTACTTGAATTCAACATTAATTTATTTATTCGTGCGAATTCCGATATTAAAGCTGTCACGTTCGACATAAGTTTTTAGTACTATATTTTCTTTGTAGGGGTACAATATACAAAAGTCATCTGCGTACATGAACATTCTTCTATTTAATTCCAAATTATTAATATCGTTTAAATATATGGCAAAAAGTAGAGGCCCCAACACACTACCTAACGGAACACCATACTTTATGTTTTGTACCGAACTTTTACTTGTATTTATCTGTACGAATTGTTTTCTATTTTTCAGATAGCTTCTTATAGAGAACGTATCATATGTTTTAGGTAAACAAAACAATAAAACAAAATTAAATAAAGAATTAAAAATTGCAAAAACTAAAACACAAAAATTCAGATATTGATATAGAAGACATGTTTTTGGGTTTGAGTTTTTATTTTATTATTTATTGTTTTTTAAACATATTTAATATTAATTCCAAATTTTAATAACTTTGTTTCACTCCTTTTATCACTTTCAATATGACGTCATTTGTTTTTCTTTAATTCAGCTGTTAACCAGTGTTATCACTACAGCGTTTTTTGATTCACTTCAACGATTTTATGTTTATTTAAAGGTATTTATTAAAAGTTTTATGTACTGTTTCTGTAAGCCAAATAATTATACTTTCAAATAAGCAAAAACTAAAATTTAATGCTTTTGATTGTATTTTCCGTATAAATAGACAAGCATGTGAAATCGTTTATCCTACAGAAACAGGTCAGGTATTTCGGGAACCAAATTTGTACGAATGTAAAAACGTTTTTATCTTCTCTAGTAAAAGTAACTGAAATGCTTTTCGAACGCTTTAGTTAAAAGTCCATAACTATATTTTTCTCATATAAAATAAAAATAAACACTACATATCTACATAATGTAATAATAAAATCAATTATAATTTTGGTTTTTAAAATATGTGAAGTTTTATTTAAAGAGAATTCCACACATAACATACGTACAAAATGTAAATTCTGAATTTATAATTTCAATTTTCAGTTTTGGTGGTTTTTAATATTGACATGTTTTTAACACTGCTAAACAGATGTCACGTAAAAATGTAAGAAAATTCTATTTTTTACAGATTCTTGTTCCGGTTACATTACATTACATTTCTATAACCATTTGTATTGCTTTATACATAACAAAAACGATCAGTTGTTTCTTACTGTTGCGGTTACATTCAGTTAATGTAGATTACCTGAGTCGTCATGGTTAGCACAGCAACACTTCAAAATTAAACCTTTAAACTGCATTGTATTGTTGTTGTGAACAGCGCTGCCAACTTTGACGATTTATCGTCATTTAGACGATTTTTTAAGTCAAATTTATTAAAATGACGATTAACGATTTCTAATTTTTAAAAGCAAAACATATGGTAACCTTTTTTCCTAAAATTCAAATTTTGTAAGTCCCCTTTTGCGTGTATGCTATTTTTCTGTGTAAAAAGGAAAGAGAAAAGTATACTGTATACAGTTTTTTTGTTTCCATTACATAGTAACCTGTTAAATTTTGTCAGTTAGAAAAACAGACAGGATAAGTTAGGTACAAGTTTATCTGAAAGAAAAAAGTACACTTACATATAATTGAAAAATGGATAAATTTGTTATTAAAAGTAGTAAGTTTTTGTTCATTAAATGTAAATTAGTATATTAAATTAATATACATATTTACAGAACCAACAATCGAAATTGAAGAAGAGCCCGTATGTCAAGAAAAAAGAAGCACAAAATAAAAGATGCGTGGCTCGAAGACCCAAAAGTAAATTCGTGGGCAGTTAAAAAAGATTCGAACCTTTATTGCAAGGTTTGAAATCCATATTGAAAATATCATCTGGATGGTCAGATATAAGTCGATATATGGAAACTCAAAAGCATTCGGAGGCAGCAAATTTTATTTTGGAAAACCAGCCAAGAATTTCATCATTTTTCAAAACGGATCCTTCAAAAGGAATAGAAATAAAACTATCTTTATTTCTAATTGAACATAACGTTGCATATGCTACCATGGATCATTTGTCAAAGCTGGAAAAAAAACTCTTACAGATTCCGATTACGTAAAAAACATATCGATTGGAAGAATAAAAGCTACAGCCATTATAAAAAATGTTGTCGGTAAGACCCAGCTTCAAACAATATGTGAAATCATGAATAAAAACTAAAAAAATATTTTTTGGATAACAAGATTGACTATCAAAAACACATGATAGGCTTTGCCGCAGATGGGGCTTCCAATATGACAGGAAAACAGAATTCCGTGGCAAGCCATTTTTAAAAATAAAATCCCTAATATGTTTATTTTAAAATGCGTGTGCCAGTCTTTAGCACTGTGCTTATCATATGTCTGTTTGAAGCTGCCATCATCGGTGGAAACTTTGACTCGCAATATATAATTACAGTCGACTTTTAACTGTAGGTCCCACCACTAATGTATAAAATTAACACACACAACATAAGTGGTGTGAGAAACTAGGACGTTGTACAATGGGTCAATTCGACCTCCGGGTACTGTACTTGTCTTAATTGACAAGTACACGTCCTCTAACCTAAGCTAACCTAAAAATTTAATTTCGATTCGCGGTCAATATTGATCTTATAGACACAGTCGAAGACATACTAAATAATTTGAATGGTATTTATTATAGTTATATTTTTATTTTTAAAGTATATTCTTCGTCTTATAAACAATGTCAACAAACTTCTTCAAAGTGAAAGTGTACAAATCCAAAATATATACAGTGAGTTGTCCAGATTGCAAAAAACCAACTTATCAAATTTTGTGAAAGGATTAAACTCCATTGAACCAAGCGTAGCTTTAAACCAAAAAAATGATTCAATTCTACAATTAGCCAAACTTTTTCCAAATTTATTAAATGGTAAAGAATATCAAGAACTTGATAATGAAGTTCGAGAATTACGTAATATGAAATTCACCGAACTCGAAACATTGGAGTTTTGGAAAAATGTTTCCAATTTAAACAGAGTCAATAATGCGAAGGCATTCCCAATTTGAACACAATTTGTTTCGAGTGTAATGGCACACCACATTCGTCGGCCAACGTTGAAAGAATTTTTTATATTGTAAATTTAAATAACACAAAAACCAGAAATGCGTTGGATTCTTTAACATTACAAGGAATATTGGTTTCAAAAGATTATCTTAAGTTAGATAATTCTCAGTGTTTTAATATAGCAACTAAAAATGACTTATTAAAAAATGTCATACAGAAATGTACCAGAGTAAAGTCACATAATACCAAAAGTAAATTAATTATTTTTTATTAAATAATAACTTTATTTACATGTAACTAAAATAAAAATATTTAAAAAGTTAATAATTTTTTTGTATTTTTGTATTGACGATTTTTTTAAATTGGCGATTTCTCCAAAAAAGTTGGCAGCACTGGTTGTGAAGAAGAAAAGAACATATGTTTAATGCAATGCAGGTAGCGAAAATAAAAAGTATTTTGATATTCTTTAAACTCTTCTCAGTCTACACGTGTGAGTACAGTTTATCAGCACATTAACAAAAAACTATTTTGCATTTATATTTAAAAATGTAAAACTTGACAGCAGTTTACGAAGCGCACCCGAACTATATGGACGTGTTTTTTTTCTCTGCACGCGCCAGATTAAAAAAGTATTAAAATTAAAAGAAAAGAGGCCTTCCAGGTTTTAAAACTTTAATTTATTAAAATCGAAGCGTGGAGCCTCCTCGGATTCGAAAAAAAACTTTAAAGTGATTAAAATCAAAAAGTAGAACAATCTTAAAAAAATTTTCTTGTATAAAAAAGAAATACGCAAACTTAAACTAAATGAAAATAAAATATAAAAAAGAAATTTTAAAATAAGCATAACAACGAAATAAACAACAATACGAAAAATTCGAAAACCACAAACAAATACAAACAATTAGAATGCAAAATAACTACAAGCAAAGGGTATACAATATATTTGTGGCATTATATTATAATAGCTTAAGTCGAAATTTCGAGTTTAGAGATATTTAGGGGTTTGTCTAAAATAAATTGTGTTTGTAAAATATAAATGCGTATAGTTTTATTAATAATTACATTTTATAATTGAAATTTAGCTGAGTGATAGATCTTGAAACTTTAGGCTTTACTCTCAGAGAAATAATTTCATTACTCTGCATTACCCCAGTCTGCAACTGGATTTTTTTTTAAATCATCAAAATTGTTTGACGACGATAAAGTGATTCATCAATTTAGTGCTTCAAAAGGGACTAAAAAATTACTCATTTAAAGAACAAAAAACTGAAAGTGTACGGAATCAGATTAAACATGTTGCGACTCCTTTTGTAAAAATTCACAACATATTTTTTCTCTGTCGTTACTTAAGCCGAAAGTTCATAACATTGAAGCCTTTCGTACTCCTTAGTAGCACAATACAATGTAATTTTTGTGTAAAACTATTAATAAATACTAAAAACAATTAATAACAATAACAATTTTTAACTTTTTCTTTGAAGAAATTAAAAAATATTGGCAACTTTCAGCAAGAAAATTTTTTATGAGCAGTACGTCTTATTTTGATCTTGTAATATTGACCTTCTTAATTACCTCTTGCACAAGAAATTATATTCATTGTGACCGAAAATCACACACATTTCGATTAATATTTAAATATTTAAGAATCTTTAAACTTTTCATTGAAGAAATTAAAAAATATTCATAATTTTCCCTTTTTTAACACAAAATAAATGTTTATTTACATTTAGTTTTTCTACTTAAACCGCTTCTTAATTACCTCTTGCACAAGAAACTATACTCATTGTGACCGATAATCACACACATTTCGATTAATATTTAAATATTTAAGAATCTTTAAACTTTTCATTGAAGAAATTAAAAAATCTTTCAAATTTTCCCTATTTTAACACAAAATAAATGTTTATTTACATTTAGTTTTTCTACTTAAACCGCCAGTTTTCATTCTGTATATCTGTTGCTTCTAACACATTTGATTCGCAAAACATTATAACATTTTTCTCCTCTAAATTGGCCTACGCTTTTATGTTATGAAGGTTTTTCATCTGTCAAATGTTTCGTATCTGCATGCCTGTGGTGTGGACGTTCGGCTTAAATAATGAAATAGAACTACTTTGCTCATATAGGGGTTGTTTTTGTTTGTGATTTTTGTTGTAACGAAAATTCAATACGATTATGATTTTTGTATTTTAGTTTTTTACTTTTCATTGCAGTAAACAATCAATTGCTATTGTGATCGCAAAGGATTAACATTGTGCCAAGTGTTTTGAGCAGAAAGTGAAAAGAATTATAAGAAAGAAAAAAGAAGCAATTAACTCTGAAACCATGTATAGAAAAATAAAAAGGAAAAATTAAAAGAAAGACAAGTTTATTTAGAAAAACTATAATTTTTAATCAAAACGGATATTTGTTAATGTGGAAAGAAAAAGAAAACTAACTAAACACTGGACAAAGAAATTAAATCAAATGACAATAAAGTGTTTGAGTTTTTTTTATTTAAACAAATAAAAAGAAACGATAATAAAGTACAATGTTAAAGTGTGACCCCAGTGTGTCAAGGAAAGGCAAACAAACCTATGTCAGAAATACTTGTTTTGCTGTGCTAACACATTAAAATTGAACATTCAAACTGCATTGTATTGTTGTTGTGAAGCAGAAACGAACATATGATTTATGCAACGCATTTAGTGAAAATCAAAAGTTTTTTGATATTCTTCAAACTCTTCTCAGGCTATAGGTAGTACAGTTTACCAACACATTAACAAGAACGGCGATTTTGATACATTGTTTGATGTGTAGAGCAAGCAAAACAGAAACACACAGAAAGTTCAGTAACATAAACAACAGTGATAATTACAACAACTGCAATATTGGGAAATAAATCAAAGACGAGCAAAAATCTTCAGAAGGAACACAATTTTTATTATTAAAATAACTTAAAATAAGTACAATTGTGAAAACGAAGAGAAATTGTGATGGTGCGGTTGGAATGAAAAGAAGAAAAGTAGAGTGATGAAGAAAATAAAAAGTGCAATTTATTCAAAAATAAAAATATAAAAAAACGGAAGTATTAAAGCAACAAGAACGAACTCAAGAACATTTTAGTAGAACGTTTATTTTTAAAGCCTAATAGGCATAAAATAAAAATGTGTTCTTAAGAGTTATTAAGACGAAGAGAAATTGTTTTTATTATTAATTTATTTTATTAATAAGAATAACAGAAGTAAATGTTTGACAAAAGTACAGCTTTGAAAAGAATAAATGAACTGTAAAAGTATTATCAGAATGAAGAAGAGTAAAAAACCGGGATATTAAAAATAACTAACAAATATAAGAACTTTTATGAAAATAAAACAAATTAAAGAAAAGAAAAAGAAGCCATATCTGCAATAGAGACGAAACGAGAAATCAGCGAGTGCCAGGTCTAAGCTACTTATTTGGAATCACGTTCGAGTATGGTAAATATATTTTTATTTAAATTAAATATAGTATATATAGTTCTATGATATAATATAATAATAAATAATAATTAATTATATAAGAATAAAATCGTAGGAAATTTCATAATTATATTATATATATAGTAACAAATAACATATGTATAAAATTTCTAATATATATGTATAGTATTCCAGCATAAAAAATTTCATTACATATCATAACAATTATTAATTATTTTTTTTCTGATGTTGCTTTGTTTTTTTTCATATGAATCGGTTTATTTTAATATTACACTTCTTTCGAAATTCTATTGACTAAGAGAAGAAAAGAATAATAGGAATAAAACTTATATTTTACGGAAAGTTAACAATAATACTAATAATGTTTATTGCAAATTCACTTTCATCGTTTAATGTTCTTAGGACATGTATAACAGACATGCTAAGAACGTCAATCATAGTATACAATGGCAATATGAAAGTTAAAGGCTTAGGAAAGGAAAGTGTGCTTAAATTTATTTATCGTTTTCTGCTTTTTAAAGAATTTAATTTTGAGTGTGAAATCTAAGATTTCTTGGAAATAAAATTTAAAGATAGCTTTGATATTGTAAACAATATTTTGAGTAAATTGAATGCAATTACAGATTTTCGTAACTAACAGTGAAATACTGATCATTTATTTTTTGTTTATTTTTATACAGGGAAGAGTATGTGTATCATCGATAATATGAGTCAATGCCTCACGCTGTAAATTCCATTAATCAGACATAATGAATGATTAGTTTATGATATTTCTTTCACCACAGATACACCAAATTATACGAAATTATAATTGTAATGTTTGTGTGTAAATTTGTTCTATAGAATTCTAGTTTATTTGAAAAGGCTCGGAATTGTAGAAGGCTTTATATCAAGGCAAAGTCAATTGTCGAAGTTGATGAGAAATAAAAAGGTTCGAATTCGCTAATGTTTATTTACAAAAATATATTATTGATTTGCATTATTATATTTGATTGTGGCATTATTTCTGCGGCTATTTGAATTGCTTCATTTAAACTTTTAGGTTTAGCAGAAAATACGACGTGGTTTGTTTAAACAATTTTTGATAGTGCTGAGCGCCACATTATCGTTCATTTTAATATTTTTTTTTTAGGGAACCTAACTTTGTGATCTGTAATTAATTTAGGCTGGCTATGAGTGATTCAATTTTTTTGGCATATTGCATTACCGAACTATTGCTCTGTGCTTGTCTTGCTAATTCAGTATGTAGGGAGCAGAGTTGGGGGTAGTGCACTAAATTTGCAGTTTCCACTAAATGTTAGTGATAGTGCAAAATTTTTCACTATCACTAATAGCTATTTAGTGGTGAGTTGAAAAATAACAGCCTCACTAAGCAATAGTGGTTGTGGTACAAGAAAGTTTTTCACTAAAATTAATTTAGTGATAGTGAAAAACCTTTCTTTTACAGCTTAGTAGAGTTGTGTAGTTCACGAACGAACTAGTTCAATTGAATTATTCACACAATTGAACTACGAGAGCCGGTCATAATCATGAGTTCTTTTAGCTCCGTAGTTCTTTTAGTTTTCGTTTCTCTCGTTCATTTCATTCTTATTCGGTCAGTACTTCTTTTAGTTCTCGTTTCTTATTCGTTCATTTCATTCTTATTAGCTCAGTAGTTCTTTTAGCTCAGTAGTTCTCTTATCTCCGTAGATCTTTTAGTCCTCGTTTCTTATTCGTTCATTTCATTCTTATTCGTTCTATTATTTTGTTTATCGTTCTAATGTGTGACATTCCTATTGGAATGGTGGTTTAGAAGAAAATACGAACAGAAATTCTCATTAAATATTTAAAAATAAATCACATGCTTTTACAGTCCTTCAAGCACATAAATGAATTAATAAGAATGAAAAAACGTTAAATACCACAATTTATTTAAAATAAAACATCATATTATAAATACAATAAATCTACATGGTATTGCTTACATAGTTTAAATATAAATGAGCAAACGTTGCCATAAAGAAGTCACACAAATTGAGGAAGAGAACGGAGTTGTTTAAAAGAACTGAACTAGAAAGAGAGAACACTCAAAAGATCTAACGAACCCACCTCTACAGCTTAGTGCATATTTTTGTCTCCACTAACAGGATAATGGAAAAATATAATCATTCACTAATGTTAATGGAACTCAAATACATATCATTATATTGAATCATGTTATACTTTTTTATTTTTATTATTTTTTTTATTATATTAAAGTAGTAACAAAATTAAAAAACAAAAGGAAATAATAATGTGAAAAATAAGGAAGTTTCATCAATATATTAATATAAGAAATCAAATTAAATACATATTGGTACATAAAAACCTTAGCAATTATTTGCCTTCAACAAAAATAATTTTTCAAAATTAGAGTCACTTAATTTATTTCTGCGAGGAGCGTCGACCATTCCACTAAACGAAAAGAGCTGCTCTACTGGAGCAGAAGATGGCAATGGGACATTGAATTTTAAAAACATTTGTCTAATTATGTTATATTTTTTAAGACAATGTAAATTAGTGTCTGGATCATTTCACTTCATTTTGTATGTCATCTTTTTGTATTTGTATTATAGGTCCTAATATAAATTAAATTTAAAAAATCATGTTATTTTAATTAAAAATTAGCTTACTATCAATTTCTCCAAAATCTAAGAATCCGAAATCTGCAATGAATTTTGGCGTTATTACCTCCTCATTTACCCTAGTACATATCGAAGCACACTCAGCGAACTTTTGCTTTAAAACAGCCAATGTCAATTCCGGTGCTGTTTGTTGTAAAATGGGTAAAACATACATACATAATTGGCCATTACAACCCTTCAGTCAGGATTGCGGCCTAGCTTCTCACACCACTCATGTTGTGTGCGTTAATTTTATACGTGAGTGGCGGGACCTACAGTTTAACGTCGACTCCGAACGACAGAATTTTGAGAAACTTTTTCATGGCAATGGGTAAAAACCGAAGTTTTATTGCTGGATGAGACATCGCAGCAAATTAAGCGAGCTATGCCTCTTCACCTCCTTAAAAACTCTCTATTGTATATATAATTTTTATTAATTAACATGTTACCTTTGAAAAATACTTCAAATCTTCCAACTAACGCTTTAATTAGTTCCTCACACACCTCCGTGAAATTTCCAATACCATCGTTCTCCGAAATTCTAACAAGCTTTACCTTCAAGGAAATGATTGCTGCAAGAAAGTAACCAAAATACATTTGATTCGCGCGTTGTATGAAGTCTATAGCATAGCTCTAGGCTCCATTATCATTTCATATTGCTCCAAATATTCGATGTCTAAGGAGGACAATTTTGCAACAGCTAAGTTATTGCACCAAGTATATATTTTCTTTTTATGCTTTAACAAACATTTTACGCTATCATAAATTGAATTCCAACGTGTAATTGTTGGTGTCTTTAACGATGAGGATAAAAAAGTATCAAAAAAGTATGTGGACGAATTTATATACCGAGTATGTTTATTTTTTTAACTTAATGTTTTATTCTTAAAGTTTATTTCTTAAAAGATTAGGGTATATTGCGATATACGTTGTTAAATTATATTAATACAATTTAAAATTGCTAAGATTTTAGTTCCTGAAATTAACTTTACTTAAAAATTTAAAGTTTTTATTTTATTTTTTTAATACAATTAAAAATGATAAAATGGAAATATGGAACATTTTTAAACACTATTTTTTGAAATTAAATTTTCACTATTTTATTGTAGTGCAAAATTTTCACTACCACTAATGTTTTAATGCACTACCCCCAACTCTGGTAGGGAGGAAAGTGAATTTTTAAGTGTAGGTACTTTTCTAAGGGTATATTTAAATGATTCTACGGAATTCGGTGTCTCTTTTGATACCAATTTATTTCTTACTTTGTGTGCTAATTAAGTAGCCAGAACGAATTTGACAAATTTATTAATTTCTGCGGTGTCTTTGAGTGTTTCAGCATAGAAATTATTAAGTTGGCTGAGATCACCATTAAACTCAGGTATTATTTTGGACGTGTCAAGAATGTCAAACGATGCCATTATGTTGTTGTTACTAACTTTTAGATACTTAACTAAACTGATGTGCATGTTGAAGTTCTTCTTGGTTTGATTCCAATTCGTACCACCTCATATGTATCATTGGCCTTTTCATTTACAACTTGGTAAGGCCCCAAATACTTGGGTTTTAACTTTAGGCCTGGGCCAAATTGGGTTCTTTTTATCGCAACTAAGTCACCAGTTTCGTATATTGTAGATTTCTTACGCCTTAGATTGTACGACTTACGATTTTCGTCTTGAACCTAGGCTAGCTGGCATTTCACCTAATTTTCTCTCTATCATTGTTAAAAGCTGCTAAAATTTTTTCTCTAATAAGCTCATGAATGTCACACTGGTCAGGGGTACGCATTTTGGTGCCAAATAACAAATCAAACGGAGTAGTGTTGATACTTCAAATATGCGTCGAATTGATGGCTTGTTGTACTTTTCCAACGTGCTTATACCATTATCGTTTACGCTTAACTTTGCCAAGACTGATTTGATAGTAGAGTTCAGCCTTTCGACCTGGCCGTTGGACCTAGGCAGACCAGTTGTAATCATGTGGTGTTTGATATTTTCATACAGCCAGCAAAAATTTCGTGAAGGCGTCGATTATCCCAAGTATGTGCTTATATTGTTTTGATGTTGATTTTAATGGTCCTAGATGATCAATGTGGTATGTGTGAAGAGGTTCGTCTTTCTTAGGAATGGGGCCTTTTTGCTTTCCACGTTTCCTATTGTTGATAATGCAGGCTATGCAATTAGCTATATGTTGTTCAATTTTCTCTTCCAGTTTTGGTGTATAGTATTCACGTTATATGAGTTCTTTGACCTTTTTAGTTGAAAAATGACCTCTGTCGTGGGCTAAACGGATGACTTCTCGTTGAAGAGGTTTCGGGACAACAAACAACCATTTTATAAAGAATATCGCCTTTTAAAAAATAATTATTGTAGTCGTGCTGGGTCTTTAAATTATCTTTTATTGTTTGTGGATCTTATTCTTGCGCCTGCAATCGCCTTATTTTCTCTGATGCTGTCTTCGGTCGTTATTGTCATCATCGGATAGCGTGATAAGGCATCGAAATGCTTCGTCAGTGCGACTGGGCGGTGTTCAACCGTATAGTCGAACTCTTCTAGAAATAAAATCCAACGAGCGACTCGAGTACAAAGATCTCTCTTCTCTTGAGTTTTGGTGAAAGCATTGCTATTCGTGACGAGCTTAAATTGGGTTCCAAGTAGGTAAACTTTTTAAGGGCGGCGATGACTGCCAAAATTTCGAGCTGCTCGTAACTACTATACCTCTTCTCTTGGTCAGTTGTTTTCCGGCTCAGGTAGTAGATCGGGTGTAGCCTACACCGTGTTTGTAATTATCATCCGCTGATTTCTGAAGCAATACGGCGCCATATACTTCAATGGAAGCATCTGTATGGACCTATGTTTAACACTTTGGGTTGTAAATATTGAAAACTGGCTGCTGACACATTACATCTTTAAGTCTAGCAAACGCTGAAATTTGTTGTTCATTCATTTCGAATTTTTGGTTCTTCTTTAAATCGGTAAGCGGTTTTGCAATAATGGATAAATTAGGTATAAACTTTCTAAAGTATCCGGCCAATCCTAGAAAACTTTCTACTTGTTTAATATTGCGTAGAACAGGATATTTTGCCAAAGCCTCTATTTTATTTGGTGATGGAAAGATAGACTCGTTTTCAATTATATAACCCAAACACCGTATATGTTTGTTTAAAAATGAATTTCTTCAGCTTCAGTTCTAAACCTTATTCTTGACATTGTCCCAAAACAATTCGTAAGTATTCCATTTTCGTCCCTTGCCGGTATAATTATATCGTCTATGTACGGTAATGCAATCCCCTGTCTAGTTAACTCTCTAAGTACAGCGTTAACATGCCGCTGAAATACGCTGGGAGAATTGGATAGACCAAAGGGAACCTTCAGAAATTTATATTGACCGCTATGGGTCGCAAATGATATGTATTTTCTGCTAAACTTCTCTACGGGCCCATAGAAGAATCCATTTTTGAGAACTATTGTAAAAATTTTAGCCCCTTGTAGGCGATATAGTTGGTCTTCTATTAAAGATAAAGGAAACCGATCCTTAACAATAACTCGATTTATTTTGTGGTAGTCTATACAAAGTCTTGGTGTACCATCTTGTTTATTTACTAAAACGACGGGGCTGTAAAATTCAGACTCGGAGTGTTCGATTATACCGTCCCTTAGCCATTGCTCATTCTCAAAAAATTTTACGTCTCGGCTCTTTGTTAATCTCAAGCTGCCTGGTTCAAGTAAACGGTAACCTTTTGTGGACGGTATGGTAGAGTGGTCTGATGACGTATGCCACTCCAGTATCGACAATACCTCATTGTTGCAAAATTCTGTCCCGTTGTCTGTACGCAAGCATTTTATTTTGAAGCCGGTCTCATTTTCGACCCTGGACTTAAATTTAACAAAACATGCTGGTAATTCCGTTTTTGCCTGCAAATAATAAACAAATACTTTTTGAGTGTAATCATAAATAAAAGACAAGAACGAGAATAAGAAGACTTAAAGGGTTTTCTAGACATTTTGCCTCTTAGACATGACAAACAATCTTCTTTCGGAGACATTTGAAACTTCATACCATTAACTAGCTGCTGGGTCTTTGACAAGTCTGAATAGTTTAAATGCCCCATACGAGCAAGCCACATACCAATATTTAAATTTGTTGCCACCATACAAATATGACCTGTACTGTACTGAACATGTTTTCAACTAGACTGGCAGTTGCTATTATTTTATCATCCCTCTGAATAACACATTTGTTGCCCAAAAATTCTACGCCATAGCCTTTGTGTGTAATACGGCTCACAGATAGGAGATTTACTGTTAAGTCTGGCACATAAAGCACATCATAAATTGTTATGTCAATGATTTTACTATGCGTCTGAAGCTGGATGTCGATGTTTCCCATTCCTTCAACTTTTATCTGTTGGCTACATATATTTCCATTATCTGCGAAGGCTTCATATTTACAAACCAGTCTTTTCGCATAGTCATGTGTAGACTTGCGCCTGAGTCCACAACCCAATCATTGACATTAATTGCACCTGCCACATACACCGTATAAAAACCATTTTCCCTTTTTTCTGACTTCTTATCACGACAATCTAGATATGTGACCGAAACGGTTGCAGTTGTTTATTGTTGTTGTTGTTGTTCTTATTTTTATTTTTTCCAGCGAAGTAAGGAATGGGGCCTTTTTGCTTTCCACGTTTCCTATTGTTGATAATGCAGGCTATGCAATTAGCTATATGTTGTTCAATTTTCTCTTCCAGTTTTGGTGTATAGTATTCACGTTATATGAGTTCTTTGACCTTTTTAGTTGAAAAATGACCTCTGTCGTGGGCTAAACGGATGACTTCTCGTTGAAGAGGTTTCGGGACAACAAACAACCATTTTATAAAGAATATCGCCTTTTAAAAAATAATTATTGTAGTCGTGCTGGGTCTTTAAATTATCTTTTATTGTTTGTGGATCTTATTCTTGCGCCTGCAATCGCCTTATTTTCTCTGATGCTGTCTTCGGTCGTTATTGTCATCATCGGATAGCGTGATAAGGCATCGAAATGCTTCGTCAGTGCGACTGGGCGGTGTTCAACCGTATAGTCGAACTCTTCTAGAAATAAAATCCAACGAGCGACTCGAGTACAAAGATCTCTCTTCTCTTGAGTTTTGGTGAAAGCATTGCTATTCGTGACGAGCTTAAATTGGGTTCCAAGTAGGTAAACTTTTTAAGGGCGGCGATGACTGCCAAAATTTCGAGCTGCTCGTAACTACTATACCTCTTCTCTTGGTCAGTTGTTTTCCGGCTCAGGCAGTAGATCGGGTGTAGCCTACACCGTGTTTGTAATTATCATCCGCTGATTTCTGAAGCAATACGGCGCCATATACTTCAATGGAAGCATCTGTATGGACCTATGTTTAACACTTTGGGTTGTAAATATTGAAAACTGGCTGCTGACACATTACATCTTTAAGTCTAGCAAACGCTGAAATTTGTTGTTCATTCATTTCGAATTTTTGGTTCTTCTTTAAATCGGTAAGCGGTTTTGCAATAATGGATAAATTAGGTATAAACTTTCTAAAGTATCCGGCCAATCCTAGAAAACTTTCTACTTGTTTAATATTGCGTAGAACAGGATATTTTGCCAAAGCCTCTATTTTATTTGGTGATGGAAAGATAGACTCGTTTTCAATTATATAACCCAAACACCGTATATGTTTGTTTAAAAATGAATTTCTTCAGCTTCAGTTCTAAACCTTATTCTTGACATTGTCCCAAAACAATTCGTAAGTATTCCATTTTCGTCCCTTGCCGGTATAATTATATCGTCTATGTACGGTAATGCAATCCCCTGTCTAGTTAACTCTCTAAGTACAGCGTTAACATGCCGCTGAAATACGCTGGGAGAATTGGATAGACCAAAGGGAACCTTCAGAAATTGATATTGACCGCTATGGGTCGCAAATGATATGTATTTTCTGCTAAACTTCTCTACGGGCCCATAGAAGAATCCATTTTTGAGAACTATTGTAAAAATTTTAGCCCCTTGTAGGCGATATAGTTGGTCTTCTATTAAAGATAAAGGAAACCGATCCTTAACAATAACTCGATTTATTTTGTGGTAGTCTATACAAAGTCTTGGTGTACCATCTTGTTTATTTACTAAAACGACGGGGCTGTAAAATTCAGACTCGGAGTGTTCGATTATACCGTCCCTTAGCCATTGCTCATTCTCAAAAAATTTTACGTCTCGGCTCTTTGTTAATCTCAAGCTGCCTGGTTCAAGTAAACGGTAACCTTTTGTGGACGGTATGGTACAGTGGTCTGATGACGTATGCCACTCCAGTATCGACAATACCTCATTGTTGCAAAATTCTGTCCCGTTGTCTGTACGCAAGCATTTTATTTTGAAGCCGGTCTCATTTTCGACCCTGGACTTAAATTTAACAAAACATGCTGGTAATTCCGTTTTTGCCTGCAAATAATAAACAAATACTTTTTGAGTGTAGTCATAAATAAAAGACAAGAACGAGAATAAGAAGACTTAAAGGGTTTTCTAGACATTTTGCCTCTTAGACATGACAAACAATCTTCTTTCGGAGACATTTGAAACTTCATACCATTAACTAGCTGCTGGGTCTTTGACAAGTCTGAATAGTTTAAATGCCCCATACGAGCAAGCCACATACCAATATTTAAATTTGTTGCCACCATACAAATATGACCTGTACTGTACTGAACATGTTTTCAACTAGACTGGCAGTTGCTATTATTTTATCATCCCTCTGAATAACACATTTGTTGCCCAAAAATTCTACGCCATAGCCTTTGTGTGTAATACGGCTCACAGATAGGAGATTTACTGTTAAGTCTGGCACATAAAGCACATCATAAATTGTTATGTCAATGATTTTACTATGCGTCTGAAGCTGGATGTCGATGTTTCCCATTCCTTCAACTTTTATCTGTTGGCTACATATATTTCCATTATCTGCGAAGGCTTCATATTTACAAACCAGTCTTTTCGCATAGTCATGTGTAGACTTGCGCCTGAGTCCACAACCCAATCATTGACATTAATTGCACCTGCCACATACACCGTATAAAAACCATTTTCCCTTTTTTCTGACTTCTTATCACGACAATCTAGATATGTGACCGAAACGGTTGCAGTTGTTTACTGTTGTTGTTGTTGTTCTTATTTTTATTTTTTCCAGCGAAGTAAGCAGCACTATTATCACCATTGGCTTTATTAACATCTTGTAAAATTTTCGTTTTGATCGAATCGCACGATGTTTTTACCCCTGAGCTTTCTATACTCATAATCATAGAGGAATACTCTTCTAGTAAACCATATCACGGGCATGTTGACTTAATTTATTTGATGAGCCGTCGAAACAATTTTGCTTGCATATTGCTCGGTACTTTCACATGATGCAAAATTTGTGGATATGAGTTGGCGAAGCAGCCCAACACGGCGCGTAAAACCCGAATCTTGAAATGCAGCTTTAAGACTATCCCATACTTCTTTCGACATTTCAGCATTCTCAATGTGGACGTAATTAATCTTATCAACCAGCAAAATTATTTTTGTTTTTGCTTTGATGTCCACCCTCGCATTCATTCCGGCTGTATGATAAGCTCCTTGGACGGTATCCCACAATTCTTCGTGCTGAAGCAGGTTCTTCATGGCAAAAGCCCACGATGCATAATTTTCTCTGCCAAGCAATTTTTCCATACTGAAATTTGTAGGATTAGCCATTTTTAAACTTTAATATAACTCCGACACTTTTGAAACGGTTCAATTAATTTCACTGAGCACAGTCTGTGCCCATAACCTGTTGTGATGGCGTAATAAAAATGCTATGAAATTATTGAATATACATATAAAGTGTATTTTAATGAACGTGTTTAATTCGAGGTACAAAAAGGAAGTAAAAAGAAGTAAAAGTAAAAAGGATAGATATAGGAAAAACAGAGTTGTAATAAAGACGGAGTAAGGTCGTGTGGCCAGATTTTTATTTCAATAATCCCCTATCATCAATTATCTCCTTTACCTTTCTAGGAAAGCTATGAGCTGCTTCATTGTCTACACTTGCAGATTCCCCGACAACTTTTATATTATGGAGTTGAGCTCTTTTTTAAAAATTTATCCAACCATCCTCCACTGGCAGTAAAACTAAAATCGGATACATCATCATATTGTACGGAATTACATATTTTAATTCATTGAACAAACTTCTTGTTTTTCTTTGAATAACTAAAGTTGTTAAAGGAATGTGTTTTTTGCACAAATTCTTTATACACATTAACAGAGCATTTTTCATTTGTTCTACAATCACTGGTCTTATTTTAGAAGTGTTTTCAATAGAAGAAGACACAGTCGTTGTTGCACTTGCACGGATTTCTGCTCCACTTTTTATGATGGATCTTATTGTTGTAGATGGAAGACCCATTGTATTAGCTATAACAAACGCTTTTTCGCCACTGTCTTGAAGCCATAAAATGCTCAATTTGGTTTTTAACGCAATTACATTTCGTTTCCTTTTTAGAACATCACATGTTTTATTTTTTGAACTCAAATTTAACGTACTTAAATATTTTTTCTTTTCAAAACTCTATCTATGTACATTTTATTCAAATAGTTCGACTTCGTCTGTCAATATAGGTCGACTGCGGTTGATATCCTACAATCGGCCCTCTTGACGGCAATACGTCCCGGATTTCCATTTCTTCATAAATTCCGCAACCGTGGTGGTTCTGGCTGGACCTTCATGGTCTCCTACCTTTTGCACTTCGTACGTCCCATGAGACAACTTATTCAAGATTTTATAGGGACCGAGGAATTTTCCTCTCAGTCTGAGACCTGTTCTGTACTGAGTTCGCTTAATGGTGACCAACTCATTCAACTTATATTCTTCCTCTGCTTTACGCTTGCTGTTGAATGTCTTAACATTCTCTTTCTGAACTTTGGCGATATTACACCTAGCTGAAGCTCGTACCTCATCACGATCATTAACAATCTGTCAATTTAGTGAATCCATCAACAACAAAAATATAGTTATACGCCTTTTTCGTCATCTCCATCGGACCAACATGGTCCACGTGGTAAGTTTTCAGAGGAACATCTTCCTCGTCGATAGGGTTAATCAGTCCTTCTTTTCTTCCAGTCTTAGCATCAGCGATAATACACTCCACACAACTTTTAACTACCTTCTGCACTTTTGCGGCCAAGCCTGATATGTGGTATTGTCTCTGGACAATTTCCTGTCTTTGCAATACCATAATGACCCTGATTGTGTGCAAGCTTTATAATATCATCCTCCATCTGGACTGGTACTACTATAAGTTCCTTAACGGGATCCCTAAATAAAACACCATTCTTCATATAAAAATCTTCGTAGTTTCCAAATTCTAAAATAGCTCTTATCACTTTGGTTCGATCAATAGTTTCCTGAGTTTCTTTCATTCATTTTTCATTCTTTCATTAAGCATGACATACGACTCAATGGATCAACGTGCTTCATCTTCGCGCCTGAACGATGTTCTATCTCGTAAGAGAAATCCTGTAAAAACATTTCCCATCTCGATATTCTGGGTGGCACATCTTTTTTATTCATCGTCATCTTGAAAGCACTGCAGTCTGTCCCAATTTTGAAAGGTATGCCAAGCAAAGCGCTTCAATTATGACAAGAACTTCTAGTTCGTAAGAGTGGTACTTCTCGTCATAGGGTTTCGTTCGCCGACTCATGAACTGTACGGGATGCAACTCTTCTGCAATAATATGGCACCATATCCATATTTACTTGCGTCTGCATGTACTTCTGTAATCGCGTCCGTATCATATAATTTCAGTACTGGTGCGCTAACTAAATACTCTCTCAACTGTTGGCAGGATATTATCACCTCATCCGTGATATTGAATGGTATATTCTTCCGCAATAAACAAGTCAGTGGTTTAGCTATTACGGCATAATTCTCTATGAATTTCCGAAAATATGATGTCAGGCCCAAAAGCCGTTGAACTGTTTTCCGATCGGTGGGGATGGGAAAATTATTCACCGCTCTCATCTTCTCGTCTGATGGTTTTATTGAATCATTCTGCACCACATAACCTAGAAAATTCAATTGCTGCTGTAAAATCTAGCACTTACTCCATTTTATTCGCAGACCACTCATCGCTGCTCTTTCCAATACTAATCTCAACTTATGTACACCTTCTATCACATGCTTGGAGGGAATGGTGATGTCGTCCATGTAGACTATAATTGTACCATCACGTATTAGATCCATCAAAACTGCAGATATAAACCGCGTAAAAACTGCTGGTGAATTACTAATACCAAAAGGAACATACAGAAATTCAAACTGTCCGCTATTCTTTACGACTCTTCCAAAGGGACATGGAAAAATCCATTCACCAGATCTAGATTTGTGTACACACTGGCTTTGTGCAAATTATCCAAAACTTCTTCTATTATCATGGATCCGTCTTTTTTAGTCGCCAAGACAATAGGGGAGGCATACTCAGAGGAACTAGGCTGGATTATTTTCTGTTGCAACCATTCGGACACTTGGACGTCCACTATACGTTGGTCTGAGATAGGTATACGTCGTGGTTGTTGGAAAACTGGTATATCATCCTTCAAAATTATTTTCATCTTCACCGGACTCTCGAAACCGGTTTGTGGTTTATGCCCGTCTATCAATTTCAAGACTTTATCGGCAGTTTCGCCTTTGAGATGCTTCAGATCCAATTCAACTTCTGGTGCATACTGCTCAACGTTCAAAAAGCAACATGTTCTTGCTCGACAACTCTTTAAAATTTGCCTCGCCGTTACTATTCACCACAACTGCCTTTTCCATCAAACTGTTCCTATCATTAAGGAGTGAATAGCGTCACTCTCCCTAACAACATAAAACGTTAAATCAAAATTCAAGTCGTCAATTTTCACAGCTATATCAAAACGACCTATACGTACGATCTCACTATCGCCGATTCCGTATAAATTCACCTTTTCGGGAATAAACTCTACATTGCGCAAAATAAGTAGCATATCGTTCCGCATAATGAATACCTCACATCCGGTGTCAATCAATGCTGAAAGCGTTTTACCTTTAATTGTAATATTTTTAAAAATCAGGTTCGGGCCCCTGCGGACCAGTTCGCCTGACCCTGCTCCGACTTAACGACTCTTGAATTTGATCCTCCATTCTGGCATTCAAAAGAACGGTGCCCAAATTTCCGACATTTGAAGCACTTAACTTGTCGCTTTGGGCATTCCTTCGCCAAATGTGTTGCACCGCCACACTTTAAGCATCTCTTATCAGATTTATTACTTTCAGGTTTGTCCGTCTCGAGTTTCCTTTCAACTGTGAAATGTTCCCTTCCTCTGTTCGATGATCGAAATTGCAATCTTATCTTCTCGTAGACCGATATCTGCTGCTTTAGTTCGCCTATACTATTAGCTTGGTATAACACAGCCTTATTAAATTTCGAATCTGGAATTCCATCTATAAAATATTCCACTATGGTACTCTCGTCCAAATCTATTCGTTTACCGATCTCCATTAAGGAATACAGGTACTCGAGCATCGTCTCGTTCCTATTCAGTCTTCTATTACGTAGCTGTCTGTGTACCTCAGCCGACGAAAAACATGTACCAAATTCTTTCTTCAAGTTTCCTTTCAATTCTGGCCAATCTTTCACACCGCTCAAGCCTCTTACGTACATTCTCGCAGCACCTACTAACAACTGTTTCGCATAGACAAACATCTGAAGTGATGACTACTGCACTAAATTATCATAGAATAAGTTGAAAGGTATTTTAATTCCTTAAAATAATTTTTTTATCATTATTAAATTAAATAAAAAGTTACTTTAATCATCAAAATTATGCAAAGTGCACTTCACAAAAATAAAATATTAAAATTTAGTGATTAGAATATTTTACCAATCCGCAACCATAAAACTTTTTCATTCGGCAACAACAAACACACGATATACCGCTACCTCCTTTCAATTCAAATACAGCTACAACACTTCGCCTTCACCAGTCATACACAGCAATTTCTTCACTACGAGTTTTTTCTTTTATCTTCTTTTCCTGCTCACTACACAACCAAGTCTTAAGACGCCAAACAACAAACTGTATCTGTTATGCCTAAACCACACCACTCATAACATGATCTAACAGGAATTATTTAGTTTTTCTCTTTTTCGGTTCTTCCCCGACAACACAAATTGTTTTCGTAACAGAAATTTTTACTGCGCAAAAGCGAAAGAATATACAAACGTTCGTTACGTTTTCAACACAAATCAAAAAAATTCCCTTTAAGCAACAACAAGACAACCGTCTCTTTCACTCCACAACGACACAATATTCCTGTCCCTGGCAGAATTGTCTTTTTCGTCAACACTGTATACAAGTATACACACAACTTGTTTCAATTCCACTGTTCACAACACTGTCTCTAAAGTTTATTAAAGTTTTTCTTTTTAAGGGTGGGTTTTTATTTGTTTTTGAACTCTATTTTTTTCTTTCATTATATGAGTCTCACTTCATTTAACCAATTCCTTCGGCTCATTACGAATTTCGGTTGAGTCCCCAAATTGTTTATTGCTTATAAATAATTTATTTAATATTAATTTGTTGTTCTCGCGTCAATTGTCAGTCGATAACTAAACTGTCAGTTGTCTGTATTCCTTGTTCTGTCTGTTTCATTGTCATTGTCCCTGTCGATCTCGTCCGCCCCTTCGTCTGTCAATATAGGTCGACTACGGTTGATATCCTACATACATGACAAGAGATTCACAGAGCAGGAATTCGTAGATAGACAAATAGCAGAGACTTTACAGCAGGGAATTATAACAGAATCGATATCGCTCAATCTATATGGTGTCGAACAAATTCGATAATTCAAAAGAAAATAATTAGAGAATAGTAACGGATTAAAAGAAACTCAATAAAGTCACTACGTCGTTCAATTCCCAACGCCAAATATGTAAGACATATTTGACAAATTGGGTAAATGTCAAAATTTCTCCACGTTTCAACTTCAACAAAAAATGTAAAATATGTATAGATTTTTATATTTTTATTAATTTTAGAAAAAATAATGCTGATAAGAAATAAACCACACATCAATGAAAAATAAAATATTTATTATTTCAAGATAATATAGTAATACTTTTCTTTATTTCATGTTTGTTTTAGTTATTTTTTTGTTTTACACGTTTTTATTTTGTTCTTTTTATCTATCCTCGCGGAAATTCTAAAAACAAGTGAAGTTGGTTGCAATTTTCAAAACCTACGTTAGTTACAGTTCATTTGCAATTACAATTAATGTTACCATATCTTACATTACTACAATTACTGTTGCCATATCTTATATTACTACAATGTATATAATATAAAATTAATTATATTAAACCGTAAGTAAAAAATACAAAATAACATTGAACTTAGTTATGCAAAATATTATTAAACATGGGTATTCACTTATAATAAAACTTATAATAAATTCTAAGCCGCGATCGTGTTAACTTACATATTGCTTATCTCAATTGTTTAAATAATTTATAACCGAAAAAATATTAGGTGAATAAGAATCAAATTTAGTATTGATTTCAAAAAAGGATCTTTTAATAAATAACCACGATTGTTCACATGCTATTGGGTATTTTAATGAAAGTAATTGAAACATTTTAAAACAAACAGCGAGATTTTGTATAAACGAATCAAATTTTAGTAAATTTTTGTCAAAATACATATAAAATCCTTTTATATTAGTGTAAATACCTTCAACAATTAAAAATGTTTGAACTATCAAACCGGCTGAATAATATTTATTTATTATATCCTTCACTCTTGTTTTATTAACTTTGGTTTAAGAATATATATAATATTCTATTTATCTGTATTTTCACTTTCTTAAGCTTTTGTCACCATGTGTTTTTCATAATATCCAAAAATTTTGTATTCAAACTGCTCCCATTTGGAAAAAGCATTAATTTTTTCCCAGAGTATAACAAATCGAAATCAATGTTTATCTGCAAAAAATTATTTTAATAATTTTTTTAAATATTTTTTTAACTGAGAAAATCGATCATATTTTTATAAATATTATTTTCAACAATATTCTGAAATATTATTAGAAAAATTGTTCTTGTGAATAAAATAATAAAATTCATGGAATTATAAAACGATAAAAATAAATAAAATTGTTTAAAAGTTAGATCGACTTCCATATATATAAAGAATGTTTTGAAAATTATCAAAAATAAAAGTAATACTAATTTTAAAAAAATAAAAAAATTACCAAGTCGGAAGCTTTCGCATGGCCTAGTTTGGGCCATGATTGTAGGAAGTCTATGTTATTTAGATTCTGTAATTCCCGGCGACGTATTTTAAATGCCCTTTTCCATTTCTCACAAGCATCTGCCCAATCTGATGAATCTCTATTTAAAGATGTTTTAAAAGCTGTAGCCACAGATTCATCTATCTCTTCATCTATATCTGAATGCTCATTTGTTTTCCGTTTCATTTTGACTGGACAGTGAGGAATCAAATTTTCCACGTTTACGGCGAAAGTTCTTGTACAGTTTTCCACTTGGACTACCTTTACAGGCTCTTGAGATAAAATAATAACCCTAAAATTTGAAGAAAAAATGCAATTATAACAATATGCCTACTCAAGTTTGTCAATAATTATTATTTAAGATAGCGATGTAAAAAATTTTTTAACAAGAGTTTCTTTCAAAAATTTAAAATATTTAAAGGCTTCTAAAATCTTAACTTTTATGAATATTCATATTTTTGATATATACTAATTTAATTTCAAAATTTTTCGTTTTTCGAAAACTTCGAATTCATTTTTTAATTTCATTCCAGAAATATTAAATTATTTTAATTTCCAATTTTATTGAAAATATTTTTAAAAATAACATTATCAAATAAAATTAAAATAAATTAAATTAGAAATTTCTGAAATACTATTGAAAATGTGTAAAATATGTTGAAATTAAGAAAGTAGAACAAATATTTTCGTTGAATAGTATCAATAGTTATTTTAGTCACCTGCACATCTTTTTCTGATGGAAATATCGAGACTATTTCTTCTACCAATAAAGGAAAATCTGGAACACTTACTATAATTTGACTGCACACAGCTTCTTCGACTATTATTTTTATAAGGAAATTTCTTTGATCGATAGTTTCTTCGTTCTGTATTTTAATATCGCCCTTCCGCCTGCTGTTTATTTTAATGTCTATCAAGCTCTTAACGATAGTAATTTCGGTTAAGAATAATAATGATGATTAAATAGAAACAGTTTTACCTTATTTAAAACTCTTTTTCCACTGAAATCTTTCTGAGACATCCAATTATTGACTTTCGATTCGACTGAAATCGTTTCGTCATCAATATCGAACTGTAAAATTGGATTATACAAAATTATGTGGTCAAGTATATAACACATATTTATATGATTTACCTGCTGTTTTTTCCATTTAAAGAGCTTCTCCCGAAATACAATTCGGAGGGTGGTATGGCTCCTTTTTTTGTCTCCTTTTTCTAGGTATTGTAAACTTTTGTAAGTTACCTTAGTAGCTATATAAATAAAACTGTATTAGTAAATGCATTATACAAGAAATATTTTTAATACTTTATTTTATTGAAAATTTTCCAAAAAAATAAGTAAGAAAAAAATTATTAAAATTTTCAATTAATATGTGGAGATTAATTGAAAATATTAATAAAAAAAAATAAAAACAGGCTTAATTTTTCAAGGACGTTTTTTGACTAAAAGTGAGAATAGAAAAGTTAATTTTAGCACGCCGTTTTTCTTTCTGTACAGAGTTGGAATATATAGTAATAATAAACAGTGATGTTACAAAAAAGCAATTTCATGTTTACAGAGTTCACAAAGATCAATTTCATTATTCTAACACCACTTCTCAATATTAAAAATATTGCATACTAAAAAATTTAGCTTTCAAAAAAAACTTCACAAAGGTCTATTAAATTAAACCAATTGAATCTACAAAATTCATTAATTTAACTCTCCGGAGAGGCTTGGTTAAAATATCAGCTAACACCAAATTTGTAGGACAATAAATAAAAGAAACTTTTCCAGATCTATATAGATCGCGAATAAAATAATAATTAACATCAATATGTTTGCTCCTTGGCGTAATTTTCTCATCCTCAAGCATTTTCAGACAGCTTTGATTATCTTTACCAATTATAGGCCTCATTACCCCTATAACAAATTCTCCAAGTAATTGGGTAATCCATAGCAGTTCCTGAGATGCTTCAGCAAGCGCCACAAACTCGGCCTCTGTGGATGACAAAGTTACATTTGTCTGCCTTCTACTTGCATATCTTATAACGGCATCGCCAAGTTTAAAGATGAAACCACTTGACACAATTTTAGACTCTTATTGCCTCTCAGGTATTTAAAAACTCAACCTCGGTGTAGTCCTTTCTGGATAATACAGATACGGCTAGATCAATATAAAGTCGAGTGTTGTTCGATATATACAGTAATGAACCAATTGCTTTGCGAAACTTATTATTGTCTTCAAGTAAATTCGTTGAATTGTGCTTTAAATAACCAGGATCCATTGGTATAGGTGAAGTTTTTGCAGCTTGAAGATTGAATTCTTTTAATACTCTGTCAATGTACTCTTCTTGAGACAGATAATATAAACCAGACACGAAGCTAACTTGTTTTCCCAAATAAAGTTTTAGGTCACCAAACTCTGTTATTTCAAATGTGATTTAAGGGTCTTTGAACGTTTTGGATTTGGTCATTCGATTTTTAAGCAACAATGATGTCATCGACATAAATTAGTACAAATGTTTAACCACTTTTTGTTGTCAGATCTTGATACAGCTTCATTATAAGCACAAAACACAATTATAAGGGTCTTCATTGAAGCGACTTTGTATCCGTATTTTTTAGGAGGTACGCCTTTGTTTATTCTTGAAGAAGTTCTCGGTTCAATTTTAGAGTCACATTTAGTTTCAGAAACGGATGATGCTAATGACTCTTCAGCTGACATAAAACCATAAACATCGTCCGAGCTAATTACATCGACATTTTCATCTAGCTCTTCTGATGTTTGCTACAAAACGACATTAGGCTTGGTTTCTGACAAAGAAACTACTTCGGTATTCGAATTATTATTTTCAATATTTGACATTTGACGAAAGAAATTCTGCAGATTCTAATATCTTCACATTACGGCTAATAATAAACTTATTAGTTCTGCAGTCCAATAATCGAAAATCTTCTCATTCGTCAGAATAACCGACTAAGCGACATTTAACTGCTACTTTGTCTAGCTTTCCGCGCCGTTGCTTGTTTATATGAACAAATGCAATCGAACCGAAAACCTGAATGTGGCTCAAATCCGGAGGCTTGCCGTACCATAGCTCGAAGGGTGTTACTTCAACAGCAGATGACAAAATACGGTTCTGAATATAATTCGCGTTATTTACAGCTTCAGCCCAAAATTTTATATCAATGTCGGCATCGTACAACAAACGCATGGCCATCTCCATTAAGCTATGGTTTTTCTCTCCGCTACGCCATTCTGTTCAGGCGTATAAGGGCATATAAATTGTTGAATAATACCTTTGGTTTTTAAAAATGTTGAATCTTCTTATTCAAAAATTCGCCACCACGGTCGCTTCTAAATATTTTCATTCGTTTACCAAAAAATTTTCCGTTTGTGCAACAAATTCTTTTATTTTATCAAGTGCCATATCTTTCGAGGGGATAAAATAAACTTTGCAAAGACGGCTGTAATCATCTATCATCGTCAAAAAATATTTGTTGTATATGGCACGTCGCCGCTGAATCGCCGAACCAATCACCGTTCGATTTTGCATTACTGACACCGAAACAAATATTAATATTATCCTTACCCTTGGCAATATTGGCGCGATTGTCATTGTGGCTTATTGTTTGGGCAGTTCTTCTTGAAATGGCCAGGTTTGCCACACGCAAAACACTTTGGACGGACATTTTTCTTTTGGACTTTAAACGTGCTTTCAATTTCGCTTTCGGAACCAGTTTCTCGTTGAAATTCTTGAAGCAGTTTCTCCTTTACCAGGTCAATGGGTTGTAGGCAACATTCAGTGTTCCCAATAAAACTGCAACGGCCTTATGTTACTCTGTTTTTTCACCCAAATCCCTTAAGCGATCGATTATGGTCAAAAATTCTGTAATATGGTCCTCCATCGACTTTCCATTTACAAGTCGCATTGACGACATTTGTCTCAAAAGACTGACCTTATTACTGATGCTAGACTTCTCATGATGCTTCTTCAACGTGTCCCAAAATTCTTTGGCAGTTTTCAGTTGCTTTATGAGGACTTTTTGCGATTCCTCCACAGCCAAACCAATAGTGGCTCTTGCCTTACCATCACGAGCAAGCCACTTCTCATCCTATACGGCAGGAACAGCAACAACAACAGCCCACAGCTCTCTTTCCAACAGCAACAGCTCCATGTTGAACTTCCAACCATGATAGTTGGAATTAGATAATTTTGGGAATATTACACCCACTGTGTTCATTTCAATTTTCGTTCCGCCAAAGAAATTGCTCAATAAAAAAATTAAAATTTCGCTGCAATGGGCCCACCTGTTGTTATTTTAAGAACCTTTTATTGAGTAATAGTAAAAAGTATACATACAAGATATGAAATTGAAATTTTATTGAGTCTTTTTTTCTTCTTTACATTGTAGAGTAGGATACAAAATCGACATTTTGATGTATAAAGTCTTAAAACTATATATTTGTCTTGTTCTAATACACTTTAAAAGATGAAAAGCAACTTGTAAAAAAGTGATACATTGTTAACAGAACTGTTAAAAAAGATAAGCAAACAATGCTTCCTCCCGGCATTTACTATAACTAACAGCGAAAACTGTTAAACAAAATAAATACATAAAACTAAATAACACTTAAAACTTAAACTTAAGCACTTAAAACTACATAAACAAAATCGTAAATAGCATTGGCAAACAGTGAAAACCGATATCACAGATAATCCCAATAACTAACAACGATTCCAAAAAAGAACGTATATTGTATGTGGAAACAAATTCACTAACAGAAATATAATTCTCAGAATTCAAAAATTACCATTCAAGTACAAAAGTAAATTTGGCATATAAGTAAAAAAAATAATTATTAGATAAATAAAATTAACAAAAAAGTGATGAAATCATTCCCTATGGGCACCAGGTATAGTCCCGCAATAAAAATCCGGCAGCTTGAATGGATCCGAGTTAATATCCAAAGGCTCCATAATAATACCAATCGGTGATAGGTATCCAGATCTCGACCAGGCTGTATATCTCTCCTCCTCATAAATATCGTTCATAAGAGAGTTGTCATGGTGGCTAATATTCGCAATAAATTTCCTCTAGAGGTCGAAGGCATACTCACATAATGGCCTGACACCAGACTGAGTATATATGAGTTGGAGTATCGTTTGGTATGGCTTTGGAAATTTCTTCCAATGCACTACGTAGGACTTTTCTTTCATGAATTTCCAGTTCCCTTGCAACTATTGGTGAAATAGTAAACCAGATTGGAAATGCATGAATGAGAGCTGATCTGATGGCAACTTTGTACATAAGGAGTTTTGTGCTTTGGCGAAGGTGTGGACTGTTAAATAAACTGGAAAACATGACAGTTATACGTTTAGCTTTGTTAAGTAAAATTCTCCCGTGATTATTGAATTTCATCAGCTTATCAAAGTTTACCCCAAGGTACTTAATATTGGATTTAAACCGAATTTCAACGCCATTCAAGGAGAGTTTCAGAATATTGCTTTCCGGAACCACGTATCTAGCGCATTTACAAGATGCATTTCTCATACAAATGGCCTGAGATTTTGCAGCATTCATCTTAATGCACCACTTTCTATAATAATCATCGATCTTGTTCAGGTGAAGAGTAGCATTACTCAATGGACATAAAAGATATGTAAAAATACGTTATTCACAGAGTTGGAATATATAGTAATAATAAACAGTGGTATTACAAAAAAGCAATTTCATGTTTACAGAGTTCACAAAGATCAATTTCATTATACATATTAACGATTATCTGATCAAATTAAATTATAAGTTTTAGATTCCTTTAAGAACTCAACAATTTAGGTTATATTGCCTATGGTGGGATTGGTCAGTAGGGTTTCGGGATGAGGAAAATTTTTAAAAAATTGTTGACGTAATTTCTGGAATTTAATGCATGTGCAAAGAATATGGTCGTAAATTTCCAAAGGATTAACATTACAATAGCATATTCGGTCCAAATTTTAATTTAATAAGTGGTCTTGGGACAGCTTTGAATGTCCAAATTTTGTTAAATCTTTCCGCATTCTAGGCACATTGTTGATTGATTGATTATTGTTGTTAATCATTTTATAGCAGCTAGAAGTTTCTTGAAATAAGGCGTTATTTTCAAGATAGTATTTTTTATTTGTCGCTATCAATGGGGCATTAGTTGCTTCTTTTGCTATTTTATCAGTGAATTCATTTCCATATATTTGACTATGTCCTGGAGTCCAGATTATTATTATTTTTGGGTATTTAGAAATTAATATGTTTCTTATATATATTGTTTGAAAGTTATTGTTAGCGACATTTGAAATTGCTCTTAAAGATGATAGGGAGTCAGAACAAATCGCAAAGTTTCCCTTTTTTGAGCTTACTATGTTAATTGCTTCCATTATGGCAATGATTTCTGCAGTAAATATTGAACAGTAACTTGGAAGGATAGACTATTTGATAATCTTGTAGTTTTGTGTAACTACAGCATCGCTTGATTTTGATGCGTCAGTACATATAAAAGTGTAGTTTGATTTTTCAGATTGGATTTGTCGGAACTGTTTCCTGAAAAAAAAAAAAAACAAAGGATCTGTGTTTGATTTAGAGTGGTAGTGTAGAGTAGTGTTAATTGCTTGCTCATTTAAACATTAAGGAGGGTTGGTAACATGTTTGTATATTTTCCTTGTTGAATGTAAATTATGTTTCCTACAGTTTTTTATTATTCTTAATATAACAGATGGTATTTTTGGATTCTTTTTAGTCTTTTTGCACTTATTGATAATTGAGCCGAGGGGAGAATCTTGGTTGTTGTGTAGACATTTTAGTAGTCTATCCGTCATTAGATTTCGTTGCGTCTCTAAAGGTAGTATATTGGATTCAAAAAACATATTAGAGATCGGCGTTGTACGGAAGGCTCTCAAAGCAAATATAATAGCTGCGTTGATTTTTGTTTTAATTTTCTTAAGCAATGTTTTTGAGGAGTATCCGTAAAAATGTAGTGCATAATTTATTTTTGATAATAGTAGTTTTTTAATTATAGATACTAGTATGAATGTATTGCAGTTAAATTTTTGATTAGATAGACATTTTATGATGTTGAGTTGCTTTATTATTGATGCTGAGATGTAATCTATATAGGAATTCCATTTATATGATTTGTTAATGTATAAACCGAGTATTTTCAGGCTCTCTACTTTTTAATTGAAAAGTTGTTTTGGGTTAAACAGGGAGCGCAAGCTCGCTTTCTGCATATATGTATGTATGTACTTGCATTTAGGCCTAGATAATGTTGCCGCTGAGTATTTACACCATGCGTTGATATTTTCGAAAACTTGGTTGACATCAGTGGTCGGATTAGTTCCAGTTCCTATTATTAGGTTGAAGTCATCAGCGTAGGCTGTAAAGTCTACATTATTGTGTAGTGATGTGGAACAGAATGATGAAGTCGCCGTGGTGTAGTAGGTAGTGTGTTGGCTTACTATTCGTAAAGCCCGGGTTCGTATCCCAGGTCAGACATCAAAAAATGAAATATGAAAAAAAAATCTTCTTCGACGACTTCCTCTCAGCAGATTTCTGGCAAAAACTCTGAGAGTAAAATAAACTGCCATGTAAAAGTTTCTCAAAATTCTGTCGTTCGGAGTCGACGTTAAACTGTAGGTCCCGCCACTCACGTATAAAATTAACGCACACAACATGAGTGGTGTGAGAAGCTAGGCCGTAATCCTGACTGAAGGGTTGTAATGGCCAATTATGTATGTATGTATGAATGATGTGGAACAGAGTTTATTGTAAACTATTAAGAACAATATTACCGATAATGGTAATCCCTGGGAGATTCCATTTTGTAAACTGTGACAGTCAGAATAGTGTTTACCCACTATGGTTATGATTTTCCTGTTTAGTGTTGTTGCAAACACAACAGCAGTGTTTGTATTTATTTTAATTTTTTGTTAAAATTCTTTACTAAAGACGACTTATTCTGTTGCTAGTTGATTAGAGAGTAAAAATTCTTATTTTTTAATATGTAATATGTAATACTAAAAAGTAAAAGCTCTTACTAATATACAGTATGCAAATGCACAAAAGAAAAGCGTGATAAAACCAGTATAAAACCAGTATTTAACAACGGTAAACTTTACAATGTTAATATAATAACAATTATAAACATAAAGTAAAAAACCAATAATCTTCATTTCCAACTTTAAAAGAATGTAAACATTTTATGATGAAATACATACATATACTACAATACATACTTTTATAACTTTTATACTTATATAAATACATTCTCTTTTTTTAAATTTTCAATTTTCTTTGTCTTAGATTGTATTTAGTAGCAGAATTACTTTCACTAACAATCTTGTCTTCTGTACATACAATTTTATCCACTGGATTGTTACTATTTCCTTTACAACACTTTTTTCGTTTTGGTTATTCAAAATTTCAGTATCATTGCCTGCATTTCCATTATTTATAATTTCACCACTTTTTTTCTAAATTTACATGTCCTGTACTAAGATTAACTTTCAGAAATGGATCTAATATAGTCGTTGGCATTTCAGGTGTGCTGCAAGAGATAATTTGGTTTGCATTCCTTTTCTATACTCTATTACATTCTAATTTTACCAAATAGGTTTGTCTACCCAAAACTTTAGAAATTATGCCCTTTTTCCACGATACTTTTCCTGGACCTTTACCATTACTCTGTAATTCATCCTAAACCTTGAATTTTTATAATCCTTATGACATATTATTTGATTTTTCTGTTTTTCTGCAGCGAACTCTTTAACATTTCTACTCTTTCTAATCTCAACTTTTCTTTTAGGGTTAATAAGATCAAGTCTTGTCCTTAATTTCCTCTTATTGAACATTAAGGTAGCTGGAGAAACTCCAATACTTGAATGTACCGTGTTCCGATAATCGAATAAAAACCGACATAACGCTATGTTAAAACCTGATGATGGCACACTTTTCAAACTACGCTTTAATGCATTTTTTACAAGTTTAACGGCATTCTCTGCCTGGCCATTGGTAGCTGGATGCCCTACAGGTGTGGTTATTTGCTTAATTCCATTCATTTCCAAAAAAATTTTAAAATTATTGGAAACAAAAGATGTGCCATTATCCGAAACTATATATTTTGGTAGCCCAAAACGGGCAAAAAGTTCACGCAAAACAGCAATAACTATATCACTTGTCGTATTCGTACCCATGTCAATGCACTCGACCCATTTACTACTGCTATCCACTATGACCAATTTCCTTCCACTGATAATTCCTTTCGTCTTACAAAATATGGCAATAGTTCAGGGTCCTGAAAACGTTCAGGCCATCCAGATCTAATCCTTCTCCTGACTTTCTGCAACAACAGGTCCTCTTCTGTCCCCTTAACTATTCTTCCAAAATTTAAAAACTTATCCTCTTCTAACCGATCCTGTAAATAATTAAAGTACACGTCGTCAGGAAATTTTTCCAAATCAACATTACATTCCCTGGGATATCTAGAAAAATAGTCCGCTACGTTACCCTTTGACTTTATATGACATATGCCTAACTGATAACCAGATAAGGTTAAAGCAATGTGCTGCAACTGACTAGAGGCCATAACTGGAATGCCCCTTTTTGGGCTAAATATATGGTGCAGCGGTTTGTTGTCAGTCATCAAAGTGAAATGACGACCATACAAATAATGATGAAATTTCCTTACACCAAATAAGATTGCCACTGCCTCGCGATCCAACTGTGAATATCGTTTCTCACTGTCCGTTAAAGATTTGGACGCGAATTCTATTGGTCGTTCTACTCCCTGATCATCGATTTGTGATAAAACTGCGCCTACACCTACAGGACTGGCATCAACCGTCAATCGCGTCCTACAAGCTGCATTAAAATGGGCCAAACAATTATCTGCCAATAATAAAGACTTAAGCTGATCCATAGCAGCAGAACAGTTATTGTCCCAGACGAATTTTGTATCGACCCGAAGCAAATTGTGTAGTGGGTGTAATAAGATTGAAACGTCTGGCAGGAACCGTCGATAAAAATTCACCACGCCCAAAAAAGATTGTAGTTGCTTAACATTTGTGGGATATGGAATATTAGATATTTCCTTAATTTTCTCTGGGTTCATATGTAACTCACTTCTGTCAATTATATGGCCCAAATATTGAATTCTTTTGGAAAAAAATTCGCACTTTACCGCTGATAATTTAAACCAGAATCATTTATATGCTAAGTACTTTTTCAAGTCCTCGAATGTGCAACTCTCTGTTAGGTGCGATAATTAATATGTCAGCCAAAAAGACAACAACTGCGTCTAAACCTACTAAAAGGTTATCCATTATCCTTTGAAATATAGCAGGTGCCGAAGCCAACCCATATATTAACCTAGTGTATTGAAAGTATATATTATATTTCCTCGATTCCTGGCTTAATGTTACCTGCCAATATGCCATGCTCAGATCCAACTTAGTAAATTTTTCTCCCCCATGCAATCTCGAAAATATATCCTCAATTCTAGGAAGTGGGTACTTCTCAACATTCAAATGCGGATTAAGGGTGACCTTAAAATCGCCACAAATTCTAATATTTCCATTTTTCTTTACAATTGGAAAGATAGGGGTCCCCATTCACAGTATTTTACCGGCCGAAGAACTCCGATTTGCACTAAATTTTTCCACTTTATCCTTTATAGCAACAGGTAATAGCTTTGGTCTAAAAAAACTTGGGTACTGTACCACTTTTTACTTTCAAAACTGCCCCAACACCTTGAAACTCTCCCAAACTACCATCGTAAAGCCTTCCAAACTTGTAAATAATTTGCCGAGCGATTGTCATGGGTGCGCAATAATTTAATTTACAAATTTAAATTTTAAACATTTTTAGAAAATTTCTTCCTAGTAATGGCGGGCCACCATTTTTAATTACTATGAATGGAATTACTTCTATTCTATCACCATACCTGACTTTAACATCACATGCACCAATAGCATTTATACTTGTGCCATCTTATGATCTTAACCACACGTCAACTTTCCTAAGATTATATTCTTTAAAATATGCTTCGTAAAAATTAACCGAGACAACATTATTTTCTGAACCTGTATCAAGTTCCATTTCAAAAAGCTTATCTTTTACAAATATTTTGAGTTTAATAGGACCATCATCAGTACTACAAATAGAATATAAACTTACATCACTATTGTCAATGAAATTAATAGTATTTACACTACACATTTTTTCATTTGTAATTTTTAAACTTACAGTTGTCACTCCTATGATTGCTGTACCCACATTCTTTACATTGTTCTGCTGATATTTTACGTTGTTGCTGCTGTTGTAGCTTTTTTTGCGGACCTCCTTTATTCTTCTTTATAAAATTTAAACCTTCTTCTTTAACTTCATGGATCAAATTATACTGTTGTTTGGTGTACTCCACGTTGTTGGCTATTTCCAGGACCTTTTCAAAAGAAGAATACACCGATTCCAGGAAAATTTTATCACGGGCCGGACCCTTTTCTAGCCCCATTACGAATTTATCCCGAATAGCTGTTTCGAAGTTAACACCAAACTCACAATTTACTGCTAGTGCTCTTACTCGAACGGCCTATTCATGTATTGTTTCACTGGCTAGTTTAGTGGCATTATAAAATTTGTGGCGCTCAGCAAAAACAGATGTAGCAGCCTCAAAATGTTTGTTCATTGCTAACATACAAGTATCATATGTTGTGCCTACATCTTCCACTTTTGCTGGACTCACTAAATTCTGCAACAGCATATACGATGTTTCACACACTGATGTTAATAGGATAGCTTTCTTCTTAGCTGCATCTTTAATTTCATTAGCGATTAAAAACTGTTCCAATTGGTTTTGATACACAGAAAAATTTTTTTGAGCGTGATCAACATAAAGCATTTTTCCAAAAATTAAATTGGCCATGGCCTTTAATTTATAATTATAAAACAATTTATCAGTTTTAAAAAATAACTTGTTTTCCTCGTCGCCACTGTAATAAACTCAACAGCAGTGTTTGTATTTATTTTAATTTTTTGTTAAAATTCTTTATTTCCACTAAAGACGACTTATTCTGTTGCTAGTTGCTTAGAGAGTAAAAATTCTTATTTTTTAATATGTAATATGTAATACTTAAAAGTAAAAGCTCTTACTAATATACAGTATGCAAATGCACAAAAGAAAAGCGTGATAAAACCAGTATTTAACAACGGTAAACTTTACAATGTTAATATATTTTTTTTTAGTTTTTTAAGTTTTGTTAATCCAATTTAAAGTTTTTTATCTTATATCTAGATAATAATTTACACTTTTGAGATCTATCTTAATAATACTTCAGCAAGTAAATTTAATGTAATCGTATATAAATAAAAGCGTATCATTTTAAGCTAGTTATAGGTAAAAAGGATATAAAAACCTATATGTGAAATAATAGTGGTGATTTCAAATATAATTAGAAAATAATTGTTTAAAAACTGATTATACAAAAATAATCAATTATAATACAATCATTCTCTATTTGATAATTATTATTATTATACAAAGATATGTATGTATTATACTAATTCTCTACTTTCACTTATTCCACGATAGCGTGATGTTATGATTTTATGGAAATGATTATTGTAACAACTCAACAAATCACAACAATTTACAATTTAAGTTAATAGACAATTTACTTTATTTTTCATTATAAAATTCCAGAAAACTCGATTATCAATCACCAGTATTGCCAGATCTCCACATCCCTCCTATGTGTTTCAGCTTCAGAGTTAACCTTGGGTTAGGCTCCTCCAGTCCGATAGGTGTCTTCGTCGGCTCCTGAAAAGAATCAAGTTCTCCGGAATCGCTTTTATTAATTTCCGAACTTGTTGGTAACTTTTTTAAGTGGCCAACATTGCGCCTGTAAACTTTATCGTTTCCACGGATAGTAACATCATTCCCTTTCCGCTCAATCACTTCGAACTCTTCAGGCCCAAATGTTGGTGTTAGTTTATTAGGAAAAATTACATTTTGAACTAATACTCTGTCCCCAACTTTTATATCATTCTCCTGTGCTTTACGATCTTTGTCTGCCTTTTGCCTCCCTTTTTCTTTATTAATAGCATCCATGTCTCTAGCTTCCGAGTCTAAAATATTTTCGTCGACATCAAGAATTGATGGTATTTTGTCTCGGATTACACGGTTAAATAATAGTTCTGTTGGAGCTTTGCCTGTTGTTCCGTGGGGAGTGACATTATACATGAGCAGGAATTTCCGAATTTCCTTTTTGTAGTCCATTCCATTGGTGTGTGCTATACGTAGGCGTTTAACAATAGATCGGTTCATATTTTTCACCTCCCCATTTGCCTGTGGCCAATATGGTAGAGATGTCATAATCTCAATGTTCTTGTCTGCGCAGTAGCTTCTGAATTCGTCGCTTACAAACTGACGCCCATTATCTGTGGTGATAGATTTTGGGTAACCCAATCTTGAGAACACTTCATCTAGAAAATCAATAATAGTACTGGATGTAATTTTCTTCAGAAACTTTACTTCTTGATATCTCGAATAGTAGTCAATGACTACAAATAGGAAATCATGGTTAGGCAATGGTCCCAACCAATCCATTGCAAGGCATAGCCATGGTCCTTGTGGTAACTCACGTCGGCTCATTGGTGCTGGAAGTGGCGGTCTCGACACCAACAAACAATCGCGACAGCATTTGACATATTTTCCGACATCCCGATCTATTAAAGGCCACCATATTTTCGAACGTACACGCCGTTTCATCACTGTTTCGCCTGGATGGCCTTCGTGTGCTATTGATAAGACTCTTGTTCTTAGGGAAGATGGTATCACGATTTTGGTCCCTCGTAACAGGATATTGCCTAAAGTACATAATTCGAAGCGAAACGGGAAGAACTTATTTGATGTGTTCGAGTCCCATGAATTGTTTTTTATACTATCTACTGCGCTCATTAATTCCGGATCGGACCGGTTGCTTTCAACAATTTCAAGTATGGATAATGCTCGTGGAATAACTTCCTCAATTATCGAACATATGCTGTTTTCAGAATCTCGATCAAAGGAACTACAATTTTCGATTTTGCATAATCTAGATAAGGAGTCAGCGATGCTATATTTACCAGCTTTGTATATAATCTTAAATTTGAATGATTGAAGGCGTAGGACCCATCTCTCTATCCGAGCTGGCGGTTTTGATGTTGGTTTAAAAATTGTTTCCAAAGGCTTGTGATCTGTGACTAGTTCGAACTCAATACCTGCCAAATAGTAGTAAAAACGTTCGACGCCCCAAACTAATGCAAGGCTCTCCTTTTCGGTTTGTGAATATCTTCTCTCAGTTTCGGAAAGGCTTTTACTTGCAAACGATATTACTTGAGGGACATTGTTTTTAAATTGCAACAGAACAGCACGGGTGCGGTTATTTGGGTTGAAATAGGATAATGTTGGCATTTTGGTTAGTTGTTCCTTGAGTTTTTGAAAGGCATTGTCCTGGAAAGGACCCCAGGCAAACTTCGCGTCCTTTTTGGTTAAGTGCCTCAGAGGTTCTGTCAAGTCAGCAAGATCTGAGATCCATTATAGTGTTGATTTTTTCAGGATCCGGATCAATACCTTCGCTGGACAGGACATGTCCTAAGAACCGAAGTTTTCCTGTTTTCCAAACACACAAAGCACTTTTTTAAAAACTGCTAGTACTTCTTTTAGGTTCTTGTCATGTTCAGCCTCGGTGCATCCAAACACAATGACATCATCTAGGTAGTTCACAACACAGCTACACGAGGCCAAAATGTTCTCCATGATTCTTTGAAAGATTTCTGGTGCCGAGTTCACTCCAAAGAAAAGCCTTTTGTATCTGTATAGTCCTTTAGACGTGATGAAAGTGGTTATTTCTCGACTTCCTTCATCTAGTTCAAGTTGGTGGTATGCATTTTTAAGGTCCAGTCTTGAAAAATATTTAGCACCTTTGAGTTTAGTCATAAAAGAGTCGAATGTTGGTAGTGGATAATTGTCTCTTAATATTGCCTTATTGGCACATCTCATGTCGATGCAAAGACGAATATCCCCATTTCCTTTAAATACAACTACCACTGGAGAAATCCAAGGGCTCGGTCCAAAAACCGGCTCAATGATATCTTGCTCTACTGCTTCTTTCAACTTTTCTTCGACCTTTTCCTCTAAGGCTGAGGGTACCCTACGTAGTGGTTGGTGAACTGGTCTTACGGACTTATCGATTGACAATGAAACTTGAATTCCACTGATTTTTGGAAATATTTGGAAATCTTCAATTTGGTTTACCATAGGGCCTAATCTTAAAACATTTAACTTTGTAGCTGTATCCCGGCCCAGTAGAGATTGTCCTGCATTCTCAATAACGTAGAATGAGGAAATCAGATTTGATTTTAAGTCTAAACCTATTACAGCTTCAAAAATAGCCTTAATCTTGAGAGGTTCATTCCCAGCGTATGCACGAAATTGATTCTCAGACTTAACTCGAACATTCCAAACAGTGGCTTGTGACTCAGAGAGATATTTCCAATCGGTCTCACTTAGCAAATTATGTTGTGAGCCAGAATCAATTAACATCGAAATTTTCTGGCCTCCTATGTAGCACCATATCATTTCGTTCATATGTCCACTTAACTTGTCCGCTACACGAAAGCAATTGCGTTCTTTGTATTTATTCTGCTGGGTCCCAACTTCTTCACTACTGTCGTTTGCTACGAACTGTATGTTTGAATAATTATTTCTTCGCTTTTTCATATCATCATTTCCGAAATTTGACTGCCTACGTTTAGTACCTTTTGTTTTACACTTCCGAGCAAAATGTCCAGTAAATCCACATTTATTGCATTTTGCATTTTTAGCAGGACAACCAATACTTGTGCCAAAATGTCCACGCTGACCACACCTGCCGCATTCAATATTCTGATTCTTACTCTCAACTCTGTTGATATCAAGAGAAGCATTCGGCAATTTCATTGTTTCAGATTGATTATTTATCTGTTCGTAAACGTGGCACATTCCAATGGTTTCTGCCAGTGTATATTACTTTTCTAAAAGCCTTTTTTCAGATCGTCTGGAGCCCATGTATCAATTAATTTATCCCCAATACTTCTTCTTTCGTCTCCCCGAATTGACATTTGGCCGCTTGATTCCGCAATCTTACTAGAAATTTATTAAGGCATTCGCCATCTTCAGGTTTCAATGAACGGAACAGGTGTCGCTCGAAAGTAGAGTTCCTTTCTGGTGAAAAATATTTGTTTAGCTTTTCCACCAAGATATCATACACATCTACATCCTTAGGTGCATTTTCTGGTTCAACAAGCGCTCCAGGAATACTGTATGCCACCTCCTGGAGTTGTGGCCCGCCTAAATATAGTAGTTTATTTCTCTTTTTCTTCCCATCAGTGATTTCTTCCGAGGCAAGAAATATTGTCAATGAGCGAAACCATCTTTCCCACTCTGAACGAAGAAGAGCCTTATCTATAGTATCGCACAGAAAGGGGGAAATACTCGTCGCACTCATCTTACTTTTTCTCTACTGAACTCTTGTGTTTACAATTGAATGTAAGCCAATAACTCTTCCTATAAGCAATTTAATGCACCAAATTAACAAAACAAACATTCATCATTTTTTTTCTCTTACCGCATTTACAATTAAATGTAATCCGTCTTCTTGGCAATTTATATTCACAATTTAATGTAAACCTTTTGCTCTTGCAACTCTTTTCACAATTTAATGTTTCACGTCTTGTCTTATCTGCAATTCAATGCAAAACAATTTAATGCTTTTTCAATTGTTACAATTAAATGTACCACACCCTCTTGTTTTTTTTCGCCACCCTTGCATTTGCCTTTTTCCTTCTTTTTTTTATCTACTTATTAACACAAAAGTAACATATAGTTTACTCATGTGCAATTTCCTCTTTTTTCTTCTTTTTTTTTACCTCAGTCGCCAATGTAACAACTCAACAAATCACAACAACTTACAATTTAAGTTAATAGACAATTTACTTTATTTTTCATTATAAAATTCCAGAAAACTCGAATATCAATCACCAGTATTGCCAGATCTCCACAATTATCATTTATTCTTTTAACAAAATCTTGGAATAGCTCATATCCTGTTTCCTCATGAAGTAGTGAAGTAGGGAATCTCCAATGTAGATTATGGATCATCTTAAGACATTTGTTCTGGATGATTTGGTACTTTTTTAGATGGGTTTTCGAAGCACGATACCATATTGGAGATGCAAAGGACATTATTGGCCGGATAACGCCTTTATAAATAAGATTTTTACTTTTTCGGCTTAGTGCTGACCTTCTGTTTAAGAAGGGCCAAAGACATTTAAAAGCTTTTAACGCTTTTTGGCAGGATGATGATATGTGTTTTTGAAATGATAGTTTTCTGTCCAATGTCACTCCTAGATAAATTACATCGTTTACAACACTAACCTCATTACCGTCAAAATACAGATGGCGTGATGGTACCCTTTTTGGAGATGTGTTGAACGGGAAAATGATAGCCTGTGTTTTATTCTTATTTAATTTTATTTTCCACTTTTTAAAGTAATTGTTACAAGATTTTAGGCTTATCTCCATCTTCTTTAGGAGTGCTGTTGTGAGCTTACTGGACGTTATGAGAGCTGTATCATCTGCTGTATCGACTTCTTTAGGTGGTTTGAAATCTGATGTGTAGATTGAGTATAGTGTAGGAGAGAGTATTGAGCCTTGTGGAACACCCGCAGGGCTGGATATAAAAGATGACAAGCTTTTGTTAACCGAGACAGCATACGATCTATTTTCAACGAAACAATCTTACAAAGATATGTGGGTATATTGGCTAAAACCATTTTATATAATAGTCCGTTATGCCAGACAGTATCGAATGCTTTTTCTATATCAAGAAGAATTAGGCCAGTAGATTTCCTTTGGCTTTTGTTGTAATTTATTTTATTTTTAATACGTCCAATTTGATGTTCTTTGATTGTTCTTAAAACCGAATTGATTTTCAGAAATTATATTATATTCTGAAGCATAATTCAAAATTCTAGTATTAACTAATCTCTCGTAAGCTTACCCAAATTGCTCAAGAGGCTGATTGGTCTGTAGCTGGAGGGATCGTTGGATGATTTGTTTGGTTTTTTAATTGCAATGACTTTTGCTTTTTTGAAATCAGAAGGGAAATAATTAAGTCGTAAGCAACTGTTGAAAAGCCGAAACAGAAGCTCTAATGCCTTTACAGGAAGTTTCTTTAAAATGATGTTTGGGACAGCACCGAAGCCTGGAGATTTGGAATATTTTAATTGCGCAATCAGTAAAGACAATTCTTGGACTGTGATGTAAAAAATGTCAGTAGAGGATGGATTATCCGATTTTGAATTATTTGCTATATAATTTACTGTACGGTCGATTGAGTGGGAATACGTTAAAGTGAGTTCGTGGGCTTTAACAAATGTATTAGCAAGTATTTGCGCTTTATCGGTGTCGGTGATGATTTTGGTACGATCTATTATGAAGTGTGGGATTTTCCTTTTGCCTTTGCCTCTTAAGGATCGACTTATTTTCCAAAATCGCTTGTCCCCTGGTATCATATTCTCTAGAAGAGCTGACCATTTTTGGTTCCTTATAGTGCTTAGTTTTCTTTCAATGTGTTTGTTAAGAAATTTGATGCACTGACTGTAAAAGCGATATTCTAGACAATCATGAGCTCGAATTTGATTTCTTTTATAAAATTTCCTTTGCCTTTCATATTTGATAAATCGCGTGGCAAGTAGCAGTTGTTGATTTCACTTCTAAGCGGTGTTGATAAATTCCTGGCCAACAGAATGAGTAATAAAATTTTTAATTTCCTCGTCAATAGCACATTTGGAATTATAACTATCAATATTCTATAAAATACTTCGGTCAATTACTTATTGAAAGGTATTCCATTTAGTATTTTTGTATACAAAAGACGGGGTGTCTTCCTGCTGAAAGCGTGCCGAAATTGAGCAGACTATCGGCCGATGATCAGAAGGAATTTCATAGTCCAAAGTTATAACTCTTAATGGAAGTGAAACGTTACTTAGGACAATATCAACTGTGGATGGGTTACAGTTTCGACGGTGAGGATATAATGTGGCAGTACTCGGATAGTAAATAAAGAAATTTCTTAATTGTTATTGGTTGTTAAGGGCACTCCCTGCCGAATTGTTGATGGAACCGTTCCAGGCGGTATGTTTCGCGTTAAGATCACCGAGGGGGATGAAATCTTTGTCTACAGGAGTAAGAGAGACGATGTCATTTACAAATGAATGAGCGAATCGTGGAGAATCACAATGACTTTCTGCGATTTATAATGATTTCTACTGAAAGATTTTCGATCAAACTAGACCTTGTTACAGGAAGTAGGGAATGTTTAACTCTTTTATGTACAAGTATTGCTACTCCACCACAATTTGCGTCACGTAGGTCGTTCCGGTAAAGGTTATAATTAAGAAAGAAGGGGTTATGATGGTCCTTAAAGAATGTTTCGTTTAGTCCAGCTATATGAATATTGTTCGATATTAAAAGATTCTCTAGTTGCCGAATACGTGAATATGACGTTATACCGTTGGTATTCCAGTGTAAAATATTTAATGTATTTAAATTATTATTTAAGCTCATAGGCGTATTTTAAAAGACATACAACAACTTGTATTTGTTGCACTTCCGAAGTACATTTGCTAAGATCTTCAAAAGAAGTCGTAAATATATTAAAAAGATCATCTATGCTAAACAGATCAGTGTTGTTGTTTTTAACCATATCAGCATATGAATGTTTATTACTCATTACAGGCTGATGAAAATATTGTATGTTGTTTTGTTGTACAAAAGAAATACTGGGGCGTACAATCGTGGCCCTCTTGTTTTGATTTGAGGTTACCTTTTGCCTTATGTCAAGATATTTTTGTCGTAAAGGGCATTTAATATCATTAGCAGAATGGTCTGTATGTGCATTTCCAGCTTGTTTGCAATTAAAACAGGAGAACACCGCTGGACGTTTGTTATCGTTGGTAAAAGAACATTCGGAAGTTAGGTGCGTGTTCGTACATGTCATGCAGGCTGGTTTCCTGCCATTTCCAACATTGTGTAGGTCTATCTGATTTTTTAGGATTCTGTTTTTTCCATGTAACAATAACATTACAAACATATATGACGTTATTCAGGTAACTAGGCTTAAACTATCTATTCTATCAAATTGAATTTTGTAAACAGCGTTGTCCGCACTGCTGTATCTTGTAGGCACTTCAGTTACTGTTACAGGTAAAAGATTAAATGTCTTGAGGTCTTCTTTGACTTCAGCGGGACTTAATCTAGGAAGACCGTATAGAAAGGTCGTATAAAGTTTATTTTCCTTGCGGTTATAGAAATGAAATTCGATTAAACCCTCTTTCAAGGCGTTCACACAGAAATTATATTTTTCCATAGATTGGGGATAAATTTTAGTCCCAATCGAGGTACGCTTAAAGATACAACCGTCACCAGTGAGGAGCTTTCCCTCATTGGTACTCTTGCATCAGCAACAATTGGTGGAGGTTTTTTTAAGGCTTTAGGCTCATTCATTTTAATATTAGTCTCAGGCGTATCTTCCATGCCTTCTATGTCTGACAAAGAACTATATCTATTAAAATTCGAGCAGGAAGCTTCTACCATGTTAGAACTCCATGAAGAGAATGCAGAACGAGTCTTCGCTTTTGAAATTGATTTTGATGCGCCGCGTGCCGAGGTTTTGCCGCCCGGGGGCTTTACCATCGTACGGTACTTCAAACTTTTTTATTTTGTTTTGTAATATAATTTGTTTTGTAATTGTTCTTCTTTATTTTTAAATTCAAAGTTATCGAACGGCACTAAGATTCTTGTTTATGCGTAACTATAACCGCCACGGTAGAAGGCTAGCAAGAAACTGAATGTTAATATAATAACAATTATAAAAATAAAGCAAAAAAACCAATAATCTTCATTTCCAACTTTAAAAGAATGTAAACATTTTATGATGAAATACATACATATACTACAAGTGTAATGTACACAGATGTCAACTAGTTTTAATTAGATACACAAACAAGTTATGTATCCGTTCATAAAGGGTCGGGCTAAAGCAGGTCTGTGTGAGCCTATAATTTGCTAGCTAGTAGTAGGCCATATACTCGGAAACCTTTTGTATGGATTTTCGTGGCCATATAAGTTTTACATTGCTCCGCTCTATTAAAACCTTTCAATTGCATACCCTTTACCATATTCCTTTTTGACATGTCAGATATCGAGCCTGTTATGCCAAAGTTCAATAGTAAGAAAAAGTTTGTTTATGTTTCCGTCAATAATAAATAAATTGTTCATCCTCGATGCTCTTAAAATATCCTTCCTCCTCCATCTTTCACCAAGGCCGAGGTTGAATTAAAAAGAACTGTATAACCAGTTTCAACAACACATCCAACAGAATACGGCACTTTCCGAAGATTGATATTTTCACCATCGATCACCATCTCAATATCTCCCTTTCCTCTTACCATAATACATTTGTCAGCCTCGAAACTTATTTCTTCCACATGCTCGACAAGACTTGAAAACATTCCCTTTTCACAACACCAGTGTGAAGTTGCCCCACTGTCAATGCACCATTGAATAATATTAGTTTTTTCTTTCTCATCTCGACGCATGCTATTCAAAAGGTGTTGTTATTTTTTGTTTGTTTTAAACAGTTGCTCGCAAAATGCCCGAATTCGCCGCAGTTAAAACATTTTCCTTTAATTTTGCTGTTTTTTACCTCCTCCTTTACAATATTTTCTCTTCCAGATTTTTTCATGGCAAACGCTTGTTGAAAGTTTGTTGCTACCTCTTCTCTTTCATTCTTTTGCTTGTGTCTATCTCCTTCTTCTAGAATTTTCTGTTTAACTGCCGCTAAATTAGGCAAGCTATCGCGCGTCTCAATTGCAACAACAAAGTGTTCATATTCTGCTGGCAAGCTGGAGAGCAGCATAATTACCAAAAGTTCATCTTGAATTATTATCTCCGACAGCTTTTTCGCTAACTCTGTAAAACTTGTTATGCGTTGGTTTATGTTTCCACCGGTAGCCATTGTCAGATCAATTAAACGCCTGTATAATGATACCTTTGGCAGTGGTCCTCTTGGTTTGTAAGTTTCTTCTAAACGGACCCACACTTCATGTGATGTATGACAATTCTTGATAATATTCAACTGACTCGCCTTTACACAAAGAATGATCGTTGCCAAAGCCTTTTCATCACCTTCCTCCCACTGAATACGCGCCAGTTAAGTTATTTTAAATGTTCACTTTAAATTCTTTTCACTGAAACAACACTTTTTGTAAAATTACTTTTCAAAAAAAAAAAAAAATATCTTTTATATTTATATCTTTTATATTTTTTTTTCATGCAAATTTTTAATATCTAGCCTACTACACCAAACTTTAGAATTTCAAGAACAAAGAAAAAAACCACTTCAGAATAAAAAACAAAGGGAAATAAAGAAAGTAAAAAAACTAAACACTTGAAACTATTGAGCAATCATTAAGCCAATGACATCGATTCTGTTTGATCAGATCGATAGAATCACTTTGTTATTGTTAAACAAAGTGACTTGGTTCGGTTAATTATGTTAAATATCAATGCTCTTGGTTAAATAAAAATGCTTAAGGAACATAATGTGGTTTAGTGTTACAATGAAATAATATTTTTAATACTTGAAAAAAAATCATTAAAGTGAAAGTATTCGTTCATTGTTCCAAGTGCCAATGAACTTCTACTTATTATTTAAATACTTTGCGATGATCTCGTCTACATCAACCCTTGGTTGTGTTTGTGGAAGCACATACATAACTCCTCCCCCATTAGGTGAAGGATTCTCCTGAATTCTTCGGTTTGGTGTCTTACACTCATCATATAATATAATCATTAATATTATTACCATTGTTGCTATTATAATTGGTGGTACACTATAGTATATAATTTTATTATTATATTTGATTTCTTCTATTTCTTTTAGATTTTGAGTGATTGTGAGTTTAACTTCTTCTATTGTAAATGTTGTGTTAAATGCAACATTTCGAAATTTTGGTATGATTATTTTATCTAAATATATTTTGTTATAATTTTGATTTGCTATTTTTAAAGAACAATTATTGTAATTTATAAGAAAATTTCTATTTAGTATATTACTTTTATTATTACAATTACTATCAATTGTTTCATTTTTTGCATTCTTTATAATGATCGTTAACATTTACAATATCTGTATTTTCATTTGTTATTAATTTACATGTTCCTTTTAGTGTACAATGCTTTGATAGTTTGCATTCATTTAAAAATTTATGTTCTTCATACGTATATGTTTTATTTTTATAATGAAATATGTTATTGAAATAATAGTTATAATCCGTATGGTTGAAAAAACTTTTGGTATCTTAATTACAAAGATTAATTCATTATTCCTTTGAGGGATTGCAGTTCTTAAATATATAATTTTACTTATATCTATATCATAATCATCTATTTCCTGTTTTGTCAAGATACCATCATCACTTAATCCATTTTGTACTGCTGTAATATAACCCTGTATATGTTCCATGTGATTTCTTACTGTTTTATGAAGTCCTGCAAAATGCTTTAGTAGCTCTCTTTGGTTTTGTGTTAAAGTGTCCTTTATTAATTGTATTGTTCTATTAAAGTGGTCATTAATTTTTACTTGTTGATTTAGCTCTGTTATAGAGTATATTTCTGTCAACTGTATTAAAATGGTTAGTAATGTCTTCTTCATCTGCACTGTCCATTGTTAAAAAAAGATACTTGTATGCATGACCCACCAAATTTATTAGTTCGCGTTTTTTCCTACTAGCTGGAGTTATTGTTTTTAATTTGCTTAACAGGGCATCTATTTCGTTATTCACACATATTTTCTCGTTTTCATCAAAAGCATCTATATTACTTCTCATTGAAGACAACACGTTTGTTATTTCTTCTATATTTATCTGATGTAAAATTAAATCGGGCTTCATTGGAATGGTACAGTTATTGTTAAGGATTTCCACATAGCCGTTTTTTTCTCTTATGGGGTAAATCATTATATTAGCTTTAGTTTGATAAATTTCATTGTAACACATCCTAAGGTTTTTTCAATTAACGTATAAAATATTTATTAAAGCAAAAAATGAAAAATGTCTTCTTTAACGCCTTGCATTACATGCGATTCTTGCTTTCTATGCCAATTTTATTGCAAGTTACACACAATGCGTTTATGCGACTGGTTTTTTGTTTTGATCAGCTGTTGTGGTAAACAACAAACAAGTGAACAAGAACATTTTTGGGAAAAATATAAAATCAAATTGTAATTTTAAAATAATTTATGGCATTAATTACAAATTTATGAGTTTACATACGTGATATTTTGTGCTGTGAAGGCCTACAAAAATCCTCAAAAGAACACAAGACGAGTGTTTTCAGTTAATTTATCCTCCATTTTTCTTGTTTACAAATTAATAAATTCAAAATAGATGACAGACACTTAGTACATAAAAACAATCATATTTATATACATATGTATAAACAATCATCATATACATCTTTTGTTCATGAAAGAAATGTGTTAAAAAATGTATTTTCCTCTTAAATTAGTAATAATGTTATGAAATATGTTTTTTTACAAATATTTTGTAATGCAAAAAGAAAAATGCGAAAATAGTAATGAAATATTTAAACATATTTATAGAAGCCATTCACAATATTATATAATTTGGCATGCCAAGTTTAAAAAACTGCTGACATTTTCCAACACAGCATTCGTCGCATAGAAAAGTAGAAAGTAATCCTACTTTCTATGCGTCTATACTTTTTCTTCTGTAACTTGTCACAATCAACTACATTGATTTTACTTTTTCTAGCTAGCATGAAACGCATGGTATGGACTTTCGGCTTAACAACATACACATTGCAGAGTTGCCATATTATCTTCAACACTCCTCCTCAATGTGGATGTTGTTTTACAAAATAAAAAAATAATTGAATTCAATTTCATTAATTTACACAATTAAAATGTTTAACCCTTGGTAGGTTTTTCGTCAAAACATCTGCAATCATATCAGCTGTTGGACAATATATTATTATATATTAATAAACTTTATGTCGATGTGCTTGCTGCGTTTGTGGAAAACTGGATTCTCAGCTAATTTTTGAGCACCTTGGTTGTCAATATTCAAAATTACAGGAACATCACTGCATGCATTTACTTCAATAAGTAATCGTTTTAAATATATTGCCTCCTTTGCCGTATCTAAAGCTGCCATATATTCAGCCTCCGTATTGCTGAGAGCGACTGAAGATTGTTTTCGCGACTCCCATGAGATCGTAGAACCATTGAAGAAAAATACAAAACCTGTATAAGATTTTCTGTCCAATGCGTTTCCTCCCCAGTCAGCATCTACGAACCCCTCCAGAGCTTTGTTTTGATCACCCGCTTTATAAATAAGTTTCAAATTTATCGTTCCAGATAGGTACCTTAGGATGTGTTTGGATTTGGTCATATGTTCAACATGTAGGTCCGAATTTCGTTGAGTTATCTTGGACTCGGAATGCAAAATATCCGGTCTTGTAGAAATTGCAAGGTACATGAGTGTACCAATAAGTGATTGGTAATCGTATTGACCAACCTTCTCACAGTCATCATTACAATTCACCTGATAACCAGATTCCAGTGGCACCGAGACTGATTTGCATTCATCCATACCATATTGTTTCAAAACATAGCGAATATATTGAGATTGACTCAATTTAATCGTACCTGTATCGCCATCACGCTCTATTTCCATTCCTAGAAAATGGTTGAGTACACCTTTGTCATTAACTTCAAAATTCTCGGCAATTTGTCTCTTCACTTCATGCACAACTGCTATGTTACTGCACCCAATAATTAAATCATTGACGTATACCGCTATTAACACCAGATTATCATTCTTGAGCGCCTTGTATAAGCATGGTTCATTATCGCATGGAACAAAATTCATTTGTCGTAAAACACTATCCAGTTTACAGTTCCACTCTTTACCGCTTTGCTTCAAACCATAAATCGCCTTATTCAAGCGTAAAACCTTTTCTGGTGAACTAGCATCAACAAAATGTGTCGGTTGCCGCATATATATCTCATCTTGAAGACTACTATTTAAATATGCTGTACTTACATCCATTTGGTGTAGGTGCATCTTATTCCGTACCGCCAATGCAAAAAGTAAACGTATTGTTGAATACCGCACGACTGAAGAAAAAGTTTCCTCGAAATCAATTACAAATCGTTGGTTGCAACCCTTAGAAACTAGGCGTGCCTTGTACCTCTCGACCTCTCCATTAACATTTCGTTTTAGAGCGAATACCCATTTGCATGGTATTTCCCTGTGACCAACTGGCAAGTCTGATAATGACCATGTGTTATTTTTTCTCAACGATTGGAATTCATCGTTCATAGCCTTTTCCCAAAAATCTTTATTCTTACAGGACAAAGCATCCTCAACTGTTAATGGAATATTTTCTTCAACAGCAACATTCAATTTATTATCCTCTTGTTGTATCTCATTATATTGTTTTTTCGGTCTGCCAGTTCTTCCAGATCTTATTATCTTAGGCCTTCCAGGACCAATAGTTTTTCGTTCTGCTCCATTATCACCTTCAGATTAATTGTCATCATCTGCCGTGTCATAACTTTCATCGTTTTCACTTTTCTGCACAGAAGGTTGGCAATCATTGTCAACTACAGCTGTACTGCTATCACCATCACACAAATATATTGCCAAATAATCCTCTGGCTTACGAGGTATTTCACAGTTGTTATTGTTCTCCATATCAACACCAAACAATTCTTCATTAAACAAAACATCGCGCTGATCGACGATATTACGTGTTGATTTATCGAAAAGACGATATGCTTTCGACGTCGCTGAATATCCAACCATAATATATGGTGTGCCTTTTGTCTTAAACTTTGATTAATTTGTCGACTTATCCAGACTTACTGCATACGAACCAAAAGTTTTAAAATGATTAACATTCGGCTTTCTACCGAACCATACTTCATTGGTGTTTTACTTTTCAATTGTTTTGTTGGACGTCTAGTACGTATATACGCTGCAGAGTTCACAGCCTCTGCTCATAAATATTCCTTAACTCCAGGATGTACCATCATAGACCTTGCCATTTCAATTAGTATACGGTTGGCCCTCTCTGCCATGCCGTTCTGTTGCGGCGTGTAAGGCACTGTTAATTGTCTACTGATATCTTCTGCCGACAAAAATGAGTCAAGCTGTGAGTTTATGTACTCACCACCGTTGTCCGTTCGCAGTGATTTTATTTTGCAGCCCGTTTGCTTTTCAACATGTGCCTTATACAGTTGAAACTTCTCGAACACTTCACTCTTACTTTTAATAAAGTAAACTAAAATTCTGCGTGATCTGTCGTCAATAAATGTTACGAAATATTTCGCAATGCTTACAGATTTTACTTTAAAGGGACCGCAGACATCAGAATGCACAATCTTTAACAACTTTGTTGTAGATTCCTTGGGAAACGACAATACATGTATTTTACTTAACATACATGGCTTACAGTCTGACTGTTCATTCATGTGGTCAATATTCATACCACTCACCATACTTTTATTCGACAATTCTTACAGACTTTTATAGTTGAGATGGCCATACCTGTTATGCCATACGTTGTTCATATTATTAACAGCACACACTCTCTCTGTTGCACGATTATTTGCTGCTTCAAATATGTTGTCTCTGCGTTCTGCTTTCAATATAATAGTACCATCTGCACTCTTTATAACGGCATTTCTCGAATTAAATTCTCCGAATAAACCGCATTCGACGACTTTGTTGACAGAAATAAGGTTTGCCTGAGTTAAATTACAACACTTGTTATTTCTTTGACACTTGTAACAACAGTGAACTTTATTTCTTAATTAACTTAAAACGAAAATTATTGATGAGTCAAATAAAAGGAAAAAAAAAATGCATACGTAATTTAGTTTTAATTTTAAAGTGTAAAAAAAAGAATATTACAATGTTTGTGGACAGGAAGTAAGTAAGTATGAATTTATACAAATATATAACATGTTTAATTTTGCTGATTTACCTATTTGAAATTCTACTTAAATTATTATTTAAAGTGTGTCAGTCACATTAAAATAAAATAATAGTTTTGTTGTTGTTTTGATTATAAAGAAAAAGAATACAATAAAATGAATAAAAGAAATGTTTGTATTTTGCTGATTTAGCTTTTTAAACTTCAACTTAAATTATTATTAAAAGTGTGTCAAAAAGAATAAAATAAAATAAAGTTTTGTTGTTGTTTTAATTATAAATAAAATATTACAATAAAAAGAACAAAACAAATATTAGGCTAATTGTTGTTGCTTTAATTGTTGCTGTCTAGATGGTTCTCCTGGGTTTTGGTGGGGGTTGCTGTGATAACATAACTCCTCCCCCCTTAGAGTAGAGCGATGGCCACAGCGAATTTGGTGGGGACAGAGCGATATCAGTAGGCTTAGGATAATACCGAATTCTGGGATTTTTCCATAACAGGACCAGGCTAGTAATAGTTAAGGTGATGAAGATTAATGTTGTTACCATTATTACGCTTCCTCTTTGGGTTGTATCCTTTCTTAGTTTTAGAATATCATTTTTGTTATTGAAGCTGTAATCTTTAACTCTCTCTAAACTTAAAGTTTCTGATATTGATGTAATCTGCACTTTCTTGAGATTTGGTGGTGCGACAAAAACTGTGTCCCAATGGGCTGTAGGATTGTCTTTATATGTTGTCCCTGCTACAGTGATGGAACAATTTGCATAGTGGAGAAGAGAGGTTCCTTTAATTGTAAAATTTTGTCTGCAATCAGAAGTTATTTGTAAATCTTTTACATTAATAAACATTATATAATTATCTTCCGGTTGGAAAATATTTGTTGTGAATCCCACATCATTCACAGGACATATTGGTGTTTTGCCATTCAATATTCTGCCGATACAAGTGGAATTAACAGTGTTTTCGAAGTCGTTTGACCTTTTGCAATAATAAAAGCTCTCAATCTTTGGGCAAATCTCTGTTAAGTACTGGAGGTTGTGTTTATTGTAACTTAAATAGGGTTTTGTTTTGATTATTTTTGTATTATTTATAGGAAGAGGAATGAGGTGGAAAAGTGATTTAATATCTTTAGACAAATTCGGCAATTTTATATTAAAAATTAAGTTGCTATTATTATAATATGCCTGGAGTTCCAGAAGTTCGTAAAGGTGTTCGTCTGAAACTAAGTTAACGTTCTGAGATGTAAAATGATGTCTTATTTCGTCCAATTCCTCTGGATGAAGAATAAGCTTTGATATTATGCCTAGCTTTGCAAGCATTACAGCCTCTATTATATCAGAAATATGATTAAATAGTAAATCTATACTATAATCCAACTGATTCATATATTGGATTTCTAATAACGCATTATTTTCCTTAAGAATATGATTAGTTGTTTCTGCTGACAGTTTTTTCAAAAATTTGGAAATGTTTTCCTGATTATTATTCAAATGTTCTGTCAAATTTTTAAATCTCTGTATCATTTGTATGTTCAAAACTTTCTGATTTTCCTCTGTTATTGCTGAATTCGATGCTGTGTTCTGAAGTTCCTGTATTTGTCTATTTATGGTCACAGCGTCATTTGCGTCCATGTTTCCAGTTATATATTTTATTACAGAGCCTAAACTGTTGAATAGTCCTCGTCTTGTACGTTTATATGGATTTAGTGTCTGTAGTTTGTTTTCAAGTCCCTTAAGTTTCAGTTTACAAACTTTAGCTGCATCTTTTAGAGGGCTATTTTTCTCAAATTTGTCTACAATGCTAATTAATTTTGAGGTTTGTGAATTGTAATTGTCCAAATCTATTATATGGATGAAGTTAAAATAACTCTCAATCGTTCTTGCCTGTCCGATCTCCAGGGCGACCATATTCTGATCATTGTCAAAATTCTGTATTTCCAAAATCTGTCCATAAGCTAAGGCTGTGCTGAAAGTACAAAATGTTAAAATAAGGGTCGATTATTTTCGCGGTCTGAGCTTCATTTTTGACTTGTGTAATTTCTTGTCCCTAGTAGTGTGTAAAGTAATACCATTGTCTTTTAATACCGTATGTTTCGAGAATCGTGCGGTTAATTTGTTTCTCCTACATTCTTTTCTATATATTTGCTCATCTATATCTCTATTTTCTGGGGTTTTCCTCATCTTATTAAGGCAACTAATATTTTTAATTTTAGCTTTCATAACTTTTTCTTTAACAAAAGGATATAGCTTCTCCTTAAATTCATTTAACTTAGACAAAAATTAATGTTCGTTATCGTATTTTATATCTCTTGAGAAGTCATATGGTCTTCCAAAGAAAAGTTCATATGGCGTAAATTTTGTAGAGGAATGAATTGTATTATTGTAAGTCATGAACGTCTCGTCTAATATCTCTTCGTGGTCTACCTCCATTTTCTTGGATTTTCTAGTTGTCATAATAATTCTATAAATTTCAGTTAGGGTTGAGTGGAGACGTTCTACTGGAGAGTTGCTGCTAGATTGTTAAAATGATGTGAAATGGAGTATTATTTCATATTGTTTACAAAAATCTTTAAAAATATTTGAAGTGAACTCAGTACCTTGATCACAAACAATTTTCTTAGGTATTCCCAAAAGGTTCATGAATGATTTCAAAGCTTTGAGTACACAAACGCTAGTTCTCGATGGTAAGGTATACCCCGTCGCATATTTGGAAAATTTATCAATGATGGTCAAAATACATTTACCACTTATAGTATATATGTCAATATGTAGGATCTGAAGAGGTTCGTCTGGAGTTTCTGTTATTTGAAATTTTAATTTTGGTGGGTGTCTGTCATATTTCAACGCATTACAAATTTCACAGTTGTTCAATGTTTTATTTATAATAGATTGCATGAGGGGAAAGTAATATTGTCTTTTAAGATATTCATATGTTTCGGTTATTCCTCTGTGGTTTCTGTTCTCATGACAATTCCGTATGAGCTCTACTTGTTTATCGCTATCAGTTACGTCCATTAAAATTTTAGTGCAACGGACGACACGAAACTGTTTTCCGTTTGAAAAGTATTTTGAATACACTAATTGCATAGTTTTAAAAGTTGATTCGTCGGAGAAAATAGCAGTTGGTTTACCTGAGGGAATGAATTTCTTGAAAATCTGGATTATTGTGTCTTGAGAAAATTCTTTCTCTTTTATAGTTCGACGTTGTTTATTTCTAAAAATTGTTTCAACAGTCATATTGGGCCTCTCGTCTAATTTTTCTAATAAAAGTTGTAAGTTGAATTCATTCAACGGTTTTTCGGAAATTGGTATCCCATCATTCAAGTTCTCATCGCATGAATGTATTGTGGACAGTTTACTCGAATCATACAAGTTTACATCAGCGACATTACTATTGTCCAGTTTAATCCTGCTCAAAGCATCCGCATTACTATTTAGTTTTCCTTTTTTATAAATGATTTCGTAATCATACTCTTCCAACTTTAGGCGCCATCTAACTAATTTTGAATTGGGTTCCTTAAGACTCATTAGCCATGTAAGTGGTCTGTGGTCAGTAATTATTTTAAATTTGCGACCGAAGAGATAAGGGCGGAAATATTTGGTTGCCCACACTATGGCTAGAAGTTCTTTTTCAATAGTGGAATAATTAATTTCACTTTCAGAAAGAGTCCTACTTGCATAGCAAATGGGTTTGTCACTACCTATGTGACCTTGAGAAAGGACTGCTCCAAGTGCAATGTTACTTGCGTCTGTAGTGAGCAGAAATGGCTTTGTAAAGTCAGGGTATTGCAATATTGGGTCGTTCGTTAGAATGTTCTTGCATGTTTCAAAAGCTTTAACATATCTCTCGTCTAGTGTTATTCTTCTGCCTTTTTCAAACATTCTGTCATTGGTTTTGTAAGTTTTGCTAAGTTTGGGATGAACTTCCTATAATAACTAAGTAGGCCTATGAATGATTTTATTTCACGGTTAGTGCGTGGTATTGGGAATTTTTGAATAGCCTCTATTTTTGTTGGGTTTGGTTTTATGCCCTCTGTCGTGACTACATGCCCCAAAAAAGCAATTTCTTTTCGCATAAATTCTGACTTGTCCAGTTGAACTTTAAAATTCGAAGATCTTAGTTTCAGAAAAACTCTTTCCAAATTTTCAATATGTTCTTGGAGAGATGTGGAAAATATAATTATATCATCCAAGTATACCAAGCAAATTTTTCCAACCAAATCATTCAGGACATTGTCCATAACTCTTTGGAAAGTCGAGGGTGCACTTTTTAAGCCGAAAGGCATCCTCACGTATTCATAATGACCACCCTCTACGGTAAAGGCTGTCTTAGGTATATCTCGGGGATCCATTTCAATTTGGTGAAAGCCACTTGCCAAATCCAAAGTCGAAAAGTAAAGACATTTACCCAGTTTATCCAGGATTTCTGATATGTTTGGAAGTGGATACCTATCGGAGATGGTTTTCTCGTTTAGCTTCCTATAATCAATAACTAACCTCCATTTTGTCTTGCCCGATGCATCCTTCTTCTTTGGAACAATCCATACTGGAGAGCTCCATGGAGAAAAGCTCGGTCTAATAATTCCTTGTTCTAACATATCCGATATCTGTTTTCGCACTTCCTCCTTGTGAACGAAAGGATACCTATAAGACTTAGTGTGAATAGGAATGTCGTCTGTTGTTTTAATTTTATGTTTTATTTCATTTGTGAATGTTAGGTCTTTGCCCTCTCTATAAAAAATGTCATCATATTTAACACATAATTTCAAAAGTTTCTGTCTTTCCTCACTATTTAGGTGTTCCGTTCGGAGTAATTCAGATAAATTTTTAATCTGCTCATCACCTGATTTGTGATCTGTATTGAGGTTATTGAGTTCGACGAAGTTTTCCGAATCATATGGGTCCGTTTTGAGGGGTTGCTCTAAGAAAATTATTTGATCACTCTCAGTGGGATTAACTATCTCTATTGTACTGAACCAGTCCTTTGCAATGTAAATGCCAGGAGAAATAGATAAACCATTGTCCATAGTTACTGTATTTACAATAATATCTCCATCTTTAGAATCAACCGGTAGTTTTATGAGTTGTTTCGAGTTTGCCGCTATTATGAATTTATCGGATGAGAAATTTCGTTTCGTTTTAAGAGGTATTGCCACATCATTCGTGGTTATTATTTTGTTCTCCAGAACAATTTTCGCTCCTATTTTTGTCAGGGAATCTAAACCCAACAACCCGTCAAAATAACCATGGAATTTGAAAACCAAGAAGGTAAAAGTTCCTGATTTTTTTATCTCCTTGAAAATAGGTAGTGTCACTTGCTTGTCAATTATATATTTATGTAAGATGGTAGATATAGTTATTGGATTACATTTTTCAATGTCTAAAGGGTTTATAAACTCAGGATTTATGAATGAAGAAGAAGCTCCGGTGTCTATTAAAAATTTCAGTTGTCTGCCAAATGGGGAGTTTATGTTTATATAAGGTAAAATACTACCATGTTTATTGCAATCTACATATCCTGTCTGTTGCCTGAGGCTAATTGCCGAAAATCCTGGTTGTCGTCAATATTGTAGTTTTCATATTGGTCTAGATTTAATTTGTCAGCCTGGCTAATACATGGGGTAGGGTTCCTATTTTGAGGACTCCTAAACTCATTAATATTATTCATTTCGTTTCTGCTTGATATCTTACTGATATTTGCCAGTACTCCTTTCTAATTTTGAAAATCCACTACTAGTATCCATTGGTTCTGGCTCAAATTTGTTTGTCGCGATAAATTATCGAAACGCTGGTTGGGTTTATAATTTGAAAAATTTTCGCGATTCATTTGGGAATTTTGGGAGAAAAAATTACGATTATAATTGCTCAAATTTGGCTCAAAATTATTATTATTAACATGGTAAGGTCTTGCCGAAAAATTAGAATTTCCTCGGGGTTGATAATAGTTTCCTTGTTTTGGAACGTTATTCGAATAATTTTGCGAATATTTATGATATGGAGTATATTGATAATTTGGTCTCCACTGAGGATATTTCGGTTTGTTTGAATTATACCTGATATAATGAATATTCTGTTCCCTAATACAATAATCAAGGGCTACCGGCAATGATTCTGGTCTCATTGCTCTAATGGTAGAACCCATAGGTTCCCGTAGCCCTAACAGAAATGAATTCAGACACATCTCTGAGAATAGATTCCTTTTCGCGTTAATTACATTAACGTCAGATTCATGAATCGATAAATTGTTGGATAAAGCTGCCTGAATTTCCATAACTTCACTATAGAACTTCTCAATTGGTTTGCCGTACTGTTTTAGGGAATGAAGGTCTCTTATAAGGGAGGTTTCTGTTCGTTTGTCCGAGTAATGTGAAATTAAGTTTCCTTTGATTTCATCCCAATTAAGGGATGTACCGTACATGTTCAGGACTTCATTGGCCTGACCGTCTATTTTGTTTCTTATGGCTCTCAAGAGAATCTGTCCGAAGGGAGTGTTATCCGCTCCCCTAATGTGAAGAAGTATCTCCTCCACATTGCTTATAAATTCGTGAAGCAATCTTGGATTACCATCAAATTTTGGTAAATCTTTGATTGCATCTGGAATCCTAAGAGAATTAAAAATGTCGTTAGAGTTAACTGTCCTTTGATTCAATGCTGTGCTTGGAATTTCTGTATCTGAAGGCATCTTATAATCTAATCTAATATCCTCCGGTATACGAGGAAGGCTCCTTGATCTAAAAATTTTAGGGTATGGGATAAAACGAGATTTACTACTCATCAAATTTAATTTTCTATTTAATTATAATATTTTCTTCTTTTTTTTTTTTTTTAGAGATAATTTCGTTTTTTTTTTCGATGTTGTAATTCAATTTGTATTCTCAATTTTGTTATGTAACATATATATTGATTATATTAAAAACTTGTTCTATTTGCATTAAATAATTTGCTCTGAATTGGATAAAAAAAAAATTCAAGCTACGTACAGATAATGCCGATAAATTTCACACAAAATTTATTTTAATTCAAATTATTATTTTCTTTATTTAAACTTTTCCACTTCTTTCTTCTTATTTTACTTAATTATTTCTCATAATATTTACATTCTCTTTTCTTTTTTATTTTTATATTAATTTTCTTTTTAATAAAAAAAAATTTCTTGATTTATACGATATTCCCTCGTATAAATCTTTTTAAATTTCTTTTTATAAATTCTTTCTTTTTATTTGATTTGTTTCTTTTTAATTTCTAATAAAATTTGTTTTGTTACTCTTATGAAAAAAAATTTCTTGAATTATACGATATTCCCTCGTATAGATATTTTTTTCAAATTTCTTTTTATAACTTTTTCTTTTTACTTGATTTGTTTCTTTTTTTTTTTTTTATTATTATTATTTTTAACAAAATCGAAATATGTAAAAAAAAATTTCTTTAAATTGAATTTCCTTGTAATTCTTTTTTTTCTTTTAATTATAATCTTTAAATTTTTCTTTATTAAATTCTTATTTTTTTCTTCTTTTTTTTTTATATATATATATATTTTTTTTTTTTTTTAAATCTTTCTTTAAATTCTATTTGTTATTATCTTCTCTTGTTTTTATTTTACGTATGAATATATGCTTTCAACACAGTACTTACAGAGCCCCTATGAGATATATTGCTTTCATTGGGAATGCGATTTCCAGCTTATTCCACTCGGGTATTGTGATCCACTAATGTCCTTGTAAAGCCTTGTACCGATGTCAATTCGATACCTGTTTTTCCTTCCGATATTCCCTCGAAATTTCAAACAAACGGCCCCTTATACGGTGCAAGGATGATATATTTTCTTGTTGATTATATTTTATTTAAAATTAATAACTTTCTTTTAATTTAGTTTCAACACAATTATCCCGAAGCTGGCTTTACCGACTGCGCCAGTTAAATTACAACACTTGTTATTTTTTTGACACTTGTAACAACAGTGAACTTTATTTCTTAATTAACTTAAAACGAAAATTATTGATGAGTCAAATAAAAGGAAAAAAATGCATACGTAATTTAGTTTTAATTTTAAAGTGTAAAAAAAAAGAATATTACAATGTTTGTGGACAGGAAGTAAGTAAGTATGAATTTATACAAATTTATAACATGTTTAATTTTGCTGATTTACCTATTTGAAATTCTACTTAAATTATTATTTAAAGTATGTCAGTCACATTAAAATAAAATAATAGTTTTGTTGTTGTTTTGATTATAAAGAAAAAGAATACAATAAAATGAATAAAAGAAATGTTTGTATTTTGCTGATTTAGCTTTTTAAACTTCAACTTAAATTATTATTAAAAGTGTGTCAAAAAGAATAAAATAAAATAAAGTTTTGTTGTTGTTTTAATTATAAATAAAATATTACAATAAAAAGAACAAAACAAATATTAGGCTAATTGTTGTTGCTTTAATTGTTGCTAGATGGTTCTCCTGGGTTTTGGTGGGGGTTGCTGTGATAACATAACTCCTGCAACTGAGAGGAAAACAAAACGTTTTGAAGCAAAATTTCAAGATTGTTGTTGTAGATTAATACATCACCTTTACCACTGGCATTTATGTGGCTGTTGCCAGCCAACGTAATAACCTCATGATGATCTTTAAAACGTACAAACATCTCTCTTTTGTTACACATATGTGAAGTCGCCCCACTTTCGACATAATAATTTTTCAAATTTAACGAACCTGCCTCTGCTGCAGCTAACATTGTCATTGCTTGTGTATTGGCTTTGTTTTTTCTCTCACATTTGCTTGCATAGTGACCAATCACACCACATATAAAACACTTGCCTTTGAACTTCTTCTTCTTGTTGTTGTTGTTGTTATACTTCTTGTCTTTGCGTGTGAATGTTGATTTTGCTGTGAATGCCTGTTGCTGTTGTTGTTGTGAACCTGATGGTGCATGCTCGCTGTCGATTTTCTCTTTTCTGCGTTTGCCCTCTTCTAAGAGCTTCTGTTTTAGTAACGGAAAATTAGGCAAATCATCTCTTGTTTATTTTTTATTTATGAATTTTTTTTTTTTTATTAAGTTTAGCTCTGAAAATCTTCTTTCAGCAGCAGCTGAGCTGTGCGGCAGTGTCATTAAATTAAAAACAAAATCGGTAAGCTCTTCAAAAGATTTTTCTTCTAAGCCATTTTTATAACTACACACATTGTCCCAAAATTCAGCAATATCCATTTCAAATTTTAGATTTAATTAGAAAATTTTAATATTTTCCATTCAGTAGAAATTTTTTCTTCATTGCCGTTTGTCAAATTTGAAAAAGATGTTAATAAAGGTTCTATGGATATTTCTGAAGAGCTTAAAACTTGCTGTGGAGTTATAATTGAAAGATATTTTAATTCTTTGTTTGAAAAATCAAAACGTTTTCAAATTTCATCCAAAAGTACAATATAAAAAGTGTGTATGTTTTTTTATTTCATACATATTTTTTATTTGAGCAAACATTTTTCAGATTTTCTACCCATAAAAATATTTTCAATGTTTAAATAATTATCTTCATCAAAAATATTGATTGATTCTAATGAATCTAATTTTTTTACAAAATTACTTTTAGTAAAATTACTCAAAATTAATTTATAATTTAACTCCAATTGGTTATTGATATAAGGCAATCTTACTTTTTCCGATTGGAAAACTTTATTTAAATTTTTAATAATATTTAGAATATAAGATAAAAACAGAAAATAAATTTTTATACTGGGATCGACCATTTTTCCCCCTATTTCGCATGGTTTTATTCCATTTACCTCCAAATAGAAAAAAATGAAATATAAATGTAAAGCTGTAATAAATGCTTATAATATGTTACATTGTAACAATGTGTGTGATTAAGAAAAAGGAAAGATGTTTCTTTTAATAAAAAAAAATTACTTTTTAATTTTTAGTATACAATTGCGCGTGGGCGTTGTCTTTTATTGCTCGATCAAAAGTAATTGCTAAACTCTATAAAATGGTGGAAATAACTAAATTGTCAACTATTGCTAATATTTCAATGTTGTCAACTCATTTTAACTATTAATATAAATTTTCAGTTATAGCAACAGCATTACAGTATAAGGTTATTACATTTTCAAGTTACAGCCATCTGGTCATTGATATTCCTAAAATTTTATGTGGTTCGACACTACATTATTCTTTAAATTCTTCGATACGTTTTGGGTTGTGGGAAAAAAGTTGTAAATATTGCGACAAAGTATTTCAATTTCTTTTGGCAGCTTTTTGCTGGCGTAGGCAGAACAAAGGTGTAAAGAATGGCAAGTACATTTGATGTAAAATATGCTAACATCATTCCTTAATTTAGCCTGAAAGCCATTAACTTCACCTGCCATTACGTTGTCGCCTTCGGTAGCCAAGCCAATTATGTTTTCCAATGGAATTGTAATTAAAATAAAACCAACTGTTTTATTCAACGATCAATTCTAGAATGTCTCTTTATTTTTCAACTATTCTTATTTATTCTTATTACTAACATCAGGTTTGCAAAAAGGAGTATTTTAGAGAATTTATAAACTTAGATAATTATTTTAGATAATTTATAAACTTAGTTGTAAATAATAGGAATAATTAAGTGAAGGGTTGCTACTACTATACCTCCCTTTTCATTATTTTTTTTTATTTTTATATATGTATATATATCTTTCAATCTATTTATTTCAAAGTTCAAATTTAAATACAAATACACATGAACAGTAGTAAAAATAAATAATATAAATAATATAATATAAAATATATATATATGGGTTAGGTATACCTCCCGTTTTTGGAAAAAAAAAATTGGTATTAAGATAAGAAAGAAGAAAAAAAAATTAATTTACAATGACAACAAGAATGTATTAAATTATTAATTTGTTTCTGGTTTTATTGTTTTATTTTCAAACTTTTCTGATTTTGTCTTTATGAACTGTTTTTTCCTTTTTTGTTTCGCTATTGTAAATAGTTACGTTAACACCATTTACACTTTTGGCAACATAAGGACCTTCATATATGTTCTTATGTTTCTCGTAAGTTTCTTTTTTTAGCACAACATTAACTGCTAAAGGATTTGCAAATTTATCATAGAGTAGTTTGTTCCTCGCTTTGTGTTTGTCTATTAAACGTCTTGCAATAATGTTAGTCTGTTGTAATCTATGCTCTACTTCTTTACTATAACTGTCCAAATTATAAAGTGGATCTAAACTTTCTGTTATGTTATTTGGCATTGTAGCAGTTTTCCCTAATACTAATACTCGAAAGGTGTAAACCGATTATCAAATGCAGTGTTTGGAGTAGTGTTGTGGTAAAAAGTGAAATATTTCAAGTAAGTATCCCAATCCGTAATATTCTCCCTGATATATGCTCGAATATATTCATTAAATACGCGGTGGTTACGTTTAACTGTACCCACACTTTGATGGTGATAAGCCGTTGAAAAATTCAAGTTTACTTTAAGTAATTTACATAATTCCGTGAATAATTCGTTCTTGAACTCAGTTCCCTGATCTGATTTTATAGTTTTCATTCTACCATAAATTAGAATAAAATTCTCAAATATCGCACGTGCAACAGTATGAGCTGATTTGTCAGGTACCGGAATAGTAACTAAATATTTGGATAAATCACATATCAAAGTTATTGCATATTTATTACCATAAGTTGATTGAGGTAATGGACCTATGGTGTCTAAAACGACTACATCAAATGCTTTAATCGGAGTCGGAGTTAAGATTAGTTTTTCAACATTTCCTGGTCTTTAACATTTCCTGGTCTTTATTTAACATACATTCCTTACAATTCCTAACAAATTTTGAAATATCCCTCGTCATTTTCTTCCAATAATATTTTGTTCTAATTTTAGCATATAACTTCTTTTGACCACAGTGCCCTCTTGTTATCGGATCGTTATGATATATTTCCATCAGTTTTACTTTGTCTCTATCATCTGTTATAATCTCCGTTGGTTCCGTTAGGATAATTTCCAAAGTTTTTAAAATCTTCATACCTTCATCTTTTAGCTTTTGAATTGAACATATTGAGAAAAATGGATCACTTTTGGACCATTCAGCTGTGAAAATTTTGTGAATGTTGGCTTCTTTTTGTAGCCTCAAAAGCATCTTATCTAAGCAAATTGTTTCGTTAACAATCCCAAAATCTAGGTACAGTAATTTTTTAAATATATTTATGCGCATTTTGAAAAGTTTTTGTTCAATATAAAATAATTCTGTTTTTATCTTTGGTACCTTTTTATCGAAATTATGCGAGAATTTATCGTAAATTTTCAAACTAATGGAAACACCCTGTTGTTCAATATCGAATTTGTTCTTACTATTTTTCTTTGACATTGCTCGAGTTGTCATCGAAAATACATTACTTAAATTCTTAAGTTCATTGATGGAGATTCTGGACAAAGCATCCGCGCCTACATTTGCTTTACCTTTTATATACTCTACATGAAAATTGTATTCAGAGAGTTCTAATCTGATCCTTGTTAACTTGGACGAAAGATCTTTCATAATCTTTCGAACAATGAATGAAGTGCCATAGATATATGGTCGAAAATAAAGGATTGCAAAGTGTATTGCTAGAAATTCAAGTTCTATAATGGGTTTTTTCTGTTCTGATAAGCTAAATGATTTCGACGCAAAATATATTGGTAAATCGTTGCCATTAATATTCTGACTTAAAATGGCTCCGCAGCCGGTTTTGGAAGCGTCTACTGTAACTATAAATGGTTTTGTAAAGTCCGGGTGTTGTAGAATTCTTGGAGATAACAAGGCACTTTTTAATTTGGTAAAAGAATTGTGACAATGTTCAGTCCAGTTAAATTGTTCATTTTTTCTTGTGATGAAGTTCAACGGTGCTGCTAAAATTGCAAAATTAGGAATAAATTTTCGGTAATAATTGGCAAATGCCACGAATCGCCGTACTGCATATTTATCAGTAGGAACGGGGTATGTTTTTATGATGTTAATTTTCGAATCATCTGGTAAAATACCTTTCGCAGTGCATCTGTGTCCTAAAAATGTTACTTCGGACCGAAAAAATTTGCATTTGTAAGGATTTATCTTAAGATTGTGTTGTCTTAAAATTGTGAAAACGTTTTCTAAATTCTGAATATGATATCTTTTGCTACATTAAATTATAATAATGTCATCTATATAAAGAAAAGCTTTGTTTGGTGCAAGTCCTGCAAAAGCGATAGACATCATTCTCGAAAAAGAATTTGGGGCGATATTAAGACCGAAAGGTAAAACTTTCCAGCGATATGATCCACTATCAGTGCTGAACGAAGTGATATCACGAGAGTCTGGGTGCAGGGGTACCTGATGAAAAGCAGGTTATCTAAAATGTCGTCTATTCTTGGCAAAGGAAATTTGTCGGCTATAAATTTTTTATTTAGCGCGCGGTGGTCAACACACATTCTGGATGACTTTTTATCATCTAAACTTTTTTGGGCACTAAAATTAATGGACTATTGTAATTGGAAGTACTGGGCTCTATTAGATCATTGTCTAATAAGTTCTTAACTTGCCTGTTTATCTCGTCTTTCTGTGTGTGCGCAAGTCGGTAATTCTTAATATAAACAGGTGTAGAATCAGTCAGTCGTAATTTTTGTTCATAGAAGTTAGCATATGTCATTTTATTATTTTATTTATTATCCTTTTTAATATGAGATTTGTGAACCATTCTTCCAGAATCTGTAAGAATTGTTACTCCTTTATCTTCTTTTACTATCTCCTCTTTAGGAGTCAATTTGTTACCTAATCTTTTATTTATTTTCACATACACGATATCATTTGGATTATACTTAGGGAAAGGTGTTCTTTTTTTGTTATGAAAATCGAGATCTTTATTTTGTTTATCTATAAGTTTTGTCACATTGTCTATTTTGTCCTTTTCCATCTGTTCTGGGTCAGTACTAACAGTTCGTCCGAAAAATGCTTCTATAGGTTTTTTCTTAATTGTGGAGTGTATGGAATTGTTATATTTGTATAGCGACCTAAAAAGTAACCCCTCAAAATTCCGATGAGTCTTTTCACGATGTCGGGTATTCTGTCTAGGTCTCCTATTTGTCCCAGATGTTCCGGTCTAATAGTCTCGTTCGTCGCAGTCGTTAGTATGCTATTTGGGCTGTTGCTAGTGTTTTCCTGAACCACTTTTCTAACTGCATTATTTATAAGCCTTTCTAAATCTGACTGTGTAATTGGTATACTAGCTTGTGCAGAATCACGCTGGGTATTTGATACGCCAGGTGTCTCTAAGATACTGGGTCTAATTAGATTACTTGGATTCGACATATTTTATTAAGGTATTTTAGTTTTATGTTATAGTCTTTATTTTATTATTTATTCCCTTCTGGAAGGGGTGTTCTTCTACTCTGGAGGGTCTGGAATTCAGATTCGCAGAGTTGAACTTTTTTTTTACAATTGCAAAAAATTTGATTTTAATTGATTAAGGATAACCTATAACTTAAATTGATTAATTTAATTTAAAACAATCTGGAGGGTCCTGTAGGAATCGCAGATTTTCACAAAAAAATTATTTAAATTTATAGATTACGTTTCTTTTAAAAATCTTATTTTGATATTTTTTTACGAAATTTTAATTTTCCCTTACTTTAATTTGAATCAAAAGCTAAGCTGTTTTCAATTTTTCTATTAAGTTTCTCACTTTTCTTTCAAATTTTATTTATTTTTTTATCTTTATTTAAATTAATTTTCACTTGCTTAAAAAAAATTTCCTTAAAATATTACTTTTCCTTTTTTTCACAATTCTTAAATTTAATCTTAAAAATACTTCTTACACTATTATTATGATCTTCATCCCACGGTGATGGCGACTACGTCCTTTTTGCTGTCCGCTACTGGGGGTCGACCACTTCACACTCTCTGTGGGATAACGTTGAGTCCTCTTTTGGCTGTAACGTTGGATGTCGCTTCCTGTTGCACTACTTAAGGGCTTACGTAGTGTGATGGCACTTCTTAAGGGCTTTGTTTTCACTACTTTCCAGGACAATCGCGACAGCCCCACGTTGGGCGCCAATTAATTACTTTTTTATTATTTCATTTAAAAAAAGAAATTCTTTTTTTATTTTCTATTTATTTTTTTTATTACACTTTATTTTCTGTTTGAAACCAAAATTGAACTGAACTTAAAACTAAAACTTAAAATTAATATTACCTACGATTTAACCAAATTTTGCCAATGCATCAAATTTCCGTTGAAATAACGTGTACGCAAAATCAGCAAAATGATGACCGTAAATAAGGTTGAACTATTGTACAACAAATTGTCAGCAATTTAATTGTTTTTAATAAACAAAGCTGCCTGTTGCGAAGTTTCAACATTTGTGGTGTTAACTTATATAAGTATATATTAAGTAAGTATTTTATATATGTTTATAGCAGTAAGTATATACATATATATATATATATAGTGTTTATATGTATAAAATTTATTGAATTACTAGCATAGTTGTCCTTTGTGCACTTTTTTAAATTGTTTGTTTCTTATGTTATTACTGTATTTATTTTTGTTGTTTTTTATCTTTACTTCATATTGAAAGTTTATGTGAAACACGTATATGCGTATGTGTGTGTTGCTTCTACATGGTTCATAATTTTCACTTTTCGTCATTTTTGATTATTCGTTTGTTTTTTTTTTAATATAATTTCAATGTTAACTGTTTATGTTTATATATATATATATATATATATATATATATATGTATATATATATATAAATGTATATATATATATATATATACTAAGGGTTCTTTTTTTTATTACACGTTTTGGAATTTTCATTTGAGGTTATAAATTATTTTCACATTTTGTTTTTTTTTTAAGATTATAAATTGTTTATATGTTGTAACGGTTAATGTAACACGTTTTTCTGTATGTCCGTCTTTTTTTTTTTGAGATTATATTATAACGGTTGTTGATATACCACGATTTTTAACACGTTTTCTATTCTTTTAAGGTTATATTTTAACGGTTTTAATTTTAAATCTTTTTAACACATATAATTATTGTAATGCCAAAACGTTTTTGTGCTAACGAAAACACAAGAAAAAGAAAAAAGTTTTAAAATTAAATCTTTAATTTTTTTTATAAGCATATTTAATTATATATTTTTGTTCTTCGAAAAAAAAGAACTTTTTTTTATAACTTTCCTATAATATGATTGCTTTACATTTCTATTAAATAACTGTTTCTGTTAAATAACTGTTTTTTCTTTATAGTTATGTTTCTTTCAGTCTTGGGATTTTCAATAGACTTTACTTTTTTCCCGTTTTCTTTTTCTTATGTCACTCTCTCATGTTTTTTTTTTAGGTTAGAACGAAATTTCATCAGATCAGGGATGTATTTTTATGTAAACAAAACAAAAAAAGTGTAAAACACCTGTGCAAAAAAAACAAAAACAAAAAAACATTTTTGGCGCAAACAAGTATTCCTATTTTGTGAAAATATTTAATAATTTAATGGATTTAGAAAAAGTTGATTTGATTCCTGGGACATTCTAACAAAATTTACAAGACTTTTTGGGTCCTCCAGTTGCAATTCCTTTATAGCAATGTGCGTCATATTTTTTCCGCTATAACGCCGTAGTAGCCATTCCCGGCCCCAAATGCGCTTGAACAGTCTTACTTCTTTAACCCGTTTCTTGTCTTTGCACTCTTATTTTTAATTACGGCAATAGCAAGTAAAACACCGAGTGCATTTTGTTTATTTTTTTTAATATTTTTAATTCAATAGAAACTTTAAGCAAATTTTATCACTTTGTTTGTTTATGTTTTTTTAACAGCTGTTTTCGTCTTGCGTTATTATTGTCGTATACCAATCGTGTAAACACAAAAAAATAATCATACGACTGTTATTCTATTTTTTGAAGTACGGATGGAATTTAATTTTACTTTTTCATCTGATTTTACATATTACTTGTGTGTTCGTGCGAAGGGGGCTTTACTAACGTCAGGGTTGCAAAAAGGAGTATTTTAGATCATTTATAAACTTAGATAATTATTTTAGATAATTTATAAACTTAGTTGTAAATAATAGGAATAATTAAGTGAAGGGTTGTTACTAGCATAACATTGACCCTAAAAAGTGTTTTTTTGTCTATATGACATGTCTAATCATCATTCCTAAAACTCACAATTTTTCATATTTATTCTTGCATTTTTCTAGAGCGCCAATTGCACTAAAGAATATGTCCATAAGTTTATCATTAGTAAGATTATCGTCGATTTTATCTTGATGTTGTTGTATTAAATATATTGCTGAAATTATTCTGACTTTTGCTGAGAGAGGGAGGCTCTTCAGTATTATGATTTAGTCGAGGAAAGTCTTCATCCGAGTTAAATGACTTTGCCATAATATTTTTACTGACTGGCTTTGCTTTTTGATTGCCTGTGACGCGTTGCCGAATAGCTAGGTATTCTCGCCGAGATGGACAGTTTGGATCGTCAGCACGATGATTTACATTTTTAAGTTTATTTTTCATGCAATTGAAGCATTTGTAAATTACAGGGCCTTCGTTCGAAGTTTTGCTCAATTGGCAAGTTGAGTAGTCATGATGGCCACCGCAACCTAAACATGATGGCTTTCTGAAGCAATTGGATGAGCCATATCCCAACATGGTACATTTAGTGCACTGAGTAGAACCTCTTGTACTTCGTTTAGGATTGATCTGTGTACAACTATACCATAGAAATATAGAGTGTGTCGTCTTGATTTGAATATTGGTTCATTAGCGATCAAGAGCTTAATAATGCATTAATATAATTCTTAGCTGATGGGCTACTTTTATTTCTCTTTTTAAGGCAATGTGTTAATGGTTTTGTTATTTTGGAAAAATCTTGGATAAACTTCCTATAAAATCCGGCCAATCTCAAAAATCGCTTAATTTCCTTTTCAGATTTAGGAATTGGATATTCTAAGATGGCTTTAACCTTGTCAGGGTTTGGCTTTATACCGTCAGGTGTGATGATATGCCCCAAAAGAGTGGTTTCCCTTTTTAAAAATTCACTTTTATCAAGTTCCAACTTCAAATTGGCCTCCGAAAGCTTCCTGAACACCTTATCTATTGAACTAATATGCTCTTGGAGAGAAGTACTAAAGGCAATGATGTCGTCCAGGTAGACCAAGCATTCTTTTCCTATAAGGTATCCCAAGATTGTGCTCATCAATCGTTGGAAGGTTGAGGGCGCGTTTTTAAGGCCAAATGGCATCCTCAAAAACTCATAATGCCCATTTTGTGTGGAAAATGCTGTATTTTTTCGATCAGAATGTTCCATTTCGATCTGATGAAACCCTTTTGTAAGATCGAGGGTAGTGAAATATAAACACCTACCCAATTTATCCAAAATGCCATCCATAACCGGAATTGGATATTTATCACTAATCGTTATATCGTTTAGTTTCCGATAATCGACAACGATGCGCCACTTTTGTTTACCAGTCGAATCGAGTTTCTTAGGTACAACCCAGATTGGTGCATTATAAGGCGACTGGCTGTAGCATATAATATTCTGATCCAGCATTTCCTGAATCTCTCTATTAACTTCGTCTCTATGGATCTGAGGGTAACGATACGTTTTGCAATATATTGGATCTTCATGGATAGTGTTGATTTTATGTTGGACAACATTAGTAAATGCTAATTTATCTTCCTCCTTATAAAAAATGCTGTCGTATTTTTGTAACAACACTTTTAAGTTTGTCAATTCCTCTTTACTGAGGTGATCCAATTTAAATATTGAAGTTTTAGATTCGCAATCAATACAATTCAAGAATTTTGGGTGGGCATTCTGTGGGGTATCAAATCTGCTACCTCGAAGTTGTTTATACACAGGCTGATTGAACTGTGAATCAGGGTTAATATTTTTATCAACTGGGAGGCTTTTTGTTCCTTCTTTTTCTTCTTGATTTTCGATCAAAAAGAAATATTTAATATCATTCAGAACAAGAAAATCCCTCTGGCACATTCCGTTTTGCTTTCAATTTCCTTAAATTATCAAAGCCTAGAAGGCCCGCATAATTGTTACTAAACCTATACGCATAAACCACCAATTTAACTCTTGTTATAGGACTAAAAATTTCTAAGGTCTCATTGAGGACTATATCCCCAGTGGCTGTTCTAACGCAAATGGGATCTACTGTATTTGGAGAAACGGGCAAAGCGTCCGGGCAAAGAAGGCTGATTGATTATCCCGTATCAACCAAGAGCTTATAAGCTTTGCCTTGTATTATTATTGAGATGATGGGAAGGGGTTTGAAGCCGATAGGTGGAAGTTTTCGACCTCCATGGGTTCGGCAGGGCCAAAAAGCCTAATGCGAGATTGAATTGAATCATTTATCCTTTGGCGTTTGCAAGGACATGAATTATTGGGAAATCTGTTACTATTGTTAAAATTATTATTGTTTGGGCTATTATTGTTACTGTGTGTGTTAATATTTTGTCCGTTATTTCTATAATTATTCTGAAAGTTTTTATTACTGTTATTCATAAAATTTGGGTAATTAAAAATGTTTCTACTCCGATTTCGGGTATATATGTCTATATTCATTGTCCACTACCTGAGGATAATGGCGGGAATGATCGGTTCTGAGTAATTTTGTCGATCTTCGTTCAAAGTGCCCGTCATCTAGTTCGTTATTTCGTCTGAGAATATCTACCGCCGATTTAAAATCTGCTGCTAAATTCGCATTAACGAGTGCGGTTAAATGATTGGGTAGTTCTTTTTTAGTATTCTTAAAGCTTGGGAGTCAGCTTCATTCTTATAAAATGTTTTTTTTTTCATTACTTTCATCACTCAACCTAATTGTATCGTATATTCTACACAAGTTTATGTTAAATATAATATTACTTAAATATAATATTACTTAATTTTAAAATTAGTGCTGGAATCGGTTGTTCTCTTCTGATGAAATTTAGGGCTTCTGCGTCTAATGTTCTCAAGATGCAATTGAAGAATAAGATCCTGTCATCTCTAGACAAAACCGCAATGTTGGGTAATATACTTTCTATGCTATTAACGTAGAGGCACAATTTATCCCTTTACCCAGTAAAAGGATGGACCAATTTTAAGTTTTGGATGATAAAGTTCTTTTGCTGATCCATATTGTTGTTTACACTGTTGTTATCGTTATCACTATTAGCACCACTTTCTCTTCTATTGTTAATTGATAGTTGCTCTAAATTACGGAGCACTTCGTCCATAGGTCGATGAAAAAGTTATTTAGAATTATTTATATTTTCTTTTTCTTCTATTTGTTCAACAAAGTTTTATAACAGAAACAAAAATATATTTTTTCTTTCAGTATTAACAATTTAAAATCTTGTAAATTTTTATTTATTTTTTTTTAAGTTATTAAACGTTCAGGTTCGTTTAAGGATCTTTTTCACAGGTCCTACCGACTGCGCCAATAAAGTACAGTGTTTGTATTTTGAGTTTTATTCGTAAACTGAATTCTTTATTTATTAAAAACACTTTATATATGATTAACATTACAAGGGTTCTTACAAAAAATGCTGATTTTACATTAAGTCTAAAAAGGAATGTTTTTCTTTTAATAATAATTTATGTTATAGATGCTCTTATGAAAAAATGCTAATGTTACAGAGTGTTTAATTTCTTTTAATCTTCAACTTAAGAAAAATAGGAATGCAATAACATAAAGAATAAGAAATGTTTATCTTAGATTCATATTACAATACATAAATTGTGGTACGCATATGTCACTTATATATATACTTATTCAAAAGAAAATTCCAAAGGAAATGTCCGAAGAGATGTTAAGAATATGATGTCATGCACAATGAAGTCCATGTAGAGTAAGGTGGTTGAATATCAACGGATAAATATATTTAAGGCTACGTAGTTAGCTTGCAGGATATGATGATGTCATTAACACATGAAGTATATGAAGATAGGTATAAAATGAAGTCACATGAAGAATACAAGGATACTGCATATATGATGCGAAGGAATTATCGGGAGACATATGATGGCGTCGTTACCAGGTTGCAAAGGTGGTTGTAGATGATGCATAAAATGATTTCGTCAACATGATGAATAAGTTGATGTATATGATGAATGAAATGATCTCGTTAACATGATGAATAAGTTGATGTAGATGGTGAATAAAATGATTTCGTTAACATGATGAATAAGTTGATGTAGATGATGAATGAAATGATCTCGTTAACATGATGCCTCGGAGGATGTAGTTACCATGTGTAATATATGGTGATGCTGTCTAATTAAGACCAAATGAATACTGTTTGGAAAAACATTTCCTCTAAGTCGAATATATATATATATATATATATATATATATATATATAAATAAAACGGAACACATGTACACGAAACAACGAGTATTTTTGAACGTGGGTTTTTCTTCTCTTAAAATTTTTCTTTCTTAGGTTTTCTTCGAAGAAGGAGGACAGAAGGTTTTTAAACATAAGATTCGTCCACAAAGTTTTATAACAGAAACAAAAATATATTTTTTCTTTCAGTATTAACAATTTAAAATCTTGTAAATTTTTATTTATTTTTTTTTAAGTTATTAAACGTTCAGGTTCGTTTAAGGATCTTTTTCACAGGTCCTACCGACTGCGCCAATAAAGTACAGTGTTTGTATTTTGAGTTTTATTCGTAAACTGAATTCTTTATTTATTAAAAACACTTTATATATGATTAACATTACAAGGGTTCTTACAAAAAATGCTGATTTTACATTAAGTCTAAAAAGGAATGTTTTTCTTTTAATAATAATTTATGTTATAGATGCTCTTATGAAAAAATGCTAATGTTACAGAGTGTTTAATTTCTTTTAATCTTCAACTTAAGAAAAATAGGAATGCAATAACATAAAGAATAAGAAATGTTTATCTTAGATTCATATTACAATACATAAATTGTGGTACGCATATGTCACTTATATATATACTTATTCAAAAGAAAATTCCAAAGGAAATGTCCGAAGAGATGTTAAGAATATGATGTCATGCACAATGAAGTCCATGTAGAGTAAGGTGGTTGAATATCAACGGATAAATATATTTAAGGCTACGTAGTTAGCTTGCAGGATATGATGATGTCATTAACACATGAAGTATATGAAGATAGGTATAAAATGAAGTCACATGAAGAATACAAGGATACTGCATATATGATGCGAAGGAATTATCGGGAGACATATGATGGCGTCGTTACCAGGTTGCAAAGGTGGTTGTAGATGATGCATAAAATGATTTCGTCAACATGATGAATAAGTTGATGTATATGATGAATGAAATGATCTCGTTAACATGATGAATAAGTTGATGTAGATGGTGAATAAAATGATTTCGTTAACATGATGAATAAGTTGATGTAGATGATGAATGAAATGATCTCGTTAACATGATGCCTCGGAGGATGTAGTTACCATGTGTAATATATGGTGATGCTGTCTAATTAAGACCAAATGAATACTGTTTGGAAAAACATTTCCTCTAAGTCGAAATATATATATATATATATATATATATATATATATAAATAAAACGGAACACATGTACACGAAACAACGAGTATTTTTGAACGTGGGTTTTTCTTCTCTTAAAATTTTTCTTTCTTAGGTTTTCTTCGAAGAAGGAGGACAGAAGGTTTTTAAACATAAGATTCGTCCACAAAATCAGAATTTCTCGAATATTGCGGAAGATGAGCCGTAATTTCGTCTTTTCACTAAATTAAATTCAGGGAATTTTCAATTTTAAAGGAAAATTATCTGAAAATGATGAAAGTGTGTCCAAATGAAAATTTGTAATTACCGTATATATTAAATCTGTCGTTAGTAAGAAGTGATCCAAATATGATGAAGCTCCCGGGAAGGAAGGAGAGATGCCACACAATCTAGTCAAATTGGTACCAGATAAATTCAACCATTCATTGAAGAATTGACCGTTTAGATTTACCATTGTGTCACCCCATGATATATTTCTCACATTAAAATCGCCTCCTATAAACACTCCATCATACAATGATGAATTGTTTTCAATACTATCGAGACTGAATTTAAATTCAGTGCGCGGAAAATTAGTGGGTACATAAATACTACTCAATAAGAAACGTTTGTTGTCACCATTGAACGACAAGTTAATTGCTATAAAACAATTTGGAAATTTTATATCTGGAATGTAAATGGGAGTAAATTTTATATATTTATTCATAAGTATTGCGGTACCTTGACTAGAGGTGTCCCTAATATTATTATAGTTCTCGAAGACTAGTACTTCGTTTAATAAGACCCCATATTCCCGCTTGGCAACTTCTATGGGCAAGGTCTTATATATCCTAATAAAACTTATAATTTTCGACTCCAAAGATACGACCTTTGGTTCATTTAAATATTCACCGAGCTTAATAAATTCTTCAATTAACGACTGTGTATTACCCTGATAATTTTTCTCCCTATTATGGAACAGGCTGGCAAACGAGTTTTTTTTGTTGACTGGCTGACTATTCCGAATAGCATTATTAACATTGCTCCTAATCTCCTCTATTCGCTCTTTGGTCCTAGCCAACAATTCCTTTTTCTTGATGTAAATATTGTAAGAGGGACAAACCCTATAACTCGCAACATCTCCGGCTTCCTTGCAGTTGACACAAACTGGGAACATGTCTCCCTTATCAATGGAGCAAACGCCTGGCTCGTGATCCAAATTACATTTTACACACCTAAAACATTGAATCTCCCTCTTCTTTGACTTGTTTCCCAGGTTATAGACTGGTTCAATATATAACGAATCTTGTTAATGTCATTTAACTTTTTACCAGTCACTAGGGTAACTACAAACAAGCCAGTATCAAGCTTATTCGTAACCGAATATTGCGTAACTAATTTATTCACCTTTTCGACTGTGTTTGGGACTTCAATATCAAGAGCAGTTTTAATGTCTGACACATCAGTCATATGGTACAAACCTCTAACTATTACCGAGACTCTTCTTAACTCATTAGTTGTAAAAGAGTATGAATAAATATTCTGAGACCGAAGCAACTCCATCATTTCCAAATGTACTTTAAGATCATTAAAGTAGAGTTTGCTTTTATTACTAGAAGAGTTTATAATTTTATGAACTACCTTGGGGGATAATTTATTCAACTGATCGACAAGTGCTTTCACGTTTACATTATGTAAAATAATTGGAGGACAAAATTTGTTTCTTACCAGTTTACCACAGTTTTTGTCGCCATTTTGCTTGTTGATGCACCTTCGTTTACTTCAATGTTGATTTGTCCCAATAGCTCGAAACGGTTGTGTGAGATGGTTATGGAACCAAGGTTGGAGACATCTACGTTTGACTTCCTTGTATCGCCAGTCGACAATGGGGCATCACTGTCCCGATCTGTAATTATCCTGGGCCTTTTCGATGTGACCAGTTGGAAAGGTAATTCCTTGTTGGAAGCGATTTCCATATTATTGGCAGAATTATGTGGGGAAATTCCACTCTGTGACATTAAAACTCCAATCTTGTCACTAACAAGCAATCTGTTTCTGTCCGGAGGCCACTTCTCGGAGTTTGGTATCATGTCAATTGAATCATCCAGTTCACTATCCATCGATATGGTTAACAACAAAACTCTACAAAGCTTCTATGAGAGAAATATTGTAGTGTATTTCCAAAAACTTTTATTTTAATTTAATAATATAAAAAATACCAAGCGCAAAAAGAAACCACGTGTTCTCAATCTACCGTTAATCGTCTCATGTTTAATTTTTCTTTTATAATCATAAAACAAAATAAAAAGAAACAAAAACCACATAGTTTTGTTTATTCATGCTTCTTAATGCAGTTTCTTCTTTGTTGTTTTTTGTAAAAAGAACAAGCAAAAAAATGTATATTAATTTTTTATTATTATTATTAATCTATGTTACAATAATAAGCAAATTTACTAAAAAGATTACAAACTAACATTGGTTTAAACCGCATTAAAACATATCTTAACAAGTTAAAAATGATTAACTTAGTTTATCTTAAAATAGATAATAATACAGTTATTTACATTAAAATTTACAACTTATTATGGATTAAGTTCTAAAAGGAAAGTCTAGTACGTGACATGTTTTAAGTCTATTGACCTCATCACTGCCGTCTAGTAGGTTTATTGCAAGGACGTTTGAGTGATTACTAAGTCTATTGAGATAGTTTGAACTATATCTGTTAATTTCAGTTTTGACTTTTGGTATAGACAGGTCTTTATGGATATTATCATTGGTGACAAACCGGGGAGCATTTACTCTCATTCGAAGAGTTTTCGATTGGTAACGTTGCAAAATTTCAATATTGGAGTTGCTGGCAGTACCTAATAACTCTATTCCATACGTTCATACGGGTTTTAGAATCGTTTTATAAAGTAATACCTTGTTGTCCAAACTTAACTCAGAATTACTGCCCAGCAACCAGTACATGCGTTTTGTTTTAATATTAAGATGTTCTTTCTTTGCTTTTATATGATCTTTCCATGTTAATCTTCTATCTAAGTGCAATCCAAGATATTTTATACAGATCGAATTCGGAATTTGTTGTCCGTAAATAAATATATCTGGACAATCGCCTTTTCTGAAAGCAAATGTGGCATGGGTTGATTTTTCTAGATTGATGCAAATATTCCACTTTTTAAACCAATTTGAAATATCGTCAACGTGCCTTTGTAACATCCGGGAAGCTTCTTTGGAGTTATTATTACAAGCAATTAGAGCAGTGTCATCTGCATACGTAGCAGTAGTTATATCCTCGCTTATTGGCATATCTGAGGTGTATATTGTATAAAGCCCAGGACCCAGTACACTGCTTTGCTTTAATGTCACAAATTTCAGAAAAAATGTAGTTTATCTTGACGTATAAGTAGCGATCCATTATGTAAGACTTCAGCACTAAATAAAAAGGTGCTGGGAGCATTTGTTTCAATTTGAACAGTAAACCCGGGTACCATACCCTATCAAATGCTTGCTTAACATCCAAAAATATCGTTGAGCAGTATTGTTTTGTTTCGAGAGCATTTTTATTACTTTAACAATCCGATGGCACTGTTCTGTTGTACCCACACAAAGCCGCTATGCTTTCCCATAATGTTTAGTTACCCATTAGTGGTCCATTAGTGGTTATCTATGCAAACCGACACATATCCGATACAAATATAAATTGAATCGACTTAAAGATTTTTATTAAGAAACAATAATTTTTTATTAAACGAAAATATTTTATAGACAAATATACATTAAATAACATTATATATATTTGTTACATCTTATTTATAAAAACATTTATGAACAAAAAAAAAGAAAAATTTAAACTATTAAAAATTAGAAAAATGGTCCACAAGCCATATTTCGCTCTGCAATACTTTGTCTCTTTTTTTCCTTCATCCTAAGCATTTTATTTTCATCGGCGCATTTTGTAGTTACTACATTACGCACCTCCTTCGGGGTTAGACCTTTCTGCTCTCCCATTAAATGAATGATATTCGCAACTGTAATGGGGTCCAATTGGCTTTTCACTGGTTTATTACAATCTACAAAGGCAGGCGAAGGCTTACCCGTTAGATTGCAAGCTGCCAAGTTTCACGGCCAAAGATTTCCACTAGAATTTTTCGTGTTACAGCGGCTCCTGTCAGGGACCAGTTGATGGATTCTAAAGTTATTCTAGGGACCATAGTGCCATTCGGTCCAATGCAAACCATACCATTTTCATCCGCTTAAAATCTTTTTTCAATTTGCATTTAGGGCGGGTGTTCATCACTGGTGGAAGATGGAAAGGATATGTTTTCCATTTGTGGTTGTTCTAATTGGACTGTATGGATTTCAAATTCATTTTTCATAATATTTATTTTTTCTTCCGGACTTTTAGGGCAGTGGGGTAGATTCTTATTCTTATTATACTGCTGTTCGAATTTATTAAAATCAGTATAAGGCGCTACCATTCTGTGTTGCTCTTGATCCTCGGGTGATTTGCTTACGTCTTCATTTTGATTATGGGCTTGTGGGATGTCATTTTTGTTGTCGTTCTCTGTTACAAGCATTTTAAAATCTTTTTTATCATCACTTTCAATCACGTCAATATATTGGTTTTTTTGTAATTCTTCCTGTTGCTCTATCTTTTCTAAAAATCTCAGAAACTGAGTTGTAGCATTTACCGTTTTTCTCAAGTTTTCCATTTTAATTCGTTCCACATTCTCCAAGTGTTCTACATATCTTTTCAATTTTTCTATGTCGCTTTTATTTATGTTAGATTTTAATTTTGGGCGAGGCTTGTTGTCGACATTCCAAGATATATTCTGAAAGTTGTCATTTAAATATGCTGCCACGTTGTCTGTTGCTTCCGATAGATTATCGAATGAAGCGAAATTTTCTGTATCGTAGTCATCATGTTCTCCATTGCATCTTTAGGGTATTAAGTTCCAATTTGACATGGCTTGTTAATTGCATTGCGTTGTCAGCTTGTTGTTCTTGACAGGACTCATTTCCACTGTTGCAAGATATCATCTGGAAATTTTCATGTAAATATTCTGCCACTTTGCAGATAGTTTCCATTTCATTATCCACCGAAGCATTTTTATTGGTATTGATAATCATTGTGTTATTTACTTCATTTTTATCGCCCGTCATATTAATTTTGGAGTTGAAGAGGTTTGTTAACTGCATTTCGACGTTTCCGAAATGTTCTTGCCCATTCACGTTCGGCTGTGGGAGTTTTTCCTTTTCCTCGACTATTTCTCTTAGCACCTCTTGAGACATTCCATCTAAACGATGGTTTTCTTGACATAATTCCTTACCTTTATTTGGATTCTCCTCATGTTCTTCAATACAAAAGGTCTCGTTGAGATTTGGAATTTTGTTTTCTTCAATAGTTGCCACATTGCTTTGCTGTTCGTGGGAAAAACCACTTTCATAAGAGGAATTCATATGCATTTCTTGATTTGGATGTAGCTCCAGAACTTTTATACTTTCATTGCCCTTTTTAAATTGATTTTCATCAAAGGATACCAATACAAACGCTGGTTCGTCACTAGCATCCTGTTGATTCAGGCCACCTTTATTTAATTCGGGATATTCTTTAAGGGAATCTAAAAGACGATTCTTGCGTATGTGCCGTAATTAAAAAAATAAAGAAAAAGTATTAAAAAAATTAATCAAAAACATTTTCATCAAACATTGTTATTAAAAAAGAATTAATTTTTCATTTTTATTTCAATAACTTACAACGTTGTGCGTGTTTTCTGTTCCTTCAGACATAATTATTCGTTTAATTTGTTGAGCAATTGTCATGATAGTAATAACCTGCCCTGTTGAATTCGCTTTATATACGTAAATTGGCGTAACTCTCTCAATACTCAAGACAGATGTTAAATGTAATTGTCAATACTTCGCCCGCTTTGATGAAGAGATGACCTTATATTTCAGTGGTTTGCAAAGTTATGATAACTTATCCTGTTAAATTCGCAATTTTATATTCAGGACAAGTGGTAAATATAGTTGTCAATTTGCCTCTGTCTCTTCGCTCGTTTGTGAGCATAAGCGAATAACGAGCGTCGTTTCCCTGTTGTGCCTTCCGTTAGATCTTTTTAAAGTACCTCGTAAGCCATAACTAAAGTGTGAATTAGCCACACGTAACGTAACGTACCGTAGAAAACGTTATCTTTTTAGCATATGGAGAACAATGTAAACGATTACCGAAACGTTCTCTCTCGTTAGCAAAACGGAACGATCTGTATAAAACAGAATTCTCCCACGTTTTTACGTGACATTTGAACATAAGAGAGAAAACATGAGAAAGAGTGCAGTGTTGCCACGAAAAAAAATATTGTAAACAACATTTGTGAAAAAATCACCAAATAAGGAAAAATATGATCAAAATTAAATTTGCAGTTTTTTATTTTATTTTTTTTCAAATTTAAATTATAATTGAGAAAAAAGAAACAGAAAATAAGAAAACGAAATTATAGTCTCATAATTAATTAATTTTAACAAACAAAACAAAAGCTATTTTTATAAGACAGATAATAACCAAATCCGGAATAATCTACACATTGAACAAAAAACGGCAACACTGATGATGAGGCTGTATATCAATTTATATGCATTGTGTTGTGTTCGTTTGTGTGTTGCTTTGTGTTCTGCTTCGTTTTTATTTACATTCTTCGTTGACATATGTCCCGTTTTAAACGTTTCTATAACTACACAAACGTTTTTAAGGCTACGTACGTTACGATTTTACGTTTCTAACGCTTGGGTAACCAAGCCATAAGCGTACAATATTTGAATACGTATGGTATTCAACTCGTTCATAAAGAGTGTAAAAGAGAGCCGAGTTATATTTTTTACTTTTCAAGTTAACGTGCGCTTACGCTATGGGTTCATTGTGAAACAACTTAAGGCGGTTTTTCACGCAGAAGAGAGCGCATTGTATAGTATAAACTTAGGAGAGCATTCGGCATCGAAAGAAAATATGAACAATCTTCGGTTCTGTACGAACAGTCTTCGTGTTTGCAAAACCATCTCTCTCTATATTAATGTGATGTTTTTGTAGCACAGTTTATTTCACTTGCTTGCCTGTTTGCATGGAAAACACAAACAAAATTATATATATATTGTATATATATATATATATATATATATACATATGTATGTCTAGAGTAAATCAAGGCTACTTATTTTCCTCAACACTTTCGGTTCGAAATGCTACCGCCTTAACAGTCGCCTGAACAGAAACCGGACCATTTTTATTGTGGGAAATATTTCACAGAGACTGAGTGATCGGAATGAATAGTGAAATTTGGAGGCTACATAGTCTTTTAAATGTGGGCTAGTCTGTAGTATACGGATCAGGTATTATGAGTCAATGTAAACATTCGCTAGTAACTACCAATTAGAATCCAAGAAAAAGTTTTGCTCAATTCAAGCTGAACATAAAGTATAAAGCTGGATTAACCCATTGTTTCGGAACAAAATTTTTGTTCTGAAACAATTTTTTTTATATGTAGTTTGACGTTTCTCTTTTTGAGAGAGAGAGAGAGCGAAAGAGAGTAAGCTTGCTTCGGAACATTTTCAGCACGAATTGGTTTAATTTTAATTTTTGTTCCTAAACAATCGAACTGTGCTGCCAGCTACCTTAATTTTTTAAGTAAAGTTGTACTGAGCTGCCACATCATATTATATGTACATTTGTATGTATCTATTTATGTATGTATAATATCCATTATTATCCATTTTTTCACTTCAACAATTTTTGATTTGTTTTAAATTACAATTTCTTTGTAACACAATAAAAAATATGATCACACCCAAGCCAAGAAAACAAACGAACTGCAATCAACTGCTACTGTGCTGCCTAATTGTAAGACTAACACGCATCGTTTACACAAATATTTCATATGATAGACTTGTTTTTACAGAACAATTGTTCGAAGTGGGTGAATCGTTTCGGAACAAACTCTCAAAAAACTGAATTTGTTCCGAAACAAGCATTTTGTTTCGAAAGGATGGGTGAATACAGCTTAAGGAGTGCAACATAGCAATATTATGTAACAGTTAGGCCGCAACTAGCTTTTACTAGAATTCAATAAAAATATGACCACCTGGGTAAGCTAAATTAATTGGATAGTGTAAACACTCTGATAGATCACAGAATATTTGAGTATTTACTGCCAAGAGCTGGCATTTTCTCAGTAATTTGGTAAATTGTTCCAACTCCATCACATGAAAAGCAGCCCCACACCATTATTGAGCCTCCAAGATGTTTTACCGTTCCCTTACAATATTGCGGTTTAAGGCGTTCTTTTTGGGCCTCCTTACGGTGAAGTTCTTCACAATATGTTTCTCCACTGAGCAGAACTCCAACCAATATGGGCCTTTGCAAAAGCTAACCTGGCTCTGCGATTTTTCTGGGAAATAAATGGTTTTTTGATGGTTTCCGAGCATTTAAATCTGCTTCTACAGCTGTAGAGTTGGACCAATTTACCAAAGCACTGAGAAAATTGATCGATTTGTTTACAAAAAAAGAAATAAAACATGCCACTGGTTTGGGTTCTCCAACATGACAATGATCCAAAACGTTCTTCAAAATTTGTTAAGGAATGGTTGACTCGATCAATAGTAAGTGTTCTCGGGTGGCCAGTTCAATCGCTAGACCTTAACCCTATTGAAAACCTTTGGATCATCGTTGACCGAAAAATAAAAAGGGATTTTGGGGACAAATAAACACATCATTTTTAATCGTATCCAAAACGCATGGAACAATATTTCTAAAGTACAAATTGGGAGGCTAATTGATTCAAAAACCCCTTAGATGTGCTGCCGTGATTAAAAATAAGGGTTACGCTATTCACTATTAATTTAATTTTTAAGTTTTGTTACAGAAATACAAAAGTTGCTTTAGTTTCGGCCACTAGAATTTTATGGTTATTTCGTTATTTTGAAAGAAAAGCAATATTTTAAGCGAATTTATTGTATTTTTTTTGCATTTACGTTTAATCTGAAACAAACATTTCCTCTAAGTCGATATATATATATATATATATATATATATATAAAAATAAAACGGAACACATGTACACGAAACAACGAGTATTTTTGAACGTGGGATTTTCTTCTCTTAAAATTTTTCTTTCTTAGGTTTTCTTCGAAGAAGGAGGACAGAAGGTTTTTAAACATAGGATTCGTCCACAAAATCAGAATTTCTCGAATCTTGCGGAAGATGAGCCGTAATTTCGTCTTTTCACTAAACGGCCTTCTCCGTCGTTATCAAAGAGGTTTTTCAACAAGGTTTTTCCCAACTTAAATTGATTTAATCTTCTTATTTGCTCTAGATGTTTCTGGATTTCTTCACTTTCATCGGTTTTTTCTCACTTCACTTCTAGATACACACCACACTCACCCACATCTGTCTTCTTCAACGTTCAAAAGTAAAAAGGGCAGATTCTCTCGTCATCACCGGAAACGAAACCTACATATCAAATAATCAAATGTTAATTATCCAGACGTCAAATACACCCTGAACACATTCAACACACTCAGCTTATCAGATGTCATAGCTGTGAGCTTTTGTATATAAGCAAAAGTAACGATCGTATTTATGCTTAATAAACACAGCTTATACAAAAACGTGAATATGAATTGTCTATGCAAACTAAATCATGTAGTCAGATAAACGACCATTACACAATAGTAGTGCCAATATTGCCCCCTGGGGGACACCGGTATAAATATTCCCAGTGACAGATGATCTTGTGTCGTTAATCTCTACAAAAAATTGTCTATTCTCGAAATAGCTCTTAAACAATTTAACGATAAAAACATTGCATCGTAATTGGATAAGTTTATAAAGAATACCGAAATGGTACGATCAGGACTGCTACGGTGCATCGCTTATTTCTTAAATTGACGACAACTTCGTTACGCAAGAAAGTAAGCGCATCTATCGATGAATGTCCAGGCTTAAAACCGAATTGGTGAATGGGAATTGCACTCAAATCCAACGATTTGTCTGATTTCAGTCTTATAATCCTTTCGAACAATTTTCCTATGTTGGAGAACATTGATATTGGTCGCGCATTATTTATACTATAATCATTTGGCTTTTTAACAAGGGGATAAATTCTCGAAAGTTTCCATTATTCAAACAATTATAAAAGATAACTACTAAAAATTCTATTGCTGAGGGTGGTAATTTTTTAACTATAAAGTTGATAAATTGTCCGAACCGGAGGATTTTTTGGCGTTAAGATTTCTTATGCAATTATTAACTTCGGAAATATTTGTGAGATTAATACTGTCTGTGTTATGCAATGCGTTGGAGGTCTCATTAAAAACTCTTTGGGTCCGAGGACAACTATTTAGGAGAGCGTAAACGGTGTATAAAACTTCTCAATATTAGGTCTATCGGGGCCAGTAGTTCCATAGACGTTGGCAAAATGTCGTCTAAAATGTTCAACCTTAGCAATGTCTTCATGGTACATAATATCACCAACTTGAAATTTCTCAAAACCCTTAGACCTTCTGCAACCGACAAACTTAAAAACCTCCCTAAATGCCCTAGGGCCCGGTTTAATATTCGCCACTCTTCTGTTTACTGTTCTACTTGTTCTTTGATTATTGTCTTAAGTAGCTGAATTTGACAACTCAGCAATTTGTACTCATCCGAAGTTCTGTTACCATTTCGATGAAATAAGTTCTTAAGATCGCTCTGTCAACCGTATTTTATAAATAAAATAGTTTTCGAACATTTTCCGGTACGATAAACTAACTGTTTTCCACTTCCTCTTTTCTGGAATTCCTTGTTATTTCGGAATTAATACAATCATTAAATAGCGAAATATTAGCATCAACTTCATCATTATCCAAATTCCTATTCGAAGGCACGCAGATGCGTAACATGTTAAAATGGACACCCTCCCGGAATTCTTCCCAGTTAGTTTCATCGAAACATAAAAAATTTGGAGGGATAAGACTAAATTAAATTCAGGGAATTTTCAATTTTAAAGGAAAATTATCTGAAAATGATGAAAGTGTGTCCAAATGAAAATTTGTAATTACCGTATATATTAAATCTGTCGTTAGTAAGAAGTGATCCAAATATGATGAAGCTCCCGGGAAGGAAGGGGAGATGCCACACAATCTAGTCAAATTGGTACCAGATAAATTCAACCATTCATTGAAGAATTGACCGTTTAGATTTACCATTGTGTCACCCCATGATATATTTCTCACATTAAAATCGCCTCCTATAAACACTCCATCATACAATGATGAATTGTTTTCAATACTATCGAGACTGAATTTAAATTCAGTGCGCGGAAAATTAGTGGGTACATAAATACTACTCAATAAGAAACGTTTGTTGTCACCATTGAACGACAAGTTAATTGCTATAAAACAATTTGGAAATTTTATATCTGGAATGTAAATGGGAGTAAATTTTATATATTTATTCATAAGTATTGCGGTACCTTGACTAGAGGTGTCCCTAATATTATTATAGTTCTCGAAGACTAGTACTTCGTTTAATAAGACCCCATATTCCCGCTTGGCAACTTTTATTTGCAAGGTCTTATATATCCTAATAAAACTTATAATTTTCGACTCCAAAGATACGACCTTTGGTTCATTTAAATATTCACCGAGCTTAATAAATTCTTCAATTAACGACTGTGTATTACCCTGATAATTTTTCTCCCTATTATGGAACAGGCTGGCAAACAAGTTTTTTTTGTTGACTGGCTGACTATTCCGAATAGCATTATTAACATTGCTCCTAATCTCCTCTATTCGCTCTTTGGTCCTAGCCAACAATTCCTTTTTCTTGATGTAAATATTGTAAGAGGGACAAACCCTATAACTCGCAACATCTCCGGCTTCCTTGCAGTTGACACAAACTGGGAACATGTCTCCCTTATCAATGGAGCAAACGCCTGGCTCGTGATCTAAATTACATTTTACACACCTAAAACATTGAATCTCCCTCTTCTTTGACTTGTTTCCCAGGTTATAGACTGGTTCAATATATAACGAATCTTGTTAATGTCATTTAACTTTTTACCAGTCACTAGGGTAACTACAAACAAGCCAGTATCAAGCTTATTCGTAACCGAATATTGCGTAACTAATTTATTCACCTTTTCGACTGTGTTTGGGACTTCAATATCAAGAGCAGTTTTAATGTCTGACACATCAGTCATATGGTACAAACCTCTAACTATTACCGAGACTCTTCTTAACTCATTAGTTGTAAAAGAGTATGAATAAATATTCTGAGACCGAAGCAACTCCATCATTTCCAAATGTACTTTAAGATCATTAAAGTAGAGTTTGCTTTTATTACTAGAAGAGTTTATAATTTTATGAACTACCTTAGGGGATAATTTATTCAACTGATCGACAAGTGCTTTCACGTTTACATTATGTAAAATAATTGGAGGACAAAATTTGTTTCTTACCAGTTTACCACAGTTTTTGTCGCCATTTTGCTTGTTGATGCACCTTCGTTTACTTCAATGTTGATTTGTCCCAATAGCTCGAAACGGTTGTGTGAGATGGTTATGGAACCAAGGTTGGAGACATCTACGTTTGACTTCCTTGTATCGCCAGTCGACAATGGGGCATCACTGTCCCGATCTGTAATTATCCTGGGCCTTTTCGATGTGACCAGTTGGAAAGGTAATTCCTTGTTGGAAGCGATTTCCATATTATTGGCAGAATTATGTGGGGAAATTCCACTCTGTGACATTAAAACTCCAATCTTGTCACTAACAAGCAATCTGTTTCTGTCCGGAGGCCACTTCTCGGAGTTTGGTATCATGTCAATTGAATCATCCAGTTCACTATCCATCGATATGGTTAACAACAAAACTCTACAAAGCTTCTATGAGAGAAATATTGTAGTGTATTTCCAAAAACTTTTATTTTAATTTAATAATATAAAAAATACCAAGCGCAAAAAGAAACCACGTGTTCTCAATCTACCGTTAATCGTCTCATGTTTAATTTTTCTTTTATAATCATAAAACAAAATAAAAAGAAACAAAAACCACATAGTTTTGTTTATTCATGCTTCTTAATGCAGTTTCTTCTTTGTTGCTTTTTGTAAAAAGAACAAGCAAAAAAATGTATATTAATTTTTTATTATTATTATTAATCTATGTTACAATAATAAGCAAATTTACTAAAAAGATTACAAACTAACATTGGTTTAAACGGCATTAAAACATATCTTAACAAGTTAAAAAATAATTAACTTAGTTTATCTTAAAATAGATAATAATACAGTTATTTACATTAAAATTTACAACTTATTATGGATTAAGTTCTAAAAGGAAAGTCTAGTACGTGACATCTTTTAAGTCTATTGACCTCATCACTGCCGTCTAGTAGGTTTATTGCAAGGACGTTTGAGTGATTACTAAGTCTATTGAGATAGTTTGAACTATATCTGTTAATTTCAGTTTTGACTTTTGGTATAGACAGTGTTACGCGTCAGGCTTACATGAATAATGAAAATTGTTGTCCGAGTTCAATCGCAAACCAAAACAAATAAAATGAGATTAAGAGGCATGTTGAAAAGTGTCCCAGCTAACTATAATTTGAGGCAATGATAATTCTTAACTCATATTACTGCGCGTAATCATATAGCATACTAACCATGCCTAACTGTACCTATAGTATGCCAAAATACAAAAAAAATAATAAAACTTGATATTGTCAACTACTGAAAACTGAACGATGGCCAGTTGTTATGCCACGTTAGGGTACAATGTTTCCCTCCCACTGACCTAATGTCAGACGCCTTGACAGGAAAGCACCCATAATTCGAAATACCTGTCCCTTATAAAAAAAAACACTATTTAATATAATTTACCGTTCATATCTCACGATGGTTAACATTCCCCTTATTAAAATCTTTAAAATATCATGTGGTTAGTTTATAAAACAAAATTAACAAAATTTATTTGGTACATTTCAATGGTTAGATATATATACTTCGTATATAAATTATAAAATATGATAATAAAATAAATATAAATGTGAAAAATTAATCGGACATTCTTTACAGAAATAATGCAATTAATAAAATCAATATAAAAGAAAATTTATGTATTACTTACAATCATTTGCAGATATGTATGAATGTATTTACTTGTTTACCCGTGTAAATTTTTATGCGGTGTCAATTGATGGGCCCAGCAATCACTGCATTACAATGGGTGGTTGATGTTTAGTGTTGATATGAAAAATGTTGGTTTCGTTTTGTGAATTTATATTGACTGAATTTTCTTTCCTGTAATCTAAGTTTCGATTATTAAAATTTATTTGACATTTAATTTTTAAGGTGCCATTCAAATATTTTCACTTTGAAAATTGCTTGTTGAATAAATATATATATAATTATAATTTTTATTGGATCTCCGGAAATTGTCTATAAGTTTGCATTATATTTTCAGTTTAACAATTTTTGTTCCTGAATGCCGATATTTATTATAAAAAATTTTAATTTAACTTTTAATATTTCGCTTGTATTTTTTCTTCGTGTGTTATTTAATTATATTCATTTCTTAAAATTTCAGATTTTTAAAAAAATTTTTCTTCCTTTTTAAAAAAAATTTAAATTTAAAATTTAATTATTTATAATATTTCCCTTATTAGTTTCTAATTTAATTTTTCTTTCATATGGAATTCTCCTACTTTAATTTTAATATTACATTTTTTTTAATTTTTAAATTTTAATCATTAAGTTCAATCATTCTTAAATAAAAATTTCTTGATTAAATGATTCCTTTACTTTAAGTATATTGGTAAATAATTTTGATTTCTATCATAAATTTAAATAAAAGTTTTAATTATGAATTTATTCATCTTCATTTTAAATTTCAAAATAATATTTTAAAACGAATTTTATTTTTTCTGTATTTTTTTGTTTAGGTCATATTTCTTTTTTATATATATATAACAATATAAACTATTTGTATAAAAAAAATGAAGTTATATGCTACAATTAAAAATATATAGATGTATGTTGTATGTAGGTATATTATGCATAATTATAGTGTTAAGTTAGAGTATTTTTTTTTTATTTTAGTAATAATAATAAAAATAAAAGTTGCGTTTTGTTTTTATAATAATAGTAATTATAATGATAAAGATGAAAATTCAAATTAATTCATTTCTTTTCCATTCTTCTCTCTTTTTTTCTGTTTTTTTTTTTTTTCAATAAAATAACAAAGGAAATAAAATTTTTATACAATTTTCTTTCTTGAAAAGTTCATAAATTTTTTTTCTGCTTTAATTTAACGCTCCTATTTGGAAAAAAAGTTGTTGTTGTTTCTGTTGCTGTTTTACTGTTGTCGTGTAGTTTCACAGTAGCAATATACTTCGTTCTTCTTTTTCTTTTCCGATTAATAATTTAAATTTTTTCTTTTTTTTATATTTTCTTTTTAAAATGTTAAATGTTTAAATAATTTAGTTTTTATGATAAATCGTTGTTTTTGTTTTAATATTTAATTTTATAAATTTTTTTCCGTTTTTGTTTTTCAATTCATGGGTAGAGTCTTTTAATTTTACTTTTCCTTTTTTCCTTTTTTTTTATTTCCCGTGTTGGTAGTGTTCCTCACAAAATCCACTTTGCAATTGATTTGTTTCACGCCAAAAGCTGAATCTAGTGGCGTGATTTTTAAAAATGTTGGAAATAAAGTCCCGTTATGGTATATATATATAATATACATTCCTTAAATAGGGACAAGATGGAATACGAAACATATTTTCGTTTTTAAAATCAAATTAAAAAAACAGGGATGGAAAATTGAGTGCCTATAGGATTTTGCCCAATATTTTTTTATATAAAAAAACCTTATTCACACTAAATGTTAGTTATTTTTAGGTAATTATCTAATAATAAGCAAGTAGGTTATTAGGTAGGTGAACTATATGCATATGTTTGTCATAAATTATATATAAAATAAATTTTATATACAATTACAAATCAACACTCAAAAAACTCCTATAACCACCTCTGGCTTTATTTCACACTTTTCTCTGCTCTAACAAAAAAAACCTTTCATATATGAAAAGAGAAACGCAATAAGCACTCTCTTCCATAAGAATGGAAAAAAAACGCAGCAACAGCAACGACTTAATGCTCAAACTGTCTGTATGTCCAGCCAGATACAAAGAAACAAATGAAAAGACACAAAAAATGCAAGTTAAGAGAATTGTTTACTCTTCACTATGATCAAAGCAATTTAAAGAGTAATAATTCTCTTCTTTCTTCCTTCTCTCTTTTCTCCATTAAAGAGTAAGTGATTGTTGTATATTACTTACAACAGAAATGAGAGCTGAGGTTTAACCTTGAACTTGAAATGAAATAATTTCGTGGGGAATGAATCTCAACTACCAATTACGAACGGCAAGCAGAAGAAAAAAAAATCGTTCAACAAAAAAATCGCAACAAACCTGCTTCAAACTGAAATTTTATCGTAAAGTTTGAACAGGAAACCGATTCTTGTTTTCTTGTTCACCAAATACATGCAGAAATTGTTCTCCATGGAGAATCATTGGTCTATGTTAATCGTTTTTGTTAGATTAAAGTCAATTTAAAAGAAAAAATGTTCCTGCAATAAAAATTTTAAGTCATATTCCTATTTAATAATAATTTAATAACAGGCAAACAATTTTCCGCGCCTTACTACAATTTTCATCTTTTTACAGTTGCCAAAGTGTGGCACGATCCACGAAAGCCGGGCAAAATTCAAGACTTTATGTCGGAAGCATGGTATTTCCCGAAATATTTCCCATTTTGATCCTCAATATCGTATAGAGTGTTGCCTATTCTATCCTGCACTTGGTATATTTTGGCATAAACTTTCTGTTTATACGTTTGGACATGCTACTCATTCCGTGATTCTTAATAAATACGATTTGACCTCTTTGAAATTGTACTGGCCTGCTTCTAAGATTATATGTTTTAGCGGCTCTGTTATGTGCAATAGTTAGATTCTCGCGAAGATTCTGCCTTATTTTTGACAATTTGTCACTATTGCTACAAATATCCATATCTTCACCTGATAAGCAACCTAATGTATCCAAAATCTTATATGCCGAACCATGCTGAACCATGTTCTGGCCAAACATTGCGTAATAGGGAGAACATTTTATCGCCGAATGGTAGTCGCTACGCAAAACCGACAAAATTTGAGGAATATACTTATCCCATTCACGATGATCTTTATGGTCCCGCAAAAAAATCTAATTTTCGTGATAATTTCGCGATTAGCACGTTCCGAAGCATTAGATTGTGGCGCATAAAATCCTGTTGTAATATGAGATATATCATACAATTCGTAGAAGTATTTCATTTCCTTAGAATTAAATTGTTTGGCATTATCACTATGAATAAACCTGGGTACTCCATAGGTTGGAAAAATTTCAGATTCGAAAAACAAAATCACTTTAGATGTCGTCGCTGCGTTCATAGGTTTCAAGAAAACAAATTTTGTTAGATGATCCAAACATATAAAAATAATGGAATTCCCAGATTTTGTCAATGGATACGGGCCTAAAAAGTCGCAATACAGCCTCTCAAATGGTCTATTAGTGTGGATCCGATTACCCATTAGAGGTCTTGTAATTTGGTTTGACGATTTTATGGTCTTGCAAATATCACATCTACTTATATACGTCTGAATATCCTTTATCATTGTCGGCCAAAAATATTTTTGACGAATTCTCGATAATGTTTTCATAAAACCGCCGTGACATGAACCTATCGAGTCGTGAGCTGATTTAATGACCGATCGTACTAATGGCATTGGTATCCAAATACGCCACAAGCTATTCTCTTCTTTCTCAGAACCCTGTCTAAAGTTCACCCTTTTCAGAATTAATTTTCCAGATATACACAAATCTGGCAAGGACTCTTTGTTTTCGAAGATGGATTTCCGGAGATGTTGGTATTCTTCGCTTTCAAACTCAGGAGATGTTAGATCAACGTCTGTTGGTAGATTTTCCATAGACAGGCCATCTATGTCCATCCTAGAGAGACAGTCGGGTACAACATTTAAGGATCCTTTTCTATGCTCAATGCTAAATGAATACCGCTGTAATTTCAAACTCCAGCGTGCCAAACGTCCACTTAAATCCTCCTGCGACATAAGCCACTTCAGGGAAGAGTGATCCGTGATTATGCGGAAACGTAAACCTTCAACATAGGGACGAAATTTATTTACACTTACAATCGCTGCAAGGCATTCCAGTTCGGTAACCGTGTAATTCTTTTGACTTTTATTAAGTTTCTGTGATACATACGCGATGGGATGCTCCAGCCCTTGGTCATCATATTGGAGCAATACACCGCCTACCCCAGTTTTGGAAGCATCGCATTGTATTACAAATTCTTTTTGAAAATCGGGTTAAGTCAATACAGGAGCAGAAGAGAGGGCAATCTTCAGTTTCTCAAATGCTTCATCGGTGAGTAAAAATTTTCCTTTCGACTTTTTCAAACAATCAGTCAGAGGTCCTGCAAGATCCGCGAAGTTATTAATAAAGGATCGATACCAATTAGCCATACCTATGAATCTACGGATTTGTTTGGGTGTCTTCGGAAGAGGAAAATTATTTATCGATTCTACTTTAGACGGGTCTACTTTTAGACAACCGTTGCCCACAATATATCCTAAATATTTGATCTCCTTTTGACTCCTTTTTACTCTTACTCACATTAATAGTCAATTTAGCTCCCTTCAGGCAAGACGCTACTTGTGACAACAGACTTACATGCCCTTCAAAATCGGAACTACAGATTAGCAAGTCATCAAGATATATGAATACATTTTCACGCAATCGTGAAGGAATAACTTTATCCATGAGCCGACTCATGGTCTGAGGCCCATTACATAACCCAAAAGGCATGTATTTATAGTGATACAACGGTTTACCCGGTATCACGAAGGCAGTCTTTTCCTTAGATGAATCAGTCAGTGGGATTTGCAAAAATGCATCTTTAAGATCAATTCCTGTGATAAAATACGTATCTTTGAGCCTACTCAGTAGTCCATTGATGTGAGGCAATGGGTAGGAGTCCTTTTTTGTTACCTCATTAAGTTTCCTAGAATCTATGCAGAGTCTAACCTTCCCAGGTTTTCTCACAAGTACTGCCGGTGAGCACCACGGAAAATTAGATTCTTCGATAACGCCTAATTTTAACAACCTATCGATTTTCTGAAACGCTTCTTCTTGTCTGGGAGGGGATAATGGATAATGTCTGCACTTTATTGGGACGGCGTCGCCTGTGTCAATGTGGTGTTGTAATACATCAGTACTACCTAGACCCAACTTCTCATACGAGGGGAATTCTAAAATTGTCTTTTCCAAAATTAGCCTTTGTTCCGGAGTCAATTCGTGAAAATTTTCCAAGCTTGAGTCTAATGCAACTTCAGAAACCTGAGCAGGATTGGTTGGAATAATATCAGGAGCAAGAGCAAACTCTCGCCAAAAATTAATACCGAAGTAAGCATATTGACTAAGTGATGGGACTACATAAAAGGTAATATTCTTACTAACGCCCTTAAAAAATATCGGTAAAACGCAAAAGCCTATAACATCCTGTTTGTTGCCACTTGCCGTACGTACTGAAGATTTCATTGGTGTATAGGGTATTTTATTTTTTTCCAAAAAGGACAAACAATCCTTGCCCAATGCACAGACATTGGCTCCTGAATCCAGTAATCCTACAAGAGTATCATCATTTACTTTTACTTTCGCGAATAGTCTGTCATCCGACACATTAAAAACTGTTGACTCTAATAGTTTTCGGAAAAACTTACGTTTCCTGAACCGTATCCTACATTTAACAATATTAAATGTGGGTTTGGCTGCCATTTTCCGTTTGTTTAGCGCATAGTCATCACTATCACTCATAAAAGTATCAATATCTGTTTGCATAGATTTAGGTATGGAAGAGTTCTCCTGAAAATTATCCATTATAGGATATTCATGTAATTTTCTCATATTATCATCGCAAACGTAAAAATCGGGGGTTTGTGTCGAATTTTCCTTAGTAAATGTCTCAGTTGGTATATCGAAAAGTTCAATAAAATTAAAATTATCTTCGCTAGAGTTAGACTTTAGTTCAAACTCGGGGTTTGTGGGTGTGGACGAGTGTCCCCGGTAGCCATTTCGCCCACTTTTCGATTTCCCAGAAAAGAATGTTTGTTAGGACATTTAGGTGTCAAGGTACCCTTTTGACCGCATTTGAAGCAAAAAGGCTTCTTGATTTCTTCCGAACAATATATGTATGAATGGCCAAACTCCAAACAATTCCAACATTTAATGCCAGAATAATCATGGTTGAACTTTCTATTAGGTAATTTCAATGCCTCGACTTGAGAGTCTACATATTCAGATCCACAGACTTCTGGAAGTAAATTATCGATCTCATTAATGTTTCGAGACGTTACTATATTAGATGTCTGAAATTTGGTCTCCCGTAAAACTTTTTCCGCTTTCCGGGCAATGTCTCGAAAATCATTAATATCTTTAGAATCAGAATTAAACATTAAAAATCGTAAGTTCGGGTTTAAATTTCGCTTCATAATATCTATGAGTGTTACATCCGGGAGTGGATTTTGGAGCCGTAAGTTCATGACTACTACAGAGGCGTGGAAATCATCGTAAGTTTCTTTAAACTGTTGCTTTCGCAACGAAATTTTTAGCAACACCTCGTGGTCGGATTCCGAATGTCCAAACTCTTTAATTAATGCGTTACGCAAAAACGAGTAAGTGATATTATGATTCTGTCTAATAAAGAGCCAATACCAGCTCTCAGCGCGACCTTCCAGAAGAATATGAAAATTGGATAACAAATGTTCATCAGAACATTTAGATCGGGTGCAGAGGGTCTCGACTTTAAACTGAAACAGATCCTGTACCGTCATATGAAATCTTCCACTTTTCTAATTTTACATTTGTATTTTCTACTATCCTATTTTGTTCCGACGTACGATTAGAACTAGGGGTTTGTGAACTGGTAAAGTTATGAAACATTCCAGGGGGTCTATTTGACGACGTAGTTGGGGCATTACCTATTTGGGATATACTTTCCCGAATTGAGGTTAACTCTCTTCGGAATTCTTCCTGTGTTGTCCAAATTGTTTGCTGCATAAGTGCTACCAAAGAATCGAAAGAATTGGTACTATTAGGATTGGCATAGTTTGTATTTGGAGCCCATGGAGCACTACTGCTAGAAGTCGAAGCATGTACCAACGGGTCCACGTTTGGATTGAGGGAAGATCTGCTAGGAATTTCCTCTGGAGCTGCAACTAATTGCGGTTGTGAAGCGGAATTCTGGTTATCCATTACTACAATATCCTGGAAAAGACTAGACGATGACAAATTGCCTGAGCTTTGTGCCCTATTAACCAACGTCCTGGGTGCAGGAGAATGAACCACTTTTGTTTTTGCACCAGAGCTGTTCTGAAGATCTACTGATATGTTATTTCCAAAAGCTGATGAGCCCCGTGTCCCAGTGAACGAATTATTCCTAGAACCTCTAGAAGAGTTTCGGGTGTTCATTACGGAACTGACAAAAACAAACTTTTCGCTATAGAATAATATTTAAAGTCAAGCAATACTTCCTTTTATCCTATCAAAAGTTATTTTAATGTTTCTTTGCAAATTCCAGGAAAAATATAATATATATGTATAATTATTATATATAATATAATATAATATAATATAAAATATAATGTTTAAAATACGAATTTTAGATCAATAAATAAATTTATAATATGTATATTCTCAAATGTACAAAAAAAAAAACAGAATCATGAAAATTCAGGGGAATGATAACCACAAAAATACTAAGGAAACACACCAAATCGTGTCGTAAGAAGTGAATATATTCTCAAATAATAAATTTTAATTCACATAAAAAATGGAACAAGCTAAAGTGTGCCAACAAAACATAACTGCAACAAAAGGACCTTTAAGAAGGATATTTGATCCATATAGACTCGAATATTAGTATTGACAAAAATTCTAACTATCTTTTCAATGCAACTAAAACCGATATTACATTAACAGCAATAGGGCTCTTGAAAAAAAGTACAGATTTCGTGAAGTTAAACTCGTTGGTGTAAATGTTTTCTAAATTGCAATTAGTTTATCAGAGTTTAAATCCTTTAGAAATCTAAGACTTAAATAGAAAACTAAACACCTTACAAATTTAGACCACCATAACTGATTCCAACCTTAAATATAAAATAACATTATAATATTGACTAATTGAACAATATCAAAAGATGTTGTCTAAGTTTTCAATGGCCGTTTTGGCCCCACGTTGGGCGCCATATATGTTACGCGTCAGGCTTACATGAATAATGAAAATTGTTGTCCGAGTTCAATCACAAACCAAAACAAATAAAATGAGATTAAGAGGCATGTTGAAAGGTGTCCCAGCTAACTATAATTTGAGGCAATGATAATTCTTAACTCATATTACTGCGCGTAATCATATAGCATACTAACCATGCCTAACTGTACCTATAGTATGCCAAAATACAAAAAAAAAATAATAAAACTTGATATTGTCAACTACTGAAAACTGAACGATGGCCAGTTGTTATGCCACGTTTGGGTACAATGTTTCCCTCCCACTGACCTAATGTCAGACGCCTTGACAGGAAAGCACCCATAATTCGAAATACCTGTCCCTTATAAAAAAACACTATTTAATATAATTTACCCTTCATATCTCACGATGGTTAACATTCCCCTTATTAAAATCTTTAAAATATCATGTGGTTAGTTTATAAAACAAAATTAACAAAATTTATTTGGTACATTTCAATGGCTAGATATATATACTTCGTATATAAATTATAAAATATGATAATAAAATAAATATAAATGTGAAAAATTAATCGGACATTCTTTACAGAAATAATGCAATTAATAAAATCAATATAAAAGAAAATTTATGTATTACTTACAATCATTTGCCGATATGTATGAATGTATTTACTTGTTTACCCGTGTAAATTTTTATGCGGTGTCAATTGATGGGCCCAGCAATCACTGCATTACAATGGGTGGTTGATGTTTAGTGTTGATATGAAAAATGTTGGTTTCGTTTTGTGAATTTATATTGACTGAATTTTCTTTCCTGTAATCTAAGTTTCGATTATTAAAATTTATTTGACATTTAATTTTTAAGGTGCCATTCAAATATTTTCACTTTGAAAATTGCTTGTTGAATAAATATATATATAATTATAATTTTTATTGGATCTCCTGAAATTGTCTATAAGTTTGCATTATATTTTCAGTTTAACAATTTTTGTTCCTGAATGCCGATATTTATTATAAAAAATTTTAATTTAACTTTTAATATTTCGCTTGTATTTTTTCTTTTTTTCTTCGTGTGTTATTTAATTATATTCATTCCTTAAAATTTCAGATTTTTAAAAAAAATTTTTCTTCCTTTTTAAAAAAAATTTAAATTTAAAATTTAATTATTTATAATATTTCCCTTATTAGTTTCTAATTTAATTTTTCTTTCATATGGAATTCTCCTACTTTAATTTTAATTTTACATTTTTTTAAATTTTTAAATTTTAATCATTAAGTTCAATCATTCTTAAATAAAAATTTCTTGATTAAATGATTCCTTTACTTTAAGTATATTGGTAAATAATTTTGATTTCTATCATAAATTTAAATAAAAGTTTTAATTATGAATTTATTCATCTTCATTTTAAATTTCAAAATAATATTTTAAAACGAATTTTATTTTTTCTGTATTTTTTTGTTTAGGTCATATTTCTTTTTTATATATATATAACAATATAAACTATTTGTATAAAAAAAATGAAGTTATATGCTACAATTAAAAATATATAGATGTATGTTGTATGTAGGTATATTATGCATAATTATAGTGTTAAGTTAGAGTATTTTTTTTTTATTTTAGTAATAATAATAAAAATAAAAGTTGCGTTTTGTTTTTATAATAATAGTAATTATAATGATAAAGATGAAAATTCAAATTAATTCATTTCTTTTCCATTCTTCTCTCTTTTTTTCTGTTTTTTTTTCAATAAAATAACAAAGAAAATAAAATTTTTATACAATTTTCTTTCTTGAAAAGTTCATAAATTATTTTTCTGCTTTAATTTAACGCTCCTATTTGGAAAAAAAGTTGTTGTTGTTTCTGTTGCTCTTTTACTGTTGTCGTGTAGAGTGTTTCACAGTAGCAATATACTTCGTTCTTCTTTTTCTTTTCCGATTAATAATTTAAATTTTTTCTTTTTTTTATATTTTCTTTTTAAAATGTTAAATGTTTAAATAATTTAGTTTTTATGATAAATCGTTGTTTTTGTTTTAATATTTAATTTTATAAATTTTTTCCGTTTTAGTTTTTCAATTCATGGGTACAGTCTTTTAATTTTACTTTTCCCTTTTTCCTTTTTTTTTTATTTCCCGTGTTGGTAGTGTTCCTCACAAAATCCACTTTGCAATTGATTTGTTTCACGCCAAAAGCTGAATCTAGTGGCGTGATTTTTAAAAATGTTGGAAATAAAGTCCCGTTATGGTATATATATATAATATATATTCCTTAAATAGGGACAAGATGGAATATGAAACATATTTTCGTTTTTAAAATCAAATTAAAAAAAACAGGGATGGAAAATTGAGTGCCTATAGGATTTTGCCCAATATTTTTTTATAAGAAAAAACCTTATTCACACTAAATGTTAGTTATTTTTAGGTAATTATCTAATAATAAGCAAGTAGGTTATTAAGTAGGTGAACTATATGCATATGTTTGTCATAAATTATATATAAAATAAATTTTATATACAATTACAAATCAACACTCATAAAACTCCTATAACCATCTCTGGCTTTATTTCACACTTTTCTCTGCTCTAACAAAAAAAACCTTTCATATATGAAAAGAGAAACGCAATAAGCACTCTCTTCCATAAGAATGGAAAAAAAAAACGCAGCAACAGCAACGACTTAATGCTCAAACTGTCTGTATGTCCAGCCAGATACAAAGAAACAAATGAAAATACACAAAAAATGCAAGTTAAGAGAATTGTTTACTCTTCACTATGATCAAAGCAATTTAAAGAGTAATAATTCCCTTCTTTCTTCCTTCTCTCTTTTCTCCATTAAAGAGTAAGTGATTGTTGTATATTACTTACAACAGAAATGAGAGCTGAGGTTTAACCTTGAACTTGAAATGAAATAATTTCGTGGGGAATGAATCTCAACTACCAATTACGAACGGCAAGCAGAAGAAAAAAAAATCGTTCAACAAAAAAAAATCGCAACAACAGGTCTTTATGGATATTATCATTGGTGACAAACCGGGGAGCATTTACTATCATTCGAAGAGTTTTCGATTGGTAACGTTGCAAAATTTCAATATTGGAGTTGTTGGCAGTACCCCATAACTCTATTCCATACGTTCATACGGGTTTTAGAATCGTTTTATAAAGTAATACCTTGTTGTCCAAACTTAACTCAGAATTACTACCCAGCAACCAGTACATGCGTTTTGTTTTAATATTAACATGTTCTTTCTTTGCTTTTATATGATCTTTCCATGTTAATCTTCTATCTAAGTGCAATCCAAGATATTTTATACAGATCGAATTCGGAATTTGTTGTCCGTAAATAAATATATCTGGACAATCGCCTTTTCTCAAAGCAAATGTGGCATGGGTTGATTTTTCTAGATTGATGCAAATATTCCACTTTTTAAACCAATTTGAAATATCGTCAACGTGCCTTTGTAACATCCGGGAAGCTTCTTTGGAGTTATTATTACACGCAATTGCAATTAGAGGTGTGTCATCTGCATACGTAGCAGTAGTTATATCCCCGCTTATTGCCATATTTGGGGTATATATTGTATAAAGCACAGGACCCAGTAATTTCAGAGAAAGTGTCGTTTATCTTGACGTAGAAGTAGCGATCCATTATGTAAGACTTCAGCACTAAATAAAAAGGTGCTGGGAGAATTGGTTTCAATTTGAACAGTAAGCTCGGGTACCATACCCTATCAAATACTTGATTAACATACAAAATATTTGCTGAGCAGTATTGTTTTGTTTCGAGAGCATTTCTTATTACTTTAACAATCCGATGGCACTGTTCTGGTGTCCCATGTTTTTGCCGAAAACCAAACTGATATTCTGGAATAACTTTTTGTTGTCCAATATTCTTTGTAGTCTCTTCAAGAAAAGTTTTTCAAATATTTTAGAAAGACAACACAGCAAGCTTATTGGTAAGTAAATTTTCTGGTTTACTTGGTTTTGGAACCATTACAATTTCCGCGCATTTCCTCTGCAATGGAAAGTATTGTAACCTCAAAATAAAATTATATATTAGAGTAAGATAAAGTACAGTTTTTAGGAAATAATTTAACATCTTTGGCACTAATTTTGTCATATCCTGGACTTTTCTTGTTTTTCATCTTCGATATTTCTAATACAACCTCCTTAGGTGTTATGTGTGTAATAGGAAAATCCACTTGACATGGGATATGTGCATAGGATGTGATATTCATCATCATCATTATTAAAAGAAAAAGGTTGAAAAGAAGATTCTAGATATTTAGAACATGCGCAGGCTTTACTACGATCTGATTTACACCATGAATCATTAAGATCTTTAATGGGAACATTCCTTTTTGTTGGCTTTTTTAAGTTTTTTTCGCCTTCCCTAAGTTGATTTCATTGTTTCGTTTCGTTGTTATAAACAGTGATATTTTTTAAATATATGTTAAAATATAGATTTTTATCTCTTTTAATCGTTCTTTGAGCTCAGTTGCGGCTCTATTTAAATTTTTTTATCTAACGGATTTCTGGTTAGGCTCCATAATCGTCTCAGTCTTCTTTTATCTGTATAAGGCTTCTAATCTCAGCAGAAACAAAAACTCTATTTCTCCTAATAGTTAATGGCGTTGATAAATAAGCTGCCTCATTCACTAAATTTGTAAAATTTTCTACAGCACTATCCAATTCTGCATCATCTTGGATTCTTATATTGAGATTTATATTTCTATCCAACCAATACTTAAAGGACTCGATACCGGTTTTTGAAGTTGTGCCATAATCTCTTCCTGTTGTTAAAAATTTATCATAGTTGACTATTAGCGGTGAATGGTCAGAGCTTAGATCATCGGTATATAAAATATCCAATAAATTACTTGGAATGCCAACATATATAACAAAATCCAGCAAGTCTGGAATTTTCCTAGGATCACTTGGCCAATAGTTTAGCCTCCCAGTAGACAGAACCGAGAACTTATTATTTATTATACTTTTATACAACTCTTTGCCCTTAGGATTACTTAACCTTGAGCCCCACCATGGATGTTTGGCATTAAAATCTCCGCCAACTAAAAAGGAATGTCCAAGTTTTAGGAAGAATTCTTGATATTCTCGATATTTAATATTATGTCGTGGTGGAAAATATACGCAGTAAATATCAATTTTGTTGTTGTTGTTTTTAAGTCGTATACCAGCAGCTTGTAGATAGGGTTTCTTGAAGTCATCTAGAATATCATAATGTATATTTGATTTCACCAATATAGCTGATCCACCGTGACACCTGTCATCTGGATGATTACAACATACGAGGTCAAAACCATTGATTTTAAAGAACGATTTTTTGTTAAAATGCTTTTCTGATATTAAAAATATGTCAATGAAATTTAAGTTTACAAAATTTTTAACTTCTGCTTTACGATTGGAAAGTCCATTGGCATTCCATATTGCAATTCTTAAATTCATTTTGTTAATTTAGAAATTAACAACGTTATCATATTAACTAGATTTCCTAATATACACATATGGCCAAAAAATAGGTGTGAACTACATTGCAAACTATATCCGTATACTTTCGGTTTTATTTATACGTCATAGTTTAGTCAATTATTTTTATTAAATTAATTTATTTTACGTTCTTAAAAGTTAAAAGAAAGGGAAAATAACAGTAAATTATGTTTAAAATAAAGTGAATTCAAAAAAGACCAGCTTTTGATGTGGACACCAATATTTGTGAGCCAAGGAAAAAATTTTCCTCTTCTTTCCATTGTTTGTTCTAAACAGAGGGACTTTGCGAGCTATCCTACCTTGTAGGCCTGCCTTCTGTAATCGTCTTCTCACAGTTCGTGATGACACTGTATTTTCAATTTCTCTAGCAATCGCCTTAGATGACTTAACTGTGACTATGCGTTTGTCTGTAGTTAATGAAGTTTTTCTATATCTAGCTCGTGTTTCAACGTTATTTTTTTCTTTTAAAGCGTTGGTTACAATATTCTCAGACCGATTTAAAGCATCTGCAATGAATTTGTTGGTTTTACCTTGCTCGCGAAGTTTAAGAACGTGGAGTCTTTCTTCATTACTGCAATGGTGCCCACGGGCATCTTAAAAATTAATTATGTCTGATATAATGTTTAATTTATTTCAGTTTATTTCTTCCTTTTTTTCTAATTTTTTGACAATAAATCAAATTTTAACTAAATTACAAATCACACACCTATTATTTTGTCCAAGTAAAATTAGCACTTAAAGGAAAAATGCCACACTATTTATCTGAGATAAGCTTATTTTTAGTGGAATTCCGGTTTTTTTCTTTCTGCAACAATAATACCAGACTATTTATTTAGTAATTGTAGCATGGTTGTAATTTTTTGCATTTTTTAATAAGTTGAAAGAAAAAAAATTTTTACAGCTATTTTTTTGGCCATAAGTGTAGCTTCAATTCTCTCCATTGCGCTATTGCTTACATTATTAGCATTACCATTCTTTAAAATTTCAGAGCAGGACAAATTTGGTTGGTGGGTTGTAGGCGATTGGTTAGCATTTGCGTTTATAGAATTGCGATTGCTAAATTGAGGAAAGTCGTTTGGATTTACTGAAAACTGTGTGAACTGATTATTGTTATTATGTGAGTGTCGATCACAAAATCTTTTTGAAATAAAATTTTTGTAGACTGGACAACCTCGATAATTGGCCGTATGATTTTTCAAACAATTAATACAACGAGCTGGAGTACTGGAACTTTTGCTACATTCTGCAGTTGGATGATTTAAACCGCATTTAACACAACTGTGACATTGTACTATTTCATTTTTCTTTCTTGGCGCCTCTACAGTAACAATTGTATTATTTATAGACTTAATATTAAAAATGTCCTTATTGTTTGAATGGGGATCTATTTCAACAAAGAGCATAGGCAAAGGCAAATTTGTTACCCTACTTATTACATTTGTGACGTTACGTACTTGATGACCCAACAAGATTAATTCTGCCTTGATATCCTCAGGTGGAGTAGAATGATGCAATCCTTTAATAATCACTCTATAAGACCGCTCTTGTTTGAGCTGATAAGTATGAAAGTCTACATTGCGATTCTGAAAATACTTAACTATTTTTCTGTATGATTCTACAGTATTAATCATGAGCCTAATTTGATTATTTTTTAAGGATTTATAATTAAAATCTACCTTAGGTATAATATCAGATTTATTACTTATCATATTAACTACGTCAGGAATGTATATCGGTGGAGGTTTGGGTGTTGTTGTTTGTGTGTCGTCATCTGCATCATCATTTTGAAGAATAGGAAATTTGTTGCTGGTTGAGAGTAAATCATCATTTTTAAACGTTGGCCTTTTGTTCTTGTAAATTTTTGGCGAATCGTTTAAATTTCTTTTTCTATTTTTTGTCACTTTTTGTATGTAACTGTTAGCACTCGATTCACTGCTTGCTTCAGCTTCATCAGCATCAGCATCCATGTTGTTGCTTTAAAAGCAGCAACAATAGTTTGGTTTTCAACTTTTTTACTTTGCAATTGATTTTAAGTGTTTGAAATGTAACAACAACTAGTTAACACAATATATTGTTTTTAAAGTTTATTTTTTTTTTAATTGTATGTAATTTTTAAATAATTTTGAATTTTACTTTCGTAAAGAGCTAAACACGTCTATTCACTTTGAAAGTAGATGACTCTCTGAAGAACTGGTGGTTGGATTAATTTTTCTTTTAATGTGTCGAATGCATGTTGATATTTTTCATCCCATTTAAATTTGGTGTTTTTCTTCAGTAACGCATTTAAGTGTTGGGCTATGTCTGCGAAGTTGGGTATAAATCTCCTGTAGTAGTTACAGAATGCTACAAAACGTCTTACATCATCCACGTTTTTTTGGAATTGGATATTCATTTATCGTTTTGTGTTTCATTGGATCAGTTTTTATGCCATCTCTTTTAATTAGATGACATAAGTAAACAACCTTCTGCCATTCGATCCTCCGCAGTTAAAGACGGCTTTTTTATATTAAGGCTCTCAACTTCCCAAAATAATCGTAAAGCTTTGTTAAGATCTTCTCCATCACTAATTTGACTCGTGATGTTACACACTGTGGCCATTTTGTCCATTGTACAACCACTGCAAATAACCCAACCAAATGCAGTGTTTTGAGCCAACAAGTTGCCTTCCTTTAAAACCACACCCTCTCTGATTAACAAAAAGAAATAGTCAAAGCCAATTATATTATCTATATCCTTAGGTGAATAAAATTTATTATCAGCCAGGGGGAGTGATTTAATCTCATCCCAGAAAGTGATTGTTAATTTTGTGCAGGGTAATTTTGATGTTAAATTATAATAAATATGGGCAAGTATACAAATTATTTCGTTTCCATGGGTACATTTGATTTTTAATTGCACAGCTCCTCGTGTAGCTCCAGCTTTGTTGTTACCCAGTCCACTTATAAAAATTCTTATTGACTTTCGTACTAGCATCAACCTCTGTGCACATTTTTCTGAAATGAGAGTGTTTTGACAACCCGAATCTAATAATATGTTACAAGTTTGATAACATCCCATGTTATCTTTTACTAATACTCTGGCAGTTGGCAACAACATGTTAAAATTATTTATCTCTGAAGATTCAGCTAAATTCACGTGAGAGTCACTAGCAACAGTCATTGTTTCATATAAGTTGTTGGAATGATTTGAATTAGCAGCAGAATAGGAGTTTTTACCCGGTTCCTTTGTCATTGTAGGTGCTAACGGCTTTCGGTTAAAGTGGATTAACGAATGTTTTCCTTGACACGATTGACATACTTGTTTCGAAGGACAACCCTGTACAGCATGGTTAGGCTTTAAACAATTAAAACATAGGCGTTTCTCCTTTATAAATTCAACGTTTAGTCCCGTTAAATTTGTTGAAAGTCGGACAATAGGACAGATGATGATTTTCTCCGCAAGCAATGCAGGCTTTTTTCTTTGTACTGGTATAAGCACGAGCAGACTTTACAGTTCTTTGGGGGGCTTGCTATGTTTTCCTTCAGGTGATGGTAACCGCTCCAAAGCGTCACAACGTTCATTTATGAAAACAAAAAAGCTTTCAAGCGAAGGGAAGGTTAGCTTATCACAATGCTCAGCCCAAGATTGTAGGGTGTGCTGATCTAATTTTTGACATAGTAGATGGATCAGCCGAGGATCTCTGTTTTCGCATCAGGGCCTTGAGCTCGAAGGCCTCGGATCACTTCATCAGCAACGTTAGAAAGCTTACGTAATTCCTTTGAATCATCAGCCTACGGAATTTGAAGGAAAGTCTCAATTAAAGAGGCAACCACCAGCGAGGGTTTGTCGTACCGTTCCTGCAATTTTTTCAATGCTTCTTCGTAATTTTGGTTCGATACCTGCAAATGGCGTATAAGGTTGGCAGGATCGTCCTTTAAAAGGCTTTTTAAATATTGGAACTTTTGTGAAGCAGCCAAAGAGTTGTTATTGTGGATGGAACTCTTGAACAAATCAAAAAACGATTTAAATTCAGAGTATTTGGGACATTAATTTTTGGCAATCGTACATCAGTCCCGTTTGCTGAGGCAATCATCGTTTGAGAAACTGTTGCTGTAGAAGTTCTATGTTCCGTCATTTGAAGGCTCGACAATTTTTCCAATAGCGCAGGCTGCATCTCCAAAAATTTTTGCATTGCATTATGCTGAATGGTTGTTGAATTCATGGGGTCAATATTAGTGGAACGCAGCGTGGCATCACTCAGCTCAATGTATTGTATCTTCACACGATAATATTTTGCCTCGAATTCATCGTCATTTCTGTATCCAAGGATTGGAATTGATCGTAAAGTGCTTCCAGTTTCTCCAAGCGAGCATGTAAGGCAAACAAAGAAGTTTGATCATATACTTGGCTAAGGAAGTTTTCAATCCTGGTAGCAGTAGGCTTCAGATGTGATCTTTTATTCTTTAAAGTCTCAATGATGCACATTGTGAATTACTTTTTTTTATTTATTTTCAGAAAAAAAGACTTCAAATTTTAGCCAACGAATTCTTACTTAAACTTTCAATTATTTTTCACAAAACTGTACTTTTTTCGGGGTCACCAAAAAAATGTACGCGAAACAAAGAGATACGTCTTTATTCATTCGTTGCTGAACACAAAGTGCCCCTTCTATATTTAAAAATATGTTACACATCTTCTACCAGCTAAGAGTACATTGTAAACAACAACAAATATAGCAAAGCAAAATCACTCAAGAGAGTGATGTTTACAAAAATAACATAAAACACATTGTGGTAAATACATCGTATGATTTAACTGTTAATTTTTGGTTAAAGCAAATTTAAGGAACATTAGGGTGCACTTAGATTTAAAAAGTAAATAATAATGTAAATAAAAATAGGTATAAATTACATCTAAATTAAATAAATTAATGTTGAAGGCAAAACATCGTCAACACACATACAGAATATTATATGCAAGCCAATGCAGTCAGCGGCCTGACAACAAGGTATCAAATGATCGTCGCATGTGCTCATTACTATTGTGATGTTATACACTGCAGCGACGGTCATCAACATTGAGACAAGTGGCCGCCGCTCATACGCAATTGGATATTCTTTTGTTTATGCATATGAAATGTTGTGTTGGTATTGACGACCGTAAAATCATGCTACACGCAATAATTTTGATATATGCTATTTTATGATTATGATTATGATTCTCTCTCAACTTTAGCCATACAATTTTTAAAACATCCTAGTACTTCCGTTTTCTTCTGCAATATGTAAAGAAAAACCTTACGCGAAAAATCATCTATAAATGTTAAAAAATACTTAGCTCCACCAATCGATTTTTCCTCCATCGGGCCACAAATGTCCGAATATTCGAACTGTAAACTTTAAACGATTTTCTTGACATTTTTCCTTTAATGCAAGGAACACAATTTTCCTTTTTATCTGATTGAAACTTTATTCCGGTTACCAACTCTTTCGTTTTGACTAAATCTGCGTAATTTAAATGGCCCATACGAGCATGCCATACTTTAGAATTTGATGGAGTTGAAACCATATGCATTTGAATTGATTCGTGATCTAATTTGAACATATTATCTTGCAGGCGAGCCGTTGTAATTACAGTGCCAGTTTCGGTTATTATGCATTTACCATTCTGGAATTTAACTATGTAACCTCTTTCCATTATTTGGCTTACAGACAAAAGATTCACTGTTAGACAGGGTACATACAGTACGTCGTGAGCATTTCGTTACATTCACCAATTCTTCATTGGTGTGTTTGATATTAATTTTAATGTCACCGACACCTTGAACTTTTAATTTTTCTTTATTGGCCACAAAAATTTCCGATAAGTTAGACTTCTTAATGTCAATAAACCAGTCCTTTCTCATGGACATGTGCATACTTCCACCGGAATCAATATAGCAGCCATAATCATTAATGACACCCGTTGTAAAAACTGTGCAAAAGCCAACTTCTTTTTTAGTTTTACCTTTTTTCATATCAGTTCTTTGTTTTAGAGAAATAGGCAAAGTTTTCACTCAATTTTTTTACATCTTGTAAAAGTTTTGTTTTGATGGAATCATACGTTATTTTAACGTCAGAACTTTCGATTCCCATTATCATCGGAGCGTACTCATCAGGCAAACCTGCCAACGGGAGTGTACCTCACTTCTGCCATATTTTTTCAGCCCTCATTCCGAAATCCATTTTTTATTCCCAAATCCATTATTTTATCCCCAAAGAAGTGTAAGTACGCTTAGATGTGGAACTTAAAATAAGAAAAGGAAAGAGAAAAAATAAAAGAATTGATCTTTCTCTCGATCAACCCCCAAATTGCAAATTATTATTTTGGACTCTTACCCCTATTCCCCCCGAAACACTTACTTTATTTAAAAAATAATTTATTTTATGTGAACATACATATGTATGTAAGTACAAATTCTATCACTTAAATATTTTTATTATTATCCATTATGTTACTAAATCGACTTTAATATGTAAAAAAATCTATAGTTTTTTATACTCAAAAACTACCCAGCAGTGTTGGTTCATCCCCAAAAAATCCTTAGATCCCCAAACTGAAAGTTTCATCCCTATTGGCTAAAAAATCCCCTAATCTGGCAGCAGTGGTGTACCTATCCACTCGTCACTTACCGGCATGTCAACTTCTTTTAATTTATGCGCGGTCGAAACTATTTTGTTAACGTATTCCTTGATATGGAAAATTTGTTGTTATTAGCTGTCGTAAAAGATCAACTCTACGTGTGAGGCCGGATTCCTGGAATGCTGCTTTTAATTTATCCCAGACTTTCTTTGATGTTTCGGCATCTTCAATATGCACATAGTTGATTTTATCAACAATAAGTATTATCTTCGTTTTTACCTTTATGTCTTGCTTTGCATCCATTTCAGTAGGTGTATAGTCACCTTGAACAGTGTCCCATAGTTCCTTATATATCTTCACAGCAAACGAAAAAAACGTAGTTTTCTCTACCCACTAATTTCTCCACATTAAAATTTGAGGCAATTGACGGTTTACCAAAACGATTTAATGCACTCTAAAAACGGTTCTTGTATTTATCAACAAACACTATCTGGGCCCATAACCTGTTGTGATGTTGAACTCTATCAGACCGCTCTTGTTTGAGCTGATAAGTATGAAAGCCTACATTCCGATTCTGAAAATACTTAACTATTTTTCTGTATGATGCTACAGTCTTAATCATGAGCCTAATTTGATTATTTTTTAAGGATTTATAATTAAAATCTACCTTAGGTATAATATTGGATATATTACTTATCATATTATCAATATTAACTACGTTAGGGATGTATATCGGTGAAGGTTTAGGTGTTGTTGTTTGTGGGTCGTCATCTTCATCATCATTTTGAAGAATAAGAAATTTGTTGCTGGTTGAGGGTAAATCATCATTTTTAAACGTTGGCCTTTTGTTCTTGTAAATTTTTGCCAATGTATGTAACTGTTATCACTTGATTCACTGCTTGCTTCAGCTTCATCAGCATCAGCATCCATGTTGTTGTTTTTTCAACTTTTTTACTTTGCAATTGATTTTAAGTGTTGTTTGAAATGTAACAACAATTCCACCTCTATCATCCGATGTTTGCCGATTTCCAATTGATATTTTTCTTGGGTTTCATTTCACTAATTTTTATACTTCATATAAATTAAGAATAAAAATGAATTATTCTTGTTTTGAGTTTTATTATAACTAAACTTTATTTGAAAAAATTTAATATTTATAACTTAAATTAATTTACAAAAGTGCTTATAGTTAAAAATACAAATGAATTAATAAATGTTTAGTAAACAAGAAGTGTTTTTAAATAGAATTATGTTAAAAATAAGTAGTTTATTGACATAAAATAAAAATAAAAGAGAATGCTAAGCAGTTTTTTTGTTCAACTAAGTTCAACAACCCATAATTTGTTGCACTTGAAAAAAAAGACAATAAAAAGAATAAGAGAAATAAAGAAAATATTTTGTTGTTAACTCTTCCCCCTTTAAATGCAAATGTCCCCGTTTGCAGTTAAACTTGTTTGGCAATCTATCCGATACTATCTCTGGTTTCTTAATTTCAGAATAGATCGGTAAAGTATTATTTTTCTTGGAATTAACTTTGTATTTCATTTTTGTAGCTAATTTGAGAGCTATTTTGATTATAATAATCACGCATATGATTATCGCTACTGTGCTCTCCCATAAATTTACATTATTTTCTTTCTTAATCAATTGGATAGTTTTACTGTTATTTAAGTGGAGCTCTTTAACAAGTTGAAGAGATAAGGATTCTTCGAATTAATGATTGGACTGCAACGAGCTCAGAATAGCGGACAATGGTTTGCTTGACTGTTTCCCATAGTGCGAAAATGTTAGATTACCAACGGTTACCGTGGCATTATTATACTGCACTACAAAGGTGCCATTTATATTAATATGATTGCCGTTTATAAGAATCGATCTATTATATTTGTTAAATAATAACAGACCATCTTGGATTAGCTCTAAGGAAGGGATATCTAAATTGTTGCTTTTCCTACAAGTGGAAGGGATACTCTTGAGGAGATTCGGTATGCAACTTGAATTGGTTATATCTTGGATATTATTTTCCTTACACAAATTTATTTCACTATAATTCTCGCATTGTTTTCCTGTTCCAAATATTCTGTTTTTGCAAGTCATTATAGTTTCATAATCTAGTTTAAGAATTTCACTATTTATCTTTATTTGTTTTACAATCATAGTCTCACAATCAACTTTATCAACTATAGGTAGATTTATAACATATAATAGAATAGAGTTATTCGAAGCAACTTTGACGTTGGCGAATTTTAAACATTGTTCTAGATTATTAAAAGGAAAATTTTGTTCTAAAATTAATTCGTCCAGCATGTTTATTTCTTTATGAGAGAAGAGGAAAGAATTTATTATACCTGCTTTTGACCATAACAGTGCTTATTCTATGTTAGACACTTCTTCTTTAAGTATCTGTAATTCGAATTTAAACCCTAGTGCCGCAGAGTTTTCCGTATTGCCCATTTGTAAGTGATTAGTTATTTCGTTTGTTAAATTCGTCAGTTCATTTAATTTTCGTTCGAAAAGTCTATTAATTAGAATCTGGTTTTCTGTGTGTCGTAAGTTGTCATTTATTTTGTCCGTCAAAATCTCTAAGTCTGTCCGGTCAGGTGAACCAGCTATCCACTTCCATACGGTGCCTATTTCGTTTATAGATCTCTTAGTCCTTCCGAAGGGTCTAATTCGATCCATAAGTTTTCCTAGCTCTAATATTTCATGCTGAAGAAACGGCATTAGAGGATTGGATTTCTCTATTTCATAATTGATGTGTTCGTTGATAAGTCTCAGTTCCCGTTCATAGGACTCAATGTCAATAATGTGAATTAAGTTAAAGGTTCCATTTTGTATGAGTGCTCGTCCTGTCTGAAATGTCACGATCTCGGAGTTTGAGTAGTCCAAAATTTGTATTTCAGCATAAACGACTTGTAGGAATAATGTTAGAATGATGATCATATTCGGATTTTTGATGACTTGTTGATGTAATTCTCTATCTGATGATGATGATGTTGTAGATTATTAGATGTGATTTGAAGCTGCTGATTTAAAGTAGAGGACAATAGATGTTGCTGTTGTTGGCTGCCACCGCCACTATAATTTATGGTCTGTTGGAAATTTAATGAAGACAAAGAGGTGGTTGTAATTGTTGCAATGTTGGCTTTTTGTATTTTTCTTCTAATTAGTATCAAAATTTTTCGTCAATTCGTTCTTGTTTTGTTGGATAGTTTTTCACTTATAGCAGATTGTTTTGTTTTTCTTTTTCTATGTAAGAATTTTTCCTTTTCTTTTTAACTCTGATGAATTGTTTTTAATTTTATTCCACACAACTTGCTTTTTTTATTATCTTAATGTGAGGATATTTTATCGTTTTTATTAACTATTCTTACAAGGATTTTTTTCATTTAGTTTTTCCTTAATCCTTTTATAAGGATGTTTTTTTCACTATTTTTAGTTTTTTATTAATCTTTTTACCAGGATATTTTTCCACTTTTTTTATTTCTTCGTTTTTACTAATCCTCTATGAGGATATTTTAACGAAATTTGGCCCCACGTTGGGCGCCAATTAAGAATAAAAATGAATTATTTTTGTTTTGAGTTTTATTATAACTGAACTTTATTTCAAAAAATGTAATATTTATAACTTAAATTAATTTACAAAAGTGCTTATAGTTAAAAATACAAAAGAATTAATAAAAAAATGTTTAGTAAAGAAAATGTGTTTTTAAATAGAATTATGTTAAAGTAGTTTGACATAAAATAAAAATAAAAGAGAATGATAAGCAGTTTTATTTGTTCAACTAAGTTCAACAACCCATAATTTGTTGCACTTGCAATAAAAGACAATAAAAAGGATAAGAGAAATAAAGAAAATATTTTGTTGTTAACTTACATTCAACAGCACAAACTATCGACTCGACGGCGAGAATGTATGTATGTATACAAGTATGTATATGTCCTTATTACGATCACAAACAATAAAAAACAACGACGTACCGGCGACGCGTATTTATGTCTTTTACTACGATTTGTTCGTTCGAAACTTCACCGATATTATCCGGTTCTGAAAGGACCAAATGTTTATACCAAACCAAACGAGTATTATGGCAATAATATTAATTTTGATTTGCAAACACAATAAATTTATATATATCAAAAAATACAAAATTATATTATTGTGCTTTGTAATATAAGAGAATCTTTAATCGATATACTTCTATCATGCCTGTTAGAGAAATTTGATAAATTATTGCAATCCACAGCTTTGACTTTGGAATACCATTGTTGTCTTGAATTATCTTAAGTCTGTCTAATGACAAAAATGATTCGGGAGGACCGAAGCCATTTTGTAGAGCATTAGATATATAATTGAAATTTGTATAATAAGGTGTCATAATCAAATTATTTTCATTACATGAAATACATTTCAAAATATAATTTCTAATTAAACTTATTAAAAAATTGTCTATTCTTATAATATTTGATATATCATACAATTTTTTATTAGATACATGTTGCTGTATGATGATCTAAATAATCCTGTGTAAGCACTCAAGCATTTTCTTTCAAATAGCCTTATTTTTTCCATGTAGGAAGGAGCGATATTGAACAATGTCGGACACCCATATGTGAGGATTAGCCTAACAAGCGATTGATACATAATAATTTTGATTTTAGGCTTTAAATATTTTGACTAAAATAATTGTTTGTACATAAAAAAGCTTTTCGTGTTTTACTTATGGCTTCAATGACATGATTATTATAATATAGGAATTTATCTAATTGAATTCATAAATATCTAACAATTTGTTTGTTTGGTATATTGGCATTATCTAAATTCGATTTAATTCCAAATGATTTCCAATTTCTTTTAATGTTATTGTTACATTTATTAACTGGTGGTCTGAATAAAATTGTTTCGCATTTATTAATATTTATCTTCATAGACCAATTAACTGAAAACTGCTCCACTATATTGAAGTACTCATGATGTTTGGAGCTTATTTTTTCAATACTGTCCTCAGCATGATGTATAATGATATCATCTGCAAAAGCTATAATGTCGTCTATTTTTTTTAATCAAATAATATCAAATAATAATATATTAATCAAATATATATATAATTTATATAAATATTAAATAGTGTAGGAGAGTTTAGCGTGCCTTGTTGTAAGCCATTAACAATGTTAAAAGATATTCTACTTTGTTAGTCTAGGTAATATACCTTGAAAGATTTATTACTTATATTATAAATAAGCAATATCATATAAAAGGGAAATTAAAGATCTATTAATTTATATATTAACCCTGAGATGCAAATGTTGTCGAAAGCCTTTTCCATATCAATTAAACACGCTCCTGTGCATAATTTTTTGTTTCAGTTCCAATCAATATTAGGAGTGAGAAGGTGTATTGCATTGAGTGTCGAATGCTTATATTTAAAACCAAACTGTTTTTCATCTACTTTTCCATTTTCATAACAAAATTTATTTATATTGTTATTAATGCATATTTCAAAAATTTTACTGATATTAGGCAGTAAGCTTATAGCACGTAGATTTCTTGGATCCGATATATTTTTGTCCTTTTTTGGTAAAAGAATAACTTTTGTATTTTTCCATGTATCGGGAAAATACGAATTGTTTAACATATCGTTAAAAAGAGAACAATATTCCAAAATCAAAATTTTTGAGGTATGTATGTTTTTAGTACAATATTAGGAATACCATCGTTACCTGACGATAATTTGGCTCTCAACTTAGAAAGAATAAAATATCCATTAGCCTGTAAGTCACTCATGTTATGAGACATTTTTTCCGCATTAAAAAATGTTATAGTAGTTGGATTACTATCGAAATCATTTTTAAATCTTAAAAATCTGTTAAACTTTTCATTTACTTGTAAACGTGTGCTATTATTTCTATATATTTCTTTATGGCAATGGACTGATTGTAGAAAAGAACCAATCGCATCTAGCATTTGATTATGATCACGAATTATATAATTGTTGCAATTATCTTTTTCTACATGTTTAAGGATTTGTGGAATTTTTATGTTGTCCAAATGTAATGGTTTAATTTTTTTAAGTTTAATACGCTTGATGTTCACTTTAATTTTTTTTATTTTTTTAATTTTATTTAATTGAAAAATGAAAAAACTTTTACAGTATGCAATATTTGAATGCGTTCAATTCTAATTTCCAAACATCTCTCTTACTCTATTGTGTTCTGATCCCTTCATCAACCCTATAAAATGCCTGAAAGTTGATAAAAATATTAAAGAAGCCTGTATTGGCTAATAGCAACAGAACGAGTATTTAAAAAATTAAAGATCGATGCTGATTGGTCCATAGCATCAGAACGAAATTCGTTGAATTCAATCAGTACGTTGCCATATGCTACAAATATTACCAGTGTTGGTAAAAGGATCAAATTGTTACAAGTAATTACTTTATAGTGTTGGTAAAAGGATTATGTGTTACAAGTAATTACTCGTTACAACTTCGGCCGACCTGACAAACCAATCGTCTCGATTGAAACTTTTAATTTACTTGGAATCATTTTAAATATTATACTTATCATTAGTACTAACACTAAAGGTATTGCTTATTGCGAAGGGGAGTTTCCTTTTTTTTAAACGTCATTCTTTGCCGCTGTCATCTGTTAGCCATTTCATTATTCTAGAGGCTTCTATAATACCATCGTATGGTATTTGAGTAAGTTGACAATTTTCTATGTCTCTAATAACGTATCGGTCATGTGGCCTAACTTTATGAATTACATGTGGACCGCGGTATTTTGGGATTAATTTCTTATTTGTTCCAACTACTGTATCCACATTACGATTAACAACAAAATCATTCCCACAATATTGCTTTGCTGGTTTGTTATGCTGCCGAAAATATTTTTGATTATAATCTTGTGACTTTTCTATCGCATCAAATGCCGATGACCGAATCTCATCCAAATTACATTCGGAATTATGCGTCTAGCTTTTCCTCAAGATATTCTGTAAGTTCGTCAATTCCTTCACCCCTCTGTTCAACACCAAACAGCAATTTACTAGGGGCTACTTTAGTGGTTGAATGAATAGTATTATTCAGACCGTATTCTATTTTACATAACATAATGGACCAGTTGGCATGGTTAATAGGTTCCGTTACCTTACTTAACATGGCCTTAATTGTTCTATTAACGCGTTCTACTTGTCCGTTTGCCTGTGGAGAGGCAGTCGCAACCTTAACATGTGATATATTGTTTCTCAATAGGTAGGCATTAAACTCAATACAAGTAAAACAAGTCCCACGGTCGGATACTATACGTCTTGGTCTGATGTAATAACTAAAATATTTTTCCAAACATACTATAACTTCTCTTGTACTTGTAGAAATTACTGGGTACAGGCGGACATATTTCGTAAAGGCATCAATAATGACCAAAATGTGCTTTTCGTATCAAAAGGAACTGGTCTTTTAGGAATGCTATGTAAATTATGTTCATTAATGTGCACGGGAGCGGAATACATAATACAACGTATGCAATTTCTCACAAACTTATCCACTTTTCGCTTCATTCCTGGGAACCAATAATTCTTCCTTATTTGATTGCAAGTCTTTTCCATACCCAAATGACATATTTTCTCATGTATCAATCTAATTACATTTTGTTCCATCTCAAAAGGTACGTAAAACTGCAAGGCCTCGTCACTACCATTCTAAAAACTAATCCATCACTTAACTGATAGTTCTCAACTTTTTCCTTTTCTAATCTTCTGCTCTATTGCAAAATTGTCTTGTGGCGACTTTGAGCAACTTGAACATAAAAATCTACTTCCTCGGGATCTATAGCAGCAACCAAGTCACATTTTCTACTCTTCGACTTACTTTCTATAGAAGCGGCGCAAGCATCAACGGGATTACCTGTTCCAGCGATTGGACAACGGCTAAGTGTATCTACGTGTCCCATATTGTTACCACCTTGGTGTTGTATGGTATAATTGTAGTTTTCTAGTTCAAGAGCCCACCGAGCAATTCTGGCGTTCAATTGTTTCTTTCCTAAAGTTAGTGTCAACGAGTTACAATCTTAAACTGGATTCCCTGAAGATAAACTCTAAAACGGCGTAATGCATATATGATGGGCAACGTTTCCAATTCAAAACTATGATATCGCATCTCAGCTGCTGTAGTTGCCCTAGAAAAATACATGACGGGATGGAGCTTTCCGTCTTGTTGACGTTGCAAAAGTACTGCCCTGAATCCGGATGAGCTTGCGTCACAATGTAATTCGGTTTGTTTTTGTGGTTCATAAATGGCTAGAACAGGACCAGATGACAAAATATATTTCAATACATTAAAAACTTTCTAACATTCATCTGTGGGTTCATATTTTCCATTTGGCGTTAACTGCCTCAAAACTTTTGTGATACTTGCATGATTTGGAACAAATTTCCTGAAGTACGAAAATAAACCTAAACCTGTTTTCATTTCTGCTTGATTACGTGGAAAAGGATAAAGCCTAATTGCAGACAAATTAGAGTCTCCCGGGCGAATTCCCTATGGACATACACAATATCCTAAGTAGTCAATTTTATTAGAGCCAAATTTACATTTGGATGTACGTAACTTCAGTCCTCTCTCCTTCATTCTTCGCAATACTTTAGAATCCAATAACAGATGCGACGTAGAATCAGTAGTAGCAATATAATATCAGCCATGTAAATGATTATTGAATCTTCATCAACCAAATCCCTAAATATACTATAAATATACCTCTGAAAAACAGCGGGTGCATTTTTTAAACCAAAAGGCATATATATCTGGTGCCATTTTTACATGGAAAAATCCGTTCCGTAAATCGAGGGTTGTAAAATATTGTTTCCCGCCAAGATATTCTATGCTATCTTCAATTAATGGCAATAGGAAAATGTCCCTAACAGTTATTTTGTTCAAAGCACGATAATCAACGCATAAGGGGATTCGCTAGGCCTAATGATATTATTCAACAACAAATCATCTGTAATTTTCCTCAGTTCATTTCTTTCATAATAGGATAAACGTCGAGGCAAAAAATGAAACGGAATGTCACTCGTTAACCTAATATTCATTTCATAATCATATGGTCTTACTTTTACATCATTTGCCTCAAGATAGCTTACATTTATAATATTGCACAATTTATCGCCATGTTTTTGGCTGAGATTCGGATTAACATCAACATCTGATGAAGTCACATTAACACAATGAACTTCATGTAATAAATTTTTCATATTACAAAAGTCAGCGGTATTACAGTCAGCTTCACACACAATTTCAGTCTTAATCTGATAATCTTTACATGAGTTATTCTTTCCTGATTCAGTAATCTTAAAATGAGAAATTGTAAATTTATTGCCATTGAAATCCTTTAAGTCACAATCAGAACAGTTCACAAATAATTTGTCCGCATCACTAATAATATCTGTCCGATTTTCAAATTCATCAAATTCGATCAAGTGCACAAAAAATGATTGGGATTCATTAAGAATTTCATGACATTTATTTGAAAAAGTATTTTTAATTAGTTTCTGCCATAAATGTATATTGAATTTATTGAGAAAATCTCTTCCCAATATAAGTGGAATTGACATAGTTGTGTCCAACACAATATGTAAAGTTATTTTCTTACATTGGTTTCTAAATTTAATTTCTACTTCAGTTGTTCCATAGGTTATTAAATAAGATTTTCCTAGGCCGCGGTACATCGATTTCATAGAAGCTTTAGTTACATTAAATGGAACAAAAGATTTCCGTATAAAGTTAGTTGGACTACCGCACTTGATCCTACTATCGCAAAAAGCAATACTTACATTGTTTACAGCATTTATGTATTTTCCATAAAAATCTTCTTTGGCATCTACCTCATCGGGGTTTACAGCGGCGATTTCATTCTTATGGGCCATTAATATTTTTTTCGGGTTGGTGCAACTGCGATGATCATGTCCTGTTTGCCAGCATCGGAAGCAGCTTCCATCTGGTCGCTTATCAAAAGGGCATTTACTTTAGTAGTGTCCCATCTGCGTACAATTGTAGCACCGTATTTTGGTGGTATCTGATGAAGATGAATTGAGTTGAACAGGTTTCTTTGTGACCGTTTGACGTGTTGTGTTTGACAGAATAGCGTCACGGTTGACATTAAGACGATTTGCACGGCGTTGTTCGTATAAATAAAGATTCTTTAAATTGGTTCATAGTTCGTGCACTCATAAGCAAATAGGCATCTGGGGTATTATCCTGCATTCCACCAATTATGAAACCAATTAGTTCAAACTCATCGATATCACTACAGTGGGATGCAATATTTTCCATTTCTAAAACATAACGCCGGACATTATCTTTTTAATTCCACTTAAAGTTCGCCAAAGTTTTATAAATTGTGGCACGACTTACTGCCCGACCAAATTCTTTTATTAGTGTTGCTTTCAGCTGAGCATAGCTCAAAAGTTCTGTTTTGTTTAGAAGAAGTCCTACGGTGCCTGTCAACGAGTTGCTCAGGGATGTGTATTTAAACAATTCATCAGCAGCAACCATTTGCATTACACGTTCAAAATTCCGAAGAGAATCCTACACACTGTATGCACGATTCTCGCCGTCATATTGCACAATGGCGTGTTCTATGTCCCGAAAAGTCAATCGGTTCGAAGTGACAAGCGGCGTTGATACTTGTACCTCCTCGGGCGTCGATGATTCACCATTTTCTAAAGCAGCGATAGCCTGCTGTAGCTTCAACAACTCATGTTTTTTACGTAGAACTTGAAGCTGATGGTCTAAGTCAGCGGCTTCAGTTTCAGCTGATGTAATGATGTTACTAATACCAAGCTGACCTACCTCATGGCTACACTTAGGACATACATTAGCATCGGAATTGGAATCGGAATTTTTCTTAGCATCGTCTTCACATTCTGCGGCAATATTTGATTTGGCATAAACATCAGATTTGACATCAGTATTAGTCTCGCTATCGAATCTACGAGCAGCAGCAGATTTTGTGTTTGCAGTGGAGTGTTCCATACCCAATTTAAGGGCAACATCAATAGCTTCAGTTTTTGTGTTTGCATCGGAGTCTTCCAGACATAATACAGCGGTAGTTTTACTTAATTCGGCACATGGTTCATCATTTTTTTTTAATATTTGTAGTCACTGCGTTCTCATAAAGTTCCCGAAGGTGAGCAGAAGAAGCATTTGATGGTATTTCCACACCAGCATACTTTAAGCCATCCAGTAGCTGTTGCTTAGATAAATGCGACGTCATATTATATTTTTTTGCAATGTACCCCACACCTGAGCTTTAATACGCTTGATGTTCACTTTAATTTTTTATTTTTTAATTTTATTTAATTGAAAAATGAAAAAATTTTTACAATATACAATATTTGAACTTTATTTAATTGAGAAATGAAAAAACTTTTACAATATGCAATATTTAAATGCGTTCCAATCTAATTTCCAAACACCTTTATTCTATTGTCTTCTGATCAGTGTTGCCAGAAAATGAATTTCAAAATATGCTAAAACATGAAAAATCTAATGCTAAAATGTTCTACGGAATAAAAAAAATGCTAATTTTTTTAAATGTAACAAAACTATTTATTGCATATCGACGCCTCCATTCTATAACGTTCTAAGTGTTTAATATTTTTGCATTTTGAAATTCTACATTCCCTAATTTAAATACTGTCAAAATTTGGTTAAGATGCGCCAATCCGTTCCGAAGTTATAGGGAAAAATCTTCTTAGAATACACATATAGTCGTATGTCGCGTGAAAACTTTGAGAGCTCATAACTCAAAACACACTTTTTCGAGTTAGAATGTTATAGAACGGAGGCGTCGATATATGGAAGTTAAAGGAACTTACGTGGGTTCGATGAAAAAAATTTAATTTCAAGGCGCGATCAACGGCGCCGAAATAAAATGCGTTATAGTTTTTACTTTTCAAACACCAATTTATTATTATTAATAATTATAGAATATTCAGTAATTATTATTATTGGGTTAACTTTAATTTACCAATAATAATTAAATACAAATTTAACACGATATTAATTAAATCCGACTTTAACGAACGGACGCGCAGCCAAGACTAACAGTTCTTTCATTAACCCCATTCGATCGTTGGTTTTTTTTTTTTCAATGTTTATTTAACATATATTTAGAACAAAAATTACAAACTCCAAATAAACAAAAAGTATCTTGATATTTTTTTTATATACAAAGTCCCATTTTAAAGGGCACTCAAGTATAAGACGTATTTGGTAGTAAAGTTAATTTTTGAGTTAATTAAATATTAGTATACATATGTACATAAAAGTTTTGGTATCCAGGTTTAATGTAAGCAAAAAGATAATAAAAATCTTACTTTTATATTTATAAAGATAAAATAAAAGGTCAAGGGTTAAAATGAATGAATTATTATTGAGTTAGCCACCAATATTTATTAAGATTGAGATTAGGTTTAATATTTTTATCATCCAAATAAATACTAGTGTCAAAACGACAGTTTTCAGATGTAAGTTCGTTACAACTTATAGTTTTTCATTGGATCGTCTGTAAATGTGATAAAGTATGGGAATACCATCTTCGTTTTGAATAAAACCATTCTTATCAAGATATAGGAAAGCCTCGGGAGGGATGAAACCATTTTCGATTGTTTTTAAAATATATTCCTCGTCAGCGTAGTAAGGAGCCAAAATTAAATTGTTCTCAGTGGTATTTGAGCTGTTTACAATGTGATTTCTTATGATATGAATAATAAAGATATCAAATCTAGATATTTTGGCTTTTTCATAAAGGATTTTGTTTGAAATGTATTTTTTGTAGTTGCTACTTTTTGATCTGTACAATGAAGTACAACATCTGAGACATTTTCTTTCGAAAACGCGAATCTTCTCCATATACGAGGGGCAAATATTAAACCAAATTTGGCAGCCATATGATAAAATTGGTCTAATCAAACTCTGATACATGATGATTTTAACCGTTGGTTGTATATATTTAGAAAAAAAGAATTTTTTGTATACAAAAAATGCATTTCTAGCTTTTATAAGTTTTTGATTAATGTGGTTGTAAAAGTATAAAAATGTATCTAACTCTATTCCTAATAGCCTAACACTTTGTTTTACGGGAATGTTTATATTATTTGTGGATCTAATACCAAATGACTGCCAGTTTCTTCGAATATTACTGATACATTTCCCAACAGGTGGCCTAAAAAGAATACGTTCACATTTGTCCAAATTGATCTTCATGTGCCAATCTTTAGAATATTTTTCAATTATCAAAAATTTATTTTGCAAACCGTCATTAATTTTATCAACTGTATTGTCAGCATGATATATAGTTATATCGTCTGCGAAGGCTATAAGATTGTCCATTTTATCTAGTAAATCTAACAAGTATAAATTAAACAGTGTAGGAGAATTAACAGTTCCCTGTTGTAGTCCGTTGACAATGGTGAATTTTCCAGTACTAACTGATTGTTTTCCATAAATTGAGAAAGTTTTGTTATTTAGCATGTTATGTATAAGGATTACGAAATGAAATGGAAATTTATATTTGAGCAATTTAAAAATAAGGCCAGGAATCCAAATACTGTCAAAAGCTTTTTCAAAGTCAACTAAGCAAGCGCCAGTATATAAAGATTTGTTAAGATTCCATTGAATATTTGAAACTAATAAATGAATTGCGTGTACTGTTGAATGCTTGTATTTAAAGCCAAATTGTCTTTCACCAACTAACTTATTTTTCTCGCAAAACTTGATTATAGTCATATTGATACATACTTCAAATACTTTGCTTATGTTTGGAAGCAAGCTTATTGCCCGTAAATTTTTTGGATTTGATGTATCCTTATCTTTCTTGGGTAAAACTATCACTTTGGCTTGCTTCCAAGCACGGGGAAAGTAAGCATTATTTAGCATGTTATTGAAAAGTATTCCATATTTGAATATTAAATTTTCGGGTAAATTTCGCAATATAACGTTGGGGATATTATCAACTCCTGATGACAATTTAGGTCTTAATTTTTTAAAAATTGATAAAACTGTATCTTTTTGAACAAAAATGTTATTTAATTGAGTTTTGCTTAAGTCATCTGCTTTATTTGACTGTGAAAATGTTGTCAAGGCTGAAAAATTGTATTCATATTGCATTTTTTCTTCCAAAAAATCATTGAAACGACTATCAACCTCCAGATGTACTGTATTATCAGGATCAATCTCCTTAAAAGAGTGAACCGATTCTAAAAACGAACCAAATATATTTAAGTTTTGCTCTTCCCCGTACATCAAATAATTCCCACCTTCCCTTTCTAGAACTTTGGGGTCAATACCACCGTTTCTTATCAATCTTTCATCCTCTAGAGGAATTCTCAGAATATCTAGTTCGAAAGGCCGTGTTGGCTTAAACTGTTTTCTCACTTCACCAAACATATTTGATGAGTCTTTAGGACTCAATTGTTTAAGTCTGTCTTGAAAGTATTTATTTATTGAGATTATAAAATTGTCGTTAAGCAGTTTTCTAATTAGCTTCAATTTCGCCTTCAGAACTTTAATTTCGGATTGTGTTAAAAAGGATTCTAGTTTATTGAAACGTTTAATCATGGTAAGAATTTTACTTTTCTCTACATGTAACTTTTTAATAATCGAATTGATGAATCTTTCAGTCGAGTCATGTGTTTTATATTTTGGAATTGATGTGCCCATGGCTTTTATAATATAATCGTTCAGTTCACGCAAATAAAAATCTATTTCGTTATTCATTAGATTCCTATCATTCGGAATTATAATATTATCATTAGTTTCTCTTAACAACAAATTTTTGAAATTCTTCCAATTCGTTCTCTTAAAATTAAACATTGCTTCGGGAGATTCTATAAACAACGAAAGAGGGTGGTTATTATCACTATCATATCCCACCGTCTCGAGGCAATTCATGGAATCATTTGCCCTATAAAACTTCAGTCTCGAATCAATTATGCACAAGTCCAGATAAGAATTACATCGTGGGTATGATGGACTACAAGTCGCAAGTAGTTTACATCTAAATCTTATTTCATAATCCACTATCCATTCTTTCAAATGGTTGCCTTTAGTGTTCGACTCTGAATTTTTCCAGTCAGTATGTCTGCAATTTAAGTCGCCGGCTAAAATATAATAATTATCCGTATTTTCCAGATTCATCGTTTGAAAAAGACTTAAAAGCTCTGATTTGAAAAGATTGCAATTGTTTCCCGAAGGGTAATAGGCAGCTATAATGAAAAGTGTCTTATTTGGACAAAAAGGTATTTTTACTACAGATGTTTCTAGGTGTCTACAAAGATTGAGGTTTTTATTACTGTGATGACTATATTTTATTCCTTTTCTGATCAGAATAGCTGTTCCTCCCCCCTTTTAGCGTTCTTTCTATAGTTTCGTATAAAATTATAGTTTTCAAAATTCAATTTGTGTTTGTAGTTAAGTTTTGTTTCGTTAATTATAACTAAATCTGGATTGTTATTATTTAGGAATACACTAAGGTTGTATCTTCTACTTAAGTTAATTAAGGAGTTAATATTTATGTGGATAATATTTAATTCTTTTGCAATTGTTTCAGCCATCGTAAATAATTAAGATTCTATCATAGAGTAAAGAGCATCTATTCTAGACGATTGTAATTGTAATTGTTTGTTCAAATTAATAATTTGGTTAGATAAGGCTTGTACTAAGTTATTTAATTGTTCTAAGATATTGTTAATTGTGTGATTTGAGTTAACATTTTGTGGTGTAAAATTATTTTTTAACATATTGGCATAACTTATATTATCATTAATAATAATTGGGGAATTTTGTGTCTTTTTGTCTGACAACTGTTGTTTTTTAGCCCGTAGCTTTTGCTGAAGCTCCTTCTACTTTGGACAACCTTTGTATGATGCTGGATGACCATAACTATTGCATAGCACGCAGAAAAGCTTCTCTCTTTCAGTTGCTGGAACCTCTTGTAACGAACATTTACCGATTTCGTGATACTTTACTTTACTTTACTTTACTTTAATAAAATCCAAATTTTCATTTTCAAACTTCTTTAATTCAGTTAATATTAGATCAGGATTCATTTTGGCAGTTAAGCCCTTTAACAAAAAGGTTTTTGTTTTTAGATTTTTCGGAGTAAAGGTGAAAAATTTTGTTTTGGTTTCGAGTAGATATGCTCTTATTTTGGAATAATCGTCTATCGAAGAGGTGAGTAGTTGAATTTTACTGTTATTATATTCTCTTATCTTGAAATCATTTATATTAAGGCCTTTCTTAACAAATTCTATAAGAGAGTTAGGATCCACATCAAAGATGTAGAGTGGAGGAGTTTTTTATTTTTATTTTGATTAGAGTTCGTTTTTCAACGTTGGTATTATTATTATTATTGCACTCAGTAGTTGGAGAGGTAATTAAAGTAACAGTTTTGGATGATGTGGGTACTTCTCTATCTTGCACATGTTTTTTAAATTGTTGTATTACTTCGTTATTACGATTTTTTCCATCGGCAAGAAGTGCCCAATAATTATTTTTTAAATGTTTTGGTGTTGATTCTAACATTGTAACACATTTTCTTTTGCATGCATTTTCTATTTTTGGTGTATCAATAGATTTATGTTTTACATTGTTTTTGTCACCGTTTGTAAATGAGTAAAGAGCATTATGCTCACTCATAATTAAATTATTTTTTTTTTGTTTATGAATAAGAGTCTATTTTTCTTGAAATTTATTAACAACAATTTTACACAAGAATATGAATATGTAAAAAAGACAAAAAATAAACGACAAAGAATTTTAAGCAATGATCCACGCCTGTCTATCATGACAGTTTGAACGCGACTCCAAGAATCTCGGCTATTGAAACTTTACAGGGACAAGGAGACGTAAAATCACACTCGCTTATCTCCGACCGCAGGTTAGCAACAAAATCAGCTATTGTTTGTTGATCATTTTGGTATCTAGATAAAAACCGGTATTGTGCCGTTAATAAGTTCTTAGTTGGCGAATAATGATTCTTGAGCATTTTTGTTAATTCATCGTAGGTAAGTTCAGCCGGAGTTTTTGGTGCTGTTAACGCTGTAATTATGTTGAATGTATCTATACCCATGGAATTTAATAATAGTTTTAAACAATATTCTTTGTTGGACGTAATGCCCTTCATTTCCGTGTAATTTTCAAAACGCTGGATGTAATTTTTATATGGCTCCTTAGCTGGATTTAATAAATCAAAATTTGGTACTAAAAGTGTATTAGTTGTTGTATTATGATGTGCATGTACCGGTGCAGTATTAGCCGTTATTCTCATTTGTTCGAGAATTTGCATTTGTACTTGCAGAAATTTCTCGAATTGGTTTGCGTCCATTTTGTTTTATGATAATATGTTTGTGTGACTTTTAGCTTACGCCCTTATTATTTTCGGTTCTTTTCTCACTCGTCGCCAATTTGTGGTAGCCGATGTGATAAATAAAACGCGATATGTTATATACTAATGTTTAAAATTCATTTAATAATAAAGATGTTTAATGTACAAGAGCCAGAATAATACTACGAACAAAAAGAAATGTGAATAAAAACGTGAAGTTGACAGCTTTGTAAAGATAACTGGTTTAGCAGGATAACATCTCTGTTAACGATGTCAAGTAGACTTTCATGATATAACACATACTAATTGGAAGTCGTCGTGGTGTAGTAGGTAGTGTGTTGGCTTACTATTCGTAAAGCCCGGGTTCGTATCCCAGGTCAGACATCAAAAATGAAATATAAAAAAAAGAATATTTCTTCGGCGACTTCCTCTCAGCAGATTTCTGGCAAAAACTCTGAGAGTAAAATAAACCTGCCATGAAAAGTTTCTCAAAAATTCTGTCGTTCGGAGTCGACGTTAAATTGTAGGTCCCGCCACTCACGTATAAAATTAACGCACACAACATGAGTGGTGTGAGAAGCTAGGCCGTAATCCTGACTGAAGGGTTGTAATGGCCAATTATGTATGTATGTATGTAATTTGAATTCAATTGAAGAGTATTAAGTATGGCAAAATGAAAATATTTTGTTAACAAACCAAAAGAATCGTAACACTTAACAAACAAAACAATAATTTTCAAGTTTTACATTGTCTTCTACAACTGTGCTTATGTTAATGACTTATAATATCAAATTATTTAAGGCAGTGTTCTGATCGAAACTCCAACTTTTTAGCATACAATATACTTCCTTTTCTTTTTAATACGTCATATTCATAAGATCCACTTTTAATTTCAGTACCACGATAGGCTTCTAAATTAAAAGTACCAGGATTTTTATTGCTAACAATTTTGATTTTAAAGATTTCTATAGTCCAGTTTGTTGCATATAGGTAACATGTGTTTATATTTGGTTATACGAACGTGATCTTCAAGTTTAAACTTTGATCTCCTAAAAATCTATAAAAAATTGCTATAGATGGTGTTTCGAGCCTGTAATATTTTTTACAAGCTAAAAGCTACTTTTTAAATATAAACGCACTAAAATTTTCAAATATTTGTTCCCGATTGGAACCTCTTTATTATAATGCAAATTTAACACTAAATAAATTTATGTTTCAAAATGTAAAACAAAGTTACAATAATTATTATTGATCTTGTTTAATGTAATGTACTTTCATACACGCATACATACTTATTTACTAAGTAAGAAGACACTTTCGAACATAAGTCTCCAACTTCGAACATTTACATGTATGAACAGTATTGTGGATATCGTAAGTATGTATGTGTGTATGCCTGTATGTAAATATAAATTGAACTGTTGCTAAGCAAGAAATAAAGAACATTAGATATGAAAACAATTTAAAGTAAAATAAGTAAATAAAAATAACTGAAGTTGAGCAGGGGCGTATCAGCATTTAACATCCTCCCCCCGTTGGAAGTTTATAGCCTTCAACAGATGATTCCATGGGTAAAACAACAAGTTTAGTAACCGCGCGTTTAATTAAACCATTATTTGTGCGAACAACTGCGACACGAGCAACTCCATCTTCACCAATTATAACTTCAGAAATACGTCCAATTTGCCACTTCAAGGGTGGTTGATTTTCATCCTTGAGAAGAACCATTGCGCCGCATGTTATATTTGTACATTTTTGTTGCCATTTCTTTCGTTCTTGAAGAAGGGATAAGTATGAACTGCTCCATTTTCGCCAAAAGATTTGTTGCAATTGGGTTACACTTTACCACCTGTTCAGACGGCTAGAATCCATTTCGGTGATATTAGACTCAATTATAGAGACTAGGGGACCTCCAACTAAAAAATGCCCGGGTGTTAGCACCTCAAGGTCATTAAAATTTTCAGAAATAGGAAACAGTGGTCGAGGGTTTAAAATTGCAGAAATTTGATATACCAAAGTTTGTAGCTCATCCAATGTAAGAGTGTTTAGTCCAACTGTGCTATAAAAATGCTGCTTAGCTGATTTCACAGCTGCCTCCCACAATCCGCCATCTTCTAGGCATTGCTGTTGCAGTGACCTCTGATGCGACTCACTTAAAAACATTTGTTTTAAATCGAATAACTCATTTTTAGCGCCAACGAAGTTAGTTGCATTATCGGACCAAATAGTTCTGGGCTTTCCTCTAATAGCGATGAAAAGCCGCTAAAAAACATGGTGTTGATAAGTCTTGTCTACTTCCATGTGACTAGCCTTGGTTGAGAAGCATATAAAAATCGAAATATAGCATTCGACAGGTGGGCGATTTCTCACTTCAGACTTATAATAATATGGGCCGCAGAAATCCGCGCCGGTAGTGTGAAAAGCTCTATTTGGACGTACTCGATCTGCAGGCAAGTTTCCCATCACGTGCTGACTTAACACCGGTTTCATTCTGAAGCACTGAAGACATTTTGAGATAGTAGAGCTTACCAATCTACGGCCTCCAATGGGCCAATATTGCTGCCGAATTGTAGCTAGTAAAACCTGAGGACCAGCATGCAACAACTTTTGATGAAAATGTATTATTAAAGACGATGTCAATGGATGATGTTTAGGCAAGATATTAGGGTGTTGAGCATCGAATTCGAGACAAGAGTTTTGAAGACGACAGCCGACACGAATTAATCCAAATGAATAAATTATAGGCATCAGTGAGTAAAGCTTGCTGGATGAAGGTAAATTTTGATTTGATTTGAGGGCCTTGTAGTCAGCTGCAAAATGAATTAACTGTATGTTTTTTTATTAAAAGATATGTTCCGTTTTTTAAGTCTGTTGGCGTAAGCCTTCCATCTTGAGTCTTCAATTTAGGGTACTCAAATTTAAAAACATATGCAAATATATGTTGCATTTTTGGAAAAGAGTTGTGGTACTTACACTGCAATGCAAAATCAGTTAAAGAAGCTGTAGGTAGTATATTTCGACGTCTTTCAGGTAACTCCGTCAAAAATTCCATATTGGAAGGCCATTTTGAAGATTCAAGACACAGAAAATCAGGACCGTTGCTCCATAATGTAGAATTAAGTAATTATTTAGATGATGAGCCTCTTGAAAGTATATCTGCAGGATTAAGGTTTGTTGGAACATAGTGTCACTTCATCTTATTTGTGATTGTTTGTATTTGAGAGACCTTATTGGAAACGAATATATTATAATTTGAAGACTGCTCCTGAAGCCAAGAAAGTACGACCATTGAATCTGACCAGCAATGTACATCACAATCATAAGGTAGTGTTTTTACAACTTCATTCACAAGTTCTGCTAGGAGACACGCCGCAGAAAGCTCAAGTTTCGGAATCGTTAAAGATTTAAGGGGTGCAACTCTAGACTTAGAGCATAACAATGATGCTTTAACAATATTTTTAGATTGTGATCTTATATAAACATATGCCCCATATGCTACCAGACTGGCATCACAAAAGGCATGTACTTGGACATTCTTGTTTGACTTCAAAACACATCGAGAATATTTAAAATACTCAATAGAATCAAACTGCGAAATATATTCGAGCCATGATGAATGTAAAAACTTGGGAATGCTTTCGTCCCACTGTAGACCCAACTTCCATAAATGTTGCATAAATATTTTTGCTCTAGTTATAATCGGCGCAATTAAACCTAGTGGGTCATACAAACGGGCAATGGACGATAATATAGAGCGCTACGTAACAACTTTGCAATCATCAACAGAATTAAATGAAAAAATAAAATTGTCCGCTTTGGGATGATATCTCAGGCCAAGTGTTTTTGTGATGTCGGTAACATCACTGAATTTTAAAAATGGCTCGCATTGTTCTGGCGGTGTGTCCTCTAAAACGGCTGGAACGTTTGAGCACCACTTTCTTATTACAAAATTTCCACGCTTTAGCAAGGCTGCGACCTGCTTTTGAATTATTCGCACCTCCTCAACAGAATCACCACCGGACAGCATATCGTCCACATAAAAATCACGCTTTATGACCTTTGCACCCACGGGAAAATTTGTTTCCTCTTCATGTGCCAATTGATGCATTGCTCGAATAGCCAGGAATGCTGCAGGACGTGTACCATACGTAACTCTATCCAATGAATACGTTTTGATTTCATCTTCTCCGTTTTCTCTCCATAGAATACATTGTAGATAATTATCTGGATAAGAAACACGAACACACCTATACATCTTGCAGATGTCTCCACTTAGAACAACATTGAAAACGCAGAAGTGTACTGAACAATTTTGGCTGTATAGTTGGACCGGTATACAAAATATCATTAAGAGACAACCCAGTTGTTGTTTTGGCAGAACCATCAAAAACAACTCTTAATTTGGTTGATGTGCTGTCCAGCTTATACATACAATGGTGAGGGAGAAAATATGTCTTCTGGGAATCCTGTGACGAAATTAAAGACATATGGTTCAACGATATATACTTAGCCATAAATTTTGCATATAGCGTCTTCATATCCGGATTTCTTCTGAATTTTCTTTCTAAACCTTTAAAACGTTCTAAAGCACGCTGATAAGAGTCACCAAGTTTATGTCTACCATTTCCATCTATTTCAGGCAAACGAACGGATAATGAACCACAATCGAGGCGCACCATATTTTTTAGGAAATGATTCTCACAGAAAATCTCCTCAGAAAACGAGCTACAGCTGCCAAAATTATTCTCCACTTCCCAAAAGCTTTTTACTACAGAGCACAATTCATCATCATGTTTTACTTTGGAACTAACTGTTAATGACCAGGAATGATTTGAACGAATATTACCGCCAGCGACTACCCAACCTAATAATGTTTTTTGTAACATAGGCAAATTTTCAGCCAATTTAATTTGTCCAACTAACATTAATTCAAAAAATAATTCGTCACCAATTAAAATATCGATACGACCACATCTATCAAATGAGGGATCAGCGAGCTCTATATTGTTAGGGATTTTCCACGCTGACCTGTTGGAAATAATGCTGGGCTGATAATCAGTAATGCTGGGAATCAACATAGCCGTCAATGATGTTGAATAATTTCCGTTCCTGGACTTGATTAATATATCAACTGATTTATGAATAGTTAAATTACCATCACCGATTACAGAGATACTTGTAAATGTCCTTTCACACTTCAAATTTAAAAAGATTGCAAATCGGTTTGTTATTAGATTAAGTTGGGATGCCGAGTCGAGTATTGCGCGACAAGGTGCAAAAATTCCAAAACTATTTTTGACCATCACTACTGCTGTTGCGAGGAAAATGGTTGTAGTGGACGCTGATGTTATTTTTGCTTGTGCATCATTGGACGAAATAAGTACCGTTTGAGAAGGGCTGATAACCATGGATGAAGCGACGAGATTATCTGTGGGAGTACTATCAATGTGCAACAATGTATGGTGTTTTGAGGAACACTGACGGCAACAACCAGAAGTACAACTTTTAAGCATATGACCTTTCCGCAAACAATTAAGGCAGAATTTTAAATTTTTTACCTCTTTAAAATGTATAGAGGGTGATAAATTCAAAAATCTCGAACAATTACTGATGAAATGATCTTTAGAGTCACAGAAAAAGCACAATTTATTTTGAGATGCGATTGAAACATGAACATGCCGATTGATTTGGTTAAATTTTTTCAAAATATGCGGTTTCGAAGGGTTAATTATTCCCGAATTTTCACAGTTTTCTGCCATGCGACACTTTTTGTCTGAAAATGCTGCCATTGAGGCCCAAGTTGGCAAGTCATTTATTGGTAGCCCTTCTTCCCATTTTATATGCGATTTGGCATCCATCTTTGTTTCTACCAAATGGATCAATAAACCATCGGTGCATAAGTGCATTAAAACTGTCACTAAATCGACGCAAATCTGCACTGCTTTATGCAAAGAGCCCCTTTATATGCATTTGAAAATTTAGCAGCTTATTATCAAAACGATTTTTTTAGCAATACCATGGTTTCGTCGTAGTTAGCTTCTTTCAATTCAAGCGACGCAATTGTGTCTAGGGCAACACCTTCCAAATTTGCACGCAAGTAATGAAACATTTCCAATTTACTCAAGTTACTATTATCATTTATAATAGTCGAGAATAATGCGAAGAAATTAGGTCACTCTGAATATGAAACACGGAATTTCGGCCATTGGATTTCTGGAACCTTGGTTTTACGTGATGTTGCGTTGGCGAAATGTTGACGAACGATGGTTGGAATCAGTTCTGCGGATCTCAGCGATTTGGGTTAATTTAGCTTTCGCTTTGAAATACAATGACATAAAAACCATGCTGTCACTGGTATCCGATGCACTGCACTCATACTGCTCTATCATGCCTTGCGCCTCTTCGTAGCATTTGTTGATTTTCTCCACGTATTCCTAACGGACAGACAGCTCTGCATTATCATATTCCTTAAGCTGTGAATGTGTAAGGTTTTTATTTAGGTCTTCTAGTTTTTTCAGCGAAACAGCAATCTTGGAAAAATAGGGCAACAAGTTCACCGACTTATCTGCTTCACCAGAATTAGAAGATCCTTCACCATTATTTTTTGACATTTTTCTTTAATTTTATTGTTAAACCAACGAATAACAAAAGTCTTAGTTATTAATATACAAATTTATATTAATTTACGAAATTTTCTTTTGGCCTTTAGCAGAAGAAACAAGACAAACTAATATCCGAATTGATACTAATTTTTTTAAAAATTATTTAAATATACCGGCGGCAAACGAATTATCAATATTCGAACTGATATTGATCTTCAAGAAAGATTACGCGATATCTATCAATATCCGAATTGATGTTGATCTTTTAAAGTATCACGTCGGGGTCACCAATATTTCGAGCCTGTAATATTTTTTACAAGCTAAAAGCTACTTTTTAAATATAAACGCACTATAATTTTCAAATATTTGTTCCCGATTGGAACCTCTTTATTATAATGCAAATTTAACACTAAATAAATTTATGTTTCAAAATGTAAAACAAAGTTACAATAATTATTATTGATCTTGTTTAATGTAATGTACTTACATACACGCATACATACTTATTTACTAAGTAAGAAGAGACTTTCGAACATAAGTCTCCAACTTCGAACATTTACATGTATGAAGAGTATTGTGGAGATCGTAAGTATGTATGTATGTATGTATGTATGTATGTATGTATGTATGTATGTATGCCTGTCTGTAAATATAAATTGAACTGTTGCTAAGCAAGACATAAAGAACATTAGATATGAAAACAATTTAAAGTAAAATAAGTAAATAAAAATAACTGAAGTTAAGCAGGGGCGTATCAGCATTTAACAGCATATATAATAGCAAGAGTTTCCAATTCGAAACTATGATATTTCGATTCCGCTGTTGACGTGCAATTCGAATAATAAGCCACAGAGTAAAACCTATTGTCCGTCTGCTTCTGCAGGAGTACTGATCCATAACCCTAGCATCCGTATAAAACTGTACATTCGTCCGTCCAATTGAAATTATTCCTCCTCAAACTAGTTAACGGTCTTGCTATTCTTGAAAAATCCGGAACAAATCGAAGAAAAAATTAAAATAACCCCAAACAGTGTTCCACTTCCCCATGGTCGGTTGCCGTCGGGTATTTCAGAATTGTGTTGATATGGTCACCACTAGGCCGTATGCCTATTTCATTTACCCTATAACCCAATTATCGAATTCGCGATATGCGAATTTGTATTTCCCTAAATTTAATTTCAAACCTGCGTCCCTCAGTTCACATAAAACATCAGTCAGAATCCGTAAATTCTCCTCAAACGTCTCCGTGGCTATACTTATGTCGTCCAAATACACAACAATTTCCCTTCATCTATGAATTTTCTCTTCACTAGCACGATTGGGGAATCATAGGGCATTCACTTGGCCTAATTATACCATTCTGCAAAATCTCCTCAAGTTTAACCTTCACTTCTCACGATATGACAGACGTCGAGGTCCACTAAGAATTGGAATGTCATTTAACAACCTTATTCTCATACAATAATCTGTTACCCTTGTTATAGCAAAAGCCTCCGCTGAACCTAATTTGACATCGACATCGATTCTACCTTCAGTCTCAATAGCACTTATTATTTGCATCAATTCCTCACATTCGTCATTATCTTCTACAATTTCCAGTGAGCTACCACCCTCACTGTTAGACCCCTTCATTTCAGAAGCAATTGTATCACTCTCGATTATATATTCTGTTGGTTTTTCAATACACTTCTTGTTGCATACCATAGTTCCTACATAATATTTTCACTACTACATATAATAAAAGGTAATTCGCTAAATAAATTAGTTCTATTTTTACAGTTTGGAACTTCAGCTACTGTTTGGGAATCTCTGTACAAATTAGACGTCATAAGCGCAATGGCTATATTCTTGTTTACATTTTTATTTATTTTTTTTGAATTCAGTTTTAAAAGTTCAATTTTATTATATGATAATTTTATTTGACACAAACGAATATTCAGTTTTTGTAATAGATCACGTCCAATTAAAAAAGGCATAACAAATTCTTCATCTGGTAAAATAAAAAAATTGTATAATATCCTTTGACCTCGGAAATAATTTCACATTTGACATGACCAAAAATACTGATTTTTTATTTCCAACTCCACGATAAGACAATTTCTTTTCTTTTTCGTTTGTAAATGGTATTAATGATTCTTGTATACAATTAATGGGGCTACCCGTATCGAAAAGAGCAAAAAATTCATTACCTCAGTGCGCATATTGCGTGTAATAAAGGCATCACTTACCATTTGGAACGCATCGAGAGACTCATCATGTTTTGCATCGACTAAAGCAGCGGTGACAATATTCTTTCTTGGGGAATCTGCCATTCATGCGAATATTGGGAAGACGCTGCTCACCTTCCTCCAACAGGCGGATTTGTTGCTGAAGTTTTAGCAATTCCAAGCGCAGTTTTAAATTTTTTATTTCTTTTTCGGCAGAGGCTGATCTAACGGCGGGCGTCTCAATGTCTTTGGCAGCGGTGACTTCAATATAATTAACAGCAGATTTGGCAGCTGAGGTTACAGCGTCGGCAACGGGCTCAGCAACTTGGGCAACGGGTGGGTTTAACGGCGTTCATTTCAGTGATTTTGGCTGCGGTGACTTCGAGTATTTTAACAGCAGATTTGGCAAGGTATTTAACAGCAGACTTTTCAGCATCAGGCGGTAAGTGCGTCATCATGTCAGCGTCGGATGGCACGGCCAAGGTGTATACGTCTTCATTACACTCCGCTTTGCTCACAACTCCCTCGTACAGTTTGCGAAGCTGACTCGACGTGGCAGACTCCGGAAAGTCTACGCCAGCGTCGCAAGTGCAGTCATTAGCGTCGTGCGGCTAGGACGCAAATCCATATTCACCCGATAGTAACTTTTCAATCCTTTATTAAAAACACTTTTTTAGTTTTACTAAAGGCGTACCCCACACCTGATTTTGTAGTGAATCTCCGTTTAATTATTTTTATGAATATCGTGACTTACTTCTTTTATCTATATTCTAAAATGCCGGAAATTGTAATGATGCACTTCTACAAAACATCTGTTTTCATGCATTTGGCTGCACTTAGCCAAACGCATATCATTGCATCAGTGCTGCCACATCGTAAATCATTACAATAAATATAATTTTTTTATCATAAAATTATTATTGGTTTACCTGCAAATATTTTTAATCCATACGTAATGGAATTTCTCAGCATCTTCTAGTAATAATAAATTAACTTGATTAGACTTTTCCTTTGTACTGGAATATTAGGGTCCGACTATATCATTGTTGTCATTTCAACCAAACACGTTCACACTAATATCGAGATTGTTTGTTTCAAAATCTTTAACTCTATTCGTTGATAGCGGGAAAGTTAAATTTTTAAAATTCAAAACAATACCATTTTTCAACGTGATAATATAATCGCTAATGTTATTAGTTTTATATGATGAGTTTCTATTAAAGTTGATATGAACAGGATGCAATGCTGATATAATAGCCCACTTGAATTGAACAATATTGGTGTTTGTTTTGAACATTGATGCAAGCATGTTTCTTTTCTATTGGATATGATAGAGGAATATACTGTGAACCTTTTATACACTGATATTGATTTATATTAATTTCTAACCGTAATATTTGTATTAATGTCCAACCGCCTTCGCGTTCCTGGAGTTCACTAATTTTTTTTACAATAACATCACATTGTCTATTATAAAAATGTGTAGTTGATGATGAGAGATTAATTATAATTATCTTAGTCTGATGCGATTTCACTTTGATGTAACATAAATTCTCATCTTCGTTCACCAGCATGTATTCGCAAAATATCTCAAGATTGAATTTTATACTATCATGTTTTTGTATCATATTCCATAACAATTTAACCAGTTTGAATTTAATTCCCGATAAAAAGTTCTCAGGCATTAAATCCGTTTTATTATTATTCTATGCGAAATGATGTTTGCAATCAGTACAATTAGCAGTATTAAGCGTTTCTCCTCCATCTCCAATCTTAGAATATTGTGATATGTATTGCTGATAATTCGACTGGTTTGAGAAATATCTTTTGCATGTTATACATTTAATTGAAGATGATGGTTTTTAAAACAAATCTCACAAATTAAACCAGCAATTTTTTTAATTTCTAACTTGAAAGTATAATTGTACCAGTTTATAGCACAAGAATGACTTTTAAGTCCTTAAAACAAATTTATTTTTAATCTGCGATGTTGATCAGGGGGTAATACATTTTAGAAGTAATGAGGAGTAAATTCAATTATGTAATTATGTCCACTTATGTGTAAAAAAAAAACGCAGACATAGCTTTACATTTCTTTCTAATCAGTTTCAAATTAAAGATTCTTATAGCACAAAAAACAACAACAACACGTTGAGCTATATTTCTATTTCTTCAACATTAAATCATTCAAAAATAAAACAAAAATAAACAAAACCACATCTAAAATTTGTTATACTTAAAATTAAAAACTATAATATGAGTCAATTGTTTTAATTTTTTTTTAATACAAGTTAATTTATTTATTGTTTTCAAACTAATTTACATTGGGCCTCAGCGTCAAAGTGACATTATTGAGGCAAGTTGGCAAAACAAGTTAATTAACTAAATTACAAATTAATTTCTTATAATAATTACAAATTAATTTGTTATAATATTAAAAAATCAAAATATTATTTAATTGTTAATAAATATAAAAAATTTCAAGATAATTCAATGTTTATACTAGAAGCATTTCAAGATTTTGCGATATATATTTTTTTAATTTTGTTTTAAATAACGAAATTCTCTGAATACTTTTTAGATCATTCGGTAATTTATTAAATTCAAAACCACCAATAATTTGCTTTGTGATTTCCAATCTACACCTTGAGACACGTAAATTCCAGCTATTACTTGTAATAAATGTATTTTGATTCCTGGGGAAAGTAATTGTATTGTGACCAATATTGTTTAGTGACTTAAAAACAAAAATAAGTAGTTGAAATATATACATACCCCTTAGAGGTAAGATATTTTTCGCAACATCTTGGTATAAGGACAATGTTGAATACATCAATGGCAAATTAAACACAACTTTCAATGCTTTATTCTGAATTCTCCATATTTCCAAGTGTACTTTTGCAGCTATTTAATTCAACATATTGTTTTCTATTACTAAAGTAGTTTTTAAAAAAGATTAAGTTCACTATCCCTTATCCCATAGTACTGAAGCTTCTGAATCAATATTTCGTGATCCACTAGATCAAATGCTTTCGAAAAGTCATAGAAAATTCCTGCTACCCCTCTAAATCCTTCATCCAAACCTTTAAAGATGTAATTCACAACATTCTTTCTAAAACCATACTGGCACTCATATATTAGTTTATTTTTTTTCTAAGTACGTTAATAGTTGCCTATGTATTATTTTTTCGAAAATTTTATCAACAATTGATAGTAAAGAGATTAGACATTAGCACCAGATTTCTTCGGAATTGGAATAATTTTTGAAATTTTTAAAATATCTGTACCATATAATTAAATATATTAACTAATCGTGGCGATATTTCTCTATTGCATTCAAAGAGAGTTTTTGGGGATAAGTTGTCATGACCACAGCTCTTATTAATTTTGAGATCAGAAATAATCTGCGAAATTTCATCAACATTTGAGCTTTTAAGACGAAGGTAGTTTATATTATAACTAAGTGTCCTAAGACTATTAAATGTATCACAATGAAAAGTTCTGATCCGTTGCTTTAAAACTTTAGGTACTTGCAAAAAATACTGGTTAAAAAGTTCACATTTTACAGAATCCTCTGAAATCAAATCACCATTTAAATTTTTCAAACTAACTTTCGTTTTCACACTTCTACCCAACGTTTCACTTAAGAACCTTCAGCATTTTTTTGCATCATGTTGAATGCTAATTATATTATTATGGTAGTAGTTATTCATAGATTCATTATACGCTTTTTTATGACTTTGCTAAGTCTCTTTAGTCTATTCTGCACATCCATATTATTAGGTCTTCTGCGTCTTAGCCTCAACAAACGTTCTTTTAATGACATCAAGTTTTGCAAATTCTCATTAAACCATGGTGCAATTGCATTCTTAAATAGCTTTGATTTTGTTCCTGATAGATACAGAGTTATCGCTTTTGACAAACAGTTTATGAAATTGGAAGTATCAACTGAATAATCCATCAGTAGATATATTCCGTAAATTGTTCCGAAAATTTTCCTTAACCTATTGTAATCACAAAATTTCACTTCAAAATCAAAATGTTCAAAACTCTGGACACAATCTGTCAGTCTAAAACAAATTATATTATGATCGGATAGATCACACTCGCCCGAGTCTATAGATGAAATATTTGAAAGGTTGCTAAACACATTATCAATAGATTTACCAGAAGATGGACGCGTCATTAATGTATAACAGTTTTTAAAATCATAATGCAAAAGTAAATTTGAAAAATCATCTGATATTCTTTCAAGAAAGTCAATGTCCGAATCGCCAATGGCAATGCAAGGGCCTCGACCGTTTAAATTAATAAAATTCTCAATAATATTTACAAATTTACTAATATCACATTTCTGAGACCTATAAAAAGACATCACCCTAAGTGGAGCAACTTGTATTCTATAATTTTGCAGGGATATTGCAATTGAATCGCATGAATGTTTGGTTTCACAAATTTCAACAGTGTACTGAAAATTTTCCCGTATGTAAAAAGAAGTACCACCATAGCCATCAATCCTACAACATTGAACACAATTATACAGAGGAATATCATATATTTGAACTATCTTCGATTTGAACCAAATTTCCTGAATAGCAATAATACAAGGCAGATTAGGAAAACTAGCAATTAGTGATTTAAATTTATTAAATTTGTTGACTGATGAAATACTTCTAATATTGACAGAAACAATGTTGAAAAAAGAATAATGTTTTAAATAATGACAAAAATTATTACAATTAGAAAAGTATTTAGTATTGATCATAAAAAAGAAAAATAAAAAATTGTGTAAAACGCATTATAGAAAAAGAAATAATAATAATGGTGAGTATTTACGCTGGAGGCAAACATTCCGAATGATTACCATCAAATTCATCATTGGCAGCCGGAGGTCTATTTAATGATTTGCGCTTGGTACCGTAAGTTGCAGCTTCTGATAAAATTTGATCAACTTCTTCTTCAGTTTTTATATATCTAGGCTTCGATATTTCGTTCCTCTTAGCATATACTCTGTACACAAAACTATATCCAATGCTTTTTAAAGTCTTAGTATAATTAACAAGTTGGAGAGTTTCTCTACTCAAAAGATCGTTCAGTTAATCTTTAAGTTTAAGTTTAGACTTCATAAGTTTGTCTTTTGAACTCTTATTGCTAAACTTAATAACCATTATCTGCTTTTCATCCTTATCATTTCTTCCTTTCTTGAGAAAATAAACTTCTTCAATATTCTCCTCTTTTATTTCAATTCCTACTTTTTCTGATATATCTAATACAGTATCAATAGCACTTGCATTATTTTTCACTTCAACACCTCGAACAATACAATAATTGTTTACTCGTTGGGCGTTCAAAATCTTAACTGTTTTTTTCAAACAAGCAACTTCGCTTTTCAAGGCACGATTTTCTTTTTGAACTAGTTCAACCTTTTTATTATTTTCTGCAATACCTTTCAATGACTCGTCGTACTGTCGGGACATAAACTCTATTGAATCTTTTAAAGCTGTCAGCTGAGCGAGCATATTTAATTTTGTTTTTATTTCTTTTAGTTCTTCTTTCACTTCTTTTCACTTCCATCACATAAATGACAAACAAATTCTTCATCTTCATTACCTAAAAGATGTTTAAACTTACGTTTGTCAAGCTTTGTACATAATGTATGGAATAATTTTTTACATTTATCACATTGTATGTTTTCTTCTCTTTCTTCATCAATTTCCAATTTGCATTGTGCACAAATTATTTTTGCAACAGCAGCTACAACACTTCTACGACCCTTAGGAGCCATACTTCAATATATTGAATTTAGCTGTTGTATTTTAATTAGTTTTAACAACAATTGTTTATAAAAACACAATATTTCTATTTTAACAAATTAAAGAAATTCACTTTGCGGAGGTTTTATTCTTGACGTTCTTTCCGATAGGGTTGCCAACCTTAGGTGTTTGTTTACATTACATTAAAAAATATTCTTATTGAACTTGTTCTTAAGTATACAAAATTACAATTAAGCGAATTACGTTTAGAATAAACAATCTTAGTAAAAAAACACAACTTTTAGGTTTGAACGTCAATCTACTTCTATTTTAATTATAATCTTTGTCTCTTATATTAACTTTTACAATATTAAACAATTAATTAAATATGACCATTATTAGTTCTTAATAATTCTCAATAATTGGTAGTCAGCAATATTATAATTTACGTTTCTTATGTTAACTTTTACAATATTTCACAATTAAATTAAATAGGGCAACTAATTGATAGACTGGTAGTCAGCAGTATAATTAAATTAAATAAAACAATTCAGCAATATTACAAATTTAGAGGTCGACATCTAGTGCATTAACCTGCTTCCACTTCCGTTCATGAGTAGCATGTATGGTAGAGTATACGTAACTAGCGCGATGTTATTGTTTACACAATCAATGTGTCATTATCCCACTCTTGACCGTCCACAAATGTGTCAGAATTTTATTATTACAAGAAAACGATATTGGGGCAATTAATGTCTTTTTGTTAACAAATACATTACGTGGTTTAGAAAAACATCAATTTCTATATTTATATTTTTACAAAACAAGAACTACCTGAAATGTATCGCACCTACAACAAAAAATAAAAATAAATTAAACAAAACTACAACATTCCACAATGCACTCAGCGTCGGCAACTGGAGTTAAGACTACCCTACATCACGCGCTCACATTTCATCCGAACCACGCGCCTGAGATCCATGAGTTTACGGTACCCTACACAGAACAACTCGTTTGAAATCACAGATAAATGCATATTGTGGTAGCCGATGCGATAAATAAAACACGATATGTTATATACTAATGTTTAAAATTCATTTAATAATAATAATAATAAAGGTGTTTAATGTACAAGAGCCAGAATAATACTAGGAACGAAAAGAAACGTGAATAAAAGAGTGAAGTTGACAGCTTTGTAAGGATAACTGGTTTAGCAGGATAACATCTGTTAACGATGTCAAGTAGACTTTCATGATATAACAATTCTCCCACACTTATCTGATACAATTTAGTTGAGGACATATTCTCCCAAATAACCTGGTGCCCTGCGTCGACGTGACGATGTTCGGGTTGCAGTAGGTACTTGGCTTAATTCTGGGATAATTGTGGAATATACGCATAATACCGCTCAGAATTAGACTTTTGAAAACTGTTTTGATACACATCAATTACCTTGTACACACCGTAGTCTATGCGCTCAATGTTTTTAACTTGATCAACTTTGTTCTTGTAAGGATGATTCCCGGCGTTTCTTCTTAATGATGCTATGCAAACTTTACTTACATGACCGGTTTTGTTGCAGCTTGTACATTTCAGTTTATCCTTACTTAGACGACATTCTTTCGTTTTATGGTTATTTCTTCCGCATCGAAAACACGATCCTGCAACACCCAATTCTTCGTATCTAGACTTCCGTATTCTTACCCTATGGTTAGATCGTTTTTGTTTAGATTTGTCCAATTTCGCTGCTTAAAGAGCTAAAGCTTTTGTAATAATTTCGTCAAATTTGAGCCTACTTGTTTGCAGCAACTGCTCTCAGATGTGGTTGTCTGTAATGTCACGTATAAACTGTGCCCGAAGGAAAATGGCGGCTATTGAAACTTTACAGGGACAGGGAGACGTAAAATCACACTCGCTTATCTCCGACCGCAGGTTAGCAACAAAATCAGCTATTGTTTGTTGATCATTTTGGTATCTAGATAAAAACCGGTGTTGTGCGGTTAATAAGTTCTTAGTTGGCGAATAATGATTCTTGAGCATTTTTGTTAATTCATCGTAGGTAAGTTCAGCCGGAGTTTTTGGTGCTGCTAACGCTGTAATTATGTTGAATGTATCTATACCCATGGAATTTAATAATAGTTTTAAACAATATTCTTTGTTGGACGTAATGCCCTTCATTTCCGTGTAATTTTCAAAAAGCTGGATTTAATGTTTATAGGGCTCCTTAGCTGGATTAAATAAATCCAAATTTGGTACTAAATGTGTAATAGTTCTTATATTATTTTGTGCATGTAGTGGTGCAGTATTAGCCGTTATTCTCATTTGTTCGAGAATTTGCATTTGTACTTGCAGAAATTTCTCGAATTGGTTTGCGTCCATTTTCTTTTATGATGATATGTATGTGTGACTTTTAGCTTACGCCATTATTATTTTCTGTCCTTTTCTCACTCGTTACCAATTTGTGGTAGCCGATGTGATAAATAAAACACGATATGTTATATATTAATGTTTAAAATCTATTTAATAATAAAGTTGTTTAATGTACCAGAGCCAGAATAATACTACGAACAAAAAGAAACGTGAATAAAAGCGTGAAGTTGACAGCTTTGTAAAGATAACTGGTTTAGCAGGATAACATCTCTGTTAACGATGTCAAGTAGACTTTCATGATATAACACATTCTAATTTGAATTCAATTGAAGAGTATTAAGTATGGCAAAATGAAAATATTTTGTTAACAAACCAAAAGAATCGTAATAATTAACAAACAAAATAATAATTTTCAAGTTTTACATTGTCTTCTACAACTGTGATTATGTTAATGATAATGACTTATTATATCAAATTATCCAAGGCGCTGTTCTTATGAAAACTCCAACTTTTTAAGATACAATATACATCCTCTTCTTTTTAATATATCATATTCATAAGATCCACCTTTAATTTCACTACCACGATAGGCTTCTAAATTAAAAGTACTAGAATTTTTATTGCTAATAATTTTGATTTTAAAGATTTCTATAATCCAGTTTGTTGCATACAGGCAACAGGTGTTTATATTTGCTTATACGAACGCGATCGTCAAATTTAAACTTGGAGCTCGTAAAAATCTATAAAAAATTACTATGGATGAATTTTTTCATTTGAAGGGTTCACTTCGTTTGGTGTCACTAGAATTGTTAGATGAAATGTATTATTACATTTATCCACCAGTTCGTCATATATGGTCATCAATTTGTACGGTCCTTGAAAGTTAAAATCTTTCCACATCGAACACTCCAATGTTCTATTAAGTCGTTCAACTATTGATATCTTTTAACAACTATACATATATTGAATAGTGGTTAATTTGATTAGATTGCATTAAATGTTCAAGATGTTTGTAAAAGAACTTTCCAAAGTTATTCTCTCACCGAATTTTGTAGCCATTCTCAAACATTATAAAATTTCATTTGTGCGACGTATGGGTATATCCTTAATATAATTAATATAAAATAATAAGAAAAAATCACTTATTTTCAAAATTTTTAAAATTTTTTTTAATATTTACAACACTCAAGGGAGAGGAAATTCTAAATTACAAACATAGTTACCAAAAAAAACTAACAGTTTTTTAGAAAAAAGAAAGAACAAAAAAAAAACAAAACAAAATCAGAAATAAAAAGAGAATGTGATCAAATAAGATCTATAAAATATTAAATATAACATCTATCAAATTTAAACATTATCAAATTAGTAATAAATTATGTATTATAAATTGTTATTAATATATTAAAAACGATTAAATTATTTGTGTTAAAATGAAAACTAAAATAAGAATACAAACGAAAATATGTAAATATTTAAATAATTATAAGAATTTTTGATTAAAGAAAATAATACATTATATTTATAATAAATTAATTTTGAATTAACAGTGACTGTTAACTTTTAAATGGAAAAATCATATAATATGACAAACCAACGCCTAGATCCAAGTAACTCTATGATTACATTAATAATTAATGTAGTCTACTTATTATACTTTACTTGCTTACAATACTAACTATACTATAAAAACTATTACATTTATTATTATGCTATAAACACTACATATAAAAGCGACGCAGCAAAGAAAGCAAACTTTATTTTATTTGCTTGTTATCGCGTTGCCTTTAAAATAATAATTTCCAAATACAGCCATGTGTTCTATTTTTGAGAGATTGTTGTGCTTGCTGCGTTGCGTTTATTGTGTTTATAGAGATGTACTACATTAGCTCGTATACTACATTTCTATGTTATACTAAGTTAGCCCGTTAAGAACTGTACGAACTGTAACTGTATTTATATTTTAAAAATATGGGAACAAAAATTTTTTAATAAAAAGAAAATACTTTACAAGTAACATCCGAACTATAAAGACGTGTTTTTTTTGCATAATTTTACTCAGCACGCCATTTTCGCACGTGTATATGTAAGTATATATATGTTTCATATTATCAAAAAGTTTACGTGGTAAGTCAATGCGTTTCAACAAATTATTTGAAATAACTTGTTTTGTATCTACGAATTAATATGTTGGTTTTTGTAATTTCATCACAATGAATAGAAATACGTTTCCTTTATTTCTTACTTCATTGATCCTTACAATCCTTCAGTCCGAATTACAACCTAGCTCCTCACACTACCCATATGCCATGTGTTAATTTTATGCATGAGTGGATTGCAGATTTTTAAGAAACTGTTCATTGCAATACTAATTATTATTTGAAATGTCTGGGCTGAGGCTTAAACCTTGGTCTCCAGACTAATAAGTCAACAAAGTACCTACCAGTCTTTTGCGATATTTCTTCATTACATTAATAATAAGCCTTGTGTCACTTAGAATATAAAGTTCGAAACACAAATTTTCTGATGCACCGGCTATAAAGGCTGATAATGTCTAAGTAGTATGTTTATGTATGTTCAAGGGCACTTATTTCATACAAAATTTGGTGCATGCATATCTGTAAAAGAGTAAGAACATTGTAGAATTGTTAAATGAATTGTGTGCGATCGGTCTTTAGGTTTGTAACATGTATTATGAAAAGGTAATGCTTTTTAATGTGTATATGTGTGTTTGTGTGTGTTAAAATTTGTGAGAATGCATATCTGGAAAAGAATTAAATCATTATAATTTTCAATTTTTCCCTACAAATTTGGGATCATACCTGCTTTTTCTTGTTCATTTTATTTGTATTGCTTTTCAAACGAATGGTTGGACGGACAGAATGAGTGCGTGCACGTTTCCTCATCTACATCTCAGAGTATAGAAAGACTGTAATGTGAAAATGTATATTCGTATGTACGAATATTTGGACGGACAGAATGAGTGTGTGCGTAACATGTAATGTGTATGATCGTTTTTTAATAGTAAATTCTTGGCACGTATTATCATACTCAATGCTGAAAAAATAGAAAAGGGATCTACACCTGTATAGTTGTTGTGTGTTTTTTTATTTTTTGTATGATTTAATTAGAAGGATCTTTAATTTTAAATGTGATAAGAAAGGATAGGTTGGTTGTGCGGTTGTTTTTTATTTTTTGTATATTTAATTAGAAGGATGTTTAATTTTAAATGTGATAAGAAAGGGTAGGTTGGTCGTGCGGTTGTGTTTTATTTTTTTGTGTGATTTAATTAGAAGGATCTGTAATTTTAAGATGATAACAAATTCTTGTCACGTATTGCTCATGATCACAGGTACAAGAAATAGAAATATAAACTAATAAGAAAGGGTAGGTTGGTTGTGCGGTTGTTTTTAATTTGATGAGAAAGAAATGTATAGTTGTGCCTGTGCGTTTTTTTTTTCACGTATAAGTATAAGTAATATCTGTTTTCACTAATTGAATTTACTGATTGATCTACAACACCCCAGAGTATAAATAGACTTGTTTTAAGGATTTAGAATTTTTTAGTTTTACTGTTTTAAATAAATGAAATTATAGAATAAAGGGATTAATTAAAACAAATTAGTTTTTTATTTTTTGAAAATTTTATTACATATTTCTTTTTTTCAGATTTTTACAGATTCGAATTTAAAAATACGTTTATACAGATTAAATAACTTAAGTGTTAACAAATATTGTGTATAGAATGTTTGACATCGACAAATGTTGAAGGATTGTGAATAAGTATTTTCACAATAATACAAACGTATGACATATTAATACATAAAAATGGATTACTTATTTTACTAATGTTACATATTCTTAGTTCATTTATAAGTTTCATAAATAAATCTATATGCTCTTTATCAATCTGATTACTATGTTTTGTTAATAAATAGTTCTTCCAATACAGCTGATGTTACCATTTTTGTTCCCCTTCTTTAAAAATTTAATAGTAGGTTGTGTTAGTGCGGGACGATGTACTCTGAATTATTTCATTTTAATTTATATTTATTGAATAAAAATTTTAAACACAAGTGCCCACAATTAAATGTATTAAATTTTTGTTTTCGTTCATAATTATATTCAACAGGAAATTTTAAGTAGTTGACAATCTCAAGTGGTGGTTGTAAGTTTCCAAAGCTATCAAAGTATTCCTTATAGTTGTGGTTTTTATAATATGCTACCCAATGTGTTCCCATACCATTTGAATCATCTAAGTTAACAATGCCACATTCTTGTTTGAATGGTTTTTTAGGTAAAGAATCACGCATGAAAACACCCCTAAAGTGTTTGAGATGTCTTCCATATTTATTCAAATCCAAATCTGTTAATGGGCGATTGGGTAGGTTATCTAATAGTTTTTTGGAGCTGGACTATAGTAGAGACCATATCCAGTTTTATATGGTTTGAGGTACAACCCTTTACCCATTGCAATTGATTCCATATATCTATTATGACGGTTAGCTTCAGCCAATTGTTCTTTTCCATTTTTGATAGCATTTACTGCTTTGACAATAGCGGATCCTCCACTTGCCAAACCACCAAGCGCTGACAATGCTGTTAGTACGGGAATAAGTGGAAGAAATCCTCCAATTTTCGGTACAGGTATAACTCTCGGTATTATAATGTCTGCTCGCTTTTTCCCTTTAAAATTTGAATGAATAGCCTTTTGAGCTATTTTAACAGCATCATTTATATCAAGGGGTTTCTGTTCTTTCAATTGTTTTAAAGTTTTTCTCACAGTAGCTGTGAATAATTTCTTATTACACTTATTCATTTTTCCTTTTCTTTTCTTATGTCTCTTCTCCTTCAAACCTAATCCAAATTTCACTTTAGCTTTCATAGCGTTTGTCACAAACCACGCGTTAGCACGTTCTTTAATATCACTATCTTTAGATTTAACTCGTTGCCAGGCTTTTTCAGCTAATATTTGATCTGCTTGATGTCTTGTGTCTATATCTTTTGATTGTGAATATGCAATATCGTGCTCTCTACAAGCTGCGTCTAATAAATTTATACCCTTATCTCCTCTTGCTAAACGTTTTTCAAGTTTTGTACCAGGTCCACAAAACTGATAACCAGGTAGATGTAATTCAACAGGTACTTTATTTATTAAGTTGTTTACAAATCCTCTTCTCATCTTACACTGGCTGAGGTTTTGTTTTGACTGTAGATTATAACAAATTTTTTTTCGTTACTTTTATACCTCTTCGCAAAAATAACTGAAATCAAGACGATCTCCTATATATACAGCAATTTATATGATTTCAGTATGTTAATTTTTTGATATTGATTTTGATCTGCTTTGTATCTGATCACAATCTACTTTACATCTGATCACGATCTGCTTTGTATCTGCTCATGATCTATTTTATATCTGATAACGATCTACTTTTTTGGTTTTGTCTATTTTATTTTAATTTTTTTTTTATTTTTTTTGACATTACCATGTTTTAGGTATACATGTTCTACCTCAATGTTTAAATTGTTTATTTGATCAGCTAGATCATCATGTATTTGTGTTATATGTTTTTCGATTACGATATTTTTGTTTTTATGGTTATATTTATTAAAACCTTCTCCAAATTTATTAATATAAGACATTTCTTTCACTCTTCTAATAAATTATGTTAGCTTCTTTAAGTTCTTCGATAATAGAGATTATTTCGTTTTGATGATTGTTGTGACCAGAACCTTCCGATGAAAGAAGTAAACGTAGTCTGTCAACTAGTTCATTAGGATCATCCCAATGTATGTAATTTGATCTCAGATTATTTTGTAATTTTAGCATTAAACCACTGCCTTTTGTTAAAATGTTTGTTGTTGCTTCGAATAAACGTTTAATTATTCGTATATATTTGAAGGCTCGTGTTCCTTTCACTTGTTCATTAGGTTCATAGCGACGTTTATGTGCATTGGTATTAATTAAAATCTCTTTATATTTTTTCAAATCATTTTTAGAATAATGGAGAGGTTTTTTATGAAATACTAGTTCAAATAATCCAGGCGTCATTTTCAATTTCATATTCCCTATCTGCATAGTATTATCTCTATTAAATATTAATTTTTCCTTGCCATATCTCCAACTACCGTCTACATCTTGATTAAAACCATAAATTTTATCCAATTGCTTATTATTAATAAGTGTTTGTATATTTTCAAATAATGGAGAGCTTTTCGTCAGCTTTAAACATTGTTTTCTTTCCAAGTTCTTGATACATGTACTTGATACAGGTCTATTATGGTCATAGTTTTTTTCACCATCATTATCATCAGTTGAAATATTTTCATACTGAAAATCGTTATTATCACCGTTTACATCATCATAATCATCGTCATCATCAATAGTGTTGTCTATATCTTTATGCTTATCTTCAAGTTTTCCGATGATTTCATTAACACCATTTACGTCATAATAATCATCATCATCATCAATAGTGTTGTCTGTATCCGTATGCTTATCTTCGAGTTTTCCAATGATTTCATTATCACCATTTACGTCATAATAATCTTCGTCATCATCCATAGTGTTGTCTACATGCTTATGCTTATATTCAAGTTTTGGGATGTTTTCATTATCATCATTTACATCATCATGATCATCGTCATCATTAATAGTGTTGTCTATATCCTTATATTTATCTTTAAGTTTTCCAATGATTTTTTTAAGTGGTTTTGTTATTGGTTGAAAGGTATCTTCTAATAAATTAACTCTATCTATTTGATTCAGTTTAATATTTTTTAACTTTTTCTTTAGAACAGCCCTTGTCTTTACAAGATCTTCCAACACTTTATTATGGTAATTTTTAGACATTATAATAATTTTTTTATTGAATTTGATCTGGTTATGATCTGCTCGCTATCTGATTATGATCTGCTTTGTATCTGATTACGATCTGCTTTATATCTGATCACGAACTGCTTGCTATCTGGTCACGATCTGATTTATACCTGATCACGATCTGCTTGATGGCTTGTGTCTCTATCCATTGATTTTGAGTACGCTATATCGTGCTTTCTACAATCTACATCCAATAAATTATTCCTTTATTTCCTTTATTCTTGCTATTCGTTTTGAAGTTTTGTATCAGGTCCACAAAACTGATAAACAGGTGGATGTAATTCAACATATAATTTGTTTATTAAGTTGTCTACAAATCTTCTTCCAACCTTATACTGATTAGGTGTTTTTCTTTTGACTGTAGTTTATAACCATTTTTTTTTTCATTACTTTCATACCTCTTCGCATGAAACACTACACCAGCTATACCTGCTATACCAGCTATACCAGCTATATCAGCTATACCAGCTATACTAGCAAGCTGTACAATCTATACTAGCTATACTAGCAAGCTATACTAGCAAGCTGTACAATCTGTACTAGCTATACTAGCAAGCTGTACTAGCTATACTAGCAAGCTATACAATCTGTACTAGTTATACTAGCAAGCTGTACTAGCTATACTAGCAAGCTATACAATCTGTACTAGCTATACTAGCAAGCTGTAGTAGCTATGTCAGCTATACCTGCTATACCTGCTATACTAGCAAGCTGTAGTAGCTATGTCAGCTATACCTGCTATACCTGCTATATCAGCTATACCAGCTATACCAGCTATACCTGCTATATCAGCTATACCAGCTATACCTGCTATATCAGCTATACCAGCTATACCAGCTATACCAGCTATACCAGCTATACCAGCTATATCAGCTATACCAGCTATACCTGCTATACCAGCTATACCAGCTATACCTGCTATACCAGCTATACCAGCTATACCAGCTATACCAGCTATACCTGCTATACCAGCTATACCTGCTATACCAGCTATACCAGCTATACCAGCTATATCAGCTATACCAGCTATACCAGCTATACCAGCTATATCAGCTATACCAGCTATACCAGCTATATCAGCTATACCAGCTATACCAGCTATACCAGCTATACCAGCTATACCAGCTATATCAGCTATACCAGCTATACCAGCTATATCAGCTATACCAGCTATACCAGCTATATACCAGCTATACCAGCTATATCAGCTATAGCAGCTATATACCAGCTATACCTGCTATATCAGCTATACCAGCTATATAGCTGGTATAAGCTTGCTGGTATAGCAGCTATATACCAGCTATACCAGCTATATAGCTGGTATAAGCTTGCTGGTATAGCAGCTATATACCAGCTATACCAGCTATATAGCTGGTATAAGCTTGCTGGTATAGCAGCTATAGCTGGTATATAGCTGCTATAGCTGGTATATAGCTGGTATATAGCTGGTATAGCAGGTATAGCTGCTATAGCTGATATAGCTGGTATAGCTGGTATATAGCTGGCATAGCTGGTATAGCTGGTATAGCTGGTATATAGCTGGCATAGCTGGTATAGCTGATATAGCTGGTATAGCTGGTATAGCTGATATAGCTGGTATAGCTGGTATAGCTGGTATAGCTGGTATAGCTGGTATAGCTGGTATAGCTGATATAGCTGGTATAGCTGGTATAGCTGATATAGCTGGTATAGCTGGTATAGCTGGTATAGCTGGTATAGCTGGTATAGCTGATATAGCTGGTATAGCTGGTATAGCTGGTATAGCAGGTATAGCTGGTATAGCAGGTATAGCTGGTATAGCTGGTATAGCTGGTATAGCTGGTATAGCAGGTATAGCTGGTATAGCTGGTATAGCAGGTATAGCTGGTATAGCTGATATAGCTGGTATAGCTGGTATAGCTGGTATAGCTGGTATAGCTGGTATAGCTGATATAGCAGGTATAGCTGGTATAGCTGATATAGCAGGTATAGCTGGTATAGCTGGTATAGCTGATATAGCAGGTATAGCAGGTATAGCTGACATAGCTACTACAGCTTGCTAGTATAGCAGGTATAGCAGGTATAGCTGACATAGCTACTACAGCTTGCTAGTATAGCTAGTACAGATTGTATAGCTTGCTAGTATAGCTAGTACAGCTTGCTAGTATAACTAGTACAGATTGTATAGCTTGCTAGTATAGCTAGTACAGCTTGCTAGTATAGCTAGTACAGATTGTACAGCTTGCTAGTATAGCTTGCTAGTATAGCTAGTATAGATTGTACAGCTTGCTAGTATAGCTGGTATAGCTGATATAGCTGGTATAGCTGGTATAGCAGGTATAGCTGGTGTAGCTGACATAGCTACTACAGCTTGCTAGTATAGCTAGTACAGATTGTATAGCTTGCTAGTATAGCTAGTACAGCTTGCTAGTATAACTAGTACAGATTGTATAGCTTGCTAGTATAGCTAGTACAGCTTGCTAGTATAGCTAGTACAGATTGTACAGCTTGCTAGTATAGCTTGCTAGTATAGCTAGTATAGATTGTACAGCTTGCTAGTATAGCTGGTATAGCTGATATAGCTGGTATAGCTGGTATAGCAGGTATAGCTGGTGTAGTGTTTCATGCGAAGAGGTATGAAAGTAATGAAAAAAAAAATGGTTATAAACTACAGTCAAAAGAAAAACACCTAATCAGTATAAGGTTGGAAGAAGATTTGTAGACAACTTAATAAACAAATTATATGTTGAATTACATCCACCTGTTTATCAGTTTTGTGGACCTGATACAAAACTTCAAAACGAATAGCAAGAATAAAGGAAATAAAGGAATAATTTATTGGATGTAGATTGTAGAAAGCACGATATAGCGTACTCAAAATCAATGGATAGAGACACAAGCCATCAAGCAGATCGTGATCAGGTATAAATCAGATCGTGACCAGATAGCAAGCAGTTCGTGATCAGATATAAAGCAGATCGTAATCAGATACAAAGCAGATCATAATCAGATAGCGAGCAGATCATAACCAGATCAAATTCAATAAAAAAATTATTATAATGTCTAAAAATTACCATAATAAAGTGTTGGAAGATCTTGTAAAGACAAGGGCTGTTCTAAAGAAAAAGTTAAAAAATATTAAACTGAATCAAATAGATAGAGTTAATTTATTAGAAGATACCTTTCAACCAATAACAAAACCACTTAAAAAAATCATTGGAAAACTTAAAGATAAATATAAGGATATAGACAACACTATTAATGATGACGATGATCATGATGATGTAAATGATGATAATGAAAACATCCCAAAACTTGAATATAAGCATAAGCATGTAGACAACACTATGGATGATGACGAAGATTATTATGACGTAAATGGTGATAATGAAATCATTGGAAAACTCGAAGATAAGCATACGGATACAGACAACACTATTGATGATGATGATGATTATTATGACGTAAATGGTGTTAATGAAATCATCGGAAAACTTGAAGATAAGCATAAAGATATAGACAACACTATTGATGATGACGATGATTATGATGATGTAAACGGTGATAATAACGATTTTCAGTATGAAAATATTTCAACTGATGATAATGATGGTGAAAAAAACTATGACCATAATAGACCTGTATCAAGTACATGTATCAAGAACTTGGAAAGAAAACAATGTTTAAAGCTGACGAAAAGCTCTCCATTATTTGAAAATATACAAACACTTATTAATAATAAGCAATTGGATAAAATTTATGGTTTTAATCAAGATGTAGACGGTAGTTGGAGATATGGCAAGGAAAAATTAATATTTAATAGAGATAATACTATGCAGATAGGGAATATGAAATTGAAAATGACGCCTGGATTATTTGAACTAGTATTTCATAAAAAACCTCTCCATTATTCTAAAAATGATTTGAAAAAATATAAAGAGATTTTAATTAATACCAATGCACATAAACGTCGCTATGAACCTAATGAACAAGTGAAAGGAACACGAGCCTTCAAATATATACGAATAATTAAACGTTTATTCGAAGCAACAACAAACATTTTAACAAAAGGCAGTGGTTTAATGCTAAAATTACAAAATAATCTGAGATCAAATTACATACATTGGGATGATCCTAATGAACTAGTTGACAGACTACGTTTACTTCTTTCATCGGAAGGTTCTGGTCACAACAATCATCAAAACGAAATAATCTCTATTATCGAAGAACTTAAAGAAGCTAACATAATTTATTAGAAGAGTGAAAGAAATGTCTTATATTAATAAATTTGGAGAAGGTTTTAATAAATATAACCATAAAAACAAAAATATCGTAATCGAAAAACATATAACACAAATACATGATGATCTAGCTGATCAAATAAACAATTTAAACATTGAGGTAGAACATGTATACCTAAAACATGGTAATGTCAAAAAAAATAAAAAAAAAATTAAAATAAAATAGACAAAACCAAAAAAGTAGATCGTTATCAGATATAAAATAGATCATGAGCAGATACAAAGCAGATCGTGATCAGATGTAAAGTAGATTGTGATCAGATACAAAGCAGATCAAAATCAATATCAAAAAATTAACATACTGAAATCATATAAATTGCTGTATATATAGGAGATCGTCTTGATTTCAGTTATTTTTGCGAAGAGGTATAAAAGTAACGAAAAAAAATTTGTTATAATCTACAGTCAAAACAAAACCTCAGCCAGTGTAAGATGAGAAGAGGATTTGTAAACAACTTAATAAATAAAGTACCTGTTGAATTACATCTACCTGGTTATCAGTTTTGTGGACCTGGTACAAAACTTGAAAAACGTTTAGCAAGAGGAGATAAGGGTATAAATTTATTAGACGCAGCTTGTAGAGAGCACGATATTGCATATTCACAATCAAAAGATATAGACACAAGACATCAAGCAGATCAAATATTAGCTGAAAAAGCCTGGCAACGAGTTAAATCTAAAGATAGTGATATTAAAGAACGTGCTAACGCGTGGTTTGTGACAAACGCTATGAAAGCTAAAGTGAAATTTGGATTAGGTTTGAAGGAGAAGAGACATAAGAAAAGAAAAGGAAAAATGAATAAGTGTAATAAGAAATTATTCACAGCTACTGTGAGAAAAACTTTAAAACAATTGAAAGAACAGAAACCCCTTGATATAAATGATGCTGTTAAAATAGCTCAAAAGGCTATTCATTCAAATTTTAAAGGGAAAAAGCGAGCAGACATTATAATACCGAGAGTTATACCTGTACCGAAAATTGGAGGATTTCTTCCACTTATTCCCGTACTAACAGCATTGTCAGCGCTTGGTGGTTTGGCAAGTGGAGGATCCGCTATTGTCAAAGCAGTAAATGCTATCAAAAATGGAAAAGAACAATTGGCTGAAGCTAACCGTCATAATAGATATATGGAATCAATTGCAATGGGTAAAGGGTTGTACCTCAAACCATATAAAACTGGATATGGTCTCTACTATAGTCCAGCTCCAAAAAACTATTAGATAACCTACCCAATCGCCCATTAACAGATTTGGATTTGAATAAATATGGAAGACATCTCAAACACTTTAGGGGTGTTTTCATGCGTGATTCTTTACCTAAAAAACCATTCAAACAAGAATGTGGCATTGTTAACTTAGATGATTCAAATGGTATGGGAACACATTGGGTAGCATATTATAAAAACCACAACTATAAGGAATACTTTGATAGCTTTGGAAACTTACAACCACCACTTGAGATTGTCAACTACTTAAAATTTCCTGTTGAATATAATTATGAACGAAAACAAAAATTTAATACATTTAATTGTGGGCACTTGTGTTTAAAATTTTTATTCAATAAATATAAATTAAAATGAAATAATTCAGAGTACATCGTCCCGCACTAACACAACCTACTATTAAATTTTTAAAGAAGGGGAACAAAAATGGTAACATCAGCTGTATTGGAAGAACTATTTATTAACAAAACATAGTAATCAGATTGATAAAGAGCATATAGATTTATTTATGAAACTTATAAATGAACTAAGAATATGTAACATTAGTAAAATAAGTAATCCATTTTTATGTATTAATATGTCATACGTTTGTATTATTGTGAAAATACTTATTCACAATCCTTCAACATTTGTCGATGTCAAACATTCTATACACAATATTTGTTAACACTTAAGTTATTTAATCTGTATAAACGTATTTTTAAATTCGAATCTGTAAAAATCTGAAAAAAAGAAATATGTAATAAAATTTTCAAAAAATAAAAAACTAATTTGTTTTAATTAATCCCTTTATTCTATAATTTCATTTATTTAAAACAGTAAAACTAAAAAATTCTAAATCCTTAAAACAAGTCTATTTATACTCTGGGGTGTTGTAGATCAATCAGTAAATTCAATTAGTGAAAACAGATATTACTTATACTTATACGTGAAAAAAAAAACGCACAGGCACAACTATACATTTCTTTCTCATCAAATTAAAAACAACCGCACAACCAACCTACCCTTTCTTATTAGTTTATATTTCTATTTCTTGTACCTGTGATCATGAGCAATACGTGACAAGAATTTGTTATCATCTTAAAATTACAGATCCTTCTAATTAAATCACACAAAAAAATAAAACACAACCGCACGACCAACCTACCCTTTCTTATCACATTTAAAATTAAACATCCTTCTAATTAAATATACAAAAAATAAAAAACAACCGCACAACCAACCTATCCTTTCTTATCACATTTAAAATTAAAGATCCTTCTAATTAAATCATACAAAAAATAAAAAAACACACAACAACTATACAGGTGTAGATCCCTTTTCTATTTTTTCAGCATTGAGTATGATAATACGTGCCAAGAATTTACTATTAAAAAACGATCATACACATTACATGTTACGCACACACTCATTCTGTCCGTCCAAATATTCGTACATACGAATATACATTTTCACATTACAGTCTTTCTATACTCTGAGATGTAGATGAGGAAACGTGCACGCACTCATTCTGTCCGTCCAACCATTCGTTTGAAAAGCAATACAAATAAAATGAACAAGAAAAAGCAGGTATGATCCCAAATTTGTAGGGAAAAATTGAAAATTATAATGATTTAATTCTTTTCCAGATATGCATTCTCACAAATTTTAACACACACAAACACACATATACACATTAAAAAGCATTACCTTTTCATAATACATGTTACAAACCTAAAGACCGATCGCACACAATTCATTTAACAATTCTACAATGTTCTTACTCTTTTACAGATATGCATGCACCAAATTTTGTATGAAATAAGTGCCCTTGAACATACATAAACATACTACTTGTCTACATTCTTTTGATTTCGAAATTAGGTTATTACGCTAATCCATTATATTAAGTGTTGGAAAGGCTCCATTAGTCTGGTAAAGTAACGAAAGTATTCGCCAAAGACAACTGTAACAATCATAATTAAGGCATAAGTTTTCCAATTTTGGATATTGCTGGTTGTGAAATGCGTCAATATTCGTATCCCCAACCATTATGATAGGATTTTCTGCATGAGCATCCATGAATTCTTTAATTTTATTTAAGAACTGATCAATCATACATTTTTGCGAACGATATACAGGCATTATCTTCAAGGGTTTGTTGTCAATTCGGAAATTTTGTAAAGAAATTGAAATAAAATCACTAAAGTTATCACTTTTGCAGTGTTCTACGACAATTTCTAGTTTTTTGTTGATATATAATGATGTCCCACCATATCCATCACTCCTACAACAATGAATGCCTGAGTATTCAGGAATAGAAAAAGCTGCGTTAAATTATCATCAAACAAACTCTTCTGAATCGCAATAACATCCGGTAATTTTGAAAGACTTGCAATTAGCGACTTAAATTTATTAAATTTAGTAATTGATTTTTCTTCACTTATAATGTTTATACAAATAATATTCAGAAAAGAACTATTTAAATTTTATAAGTATTATTATTATATTAAAAAATTTTAAATATTGGTTATTAATCATAAAAAAAAATTTAGAGTAAAAATAACAACACATCATGTTAAGGCTGACATATCATTAAGAGGGAAAAACATGTGGTTCCTTATCATCATCATCAGTGCCATCACCATGTTAGCCCATCGATCTACGTTTCCAGCATTGATAAGTAGTTGCACTCAGAAGTAATTTATCTACGTGCTCTTCAAGTCTTACCACTAGCGTGTACCTTTCTCTGAGTGTTTCACTCTTCTTCTAAAAAATTCTTCCACCTCTTGCAAACAACGAACGACTAACCTAAGCTTTTCAGAGTCCTATCCTAATTAAGAAGGTCCAATGTTTCTTTACTGAGAAAATAATTTACAAAGACTCCACTTTGCTTTCTTTTAGCTTGAGTTTTGCTTTTGACTGTTTGTTAGAAAATTTAACAACGACACTCTTTTTATCACTTGTGCCTTTTTTGGGAAGAAAATAAGCATAATTAATATTTTCAGGTCCCATGTTGACACCAACACCTTTTGGCAACTCCAGCACTGTATGAACAGCTGTAGCTTTGTCACCAACTTTCAACCCACTCACAATACAATCATTTTTTACGCGAACATCGTTTAAAAATTTTGTTGATGATTTTAAATCTTTAATTTCTTTTTTCAGTAAAAGATTTTTCTTTTCAACATCATTCAATCTTTTTCTATTATCGGCCAAACCCTTTAAAATATCATCATACTGCTGGGACATGAATTGTATTGTTTCTTGTATATTAGCCAATTGGTCAAGCTTATCCAATTTTGTTTTAATTACTTGAAGTTCAGTTTTTATTCTTCCATTATCTGCAAAACTGACAAATAAAAGCCTCATCGTGATTATTAACAAAAAAACTCAAACTCTTCTATTTAAGTGAGAGCACTGAGAGTATAATATTTTGTGACAATTATCACGCTCAATAAGGTTGCCTCCTTCTTTTATTTGCCTTTTACGTTGACCGCAAGAAATCATATTTTTATTAGTAAGGCTTCTGCGACCTTTGCCACTCATACTTCAAAATTTAGCTTTATATTATTAAATAGAAGAAACATAAGTTAGTGGAACAATAAGGAGTAGAGGAAAATATGCCAACATTTCAAAAAATGTGAAACTAATGATTATAAAATCGTATGAGGAGGGGAATACCATCGTGGAAGTATCTCGTATAACGTCAGTAAATATAAACACTACTAAAACTATTATTTCGCGATGTAAAAAAATGACTGCAAACTAGTGGAACTTCCTCGTGGAAAAAATAGGCAAAAAAATTAATTCCCCAAATCCCGGAAAAATTGAGACGATTGTGGAGAGTGAGCCGGGAATAACTTTGAGATGTATTCGCAAAAAGTTATTTGAACAATCTAATGTATTAGAATGTTTATTGTCTTTAAAAATGATTAAATCACGTTGAAATTGACGAGATCCCATATGCTAAAAATGTACGTCTATTAACAGCCAGGGCTGCCAATCATGAGAAGGACGGCTACTCTGGGGCAATAGAACGATTATTGCTCCACCGGGTCTCCAAGACATTCTTTATGCTTTGCATGCTGGACATCCGGCATCGTCAAAATTAAAGGGTTGCCAAGAAGTTATGTGTGGTGGCCAAAAATAGATCCGATAGAAAACACAATTAAACATTGTATGCAATGCCTAGAATCTCGGCATGAACAACCGCAAGCAGTGGTTCGCACCTGGGAAACTACTCTGACCGCTTGGTCGCGGCTACATATAGACTCCACCGGGCCATTTAAAGGTAAATTGCTTTTCCTAGAGGTCGATTCGTATTCCATATGGTTGGAAGTACACATCGTCAAATCCACGTCATCACAATGTGCAACTAAATCATTGCTATCACTTTTTTCAACTCATGGACTTACTGACCTCAACCTCTCAGATAACGGTTACTTTAGCCGAATATCAAAGTTTTATTGAAAACAATTTAATCCGTCATGTAAGATGTGCTCCTTTTCATCCTTCCTTAAATGGACATGTTGAACGTATGGTGCAAACCACAAAAGATTACTTGAACAAAATGCCATCTAATTCAAGCGTAGAGTTGAATCTTGTTCGTTTTGTTTTTAGTCAACACATAAGCCCACATAAGAAACATTTAAAAAATAAGACCCTGTGTGGATTCGGAATTACGCATCAGGTCAAAAGTGGATGCCAGCTAACAAAGAATCACAGGCTAGACCCTTGTCTTACAATGTGCGTCTTCAAAATAATCGTATAGTAAAGCGTCATTTAGATCAGATTCGCAGCCGAGCTTCAACCACCACCTGTGAGGTAGGATTTTCCAAGAATTGGAAGAAAAACTTTGTTAAAACGAAAGTTTAGTTTTTTTTTAATAAAAACTACGAATTTTTATTCGATGGCGTTTAAAAGTTTTTAAAAATTTATTATTCGTATCGAAAAGGAATTCGAAAGGATAAACTATATTTTGAAAAAGTTACGCAGTTAATTTGCCTACTTAATTTTTTTTTAGATTTAAAAAAAGCGAACAAATTTAGCGACAAAAAAATGCAACGCAATGTGTTAAAGGTAAAATTAGACCAAATATAGTAATCAAAATAAATGTTTAATGACAAATTTGCAAATTGTGAATTTTAAAATAGAAACAGCTATCTGCAGATATCAAATTTGCGATTATAAGGCCTTTGGAAGAAGGTCAATTTAATATCAACAAATCAATGGTTTGTCGGATTTCATCGCAATGTCGTCAAACAAATAGCGTAGCGTCGTAATCCACTGCCCGCCAAGACGGTTTAATGGTAGAAATAGTGAAAGTTGACGGTCAGAAACCAACAGTAAATATTATTAACTATGCAAACGAGTAATTAGGGGATTCTATTGGCGTCCACACAGACAGAAACCGATTAAGAGAATAAAATTTATTAGCTAGAAGACCAGCCAAGAAGCCACCAATAAGTTAATAAAAAAAGACGACTTTGCTAGACAGTATCTGCATTGGAAAAAAGCGCAAAGTTTTGTAGACCGTCGAATCAAAGTTTAACTTATTCGGCTCTGATGGGTTAAATTACATTCATCGGCCCCCAAAACAAAGGTATTCACAACAATTCTGTAAATTAACAACATTCTGTAAATGAGACAAGACACAGTGTTGAACAGTACATTACATTATTACGGTTTTGGAAATTTGGTACCGATAGACGGGACTTTAAAGCAGTATGGTTATCTCGAAATTATAAACAACCATACCTTTGATTCGAAGTTAAATATCTGGGCCTAATCCTCGATCCCATGCTCTGGATCTATTCTGCGGTCATCGAGCCCAACCTACTATACGGCGTTACCTTCTGGTGGACTGCTCTGGACAAGCTGCACAATGTCAGACTCCTGGACAGAGTCAGAAGGTATGCAGCTATTCGAATCACTGGTGCTCTACGCACCACCCCCACAAAAGCTTTGTTCGCAATGCTCAACTGGCTCCCTTCTGAGCTCCTCGCTAAGCAGGTGGCTAAGTTCACGGCGACGAGACTCAATGTCCTGTCTCGTTGGCGTGTTATCGCTTCTGGTCATTCCTCTATTTTGGGAATCGATCCCGTGGCCCCATTTGATATTGATTATCTTCCTGTGGAATACTGTTTTGATAGGGGTTCCGACTTCCTCATCCCGAGCAGAAGTGACTGGACCTCTGGTATGACCGTTCCACCTGAACTCCTGGATATCTACACCGACGGCTCCAGACTCGATAACGGGGTGGGCAGTGGAGTATACTCTGGGAAATTGGACCTGAATATCTCACTCCAGGCGGAGGTAATGGCAATCTGCCAGGCCGAACAGTCGATCCTCGCCTATGGTGTTCCTGTCCCTTTCATCCGTATCTCGATCTACTCCGATAGCCAGGCTGCGATAAAGTATCTGTCGAACGTTGCGGATAATTCCAGGATCGTCAGAGAATGTCGCCGCTGCCTCAATCTCCTTTCTGGGCTGGTGCACTACTTCCGGAATCTTCCTCAATCAACGTGGGAATGCCACTTACCTCGTTCAAACTGGCGGAAATTCTCCCGGGATGCCAACCGGTCCTGGGTCAATGAGGAGTCCTGCTCCATCGCCTGGCTCACTTGGCCCACAATGGGTAGGAGGCGTACCAACCAGCTACTTGGACTTGGCCGTAATATCATCTCGATCACAGTGGCCATGCTTACAGGCCACTGTGTTATGGGCAGACACGCGGAAAGAATGCGACTCCCATTTAACGACTTCTAACATCTATGCTATTTTTTTTGTGTGAAAAGGAGAGAAAAATATACTGTATACAATTCTTTTTTCCATAACATGGTAACCTGTAAAATTTTGTCAGTTAAAAAACACACAGGATAAGTCAGGTACAAGTTTATCTGAAAGAAAAAAATACACTTACATATAATTGATAAATTTGTTATTAGAAGTGGTAAGTTTTTGTTCATTTAATGTAAATTAGTATATTAAATTAATACACATATTTAGAGAACCAACAATCGATATTGAAGAAGAGCCCGTATGCCAAGAAAAAAAGAAGACCCAAAAGTAAATTCATGGGCAGTTAAAAAAGATTCGAACCTTTATTGCAAGGTTTGAAATCCATATTGAAAATATCATCTGGATAGTCAGATGTAAGTCGACATATGGAAACTCAAAAGCATTCGGAGGCAGCAAATTTTATTTTGGAAAACCAGCCAACAATTTCATAATTTTTCAAAACGGATCCTTCAAAAGGAATAGAAATAAAACTATCTTTATTTCTAATTGAACATAACGTTGCATTTGCTACCATGGATCATTTGTCAAAGCTGGTAAAAAACTCTTTTACAGATTCCGATTATGCAAATAACATATCGATTGGAAGAACAAAAGCTACAGCCATTATAAAAAATATTGTCGGTAAAGCCCAGCTCCAAACAATATGTGTAATCATGAATACTAATGCTTTTTCGTTATGTATAGATGAATCTACTGATATCAGTAACAAAAAGCTGATGTGTTTGGTACCAAGAGTTTGTCTAGATTTTAAAATATATGATTACTTCTTTGGTTTGATTGAAGTCGATAAATGTGATGCAGCCTCTTTATTTACAGCAATAAAAAATATTTTTTGGATAACAAAACGCATCAAAAACTCATTATAGGCTTTGCCGCAGATGGGGCTCCCAATATGACAGAAAAACACAATTCCGTGGCAAGCCATTTTAAAAAAGAAATACCTAATTTGTTTATTTTAAAATGCGTGTGCCATTCTTTAGCACTGTGCTCATCATATGCCTGTTTAAAGCAGCTATCATCAGTGGAAACTTTGACTCGTAAGATACATATATAATTACATTTCAAACAGCCCTAAAAGAAATAATCAATTTCAACAAATTCAATCTTTATTGGAATTCAAACCGAAAAAACTTCTTCATCCTTCACAGACCAGGTAGCTTTCACTGGAATCAGTTGTTAACCGTTTACTTGAACTTTTCGAGCCACTAAATATTTATTTTGGATTCGCGGTCAATATTGATCTTATAGACACAGCCGAAGACATACTAAATAATTTGAATGGTATTCACCAGTTATATTTTTATTATTTAAAGTATTTTCTTCGTCTTATAAACAAACTTTTTTAAAGTGAAAGTGTACAAATCCAAAATATATACAGTGAGTTGTCCAGATAGTTAGAAACCGTCTTATTAAATTTTGTGAAAGAAGGATTAAACTCCATTGAACCAAGCGTAGCTTTAAACAAAAAAATGATTCAATTTTACAATTGGCCAAAGTTTTTCAAAATTTATTAAATGGTAAAGATTATTAAATGGTAAAAAATAAAAAAGGGATCAAGATCTTGATAATGAAGTTCGAGAATTACGTAATATGAAATTGACCGAACTCGAAACATTGGCCTTTTAGAAAAAGGTTTCTAATTTAAACAGAGTCAATAACGCAAAGGCCTTCCCAATTTTAATACAACTTGTTTCGAGTATAATGGAACTACCACATTCGTCGACCAACGTTGAAAGATTTTTTTATATTGTAAATTTAAATAAAACAAAAACCAGAAATGCTTTGGATTCTTCAACATTACAAGGAATATTGTTTTCAAAAGATTATCTTAAGTTCAATAATTTTCAGTGTTAAAAATGACTTATTAAAAAATGTCACACAGAAATGTACCAGAGTAAAGTCACATAATACCAAAAGTAAATTAATTATTTTTTATTAAATAATAACTTTATTTACATGTAACTAAAATAAAAATATTTAAAAAGTTAATAATTTTTTTTGGTAATTTTGTCTTGACGATTTTAATTTTTAAATTGACGATTTCTACAAAAAAAAGTTGGCAGCACTGGTTGTGAAGAAGAAAAGAACATATGTTTTATGCAATGCAGGTAGCGAAAATCAAAAGTATTTTGATATTCTTTAAACTCTTCTCAGTCTGCACGTGTGAGTACAGTTTTATCAGCACATTAACAAAAACCATTTTGCATTTATTTTTAAAAATGTAAAACTTGAAAGCAGTTTACGAAGCGCACCCGAACTAGATGGACATGTTTTTTTTTTACTCTGCACGCCCCAGATTAAAAAAGTATTAAAACTAAAAGAAAAGAGGCCTTCCAAGTTCTAAAACTTTAATTTATTAAAATCGATAGCGTGGAGCCTCCTCGGATTCGAAAAAATAACTTTAAAGTGATTAAAATCAAAAAGTAAAACAATCTTATAAAAAAGTTGTATAAAAAAGAAATACGCAAACTTAAACTAAACCAACTGAATAAAAATAAAATACCAGTTTGAAAATAAAATGTAAAAAAGAAAATTTAAAATAAGCATTGCAACGAAATAAACAACAATACGAAAAATTCGAAAACCACAAATAAAAAAATACAAACGATTAGAATGCAAAATAACTACGATCAAAGTGTCTACAATATATTTGTGGCATCATATAATAATAGCTTAAATCGAAATTTCGTGTTTAGAGATATTTAGGGGTTTGTCTAAAATAAATTTAGTTTGTAAAATATAAATGCGTATATTTTTATTAATAATGACATTTTATACATGAAGTTTAGCTAAGTGATGTATGTACGGAATCAGATTAAACATGTTGCGACTCCTTTTGTAAAAATTCACATCATATTTTTTCTCTGTCGTTACTTAAGCCGAAAGTTCATACCATTCAAGCCTTTCGTACTCCTTAGTAGCAAAATACAATGTCTTTTTTGGGTAAATATAATAAAAAATAAAAACAATTAATAACAATAAAAAATTTTAACTTTTTCTTTCAAGAAATTAAAAAATATTGGCAACTTTCGGCAAGAAAAATTTTTTATGAGCAGTACGCCTTATTTTGATCTTGTAATATTTAGCTTCTTAATTACCTCTTGCACAAGAAACTATATTCATTGTGACCGAAAATCACACACATTTCGATTAATATTTAAATATTTAAGAATCTTTAAACTTTTCATTCAAGAAATAAAAAATATTCCAAATTTTCCCTTTTTTAACACAAAATAAATGTTTATTTACATTTTGTTTTTCTACTTTAACCGCCAATTTTCACTGTGTATATCTGTTGCTTCTAACACATTTGATTCGCAAAACATTATAACATTTTTTCACCTCTAAATTGGCCTATGCTTTTATGTTATGAAGGTTTTTCATCTGTCAAAAGTTTCGTATCTGCATGCCTGTGGTATGGACTTTCGGGTTAAATAATGAAATAGAACTACTTTGTTCATATAGGGGGTTGTTTTTTGTTTGTGATTTTTGTTGTAACGAAAACTCAATACGATTATGATTTTTGTATTTTAGTTTTTTACTTTTCATTGCAGTAAACAATCAATTGCTATTGTGATCGCAAAGGATTAACATTGCGCCAAGTGTTTTGAGCAGAAAGTGAAAAGAATTATAAGAAAGAAAAAAGAAGCAATTTTCTCTAAAACCGTGTATAGAAAAATAAAAAAGGAAAAATTAAAAGAAAGACAAGTTTATTTAGAAAAACTATAATTTTTACTTAAAACGGATATTTGTTAACGTGGAAAGAAAAAGAAAACTAACTAAACACTGGACAAAGAAATTGAATACAAATGACAATAAAGTGTTTGAGTTTTTTATTTAAACAAATAAAAAGAAACGATAATAATGTTTGACCCGAGTGTTTCAAAGAAAGGCAAACAAACCTATGTCGGTAATATTTGTTTTGCTTAGGACAGCAACACATTAAAATTGAACATTCAAACTGCATTGTATTATTGTTGTGAAGGAGAAAGAACATATGATTTATGTAACGCATGTAGTGAAAATCAAAAGTATTTTGATATTCTTCAAACTCTTCTCAGACTATACGTATGAATACAGTTTACCAACACATTAACAAATGTGTTTGTTTGATGTGTGGCCGAGCAACTTAATAAAGAGAAAAATATAGAGTAAGCAAAACAGAAACACACACAAAGTTCAGTAACATTAACAACAGTGATAATTACAACAACTGCAATACTGAGAAAATAAATCAAAGACGAGCAAAAATCTTCAGAACGAAAACAAATTTTTTTGTTAAAATAACTTAAAAAAAATAAGTACAATTTTGAAAAGGCAGAGAAATTGTAATGGTGCGGTTGGAATGAAAAGAAGAAAAGTAGAGTGATGAAGAAAATAAAAAGTGCAATTTATTCAAAAATAAAAATAAAAAACGGAAGTATTAAAGCAACAAGAACGAACTCAAGAACATTTTTGTAGAACGTTTATTTTTAAAGCCTAATAGGCATAAAATAAAAATGTGTTCTTAAGTGTTATTAAGACGAAGAGAAAAAACTAAAAACAATAATGAACACCAGATCACCTATAAAATTGTTTTTATTATTCATTTATTTTATTAATAAATGTTTGACAAAAGTACAGCTTTGAAAAGAAAAATTAACTCTAAAAGTATTATCAGAACGAAGAAGAGTAAAAAACCGGGATATTAAAAATAACTAACAAATATAAGAACTTTTATGAAAATAAAACAAATTAAAGAAAACAAAAAGAAGCCATATCTGCAATAGAGGCGAAACGAGAAATCAGCGAGTGCCAGGTCTAAGCTACTTATTTGGAATCACGTTCGAGTATGGTAAATAGGAGTAAGGACAATTAATAAAAATATATTTTTATTTAAATTAAATATAGTATATATAGTTCTATGCTATAATATAATAATAAATAATAATTAATTATATAAGAAAAAAATCATTGGAAATTTCATACTTATTTTATTATAGTTACTAACAAATAATATTTATATAAAATTTCTAATATTTATAGTATACCAGCATAAAAAATTTCATTACCTATCATAATAATTATTAATTTTTTTTTTCTGATGTTGCTTTGTTTTTTTTCCGTCTGAATCGGTTTATTTTAATATTACACTTCTTTCGAAATTCTATTGACTAAGAGAAGAAAATAACAATAGGAACAAAACTTATATTTTACGGAAAGTTATCAATAATACTACAGTAATTTTGACTTACCTGCACAACTAACTTTTGCAAGAATTATTGTGCAGATAAGCCAAAAATGCAGCTAAATTACCTGTTGTTATTTTAAGAACACAGAGTTGGAATATATAGTAATAATAAACAGTGGTGTTACAAAAAAGAAATTTCATGTTTACAGAGTTCACAAAGATCAATTTCATTATTCTAACACCCCTTCTCAATATTGTTACGTTTTTACCTTTTAAAAACGTTTAAATATGAGTTCGTTAATTGCAACCAAAGTAAAAACAAATGCGTCTTTAGTTTTTCTTAACTCTCTTTATTATTTACCCTACTTTTGTGTGTCACCGTATAGAACTTAACGATACAACAATAATAATCTGCTTATTCACTTTATTAGTTCACACAAGTATTCACTGGATCTTTACAACCACGACTTATTTTATTCACACGCAACTTCACACAAGGCTGACTGAATTAACTCTCTTACTGCTGCTTGCTTTGTCCAGCCCTTTTATAGTCCGCACGCACGTATGATCAGTATGATGAACGTTCTCGATGTGGAAGGTTCTCGCTCGCGCCTTCTCGAGAACTCTATTGCTAGTACATTGTTGTTTGTGTACTTTACTTATGTTGTCCGTTACATATTTGTCGTAGCTGGTTTACTTTATGTTGTTGTTGCTACCTGGTTCGTTGTACACATGTGTGTGTGCAGCTTTAGATAATCAACACGTTCGTTGTATTCTTAGTGTTAGTGCGTATTTGTGTCGTGTGTATTGTGTTGGTGTTGCTGGTAGCTTTTGTTTATCGTTTTTATTGTTAAACGATATTAGGTCGTTTCGACTTATGTAACAATATTAAAAATATTGCATACTAAAAAATTTAACTTTCAAAAAAAAACTTCACAAATTTCAATTAAATTAAACCGATTGAATCTACAAAATTCATTAATTTAACTCTCCGGAGAGCCTTGGTTAAAATATCAGCTAACGTAAAATTTGTAGGGCAACAAATCAATGAAACTTTTCCAGATCTATATAGATCGCGAATAAAATAATACTTAACATCAATATGCTTGCGCCTTGGCGTAATTTTCCCATCCTCAAGCATCTTCAGACAGCTTTGATTATCTTTACCAATTATAGGCCTCAATATCTCGATACCAAATTCTCCAAGTAATTGGGTAATCCATAACAGTTCCTGGGATGCTTCAGCAAGATCCCCAAACTCGGCATCTGTGGATTACAAAGTTACATTTGTCTGCCTTCTACTTGCATAGCTAATAACGGCATCGTCAAGTTTAAAGATAAAACCACTTATCGATTTTCGACTATTCATGTCACCTGCCCAGTCGGCATCAGCAAACCCTTTGAGCTGTAAAATGGACTTAGAGCCCACATAATTTTAATCTCTTAGTGCCTCTCAAGTATTTAAAAACTCTCTTAACCTCTGTCCAGTCCTAGGCAGTTGGGCCACATATCTTTCTGGATAATACAGATACGGCTAGAGCAATATCACGTCGATTGTTGTTCGATATATACAGTAATGAATCAATCAATAATTGAAACTTATTATTGTCTTCCAGTAAATTCGTTGAATTGTGCTTTAAATAACCAGGAGATAGGTGAAGTTTTTGCATCTTCAAGATTGAATTCTTTCAATACTCTGTCAATGTACTCTTCTTGAGACAGATAATATAAACCAGAATCGAAGCTAAATTGTATTCCCAAATAAAGTTTTAGATCACCAAACTCTGTTATTTCAAAATGTAATTTAAGGGTCTTTGCAACGTTTTGGATTTGGTCATTCGATTTTGAAAGAACAATGATGTCATCGACATAAATTAGTACAAATGTTGTTGAATCACCTTCACCCTTTGTATAAAGACAGACTTCCACCTTTCCTCTTCTGAATCCCGTATTCACCAAAATTCTATTTATTCGAAGATTCAACATCGTGCCGATTGCTTCAGGCCATACAAACTGTGAATCAACTTGCAGACCAAACCCTCTTCTCCCGGCATAACAAAACCTTCCGGTTGTTTCATATAAATTTCAGAATTCAACTCACCGTATAAAAATGCCGTCGTTACATCAATATGACAAACTCTCATCTTCCTATTGCTCGCTATTGCCAATAAAGTTCGGAATGATGCTGGCTTTACTACGGGTGCAAAAATTTCATTATAATTTTCCACGTACGTCTGCGAAAACCCTTTCGCAACCAGTCTTGCCCTGTACTTTTTCACACCATCAGCGGTTTGTTTTGTCTTAAAGACCAATTTGCAGCCGATTGCTTTACAACCTTCGGGTAGCTCTACCAAGTCCCAGGTTCGGTTATTTTCAAGTGCTTCCATTTCTTCTTTTACAGCGTTTAACCACTTTTTGTTGTCAGATCCTGATACAGCTTCATTATAAGCACAAAACACAATTATAAGTTACAGGGTCTTCATTGAAGCAGACTTTGTATCCGTATTTTTTAGGAGAGTGATAAACTCAGGCTTATATTTAGTTTAAACAATAAGAGTTTATCTTATTTAATAAATTTTATTTAATAGCTAATTTGTATACTTCTACTTTGCTTTACAAAACGGGAATGAATTTTGGTATTTAAAATATTAATTAAGAACACAGCAAAAGGTTTACAGTTATTATTTTGCTGTTGTTGTTGTCATTTAATATATAAAAATAACTTGTTTTAATGGAGTGCTATTTACGAATAAGATGTTGAAAGCTTTACTTAATTGAGTGATATCTAAAACTTTACTTAATTGAGTGATACTTAAAAGTAATTATTCCTTTATAAGTAAATACCGTACAAAAACAAACAAAAAATAATATCAGTTTTAAATTCAGGTTCCGATGAGATCTAAAAAAATAATACATTTTACTTTATATATATTTAAAAGCTGTGAATATATCAATACTTTTTAACATATATAGATCTCATTTTTCTTTTTTTTCCTTTAGCTCAATAGCTAATATTTTATAATTTCACAGACTCTATCTCCAACTTATGTTTTTCATTTGCTCTACGATTTTCACCTTCATAAAACCTGTGGCAATTTAAGTAATCTAACTTTTTCTTCTTCCATTGATGTTTTTTTATCGTTATGATGAATAAATAATTCGTTAGAAAATTTTCGTTTAACTGCAGAAGAATTAAATTTTACTCCGCTTGAAGATGGTTTGATAGCGGGTTTGTTTTTTAATTCAGGAAGTTCCTTGTATTCCGGCATCGTGCTCACTTCCAGTTCGTCAGGAAAATCATCTTCCAGGATAGAATTGTTGTTCACAGTATCCATATTGTCAAGAAATTCTTCTTCCATTTTTTCATCATAAATATTATTATTCGCTATTAAATCACAATAAAATAACAAATAATTTTAACTAAGTTACACATTTTCTTACCGTCATTATCGAATGGATTGTACAATCCTATTGCACTGTTTCCAACCACAGATAATATTTTTTCTGAGACTGCAGATACTGATGCATTGGAAGGTGTACCGCCACCAGTACGGTATGTCTCACGCTTTTCAGTGACCAGCTCCATTTTAGACTTTCGCTTCATATTGTCGTACTTGTCCCTTAATGTTTTCCAGGGACGGTGTATTCCACTCTGCCTCTTGAAGGATTCTTCCAACTTCATCCATGCTTCATTTTTTAATTTCCAATTGATTGCGTCCGATTTTTGTTCATGTTTTTGACTTATAACCAAATCTACAAGCAGCAGTTCCTCTTCAGTGGTAAAATTTTTCCCACGTTGCTTTTTATCCGTCATCGTTTAAGATTTTATTTATTTTTCAAAATATTTGTTTTCTTAATTTTATTTTGTTATTTTTTTCACTATTGGAAAACAGCTGATTTATGTTGGCACTTGAAGACAGGGTTCCCAACTTTCACAACAATTTTGAGAGGTATTGCCAAATGAAAATAATGTTTTTGTCGGTATATTGAGAAAACCAAAATTGTTAACGGACAGTTTATCGGTCTAATAAATTTATGTCAACATTTAGTAACTGGCAGTTTGTCGACACATTGAGAAATCGGGCCTTAGCCTTGGGTTCATCAGGTAAATTGCATATATTCTTGTTGTTGACTTCAGTGGACATAGTTATTTCTGGCTCCGGATTTGTAGGTAGTAATGCAAGACGATATATAGGACGTTTGAACATTCCTGAGGCAGCTTTCATTTCTGCAACACTTGCTGCACCGACATCACCAGTATAAACCTTAATAATTCTAAATTAAAATAAATTCCAATGGCCGTTTCTTAACGGGTGTACTGTCTTCCTTGATAATAACCATGTCCCAAATTTTGAGGTTGCTAAACTGTTTTTGCCATTTACCTCGTTGTTGTAGTTCGTTTAAGTATTCCGTGCACTGTCTGTTCCAAAAAACCTGCTTAAGGTGGGTTATCAATATCCAATGGGATAGAGTTGCCATATTTTGCACTTTTGCCTTGCTGTCTACTTGAGATGTGAGAGCTTCACCAATAAGGAAATGATCCGGTGTTAATGCTTCAACATCATTTGGGTCATCTTTCATGGGCGTTATAGGGCGAGAGTTTAGTATAGCCTCAATTTCCACTATGATTGTCTTTAATTCTTCTTGAGTTAAAGATGCATTTGCGACGCTCCGGACCAAAAGATGTTTTGCCGATTTTACGGCTGCCTCCCATAAGCCTCCAAAATGTGGTGCTCTAGGTGGAATAAAATTGAACTGTATTCCCCTTGAGCTAGAAGCGGAAATAATTGACTCTTGCGCCTTACAGGAATAAATGCTAGCTGATTTTTTGCTCCAACAAAATTGGTGGCGTTATCACAATAAATATTTTGGCATCGTCCCCGACGGCCAATAAATCGTTTTAGGGCACCAATAAAAGCATCTGTTGATAAATCCGATACCAATTCAAGATGAACTGCCTTTGTAGAAAAACAGCAGAATACAGAGATATATGCTTTCGTTGGTCGTTTGCCTCTAATCCTGTAATGAATCCAAAAGGGTCCACAATAATCTACACCAGTGTTGATAAACTGCCGCGCTGGTGTAACTCTAGTATGAGGTAGATTGCCCATAATTTGTTGGCATAATTGTGGTCGTGCCTTGATACATCTTATGCATTTTTGGACTACGGACCGCGCCATTATTTTCCTTTTAATTGGCCAAAATCTTTGTCTGATTATATTCAATAGTGCTTGGGGTCCACAATGGTTATTTTCTTCATAAATCATCGTAAATAAAAGTTTTGTAAGCCTTACATTTTGGACGATCTTCGTTTTTCATTTTGTTTTGTAAGCCTTACATTTTGGACGATCTTCGTTTTTCATTCGGTTCTCATGAATCTAAGAATGTACCCTACGATCCTTTGAAGGGTTCTGAAAGAGTTCTTGTGTGGGATATTATAAATGTAGTCAACGTTGGAGGTAGTGGCTGCTGAAGTTACAGTTGTTTTTTTTTCTCGATGTCATTAGAGATGAGTCGTTGTGAAAATGTAGGTGGCAATATTTCTTCTCTTCCATGCAGAAACAATGGGTCATAGAACCATAAAGCGCATTTAGAAAGTTTTGTTGCCGGTAGCCCTCTGGAAAGTAAATCTGCCGGATTGTCCTTGGATCTGACATGGCGCCATTGTTCGGGCAATGTCAATGACTGGATTTTTGAGACTCGATTAGCTACAAAAGTATGATAGAGCGAGGATTGGGTGTTTATCCAAGACAGTACTATTTCGGAGTCTGTCCATAAATATACAGCTTGATTTTTAATCTGAAGAACAGTTTTGACTCTATGCACAAGTTGGGCAGCCGTAACGGCAGCACATAATTCTAAACGAGGCAGTGTCTGTTGTTTAAGGGGTGCAACGCGTGCCTTGAAGCAGAGTAATTGTACAATCATTCTTCTATCCTTAAGAGTTACGCGGATGTAAGCAACTGTTCCATAGGCCTTTCCAGAAGCATCTGCGAATATATGCAGTTGTGTTTGAGCTGGGATTTCTCCCTTGAAAATGTGTCTTGATATTTTGAGATTGTCCAGGCGGTCTAACTCATTCCTGAATCAAGTCCAAGGTTCATGAAGGTCCTCAGGCAATGGTTCATCCCAGTCCAGTTTGAATTGCCATAGTTGTTGGATGAACATTTTTGCCCTGACCACTACAGGTGCTAGTAGGCCTAGCGGATCGAACAATCTTGCCAAATCTGAGGTTACATAACGCTTTGAGACAGTAGTTGGAGGATTAATTTTTACCTTGACGCAAAACTGGTCTATCTTGGGTACCCATAATAATCCTAACGTTTTTATTTTATTGGTGCTGTTACTATCTAAATCCACCACTTGATCAGCAAGTGGAATATTCTTTAGTAATGAAGGGTGATTTGCGCACCATTTTTTCAGATTAAAGCCATGTCTTTTTAAATTTTTTTTCATATATTATTTATTGAATCTTTCCGTTCAGAATTTACAATAAGTATTCAAATCTTAACCTAAAATAATACAATAATAAAAGTTGTTATTGCCACTGCAACGTACAACTAAAAGTGCACATTAAAAGTAAATTTATCTGATCAGATCATTTGTTTGAACCCTTTTGAGACGTCTGTGACCCTCGAATACAAGTAAGTCTCTTACAAGACGGTTGGGATGTTCTGTAATCCTAGAGATGTAATCGACACTTGTTATTTTTATTTCCTCTCGAACTAAGGGCACCTTCAGATCTTTGTGGATGTTACTGTTTCTCATATACCAAGGAGTACCTGTTATTATTCTAAGAAGTCTAGATTGCCGTCTTTGGAGCTTTTCCACATTGGATGGTGAGGCTGCTCCCACAGTTGGATACCATAAAGCCAAATAGGTTTCAATACTGAATTATACAAAAGCAGTTTTAGTTCTAAATCAATGGTTGACTTAGGTCCAATAAGCCAGTAAAGCTGTGCTGTTCTGAGTTTGATCTGGGTAATTTTGGCAGCTATATGGTGAGCCCAGGTAAAGCGACGGTCGAGATGGATGCCGAGATATTTTACACTACTATATTCTGGTACTGTCACACCATTAATCTTGATGGGCGGACAATTTCCCCTTCTCAGTGTAAACCTGATGTGCATGCATTTAGAAACATCGACTTTTATCTTCCATTTCAGCATCCAATTTTCCAAATCACTAACATGAGATTGAAGTCTTTGTGACGCAACTGTAGAATCTCTATGAATACTTAAAAACGCCGTATCATCCGCAAAAGTAGACGTGTGAGCCACTAAACTTGTAGGCATATCTGCAGTGAACAATAAGTAAAGGAACGGCCCTAGAATACTTCCTTGTGGTACGCCAGCAGATATCTTTCTGCGGGAAGAGGTGACATCTTTTGATTTTATTTGGAAATATCTATCCCATAAGTAACTTTTTAGCAATTTATGCACATTCTTTGGTAAAAACTGCGTGATCTTAAAAAGAAGTCCTTCGTGCCAGCCCTTATCGAAGGCTTGAGATATATCAATAAATAGCGCAGAGCAGTACTGCTTGTTCTTAAAAGCACGTCTAATTAAATTGGTAATTCTGTGCACTTGCTGAATCGTGCTATGTTTTCGCCTAAAACCAAACTGATGGTGGGGAACTATGGCATTGACATCAATATGCGGTATTAAACTATTAAGCAGCATTTTTTCGAACATCTTAGAAAGTATTGGGAGTAAACTTATTGGACGATATGATGATACTTGCGTTATGTCCTTGCCTGGTTTAGGTATCATCACTAAATCAGATAATTTCCAAGACGCAGGAAAGTAGCCTATTCGCAACATAGAGTTAAAGATAAACAATATAAAACGCACGGCCGATGTAGGCAAATTTTTAATCATTGTCGCAGTTATTTTGTCACAACCAGGTGATTTGTTCGGCTTTAGGCTCTGGATGACGGCAATCACTGCAGACAGCCGGAACTTGATCGTCGATTGTAACTGAATTGTTTGGTATAAAAACATTATCTAAGTAGTTGGCAAAAGCGTCCACTTTCTGTTCTGCGCTTTTTGCTCAATCACCGTGCTGTAGTCGTAAAGGGGATTCATGCAAAGTAGGTCTCCTCATTTTTCTTACTGCCTTCCATAAACTGTACTCCGAGTCTTTCGTTGCGTCCAAATTTTACAAGTATTTTTGCAGGTTCGACTCTTTGTCCTTCTGCAAAGCGTCACGCAGAAGTCTTTGGCACTGATTAAGTTGAAACTTTAGACCTGGAGAACGATATTCTTGCCATTGGCGTCTTAAATTCGTTTTTTGGCGTAACAGTGCTTCTATGTTATTAGAGCAGGGAAATTTTCGTTTTCTTACCAAAGGGGTAGAGTATGTAGATACCCTAGCAGCTTCACTTAAGATGTTAGTAAACTGGCGGACGCCGGATTCAATTTCCTGTTCACACTTCAAAGAAATATTTGATGGCAGGTGCGAGCTACGAACATTTTGTATTTCCGCCAATTTGTCCTCGGTGAAGATAATTTTGCTCCAGTAGGTTTGTATCAGGCACAAATGTTAGGATGATTGGTGAGTGATCAGAAGACAGATCCAATGATCGTATGCACCCGAAGATTTTCACGTCTAATATTTCTTACTACGGCAAAATCTATGACATCCGGAATTTTTTTGGATCAGTTGGTCAATAAGTAGGATGACCAGCAGACAAGGCAACCATTCTGTTCGAAGATACTGCGTCCAATAGCTGTCTTCCTCTCGGAGTAATGACACGTGATCCCCAGAATGTGTGTTTTGCATTATAATCAACTGCTGCAATAAATTTCGGACCCAGCGTGTTGAAGTAATCGAGGAAATGTTGTGTCTTGGAGGACAATAAAGTGCTAATATTGTAACACCAAAGTAGGGTAAATTAATTGATGTTGCTTGAATGTAATCTTGGGTGAATTCTGGCAATGGAAAGTGCCTAATGTCCTTGTGAACAAGAATAGCTGCCCCTCCGCATGCCCTACCACTAGGGTGTTTTGCGTCATATGTGTAGTAGTCATTAATTCTAAAGCAGTTTTTGTCCGAGAAGTGTGTTTCCGATATTAGCATGACATCAATTTGGTAAGTATATAAGAAGTTTTGTACTTCGTTTTTATGATGGCTTAAGCCGTTTGCGTTCCAAAAGCACATTTTTAGGGTGTTCCTGTCTTATTTACTAAAATCTGCATAAGCATATTTTGGTTTTGTAGCAGCTGTTGCAACATGTTCTGCATGTTAGTCATAAAATTACTCATTGTTTGGATTAGAGTATCAATTGAATTTTGGGAATTCAATTATGCAGTTGGAATGCCTTCTTTTAGAGCGGCAGCATATGAAAAAGCACTGGAAATTTACTTGTGGTTTGGGCAGCATTTTTGGCGTTTGCCTGTTGTGGAATGGTGGGCTAAGGTAAACTTGGGATGTTTGATTCACGGTACTGATTATATGTAGGTCTTTTGACCACCGCTTTATTTTTGAGTTCCAAGTATACTTTGCATCCTCGATAATTAGCCGTGTGGTTTTCACCGCAATTACTGCATTTTTTACAGCTAACTTCAGTTTTCGGGTGGGGACATTCACTGCTTCTGTGTACGTCTCCGCACCTGACGCATACTGCCGGTAATTTGCAGAAAGATTTTGTGAGCCCAAATTCTTGGCAATTTTGACACTGAGGGGGGCCTTTACGTTTAATGGGTTCCTCTACATATATTCGACGGTTTAGAAGATACCGTAATCCATATATAGGATGATTGTCACCTTTTTCCTTATATTGTTCGAGTTAAATTCTATTTCGACTCTAAAAAGCGGTTGTGGAATTTTATTTTTATTTAAAATATTATGGATTGATTTGACTTCATACCCTTCAGATTGAAGGACATTCTTAATATCGCTAATAGGTACAGTACTGTCAATGCCTTTAATGATTACGTTTAAACCTTTTGCACTTTTGAGTTGATAAGTATAGTAGTTTTTCTTTTCAGTATCGAACTTGTTCACAATTGCTCTAAAACTCTTTTCATCTTTGGCTTGGATTTTGGTTTCCTGAATATTACCCTTTCGTAGAGAAACAACGTAGAAATTGTCTTTGCCAACAAGCTGTGTCAACTTAGTTACCAAGGCATTGGTAGTGGGCTCTCGTAGGTACAGTGGTGGGGGTTTGAAGTTCTTTTTTGCAGCTGTATTGTCTTCTTTCTCTTTTTCTGCAAGAATTGCAAAACGGTTTGCGTTGTCAGTGGTATTTTTTGCCTGTTTTGGATGTGGTTCCAACGTGGAGGCTGCTCTAGGGCTGTACTTACGTTTCGTTATTGTGATATAACGGTCCATACCTGTGAGGACTTTTTCACTGCTCTCAGTTTTCGCTGCACTTTTTTAATTGTTGTAGTTTCCTTATTTACGTCCGGTGATTGCAAAATATCTTCAATGTTCTTATGACTACCCAAAAGAGGGGTATGGGGTAGATTTGTATTTGGCCCAACACACTTATTTAAATTTTGACCACTCGCACTATTGCTGATTTTTTTTCACTTGATGGGTCGCTAACGTAGCGTACCCGATTTGCAGGCTTCGCCGTCAAATAACGCGAGTCATCAATTTTTTTATTTATATTAACTGTTTCACATTCTTTTGAAGTAATGATCACGTAAGCATTTCTATCATTAAAACTCAGTCTGCGTTCATTAGCACTTGCACTTGGCTCACTCATTAATTAGGTTAACGGCCTTTATATTTTTTTTACTTATTTGATTGCTGTCTGTCTTTATGCAGTTTTCTTTTCTTTTTTAAACTTTATTAAGTTTAAGTTGTTTTGTTTTTATTATTCTTTTTTTATTTTAGTTGTAATAAAACACCTATTCCAAATATTTTTTATAATTTGCCGACTGCACGTCCGTACACTTTAAGTGCCGCGAACTGAATGGGGATGTTGATGAGGGTGTAATACATTTTAGAAGTAATGAGGAGTAAATTCAATTATGTAATTATGTCCACTTATACACTGAGGTTCATCAGGATAGAACCAACATATTTTAAAGTAAAAAAACTGTATAAATTGCAAATACAGATTGAATAAAAAAATTTTGTTTTGCAGAAAGATAGTTGATACTGTAAATGATAATTTAAGCACAAAAATTTTTATAAAAATGAATTATAACGGTACTTTTTCACTTTCTTTGTAGTCAAGTATAAAATTTTTCATTTATTTTTTGGTTCAACAGAATAGAACCACGTGCATTTTTAACGTAAATCAGTAGGCTGTTGTAATAAAGCTTTATAAAAACCAAATATAATTAAAATCACAGTTTGTGGCTGCAGTTATCTAAATCCATATGTGAAGAAACAGTTATTTAAATTCGTCGGAAATGGTAAAAATTGATGTTTACCATCCTGAAAATTATTCTTATCGCGAAATCGATAGACAAATAGGACGAAGTCATAATGTGGTAATGAATTACATAAAACATAATAAAAATTACAAAGGAGGTACTTAGACAGCTCTAATACCACAGGACAAGCAAAAAATTCTTCGAATTGCCTCAAATTCAGCCCATTCTACCTCTAAAATTAAGCATTTAGCAGGAGTTAAAGCAAGTAAATCAACAGTTTGTCGCGCTATTTTAAACAGTGAACATTTACAAGTCCGAAAACTAAAGAAAAAACCTCCATTAAATGCAATCCGTCAACAACAGCGCCCTCAGTTTGCCAAAGTTCATATGGCATGGAATGTTCAAAGACAATTAAGCGATAACGATTGGCGAAAAGTAATTTTTTTTTCTGATAAAAAAATTTAATTTGGATGGCTGTAACTTTTATTTTCACGATATGCGTAAGTCCGAAAAATTTCTGAGCCGCCATCACAGCATAACGCTCCCAATGTAATTGAACATCACATGCCATATGATCTTTGGCAAACTGAGGGCGCTGTTGTTGACGGATTGCATTTAATGGATGTTTTTTCTTTAGTTTTCGGACTTGTAAATGTTCACTGTTTAAAATAGCGTGACAAACTGTTGATTTACTTGCTTTAACTCCTGCTAAATGCTTAATTTTAGAGGTAGAATGGGCTGAATTTGAGGCAATTCGAAGAATTTTTTGCTTGTCCTGTGGTATTAAAGCTGTCTAAGTACCTCCTTTGTAATTTTTATTACATGTTTTATGATGTTTTATGTAATTCATTGCCACATTATGACTTCGTCCTATTTGTCTATCGATTTCGCGATAAGAATAATTTTCAGGATGGTAAACATCAATTTTTACCATTTCCGACGAATTTAAAGAACTCTTTCTTCACATATGGATTTAGATAACTGCAGCCACAAACTGTGATTTTAATTATATTTGGTTTTTATAAAGCTTTATTACAACAGCCTACTGATTTACGTTAAAAATGCACGTGGTTCTATTCTGTTGAACCAAAAAATAAATGAAAAATTTTATACTTGACTACAAAGAAAGTGAAAAACTACCGTTATAATTCATTTTTATAAAATTTTTTGTGCTTAAATTATCACTTACAGTATCAACTATCTTTCTGCAAAACAAAATTTTTTTATTCAATCTGTATTTGCAATTTATACAGTTTTTATACTTTAAAATATGTTGGTTCTATCCTGATGAACCGCAGTGTATGTAGAAAAACGCAGACATAACTGTACATTTCTTTCTTATCAGTTTAAAATTAAAGATTTTTATAGCACAAAAAACAACAACAACACGTTGAGCTATATTTCTATTTCTTCAAAATTAAATCATACAGAAAATAACACATCCAAACTATAATATGAGTCAAGTGTTTTAAAATTTGTTTACATTAAATTAAAGAATATTCTTATTGAACTTGTTCTTAAGTATACAAAATTTTAATTACGCGAATTATGTTTAGAGTAAACAATCTCAGTAAAAAAACACAACTTTTAGGTTTGAACGTCAATCTACTTCTATTTTATTTATAATTTTTGTCTGTTATATTAACTTTTACAATATTTCACAATTAAATTAAATAGGACAAATAATTGGTAGGCTGGTGGTCAGCAGTATAATAATTAAATTAAATAAAATAATTCAGAAATATTACAATTTTAGAGCATTCCACTTCCGTTCATGGGTAGCATGTATGGTAGCGTATACGTAACTCGCGCGATGTTATTGTTTATAACATCAATGTGTCATTATCCTACTCTTGACCGTCTGCAAATGTGTCAGCATTTTATTATTACAAGAAAACGATATTGGGGAAATTAATGTTTTTTGTTAACATATACATTATGTGGTTTAAAAAACCACCAATTTCTATATTTATATTTTTGCAAAACAAGAACTAGCTAAAACGTATCTCACCTCTAACAAACAACAACAACACGTTTAACTATATTTCTATTTCTTCAATATTAAATCTTACAAAAATAAAAATAAAATAAACAAAACCACAACATTCCGCAATGCACTCAGCGTCGGCAACAGGAGTTAAGGGTACCCTACATCACACGCTCACATTTCATACAAACCTCGCGCCTGCGATCCATGAGTTTAAGTTACTCTCCACAGAACAACTCGTTTGAAATCACAAATAAATGCATACTATTTTGAATTCAATTGAAGAGTTTTAAGGGTGGCAAAATGAAAATATTTTGTTAACAAACCAAAAGAATCGTAAGAATTAACAAACAAAATAATAATTTTCAAGTTTTACATTGTCTTCTACAATTGTGCTTATGTTAATGACTTATAATCTCAAATTATTCAAGGCAGTGTTCTGATCGAAACTCCAACTTTTTAACATACAATATATTCTTTTTAATACGTCATATTCATAAGATTCACCTTTAATTTCACTAACACGATAGGCTTCTGAAGTAATAGTACTAGGATTGTTATTGCTAATAATTTTGATTTTAAAGATTTCTATAGTCCAGTTTGTTGCATATAGGTAACATGTACTTATATTTGCTTATACGAATGCGATCGTCAAATTTAAACTTGGCTCTCCTAAAAATCTATAGAAAATTACTATAAATGGATTTTTTTCATTTGGTGTCACTATAATTGTTAGATGAAATGTATTATTCCATTTATCCACCAGTTCTTGGTATATATTTATCAATTTGTACGTTTATCAATGTTCTATTAAGTCGTTCAACTATTGATGCCTTTAAACAACTATATATCGAATAGAAGTTAATTTGATTAGATTGCATTAAATGTTCAAGTCGTTTGTAAAAGAACTTTCCAACGTTATTCTCTCACCGAATTTTGTAGCCATTCTTAAACTTTATTATATTTTATTTGTGCCAAGTATGGGTATGTCCTTACTATAATTAATATAAAATAATAAGAAATTTTTGAATAAAAAAGTCATTTATTTCCCAAATTTTTTAAATTTTTTCTAATATTTACCAAGCTCAATTCTAAATTTCAAACATGGTTTAAAATATGTTACCAAACACATTAACAGCTTTTAAGAAGAAAAAAAAAACAAAACAAATTCAGAAATAAGAAGAGAATGCGATCAAATATGATCTATAAAATATTAAATATCAAATTCTATAACATACATCAAATTTAAATATTATTAAATTAGTAATAAATTAAATATTATAAATTGTAATTAAAATATTAAAAACGATTAAATTATTTGTGTTAAAACTAAAATTAGAATACAAACGAAAAATGTAAATATTTAAATAATTATAAGAATTTTTAATGAAAGAGAATGATACATTATATTTATAATAAATTAGTTTTGAATCAACAGGGACTGTTAATTTTTAAATTGTAAAGTCATATAATATTATACACCAACGCCTAGATCCAAGTTACTCTATGATTACATTAATAATTAATGTACTATGCTTATTATACTTTACTTGCTTGCCATACTGACTATTACACTGTAAAAACTATTACATTTATTATTATCCTATAAACACTATAAATACAACGCAACAAGCAAATCAAACTTTATTTTATTTGCTTGTTGTCGCGTTGCCTTTAAAATAATCATTTCCAAATACAGCCATGTATTCTATTTTTGAGAGATTGCTGTGTTTGCTGCGTTGCGTCTATTGTGTTTATACAATTATACTACATTAGCTCCTATACTACATTTGTATGTTATACTAAGTTAGCCTGTTAAGAACTGTACGATCTGTAATTGTATTTATATTTTAAAAATATGAGAAAAAAATTTTTTTTATAAAAAGAAAATACTTTACATGTAACATCCGAACTATAAAGACGTGTTTTTATTTGCATAATTTTACTCAGCATGCCTTCTTCGCATGTGTATATGTAAGTAGGTATATGTATGTATATGCTGTTTCATATTATCAGAAAGTTCACACGGTAAGTCAATGCGTATATGGTTTGTTGTATTTGAAATACTTCGTTTTGTATCTATGAATTTATATGTTGATATTCATAATTTCATCACAACGATTAGAATTATTTCTTACTTAATTGGTCATTACAACCCTTCAGTCGGAATTACAACTTAGCTTCACACACTACCCATATGGCATGTGTTAATTTTATGCATGAGTGGCCGGCAGATTTTTAAGAAACTCTTCATTGCTATACTAATTATTTTTTGTTAAAAAAAGATCGACCAAGATATATTTTTTCATAATTCATTTTGTTTGAAATGTCTGGGCTGAGGCTTAAACCTTGCTCTCAAGGCTAATAAGCCAACGTAGTACCTACTAGTCTCCTGCGACATTTCTTCATTACATGAATAATAAACCTTGTGTCACTTTGAATACAAAGTTCGAAACAAAAATTTACTTATGCACTAGTTATAATTTCTACATGGCTGATAATTTCTACATTCAGTTATTACGCTAATCCTTTCTATTAAGAGTTGGAAAGGCTCCATTAGTCTGGTAAGGTAACGAAAGTATTCGCCAATGACAACTGTAACAATCATAATTAAGGCATAATTTTTCCAATTCTGCATATTCCTGATTGTGAAATGCGTAAATATTCCTATTCCCAACCATTATGATAGGATTTTCTGCATGAGCATTTTATTTAAGAACTGATCAATCATACATTTTTGCGAACGATATACAGGTATTATCTTCAAGGGTTTGTTGTCAATTCGGAAATTTTGTAAGGAAATTGAAATAAAATCAATAAAATTATCACTTTTGCAGTGTTATACGACAATTTCTAGGTTTTTGTTGACATATAATGATGTCCCACCATATCCATCACTCCTACAACAATGAATGCCTGAGTATTCAGGAATAGAAAAAGCTGCGTTAAATTATCATCAAACAAACTCTTCTGAATCGCATAACATCCGGTAATTTTGAAAGACTTGCAATTAGCGACTTAAATTTATTAAATTTAGTAATTGATTTTTCTTCACTTATAATGTTTATACAAATAATATTCAGAAAAGAACTATTTAAATTTTATAAGTAATTATTATATTAAGAAAAAAATTTAAAATATTGGTTATTATTCTTAAAGAAATAAATTGAGAGAAAAAAGAACAACACATCATGTTAATGCTGACATATCATTAAGGGGGAGAAGCATATGATTCATTATCATCATCATCAGTGTTATTACCATGTCGGACAGTATCATTATTTATTGTTGCCCATCGATCTACGTTTCCAGCATTGAGAAGTTATTGCACTCAGAAGTAATTTATCTACGTGCTCTTCAAGTCACTACTAGCGCTATGCGTGTTTCACTCTTATTCTTGCAAACAACGAACAAGTAACCTAAGCTTTTCAGAGTCCTAGCGTAATTAAGAAGGTCCAATGTTTCTTTACTGAGAAAATCATGTACAAAGACTCCACTTGAATCTTTGAGTTTATCCTTTGTGTGTTTGTTAGAATATTTAACAACGACACTCCTTTTATCACTTGTGCCTTTTTTGTGAAGAAAATAAGCACAATTAATATTTTCAGATCCCATGTTGACACCAACACTTTTTGCCAACTCCAACACCGTATCAACAGCTGTAGCTTTGTCACCAACTTTCAACCCACTCACAATACAATCATTTTTTATGCGAACATCGTTTAAACATTTTGCTGCTGATTTTAAATCTTTAATTTTTTTTTTCAGTAAAAGTTTTTTCTTTTCAACATCATTCAATCTTTTTCTATTATCAGCCAAACCCTTTAAAATATCATCATACTGCTGGGAAATGAATTGTATTGTTTCTTGTATATTAGCCAATTGGTCAAGCTTATCCAATTTTGTTTTGATTACTTGAAGTTCAGTTTTTATTCTTCCATTATCTGCAAAAATGACAAATAAAAGTCTCATTTTGATTATTAACAAAAAACTCAAACTCTCTTCTATTTAAGTGAGAGCACTGAGAGTGTAATATTTTGTGACACTTATCACACTTAATAAGGTTGAGCCTTTCTTTTATTTGCATTTTACGTTGACCACCAGAAATGATATTTTTATTAGTAAGATTTCTGCGACCTTTTCCACTCATACTTCACAATTTCCACAAACTTCAATATTAGCTTTATACTATTAAATAGAAGAAACAGAAGTTAGTGGAACAATAAGGAGTAGAGGAAAATATGCCAACATTTCAAAAAGTGTGAAACTAATGATTATAAAATTGTATGAGGAGGGGAATACCATCGTGGAAGTATCTCGTATAACGTCAGTAAATATAAACACCACTAAAACTATTATTTCGCGATATAAAAAAATGACTGCAAACTAGTGGAACTTCCTCGTGGAAAAATAGGCAAAAAAATTAATTCCCCAAATCCTGGTAAAAATTGAGACGATCGTGGAGAGTGAGCCGGGAATAACTTTGAGAAATATTCGCAAAAAGTTATTTGAACAATTTAATGTATTAGAATGTTTATTGTCTTTAAAAATGATTAAATCACTTAGAATTTAACGTTGAAATTGACGAGATCCCATATGCAAAAAATATACGTCTATTAACTGCCAGGGTTGCCAAGCATGAGAAGGACGGCTGCTCTGGGGCAATAGAACCATTATTGCTCCACATGCTGGACATCCTGGCATCGTCAAAATTAAAGGGTTGGCAAGAAGTTATATGTGGTGGCCAAAAATAGATCAGATAGACAACACAATTAAACATTGTATGCAATGCCTAGAAACTCGGCATGAACAACCGCAAGCAGTGGTTCCCACCTGCGAAACTACTCTGACCGCTTGGTCGCGGCTACATATAGACTTCACCGGACCATTTAAAGGTAAATTGTTTTTCTCAGTGGTCGATTCGTATTCCAAATGGTTGGAAGTACACATCGTCAAATCCACGTCATCACAATGTGCAACTAAATCATTGCTATCACTTTTTTGCAACTCATGGACTTACTGACGTCAACGTCTCAGATAACGGTTACTGCAGCAGAATTTTAAAGTTTTATGGAAAACAATTTAACACGTCATGTAAGATGTGCTCCTTTTCATCCTTCCTTAAATGGACGTGTTGAACGTATGGTGCAAACCACAAAAGATTACTTGAACAAAATGCCATCTAATTCAAGCGTTGAGTTGGATCTTGTTCGTTTTGTTTTTAGTCAACACATAAGCCCACATAAGAAACATTTAAAAAATAAGACCCTGTGTGAATTCGGAATTACGCGTCAGGTCAAAAGTGGATACCAGCTAACAAAGAATCGCAGGCTAGACCCTTGACTTACAATGTGCGTCTTCAAGATAATCCTATAGTAAAGCGCCATTTAGATCAGATTCGCAGCCTGTGAGGTAGGATTTTCCAAGAATTGGAAGAAAAAGTTTAGTTTTTTTTTCAATAAAAACTACGAAATTTTATTCGATGGCGTTTAAAAGTTTTTAAAAATTTATTATTCGTATGGAAAAGGAATTCGAAAAGATAAATTATATTTTGAAAAAGTTACGCAGTTAATTTGTCTACTTAATTATTTTAAATTTAAAAAAGTGAACAAATTTAGCGAGAAAAAATGCAACGCAATGTGTTAAAGGAAAAATTAGGTCAAATATAGTTTATTTTTTATATGTTTAATTTATATGTTTAATGACAAATTTGCAAATTGTTAATTTTAAAATAGAAACAGCTGTCTGCAGATATCAAATTTGCGATGATAAGGACTTTGGAAGAAGGCAAATCAATGAATGAAGTTGCTCATCAATTTAATATCAACAAATCAATAGTTTGACGGATTTCATCGCGATGTCGTCAAACAAATAGCGTAGAAAGAAAGCGAGAAATTGTCGACCTCGTAAATCTATTGCCCTCCAAGACATTTAATGGTAAAAATAGTAAAAGTTGACGGTCAGAAACCAGCAGTAGATGTAATTAACTATGCAAACAAGCAATTAGAGGATTCTATTGGCGTCCACACAGACAGAAACCGATTAAGAGAGTACAATTTATTAGCTAGAAGACCAGCCAAGAAGCCACCAATAAGTATGGTTAATAAGAAAAAAAGACTTGACTTTGCCAGACGGTGTCTGCATTGGTTAAAAGAGCAAAGTTTTGTAGAGCGTCGAATCAAAGTTTAACTTATTTGGCTCTGATGGGTTAAATTACATTCGTCAGCCCCAAAACAAAGGTATTCACAACAATTCTGTAAATTAACAACATTCTGTAAATGAGACTAGACACGGTGTTGAACATAATATTACAGTTTTGGCAATTTGACTTTAGACTTTAAAGCAGTCTAGTTATCTCGAAATTATAAACAACCATGCCTTTGAGTCCGCAAACAACCTTTTTCCAACCAGTGAATGGATTTTACAGTACGACAATGCCCCTTGCCACAAAGGATGGTTACCTACCACATTCTTAGTAAACGTAGGGCAGGCTGTTCTTCCATGGCCTTCCCAGAGGCTTGACCTAAACGTTATTGAAAATGTTTGGGCTTTCATAAAATATCATAGAACTATATATAGAAGTCGAAAACGCGAACAGGCTATACAAGAAATTAGTGAAATTTGGTCTAAATTGACTCCCGAATTTGCCTAAAACTTAATTAACTCAATTCCAGAAAGATTACAGCCGGACATTGATTCAAAAGGCGGTATTACAAAGTACTAGTTAATTTTATTAATACACTATGTAAAAATAAAAAAATAATTAAAATAAAGATTGCAACCGGATTTAAGTCTTGTGTAAATACTTTTGAAAAGAATAAAACGTGTGTAAATAATTTTGACAACTTATAAGCATATGGTTATTTGTTTTTTATTTAGTACTAAGAACCGTTATCTTTTCCAATTTTATTTTATTTGCTTCTGCATATTCCAGGCTAGGCAATAGTAATTTTTTTTTTCAAAATTTACTTCCAGTAAAAAGTACTGAGACCTTTATTAAGCTAACGTAAAAATGCTCTTTTGTGTAAATACATATGACTACCTCTGTATGTATTCTTCTCTTGAAGTGCGTTTAAATTGTTTGGTTATAAGACTCGAAAGACTCAAGGCCTTGTGTTGGTTTTCAAATTTTAAAAAAAATCGATTATACATCAATTTTTTTATGTGTAGATATATAGATAAGAAGTAAAAATAGACTAAGAAACGAACAACGGTTGCAAACCTTTCAAATTTGTTTTCAAAATTTTTATGGGAACACGCCGCTAATGACAATAAAGGAAGGTACTAAGCTGTGTTGACTGATAAAAAAAAAACTTACTGTTAGAAAATAGGATACTTTTCAAACAGGCATAAATCAGTCCCAATTCCAAAATTTAAACTCACGAATGGACTGCTGAGCCGTGGACAATATATTTAGAAAATAATCTTTAAAACCCTAAAAATTATAATTCTAATCTTAAAATTAATAAGCATTTTTAAAACTTAAATTACAAATTATTTACAAACTTAAATTATTAAATAAATAAAATAATCTTAAAATAATGTCCTCTTTATTTTATCCACCTTAGTAGGGGAATCAGTGTCCTTGTTTGGCTTCGTCTCTAGATTGATTGTTTTTGTTGCTCCTGCTGTAACATATGTTGTTTGAGTTGTTGTGGGAGCTGCTTCCGATATTTCTCCGCATAATAGTCTGGACACTCACTCTATACCGCAACCTATTGCGGTACTAGATTAAAATCTAGTAGGGTTTCATTTGACTTTCCATACTTAATATAATCTTCTTTGTTATTACATTGCATTAAGCCACTCTATTAAACGAATTTCTATATGACACAAAAAATTAAATATTAATCCTCAAACATCTTATAATTTATGAACGAAATAGATTTATGACTAAATACAACAGAGTCGTTAGTTTGTTGTGTAACGCTTTTGCAAATTAACTAATAGAGAGCGATGATTATCTTGCGTGCAAGAAAGTCGCTTGTTAGACAAATATTTTGTGAAATGAATGGGAACAATAAATTAAAAAAGTGGCAAAACACTGAGATAATGTAATGAACTACGGCTAAGTAATAAAATAGAGGTTTAGAAGCGATCCCTGTCATACATGCCCTAATAATATACAATCGCTTCTGTCAGTTAATCGTTTACAATTTTCACTGTTTTAAAGGTCTCTAGCTCTCTACTGAGCCTTAAATACAACATTGTTAGCAGATTCATGTTGGCTCAATAAGTGATATTCAAACATTTTTTTTACTTAATTATTATTATTACAAAAAAGGATCTAAAGAAAATATTTTAATATTAAAAGCTCTGGCTGAAAGCTGAACTTTCTGTATCCGACAGCAACAAGTTTTGAAAATATAACACAATAAATCCAAGGGACATTGAATCCGACGTTTCTAAAGTCTCTAAAAGTTGAATAAACCTTTCAAATCTTTTTAACCTGTAAGCGTTGTTTTGAATAATTTTGATCCTTCATATAATTCGTATTAAATGGCATACAAACTAATCGTAAAATAAGTGTTTAATCGGTTATCGATCAGTACCGTCAATTTGGAAATATGAGTGCTAATATGACGGTGAAAGCAATATAATTGTACTTTAATTAAAAAATAGCAGCTAGAAACATAATTTCTATTCACAACGCCGAGACACATTGAACCTGTAATGCGTAGATTTTATTAACTAACAGGAACGCAATATGCGTATGTCTCAGTGAGTCAGCCGTTCCTTTTTTTGTTCAATCGATATAACAAAATTTAAGTGTTTTAAATGGTTGTTTACGATATTTTTCCATTCCTAAAATTCTAATTTTTCTTTATAAAGCTCTTCAGCATCATGAAGTGATGCTCTGTTGTACTTTAGACGTTTTTGTTTATTTCTCCTCCAAACGCAATCATATTGAATGTTGTAACTCTCATAGGAAAACATAAATTTCAAGTTGATAAAATTTATGCATTACGGCAGCTATCTGCCTGAGATAGAGGAAAATTTTTTAATGAACAATTTTCAGCTAGATTGGGTTTAATTTTAGATTTTGGCCGGACAAATTTGAACGGAACTGCCAATAGATTATATTTCACTTACAAAGTTGAATTTTGAGTTGATTTATGAGGGAACATTTACATTACATTTACTTTAAAAGCGTCGGGCAGCATTAATTTTCCAAATTGTTAAAAATACTTGAATCTTGAATCAGAAAACTTTCAGTAAAAATTAATTTATTACGAAAAAAATTTTTTTTTTGTATAAGAAAAAGCTGAAGTTAAGGTACGGTCACATATGGCTAATGTTTACCCCAATTTTGTTTTGTAGTCAGCCTATGAATATTTATTATTCCGTTTTTGTTTGGGAGGATATGTTTGCCATACGACAAACAAATGTTTATATTTTTCATGTGTAGCCAACCAACTTTATTGTATTAAAAACAGAATTTTTCTGTGCATCCTTCTTCTGTTCTGCCCTGAATACATTTTCGAACCCAAAAGTCGTCTTTCTCTTCTTTCTTCGCAAAATATCACTGAAGATCCGCAACACAAAACGAGAAAAGACATTTAATGGTAAAAATAGTAAAAGTTGACGGTCAGAAACCAGCAGTAGATGTAATTAACTATGCAAACAAGCAATTAGAGGATTCTATTGGCGTCCACACAGACAGAAACCGATTAAGAGAGTACAATTTATTAGCTAGAAGACCAGCCAAGAAGCCACCAATAAGTATGGTTAATAAGAAAAAAAGACTTGACTTTGCCAGACGGTGTCTGCATTGGTTAAAAGAGCAAAGTTTTGTAGAGCGTCGAATCAAAGTTTAACTTATTTGGCTCTGATGGGTTAAATTACATTCGTCAGCCCCAAAACAAAGGTATTCACAACAATTCTGTAAATTAACAACATTCTGTAAATGAGACTAGACACGGTGTTGAACATAATATTACAGTTTTGGCAATTTGACTTTAGACTTTAAAGCAGTCTAGTTATCTCGAAATTATAAACAACCATGCCTTTGAGTCCGCAAACAACCTTTTTCCAACCAGTGAATGGATTTTACAGTACGACAATGCCCCTTGCCACAAAGGATGGTTACCTACCACATTCTTAGTAAACGTAGGGCAGGCTGTTCTTCCATGGCCTTCCCAGAGGCTTGACCTAAACGTTATTGAAAATGTTTGGGCTTTCATAAAATATCATAGAACTATATATAGAAGTCGAAAACGCGAACAGGCTATACAAGAAATTAGTGAAATTTGGTCTAAATTGACTCCCGAATTTGCCTAAAACTTAATTAACTCAATTCCAGAAAGATTACAGCCGGACATTGATTCAAAAGGCGGTATTACAAAGTACTAGTTAATTTTATTAATACACTATGTAAAAATAAAAAAATAATTAAAATAAAGATTGCAACCGGATTTAAGTCTTGTGTAAATACTTTTGAAAAGAATAAAACGTGTGTAAATAATTTTGACAACTTATAAGCATATGGTTATTTGTTTTTTATTTAGTACTAAGAACCGTTATCTTTTCCAATTTTATTTTATTTGCTTCTGCATATTCCAGGCTAGGCAATAGTAAATTTTTTTTTTTCAAAATTTACTTCCAGTAAAAAGTACTGAGACCTTTATTAAGCTAACGTAAAAATGCTTTTTTGTGTAAATACATATGACTACCTCTGTATGTATTCTTCTCTTGAAGTGCGTTTAAATTGTTTGGTTATAAGACTCGAAAGACTCAAGGCCTTGTGTTGGTTTTCAAATTTTAAAAAAAATCGATTATACATCAATTTTTTTATGTGTAGATATATAGATAAGAAGTAAAAATAGACTAAGAAACGAACAACGGTTGCAAACCTTTCAAATTTGTTTTCAAAATTTTTATGGGAACACGCCGCTAATGACAATAAAGGAAGGTACTAAGCTGTGTTGACTGATAAAAAAAAAAACTTACTGTTAGAAAATAGGATACTTTTCAAACAGGCATAAATCAGTCCCAATTCCAAAATTTAAACTCACGAATGGACTGCTCAGCCGTGGACAATATATTTAGAAAATAATCTTTAAAACCCTAAAAATTATAATTCTAATCTTAAAATTAATAAGCATTTTTAAAACTTAAATTACAAATTATTTACAAACTTAAATTATTAAATAAATAAAATAATCTTAAAATAATGTCCTCTTTATTTTATCCACCTTAGTAGGGGAATCAGTGTCCTTGTTTGGCTTCGTCTCTAGATTGATTGTTTTTGTTGCTCCTGCTGTAACATATGTTGTTTGAGTTGTTGTGGGAGCTGCTTCCGATATTTCTCCGCATAATAGTCTGGACACTCACTCTATACCGCAACCTATTGCGGTACTAGATTAAAATCTAGTAGGGTTTCATTTGACTTTCCATACTTAATATAATCTTCTTTGTTATTACATTGCATTAAGCCACTCTATTAAACGAATTTCTATATGACACAAAAAATTAAATATTAATCCTCAAACATCTTATAATTTATGAACGAAATAGATTTATGACTAAATACAACAGAGTCGTTAGTTTGTTGTGTAACGCTTTTGCAAATTAACTAATAGAGAGCGATGATTATCTTGCGTGCAAGAAAGTCGCTTGTTAGACAAATATTTTGTGAAATGAATGGGAACAATAAATTAAAAAAGTGGCAAAACACTGAGATAATGTAATGAACTACGGCTAAGTAATAAAATAGAGGTTTAGAAGCGATCCCTGTCATACATGCCCTAATAATATACAATCGCTTCTGTCAGTTAATCGTTTACAATTTTCACTGTTTTAAAGGTCTCTAGCTCTCTACTGAGCCTTAAATACAACATTGTTAGCAGATTCATGTTGGCTCAATAAGTGATATTCAAACATTTTTTTTACTTAATTATTATTATTACAAAAAAGGATCTAAAGAAAATATTTTAATATTAAAAGCTCTGGCTGAAAGCTGAACTTTCTGTATCCGACAGCAACAAGTTTTGAAAATATAACACAATAAATCCAAGGGACATTGAATCCGACGTTTCTAAAGTCTCTAAAAGTTGAATAAACCTTTCAAATCTTTTTAACCTGTAAGCGTTGTTTTGAATAATTTTGATCCTTCATATAATTCGTATTAAATGGCATACAAACTAATCGTAAAATAAGTGTTTAATCGGTTATCGATCAGTACCGTCAATTTGGAAATATGAGTGCTAATATGACGGTGAAAGCAATATAATTGTACTTTAATTAAAAAATAGCAGCTAGAAACATAATTTCTATTCACAACGCCGAGACACATTGAACCTGTAATGCGTAGATTTTATTAACTAACAGGAACGCAATATGCGTATGTCTCAGTGAGTCAGCCGTTCCTTTTTTTGTTCAATCGATATAACAAAATTTAAGTGTTTTAAATGGTTGTTTACGATATTTTTCCATTCCTAAAATTCTAATTTTTCTTTATAAAGCTCTTCAGCATCATGAAGTGATGCTCTGTTGTACTTTAGACGTTTTTGTTTATTTCTCCTCCAAACGCAATCATATTGAATGTTGTAACTCTCATAGGAAAACATAAATTTCAAGTTGATAAAATTTATGCATTACGGCAGCTATCTGCCTGAGATAGAGGAAAATTTTTTAATGAACAATTTTCAGCTAGATTGGGTTTAATTTTAGATTTTGGCCGGACAAATTTGAACGGAACTGCCAATAGATTATATTTCACTTACAAAGTTGAATTTTGAGTTGATTTATGAGGGAACATTTACATTACATTTACTTTAAAAGCGTCGGGCAGCATTAATTTTCCAAATTGTTAAAAATACTTGAATCTTGAATCAGAAAACTTTTAGTAAAAATTAATTTATTACGAAAAAAATTTTTTTTTTGTATAAGAAAAAGCTGAAGTTAAGGTACGGTCACATATGGCTAATGTTTACCCCAATTTTGTTTTGTAGTCAGCCTATGAATATTTATTATTCCGTTTTTGTTTGGGAGGATATGTTTGCCATACGACAAACAAATGTTTATATTTTTCATGTCCAACCAACTTTATTGTATTAAAAACAGAATTTTTCTGTGCATCCTTCTTCTGTTCTGCCCTGAATACATTTTCGAACCCAAAAGTCGTCTTTCTCTTCTTTCTTCGCAAAATATCACTGAAGATCCGCAACACAAAACGAGAAAAGATTCATCGTCGGCACCAATGTCCCCCAGGGGAAGAACATCTTCCATAGGACACGAACATCAACAACGTTCGTAAAAGAGCGTATACACCCAAAGAAATATTACAGTAGGATTCACTAATATCAATGAAAAATTATTTCGATTTTTGGAAGAATATTTGCCAAGTTAAATATGGTGTTTTTAGGGAATTAGCGCAGTACAATTTTTTTTGTTTTCCGCTCTCATATACATATTATTGGATTCATAAGTAGACTTGAAAATATTATTAACGATTTTCCTCTGGGTGAACACATGCCTCTCATAAATACACTCACATTTTTATCATGTTCTCTTTGTGCCGACCTTTGTTCATCTTCCATTATGTATGAAAATACATACATATACCTCTATTTTTTCAACACCGGTCAAATATTTGCTTTATGTCAAATATTTTTTAAGTATAACCATATAGCAAACATGTGTTGCTGTGAAAATAAGTGTGCGTAGTATGACCACAAAACAAAATTTTATGGCGCATAGCGTCTCAAGGCTCAGGATATTTTTATTTATTGAAATCCAGTAAAATTTAGAATTTTTAAGTGTCCCAGCGCTACTAGGGCATTAGAGAGACAAGTTGGCAAAGTTAACAAATTGTATAAAAATAATTAACAAAAACTATTTAAGACATGCATAAGTCGCCGTAGTCTAGTAGGTAGTGTGTTGGCTTATTCCACGTAAAGCCAGATTTCGAGCCCCAGGCCAGACATCAAAACAAAATACAAAAAGTATTTCTTCGGCGACTTCCTCTCACCAGACTGTAGGTCCCACCACTCATGTATTAAATTAACACACACAACATAAATGGTGTGAGAAACTAGGTCGTAATCTTGACCAAGTATGTATTTATAAGTATATAAGAAAAATTAAATAAATCTTTTAAATTAAAAGCATTTCAATACTTTGTGATAAATATTCTTTTAATTTCTTCTTAAAGTAAGAAATTGTGCTACAATCTTTTATATGTCGAGGCAAGTTATGTATATTCCAGGCTACCAGCGTATTAAATTTTTTGTTTCGTGATTAATGACATCTCACAGCACGAAGATTATTGCTATTCCTATTGTTGAAAACAGTCTGGTTTCTTGAAAAGCATATCGTATGGTGACCAATTAAATGTAGAGCGTTATAAACATAAATTAAAGTTTTCTATTTATATAATCCATATATTGGTAAAATATTTTTCACAACGTCTGTGTACAAAGATGATGATGAATGTTGAGTACACGAGAGGGAGATTGTAAATAAGTTTAATTGCTTTGCTTTGAATGATTTGCAGTGATTTGAGGTCTGCATTTTTCTGAAATCCCTATATGTGGGTTAAATAGTTGAGGTAACTTTGTATAAGAGATTGAAAAATCATAAGTTTTGCTGTTGTGTCTCACTTGTATCTTAATTTATACAATATTCCAAGTGCAGGTGATATTTTGGATCTAATATGTTCGGTATAATGATGCAACTTTAAATTGCTTTGAATTTTTAATTATAAGTAATTAATAGAATCCACTTATAAAATTTCGTTACCATCTATTCGAATGATTATATTGGTATTGGAATTTGGCCTAGGCATGAATCTAATAAATTTAGTTTTAAAGCTGTGTCACGTTCGACTTAAGCTTTTAGTACTATATTTTCTTTGTGGGGGTACAATATACAAATGTCATCTGTGTACATGAACATTCTTCCATTTAATTCCAAATTATTAATATCATTTAAATATATAACAAAAAGTAGATTCCCCTAAACACTACCTTGCCGAACACCATACTTTATGTTTTGTACCGAAGTCTTAATTATATTTATTTGTACTAATTGTTTTCTATTTGTCAGATAGCTTCTTATATTGCTTACTCGAGTCCAATAAAATTTTATTTTATTAAGCAAAATGGAGGGATCAGTTATGCTACCGGAACGTGATGTAACGTAATGTAATAGTAATGTCTACAACGTAAAAATGTAAGAGCAATTATAGAGAACGTATCGTATGTTTTTAGGTAAACTAAACAATAAAAGAAATAAACAAAATCAAATAAAGAATTAAAAATTGCAAAACCTAAAAGACAAAAATTCAGATATTGATATAGAAGACATGTTTTTGGGTTTGAGTTTTTATTTTATTATTTATTGCTTTTTTAAAAATATGTAATATTAATTCCAAATTTTAAAAAGTTTGTTTCACTCCTTTTATCACTTTCAATATGACGTCTTTTGTTTTTCTTTAATTCAGCTGTTAACCAGTGTTATCACTGTAGCGCATTTGGATTCATTTAAACGATTTTATATAGATTTAAAGGTATTTATTAAAAGTTTTATGTACTGTTCCTATAAGCCAAATAATTATACTTTCAAACAAGCAAAAACTAAAATTGAGTGCTTTTGATTGTATTTTTCATATAAATAGACAAGCAAGTGAAATTGTTTATCCTAAGAAACAGGTCTGGTATTTCGGGAACCAAATTTGTACGAATGTAAAAACGTTCTTATCTTCTCTAGCAAAAGTAAAATGCAAACTGAAATACTTTTCGAACGCTTTAGATAAAAGTCGATAACTATATTTTCTCATCTCTCTCTATATTTCTTATATAAAATAAAAATAAACACTTGTAGTGCAATCTCTATTAAATATTAAATAATATTTTATACAACTCTATTATATATTACTATTAAGTACAACTCTGTAACTATTATATATTACTATTAAGTAAAACTCTGTAACTTTATTATATATTACTATTAAGTACAACTCTGTTTTATTATATACTACTATTAAGTACAGTCCCATAAAAGCTCATAGAAGATTAAACGTGCTAAAAACCATACTAAAACAAAGTAAAATAAAATGAACTCTTATAAAAATACAAAACTACATTAAATAAAACATCAGCTAAGAAAGAAACAAAAGAATATATAAGTTTAACAAATGAAACAATTAAAAATAATTTAACTGTTATATAAAAATAAAACGAACATACAATCTACTATTACAACTATTTCCAATAACAACATCAACACCACACCCATACATATAATAAGCAACCAAATACTGGAAAAGAAAAAGGAAAAATAACGAAATTAAAAGCTAAATGGATAGATCACATATCAAGAAGAAACAGCAAATACGAAGCCGAATACAAATATCAACGGGAAATTCATCAAAAACAACAACATCAAAAACAACAACCATCGAAAGTACAGTTACACTCAAGCTCCTAAGTTGGCCTTAGTAACAAAACAATGTAGAGATTATAGCGGAAATTTGATATATATATATATATATAAAACAACACTACAACATACATTTATATATTTATTAAGTTTTTTTTTTCTTTACCTAGTAACTACATTTAGACTTATATTTTTCACAAAATTTATCCTACATACCGAAATTTTTTTACATTAGTAATTGTATATAATACATAATGTATTATATAATTAATTATATATTAGATTGCTCATGTATACATAAACATTAAACATATTAGTACTTTTTAATATTTCCTTCCTATACAATTGTTACTTTGCATATTCATATAAGCTTTAACATAGCATTAACATGTTTATTTAATTTTAGTTTAGAAATGAAAACTTACTTTGAATTTGAATAGCATCAAGAAAAATAATTTTAAATAACATATATATGTATAAGGAAAGAGTAAATAAAAGTTCATTATTCTCAATAATGTAATGTATTAAATATGATCAACCCTTATTTATATTGTTTTTATTAAACAACAAAATTCTCTCTTCTTTTCTTTTTAACTAAATTTTAAAAGAGAAATTCTTATTAGCTTTGTTGATATTAAATATGAAGAGTAATATTCCTGGATTAGTCAAGGAAGAGAAAGGAAGAAAGAATAGAAAAACATAAAAAGAAACAAATTATTTAAAGAAAATATTTATTTCTCTTAGTAATACAAATTAACAACAAATAACAGATGTCAGGGAAAATAAAGAGAATCTTTTGTCATAGAAAATCTTAAATAAGAGAAAGAAAAAAAATATATTTTTTTGAAGAGAAAATAAAATCAAATAAAATTAAAATTTTTAAATCAATTAAAATCAGATTACAAATACACATTAGTATTAGAAAAGGTTCTTTTAAACATGTTTTAAGCTTTCTGAGTTAAATTTTTCTTGATAACAGAATTAAATTTAATGCCTGAAACGGACCGCGAGGAATTTAATAATCTCATTTCGAATTTTATTAATATAAAAAAGAGAAAGCAAATTGACCGGTAACCAAAATCGTTAATAAAATTGAAGAATATAAAACATTTTAAATTCAGAATTATAACGCATTGTTTGAATATTTGGAATTTAATTCAGGAAGTTTAACAAATACTAACAAAGCTAACATTTCAGCAAAAAATATTCTTTGTAAAACATTGTTATTTAAATGTTTGGAAAGATTGGGCTACAGTGTTTTAGATTCGGATGTGAATTTGTTATCACGTATTGACGCCGATATTGTGCTGAAAATTGAATCGGATAGTAAATTTAGCTCGGATAATTTGAAATTGAAATACGAAATGGCGACACTAGAGCAGAAGAAGTCCTACCTTAGTATGTGTGCATCAATTATTAGGGAAAATTATAATGGTGATCCTCTGGCATTAGATTCTTTCTTAGATAAGGTAACACTGTTAGAAGACTTGACCGATCTAAACTTGAGGCAAGGGCAACAGAGACTTTATCTGATAACTTAACCTCCGTGGATCAGATAAGGACAGCTTTAAGACAGAAAATCAAACCGGAGAGTTCGAAGCTTGTTGCGGGCAAAATGGCGGCCCTTACTGTTAGGAACAATAATTATTCGGAATTTTCACGGGTGGCTAATGAGTTAGCAGATGCATTTAAGCGATCACTGATAATTGAGGGAATAACGAAGACAAAGGCTCAGGAAATGGCGGTTGATCAGATGGTTACTATGTGCCGTTTGAACGCGGAGACAGATTTAGTAAAGCGTATACTAGCTTCTTCAAATTTTAGTCACCCCAAGGAAGTTTTGGCTAAGATGGTATGAATGAATGAGTTAAAGGAGCGTCAAGTGTTGACAATAAGGTAGAAGAGTGGCAGGTCTAACATGTCGTATAGAAATAATAACTTTGGAACTTTACTGTTGAGTATATAAAGCGTAAGGACAATGTAGGAGCAGATGCACCATCAAGGGTTACAATTGCGGATTTAAAAGATAGTAGGGTACTGCGGATGACAACGAGGGCAATGGCTATGAAGTTTAAAGGTGATAGGATTGAATTGATTAGACATGACGCAGAGTCCGGAAATTCCACATTGATGTGCGATATGTCAAAATACTTAGTAACTATTCCTATACCTAATAAATCTGCTAGTATTGTGGCTCGTGCAATTTTCGAAAATTTTATTTTAATATACGGTAAAATGAATACTATAAAGTCTGATTTAGGGACTGAATTTAAAAATGAAATCTTATTAGAACTGTGTAAATATCTGAGGATTGATTTAAAATTTTCAACTAGTTATTATCACGAAACGGTAGGAACCGTAGAGCGTAGTCATAGAGTGTTTAATGAATACGTTAGAGCTTACTTAAATGAGAACATGTCTGATTGGGACACATACTTAAAATATTTTATTTTTTATCGCAACAGAACACCTAACTCAGTTTTTGATGTTAAATTCACAGCCTTTGAGTTTGTTTTCGGTAAAAATGTGGCAATGTCCATTGGAAAGGATAAAAATTTAGAACCAATTTACAATTTGGATAATTACAGTAAGGAAATTAAACATAGATTACAGAAAACTAATATAATAGCACGACAATTGATTGAAAAACACAAAACAAGAAACAAAAATTATTATGACAAATTTGCAAAACCAATATCAATACAAACAAATGATAATGTTTTACTCCAAAAAGAACCATATGATAAACATCAGAACATTTACAAAGGACCTTATATCGTAAAAAATATTAATGGTACAATTGTAACACTGATTGATAAAGTAAAAGCAAAAAAAAAAGTTGTCCACAAGTACAGAATTCGGAAATATTAAAATAACAAAATTGTATTACAAATAATTTATAATTTGTTTTTCATAAATAATTTAAAAATGAGAATAAAACAAAAACACTTTTAATTCTAATTTATATGATAATAATAACGAACTTTATCATTACTCTAGTATACTTTTATAATTACATTCTTACATTTTGGATAATAATTGCATATGGATAATAATTATTAGTTAATATAAGAAATTTTCAAACATTTATAATTCTAAAGAAAAACAATTTGAAACCAAACAGTCTGATCACCTGTTTGATTACCAAATTTTTTATATAAAAAGGGAGGTGTAGTGCCATCTCTATTAAATATATTAAATAATATTTTCTACAACTCTATTATATATTACTATTAAGTACAACTCTGTAACTTTATTATATATTACTATTAAGTACAACTCTTTTTTATTATATTCTACTATTAAGTACAATCCTATAAAAGCTCATAGAACACAGAATATACACAGAATAGAAACAAGAGTTTGACGTTTAACTTTCCATGGAGAAAGAGACAGCAAATATTACCAAAAAGTATTTCTGTCTCTCTCTGATTGTAACTCTGTTTTGTTTATTTATGTTTTTTTAGTTTTCGGGGTGTTTTTTATATTGGCGAGAGTTAATAAAAAATGTAATTTTTGTCTAAAACTATTAATAAATAATAAAAACAACTAATAACAATAACAACTTTAACTTTTTCTTTCAAGAAATTAAAAAATATTGGCAACTTCCAGCAAGAAAATTTTTTTATGAGCAGTACGTCTTATTTTGATCTTGTAATATTTAGCTTCTTAATTACCTCTTGCACAAGAAACTATATTCATTGTGACCGAAAATCGCACACATTTCGATTAATATTTAATTATTTAAGAATCTTTAAACTTTTCATTGAAGAAATTAAAAAATATTCCAAATTATCTCTTTTTTAACACAAAATAAATCTTTATTTACATTTAATTTTTCTTCTTTAACCGCCAGTTTTCACTCTGTATATCTGTTGCTTCTATCACATTTGATTCGCAAAACATTAAAATATTTATTTTCTCTCTCTACGAAGTAGGTTAAAGTGCTGCTTTGAGCGTTTTTAAACGTCAAAGGTTTCAATTCTGTGTATATTCTGTGTCATAGAAGATTAAATGCCCCTGGAGACGATCAAATAAATTCGACAAATAATGTATAAGTGTGAGTGTAGTGCGATTGAAGTTTAAAAGGAGACGTTCAAATAAATTCGTAATCGTTATTTGCATTTTGATTTTGTAGTCTGCGCTTCGCAAAATGTCTTCATCGGATGACAATTTATTGCTTTTAACATCTTGTGCAATTTTATTAAGAAAAAAAACTTTGGATCAAAAATTTCATATTATCTTCTCTATTACTTTTCCTTCCAGTTGTACATGCAACATTAATATTTTGCAATTAATTCTAATATACATAATTTTTTTTCATTTTTGCACTTCTCCATGATGGCAAAAACGTTTACCAAACACAATTTAACTTCTTAAAAATATAACAAAAAAAATAAACACACACAAAATACTTATATACACACAAAATATAAAATATACATTCACAATAAAAAAATATTTGTTTGTTTATCCGCGCATTGATGATGTGTTCATTACGACGATATCGAAGCAAATGAGATATTTCCTGTCAATCAGAATTGGAGACGAACAAAAAAAAAATTCGTCAAATGAAAAAATCAAAATGTTTTGATTTTCATCCATCAAAGCCGACAACGTATACGTATATAACGACAACACGCACACAAATAAGACGTTGATGATTTTATTTGATCGTCTCCAGGGCCCTTAATAAAGTTATCTTTCTGTTTCTAACTGTTGACATGCGTATATGTCTTTTCTTTTGTTATACATACACGCACGAGTTATGTCAACCTCCCATTCCAATAACTCAACATATTCCCTGCCAGTCAATTGGCAACAATAACAACAATACAATAGTTCAACAAACTTAATTTTAATTAGTAAGCAATATAAACAGTTGCAAAATTATTAAGTTTGATGAACTACATATTGTTCATAGTCAGCAATAAATTATTATTTTTCTGGAACGTATTTATTTCAACAAACGTAAGCTAAATATAATAATATTAAAATTTATAAATATTGTAATTACTTTTAAGTTTAGTGTTAGTCTTGGTTTGAAGATCAATAAAATAAAACAATAAAGAAAAAGAAAAAACAATATAAATTGTTTTTTTATTTTCAATGAACCCTCGGACATCGTAATTGGCGCAGTCGGTATAAATGAATCTAGTGACACTAAAGTGCACAAAAGAACAAAAAATAGTCTAAAGACTTTATAGTGAAAAAAGAAAAAAAAACACATAATTAAATTAAAAATTGTGTAAATGAATCTAGTGACACAAAAGTGCACAAAAGAAAAATAATTTTTTTTAACAAAAATAGTCTAAAGACTTTATTTTGTGAAAACAAAACAAGCAAAAAACAACACACAAAACAATTAAATTTTGTGTAATTGTGATCGATTAATAAATACTACATATAAAAGTAAAAACAAACCAAAAACAGATAATGTCCGTCGAAAATCAATCAACAGTTCTATCCGGGTCCGACCTTCTGAAAGAAGCGGCCCGCATCAAAGAGTTCCATGGTACAAAAGAATATGATTTGTCGTCTTTCATCAGAGAGGTGGAAATAATATTGCCATTGTTCAAAGGAAACCCCACCTTACAGCAGTTTGTGTTCGAAAGGTACATCAGAAACAAAATTCAAGGACCAGCCCTACAAGTAGTAAGAGCTTTAGGATCAGACACAACATGGACCCAAATTAAAGAGGAACTTGTCAAGAATTTTGGAGTTAAGGAAAGCTACCACAGTCTCTACCACCAGGCTATTAACATGAAAAACAATAATGTAAGTGAATATTTTAAGAATCTTAGAAATATATTAGATAAGTTAAATAATAAATATGAATTCGATATGAATAAACCTCAAGAGTTTTCACCTTCTACTAATGAATCAATCATTCTTAATACATTTTTGAACGGAATTCACCCAAGCTTATCTAGCATAATTTATAGTAGAGATATATCCACACTTAGGGAAGCTTATTACGTTTTAGAAGAGACAGGAATACTAAGACAATATGACAATAGATTTCCAAAATATTCATATACACGTCAACAATACCAACAACAAAGACACTATAACGAAGACGGACAGAACAGGACATATCAACAAAAACAGACATATCAAAGACAACCATTTCAAAACTCATATAATTATAGTCCTTCTCCAATTAATCATAATATTAATTCTAATCAGTCTCGACAAAACCCTTTTAACACAAACAACACTCAACAATCCAGACGTAGCCAATATTTGAACCGAACTTTTGGTCATACTAATAATGGGCCTACTCCAATGGAAGTAGACCATATTGAAAACAATAGTACACAGGAAGTAAATTTTCAATGTCATGCCCAAAAATTCGTTTACCGAACTAAAAATAGGAAATACAAACCTCAAATGCTTACTTGACACAGGATCAACAACCTCTTTGCTTAATAAAAATCTACTACCTGAATTTAAAAGAACAAAATTAAAGAAACCAATATTTTTTAATACAATAAATGGAAACTTTTGTATCGAGGAGGAGGTTATTACACCTCTTCCCAAAGAATTTAAAGAAGACAATCTGATGTGTTGGAAATTGACCAACTTTAGTAAGAAAAATTTCGATGGTTTAATAGGGCAAAATATATTAAAAGCCTTTTCTGCAATTATAAATCTCGAGGAAGACTTTCTTCAAATAAATGGTAATATAATCAAATTTATAGACTCCTGTCCATATAGCCCAGAAGAAATTCAAACTTTAGAAGTGCAATCAGAAAATATTTTAGACAAATTAAAACGTGAAGATATGAATAAAGAAGAGGAAAAATTTTTAACAGAACTTATTTCAAAAAATTCTGACCTTTTTTTCCAAGAAGGCAACAATCTGACCCACACTCATGAAGTACAACATGAGATCACAACAACTATCAACAAACCTGTATATTCTAAAATATACAGATATCTTCAAATACATGAAGAAGAAATCAATAGGCAGATGCGAGAAATGTTGGAACAGGGAATAATTAGGGAAAGTGTATCTCCATATAATTCTCCTTTATGGATCGTACCCAAAAAATTGGACAATTCGGGAAAGAAAAAGTGGAGAATCGTAATTGATTACAGAGCTCTGAATGAAATAACTGTTAATGATAAATTCCCTATCCCAAATATTGATACCATGTTAGAGAAATTAGGTCGAGCACAGTATTTTACTACGCTTGATCTAGCCAAAGGATTTCACCAGATCCTCATAAAAGAGGAAGACAGAAGAAAAACAGCATTTTCTACACCACTAGGACATTACGAATTTGTGCGGATGCCTTTTGGATTAAAAAATGCACCTGCAACATTTCAAAGACTCATGAATTCAGTACTTAAAGAATATATCAACAAAATATGTGTAGTATATCTCGATGATATTTTAATTTTTAGTAGTACAGTACAGGAACATAAAGATAGTATACAACGAATTTTCAATGCACTTAGAAAGCATAATCTTAAGATTCAAGTTGATAAGTGTAAATTTTTTGCAAAGTCTACCGAATATCTAGGACATATCCTTACTACTGAAGGGATTAAACCTAACCCAAATAAAATTGAAACCATTCAGAAACTGAAAATTCCTGAAACTCAGAAACAGATAAAATCATTCCTAGGCATAACTGGCTATTATAGGAAATTTATTAAAGATTATGCCAAAATTGCCCATGGTTTGACAAAATGTTTGAAAAAGGATACGAAAATAAATAAAAATGATCCACAATATACAGATGCATTCTACAAACTTAAAAGATTGTTAATCAACACACCTATACTTAGGTATCCAGATTTTAACAGAAAATTTAAATTAGCAACCGATGCCAGCGAATTCGCAATTGGTGCAGTGCTAACACAGGATAATCATCCTATTAGCTATGCCAGCCGAACTCTAAACGAACATGAAAGGAAATATTCCACAATTGAGAAAGAGTTGTTGGCCATCGTTTGGAGTGTAAATTACTTCAGGCCATACATATATGGAAGGAACTTTGATCTCATGACAGATCACCAACCACTAAAATGGCTTCAAACAAAATATAAAGGAAAAGACATAAACCCTAGACTTCAACGTTGGTTACTTAAACTTGGCGAATATGACATCAACATTGGGTACATCAAGGGCAAAGAAAACACTTTGGCCGATTTCCTTAGCAAAATCAATGCAGACACAGGAGAAATTTGCGCAGTAGATGATGACACAGCAGACACAGATTTAGACAACTTAAGTACAGCCGCTACTATTCACTCCCAAGAGGAAGAAAGAAATGATCATTTTCCCATATTAGACTCAGTTGTTAACCGTTTTCACACCCAACTAATATTAACGGAAAGTAAAACAGAGGAAATTAAAATTGTTGATAATAAAAGAAAAATTTTTGTAAGCCTAGACGACATTGAAAGTGGTTTCATGTCGGACATTTTTAGAAGATATATAAAAACAGGAAAAGTAGGAATATATTCAGGTATTTCAGATTCCGATTACAATGTAGTCCAGCAAAAACTTATAGAGTTATTTAATACAAGCGTAAAATTCTATAGATGCTCATACCATGCTAAAGATATGAGAAATGAAGAAGAAGCTTTCAGGTATATTCAAAAGTATCACAAACAAGAGACTGGTCATGCTGGGATAAATGAAAATTATCAAGGTTTGAAAAACAAAATATACTTCAAAAATCTTAAAACTCTTATTCAAAAATATATAAATAATTGTGATATCTGTTGTAGAGGCAAATATGATAGAAAACCATATAAACCAAAATACTTCATTACTGAAACTCCCACGGATACGAATGAAATAATACACATAGACACTTACGTTATTAAAAAACATAGTTTTCTAACCATAATAGATAAATTTTCCAAACAAGCTACCACCATTTATTTAGAAGACAGAAATAGCATAACACTTATAGAAAAACTTCGTTTATATTTTTCTCTCAACTCAAAACCAAAACGAATTGTTGCTGATAATGAATTTAATTCGACAAATGTAAAGGACTTTCTCAGACAAGAAGAAGTAGATATTCATTTCACAAAACCAAACTCCCATACAGGAAACGCAGACATCGAAAGATTTCACAACACCTTAGGAGAACGATTTAGAATGCTAGAAATATAAAATAAAAAAGCAAATCTGCATTTAACAGTCCAGGAAAAAGTATACAAGTGTACTGAATGGTACAACAAATCTATCCACTCTGTAACCAGGGAAAGACCAATAGACATAGCAAATGGAAAAATTGAAAGAAATAAAATTCACAATTTATTACAAACCACAAAAGAGAAAAAAATCTCAAAATTAAACCTTAACAGGGAAGAATATCAGAATACGAATCAGGAAGGTTATGTAAAAAATTATAAAGCTGTTAGACACAAACAAGAACCTAGATACGTAAAGATGAAACTAGAAAATATTCATCCAACAAATATAAAAAGAACTACCAAATTTTCAGGTACATATAACGCTGTTAATGACAATAATAATGACGCTTTTCGCTTTGAGCAACACCACTCTAATTGTTGAAGACATCAATAACAACAATGGTTTCGCAGAAATTGCATTAGAGGACGTGGACATAACATACAGTTATAATACTATTTTACACATCATTGACCCTAGAGAAATTCAGAATATTATGGAAGAACTAGAGGAAAATACAAAAGTAATCTTAGATAAGAATGACATACACTTTTTGAATATGGAACTATTAAAAGCAAAATTGAAACTTCAAACTATAATCCCTACCAGACATCCAAGAGGATTAATTAACTTCGTAGGTACCGGAATGAAATGGTTATACGGGACAATGGACGACTTTGACAGGACAGAAATAGAACGACATTTACACACAATAGATAATAATAACCATGCAGTAATAGAAAATCTTAATAAAAATATTGAAATAAACTACATATTCAATGAAACAGTTTCAAAGCTAAAAGACGCAATAGAAAGTGACAGAACACAGATTAATTCAAAATTGAATCAAATAACTAAGAATGATGAAGAACTAGAAAATAAGCTTATATATCTAGATTTATTATTAAAAATTAAAATTTTGTTAGATAATATTGAACACATACAGAACAACCTTGTAGCAGCAAAAACAAACACTATAAATAACAATGTACTAACAAGTGAAGAAATAGCTCGTTATAATATAGATCTTTATAAAATGCAAAATACCAAATTAAGTGCAGCCCAATACAAAGAAAATAAAATTATTTTTGTAATTCAAATACCTAAAGATATACGAAAAATAAAAAGATCATTTTTTATCCCTATACCAAATGAAAACCAAGAGGAACTTATTTTTAAAAATAAAGAAATATTAAAAATAAATAACACAATGTATGATTTTACTAATGAAGTAAAAAGAAGCAATTTAAAAAATCTAACCTTTGCATTTTTACAAATAATTGTCTAAGAAAAAACAATAAACAAATAGAAACTGTAGAAATAAAACCGGGCTTAATAATCATAAAAAATCATGTAAACTCCATAATTAACAGTACTTGTAACAATAGAAAATTTAATCTGAACGGAAATAAACTCATAACATTCAATGATTGTAAAATAGAAATAAACGGATATTTGTATTGTAATTTCGATGATAAATTTGAACAACATTTTCTAATTAATAATAACTTTAATATAAGTAATATCACCTCTCAGCTAACGTTTGATGAAGTAATATCGAATCAGATCGAAAATATTCAAAAAATTGAAGAATTAAAATTTCATAAAAAATACAACTACACTTTTAATGGCCTCGCTTTGATATTCAGTCTACTAGCTCTAGGCATAGTAGTGATATTTTGCATTTATAAAAAAATAAAAAAGAATAAAATAAAAATAATTGAAAAAACTCAGGAGAGTTTTCAGTCAAACGGGGAAGGAGTTATGTCAACCTCCCATTCCAATAACTCAACATATTCCCTGCCAGTCAATTGGCAACAATAACAACAATACAATAGTTCAACAAACTTAATTTTAATTAGTAAGCAATATAAACAGTTGCAAAATTATTAAGTTTGATGAACTACATATTGTTCATAGTCAGCAATAAATTATTATTTTTCTGGAACGTATTTATTTCAACAAACGTAAGCTAAATATAATAATATTAAAATTTATAAATATTGTAATTACTTTTAAGTTTAGTGTTAGTCTTGGTTTGAAGATCAATAAAATAAAACAATAAAGAAAAAGAAAAAACAATATAAATTGTTTTTTTATTTTCAATGAACCCTCGGACATCGTAATTCACGTTCAACTTACACACTATATATCTACATAATGTAATAATAAAATAAATTATAATTTTGATTTTTAAAATATGTGAAGCTTTATTTAAAGAGAATTCCACATACAGGGAAACATAACATACGTATAAAATGTAAATTCTGTTTATAATTTCAATTTCCAGTTTTGGTGGTTTTTAATATTGACATGTTATTAACACTGCTAAACAGATGCCACGTAAAAATGTAAGAAAATTCTATTTTTTACAGATTATTGTTCCGGTTACATTACATTACATTTCTATAACCATTTGTATTGCTTTATACATAACAAAAACGATCAGCTATTTCTTACTGTTGCGGTTAATGTAGATTACCTGAGCCTTCATGCTTAGCACAGCAACACTTCAAAATTAAACCTTTAAACTGCATTGTATTGTTGTTGTGAACAGCGCTGCCAACTTTGACGATTTATCGTCATTTGACGATTTTTAAGTCAAATTTATTAAAATGACGATTGACGATTTTTCATTTTTCCGCGAACCAAATGACGATTTTTTTAATGCAAAACATTTGGTAACCTTTTTTTTCCTAAAATTCAAATTTTCCCCTTTTGCAATGTAGACCAGGTATGCTATTTTTTTGTGTGAAAAGGAAAGAGAAAAGTATACTGTATACAGTTTTTTCCATAACATAGTAACCTGTAAAATTTTGTCAGTTAAAAAACACACAGGATAAGTTAGGTACAAGTTTATCTGAAAGAAAAAAATACACTTGCATATAATTGAAAAATGGACAAATTTGTTATTAGAAGTGGTAAGTTTTTGTTCATTTAATGTAAATTAGTATATTAAATTAATATACATATTTACAGAACCAACAATCGAAATTGAAGAAGAGCTCGCATGTCAAGAAAAAAAGAAGCACAAAATAAAAGATGCGTGGCTCGAAGACCCAAAAGTAAATTCATGGGCAGTTAAAAAAGATTCGAACCTTTATTGCAAGGTTTGAAATCCATATTGAAAATATCATCTGGATGGTCAGATATAAGTCGATATATGGAAACTCAAAGGCATTTGGGGGCAGCAAATTTTATTTTGGAAAACCAGCCAACAATTTCATCATTTTTCAAAACGGATCCTTCAAAAGGAATAGAAACAAAACTATCTTCATTTCTAATTGAACATAACGTTGCATTTGCTACCATGGATCATTTGTCAAATCTGGTAAAAAAAACTCTTTTACAGATTCCGATTATGCAAAAAACATATCGATTGGAAGAACAAAAGCTAAAGCCATTGTAAAAAATGTTATCGGTAACACCCAGCTCCAAACAATATTTTAAATCATGAATACCAATGCTTTCTCGTTATGTATAGATGAATCTACTGATATCAGTAACAAAAACAAACAAGAGTTTGTCTAGATTTTAAAATATATGATTTCTTCTTTGGTTTAATTGAAGTCGATAAATCTGATGCAGCCTCTTTATTTACAGCAATAAAAAATATTTTTTGGATAACAAGATTGGCTATAAAAAACACATAATAGGCTTTGCCGCAGATGGGGCTCCCAATATGACAGGAACACACAATTCCATGGCAAGCCATTTTAAAAAAAGAAATACCTAATTTGTTTATTTTAAAATGCGTGTGCCATTCTTTAGCACTGTGCTCATCATATGCCTGTTTGAAGCTGCCATCATCAGTGGAAACTTTGACTCGTAATATATATAATTACATTTCAAACAGCCCTAAAAGAAATAACCAATTTCAACAAAATCAACCTTTATTGGAATTCAAACCGAAAAAACTTCTTCATCCTTCACAGACCAGGTGGCTTTCACTGGAATCAGTTGTTAACCGTTTTCTGGAACTTTTCCAGCCACTAAAAATTTATTTTGGATTCGCGGTAAATATTGACCTTATAGACACAGCCGAAGACATACTAAATAATTTGAATGGTATTCACCAGTTATATTTTCATTTTTTAAAGTATATTCTTCGTCTTATAAACAATGTCAACAAACTTTTTCAAAGTGAAAGTGTACAAATCCAAAATATATACAGTGAGTTGTCCAGATTGTTAAAAACCGTCTTATCAAATTTTGTGAAAGAAGGTGTAAAGTCCATTGAACCAAGCGTAGCTTTAAACAAAAAGTGATTCAATTTTACAATTGGCCAAACTTTTTGCAAATTTATTAAATGGTTAAGAATATCAAGAACTTGATAATGAAGTTCGAGAATTACGTAATATGAAATTCACCGAACTCGAAACATTGGCGTTTTGGAAAAATGTTTCTAATTTAATCAAGAGTCAATAATGCAAAGGCCTTCCCAATTTTAACACAATTTGTTTCGATTATAATGGCACTACCACATTCGTCGGCCAACGTTGAAAGAATTTTTAATATTGTAAATTTAAATAAAACAAAAACCAGAAATGCTAAACAAAAAACCATTTTGCATTTATTTTTAAAAATGTAAAACTTGAAAGCAGTTTACGAAGCTCACCCGAACTATATGGACGTGTTTTTTACTCTGCACGCGCCAGGTTAAAAAGTATTAAAATTAAAAGAAAAGAGGCCTTCCAGGTTTTAAAACTTTAATAAATAAAATATGTATTTGGTATAGAGTTATCGTTTTGCACTAAAATCTCAATTTTGGAAAAAAGTTAGCGTCTTTTCGAATTATACTAACGATATAATATTCAGAATATTATTGGAGGTTATTAGTTTTTTTACGTAGGTACATTACTTGATGGTAAACGGGCAATATTCGATGCATAGTTGTTTCTGGTTTTTTATCTAAAACTATATTCACGAACATAAGTATTTACAGGCCAGAAGTTCGGGTTAACAATAAGGTCGTTGTTATTATCAGCGATCGAGATTTTAAATGAAGAAATTGCCTTTGGTGCAGAAAATTTGAATTTTTGCATCCAAATGTCCGTTTTAGCTCCCAATTTCAATTTAATTTAATGATCAATATCATCCGGCATAGTGTCACTAGCTAATTTTGAAACAAACACATTTTTTTAGGTGGAACAGCTTGAAGAGGTTTTGAAACTAATTAGGCATCTATTGTTCCTGTATGGGTTAATAATGGTGAATTATTATTCGAACCACTGCCAATATCAATTGATGGAATGTTAAGAGTCCGAGAACATGCTGAAGACGTAGATGGCGCCGAATTATGATCAATGAACTTTGCGGAATTAATTACAGTTGGAACAGATGAGTTGCTCAAGGAAGAAATTTCCTATATTTTGCTTGAATTTTCAGTCCTTTTAGGAGCATGCTTTTTTAGAGACAATATTTCCCTCTTCAACTCCTTATTTTCGTTAGTGATGTCTATAATTTTATCCGACACTGTATTCTTTATTTCACTCACATGCACATTTTCCTATTTATCCCGCTCAAGAGGCGATCTTCGTACTCTCTAAACGTTGTTTGTAATTGTTCAGTTAATTTTTCGAATCTTTTGTCCATTATTTGCACGAACGGAAATGGGGAATTAGTGTTTGCTAATAGATGAGAGTCGCTACGTAACAAACGAGGATATTTAGGAGTGTTCTCCATTACATCCTCGATTGAAAATTGTTGTTCGGTAGAGGTGGTTTGTTTATGCATGTTAGATTCTTTTTATTTCTTTTCTTCTTTTTGTTTTGACTACGCAATTTAGCTTTGTACATCGAATTTATTTTGATTTAATAAAACTGTATTTTGTTTATTGTTGTCCTTTTGTATTTCTGTTTTGTTTATTGTTGTCCTTTTGTTTTTCTGTTTTATTTAATATTATCAATTTGGCGCGAACTATTTTTACACAAAATTGTTGTTTCTATTGTTTTATATATTGTTTATGTTTTGCTATTGTTTTGTTTAGTATGTATATTGAATTAATCTTTATCTTGCACTATTTTTAGATATAAGGTATTTGATTTTTAAGGTGAAACACTCAGATTTATCTGTCGATTTGTTAATTTAAAAATTAATTATATGAAAAATTATTTTCCTGTTTCCAAACAAAATTTAAGAATCCTCAAGAGGGTTTTAAAAAAACACGTCTGCTCGCTTCAGCGTTAATGTAATTCATTCATAATTCATAATCCATTATGTATGAAAATACATACATATACCTCTATCTTTTTTCAACACTTGTCAAATATTTTTTAAGTGTAACCTTATATCAAACATGTTTTGTCATATTTCTCTTTGCAGCTATTTGATGACAGTAAAATGGGAAAATAAATTTGTGTAGTGTGACCACAAAACAAAATTGTATGGCGCATAGCGACGTACCAAATTTCACCGCTTTTGCGCCGCGTTCATTTGTTACGAAAATCGCATTTGCGCTGCGAATTTCTGTGTAAAAATTAAGTCAAAAAGAAAAAATAAAATTAAAAGACGAGATGTAGGGTCTTCTCTTCTCTAATTAATTGTATTTTTCGAGCAGTTTTCGAATATTCTCACCAGAATCGCTTAGGAGTCAAACGGTTAAATTAGAAAATGTGTTGGTAATATTTGTTTTGCTTAGCATAGTAACACTTCAGAATTGAACCCTCAAACCGCATTGTATTGTTGTTGTGAGGAAGAAAATAACATATGTTTTAAGCCGAAAGTCCATACCATCCGTTTCATGCGCCTTGCGTTATATGCGACTGATTTTTTGTTTTGATCAGCTGTTGTGGCAAACAACAAAGCGAAAAAGAACATTTTTGGGAAAAATAGAAAATCAAATTGTAATTTTAAAAGAATTTATGGCATTAATTACAAATTTATTAGTTTACATACGTAAAATTTTGTGCTGTTAAGGCCTATGACAATCCACAAAAGAATACAAGACGAGTGTTTTCAGTTAATTTATCCTCCATTTTTCTTGTTTACAAATTAATAAATTCAAAATAGATGACACTCAGTACATAAAGACAATCATATATACATACACATAAATAATCATCATATACATATTTTGTTCATGAAAGAAATGTGTTAAAAAATATATTTTAATGTATTTTCCTCTTAAATTAGTGATAAACTTTATTATGAAATATATTTTTATAATGCAAATAAAGAAAAATGCGAATATAGTAATGATATAATGATATATAATATAATTTGGCATGCCAAGTTTAAAAAACTGTTGACAATTTCCAACACTGCATGAGTCGCATAGAAAAGTAGAAAGTAAAGCTACTTGATGAATTCTATGCGTTTTCTTCTGTAATTTGTCACAATCAACTACACTGATTGTACTTTTTCGGTATATGAATGTATGGTATGGTTTCGGTATATGAATTTTCGGTATATGAATGTATGGTATGGACTTTCGGTTTAATAATTTGTTTAAATTGCTTTTATATTATATTTTAAAATCTTGTGGTTATTTCTCCACAAGTTTCTATAAGAAGAAATTGTGCTACAACCTTTTGTATGTTAAGGCAAGTTATTATATTCCAGGCTACCAGCGTCGTCTCACAGCGCGAAGATTATGACTATACCTAGTGTTGAAGACAGTCTGGTTTCTTGGAAAGCATATCGTATGGTGACCAATTCCATGTAGAGCGTTATAAACATAAATTAAAGTTTTCTTTTTATATAATCCATATATTGGTAAAATAATTTTGACAACGTCTGTGTACAAAGATGATGATGAATGTTGAGTACATGAGAGGGAGATTGTAAATAAGTTTAATTGCTTTGCTTTGAATAATTTGCAGTGATTTGAGGTCTGCATTTTTCCGGATTCCGTATATGTGGGTTAAATAGTTGATGTAACTTTGTATAAGAGATTGAAAAATCATAAGTTTTGCTGTTGTGTCCCACTTGTATCTAATATGTTCGATATGATGATGCAATTTTAAATTGCTTTGAATTTTTAATCGTAAGTAATTAATAGAATCCACTTCTAAAATTTCGTTACCATCTATTCGAAAGCTTATATTGGTATTGAAATTTTACCTGGGCATGAATCTAATACATTTAGTTTTGCTTGAATTCAACATTAATTTATTTATTCGTGCGAATTCCGATATTAAAGCTGTGTCACGTTCGACATAAGCTTTTAGTACTATATTTTCTTTGTAGGGGTACAATATACAAATGTCATCTGCGTACATGAACATTCTTCCATTTAATTCCAAATTATTAATATCGTTTAAATATATGGCAAAAAGTAGAGGCCCCAAAACACTACTTTGCGGAACACCATACTTTATGTTTTGTACCGAACTCTTACTTGTATTTATCTGTACGAATTGTTTTCCATTTCGCAGATAGCTTCTTATATTGCTTCCTCGAATCCCATAAAGTTTTAGTTTACTAAGCAAAATGGAGGGATAAGTTATGCTACCGGAACGTGATGTAAGGTAATGTAATAGTAATGTCTACTGAACGTAAAAATGTAAGAGCAATTATAGAGAACGTATCATATGTCTCTAGGTAAACAAAACAATAAAAGAAATAAACAATATCAAATAAAGAATTAAAAATTGCAAAAACTAAAAGACAAAAATTCAGATATTGATATAGAGGACATGTTTTTGGGTTTGAGTTTTTATTTTATTATTTATTGTTTTTTAAACATATTTAATATTAATTCCAAATTTTAAAAACTTTGTTTCATTCCTTTTATCATTTTCAATATGACGTCTTTTGTTTTTCTTTAATTCAGCTGTTAACCAGTGTTATCACTACAGCGTTTTTGATTCATTTCAAGGATTTTATATTTAATTAAAGGTATTTATTAAAAGTTTTATGTACTGTTTCTGTAAGCCAAATAATTATACTTTCAAACAATCAAAAACTAAAATTGAGTGCTTTTGATTGTAGACAAGCAAGTGAAATCGTTTATCCTACAGAAACAGGTCAGGTATTTCGGGAACCAAATATGTACGAATGTAAAAACGTTTTTATCTTCTCTAGTAAAAGTAAAATGCAAACTGTAATGCTTTTCGAACGCTTTAGTTAAAAGTCGATAACTATATTTTGCTCATATAAAATAAAAATAAACACTACATATCTACATAATGTAATAATAAAATAAATTATAATTTGGGTTTTTAAATATGTGAAGTTTTATTTAAAAAGAATTCCACATACAGGGAAGCATAACATACGTATAATATGTAAATTCTGTTCATAATTTAAATGTTCAGTTTTGGTGGTTTTTAATATTGCCATGTTGTTAACACTGCTAAACAGATGTCACGTAAAAATGTAAGAAAATTCTATGTTTTTACAGATTCTTGTTCCGGTTACATTACATTACATTTCTATAACCATTTGTATTGCTTTATACATAACAAAAACGATCAGCTGTTTCTTACCGGTGCGGTAACATTCGGTTAATGTAGATTACCTGAGCCTTCATGCTTAGCACAGCAACACTTCAAAATTAAACCTTTAAACTGCATTGTATTGTTGTTGTGAACAGCGTTGCCAACTTTGACGATTTCTTAAGTTAAATTTATTAAAATGACAATTGACGATTTTTCATTTTTCCCGCGAACAAAAATGACGATTTTTTAAAAGCAAAACATATGGTAACCTTTTTTCCTAAAATTCTAATTTTGTAAGTCCCCTTTTGCAATGTAGAACATGTATGCTATTTTTTTGTGTGAAAAGGAAAGAGAAAAGTTTACTGTATACAGTTTTATTCCATAACATAGTAACCTGTAAAATTTTGTCATTTAAAAAAACACACAGGATAAATTAGGTACAAGTTTATCTGAAAGAAAAAATACACTTACATATAATTGAAAAATGGATAAATTTGTTATTAGAAGTGGTAAGCTTTTTTTTCATTTTATGTAAATTATTAATATACATATTTACAGAACCAACAATCGAAATTGAAGAAGAGCTCGCATGTCAAGAAAAAAAGAAGCACAAAATAAAAGATGCGTGGCTCGAAGACCCAAAAGTAAATTCATGGGCAGTTAAAAAAGATTCGAACCTTTATTGCAAGGTTTGAAATCCATTTTGAAAATATCATCTGGATGGTCAGATATAAGTCGATATATGGAAACTAAAAGGCATTCGGGGGCAGCAAATTTTATTTTTGAAAACCAGCCAACAATTTATCATTTTTCAAAACGGATCCTTCAAAAGGAATAGAAATAAAACTATCTTCATTTCTAATTGAACATAACGTTGCATTTGCTACCATGGATCATTTGTCAAATCTGGTAAAAAAAACTCTTTTACAGATTCCGATTATGCAAAAAACATATCGATTGGAAAAACAAAAGCTACAGCCATTGTAAAAAATGTTGTCGGTAACACCCAGCTCCAAACAATATTTAAAATCATGAATACCAATGCTTTCTCGTATAGATGAATCTACTGATATCAGTAACAAAAACAAACAAGAGTTTGTCTAGATTTTAAAATATATGATTTCTTCTTTGGTTTAATTGAAGTCGATAAATGTGATGCAACCTCTTTATTTACAGCAATAAAAAATATTTTTTGGATAACAAGATTGGCTATAAAAAACACATAATAGGCTTTGCCGCAGATGGGGCTCCCAATATGACAGGAACACACAATTCCGTGGCAAACCATTTTAAAAAAGAAATACCTAATTTGTTTATTTTAAAATGCGTGTGCCATTCTTTAGCACTGTGCTCATCATATGCCTGTTTGAAGCTGCCATCATCAGTGGAAACTTTGACTCGTAATATATATAATTACATTTCAAACAGCCCTAAAAGAAATAACCAATTTCAACAAATTCAACCTTTATTGGAATTCAAACCGAAAAAACTTCTTCATCCTTCACAGACCAGGTGGCTTTCACTGGAATCAGTTGTTAACCGTTTTCTGGAACTTTTCGAGTCACTAAAAATTTATTTTGGATTCGCGGTCAATATTGATCTTATAGACACAGCCGAAGACATACTAAATAATTTGAATGGTATTCACCAGTTATATTTTTATTTTTTAAAGTATATTCTTCGTCATATAAACAATGTCAACAAACTTTTTCAAAGTAAAAGTGTACAAATCCAAAATATATACAGTATATAATAATATAATATATCCAGATTGTTAAAAACCGTCTTATCAAAGGTTGTGAAAGGATTAAACTCTATTGAACCAAGCGTAGCTTTAAACAAAAAGTGATTCAATTTTACAATTGGCCAACCTTCTTCCAAATTTATTAAATGGTAAAGAACATCTAGAACTTGATAATGAAGTTCGAGAATTACGTAATATGAAATTCACCGAACTCGAAACATTGGCGTTTTGGAAAAATGTTTCTAATTCAAACAGAGTCAATAATGCAAAGGCCTACCCAATTTTAACACAATTTGTTTCGATTATAATGGCACTACCACATTCGTCGGCCAACGTTGAAAGAATTTTTACATTGTAAATTTAAATAAAACAAAAACCAAAAATGCTTTGGGTTCTTCAATATTACAAGGAATATTGTTTTCAAAAGATTATCTTAAGTTAAATAAATCTTAGTGTTTTAATATAGCAATGAAAAATTACTTATTAAAAAATGTCACACAGAAATGTACCACAGTAAAGTCACATAATACCAAAAGTAAATTAATTATTTTTTGTTAAATAATAATTTTATTTACATGTAACTAAAATAAAAATATTTAAAAAGTTAATAAATTTTTTTGGTATTTTTGTCTTGACGATTGTTTGTAATTGACGATTTCTCCAAAAAAAAGTTGGCAGCACTGGTTGTGAAGAAGAAAAGAACATATGTTTTATGCAATGCAGGTAGCGAAAATCAAAAGTATTTTGATATTCTTTAAACTCTTCTCAGTCTGCACGTGTGAGTACATTTTTATCAGCACATTAACAAAAAACCATTTTGCATTTATTTAAAAAAATGTAAAACTTAAAAGCAGTTTACGAAGCGCACCCGAACTAGGTGGACGTGTTTTTTTTACTCTGCACGCCCCAGATTAAAAAAGTATTAAAACTAAAAGAAAAGAGGCCTTCCAAGTTCTAAAACTTTAATTTATTATAATCGATAGCGTGGAGCCTCCTCGGATTCGAAAAAAAATTTTAAGTGATTAAAATCAAAAAGTAAAACAATCTTATAAAAAAAATGTATAAAAAAGAAATACGCAAACTTAAACTAAATCAACTGAATAAAAATAAAATACCAGTTTGAAAATAAAATGTAAAAAAGAAAATTTAAAATAAGCATTGCAACGAAATAAACAACAATACGAAAAATTCGAAAACCACAAAAAAAGTACAAACGATTAGAATGCAAAATAACTACAATCAAAGGGTATACAATATAGCTTAAGTCGAAATCTCGTGTTTAGATATTTAGTGGTTTGTACAAAATAAATTGTGTTTGTAAAATATAAATATAGTTTTATTAATAATGACATTTAATACATGAAATTTAGCTGAGTGATAGATCTTGAAGAAGAGAAAAAGAATATGTAATAAAATGAAAAAATGCATGTTATAAAAGGTTTAAAATACTTTTTCTTTACATTTCCTGATGCTGGGGGTAAGATCAGAGAAAATTTGGGCTTTACTCTCAGAGAAATAATTTCATTACTCTGCTTTACCCCAGTCTGCAATTGGATTGTTTTTTTTTTTTTTTTTTGCAAAATCACCAAAATTGTTTGACGACGATAAACTGATTCATCAATTTAGTGCTTCAAAAGGGACTAAAACAAGATTCATTTAAAGAACAAAAAAACTGGGAAAATGTACTGAATCAGATTAAACATGTTGCGACTCCTTTTGTAAAAATTCACATCATATTTTTCTCTGTCGTTACTTAAGCCGAAAGTTCATACCATTGAAGCCTTTCGTACTCCTTAGTAGCACAATACAATATAATTTTTGTGTAAAACTATTAATAAATAATAAAAACACTTAATAACAATAACAAGAGAAATTAAAAAATATTGGCAACTTTCAGCAAGAAAATTTTTTTATGAGCAGTATGTCTCATTTTGTTCTTGTAATATTTAGCTTCTTATTTACGTCTTGCACAAGAAACTATATTCATTGTGAGCGAAAATCACACACATTTCGATTAATATTTAAATATTTAAGAATCTTTAAACTTTTCATTGAAGAAATTAAAAAATATTCCAAATTTTCCCTTTTTAACACAAAATAAATGTTTATTTACATTTTGTTTTTTTACTTTAACCTGTATATCTGTTGCTTCTAACACATTTGATTCGCAAACTATTATAACATTTTTTCTCCTCTAAATTGGCCTAGTTCATAACATTGAAGCCTTTCGTACACCTTAGTAACACAATACAATGTAATTTGTGTGTAAAACTATTAATAAATAATAAAAACAATTAATAACAATAACAATTTTTAACTTTTTCTTTCCAAATTCCAAATTTTACCTTTTTTAACAAAAAATAAATGTTTATTTATATTTAGTTTTTCTACTTTAACCGCCAGTTTTCACTCTGTATATCTGTTGCTTCTAACACATTTGATTCGCAAACCATTATAACATTTTTTCTCCTCTAAATTGGCCTATGCTTTTATGTTATGAAGGTTTTGCATCTGTCAAAAGTTTCGTATATGTATGCCTGTGGTATGGACTTTCGGCTTAAATAATGAAATAGAACTACTTTGTTCATATAGGGGTTGTTTTTTTGTTTGTGATTTTTGTTGTAACGAAAACTCAATACGATTATGATTTTTGTATTTTAGTTTTTTACTTTTCATTGCAGTAAACAATCAATTGCTATTGTGATCGCAAAGGATTAACATTGTGCCAAGTGTTTTGAGCAGAAAGTGAAAAGAATTATAAGAAAGAAAAAAGAAGCAATTTTCTCTAAAACCGTGTATAGAAAAATAAAAAAGGAAAAATTAAAAGAAAGACAAGTTTATTTAGAAAAACTATAATTTTTACTTAAAACGGATATTTGTTAACGTGGAAAGAAAAAGAAAACTAACTAAATACTGGACAAAGGAATTAAATACAAATGACAATAAAGTGTGACCCGAGTGTTTCAAGGAAAGGTAAACAAACCTATGTCGGTAATATTTGTTTTGCTTAGCACAGCAACACATTAAAATTGTGCCCTCAAACTACATTGTATTGTTGTTTGAAGGAGAAAAGAACATATGATATATGCAACACAGGGAGTGAAAATGAAAGGAATTTTGATATTCTTCAAACTCTTCTCAGGCTATATGTATGAATACAGTTTACCAACACATTAACAAAAACGACGAGTTTGATACGTGGCAACTTAAGAAAAAGAAAAATATAGAGTAAGCAAAACAAATACACAGAAAGTTCAGTAACATAAACACCATTACTGGGAAAACAAATCAAAGACGAAAACAAAAATCTGCAGAACGAAAACAATTTTTTAGTTAAATATGTTTAAAAAGAAAAGAAGTGCGATTTGGCAAAGGAACAGACATAAACAACAGTGATAATTACAACTGCAATACTGGGAAAATAAATCAAAGACGAGAACAAAAATTTTCAGAACGAAAACAATTTTTTTGTTAAATATCTTTAAAAAGAAAAGTACGATTTGACAAATGAAGAGAAATTGTTCGGTTGGAATGAAAGGAAGAAAAATAGAGTGATGAAGAAAATAAAATGTGCAATTTATTCAAGAATAAAAATATAAACAAACGGCCGTATTAAAAAAGAACGAACATTTGCAAGAACAATTTGTAGGACTTTTTCAAAGCCTAACAGAATAAAGAACAGTCGTAAAATAAAAAAGTGTTATTAAGACAAAGAGAAAAAACTAAAAACAATAATAAACACCAGATCACCTACACAAAGTTTTTATTATTAAGCCTGACAAGAGTAAATGTTTGAAAAAAATATAGCTTTGAAAAGAAAAAATGAACTGTAAAAGTGTTATCAGAACGAAGGAGAGTAAAAAACCTGGATATTAAAAATAACTGACAAATATAAGAACTTTTATGAAAGTAAAACAAAAAGAAGCCATATCTGCAATAGAGACGAATCGAGCAACCAGCGAGTGCCAGGTCTACGCCACTTATTTGGAATCACGTTCGAGTTTGTTAAAGAGGAGTAAGGGCAATTAATAAAACTATATTTTTATTTAAATTAAATTAAATATAGTCTATATAGTTCTATAATATAATATAATAATAAATAATAATTTATTATACAAGAAAAAAATTATTGGAAATTTCATAATTATATTATTATAGTTACTAACAAATAGTATTTATATTATTGGAAATTTCATAATTATATTATTATAGTTACTAACAAATAGTATTTATATAAAATTTCTAATATATATAGCAGGGCGAACTCAATTAGGTGATAGCAATAGTACAACAAACCAGTTCGCAGTGTTTTTTTTACAAAAACAACATGTATTTTCTGTTGTTTTTGAATGACCACTAATGTCAAATGAAATTCGCCGTAAGCCAGAAATGACGAAAGTTGTTATTTTGTGTCCCTATTTCTCTTTTGTTTCTTTTTGGTTTATAAAAAAAAATTTTAAAAGACAAATTAATTAATTTAATTCGGGCTGATTTGCGCTACCACTAAGGTGTGACGACCTTCAGAGGGATACTGGGAAGCATAAAAGAGGATTCTACAACAAAAGATGTGCCAGAACATCCAGAATATTTAAATAAATTATAAATTGTGTAGAATACAAAAATAAAAGGAAATGAGAAATAAATAAACAAATGAATATATAGTGAGCAAAAAAATGTGTACACTTATTGTAAAAAACTAAATTAATCCATAGGATTTTGTTTAAGATGACTTTCCAGAAAATTCGGTCGCCATAGTCAAAAAATCAAAATTTTTTGCCTAAAAATGTGGGAATTTCTTAGTTTCGACAATTATTTTCTTGTTACGTAACCAATAGAGAAATGTTTATAATCAGAATATAGTTTTTAAGCTTTTTTTTAGTCTTAAAGACAATAAATTTCGAGGTTGTAAGTGTACAAGTTTTTTTTTGCTCACGGTACGAAAACAATATGTTTGACATTCATGCGTACTGAAAAAAGCACTCACATGGGCTAATAACACCACCTTATATGAATTCGCCTTGATATATTGTAACCAGCAAAAAAATTTCATTATATATCATAATAATTATTAATAATTTTTTCTTCTGATCTTGCTTTGTTTTTTTTTCATATGAATCGGCTTATTTCAATATTACATGGACATGTATCACAGATATAATAATAATAATATAATAACGTCAGTCGTAGTATACAATGGCAATATGAAAGTTAAAAGCTTAGGAAAGAAAAGTGTGCTTAATTTTTTTATCTTTTTCTGCTTTTTAAGGAATTTAATTTTGAGTGTGAAATCTGCGATTTTCTGGAAATGAAATTTAAAGATAGCTTTGATATTATAAACAATATTTTGAGTAAATTGAATGCAATTACATATTTTCGTAACTGACAGTGAAATACTGATCATGAACTTTTTTTGTTTATTTTTATACAGGGAAGAGGAAATATAACATTGCTAATATGAGTCAATACCTCACGGCATAAATTCCATTAATCAGACGTAATGAATGAATAGTTTATGATATTTCTTTCACTTATAAAATGAAATATAATATATACACCACCACAGATACACCAAATTATACGAAATTGTACAGACATCCAGAGTGTAATGTTTGTGTGTAAATTTGTCCTATAGAATTCTAGTTTATCTGAAAAGCCTAGGAATTGTAGAAGGCTATATATCATGGCAAAGCCAATTGTCGAAGTTGATGAGAAATAAACAGGTTCGAAGTCTGATTAGTTTCTGATGTTTATTTACAAAAATTTATAAGATGTTTTGTACTTATTGAATTGCATTTGATTGTAGCATTATTTCTGCGGCTATTTGAATTGCTTCATTTAAACTCTTAGGTCTAGCAGACAATACTGTGAATCGTTCATTTGAATAATAGTTTTTCTGTTTTGTGAACCTAACTCTGTAATCTGTAATTCATTTAGGCTGGCTATGAGTGATTCAATTTTGTTGGTGTTGTTCTTTAAAATTATTATTTATTTAAACTCAAAACGATGTGTATACTTCAAAGGCTAACAAAGGAATGAAATAAAAAATGATACGCATAAACTTATATAGAAAAATAGAACAAAGGGAATAAATAGATACATTTATAGATACATTCATGTTGTAAGGTTGCCATACCATTCAACACGCCTCCTCAACGTGGATGTGTCTTCACATTAAAATACTTCATATTCATTAACTTCATACAGTTATTGTGCTTAACTCTAGGTAAATTTTCGTTAAAATATCGGCTACCATTCTATCAGTCGGACAGTAATTCAAAATAATTTCTTTAGATTGTGATAAACAGGATCAGAAGCTAACTTTTGTGCACCTTGACTGTCGATGTATAAAACTGCTGGTTTGCCATTCGAGTAGTACAATTCTCCCAGTAAACGCCGCAAATTCACCGTCTCCTTCGCAGCCTCTGATCCGGCCATATACTCCGCCTCCGTGCTGCTTAGTGCAATTGATTTTTGCTTTCGAGACTCCCATGACACCAGACAACTACCAACAAAGAATAAAAATCCCGTATAAGATTTTCTGTCTGTGGCATTACCAGCCCAGTCAGCATCTACGTAGCCTCTTATCAAAGGATCTCCGGAAGCCTTGAAATTTATTTTGTGGTCTACCGTAACAGCTAAATATCTGCAAGTGCTGCCGGTGTGGATCAGAATTTCGTTGGGCTAATTTGGTAATTGAATGAAGAATATCTGGCCGTGTTGTTATTGCCAGATACATCAACTCACCTATCATAGATTGATAAAGCTGTTGATCGCCCTTATCACAGTTTTCAGTACAATGCGGCTGGTATCCTGCATCCAGTGGTACTAAAGTGTTTTTTCTTTCACTCATTCCATACTTTTTCAGTAAATTGACTATGTATTGCCTATGACCGAAACTTATTGGTCCTGTTTCACCACACCGGTCTATTTCGATACCTAAAAAATGATGTAATGGCCCTTTATCAGTCACATCAAATTCGCTGCATATTTGTTGCTTTATTTCTAAAACGATTTTCTTATCCGCACAGCCAATTATTATGTCATCCACATATACAGCAATCAACACTAAACATTCACCAATTGTCTTCTTGTATAGGCAGGGGTCAGCTTCAGTTGGTATAAAGTTAATTTTTCTCAAAACTCTATCTAGTTTAGTGTTCCACTCTCTTCCTGACTGCTTCAATCCGTAAATTGACTGGTTAAGCCGCAAAACTTTGTTGGGATTTTCCTTTGTTTCAAAATATTGTGGTTGCTTTATGTAGATTACCTCGTGTAAATCGCCATTCATGTGGTGCAGGTACTCGACTGCCAATGCCAATAAAACTCTTAACGTCGAATATCTAATAACGGGTGAAAAGGTCTCCATATAATCAATTCCATACCGTTGGCTGCACCCTTTTGCCACTAATCGTGCCTTGTGACGTTCAACATTACCTCATCTATCCCTTTTTAAAGCAAACACCCATTTGCAGGGTATAGCTTTATGGCCTTCAGGCAAATTTGTTAATCTCCAGGTATTGTTTTTCTGAATAGATGAGTATTCTGCTTTCATCGCTTCCAACCAAAGTTTTCTTTCATTACCTGATATTGCCTCTTCTGCAGTTTTAGGTATTTTCATTTCGACCATACTATTCAACTCATGGTATTGCTTACGTGGCCTTCCAGGTTTACCAGCCCTTATAATTTTTGGCCTGTCTCTTCTAGTTAATTTTGGCTTATGTTCACGATCATCATCACATGGGCTGTCTTAATCGGCAGTGTCACACACGTCTTCTCGATTTTCTTCGGCTAATAAGTTTTCTCTCGTTTCTTCTCCAACTTTTTCTCAAATTTCTTCTTCAATGTCTTCTCTTGTTTCTTCTTCAATGTCTTCACCCTTACAAAGTACTATATGTTGATCTTGCTGTAGTTTTGTTACATTGCTGACGTCATTACCATTCTTAGCATGCATTGTTAAATAATCGTTCGCATTACATGATTCTTGTGTATCTTCTCTGTTGTTTTTATTGTTGTCGAAAATTTCTTCGTTGAATAAAACACCGCGCCTTTCAACTATGCGTTGCGTTCTCTTGTCAAACAATCTATATGCTTTCGCCACTGTTGAGTATCCTTACTTACTTACGTACTTAATTGGCCATAACAACCCGTTTATCGGATTTCGGCCTGCCGCAACACATCCTTCCAGGCGCCTCTGCTTCGTGCGCGCCTACGCCAGTTGGTCACACCAATCGATGACAGGGCTTCCTCGATTTGGTCCTTCCAACGGATGCAAGGTCGTCCTCTTCGCCGACTTCCGCAGATTCCCGCATCAAATACCCGTCTTGCCGGCGCATCCTCCTCCATTCGAACGACAACCAGCGCAGACGCTGGATATTAATACGCTGTACAACGTCCATGTCGTTGAGGAGCTCATACAGCTCACTGTTGTATCGGATACGGAAATCATCGCCAACTCGCACTGGACCGAAGATCTTGCGCAGTACTTTTCTCTCGAACACTCTCAAGGCCGCTGCATCTGTACTTAATAGGGTCCATGCCTCTGCGCCATTAAGAAGCACGGGTAGGATGAGTGTCTTGTAGAGTGTTAGTTTTGTCGTACGAGAGAGGTCTCAGCTACACAATTGCCTATTGCGACCATAGTAGCACCTGTTGGCAAGAGTGATCCTGCGCTTGATCTCCAGACTGACATCATTTCTGGTGGTAACGGCGGAGCCAAGATAGATGAATTCCTTGACCGTATCAAAAGTATAGTCATCGGCCGTAATCTGAGAATCAATACGCCGCGCGTCTCGACTCGTCGATAACATATACTTTGTTTTGCCCTCATTTACTGCCAAACCCATCTTGGTAGACTCGCGTTCAATAGCACTAAAGGCAGCAGTAACATCTCGCTTCGTACGCCCTATGATGTCAATGTCGTCAGCGTACGCAAGCAACTGGACACTTTTTTGAAAAATAGTGCCACTGCGATGCACTCCTGCCTTTCGCAGAACACTCTCCATGACGAAGTTGAAGAGGTCGCATGATAAGGGGTCGCCTTGTCTGAATCCTCGCACGGTATCAAAAGGCTCGGAGAGGTCCATTCCTACCTTGACGGAGCTACAGGAATTGCTCAACGTCATTCTGCAAAGCCTTATCAGCTTCGCAGGTATACCGAGCTCAGACATTGCGGCAAAAACACGATCCCTTATGGGGCTATCAAAGGCAGCCTTATAGTCGACAAAAAGATGGTGTGTGTCGACTTGTTTCTCGTGGGTCTTTTCCAGGATTTGGCGTAGTGTGAAGATCTGGTCGATGGTGGACTTGCCAGGTCTGAAGCCGCACTGATAAGGTCCAATCAGTGTTTTGACGAGTGGCTTCAGTCGTTCACACAATACGCCTGTAAGAACCTTATATGCGATAGGGAGAAGGCTTATACCCCTATAGTTGGCGCATATAGTAGGGTCTCCCTTTTTCAGGACAGGACAGAGGACACTGAGGTTCCAATCGTTGGGCATACTTTCCTCTAGCCATATTTTGTAAATAAGCTGGTGCATGCGCCCTACCAACTCATTACATCCGGTCTTAAACAATTCAGCGGGGAGGCCATCAGGACCTGCCGCTTTATTGTTTTTAAGGCGCGTAATCGCGACTTTGACCTCTTCATGGCTAGGCGGCGGAAACTCCACGCCGTCATCATCGATCGGGTTCGGAACATCATCTCTAAAGGCGGTATTGGTGTCGTCATCGCCTTGTAGCAGAGTAGAGAAGTTTTTCCTCCATAACCTCAGTACTCCCTGCGGATCTGATACTAAGTTTCCATTTTCGTCCTTGCAGGAAGACGCTCCGGGTTTATAACCCTCGGTTAGACGCTTAACCTTTTGATAGAATTTTCGAGCGTCATTCCTACATATATACATCTCGACTTCCTCACGCTCACGCCTTTCCTGCTCCCTCTTCTTGCGTCTGAAAAGGCGTCTCTCATCCCTTCTCTTCTCTCTATAGTTCTCGACAATGGCTCGCGTAGCGGCAGACTGCAACGTTTTCTTGTATGCGGCGTTTTTCGCTGCAGTTGCCTCGCGACACTCCTCATCGTACCATTGATTTCGTTGGGGTGGGCGTTCGAAACCAAGGACTGTTTCCGCAGTAGTGCGCAAGGAGTGGGAGATGTTGGCCCACAGTCCGCCAATGTCGTTGAGATTAGATGGGGAACGACGGAGCTTATCCGAGAGTTGAGCGGAGAACGCCTCAGCTGTCCTTTGTGATTGCAGCTTCTTAACGTCCAGCTTTCGCAATGCACTAGAGTGCGCAGACCTCGAAGCGCTAATGCGCAATCGAAACTTGGCTGCGACAAGGTAGTGGTCCGAGTCGATGTTTGGACCTCTGAATGTGCGCACATCTAGTACAGTGGATACGTGCCTTCCGTCTATCACAATATGATCGATCTGGTTAGATGTTGACCGATCAGGGGATGTCGAGATGTTGAAACTTAGTGCTACATACTACCATGTTACGCGCCGCGGCGAAATCGATCAGCCTCATACCATTGGAGGTAGTGTTTGCGTGGAGGCTGAACTGTCCGACAGTGGGGCCAAAGATACCTTCCCGCCCGACCTTTGCATTAAAATCCCCGAGGACGATTTTGGCGTCATGGGCCGGGCACTTATCGTATACGTCCTCGAGTTTAGCATAGAAGGCATCCTTAACCACATCGTCCTTTTCTTCCGTCGGGGCGTGAGCACATTAGGCTATTCTTTCGTTCACAGGTGTGAACCCAGAAACAAGGTGACGAAGTCTCTTATTAATCACAAATCCGCATCCAAATTCGTGCTTGTTTTCATGGCAGCTGTAGTATACATCGCAAGATGCAAGCCTTTTGCATCCTTGTCCTGTCCATCGCATTTCCTGAATGACAGTGATGTCAGTCCTACATTTAATGAGGGCATCCGCCAGCTGAGCGGAAGCGCCTACCCTGTAAAGGGTGCGGACGTTCCATGTGCCAATACGTAAATCATAGTCCTTTATACGTTTGCCGTGGTCGTCAAATTTAGGATTTCATAGGATTCTGTCTAGGTTTTCATTGGATATTTGTTTTTACGTGGTGGGTTCCAAGCCCTACGCACAACCCAAATCTAACGTCCAGGGGATTGGACATTCGCTGCACGCATTAGTTAACATCTAGCGGGTGCTAGAATGCCATCCAGGAGGGGCCACGAGGAGGCTGCGTGTCAACTTGAATACAGCAAGACAAGGATCGTCCTGGTGGTCACCACGTTGACCACAATCAGAAACTTTACCTTGTTTGCATACATCCCTCCCTCCTGTTGAGTATCCAACCATCATTAATTGTTTGCCTTTCCGTTCGAACTTTGACTTCTCTGTTTTATCCAATGCAACCGCATATGAACCAAATGTACGCATGTGTTTAACAGTTGGTTGTCTGCCATACCATATCTCATATGGAGTTCATCAATCATTTGCTATTGTTGGGCATCTATTGCGAATGTAAGCAGCTGTGTTTACAGCTTCTGCTCACAGATTCTTTGACGCGGCAGCATGAAACATTATAGACCCACTCAATTCAACAAGAGTCCGGTTACAGCGCTCTACCAGGCGTGTACGGCACCGTCAACTGACGCTGTAGACCTTCTTGTTGTAGAAATGCTTCAAACTCTTTGTTGACATACTCTTTGTAGTTATCTGTGCGTAATGTAACAATTTTGCGTCCAGTCTCATTTTCTACCTGCCGCTTAAATTGTTTAAATTTCTCAATCGCTTCATTTTTTGCCTTTATAAAATAAACATATATTCGCCTGGACTTATCATCAATGAAGGTTGTTTGGAGGGTTAATTCGTATGACTCAATTCAAACACATAAATTTGAACTGTACTAACTTTGATTTTGAGTTTTTACTTTCAAGCACTTGGAACTTGAACGTAATGGCATGCAATAATTAAAACAATTGAGTTTTTACTACTGCCCGAAAATTTAAATTTTATTGAGCTTTTATACTAAATCTATAATAACAATAATTCTGAGTCAATTCAAATTTAATTTTCTTCTACCTGATGTTGCATTTCTTACGTAACTACTGTTTTGTGAAATTAATAAGTTCATTGGCTGTGTGACCAAGAACAACAAAAAAAAAAATGCAAAGAAATGAATACAAACAAACAAAAAATAGTTTTACTGCCAAATGAAACTTAATTCCAAATTTTGTCAACATAAAAAATTAAATAAAATGTATTTATAAATTTACACTGTAATAAAATAATTTTCGTCAACTTAAAATATGCAATAAAATAAAATGAAATAAAATAAGATAAACTAAAATAAAATAAAATATATTTATCGGCTTTACCAAAGGTTATTTATGCTCAATTAATAAGTTGCCAATTCAAACAAATAAATCTGAACTGTTTTATTAATTGTTGATTTTTATCCCTCAAACACTTGTAACTTGAAGGTAAAGTCGCACAATAATAAAAGACAATATTTTTATTACTGAACCACATTTTAATTTTTTATTTAACTATTTATACTACTTAAAATTAACAATAATGCTAAATCAACAAAAATAATTTTAATGTAATATAATATTCTTATTGCTAAAAATTCATTAAATTAACCAATCAAAACGTTTTTAAATAAAATTAATTTTATTGGAATTTGATATATAAGCTGATACTAATAATAACATCGGTATTCCCCATGTGTAGACCATTATACTAATTATAATAGTGGTATTCACTTTAAGTACAAACATTCTCCCCCACGTTGAACGGATGTTCAATCAAATGAGGATGTGTGGTTAAGCTGAATAAGCCGTTGTGCTGGACTAAATATCTAGAATGAATTGACGTGGCATGGGTGTAGGAGTCCTGTTGTTGGTTTCTGGTCTAACTGATTGAAGTTCGATAGTTTCTTCAGCACTTTCAATAGCTACGGTTGGTCTTTGTTGTCTACTTTGACTTCTGCGTATTTTAGCAATCGCATGGTTGTGTAGTTGGTGGGACTTAAATTTGTTGGGTAATTCTATAATGTTTTCTTCCTTCAGAGTTTTTTGCAAGTTTGAGAGCTTGTTCATATTCTTGGCATAATTTACTTGGTATATATTTTTTCCAGATTTATTTGAGGTTGAGTTATTGTTGTGGATGGAGACTGTAATATTATTAAGCAACGATAACTCTGAGATTTTTTCAAGACTTGTATATGAGGATCTTATTGTGTTTAATATAGCTTGTCGTCCGTTCATAGTAATAGAGTCATGTTTGAGGATGCATTCTGGATCTAGCGTGAGCACACCGGAGCTCTTCAAGGATTTCCCTATTGCAAACAGCGGTAGCTTTTCAGGATTGTAGGCTCTCTTTGTCGAGTGGTATCCATTTTGCGTCAGTTTTCTCCAGAATACATGTTGGTGTTGTTTTATTGCTGTATAAATTAATTTCACACGTACAGTTATTTGCACCAAAATTGTAACCAATTTGAATATTGGAGCAAACAAAAACTCCTTTTTCTATTATGTCACAGAAGCTGAACTTGGAACTGGTAAAAGGAATGTATTGTTTACGAGATGCGTTTATGCCCAGAAAAGTAGTACATGGTTTAATGGCTGCCATTGTATTATTCATCAGGTTAGGGACCGGAATCAAGTGAAATACATTGAATTTTTCATGTTCGACCAATGGTAGGGTTATTTTAAAGATGGCGTGTTGTTGCGTTAGTGTTCCCTTTACTCTCATAAGTTTAAATAATTGAAGCAAATTCGATTTTTCTGATACTGGAAGAATCAGCGATTACGGTGAATGGAGTATGATCTGTTTAACTTCAGTTTGCAATTGTTCTGGGGTAAGTAACCATCGACTGATTTTTCCATGACGCGTGTCCATAAGTGTGCTAAGGATTGCTGCCTGTATTTTTTTAATACTATTTGCAATTAGAGTTAATTCAAGAACCGCGGAATTAAACAATTGGTTGAGTTGCAATTGTAATAATACGTTGTTAATGTCATGTATTTTCTCGGCATATATTTTGATTTCCTGCTCCAGTCGTTCAAATCTTGTTTTAGATGTTACTTGATTCTGACGTATAATATTTAATGTTGAATCAACAATTGATGTTTGATTTTTTAACAATTTAAGCAAATACGATTCATTTTCATTGACTTGTTTTATTATATCAGACATATGTTCAGCGTATTCTGAATCTAGGATGCCAAATAATGAATGAGCAACATTACCAACTATATTCAGTGCACCCCTTTTGCTTCGCAATAATTGGTTATCTAGTTGTAACTCATTTACCATTTGTTTAAAGTGATCAATCGTACTGAGGCATGATGGTGTTGTAGCATCTTACAGATGATTTGTATTGATCTCGTCCCATTGACAAGGATTGATGTTTCGGACCAATAAGCAACTAGATCGTAGTATACGAACAGATTCCATTCGGTAGTTAAAATAGTGGCTGTTCCAATTTGTTCGAAATGGGTAGTAAGGCGAGTCGATGAATTGGACGTTTAAATGTTCCTGATGCGGTTTTTACTTCTGCGACTCTTGCTGCACCGTCATCACCAGTATTGACTTGAGTAATTCGTCCTAATTGCCATTTCATAATAGGTATGTTATCTTCTTTTATAATAACAATGTCTCCAACCTTAATATTAGCAAATTGTCTCTGCCATTTGCTACGTTGTTGTAGTTCATTTTAGTATTCTGTAGACCATCTGTCCCAAAATTCCTTTTTGAGATGGGATACCAATTTCCAATGAGATAAAACTGATACTTTTGGTAGTTGTGCCTTGCTATCGACTTGCGAGGTAAGTGGCTCGCCAATAAGGAAATGGCCAGGAGTTAATGCTTCAAGGTTATTTGGATCATTTGTTATTGGTGTTAGTGGCCAAGAGTTAAGTATCGCTTCAATTTCTACTACGATCGTTTCCAATTCTTCTTGGGTTAGAGATGCATTTGCGACATTCCGAAATAAAAGATGCTTCGCTGATTTTACGGCTGCCTCCCATAAACCTCCAAAATGTGGTGCTCTCGGTGGAATGAAATGAAAATGTATTCCTTCTGAACTAGAAGAGGAAATAATTGATGATTGAGCTTTAGAAGAGTAAATGCTATCATCTAGTTCTGTTAACTGATAGCGTTGTCAGAATAGATGTTTTTGCATCGGCCTCGTCGGCCAATAAATCGTTTCAAAGCGCCAATAAAAGCGTCTGTTGGCACGTCTGAAACCAGTTCAAGATGAACTGCCTTCGTAGAGAAGCAGCAGAATACCGCAATATATGCCTTTGTTGGTCGTTTGCCTTTAATCCTATAGTGAATCTAGAACGGTCCACAATAATCTACATCAGTGTTGATAAAAGGTCGTGCTGGGGTAACCCGAGTCTGTGGGAGATTTCCCATAATTTGTTGACATAGTTGTGGTCGAGCCTTTGTACATCTTACGCATTTCTGCACTGTTTCTCGCGTCATTATTTTACCTTTTATTGGCCAAAATCGTTGTCTAATTGTGTTCAAAAGTGCTTGTGGTCCACAAAGACTATTTTCTTCGTGAATCATGATGAATAAGAGTTTTACGATGGGATCATTATATGGAATCAGCATTAGATGTTTAGCATCGTACGATAGCAATGACGCTTCCAATCGTCCTCCCACCCGTAGTATGTCTGAACCATCTATAAATGGACAAAGACTTATGATAGAGCTTTTTTAGCGACTTCTTTGTTCTTTTGAAGTTGATTTATTTCTGAAGAAAAGTCGGACCTTTGAATGCTTTTTATGATTAAGAATAGTGCATAGTCCAGGTCAGTCGGAATTAATGCTTTACATATTGGACGTTCTTCCTTTTTATTCTTGTGTTTCTGATGAATCTTAGCATGTATCCTAGTGTCCTTTGAAGAGTTCTGAATGAGTTTTTATGCGGAATCTTGTAAACAAAATCGTCATTGCAGCAACTGGCTGCTGTAATAACGGTTGTCTTCTTTCTCTCTGTCATTTGGAATAAGTCGATGCGAAAATTCAGGTGGCCAATTTTGTTCTTTTTCGTGCAAAAACAACGGCCCATGGAACCATAAACTGCATTCGGCGAGTTTTGTTGCCGATAGTCCTCTGGAGAGTATATCAGCTGGATTTTCCTTGGAACCGACATGGCGCCGTTGTTTGGACAATGTTAATGATTGTATTTTGGAAACTCGATTAGCTACAAATGTGTGGTACAATGAGGATTGAGCGTTTATCCAAGATAGCACTATTTCGGAATCTGTCCATAAAAACATAGGTAAATTTCTAATCTGAAGATCAGTTTCAATTCTGTGTCCAAGTTGAGCAGCCATGACTGCCGCACATAACTCTAGACGTGGTAAGGTCTGTTGTTTTAATGGAGCGACCCGTGTCTTGGCACAGAGTAATTGTGCAACAACTATTCTGTCTTTAAGAGTTGCTCGTATATAAGCAACTGCACCGTAAGCTTTTACGGAAGCATCTGAGAATATGTGTAATTGTTTATTTGCTGGAAGATTCCCATTAAAGATGTGTCGAGGAATTTTGAAATTGTTTAAGCTGTTTAAGTCATTTCTGAATTTAGTCCAATTTTCGTGAAGATCTTTAGGTAATGGTTCATCCCAGTTTAGTTTTAGCTGCCATAATTTTTGAATGAAAATCTTTGCTTGACAACAACGGGTGCTAGTAGCCCGAGAGGATCAAATAATTTAGCCAGATCTGAGGTTGCTGTATGTTTTGAAACCGTATGAAAATTATTAGCTTTGACCTTAATGTAAAATTGGTCTCTTGTAGGTAACCACAGTAATCTTAAAGTTTTTACTATGTTGTGTTTGTTTCCGGGGGTTGCAGGGTAAATTAAACAAAATATTTTAATTTAAGTCGAAAGAGAAAAAATAACAAATGTATTAGAAAAATACACAATAATTAATCAACTAATTAATTAGACGTACCTTCGTGTTTGGGGGTTGATCGAGAATAACAAATCAATCTTTTTTATTTTCTTCTCTTTTCATTTTTATAATTCACATAAGCGTATTTACACAATTAACTTATATTTAGAGTGACCAGCGTAAACATCCCGTCCCCTTGCAACACTGCAACAAGGGAGAACAGGAAGCTGGTGAGCAAAGTATTTACAATTAAAAAAAAAAATTCATTTACAATTCATTAATCCATGTGAGTTATTAGGTAAGAGAATACATAATATCAAAAAATAATAACAATAAATGACAAAGGGAAAATAGAGATTATTTGCTGACGACATTAATTACAACCGTCGCCCCTGCAGTGTTTGGGGTCGAACCACATTGTGATCCTTCTTGTGGCTTCGAGAACGGCAGGAACATTCAGGAGCTTGGCTGCGGGTTGCGCTCCTATTGTTGCGTTTGATGACCTTAGTCCCTTTGTAGTTGTTGTTGTGTGATTGTTAGGGTTTATTGATGTGACTAGGCCGACTATGCAGCATAGTGTGATCGTGTCCCAGACACTCCAAGCATCGCTCCCTACTTCTACAGTTCCTTAAAAAGTGCGATTGGGCCAAGCAATTTATGCAATACTTATATTTCCTGACGACACCCAATCGCTTATAAAGTTTTAAGCGGCGGAATTCCGGGCCCTTTGCAGCGTGTGATTTCCTTTGCACAATCGGCATTTGGAGGTGGAACCGGCAATTACTTTGTCCAGACTTCTATTTTCTGGACGTTCGACGGTGAGTCTTCGGGGTGCAACTTCGGACATCTGTAAATAACGGACAAAACAGACATAGAAAAGGGAGAACGAATTAGTTTTGATTCGGGTTAGGAAGTAGTACGAGCTTCACAATAGGCCGCGTTAGAACGCCATTGGCAGTTCGAACATCAGCCACTCGTACTCTAGAATCGGAGCCGATGTACACGCGAGAGATACGACCGAGCTTCCATTTGTTTGGAGGTAAGTTATTATGCCGAATAACCACAGAATCGTCAATCGCGTTGGGGACATTTCCATTTGTTGCGCTTATGGAGTCCAACCAGCGACACGCAAACAAATGGTGAAGAACCCTTAATTTCCGCCACCTATTAACGTAGTTGAGAGATTCCATCGAGGAATCAGGTTCAGGAGGTGAGAGGATCGCACCTCCCACAAGGAAATGGCCTGGAGTCAAGGGGTTAATATCCGAGGGGTTATCCGTCATGGGACAAAGAGGACGAGAGTTCAAGCAAGCTTCTATTCTTGTCAGCATAGTAGCGAACTCCTCAAAAGTGAATTTTTGAGCATTTGATAGCTTCCGCAAATGGGTCTTGAAGCTTTTAACACCGGCCTCCCAGAGGCCGCTCATATGTGGAGCTCCAGGGGGAATGAAATGCCATTCAACCGATTGGAAAATGTTTTCCGACACAAGCTTATGCCTCAGCTCAGTAAGGAACTTAGCCTGGTCCTTCTTCATTATATTGGCGGCGCCAACGAAAGCGGATCCATTGTCCGAATAGATATGTGCGGGGCAACCTTGTCTAGAGGAAACACGGGTAAACGCTGCCAAAAAACAATCCGTCGATGTTTCATTGGTCGCTTCCAAATGAATTGCCTTCGTAGCAAAGCATACGAACACTAGCACATATCCTTTAGTGATTCGGCAACCACGTCCAATATACGATTTAATTTCAAAAGGTCCAGCGAAATATAGACCAGTGTGGGTGAAAGGACGAGTTAACGTGGTTCTTTCCGGAGGTAGCGCAGCCATAATTTGTCGACTGAAATTCTTCCGATAGATCGTACAGATCTTGCAGTTATGAATGACGGTTCCAACCAGTCTTCCAAGTTTAGGGACCCAAAACTCTTGCCGGTTGAGGCGCAGCATCAGGGACAATTCTGCATGTACTGAGCACCTATGAAAGTACTTCAAATACAATCGGGTAAAAAGGCCAATGTAGGGGAGTAATTTGGGGAAGCGTTCATCGTATGTCAAAGTCGGTGACCGAGAGTCTTCCATTGACTCTCAAGAAACCATTAGAGTCGATAAAATGGTTTAAGGTCAGCAGAGAGCTCTTACGAGACAAAGTAGCTCCGTCTTTCAAAATTGAGTACTCAGGAAAATGAGAAGTTTGACACAAAACAATCAACCGACGCTTCACGAAACTGATCTCATCTTGAGTGAGTTCCATGGACAAGTATCCGTGAGATAAACGGTGGCTCTTATCAGCAGAATGATAAAAACGAAAAATTTACGACAACACTCGTAACCCACGAGGCAAATCAGAAAATCTGCTCAAAATTTCCTCCGTGGGCGTTGTCGTGTTAAGATTCACTTGAACCAAACGTGTTTCAAGCTGGGTACAGGGCTTGAATGATGATTTAGGTCATTCTGAGCGCGGGCGACTTAGACAAGTAGGACCCCTCCACCAGAGGTCAGAATTAACGAGCTCTCTGGCTGTCATACCTCGATCAATGTTGGATACCTCGATCGAATGTTGGAAGATTCAACTTTTTCTGAAGTCTCCTCGAGACAAAGGTGGGCTGAGAGGCAGGGTCAATCAATGCTCTAGCAGAATATCTTACGTCATTGAGCATGACATCCACTACAATCGTGGCCAACAAGATTGTAGAATACGGGGTGGACTGTAATCATGTAGCAAAATTTTTAAACGAGAGAACCTCGGCAGAAGTTGATGGACGTCCACCAAATTTTTCTCAGAACGAAAAGGGTGCTCCGGAATGGGAGCAGAGTGATCTGATGTCGCGGGGGTTACTAACCTATTTTCCAATTTGGGTCGAGAATGACTAAGGGCTTCAGAGCGATGAAGCAGCGTGTTGAAGTAATGTATGTAGAGAAAATGACTTTATGCAAAGAACTTTATGTAAAGTATTTTAAGTATAGATTTATTTTTAAGTATAGATTGTATTTTAAGACAAGTAAACTGTTCTTATACAAAGTCAAAGCACAAGTGATTTACTAAATTCAAGTAATATTACTTGTAAGCAATTGTACTAAATAAAGTAACGGGATCATCTCTCACTAAAGTAGTACTAATGAGAGATATTATAAATAATTAATACGGGAAAAAGGAATTAAGATAATAGACAAAAATAAAACTGGTTTTTCTACATTCTTTAGATAACGTACTAAAATATTTTAATATGTACAGCTGAAGTTATCTAATTAGTAATATCAAAAGGAATTATGTTTACTAATATATATGTATAAAAATGTATATGTATATAAAAATATGAGAATTCTGTTGCCAAATATATTTTCGGCAACATTCTCCCCCTGGAGAACGAATGTTTTCAAAAGAGATATAGTATGTAGTAGACGGCCTATCGTTGGGAGTACTTTAGTCGAGTCATGAAACTCCGCTATGCTCCGACTCACAGCGTTGTCTTAGGCTCCAACTTCTACGTTAACAGCAGCTTCAGGGCTATCCTCTGACATTTCTTTAAAAGGTTCACTGGAATTTTCTGGAAGGAGAAAAATTTTAGAAATAGGTCTTTTAAGTATTTTATTTTTAGTTTGGTGGTATCAGTACCACCCTTATCTTTCCGTCACCTCCTGGATGTGTATCAACAATTCTTCCAAGAAGCCATTGACCTGGTCCACATCTGTCATCTGCTACAAGTACCAAATCTCCAATATTAGGATTCTGAATGCTTTTTAACCATTTTGGCCGAGCTTGAAGTCGATTAAGGTACTCTCTGTACCATCTTTTCCAAAAATGCTGTTTCATTCTCTCGATAGCTTGCCAACGTGAAAGATGGTTTCCCCTTTGAGCTAATAAGTTTTCTTCTTGAACACACTGTAGTGGTTCGCCAATGAGGAAATGTGCTGGTGTTAGTGCGTTAAAATCCGATGGATCAGATGATAAAGGACATAAAGGCCGCGAATTGAGGCAACTTTCAATTTGACAAAGTAAGGTATTTAGCTCCTCAAATGTAAGTAGTCGATCATTGGTAACTCGTCTTAGATGATACTTCACGGATTTTACGCCAGCTTCCCATAATCCACCGAAATTTGGCGAGGCCGGAGGTATGAAATGCCAATTGGTATAATTTAGGCTCAAAGCATGTAGTAACTCCTCTGGCAATGACTTTTTGTTCTTATGAAAAAGAATTTGAAGTTCCTTTGATGCGCCTACAAAATTTGTACCGCAGTCTGAATAGATGTCAGTGCATGCGCCTCTTCGAGAAACAAATCTCCGAAAAGCTGCCAAGAAAGAATTTGTAGTAAGATCTGAAACCGCTTCTAGATGAATAGCCTTCGTGACCATACACACAAACAAGCAAATATAGCCCTTTGTAATAACAGCGGATCTTAAAGTAGACGATTTAATATTTAATGGTCCAGCATAGTCAACACCGCTGTGTTTAAAAGGTCTAGTAACGTTAAGTCTCACCAAGGGCAAGTTGCCCATTATTTGTTGTGAACTTTTAGCTGCATATTTAAAACACTGTAAACATTTACGTATAATGGTTTTTGCTAGCTGAGCCCCAGATACGATCCAAAATTTTCGATTAACGATAGACATCGTTAATGTAATTCCACCATGAAGAGAATTCTCATGGGCATCCAAGATGATTAGTTTTGAAAGAGGATTAGATTTTGCTAAAATTATAGGGTGTTTAAGGCTATAATTAAGATCAGAATTTTGTAAACGACCCCCAACACGAATAACGCCGTTGTCGTCCAAAAATGGCATTAACTTCAATAAAGGACTGTGACGAATTTCTTGTTTTTTAGAAAGAAATTTCAATTCCATTGGAAAATCTATCAATTGAGTAATTTTAACATAGCGCAGTAAAACATTATTAATTTCAGAGAGAGATATAGCTCTAGTGTTCCTTCCCAAAAGAGAGGTTTTAGAATTATTTACAAATCGTAGGCATAACGCAGTAATTCGAAGCAGTGTCCTTAATTTCGAGAATCTGGATAATAACTCTGGATAGCCTTTTTCAATACTAATATTAGTAAAAACTTTCGAACTCTTTTCTTCAGAAGTTTGTAAATTTAATAATCGCTTAGGCCATGAAGAAGGGGCTTCATATAAGAACTTTGGACCAAACCACCAGATATCGTTTTCTACTAAATTTTGTCCTAAAATGCCCCTCGATGCACAATCGGCTGGGTTTAAGTTAGAAGGTACATATCTCCACTGCAGGGGGTTACTTAAACGTTGTATATCTGCAACTCTATTTGCAACATAGACGGTCCAAGTTGATGAAGGTTTCCGAATCCAGCTTAAAACAGTTGAACTATCACTCCAATAAAAAATGTTTTCTATTTTACAAATATCCAAGGAATTCTTGATATCTTCAGTAAGTTGAATCAAAAGTTTAGCGGCACATAGTTCCAACCTCGGTATAGTAACAGTTTTAATAGGAGAGACTTTCGATTTTGCTTGTAAAATATTAACGAAAGTACCTTCCGAAGTAATAACTCTAAGATAAACTACAGCTGCATAAGCTAGAGTTGATGCATCGCAAAAGCCGTGCAATTCTGTTTTCACTCCAGGAGACCAATTTATCCATCTGGGAATTTTCAAGTTCACAAGGTCTACCAATGACGATCTGTACTTAAACCATTCCTTTTCTATTTCAATAGGTATCGAAGTATCCCAATCTACACTATGTTCCCATAGTTTTTTAAAAACAGACTTGGCTACAATGGTGGAGGGCGTAAGCCATCCTAAAGGATCATATAGTCTAGCAGATTCTGAAAGAATGGTGCGCTTAGTAAATGAATTAGTATCGTCAAGGTTTACTTTAAAGGAAAAGAAATCACCACAAGTATCCCACTGGATGCCTAGAGTCTTCACCACATTGTCTTTATCAAACTGTAAAGTTTTAGAGTTTTCCTTATGTTCTTCGGGAATTTCTCGTAAGAATTGAGAAGAATTAGAGATCCACTTGCGTAAATTGCAACATCCTTTTTTCAGAAGATTGCATAAATCCCTTTGTAGGCTAATTGCACTTTCAAGGTTATCTGCACCCGAAATAACATCGTCTACGTAAGAATCAGAAACAAGAACATCTGCTGCTTGTGGAAAGTCGTCTTTAAAATCATCTGCTAATTGCTGCAAAACACGTATAGCCAAATAAGGAGCTGAAGTGGTACCGTATGTTACGGTATTCAGCTCATAAATAGATATTTCATCGTTTAACTCATGTCGCCAAAGTATTTGCTGAAATTTCCTATGTTCTGGACAAACATCTATCTGCCGGAACATTTTCTCAATATCCGCGCTGAATGCAATCCTGTGCCTCCTCCATTTTGTTATAATTCCTGGTAAATCGTTTTGAAGCGCAGGTCCAGGACAGAGTTCTTCGTTTAACGATTTGCAGTTAATCAAATGACAACTTCCATCAAAAACCACTCTTAGTTTGGTAGTTGTACTGCTCTCCTTTAGTACACCATGATGAGGCAAGAAATAAGAATTAGGTCTGACATCTTCAGGATATTTTCCAAATTTGGTCATGTGACCTAAAATTTCGTACTCTCGCATAAAGTTCCTATATCTTTCAGCAAAAGTAGGTCGTTTCGAAAAAGAGATTTCCAATTGTCGCAACCGTCTGTAGGCACTAATGATATTATTCGGAGCAGACGGTGCAGTGTTGTTTTCTACTAGAGACCTAAACGGCAAATGTACTATATAGCGACCAGATTGTGATTTATTAACTGTATTCGCAAAATAATTTTCACATTTCAGTTCTTCGTTACTTATCTTCCTTTTGGTACCAACTTCTTCCTGCTCCCAAAATGACTTCAATAATGTCTCCAATTTGACGTTAAGTATGTGCAGTCTGTTGCAAGAAATGTTACCACTTTTTCCAGAAAACACCCATCCAAAATGAGTATTTTGGAAGAATAAATTGTTGTGAACAAAGGATTCGGCGGGAAGTTTTATTATGGAGCAGACATCTGAGCCTAAAATTAGATCTATCGGATCAGAGTTGAAGAAAAGTGGATCAGCCAAATTTTCAGGATCAATATCAGGCAATGAAATAAGAAAGATTAGCTAAAACTAATGCCGTACATGAAAATACAGGTTTTCGTTTACGGGAATATAAATCAATATTAGCAGAGTATTTCGATACATTTTCACTACTGTTACCAATACCGATTATTTTACAATATGATCTTTCTTTTCGAATGCCCATCAGTTGAACTGCAGCTTCAGAAATCAAACTTCCTTGTGAGCCTGGATCCAAAAGAGCTCGTAAAGGAAAATAACCTTTGTCAGTTCGAACAAGTAATCGAATAGTGTATAACAATACTGCTTGGTAAGCAACTGCACTATGAACAGTAGCACCTGGTGTGCTTTCATTTTTTGAATTGAGTGAAATAGCAGGAATAGAAGAGGCCTCCGCCTGATTACGGCAAGCCTTTCTTTTTAACAAAAAAGCGTTCTTAGAATCCAAAGGTAAGGATAGAAATTTAAAATATTTCGAAAGTGAATGTCGCTTATCACAAAATAAGCAAAGTTTTGTATAATGTGCAGAAAAGTTGCCAGAATTACACGATGTCCTTTTAGCGGAATTAAAAGGTTTATGAATCTTCGAGTTTCTATATTTAGATGACGATGAACCATCATCATTAATCGATTCCAATGTTCGGAAAGTTCTCTCTAAGAATGTAAATAGTTCATCACGAGAAGAAAGTTCAGTAGAGGATTTCAAAGATTGTTCCCATTCCTTTCGTGTCTGGAAGTCGAGCTTTTGTACTATTAGATGTGTAAGAATAGGATCCCAGCTTTGGGTGTTTATGTTGAGGTTTTGAAGTGAAGCCAAGATTTCCTTGGTAGAATCCAATAAAGTTTTAATGGATTGAAATCCACCATCAGATTTCGAAATATGAAAAAGTTTTGATATTAAACTGCCAACAAGTATTCGCTTGTTATGATATCTGGATTCTAGAATGTTCCATGCCGAATCGTAATTTGCTTCAGTAGCAGAAATATTTTTAATTAAATTAAATGCTTCGCCAGAAAGAGTACCCTTTAAATAATAAAATTTTTGAACCTTGGTGAGCGAATCATTGTTATGAACGACAGAAGAATAAATGTCGCGAAATGGAATCCACTCCATATATTCTCCAGAAAACTTTGGCAGTGAAATCTTAGGTAACTTAGCATCACAATTAACTGTAATATCAGGGCGACCGTTAGTTGTGACACAAGTACTTGATAACGGTCCATTTATCATCGTGTTGTCTGCCTTCGAATCCAATAATTTTCCTTTAAAGCACAAATATCTCTCCGAAAATTCAAAGTTAAGATCTTCTTTCATGTATGGAACATCCTCATCTTCTAGAGATTCCTCGTGAATTCGACGCACTATTTTATCATGTTGAGATTCAAACTTACCAAATATTTTATCTAGTTGTTGCACCAAAGAATTTAAGAAACCGCTTGTCCTCTCATCTTTTTCTTTTTGCTCGAAACGAGTTTCCAATTTTATTAATAATTTCAGCAGGTTGCGTTGTTCCTTTATTATTAGATCTAATTCACTCATTGTTCGTAGAAATTATGTTCCAATTATTTTTTTAAAAAATAATAGTTCACTTTTATAAAGTTTTAATTTAATTGAGTTTTAAATAGTTCAGTTTTTTTTTATGGAGTTCCCGGGTTTCGGCACCAATAATTATGTTGAAGTAATGTATGTAGAGAAAATGACTTTATGCAAAGAACTTTATGTAAAGTATTTTAAGTATAGATTTATTTTTAAGTATAGATTGTATTTTAAGACAAGTAAACTGTTCTTATACAAAGTCAAAGCACAAGTGATTTACTAAATTCAAGTAATATTACTTGTAAGCAATTGTACTAAATAAAGTAACGGGATCATCTCTCACTAAAGTAGTACTAATGAGAGATATTATAAATAATTAATACGGGAAAAAGGAATTAAGATAATAGACAAAAATAAAACTGGTTTTTCTACATTCTTTAGATAACGTACTAAAATATTTTAATATGTACAGCTGAAGTTATCTAATTAGTAGTATCAAAAGGAATTATGTTTACTAATATATATGTATAAAAATGTATATGTATATAAAAATATGAGAATTCTGTTGCCAAATATATTTTCGGCAACACAGCGAATGATACTTTTGCTTGCACATATAACAAACATTAGTGCTCTGGCATCTTCTAAATTCATGCGATGTTGCCAAACAATTTGTACAAATCTTGTTCATTTTGGCAACAACTGGTTACACTTGACTATAGTCAAGTATAGTTGACTAGTCACAGTTGACTAGTTAACTAGTTATAGTTGACTATGGTCAACTATAGTTGACCCCTTATAAAAGAATTTTTTTTTATATATTTTTATTATAAAAAATATAATTTATTTTATAATTTATAATTAGTGATAATAATAACAATAATAATAATACAGCTTGCATATGGCTTTCATACGTTGATTACAGTAGACACGAATATACCCATCGCTGAAATGCTGTTATATAATTCAAGAAAGTAGAATAGCAGAAGCCTGAAATTTAAAAAAAATTAATAATTGAATTGCAACTATTTAAACAAATGGAAATTTTTATTTGTCTTTTTCAAATTCCATTTACTTACCCGACGTAAAGTCGTTATAATGGTAAACACTACTGCTCCAAATACCAAAATGATATAGAAAATAAGCAATTGGCCAATAGCAGAACTTATGGAAAGAATAACAATATCAAAAACAAATTTTGGATTCTAATAAAATGAAAGAATAAAATAATTTAAAACTTTAAATTTTAAGACAATATATAACGAATCTTGTTAATTTCATTTAATAGTCGCTAGGGTAACCACAAACAAGCCAGTATCAAGCTTATTCTTAACCGAATATTGCGTAACTAATTTATTCACCTTTTGGACTGTGTTTGGGACTTCAATATCAAGAGCAGTTTTAATGTCTGACACATCAGTCATATGGTACAAACCTCTATTATCGAGGCTCTCCTTAACTCAGGAGGTGTAAAAGTGTATGAATGAATATTTTGAGACCGAAGCAACTCCATCGTTTCCAAATGCACTTTAAGATCATTAAAGTAGAGTTTGCTTTTATTTCTAGAAGAGTTTATAATTTTATGAATCACCTTGGGGGATAATTTATTCAACTGATCGACAAGTGCTTTCACGTTTACATTATGTAAAATAATTGGAGAACAAAATTTGTGTCTTACCAGTTTACCACAGTTTTTACCGTTATTTTCATGTTCATCTGGGGTCGCCACTTTGCTTGATGATGCACCTTCGTTTACTTCAATGTTGATTTGTCCCAATAGCTCGAAACAGTTGTGTGAGATATTTGTGGAATGCGTGTATGGTTGTTGGAGACATCTACTTTTGACTTCCTTTTATCGCCAGTCGACAATGGGGCATCACTGTCCCGATCTGGGCCTTTTCGATGTGAGCAGTTGGAAAGTTAATTCCTTGTTGGAAGCGTTTTCTATATTATCGGCAACATTATGTCGGGAAATTCCACTCTGTGACATTAAAACTCCAATCTTGTCACTAACAAGCAATCTGTCTCTGTCCGGAGGCCACTTCTCGGAGTTTGGTATCATGTCAATTGAATCATTCAGTTCACTATCTATCGGTATGGATAACAACAAAACTCTACAAAGCTTCTATGAGAGAAATATTGTATTGTATTTCCCAAAACTTTTATTTTAATTTAAAAATATAACAAATTCCAAGCGCAAAAAGAAACCACGTGTTCTCAATCTACCGTTAATCGTCTCATGGCTTCTTCTTAATTTTTCTTTTATAATCATAAAACAAAATAAAAAGAGACAAAAAACCACAGTTTTGTTTATTCATGCTTCTTAATGCAGTTTCTTCTTTGTTGCTTTTGTAAAAAAAATACAAGCAAAAAAATATATATTAACCGTTATTTTTCTTATTTGGTGAGAAAAAGTACAGAATTTCTTGTTTCTATGTTGTTGTTGTTACACATGTATATATATTTTTTTTTTTCGAAAAAGCAAAAAAATTAAGGAAAAAACACAAAATAAACGCCAAAAATCAAAAAATACGACAAATTACTTGATTTTGCAACATTGTTTATTGGATATATGGGAATATTCAATAATTTCTTTATCAACTGCTTTTTATTGAGTGATATTTTAAATTTTGCACTATTGATAAAAATGTTATTAATTTGACGAGTTTTGTTATTGAATTTGTTAATTTTTATAAATAACGTATGTTCACAGAAAAAAATTTTCTTTTTGATTTTTTTGACATCTTTGCTGAACATGAGCACATCGTCAACATATACGGCAACAAACAACATGCCGTCTTCGGCATTCGTGTGGTATATACATTGATCAACTTCGCTTCCCTGGAGCCCAAATTCCAATAGGACGGATTTAAGTTTTTCGTTCCACATTTTACTCGCTTGTTTTAAACGATATAATGACTTTTTTAGCTTGCAGAGCCTTCCGAAATTGTCATCGATTCCAGCAGGTTGTACCATATAAATGTCTTCTTTGAGCTCGCTCTTTAAAAACGCAGTCACAGCGTCCATTTGATGTATGGCCAAATCATGTTGTAGAGACAGGGCGAAAAGAAATCGAACCGAAGTATATCTAACGACTGGCGCAAAGGTTTCCTGATAGTCCACTCCTTTTCTTTGGCTGCATCCCTTTATGACTAATCTAGCCTTATGTTGCACTGTCTCACCATCAGCACCTATTTTATTTTTAAAAATCCACTTGCACTATATGGCTTTCTTGCCTGTTGGCAACTCTTTAAATTCCCATGTACAATTGGCACTATGCGAGTCATTAGCATTTTCACACGACAATGCATCTCCATTTGAGGCTCTTCTAGAATGAAACTCATTGCACAGAAGTTATGCGAAGTATCTAACTGAGTTAAACGTGCAGATCTACGTACTTGTGTTTTTTCAGTGGTAACACTTTCATCCGGTATATATGTTTCATCGTTGTCGTCATCGCTTGGTATATACGAATCTTCAGACAAATTACCTCTGCTGTTTCCAGAACTGCTGCACTGGACTGGAGTTGTGGGCATCTGTTGAAGCGTCTTCTTGTGATGGCAATTATATGTTACCACCTTGTCCCTCTGAATTGACATCACACGGTTGTTGGCAAATATCATTTTTTCATCTTCAAGAAAAACCACATCACGACTAATAACAATTGATTTCATAGTTGGGTCGAACAAGCGATATGCTTTTGCTTTTTCGCTGTGACCACCGACGCTTCTGCTTTGGTACGTGGGCTAGAGCTCTGCATCCAAACACACGCTAATGCTTCAAATTGACCTTTTTGCTTATCCATAGCTCTTCAGGGGAAAATGAATCCGACTTACGTACCGTTCGGTGCAATACATACACTGCCGTATTCGCCGCTTCTGCTCAATACTCTTCTCCAAGGCCAGTGTCTATAAGCATGCATCTAACTCTCTCCATGAGTGTTCTGTTCATACATTCGGCGACGCCGTTCTGTTGAGGTGTGTAGTTTGATGCAAAATTCCAAATTTTTCAAGATATTTCTTAAAGTTTGCGTTCATATATTCTGTTCCACTGTCCGATCGTAAGATTTTTATGTGCTTCGAACACTGATTTTCAACAAAATTCTTGAGTTTTACAAACTCTTTAAACACGTCGCCTTTCGTTTTTATTGGTATCACAAAAACCTTATGGGTATAGTCATCCACAAATGTGAGTAAATATCTAGCACCGGTGTACGACGCAGCATTGGTCCCATTACATCGGTGTGTAATATGCCCAAGACGTCATTTGCAGAATTCTGACTTTCACCAAAAGGTAATCTAGTGTGTTTACCTTTCACACATACTGTACACTTTGTTTTGCCTTTTGAATTAATTTTCAATTCATTTGCCGTAGCTGTCGCATTCACTAAATCACAACTTATATGGCCAAGCCTTCTGTGCAGTAAATCATAGTTGACCATTGTAAGCACATTACCAACCATAGCATTTTTCTTTATTTTGGTTTTGAACACAATTTAATTTATAGAGAGCGTTTACTAAATTCGCAGACGCAACCACTTTATTGTTGTTTTTGTTAGTTATTTTTCAATAATCTTCTTCAAAAACAATGCGTTTGTCATTTTTTGTCATTTGGCTTGCCGATAGTAAATTTACAGCTGGGTTTGGTACGGCTTGTACATCTTTGACAGTAATCCTCTCTTCTTTGTTGTTGTTGCAAACACACAGTCCAATGTCTCCAACACATACTCATTAGGCAAACCTGCCAACGACAACGATGCGATAAGCTCTTCATCTAGTTTGAGTCCAGCGGTTTTGACTTTGACTGAGGTTAGTAGTTATGATATTTAGTTTTTAAGTAAAACCAAATTTATTTAATTTTATTTATATTCTTATTTATTCAAAGAAATAATAAATTCTTTTATCAATACTTTTTATTACTGTTTTAAATTTTAACAAATTCACACGGTTTTATTTATAACAATTTGTTTTTAATGTTGAACACAATTTTCTTTACAATAATTTTAATTATAAAAATTTTTATTTTAATTCTTATTTTAATACTTTCTGTCCAAACGCCAGATCAATAATGTTTCCTTTCTAGGAGTCAACTAAACTGCTAGGGTCTTGTAAAAAATGAGTTGACGAGTATTGGGATATGTATATTCCTCTTGAATATATATATCCCCCAAAAAAATAAGAAGACTTAGGGTTTTCTTTAACTTAGATTTATTGCCTTCTTGGCTGGGTTTTGTCTACTTATCAACTAATTCTAGAAATTAATAGAAGGTTTTAAGAAAGTTCAAATTCAAATTAAAAATTAGACATGAGGAATTCGAAAATATACAATAAATACATGGGATTATACATACGAGAGATTGAGAACAAATAAGATAAGAAATTAAGAGAATAATAATAATAATTAAGCGAAAATATAAATAATTCACAATGGGACTACACTACAAAAAATAAATGTTGAACACGGTTCAACAATAGTTTAATGTAAACGAACAAAACCAAACATGATCGTGCATGCATGATCATGTTTGATTTTATTTATTATGTCTTCTTGCTTTTTCTTCCTACATTATTTTTACATGTAGCAAAGTAAGCAAGTATGTACATACATTTACTTTATATGCGTTAACGTTTGTTATGCAAAATCATAACAGAAGAAAGCAAGATTGTAGATGCTCAATCATGTTTGTTTAAAAAGGAATAGAATAAGAATAATATCAAATAAATGGTACAGTTGTACCAAATATGTATTTATATTAAAAGTTACATGAAACATAAATAAATAACTACGGTTACCGCAAAAGAAAACAAGATTGTGCATGATCAATTAAAACTGTTATTTAAGAAGAGAAAAATAATAAAGTAAATGGTACAGTTGAACCAAACATATCAAAAGTTACATGTACACATGTATGATTACTACAACGATCATTATGGGTGTTCACACACGTAACTCCCCCATCGTTAGATTACGTTCCGAGGAAATAATTTGTCAAATTTATTATAAAATTTAATTTATTAACTTTAACTTACTCACTATTGTGTACATGCATTTTTAAATATATTTGATGGTTTCTTCTATGGTTTTACTAGGTTTAAATTTATATGATTAAAACATGTTATATGTACATTTTCATATGTATATTGTAAATTTATATATTACTTATTTAAATTTCGTATATTTTTGAAAAAATTCTTATGTATATATCCATATAAACTACTTACATACATAACACACATAATTGTCATTAAACTACTTATAGGAATTAATTTAATTTAAATATCGATTATTTTAAATCATTTTCCACAAAAACTTGGTTTTATATCAAAAAACAAAAAAATCTTTGTATCTTTATATTATCAACTATTGTAAAACTTTTTCTTCCACTTGATATGGGATTTATAGTATTTGTGACCTTTTTGTGTGATAACGTGATCATCATCAAATTGTTCTACACTAATTTTTCTTAATTTGACATGATTTTGACGATTATTTAATTTATGTAATGATTTCTCCTTGCATTTTAATATTTTATCCTTTATCGTCGAATACTCATCAGACTTTATCACGCTGTTTTGGAAATCAACAGGTCTACATCCTGTGGTAGCGTGAATTGTTTTGTTATAAAACATTATTATTTTATTGATTTTCTCCTCAACGGAATCACTATCCTTATCTGGGTCATGCCTAAGTAAACGAATATGTTCATTGATCGTGTTATGAAGACGCTCTACGTCTGAATTTGAAGTGTGGTTATTGTTTGAGGAAAAATGAATTTTAATATTGTTTTGTGTTAAAAATTCGACCAACGGCAATGCCTTAAAACCTAGCTCATTGTCAGCTATGATATTTTTAATATTACCTACAATACTTAAATACTGCGTAAGGGCTCTCTTAAATTCCAACCTTGACCTTTTCTGGATTTTTATTGCCTGAGCAAATTTTGAAATAATGTTTTCTGTAAACTGTAAAACACGTCGATATGAACTATTTGTCCAGGTCTATCAGGAGTTTCAGTCATCATAAATTTTTGTTTAATCGGATGGTGATCATATTTCTCAATATTGCATATTTCACAATTATTAATATATTTTTAAATTCTAAATTTAACTTTCGGATGATATACGTATTACTGTCTTTAATTGTTCAAAATTTTCATTTATACCACGGTGGTTATTCCTCAGATGTTCTTTTTTAATAATATCGTGTAGTTCATTTTCGTCAATAATGTCATCTAAAAAGGTATCGCATTTTGCTATCTTTAGGAGGGAGTTATCAGAAAAGTACTTTAAAACAGTTTCCTTAAAAACTTCATAAAATGCACTATCCGGAATGAAAACCGCGTTGACTTTTTTAGGGTGGAAATTATTTTTTATAATACTTATCATACCAATTTCGTTAAGACTACATGCTGTAATGAAAGTTCTATAATTTTTGAAAATTGTTTTCTTTACCGTTTTTATAGTGGGAGAATTTGATTTCTGAATAATAATCTGATTCCTATATACGTTAATTGGAGCATTACTCTCCGCTATCAGATTTTGTTGTGGAGAATGAATTAAATTTATTTGTGGGTCAATGCGTGACGATGCGTCCGCATTCCCGTTGTTTATACCACGTTTTGGAAATCGTAAAGACAAAATTTTACCATTTATCCTCAGTTCATTTTGATCATAATCTATAGCAGCCTTATATCTAAATAATATATCATTTCCTATAATTCCATCGTAATTATCATGAAATTTGCACTCTATTAGCAACATTTTCTCGCTTGAACTCCCTAGCTCGGAAAACAATGGTATTTGGTAAATAGTATCCGTTAATATCTCACTTTGTAGTGTCTTCAATTTAAGAGTTCCTGAATTTATTTTCCATTTTGGGTTACATAAGACTGGATTAACGATTGAGTGAGTGGCTCCAGTATCCACAATAAATGTAAGGTTGTCTTTTAATATTATACACGGTAGCTCTCTGGAGAGGCCCGTAAATTAAAATTTTCGGCACCTTTATTTGAGGTAGCAACATGAAGTAGATGAGAATTCGGAAGTTGATTTGCATGATCTATTTCTTGCAATTGTCCTTGTGGTTGAGTTAACGAATTTTGAGACATATTATTGCCAACATCTTGAGTGGATTGGTTAGAATAATTTTGGTTAAAAAGAAAATGGTCTGAAAATTTAGGTAGTGAACTTGTTTGTGATGTGCCAGCATTAATTTGATTGCGTAATGTAGTGTGTTGGTCACACTTATCCACTGTTGAATATTGGTTACGTTTGTGCTACATTCCTCAATAATATAAACAAAACTGTCAATGACCAATGGCACGAGATATCAAATTGCATTATAAAAATTTGCTATACGTTATAATTGTAAAGTAGCAAAATGCTGACCATGCTCACTCTAAATTAAGTAAAAACTAAATTAGGTCATATGTATTACGTAAAGAAATTAGACTTAAGTAAAAAACTAAATTAGGTCATAAGTATTAATATGTAAGAAATTAGACTTAAGAAATTTATATAAATAGCGGTAAGTTGATTGATAGAATTAGAATAAAAATAACGATCAAAACGGCTTCATAGCTGAAAAAGATTTGATTTTTATTCTCACCCAAACTGCGGCTTATTAGCCATACCCAAACGGCGTGCTCGCCTTTATAATAAGCAAAACAAACACAAAACTGACCGACACAAACATTACATTTATTACAGTAAGTTACAAACCATATTGACGTTCATAGGTTCTGGGGTTGGTTGTCTGATTAAAGAATTTTGGTTAAAGTTAGAATAATTTTGGTTATAATTTTGGTTGTCTCTGTAATAATTATTTGAGCTATTCCTGTTTGTTATTAAAATGAACATTTTTCTGCATTTTGGTATTAGGTGACCCGTTATAACTGTATTGCTTATTTCCGTTATAGCAAGTCTTATCAACGAATTTTCCATTTGTATTTGAAATAAAGTTGTGATGACTATTTTGAACTCCGTTATGATTCCCCTCTTATACATATTTCTGCTACCAAAGTTCATATCGTGGCTATCGTAATTAGCGTATCCTGATGCAAAAATAATGTTCATGACTTCCTCGAGAGTATTTGAGTTTCTGCAAGCCAGAATGGTTCTCATCGGCTCAGGAATTTTCTCTTTAAAAACGTCGAGAGCAGTTCTCATATTGTTCTTAGCAATCTGTTCGCTATTAGCATTTATCCCTAAATCCGATACTGTTTTTTATTTAAACTTCGAAGCCTATTTTTTATTTCATTATAAAAGTCAATTGCATTTGTCTTGAAAACTACAGATCGAAGTCGTATAGTTGCTCTACGCTTTGAGTTTCTTCAAAGTAATTGGTCAAAACTGTCTTAATTTCTGCCCATGTCTGTATGTGAAAATTTATTTCAATAGCCTCTTTGGCCTTGCCTATACATTTGCTTTTGATTAGGTCTATAAAAAGGTGTTGAGAAAGTTCGTCATAGCATAGTAAAAGAGGATTTATTCTGTCTACCAGAGAAATAAATGTATATAGATCTCTTTTGTCTCCTGCAAATTCCGGATGTCTCTCAATAAATTGAAGAGGATCTAAAGAGTTAGGAACAAAGGAGATATCGGAATTCGCCAATTTGTTCTTGTTTTTAATTTCTGAATAACAAGTAACAATTGATCTAAACCAAAAAATTCACAAATGTATCAAGAATGTAAAAAAGCTGTAATTTGTAAGGGAAGCAAAAGAAGAAAGAAAAAAAATTTGTGGAAAACGAAACTTATCATCGACAAATGTACAGTTTTTAATATATAGAAGTTTAATGAATATATAAAAAAGGCCTATAAATACTAGTTATATTTAATAACTTACAAATTAATTCTTATATTTAATAGTTGCTCTATTGTCCTTATAGTTGACGTTGAGGCTCCAGATGAAGTTTCTAGTTGTTGGTGTTTCCAGATGTAGGTTTTAGTTGTTGAAGTCGTTATATTCTTTTGCACATCATATGATTGAAGGATTTATACAGGAATTTATATCAAATTGTTCTCTTTGTTGTTAGTTTGCTTTTAATCCACTTTTAATCAATTTGTTTATTTTAGCTGAATTTTGGATTATTAGTAATTTTGCTTGCAAATTTATATTTTCGTTTTTATTGAAAAGTTTTGTCCGAATAATTATTTTTATTAATATACATATGTATATAGTATTTATACTTTTTGTTATATTTTTTATTATATCAATTTAAACATTGTCATTTAAATTGTTAACAATTTCAACATTGTCGTTTAAATTGTTACAAAAAATATTTAAAACATTGTCGTTTTAAAGAAGGAAAAAGTTGGTATACCCATTTAAACATTAAAAAAAAAAACATTAATACTTGGGTATCCTACCGACTGCGCCAGTTATGATATTTAGTTTTTAAGTAAAACTAAATTTATTGCATTTTATTTGTATTCTTATTTATTCAAAGAAATAATAAATTCTTTTATCAATAGTTCTTATTAATGTTTTAAATTTTACCACAATTCACACAGTTTTATTTATAACAATTTGTTTTTAATGTTTAACACAATTTTCTTTACAATAATTTTAATTATAACAATTCTTATTTTAATTCTTATTTTAATACTTTCTGTCCAAACGCCAGATCAATAATGTTCCTTTTCTTTCTATGTAACCGATTTTATAGTTTAATGTAAACGAACAAAAGCAAACATGATCCTGCATGCATGTACGCCTCTGTCTTAGGAATTTCGCGTAGTATTTGGTCGACAATTCTATTAAATTTTGCGGGTGCAGTTTTGATACCAAATGATAGGCGATTCATCCGGAATGTGCCCCTATGTGTAGAGATGGTTTGAATTTCTGCTAACAACTCGTCAACCGGCGCATGCAGGTAAGCCTTGTATAAATCAAGGCGACAGAAATACTTTGAATCTTTAAGGCTATTAAAAACTTGGTCTATTTTGCGTATGAGGTAGAGTGCATCCACTAAGCGTTGATTTACCCCTACCTTATAATCGACAGATAGCCTCACGCCCCCATCGGGCTTGGGTATAACCACCAAAGGTGATCCCCAATCACTGTCGGCAACCTTCGCAATGATCCCCTTTTCCTCCAGTTCTTCTAGTTCTTTATCTACCTTTTCTATCAATGCATACGGAATTTGACTTTCTTTTGTGTAAATAGGGGTTGTATTGTCACCTAGCCTTAAGGAAACTTTATAATTAGGTAAGCATCCAATTTTTTGCTCAAAAACAGAAGCAAACTCAGATTTAAAATCGTCTATTTTATGTAAATTAGTAATTGAATCTGTAACAGCTGGATAGGAGCTTCCTTGGTCTAATTCATTAAGGTTGATACCCAAACGCCGTATCCATGATCTACCTATAAGAGCTGTGTACCCGTCTGGAACGATATATAGATCATCAACTATTGATGTTTTATTAAATACGACGTGTACGCGGACCTTACCTTCTTTTACTAAAAATTTTGTTGACCGTCATTCAGAGACCTTGCAGAATATAATATATAATATACTATTCTTGAATCTATTTTTGGCGCTTCTAGCGCTAACGCCTTCGAGACAATTTCCTCGAATTTCTGTGAACTTGACTGAAGTAACTGTTCTCGAATGTTGTTGTCATTTAAGGTACGAATAAATTGGGCTCTCAAAAAGGTATCTGGAATAGAAATTTTACAATCACAATCAGATACAAACTCGCAATCAGCAAAGTCAGTGCGGAGAAATGCCACAAAGTCTGCCACTGACTTATATATTATTATATATTTGTTTTTTTGGTGCCAAATGATTTTCCAAAAGTCCTAGTAGTTCGTCGTTTTGTTACTCCACAGCTAATTTTGGTGCAGCAAGTGCAGTGATTTTATTGACATATTTAGCACCTATTGAATTTAAAAGCAATTTCGAACAATACTGTTTATTTTGGTCAATGCCCTTCATGTTATTATAATTTTTAAAACGTTGTATGTAATTTCGGTACGATTCCTTTGCCTGATCGAAATTTTCAAAATTGGGAACCAACATTGTGTTCATTGTTCATTACCACTTTGTACTGTACTTGAAGAAGAGACGCCGACTGCTAATCTAGATAACTGTTCCATCATTTGTTGTTGTAGCTTCAGCAAAACCGTGAATTGTTGGGTATTCATTTTGTAGAATTAATTTATTTTAGTTTTTACCGAATATAACATTAAACAATTTAAATTTACTATTCACATCAAAAAAATTTACACTTAATTTCAATCAGCTGTTTAATGTTGTAATTTTTAGTGTTGGGCAAAAACAAGCAATAAGTCAATGATGAGTTAGGGAGAAATTACAAGTGTTGATACTTTTTTGTTTATCGATTGCAATGAATTATTGGTGTTGGGCTAAAAATAAGAATTAGTTTTTAGGTTTGGTGTTTAACAAATGATGATACATTTTTATAATATTGAATTTTTTAATTTTAAAAATTAACTGGACAAATTATATTTTATCTTGACACTTGACAGAACCTAAAAAAACTTGACAATCAAGCTAATCCCAGGCCATGTGGCAAACATAACCACAACAGAAAACCAATCCATTTTCCAGTACATAACCCTCCAAATCTGCGTCTTCTAATTTACTCCGAATAGGATTTTCTCATCCTTATTCTGAACAATTTGTATATTCAAGTTGGCATCGTTATCGTCGATAATTCCCACAATTTGTGCGGGACTAAGTGCATCAACATGTGCCATTAGTTCGTCCCTACTATTATTCCGAATTCGATAATCAATATTTACCAATTCCAAAGCCCATCTAGCTATCCTAGGATTTATCAATTTCCTACTTAAAGTTAGCGTAAGCGGATTTGTCCGTTACTATTGCGAATAGAATTCCCGCCATATATACACGGAAACGCCTCAAGGCATATATAATAGCAAGAGTTTCCAATTCGAAACTATGATATTTCGATTCCGTTGTTGACGTGCACTTCGAATAATAAGGCACATACAGGAGCACTGAACCATAACCCTTAGGACAAGCATCCGTATGCAACTCTCTCCCCCCAGGAACGGTTATATACCGCCAAAACTTAAGCATTGACCAGTTTGTTTTTCAAGTTCGGAAAAGCATCTGTACATTCGTCCATCCAATTGAAGTTATTCCTCCCCAAACTAGTTATCGGTCTTCCTATTCTTGAAAAACCCGGAACAAACCGTATTTATTTTCTTTGCATGTAACGCATTGTTTTATTATTTTCTTTATTTTGTTTGACATACCCGGAAAATAATAGTTTTCTAAAATTTGTTGTTTATTCTCTTTGCTATTTCGATGTGCTCTGTTGTACGTATCTATGATTATTTTGTTTTGTTCTTCTTCATTTCGTACATCTTCTACCTGATGTCAAGTAAACCGAATACGATACTTATTAAAATGTTGTTGTAGGCTCCACGAGTTTTCTAATGTCCTAGGGTCTAGCAAAAATGAGTTGACGAGTATTGGGATATGTACATTCCTCTTGAATATATATATCCCCCAAGAAAATAAGAAGACTTAGGGTTTTTCCTTAACTTATATTTATTGCCTTCTTGGCTGGTACTTGTCAACTTATCAACTAAACTTAGAAAATAATAGAAGGTTTTAAAAAAGTTCAAATTCATAAAATATATAACTAAAACAAGTGCATATGTAAGTTAAAAATTAGACATGAGGAATTCAAATATATACAAGAAATACATGGGATTATAAATATATGAGATTGAGAAAAAATAAAATAAGAAATTAAGAGAAAATAAAAATAATTCACAATGGGACTACCTTGAACACGGTTCAACATCCTCCGTGCCCCTTTAGTGGCAATTACATCCATCCCATTTTCCGTGGATGATCCAGCCAAAAGTAGAATTTTGTGCTAGGGGCAGCGTTGGCTAAGGGGATCAAATTGTCTTAACATAAATTGGGGCATTAACGGCCGCCCGATGACTCCGTCGACCTTACGGCAGTCGTGGAAATTAGTGTGTGCCTTCGGATAAAGATGTCGAAAGTGGTTGAATAGCGACGCGTCCAAGAGGGGTGGTGGGAACTTAAAAGTGGCTCTGCTCCTTATTTCTAATTCCGAAGTTGCAATTATGTTCGTCGTATCGTACTCTGGATCCACCTGAAACACTCCTCTGGTCGATGAGGTGGGGAGCTCGGGAAACTCAAGTGACTTGGCCTTCAGGAGGAAGCTGTGCTGACTGGACCTTTGCAGGAGAAAGGTGGCCACCCTGGGAACCTCATTATGGAGGAGTTGTACCTTAATAAGTGGTGGTAGCAGTCCTTTTTCTTGGGTATCGGGTAGATTTAACGGCCGCTTGGAATTGGGTCCTCGTTGCGACTGGCGGCAGCTTCTTTCGGGTCAGGGTAACTTGGGTCCTCTTCAAAGCTCGATGCAGCTTTCTCCCTTCCATCCTCATGCAGCATGGTATGATGTCGAGCTCCACATATTTGGCATCTATTTTCGGATTGACACCAGAACCGATCATGACTTTGGGCAAAGCAATTTAGGCAATAGCCGTATTGTTTGACATGGGCTCTCCTTTGAGGTGAAGCCATAACTTGGAACTGTACGCAGTACTTGAGGGAGTGATTGCGTCAGCACAACTTTCATCGAGGTTTGTTTAGCATGATCTGTAAAGAGAGAACAAAGAAAATGTGCACAATACAAATAGAATATGGCTTGACTTAAATCTCTAAGATCGTGTGGTGGATAAAATTGTAAATTAATTGATTAGTTTTGCGTACAGGGATTATTAGTTTAGATGGGTAACTTGCAAAGTTTTATTACAGGGCGTTTAATTAAGCCGTTACTGGTCAGTATTTCGGCAACACGAACTATTTGATCTGTACCGTAAATAACATTTTTTACTCTAACAAGTCGCCATTCAGTAGCGGGTAGCAGATCCTCTTTAATTAGAACGAAGTCGTTTTCCTTCAGATTGTCCTTTTCTGTTCTTCATTTGCTTCTACGTTGCAACTCGGTGGTATATACATTTTTCCAGCGACTAGCAAATATTTGTTGTATGACTTTAAGTCTGTCCCAGCGTTTCATGAAGGATATGTTTTCCACAGAGGGGTTATTGGGTAATTCTGGAACAGCTACTAGCTGAGCGGAGGAAGTGACCTGGAGTTAAAGAAAGAAGTTCGTTGGGGTTTTCATATAAAGGGGAAATTGAACGAGAGTTCAATATTGCTTCGATGCATGTAAGTATGGTATAGAATTCCTCAAAAGTGAATGTTAAGTTGCCAGTTACCTTTTTCAAATGAGATTTCATACTTTTGACAGCGGCCTCCCAGAGGCCGCCCATGTGAGGGACATATGGTGGAACAAATGTCCAGCTAAAACCATGTGTGCTACATATTTCGATAAGGGATTTTTCCGCATTTTTTAGAAAGTCGTTGTGGGTGGCTAACAGCAAATGTTTAGCGCTTAAAATGTTTCTGCCATTATCAGAGAACATGGTTTTTGGTAGACCCCTACGACTGGTAAATCTGGTGAAGCAAGCAAGAAACGCATCTGTTGATAATTCCGAGCAGACTTCGAGATGAACTGCTTGTGTGGAAAAACCAACGAAAACTGCTGCGTATCCTTTCAAACGTTTTGCATTCCGCAAATTGGAGGCTTTTAGTGTGAATGCGCCAGCAAAGTCCACTCCGGTATAAGTAAAGGGTAATGAAAATGTGACTCTCTCACGGGGTGGCGCACCCATGATTTGTTCTTGTACTTTGTGCTTGTAAACTGTACAGGTTTTGCATGTTCTGACACACTGCCGAAGAAGGTTTTTCAACCGCGGAATGTAAAAGCCCTGTCGAACTGCTCTTAGCATTACGTGATGTTCCGCATGAAGTAAAATTTGATGTGTATATCCGATAAGAAGTTTAGCTAGTGACGATTTTTCTGGAATAATGATAGGATGCTGTTCGATGAAACTTAATCCGGAATTATTGAGTCTGCCACCTACGCGTAGTAGTCCATCCTGGTCAAGAAAGGGATTGAGAAAGTACTCGACTTTTCCGATTTATGGGTTGATTGTTCTTAAGGCTATCATGATCTAAATAAAAATGAATTCGTTGAGCATTTAAAATTAAATTTTTTTTCACAAATTGTATTTCTTCGAAGGTAATGTGTTTGTGTGTGTGTCTCATATGAACGTTTCAGAAGACGGTTGATGAAGCGAAATCGATAACTGAGAATTCTTAGGGCACTGGGAAATGACGAAAATTCGCTCAAAATATCTTCCTGTTGCGTTTGTAAATGAAAATTAGATATGTTCCGGGATTCTAAATCAGTGGGATCAAAAATACGAGGTTTGGGCCAACAGTCAGGGGATTGACTGTTATCTGGATCGTTCTGAGCAGTTTGTATTGACAGAATGTGTTTTATCTGTTGGTTGACTAAAATTCTTGGGTTCTCGAAACGACTCTGAAGCGCGTCCCATGCTAACTCAAAATTTTGTCCAACTAAATCCAACCATTTCACGATTTGGTAGGCCTCTCCCCTTACTTTGGTTCGTAGGTATTGAAGTTTTTCGACTTGCGATATGTCCCTGTTTCCCAAAACTAACGATGTAAACATATCCCTAAATTCCGACCATTTAGTATAACCACCTTCGAAAATTGGCATGTCACATGGGGGTAACCTTAAACCGGACCTTGATTGCTGAACGACTGTTGTATTTGTTACGCTTTGATCCACTATCGATCTGTTCGCTATCCTATCCATGAGTTTTGCTTTTAGCTTCTGATACAAGTCTGCTGCTGTTTCGTACTGTAGTGAGACTCCATCCTTGAAGTCGTCACTAACCTCACTCTTTTCGTCCATAACAAAAGCATCATAGCTTTCCATAAGCCCACCCTATCTTCTCTCCAACTCTTCCTGCTTCACTTGGAGAAACGCTGGAGTCTGATCCTCCTCGCGAACATTATCGAACTCTGTACACAACGCCGTTAGTTGGTGTATATAAATTTTACACCATCTTTTTACTGACATGCGAAAACAATAAAACTACTTGAAGTATGTTATAAAAATTTAAGTACAAAATTCACACGCGGAGAACAAATAATTTTCCGATTTTTAATTGACCGATATAGTAATATTGAATTTCAAAAAATTTCAATAAAAAATTCCAAAAAAAAATTGCAAGATTTATCTCATAAATGTAAATATATGTTAAACAGCTGACTTACCGTGGTCTTCTCCTTTTCGTTCTTACCACGCGATAAGCGTTTACCTGTGTTGATTGTGTTGTTGAAAAAAGCGTTATGCGTGTTGTTGTAAACATTTTTTGAAAGGAAAAATATTCTGGTTGGTTTTTAATTTTGAGCGAGAAAAAAAATTTTGTTTACTTCTATTTTTGAGCAAGTTTTATTTGTTTTTGTTCAAAAATTTTTAATTTTTGTTTTTCTTTTTGAAAATTCTTATTTGTTTTTATTACTGTGAAAAATTTTTTTTTATTTTTTTGTCCACTGTATGCAATCAATTTTGGTCCCGTTTTGTTATTACCTTTTTATTTCTTAAAATTTTTTTGTGTCTTTCAATTCTTCTTTTTCAAAATCTGATTTCTTTAAAGGAATTTGATGGAATCCACTCTTTAAATCTAGGACGGTGAAGTACTTGCTATCCTTCAATTTTGAAAGAACGTCTATTGTTAATGAGTTTAGTTCGTGTAATCTATTACGAGTCTATACTGCTTGTTGCCGAGTGAGTCAGGTTTTTTTCCAACAAACCAAACTGGTGAATTGTATGGTGACCGTGAAGGTTGGATGGTTCCATCGTCAAGTTGGCTTTTTATTTGTTTTTCAACTTCAGATTTTAACGCCGTCGGATAAGGGTATTGTTTTGAATATACTGGAGTGGACGTGCGGATTTCGCCAACCACTATAGTTGTACATGTCAATTTTTGATTAGGTTCATGTAATATTCTTGTTTTAGACAAACGACCTCTTTGACTTTCATTTATTGAGTGACTCGTATATTTCATTTCATTCTAGTTGTTCTTGGTTACAGGGTGCATCTTATAAACTACTGTCAGTGTCTACACTGAACAAAATAATTGTACAACATCTTCCTTTTAATAAATAAACAAACATATATATTTGACTACCGTGATTGGTTTGTAATAACTTAGATGTATTTTCTTTTGCAGCTTCAATATTTCTGGCAATTTCCACCGTTTTTCCAATTTTATTTTGCCTTCACTTAATAATCTCTCTTTTATGTGATGAAAATTAGGTGACATACCACATATGAAAATATCTTTAACGAGACTCTCTCGTAGCGTACCAAATTCACAAGAAAGACTTAAATTCTTTAAAGCTGTGACGTAGTCTTCCAACGTTTCGTCTGTGGCTTGCTTTCTGGTAAAAGATTTGTGCCTTTCCATAGCTACGTTAAATTTTGGTACAAAATATGCATCGAAATGATTTATCAAAACATCATACTCAACAGAATCATAGTCTACATTAAAAGAATTGGCAATTTGAATACACTCTGAATCCATGCAGTGCAACAATAATGCAACTTTTCTTTTATCCTTTTCAGCCTCCAGATTTGTTGCTCGAAGAAATATTTTAAATGGAGCTTTCCAGTTATTCCACTCGTTGGCAATATTTGTGGCTTTAAGGTTAACTTTTTTAATTCCGCTATTTTGAAATTCGAACATTTTGTACTTCTTTTTTTTAATTTGTAGATTGATTTTATTATTGAAACACGACTTTATATATTTCAATTTTATTTAATATATTTACACCTGACACCATGTAATATTCTTGTTTTAGATAAACGACCTCTTTGACTTTCATTTATTGAGTGACTCGTATATTTCATTTCATTCTAGTTGTTCTTGGTTACAGGGTGCATCTTATAAACTACTGTCAGTGTCTACACTGAACATAATAATTGTACAACAGTTCAATGAACAATTCAGGATATTCACTGACTATTTTTCTCATATTCTCTTTTTGTTGAGGTGACATATGATCGTCTCGAATTAATATTGTATTTACAGCTTTTGAAGACTGTTGTTTAAGTCTTATTTTTATACCTTTTTCTACTTGCATAAAACTGTCGCGAATGAGTGTTATTGCATTGTGTTCTCTCAAAGAATCGTTTCCTAGTATTCCATCAAATGATTTCAATGTTGGGAGAATATAGAATTTTATTTCCTTTTCCAGATTAAAAAGTCTTACAAATGTATGCTCCTTTATTTCAATATTGCCTGCTATTGATTTGGCAAAAAATATCTCTTTATTGGGTTCAGTTTTGTTTTGCAATGAATGGTTGAATGTAGTTTGTACTCGAACCAGTCTCAACAAGAAATTTTAATATTCTACCGCTCCTCGCTTTACATTCGAAGTATGGAAGCGAAGAGCTCGTTATTCTATTATTCCGATTATACCGAACCTCACCAAGTTGACCAACATCCAAAGAATTATCAACAGTGTTTCTAAATCATTGTCGATGTGAAAGTTTCTCTGCATTTTGGGTCGATAATTGGAGTTTGAAATTGTCGGTGGTGGTCTCTTGTTAAGATTTTGTTGTTGTGGTCTATTCACATAATTAACTCTACTATCTATATCCATAGGTTCTGGTAAAGGTTGAGGTTTTGGAGGTAGTGGGGTTTTGTAGGATTAAATTGGTAATAGTTATTTGGATTAGTTTGAGGTTGTGTTGGATAAATGTTAGTATTATGGAATGTAGGAGGTTTCTGCTGTGTACGGGGTATGTGGACTAATTGTGGGTAAAAATTATTTTGTTTAAAGCGTGTTGTTGGGTTTGCAGATTGTGATTGGTAGTTGCGTGGTGGAAGTGTAGGAGTAGGTTTTCTATAATAAAAATTTTGAGAATAATTTGCTCTGAAACTTTGATTTTTTAGCTTAAGGCAAAGATGGAGAGCTTGAGGTAGGTCTACCGGTTCTCTCATGCCAAGACGTTTTGGTAAATCACCATTTAAGCCTCTAATGAATGTATCGAGCTTTACTACGATATGATTCTGTTAGTAATGTTAGAGCTTCGTTTGACGCTTCCAAACTTCCAAGTTTGTTAAGTATTATAGACAAGTGTTTGTAAACTACCTGATAAAAACCTTGGGTGGACAATTTTCCTTGAACTAATGAAATCATTTGATATTCAAGGGTTGCTAAGACTCTCTTATCTGAATAATGAAGTGAAAGGCACTTAATGATGGAGTTCCAATTCAGAGGAGTATTATATGATTCAATCAGCATTGCCCACGATTTTATTTCTGATTAAACTCAAAATATCATAGTATCTTGGTGTACCTCTACATGGTTCGTAGATCTGTAAGATGCGTTCCACGCTCTTGCCCCATGAATTACACACTGATTGGTTACCGTTAAATTCTCGCAAACATATAACAATATCTGGTATTTTATTAAAGTCCGCGAAGTTGCCCCGATACTGTCCTTCAATTACTTGATCAGAAGCAGCAATACGACTTGTGTTTACTATACCTTGATTAGGTTAGGTAATTGTTGCCTTAGCAACTGAGAAGTAGTTTCAGTAATTATTCTATATAAATCGTCCATGTTTAATGCCCTGGACGCTTGTTCAGTTTGCGCTGAATTCAAAACAGCAGGACGTATAAGATTCTCGGGATTTGACATTTTAGCAAAAATATATATTTTTTATATAAGATTTCTAGTTAGGGTAATATTTTTCTTTATTATTTTATTATTATTTAATTATTGCAGAACTGGAGGGTCCCGTATGATTCGCAGCCCTTTTTTATTGATCTTATTGGCTAGTTTGCTGTTTTTTTTTTTATATATATATATATATTATTTTTTCTATAATTTAATAATTTCAATTATACTATAATTTTTGTTTAAAAATACATTATTTTGGAAAAATGTATTCACAATTTTTCTTAATTTTTTTTTAATTGTGTTTAAAACAGAGCTTAATAATTTTTGGATACAATAGTTTTCTTAACCCTTTTTAAATATTTATGTTTTAAGAACAGAATGGATTTTTTCTTTTTTAATAATATTGGATTACAATAATTTATAAAAATAATTTTTATTACGGTTTTGTGTATTTCTTTTTATTTATTTTTCTACTTCTATTTAAATATCTTTCATCATTCTTAATTATAATTATGTTGTTTACTCACAATACTGTCTGCATTGTACTCATCTTTGTCCTTTTTGCCTTTATGGATGGTTGGGTGTTCTGGATAGATGGGCTGGCACGTAATGCCGTCCTTTTTGCTGTGTTGATTGAGCTACTGGAGGGCCGCACTATCACTTCTTGAACAAAGGTTTTTAATTTTGTATTTTTTAAATAAACTGTTTTTGTTTTATAACGTATTTTTACAAGTTAATTTTCAAACAAAGTTAAATTCGTTTTATTTTTCACAGGATAAATAATTCAATAGTTTTTCCGTTACTGTTAGCTACATTTTTTTTTCCACAGGATAAATAATTCAATAGTTTTTCCGTTACCGTTAGGAAAATTTTATTTTTCGCAGGATAAATAATTCAATAACTTTTTAATTACGTTAGTAAGTTTCTTATTTTTTACAGTATAATTACTGTTAAGAAAAAATTTTTATTTTTTTACAGGATAATCACTGTTGAGAAAATTCTTATTTTATTTTTTCACAGGCTCTTTTACTGATTTTCACTTTTATTTACTTCGATCGCCAGCTATCTCAGACCAATCAAGCTGCTCGTGCGCCAGTTAAGAACTTTTTTATAAAAGTTCTAAAAAAATTCAAGTTTAGTTTTTAGTTTGTTCCGGTCTATGACCGTACTTTATTGAAGTTAAAATTCAAATTATTCTTTTATGACCCCACAATTTGTAAGCAAGCGGAGTTTAATGCACTTGAGTGTGATGAACTTTTAAGTGGATGTCTTAATTTTAATTTTGTCGATCTTGCTTTTTCAAGTTCGACGACTTATAAGTGAAATCAATATTAGGTCAACATAAATCCGCTTACTTTCATTTTTATTAAGCACAACGTTAACTTACATAAATAATTTCCCATCCCTTACCATATCCGCAAAAATTTTATTTACAAACCTCTGAAAAACTCATACTGACCCAACGGAGTCACGTAGGAAGTATACCTCACCGAATCATTATCAACATACACATGGAAAAATCGATTCCTCAAGTCCAATTTTGTAAAATAGCGTTTACCTGCAAGCCTATCTAACAAATCGTCTATCAATGGAATGGGGTAACTGTCCTTTGAGGTCATCCTATTTAAAACTCGATAGTCCACACACATTCTGAGGACACCTGTCTTCTTCCTAACCAAAACTATTGGCGACACAAATTCCGATTCGCTTGGCCTAATGTATCCCTTTCCCAGGTATTCATCTAAAATTACCTGAAGCCGTTGCCTTTCATCATACGACAATCTACGTGGAGTACAACTAAATGGTTTTGCGTTATCAAGAATCAATCTAATCTCACTCTTTACCCTAAGTTCAGCGGGTTATTCATTATATTATTATAATATAATATATATTATTATAATATAATATAATATAATAAAACATGTCATTTAATCATTTCCTATTCACATAATCGATATCCTCACCAATGGCCAACTGTGCCCCGTCACTAGCCCAATCATAAGACGTGGACTCATCGGCAACAACCAACATTTCCAATTCAATACTTTTATTATCATAAAACACATAAAATAAAAATTTCCCATGAATATTCAATTTACTGAAATTAATTTCATAAAAAAATGAGTCAACGTTCGTTATACAATCAAAATTTATCCTTCCAGCAACGTTAGATCTTCTAACAATGCTTATAGAGCTTCCTGAATCTAATAGGCATTCTAAATAAAAGAAATTTTCATAATTACCATTAGCACTAAACTTAACTTTAAACACTTTAAAAATCCGTTGTTGTTCACCTTTTGTACGGGACATTCTGTAACGCGAAGCTCAAGACATCCGCAACCAAAGCAGGCTCCTACTTCTCTTTTCGGTTTTCAGCAATCGACAGCAAAATGTCCAAAAGAATTGCAGTTAAAACATCTTTGTCTGGTTTCACCTTTTGTTTTCATTGTCACGGGTTCTTTAAGTTTAATTTTTGAAAATGCCTGCAGCAGCTGTGCTTTATTTTTGTAGCACTGTGGATTTGCATGAACTCTTAAATTTTCATCATGTATGCCTTCAATTATATAATCAATAAGTTCCTCTTCCTCCATTGCGATCTTATTCGCTAGTAATCAATAAAATTCACATTATGCTGCCATGTGCAAGCTTCGAAGTTGCGTCGCATTACTAATTTATTCCCCTTCGAGCTGAACATATCAATCATTACCTCGAAAAGACCTTCAAGTTTTTCGTTAACATAATTCGACTTGGAATGCAGGCGTACTTGAACCCTTCCCTTTACCTTCATCATCAACAATGACTTTAGACTGCTCTCACCAACATCATACATTTTTGCAATGTTCTTAAATTGCTTGATCCATACTTCAGGACAACTCAAACCATCATAATCTGGCAATAACTCTTTCAATAAGTTCAATGAAACACCATTGATGCCACTGTCATTTACGTTGTCATTATTATTTGTTGCATTGTCCACTGTATTGTCATTTTTTGATTATCTATGACGTCATTCGTTCTATTTGTCAAAAGATTCTGATTTTTTTCAAACTCCTCTTTTTTCTATAAAACTCGTTTTCCTTCATCAATTGCTCTGTCTCTCTTAAGGTTTCCAATTCCATTTCATTAGCATCACATCGTTTTCAATCGTATTCGTATTCCTTTCATTTTCATAATTCATTTGCACACTCACATCGTCCATTACATTTTCACTCATTTGTTCAACGACGTTAATCTGCCCATTTTCAAAATCAATTTCATTTGCTTCAGCCGTAATGCTGCTATCAATTGGACACTCTCCTCTATCCTCAGCTGAAAGTTCATTTAATCTCAAAACAAGCGTATTTTTCGTGCCCACTGTCGGCAAATTAAGTTTCTGAAGACAGCTTCGCAGTTGCGCTGCTGTATATTTATTCGCATTAATATCCATTATCAAAACCATTCAAACTTTTCTCTTTAAAGTAGCGTAGCCACGATCAAACTGAACTGATCAATCTGCCATGTTTGTGATTGTGTAGGTAAAGCTGTACTCACACGTACAGGAAACTGTCCTCACACGTACAGACTGAGAAGATTTTGAAGAATATCAAAATACTTTTGATTTTCACACCTGCTCCGCAGAAAATTAAAGCAACTTTGGCAATTACTTAAAATTTCATTTTTCTCCATATTTGAGAACAAATTAAGTCCAGTAATAATTTGTTTTAATTGTTTTTTTTTTCTAGTTTTTCTAAATAAACTTGTCTTTCTTTTAATTTTTCCTTTTTTATTTTTTATACATGGTTTACAATCCAATTGCAGACTGGGGTAATGCAGAGTTATGAAAATAATTCTCTCTCACTCAGCTAAATTTCATGTATAAAATGTCATTATTAATAAAACTCTACGCATTTATATTTGACAAACACAATTTATTTTAGACAAACCCCTAAATATCTTTAAACACGAAATTTCGACTTAAACTATTATTATATAATGCCACAAATATATTGTATACCCTTTGATTGTAGTTATTTTGCATTCTAATCGTTTGTATTTTTTTGTGGTTTTTCGAATTTATGCTTATTTTAAATTTTCTTTTTTATAGTTTATTTTCATACTTTTATTTTATTTTTATTCAGTTGATTTAGTTTAAGTTTGCATATTTCTTTTTTATAAAATTTTTTATAAGATTGTTTTACATTTTGATTTTAATCACTTTAAAGTTTTTTTTTCGAATCCGAGGAGGCTCTACGCTTTCGATTTTAATAAATTAAAGTTTAAAAACCTAGAAGGTCTCTTTTCTTTTAATTTTAATACTATAAACTGTTTTCAAGTTTTACATTTTTAAAATAGATGCAAAATGGTTTTTTGTTAATGTGCTGCTAAAACTGTACTCACACGTGCAGACTGAGAAGAGTTTGAAGAATATCAAAACACTTTTGATTTTCACACCTGCTCCGCAGAAAATTAAAGCAACTTTGGCAATTACTTAAAATTTCATTTTTCTCCAGATTTGAGAACAAATTAAGTCCAGTAATAATTTGTTTTAATTGCTTTTATATTATATTTTAAAATCCTGTTTATTTCTCCACAAGTTTCTATAACAATGCGACCAATTGCTCGTTCCGAAATAGAGTTGACAAATTTTAAATTAGAAAAGGAATTGAGTATCTCGTATAATGTGACATGCTTCCGCTGGTGTTAATCAACTTGTGCCAATGCTGCCTACAACAAAAAAGTCATACAACAGCTTAAGCTAGTGTGGACAGATAACCAGCGTCACTGGTATGCTCGCGTTATGGCGGGCTGTGGCTCGACGGATAGGGTGTTCCTTGCCGGTAACCCGAACCGAAAGCGCACTCATATATATGAAAAAGAAATTTCCATACCAGCTTTAAAGAAATCCACAAAAAAACATATTCTAAGGGACCCGAAATCGAAACAACTAATAACGAAAACTACAACTAACAGATACTGACTCGGGTTACACGATTCCAATGAGGAGAGACTGCAGATGTTATCGCAGCTCTATAGCCCACCCACTGGAAACTAAATGATTCCACCTTGATAGCTCTGGACTTTTCGGAGCCATCCATAATATCAACTTATCTTCCTTCAACCCTGCCACCATCCTATGAACTTACCTGCTTCTCCTAACTAATCACTCATTACAAAAAAAGCGTAAACATCACAAAAATTCATTTTTACAACTTATTAATACTTATAGTTTATTAAATAAATTTCTTTCTTTACCTAAGGTACCTTTAAATAGAGTCCTACCAATAAATATAGAAAAGAAATTAATGAAAGAAAACTAATCTAACATTCCTAATCCATCAACTCTTCTTAATATTACGATAAATATCTAGACTAATACAATTATATAATATATATAGAACGAAAATAATAATGATCTTTAAATTACAGTCAATGGGTGTGTCAGTCGTAGAGTCAAGGTCTTAAAATACCTGGATTACCCCTCTTTTGAGTGGAGTAAGTATTACGTGATTAACATTGATGTAGGTGATTAAAGATGATATAGGCATGATGCATCAGGAACTGGTGATTTATGATGATATATATAGGTGCTTGAGGGTTAAAGATGATATATTTTCAAAAACCGATGATTATAGATGATATATATATGAAAATATATTAGACAATATAGCCGAGGCCTTGAGGACTGATGATTAAAGATGATATATTTTCAAAAACCGATGAGTATAGATGATATTTTTGTGATAATATATTAGCCGAGGGTTGAGGATTGATGATATATTTTTCAAAAACCGATGATTATATATGATATAATAATAAATATGATAATATATTAGATAATATAGCCGAGGCGTTGTGGACTGATGATTAAAGATGATATATTTTTCAAAAACTGATGATTATAGATGATATATATATTATAATATATTAGATAATATAGCCGAGGCGTTGAGGACTGATGATTGAAGATGATATACTTTTCAAAAACCGATGATTATAGATGATATATATATAATAATATATTAGATAATATAGCCGAGGCGTTGAGGACTGATGGTTAAAGATGATATATTTTCAAAAATCGATGAGTATAGATGATATATATGTGATAATATATTAGACAATATAGCCGAGACGTTGAGGATTGATGATTAAAGATGATATATTTTTCAAAAACCGATGATTATAGATGATATATATGATAATATATTAGATAATATAGCCGAGACGTTGAGGATTAAAGATGATATATTTTTCAAAAACCGATGATTATAGATGATATATATTGTTATACTTTTATGTTTATTAAAAGAAAGACGCTTTGTTAATCTAATAATAAAATAACTTTAATCGTTTATTGAGGTGTGTCTGCTTTTGCATGTCACAACTTGCTTATAAGAAAAACGGTTGTATATGAAAATGTACATAAAAACTTAAAACTTATGAAGCGTGCAGTGTCGCATTTCATTGTGATGCCACAGTATTATGCTGCTGCTTCATAATAGGGATACCCCCAACATCTCCCTCCTTAATACTATTGCGGTGATCTCGACAATGTTTCCACAGGTTGTCTACGGCTGGTTATACGCATTGGAGTTGGGCATGGTGAAGCTGTAGGCGTTTTGCAATGGTGGAATTATTTCGAATTCCTTAAGCAATAAGTCCAAAGGTAGATTCGATGTTTCTAATGCGTTAGTGTCACTTTCGGTGTATCTAGGTCGGAGTTGGTCTGTGTGTGTTCTCACGAGTTTTTTTCCGTTACCAACATAGATCAGAGTATTGTAAACTACGTTACCAATTTTCTCGATGATTTCCCCTGGCACCCAGTATTCTTTGTTTCATTTGAAGTTCAAAGCGTAGACTTGGTCGCCATGTTGGTATGTTCTCTTACGTGTACCGTGTTTGCTGTTGCAGTGTTTTTCCATTTTCTGATTGGTTTCACGATTGGTAACTTTAGGTTTTTTGATGATGTCGAAAACTGTTCGCATTTTTCGACCTAGGAACTATTCCGCAAGAGTCTTACCATGTGGAGATTTTGGATTAAGTGTTGATCTATAGACTTCGAAGAATGTTTTGAGTGCTGTGGTAGGTGTATCCTCCCCTTCTTCTTTTTTGAGAGCGCGTTTTAGTGTGTCCACGAATCTTTCCGCTTGTCCGTTGGAGCTGGGATGGAAACGTGCAGTTCTTGTGTGTTCTATAGCTCTTTCCTTGCACCAGTTTTAAAATTGTTCTGAGCAAAACTGTGTCCCGTTGTCCGAAACAATTTGTTCAGGATTTCCAAACTGTGCACAATACTCGTTCATAATTCTTATTGTTGCAAATGATGTAATAGTTGGTGTTTCGTAAATAGCAGGGTATTTAGAAAATGAGTCGATGATGACTAGATAGTAATTATTCTTTAGAGGTCCAGCATAGTCAATATGCATTCTCTCGAGCGGTAGGGTTGTTATTAGCCAAGAGCAAAGGTCGGTTTTGACAGGTTTCTTTGCGGCTTGTTGACAGTTTTGACACTTTTGATGAAATCTTCAATTTGTTTGTCCATACCAGGCCAATAAACGTAACTTCGAGGGATTAATTTACATCTTTCTGAAGAAATGTGTCCTCTGTGAAGTTGCTTGAGAATCTTTTGACGATATGGATCTGGTATTACAATACGAATGTTAAACATAACGCAACCATCCGTCGTCAATAACGATTCCTTTCTATTAAAATAAGGTACAATTGAAGAATGGATATTTCCAATTTTTTCCGGCCAGCCTGTGTTCATGTACTGTATAATGCTTTGTAGAGTTGCATTGTTCTTAGTGGCTTTGACTATCATTTTGAAAGATACAGGTAATGTAGATACTGCTTCATTCAGATCGATGCGAATGTCGTCCTCAAGCGATACGGAAGCTACTATGTACTCGCCGGTTGGTTTCTCGTGTTCATTGATGAGTCTGGGTAATACGTCCGCATGACCGGAATTCTTAGTGTTCCTGTATTTAATTTCGAAGTCATACGTTAGCAGCGTCAAAGCCCAGCGTTGTAGTCTGTTGGCTGTATACACAGGTATACCTTTCTTTGAGCCGAAAACTGCGAGGAGTGGTTTGTGATGTGTATGCAACGTGAATTTGCGTCCACACAGCATCTTATGATGAATCAGAGCTAAACCTACCTTCTCAATTTGGCTATAATTACGTTCAGCTGGTGTGAGAGATCTTGATATGTTATGAATTGCTTTAATACTGTTATCAGGAAATGTGTGAGAGATCACGGCACCTATACCGTGAGATGATGCATCAGCTGCAACGTGAATTGGTAAATCCGGGTTGTAGTGTGTAAGTAACATATGCGAGGTCAAAATTTGTTTAAATTTGTCCAAGGATTTTTGGCATTCTGAAGTCCAATTAAATGTGTTCTCATTTTTTAATAGGTCATCAAGAGGCTTTCTGAGGTTTGGCATGTTCTCAACGCATTTGCCGTAATGATTAATTGAGCCTAGGAGCGAACGTACTTCAGAGATGTTTTTCGGAGTTTCCAAATTTTGAATTGCTGCAATCTTCGTTGGATCAGGTTGAATACCATTACTGTTTCTAATCTGTCCAAGATATGTAATTTGCTTCTTGAAGAATTGGCATTTTTCAAATTTCAGACGGAAACCAAAATCTTGAATTTTCTGTAAGAGAAGGTTGAGATTACTTTTGTGTTCCGCAATTGACTTACTTGCGAGCATTATGTCGTCTATATAAGCCTTGGCGCCTTCTATACCAGAGCATAGTTGATCCATAATCCTTTGAAATGGAGCTGATTTTATACCCGGTGTCAAACGATTAAATTTAAATGAACCTCTGTGAGTGTTTATTGTGAGCAGTTCTTTGCTGTCATCGTCCACTTCGACTTGGAGATATGCATCTGACAAATCCAAGTGACTGAAGATTACACAATTGTTGCAGTCCGAAAGAATTTCCTCTGGGGTGGGCAATGGATAATGATTTGATTCTACCATTGAGTTAAGTCCCGTAGAATAGTCTGCGCAAATTCTGATTTTTTCATTCCTTTTACTGACCACAATTGGTACGGCGTATTTTGATGTTTTAACAGGCGAAATTATGTTTGCATTTTCCAATCTTTGTAGTTCTGCTTCGATTTCGATTCTTTCTGCATAAGGAACTGGGCGTTTAGGAACGAAAATTTCCTTTGCACTAGGCAGCAGTTGAATATGCACTTTTGTTTTTGTACAGAGACCTAATGTAGAGTTATCAAAAACGTGTTGATAATCTTCCTTAAGCTTAGTTATCTCGTCATCGAATTTAATCTGTCTGCACCATGTAGCTATTGGTTTATCCTAAAGATCGAAAGTTTCAATCCAGTCGATTCCCATGATGTTCAGTTGGTCTATATCTGTGATATAGCAGTTTATTGTTTTTGTGACGTCATTCATCGTTACATCGCATTTAAACATAGCTAGGAGATTAATTTTATTGGTATTGGCATCACTAGCACTATCCTTTGTAGTATATGCTTCGGGTTTGCCAATGGATTCCCATGTTTTAACAGAAATTATCGAGATATCCGATGTTGTGTCTATCTGATGTCGAATGGTGTTATTATTGATGGTCACAGTTGTATACTTACGAAATTCTTTGAATTGAAGCTTCATTGTTGTGAATACTGCGTTTGTACGAAATTTTTATTTACGTTGGAATTTATTCTTGTTGTCAATTTGTGGTGATTTTGTTGTTTTAATGGTTTTGAAGCCGGAGCAGTAATTTTCCTTGTGTCCAACTTGTTGACATTTGTGTTTGATGTAGGGACAAAATTTTACGAAATGTAGATCCCCGCAGAGCCAGCAAGGTGTCTTCGGAAGTTTGTGACTGGTTGTTGTTTTCCTTTTTGTTAACAGAGCAAATTGATGTTGGTTAGTGTTCAATCATGATGTTATCTGATTTCAAATCCATTATACGCTGTGTTTCGTCCACCAGTTTATCTAAATTTGTTGTGTCAGAAGACTCGTCCAAAATTTTCAACAACCGTACACGAATATCTGCGTCTTTACTTGATTTAAGACCCAGTACAAAAATTAAACACTTGAACTGGTCAATTTTTAGGTCTGTCATCTTGAAGAGCTCACATTGAAGATTCACTCGGCTTGTATACTCTTTAAAATCCTCACCATCTGTTTTTGAAAGTTGCAGGCAGTTGTAGCGTTGTGAAATTTGTGTTTCAGCTTTACCGAAAAGTTTCTTCATCTTTTCAACAGTGTCCTTCAGCGTCATATCCACTAGTTTCTTTAGGAGAATGTAGTTTGAAAATCTTTCATGAACTTGGTTAGACATTTTACGCCAAAGTAGTGCCACTTTGTCATGGTCTTCTAGGGTGTTCGCCTCTTTCTCGAAAACATGTACATATCTGTAGTACCAACATTGAAAAATTAAACCACTCTCCGGCTCATACACAAAGTCTGTAATAGAGTGCGACAATGATTCCATTAGTGCAGCCTTTGATGTACTTGTTCCTGGATTACTTGTTGAAGCAATACCTTGGGCCTGTAATAGTTGTGCCATTTGCTGTAGCAAGAGGGTTTGGTGGTGCATAGCGTTTTGCTGATCTTCCAACCGTTGAAGAACTTTGTCGTCGGATATCGTTGTTTGCGGCATTTTGTATAAAAACAGATAACTTTTATTTCACCGTCCTCGTCGCCACATTTGTTATACTTTTCTGTTTAATAAAAGGAAGACACTTTGTTAATCTAATAATAAAATAACTTTAATTGTTTATTGAGGTGTGTCTGCCTTTGCATGTCACAACTTGCTTATAAGAAAAACGGTTATATATGAAAATGTACATAAAAACTTAAAACTGATGAAGCGTGCAGTGTCGCATTTCATGGTGATGCCACAGTATTATGCTGCTGCTTCATAACAGGGAGACCCCCAACATATATGATAATATATTAGATAATACACAGAGGCGTTGAGGATTGATGATTAAAGATTATATAATATGAAGAGATGGTGGATATTTCCACGTGGTGGTTAAAGATGATTTTTATATACAAATGATGTATTGGTAGGTATGTCCTCGTGATGTTTGGTTTTGCTACCAAAATTGGAGGTTAAAGATGATATAATATGAAGATATGGTTTATATTTCGATGTGGTGGTTAAAGATGATTTTTATATATAAATGTGTTCACGTGGCTGAACATGCGGACAACTCCAGGCGTTGTGCAGGCAACCGTAGCAGCTCAGACTGCAAACACCCCAACAAAATGTCTGTTTATCGGCCGGATGGTTCAACTTTTTGTCCCGCAGACTCTTCGGAGGATGTCAAAGAGGAGGAAGAGCCAAAAAATCCAGTAGCCCGTGCACCAAAACTGGTTAATAGGTGTAATATTAACCATTAAACACACCCAGCAATTCTGTCCGCACAAAAAAATTTTTTTCACCGCGTACGATGTTTAACATCCTTAATGTGTCTTTTCTTACGATCGTCTCCTAAAAGGTTATTTTTTCTTTACCAAGAAACACGCACTTTTTTATAAAAATTCCACACTATCGCTTAATTACTTCGCACATAACCTTTCTCCTTTGCATTCACAACGAAAAAGCAAGACTCGATTTAGTTGAGTGCTTTTTATACCCACACTTTCTTGTTTTACCAGAATGTTCTGTCCCGTTATTCTTTCATTTATGTTAGTAAAAGTATATTTGTCTCGTGTCAACATTCGTCCTTCTATCTCTTATCCAGATCGCGTTGCCACTCTAGAGCTGTCACCCTGTTACTTCTTTTCTTTACCAACTTGCATGTGTAACGCACATGACACTTGTTTTTGAATTTTCGGGCGAACCAAATTTAAAAGTTTCTCATACATACATATGTGTCTTGTTCCTTCTGTTCTTTTCTCTGTCCTGCCTTTGCCCTTGTTGAGAACAAAAGCACAATATTGTTTTTTTATCTTTTTTTTCTGTTTTTTTCTTACTTCAAGAAAACACACTAGATTTCAAACTTAACATTTACTTTTCTGCTTTGCTTTTGCTCTTGTCGTTGTCCTCTCTTTTTACTTGAATAAAATCACTCTGGTTTTTTATTTTTTTCTTGATCTTTTTATTCCTCTTAGAACACACTATATTTTGAATTTAAAGTTCAGTTTTATGCTATTATCTTTTCTTATATTCTCACTTTTCACAATTTTCCCTGGTTAAGGGAATCAAAAAAATGTTCTACAATTTTTTCTGTGTTCGCAAACTGTAATCACTTTTTCTTCACTACTTAAGTCTTTATGTTTGAAATAATATTATTTTAATTTATTTAGTTTCAATACGAATTCATGTAAATGTTTTGGAGTAATCCCACTTCTAATTGTTTGCAGTAAAAATAAAGACACAACCTTTCGTTTTAATGTAATATTTTATTTTGAATGCTACTTAAAAAACTAATTAACAATCAATCCCATAACTTAAAGCTAGGTTATGAAGAGGATATATATATGTTTATAATAAGCTTAAATCTAATTTATGTACATAAGCAGGACAATCATTCACATACATGAAATATTATTGATACACTCTAAAATATATAAATATACATAGAGAATACTAATAATAATATACATATAAATATAACACTACATAAATAATTTACTACACTTATTAAACGTCTGCTTTAACTGAAGCTAAGAGTCGAACTGTCTTTATTATTATTGATGTGCACCGGTCCTCTAAAGTCAGTCATTAAGTGACAAACTTTGTGCACATCTGAAAAATTGCATCCTCTTTTTGTTTTATCTGTTGAAGAGGTGGTGAGGCATTCATTGACTTCACTACACCCAAATAATTAACATATATATCTGTGCAATCCTTAACCAAATTTGTAGAGAAATGTTTTGGTGAGTCATCACCACTGTACACTCTAAATTTATCTAGACTAGTGTAAACTGAATATTTAATATAATAGCTATAAGCAAATATAATATGTTTTTGTATTGATTTGACATTCTTTGAATTTTGAATATTAATTGTCTCTAGAAGACATTCCAAATTTAGCGTAGACTACAAAAGGAACATCCATTTACATTTGGAAATGTTCAAAACTTACAATATTATTGTCTACACGGGGTAGCCTGGTTACGATTTTGTTGCATTCGTCTTTGTGTTTATTCAGCGCCGTTACACTACGAATATGTATTCAACTTGTATTATATATAAATACATCAGCAGTGATTTGTTATTTGACTTTTTGTTAGTCTGTAATTAAATGGAAAGTGAAACAATTTTATATTTTGTAGTGAATCTCCGTTTAATTATTTTTATGAATAGCTTTTTTATTTATTTCTTAGCTTATCTTTATTTTCCAAACGTGACTTACTTCTTTTTATCTATATTCTAAAATGCCGGAAATTGTAAAGCAAGACATACACGATAAAACCGCTGATACAATGTGAGAAGGTTGTATACGAAATTGCAATGTTTGTAGGGTTGTTGTGAGTTGGTTGTACGAAAGACCAAACATTTTTGATATTTTTGTATAATTGGTCGCAACATGAAAATGCAACATTGTGTTATTTTTTGTCAAAATTAAAATTAAAAAAACAGCCATAAAAAGACAAAAAATGGAAGATTCATCACAAATGCGTAATTTTTAGAATTCTACAACTGCATGCCAGAATTGTGGAATTGCAAAAATGAAAATTATAAAAATAAAAACATTCGGAATGAAGGATATAATAAGTTATTAGTTTAATATAATAAAGTGAAAAAAGATGGAACACTTGACTATGCGAACTTGCTTTCGACGCGAATTAAAAAAGTAATTAAAAGTCAAAAGTCTGAAGCGGGATCAGATGAAATATATACATATATCAAATTTGTGGTACTATGATTCTTTTGAGTTTTTGCGAGTTTTGGAAATGCCATTGCCTGGTCGATCGAGCTTAAGTTCAGATGAAGATGAAAATGGTTTTACAAAAGAAAAGCCATACAAGCCAAGCAATGTACATATGATAATATTTTTTATGATTATCCTATAGGAAAACAAAAAGGTATCGAATAAAATATCTATGGCCCACGCAAGAATTGATTTTCTGAGAAAAGCTACCGAACATTTAGAGTCATCCTCAAAAGTTGAAAAAATCGATGACGATGCTCCTCTTTATGCAAATGGGTGGGCCTGCATGTTTATGCAAATGGCTCTAAATCAACAATTATTTGTCAAACGAGCTGTTGATGAAATTTTAATGTTAGGACGATTAAACAAATTAAATTGCGACACACTACAATGTAGTTCCAATGAACCTATTACCTTCCGGACAAGTAATCCAAGATCTAGTACTCCATATCCAACCTGTTCTGACGAATCCATCCAATTTGTTCCGACGCCAATAATTTCAAGACGTAGACGAAATTATGTTAATTTCACCTCGGGACAGAATAACCCAAATAGTTTTGACGCTTACACCAATTTTGAAGAATTGTTAAACGATTCCCAATATCAATAAATACCTACATTGTACAAATTTTTAATGTTTAAGAAAATAATCATAAGAATGTGATTTGTTTATGTTTACGTTTTATTTAGTTCACAAATAACAATTATAGTTTTATATGTAAAAATAAAAAATTTAATTGCCTAAATCAGGTCACCAAAATTAAATTTAATTTGGAAACAAAATCTAAATTGAAAAGATTAATTTTCTGTAGAATGTTTTATTAACTAAAATATTGTTTTAAATATAAACTTAATTAATATTGGTGAAGAGATTTAGTCAAAATACCCATATTTAAATTAAAGAGATTTCAATTGTTTTATTGTTTCACAAAATTTAAGCCTAATTTCTTTTGCTTCATGTCTTGGGTTTTTGTTTATAGTCGGTTCCATTCCATTCCATTCTCCAACTCTTTCGGTCTCTTCAAAATTTGTTTTAGATGATGAACGCAAATAATTATGTAAATAACAGCATGCTAAAACAACTGTAGTGGCATTTTCTGGACTTAAATTAATAGTTGTTAGTAGTATGCGAAAGCGAGAAGCCAATATTCCAAAAGCATTCTCTACTTTTACTCGGGCTGAACTTATTGTTTTATTATAAAGGATCTCATCATCCGTCAAATTTAAATGGCCAAAAGGTTTTAAAATGTTTGTCCGCAAAGCAAACGCAGCATCTGAAACAAATACGTAGGGTAAAGGCTCTTGTCCAGTAAGCGAAGGTTTCGGATTGGGCAGATTTAGTTGATTATTTTCAAGCTTTTCGAAGAATTTGGTGTTTGAAAATACACAGCCGTCTGAGATCCTACCATTCGCACCTACATCTATCATCAACAAATCACAATCGGTATTTACTATAGCCATTAAAACAATGCTGAAAGTTTTTTTGTAGTTAAAGTAAAAAGATCCGGAATGTTGTGGTCTTATTATATTAATGTGTTTCCCGTCAAGAGATCCGAAACAGTTAGGGAACATTGATTTCTCATAAAACTTCTCATCTACATCCATCCATTCTTCAGGAATTTCTGGTAGCTTAAAGTAAAAATGTTATTGAGATTTTTTGTACATATTCATGTTTTATATATTTATTTCTTATCTTTATAAAGGATTTTAAAACTTTTATGATATCATCGCATGTTTCAATGACTATTTTGCCTATAGACTGAGGTGATACAGCCGTTGAAAATTTAAGGTCTTCATATGAGCATCCTGTTGCCAAGAATCGTAGGGTTATTGCTAAACGATTGCTTGCAAGTATTGCCATTCTCATAATTGTATCTTGTTTTTGTATGTGGCTTGTGTGTATTGGCTTGTGTTGTCTTCAGAGTCCATCTTCTTTCTTAAGTGCCAACCACTTTTTAAACGACTAGAATCGACAATGCCATTATATGGCATTGTGTGATTTGACAATTATCTACATCTCTTATTAAATATCGATCGTTACCCAATTGCTTCTGAATTATATCGGTCCGCGATACTTTGGAATTATTTTTTATATACAGCAGCAGTTGTATCAACATTTCTCAAAACTACCAAGTCTTCTTCTTTGTAATGAACAAACTATGATACGGCCACAGCCTACACGGAGAAGCTGCTCACTTATTGGTATTTAGGTGCTCTGGTGAGAGGGAGAGAACGAACGGGAGCCATTGAATTAAAGCTAGCAAGCAGTCGGTGGGGGGATTCTTGTTCTCATCAATCTCATTTTCCAATAATATTCGTCATTATCATAAATAATTATTATAGACTCCCTGGAAACTATAATATAATGGACCGGGTGTTAATCCTTGATGCTAGAAGGTGGAAATATAAAACCCTATTTAAGGATTAACTAAACGAAAAAAAAATGGGTCAACCAAACCAATCGACGCAAAACTCTTCTCTCCACGATGGTATTGGAGGGTAACGCGCATCTTCACCCACCCTTCCTATGATCTTAACTCGCGCCAGTTCTTTGTTAAGATCCCAAACGCATATCCTACCCAATCTCCTCACATCAGTAAGAAACTTGTCTTAAATATTCTATTTCCTCATTATTTATTCAAAGTGTTTTCATTCATTAGTAAGTAATAATTCATAATTCATAATAATTGACAATCAGAATAAAAAGAAATTAACTTAAAACTATAACCGTTAAACTGCTATAAAAGAATTAAAAAATTTAAATTTGAAATTTTAATTTACATTACAAATTCAATAAAACAAATAAACAAAAAATGTAAGAAATGAAGTTACATATAAGCATATAAAAAAAAACCATTAAACAAAAATGACTTAATAATTTAAGTAGAGTGCGAAAAGAATAACGAAAAGCTTTTTCTAATAAACCAACATGTTGTTAAACATGTTGCTAGGGATCAATCTATTTATGGATTTGTTTAATTAAATATGCATGCATATAGGTCAAATAACACGAAATAATATTGAAAACAAAATAAGGAAAAATTAAAGAAAACAAACACTCACCGATTTTAATGTTTCTGCAGCATGTTGATGAGGCCTCTTCAATAGCTGTAGGTGATGTTGTTGTTGAGAGTTTTAAGTGTCTTGCTTAAAATATGTCTAGTAGAAGTCTAAACATATGGGTATTTCCATGCATATTTAACTTATTAACTTATTATTTTATACTATGATAAAAAGAAAAAAGAACAAATTTTCAATCTATTTATAATATTAAAATTTTATAACTAAACTTATTAAATGAAATATGAAAATATAATAAATGAATTACGACATTTTTGGAGTCTCTTGCTAGTTTTTTTCCTGGAATTCTTCAGTAGTTTTTGGGGGATTGATCTTTCAGTGATAATTGGGGTGCTGTTAGTCCAGCAGACTGGCAACTGGATAAATCCAATTTTCCCCTTCTTATCTACCTTCTTTTGTTTCGAATATCACTGCCCGAACAGTGTATTCTACACGGTGCAACAAAATTTTCAACACCACTATTTTTGAATTCTAAAGAGAAATAAAATGAAATATTTTCTGATCGCAAAAAGAAATTAATACACCGTTACCTTTTTTTTTAGGAACTTCTACAAAGAAAAAATTTATGGAACTTCTGACTTCAAAAGTCAAAAAGAACACGAGGTAAATTTAAGATAATGGGCTAACGGGATAATACCGTTAGTACCACTAGGTATTGACGTCACTTTCTTATTAACGCTTCACACTTTTACTAAAAAATTGAAAAAAATTTCCTCACGCCACTAAGTTTTCAAATAAATGATGTCAAATCTTACCTTTTCCTTTAGAACAAAAAAGAAAATGCACTATAAAATTTCAATAGTCACTAAATCACTTAAAAATTTTCTCCACTTTAACTTTTTGAGAATTTATTTAAAAGTTATATTTAGTTATAGGGTATTTTCCTTTTACTTGCTTTCAGTCGAACAGCTCAAATTGAAAAGAAATATTAATCTTATAAGTTCGACCTAATACACTTCGCATGGTCTATTTGTCTTAGTAGTGACTGGAAAATGTTCGGCTCAGTAGACGCGTCAGGATGCGTTTATATACTACTGACTATGACATTATAATTATGCTAACTAAACACATCATCACGTCGACCGTTATTATTTGAAATTGATGTTCAATATTTTTATTTAAAATCTGCCACTACAAACCGCATAATATTGACGTATTAAGTAACAATATTAGGAGGAAATCAACAAGCGAAACTATGGTCTAAGATCTTTGGCGTGATATGTACCTATTAATTTTCCTTCCATATCTTCTACCATATAATAATGGTTTCCAATTTTTTCCTTTATTTTGGACTTAATGAAAGAGGGTGCTAATTTCGCATTAAATTGTTTACCAAAATTACTTTGTGCGAAGTTCCTTCGGAAAACTATTTGTCCTGCACTGTACGAAATCCGTCTAGTTCGTAAATTATATTGTGCTTTGTTCTGATCGTAAGCTTTAGATATATATTTTTGAATATCATTACGAATTAAATAGAGTTGGTCGTCTTTATTCAGTGCTGACGTTGGTTCATTCAGAATGTTGATATTTTTAAGCAATTTGTACGAACTTCCATGAGTTATCATTTCCTGACCAAAAACTGCATGGTATGGTGAACACTGTATTGATTGATGTATTGAGTTTCGAAGCGCACAACTTATATAACTTAATTTCTCATCCCATAAAGTTTGATCTTTTTTCAAATAAGCTCGAATTCCAGATATAATAGAGCGATTAACTCTTTCTGACGCATTCGATTGAGGTGAATAAATAGCCGTATAAGTATGATGTATGCCCAATTCAGTTAAAAATGCATTGAAGTCGTTTGCCTTAAACTGTGAACCATTATCACTAACAAGTACTTCTGGCACACCATATACATGAAATATCTGTTTCAGAAGGAAATCTTTAATTACAGTGGAGGTAAATTTGCGGAGGGGACATAGCCAATGGAATTTTGTTAAATGATCCAATACAATTAATATGCCTATATTACCCTGTTTACTGCGAGGATAAGGGCCTAGAATATCGACATAGAGTCGTTGAAAAGGTCTTGTGGTAACTACTTGATTACCCATATTTAGTTTCAGGGACATATTGGGGGCTTTAGATTCCTTACAAACTTCGCATGACCGCATATAGTTTCTAACATCACGGACAAGACCTGGCCAGAAAAATTTTCGCCTAATTAATTCCAAAGTCTTCAACATGCCTCCATGTGAAACAATAGGGGAGTCGTGAAATCGTGACAAAATATCCTTTCTCATGTTCAAAGGGATCCAAAGTTTCCACGCATTATTTTCTTGTTCTATATCTCCTGAGTAATGGCATGTTCTAATGTATACAAACTTATCGATAATTTTAACGTCAGGATATTTTGACGGGTTTTCGTTAACCTTTTTCTGTAATTCAAGATAATCCTGGTCCTGGAAATGTGGGGAGGTTAAATCTATTTCTGGTTCTGTTATTTCTAATTCAGCTATTTCCAATGATGGAATCCTGGATAGTGCATCTGGAACGGTATTTTCCTTTCCTTTTCTGTGGCTTATAGTAAATTTATATCCTTGCAGTCTCCACACCCATCTAGCTAACCTTCCTGTTATATCCTGCTGTTTCATAAGCCAAACTAATGATGAATGGTCAGTTATGACTTCAAATTCCTGTAGTTCAAGATAGCACCTAAATTTCTTGATAGCTTCTACAGCTGCCAAGCACTCGCGTTCAGTGACACTATAATTTCGCTGAGCAGAATTTAATTTCTTTGACATGAAAGCGATAGGTTTTTCATTGTCTTCATCATCCAACTGCACAAGCACCACACCGATACCAAAGTCACTTGCATCGCAATGTAAATAAAATTTCTTTGAGAAGTCAGGATTAGACAGAACAGGCGCTGATGTCAATAAACTCTTAATTAAATCAAACGCTCTTTGAGCTTCTGGCGTCCAACAAAATTTTCTTTTCGTAGACAATACCTCCGTAATAGGAAAAACAATGCTAGAAAAGTTTGATATGAACCTACGGTACCAACCTGCTAAACCCAAAAAACCTCGAACCTGTTTCAAGTTCTTAGGGGTTGGCCATTTCTGAATGGATATAATTTTATCAGGATCTGTCCTTATACCACCGTTACCAATGATATAACCCAGATAATTAACTTCTATGACACAAAACTTAGATTTTGAAATATTTAGTGTGAGATTGGCTTTTCGAAACTGTTCTGCAATACGAACAAGTACAGCTAAGTGTGAATTAAAGTCTTCCGATACAATAATTAAATCATCTAAATAACCAAATACCGAATGTCGAAGATCAGGGGGTATTAAGCTATCCATTAGACGACACATAGTAGATGGAGCATTACATAACCCAAAGGGCATTACTACAAACTGATATAGCGGTCTTCCTGGTACAGTGAAAGCGGTAAGAGGTTTTGCTTCATCAGTTAAACCTATTTGCCAATAAGCATCTTTCAAGTCTAACTTAACTTATACCATCGATTTTAGGCAATGGGTACGCATCCTTTTTTGTCACTTCATTAAGTTTTCTAGCATCCATACATAATCTAATTTTATTTGGTTTTACCACTAGTCTCATGGGTGAACTCCAAGGAGAAGATGAAGGTTCTATAACTCCTAAGGCTAACATTCGATCTATCTCTTTAAACATTAACTTTTCTACTGCCGGTGACACGGGATAGAATCGTTGTTTTACAGGTTTTGCATTACCGACCTCAATACTGTGTTGAATTAAACTGGTGCGTCCTAGGCCCTCTCTTTCAAAATTTGGAAATAATTCTATAATTGTTGCCAGTTGTTGTCGTTGACAAGAAGATAGAGGATAATCAATAATACTTTCGTTAGGTTTAAGTCTAACATCAGTAGATATCTGTGAAAGAATATTAGTAGCACTTTCCAAACCAGTGGAACAAATAATGTTACCAAAAATTCCGGGCGCTAAATCAAAAGTTTTCCAAAAATCTAATCCTAAAATTAATCTTTGAGTAATTGATGGCACAATTAAAATTTTCAACTTTTTCGTCACATTCTTGAATTCAACATCTACATGAATGAAACCTATAACTTTTTGAAAGCGTTCATCAGCGGTTTTAACTGAGGTTTTCATCTCGTGGAATTCTTTGAACTGTCTAAAATTAAAGGTAGCTAAATCGGAGCCTATACAGGACACATTTGCTCCCGTGTCTAATAGACCCAGTTCTTTAAAAGTTAAAAATTTAACTGAAGCATAATAGCGTTTATCATACTCATTATTTATAATTGAGGATAGTATATATTTAGAAACGATTTTTCTATTTTTATAATATTTACGCAAACGAATGGTGGACCGTTTTGGTTTCTTTGAGGAAGTAATTTTTATCGCATTTGCATTAAAAATTTCATCACGTTTCTGTAGATATCGTTGTAATCTAATATGATAAGGTAGTATAGGGTAAACTAATTTAGAAAGACTTTCTTCATTATGTTTTCTAAATTTTATATTTCCATTTTTAAAACTATTGAGGTTACTTCTTGAATTAAAATTAGAGGTTGGCGAAATGAGATTATTTGCTAAGGTATTTTCCGAATATTGTTTTGAAGCAACTGGTTTTTTGATAATGAAATCTTACGCGATGCACATTTCATACACTGAGGTTTATAGATATTTTTCAATCCGCATCCATAACAAAATATATTTCGTTCCTCCAAACAATCCTCCCAATTATGACCTGGTTGATCACAATTCCAGCACTTGGACGTTTTGAGAGTTTGTTGAACGACATCCATAGACATTTCCTGACCTATATTTTGATCAGAATCACTATTGTCCTGAGTAAGATCAACTTCAGCAATTTGTCTTCTGGTTGCGAAATTGTTAGAAAGTCGTTGTGAGTAATTTTTTCGAAAATATTCGTTATCCATCAGATGTTCTCGCATGTGTACTAATTTACGAAGATGGGCAATAGAATAAATGGGAACGTACAATAATTCATGACGAATTTCAGGACGTAAATTACGCGTTAATATTTCTATTAAATCACTTTCAGGAATGGGAGTAGAAAGCTTATCTAATATCGTACAAACCGATTCATAAAACGTATCAAAATTCTCATTGGGTTTCATATTTCTACTTCTAATCTCTTCATGAATTTCAAAACTAGACTTAAATTCTTTAAATTGATATTTAAGCGCTTCACAAAAATCTTTCCATACTATTACTTCAACTTGTTTATGGTATCGCCAGTACCAATCACGAGCTCTTCCAGATAGCAGTACGTGTAAGTTTTTACATATCAATGAAAAATCATTATTAAATGTTTCTTTTGTCAAACTTCTAACTCTATATAGAAATTCATCGACACTGATTCCTTGACTTGAACCATCATATTTAATATTCCAATTTTGAATAATTGAAGTTATTTTATCCGACCTTATCGCAACATTCTCGTCAAACGAGGAACTATGAGAAGAGTGATGAATCTGAGATGGACCTGGTAAATTTTGACAACTATTTCGAGACCTAATAGGGGATTGTATTTGTTGACTACTTAAGCAATTTTGAGGTGGTTGAACTAAATTTAAATTCTGTAGCATACGACCTACTGTATTCTCAATCATACTACTCAATTGCATTGAATTCAAACTGATATGGTTATTTACTTCATTTTCACGAGAAGAAGCATTCGTTCGATCAACGGGTGATGCATTCTGTTGGGTAGAAATCTGAGGATTTCTCTGAGGAGTAAAAGATTCCCTTTGTAACGTATTCTGATTAATGGTATGAACACTAGTATCGAATATAGGTGTCTGAGGTTCATTAAACAAATTCCTTGTATGGCTTCGAGTATTATGCTGCTTTGCCATAGAACCACGTGCTCTATTACTTTTAACATTCTTCGATTTTTCTAATGGTAGAGGCATATTTTGAATATTAACTGTTTTAAGTTCGGCTAATAAGCATGGTCGCTTACAAGAAGGACATTCTGACGACTGAGAGAGATGATTTTCAATACACTGTCTATGAAATGAGTGTAGACATTCCGAAATAATCAAGCATTCCTGACTATCAGTCATTCACTCAGAACATAAAACATACAAAAGCCCATTATTACCGACAACAGACGTTGAAGCCGAAGCTTGAACGTTAGGAGGTGATCTCTCCATCATGGTCAAAATACTCAATTACAACAAAAATAAAATAATTCGAAAATTTAATTATAAATAATAAATGTAAATAACAATAATATAAATCAAAATTCAGAATTGAAAATACTTATAAAAATAATTATAATAATAATACTAAAATTTTTCCGCAAAAACGTTTTATCTGTAACTTGTCTTCTTACTTCCTTGATGTGATTTGATAGGTAGGTCAGATCGACACTTGACTATGGTTGACTAGATTACAAAACAAGACTATGGAGTTCAAAAAATATTAATTCCGATTGTTTAAACCAACAAACCGATATACAAAAACTTTCTCCTTAATATAACTGATTTTAGCGGACAGTAAATCGCTGAGCAATGTTACTGTAGATCCTAGAAAAAATCAGGATATCGTTAACCCTGTTACGGATAAACAAATCGAGAACACATATTTCTAAAACTTCTACAAAATTAATAACAATATAAGCAATTTACATCTATGTCCAAAAGGATTACTAGCGTATTATTGGTCAATGTTTTCGAAACTTTCAAACTCAAAGACATGAAAATCCAAATAAGACTAATAATTATTTAAACGCTAGGTTTCTATTGTTATACCGTTACCAACTTCGCAAGTTAATGAAATCTAAAAATAAACTAATTATGAATTATGTGAGTAGAGCCCATAAAGTGTAGTTTAGTAACCAATACTATATTTTGCCTGCCGGCCCCACGTTGGGCGCCAATTTATGTAATGAACAAACTATGATACGGCCACAGCCTACACGGAGAAGCTGCTCACTTATTGGTATTTAGGTGCTCTGGTGAGAGGGAGAGAACGAACGGGAGCCATTGAATTAAAGCTAGCAAGCAGTCGGTGGGGGGATTCTTGTTCTCATCAATCTCATTTTCCAATAATATTCGTCATTATCATAAATAATTATTATAGACTCCCTGGAAACTATAATATAATGGACCGGGTGTTAATCCTTGATGCTAGAAGGTGGAAATATAAAACCCTATTTAAGGATTAACTAAACGAAAAAAAAATGTGTCAACCAAACCAATCGACGCAAAACTCTTCTCTCCACGATGGTATTGGAGGGTAACGCGCATCTTCACCCACCCTTCCTATGATCTTAACTCGCGCCAGTTCTTTGTTAAGATCCCAAACGCATATCCTACCCAATCTCCTCACATCAGTAAGAAACTTGTCTTAAATATTCTATTTCCTCATTATTTATTCAAAGTGTTTTCATTCATTAGTAAGTAATAATTCATAATTCATAATAATTGACAATCAGAATAAAAAGAAATTAACTTAAAACTATAACCGTTAAACTGCTATAAAAGAATTAAAAAATTTAAATTTGAAATTTTAATTTACATTACAAATTCAATAAAACAAATAAACAAAAAATGTAAGAAATGAAGTTACATATAAGCATATAAAAAAAAACCATTAAACAAAAATGACTTAATAATTTAAGTAGAGTGCGAAAAGAATAACGAAAAGCTTTTTCCAATAAACCAACATGTTGTTAAACATGTTGCTAGGGATCAATCTATTTATGGATTTGTTTAATTAAATATGCATGCATATAGGTCAAATAACACGAAATAATATTGAAAACAAAATAAGGAAAAATTAAAGAAAACAAACACTCACCGATTTTAATGTTTCTGCAGCATGTTGATGAGGCCTCTTCAATAGCTGTAGGTGATGTTGTTGTTGAGAGTTTTAAGTGTCTTGCTTAAAATATGTCTAGTAGAAGTCTAAACATATGGGTATTTCCATGCATATTTAACTTATTAACTTATTATTTTATACTATGATAAAAAGAAAAAAGAACAAATTTTCAATCTATTTATAATATTAAAATTTTATAACTAAACTTATTAAATGAAATATGAAAATATAATAAATGAATTACGACATTTTTGGAGTCTCTTGCTAGTTTTTTTCCTGGAATTCTTCAGTAGTTTTTGGGGGATTGATCTTTCAGTGATAATTGGGGTGCTGTTAGTCCAGCAGACTGGCAACTGGATAAATCCAACTTTCCCCTTCTTATCTACCTTCTTTTGTTTCGAATATCACTGCCCGAACAGTGTATTCTACACGGTGCAACAAAATTTTCAACACCACTATTTTTGAATTCTAAAGAGAAATAAAATGAAATATTTTCTGATCGCAAAAAGAAATTAATACACCGTTACCTTTTTTTTAGGAACTTCTACAAAGAAAAAATTTATGGAACTTCTGACTTCAAAAGTCAAAAAGAACACGAGGTAAATTTAAGATAATGGGCTAACGGGATAATACCGTTAGTACCACTAGGTATTGACGTCACTTTCTTATTAATTAATTAATTTTACTAAAAAATTGAAAAAAATTTCCTCACGCCACTAAGTTTTCAAATAAATGATGTCAAATCTTACCTTTTCCTTTAGAACAAAAAAGAAAATGCACTATAAAATTTCAATAGTCACTAAATCACTTAAAAATTTTCTCCACTTTAACTTTTTGAGAATTTATTTAAAAGTTATATTTAGTTATAGGGTATTTTCCTTTTACTTGCTTTCAGTCGAACAGCTCAAATTGAAAAGAAATATTAATCTTATAAGTTCGACCTAATACACTTCGCATGGTCTATTTGTCTTAGTAGTGACTGGAAAATGTTCGGCTCAGTAGACGCGTCAGGATGCGTTTATATACTACTGACTATGACATTATAATTATGCTAACTAAACACATCATCACGTCGACCGTTATTATTTGAAATTTATGTTCAATATTTTTATTTAAAATCTGCCACTACATCTTCAAAGGTTTTGGTAGGTTTGAGATGATCATTAAAATACTTTAAATTGTACGATTGAGACTTTTCAATAGCTGTTGAAGCCTTTTCTTTTATTGAATTTAGGTCGACTGTTTCAGCAGAAGCATCTTACAAATACTAGGTAATTTCATCCACTAATTCAACTCTCTGTTCGATTCCAAATAATATATGACTCGGCGTCTGTCGATTCCTGCTGTGAACAGTGTTGTTAATAGCAAATTCCACCTGATTAAATTTGTTAACCCAATCGGAATGCTCAATAGGTTCGGTCAATTTAGCCAACATGGTCTTCAAATACCTATTTGTTCTCTCCACTTGTCCATTCGACTGCAGCAAGGCCACTAATACCGTGAATAATATTGCGTTCAGTTCCAAATTTCTCAAACTCGTTTGAAGTAAAGCATGTACCTCGGTCGCTTATAATTCTTCTCAGGCGACTGTAATTTTTAAAGTGTTTCAATTATGCGCAGCGCGTCTCCTTTGACCCTGTAGAATTCACAGCACAAAGCATCGTAAATTTTGGGAATGAATCTACCACTACTAAGACATGCTTCCGTTTAGATTTTTTTGACGGAAGGGGCCAAAATGGTCGATATGTAACGTATCGAAAGGAATTGGTCTCTCCTCAATATTATACAAATTTCTCCTGTTCTTCCCATGGGAGCTGAATAGTAAATACACTTCAGACAGTTTCCAAAGAATTCCTATCCCTCATATTCGGAAACCAATAATACTTCTGAATCTGATTCAATGTCTTTTCAATTCCCACATGACCATATTTCTCATGAGTCAGACGCTTAACGTTATCCTCTAATTCGGCAGGTACGTATAACTGTCTACGACCTTGGGCACCTCAACTAGGCTTGCCACATCCCAAAAGCCAGCCAGATTGACACTTACCTAAAATGAGCAGAAAAACTGCTAAATTTTATTAAAAAAAAAAACAAAAACATAACAAATTATACAAAAACTTAAAAAAACAAAAACGTATTACAATTCAGTCTACGTCAAATAATATAAACATCCTAAAATTAATTTACATTTAACTATGTTGATTTTTCCACATATACTTTGTACTTTTAGTAACAGACTTAACTAGTCCTGTTCCTTTAGGCGTTTTGAAAATTTTTACAATTTTCATCAAAATTTTGTCTTATTAACAGTTCAGCCTTTATAAGGTCAAATCCTATTCTATTCCTTTCTTTAAAATATAAATTGTTTAATGTACTAAATGTTCTTTCACAAAAAGGTTTACTAATTGGAATAGAAAAAAATAAATGAAATAAATTTAAATATATTTATCAAGTTATTTTTATCACATTTTTTGAAAAGGTAAGACCATATTTTGTCAATCGGAGTATCTTTTTTCAATTGATCAAGCACTTCTCGAAGTCAGCAATAATCTGAATATGTCATGTCATTTGATATCTGTAAAATTTTTGGAAGCTTTGATAATATATTCCATGACAAAAGAGATTGTTTCATATTTAAAACTGATCTGTGTTTGTAAATTGATTCATCTCCGAAATCATATCGTTGCTCCAAGTATGAAATAGCATTTGTTAAAAATTGATTTGCTTCTAATTTAAATGCTCGAACATCATTATTTGAAATATTTTTAAAAATAACAAAAACTCTACTTCCATAAAAACAATCATTTCTTCGGCTTTGAAGACTATTCATAAGTTTACTCATTATGCTGTGAAGTTCCATTATTGTACAAAAATCATTTTCAAGCGCTAATATAGCTGAATGGAATTCATGCATTCCATTATGAATAAAATATAAATACGCCTCTGATAATCCTTCAGAAATGCATTCTTCATCCGCATTATTTAGTTCAGTATCTGACATTCCTTTTCTGCAGTTGTTTTTCCCCTTTTGCAAAAAAAACTTTTTAACCGCAGGGCAGGAATGTAATAATCGGTCAATTGCGGGCAAAAGGGAAAGCCATCGAGTGGGAAAGATGCTTGTTTTTATTATTATTTATTATTTTTATTTACTATCATTGAGTTTCTTATTTATATTACATTTTTGAGTTATTACTATATCTATAATCACAGAGGGAATTTAGAAAAGTTTAAACACATGAACTAATAGAACCTATACCTGGGTATAGAGTCAATTAGTTAACGTCCTGCAAACTTCTCAAATGGGAAAAGTAGACCTACTACATCTGTCATAGAATGTCTGAGTCAAGTCGTTTATTAGCATTTCAATTGTTTTTTGGCCTGAAATGCTATGTAGTTCTCTAGTGGAGAACCTTCTTGGTAAATTGCATATGATTTTCAAATTTTTATTTTGAATTATTTGGAGTCTTTTTTTGTGAGATTTTGCGCAGTTCTTCCAGATAACGCAGGCATATTTAAGAATAGGTTTAATACATAGGTTGTATAAAATACACTTGTTTTTGGTATTCAGTTTTGACTTTCTATTTAAAAGAGGGTACAAGGATCGGCCACAACGAATAGCTTTGCTACAGATGTTTCCCACATGTTCTTTGAATGCAAGTTTTTTATCAAGTGTTACGCCTAAGTATTTAATAGAACTTGAAATCGGTATCTCTGTCCCGTTTATAAACATTTTAATTGTGGGAATTATTTTCCGAGAATTATTAAACGGAAAAAGTATCGCTTGAGTTTTTTCATTATTGATTTTAATTTTCCACTTGGTAAAATATTCGTTGCACGAATAAGAACCTTTTGCATGCGTTTGACAATCGCGTTTGACACTTTTCCACTAGAAATAAATGCACTATCGTCGGCATAAAATGCCACGCTATTTCCAGTTGGTACTTTGTAGTCCGATATGTAAAGGTTGTAAAGAAGGGGAGATAGCACGGAGCCTTGTGGCACTCCAGCAACGATATCTTTTTCTGCCGAAAGGGTTCCAGCAACATCAACTACAAATGACCTGCCAGTTAAAAAGCTTTCGATAATTCTTATTAGATAAGTTGGAAGCTTCATTTTGAAGAGCTTATAAATTAATCTCTTATGCCAAATCGAGTCAAAAGCTTTTTCTATATCGAGAAAAATCACACCAGAATCTTAGCATATTGACCACTCTTTTTAATTGAAGCGTGGTAGAATGTTGAGGTCTAAATCCATACTGACAATTATGGAGAAGATTGTTTTCATCTGTGAAGTTTCTGAGTCTAGTCAGTATAATTCTCTCTAGAATCTTGTCTAAGGAACTTAATAGGCTGATTGGCCTGTAACTAGATGTTAGTTTAGGATCTTTACCACTTTTCGCAATTGGAATTACTTTGGCTTTTTTAAAACTCTGGAAAGTAGCAGTTTTGAATACAAAAATTATAAAATTTTGTTAGAAAGTTGTAAGCCGAATTAGTTTCTTGAGTACCAAGTTGGTTATTTGGTCTAATCCCGGAGCTTTTGAATTTTTAAGATTTTTAATAATAAATGCAATTTCTTCAAAACTAGTTAAAGTAGTTATGTCTTCATTTAAAAATACATCGTTAGCAATTGAACTGGATAATAAATTTAATTTGTTCTCAATGGAACTGGAGAAATTGGTTGATGTATTGTGAGCTGTAACAAACTGATTGGCAATCGCATTTGCTATATCAAGTTTCTCCGTTAGTTCACGGTTGTCGATTACTAATTTGTCTATCGCTCTAGATTTATTTCTTATACGTTTAGAAATCTTCTGTTTGTTCCCTACGGGTAATTTAGATAAAAAAATTCCCATTGCTCATTTCTAGAGTTAGTTATTTAAATTTCGATTAGCTTGTTTAGTTCTCTTCTCATAGATCGGAACAATACTCTTCTAGAGTTATTGCTACAACGTTGAAATTTTCTCCTAATCATGTTTCTCATTGAAATCATTTTTTTGCATTGTTCAGAAAGTTGGAAATGTTTAACGTTCCTAGTTCGATGTGGTATCGTTGAGCAAATTGAATTATTGATCAAGTCTGTGAATTCTTGAAGTGACTGCTCCACATTAAGAAGGGACAGTTGGTTGTTAATGGCTAGAGAAGAATTAATTTTTGAATTTACCTCGCTTCTAAATCTCTCCCAATTAGCATTAAAATAGTCTGGAAACAGTTGTACATTTTCCCTAACAGTTTCATTAATAATAAATGTAATGGGAACGTGATCAGAGTTTAATTTGTTTGGATGGGTTTCAAGATCTCTGAAGAAAAGTGAGGAATTTGATAGAAGAAGATAAATTGTATTGATGGATTTCGATATTGTAAGTTCTGTGGAAATCGGGTAGGACTAGAAGGGTAATAAATATAATAGTTCGACGAATTCTGGGTGTCATATAATATTTTCCCAGCTCTATCTATTGTATTGCAGTTCCAACTTCTGTGGTGGGAATTAAAATCGCCTAAAATGAAGTAGTCACAGTCGGAAGAAGTTAATAGATTAAGATCTGTGCTAAAATCGTCGAAATAACCTGGACAGTAAGCAGATATGAATAGTACTTTTCTATTACAAATGTTCATAGAAATACAAATGTTTTCAAAACTTTTAGTATTGTGTGGAGCTTCTAACTTATGTTCTAATGTTAATTTTAACGCAATTGCTACTCCTCCACCATGAGAAATTCTATCTTTTCTGTAGACAATATATCCAGGTAGCTTGAAACTATGGTTAGGTTTCAAAAATGTTTCATTAAGTAGTAAGATATCAATATTGTTTTTTGACTGGCTAAAGTTTGTAATGCCTTGACAATTCCAGTGCATTACGTGAAGGCTGGTATTTATAGAGTTAGACGGCATATTTAAGCATTTGCATTATGACAGTAAGCTGATCCATCTTTGAAGTACATTTTTGGAGGTCCAAAACGGCTCTAGAAAAAATTTCGAATAACTCATCGATGCTGAAGATATTACCTTTTGTGTGATGTGATCGGTGCGGTGTCCTCACTGCTTCAGCATAACTTTTAGTGGCAGAAGTATGGCTATTTTCATTCGGAACAGTGTTCGAAGATTCATCATTTTGCGTAACATTTGGGACTTGATCAAAAAGTTTACGATAGAAGTGATTTTGTTGAGGCTGGTTTTTTTTTGTTGACATTATCGCACATAATTAGGTATTCTTTACGGCTAGGGCATCGAGGATCATCTGCCCTATGATGAATATTTTTTAAATTTTTCTTGATACAGTTAAAGCATTTGTATGAAGCATATTCTGATGTTTTATTAATTTGGCATAGAGAGAAATCATGAGCACCACTACAAGCAATGCAGATATTGTTACGAAAACAATTTTTTGAACCGTGACCATACATGCAACACTTGGTACATTGTGTAGGACCTTTCTTGCTTTTCAAAGGGTTTCTCCAATATATTACAATATTACATAGGCGTCTAATCTTCATAATCTGTGTTTTGAGATGTCAAAGTGCGATCAAAATCTAGAACATACAGTGCGTCATCGGCAGAAGAGCGTGAAGTTTGTATTTCTTTTATATTATGTACAGTAACATTGTATTCTATTTTGAGTTCGTCTTCAATTTCTTTTGGGTCCAATTGGGGGAGTCCGTATAAAAATAATTTAAATATTTTAGTGTCTTTACATTCATGTGCATTGAATTTAAAATTTGCTGCAGATAACTTGTTTTTAGCAGTATCATAATTCACCATAGACGAAGAAATTATCTTAGTTCCGACTGACATTCTCTTAAATTCGTACTCTTTTCTAATTAATTTAAAAACTTGAATGAATCCATGCCAAGGATCAACTACAATAGGAGGAATCACAACTTTATATTCCTTTATTTCATCATGGTCACCATCACCATATGTGTCATCATCACCATCGTTAAGACCTTGTAACATTTTAAAACGATTTTCATTAAAATTTAGTTTCATTTTTGGGGCACTTCCCCAACACTTCTTTTTTTTAAAGCACTCATTAATAAACAAAAGAAAAGAAAAAAACATTTTACTTGATCTGTTTTGTTCTGATTCTTTTATTTAACTTAGTGAGTTTATATAAAATTATTGTTTTCCGTAACGATTGTTTTTATTTTTTCGATTTTAATAATATGTACGTCGGTTCCCTATCAGAAGCTGAGTGGTACTGAGATGCTTGTATTCGATACATGCAAACTCAAAACATTCCTTTAACTTTTCATTTGACAAAGCTGATGACCTAAATTCATTGAATGCTTTCTACGTCGACAGATAAAGCATTTACAGTACCTTTGATGCAGTTATTTATTAAATGGCAATTACAATTTGCCTTTACAATTTTCTGGTTTACATCTTTAAGTTTTTTAAACATGGAATTATAAACACAGTAATTAACTGCCGTAAGTCGCCGTAGTCTAGTAGGTAGTGTGTTGGCTTATTAGACGAAAAGCCAGGATTCGAGCCCCAGGCCAGACATCGAAACCAAATACAAAAAGTATTTCTTCGGCGACTTCCTCTCAGCAGATTTCTGGCAAAAACTCTGAGAGTAAAAAAAATTGCCATGAAAAGTTTCTCAAAAATCTGTCGTTCGGAGTCGACTTTAAACTGTAGGTCCCGCCACTCATGTATAAAATTAACACACACAACATAAGTGGTGTGAGAAACTAGGTCGTAATCCTGACTGAAGGGTTGTAATGACCAATTATGTATGTATGTATGTAATTAACTGCCGCGTTATCAGCACTGCATGCTGCAATTTGCCGAATGTTAAGGTTATTTTCAGTTGTTATTCATACGACATTGCCAAAAATGTCTTTAGCAGCCTCTTTTGGGTCTTCATAAAAATCTACAATTTTCTGATGTATTCCTGTTTCAGCATCGAAATATTGAACGGCATATGGATACGTTTTCACGTTTCCAATATTTAATGCGTCGCTGCTTACATAAAAGTAAAAATTTTCTTTTAATGCATCAGCTGCTTTTCCTTGTGCGTATGGTGCCAATACGTTTCGTGTTATAGCTGCTGCTTTAGTACGGCCACAACTCACTTTATTCACAATTTTACTGTCGCAAAATACAGAAGAACTCAGTTGTTGTATATTTAATAAGAATTCATTTATTTTATCAAATACATTTCTTATTTTACTAATTACATTTTTATGTATTTATTTTATAAATTCAAATGTAGAGCAAGATAAATGTAATAATAAAAAGAAGAGTGTCGGCAAAAAGCGTAACAATCTACACCAAAAAAGAAAAAGGAAGAATAATAGCGTGAAGTTAACAACTAATCTTTCAGTGATGTCAATGTATCAAAACTCTAACATTAGTTTAAGTTGACAGTCTAAGCTGTTGTAAGTAGGCCCGTGAACAACATTGTGAAAAACGCAAATTAGTTCAGCCCTGGATATGTGTGAATCCTCCTTTGAGTCTTCCGGAACAGCGAAGTTTATCATGTTGTGTGACAATTTTTGAGACAATGTTAATTTCATATGTCGTTTTGCTTGGATATGTTCGTGTAATGCTCGACTTCCTTCATATTTTATAGAAATACCAACTTAGCATAATTTGCAAAATGCGGAATAATCATCTTTTTTAATCCATTTGCAATATTCTGCTTCTTCAATCCATCTATCGCAGAATGTTGTATATCTTCCTTTTTTTGAAGGTCGGACATGTTCGTTATTTTCCATGGTAAATGGACGACACAAGGCTCAATATATTGTAACAATAATATTTTAAATTGTTAAACGAATATAACTTTAAACAATTGAAATTTACTATTCACATCAAAAAATTTACACTTAATTTCAATCAGCTGTTTAATATTGTAATTTTTTAGTTTTGGCCAAAAACAAGCAATAAGTCAATGATGAGTTAGGGGGGAAATTACAAATGTAGATACTTTTTTGGTTATCGATTGCAATGAATTATTGATGTTGGGCACAAAATTAGAATTAGTTTTTGGGTTTGGTGTTTAACAAATCATGATCCTTTTTTAATATTGAATTTTTTAATTTTAAAAATTAACTGGACACATTTTATTTTATCTTGACATTTGACAGGACCTAAAAAAAACTTGACAATCAAGCTCATTCCAAGACATGTGGCAACCATAACCACAACGGAAAACCAATCCATTTTCCAGTACATAACCCTCCAGATCTCCTTTTCCTAATTTACTCTGAATAGCTAAGATTTTCTCATCCTTATTCTGAACAATTTGTGCGCGACTAAGTGCATCTACATGTGCCATTAGTTCGTCCCTACGATTCGGAATTCGATAATCTAAATTTACCAATTCCAAAGCCCATCTAGCCGTATGCCATTTTCATTTACCTTATCACCCAAATAATCCAATTCGCGATATGCGAATTCGCATTTCCCTAAATTTAATTTCAAACCTGCGTCCCTCACTGCACATAAAACATCAGTCAGAATCCATAAATGCTCCTCAAACGTCTCCGTGGCTATACTTATGTCGTCCAAATACACAACAATTTCCATTCATCTATGAACTTTCTCAACACTATTGATAAAACGCTGAAATACTGCCCCTGCATTCTTAAGGTCAAATGGCATCTAACAATACTCAAATTGTCCCAATGGGGTAATAAAGGCTGTATATTTAAAATTGAAAGTTGGCACTTGGTGAAAACTGTTCTCAAGATCAAGTCGCGAAAAAAATTTTTGTTGGGTAGTTATCCTATTTAAAAAAATCATTACTTCAGTGCGCTTATTACTTCTAATAAAGTTAAAACTTACCATTTGGGGCGCATGGAGAGAATCATCATGTTTTGCATCAACTAAAGCAGCTGTGACACTCTTCTTTTTTTGGCAATCTTGGTGGAAATATCCAAATTCGGCGCATACGAAGCATGAATTGGGAACAATTAAAGCAGCGGATTTCCCCACTAGTTGTCTTAGCCGTGTTGTTTGAAATTGCAGCGATACCTCAGCCTATTTACGTCGGTCATATTAGCCACTCTTGCCGGGCCACCTCGCACCCGATAGCGTTGTTGTTCATATCGGTCCATACGCTTAATTAGCTCGTCGATATTATTGGCCCCGCATAGACAGGTTACTGCGTTGTTGTTGTCCGGTACGCCCTCGATAATTATATCCACCAATTCCTGTTCATCGATATCCGTCGTACTTGCAATTGATTGCATGGAAACCACATAACAAACACGATTCGTTTGGTTTCAATGAACTTGAGCGCAGTTGCTGATACACCTGTTGATGCGACATTGATCGTTTGAATGTTTTTATCACATTCAACTTCAGATTGCCATATTCTATCAAGCCTAAATTTGTGACATATTTTTTGCAGTGCCCTCCAAACGACGCCGAACTGCCACACACGTTTCCTTATCAGAATAACCACATAGGTTTGCATAGTCCTCGAACTCTACAAACCATTTCGTTATGCTGTAATTATCATCCTCATTAAATGATGGTATAGCCGCATTTAGTTCCGCTAGATCAATGCGGCGGATGTTGGGAAGACGCTGCTCGCCTTACTCCAACAGGCGGATTTGTTGCTGAAGTTTTAGCAATTCCAAGCCCATTTTTAAATTTTTTATTTCTTCTTCGGCAGAGGCACTAGCTGTGGATACAACGTTGACAGAGGGCTCAGAAACTTGGGCAGCGGATGATCTAACGGCGGGCGTCTCAACGTCTTTGGCAGCGGGGACTTCAATATAATTAACAGCAGATTTGTCAGCTGAGGTTGCAACGTCGGCAACGGGCTCAGTAATTGGGCCAACGGGTGGTTTAACGGCGGGCATTTCAATGCTTTTGGCAGCGGTGACTTCAATGTATTTAACAGCGGACTTTTCAGCATTAGGCGGTAAGTGGGTCATCATGTCAGCGTCGGATGGCACGGCCAAGGAGTATACGTCTTCCTTACACTCCGCCTTGCGCACAACTCCCTCGTACAGCATCCGAAGCTGACTCAACGTGGCAGACTCCGGAAAGTCTACGCCAGCGTCAGCATGTGCCGTCATTAGCGTCGTGCAGCTAGGACGCAAATCCATTTTCATCCTATAGTAACTTTTCGATCCTTCATTAAAAATATTTTTTTAGTTTTACTAAAGGCGTACCCACACCTAATTTTGTAGGGAATCTCGGTTTAATTACTTTTAAGAATATCTTTTTTATTTATTTCTTAGCTTATCTTTATTTTACAAACGTGACTTACTTCTTTTGATCTATATTCTAAAATGCCGAAAATTGTAATGATGGCCAGCAGCTCTTCTACAAAACATCTGTTTTCATGCATTTGGCTGCACTTAACCAAACGCATGTCATTGCATCAGTGCTGCCACATCATCATCATTACAATTAATATAATTTTTTTATCATAAAATTATTATTGGTTTAGCTGCAAATATTTTTAATCCATGCGTAATGGAATTTCTCAGCATCTTCTAGTAATAATTAATTAACGTGATTGGCCTTTTCCCTTGTACTGGAATATTAGGGTCCGACTATATCATTGTTGTGATTTAAACCAAACGCGTTCACACTAATACCGGGATTGTTCTTTTAAAAATCTTTAACTCTATTCCTTCGCCAGCATGTATTCGCAAATTAACTAAAGATTGAATTTTATACTATCATGTTTTTGTATCATATTCCATAACAATTTAGCCAGTTTGAATTTAATTCCCGATAAAAAGTTTTCAGGCATTAAATCCGTTTTATTATTATTCTCAATAATATATGAATATGCGAAATGATGTTTGCAATCAGTACAATTAGCAGTATTAAGCGTTTTTTCTCCACCTCCAATCTTGGAATATTGTAATAATATGTATTGCTGATAATACGACTGGTTTGAGAAATATCTTTTGCATGGTATACATTTAACTGAAGACGATGGTTTTTCATGTTGTAGTCTATGAGGTGTTAGTGTTCTTTAAAACAAATCTCACAAATTAAATCAGTAATTTTTTTAATTTCTAACTTGAAAGTATAACTGTACCGGTTTATAGCACAAGAATGACTTCTAAATCCTAAAAACAAGCCTATTTTTACTCTGGGATGTTGATGATGGGGTAATACATTTTAGAAGTAATGGGGAGTAAATTCAATTATGTGTAAAAAGAACGCAGACTGAGCTGCACATTTCTTTCTTATCAGTTTAAAATTAAAGATTCTTATTGCACAAAAAATAACAACAACACGTTGAGTTATATTTCTATTTCTTCAACATTAAATCATACAAAAAATAAAACAAAAATAAACAAAACCACATCTAAAATTCTTTATACTTAAAAATATTCTTATTGGACTTATTCTTAAGTATACAAAATTATAATGACGCGAATTAAAGTTTTTGATTTATGAAAAAAGAAAAAAAATATTTTTTTGAACGCGTATGCGTTTTTTCTTTATTAATATTTTCTTGAGTTAAACACTACGGCTTCTTACGTGGTATGTTCTTAACTAAATTAATCCTATGCAAAGCCGTTGCTTATATACTAGGTTATCTTTATTAATGATAAGCAATAACCAGGTAACAAATATTCATTAAGCCTGCATTGGTTCTTAGAGTTTTATGATCTTTTTTATTACTTGCAAAATTCTTATCCTAGGCTTTTATGATCTTGTTTATCGTTTGTAAAATTCTTATCCTAGGGTTTTATGATCTTGTTTATCACTTTAACAATGTGTTTACAAATGTGTTTCAGGTCAGGTCAGGTCAGGTCGGAGTGGTAGCTCTGTTATCACAAAGCTCACTTGAGCACGCATAGCGGCCCGTTGTGATGCCACGGGTGAACGCAGTCCCTGTACTAACCAAGTTCCACCAAAATCAGGGAAATGGAAGAAGTTGGTTAGCGCAAGGGCTGCACTTACAAATGTGTTTACAAACTAAAAAATCTATTACAAAGAAAATATGTTTATGATTATCTATTATAAAGACAAAGAAAATAATACTTATCTATTATAGAGAAAAGAGAATAAAGAAAATATTTTCTAAACAAAGAATGAGTCCTTATATTAGTGGCGTCAATGGCGCGCGATGATATTGTTTACAACATCAATGTGTCATTATTCCACTTTTGACCGTCTTTAAATGTCTCAGAATTTTATTATTACAAGAAAAACGATATTGGGGCAATTAATGCCTTTTTGTTAACAAATACATTACGTGTTTTAGAAAAACATCAATTTCTATATTTATATTTTTACAAAACAAGAACTGCCTGAAATGTATCGCACCTACAACAAAAAATAAAAATAAATTAAACAAAACCACAACATTCCACAATGCACTCAGCGTCGGCAACTTGAGTTAAGGGTACTCTACATCACACGCTCACATTTCATCCGAACCTCGCACCAGAGATTCATGAGTATACAGTACGCTACACAGAACAACTCGTTTCAAATCACAGATAAATGCATACTGTGGTAGCCGATGTGATAAATAAAACACGAATTTATTTAATAATAAAGTTGTTTAATGTACAAGAGCCAGAATAATACTACGAACAAAAAGAAACGTGAATAAAAGAGTGAAGTTGACAGCTTTGTAAGGATAACTAGTTTAGCAGGATAACATGATATAACAATTCTCCCACACTTATCTGATACAATTTAGTCGAGGACATATTCTCCCAAATAACCTGGTGCCCTGCGTAGACGTGACAATGTTCGGGTTGCAGTAGTTACTTGGCTTAATTCTGGGTTCTCGGATAATTGTGGAATATAAGCATAATACCGCTCAGAATTAAACTTTTGAAAACTGTTTTTATAAACATCAATTACCTTGTATACACCGTAGTCTATGCGCTCAATGTTTTTAACTTGATCAGCTTTGTTCTTGTGAGGATGATTCCCGGCGTTTCTTCTTAATGATGCTATGCAAACTTTACTCACATGACCGGTTTTATTGCAGCTTGTACATTTCAATTTATCCTTACTTAGACGACATTCTTTCGCTTTATGGTTATTTCTTCCGCATCGAAAACACGTTCCTGCAACACCCAATCCTTCGTAACTAGCCTTCTATATTATTACTCTATGGTTAGATCGTTTTTGTTTAGATTTTTTCCAATTTAGAAATTTTATTGATATCAGCACTGTTATTTGAAGTATGTCCCTTTTTGTCGGCCAACTCTCTTCCGTCAAATTTGAGCGTACTTGTTTGCAGTAACTGCTCTCGGATGTGGTTGTCTCTAATGCCACGTATGAACTGTGTCCGAAGGAAAATATCGGCTATTGAAACTTTACAGAGACAGGGAGGCGTAAAATCACACTCGCTTATCTCCGACCGCGGGTGAGCAACAGAATCAGCTATTGTTTCTTGATCATTTTGGTATCTAGATAAAAACCGGTGTTGTGCCATTAATAAGTTCTTAGTTGGCGAATAATGATTCTTGAGCATTTTTGTTAATTCATCGTAGGTAAGTTCAGTCGGAGTTTTTGGTGCTGCTAACGCTGTAATTATGTTGAATGTATATATACCCTTGGAATTTAAAAATAGTTTTAAATAATATTCTTTGTTGGACGTAATGCCCTTCATTTCCGTGTAATTTTCAAAACGCTGGATGTAATGTTTATATGGCTCCTTAGCTGGATTAAATAAATCAAAATTTGGTACTAAAAGTGTATTAGTTGTTATATTATTTTGTGCATGTAGTGGTGCAGTGTTAGCTGTTATTCTCATTTGTTCGCGAATTTGCATTTGTACTTGCAGAAATTTCTCGAATTGGTTTGCGTCCATTTTGTTTTATGATGATATGTATGTATGTGTGACTTTTAGCTTACGCCCTTATTATTTTCTGTTCTTTTCTCACTCGTCGCCAATATGTGATAAATAAAACACGATATGTTATAACTAAAGTTTGAAATTAATTTGATAATAATAATAAAGTTGTTTAATGAATAATACTACGAACAAAAAGAAACGTGAATAAAAACGTGAAGTTGACAGCTTTGTAAAGATAACTGGTTTAGCAGGATAACATCTCTGTTAACGATGTCAAGTAGACTTTCATGATATAACACATACTAATTTGAATTCAATTGAAGAGTACTAAGTATGGCAAAATGAAAATATTTTGTTAACAAACCAAAAGAATCGTAAAAATTAAACAAAATAATAATTTTTCAAGTTTTACATTGTCTTTTACAACTGTGCTTATGTTACTGACTTATAATATCCAATTATTTAAGGCAGTGTTCTGATCGAAACTCCAACTTTTTAGTATACAATATATTTCCTCTTCTTTTTAATATTCATAATATCCACCTTTAATTTCATTACGACGATAGTCTTCTAAATTATTTTTATTGCTAATAATTTTGATTTTAGAGATTTCTATAGTCCAGTTTGTTGCATATAGGTAACATGTGTTGATATTTGGTTATGCGAACGTGACCGTCAAGTTTAAACTTGGATCTCCTAAAAATCTATAGAAAATTGCTATAGATGGATTTTTTCATTTGAAGGGTTCACTTCGTTTGGTGTCAGTTTAATTGTTCGATGAAATGTATTATTACATTTATCCACCAGTTCTTGATTTACATATATTTATCAATTTTTACGTTTATCAATGTTTTATTAAGTCGTTCAACTATTGATGCCTTTAAACAACTATATATTGAATAGTGGTTAATTTGATTAGATTGCATTAAATATTCAAGGCGTTTGTAAAAGAACTTTCCAACGTTATTCTCTCACCGAATTTTGTAGCCATTCTCAAACTTTATTAAATTTTATTTGTGACAAGTATGGGTATGTCCTTAATATAATTAATATGAAAGAATAAGAAATTTTTGAATAAAAAAGTCATTTATTTTCCAAATTTTTTAAACTTTTTTCTAATATTTACCAAGCTCAATTCTAAATTTCAAACATAGTTTGAAATATATTACCAAACACATTAACAGCTTTTAAGTAGAAAAAAAAACAAAGTCAGAAATAAGAAGAGAATGCGATCAAATAAGATCTATAAAATATTAAATATCAAATTCTATAACATCTATCAAATTTAAATATTTTTAAATTAGTAATAAATTAAATATTATAAATTGTAATTAAATTATTAGAAACAATTAAATTATTTGTGTTAAAATGTCTTAAAACTAAAATAAGAATACAAACGAAAATATGTAAATATTTAAATAATTATAAGAATTTTTAATGAAAGAGAATGATACATTATATTTATAATAAATTAGTTTTGAATCAACAGGGACTGTTAATTTTTAAATTGTAGTCATATAATATTATACACCAACGCCTAGATCCAAGTTATTCTATGATTACATTAATAATTAATGTACTCTGCTTATTATACTTTACTTGCTTGCCATACTAACTTTTATACTATAAAACCTATCACATTTATTATTATGCTATAAATACTATAAATACAACGCAACAAGCAAATCAAACTTTATTTTATTTGCTTGTTATCTCGTTGCCTTTAAAATAATCATTTCCAAATACAGCCATATGTTCTATTTTTGAGATATTGCTGTGTTTGCTGCGTTGCGTTTATTGTGTTTATAGAATTATACTACATTAGCTCCTATACTACATTTCTATGTTATACTAAGTTAGCCCGTTAAGAACTGTACGATTTGTAACTGCATTTATATTTGAAAAATATGAGAAAAAATTTTTGAATAAAAAGAAAATACTTTACAAGTAACATCCGAACTATAAAGACGTATTTTTATTTGCATAATTTCAATCAGCACGCATTCTCCGCCTGTCTATATGTAAGTATATGCAAATGCAGTTTCGTATTATCAGAAAGTTTACATGGTAAGTCAATGCGTATATAGTTTGTTGTATTTGAAATACTTTGTTTTGTGTCTATGAAATTGTATGTTGGTTTTCATAATCTCATCACAACGTATAGAAATTCGTTTTTCATTATTTCATTCTTAATTGGTCATTACAATGCAGCACACACTTTCGATTTAACTGTCAAGCGAAACAGAATATTTTTATTGGAATAAATTTTTCTATAAATTTAAAAAAAAAATTTAAATATTAATTAATATAAAAGCTTAACGGTTAAAAAAATATTGAAAAAAAATTTTTCTTATAAGGACAATTTATATTGCTTAATAAAAAGAATTATTATAAATAAAAACAATTTGCACTAATCGTCATTATGGATGATGGCAGCGATAACGAAGACAATGATTTAAGCTGACAGGCAGTTCCACTGCCAAAATTACAAAAACGACGTTTAACGGAGTCCCCAAAAACGTTTAAACTAAAACGGCCAAACAATAGCAGTACAAACAAATTGATAAACAACACGACAATGAACAGCCTAGTACTTCAAAACAAGCAACGAAGTCTAAGAACATTGCATCAGCAGATAAGCATGTAAGTCAAAACCGGTTTTCTGTTTTAAGCACTGATGAAAGTGATGATGAAGATAATGATGTTATGAAAGAATGTAAAAATGACAATGAAGATAACGAAGTTAATTACCGAAACCTCCACCAATAATTATACCAAATTTGTCAAATATTAATGTCATTATTAAAAATATATCTAGAGCAATCGGACCCAGCGAATTTAAATATAAGACTTTTAGAGACGGTCAAATAAGAGTAATGGTCAGTACAATTAATTCGAATAGAATATTAGTTAAATATTTGAATGATAAAAACTTAAATTTTATACTTATCAAATCAGACAGGAAAGGGCATATAGAGTTGTATTAAAAAATTTACACCTACGGATGAAATTAAACTTGCTATTGAAAATCAATAACATCAAGTTAGAAATGTCGCAAATATTAGAAGTAGGACTAGAAAAATTTCTCTATCCATGTTTTATATTGATTTGGAACCAAACTCCAACAAACTTGAAGTCGCCGTAGTCTAGTAGGTAGTGTGTTGGCTTATTAGACGCAAAAACATGGGTTCAAGCCCCAGGCCAGGCATCAAAGACAAAATACAAAAAGTATTTTTTCGGCGACTTCCTCCTAGTAGATTTCTGGCAAAAACTTTGAGAGTAAATAAAAATTGCCATGAAAAGTTCCTCGATAAATAAAAATCTGTCGTTCGGAGTCGACTTTAAACTGTAGGTCCCACCACTCATGTATAAAATTAACACACACAACATAAGTGGTGTGAGAAACTAGGATGTTGTACAATAGGTCAATTCGACCTCCGGATACTGTACTTGTCTTAATTGACAAGTACACGTCCTCTAACCTAACCTAACCTAAACTCCAACAATAAAAACATATGATATCAGACATTTGAATAACGCAATTGTCTCGATAGTTCCACCCAAAAAATACAATGACCTATTTCAGTGTCATCGTTGCCAAGAGTTTGGCCATACAAAAATGTAATGCAACAAGCAACTGAACTGCGTTAAATATGGACTTGGACATTTTACTATTGCATGCACGAAGGCGAATGATACTCTACCCAGATGTGTAAACTGTTTAAAAAGTCATCCAGCTAATTATAGAGGCTGTGCCGTATTCCGGCAGGCATTGTGGAAAAAACTACAAAACAACAGTTATATTAGCAAACCTCGCAATATTAACTATATGCCCGACAATAATACATTTACATCAGTAATTGACAATAATAATCAACAAAATACATACATATGCAAATGTTCTAAAAAATTCGCAACAAAATTCAAATAACAGTCCTTTCGAAAAAATTTTAAATTTTGCTACAAAATCAAATTGAACTAACTAATAAACTTTTTAAAATATGATCATAATTCTAATTTCAAAACTATGCAATTAAATCCTCGTATTGCAGCAAGGAATGCAAATGGTCTTTTCATCCATGCCAGTGAAGTCGAACTTTTCCTTAAATCTAACTAAATAGATATACTCGTATTACTTGTATCAGAAACTCATTTTACTAGCAGAAAGTTTTTTAAGATAAGGAATTTTGATTTAATAAATGCAAATCAACCACATTATAATGCCCACGCAGAATCTTCAATTCTAATTAAATCATCATAAGGTATAAAGTCTCCAATATAATTAGTCAAGCCTTTCTTCAAGCAGTTTGTGTTAAAATAGAATGTCATTTGACACCTATATCAATATGTTCCATTTATTTCCCACCACGCTTTAAAGAAAACTGCCAAGATTTTCAAGATTTCTTTAATCTTTTAACGCCCCATAAAAAGAAATACTATCATCAAGGATGAAAATGGTGTCTGTTGCAAAACAGACAACAGCAAAGCTAAAGCGTTTGCCATACATCTTCGAAACACTTTTCAGCCACATGACTTTTGCAATAATAATAATATTAACGAAATAATAAACTTCTTAGAAAGTGCTTGCTCAATGGATTGCCTAACGAAATAAATAATAATAAAACACCAGGATATGATGGCATTAGCGATAGGATTGCAAAATATCTACATAAAAAAGGAATTATATTCTTAACGTTAATCTATAATTCAATACTGCGATTAAGTAATTTTCCATTCCAATGGAAATGCGCGCAAATTGTCATGGTATGCAAGCCAAATAAGCCAGAAAATGCTGTCTCATCTTATAGACCTATAAGTTTGTTGGTCACATTCTTCAAAGTGTTTGAAAATATATTTATGAGTAGATTATCACCGATTCTTCTTCTTGAAGTCGCCGTGGTCTAGTAGGTATTGTGTTCGCTTATTAGACGCAAAAGCCTGGGTTCGAGCCCCAGGCCAGGTATCAAAGACAAAATACAAAAAGTATTTTTTCGGCGACTTCCTCTGAGTAGATTTCTGGCAAAAACTCTGAGAGTAAATAAAAATTGCCAAGAAAAGTTTTCTCGTTCGGAGTCGACTTTAAACTGTAGGTCCCACCACTCATGTATAAAATTAACACACACAACATAAGTGGTGTGAGAAACTAGGACGTTGTACAATGGGTCAATTCGACCTCCGGGTACTGTACTTGTCTTAATTGACAAGTACACGTCCTCTAACCTAACCTAACCTACATACATATAATTATGCATTCATAAATTATTATTTTAAGTATGTATGTATATGAATATATAATTTTATTGTTTACATAATATATGTATGCGATATTTGTAAAAACAGAATTTTGTGTGTATTTTTTTTCATATGTGTAATTTCGATGCCATTTGTGTGTAACTCATAAAGCTGTTGGTGGCAACACTGATTTCAACATATTTTGGAATATTTTTCAAAAATATTTCATGACGCGGGGGGAAAGATAGAAGGGAAGGTTACATAAACCAAGAGCGTAACAATGCGTTATTCTCATCATGCGTTGTTCTCATCGTGCGTTTTTGTTGTTTGACCACTTTTTTTTATTTATTTTTCTGGTGTTAAAAACAGACGTCGCACAATGTCCCTCAGGGTAAGAACATCTTCGGATTTTTACACACATAGAACACGAACATAAATAATGTTCGTTACAAAGAGCGCAAAAATCTTCTCAGCTTTTAAAGAATAAGGTTCATGTCGCTTTTTTCTGATTTCAATTATACACCCAAAGAAATATCACAGTAGTATTCACTAATATCAATGAGAAATGGTTTCGATTTTTGGAAGAATACTTGCCAAGTTAAATACCGTGTCTTATGCTGGAGTTACCCACACGTAACGTAACGTACCGTAGAAAACGTTCTCTTTTTAGCATATGGAGAACAATATAAACGCTTACCCAAACGTTCTCTCTCGTTAGCAAAACGGAACGATCTGTATCATGGCATATTTATATCAGGTAACCGCAATTCAACAGCTGACGAGGCTTAGAATGTCAAAATTTTGTTGTTTTTTTAGTGTTTTGTAACCATTTTTATAAATTTTTTTAACATTTCTCTTTCTATTGTTATTCGTCAGTCAGTTATGAAGCTGTTTTTGACATTCCGTGTACTCTTTAACAAAAACAAAATGCCTGTTGTTTTTGCATTGTTGTACTTGTTGTATTCTTGCGGTTACCTGATATAAATATGCCTTGATCTGTATAAAACAGAATTCTCCCACGTTGCGTGACATTTGAACATAAGAGAGAGAACATGAGAGAGAGTGCAGTGTTGCCACCAACATTTGTGAAAAAATCACCAAATAAGGAAAAATATGACCAACATTAAATTCGCAGTTTTTTATTTTATTATTTTTCAAATTTAAATTATAACTGAGAAAAAAACAATAAATAACAAAATAAAATTATAATCTTACTAATTAATTAATTTTAACAAACAAAACAAAAGCTATTTTTATAAGAAAAATAATAACCAAATCCGGAATAATCTACACATTGAACAAAAAACGGCAACACTGATGATGAGTCTGTATACCAATTTCTTTGCATTGTGTTGTGTTTGTTTGTATGTTGCTTTGTGTTCTGTTTCGTTTTTATTTACATTCTTCGTTGACATATGTCCCGTTTTGAACGTTTCTATAACTACACAAACGTTTTTAAGGCTACGTACGTTACGATTTTACGATTTTTACGCTTGAGTAACCAAGGCATTAGTTTCTTAAGCCGAAAGTCCATACCATGCGTTTTGCATAACATGCGTATACCGAAAAAGTAGAATCAGTGTATTTGATTGTGACAAGTTACAGAAGAAAAAGCATAATATGCATAAACGCATACAAAGTAGGATTACTTTCTACTTTTCTATGCGAATAATGCAGTGTTGGAAAATGTCAGCAGTTTTTTAAACTTGGCATGCCAAATTATATACTATTGTGAATGGTTTCTACAAATATGTTTAAATAGTGTATTACTATTTTCGCATTTTTCTTTATTTGTATTATAAAAATATTAATAAACACATATTTCATAATAAAGTTTATTACTAATTTAAGAGGAAAATACATTAAAATACATTTTTTAACAAATTTCTTTCATGAAAAAAATATGTATATGATGATTGTTTATACATATGTATGTATATGATTGTTTTTATGTACTGAGTGTCACCTATTTTGAATTTATTAATTTGTAAACAAGAAAAGTGGAGGATAAATTTACTGAAAACACTCGTCTTGTGTTCTTTTGAGGATTTTCGTAGGCCTTAACAGAGCAATACAATGTAATTTTTGTGTAAAACTATTAATAATAAAAACAACCAATAACAATTTTTAATTTTTCCTTCCAAGAAATTAAAAAATTTTGGCAACTTTCAGCAGGAAAATTTTTTTATGAGCAGTACGTCTTATTTTGATCTTATTATATTTAGCTTCTTAATTAACTCTTGCTCAAGAAACTATACTCATTGTGACCGAAATTCACCAACATTTCGATTAATATTTAAATATTTAAGAATCTTTAAACTTTTCATTGACGAAATTAAAAAATATTCCAAATTTTCCCCTTTTTAACACAAAATAAATGTTTGTTTACATTTAATTTTTTTACTTTATCTGCCAGTTTTCACTCTGTATATCTGTTGCTTCTAACACATTTGATTCGCAAAACATTAAAATATTTTTTCTCCCTCTAAATTGACCTGTCCTTTTATGTTATGAGCGTTTTTCAAATGTAAACTCATAAATTTAAATAAACTCATAAATTTGAAATTAATATCATAAATTCTTTTAAAATTACAATTTGATTTTCTATTTTTTCCAAAAATGTTCTTGTTCGCTTGTTTGTTGTTTACCACAACAGCTGATCAAAACAAAAAACCAGTCGCATAAACGCATTGTGTGTAACTTGCAATAAAATCGGCATAGAAAGCAAGATTCGCAATGCGCATGAAAAGGATGGTATGGACTTTCGGCTTTAGTGCAGTACAATTTTTCTATATTTTCCGATCACATATACATATCATTGGGTTAATAAGTAGACTTGACATTATTACTAACAATTTTCCTCTAGGTTAACACATGCCTATGGTTATGGATTAGTGAGTGAGAGAGAGAAAATAAGTTGAGAGAATTTATTTATTTACAGCCATATAAAAGTGTTAGTAATATACTCTTTTTTACTTTCATTTCATCAACATACATATGTAAAGCTGTCTATTTTTGGCTTAATAATTTTAGATAAATAAAAACAAAATAAAAAATCGATTTTATTGTTAAAAGAACATGAAGCTATCCATATTTGGCTTAAAAATTAGGCCATGTTTTTTAGATAAATAAAAAGAATAAAAAGCCATTTTTTATTAAAAGAAAAAAAACGAGCATTACAAAGCATTTACAAAAATTATACTATGGGACAAAATAAAATACGCCCATCTAATGACATAGAACATTTTTAACACAAAATATTCTTGTCGTAGTCTGATCGACATCTAAATCACAAGAATACATACACATGTACATACGTACGATGAGAGCAACACATTATTACACTCTTTGTTTGTGTTCATTTTCCTTCTGTCTTCCTCTCCCCTCACTCAGAAATGATTTAAAAAAATTTGGTGAGAGCGGGTCGTGATGTTGCGACCCGCCATAAGAAATTTTACTTCTACATGATGCGCATTCTTTATATCCACATTCTTTGATAAAACTCAATTAAACCAGAAGGCGAAAATTAAAGCTTTCACAGAATTTGGTGAAAAACTTGACTTCATCGAATTATTTATAATAAAATTTCACGATTACTACGATGGTATAATAGGAAATGATCTATTAGTACTATTGGAGGCAAATATTAACTACAAAAATAAAACCATCCAATTTGGTGACATTACTATACCCCTCTTTGACGCTAAGGATACCTATATGGACGAGAAAAATTAAAACCGTGGCGTGGAGGAAATCTATTTTCAAGACTTATTACAACATAACAAAACAACATTGGAAAAACAAATACGAACAGACCACCTTAATCGCGAGGAGAAAACGGGATTGATTAAACATATAAGAGAATATTGAGATATATTCTACCAAGAGCATTTCAAGCTTACTTTTACCTCGGCAATAAAACATAATTAAATTTAATAGTGCATAATTAACATTAATAGTGCATAATAATGCCCCAATATTCACTAAATCTTATCGTTACCCCTATATACACAAAGCAGAGGTAAGAGCACAAATACAGGAGATGCTAAAGATAAGATAATTTGAAGTCGCCGTGGTCTAGTAGGTAGTGTGTTGGCTTATTAGACGCAAAAGCCTGGGTTCGAGCCCCAGGCCAGGCATCAAAGACAAAATACAAAAAGTATTTTTTCGGCGACTTCCTCTCAGTAGATTTCTGGCAAAAACTCTGAGAGTAAATAAAAATTGCCATGAAAAGTTTTCTCGTTCGGAGTCGACTTTAAACTGTAGGTCCCACCACTCATGTATAAAATTAACACACACAACATAAGTGGTGTGAGAAACTAGGACGTTGTACAATGGGTCAATTCGACCTCCGGGTACTGTACTTGTCTTAATTGACAAGTACACGTCCTCTAACCTAACCTAACCTAAGATAATTAGACCCAGTAACTCACCCTACTCTGCACCCATATGGATCGTGCCTAAGAAGGCCGACGCCAGCAATAAAACCGAGTGGAGACTCGTTATAGACTACCGCAAACTAAACTAGGTAACGGTAGACAACAAGTATCTGATCCCAAATATCGACGAAATATTGGATAAACTCGGCAGGTGCCAATATTTTTCCACCTTGTATTTATTATGAATTTTTAAGAATGCCGTTTGGGTTGAAGACAGCCCCAGCGACATTTCAAAGGCTAATGAACACAATCTTGGGTGAATACATAAATAAGATATGTCTGGTCTATTTGGACTACATAATTATTTTTTCTACGTCATTACAGGAGCTCTTAAACTCCATTAGGTTAATTTTCAGGAGATTGAAAGGAGCTAATTTTAAAGTGCAATTAGACAAATCCGAGTTTCTAAAGAAGGAAACAGAATATTTGGGACAAATCGTAACCCAAGAGGGTATAAAACCAAACCCGAAGAAAATAGGTTGCGTAAAAAACTTTCCTATCCCTACAACCAAACAAATAAAAGAGTTCCTCGGACTAACCGGGTACTATAGGAAGTTCATCAAAGACTATTCATTGATTACAAAACCAATGACTAGATTTCTAAAGAAAGACGCTAAAATAAAAATATCTGATCCACAGTATTAGGAAAGCTTTAATAACCTTAAAACTATTAATAAATGAATCAATATTAAGATACCCCGATTTTACAAAAACATTTACGGTCACTACAGATGTAATTTCGCCTTAGGCGCCGTTTTATCACAAGATAACCATCAGACCATATATTTTCGGGCGTAAATTCATCATAGAAACCGACCACAAGCCATTAACCTGGCTTTTTTCTATTAAAGAGCCCAATTCAAAGCTCTCAGGATGGAGGCTTAAACTATCCGAATTTGATTACGAAATAAAATATAAAAAAGGCTCAAAGAACAGCAATGTAGATGCACTATCTAGAATCCAAACCATATCCATTAGCGTAAACGTATTAGGATCAAACACAATTACACTAATGGCGATTTCTTTTCTGGAGAAAAATTTTGCCTACATATTGTGTAGCATTTATTGGAGGTTACACTAACCCTCATAATGTGTTGCATTTTAAACGATTATAAAAGAACAAAAATCATTGCCCTTTGTGCAATTATTTCTGTAGTTTTATACCAGTTTAGCGTTTTTTTTACTTAATTAACGATTTTAAAACTAATCATTGTGTAGATAATAAAAAGTGTTTTTTTATTAATCCAAATAATTTTCAATAAATTTTTTCTTTTATTTTCGGAAAGCTCCGGTGTCATGCAAGTTAGAACTATTTTTATTTAAAATTCAACTTTAGGGCCAATGTTTTCAAATCGCTTTAGATGATCGCACAATATGTTATTAATTATTTAGTAAATTTTTTCTCTATATAGCCAAAAATCAAATCAAAAATATAATTTTTGGAATTTTTTGGAAAATATATTTATTACAAAAGATACTAACCAAATTCCATTTAAAAGTATTTAAAAACAATCTTCTTATTACAATTTTAAAAATGTTAATTTTTAAATTAACTCATCTCAAACCTTTTATGCTGAAATAATCGTACACAAGTATATGTATGTTTCTTTGTAGTTCTCGACTAGTAAATTTCATATCACTAAAATAGAACGAAATTTTTTTTAGCGATTTTAAAGCTCATTCTGCTTTTACAAAAATAAAATTATCAAAACTTATAGTCAGCTGTTGTTTCTTTATAAATTTGTTACGGCAGATTTCCAGGTAAAACTCCCAAACAGTGCGAGGAGCGTTATAAAACAGCATTAAAAAGAAAAAAGTAGCGGTTGAAAACAACAAAACCTTCGGTTCGAAAAGGAAAAGTGTCGATTTTGAAGAGGAGTTAAATAAAATAAGTTTAATGTATGACTCCATCGAACCGGAGGTCCATATAAGTAGCCAAAAGTTTTTAAAATTGGAAAAGAAAGAAATTAAAAATACTGAAGAGGCAAAAATTAAAAAAAAATACAATTCAAGAAACTATAATAGAAAATGCAGAGAAGAAGGAAGAAGCTAAAGAGAGACGACACCAGGAAAAAATAGCCTTACTCCAAAAAGTTCTAGAACCACAAATTAAGTAGAGCTGATTAATTTGTTCAAGTGTATATAGTTTTTAAAAAAGTACAAATAATTTTTTATTATACATGTTTATAGGATTAAAATAAATATTTATGTTGATGAATTAGATAAAAGGGCTTTAATTTCATTTCGTTTTATCTGTCCTATCTGCGCTAACAAACTATCATCGTCGTTATGCTCGGAATTAATATTTATTTCATTGCTAGGTATTTCTTCATTGAACAAATCATTTTTTTCAATACAAATGTCATGGAGGACGCAAGTTGCAATTACAAATTGTGCCAGTGTTTCAACATTATGGAAATCAAGTCGCATCAACTGTCGAAATCGAACACCAAACGCATTTTCAATTTTGACACGTGGCAGCCAATATTTGGAATATGTATATTTACTTACATCATTTGAGGAATACTGATAAATAACATTTTCAACAAAATTTTTAACTCGAGGCAAGTGGTTTCGTTCTAATAATAATGGATACATGTCCTTATCATCCGTCGATGAAGAGGATTCCAATCTTCCAAAATAATATTTTTTGCTTCCATTTCAACACTTTTAAAATAAATATTTTGTGTTTTTTTGTTTCAAACAAGAACAGCTGTTTTAAGAGTGTTGCCCTTCCAACCCTTTGATTACATTGAGGGTCAAAAAATGAAGCATATTTTTTGGGATTTATGGCAACATTTTTAGAAAAGAACATTTTACTAATTTACAAAATTGCAAAAAGGGGAAAAAGGCAGAATAAAGGCAACATTTATGCCAGAAAAGAATTCGCCATAAGAGAAACAACTAATTCTATTAATATTTTCAAAAACCAAATTATTATCAAAATGATTTATTCATGTTCAGCTAGAATCAAGAATGAGAAAGTATTCAAAAACAATAGAAAAATTATAGGAGTCAAGCAACTTGATAGAGAGACCTCAACATCAATATTAAAAAACCATTTCAACCCGAATAAATTAAACGCAATCCTCATAGACGATGATCTTTTCGATGTAATAAAGAAAACCTACGAAGAACTTTTCTCTCATAACAGCAAATTTGAAATAATAAGATGCACTAAATTACTCGAAGATATCGAGGATGACTACAAATTAACTGAACTCATAGAGAAGGAGTATTTGGATAAAAATCATAGAGGTATTCGAGAAATTAAAATCACAAATATACCATCCCAATTTAAAGTTGAGAATAACGCAATTCAGTAATAATTGCGAAATTTGCAATTTGGAGAAATACGACAGAAATCCACCGAAATTGCTTTACAAGTTAACAGAAACGCCCTCAAAGCCTCGCGACATTATTAACATTGATGTCTTTTATACGCTATAGAAACAACTATTTTTGACAATGATCGACAAGTTTACCAAATTTGCAGTGGCTTATAAAATTAACGGACGAACATGGATAGAACTTAAAAGCAAATTGCTTCAGTATATCAGCTCTTATGGGAAAATTGAAAGGATAATAGTGGACCATGAATTGGGATTCAAAGCCATAGCTGTGCAACAATTTCTAAAGGAAGAAAACGTTGTTATACACTTCACCTCTAACAGTAACCACACTTCTAATGCAGACATTGAACGGCTTCACAATACAATAAACGAACACATAAGATTGTTAAGACATGACGAAAAGAGCAAAACTGAAATTATCGAAAAAAGATCAGAAGAATAATAGGCTTTTACAATAACACTATACACAGCACAACAAACATCAAACCCATCGATTTCTTGAATGGAAAAGTATACGAGGACAGGTACCCTGCAATACGCGAACTAATTTTAAGAAAAAAAGAGAAGTACTTAAAAAAAATAAACAAAAAAAGATCTGACCTAGAATTGGAGGAGGGAACTAATTATGTTAGGGAAATTAGAGGTGTTCAGAACCACAGGATTAAAATACTATAAAGCACATATCAAACGAAAGAAAAAGTATCAACCCTAACCACATTTAATTTCAGATGTATTACCAACTACTGTTAATAACCCCGATATCTGCTGCAACTACCCAAATGATCGACATACAGGACCTTACAAACAATAATGGATTTATACCAATCAAGACTGTTGAAACAAAAGTCATCAAACACTACAAAAAAGTATTACATTTTATAAATCTCACAATTTATGACAACACCATAGCACTGTTAGATGACAACATACTCTCATTAAACCTTAGCGCAACAACAAATAGACAGTTACTGGACAGTGTGCAGAAAAATTTCGTTATATTGAAAGAAAAAGTAGAAAATTTAATTCCACATTTTAGGCATAAGCGGGGATTAGTAAACATATTGGGGAGAGGACTAAAATTCGTCGCTGGATCTATGGATAACGACGATGAAATAGAAATTAGGAATTCTTTAAATTATCTACACGAAAATGAATAAAAAAAACTTGACAGACAGAATTAATAGCCTTACAGTAATAAACGACGTAATCTCTTCACAAATCCAAAATATTACCGATCACAAAAAAAAAAACAGATACAAATAACGGACTACCTGCAAAACAAAATATTAAATTTGGAAGATGAAATTACGTCCTTGGAACATATCTAATAGATAATGACATTTCACTCCTACGTAACCACATAGATGATATCGGACAAATAATATTTTCTTGCAAATTAGGTATAATTTCTTCAGACATACTTATCAAAACAGAACTAGACCTAATAAACGACTTTGACAGCTATACAAATGCCAAAGTAGCAGTAGCACTACAGAACAATAATATCATTCTTATTATCCAAATACCTCAATATTCGAAAAATATTTTATCGAGAATAATATTTGAGCCAATACCAAACATGAAAAATAAATCTATCAATTTAAGTACATATGAAATATTTGTAAATTATAAAAATGATATATTTGAAATTAACATTAAAGACAATTTGGAGAAAAACTTAATCAAATTGTTAGATGAATGTTTATTAATCATTATAAACTTCGAAGAAGCACAATGTAATATGCAGACTATTGTAGAAACACAATTACCACAGGAATACTTATATTCAAAACTTTTTATTTAGATATGGAACTTAACTGTTTTTCTAATAAAATTCGAAAACTACATGTTCTAACATAAAGATAAAAACTTATGACAAATTTATTTTTCCAAACTTTATTACAAAAATTAAGGAAAAATCACTAAAAAATGAAACCTTGTCAGATCTAAAATTAGAAAATTTATATATAGAGCAAATTAAACACGCACAATCAATTCAACAAATAATTAAACAAAATGTTCACTCAAATTTAATAAATTTTTGCATTAGTATGATAATCATAATTGTAATTATTTTGTTAACAATATATCTCTTACGTAACATAAAAAATAAAATGACAATATTACACATTTCGTCGGAGCCTCAAACCAATGGTGGGGGTGTTATAGCAAAACCGTTAATATATTATAAATATTGTAGTCACCTTAATATAATAAAGTAAAAATGCTTACACGAGTTTTTAACAATTTTTTTATTTGTTTTGTCCAAGGTTGGTAACCGATACCGTTATAATACCGATCCCGATTAAATACCGTTTAAAGGTAAGTACTGGTATTTATACCGATACCGAAATAAGTTGTTCGGTAGAAATACCGGTATTCATATACCGTTTACTCTTATGCCGGTATCATACCGGTATCAATTATGGATCAATACCGATATTTCTTTAAATGTTTGCAGAAATGGTTGAAATTACATATGCATTTAAATTATTTTGCTACTAAAATAGTTTGGCAACTTGACACTCATATACAACTCTGATTTTGATCTTTATTTACTTTTCGTAAACAAAAAAACAAGATTTTCTTTGAATCAAAAGTGACAAATCGTTGTTGAAAATTTATAGATTTAAAAATATTTAAAAATCATATATTTACAATAAAAAATGCCTCGAAATGTTTGCATAAAATTTTTTGAATTAGATTTCGAAAAAAAGTGAATAAGTGTTTAATAGTTGAAAAAGAAAAATATGTGGAAAAATTTTTAATGTAAGTACTTTCGTTTTATATTTTCATTGTGAATTTTTAAAAACATTTTTATTTGTATGCACAAATTTAGCATACCACATTAGAACACATCGCAAAGAAATTTGGGAGAAGATTTCATCTGAAATGCAAAATAAAACTATAAAAAAGGATAATCCATCAACATCAGTTGTTAACAGAACCATATTAAATATGTTAAAAGTAAATATAACAATATCAAAAGAGGTTTTGCTCAAGTCTTGTGTCGAACTTTGCACGGTTAATGGAAGACCCTTTTCAGTCGTTGAGGATTCAGGGTTGCGTAAAATAATCGAACCAATTTTGAAAGGACTGGGAAATTTCGCAATAAATAGAAAACAAATCAGAGAAAAAATAATGTAAAAACATAAGGAAATTGTTAAAACAATCTCCACATAAATGGAGGGAAAATTGATATCATTAAAAATAGATGGTCTTACCCATTTATACCGGGCATTTTTATGTTAGTTATGGCGTTGATTACATTGCGTATTTATTAATGTATACAACTCTTTGTTTCAGGTGTAAACCCTCAATTTATTGCTAATGACAAAATCGTTTTAAGAACTTTGGCCGTAGCTGAACTCTTTGAACGTCATACGGGGGAATATCTCCGAAACACAATAATTAGCATACTTCAGAAGTATATCACTACTGATCAGATTTATACGTGTACAACTGATAATAGCCGAAATATGATCAAATGTATATCTTATAAACGACTCGGAAGAAATTAATGAAAACAAACAGTATGGTGATACAGAATTTGATGAAACTCTAGACAATTTTACTTTAAACACTAAATGTATTGGTAAGATTAATTTTTAAGTATTTGTCACGTGCGTTATGCTTGAGGGTTAAATCATAGGTATAAGTCAAGCGGCAACACTGAAAAGGATAATTGAGATAATTAGAGTGAAACGTAGACAGATATATGTCTTTGGACCAAACACTGAACGAAGAAAATTAACGGTATACGGAAAATGCGCTGTCATAAGGACTCTTCGATGAAAAGACCAAAAGGAGCGTTCTTTTTTTTTCTGAGCCGGCGTGGAGGTAGGCTGATTGGCGGTGACGACAAATAAAAAATTTTTTAATAAAAAAAGAAACAGTGAAATTAGTGCAAGAAAAAAATTTATAGACAATATAAAGATAGTAAAAAATAAAGAAAAAAGATACGCTGGGTGATACTCATTATAACCTCATCAACTCCTACACGCCCCAACCATTAGCTCTAACCCGTACGTCACATTCTCACCAGATATAACCTACAAAACACGTGCATCAACTATAATCTTACCAGCTATAACATCAGCTCTAACCCATACATCACATTCTCACCAGCTATAACCTACAAAACACGTGCACCAACTATAACCTTACCAATTATAACATCAGCTCATACCTATACATCATATCATTACCAACTTTAACCTCAGCTCTAACCTATACGTTATAACATCAGCTCTATCCTATACATCATATCCTCACCAGCTATAACCTACACAACATAGACATCATAACCTCATCAGCACCTACACATCATAAACGTCAGCTCTTAATCTATACATCATATCCTCACCAGCTATAATATCAGCTCTAACCTATACATCGCATTCTCACCAGCTATAACCTACATAACATAGACATCATAACCTCATCAGCACCTATACATCATAATCTTCAGCTCTAATCTATATAGCATATCCTTACCAGCTATAACATCTGCTCTAACCCGTAAATCACATTCTCACCAGCTATAACCTACACAACGTTTCCATCATAACCTCATCAGCATCTACACATCATAATCCTCAGCTCTGACCTTATCATCAGATCCTCATTAGTAATAACCTACTCATCCTAAGATCATCTATAAACTCACCAGCACCTACACATAATAAGGGTCAACCATAACCGTAAGTCAGTGAGGCCCAACTACAACCCTGAAGTTCCGCATTCGAGATAAACGTATTTATAACGATATTCTATCAAACTAAACGTAGAAATAGCATTGTCATTACCCCTATTATTTAGTTAATTCAGAGAAGTAAAAGGATTGTAAAGTTTAGATTGTAATTACGATTCCTTTTTTTATTTCCTTTTTCTCCTTGAGATATATATATTAAATCGAAACGACCTAATATCGTTTAACAACAAAAACGGTAAACAAAAGCCACACGATATAAATGCACACTAACACTAACAATACAATGAACGTGTTGATTATCTAAAGCTTCACACACACATATGTATGACGAACCTGGTAGCGGCCAACAACAACATAAAGTAAGCCAGCTACGACAAATATGTAACGGACAACATAAGCAAAGTAAAAACAACAATGTACTAGCAATAGAGTTCCCGAGAAGGCGCGAGCGAGAACCTTCCACATCGAGAACGTTCATTATACTGATTACGTGTGTGCGGACTATAAAAGGGCTGGACAAAGCAAGCAGCAGTCAGTAAAGCCGAAAGTCCATACCATGCGTTTTGCATAACATGCGTATACCGAAAAAGTAGAATCAGTGTATTTGATTGTGACAAGTTACAGAAGAAAAAGCATAATATGCATAGACGCATACAAAGTAGGATTACTTTCTACTTTTCTATGCGAATAATGCAGTGTTGGAAAATGTCAGCAGTTTTTTAAACTTGGCATGCCAAATTATATACTATTGTGAATGGTTTCTATAAATATGTTTAAATAGTGCATTACTATTTTCGCATTTTTCTTTATTTGCATTATAAAAATATTAATAAAAACATATTTCATAATAAAGTTTATTACTAATTTAAGAGGAAAATACATTAAAATACATATTTTAACAAATTTCTTTCATGAACAAAATATGTATATGATGATTGTTTATACATATGTATGTATATATGATTGTTTTTATATACTGAGTGTCATCTATTTTGAATTTATTAATTTGTAAACAAGAAAAATGGAGGATAAATTTACTGAAAACACTCGTCTTGTGTTCTTTTGAGGATTTTCGTAGGCCTTAACAGCACAATACAATGTAATTTTTGTGTAAAACTATTAATAATAAAAACAACTAATAACAATTTTTAATTTTTCCTTCCAAGAAATTAAAAATGTTTGGCAACTTTCAGCAGGAAAATTTTTTTATGAGCAGTACGTCTTATTTTGATCTTATAATATTTAGCTTCTTAATTACCTCTAGCTCAAGAAACTATACTCATTGTGACCGAAATTCACCCACATTTCGATTAATATTTAAATATTTAAGAATCTTTAAACTTTTCATTGAAGAAATTAAAAAATATTCCAAATTTTCCCCTTTTTAACACAAAATAAATGTTTGTTTACATTTAATTTTTTTACTTTATCTGCCAGGTTTCACTCTGTATATCTGTTGCTTCTAACACATTTGCCTCTCAAAACTTATAACATTTTTTTCTCCCTCTAAATTGGCCTGTCCTTTTATGTTATGAGCGTTTTTCAAATGTAAACTCATAAATTTAAATAAACTCATACATTTGTAATTAATGTCATAAATTCTTTTAAAATTACAATTTGATTTTCTATTTTTTCCAAAAATGTTCTTGTTCGCTTGTTTGTTGTTTACCACAACAGCTGATCAAAACAAAAAACCAGTCGCATAAACGCATTGTGTGTAACTTGCAATAAAATCGGCATAGAAAGCAAGATTCGCAAGGCGCATGAAAAGGATGGTATGGACTTTCGGCTTAAGAATTCAGTCTGCCTTATGTGAAGTTGTGTGTGAATAAAATAAGTCGTGGTTGTAAAGATCCAGTAAATACTTGTGTGAACTAGTGAAGTGAATGAACAGATTATTATTGTTGTATCGTTAAGTGTGAACAGTGAACCTTGCTTTGATGGTAGTTCACCCCTATCCGTATTCAAATTACAATTTGGGACGTTGGAGAGAAGGCTCTAGAACTAATTCTGACGTTAAAAGGTGTCGCAGCTGAGATCCTAGAAACCATGGCAGCCAGCAGCAGAAACAACTACAACGACTTAATGGTGGGGTTGCAGCGCAAATTTGGCGATGAGCACAAACGGGAACTATACCGCATGGAGTTGAGATGCCGAGTGCTAAATTTATCAGACCACGAAAAAGTCATCTGTAAAAACTCCGATGTGGGCTAATGTACTTCAGTAGAGGCGAACAATCGCCGGAGCCTGCCAAAATGTCAGCCAAGGATCAAAAGGAATTTGGTGCAAATGTGGAGAAATGGGTAGCAGGTTTAGCAGCTCCAGAAAGAAATAAAGCCAAAAAGCTGCTAAAAAGGTTTGCTTTCGCTTTCGCAACGAACAATAGAAGACAAGGAAGAACAGCAATGGTCAAGGATGAAATTGATACCGGCGAAGCGAGACCGATAAAACAGGCACCCAGAAGCATACCGCTGGCGAAGCGTAATGAGGTCAAGGAGTTAGTCGACGAAATGAGGAAGAGCGGTGTAATCGAACCATCTTCGTGTCCGTGGAGCTCACCTGTAGTCTTAGTAAAGATGGCAGTACAAGATTCTGCGTAGACTACAGGAAGCTGAATGATGTCACCAAAAAGGATAGTTACCCGCTACCAAGAATTGACGACACACTCCACACGTTAGCCGGAACGAAGTGGTTCTCCACATTGCATTTACAAAGCGGGTATTGGCAGGTGGAGATCGCAGACAAGGACAAGGAGAAATCGCATTCAGTGCGAACGGCGGCTTATGGCAGTTTAAGGTTATGCAATTTGGACTCTGTAATGCTCCGGCCACATTCGAGCGGCTTATGGAACGTGTGCTAAAGAAACTGCATTGGAAAACTTGCCTGGAGTATCTCGACGACATAATAATGACGGGCAGAACTTTCGAGGAACACCTCAAGTACCTTGGAGAAGTTCTGCAACGAATAACAACGGCTGGACTAAGACTAATCGCAAAGAAATGTGCATTTTTCCAAAAGCAGGTGAAATATTTGGGACATCTTGTCACAGCAGATGGCATATCCACCGATGAAGATAAAATACGAGCAGTAAAGGACTGCCCTCGTCCCCAGAATTTTCATAAACTACGCAGCTTTTTGGGACTATGCACATACTACAGACGCTTTGTGCCTAAATTTGCCAGGGTGGCTGCAAGTTTGCATGAGCTCACCAAGAAGTCAAAAGTCTATCAATGGGGTGAGCCACAGGAGAAGGCGTTCCAGACACTAAAAGACCTATTGTGTGCTGCACCAGTTTTGTCGTATCCAGTCCCAGGAGAAAAATTCATCTTACACAGTGATGCCAGCGGATATGGTATTGGTGGTGTACTTTCCCAAGTGATCAATGGAACAGAAAAAGTTGTAGGCTACTACAGTCGCACATTGTCAAAGCCTGAACGGAATTATTGTGTAACCCGACGAGAGCTACTGGCAGTGCTGGAGTGCATTAAACATTACCATAAGTACTTGTATGGCCAAAATTTTCTGCTAAGGACTGATCACTCCGCACTGAGATGGCTGCTACAATTCAAGAACCCTGAAGGACAGTCAGCACGTTGGATTGAACGCCTCCACATTGCGTGAAAGCTGAGAAAAAGGAATCAATCGTCGATATCCGGCTAACGCAGATTGACTTTGGGAAAGCGCTAATGGCAAGACCTCATCCAACCTATTGGTAGTGCCTTCCTCCAAAATGAAAGAAGTGTTAAAGGAGTTCCATAATGCCAGCGGAGGACATCTTGGAGTGACCAAGACGCTGGAAAGGCTAAAACAACGTTTTTATTGGGTTGGATGTCAGCAAGCATTGTCGGACTGGATACAAACTGTACCCAGTGTATTGCAGCTAAAGGTCCAGTAAGAAGAACTCGAGGTCAGCTCCAACAGTGTAACTCAGGCGCACCTTTCGAGCGGATAGCGAATGACGTAGCAGGCCCTTTTCCTGTCAGTAATGCCGGAAACCGATATGTTCTCGTTGTGATGGACTATTTCAGCAAGTGGCCGGAAGTGTATGCTATACCCAGAACAGAAAGACTGGGACGAACACACTCCGAGGTTTCTACTGGCGTACCGATCCGCAGTCCTTGATTCACCATCTAGATCACCCGCCAAGGTTATTTTTGGGACTGAGATAAAGCTGCCCGGTAACTTAGAGTTTGGTGTTAAGCCCGGGACAGAAAGGGATGCCACATACAATGGAAAAGACGTAAGCCTAAATGAACTTCATGAGTTTGTGCGTACCCGTATATAAATGGTCAGTGATAGAATGAAAGCCAGGTATGATCGTGCGGCAAACACGGAGAGCTTCCATGAGGGACAAATGGTTCTGCTATACAACCCAAAGCGGAAGAAGGGATTATCTCCCAAGCCACAAACCAGCTGGGATGGACCGTATAAAATAATTAAGCGGTTAAACGATGCCGTGTACAGGATACAGAAAGCTAACGGCTACCGAGCAAAAATGAAGCTCGTACACATAGAGCGACTGGCAAAATATAGGAAAAGAGATAATGATTTTCGGGACGAACAGGCTTAAGTGGGCGGCAGTGTTACGCAAATCGAAACGACCTAATATCGTTTAACAACAAAAACGGTAAACAAAAGCCACACGATATAAATGCACACTAACACTAACAATACAATGAACGTGTTGATTATCTAAAGCTTCACACGCACATATGTATGACGAACCTGGTAGCGGCCAACAACAACATAAAGTAAGCCAGCTACGACAATTATGTAACGGACAACATAAGCAAAGTAAAAACAACAATGTACTAGCAATAGAGTTCCCGGGAAGGCGCGAGCGAGAACCTTCCACATCGAGAACGTTCATTATACTGATTACGTGTGTGCGGACTATAAAAGGGCTGGACAAAGCAAGCAGCAGTCAGTAGGAATTCAGTCAGCCTTGTGTGAAGTTGTGTGTGAATAAAATAAGTCATGGTTGTAAATATCCAGTAATTACTTCTGTGAACTATTGAAGTGAATAAACAGATTATTATTGTTGTATCGTTAAGTGTGAACAGTGGCACTAACGTAGTGTGAATAATAAAGAGTTAAGAAAAACTAAAGACATATTTGTTTTTACTTTGTTGCAATTAACGAACTCATATTTAAACGTTTTAAAAAGGTAAAAACGTAACAATATATGTATATATATATATATGTAGTAGTGTTTTTGAGGTAAGGGCCTAGTTCAGCCATATAGTGGAGCTCTGTTATAGAGGTAGACTTTTTTTGTACGTAAGCGCCCTAATAGAGTTATGTCCAGGAGAGGGGAAGGGATAGAGAAAGGAAAGGAACTACCTATATATATTTTTTTTCTTTGGTTAGGAATAGAATAAAAAAGTAATTTAGTAAAAGTAATTTGTACATTAATTTAGTTTGTTTAAGATTTAATAAATGTTGTAACTGAAATGGAATTATTGGCATCATGAATAATTAGTTAGGGAAATCAGGTAAGTTGATAGGATAGTGGCAGGATATGCGGGGGTTGGTAAGTTTCTGGGATAGTTCTCAAGAGTTTTGAACTATCATGTTGGGATCCTTTGGGATTCCTGGGGGGCAGTAGGGCTCCAAAAATATCTGTGAGCTTTCTCCATTGGCGTTTGTGTATTTATATTAGTACTTTATTTTGGTCACAGTCCCTATAGTATCAGTGTCGCTTTCAAGTCCCTATGCATTTTCTTTTTGATCATTCTTGTTTTCTTTCAAAGCTGGTATGATTTTTTATATATGTGAGAGAGGTTGATGTACAGGTAGTCGGTAGGACCACCCCGTCCGGCGAGTCTCAGCCCGGCAAAAGCGAGCATACTAGCGACGCAGACTACCTGGCCTCACAGAGTCAAGCTGTTTCGGACAGTAACATCTTTCATTTTGATAAAAAATATGATTTCGTTTTTTTTTTTTTTTCTCATCTTTCATAAACCACATTCACATTATAAAATGGCGCCCAACATGGGGCCCGAAGGCGAATAGTCCCGTCCGTTTTCGTGTAGTCTTTTTAGATTTGGTATTCGGTTGTATGCGTAAGTCCCGTCAGGAGAAGTTTCCGAAGTCCTTAGCGCGTTGCGACGTGTATTCGGAGTGTGGAGTCTGGAAGATAAAGCGAAAGCCTTAGCAGATTCTTTTTACAATGGTTTGATCTTTACGGAAAATTCATCTGTCTAAACTGTAAGTCCCGATTGACGTTCGAATTAAAGTCTTTCGCGTTGCGACAGGGTAGCGGCTGAGTGTACTTGTGAGATTTTGTGTAATTCTTCAGTTTTGTGTTCAATTATATACGTAAGTCCCGTCAAGAAAATTTTCCGAAATCCTTGACGCGTTGCGACGTGTATTCGGTATGCGAATTCTGGAGTGTGAAACAAAACATTTATTTTTGTTTTACGATAGTTCGATTTTTGAAAAATACTTAACAGTCTAAACTATAAGTGCCGATTGACGCTCAAACCTAAGTCTTTCGCGTTGCGACAGGGTGACGGTTGGGTATGTTTGTGAATGGGCAGTAATTTATGTTTGTGTATTATGCCTGAGACTGACAATTGATGTGTCCATTGGATATAGCCACAGGCCGACACAGCATAAAATTTTCCATTCGATTTTACCTTTCATTCTTTTATAAACCATTTTTTTCTGTCTAAATCGGACAGATACTATGGTGAACTTGAGGGAAAAGTTTTATACCCTATTATTTCTAGTTACACAGTCGCATTTGAGATGTTGCTGGCCTCCGTTTATCCACGCCACTTGAAAATCCTGTTAACTACCTGTAGTGAATTTTGATATTTGGTATTATTTATTTTTTTATATTATTTTTATTTTAAGCTGACCTTCTTAAGGCCCAACCTATAAATTTAATAAATCTAAATTAAATTAGCACCTCGCTACATTGGCGCCCAACGTTAATTAAATTTAGCAGAATAAAGTAAAAGTAAAGAAAAACTTTACATGTAAAATTGTTTCTGAACACCGCACACGTGTCGTTACACCAGACATCATAATCTTACATTTTGCTAAGCATCATCTCGTTGTAGTTATTATTTCATACACGGCTGCACGAGATCACATTTAATACTCTAACAAAATTCTGAAAGTTAAAAAGGAAAATGCCGAGGAAAAAGTCAAATTTGCAGAAAACAAACAACTCCATGAAACATCAAAATGATCCTTTATTGGCTAGTAGTCCTAGTGCTTCTGTTTCATCTATACCAAATATGTACCCAAATGTTTTACAGAATCCTCAGTTTGTTAGCCTTACGCAAAGTCAGTTTTCAGACCTTTTAGGAAATATATCTGCTAGGAGGGAAAGCAATACAACTTTTAGTTCTTGTAGCGCAAGATTTAATGGTGGTCGTAATGGTGGTAGAAGACTTTATCGCCACTATTCTTGTTTTTAAAGAAGCTGAAAATGTATCGGACTCATTTGCCCTTTTAAGTTTGCCTCTTCTTCTGGAAGGATATGCATCAACCTGGTGGCAGGGAGTTAAGGACGAAGCCAAAACTTTTAAAGATGCTGTAGAGCTTTTAAGAAATGCCTTTTCCCCTCCAAAACCTGATTGGAGAATTTTGACGGAAATCTTTCAGGATAAGCAAAGGCTGAATGAATCAACTGATGCGTTTATTTGTAGAAAGAGACGTTTGTTTGCACAGCTAAAGGATAAACTTCCTGAAAAGACTACAATTAATATGATTTTTTCGCAGATAAATGTCCAAATAAGAGAAAGGATTAATAGAGAAAATATAGAATCTTTCCAAGATTTGCTCCGTGAAACAAGGGAAATTGAGTTAACTTTTCATGAAAATAATGAATATTTGAAAAATAAAGAACATAAGAAAAGTCGAATATTCGGTGCACATTTTGCCGCAAAAAAAACATTCTTCTGATGTTTGTTATAAAATAATTGAACAGGAAGGAAAAGGAAAAATAGAAGAAGTTAGATTGAATTGTTAATTAATTAATAATTGGATATTACAGATCCAATTGCCCAACGTACAATAACAAAACAAATCTAAACGCAGAGAGTCCAAAGAAAATAGATTTTAATAGTATCCACACGACAATAGTTGGTAGAAATGTCCCAACGGTTAATATAAACGTAAATGGTTTAAATAGAATTGCATATATGGACACAGCTGCTAGAACAAGCGTTGCTGGGTATCATCTTTTCCAAAAACTTAAGGAAAAGGGACTTGTTTTTCAAGAAGTTATGGCAGAAATAACTTTAGCAGATGGGGGTGTATCCAAAAACAAAGTACTGGCAACAATTGCAAATATAATTATTGGAAATCGTCTAAAACGTATAAGATTCATTTGTTTGCCTAAGGCACGAGATAATAGAACTTTATTGGGAATAGATTTTTTGGAGCAAATTGGAATCGTGATGGGTTTAGCGCAAAGAACTTGGTACTTCAAAGATGAACCACAAAATATTTTCGAATTTAAAAATCAACCATCAAAAATAATAGACAAATCGTCCATAGCCCAGACTACTATCATTGAATCTCCCAGAACACCAAAACCCAGAAAGGCCATAGATGATTTTTTAGATTGGTCTGTAGAAATTAATAAAACTCCAAACAGAACTTCTCCAATGGAAAACACATACTCTCCAGAAAGTATTAATAAAATATTTACAAACTGCTTACCGGAAAAATATGAAAACCCAGTAGTATCAGATTTGTTTCCACCGCTATAGAAAGTAAGATCTAACGAGGAATCAGCAACAATCCCTTATTTTGAATTAAATGCTATAGATTTCCAGCTCAGAAATAATGAGGCCCCAAATTTGTCACCAGAACAGAGAGAAAAACTAAATAATCTTTAGTTATTCACTGCAGAAAACTAAACGACAAGACTATATGTGACAAATACCCTATCCCAGACACCTCTGTAATTTTGTCTAATTTGTGAAAGTCTCATTATTTCACGACGTTGGATCTTAAATCTGGGTTTCACCAAATTAAATTGGCTGAAAGAGATGGTGAGAAAACTGCCTTTTCTGTGAACAATGGTAAATATGAATTTTGTCGTTTACCATTCGCACTGAAAAACGCCCTAAGCATTTTTCAACGGACAATAGATGATGTCTTAAGAGATCAAATAGGAAAATGCTGTCACGTCTACATTGATGATGTAATCATCTTTTCTAAGACTAAAGAAAAACACTTGGAAGACGTTGACACAATTCTGTCGAAATTATTTGAGGCGGGGATGCGTGTCTCAGCAGAAAAATCAAGGTTTTTTAGGTCGGAGGTGGAATTTTTGGATTTTGTCGTGTCGGGCGACAAGAAGATTAAAGATATCGTTAACTACGAGTTACCGAAGACCCTTAGAGCCTTGAGGTCATTCTTGGGTCTGGCGGGATACTACAGACGCTTTGTGAAAGATTACGCGAGAATTGTTAAACCTTTGACGAAATTTTTGAGAGGGGACAACGGACATATAGGGTCAAACCGCTCGAAAAATGTAAAGGTGGAATTGGACGACGAGGCATACTTGGCATTCGAAAGAATTAAGAAGATTCTTGCTTTGAGGATGTTCTCCTTCTTTACCCAGACTACGAAAAACCGTTTGATTTGACAACAGAAGCCTCTTTACACGCAATTGGTGCAGTACTGTCGCAGAATGGTCGACCAATTACAATGATATCAAGAACACTGTCGAAAACCGAGGAAAACTACGCCACGAATGAGCGTGAATTATTAGCCATAGTGTGGTCATTGCAGAAGTTACGTAATTTTTGCGTAAGCCACTCAAAACCAAAATGCGAAAATTAAGAGGTGGAGAGCATTTGTGGAGGAATTTTCACCGAAATTTTCTTACAAACCAGGGAAAGAAAACTATGTTGCGGATGCTATAACTAGGCAGAATTTGAATATGTTAGAGGAGTCATCCGATTCAGATGTTACTGCGCTCAGTGAAAATTCGCTAACAGGAGCCATACCTACCGTACAGAATCCATTAAATTGTTTTAAAAACCAAATAATTCTCCGCAGGTGCAATAAGACCGAAAAGGAGAGTAAAATACTTTTTAGATCCAGAATTACACACACAATTACATATGTGAACTTTGATGATCTTCTGGAAATACTTAAGCAGCTAGTTAACCCCAACGTTGTTAATGCATTGTACTGCGAATTACCAATTCTAGCAGAAGTCCAAGACAAATTACTAACGGCGTTCCCCTCGATCAAATTCCGCTTTGCGAATAATATTGTAATAGATGTCCTCAATCGCGACGACCAAACGGAAATCGCGGTAATTGAGCACAATCGAGCCCATCGTAATGCTCGAGAGAATGTGCAACAAATTCTGAGGGACTACTACTTTCCTGAACTAAGACAAAAACTGAAAGAAATAATATCAACGTGCAAGATTTGTCGTGAAGCAAAGTATCAGAGGCGCCCTAACAAAGTCGAGATGAACCGATGAACAGCATTTTCTCACCTTAATTGACAAATTTTCTAAATTTGCATGTGTAAGCCCTATTCAGTCGAGAGAAATCGTTGACATAACACAACCACTCATAAGTACGATTGGTTTCAATCTGCACCACACCAACATTTCATAGTGTAAGCAATGGACAGGTTGAAAGATTCCATAGCACACTAACAGAGATAGCTAGATGTGAGAAAATGGAGGAAAATATTTCTGATACATCTGAGCTTATATCATTGGCAGTCAAAAAAAAACAATAGAACAATCCATTCGATTACGGGTTATATACCTATAGATATAATTCACTCAGCTCCTCAGACACTAATACAAGAAATTAAACGAAAGTTTGTTAAAACTCAAGAAAGAAACCTTGAATACCACAATAAGAATCGACATAAGGGAAGGTTTGAACCCGGTGACAGAGTCCATGTCAAGACAAATAAAAGAATAGGCAATAAATTCACTAAACTTTTTGTTGAAAAAAATGTTCAAGCAGATATGGGAACTAAAGTTCTCATTGACTGGAGGGCAGTACAAAAAGACAATCTTAAGTAATTCTTTTTCTTTTTGCCTTTTTCGCTGTTACAGATTTCTTCTAATATCAACTGCCCCATACGTACGAGCCAAAAAAAAAATAAACTACACCAACTCCTATTATATCCCGTTAACTGATGGAATGGTAGCCACTCATGATCGGTATGGCTTTTTATTACACATAACTAACCTGACCGACTACGAAAATGTAGCGCATGACACCGAAAACATACTTTACCACTTTCCACAATATCACATGAGAAAACTGCTTAGAGCCGAGGTTGACCATATCTTTACTTTACTGAACGCAATAAAGATTCACCACCGACATTCCAGGAGATTTAATATATCCTTAGTAATTCAAAACTAAAAGTTTTTCAAGATAATAATAATATTTACTTGGTAATTAAATATCCAAAAAGTTCTAACGTATGTAATAAAATAAAAATACTGCCAGTTGTACATGAAAACAAAATACTTAATTTAGAAACTAATACCGTAGCTGAATGCCATAAAACACAATCTCTTTATAACTGTATAATAATAGTTCGTGCATACAACAATTATTGGACAATAATTTGGCTACATGCAAAACAACCTCATCATATCACATCTCTTCAATAGAAGAAGTTAACGACGGTGTCGTCGTCATAAATGATAATCTAGTAGAAGTGCGCGAAGAGAACAACTCAACGATTATAATAAACGGCACATTTTTGGTTGTTTTCGGAAGCGAAGTTACTTTGAACGGAACAACATTCACCAACTGGAGGAACATCGGTCGTTCACACCCCGAAGCTGCACCTGCCCAGTTTATCAACATCACGGAACACGTTACGCTATTATCACTCCCGTACATACATAATGTCAACATCAAAAATATCGGTCACATCGCTAGTTTGAAAGAATTAATTCATCTGCGATCCAGACATTCATTTCCTTTGTGGCATTTTTTGGTGCAATTTTTGTGGCTAAATTTGTGGCTGCACAACGGAGGAAAAGCAACAGTATCGTAATCTGAGGGAAGCCGAGGACGTCTCCACTTCAAGGGGGGAGTAGTTAGCAGCACGCGCATCCGCTATAGATCATTTTAGCAACGTAAGCGTCTGCTTTAATAATTTAATAATACAAGTTGGCGGGTGTCAGCCAACTTCAACTGTATGCGCATCCGCTCTAAATTATTTTTATAACAACAGCATAACATTGTATTGTTGAGAACTATTTTATTTTTTAACTACCAGTTCATTTCTGTAACTCTTGAAAACAAGGCTGACATAGCCAGTAGTAACTAATTATAAATAAGTATAAAAATTACAAATTATATAAATTGTAACTAAGGCTGGCATAGCCAGTAGCAACTAATTATAAACAAGTGTAAAAGTTATAAGTTATAACTAAATAATTGGTAATTAACGGACATAGCCGGTAATAAAAAACAATTTATATAAATTATAACTAAATCTGTTTTCTTAAATAAATAACTTATACTCAAAAATTCCGTAAGGAATGGCTGCCTTATGAAAAATTTAAGGATTGGATAAAAGAGTCTGAAGACAAAAAGTAAGCTCATTCCTTTTAAACCCATAAGCTTTAAACTTCAAAAGCAGGAAGCTGCATTATGTATGTACATTGCTGTTCATAGTTCAATTAATGAACTTTGTAAACCAAAGTTTGACTGCGCATCAATAAAGCTCCACCGTACAAAATGCAGCAAAATAATGAAAAATATTCTCGGCCCACATTTTAATGAAGAACTTTCCAATGAAATCGGTCAACAGATGTATCTTTCACAAAAACTTTAGGTGAGATTCTTTAATACTTAAATAGTTTAAAACTATATATCTCCATTTCTTTTTCAAGGGTTGGCAATAATTTACTTTAGCCAATAACGAAATATAATTATTTCTAAATTTTTAAATATCGAAATATTCCTAATGGAACTGCCGACAGCATAGTTATTTCTTTAAAAGATACCATAAAAAAATTTAAATTAAATATCAATAAATTGGTCGGCATTCATACGTGTTGAACCGTGTTCAACATCTATTTTTTGTAGTGTAATCATATTGTGAATCATTTTTATTTTCTGTTAACTTCTTATTTTATTTTTTCTCAATATCTCATATATTTATAATCCCATGTATATCTTGTATATATTCGAATTCCTCATGTCTATTTTTTAACTTACATATTTGCTTGTTTTAGTTATATATTTTATGAATTTTTACTTTCTTAAAACATTCTATTAATTTCTAAGTTCAGTTGATAAGTTGACAAGAACCAGCCAAGAAGGCAATAAATATAAGTTAAAGAAAAACCCTAAGTGTTCTTATTTTCCTAGGGGATATATATATTCAAGAGGAATATACATATCCCAATACTCGTCAACTCATTTGTGCTAGACCCTAGGAGTTTAGTTGACTCCTAGAGCCTACAAAATTGGTCCTTCGACAAGTCCTAGCGGTTTAGGATTGTGATTTGAGTCAGTGGCAGGAGGTCCATTAGGCATCAAAGGCGGTTATACGTTACCAGCATCTACCAGCGTAGAGTGGCATAAGTTCCACTAGACATCACCGGCGATTGTACGCCACAAGCATCAATCCAAATAACCGTAAAGTGGCATAAGATCCACAGGTTACACTAAGGTTTTCGCAGTATCAACTTCATCAAGAGGAAAACGACGAGAAGTCAAATAATTATAATCTAAATCTACAAAAACTGGAGACAGAAGATCAATAAATTCATCCTCAGGAAAAAAGACAATAGATCGATTATCAGCAAATTCATCTGCAGGAAAAAAGAGACAGGAAATCGATCATTAAAAATGCATCCCCGGAAGGAACGTTAACGTCAAGGGCATTCGAAGAATTCTACACGGAAAGACATAAGGTCAGTTATCAACAAGGAAAATACAGAAGTTGCAAGTGTCAATCAAGGGCATTTAAAGGGTAAGAGAACAAGAAAGGTATGTACAGTACAGTATTTGTAGCTTTGACTTAAAAAATCTCTAAGAGAACAGTGTAGGAAGTGTAAAAAATCAAAAAAGAAATCACGGAATTATATACGCATATGTATAACATGCAAAAACCGGTTTTCATAACGACAAATAGTAAAATGAAAAACACCAATAAGATCAAAGGACTTAAAATGTCAGTATCACGCGTTTGTGGTATAGATAAGAAAATACCAACAAAAATAAAAAACGCATAAAGGGCAACGGTAAACGAAAAAAAACCAGTTGCAAAAATACACATAATAAGGTTTGAGCAAATTCCACAAGACAAAAAAAAACAAAAAAAAAATAGAACGACACTGAAAAGAAACAATAGAGAGAAACATAATCATTACAATACGTCAACTTAACATAATTATCAACTATACACAAAAGAACAAAAACTCTACACATTACAACGGGATCAAAAAGGAACATTAAAAAAGAGAACAAAAATTAAAACAACAAAAGTGCGTGACTTACGTTCTTGGTTGTACATAAGAACAAAAAAAACAAGTTTATTTTTTTGTTACTTATTTAATAATAATTACAATTTATTTAGTTACCACTATTTATATTGATTTAATTGATTACAATGCATTTTTATATTAATAAAAGTAATGTTAACAATGCAAATTGTGTTTGACCTAGATATTAATTAAGAAAAAGGTAATTTAAATATTTAATCTAATTTTAATATTTCCAAGAATTAAAAACAAAATAAAATAATAAAAGTAATTTTAATGATAATGCAAAATAATGCTTGACCTAATTATAAATTAATAACTTTACTTTGGAAATAAAAAAATAAAAAAAAATAATAAAATAAAAATGTCTTAACCTAATTACAATTTGATGAATTATTATAAATACATTTTGATAATTTAGGGCGAAGAACGTGGTTAAAGTTGTTGGGTTGTTGACCTGGCTGGTTTTGTCGGTGGGGTTATGGGTGCTTCCGTAACTCGTGCTTCAATTGATCTCCGTTTCGTTTCGCATGATTTATTCCAATTGATCACAAATGCAGGAGGACTACGCAAACGATAAAAAATTTTTGTTCGTTCATTTACATAAAGTCGGAAGAAAAAGGAAAAAGCAAAAAAAGACAGTGAAAAAAACAGACAGTATTGAAAAATATCATTAAATTATTTAAAAGAAAAAACAATAGTGAAAAAAATACAATTGACATAAAATAAAATATTTTTAAACCAAATTAAAATTTCTGGTGGCCAAAATAGTGAAAAAATACAGTGGACATAAAATAAAATTTTTTCAAACCAAATTAAAATTTCTGGTGGCCAAAATAGTGAAAAAAATACAGTGGATATAAAATAACATTTTTTCAAACCAAATTAAAATTTCTGGTGGCCAAAATAGTGAACAAAATACAGTGGACATAAAATAAAATTTTTTCAAACCAGATTAAACTTTCTGGTGGCCAAAATACAAAAAAATACAGTAGGCACAAAAATAAAATTTTATGAAACAAATTTTTTTGTGAACAGAAAGCAAACAAAATACAAAACAAAAAAAACAGTAAACCAGACAGTAAGTACAAAAAACACACAGTGAACCAGAAAAAAGAAAGTTAGTACAAAACTACAGTGGCAGTGAAAACAAATACAATTTTTTGGAAAAAATAAAGTAGAAAAGAATAAAATAATGCAAGTGGAAAATAAAATAATAAAAAAATTTCAAAAAAGGAAAAGTGACTAAATTTAAACAGATTGTTGAAAATTTTTTTTTTGTTATATCGTTTAAATAAACGGAACAGAAAGGCAGTGATTAAGAAAAGAAAATTTTTCAAAAAAGATATTTTTGAAAAAAAAAACAAGAAAAAAAGTGGAAGAAAAAATAGAAGAATTGAAAGAAACAAAAAATTTTAAGAAATAAAAACGGTAATAACAAAACGGGACCAAAATTTATTGCATACAGTGGACAAAAAGAAATAAAATTTTCTCAAAAATACAAGGAATTTTTTTTTCACAGTGATAAAAACAAATAAAAATTTTCAAAAAGAACAAATATCAAAAATTAGTGAACAAAAACAAATAAAACTTTCTCAAAAATAGAAATAAACAAAATTTTTTTCTCAAAATTAAAAACCAACAAGATTTTTTTTCCTTTCAAAGAATTTTTACAAAAACACGCATAACGCTTTTTTCAACAACACAATCAACACACGTAAACGCTTCTCGCGTGGTAAGAACGCAAAGGAAAAGACCACGGTAAGTCAGCTGTTTAACATATATTTACATTTATGGGATAAATCTTGCAATTTTTTTTGGAATTTTTATTGAAATTTTTTGAAATTCATTATTACTATATCGGTCAATTAAAAATCGGAAAATTATTTTTTCTCCGCGCGTGAATTTTGTACTTAAATTTTTATAAGAGAAAGTCGATACTTCAAGTAGTTTTAGTGTTTTCGCATTGTCAGTAAAAAGAAGGTGTAAATTTGATATACACCAACTAACGACGTTGTGTACAGAGTTCGATAATGTTCGCGAGGAGGTTAAGACCCCAGCGTTTCTCCAAGTGAAGCAGGAAGAGTTGGTGAGAAGATGGGGTAGGCTTATGGAAAGCTATCATGCTTTTGTTATGGACGAAAAGAGTGAGGTTAGTGATGACTTCAAGGATGGAGTCTCACTACAGTACGAAACAGCAGCAGACTTGTATCAGAAGCTAAAAGCAAAACTCATGGATAGGATAGCGAACAGATCGATAGTGGATCAAAGCGTAACAAATACAACAGAGGCAACAGTCGTTCGGTAATTAAGGCCCGGCTTAAGGTTACCCCCATGTGACATGCCAATTTTCGAAGGTGGTTATACTATATGGCCGGAATTTAGGGATAGGTTTACATCGTTACTTTCGGGAAACAAGGACATACCGCAAGTCGGAAAACTTCAATACCTACGAACCAAAGAAAGGGGAGAGGCCTACCAAATCGTAAAACGGTTCGATTTAGTTGGACAAAATTTTGAGTTAGCTTGGGACGCGCTTCAGAGTCGGTTTGAGAACCCAAGAATTTTAGTCAACAAACAGATAAAACACATTCTGCCAGTACAAAGTGCTCAGAACGAATCCTCTAGATCCATACGATTAATTGTAGACACCATCGATGAAAAAATAGCCATTTTGAAAACCTGTGACATCAACGTTTCTTCATTGGACCCTATCTTAACATATATTTGCTCCTCAAAGTTGCCGGAAAATACCTTACGGGCATGGGAAAACTCTCTCAAAAATCATAAAGAAATGCCCTCATGGAAAGACATGAGCAATTTTCTGAAAGGAAGGATCGAGATGTTGGAAACTGTGTTCGATATGAAGAAGCCAAATTGGAAGGAAAACTCAGGGGCAAGGTCGAACTCATTTCTCTCACAAGCGGACGGAAGTAGGATGAAATTAAATTGTAAAAAATGTAATGAGAATCACCCATTGAAACAATGTAAACAATTTTTGGAATTATCTGTAAAGGACAGAATAAATTTTATGTATGCTAATAATAAATATTGTTCCAACTGTTTTTCTCCTAATCATTTTAAATCTAAATGTCCCAGTAAAGCTCGTTGTTTTCGCTGTAAAAAGAAACATCACACTTGTCTACATGTAGACAAGGGCAATACTCGAGCACTTAAGGAAGCTTCTCCACGGAATGAGGAAACAGTTTCATACAGTACTCATGTAATCAGCAAGAAAAAAAACCAAAGTTAACTCACATTGATATAGGTACCTTTCCGTATGGACGCACAACAATTTTACCGACAGCTCTTATATACATACAACAAGCAGGTCAGCTATTTACTGTTCGGGCGCTATTCGATGCGGGATCCGAAAAGAGTTTTGTATCGTCAAAAGTTCAACAACAATTATCAATTCCTGTGGAGGCATATCATACCAGGATTTCTGGTCTAGGAGGAACGGTAGTAGGAAGGTCAAAGGAGTATGCAATCTCACATATGGAAGCAGTAACTCAGCAGGAGCGTTCAACGACGAAACATTTCTGTTTTTTTCTACCACATCACGCAGTTATTCGTCCGGAAAGTAAATCCACAAAATTACGTGTTGTATTTAACGCATCCAAGTAAACGTGTAGTGGATTGTCTTTAAATGACGTGTTATATCAAGGAACAGCCCTTCAAGGAGACCTCATGCAAATTATTTTCTCATGGAGATATAAATATTTATTCACTGTTGACGTTCAGAAAATGTATCGCCAAATTTTTGTTCATGAAGAAGGTAGACGTTATCAGAAAATTTTATTTCGAGATAGACCAAACGAAACAGTTAAAGTTTTTCAATTGAAAACAGTTACCTTTGGAGTTAATAGCGCACCGTATTTAGCACTAAGAACACTTCTTGAATTAAGCGAGGATTGTAAAGAAACTCACCCATTGGCCTCTTCAATTCTTAAGCAGGAGATTTACGTAGATGACGTTTTATCAGGACATAATGTGGAAGAGGCAAAAGAAAAACAAAAGTATGAAATCTCATTTGAAAAAGGTAACTGGCAACTTAACATTCACTTTTGAGGAATTCTATACCATACTTACACGCACCGAAGCAATATTGAACTCTCGTCCAATTTCCCCTTTATCTGAAAATCCCAACGAACTTCTTCCTTTAACTCCAGGTCACTTCCTGAGAGGCGCTCCGCTAGTAGCTGTTCCAAAATTATCCAATAACCCCTCTGTGGGAAACATAGGGACATGGACATTGGACATGAAACGCTGGGACAGACTTAAAGTCATACAACAAGTATTTGCTCGTCGCTGGAAAAATGAATATATCACCGAGTTGCAACGTAGAATCAAATGGAGAACAGAAAAGGACAATCTGAAGGAAAACGACTTCGTTCTAATTAAAGAAGATCTGCTACCCGCTACTGAATGGCGACTTGGTAGATTAAAAAATGTTATTTACGGTCAAAGAGTTCGTGTTGCCGAAATACTGACCATTAACGGCTTAATTAAACGCCCTATAATAAAACTTTGCAAGTTACCCATTGAAACTAATAATACCTGTACGCAAAACTAATCAATTAATTTACAATTGTATCCACCACACGATCTTAGAGATTTAAGTCAACCCATATTGTATTTGTATTGTTCTTTGTTGTCTCTTTACAGATCATGCTAAAAAACCTCGATGCAAGTTGTGCCGACGCAATCAGCCTCTTAGTATTGCGTACAGTTCCAGGTTATGGCTCCAGCTCAAAGGAGAGCCCATGTCAAACGATACGGCTATTGCCTAAATTGCTTTGCACAAAGTCATGATCGGTTCTGGTGTGAATCCGAAAATAGATGCAAAGTATGTGGAGCTCGACATCATACCATGCTGCATGAGGATGGAAGGGAGAAAGGTGCATCGAGTTTTGAAGAGGACCAAGTTACCGCGACCCGAAAGAAGCTGCAGCCAGTCGCAACGAGGACCCCATTCCAAGCGGCCCGTTAAATCTACCCGATACCCAAGAAAACGGACTCCTACCACCACTTATTAAGGTAGAACTCCTCCATAATGAGGTTCCCACGGTGGCCACCTTTTTCCTGCAGAGATCCAGTCAGTACAGCTTCCTCCTGAAGACCAGTGCACTTGAGTTTCCCGAGCTCCCCACCTCAACGACCAGAGGAGTGTTTCAGGTGGCTCCAGAGTACGATACGATGAACATAATTGCAACTTGGGAATTATAAATAAGGGGCAGAGCCACTTTTAAGTTCCCACCACGCCTCTTGGACGAGTCGCTATTAAACCACTTTCGACATCTTTATCCGAAGGCACACGCTAATTTCCATGACTGCCGTCGACGGAGTCATCGTTAATGCCCCAATTTATGTTAAGACAATTTGATCGCCCGGAGCCAATGCTGCCCCGAGCACAAAATTCTGCTTTTGGCTGGATCATCCACGGAAGATGGGATGGATGTAATTGCCACTAAAGGGGCGAGGAGGATGTTGAACCGTGTTCAACATCTATTTTTTGTAGTGTAATCACATTGTGAATTATTTTTATTTTCTCTTAACTTCTTATTTTATTTTTTCTCAATCTCTCATATATTTATAATTCCATGTATATCTTGTATATATTCGAATTCCTCGTGTCTATTTTTTAACTTACATATTTACTTGTTTTAGTTATATATTTTATGAATTTTTACTTTCTTAAAACCTTCTATTAATTTCTAACTTCAGTTGATAAGTTGACAAGAACCAGCCAAGAAGGCAATAAATATAAGTTAAAGAAAAACCCTAAGTCTTATTTTCTTGGGGGATATATATATTCAAGAGGAATGTACATATCCCAATACTCGTCAACTCATTTTTGCTAGACCCTAGGAGTTTAGTTCACTCCTAGAGCCTACAGTACGGATAATGCCAATATAATGATTGGTAAAAATAAAAGCGTCCACGGGGCACTAAAAAAAGATTTTCCAGCTTGCTGTAAATCAGTCTTTAAAAGACTTTTTACCTACAAATTTGGAATTTATTGTTTATGAAATATTCAATTGGTTTTCAAAAGGCTCTAATCGTCAACGATCTTATAAAACTTTGTACGAGAATTTGAATGGAAAGGCATGTTTTATATTATTTAATCCTTTAGTTTAAATATTTTTTAACCTATTTTTATTTTAAGGAGTCGTTATTAATAGAATTTCAGACACAAGATGGCTATCTGTAGAAATTGCGGTTGTAAGAATATTGTTCCAATGGGATGAACTAAAGTTACATTTTGAAATGGCAAACATCAATGAAAAATGCCACAAAGCTAAAATCTTATACGAAATGTATAGAGACGATATAATTAATCTATATTTACTTTTTTTGAAACTAATTCTACATGAAACACAAACTGTTAACAAAGTCTTTCAAAGCAATGAAAGTGACCCAACTCGTCTTTTAAAAGAAATAACTCTATTAATTAACTTTCTTAAACAAAAAGATTTTGGATGACGGAAATATAGATGTATTAAACGACTATTTCGAAGATAAAGTTTTGTACACTTGTAGTCTTGGCCATGAATTTGAAATTCAGGTGGACAAATTTAAAAACACAAATAAAATTCGTAAAAATAAAGTACAAGAAAAAAGAAATAATTGCATTAACTTCGTTGTTGGATTAATAAACCAATTAAAGCAAAGGTAAGATAAATATAAATATAAAAAATACATAAACTAATCCCTTCTTTATTTAAGATTACCAGATAATATTTATAAAAGTTTTACAAAACATAGATTTTATTTTGGTACAAAACATTTAAAGTTCCCAAAAAGGTGATATTTTACCAATTTTAAAATTATTTTGTATAAGCGAGGAAGAAATTGGATAAATAATTGATCAATATTCCAACATTCAATATATAAAATGGATTAATAAAAACAACACAGTATCATTCTGGTCAGAGATAAAAGCATATAGAGATGCCGGAGGAAACAAGAGATTCGAGGAGATTGCCAATTTTGTTTTAAAACTTCTCAGTCTTCCATGGTCCAATGCAGACGTAGAACGTGTGTTCAGTCAAATGAACATCGTAAAGATAAATATAAGAAACCGATTACATCTACAGACAGTAGATTCTGTTTTAGCAATTAGGTATAACTTTAATGTTAAATTTTTATTTTTAATTTTATTATATAATAACATTTTAGATACGGATTAAAACTAAGCGGTATGAAGTCCCAACGAGTTATATGAAATTAATTGGATCTGGTGAAAGTTATGATAAAAATGATGAAAATAACGACGATGATGACTGGACTTTTTAAATTCATCAAATAATTTTAGTCATCTTAAAACTTATGTGAAAAACTATGAATTTAAAAGTTCATGTTTAAATAGTAATTTGAAGACTTTTTGTTTTTTAAGAATTTACTTTCGATTTATTATTTTTAAAAATGAATTGAACATGTTATTTTTGATTTTTTTAATTTAATTTCAATTTCTTTATTCATATTTAAGTTTAAAAATGATTTTTTAAGAAATACAGATCTCATAATTAACTATAAATCAATTTTTTTCTATTAATTTTTATCAGCACTTTTTTTTTGGCACTTTTTTAAAATTTGTAGCATTTTTAAGCATATTTTTTTAGATAAATCTAACATTTTTCTCAATTATGTTTTGGCATCACTGGTTGGGACGAACAACTGCGACGAATCCAGTGGACGCTCAATTCTACGGTGAATAAAACCACAGGGAAGACACCTCAGGAATTGTTATATGGATTCAAACCGCGCGATATACTGCAAAATAAGCTGGTCCTTGCTTTACATAGTAGCGACGTCATTGACGAAGAAAATCTGCTAAAAATGCGTAACGATACAGCGAAGCGAATTGATCAACACCGTGAACTAGAAAAAGAAAGGTATGACTCAAAGCATAGTCACCCGAAGAAATATGTTAAAGGCGACCTGATCCTAGTGGAGAATGAACCAGTAGTAAAACCTCGCTACAAAGGGCCTTTTATTATTACCGAAGTGCTTGATAAAGACCGCTACGCGGTTGAAGATCTACCGTATTCTGCCCGCACCCAGTGTCATTACAGTGATGAATTCAACGAGTTCGGCGATGACAAGGCGAATGCCAATTGAGGACGCCTGACTGACAGGATAGTCGACCATCCAATAGCAATAACATGGAATTACGACAACATTAATTTAGTCTAGTGAGAGCCAGCAAACAGATCAGTCGAGCGCGGACAATATCATAATGAATGAATGAATTTTTGTTTTTTTTTTCTCTTTTAAATATATGTACTGAATTTAATAAAACACATGTTTTTTTCTTAATTTGTTCTTCATCTCTAATAATTGTTAGTTGCATTGGTTCAGATTTAGCAATTGAAGATTTTTCTAAACACCCTAACTTTTCAAAATGTAATACCTTTGTGAAAACTGCAGCTGGAGTTTCTCAAAAGGTTATAGGTTGGCTAAAGGTAAAGGTCACTTACAAGAATACTACAAAACGGCTAATTTTATTTATAATACCCTCAATATCTCAGAGACTTATATTAGGAATAGATTTCTGGAAAGAGTTTGGTTTAATAGCCAATATGATAGCGTCAACTGATATATTAGGTAAGTCTGTGTTTAATATTAATTAGCCTGTTTTTTCCACTCAGAGGATCAATAGAAAAAATGATTCAACCTTCTCAAGTGAATATTGTGAGTTAACGGCAAGCCAAAAACAACAACTCGATACAGTTACTTCTTTATTTCCAAATTTTGCTACACAGGGACTAGGCAGAACAAGTTTAATAAGCCATACAATAGATGTCGGAAATTCCAAACCAATCAAGCAGAGATTCTACCCTGTTTCCACTGCTGTGGAGAAGTTAATGTTTAAGGAAATCGATAGAATGTTGGCTCTATGTGGTATTGAACCATCAAATTTTCCCTTGAGTTCTCCAATGAGACTTGTAATAAAACCAAATAAAGTTCGTCTTTGCCTAGATGCAAGGAAACGTAATAGTCTTAACACGAAAGATGCTTACCCGTTACCATCCATCGAAGGAATTTTTGTTCGTCTGTGGAGTTAATATCATTTCCAAATTAGATTTGAAAGACGCTTATTGATAGATACCATTAGATAATCAATCAAAACCTCTGACTGCTTTTACTGTGGAAAGAAGGAAGGCCACTCTATCAGTTTAAAGTGATGCCGTGTGGACTCTGTAATGCGCCTCAAACTATGTGCCGACTTATGGATGATCTTATTCTGGCGGACTTAAAGAATCCTGTATTTGGATACCTTGACGACCTGATCAATTTTGAAGAGAATCTTGGTATATTAGTGCGCATAGCCAAATAGTTTCGCAAAGCAAATTTAACGTTGAATATTGAAAAAAGTAAATTTTGTGTTTTGTGTGTGGTTATATTATAGGTGATGGCGGTATTATTACTGACAACAAACAAGAACGTGGATTTTTAGTTATAGCTGGATGGTACCGACGATTTATTGAGAAATTTTCTAGCCTTGTTTTTCCGATTTCCGAAACCTTATCATCTAAGAAGAAATTCATTTGGACTCCAGAAGCACCAACAGCTTTCGAGAACATTAAATGCTTATTATCATCAGCACCAGTATTACGTAATCCCAACTTCGATAAGAAATTATACGAAAATAACGAAGAAAAGCGAATTGCATACATGAGCAAGAAGCTAAATTCCACACAAAGAAATTACAGCGTTTCTGAACGTGAGTGCTTAGCAGCAATTGAAGCAATACAAAGATTTATATGCTATCTAGAAATGCAAGAATACGAAGTAATAACGGATCATTCGAGTCGTGTATGGCTGATGGGACAGCCTAATTTAAGTGGCATATTATCTCGATGGGTTTTAAGACTACAGTCCTATAATTTTACCATTAGTCATCGAAAAGGCAATGAAAACGTTATACCTGATGCACTCTCTAGAATACCAAGTGAGGAAATTGATTTAAATTCTCCTTATTTTGATAGCGAGGATACAATAAGTTAAAGGAAAAGTAGAGATTAATTAGCATAATTATCTGGATATCAAAATAGTTTATAAATATATTTATATTCGAAACGAACATTATGATGGTACTCAATAAAATGAAAATTTAGTGTGGAAACTTTGGGTTCCAAATGAATTACGACACTCAGTAATTAGCCGCTTTCATGATTCAACCATTGTTTCGCACTGGGGAATGCATAAAACTTTAGAATTAATAAAACATACTTTCTTTTGGCCAGGAATGGTGAAAGATGTTAGAACTTTTGTTCGAAGCTGTGGAAATTGTAAGACTACAAAACATCCTAACTTCATCTTGAAGCCTGAAATGGCTAAGCAGATTATAACTACTCGCCCCTTTCAAAGATTATATGTTGACCTAATAGGACCTTATCCACGGAGTAAATCACGACATATCGGAATTCTAATTGTTCTTGACCATTTAACGAACTTTCAATGGCTACATCCATTCCTATTAAAGATTTTTTGGAAAAACAAATATTTCCTATTTATGGTGTGCCAGAAGTAATCGTAAGTGATAACGGATCCGAGTTTAAAGCGAATGACCTAAATGACGTTCACCTCAATCAAATACATCTGAAAGAGTAAATCGATCAATTACAGTTGCTATTCTTATCTCAAACAAGACCACTCCAAATGGGACGAAAACTTAAGTGCAATTAGTTGTTCTCTTAGAAACGCATATCATCAATCAATAAAAATATCAACTTATCACGCTTTACTTGGACTCAATATGATAACACAAGGATCTGCTTACGGAATACTGAGAAATTTAAAACTACTAGACGAATCGAATCGAATTTATGGCGAGAGCATAATCAACAATTGGTAAGGATGGATATAAAGAAATATTTGACACGTGCTTATTCATATTTGAGAGCGAACATATAATTTAAGAACCAGACCAGAAACGTTCCTCATCGGTTAAGAGGTTTTAAGAAGAAATTTTGTGCAAAGTAGTATGGGGAAATATTTTAGTAGCAAATTAGCACCAGTCTTCGTGAAGGCAAGAGTTAAAGTGAAATTAGGCAGACATTATTAAGCATTAGAAGATTTAGAAGAAAAGCCAGTTGGTACATACTAAACGTATGCGCAAGACGCTTGAAATTGCACAGTATTGTATTTTTCTCATGAGCGAATATTGATTGTAGCAGCAAATATAAATAAGAGTGAAGCGAAGATAGTGAACAAAAAACATCTGCACACATAAAATATTGTACAATTATATAAAAGAGAGTTGTGTGAAGAGTACAACAAAAATATTGTAATCTTCATAGTGTCACAACGTGCATTTCTTTTTGCAGTGGGAAAGAAAAAATATTTTTATTTTTTACCGCAATTTTATTTTCATTATCCAAAAATATAGCAGTGTAATTATAAGAAAGTAATAAAAATAATAAAACCAAAAAAATTCATACAAAGCAGGCTATTTTTGTAATTAGTAATAATACTTTTTTATATTTTTCAACGTAAAGACTAGTGAAATTTGCTCTTACAACACAAAGTATATTTCCGTTACTTCACAGATAAATAAGTGATGTTGTATACTTTGAATAAAAAAGAACAATTAAGTATTGAATTTAGTGAAGGGTAAGCAAGCAAAATGTTTTGTGCACACGTCTAGTACATACCATGCTAAGGATATTCGCTCCTAGGGTTACGTGTTCAGGATTGCTGAAGAGTTATATTTTGCATTTAGAAGACAATAACGAAAACCTAAGATATCGTTCCTTTTCTTCCTAACATGATGGGCAATTGTCTCATGTTATGCAGTTTGTGGTGAACGACTATGTTAGTTCGGAAAAAAATTTTAATCTTGTGTACATTGCGGAGATTATACACATCTGAATATTCTCTAAATACACATCTGAATTGGTTGACTTGTGTTCTTCTGAGGATAGTGAGTTTATTTGCGTTACGGTCTATAATCGTGGAAAGTCTAAATACATTGCTTGCTCGTATATTCCTCCCTGTTCTGACATTCATATCTTCGATTTGATTTCTAGAGTAATTGATTCAATGGGGCAAGAGGGGATTATAGTAGTCCTTGGTGGTTTTAATCTTCCACATATATCTTTGAATTGTTCACCAGACTGGCTCATTGGTGCCATGTTCTTCAGTTCCATTCTATGATGAAATTCTGTCCGCTTTGTGTGATCTACGTCTTTTCCAGGTTAATGGTGTATTGAATTCAATGGGTAGAAATTTGGATCTTGTATTTTTAGAGGATCCAAGTATTTATTCTTTATTTCGCATTGATCCTATATCTATTCCTGAGGATAGTTATCATCCTACGTTGTTCCTTTCTATTGAAGTTGATCTTTGTTTACCTGCTATAATTAATCACTCATTTAGTGATGAGGGATGTTTTAATTTCCATCGTACGGATTTTAGCCGTTTAAATACACTACTATCCTCTGTAGATTGATCGTCTGTACTTATTTCACCACCATATGACTTTCTTTCACTTGACAGGATCTTAGATGGCTTTTATGAGGTATTATTTAAATGTTGTAGAGAGTGTGTTCCATTTATAAATGGTCGTTTGGAGCGTTCTGGTCCTCCGTGGAATTCGGCTAGACTGTCAAGGTTGAGGAACAGAAAATCGAGGTAATTTAAAAAGTTTGTTAGATCAGGTGCTGATATTGATTATGCTCTTTATTCTAGGGCGCGTGCGGATTACCGTAGAATGAATCATTACTGTTATGGGGAATATATGATTAGAGTCAGGTCGAACTTCGCTAGCGATCCTAAGTCGTTTTACGACTTCGTTCGAGCTAAACGTAAATCATCTTTGTTTCCAACTGGGATGTTTTATTTCCTTATAAAAATAATAGTCGAAGAAGCTATGTGCAGTCAAATTATGATAAGAGTTCTAGATTTTCCTTTATTGGTAGAATAAATAGTCTCGATATTTCCATCAGAAAAATATGTGCAGGTGACTAAAATAACTATTGATATTATTTAACAAAAATATTTGTTCTACTTTCTTAATTTCAACATATGTTACACATTTTCAATAGTATTTCAGAAATTTCTAATTTAAATTATTTTAATTTTATTTGATAATGCTATTTTTAAAAATATTTTAAATAATTTTGGAAATCAAAATAAATTTAATATTTCTGGAATGCAATTAGAAAATGAATTCGAAGTTTTCGAAAAACGAAAAATTTTGAATATAAATTAGTATATATCAAAAATATGAATGTTCACAAAGGTTACAATTTTAGAAGCCTTTAAATATTTTAAAGTTTTGAAATTAACTCTTGTTTAAAATTTTTATACATTGCTTTCTTAAATAATGTTTATTGACAAACTTGAGTAGGCATATTATTATAATTGCCTTTTTCTTCAAATTTTAGGGTTATTATTTTATCTCAAAAGGCTGTAAAGGTAGTCCAAGTGGAAAAATGTACTATAAATACAAGAACTTTCGCCGTAAACGTGGAAAATTAAATTCCTCAATGTCCAGTCAAGATAAAACGGAAAACATATCTGAGCATTTAGATATAGATGCTGTCTCTTCATGAATCTGTGGCTACAGCTTTTAAAACATCTTTAAAAAGAGATTCATCAGATTCGGCAGATGTTTGTGAGAAACGGAAAAGGACATTTAAAATACGTCGCCGGGAATTACAGAATATAAATAACAAAGACTTCCTACAATCATGGCCCAAACTAGTCCAAGCGAAAGCTTCCGATTTGGTAACTTTTTCCTTATTTTTTTTAATTAGTATTACTTTAATTTTTGATAATTTTCAAAATATTCTTTATATGTATGGAAGTCGATCTGACTTGTAAACAATTTTTAATTCATAAATAAAATTTTATTTATTTCTATCCCATGAATTTTATTATTTTATTCACGAGAAAAATTTTTCTAATAATATTTCAGAATATTGTTGAAAATAATATTTATAAAAATATGATCGATTTTCTCAATTAAAAAAATATTTAAAAAAATATTAAAATAATTTTTTCCAGATAAACATTGATTTCGATTTGTTATACTCTGAGAAAAAATTAATGCTTTTTTCCAAATGGGAACAGTTTAAAAACAAAATTTTTGGTTATTATTAAAAAAAAATAGTTAATGAAGTGTCGAAACAGCTAGTGACAAAAGCTAAAGAAAGTGAAAATACAAGTAAATTGAATATTATATATTTTCTTAAACCAAAGTTAATAAAAAATATATATATTTTTTCAGATTATAAAGACTTTATAACAGTATTATTAAATTTAAAAAAAAAACGGAAAAGGTCACCATCACAGACTCGGAACAGACTACAACTACCAACGCTAAATGATTATAAAAGCAGAGTGGAGGATATAATAAATAAATATTATTCAGCCGGTTTGACAGTTCAGCCATTTTTAATTGTTGTAGGTATTGAAACTAATGTAAAAGGATTTTATATCTATTTTGACAAAAATTTACTTAAACTTGATTCATTTATATAAAGTCTCGATGTTTGTTTTAAAATTATTCAAGTACTTTCATTAAAATACCCAATAGCATGTGAACAATCGTGGTTATTTATTCAAAAATACTTTTTTGAAATCAATACTAAATTTGATTCTTATTCACCTAATATTTTTTCGGTTATAAATTATTTAAACAATTGAGATAAGCAATATGTATATCTGTTTTAAATGTAAAAACACTTCAAACACCAAAATTATTAACCCTTTCATGACCGATGTTGCCTATAGGCAACATTGTACATTTTTGTTCATAAATTCCGTAGTTTTTTAATTTTTTTAAAAGATTTTTTTTTGCAAACAAGCTTGGTTAAAAACGTGTAAAACCAGAATACGTAGGACTCTGAATTTAATATCACTTCATATTTAGGCCATGACTAACAAACACATGTCCTTAAACAAATTTTAGCTTTGGCCCAAAAAATTCGGGCATGAAAGGGTTAATAATACTCTTAAAATCAATACATTTGTTAACTCGTCAATCTTTAAAAATACTTTGTATGCAAAATTTCTGTAACCAAACTTTTACCAACTTTTCCTATTGTCGCGTTCATTTTGAAAAAGTTTATATAAGTAATAGTTTCCAAAACAATCCGATATCTTTTAAATCCAATCATTTTAACGAGGCTTGTGGTGTTGCAGAAACACAATCTGCTTCTACTTCAGTTAAAATTAAAAAACATCTTCCATTAAATCTGCAAGAATTGAAATTTAAAGCCCTTGATTTATCTTTAAGCTTATATAATAAGAATTCAATGCCTAGAAATCATTGAAGTACTAAATTTAGTAATTTCATTAGTTTCTTCAATATCAGTTGCAATTAGTAGTTTATTTGTAGAAGGTGAAACTAAAAACTATTTAAACACTATATTAAATTTTTGACAAATCCTTTCGAAGATATATTAACAGGATATAAAATGATAATGATGTTGAAAAATTTAAATTTATATGAAGACCCAAAATTAATTGTTATTGACGAAAAAATCAGTGAAATAATATTTTTCGAAAAATCCCATTTTAGGACCTAAAGCGTATTTAGTTATTATTATGCCTTTACTATTTATGCTTAAATCGATTTTCGAAATACTAAATCTTCTTAATAAGACTTTGGAAAATATTCGAGAGAGCTCGTCCGATGAAAATTTTAGCTTGTATACAGACTACACCTAACAGGCAACAAGGAAGAAAACTCAGCGATCATGCGAGAAATAATTGAAATAAGAAAGATTAATAATAATTATAATAAGAATAATAATTAATAATAAAATTGGTTTAAATAAAATATATGTTAACAAATTTATATATTTCTACACAAATTTTAATTTTTTTTTAATTTAAAAAAATTTGCATAAAAATGGAGGGATGGCTTTCGAAAGAAATTAAACGAAAATAAAAATAGCATATTTAAGTATCTAAAAGTTAGTAACAACAACATAATGGCATCGTTTGGCATTCTTGACGCGTCTCATGCCTGAGTTCAAAGGTGATCTCAGCCAACTTAATAATTTCATAGGCATAATTGATTTCTATGCCGAAACACTCAAAGACACCACAGAAATTAACAAATTTGTCAAATTCGTTCTGGCTACTTAATTAGCAGACAAAGTAATAAATAAATTGGTACCAGAAGAGACACCGAATTCCTTAGAATCATTTAAACATACCCTTATGAAAGTACTTAAACCTAAGAAATCACTTTCACCCCTACATACTGACTTAGCAAGACAAGCACAGGGCAGTAGTTCGGTAATGTAATATGCCAACAAATTTGAATCACTCATAGCCAGCCTAAATGAATTACAGATCACAGAGTTAGGTTCCCAAAACAGAAAAACTATTATTAAAATGAACGATAATGTGGTTTAAATGAACCAATTCAAATAGCCGCAGAAATAATGCCACAATCAAATGCAATAATGTAATTCAATAAGTACAAAAACTCTCATAAGTTTTTGTAAATAAACATCAGAAACTAATCAGACTTCGAATCGGTTTATTTCTCATCAACTTCGACAATTGACTTTGCCATGATATAAAGCCTTCTACAATTCCGAGGCTTTTCAAATGAACTAAAATTCTATAGGACAAATTTACACACAAACAACACAAACATTACACTCTGGATGTCTTTATAATTCCGTATAATTGGATGTATCTGTGGTGGTGTATATATTATATTTCATTTTATGAGTGAAAAAATATAAAATACTTTATTATGTCTGATTAATGGAATTTACGCCGTGAGGCATTGACTCATATTAGCAATGTTACATTTCCTCTTCCCTGTATAAAAATAAACAAAAAAGTGCATGATCAATATTTCACTGTCAGTTACGAAAATCTGTAATTGCAAAATATTCTTTATAATATCAAAATTAATTAAATTCCTTAGAAAGCAGTCAACGATAAAAATTTCCTTTCCTAATCCTTTAAATATCATATTGCCATTGTATACTATGATTGACGTTATTAACATATCTGTGATACATGTCATAACAACATTAAACGATGAAAGTGAATTTTCAATAAACATCATTAGTGTTATTAACTTTCCGTAAAATATAAGTTTTATTCATATTATCCTTTTCTTCGCTTAGTCAATAGAATTTCGAAAGAAGTGTAATATTAAAATAACCAATTCATACGAAAAAAACAAAGCAACATCAGAAGAAAAAATAACTAATAATTATTATATGTAATCAAATTTTTTATGCTGGTATATATGATAGAACTATATATACTATATTTAATTTAATTTAAATAAAAATATATTATGATTAATTGTCCTTACTCCTATTTACCATACTCGAACGTGATGCCAAATAAGTAGCTTAGACTTGGCACTGGCTGGTTTCTCGATTCGTCTCTATTGCAGATATGACTTCTTTTTGTTTTCTTTAATTTGCTTTATTTTCATAAAAGTTCTTATATTTGTTAGTTATTTTTAATATCCCGGTTTTTTACTCTTCTTCGTTCTGATTTTACAGTTAATTTTTTCTTTTCAAAGCTGTACTTTTTTCAAACATTTACTCTTGTTAGGCTTATTAATAAAAACAATTTTATAGGTAATGTGGTGTTCATTATTGTTTTTAGTTTTTTCTCTTCGGCTTAATAACACTTTTTTATTTTACGCCTGTGCTTTATTCTATTAGGCTTTAAAAAAGTCCTACAAAAATGTTCGTTCTTTTTTTTCTTTAATATTTCCGTTTCTTTTCATTTTTGAATAAATTACAGTTTTTATTTTCTTCATCAATCTACTTTTCATTCCAACCTCACCTTCACAATTCTCTTCCTTTGTAAAATTGTACTTCTTTTCTTTTTAAAGCTATTTTAACAAAAAAATTCTTTCGTTCTGAACATTTTTGATCTCGTCTTTGATTTATTTCTCAGTATTGCAGTTGTTGTAATTATCACTGTTGTTTATGTTACTGAACTTTCTGTGTGCTTCTGTTTTGCTTACTCTATATTTCGCCGTTTTTGTTAGTGTTGGTAAACTGTATTCATACGTATAGACTGAGAAGAGTTTGAAGAATATCAAAATACTTTTGATTTTCACTACATGCGTTGCATAAATCATGTTATTTTCTTCTTGACAACAAAAGTACAATGCAGTTTGAATGTTCAATTTTAATGTTTTGCTGTGCTAAGCAAAACAAACGTTACCGACATAGGTTTGTTTACCTTTCCTTGAAACACTCGGGTCACACTTTATCATTGTATTTTATTATCGTTTCTTTTTATTTGTTTAAATAAAAAAAACTCAAACACTTTATTGTCATTTGTATTTAATTTCATTCTCCGGTATTTAGTTAGTTTTCTTTTTCTTCCCACATTAACAAATATCCGTTTTGATTAAAAATTACAGTTTTTTCTAAATAAACTTGTCTTTCTTTTAATTTTTTTTCTTATAATTCTTTTAACTTTCTGCTCAAAACACTTGGCACGATGTTAATCCTTTGCGATCCCAATAGCAATTGATTGATTACTGCAATGAAAAGTAAAAAACTAAAATACAAAAACTATAATCGTATTGAGATTTCGTTGCAACGCAAAACCACGAACAAAAAAACAACCCCTATGTAAACAAAGTATGTAGTAGACGTGTGCACAAAATATTTTGCTAGCTTACCCTTCACTAAATGCAATACTGAATTGTTCTCTTTTCTGTTGCTCTTGATTTTATGAAATGTGTATTTCTCTTTTATTCAAAGTATACAGCAGCACTTATTTATCTGTGAAGTAACGGAAATATACTTTGTGTTGTAAGAGCATATATACTGAAATTAAATTTTCAGTATTGTCAAATGAATTTCAGTAGCGTTTACATTGAATAATATAAGAAGAGAATTATTAATAATTACAAAAATGATCTGTTTTGTATGAATTTTTTTGGTTTTATTATTTTTATTACTTTTTTATAATTACACTGCTATATTTTTGGATAATGAAAATAAAATAGCGTTAAAAAACAAAAATATTTTTTCTTTCCCACTGCAAAAAGAAGTGCACGTTGTGACACTATGAAGATTACTATATTTTTGTTGTACTCTTCACACAACTCTCTTTTATATTATTGTACACTATTTTATGTGTGCAGTTGTTTTTTGTTCACTATCTTCGCTTCACTCTTATTTATATTTGCTGCTACAATCAAAATTCGCTCATGAGAAAAATACAATAAAATTTCCATTTCATTATTTACTAATAACAGAAAAAAAGTATTAGTATGGATATTGAGTACAGTGAAGCAATACGATTATGCAAGTTAATGTAGTTCGAAGCATACTTATTTTGTTGCTGTGTAAACGAAAATACATTAATCTACACCGAATATATGGGCCTTTTTTTAAACACCTATACATGTACATAAAAATACATATGAATTGTTTACTCATTTATATTTAAACATTATTTTCTTTATTCCTTTTCTCTTAGAAATAATTTTACAAAATACATAACTTACTACATAAGAATAGGGTCCAATTTATGAATTTATATAGGGTGGGCGATCTATTGGTTTAAACTTTAATCTAATCTGCAATACTTATTTCATTCTATTCTGCAACAAAATTCAGTATATGCACACTGGTGTCGGGTACGTTAATAAGCAAAATTGCTTTAGTTGGGATTCAGAAATCCCTTTCGTGTTCTTAGAGAAGCCAATGCACCTAATTCGAATGACTGTTTTGTGCGGCTTGTAGAGGGGAGCGTCATTGGCCCATATTCCTTTGAAAATGAGGATGACGTAACCATTAAGATCAGTGGAGACTCCTATCGCACCATGACAACCAATTCTTTTTTGTACATGCTCTTCAACAAATTGATTTCAACAGAATGCTGTAACTTGCCACATGGCAATAAATTGGATATTTATTGCGTCAAACGTTTGATGGCCGTGATTGGCTGCGATTTGACACCGTTGGACTGTCTTCTCTGCGGCGCTGTTAAAGTAAAGTGCTATACCGACAAAACCAGAAACAATTGAGCATGTGAATGCCAGTATTCATGTTGCCAATGCCGAGATACGACAGCATATACCAAAAAAGGGTATTAAAATTGGTTCGATACTGGTACTGTGAGAGGCCAGCCGCTACATATGAGTGAAATAATATTCAATTTCTAACCGGAAAATTTGTTCTTCACCACCAAAAATTAAATTTGGGAATATTTTAAATCTTGTTTTTTTTATTACATTCTGAAATTTAAACTCTTAAATGGCCCGCCTTTTATGTATAACACGGTATATTTTCATTCAAAACACGAGATAAGGAAAGAAATAGAAAAATTATTATTTTTGAAATAAAACTATACCGTTATAAGTAACGACATAGAAAAAATATGGTATGAATTTTTACAACAGAAGTCGCAACGTGTTTAATCTGATTCCGTACATTTTCCCAGTTTTTTGTTCTTTAAATGAGTCTTTTTTAGTCCCTTTTGAAGCACTAAATTGATGAGTCAGTTTATCGTCGTCAAACAATTTTGGTGATTTTGTAAAATCCAATTGCAGACTGGGGAAATGCAGAGTAATGAAATTATTTCTCTGAGAGTAAAGCCTAAATTTTCTCTGATCTTACTCCCCGCATCAGGAAACGTACAGAAAAAGTATTTTAAACCTTTTATAACATGCACACTCTATACATATCCGTAGCAATAAATGATAATGGCTTAAGTTGACTTACACGTGTTTTTCATTTTATTACATATTCCTATCTCCTTCTTCAAGATCTATCACTCAGCTAAATTTCATGTATAATAAAACTACACGCATTTATTTTTACAAATACAATTATCAAACACAATTTATTTTAAACAAACCCCTTAATATCTTTAAACGCGAAATTTTGACATAAGCTATTATTATTGTATACCCTTTGATTGTAGTTATTTTGCATTCTTTCGTTTGTATTTTTTTTTGTGATTTTCGAATTTTTCGTATTGTTGTTTATTTCTTTGTTATGCTGCGTTACTTACCCTTATTTTAAATTGTGTTTTTTTATATTTTATCTTCATACTGGTATTTTATTTTTATTCAGTTGATTTAGTTTAAGTTTGCGTATTTCTTTTTTATACAATTTTTTATAAGTTTGTTTTACTTTTTGTGATTAATCACTTTTTATTCACTTTAAAATTTTTTTCGAATCCGAAGAGGCTCCACGCTATCGATTTTAATAAATTAGAGGTTTGAAACCTGAAAGGCCTCTTACTTTTTTACCCTGGTGTGTGAAGAGTAAAATTGGAAAAGAAAACACGTCCATATAGTTCGGGTGCGCTTCGTAAACTGCTTTCAAGTTTCACATTTTTAAAAATAAATGCAAACTGGTTTTTTGTTAATTTGCTGATAAAACTGTACTCACACGTGTAGACTGAGAAGAGTTTAAAGAATATAAAAATACTTTTGATTTTCGCTGCCTGCATTGCATAAAACATATGTTATTTTCTTCTTCACAACAACAATACAATGCAGTTTAATGGTTTAATTTTGAACTGTTGCTGTGCTAAGCATGAAGGCTCAGGTAATCTGCATTAACCGAATGTAACCGCAAAAGTAAGAATCAGCTGATCGTTTTTGTTATGTATAAAGCAATACAAATGGTTATAGAAATGTAATGTAATGTAAGCGGAACAAGAATCTGTAAAAACAGAATTTTCTTACATTTTTACGTGACATCTGTTTAGCAGTGTTAACATGTCAATATTAAAAACCACCAAAACTGAAAATTTAAATTATAAACAGAATTTGCATTTTGTACGTATGTTATGTTTCCCTGGAATTCTCTTTAAATAAAACTTCACATATTTTAAAAACCCAAATTATAATTTATTTTATTACATTATGTAGATATGTAGTGTTTATTTTTATTTTATATGAGAAAATTATAGTTATCGACTTTTAAGTAAAGTGTTCGAAAAGCATTTCAGTTTGCATTTTACTTTTACTAGAGAATATAAAAACATTTTTACAATTTCGTACAAATTTGGTTCCCGAAATTATTGACCTGTTTCTGTAGGATAAACGATTTCACTTGCTTGTCTATTTATATGGAAAATAAAATCAAAAGCACTCAATTTTAGTTTTTGTTTGTTTGAAAGTATAATTTTTTGGCTTACAGAAACAGTACATAAAACTTTTAATAAATACCTTTAAATAAATATAAAATCGTTGAAATGAATCCAAAAACGCTTTAGTGATAACACTGGATTAAAGAAAAACAAAAGACGTCATATTGAAAGTGATAAAAGGAGTGAAACAAAGTTTTTAAAATTTGGAATTAATATTAAGTTTGTTTAAAAAACAATAATAAATATAAAAAAATAAAAACTCAAACCCAAAAACATGTCTTCTGTATCCACATCTGAATTTTTGTCTTTTAGTTTTTGTAATTTTTATTTCTTTGTTTTTGTTTATTTCTTTTATTGTTTTGTTTACCTAAAAACATATGATACATTTTTACGTTCTCTATAATTGCTCTTACATTTATACTTTCAGTAGACATTACTGTTACATTACGTTACATTACGTTCCGATAGTGTAACTGATCTCTCCATTTTGCTTAATAAACTAAAATTTTATGGGATTGGTGGAAGCAATCTGGAACTTATAGGAAGCTATCTGACAAATAGAAAACAATTCGTACAGATAAATACAAGTAAGAGTTAAAGAGGTAAAAGTTATGTGTTCCGCAAGGTAGTGAAACATCTACTTGTTGCCATAATTTAAACGATATTAATAATCTGGAATTAAATGGAAGAATGTTCATGTACGCAGATGACATTTGTATATTGTACACCCACAAAGAAAATTTAGTACAAAAAACTTATGTCAAACATTACACAGCTTTAATATCGGAATTCGCACGAATAAATAAATTAATGTTGAATTCAAGTAAAACTAAATTAATTAGATTCAGAGTCAAGCCAAATTTCAATACCAATATAAGCATTCGAATAGATGGTAACGAAATTTCCGAAATGGATTCTATGATTTAATTAAGATTAAAAATTCAAAGCAATTTAAAGTGACATCATCATATCGAATATATAAGATCCAAAATATCACCTGCACTTGGAATATTATATAAATTACGATACAAGTTAGACACAACAACAAGACATATGATTTTTCAATCCCTTATACAAAGTCGTCTCAACTATTTAAGCCACATATACGGATTTCGGAAAAATGCAGACCTCAGATCGCTGCAAATCATTCAAAGCAAAGCACTCAAACTTATTTACAATCTCCCTCTTATGTACTCAACTTTATCAGTGTACACAGACGTTGTGAAAAATATTTTACCAATACAGTGGACCTCCGCTATTCGTACATAATTCGTTCCAGTATGCTGTTCGAATAGCGATTTGTACGAATGGCGAATCATTTTTTCACATAAGATGTAATGTAAATTGAATTAATTCGTTCCTAAGTCTTTATTTAAACTAATGAGTTGAACAGTAGAAGTAAAACATATACAATTATGTAGTTCTTTAATACGTATTTTATTATTTAAACTCTGCTTACATATTACAATTCATCGTCACTTTCTATATTGAAAACGTCAGAAGATTTTCCCCTTGATTATTTTTTCTGCTTTTTTGGTTCTTTATTCAAAAAATATCCAAAGTTGATTGTTTTTGTCTTTTTTTAAATCCTCCTAAATTGCTCCATCACATTGTCGTTAAATAAGTTAACGCTCCTATTCACCACAGCTATGTTTGGATGCCATTTTTGGAGAATGAGTTCTATATTTTCCCAATGCTGACACAATTCTTTAATTTCCTTAGTTGAAATGTTTTCTTCTTCCTCTGCAGACTCATCTTCAATCACTTCCTGCTCTTCTCTTTGTAGTTCTTGAAGTTCTTCAGTTGTTAATTCATTTTGGTTATCTTCAATTAATTCCTCCACATCATCACTGTCTACATCTAACCCCATGGATTTTCCCAGGGACACAATTTCGTCGACAACAGCTTCCGTGGCAGTATCTTCTAAGTCTTTCACAGTCTGGCCACAGATTTCTCCAGGACGATTTCAGTGTCCTCAAAGAAACTTCATCCCAAGCTTTGTTTATTATTTTCAAGCAATGGAGAATATTAAAATGGTTCTTCCAAAAGTCTCTGAGGGTGAGTTCTGTGTCAGAGGTCACTTCGAAACATTTTTGAAACAGTGCCCTTGTATAAAGTTTTTGAAGTTTGAAATAACCTGCTGTTCCATGGGCTGGATAAGTGGAGTGGTGTTAGGGGGCAAAAATCTCACCTGAATGAAACCATATTCACCAGACAGATCTTCCTCCAAACCTGCAGGGTGAGCAGGTGAGTTGTCCAATACCAAAAGAGCTTTGAGTGGTTAATTTTTTTGCTCTAGATACGTTTTCGGACTTGGGCAAAGACTTCATACATCCACTGAAAAACTGTCTTGTTACCCAAGCTTTAGGATTCGCCCTCCACATTACACCCTGGTCACTTTTGGTGATATGATTTTTCTTGAAAACTTTTGGATTTTCGGAGTAGTAGACTAGAAGAGGTTTTATTTTTAGGTATCCACTTGCGTTCGCACACAAAAAGAGTGTAAGCCTGTATTTCATAGGCTTATGCCCTGGCAATGATTTCTCCTCTTTTGTGATGTAGGTCCTCCTTGGCATTTTTTTCCAAAAGAGGCTAGTTTTCTACAAATATTTTAAATTCACCAACAAACTTTTTAGCAGCATCCTTATTTGAACTAGCACCCTCCCCGTGCCGAATGACGCTATGAACTCCACTTCGCTTTTTAAATCTATCAAACCATCTCTTATTTGCTTTGAATTCATCAATTTTTGTGCCACTTGTTCCGGGAATATCTTGTTTTAGGTCGTCATGCAATCTTTTTGCTTTTTCGCAAATAATTGCTTCAGAAATGCTGTCACCTGCAAGTTGCTTCTCGTTTATCCAAACTAACAAAAGTTTTTCCATTTCTTCAATTACAGGTGATCTATTGACGGCAACAACTCTCACTCCTTTTACTACATTAGCTTCTTTTAATACGTTTTTATTTTTAAGTATAGATGATATTGTTGACTTAGCCATTCCATAATGAGAAGCTAAGTCTGTCACACGAGCTCCACCTTCAAATTTTGATTTTAACTTCAGTCGTTCTTCTCACTGCTTTTCGTTCAAAAGAATCACTCTTTGTTTTTTATCCATAGCAACACTATTCTTTAAAAAAAATAGCAAAAAGGCAAATGAGTACAAGCAACACGTGTTAAAGTAAACGCAGTATGAGAAGTGCGGGGGTCTCCCGAATTTTCACTCTGTGGCACATGGTTGCACGCAGTACGAATAGCGAAACAATGTACAAATGGCGAGTTAAATTTTAATTGAAAAAACTGTACGAATAACGAGTTGTACGAATAGAGAGGCGGACGAATAGCGGGGTTCCACTGTATATGGATTATATAAAACGAAAACTTTAATTTATGTTTATAACGCTCTCCATGGAATTGGTCGCCACACGATATGCTTTTCAAGAAACCAAACTGTTTTCAACACTAGGAATAGCCATAATCTTCGTGCTGTGAGATGTCGTTTAGAAATCACGAAGCAAAAAAGTGAATACGCTGGTAGCCTGGAATATAATAACTTGCCTCGACATATAAAAGATTGTAGCACAATTTCTTCCTTTAAAAAGAAATTAAAAGAATATTTATTACAAAGTATTAAAATGCTTTTAATTTAAAAGATTTTTTAATATTTATTTATATACTTATGAATGTATTAAATAGTTTTTGTTAATTATTTTTATACAATTTGTTAACTTTTCCAACATGTCTCTCTAATGCCCTAATAGCGCTGAAACACTTAAAAAATTTAAATTTTACTGGGTTTCAATAAATAAAAATAAAAAATTGAGCCTTGAGTCGCTATGGGACATAAGTTTTGTGGTCACACCACGCACATTTATTTTCACAGAAATATGACAAAACATGTTTGCTATATGTTTATACTTAAAATATATTTGACACAAAGCAAATATTTGACCAGAGTTAAAAAATGGAGGTATATGTATGTATTTTCATACATAAAGCCGAAAGTCCATACCATCCGTTTTATGCGCTTTGCGTTACATGCGATTCTTGCTTCGTATGCCGTTTTTATCAGCAGTTGTGGTAAACAACAAACAAGCGAACAAGATCATTTTTGGGAAAAATAGAAAATCAAATTGTAATTTTAAAATAATTTATTGCATTAATTACAAATTTATGAGTTTAAATATGTGATACTTTGTGCTGTTAAGGCCTACGAAAATCCTCAAAAGAACACAAGACGAGTGTTTTCAGTTAATTTATACTCCATTTTTCTTGTTTACAAATTAATAAATTCAAAATACATGACACTCATAACAATCATATGTAAAAACAATCATATGTACATATAACCAATCATCATATATATACATATTTTGTTCATGAAAGAAATGTGTTGAAAACTGTATTTTAATGTATTTTACTCTTAAATTAGTAATAAACTTTATTATAAAATATGTTTTTATTAAAATTTTTGTAATTCAAAACGAAAAATGCGCAAGTAGTAATGCACTATTTAAACATGTTTATAGAAACCATTCACAATAGTATATAATTTGGCATGCCAAGTTTAAAAAACTGCTGACTTTTTCCAACAATGCATGAGTCGCATAGAAAAGTAGAAAGTAAACCTACTTGATGCATTCTATGCGTCTATGCATTTTCTTCTGTGACTTGTCACAAACAACTACACTGATTCTACTTTTTCGGTATATGCGTATATACGCAAGGCCGCATGAAACGGTTGGTATGGACTTTCGGCTTTTGGAATACTTACAAATTAAATCTGCAACAGTAGAAAAGAAGAAAGAACCACAAGAATTTTAAATATTTGTGGCCACCATTGCGGCCTACATCTACTTAGGATTTGTCAACCAATTCCATCTACAAGATAACCAACGACAACCATCGCAGTCACGAAGCTTATAATGCACTTGCAATTGGTTGGCCGACCTACTCACTATCCTGTAACAATAGAAGACCGATTCCGTTGAGTGCATTACTTTTATACCCTTTTCAATATGGGTTTTTCTTCATATTATTTAAAGCAAGAGCTGCTAATTCAAATTAAGTTTCAAATTCAACGAAAGACTACTCCTCTATTACAGTGTTGAATTAAACTAGTAACGGTGTTGTATCCTAAGGATAATCGTAATCGGTATAATATTACAAAATAAAATAAGGTTTAATTATATATTAAATATGCTACGCTACAGTTTTTAAATTTGCTTACATAAAAAATATGTTTATTGAACTTATTCTTAAGAATACAAAATCATAATGTTTACAACATTAATGTGTCGTTATCCCACTTTCAAATGTGTCAGCATTTTATTATTACGAGATAACGTTATTGGGATAATCAATGTTTTTTTTTCGTTAACATATACACTGGTTTAGAAAACCAACAATTCCTATATTTATAATTTCACATGGGCGGTCAGGTAGTCTAGTGCTCGTGGATTCGATTCCCATCCGAGGCTCTGGTCTGTTACACTACACCGAGCAGATGGCGTATGTTACTCAGCTCGTAATAATAATTGTAATTGTATTATAATTAATAAATAAATAAATAAAAAATATTTTCACAAAACAAGAACTAACTGGAATGTATTGCACTAACAAAAATACAACAACAACACATACAACTATATTTCTATTTCTTCAATATTAAATTTTACAAAAAATAAAAATAAAATAAACAATACCACAGCATTCCACAAGTCGACAACAAGACTTTACGATACCCTACATCATGCACACGCTGATCATCGGAACCAGCGTTGCCAGAATGATGATTTTATCATATTTTTGATGATTTTTTAACTAGAATATGATTTGATGATTTTTCTCCAAAAAAAAATTTTTTTTTTTCTAAAAATATGATTTTTTTAACAGAGCCTTTTATGTTTCAGTTAAGTAATTAATTACAGTTGCGGTTATGTTTTATGCATTGTGTGGATTGGTCCAATTAAGGTACAAATGCACAAAAGTTCAGCACTGATTATTGTCAAATGTTAAACGGCTTTTACACAACGCATATCAGTAGCAACTAACTTGCACTGTTTAAACGCTCTATTAGCAAAACTACCAAAATATATATACACACACAAATATAACGTAACTTGAAATAGTTGCATTTTTACGCAGTTTTATTTAGGTTTTACAAATAAAAGATATATGTAGTTTAGTACTCTTTATTACATCAATGTTTTTTTTTTACATAGCCAATAGTTCAAAGCGAAGTTGGCAATTTGAAATGCTACTGGAACTTTTAGAATACACACCAAAAAAAAAATTTACATCCGGCACAGACTAGATGGTTGTCTTTAGAGGCAGTTGTAGTACGAGTTCTTGAACTTTACGATCCACTCAAATTTTTTTTTGCGTTTGCTTCCAATATAGACCATATAGATAGTGCTAACATAATTAAAAACAAATTAAATGATATGAATGAGATGTACTTATGTTTCTTGAAATATATACTTCACTCTATAAACAGTGTAAACAAAATGTTTTAAAGTACAAACTTCCAAATTCAAAAAATGTATTCTGAAATGGAACGTTTATACTTAAAAATATTAGATAATTTTGTAAAGCCAATGTATGTAAACACTGATTTCAAACAAAATTTACCAAGAGTGAATTAACTGAATTCACTTATTACTGCATTTCATTTTACATTGAGTTTTGTAAACAATTAACAAAACGTTTTTATTTTAAAGATACATCCTTAAAAGAAATTTCATCTATTGATCCCCATAATATTATTAATAATTCATTGTCTCCACTAATAGAAAGATTTCCAAATTTAATTAATGAAAATGGTTCTCAAAACCTAGACGATGAGTTTAGAGAGTTTCGTCACATAGATTCAAACAATATTTTCAAACCTTAGAAAATATTAATTGTGAAGATTTTTGGGCCAGAGTTTCTAAAATAAATAACTTGATAACGATTTATTTTTTCCAACATTGACGAAATTTGTGTCCAGTATACTTTGTCTTCCCAGTTCATCTGCAAACGTTGAACGATTTTTTCTAAAGTTAATTTAAATAGAACTGAGTACAGGAACAGGCTTGAAAATGCAAAATTAGAAGGTATTTTGTTTACACAGGATTATTTACTAGTTAAGAAATTGTAAAAAATATGAAACCTTACCAGTATTATAATTAAATTATTATATTATATTATAGGAAACTAGTAAAAGTTTTACAAAACTCTACTTCTCTATTTAGATCTCATTTTTGTACCTTATAAAATTACAACTTACACATCGTCGGCTGGCCTGCAAAATGGCCTATGTGCCTTTTGGGAAATTTTTTTTATTCGCCCATTTTTATGTCTTATTTGTGGTCCATCTCTATACCAAAAATTTTTCCAACGTCTCCGCTGGTTCCAAAATTATTGCAGAAATATTTAAGTAGTTTTGTATTACTTTCATATAAGAATTATGTTGTTTTTAGGTCTTCTGAAAAGGTGTTGAAAATTATTTGATTATCGGGTTATATCATATCCTCAAGAATAAAGTTAGTATATGATAATAAAACCCGATAACCAATCAATGTAATGCACTTTTATATTGAATTGTTGTTTATTTTTTAATGTTTTACAAATAAAAGTTAAAAACTGATGATATGTCCCCCAAAATATGATTTTTTCCCCTTAAAATGATGATTTTTCAACAGAATCTTCTGGCAACACTGATCGGAACCATGAACTCGGATTCGACACGAACCGACTCATTTTCAATCAAAGGGTTTCCAAACCAAGTATAGCTTAACACACTTGCCATCATTGACACAAACCACCACATTTGAAACGGTTGCATTTTCTGCCATAGACTTGCCAGCATAGCACACTATTCTAACTAAAATTATCATGGACAGCAACCATCATATTAAAAAGGGTTGCATTTTTTGTTAATGATTGCCAACATAAGACAATATTTTAACTAAATTCATCATGAACAACAACCACACACATTAAAAAGCGTTGCATTTTCACAATACATTCTACAAATCTGTCGACTACCGACTGCAGCGTAGACATGAGCCAAATTATGTATGGAAAAAGTGGCCCAGAGGGTATAAAAACATACTACTCACGTCCTCTTCGAAGCATAATCTACAATACTACAAATAAAAGGAAGGAAGTTTAACCTCTGTATGTAAGTAAAGAAGTTTCATTACGGACCATATGAACAAAGGTATTTCTTAGTAATTAAGATAAAGTATTCAACACTAAAGACTTCATAAATATACATAATATACATAATAATTCATTTATAAAAATAGGAAAATTTTCTTCGTAGTAATTAATATTTTATAACATACTTATATATGAAGAAATTAAATTTACGGATAAAAACATTTTTACAAAATATTATTAACTTGAGCACAAAACTTTGTCAACTTTAAGTGACCATATATAAAGTATTAGTGCCCTAATACTGCCAACACTGTACGGGAAACTTAAATTCATTATTATTATTTAATCAGATTTTTGAAATTTTCAGTTTCAATATTAGTTTTATATCAAATATTGGGTCGAGCCAATAGAATTTTTAAGAAATAAATACACGGATTTTGATGGAATTGTGCCCCTTTTTACTAGAATAATAAAGCAAACTATATAAAAAAAAATAACTTGTGCAAAAGTTAAAACCGGTAGGATTTTTACTACGTCAAAACATTTTTTACCGCCCGTAGTTGTGATTCGTTTACATTTCTTAAAGAATATACAGTAATCTCTCGATTCAAAATGCATTCTAAATTCAGTCTTATAAAATAAAATGCGAATTTTTTTATAAAAAAAACCGTTAAAAACCAATTACATTTAAACATATGTTCTTTAAAGTATTACAAAACTTATATACAGAATATAAAAAAGGAAAGACATGAAAAATTTAAATATAAAAGACATCTACATCTTATCTCACTCTGCATAAAATTTTTCTCTTTGTACAAATCCCAGTATTATCGATGACAAGGATTTAGGACACAACTCTTTCCTCATCCTTATCGGTTCGGTTTTTTCGAAACTTTTCAATCTAATTTATACATATAAATGGAATCTGTTAAATATCACTTCAAGTTTCTGTATCTGAAGATTTCATTTCCATTTCAATTTAAAAGGCTGTTCAACTCTAAGTGCTCTGATTTATATCTGCCAAAATCTTCTGAACCAGAAAATCCTACTGTGTGAACCAAGTTTATGATTACATGATATTATAAATTACGCACACATTCATCTTCAATTGCGCATTCAGAAATACATTTTTCCAAGCTTTGCCAATGCAGACATCTTCTTCCAAATATTATTTTATACTGTTCCTCGTTATTGTTTTAAATTTGGTTGTGTCATGTTATTTTACTTCTTAAAAATAAATTATCCTCTCCTCTTTCCTTTCTCCTATAAACTATTTTTCCTGTATTCCAATACAGTGCACAGCATGAATGGATCATCCTAAGTGATAGTCACAAAAAAGCACTGTCTATCAATTGTTTTAAATATTCTTTACTTTACAGGAAATAATGTTTTCTTAATGCAACAATATCGCCCTGATCTTTAGATTGACTAATAGTGTTTTCACATTGAGTGGTTTTAACATAAAGGTTGGTTTTAACGTTAAGACCATAGTTAAAGCCTTGTTTTACCATACAAAATTATAGTGTTAAAAATATCTTAAAATCTTTATTAAATTGGTTTTAAGTAGGTTTTATAAAATACAACCATGTTTTCGTTGTAATAAATCTAATGTAAAAATACAGAAAGTCGGTTGTTTTGATTTCCAAGCACTTCTTCACTTTTTATAAAATATTCTTTTACAATATATTGAAAGTAATTTTAAATTAATTGTTCATTTCTTAATTTTTCTTATTTTGTCTTAAACAAAAACAGCTGTTGCACGATCATAATGTCATGAATTTAAAACCAGATTTAAGAAAACTCATAGTGCGAAGACAAAATCAGCTGATTATTGTTTTAATGTTAAAATCAGGTTTTAACTTTATGTGTGAAAACACTATAGGAACTATTGTATTAATATTATTCAAATTACCATTCATATTAATAAAATTATTGAAGCAGGCTGGAGCACTAACTAGGGGCTAATTCTTGTAGCCTTCTTTTACAACACCTTATTAAAAAAAGAATCGCAAGAAATCGAGTCATCTAAAAACTCGAACAATCAAAATTAATTCAGATACGAATTTAATTCGATCACGGGTCCTGTAATTAACTGACACGTTCTTTATGTGGAAAATTATTATTGTTTTACAAAAAGTGCGTGAAATAACTAGCAAGTAATCCTAGCTTTTTCGTTATTTTAATATAACTCAGTTGTCTTTCGAACCGTTTCGGACTCGTAGACTACAAAGGCAAAATGGTCCAATTCCCCTCAACATTTTCACCGAGTGAAATTGTAAGCATGGGAGGGATGGGATGCATGCAAACAATGTAAAGTTTCTGACCGTGGGCAACCTCCAAGACGATCCTTGTCGTGCTGTATCCAAGTTGACACGCAGCCTCCTCGTGGATGGCACATTAGCACCCGCTAGATGTTGACTATTGCATGTAGTGAAGTCGAATCCCCTAGTCGTTAAATTCGGGTTGTGCGTAGTCCTTGGAATCCACCACGTAGAAAATGCATGCCAATGAAAACCAAAAATACGTCTAGAAAGATCCCCTTAAAAGTTGACGACCACGGCGAACGTATAAAGGACAATGATTTACGTATTGGCACATGGAACGTCCGTGCACTTTACAGGGTAGGCGCTTCCGCTCAGCTGGCGGAAGCCCTCATAAAATATAGGACTGACACACTGCCATACAGGAAATGCGATGGATAGGACAAGGAAGCAAAAGGCTTGCATTTTGCGATATATATTACAGCTGCCATGAGAAAACGCACGTATTCGAATGCGGATTTGTGATTAATAAGAGACTTCGCCACCTTGAATCTGGGTTCACGCCTGTGAACGAAAGAATAGCCACTAACCGCATCAGCACCAAATCATATAACATCAGTCTTAGCCAACATCTCCCACTCTTTGCGCATTACTGCGGGGCCCCAACGAAATCAATGGTACGATGAGGAGTGTTGCGAGGCAGCTGCAGTGAAAAATGCCGCATACAAGAAAACGGTGCAGTCAGCAGCTACGCGAGCCATTGAAAAGAACTACAGAGAGAGGAGAAGGGATGAGAGTCGCCTTTTCAGACACAAGAAGAGTTAGCAGGCAAGACGTGAGCGAGAGGAAGTCGATATGTATAGATATAGGAATGATGCTCGAAAATTCTATCAAACGGTTAAGCGTCTAACCGAAGGTTTTAAGCCCGGAGGGCCTTCCTGCAAAGATGAGAACGGAAACTTGGTAACAGATCCGCAGGAGTGCTGAGATTCGCAAGGGGTGCTGAGGTTGTGGAGGAAATACTTCTTTACTCTGCTACAAGGTGATGATGACACCAATTCCGCCTTTAGAGATGATGTTCTGAACCCGATCGATGATGACGGCGTGGAGATTCCGCCGCATAGCCATGAAGAGTTCAAAGTCGCGATAATGCGTCTTAAAAACAATAAAGCGGCGGGTCCTGATGGCCTCCCCGCTGAATTGTTTAAGGTCGGATGTAATGAGTTGATAGGGCGCATGCACCAGCTTATTTACAAAACATGGCTAGAGGAAAGTATGCCCAACGATTGGAACCTCAGTGTCCTCTGTCCTGTCCTGAAAAAGGGAGACCCTACGATATGTGACAACTACAGGGGAATAAGCCTTCTCCCTATCGCATATAAAGTTCTTATAGACATATTGTGTGAACGACTGAAACCACTAGTCAAAACACTGATTGGACCTTATCAGTGCGGCTTCAGACCTGGCAAGTCCACCATCGACCAGATCTTCACACTACGCCAAATCCAGGACAAGACCCACGAACAACAAATCGACACACACCATCTTTTTCTCGACTATAAAGCTGCCTTCGATAGCCCCATAAGGGATCGTGTTTTTGCCGCAATGTCTGAGCTCAATATATCTGCGAAGCTGATAAGGCTATGCAAAATGACGTTGAACAATTCCTGCAGCTCCGTCAAGGTAGGAATGGTTTTAGACAAGGCGACTCCTTATCATGCGACCTCTTCAACTTCGTCATGGAGAGTGTTCTGGGAAAGGCGGGAGTGCAACGCGAAGGCACTATTTTCCAAAAAAGTGTCCAGTTGCTTGTGTATGCTGACGACATTGATATCATAGGGCGTACCAAGCGAGATGTTACTGCTGCCTTTAGTGCTATTGAACGGGAGTCTACTAAGATGGGTATGGCAGTAAATGAGGGCAAAACAAACTATACGTTATCGACAAGTAGAGACGTGCGGCGTATTGATTCTCAGATTACCACCGATGACTGTACTTTTGAAACAGTCAAGGAATTTATTTATCTTGGCTCCGCCGTTACCACCAAAAATGATGTCAGTCTGGAGATCAAGCGCAGGATCACTCTTGTCAACAGGTGCTACTATGGTCTCAATAGGCAATTGAGTAGCAGAGGTCTCTCTCGTACGACAAAACTAACACTCTACAAGACAGTCATCCTACCCGTGCATCTTTATGGCGCAGAGGCATGGACCCTATTAAGAACTGATACAGCGGCCTTGATGGTGTTCGAGAGAAAAGTCCTACGTAAGATCTTCTGTCCAACGCGAGTTGGCGATGATTTCCGTATCCGATCAAACAGTGAGCTGTATGAGCTCCTCAACGACATTAACGTTGTTCAGCGGCTGCGCTGGCTCGGCCATGTCGTGCGAATGGAGGAGGGTGCTCCGGCGGGACGGGTATTTGATGCGGGAATCTGCGAAAGTCTGCGCAGTTGCAGAGGCGCCTGGAAGGATGTGTTGCGGTTAAACGGGTTGTTATGGGCAATTAAGTAAGTAAGTAGTAAGTTGCGACGACAAATTGCCCGTGCCGAACACTATGATGTGGACAAATATCAGAAACAGCTGCAACAACAACTCAAACAACATCTGCCACAGCATGAGCAACAAAAAACCACTATTGCTACCGCAACAAAAACAATCTTTAGGCTCTGAATCCTGCACTAACGTGGATAAATTAAAGAAAAAATAATTTTAAGATTATTTGTTTAAGTTTGTAAACTATTAGCGTTTATTAGTTTAAATTTTACAAATAAATATTTTTAAAATTATAATTTTAAGCATTTTAATGATTATTTTTTAAATACGTAGAGAGAGAGATGTAGAAATCCATTCGAGAGTTTTAATTTTGGAATTGAGACTGACTTGTCCCAGTTCATGTTTTCGAACAAAACATAGTCTAGTCAGTTAACACAATGACAATGACCCTTCGTCACTGTCAGTAGCGGTGTGATACCACAGGAATTTAAAAAAAAAATTGAAAGATTTGGAAGCGCTGTTCGTTTTATAGTCTATTTTTACTAATTATTCTGACTCTACGAGTCACACATACATTCTGACAAAACGGGTCATTTCAACCCAGGATTATTTCAGTCAGGATTTCGACCTATCTTCTCACATCATTTACATACATATGTTGTGTGCGTTTAATTTATACATGTAATGTTTAAAGTCGACTCTGAACGACAAATTTTTGAGAAATGGTTTCACTGCAATTTTATTTACTCTCAGAGTTTTTCGTTTTGTTGGAAATGTCTAACATGGGGTTTGAATCGTGACCTTGCGTCCAATAAGACAATACACTTACTACTGGACTACGGCGTCTGCAAGTGCGAGTCTAATATTTTTTAACTAATATATGAGTGTATAAGTATGAAACAAGTCTCTTTAACCCATTTACAGCCAAACAAAAACTATAAGTTAAATTTTTAAAATTTCGATGGATATTTATTTTTAACAATGCAAAAAAAGAGAAACGTAAAAAAAGTAAAAAAAAATAATAATTCAGGACATTAGAGGGTTGTACCCAAATTTGTACAATGCCCACTTATGAGTGATATTTTGCAAAACAATTTTTTCCAACGCAGAGTGTTTTTTTGGATTTTTTGCACCTCCAGCGGTTTCTGTTGTCGCAGATGACACAAGGCACACGCTTAGAAAGTTTTTCTGGAACATGATCTGCGCCGTCTAGGTGTAGACCCTCAATATTTGATGACGAAGGCCGAGCAGAATACTTTTGGACGACTGTTTCAGATAAAACCTGGCTATGGGTCGACGAAATTGTAATTGATTCATAGCATTTTCTTCACAAAATTCATGTCGGCGCCACGCATTTGATATAGCCATGTCAACCATGTACGTAAATAAACACCACCACCATTTTTTGCTATGTATGTATGCTAATTCGGTATAAAGATATAGATTGGTCCATTTCATCAACTCCGCCGATACTTTTGTTGTAAGTTTGGAACAAGTGAGGTATTTGCATATCAACTTTTTGTTAATATTTTTATATTTTTTATAATTTGTTTTTAGAATACTTGTGGCCATTGTACCCAAATTAGAACAGCATTATTATATGTTTTCTAAGATCTTATACATTTGTTGTATGAAACTAAAAATGCTTTTCAATGTTTCACTGTTTATTGAATTTAATATTATAATACAAATAACGACTATAAACTTTAGGTAGAAAATATAACTTTGATTACCATTGACCGACCTCTACATGTGTATTGTTAATGAAGTTTAATAGATTATTACAACAATAACAATAAATGTAGTTAAATTGTTTCATTTAATATTTATTCAGAGCACTTTCCACTATCCAATAATACAAAAATAAATAAACTAGAGTAAACAGTTTTTTTATACAGCCTTGATAACTAAGTGTTCCCAAATTGGCACAGCGACCGTAAATGGGTTAATGAAAGCCTAATGTAAAAAATTGTAACTTTAAACAACGTGTAGTGCACTGTGCGATCCACTGGCCAATCAACTACTAAAGAATGAGTTTTCGGGAGCAAGTCTCTATTTCTTGCACATTCCCTTGAAATAGGGAAAATCAGAATCAACAATGCGATGGTGTTCTAATGAATCAATAGAATTTGATAATCAATTGTCATCATACTCTTCAACACGCAGTCAATTAGCCTCAAAAGATACTTAAAAGAATCGGCTTAACATGATATTAGTGGTGTAAATATTATTTTAAGGAGGCATAAATAATAAATGTTCGTCAAAGAATGAAAATTTTTACTAGAAGCAACGATGTAATCGCTGATAAAAATAAAATACAGTATTGGAGATAGAACAGGCCTTTGTGGTAGATACTCCTGAATTTAGCAAACCCTTCTTCCTCGAGCTTCAAATAAATCGATAGAAGTAACTAGCAACAACAAAAATCAAAAAGACTCCAATGCTTTCAAAATATTTGAAGCCACAAGCTAGCTCTCGCCAAATCGTCGGATAGACTGCTTCTTGCTAAGAGTAATAATCATCGTGTTATTAGTAGAACCGAGTTTACGGAAGCCGTACTGCCTGTCATTGACCGTCGAATATACTACTAAACATTTCATAGTTTTTATAGGAAAAAAACTTTCACGACAACGAAGTTTACTTCCAATTTTTTGAAAATTGTACCTCACAGGTGATAGTTAAAGTTCGGCTGCGAATTTGATTTAAATGGCGATTTACTAAACGATTATCTTGAAGACGCACATTGTAAGACAAGAGTCCAGTCTGTGATTCTGTGTTAGATATTATCCACTTTTGACCTGAGGCGAAATTCCGAATCCGAATCTTCTTTTTTAAATGGTTCTTTCACATGTACATTTTCACCAGAAATAGATAATTCATGATGATTAAACAAGAGCTCAGCAGGTGAACGACCTGTTGTAGCATGTGGGCTTATGTGTTGACTAAAAACAAAACGAACAAGATCCAACTCAACGTTTGAATTAGATGGCATTTTCTTCAAGTAATCTTTTGTGGTCTGCACCATACGTTCAACCAGGCCATTTGACGAATGATGAAAAGGAACACATCTTACATGGCGTAAATATCATGTGTCGTCTATCTCCAAGGCTTTATTTATATCTGCGTATTCAACGGATTTATAACCAATAGAGCGTCTAGCGCCATCTAAGGGCAGGTTTACACTGTCCTGATTTTGTCAGTCTCTATATCAATTCAGGAGTTTAACCAATTTTGTCGATCCGATTCATAAAAAAGTGAAGTAATTAGTTAAACTTGCTATCTCTACTTCAATGATCTCTACTTTCTTTGTAATTTGGATATCAAAACAAACAGAAGGATTTCAACATAATTTGTCATATACTCGTATTTGTACAACTTTAATTCTTTAAATTTTATTACTCAATTTGATAACAATTTAAAAAAAATCGTAATTGATGATTAAAACAAAACTAGATGTTTTACAATGGCGTAGATATTATACTCTTTATACACTCAATAACAGTAAAACTGGTGCACTTGTCATAAAAGAATTAAATGCACAAAAACAAAAAATGAGAAAATTGTATTAAAATTAAAAAAAGTTTCCGGTAGTAGTCACATCATATGATTGGCGAATGCTTTTGTTACTTTACCAGACTAATGGAGCCTTTCCAACTGTCAATACAAAATATTAGCGTAATAACTGAATTTCGAAATCAAAAGAATGTAGAAATTATCAGCCTTTATAGCCAGTGCATCAGTAAATTTGTGTTTCGCACTTTATATTCTAAGTTACACAAGGCTTATTATTCGTGTAATGAATAAATATCGCAGAAGACTGGTAGGTTTCGTTGGCTTATTAGCCTTGAGACCAAGGTTTAAGCCTCAGCCCAGACATTTCAAACAAAATGAATTATGAAAAAATATATCTTGGGCGATTTCTTTTTTAAATAATAATTAGTATTGCAATGAACAGTATCTTAAAAATCTGCCGGCCACTAATGCACAAAATTAACACATGCCATTTGGGTAGTGTGGGAAGCTAAGTTGTAATTCCGACTGAAGGGTTGTAAGGATCAATTAAGTAAGAAATAATGAAAAACGAATTTCTATTCATTGTGATGAAATTACGAGAACCAACATGTTAATTCATAGATACAAAACAAAGTATTTCAAATACAGCAACTTACCATGTAAACTTTCTGATAATATGAAACAGCATATAAAGGGTGTTTTTTATAGAGGTATAGAACTTTAAGTTGGCATTACTTTTCAAGATGGTGACCGATTTAACAGCTGTCAAGCGATTTATTCTCAGTTTGGTTTGGCAATTCATCATGAATAGACTCACGCCTGAACAACGCTTGCAAATAGTGCAATTTTATTTCGAAAATAATGGTTCTGTGCGGAAAACGTATCGCGCACTACGTCCTTTGTATCGTCGACAACATCGTCCATCAGAGCAGTTAATTCGATTAACCATGGACCGTTTTCGCACCACGTTTACTCTTATTGATAACTCGCATCCCCAGAGACGCTGTACGGTGCGTACAGAAGAAGCTATTGCTGCTGTAGAGCGTAGCATTGAGGAAGACCCGAATGAATCCATCCGCCATCGAGCACAGGAATTGGATCTGTGTCCATCCACTTTATGGTAGATTTTGCGGAAGGATCTTGGTTTGCGTGATTACAAAATCCAACTCGTGCAAGATTTGAAGCCCAACTATCATCAAGTAAGGCGTAGATTCGTCGAATGGGCCCAAAACGAGATTACCGTTGTTACCGATTTTCATAAGCGAATTTTGTTTAGCGATGAAGCGCACTTCTGGTTGAATGGCTACGTCAACAAACAAAACTGCCGCATTTGGAGTGAAGGTAATCCTCAAGTGTAATTGGAAACACCGTTACATCCAGAAAAACTGACTGTTTGGTGCGCTTTATGGGCTGGTGGAATCATTGGTCCGTACTTTTTCAAAAACGATGGTGGCCAGAACGTTACAGTCAATGGTGATCGGTATAGAGAACTTTTTCATTCCTGAATTGAATAACCATGATGTCCAGGAGATGTGGTTTCAACAAGACGGCGCAACATGTCACACAGCTCGTGCCACAATAGATTTATTGAAAGATACGTTTGGTGACCGCATAATTTCATCTTTTGGACCTGTGAATTGGCCTCCAAGATCTTGTGATTTAACACCGCTAGACTACTTTCTGTGGGGCTATGTAAAGTCATTGGTCTATGCGGTAAAGCCGCAAACGCTTGACCATTTGGAAGACAACATTCGCCGTATTATTGCTGATATACGGCCACAAATGTTGGAAAAAGTCAACGAAAATTGGACGTCCAGATTGGACTACATCCGTGGCGGTCATATGCCAGAAATCATATTTAAAATGTAATGCCACAAGATTATATTTCGGATAAATAAAATTCCTGTCAATGAATAATCCATCGTTGTTTTATTGCAACTTAAAGTTCTATACCTCTATAAAAAATACCCTTTACATACATATACTTACATATACACATGCGAAGAAGGCATGCTGAGTAAAATTATCCAAATAAAAACACGTCTTTATAGTTCGGATGTTACTTGTGAAGTATTTTCTTTTTATTAAAATTTTTTTCTCATATTTTTAAAATGTAAGTACATAAAAAAATTTACAAACAGATGTGTTACTAAATTAAACGGAGCAAAGAGCATCAGCTCTTATGCTATAAAAGAATTTTTAATTTAATAACACACAGACGATGGAAAAGAATTTTTTTATACACATTTTACTCAACTAATGCAATCTCATCAAATTAACCATTATTCAACCTATAGTATTTTGAAAGCATGAATAGTTGAACGATTTAATATAACATTAAAGGGAATGATGTGGAAAGAGTTTAGTTATCAAGGTACATATATAGATGAATTAATATCTATCAAGATCTTGTCGATAGATACAACAACACACTACACAGAACAATAAAAATGTAACCAAACGCGTATAATAAAATAAAAGAAATTGAGAATAATAAAATTGTGTTAAATTAAAAAAAATGAGTTTGTTTCTTTAGTCTTTAGTTTTTAGTCATCTTAAATAAAACAACGTTATATTGTGTTTATAGAAGCAACTTAATGTTAATTAGCTGAAGATTTTAATAAAGTAATATTCAATTCCCAACATCAACTAATAATCCTACGCTCTAAAGATAAGTCTCAAGTACTCAAATCTATTATTACAAATGAAAAATTTAAGTTATCTATTCTGAACATTACATGGAAAGAACCACATATCCAATTGGCTGATGCTTACAAGTCAGAAATTTTTAAAACAAGTAATAGCCGCCGACCGCTAAATATTGCCTTTAAAAGTTGAGATACAATTTATTATTATCCTTCACTTCGACAAAGCACAGCTATTCTATGGAATGTTAAGCTAGCGAGTTAAAATGAGAGTGAATACTTTCTCACAAAATTCACAAGTATCGCGCACTACGTCCTTTTTATCGTCGACAACATCGTCCATCAGAGCAGTTAATTCGATTAACCATGGACCGTTTTCGCACCACGTTTACTCTTATTGATAACTCGCATCCCCAGAGACGCTGTACGGTGCGTACAGAAGAAGCTATTGCTGCTGTAGAGCGTAGCATTGAGGAAGACCCGAATGAATCCATCCGCCATCGAGCACAGGAATTGGATCTGTGTCCATCCACTTTATGGTAGATTTTGCGGAAGGATCTTGGTTTGCGTGATTACAAAATCCAACTCGTGCAAGATTTGAAGCCAAACTATCATCAAGTAAGGCGTAGATTCGTCGAATGGGCCCAAAACGAGATTACCGTTGTTACCGATTTTCATAAGCGAATTTTATTTAGCGATGAAGCGCACTTCTGGTTGAATGGCTACGTCAACAAACAAAACTGCCGCATTTGGAGTGAAGGTAATCCTCAAGTGTATGTGGAAACACCGTTACATCCAGAAAAACTGACTGTTTGGTGCGCTTTATGGGCTGGTGGAATCATTGATCCGTACTTTTTCAAAAACGATGGTGGCCAGAACGTTACAGTCAATGGTGATCGGTATAGAGAACTTTTTCATTCCTGAATTGAATAACCATGATGTCCAGGAGATGTGGTTTCAACAAGACGGCGCAACATGTCACACAGCTCGTGCCACAATAGATTTATTGAAAGATACGTTTGGTGACCGCATAATTTCACCTTTTGGACCTGTGAATTGGCCTCCAAGATCGTGTGATTTAACACCGCTAGACTACTTTCTGTGGGGCTATGTAAAGTCATTGGTCTATGCGGTAAAGCCACAAACGCTTGACCATTTGGAAGACAACATTCGCCGTATTATTGCCGATATACGGCCACAAATGTTGGAAAAAGTCAACGAAAATTGGACGTCCAGATTGGACTACATCCGCGCCAGCCGTGGCGGTCATATGCCAGAAATCATATTTAAAATGTAATGCCACAAAATTTTATTTCGGATAAATAAAATTCTTGTCAATGAATAATCCATCGTTGTTTTATTGCAACTTAAAGTTCTATACCTCTATAAAAAAAACCCTTTACATACATATACTTACATATACACATGCGAAGAAGGCATGCTGAGTAAAATTATCCAAATAAAAACACGTCTTTATAGTTCGGATGTTACTTGTAAAGTATTTTCTTTTTATTAAAATTTTTTTCTCATATTTTTAAAATGTAAATACAGTTACAGATCGTACAGCTCTTAGCGGGTTAACTTAGTATAACATAGAAATGTAGTATAGGAGCTAATGTAGTATAATTCTATAAACACAATAAACGCAACGCAGCAAGCACAGCAATCTCTCAAAAATAGAATACATGGCTGTATTTGGAAATGATTATTTTAAAGGCAACGCGATAACAAGCAAATAAAATAAAATAAAGTTTGCTTTGCTTGCTGCGTTGCATTTATAGTGATTATAGCATAATAATAAATGTAATAGGTTTTGTAGTATAATAGTTAGCATGGCAAGCAAGAAAATTATAAGTAGAGTACATTAATTATTAATGTAATCATAGAGTTACTTCGATCTAGGCGTTGGTATATCATATTTTATGAATCTTCCATTTACAAATTAACAGTCACTATCAATTCAAAATTAATTTATTATAAATATGATGTATCATTTTCTTTCATCAAAAATTCTTATAATTATTTAAATATTCACATATTTGCATTTGTATTCTTATTTTAGTTTTTATTTTAACACAAGTAATTTAATAGATTTTAATTACAATTTATAATATTTAACTTATTACTAATTTAATAATATTTAAATTTGATAGATGTAATAGAATTTGATATTTAATATTTTATAGATCTTATTTGAACGCATTCTCTTTTCATTTTCTGATTTTGTTTTTTTTTCTCTCTTTTTAAAAGCTGTTAGTTTGTTTGGTAAAATATTTTAAACTATTTTTGAAATTTAGAATTTCCGTTCCCTTGAGTTTTGTAAATATTAGAAAAAATTTAAAAAAAAATAGAAAGTAAGTGATTTTTTCTTATTTAAAAGTTTCTTATTCTTTTATATTAATTATATTAAGGAAATGAAATTTTATAATGTTTGAGAATGGCTACAAAATTCTGTGAGAGAATAACGCTGGAAAGTTCTTTTACAAACGACTTGAATATTTAATGCAATCTAATCAAATTAATCGTTATTCAATATATACTAGTTGTTAAAAGGCATCAATAGTTGAACGACTTAATAGAACATTGATAAACGTACAAATTGATAAAAATATATCAAGAACTGGTGGATAAATGTAATAATATATTTCATTGAACAATTAATGTAACACCAAACGAAATGAAAAAAATCATCCATAGTAATTTTCTATAGATTTTTAGGAGATCCAAGTTTACACTTGACGATCGCGTTCGTATAAGCAAACATAAACGCATGTTACCTATGTATGTATCAAGAAACTGGACTATAGAAATCTTTAAAATCAAAATTATTAGCAATAAAAATCCTAGTACTTTTAATTTAGAAGCCTATCGTGGTAGTGAAATTAATGGTGTATCTTATGGATAGGACGTATTAAAAAGAAGAGGAAATACATTGTATGTTAAAAAGTTGGAGTTTCGATCAGAACACTGCCTTGGATAATTTGATATAATAAGTCATTATCATTAACATAAGCACAGTTGTAGAAGACGATGTAAACCTTGAAAATTATTATTTTGTTTGGTAATTATTACGATTCGTTTGGTTTGTTAACAAAATATTTTTATTTTGCCACATTTAAAAATCTTCAATTGAATTAAAATTAGTATGCATTTATTTGTGATTTCAAACGAGTTGTTCTGTGTAGGGTACCGTAAACTCATGGATATCCGGCGCGAGGTTCGGATGATCGGTGAGCGTGTGATGTAGGGTACCCTTAACTCCTGTTGCCGACGCTAAGTAAATTGTGGAATGTTGTGGTTTTGTTTATTTTATTTTTTGTAAGAGTTAATATTGAAGAAATAGATATGTAGTTGAACGTGTTGTTGTTGTTTATTGTGGGTGCGATACATTTCAGTTAGTTCTTGTCTTGTAAAAATATAAGTATAGAAATTGGTGGCTTTCTGAACCACTTAATGTATTCGTTAACAAGAAAACATTAATTGCCCCAATATCGTTTTCTTGTAATAATAAAATTCTGAGACATTTACAGACGGTCAAAAGTGGAATAACGACACCTTGATGTAAACAATATCATCGCGGGTCATTATAATTTTGTATACTTAAGAATAAGTTCAATAAGAATATTTTAAGTATAAAGTATTTCGGATGTGTTATTTTTTGTGATTTAATGTTGAAGAGACAGAAATATAGCTCAACGTGTTGTTGTTTTTCGTGCTATAAGAATCTTTAATTTTAAACTTATAAGAAAGAAATGTACATTTGTGTCTGCGTATTTTTACACATAAGTGGACATAATTACATAATTGAATTTACTCCTCATTACTTCTAAAATGTATTACCCCCTCATCAACATCATCAACAGAATAAAAATAGGCTGGTTTTAAGGATTTAAAAGTAATTTTTGTGCTATAAACCGTTACAGTTATACTTTCAAGTTCGAAATTAAAAAAGAACAAATTGCTAGTTTAGTTTGTGAGATTTGTTTTAAAGAATTTAAGTTGAATTCAACATTAAGAACACATCATAAGGATAAGGTCAGTGAACAAGTGAGAAGAAAAAAGTTTATACTAAACAAACCGCAAACAATTTCGCATTTATTTAATGGGGTTTTATCACCGCAGGAAGCAAAGGTTACTGTTCATAATAACTATAACAACAACAACGAAGTTGAACAGGAATATGTACAAGATAATACACTCAAACGAAAAAGTAACACTATACTGAATAATGATAGAAAAATAAATAAAACATAACATTTAATTGAAAAAAATTTAAAGCGAAAGAATATATATTTGATGATAATTATGACCAATATAAAAAACATAAAAAAACAACACACTTATTTTCAAAAAGAAAAAGCAGTTTTGATATAAACAAGAATAGAAAACGTATAAAATTCACAAGCAGTAATTTTAACAAATCATAACACTACTCCAAAATATTCAACTTCTTATAAATAATAAAACTTTAGATAAAACTTATGGTTTCAACAGTGATGAAAACGGAAGTTGGCGATATGGGAATAACAAACTTGTCTTTAATAATGATAATTCTATTAGGAAATAAAAATTCGAATAGGAAATAAAAAAATGAAAATGTCTCCAGGCTTATTTGAATTAGTATTTCATGCAAAACCCTTATATTATGCAGAAACTGATTTAAATAAATATAAACATTTATTAAAAAGCACAAATGTATATAGACGTAAATATCATCCGAATGGCCAAATAAAAGGTACAATAAATATCAACGTATAATAAAAAAAACTATTTAGTACAAAACCAAAAATAAATTAATGAAAGGTAGTGGTTTAACACTTAAATCTGTAGATTACAAAAAACCAAACTATATATATTGGGACAATCCTAATGAGTTAGTCAATAGACTAAGACTACTTCTATCCTCTGAAAGCTTAGAAAGTCCTAGCAAGATGAGTGATTCAACCTTTAAGAAAAATCTATTTAAAACTCTCGATATTACTGTAGACAGTAATCGTTTAGACTTGCGTAAAAAACGAATATCGAATATCGAACTGCACCTATTGAACCTAAAGATTCAGTTACAAAAGCATATTTTAATAACAGAACTGATTTGCTTATAAATAAAATAGCAGTCGTTGATGAAAATTTTAAAAACTCATTACTTTTATTACAAGAGGAAATCAATCATTCACTTAAAAACAATAATGTACCAATTTTGCAGAATACAGAAACAATTGAAAATATAGAAACAAATAGTATTATATCGATATCGAAAGAAATAAAAATATAAAAATTGATCTGCCAACTCTCAAAAATGATATTTTCATATTTACTAATAAATAAAAAAAATCAAAATATTGAAAACGATTTAAATGCAGTAAATAAAATTGCATTTGAAAGCGAAAAGAAATTTAACAACATTGAAAATAATCTTTTTAAATCTTTACTTCCTAAGCAAAAGAAACAATCTCTACAAGAAACAAGTCTAACAAATGATAATGATAAAAAACAAGGTTGAAATTGTGAGCAAAAACTAATAAAATAGAGATGTTTACATTAATTAATTGTCATATAGAATTTTACATTTGAATAGAAAATATGAATGTGAATAAAAGAAATGTAGTAAATGACCTCAATAAACTAGCACGGAAACATTTTGAAAGAAGACGAGTTATAGTTAAAGGAATTGATGATTTATGGCAAGCGGATTTAGTTAAAATGATTGCATATGAATCGTATAATAGAGGTTATCGGTATATATTAACTGTCAGAGACACGTTTTCTAAAACAGCTTGGGCTGAAAAATTTACAAACAGATGTGTTACTAAATTAAACGGAGCAAAGAGCATCAGCTCTTATGCTATAAAAGAATTTTTAATTTAATAACACACAGACGATGGAAAAGAATTTTTTTATACACATTTTACTCAACTAATGCAATCTCATCAAATTAACCATTATTCAACCTATAGTATTTTGAAAGCATCAATAGTTGAACGATTTAATATAACATTAAAGGGAATGATGTGGAAAGAGTTTAGATATCAAGGTACATATATAGATGAATTAATATCTATCAAAATCTTGTCGATAGATACAACAACACACTACACAGAACAATAAAAATGTAACCAAATGCGTATAATAAAATAAAAGAAATTGAGAATAATAAAATTGTGTTAAATTAAAAAAATTAAAAAAAATGAGTTTGTTTCTTCAGTCTTTAGTTTTTAGTCATCTTAAATAAAACAACGTTATATTGTGTTTATAGAAGCAACTTAATGTTAATTAGCTGAAGATTTTAATAAAGTAATATTCAATTCCAAACATCAACTAATAATCCTACGCTCTAAAGATAAGTCTCAAGTACTTAAATCTATTATTACAAATGAAAAATTTAAGTTATCTATTCTGAACATTACATGGAAAGAACCACATATCCAATTGGCTGATGCTTACAAGTCAGAAATTTTTAAAACAAGTAATAGCCGCCGACCGCTAAATATTGCCTTTAAAAGTTGAGATACAATTTATTATTATCCTTCACTTCGACAAAGCACAGCTATTCTATGGAATGTTAAACTAGCGAGTTAAAATGAGAGTGAATACTTTCTCACAAAATTCACAAGTAAAACCGCCATTTCTTATTTATTTTTTTTTTCTTTATCTGCTTAAGAGCTTATAAGATATTAAAGATAATATATAATATATATATAAGATATAAGATATTTCTGAAACTATACTGTTTCTTTTAACTAACAACAACCGATATTTATAGCAAAAATTTGTTTTGCGCATTAAGAATTAGTTGGAGAAGTTTGTTGTTGTTGTCGGTTGATGCTTTGGGTTTAATATTTTACATAAATAATTCTGTTATCGCTATAATCACAACTTGTTTACGCTCTTATATCAGCTTCAATTTGTGTAATCATTATCTAACCGCATTTTATCTAACTACAAACATTTAATTATAAAAAAACAGAAATTGTAAATTACATTAATCTTTGTTCTAAACGAAAAAAACCCCTCACCACTCAATTTTTTCATTTAAATAGACGTTGTAAAAATGAGAAATTCAACAGTGATATTTGAAAAATTGTGGAATACATAACTAAATTTTCTTCTCCTCGTTCAAACAATTAAAAAAACAAAACAAAAATCTAAAAATATGAATAACACATTAAATTATTTAAATAATGTCAACACCAACAAATATTTAAAGGAGATTTTACCTCTAAAACAACTCCCTGTAAACCAGAAATTTAAACTTCTAAACTGTGTAAAAAAGTCACCAGTATTCGGTCCGAAAACAATGATTGAGTTGGAAACTCGTATAATGTTCTTGCCCGAAAGATATAACAATCTACCAGAGGAAGCTATGTAGGATCTATCAACTGGAAGCTATTATTTAAAAAAAGTCATGGATGGAGTTCACTATAAATTATATTTTGAAAAGTAATTTCTAAGTATGGAAGAGAAAAAATATATATAGAATATATTTTATATAACCTTATGTTAGTTTTTCGTAAGAGGTGATAATGGAACAACACAATAATTTTATAGTTATCGATTTACAAGGATTTTTATCAATAATAAATATTATGCTAAAGAAGTTCGTGTTTCAATCAGTGATTTTGAAAGAAAAACTTTTCACATTAAATCAACAACAAAATATTCAGAATTAAGTAAAAAGGATATAGTTACAAATAAATGGTTATATAATCACTTGCTTGGATTACATAGGAATACTGGGAAGTCTACAATGAAAGACTTAATAGAATATCTAATACTAAATATAAAAAAGGCAAGAGGAAGGATATCCTGTTGTCCATGCTAAAGGATATGAAAAAGTCAGACAGTTAAGAGAACTACTTGGAAAGGATACAATACAAACACAAATATTTATAACTGATTTAGATTATTGGGATTGTCCAAACATAACAACTTTATATAAAAATAATCCACATATAAAGATTTGTGGAAATCATATTAATTTTAATCATATATGTGCTGAAAAGAATGTTATTTTACTTAGAAATTTTGTTAATTTAGACATAAAGAGAGAAAACATTGTTAATCAGTAAAAACTTTGTAGTTGTTAATTTTATTTTTAGTTGATTCTTACTCTTTATATAGTATACATATACATAAAGTGTATTAATAATTCTAACTCAAAAAAAAAATTACGTTATCAGCTGAATTGGAAGAACTATTAACAAAACATAGTAACCAGATTGACAAAGAACATATAGATTTATTTATGAAACTTATAAGTGAATTAAGAATTTATAATAATGTAAATCAATTTTATATGTATTAATAATATCATTCATAGATCTAACTGTGAAAATATTTATTCACAATCTTTCAGCATTTGTCGATGTCAAATATTCAATTCAGAATATTTGTTAGCACTTAAGTTGTTTAAGCTTTATAATCGTATTTTTAAATTTAAACCTGTAAAACACTGAAAAAAAGAAATATATAATAAAAATTTTAAAAAATAAAAACACATTTTTTTTTTACTTTTTAACTCTTATTTTTACATTGATTTTTATATAAGAATACAATAATTATAAAAATATAATATACATAATATTTTTATAATTCGTCGTCATCATTATCATCTATTTGTATTGGGCTGGAAGCCAATACACTACGTTGCGAAATGTTACAAATGAGATAATTTTGACGGCAATGAGGGCATATTGTCTTATTCCATCTTCTTAGGCAGTGTACACATAAATGATGGCTACAACTGAGGAATATGAGATCCCTCCCATATACCTCGTTGTAACATATTTCGCATTTATACTTCGCTTGATATATACCTTCTAACCGTGAACTGGGTACACTCTCCTTTTTTTTGAAGATTTTTCAAAAACTGCATCATTTTCATGTCGACCTCTTTTTGTGCATCTTCAAGCTTCCTCTTATCCTCCTCTAATTGCTTCTCTTTGTCATCTATTTCTTTGAGTTTGGCTTTATAAGAGGTCCATTCCTCTTGAATATGCCCGATGTCCATCAAGCGCTCACCCATCATGATAGAATACATGCTCTCGATTGATGACGTCAGTGAGCTTGATAGTGGGGGTGGGGGTGGCGTTATTATTGATGCTGATGCTGATGTTCTTGCTGCTGATACCGATGATGGTCCTGGTGCTGATTGTGATAGAGGAAACTATTGAGTTTCCTCTTCATCCAAGTTAGAGTAGTTGAACGACATTTTTTCCTTTTAAATTTTACAAATTTTAATGAAAAATTATTACTCTTTCACACCCTATTTACAAATTTTTTTTTTGTTTCAAATCGCTAATGAAACAACCATATTTTTATTAATAGTCAAACCATAGGTAAAACCATAAAATACCGTTCGCTAAAACCATATTTCAAAACAAGAAAACTGTGTTTTATAATTCCTTATCAAAGAACTATAATTTTCTTATAATCATAGAACCACACGAAAAAATCTAAATATAACATATTACATTTCTTAATCAAAACAATGCACTAATTTTTTTTATCAAACTAAACTATAATTTTTCTATATTACTCAAACCGCATCAAATATTTTTTATTAAACTACGTATTTCCTAAAACCACAAGAAAATAATTAACTTATTTTTATCAAACTAAACTGTAAGAACTGTTACAATATGAAAATATAAAACTACCGGCATAAACGCATCACAATTACCCTACATATGAAACACACTATTTAACAATCACAATCACCCTACATCACCTTACATATGAAACACACACACAAAACAAAACAGCTGACATAAACCTAACAATCACCCTACATATGAAACACACACACAGACACAGGCACACATACATAACATTAAAAAGCATTACCTTTTCAAAAAGAATTTCCGTAGATGACAACAGTACAATTGAGTTACGGTTTCTCGATTTATTTAGGTTTATGCCATCTAGTTTAGATTTCTCTAAGCATTTTATTTATCGACGTTTTAACAATAGTAAAATCAAACTATTCAATTTAATGAAACGTAAAGGTGTCTTTCCATGCGATTATTTTGATTCTGAAAATCGTCTCAATGAAACTCAATTAACTCCCATTTCCGTTTTCTTTAAAAAATTAAATAACGAGTCGTGTAGTGTAGAGGATTATGAACACGCTCAAAAAGTATGTAAGACATTTAAATGTATAACATTAAAGGATTATTTACTTTTATATTTAAAAGTAGACGTTCTATTGCTCTGTGACATATTTGAAAATTTCCGAAAAGTATGTAAAAACATTTATAATTTAGATCTCTCTCAGTATTATACTACTCCTGGTCTATCCTGGGATGCAATGTTGAAAACAACTAAAATAGAATTACAGTTGTTAACTGATATTAATATTAATTTTGCTCTTCGAGGTATCAGGGGAGGTATTGTTCAATGTTCTAACAGATATTCAATAGCTAATAATAAATATATTAGTGATTATGATTCTAACAAGGAATCAAATTATATAATATATTTAGATGTAATTAATTTATATGGTTATGCAATGTCAAAAAACCTTCCATATAAAAATTTTAAATGTTTTGAAAATTTTAATGTTAATAATATAGAAGAAGATTCTCCATTGGGTTATATATTAGAAGTAGATCTATAATATCCATTACACGACTATCATAATGATTTACCATTTTGTGCTGATAATAAGAAAATTGAAAGCATGAACAGCGAAAATTAATAACAGATCGAACAATCTACAACAGTGTTTGAAATATGGTTTGATTGAGTCAGTCTGGTTGGTTGAGGAAATATATTGATTTGAATAATCATTAAAGAAATGTATATGGAAAAACTATGGAAAATTTTGATAAGAGGAAAGACATTAAAATAGTATGTGAATGGGAGAGTAGAGGTAAAAGATTAGATGTTAGACCTCTTATTGCTAAACCTTATTTCCATAGTTCACTTAAAATTCATGAAAATATGCATGCCATTCAAATGAATAGAATTAAAACTGAATATAATAAACCAATTTATATTGGTTTTTCAGTTTTAGAAATACCCAAATGGAAAATGTATAGTTTTCAGTATGATTATATAAAACCTAAATATTGTGAAAACCTTCAACTCAATTATGTGGATACTGATTCCTTTGTTTTCGACATTAAAACAGATGATCTATATAGTGATATAAAAAATTATATTAGTACAGATTTTGATACGTCTGCACATTCAGAAGACAATCCATATAATTTTCCACAAAATAAATAAAAAAGTATTAGGGAAGATGAAGGATGAGTGTAATGGTAAAAATATTAAAGAATTCATTGGTTTAAGAGCTAAAATGTATTCAGTAAAAATCGATAGAGTTGATAAGGAAATTAAAAAAATTAAAGGTGTTAAACAATGTGTAACTAAAAAATTAAGTGTAAATGACTTTAGAAAATGTTTATTAGAGAAAAAATTATACTATGACACAATGTATATATTTAGATCAAAGATACATCAAATTTATACACAAAATATTAGTAAACTAACATTAAGTTACTTAGATGATAAGAGATATATTAAAGAAAACGGCATCAATACATATGCTTGGGGACATTATAAAATAATGTCAACATCAACATCATCATCATCAAATTTAAATTTATATAAAGAATTTATGCAAGACGATGATGATGATATGTTTTTAAAGGTAAATATATATATAGATTAAGTAGTTTATAAGAATGTAATATAAATTAATAAAGTACATACATATGTGTATATTTGAAAATACATAAATCAGCTTTTTATTTAATTTCAATTTTATATTTATTCCATAAACAAGAAAAAAATGCAAGCACAAGTGACCACAATTCTTTAAACATAAATAATCATAATTAAATGTATGTGATAATATAGTTTCGATAAAACTAAAGAATGTAACAACTGATTACATCGAAGAATGTGGTTTAGTTAAAAACTAAAAAAGGAGTTAAGTTTGTGCTTTTTTTTTTCTTTTGATATATTGAGAAAACTCTAAACAGATTGTTCTTATCAAATGTAAGAATTATTGAAATTAGTATAAGAAGGGAGTATGTTGGCATATACAAATTAATTAAAAAATGAATTGTGAAAGCAGGAGTTGTATTTGCGCGCTGAAATTGTCATCACAGTACGCTCTCTGGATGGATGACAGGTTCCGGGAGGAACTTCAGAAGACCTTCCTGCGTACACTTAAAGAGACTAAATGTTTCATGCCATTGCTTGAAGCATTAATCCAAAAAAATATATTGTGGAAAAGGAAGGCTGCATATTTGAATGGGAGGGAGAGCTCATCTATATCTTCCTGGATGTATCCTGTTGCGGATGCTTAACTCTGGAAGAGGATGGTGTTCAGTTCGAAAACACCAAATATTACTTTTTAAATATAAATTTCACAGAATGTGATATATACTATATATAAAAAAGTAAAGATAATTAAAAAATTAAAAAATGTGTTTTTATTTGTTGAGGGATTTCTTTTTTTCAGAGTTTTTTTCCTTTTTCAGGTTTTTTAATAAAATAAAAAAATAAAATTAAAAAAATGTAAAAAAATCTTTTATTTATTGAACGGAATATTCTTTTTTTCAGGTTTTAAATATTATAAATCAATTTTTTCGTTATTTCATTTAAACTTATATTTATTGAATAAAAATTTTAAACACAAGTGCCCACAATTAAATGTATTAAATTTTTGTTTTTATTCATAATTATATTCAATGCGATATTTTCAGTAGTTGACAATCTCAAGTGATAGTTGCAAGTCTCCAAAGCTGTCAAAGTATTCTTTATAGTTATGATTGATGATTTATAATATGCTACCCAATGTGTGCCAGCGCCTTCTGTATCATCCAAATTGACAACACCGCATTCTTGTTTGAATGGTCTTTTAGGTAAAGAATCACGCATGAAAACGCCTCTAAAGTATTTGAGATGTTTACCATATTTTCTTATATCTAAATCGGTTAGGGGGCGATTGGGTAGATTTTCTAAAAGTTTTTTGAAGCTGGTCTATAATACAATCCATATCCAGTTTTAAATGGTTTCAGATATAATCCTTTTCCCATAGCAATTGATTCCATATATCTATTGTGACGGTTAGCTTCCGCAAATTGTTCTTCTCATTCTTGATAGCATTTACTGCTTTGACAATAGCGGATCCTCCACTTGCTAAACCACCAAGAGCTGACAATGCTGTCAAGACAGGAATTAATGGTAGAAAACCACCAATTTTTGGCATACTTATATTAGATCTCCTTTTGCCTTTGAAATTAGTATGAACAGCTTTCTTTGCAATTCTAACAGCAACATTTATATTATCAGGATTTTCCTTTTTCAAAAGATTAAATGTATTCTTAACGGTGTTTAAAAACAATTTCTTATTACATTTATTCTTCTTTTCTTTTCTCCTTTCTTTTGAATTCTTTCTTTTTCCTATGTCTCTGCTTCTTCATACCTAATCCAAATTTTACTTTTGTTTTCATTGCATTCGTAACAAACCAAGCATTTGCACGTTCTTTAATATCACTATCTTTAGCTTTTACTCTTTGCCAGGCTTTTTCAGCTAATATTTGGTCTGCTTGATGTCTTTTATTTATGTCATGTGATTGCGAATATGCAATATCGTGTTCTTTATAGGCAGCGTCTAATAAATTTATACTCTTATCTCCTCTTCCTAGACGTTCTTTAAGTTTTATACCAGGTCCGCAAAATTGATAACCAGGTAAATGTAATTCAAAAGGTAATTTGTTAATTAATGTGTTTACCAAACCACTTCCAGTCGTACACTGATAACTATTTTTGTTTTTATAGTAATTTATGACCATTCTTCATACACAAATGTTATTCGATCAAGATGTATGTAAAAATGTTTATCTACATATATATATAGTATATATAAGATACATTGAATAATAAGACTTTATTAGTAATGAACATGCGTTTAGTTAAACAAAATAAAAAAGTTGTTATTCGAAATGCTCATAAGGCACAGGAAAAAATGTCTAAAACTCGACATAGTACTCTATTACCAAATGCAATTCGAGCGTTATTTTTTGGGCCATCAAATTGGGGTAAGACTAATGTCATGATTGGTCACATGGAGAGTCCTAATGGTCTTTTCTTTAAAAACATATACATATATTCAAAAACGTTATATCAATCAAAATACTGTTATTTAAGGGTATTAAGCAAATCCACATTCAATAATGATTTTCTATGATGTGATTTGTGGAAAACAAAATTCGATAAGAGATTACTTTTGCATGGGTAGACATAAAAATATTGATTGTTTTTGCTTATGTCAAACGTATACTAAAATAGCTAAACATTTAATACGTGACAGTGCAAATATGATTGTTGTATTTAAGCAAGATAAAATGAATTTACGTCATATCGATAATGATCATGTTATTCGTTATATGTCATTTAATCAATTTGTAGATATATGTATGTAATAGATGTTTGAAAGATAAATATGGATTTCTTGTTGTTAGTAAAGATGATGAATTGAATAAAGGAAGATATCGTAAGGGATCAGATGGTAAACAGATACCAGATCGTGAGCATATCATAGTGCAGATAGTGATCAGATCGTAAGCAGATTGTCAGATTTTAACCAGATCATAAGCAGATCATTACCAACAAAATAAATATGAATAATAATAATAATATCTCATTAAAGGATATAAAAACCAGAACAATATTAAAAGAAAAATTAAAAAATAATAAATTAAATAATATAGATAGGGTAAATACATTATAGGCCATTTACACTACAGCGAAATCTAGTACTTATGAGATTTCGAGCCAAATCTAATTGATTTCAACTAGATTTCCCATACAATACAAAATCTACTTATTTAGTAGATTTCGGCAAAATCTACTCAAAATCTAGCAAAAATATAAATGCAACTATGTGTTTTTGCCAAAAAGTACATAAAAATACAACGCTGCGCAGGAAAAATATGACATATCAATTTAAAAACAAAACAAAACAAATGTGTAAAGGTATAAAATTTTGTATTGAAAAGTGACAAAGTGTAAAATTTTGTATTTAAATTGTGAAATATATAATATATATAATATATTATTTTATTAATGGCAGAAGAAATAATTTGTAACAAAAGGTAATCTTATTTTTAAATAAATATATCTTATTAATATCATATGTACATATATTACTCTTTATTTAAAGAAAACGAACATAAAAAAAAAATGGAAAATGGAGGAGGAGTCTCTACTCATAACGCTTTGGGGAGACTATATTGATGATTTTAGAGGGTGCCGCAAAAACAGCCTCGTCTATCTAGACATTTCAACTGGGATGAGGAGTAATGGATTTGAATTCAATTCGGAGGAAGTCAGAATAAAAATACATAATCTTTCCAATAAATACAGGTACATTAATTAAAAAGTTTGCAATTGCGTTTCTTATTTCTTCAGATTTAGGGTTATAATCATAAGTAAAGTTTTCACAATTTGGCTGATCTCTGACTGTTGTACTATTACATTGTCAGGTCTCATTAAATATTTCGTTGTTGCTATTTAAAAAATTGTGCAGGACGCAGCAACATTTGATTAAATTATTTACGTTTTCAATTTTGTTGTCAATACCCTTACCGAGTCGCCGAAATCTTGATTTTTAATGGCCGAATGCACTTTCAACAACCCTACGAGATTTTGATAAATTATAATTAAATATTTTTTGTTTTTCTGATGCATTTACATGAAATGGATAAGGTTTCATCATGCATTCAGATAGACGAAAAGCGGAATCGCCTATTAACAAAACAGGAATTTTCACCTCATTGTAAACAATTGCTTGTTGTTGAAATATTGGATTTTGCATTTTTTTTCTGAATTGAGATCTCTCAAATATGGACGAATCATTGCATCGGCCTGGGCACCCGATATTAATGTATAAGAATCGATATCTGTAGTCAACAACAGCGAGCAGAACAACAGAGTACCACCCCTTGTAATTGAAATAATCACAAGTTTCCGATGCAGGAGGATGAATCTCAAAATGGCATCCATCTATTTTGAAAAAAAAAAACAAAAAATTTATATAGTCTATCCTTTGGTTCGTAGATTATGAAAAATATATATACCGATCGCTCCAAAACATTGTGGAAACCCAATTTGATGGTAAATATTCTGCTGAAAGACTTTTCCAAACTTCTTTACAAAATTCTTGTAGTATAAGGCATACAGAAGTTTTGGATACTCCAAACATGTGAGCTATTGAAGCATATTCAGAAGAAGACTTAAGACAATAAAGGGCTATAGCAATACGTTTTGGAAGTGGTATACATTTTCTAAATGTTGTATCAGTTTTGTTCATGGATGTTAGCTTTAAGCATAATAGCTGAAAAGTTTGGCGGCTCATTCTAAAATTTTCGATGAACATATCACATGACATATTAGGAACATCTTCCTCCCAGAATGACCCATTACGAACCTGTATTAAAGTGCGGATTAATATTTATATATTATTACCTATATATGTGTATACTTACATGTATCCATTCCATTCTACTATTTAACAATTGTGTGTAGTAATACATTTGCATTATTTTTTGAAATCTTATATTCAACAACTGCTGACGTTTTTTTTTCGCAACAACATTATTTCTGTTTTAATCTTATTTGGTCTTGATGAAAACAATACTAGCTGTCCTATATTTTTCATTTTTATTTGGTATTAAACTAAATTTGGAAATATTATTATTTTCTTTTAAATTTCAGTCAGCTGTTTTTGTTATTAAAATGAAATCTTGCTACTGTCAAATAAATACAGTGTAAACGATCTAGATTTGAAATCTAATCTACTAGATTTCGGTGTAGTGTAAATGGCCTATTAAAAGATAAATTTCAACCTATAACCAGCGTTGCCAAATGCGCAGATTTATCTGCATGTTGCAGTTTTTCTGAGCATTGAGCAGTTTTGAAGTTGTTTGTTTAAAAAAGTAAGTTTTTCTGTAAATTATGCAGATTTTGCAGTTTTTACATTTACATTTTTTAATTTCAATTTTGTTATTTTAATTCCGATTTCTAAAGCCATAATTTTACCGCATTTGCTTAATATAGTAGTGTCAAGTTTTACTCATACTTTTTAATGCGACAATGTAACTATCATAGACTCTTTTCTACACCACTGATTACAAAGAAAGAGGGAATTCCCACATTTTTATGTCTAAGAAAGTTATGGTTCTCTATATGGAGTTTGCTATTATAGTTTAGTTCACAACGTAATAGTGAGGTTTCTTCTGCATACGCAACTCACAAAATATTTTTCTTTAACTTGCCACTAATATGGATAAATATTTAGTAAGAAATGGTAAGAAAAGTGTTATTTTTATATGTAAGTACATTAAATAACAAGCATTAATTTACTAGATAAAGAAACTGAAAATTTGCGGGCAGATGTGATACATATTGCAGAATCCCCACCTCGCTCAAGTAAAAATCGAAAACCAAAATTGTGTGGTTACAATAAATCGTGGGAGGATCAAGAAATGTTTAAATCGTGGATCAGGAGGAGCGATAATAATTTGGCGTACTGTAAAGTTTGTTGTTGTGAGCTAAAAGCATTTGCTGGATTGTCATATTTAAAGGCTCCTGCTTTGACATCTAAACATGTTGAAAGAACAACAGCTGTACATATTCAAAAAGGTCTAAGGTATCACTAAGCGGTTCAGTCGAGTATAGTGCCAAAATATCAAATATTGAACTCCATTTAGCAGCATTCTGCGCAGAACATAATGTTCCATTTTCGGCAATGGATCACCTAGTTCCTTTACTCCAAGAAACTTTTGAGGATTCGGCGCTCCTAAAAAATAAAATGTGCTAGAATAAAGACAACATCTAAACGTTATAGGGGAGACTCACCAAGAAGAACTCTGTAGTATTCTACGTACAAAAATGTTTTCTTTGTGCGTCGATGAATCGACGGACATATCAACTACTAAGTTATTATCTCTAGTCGTAAGAGTTGAATATAAAGACAAAATCTGTGACTTTTTTTGATTTGGTTAAAGTGCAGATTGTACCGCCAAAGGGATTTATCAAGAAATAGTAAATATATTCAACAATAATATAAATTATAAAACAAACTTAATAGGTTTTGCTGCAGATGGTGCCAATGTAATGACTGGTGGTAACCATTCTGTTGCTACACTGCTGAAAAAAGATTATCCACATTTAATTATATTTAAAAGTATTTGCCACTCGTTCGCTCTTTGCGCAAATTCAGTTTGTAATTTTTTATCGAAATATATTGAAGGTGCTGCGAGGGATATATACAATTTTATTCGAAATAGTCCCAAACGAGTGGAATTATTTTTAGAATTACAAATGTTGCTGGATTATAATCCCAGAAAAATGTTGCACCCTTCCCAAACGCGTTGGCTATCGCTCGAAGCTACAGTAAATCAGATTTTGAGCAGATTAGAAGTCTTAAAACTATATACGAAGACGTGGAAAAGTTTGATTCTACACAAAAAATAAATTATTTACATAATCCAGAATTTAAATTAAATTTACTATTTTCGAAATTTATATGAAATGATATTAACAAACTAAAACGTCTATTTCAAAACGAAAGGCCAAAAATACATTTATTAAATAGTACAATAAACCGTTTATACGGAAAAATGTTTGAATATATAGTAAAGGAAGAATATATGTTTTAAGAAATGTAAAAAGATTGATATTAACAATTCTACATTTTTAAAAGATCCAAGGTATGGAAGTTTCCTTAGCTCTAACTAAATTATCTGAGGAAAGCAAAAAGGAATTCGAAAATCATTGCTTAAAATTTTACGTTGAGCTTTGCAATTCACTCTTAAAAAAGTTTGATTTTGAAAATGATTTCTTAGAATGCGTTGAGGTCTTAGCACCTGCTAATATTGTGAAAAATAACAATAAAAGTATTTTTAAATTATGTCGTTTTGTGCCAAATGTAGTAGAAATGAACTACATTCAAGAAACAGCTGATGAGTGGCGTGAACTACTGCACATTAATTTTGAAGACTTGGGTTTATTAGAAGAGGAAAATATTGAACCTTTTTGGGAAGTCATATTTAACCTTTAACTTATGACGTGAAATTGTTTAGCGTATATGAAGAGGTGGTGTAAATTATACACCCGAATTATTTTTCATATAACTTTTAATGTGTATATATTATAATAATGTTATACTTATATTATTCGAATTTGATTGCTTCTAAACGCATTATTAACAAAAACAAGGAAACAAATTCAAATTTATTTAAAAAAATTGTACTTTATTTCACAAGCCTCTTTTACACCAGCAAAAAAATAGGTGTATCATTTACTTGTACATCAAGAAAATTAAGGTTAAACAAAACCAATAAATGGTATTTTTCAACAGCCTAAGTTATATACTTATTAAAATAAAAAGGAACATTTCAATATCTTATATATATTAAAAAAATGACAATCAGTCTTGATGTAAAATTATCATTCGTCAAATTCAGTTTTAGTATAATTAATGCATAGCCGTTTGCTGCAGCCCATACACATTAGTTTATTATACTCTAAACATGTATGTGTAGTTTTCCTTTTTATTTTATTGGGACATATATAGCATAATTTGCTCGTTTTTGTATGTTTTTGGATAACAGGCTGGGGAAGAGAATCAGACCGTATTTTTTAAATGTGCCATTTTCCACTATTTAATTGTACAATAATACAAAAAATGATAAAAACTTTTCAGCAACTCAAAATAAAGTGAATAAAAAAATTACAAAAATACTTACGCTTACGGAGACGTGTAGTATTTTTTTATATGTGTTACTAACGTTAGATTAGACGTGGTAGTAAAATATTTTCTATATAAAAATCACACAAACAACTACGTGGTAGTAAAATATTTTCTATTAAAAATTTCCACAAACGATGACGTGTAGTAAATTTTACACCCACACACATAAATCTCCGCGATGCTGTAACAGTCAAAAGACAAAACTATACTGTCAATAAAACCATAGTATAATATGAGGGTACTGACAATATCAGCTTAAGAGAGTGCAACAAATGGAAGTTATTAGAAAAATAAAAAAAATAGTGTAAAATTTACTACCACGTCATAAGTTAAAGGTTAAAACAAAACGTGGCGACAGAACTAAAGCTTTTCCTAATTTAAAAAACTGGTATATGCAATTTTGTCAGTACCTGTTGCAACTGCTAATGTTGAAATAATTTTTTCACAAATTAATATGAATAAAAATAAAACTAGGAACAGATTAGAAGTGACAACCCTGTGTGGCATTTTAAGAACTAAAGATTTTCTTAAAAAATAATAATAACAGTAATTGCAGCAATTTCGTGCAATCAGAAGAAATGAACTCAATTTACAAAAATGCATGTTATTTCAAATACTTTTTATAAAACTGAATTATATTTATATTTTTTATTATATGTATTTAATTTTATTTGTTTTGTTATGTTTTGTAATGTTTTAATAAAAAAATATATGAACTGAATTATACATATTTTGGCGGTTATATGTGCAGTTTTTTCAGTTGAAAATCAGTTTTATTTTTCTAAATTTGAAGTTTTTTAAAAAAAAGTATGGCAACAAAATAAAACAAAATCCTTAAATCAAAACCTTTAAATCATATAATTGAAAAACTTGAAAGTAACATTAAGAAAAAATTAAATAAGTATTCATTAATTAATGATGATGACGATGATGATGATGATATAAACGAATCGTTTCAAAATAATATTAGTTTTAAGACTACAGTAGGACCTTGATTATCCGTGATGGTCGGGACCGGAAGCATTCCGGATAATCGATTTTCCCGGTTAATTGAGTACCAATTTTGGCTAGTTTTTTAATAGATATTTTTATTAGTTAATAAATGAATATGTACATATTTATATAAAAACTAAATAATTCAAGGATTTTATATACATACTTGTTTCAAAAATATAAAAAAAACCGCACTTCTCAAATTTCTAAATTAAACTAAACAGGTTTACATGTATGCTTCTGACTCATCGTATACTAATCCCAAATAATAGAAAAAAATGTTTGCTTATAATCACGGATAATAGAGTTAAACGATGCAGAAAAATTTAAGTCGATCCAAAATAAAATTAAGTCGATGCAAAATATTTTCTTTTTCCATCCCGGATAATTGATATTGCCGGATAATCGAATCACGGATAATCAAGGTCCTACTGTATTAACAGTTCAGCTAAAAAAATAAAGAATTATAATCAAATCATTCCTTCTTCCAATTACAATAATGTTAAAGATGATATTAGTTACATGTCAACGTCTGATATACCTTATCCTGAATATGAAAAGGAAGGCGTTAAAACTTGTAGATCATACAATTCTTATTGAGAAACTTGTATATTATGAAGTGGAAGGAAGAGCGCTAGCCTTATTAAAAAGTTATTTGTGCAATAGAAAACAATATGTTGAAGTAAACAATCTCAAAAGTACTGTTGGTATGGTTGAGTATGGAGTTCCGCAGGCCAGTGTATTGGGCCCATTACTATTTAGTATATATCTCAATGACTTTAAGAATTTAAAAATGTTTGGTAAGCTTTATATGTTTGCCGATGACATACGTGTGTTTTAGTCATATAAACAGGAAACTTCTATAAAAGCTCACATGTAATACAATGCAGCAATTATTATAGAGTATGCGAGGCTAAATAGACTATGTTTAAATGCAGAAAAGACAGAAGTTGTAAGATTTAGGCCTTATATGGTTGATGGACAAAATTTTAGTATTTTTGTGGATGGTAAATCTTTGCACGAAGTTCCCTCAACGAAATATCTCGGTGTGCATCTGCAAATCAACTTATTTATTTACATACAAAATCTTTAAAATCAAAAATTGCTTCAGCTACTGGTTTGATTTATAAATCTAAAAACAAATTTAATGTTGAAACTAAATTATTGATTTATCAAACTCTAGTTCAGAGTCACATAAATTACTTAGCTATTGTGCACTCATGGAATAAAAGCAATGAGCTTAGATCACTTCAAAGATCTCAGAATAAAGCTTTAAAAACCGTATTCAATCTGCCATCGACCTTTCCAATATTACTGCTGTATAAAGATCTATCACCAAAGATTCTTCCTACATATGGATTACACAAATTGCAACTTTTACTGTATGTTTATAAATCTATACACAATATTGGTCATCATACTATTCTATTTTCATGGAATCAACATAACTTTAACACAAGAAACTGAGTGTAAGCTTTTTCCGTTTGGAAAAAACTAAACAAATAGTTACTTATATGGGTAGTTTGGATATAATAGATTACCAGAAAATATAAAAAATATTGAAAGAATTTCAATTTTTAAGAATAGAGTTGAAGAATATTTATTCGATAACATGGAAATGCTTCTATTGTAATATTATTACTTTTTAAACCTTTTTTTTCCCCTAAAACATATTTTGAATATTTGATAACTTGATACGATTTTTTATATATATTGTCAACTGGCCTCAAAAATGTCCCTGTGGAAGCTGAGGCAACAACCATATTTTTTAATAACCTAATTTTTGAAAATAATAAAAAATTAAAAAATTATATAAAAAGAACTAGTACACCGTTTAATGAAAATAAAAGTGATGTAAAAAGCTCACTCTCTTATGAAAATCAAAAACAATTTAAAAGTGAATACAAAAATTTAAAAAGAAAAATACATATATAAAGAGTAAGGTCAGTAATGAACGAAGGAAAAAGAAAAAAATTTATGATAAACAAACCGCAAACATAAAAAATGCACAATTATTGAATAACAAAACAAATGTAATTGTTCATGATAACTATAACAAGAACAACAACAACAACAATATCGAAGTTGAACAAGAATATGTACAAGCTAATACACTGAAACAAAAAAGTACGTTTGATATAAACAATGATGATGGAAAACTTATAAAAATTAAAAAAAAAAGATCTAAAGCGAAAGAATATATATGTATTTGATGATAATTATGATCGATATCAAAAACGTAAAAAAGCAACACACTTATTTTCAAAAAGAAAAAGCAGATTTGATATAAACAAGAATAAAAAACGTATAAAATAATAGAACTAGAACTTGTGTTACATCAAAAACAAATAGACATAATTTGCATAAATGAAACATTCCTAAAAGCTAATCACAAATTCAAATTAAAAAACTTTAAAGTCTATAGAGAAGATCGTATTACACATGGTGGGGGGGTTTTGATTGCAATCAAAAACTCCATTCCCCATAGACGTATTTCAAAATATCCAACAGTCAAAGTTGAAAATGTATCCATCATAGTTACCATAAATAATAGACCAATAAGATTTACTTCGGCTTATTGTCCAAATTATACAAATGATTTTATTAATGATATAAATATTTTAACCACAGCTACAACTGATTATTTTATATTCGGAGATTTAAATGCCCAACATACAAACTGGAATTGCTTTCAAAATAACACGGCAGGCAATAAACTATTCAATCATCAAATGAGCTCTCACTACTACATATATTCACCAAATTCATTCACTCGTTTTAGTCAGTCGTCAAATCCTACACGTCCATCAGTTGTTGATCTTCTTCTCACTAATTCCAACTTAGACTTCTCGCAGCTAGAAACACATCCTGAAATTCTAAATTCAGATCATATACCAATGACCAGCACAATATTTGGTTCTTTAACAGAAAATTCCATTAAAATCCCACTCTATGGTAAAGCTAATTGGAAAGATATAGGAATATGGCTTGATAATGAGCTTAGGAAAAATAACTTACAAGCTATTGAGTTATCAAACTCAAATGTGGAAGAAACAATTTCAAAAATCACTTACCTGGTACAAGAAGCGTCTAAACAGATACCAGTTGGTAACATACAAGTCTGGCACAGAAAGCTTTCCAGTCTAACTTTATTTTTAATTTCTCAAAGAAATAAATTTAGACGAAAACTTCAACGTTCAAATAATTACCCAGAAAGAAATATAATTATTTCTTTATTAAAACAGCTGACCATACTAATAAATATGAACATAAACAAAGATAGAAATAACAGCTGGTATCAATTTATACAGAAGCTGCCAAAAGGTAATAAAAAGTTTTGGATGTTGACGAAAGCAATAAAAGGCAATAAAAAAGGTGTTTGCAGTTTAACAATAGATGGCGGTGTAAAGTATAACAATAAAGAAAAAGCTGAAATAATTTCGGAAGTTTTTGAAAATTATCACTATACAACATACAATATGACTTCGCCAGTAGATAATATTGTAGAAAAGCACATAGATTGGTTGAATGCCCAAGGTATAACAGAAGACATGCAGCAAAACTTGACATCACTGGAAGAAGTTAAATTCTTCATAGGTACACTGAAAAACTCGAAAGCACCCGGACTGGATGGAATAAACTCCATTATATTGAAAAATATGACAAATACTTTTTACACATTAATTACACAAATTTTTAATTGGTGTTTGTCAAATGGCTATTTTCCAAAAATTTTTAAAACAGCGAAAGTAGTCCCAATATTAAAACTGGGAAAGGACGCAAAGTCATCTACAAGTTATCGTCCCATAAGCTTGTTGAATTGCTTAGATAAAGTTTTCGAAAAAATCGTGCTACAGAGAATAAATGAATACACCGAAACTAATAATATAATACAAAAAGAGCAATTTGGTTTTCGAAAAGAACATTCAACAGTGCATCAAGTAAAGAGAATTGTAAACTTTATCACAAATAACAAAAGCGACCGAAAAAGTACTGGAATAGTGCTGTTAGATGTAGAAAAAGCCTTTGATTCTATATGGCACAACGGCCTAATTTTCAAACTCCACAAGTTTGGCTTTCCAATATATTTGCAAAAAATGGTACAAAGTTTTTTGAACGAGAGATCCTTTGTAGTGAATATTGATACGGAATACTCCTCCCAGCGTAATATCCCAGCAGGAGTTCCCCAGGGTTCGGTGTTATCACCAGTTCTGTACTCAATTTATACATCCGACTTTGAAGTACTCAAAGATCAGTCAGCTGCACTGTACGCAGACGATACTGCCATTATAACAAAAGGTAAAGTTTCAAACGCCATAGTCAAAAGGATGAAAAAAGGTCTTTTACATGCTCAAAAATACTTTAAAAAATGGAAAATAAAAATAAACGAAAATAAAACTCAAGCAATAATATTTCCTTTTAATAAGTCGCCAAAAAGGATACCTTCAATACCTCTATCTGTAGAAGGAGCTGAAATTCCTCTTCTTGATACCGTTAAATATCTTGGAATAGAGTTAGATAAAAAATTGACTTTCAGACATCATGTTCTAAAAACCTGTGAAAAGGCAATTAAATGTGGAAGAGCCCTTTTCCCATTATTGAATCGAAAATCAACTTTGAATTATAAAAATAAAATCTTATTGTACAAAATGTGCATACGGCCCATCATGACATATGGATGTCAAATTTGGTCAAATAGGTGTGCCAAAACCTATCTAAAGAAGTTGCAAATAATCCAGAATAAAAATTTGAAAATTATTTTTAATTTACCTAGAAGATACTCAACAAGTAGATTGCATCAACATTTTCAACAAGAATTGCTTGAATCAGTAATATCTAATTTAACACAAAGATTTGAAGTACGAAATAGAGCTTCAAATTATGATATAATAAGGAATTTGTAGTATTAACTTCTTCTTCAACTTCAGTGATGAAGCTGATAGAAGAATTAATTTAAAATTTCTTTAATTCTTTACTAGGTTTTTCCCTATCTTTTTTCCTAACTCTGCATTAATGTAAATACTAAACTATAGATATTTTTACACAATAAACTTAGTTTATATTTGTTGCAATACTTATTTAAGTAAGATCTCAAAAAATGTGATTATTGTAAATATATTTTAAATATTTTAATTGTAATAATGATAGTTAAAATAAAAAAAAAAAAAAAAAAAAAAAAAAACGTATAAAATTTACCAGTAGTAATTTTAACAAATCATCAACACTGCTTCAAACTTCTTATGAATGGTAAAACGTTAGATAAAATTTTTGGCTTCAACAGTGATGAAAACGGAAATTGGCGATATGGCAATACCAAACTTGTCTTTAATAATGATAATTCTGTTCGAATAAGAAATAAGTTATTTTTATTATTAAAAGAATAATTAGTATTTCATGTAAAACCTTTACATTATACAAAAACTGATTTAAATAAATATAAAGATTTATTAATAGGCACAAATGTATATAGACGTAAATTTGATCCGAATGGTCAAATAAAAGGTACAAAAGCCTTTAAATATCAACGTATAATAAAAAAAACTATTAGATTAGATTACAAAAAACCAAACTATATATATTGGGACAAGCCTAATGAGTTAGGCAATAGACTAAGACTACTTCTATCCTCTGAAAGTGTCGGACATAACAATCATAAATACGAAATAATATAGAACTGAAAGAAGCTAATATAATTTATTAGAAAATGCATTCTGTAAATAAATTTAGTGCAAGCTTAAAAAGTCATAGCAAGATAAGTGATTCAGTCTTTAAGAAAAATTTTTTTAAAACACTCGTTATTACTGTAGACAGTAACCGTTTAGATTTATATAAAAAAGAATATCGAATTTAACTGCACCTCTTGAAACTAAAAATGCAATTACAAAAGCATATCTTAATAACAGAACTTATTCGCTTATAAATAAAATTGATGACTTTGATGAAAAATTTAAAAACTCATTACATCTATTAGAACAGGAAATTAATCATTCACTTAAAAACATTTATACATCAATGTTGAAGAAAGTAGAACAAATTGAAAATATGTATACAAACAAATAGTATTATATCGATATCGAAAGAAATAGAAAATATAAAAATTGATGTGACAACTCTTAAAAATGATATTTTACAATATACGAAAAAACAAAAAAAAGAAAAATTAAAATATTAAAAAGATTTAAATGCAGTAAATAAAATTGCACTTGAAAATGAAAAGAAATTTAACAACATTTAAAATAATCTTTTTAAATCTTTACTTCCTAAGCAAAAGAAACAATCTCTACAAGAAACAAGTCTAACAAATGATAAAGCCTGAAATTGTTAAAAAAAACTAATAAAATAGAGATGTTTACATTAATTAATTGTCATATAGAATTTTACATTTGAATAGAAAATATGAATGTGAATAAAATAAAAGTAGTAAATGAACTCAATAAACTAGCACGGAAACATTTTGAAAGAAGACGAGTTATAGTTAAAGGAATTGATGATTTATGGCAAGCGGATTTAGTTAAAATGATTGCATATGAATCGTATAATAGAGGTTATCGGTATATATTAACTGTCAGAGACACGTTTTCTAAAACAGCTTGGGCTGAAAAATTTACAGACAGATGTGTTACTAAATTAAACGGAGCAAAGAGCATCAGCTCTTATGCTATAAAAGAATTTTTAATTTAATAACACACAGACGATGGAAAAGAATTGTTTAATACACATTTTACTCAACTAATGCAATCTCATCAAATTAACCATTATTCAACCTATAGTATTTTGAAAGCATCAATAGTTGAACGATTTAATATAACATTAAAGGGAATGATGTGGAAAGAGTTTAGATATCAAGGTACATATATAGATGAATTAATATCTATCAAGATCTTGTCGATAGATACAACAACACACTACACAGAACAATAAAAATGTCACCAAACGAAGTGAATTCTTCAAACGAAAAACATTTACTCGATACTATCTTTAACAATTTAAAGATTTTTAGAAAACCTAAATTCAAAGTTGGCGATAATGTCCGTATTAGCAAATATAAAGGGTTATACACCAAATTGGACAACTGAAATTTTTAAAATTAAACATGTAAGAAATACTAATCCAAAAACATACATTTTAGAAGACTATCAAGGTAATGAAATAAAGGGTTGTTTTTATGAATTTGAATTAATGAAAACTAAATATCCACAAAAATATTTAGTTGAAAAGGTTTTCAAGAAAAGGATAATAAGTTATATGTTAAATGGTTAATATTTTCATCAGAACACAATTCTTGGATTAATGCTAATGATCTACAATAAAACATGGTTAATTAATTTAAAATTGTATTATTCAACAACTATACGCTAAGATGCCGATAACGTTAACATTAAACGGAAACACTTCTATACTTGTTGCAAACTATTTTCCGCCAATTCAACTTAAGGAACCTTATCTTTGTGGATTAATTAGTTTCGATACATATCACTCTATAACAAATGTTGATGTTGAAAATAATATATTTCATATTGGTGATTATAAAATTGAAGTTCCTATTGGATCATATGAAATATCTGATATTTCAGATTTGATAACTGTGGGGGTGAGAGGGGAACGAATAAAATAAAATATTTGGCGAGAGTTGGGGTAAATAAAATACAAAAGTATTAGATTAAATAATCAATTATTATTTATTAAGTACAACAAAACGTACCTTTCGGGTTGGGGGTTGATCGGGTATTGATCAATTCTTTTCTAATTTTATCAATTCACAATAATTCATAGTAAAGCAGGGGTGGTTAATTACACTTTAACAAAACTTAAAACTAAACTTAAAAGTAGGGCGGCCAGCGTGAACATCCCGCCCCCCTTGCAACATTGCAACAAGAGGACCGAGAAGTCACCTGGCCAGATATCAAAATTCACATTTCAATAAAATATTAACAATTAATTAATAATAAATTTAGGGTATAAAATAAAAAGTAAATATAAGACTGGAACTGATGCTAGTACTGGAAACATAGTTTTAATAAGAGCCTGGTTGTGGGTTGCGCTCTTCTTTTCCCTTTGGTGTGAGTGGGTTCCTTCTTGTTGCCAACTTTTTTCGAGGTGTTTGTCTCCTAGGCGTTCGACAATTAGCCTACCGCATTACACTATCTATAATTAAACGACAAACACGCAACAGAGAAAAAAGAAAACGAATTAGTTTTGCTCTTGACTAGGGAGCAGCACGAGCTTCGCAATCAGACGGGTTAGAACGCCATTGGCGAATCGAACACTCGCACTTCGAATAAGGGACGAAATAAATCCATTGGATTCAACCAAATTTCCGATTGTTAGGAGTAAATTGTCATGAGGAATGACAACAAATCGGCATCAACGAAGTCTCCTTGACAGGTTTTTGAGGCATAAAACGGTCATTATAGAATATCAACCTTATGTCGAGATTCCACGTGATTCCAATTGTCAGTGCCTACCTGGTCCACGATAAACGATACTCGATACGCCACAAAAGTTGGCCAATGGCACGGGGTTTTTGAAGCCAGGACAGAACGATAGTCGAATCTGTCCCACAAAGGCTTCCGATCTGGTAAGATTCAGCTTCCTACGAAGTGAAAATACCATTTTTGCCAATAGAGTTGCATCGCAGAGCTCTAAACGGGGTAAAGTTTACACTTCTACAGGCACAACTTTTACTTTGGCAGCGAGCAAGTGGGTAACAAATTCACCAAACGGGGTTAGGACTCTACTATACAGGATGGCAACATATGCTTTCTCTGAAGCATCACAAATTACATGAAATACTTCATGCTGAGGGTTCAAATTAACCCAACGGGGGATGTTAATCCTGTCGATGTACGAGTAATCATCGACAAACTCAAGCCATCTGTTAAACGTCATGGGTTTCAATCTCGGGGCTCTGTAGTTACCAAATCTCACATTTTGAGCAAATGCATCTTTACGAGTTGGACCAGGACTCAAGTCCGTAGGGGATTCGGATTTATAGGATAATAAATTTGAATGACGTGTTTTGCCAGTTAGAATCCAACCGAAAACGGTTCGTTGAGCGATTAAAGGGTTTTTGGGGTCTTTACGAACTCCAGAAAGCATTATTCGGGAGTATACATCTCCACCCAATAGCAAATCCATGTGGGTGTATTTAAAATCTGATACCGGGAGATCAGGTGTACGATCATCATACGAGCATGTGGGTAATTGACCAGTAAGTTCTTCAACAACATACGCCTCCGTGGTCAATTTAAACTTTGGATTAATGGGAGACCGTAATGAAACAATACAAACTTTTCCAGAGTTTGCAACCACTGCGCCATTAAGGCCCACAACAGTGGCAGCAGGTGCCGAATAAGTCGGAAGATCTAGCTTCCGTTGCAACTTTTGAGAGATGAAAGTAGCTTGAGACGCTGGGTCTATCAGAGCTCTCGCAGAGAAAATGGCACGATCTAATTGTATATTCACATGGGCAGTTCCTAACAGAACTGTTGAAGACGGGGTGGACTGTAGTCGGGTAGCGAAGTTGTGAAAAGTACGGGTAGTAGTGGATGTCGATGGATAATTATCCCCATCATTTCGCTTTTGCTCAGGAGGCCTGGGGATTTCTAAAGAGCGATCTGGGGAAAAAGTGCTAACGAGGCTGGTTTCAGCTCTCGGTCTCTCCCGGGTAGAAGATTCGCTACAGTGAAGTAGCGAATGATGTTTTTGTTTGCAAATATAGCAAACGTTAGAGCTATGGCATCTTTTGGACTCATGAGAAACGGCCAAACAATTTGTGCAACACAGATGCCTTTTAACGGTTGATAAGCGATCACTAACCGTCATTCTCAAAAAAACTGAACATAGACGAATGGGGTGATTTCCATTGCAGACTGGACATTTTCTTTGGGTTATATTCGGGGCAACAGTCTCATAAGCTTTGAATTTTCGGGGGCTACCAGAGTTGCTTTGGTTAGTAGCCTGGGTAAAATTGTGACTGCCGATAATGTCAGATACTGATTCCAAAGTTCGATATCTGGCAGTCAGGAATTCATCCATCTTGCTCCACTTGGGTAGGTCTGAGCAAGGCCCTTGAGACTGCTCCCAAAGACCTAGGGTGTGCTCGGGAAGTCTAGTGGAGCAAATATAAACAAAGATTATATCCCAATTTCGAGTTTCGATGCCCAGCAACGACAAATTCGTTATACAATCATTAATTGTTCGCTGTAAACTCTTAATGGAGGGGCCAGATTCTTTGGAAATGGAAGGGAGGTTAAAAAGAGTTTTCAATTGAGAATTGACCAATAGTCTTTTATTCTCGTAACGGTCGACGAGATTCTGCCAAGCCATGTCGAAACCATCATTCGTCATGGGGCACGTTCGTATTATGTCCCTCGCCTCACCTTCTGTCTTCTGTAAAAGATAATACATCTTTTGGACATTTCCAATATGGGGGTTACTTCCATAAATGGCCGAAAACATATCTCGAAATGTTGGCCAAGACGCATAATCGCCAGAAAAGGTTGGGGTGTCACATGGGGGAAGGTGGATAGGGACAGTATTAGCAACCGGGTTCGCGGCCTTACTCTTAAGGCTATCAATTAATCCGTCAATAAATGAAGCGGATTGAAAATACAAGGTATATCCCGACATATATTTGGCTTTCGCGTCTTTTGTCGAGACTTTGGTTTCTTCGGCATTTTCCAACAAGTCTTCGTAACTGTCACGAAAGACTTCCCACAAACGGGTCAACTCCTGCCGATGAACACCTAGAGAGTGAACCGAATGTTCCTCTCGCGGAATAGCTTGAATAAAGCTTTCCAAATCTGCTAAGCGATTGTAATTCCTATTTAAATTTCGCAAAGCGGCCATTTTATTAAAATTCGTGTTTTTATATAATTTACCAGGAAAAAATCCAAAAGGGTTAGAAAAATTTAAAGTAATTAAAAAGGGTAAAAAATTCCAAAGTACAAAAACTCCAACGAGTAGGGTTTATCGAAAAAATTGATAGTTCAAACACAACTAAACAAATACCACTTTAAATTCGAAAAATTTAAAGATATATTCCTGCTAAAGTTTAAAACAACAAAAAAGGGTTTGCGAAAACTTTCGAAACAAAATTCAAAAAAATTGGGATCGATCGAAAAGTTTCAATATAATTTAAACAAATAAAATTATTTTATATTTGAATAAAAATATCAAAATATTAATTTAAAAATCAAAAAATATTTGTATATATTATTGTGATAAAATTATCACAATCTCAATTTAAAAATATTAAAAAAAATATATATATTTCGATTTATATTAGTGAAAGAATATAATATTCACAAATATCACAACAAAAGCATAATATATTCAATAAAAACAGCGGTCACCTTAATTTGTGACTATCTTCCAACTGTTTATAAAAGGAGTATGCAACAACAACAACACGACTATATTAATACACTATGTTGTTGGTATATTTTCGATTTGTTTACTTTTTATGCATTTCTTTTCTTCTTATATTCTTTCACTTTCACTGCACTATTATTATATTCTTTTTTTAAAAACACAAATTTAAGCACCTATTACAATTTATTTTACGTACCTTGTACAAATCAAATAATTATTTAAGTACATAAAAAATCTTCAAACCGTGTTAAGGGTGTGGTTTATCCAAAAACAAATAACCAGTATGGCGATCTTCGAGACAATCTGCAAATAGAGTCTCGCAAATATTTTATTTTATTTAGGGGATGATCCGGTTCGATTGGACCAAAATGTGGGGGTGAGAGGGGAACGAATAAAATAAAATATTTGGCGAGAGTTGGGGTAAATAAAATACAAAAGTATTAGATTAAATAATCAATTATTATTTATTAAGTACAACAAAACGTACCTTTCGGGTTGGGGGTTGATCGGGTATTGATCAATTCTTTTCTAATTTTATCAATTCACAATAATTCATAGTAAAGCAGGGGTGGTTAATTACACTTTAACAAAACTTAAAACTAAACTTAAAAGTAGGGTGGCCAGCGTGAACATAGTCTTAATCCTAAAGGGCAACTGAGAATTGAAGCTAATTACAATACTTTACAGACATTTATAAAACGTTCATTAGACACGATCTATTTCAATGAAGAACGATCAATTGGATCATTGCTTGGTTTTAGCAATAGAGTACTTAAAAATGGTGAAGAGCACTATTCGGATCAAACTATGGATATAACAAAAATACATACAATATACATTGATTGTAATATTGTAAGTGGATCATAGATAAACAGCACATACGCTCATACCCTACATCAGTTTGCATTGAACGTTAGTCCAGTATCATTAAATGAATTTGAAAGCAATTCGTTAATAAATGCAGGATGGGCACCAAATAATGCTGATGATCTTACACTAGCTTCCGGTTTTTCAATTTTTGTGTTCCATTAAAAATGATTCTTGGATTTGCTGAAGATTTTAATAAAGTAATACTCAATTCTAAACATGAACTAATTCTTCTACGCTCTAAAGATGATTCTCAAGTACTGAAACCTATTATTGCTAGTAAAAAATTTAAGTTATCTATTCTGAACATTACATGGAAAGTACCACATATTCAATTGGCTGATGCTTACAAGTTGGAAATATTAAAAAAAAATAGCCGCCGACGGCTAAATATTGCCTTTAGAAGTTGGGATACATATTATTATCCTTCACTTCCACAAAGCACAGCTGTTCTATAGAATGTTAAGCTAGCGAGTGAAAATGAAGGCCACGATTCATTCTTTTAGCATTTCGCAATAATCAAAATAAATTTGTTTATTGTGATTTAACTGATGTAAAAGTATATTTGAATTCTGATGTATGACTGATGACTTAAATCTAAAATCCGACCGAATTCGTTTTGCTGTATTGTATGATAAGTATTCAAAATTTCAACAAAGCTATTATTTACGTGACTCACAACCATTATTAACAAGGGAAAAATTTAAGACAACAGCGCCAATAATTGTAATAGATGTTAGCCAAAAGAATGAAGGAATTAAACCTGGACCAATAGATATTCGTTTAGAGTTAAAAACCTTAACAAATATACCTGCCAATACATCTGCATATTGTTTAATTATACACGATAGAATGTTCGAACATATTCCTCTTGCAAATAAAACTTATTTTAAAAAAAAAACTTTTGTAAATATATAAGTATATATAATTTTTTGATGATAAATAAAATTATATAAATAGAAAAATTAATAGTGTTTTAATAAACAACAACAACAGCAATTGATTAGGCGTTATGATGATGAAATAGTATAAATATGAGAACAATTAATGTTAAACATTATTTGCAAACATTGCATATGAACATACAGTACCTGGATATATAAAATGCTCCTAACAGAATTATTTCATTTTTTAAAAACATTTGCACACATTATTTCCGAAGAAGATAGGAAAAAAACTGATTGATATACAATCACTTGTTGAATACATTGATAATTTACATACAACACAAACTACACATGGAGAACATTTCGAAGATTGCGTCTGGTCTAATGAAGATGTAACATGCGGCACAGACACCTGCCAATGCAGTTATTATAAGAATGAAAAGAATCAAGTAGAAGAAGAAGCAAGAAAAATAATAAATTTCTATTATGTATAGAAATGAAAAAACTGTACTTTTAATAAAATGTAATTATAATCATAAGAAATGTATTTAGTAGAAGTTTTAGAATAATATTTTTTTCCATAATAAAAATATTAATATAAAAATAAAACAAATTTTTTAATTTAAAATTAATCACAGCTGGCAAAGCGTGAGAATTCTTACGTCAGCAGATCTAATAACACAATTGAAAATATTTTTGTCTACAAGCGCCAGACAGTATGTAACTTGATTAGCGTTTTGCATTGAATAAACTAAACAACCGGCATAAGCGCATCATAACCAACCTACATAACACTGCATCACTCTCTCTAACAAATGTTATATACCTATCACGTGTTGTTGTTGTTGTGTTTTTGAGCTATAAGGATCTTTAACTTTAAACGAAAGAAATGTACAGCTGTGTCTGTTTTTTTTGTTAGTGCGACGCATTTGCAGATGGTCAAAAGTGGTTCAACGACACATTGATGCTACAAACAATAACAGTGCGAGTCCTTATGATTTTTGTATTCTTAAGAATTAGTTCAATAAGAATACTTTTTAATGTAAACAAATTTTAAAACACTTGACGCATATTATAATATTTAATTTTAAGTATAAACAATTTTGTATGTAGTTTTGTTTATCTTTATTTTTTGTATGATTTAATGCTTGAAGAAATAGAAATATAGTTGCACGAGTTGTGTTTTTGTGGTACAAGGATCTTTAAGATTTTGGTAGGTTAGGGTGCATTTTTGATTTCTAATTATTATACAAGCGAATTTAATCAAAGAAAAAGAAATTAAAGATGAATAGCTTCATGTTTTACAACAACGACGAAGAAACCCAATTGGTTCTATCAAACGGACTGTAACCGTTAGGTAGTTCCCAAAGGGAAAGACAGCCTCCAACGTCACCATCACCAGTTTTCGGTAAGAATGACTCGCCGAGGTCTCCATTACCTGAGACGCCACCACCACCCCCTCCGCTAATCACAAGCATTAGTTTGAGGGATGTTACAACATCCATGAAGATGTCAAAGCGCTTCGGGATTTGTACACAGAAGTGTACACTTTCAAGCAAACTAAAATTATAGAGATGAGGAGAAGGTGCAAATCATACGAAGAAGAGGAAAGTCAGCTGTCATCAAAAGTCCAGAAGCTGTAAAGGAAGCGGCAAAGGGTTTTGAAGAAATATAGGGAATATTTAATAGATAGTAAGAATGAAAAAAATAGTAATCATCCTTTGCAAATATTATATAATAGTAAATATAAATGCAATGTTTGTCTGAGGGATAAAAAAGGACAGGTAATTGCTTTTCTAAACTGCTCACACTGTCAGGCGTGCTTTCGATCCTAGTACAGAGAATGTGCTGAATGTTGGAAAGCAATAAATCAAATAAATATAATAATTTAAATTGGAGAACGTTATTGTATAGGTAACGTTAGCCAGTTTGAATTATTAAGAAAAGTAAATGCTAACTTCATCGACCTCATTGCTAGCTAGTGGTATAGCTATACCAGCTGTACTAGCCAGTTATATATTAAACTGAATTAAACACAGCAATCTCTCAAACATAGAACACAAGGCTGTATTTGGAAATGGTTATTTAAAAGGCAGCACGACAACAAGCAAATAAAATAAAAAATAAAGTTGCGTTGTATTTATAGTGTTTATAGCATAATAATAAATGTCTCTATCTTTTTCTAAAAAATACTATTAACAATTCTCAATCCTAATTGTAACATTTACAAAAAATTATCAGTTAATCTCAAAATTATAAAATTATTGTAATTAAATAGAGTTTATATGAGAGATAATAATGATTTCACTCTTTCAAATTTTCATTCTTTTCTTTCTGGCTTCCATTCTTTTAATTAATCTGAACGAGACATTAGCTTAGGTAGCTTGTGATTGTTCGGACCCTTCCAATAACATGACAAAAATATCTTTATCCTCAATCAAGGAATGTCCAGCCGAGTCTGATGTTAAGTTATGAAACAAAATAAAAACAGAGATTAAAGTTTTCAGCTCAGTGAAACAACTAATATTGAAATACTGAGTTGGTTGATTGAATCTAATCACTTAATGACAAAATGTGGTAAATCAATCGATACATTCGATACAATTATTTAGAAATAGAATGTTTTATACCTGATTTTGGTAACTTTTTTGGGGAGAGTTTAATTGAAAATCAAATCTGTCAATCAGATAAACCAATTAAATTGGTCTATCAAGGTACAGCATTAAAAACTCTTAGTATCACTTATGGCCAATCTCTGAATATGTACTCATTCACTAGCAAAGGTGGAGATTATTCATTAGCAGTACAGAGTGTTAAAAAATATTGCATTTATATTCCTATTTTCCAAGCAGAACATCCTCTTCTTTTCATAATAGAAACACCTAGGAACTCTTTATTAGATACAATTAATGAAAGATTTACTGTCCAAGACATGGATATAATAACGCGTTTAAGCTCAAACCTCCTATATATTATGAGACATGTGAAAGTGATGTTATCAAGACATTCCTGTTAAATACAATAATAAAACAATGTTTATTCAACCAAGAACAAAATTAATCTCTTCGATAGGTAAAGAAGCTAATTGTAGTCCATTATACAGACCATATTTTAAATTAGGAAACGATTGGGTTTCTCCTTATCCTGATTTATTTATACATACACCCCATGAACCTAATTAAAGATAGGAAATGGGAATTTAATATACCAATTAACATCATTAATTCAGGTATATACCCTGAGGAGATAGTCGTTTCTTATCAAAATTCACTTCGGATTCCTGACTCTGAAAAAAATTCTGGCAAATATTGCAAAGAAATCAGTAACCTGGGAAGATAACGGCTATGCAAGGTTCAGTATTACTAATACTTTCTCTGAAAATGAACTGAACATTATTGAAGAAAATATATTTTCAAAATATACACTTATTTAATGGTGGAATCATTTAACAAATTTAGGCAGCTGTGCATTGGGAATAATAATAATTGTATATATAATAAAATGTATCTATTCAATAATTATAAATGCTATATTCATCAATAAGTCAGGTGCGCCCAAAAAATTATACTTATTCAGTTCTTTGGGTAAGATAGTTAACTACATATTGAATCACAAAAATAATACAAGAACAACGCATATTTATTTAAAAGCCAACTTAAACTTTGAAAAAATATTAAAGTAAATTGAAATTACACAGTGAACAATATTTGTATTTTTAAAAGAAATACAAATATTATTAGTGATACGAAAGTCCCTAATTGGTGACCCCGACGTTTGGTACAACAAAATACCTTTAGAGTTCTAGACTGATCTTGAGTGTGGCGTTGTTAACCGCCATTTTGTTTTCGAAAAAACGTGATATTTAATTTCGATATTCTTTGCAATGGCAGAAGAAAATGACACATCTCACCTTACCGTCAACGACAGCGGCCTTCCTAATGGAACCCCCGGCCATTCTACTGATGTTACAAATACAGCGCAAGGCAATATATCATTAATTTATTCTCGATTGCCAGTTCCGCCAATGTCTAGTACCAATATTGACGCATGGTTCATAACAATAGACTTCTGGTTTACGGCATCTGGCATAATTGCGGACAAACAAAAGACTGCGACTATTTTGGCAGCTCTCGACCCGAATCGCTTCTATGCCGCCCGACAATAGGTACGACTACATCAAAGAAAAAATAATAAATCACTTTGCAGATAGTGAAGAGCGCCGTTTAAACCGCCTATTGTCTGAGTTTCCCCTTGGCGATGAAAGACCATCAGAGCTATTTTTTGAGATGAAGCGTGTGGCTGGCACAACTTTGGGCGAGGCGGCTCTTAAAGGGCTGTGGACGAATCGATTACCAGAATTTGCGTAGCCTGTCGTAGCAGCTTAAAGGGGTACACCAGCGGAATTTACCAAAATTGCAGACGCAATTGTCGACGCTATGGCATCAAACCAAATAGGAAGCGTTCAATCTAGACAATCGAAGGAAATAAGCGAACTACACATAGCCATAGTCGGGCTGGGTAAAAAATTTCAACGTCTTTCAACTCGTTCCAATTCACGCTCACATAAAACCGCACCACGACGCATCCAGTCTTGAAACCGAGCAACTTATAACCAAAACACCTCTAGCAACACGTTGGGCCGCGAGTGCTGGTACCATAGCAAACTGACTGAATGCTTGAAAGTGCCGCAGCCCTTGTAGGCATAAGCAGCGAAATGTCAACGCCTTGTCTACTGGCGCACCAACCCCTGAACAACACTCTTGTAGTGTACCAACACACTTCACCGTACACTAACATTGTAAATAATAATAATATAAACAATGTAAAGGGCATTTGAGTGCAATGTGTCATGTTGCGATTATGTCACACACAAAACACTCACATGCACTAAATGTCACTCAAATGTAATAGCCAATAGGAAAATAAAATTATAATTAGACTAAGATAGGTTATTAATTAGAATAAGAGAAGGGATACTAAAATATAGTATATAAACCCCGAAATTATACAAATAAAAATAGACTTTGTTTAATCATTACAAATACTCATCTTTTATTAAAAAGGGACTTTGCGCTCTTCGATCAATATCGGAAATTGGCGCATTGCAGACCATAGGCACCAAGATGCCGGTCTAAGGACTATAATTATATAGGAACGAAATTTCACATTTGAACTCCACAATCTTATAGGGACATCGCATGGCGATCCTGCCCACCGAACAAATGAACCAGGCATCAATAGAAGAGTACTTTGCCAGACAGGAAAGGCGTAAGGAGCAAAATAGACTGAGTTATCTAATAAGAATAGTCAAGGACGAAGCAAACCCACCAGAGTGGGAAACCACTACAAAAATATACATATAAGGAAATAGATAAAATAAAAAAACTTAAAAAAAATAAGAAATGTAGTTCGAAAATCAGGAACAATTAAATGTTTAAAATAACTATAATGCTGTAGATAAATTAATTATACATATCAGAGTAATAATTCTGGCAGGTTATGGCATCGATAAATTAAATAATAATATAAAAAAATTATAAGAAAAGAAATTAGCAATAATAATAATTATTATTTAAATGGAAACAATAAAACAAAACATTTATAAAATATGCAAAAATTTAAAAAAATTCGGAAATAGAAAAGGAAAGGAAACAATAATTAACAAAATTTCAGAATTAGAAAAATACAAAGAAAAACTAGAAAATCTAGAAATAAAAACTATAGAAGAATTAATAAAAATAGAGACACTGGAATTATACAATAAGACAAAAGATTTACTTATAAAACGACAGTAGTATGTTTGTGTACCTTGGGTATCAAATTTCCATACAAATTTGGGATCATCCCTACGCTATAGCCGGTCATTTAAGTTTAATAGGTAGGTTTGTAACATGTGTTGTGAAATTGGTTGGTTGCTTTTTGATGTGTGTGTGTGTGTGTTTCATACGTAGAGTGAAGTGATCGGTCCACTTATGTTATGTTAATGTCGGTTGTTTAGTAAATAGTGTGTGTGTGTGTTTAATGTGTAGGGTGTGATGTAAGGTGATTGTGATGCGTTTATGCCGGTTGTTTTTGTACGTTCATATTGTAAGAGTTCTTAGTTTGTTAAAAAGAAGTGAAATATTTTTTTTGCGGTTTTGAGAAATATTTGTTTACAGTTAATGTATGTTAAAAAGAAGTGAATTATTTTTTTATGTTTATGAGAAATATTTGTATACAGTTTAACAAATTAAACTGTGACTTATTTTTTTTGTGGTTTTAGGAAATTTGTAGTTTAATAAGTAAAAGATTTGATAAAAAATAAGTACATTGTATTAATTAAGAATGTAATATGTTATATTTAGATTTTTAGTGTGGTTCTATGATTATAAGAAAATTATAGTTTTTTGATAAGGAATTTAAAACATAGTTTACTTGTTTTAAAATATGGTTTAAGCGAGCGATATTTTTTCGTTTTTAGCTATTAATAGTAAATTAATAAAAATATGGTTTTTTCATTAGGGATTTGAAACAATAAAAATTGTATAAATAGGGTATGTTAGAATAATAATTGTTCATTACAATTTCAATAAAATAACAAAAATGACGTTCAACTACTCAAGTTTAGATGAAGAGGAAACTCAATGGTTTGCTCTAACACTACCAGCACTAGGACTATCGTTGTTATCGACATCAGCACCAGCTCCTTCGTCGCTATCAGTAGCGGGGCCATCATCGGCAGTACCAGAGCCATCATCGGCAGTACCAGGGCCATCATCGGCAGTACCAGGGCCATCATCGGCAGTACAAGGGCCATCATCGGCAGTACCAGGGCCATCATCGGCAGTACCATGTCCATCATATTTATCAACAGCGAGAACATCAACAACAACACCAACGCCACCCCCACCCCCAATATCAAGCTCACTAACGTCATCAATTGAAAACACGTGTTCTATCATGATGGGTGAGCGCTTGATGGACATCGGGCATATTCAAGAGGAATGGACCTCTTATAAAGCCAAACTCAAAGAAATAGATGACAAAGAGAAGCAATTAGAGGAGGAGAAGAGGAAGCTTGAAGATGCAAGAAAAGAGGTCGACATGAAAATGATGCAGTTTTTGAAAAATCTTCAAAAAAAGGAGAGTGAATCCAGTTCACCGTTAGAAGGTATATATCAAGCGAAGTATAAATGCGAAATATGTAAAAACGAGGTATATGGGAGGGATCTCATGTTCCTCAGTTGTAGCCATCATTTATGTGTACACTGCCTAAGAAGATGGAAGAAGACAATATGCCCTCATTGCCGTCAAAATTATCTCATTTGTAACATTTCGCAACGTGTGTATTGGCTTCCAGCCCAATACAAATCGATATTGATGATGACGACGAATTATAAAAAATATTATATATATTATATTTGTATAATTATTGTCTTCATATATAAAAATCAATTTAAAAATAAAAGAGTTAAAAAGTAAAAAAAATGTTTTTATTTTTTAAAATTTTTATTATATATTTCTTTTTTTCAGTGTTTTACAGGTTTAAATTTAAAAATGCGATTATAGAGCTTAAAGAACTTAAGTGCTAACAACTATTCTGAATAGAATGTTTGACATCGACAAATGTTGAAGGATTATGAATAAATATTTTCACAGTTGGATCTATGAATGATATTATTAATACATATAAATGCTGGATTTACATTATTAGAAATTCTTAATTCACTTATAAGTTTCATAAATAAATCTATATGTCCTATGTAATACATGTTTAATGCATTTTCATAATGAGTCATCTATGGAAAATCATAAGAAGGAATGCAATAAGATGGTAACTAAAATGCCTAGTATAGAAAACAGCAAGCTTAGTTATAAAAATTTTAAAAAACAATTGAATGTTCCTTTTTTGGTATATACTGATTTTGAATGTATTTTAGAATCAATTAATGTACAAAATTCAACAAATGTTAAATCAGTACAATAGCATATTCCATTTGCTTATAGTTATTATATTAAATGTTCATATAATTCAGATTTAAATATTTTTTAAAATTTACAATGTTAATAATGCATCACAACATTTTTTTAGGAGCTTAGCAATGAACATCTAAATGTTATTAAACCAATGAATTCCTTAACGCCACGCCCACACATACAACATTATGAAAGCAAGACTTGTCATATTTGCAACAAAAAATTATCAAATAAAGATAAGGTAACTGATCATTGTCATCTAACCGGTGAATATAGAGGTGCTGCTCATAACAAGTGTAATTTAGAATATCAAATTGCGAATTTCGTTCCTGTATTTTTTCATAATCTTTCAGCATATGATTGTCACTTGTTTGTTAGAGTGCTTTCATCTATTGAAGGTGATATAAATATTATACCTTTATATAAGGAGCATTATGTATCCATATCAAAAAGAATTACTGTAAATGAAAAACAAACCATTGAGTTACGTTTTCTCGATTCATTTAGGTTTATGCCATCTAGTTTAGAGAAATTAGCAAATTATTTATTTGACAACGATTTAACAATAGTAAAACCAAACTATTCAAATGTTGAAGTATTCAATTTAATGAAACGTAAAGGTGTCTTTCCGTACGATTATTTAGATTCTGAAAATCGTCTCAATGAAACTCAATTACCTCACATTTCCGTTTTCTTTAATAAATTGACTAACGAGTCGTGTAGTGTAGAGGATTATGAACATGCTCAAAAAGTATGGAGGATATTTAAATGTATAATGTTAAAGGATTATTTACTTTTATATTTAAAAGTAGACGTTCTATTGTTCTGTGGCATATTTGAAAATTTCCGAAAAGTATGTAAAAACATTTATAATTTAGATCCTTCTCAATATTATACTACTCCTGGTCTCTCGTGGGATGCAATGTTGAAAACAACTGAAATAGAATTAGAGTTGTTAACTGATATCAATATATATAATTATATTCTTCGAGGTATCAGGGGAGGTATTGTTCAATGTTCTAACAGACATTCAGTAGCTAATAACAAATATATTAGTGATTATGATCCTAACAAGGAATCAATTATATAAATATATAATATAATATTTATGGTTATGCAATGTCAAAATATCTTCCATATAAAAATTTTAAATGGGTTGTGAATTTTGAAAATTTTAACGTAAATAATATAGAAGAAGATTCTCCATTAGGTTATATATTAGAAGTAGATCTAGAATATCCATCGACATTACACGACTATCATAATGATTTGCCATTTTGTGCTCAGAATAAGAAAATGAAAGCATGAAACACCGAAAACTAATAACAGACCTAAATAATAAGAAAAACTATATTATACATTATCGAAATCTACAACAATGTTTAAAACATGGTTTGATTTTGAGAAAAATTCATAGAATTCTTGAGTTTTGTCAGTCTGATTGGTTAAAGAAATATATTGATTTGAATAATCATTATAGAACACTAGCTAAAAATTCATTTGAACAAAATTTCTTTAAATTGTTAAATAATGTTGTCTATGGAAAAACTATGGAAAATGTTGATAAGAGGAAAGACATTAAAATAGTATGTGAATGGGAGAGTAGAGGTAAAAAATTAGGTGCTAGAGCTCTTATTGCTAAACCTAATTTCCATAGTTCACTCAAAATTCATGAAAATATGCATGCCATTCAAATGAATAGAATTAAAACTGAATACAATAAACCAATTTATATTGGTTTTTCAGTTTTAGAAATATCCAAATGGAAAATGTATAGTTTTCATTATGATTACATAGAACCTAAATATTGTGAAAATCTTCAACTCAATTATATGAATACTGATTCCTTTATTTACACTATTAAAACAGACGATCTATATAGTGATATAAAAAATTATATTCATACACAGTTTGATACGTCTGCATATTCAAAAGACAATCCATATAATTTTCCGCAAATTAATAAAAAGGTGTTAGGGATGATGAACGATGAGTGTAATGGCAAAAATATTAAAGAATTCATTGGTTTAAGAACTAAAATGTATTCAGTAAAAATCGATAGAGTTGATACAGAAATTAAAAAGATTAAAGGTGTTAAACAATGTGTAACTAAAAAATTAAGTGTAAATGACTTTAGAAAATGTTTATTAGAGAAAAAATTGTACTATGACACAATGTATATATTTAGATCTAAGATACATAAAATTTATACACAAAATATTAGTAAACTAACTTTAAGTTACTTAGACGATAAGAGATGTATTAAAGAAAACGGTATCAATACCGCATGGGGACATTATAAAATAATGTCAACATCAACATCAACATCATCTTCATCATCAGCAAATCTAAATTTATATAAAGAATTTATGCATGATGATGATGATGATATGTTTTTAAATATAAGTATATAGATTAAGTAGTTTATAAGTATGTAATATGAATTAATAAAGTACATACATATGTGTGTGTGTATATTTGAAAATAAATCAGTTTTTATTTAATTTCAATTTTATAATGTATGGGATAATATAGTTTGCTGATTACGTCGAAGAATGTGGTTTAATTAAAAACTAAAATAGGTTTGTGGTTTTTTTTATATATTGAGAAAACTCTAAACATACATTGTTCTTATCAAATTTAAGAATTATTGAAAAATTTGTGTAAAAAGGGAGTATGTTAACATATAGGAATTAATTACTAAAATAAAAATGTTTTGTGAAGAAAATAATTGTGTGTGCCGGCTTCAACTACGGTCGCATTACATCGTAAAGAAGGAGAACTGTACGATGGAGTGGAGGGAAGACTGCATAGATGTCTTCCTCGATCGAGCAAAGTCTTGTTGGGCCACAATCAAACTGTAGGAGAATGGTGTCCTCGTAGATGGGGAAAAATTTTATATTTTCTTTAAATCATTTACAGATTGTGACATTGAATAAATAAAATAAAGAGAATTAAAAATTAAAAAAAAATGGGTTTTTATTTGTTGAGGGATTTCTTTTTTCAGGTTTTTCTTTTTTGCTTTTAATAAAAAAAAATAAAAAAAAATAAGTAAAAAAAGGTCTTTTATTTATTGAGCGGCAATTTCTTTTTTCAGCTTTTTTTTAATAAAATAAAACAATTTTTCTTTTTTATTATTTCATTCCAATTTATATTTATTGAATAGAAATTTTAAACACAAGTGTCCACAATTAAAAGTATTAAATTTTTGTATTCGTTCATAATTATATTCAATGGGAAATTTGAAGTAGTTGACAATCTCTAGTGGTGGTTGCAGGTCTCCAAAGCTATCAAAGTATTCTTTATAATTATGATTTTTATAGTATGCCACCCAATGTGTTCCAGCACCTTTTGTATCATCCAAATTAACTACACCGCATTCTTGTTTGAATGGTCTTTTAGGTAGAGAATCACGCATGAAAACACCTCTAAAGTATTTGAGATGTTTACCATAGTTTCTTATATCTAAATCGGTTAAGGGGCGATTGGGTAGATTTTCTAAAAGTTTTTTGAAGCTGGTCTATAATACAATCCATATCCAGTATTAAATGGTTTAAGATATAATCCTTTACCCATTGCAAATGATTCCATATATCTATTGTGACGGTTGGCTTCTGCCAATTGTTCTTTTCCATTTTTGATAGCATTTACTGCTTTGACAATAGTGGATCCTCCACTTGATGAACCACCAAGCGCTTACAATGCTGTCAAGACAGGAATTAATGGTAGAAAACCACCAATTTTTGGCAATGGAATAACACTTGGTGTACTTATATTAGATCTCTTTTTTTTAGATTATCTTTTTGTGTGTGTGTGTTTAATGTGTAGGGTGTGATGTAAGGTGATTGTGATACGTTTATGCCGGTTGTTTTTGTATGTTCATATTGTTAGAGTTCTTAGTTTGTTAAAAAGAAGTGAAATATTTTTTTTGCGGTTTTGAGAAATATTTGTTTACAGTTAATGTATGTTAAAAAGAAGTGAATTATTTTTTTATGTTTATGAGAAATATTTGTATACAGTTTAACAAATTAAACTGTGACTTATTTTTTTTGTGGTTTTAGGAAATTTGTAGTTTAATAAGTAAAAGATTTGATAAAAAATAAGTACATTGTATTAATTAAGAATGTAATATGTTATATTTAGATTTTTAGTGTGGTTCTATGATTATAAGAAAATTATAGTTTTTTGATAAGGAATTTAAAACATAGTTTACTTGTTTTAAAATATGGTTTAAGCGAGCGATATTTTTTCGTTTTTAGCTATTAATAGTAAATTAATAAAAATATGGTTTTTTCATTAGGGATTTGAAACAATAAAAATTGTATAAATAGGGTATGTTAGAATAATAATTGTTCATTACAATTTCAATAAAATAACAAAAATGACGTTCAACTACTCAAGTTTAGATGAAGAGGAAACTCAATGGTTTGCTCTAATACTACCAGCACTAGGACTATCGTTGTTATCGACATCAGCACCAGCTCCTTTGTCGCTATCAGTAGCGGGGCCATCATCGGCAGTACCAGAGCCATCATCGGCAGTACCAGGGCCATCATCGGCAGTACCAGGGCCATCATCGGCAGTACAAGGGCCATCATCGGCAGTACCAGGGCCATCATCGGCAGTACCATGTCCATCATATTTATCAACAGCGAGAACATCAACAACAACACCAACGCCAACCCCACCCCCAATATCAAGCTCACTAACGTCATCAATTGAAAACACGTGTTCTATCATGATGGGTGAGCGCTTGATGGACATCGGGCATATTCAAGAGGAATGGACCTCTTATAAAGCCAAACTCAAAGAAATAGATGACAAAGAGAAGCAATTAGAGGAGGAGAAGAGGAAGCTTGAAGATGCAAAAAAAGAGGTCGACATGAAAATGATGCAGTTTTTGAAAAATCTTCAAAAAAAGGAGAGTGAATCCAGTTCACCGTTAGAAGGTATATATCAAGCGAAGTATAAATGCGAAATATGTAAAAACGAGGTATATGGGAGGGATCTCATGTTCCTCAGTTGTAGCCATCATTTATGTGTACACTGCCTAAGAAGATGGAAGAAGACAATATGCCCTCATTGCCGTCAAAATTATCTCATTTGTAACATTTCGCAACGTGTGTATTGGCTTCCAGCCCAATACAAATCGATATTGATGATGACGACGAATTATAAAAAATATTATATATATTATATTTGTATAATTATTGTCTTCATATATAAAAATCAATTTAAAAATAAAAGAGTTAAAAAGTAAAAAAAATGTTTTTATTTTTTAAAATTTTTATTATATATTTCTTTTTTTCAGTGTTTTACAGGTTTAAATTTAAAAATGCGATTATAGAGCTTAAAGAACTTAAGTGCTAACAACTATTCTGAATAGAATGTTTGACATCGACAAATGTTGAAGGATTATGAATAAATATTTTCACAGTTGGATCTATGAATGATATTATTAATACATATAAATGCTGGATTTACATTATTAGAAATTCTTAATTCACTTATAAGTTTCATAAATAAATCTATATGTCCTATGTAATACATGTTTAATGCATTTTCATAATGAGTCATCTATGGAAAATCATAAGAAGGAATGCAATAAGATGGTAACTAAAATGCCTAGTATAGAAAACAGCAAGCTTAGTTATAAAAATTTTAAAAAACAATTGAATGTTCCTTTTTTGGTATATACTGATTTTGAATGTATTTTAGAATCAATTAATGTACAAAATTCAACAAATGTTAAATCAGTACAATAGCATATTCCATTTGCTTATAGTTATTATATTAAATGTTCATATAATTCAGATTTAAATATTTTTTAAAATTTACAATGTTAATAATGCATCACAACATTTTTTTAGGAGCTTAGCAATGAACATCTAAATGTTATTAAACCAATGAATTCCTTAACGCCACGCCCACACATACAACATTATGAAAGCAAGACTTGTCATATTTGCAACAAAAAATTATCAAATAAAGATAAGGTAACTGATCATTGTCATCTAACCGGTGAATATAGAGGTGCTGCTCATAACAAGTGTAATTTAGAATATCAAATTGCGAATTTCGTTCCTGTATTTTTTCATAATCTTTCAGCATATGATTGTCACTTGTTTGTTAGAGTGCTTTCATCTATTGAAGGTGATATAAATATTATACCTTTATATAAGGAGCATTATGTATCCATATCAAAAAGAATTACTGTAAATGAAAAACAAACCATTGAGTTACGTTTTCTCGATTCATTTAGGTTTATGCCATCTAGTTTAGAGAAATTAGCAAATTATTTATTTGACAACGATTTAACAATAGTAAAACCAAACTATTCAAATGTTGAAGTATTCAATTTAATGAAACGTAAAGGTGTCTTTCCGTACGATTATTTAGATTCTGAAAATCGTCTCAATGAAACTCAATTACCTCACATTTCCGTTTTCTTTAATAAATTGACTAACGAGTCGTGTAGTGTAGAGGATTATGAACATGCTCAAAAAGTATGGAGGATATTTAAATGTATAATGTTAAAGGATTATTTACTTTTATATTTAAAAGTAGACGTTCTATTGTTCTGTGGCATATTTGAAAATTTCCGAAAAGTATGTAAAAACATTTATAATTTAGATCCTTCTCAATATTATACTACTCCTGGTCTCTCGTGGGATGCAATGTTGAAAACAACTGAAATAGAATTAGAGTTGTTAACTGATATCAATATATATAATTATATTCTTCGAGGTATCAGGGGAGGTATTGTTCAATGTTCTAACAGACATTCAGTAGCTAATAACAAATATATTAGTGATTATGATCCTAACAAGGAATCAATTATATAAATATATAATATAATATTTATGGTTATGCAATGTCAAAATATCTTCCATATAAAAATTTTAAATGGGTTGTGAATTTTGAAAATTTTAACGTAAATAATATAGAAGAAGATTCTCCATTAGGTTATATATTAGAAGTAGATCTAGAATATCCATCGACATTACACGACTATCATAATGATTTGCCATTTTGTGCTCAGAATAAGAAAATGAAAGCATGAAACACCGAAAACTAATAACAGACCTAAATAATAAGAAAAACTATATTATACATTATCGAAATCTACAACAATGTTTAAAACATGGTTTGATTTTGAGAAAAATTCATAGAATTCTTGAGTTTTGTCAGTCTGATTGGTTAAAGAAATATATTGATTTGAATAATCATTATAGAACACTAGCTAAAAATTCATTTGAACAAAATTTCTTTAAATTGTTAAATAATGTTGTCTATGGAAAAACTATGGAAAATGTTGATAAGAGGAAAGACATTAAAATAGTATGTGAATGGGAGAGTAGAGGTAAAAAATTAGGTGCTAGAGCTCTTATTGCTAAACCTAATTTCCATAGTTCACTCAAAATTCATGAAAATATGCATGCCATTCAAATGAATAGAATTAAAACTGAATACAATAAACCAATTTATATTGGTTTTTCAGTTTTAGAAATATCCAAATGGAAAATGTATAGTTTTCATTATGATTACATAGAACCTAAATATTGTGAAAATCTTCAACTCAATTATATGAATACTGATTCCTTTATTTACACTATTAAAACAGACGATCTATATAGTGATATAAAAAATTATAATCATACACATTTTGATACGTCTGCATATTCAAAAGACAATCCATATAATTTTCCGCAAATTTATAAAAAGGTGTTAGGGATGATGAACGATGAGTGTAATGGCAAAAATATTAAAGAATTCATTGGTTTAAGAACTAAAATGTATTCAGTAAAAATCGATAGAGTTGATACAGAAATTAAAAAGATTAAAGGTGTTAAACAATGTGTAACTAAAAAATTAAGTATAAATGACTTTAGAAAATGTTTATTAGAGAAAAAATTGTACTATGACACAATGTATATATTTAGATCTAAGATACATAAAATTTATACACAAAATATTAGTAAACTAACTTTAAGTTACTTAGACGATAAGAGATGTATTAAAGAAAACGGTATCAATACCGCATGGGGACATTATAAAATAATGTCAACATCAACATCAACATCATCTTCATCATCAGCAAATCTAAATTTATATAAAGAATTTATGCATGATGATGATGATGATATGTTTTTAAATATAAGTATATAGATTAAGTAGTTTATAAGTATGTAATATGAATTAATAAAGTACATACATATGTGTGTGTGTATATTTGAAAATAAATCAGTTTTTATTTAATTTCAATTTTATAATGTATGGGATAATATAGTTTGCTGATTACGTCGAAGAATGTGGTTTAATTAAAAACTAAAATAGGTTTGTGGTTTTTTTTATATATTGAGAAAGCTCTAAACATACATTGTTCTTATCAAATGTAAGAATTATTGAAAAATTTGTGTAAAAAGGGAGTATGTTAACATATAGGAATTAATTACTAAAATAAAAATGTTTTGTGAAGAAAATAATTGTGTGTGCCGGCTTCAACTACGGTCGCATTACATCGTAAAGAAGGAGAACTGTACGATGGAGTGGAGGGAAGACTGCATAGATGTCTTCCTCGATCGAGCAAAGTCTTGTTGGGCCACAATCAAACTGTAGGAGAATGGTGTCCTCGTAGATGGGGAAAAATTTTATATTTTCTTTAAATCATTTACAGATTGTGACATTGAATAAATAAAATAAAGAGAATTAAAAATTAAAAAACAGCGGTCACAGTTTAATCTTTGGCAGGATGAAAAGTTCGTCGAAGAACTTTCAAAAGCGGCGGCGTTCCTCGCAAAGAGGAAAACCGAAAAGTGCTTCAAACCTTTGTTTGAAGCACTTTTACAACATTACATCGTAAAGAACGAGAACTGTACGATGGAGTGGAGGGAAGACTGCATAGATGTCTTCCTCGATGAAGCAAAGTCTTGTTGGGACACAATCAAACTGGAGGAGAATGGTGTCCTCGTAGATGGGGAAAAATTTTATATTTTGTTTAAGTCATTTACAGAGTGTGACATTGAATAAATAAAATAAAGAGAATTAAAAATTAAAAAAAAAATGGGTTTTTATTTGTTGAGGGATTTCTTTTTTGCTTTTAATAAAAAAAAATAAAAAAAATAAGTAAAAAAAGGTCTTTTATTTATTGAGCGGCAATTTCTTTTTTCAGCTTTTTTTTAATAAAATAAAACAATTTTTCTTTTTTATTATTTCATTCCAATTTATATTTATTGAATAGAAATTTTAAACACAAGTGTCCACAATTAAAAGTATTAAATTTTTGTATTCGTTCATAATTATATTCAATGGGAAATTTGAAGTAGTTGACAATCTCTAGTGGTGGTTGCAGGTCTCCAAAGCTATCAAAGTATTCTTTATAATTATGATTTTTATAGTATGCCACCCAATGTGTTCCAGCACCTTTTGTATCATCCAAATTAACTACACCGCATTCTTGTTTGAATGGTCTTTTAGGTAGAGAATCACGCATGAAAACACCTCTAAAGTATTTGAGATGTTTACCATAGTTTCTTATATCTAAATCGGTTAGGGGGCGATTGGGTAGATTTTCTAAAAGTTTTTTGAAGCTGGTCTATAATACAATCCATATCCAGTTTTAAATGGTTTAAGATATAATCCTTTACCCATTGCAAATGATTCCATATATCTATTGTGAAGGTTGGCTTCTGCCAATTGTTCTTTTCCATTTTTGATAGCATTTACTGCTTTGACAATAGTGGATCCTCCACTTGATGAACCACCAAGCGCTTACAATGCTGTCAAGACAGGAATTAATGGTAGAAAACCACCAATTTTTGGCAATGGAATAACACTTGGTGTACTTATATTAGATCTCTTTTTTTTAGATTCTCTTTTTGTGTGTGTGTGTTTAATGTGTAGGGTGTGATGTAAGGTGATTGTGATGCGTTTATGCCGGTTGTTTTTGTATGTTCATATTGTAAGAGTTCTTAGTTTGTTAAAAAGAAGTGAAATATTTTTTTTGCGGTTTTGAGAAATATTTGTTTACAGTTAATGTATGTTAAAAAGAAGTGAATTATTTTTTATGTTTATGAGAAATATTTGTATACAGTTTAACAAATTAAACTGTGACTTATTTTTTTTGTGGTTTTAGGAAATTTGTAGTTTAATAAGTAAAAGATTTGATAAAAAATAAGTACATTGTATTAATTAAGAATGTAATATGTTATATTTAGATTTTTAGTGTGGTTCTATGATTATAAGAAAATAATAGTTTTTTGATAAGGAATTTAAAACATAGTTTACATGTTTTAAAATATGGTTTAAGCGAGCGATATTTTTTCGTTTTTAGCTATTAATAGTAAATTAATAAAAATATGGTTTTTTCATTAGGGATTTGAAACAATAAAAATTGTATAAATAGAAAATTGTACAAAATTTTACAGGTTTAAATTTAAAAATGCGATTATAGAGCTTAAAAAACTTAAGTGCTAACAAATATTCTGAATAGAATGTTTGACATCGACAAATGTTGAAGGATTATGAATAAATATTTTCACAGTTGGATCTATGAATGATATTATTAATACATATAAATGCTGGATTTACATTATTAGAAATTCTTAATTCACTTATAAGTTTCATAAATAAATCTATATGTCCTATGTAATACATGTTTAATGCATTTTCATAATGAGTCATCTATGGAAAATCATAAGAAGTTTTTTGAAACTGGTCTATAATACAATCCATATCCAGTTTTAAATGGTTTAAGATATAATCCTTTACCCATTGCAAATGATTCCATATATCTATTGTGACGGTTGGCTTCTGCCAATTGTTCTTTTCCATTTTTGATAGCATTTACTGCTTTGACAATAGTGGATCCTCCACTTGATGAACCACCAAGCGCTTACAATGCTGTCAAGACAGGAATTAATGGTAGAAAACCACCAATTTTTGGCAATGGAATAACACTTGGTGTACTTATATTAGATCTCTTTTTGCCTTTGAAATTAGTATGAACAGCTTTCTTTGCAATTTTAACAGCAGCATTTATATTATCAGGATTTTCCTTTTTCAAAAGGTTAAATGTATTCTTAACGGTGCTTAAAAACAATTTCTTATTACATTTATTCATTTTTCCTTTTATCATTCTTTTTCAATTCTTTCTTTCTTATGTCTCTGATCCTTCAAACCTAATCCAAATTTCACTTTAGCTTTCATAGCGTTTGTCACAAACCACGCGTTAGCACGTTCTTTGAAATCACTATCTTTAGCTTTAACGCTTTGCCAGACTTTTGCAGCTAATATTTGATCTGATCCGATCAGATCCGCAAAATTGATATCCAGGTTAATGTAATTCAGCAGGTAATTTTATTTATTAAACTGTTTACGAATCCTCTTCCGATTTTTTACTGACTGGATGTGATTGATTTATTATAGTTTATAACCATTTTTTTCTTCTTTTCTCTTCTCAAACGTGAAAAGTGATAATCTAACTGATCTCTTTTTCTTATAACAGACTGTATTTATAATACAAAAAGTTTATTACTTGTCAGTATGCGAATAGTTAAATAAGCTAAAGAGATTATGATAAAGAATATCAATGAGAAGTTAGGAAAGAAAGCTAAAACTATACATAGTACACTATTACCAAACCCAATAAGAACATTATTGTGGGACCATCAAACTGTGGTAAAGCGAATGTTATCTCATCGAAATCTCTATATCAACCGACATACTGTTATTTAAGAGAATTAATCAACTCAATTAAGGGGATCAGTCTTTATACGTTTTCGGAAAATGAACAAATTCCAAGTCTGGATGAAGCAAAACAACATTCAATAATGATTTTCGATGATACGATTTGTGGAAAACAAGATTCGATAAGAGGTTACTTTTGCAAGGGTAGCCATACCATACCATTGATTGTGAAACGAACACTAAAATTCCTAAACATTTAATATGTGATAATGCAAATATGATTGTGATTTTTAAGCAAGACAAAATGAACTTGAGACATACTATATAATGATCATATTATTGGTGATATGTCATTTAATCAATTTGTATTCGTGTTGTTAGTAAAGATGATGAATTGAATAAAGGAAGATAGTGTAAGGGATTTGATAATTTTATACAGTTATAAGATAGGTTTTAGATAAAAGACAAAATGAATCACAAGCAAATCGTGATCAGATCATGATCAGATATGAAGCAAATCGTTACCAGATCGCGATCAGATTGTAAAGAGATCGTGACCAGATCATAAGCATATATTGACCAGATCGTGAGCAGATTTTAAACAGATATAATTTTGTTACCAGATCATAAGCAGATTGTAAGCAGGCAACGCAAAATGGTGGAAGGAATTTTCATTGCTAATAAATTTCATGCAAAAGAATCACCTAGATCACCCTCAACAGTTTTCGGTGAGAATGACACGCCTGAGACGTCACCGCCACCCCCTCCACTAACCACAAGGTTTACGAGGTCTCCATCGCCGGAGACGCCACCACCACCACCCGTTAATAGAATTCCTGATGTTGCGAAAAGACTTCAGGATTTGTACACTGGAGTGTACACTTCCAGACAAACCAAATTGTTAGAGATGAGAAAGAGGGTTTCAGAATTCGCAGAGGAGGAAAGGCGTTTATCATCAAAAATCCAGAAGCTGGAAAGGAAACGGCAAAGGATTTTGGACAGACATAGGCAATATTTATCAGATAAAATGTGTATATAAAATAATCATAATAATAACCCTTTGGAAAATTTATTTAGTCATAGGTATAAACGCAATGTTTCCCTAACAAATAAAAGGCGTTTTAGAATTTTTTAAGTGCCAGGACAAGTTGATATTTGTTTCTCGATTTACTTACTCTTAACGACATGAGTCTTACTAGGGATCAAGCATTAGGTCTGATCAGCGTTACCGTGGAAGCGCTGACATAGGAATTGACGACGAAAATTGAAGCTTTGACACAGAAATTTGAGAATCTTAATCCTAGGGTAGAGAACTTTGAACCTGTGTCAGTACCGGACAATAGTAGGGGGAGTTCGTTGGATCTGATTAAATCCTTAACGGAGTGATGTGCAGTCTTACCCGGCATGGAGAGACGCAGGGTTACAGTGTATGGTGTTACGACCCATAGTGTTGCGACATACACATGCTACTATATTATGATTCATAATCACCTTTTTTTCATTTCATTGGAATTATTTATTTTATACTATTTTTTTATTGTTCTGAATAATATATCAATATATTTAAATTTCTTAAGAATTATTTTTTTTGTAAACGCAAGTTGCGCTTTCGTAGACGCAAGCTTGCAGTTTTTTTTTATTAAATTAAAAATTGTATTTTTATATTTGTAGACGCAAGCTTTTATTACATTAAAAATTGTATTTTTATAATTAGTATTTAAGAAGACTTTTTGACATAATACAGTGTAGAAAGAATTGATTTTCAAACAGAAAAAGACGTGTTTTATTTTTTTCGTGTGAAATAAAGCAACGTTCGTAAGTGGCGCAGTCGGTAGGATCCCGGGTATTCTCGCGAAATTTTTTTTTTTTACAAAATAAAAGAGGATACTTGATATCTCAATATCAGTGACGGGAAAAAAGGATTTAAACATTGAACAAGCGAAGACAAGGATAAAAAGATTTATCCTTATCAATACTAAAAACACTGAAGTGGAATATAAAAATAAGTTCATACAAAAGGCAGGATATAAAGATATATCCTTGAAAAAGTGAAGAAAAGGATGGAAAGATTTATCGTTATCAATACTAAAAACACTGAAGTGGAAAAAGAAAACACCTTAAATCTGTTAAACAAAAGTATACAACAATAAACAGACACAACAAAACAATAATCTCCAACCCACCACCAGAAATATTAGTTCTGAGTGCGGAACAAATAAAAAGCGTTTTAGAATTTGTTTACATAAAAAAATATTCTTATTGATCTTATGCTTAAAATTAAGAAATCATAATGACACGCGATACAATTCATTTCACAATTCTGCAATGATTTAATTTTTTACAGAAATGCATGTTCCCAAATTTTAACACACACACACACACATTAAAAAGCATTACCTTTTCATAATACATACATGTTACAAACTTATAGACCGATTGCAAACAATTCTGCAACGTTTTAATTCTTTTACAGCTATGCATTCTCCCAAATTTGTATGAAAAAAAATGGTCCATAAACGCCATAATCATACTACTGCTTTCTACGTTGCACACACTATCTGTGTCAAGAGTGCTTTCGATCCCGGCAATGCAATAAATCAAGTCAATATAGCAATTAAAATTGGAGAACGTTATTGTATAAGTAACGTTAGCCTGTTTAAATTATTAAGAAAAAATTGGCACTATCATATTCAACAAATGCCTATAAACTTAATTGTGCAGATAAAATTAGAAATTATGATAATGGTGTTAAAATTGATGACGATGATGAAGTATAATATATTAGATCAATATTTAATAATTGCATCATTACATATTTCACTGAGAATAATAATAAAACGAATTTAATACGTGATAACTTTTTATCGGGAATTAAATGGTTCAAAATGGTTAAGCTGTTAAGGAATATAATACAAAAACATCATAGTATAAAATTAAATCTTGAAATATTTTGTGAATACATGCTGTTTAAGGAAGACGAAGATTTATGTTGTATCGAAGTGGAATCGCATCAGACTAAAATGGTTGTAATTAATCTCTCATCATCAACTATAATCAATTCCAGGAACGCGATAGCGGAAATTAATAAAAATATTACGATTAGAAATTAATATAAATCAATATCAGTGTATAAAAGGTTCGCAATATATTCGGCTACCAACACCAATACAAAAGAAACATGTTCAATGTTCAAAACAATGTTCAATATTGTTTCAAGTGGGCTATTATATCAGCATTGTATCCTGTTCATATCAATTTTAATAGAAGCTCATCTTATAAAATTAATAACATTAGCGATTATTATTATATTATCACGTTGAAAAATGGTAGTATTTGAATTTTAAAAATTTGACTTTCCCACTATCAACGAATAAAATGAAATATTTTGAAATTAACTATCCCGATATTAGTGTGAACGTGTTTCGTTTAAATGATAATAATAATAATATAGTCGACCCCTATTATTCCAGTACAAGGGAAAATTCTAATCACGTTAATTTATTATTGCTAGAAGATGCTGAGAAATTCCATAACGTATGGATTAAAAATATTTGCAGGTAAACCAATAATAATTTTATGTTAAAAAAAATATATTAATATAAAATTGTTGCACCTTCCATTTAATTACAGTTTAATAAAAAGTCAAATAACAAATCACTGCTACTGTATGTAGTATGTGATACATGTTTAACACATTTTCATAGTGAATGGGCTCTGAATAAACACAAAGATGAATGTAATAAGATGGTAACTAAATTGCCTTCTATAGACAACAATGTTGTTTTAAAACTTTCAAAATGCAAATGGTTGTAACTTTTGTAGTCTACGCTGATTTTGAATGTCTTCTAGAGACAATTATTATTCAAAATTCAAAGAATGTTAAATCAATACAAAAACATATTCCATTTGCTTATTGTTATTATATAAAATGTTTATTTAACACTTAAAAATAAACATTTACCTTATCTCTCCGACTTTCGTTGTTGCTTCATGTTAATACAAGCCATTAGAGATAGAATTTTATTCACCATCAAAAATGGCGTATCAGGAGTAAACCCTGAATTACGAATGCTTGTTTATCGTATTGTTTCCGCAACACCAGCGTGTGGCAACGCAATTTATCAGTTATTGAACGAATTTTTAGCCAGTGCGTTTGCATTTTTTATCAATAATGAGCATCTGCGTAAGATATTACGCGCATCGTAGGAAAGACTAGATCTTATGAAGAATTGTTTCCTTATTATAGACTGATAAAAATGTTACCAGTATTATACAAGGAAGCTAATTTTGATTATTTTTGGAAATTAGCAAGTTTTGAAAAACAGAATTTGTTTCTGTATGGTTTGATTCGAAAACAATCAATAAAACAAAGACGACCCAGAAATTACGAAGGATATATGAGCAAATGTAGTTTTAAGTTTTATCTATATGTACGGAATTCAGAAGTTTCTGTTTGCAAAACTTTTTTTTTTGGATACTTTCAAAATATCTAACCGAAGATTAAGCCGTGTCTTAAATGCTAAAACACCTGGAACGGATGGTCATGGCAAAATAGCTGGTTCATCTAAAAAACAGATGAGGAAAAAATTAAAGTGGTACGAGAACATATTCTGACTTTTCCAGCATGTGAGAGTCATTATACAAGATCACATCACACTACAGGTCGAAAGTATCTAAGTACTGACTTAGATATTCCAGAAATGAGCTGTATGTGAAAAAATCACGTGTGAAGGAGTGGATTTACTCAACTTAAAGACACGGGCCAAAAGTGTGATTCGCTAAAACTAAAAATTAAAACATCCAGTAATGAAGACGAGAAGTTGCATCTTATGGAAATTCATGATTCACATCTTAACAGTGCCGAACAAGCTAGGAAATGTTTAACAGCCGACATACCAAAAGGCCACAAATTCTCGATCGGATTTAAATCCGGACATTGTGCTGGCCATTTCAACGTCTGAAATTGTTTATTTACAATTTCTTACTTAATACAATAAATAAAAATAATATTGGTTTTAAAATATTTTGTTAATATTATGTAGCCATTTTTGCTCGCCAGTGTATGTATAAGTTAACAACGCTATGAATACCCATGTTATTTTGATGGTCGACATTAATGCCCATACTATTGATAATATGCTTGGTTGCATTTTTTGCCAAATTTGTTTTGAATTTTATTTTGGATTGAATTTCATAATTTCATTTGGTCAATGCTTTGATTATTTGTGACAAATGTTTGATCAGCATTTAATTTTATTGTATTATTTTGATTGGCTAATTAATGGAAAATTTTGTAAAGTTTTTATATGATTAGTCAGCTATTATTTTATTATTGTAAACTTTAATTTTAAGTAAATTTATTTAATAAATTGTCGAATCAATAAATCTATATCGAATCTATATCGAACCAATCAAAAAAACCAAAGATAGCAAAAGGGAAAATCTAAATAACGGAAAATCAACCCAACAGAAAATCCACCAAAGGAAAAATCCAACCAAGGAAAACACGTTATCAAAAAAAATTAAAGCTGTTGTGGTACTGTAAGCATAGCTGCCAGATTTGACGATTTATCGTCATTTAGACGATTTTGAGCTCCAAAAATATCATATTAACGATTTGACGATTTATGCCCTTATTTTGACGATTTTTGGAAATTAAAAATTTACATCATATTATTCATTTTAGTACATTACAAGTCACTTTAAGCTTTGTATTTACTCTGCAATTGGTACTATTGGAAATTTATGTTAGTAAAAACAAGGAGTAAAGTATTATATTTTTAAGTTACTTTCGAGTACCTGTGATGATTTTTCTGTATTTTATTCCTTTTTAACCCCTTAAAAGCCAAAAAATGCAATAATTTATCAATTGTCGCTGCAGACTAATATTACTGTCAGAAGAACAAAGGCAAGGGTCGTTATTTTTTTTTCGTACGACCAACATTCAGGGGATGGATGGCATTGTGTCTGGAACTATGAACATATTTTATGGGAAGAAGGAAAGAGAGAACAGTGTTTATGGACACTAGACTTGAATATTTTTATACCATAAGTAACAGGAAAGACCTCTGCAGGAATTGAGTTCCACATACGGATAATCCGACTAAAAAACTTATTTTTCCTGTAATGTGATCCACTGGCCAATCGACCACATACCGATGTGTTGACCGGGAAAGACGTGTGATTTTCGTGAACAAGTCCCCTTATTTAGTCCCAGCAAAATCCTTTTGTAGTATAGTGAAACACGAACCTCATTGGTCCAATGATTCAATGGGATTGGGAGTTGGATACACTACCGTCATTAACTAGCTACTACGGCCTCTCCTGTACACGGTCGAGAAACCTCAAAATAGACGTTGAGGCACCGACCCATACGTGAGAGTTGTATTACATTCTCGGTAGATTATAAATGGCGTAAATAGTAAGACCAGATGATAAGATCTTAAGAAGGAACTGAAGGAAATGTATCGGTTGAAGCCAACATTACACTGAATTTTAGTGCTTAGAATGTCAAGAGCTTCTGACTCCTTTATATTTACGTCACCCGTAAATTAAGATGATTCAATATTATTGCTGCGCTTATGTGTCAATAAACAACACTGGCATAACTTGTTTAAACCTTAAAAACTTTTTCCCTGAATATGATATAAAATTTCCCCATTTTTGGAAAAAAATTAATAAATGAATATAAACGACACTAGCTTTTAATCATTAAAAAAATTTTAAATGTTTATTTTTGAACTGAGATATGTACATACATTGACTTTACATGTATGTTTTACTATATAGCAATAATTTTGGTTTTTAAAAACTTTTAATTTATTTATTCATTTTTTCTGACGATTTTTTGACGACTCCAACAAACGACTTTGACGATTTTGACGATTTTTTCTCAAATATTTGACGATTTGGTGCCTCATTTATCTGGCAGCTATGACTGTAAGTCCTAAATGTTAATTTACTAAAATTTTAGAAAAGTTAGATAAGTTTCATTTATTCTAACAAGAAAGAGGAATAATAAAAACTAGAGATTAAAATTTTATAAATAAAATAAATTTGACTAATGTTATCAAAGAAAACCCACTGATTAAAAAAAAAGGAATGGAATTTAATTTGAATTAAATAAAGTAAATAAAAAATAAAGTTAAATAAAATCGATTAAAGTAAATTCCAATTATTTTAAGAAAGCATGCAAAAACTTATTCATTTTAAAGAGAAGTGAAAATTTGGTATATCATTTGGAAATTAATTGTGTAATTACTATTCTTAAAGAGAAGGAAACATTTAGAAAATATTTAATTAATAATTTTAAAATTTTTTATTTTGATGAATTTTAGTGAATTTAAAATTTTTTTCATAAGTAAATAAGTTTAAACACTTAAAATTAAAAAGAAAAGAAAGAACCTATTTTAAATATTTTTATTTATTATTAATTTTAAATTAAAATTGTTTATTTTTAATTTTTAATAAATTTTGTACTTTGAATTAATTTAAGTACCTTTTCTGATAAGGAAACGAAATTCAATTGATTAATTAAAGAATAATAGAAAATATTGATAGTCCTTTTTCGAATAGGCAAAAGCATAGATATCTATAAAAAATAATCGGAAAAGAGAAAGTAGAAGAAGGGTTGCGAAACTATCAGTTTTTAAGTGCCAGGACAAGTTGATATTTTTTCTCGATTTGCTTACTCTTAACGACATAAGTCTTACTATGGATGAAGCATTACGTCTGATCAGCTTTGATACAGAAATTTTTAATCCTAGGGTAGAGAACTTTGGAAAGTGATGTGCAGTCTTACCCGGCATGGAGAGATGCAGCACATTTTGCATTGAAGTACTGTCCAGAAAACACGGAGAACTACTACATAACAATAGGGGCCTTTCGAAACAAAATAACGGGAATGGCTAACGCCAAACTAGCGCCATTTAATACGGTTCTCAATTTTGAGGCAATTATCGCTAGACTGGACCAATGTTACGTGGACAAGAGGTCTCTGCAGGCGCTAGAAAACGAGTTCAGTATATTAAGGCAAGGAAGACTGACAATTTTAGAATTTTACGACTTAGTGGATGAGTATTTGACCCTAATTATTAACAAGAACAAAATCAGTTACTCTGGTAACGACGAGGTGGCGAACAGCACTTGACGAGCGTGCAAGGGAAAACGCCTTGCGCGTCTTTAAATCTGGGTTACGTCGTCCATTCAGCAACATTTTATTTTCTGCCAGGCCGGTGGATCTACCAACGGCTTTAGCTATCGCCCAGGAATTGGAGTCGGACCAGAAACTACAGCAATTCGCGATAATTTTTGCAGCCGGAGACTCTGCAAAGTCGAACCAGTGTAGTGTGTTTGACTTGTCTGGATTGCCATACCCTTTGTATGCAATCCAATATCAACACATTCTTGGTATGATATTGTCCACACTGCATTATATGCTTAGACATAAACAATTCGTGTATTATGCTGTCTAAGCATTTTCCCATAATATGCATAAGCGTAGTGTATAGTTAGTTATTAAACAATTAGTTTTAAGTAAAAAAGTTTAATTGTAACCGTTCAATAACCGCTAGTGCGACTGTTCCCTAAAAAAATTAAATTTAAATAAATAAACATAATAATGTGTTTTTAATACACCAGTATCAGGCAAAGAAAATCGCCGGCCTTCCAGTGACACACCCTTCATACAGACCTAAACGCGATTTTAGACCAAAAGATAGTGAGGGTACGAATCCAACACCAATGGATGTAGACCCTGGATCGTCAATATTTAGACGACCAACAGGATATTCGGCTGAACGACAACTACAACCAATGGGTCGTTCGACTGAATATGGCCAATGGCGATCAGCAACAAACCAATCCGGACAGCAACAGTACAGGGGTGATGTAATTAATCGCAGATATGACAATTCAGGAATCTCTCGTATTCGTATTCGAATTTGAACAGGAGGATGAAGAGGAGGAAATTGTCGAAGAGTATCGCAATTTTTTAGGGTAAAACCCGTCCTACCTTTTGTTAGAAAAACAATTAAGGGTAGGGAATTAAAACTTTTACTAGACACAGACACGACAAAAAATTTTATACAACCAATAGATTCCTTAGTTGGTGTGATTTCATAAGAGCAACCATTCAACGTAAGGTCGGTAAATGGGACAAATTTCATAGATAAAAAATGTAAAATGGTAATCTTCGGCTACGTAACCACGTTTTACTTTCTACCACGACTTCAACATAAACTTTATGACGATAGACAAAACGGACGTACCATAGAATATTTTGGCGGATTTTGAGGAAGTTATGGCTGAAAACGCTAACGCATTCGCTGACCCAAACAGGTCCTTACCATTTAACACATCGGTAGAGGCGACGATAGATACCTATACTGATGAGACACTCTACAGTATATCATATTCGTACCCAATATCAGTTGAAGATTTTGTGAACAAGGAAATTGAATCACTACTAAAGGATGGTATCATTAGAAAGTCATCTTCTTCTTATAACTCTCCAGTACATGTGGTAGGAAAAAAAGGCACTGACGAATTTGGAAACCCAAAACATAGGATGGTAATTGACTTTAGGAAATTAAACGAAAAACAATTGGTGATATATACCCTATGCCGGACATTTCAGTAATTCTGTCAAACTTGGGAAAATCTAAATATTTTACCACTTTGGATTTGAAATCTGGATTTCACCAGATTCAATTGTCTGAGAGTGACAGAAAAAAGACCGCCTTTAGTGTAAATAACGGGAAATACGTATTCTGTAAATTGCCATTTGGCTTTAAGAACTCTCCGAGCATATTTCAAATGGCCATTTATGACATTTTGCGTGAAGACATAGGGAAAAGATGCCAGGTTTATATGGACGATATTATTAAATTTTTTAAAACAGGCGTTCAGTTTCTTGGATTTGTTGTGGCTAGAGAAGGTATTAAGGCATGTCCAGAAAAAGTAAAAGCCATAGTAGAGTTTAAAACACCACAAAACTTGAAATCCCTTAGATCATTTCTCGGCCTATCAGGGTACTATAGGAAATTTATTAAGGACTACGCGCGCATTGCTAAACCAATGACAAAATATTTAAGAGGGGAAAATGGCCATGCAGCAGCAAGTGTCTCAAGAAACATCAAGATCACTTTGGATAACGAGACACTAATTGCTTTTGACAAACTGAAACGAATATTAGCATCAGATGTCGTATTACTGGTATATCCCGATTATAAAAAAAACATTCGAACTAACAACCGACGCATCAAGGGTGGCACTTGGAGCAGTATTGTCACAAAACGGGAAACCCATCACAATGATCTCGAGAACACTCTCAAGTGCCGAGGCTAATTCTGCTACAAATGAAAGAGAATTACTAGCAATTGTATGGGCCCTCAAAACCCTTAGGCATTACTTATATGGCATTACTGGAATTCACATTTTTACAGCCCATCAAACACTAATATTTGCTATGCCCGACAAAAATCCAAACACTAAGTTAAAGAGATGGCGAGCATTTATAGAGGAGTTTTCACCCAAATTCTTTTACAAGCCCGGAAAGGAAAATGTAGTTGCAGATGCCCTCTCACGACAATACATAAGCCAAATGAACGAGGAAAGTGATCAGACTGTACATAGTGAGATATCGCTTTCAAATACGATTACATCTATTAAATTTCCAGTAAATCAGTTCAAAAATCAATTCATAATTTCAAAATCTGATATCTATTCAGCTAACAGGAAAATAGTGTTCAGACGGTTTATGCGTCATACAATAAATTATGATGCAGTGGATAAGCTTTTGGCATTTAAAAGACAATGTGGATTCAACAAGCACGAATGTCTGTTATTGCGACCTGCTAACATTAGCAGAATTTAAGGATGATCTTCTATTGTTTCCATTTACAAAGTTCGTTCACACAGAAAAATTTGTTATGGACGTAATGCGGGAGGACGATCAGTGAGATATAGTCACCACTGAACACAACAGAGCACATAGATCGCTTCAGGAGAACTTCCTTCAGATCATTAATGAGTACTACTTTCCTGGTATAAAGAAGATGCTGGAATATATAATAACAAACTGTAAAATATGCAAGGAAAATAAATACCAACGAAAACCTCATAATGTGGTAATTGCAGCAACCACACATGGCTTGATAAATATTCCAAATTTGCTATTCTTGTTTTACCTATAAACTCTGGGTCTTCCATAGATTTTAAGATAGGTTTGCTTCAGATTTTAAATAGGTTCAAGGGAGTTAAAACAATCGTTTCTGATAATGAAAGAGCTTTTTGTTCAGGTACACTTGTCATTTTTTGAGGGACCAATTCGATGTGCAACAATTTTTTGTTCCACCAATGCATAGTAAAAGCAATGGTCAAGTGGAAAGATTCCACTCGACACTCTTAGAAATTGCACGATGCATTAGGGTCCAGCAAAATTTAGATGAAACTGTTGAATTGTTGTTACTCTCTACGCTCAAATATAACGATACAATCCACTCTGTTACTGGGAGAAAACCCGTGGATATAATCAGCGATCTCGAGAAGAACGCCCTGGTGGATATAAAGAAAAAGAATAGTTATTATCTGCCTGGGTATCGGCAAAGATTATGGACTACTCGGGTGCACATTTTATTGCTGTAACAAAGGGTGACGTCGCTACATTTACTGACTACGACTACCTGGTACATAGGATGAACCTTTCAGAATATGAGTCAATAATACAGGAAACTGGCCATATTTTAAAGACAATGACAGACGCTGCATTAATAAAGGAATTTATTGCGGGCACTCCGGACCATAGTGATTTAGAAGTTTTAACAGCGAATGTAAGAGCCCTGACAGAGAATAACAACAAACAAGCGATAATAAATTCCGTGTTACAGGTGAGAATTAATGACTTAACGATAGGGTTAATAATATTATGGAAAGGAAAGGCAGTAATTCAATTCAAGAAGAAGTAATTCTTTTTAAACTCGTTATCGAAAGAAACGGAAATACTATATCCTTTCTAAACGGTCTCGCGCTCTCAATTGTTCTGGCCAAAGAGAATATTATAAACAAATTTTTGATAACATTGAAAACACAGATATACTTAAATCAGAAAAGCAGCATTCTGAAATGTGGTAATATAAATATTTTTCAAAATGATAACATAATAATTCAAATTATAAAATATCCAGTATTGACCAATCTTTGTAAGTTTTTAAACATTTATCCTGTAATTCAAAATAACTCCATATTAAAATTAGACATAAACCAAGCTTCCAAATGTGACGAATGGGCTACTCCCGTAAAGGACTGCACAAGTATGGGCTCAAAAAATATCTGTAGGGAGGCCAATAATACGTGCCTGTCCCAACTGTTAAATAATAATACCGCATCCTGTTTGACACAATCCGCTGATCATATCCCGCTTAATCAGAGAATCTCAGAAGAATCAGTACTTTTGAATGACGTCTTTAACACTAGCATTTCCGAGACATATACGATTACAGTAAATGGCACTGTACTAATAACATTTTCAGAGAGTGTGGCTGTCAATGGGACAAGTTATTACAACAAATACAGAAAACAGAGAGGATTGATTAAACCTCATCCACCAAAAAAGTGGTGGATTTTATGGTAATTTTCTATAGAAAAATTTTATTTGCAGGATAATGTCATCTGATTCCTCTGCTGAGAAAACAGATAATACTTACAAAAGCAGATACCGGAAGAAGAGATTTTGATTTGAAGAGAGTTGACTTAAGGACGCCAACTATAAGGGTTGGCTGGAACCTATTAAAAATAACGAATTTAAATGCAAGTGCAAAGCTTGTGACAAAGTTATTAATTGTGGAAAATCAGATCTCATAAAACATGCTGCTACTAAGACGCATAAAAAGCGATACAAATTATTCGAAACGTTATGGCTTATGAAGAAAGGGAAAAGCTGATACAAAACCTTCAAAATAATATGTTTTCCGTATTGGTTGATGAAAGCACAGATATTTCTTCACAAAAAACAATGTGCGTCCCTGTGAGATATTTTGACCTAAACCAGGAAAGAACTGTAGTCCAGCTTTTCTATTTAATTGAATTGGGGTCAGTTTGTACTACCGAATCGCTTTATAACAGTTTTAAAACATGCATTTTAGGCTATGAAATTCCTTTAAAAAATATAATATGTCTATGCTGCGATGGTGCCGGTGTAATGGATCCGACAATCCGGATGTAATAACAATTAAGTGTATATGCCACTCAGCGGCCATAACAATATGTTTAATAACAAATCATGTTTAATGTTACCAAGAGCACCCGAAGATTTGATAAGGCAAATCGGAACCTATATTTCAGGAAGTTCTAGACGACGTCGCCAATTAGAAGAATTTCAGGAAATTTTGAGAGCTGAAAAAAGAAAAATACTACGGACCAGATGGTTTTCACATCAAAAGTGTGTAAACAAAATTTTGGAAAACTGGAATGTTTTGTTGGAATATTTTAAATATGCATCTACCCAAGACAAAATAAAATTAGCCGATTTGATATTAAATGAACTAACAAACGAGTGTAACAAGGCATATTTACTTTTTTTAAATATGTTTTAAACTATTTAATTCAATGAACGCACTTTTCCAATCAAAAAAAAACCATTCGCTGATGTACTCCATTCTGAGTCATTAACACTTTTTTAAGCTCGGTCAAAATTTTATTAAAAAGTCTGAATTGAGATTTGATTGCATTGTACGATCGCCACATGTTTCGTTGAAAATTTACATTGGAAGTGAGTGCGAAGAATTATTAAAAAGTTTTCCACAGCAAAGTGCCTATCAAATATAATCCGGCTGTCTCAAATTTTACATAACTGCCTTGGAGGAAACCCAAAGAAGACTACCTTTAAAAAATTATACTATTTTAAAAAAATGGAATTTTTAAGCCCAGAAATAGCCATTGGCAATTTAAATTAGTGTGCCTGTTTGGAAAATATAAAATATTTTGTATTTAAAAATAATGCGCAGAATTAAATAAATTATAATCAATAAAATTATTAAAAAAAAAGTAAATTAAATTTCTTTTTGTCTACTTGGTCTTCGTGATCAGATCAGAACTTATCCAAAGAAATAAATCAACAAAATACTTCTACAATAACATTAAAGGATAATTTACTTCTATATGTAACACCCTGTGGAACCCAGCAAACTGATGAGTGAATATTGGGTACCGCTAAAACCGGTATGCGTAAAAAGAGCCACACCCTCGAGCATAAAAGGTTTAACTTCTTTTCTCTTTCTCCTCTTCCTTCTCGGCAGCCATCCTGAGAACATCAATAACTCCTACATACGTATTTTTGCATCTTTTTGAATTTCAAACATCTTATACTTTTGTGAACGTCTTATAATTTATTTAATTAAAGTTATTTTAGTAAATAAATTTGAAATAGTTATTCCTTTATTTGATTCAAATATTTTATTTAAAGGTAGACGTTCTTTTGCTCTGTGACATATTTGACAATTTCCGACAAGTATGTAAAAACATTTATAATTTAGATCACTCTAGTAGTATGTTTATGTACCTTCTGCGTCACTTTTTCCATACGAATTTGGGATCATGCGTACGCTACAGTCGGCAATGGTTGGTTAGTCGATAGGTTTGTAATATGTAATGTGTGTAATCGTTTTCTTTGGATAGTAAAGTTTTGTCACGTTTTATCACGGTCAAATGTGGGATAACGACATAGTTGTACATGTTGTTGTGTTTTTATGTTATAAGGATCTTTAATTTTTTTTTTTGTTATTGTAATATCTATTTTTACAAATCTTTTACTCTCCATTACATCTAAAATGTATTACACCCTCATCTATATCTAATAGTATAAATTGTCTTGTTTTAAGGATTTAGAAGTCATTCTTTTGCTAGAAATCTTTAAAATTGCATTTAAAAATTCAGTATTAAAGAAAATAAAAATGAGTTGCCAAAATAATATTTGTGTTTGCGAACTTAAACTCACTTCAGATGGTAACTTGTAGATCGATGAGAAGTTCTATGAGGAACTTCTCAAATACAAAAATTGCTTTACAAAAACAATTAAATGCTTTAAACATTTGTTTGAAGTATTACTTATGAGAGATATGTTACCAGATGGGAGTTTCCACTTCCAGTAAAGTGAAAGGTAACACTATTATCATTTAACAGGATGAGGACGAGGACGGTCCCGCTTGGGGAAGTATTCGCCTGGAAGAAGATAATGTGAACTTCGACGGAAGGAAATTCTACATTTTATTTAAGGATTTTTCAGAATTAGAGTAAATAAATGAAATTATATAATAAAGAGATTAATTAAAACAAATTAGTTTTTTTTCAAGTACTCGTCCTCTAACCTAACAAATTCTAAATCCGGCTGAAGGAAAACAACTTTCAATAATGATTTTCGATGATGCGATTTGTGGAAAATAAAATTCGATAACAGGTTACTTTTGCAAGGGTATCCATGAAAATATTGATTGTCAAACGTATACTAAAAAACCTAAACATTTAATACGTGATAATGCAAATATGATTGTGACTTTTAAGCAAGACAAAATGAACTTGAGACATATATACATATAATAATCATGTTATTGGTGATATGTCATTTAATCAATTTGTAGATACATTTATGTAATAGATGTTGGGAAGATAAATATGGATTTCGTGTTGTTAGTAAAGATGATGAATTGAATAAGGAAGATATCGTAAGTAATTTGATAATTTTATACAGTTATAAGATAGGTTTTAAATAAAAGGCAAAATGAATCATAAGCAGATCATGATCAGATATAAAGCAAAACGTTACCACATCGTTATCGGATTGTAAACAGATCGTGAGCAGATCATAAGCAGATATTGACCAGATCGTGAGCAGATTTTAAAAAGATATAAAGCAGATTATTCCCAGATCTTAAGCAGATTGTAAGCAGGCAACGGCAAAATAGTGCAAGGAATATTCATTGCTAATAAATTTCATGCGTTTCAATATCACATTTTAAAATCCGAACATTTCTCATTTCAACGTTGGAAAAACATTCAGAACTAACTAATAAGGATATTATGGTAAATACATGGCTATATTATCATTTTCATGGTATACATTGGAATAAAGGTTACTCTACACCACAAGATGTGATACACTACTTAACAACAACTTTGAAAAAAAAGGAAACAACTATGCTCTGTCATATATGTTAGAGGAAATGAAAAAATAGGTGGTTAATAGATCTTTTTAAAGGAGAAATAGAAATATGTATAGTTCATTTAAATGAACTGAACTGTCCTAATATTAGAACTTTATATAAATCTAACACTAATCTAAATACTTGTGAAAATTACTATAATTTCGATCGAATTTGTGCCAAAAAATGCCATTTTATTTAGAAATTTTGTAAAGTTAATTCCTAATAAAGAAGACTCTATTCCAAATCTTAGAAAACATTAACTATAAACCTTTTTAAAAATATGTTAATATCGTTTAGTTAATTATTACGCTCTATTCAGAGTACATTGTCCAGCACTAATACAACCTACTATTGACTTTTTAAAGAAGAAAAAAAATGGTGACATCAGCTGAGTTAGAGGATGTATAATATATAGACATAGTAATCAAATTGATAAACAACATGTTGATTTATTTTTAAGTCTTATCAATGAACTAAGAATATGTAACAAGAGTGAAATAAGTAATCCGTTGTATTAATAATAGCATATGTACGTATTATTGTGAAACAATTTATTCAGAATCTTTTAACATTTGCAGATGTCAAACATTTGCAGCTTTTTAATCTGTACAAACAAATGTTTGTATTTATCCAATATTCCTTCCATAATTTAAAAAATGTATAGCAGTTTAGGAGTTTCTGTGAAAAAAGGAATGATTAGCACAATGTTTTACGACGAAGAGGAAGAAACCCAATAGGTTCTACCAAACGGACAGCAACCGTTGGGTAATTCTCAAAGAAAAAGAGAAGCACCTAGATCACCCTCACCAGTTTTCGATGAGAATGACACGCCGAGGTGTCCATCGCCTGGGACGTCACCGCCACCCCCTACACTAATCACAAGGATTACGAGGTCTCCATCGCCGGAGATGCCACCACCATCCGTTAACAGAATCCCTGATGATGCCAAAAGACTTCAGGATTTGTACACAGAAGTGTACAATTCCAGACAAACCAAATTGTTAGAGATGAGAAAGAGGGTTACAGAATTCGAAGAGGAGGAAAGACGGTTATCATCAAAAATCCAGGAATCGGCAAAAAATTTGGACATACATAGGCAATATTTATCAGATAATAAGTATATAGAAAATAATCATAATAATAACACTTTAGAAAATTTATTTAGTCATAAATGCAATGTTTGCTTAGCAAAAAAGACGGCGAGGTAATTGTTTTTCTACATTGCACACACTATCTGTGTCAGGAGTGCTTTCTTTTTCGCAGAGAATGTTCTGAATGTAGAAAAGCAATAAATCCAGTCAATATAATAATTCAAATTGGAGAAAGTTATTGTATAAGTGACGTTGGCCTGTTTAAATTATTAAGGAAAAAATTGGCACTATCATATTCGAACAAATGCTTATAAACTTAATTGTGCAGATAAAATTCGAAAATTCATGACGATGATGAAGTATAATATATTAGATTAGTATTTAATAATCGCATCATTACATATTTCATTGAGAATAATAATAAAACATATTTAATACGTGATAACTTTTTATCGGGAATTAAATGGTTCAAAATGGTTAAGCTGTTAAGGAATATGATTCAAAAACATCCTAGTATAAAATTAAATCTTGAAATATTTTGTGAATATATGACGTTTAAGGAAGACGAAGATTTATGTTGTATCGAAATGAAATCGCATCAGACTAAAATGATTATAATTAATCTCTCATCATCAACTACAGATGATATTCTAAATATTTACAATAGACAATGATGTTATTATTAAAAAAATTAGTGAATTCCAGGAACGCGATAGCGGATGGAGATCAATACAAATATTACGGATAGAAATTAATATAAATCAATATCAGTGTATAAGTTTGCATCAAAAATATTTATTTTTATTTTCTTATGATTATCTTACCCTCATCAATTTTTCAATGTTTTGCACTTATTGATTCGAAGAACCATTGAATTGTCATATCCTAAATTTATTATTATTTTTCATTGTAAACTAAATGTCGCAATAAATAGAATAAGACCACACAAGAAATAGAAAAATGATTTTGTTACAATTATTTTCTTTTCCATAACATAAGCATTGTTTACATTTTTTTAATTGTCGCAACATGTGGAAGCAAAATTATATTGCATTGTAATGTCTTTCTTTCTTGTAATATCCGGACTAGAGATGACCGATATTTTCAAAACTGTGATTTAATCACGGTGATTGATAATTCACTGGTATCTACGGTGATTGACTAATAATGTCGTTCTTTTAAAATTATTACATACTCAAATTTATTTCATTTTATTTTGAGCGAAGCTGAATTACTATTAGATGATGCTGTCTTTTATACATGAACTTTCTGTGAAACTTAATTGTCAAACTTCATATAAAAAAAAATTACATTAAAAATAATAATATTATTATAATAATAATATTGTTTTCTTGTTATCCGGACTGATATTTATTTTTATTTGTAAGCATTTTTTGTAAAATTTTAGTTTTTAAGATCATTGTTTGAAAATAAAATTTTTTCGTTATAAAGTAGCACTCACTAAACCAACGTATTTTATTTTAACTGGCGCCCAACGAAAAAATATAAATGACCCCCAAGCGGTGTTAATAAATAAAGAATTATAAAATTAGTAAAATAAAAGAAGAACCTTACAAATTAAACAAAACATAATTAATTAAACTATCGAAATAAACGAAGAACTTTACGAATTAAACAAAAAAGGAAGAAAATAAGTGATGAAAACTTCAACCCTAACTCTATATCAACAGCTTTAACCGCACTCCACCACGGCAGAAATAAGAATATGGAATTCTTTTTATGAAGCCATAATAAACAATTATAGCCTCCTGCAAATTTTTAATACCAATTAATTTATTCAAATATAAGAAAAAAATATAAAAAAAATTTTTCTTTGAAAATAAGATTGACTTAAAAATTATTATAACGTGTAGTATAGCTAGTTTGAAACATAAAATTGAAATACAAAAAGGTCAAGAAAAGAAAAAATTATATTAAAAATATTAATAAAACTAGAAAATAAAAATTAACATTAGAAACTAAGATATAATGTCTAACCCAAATAATTTAATAAGACCCATTGTCTTGAACAATCCTCAACCTACCGGGTCAAACAACTCTTTAGGTTATCAAAATCCACCTACGTCTCCTCAAACATATGCTCAGTTAGAAGCAACAGTAACTAATCTAGTTACCCAATTGTGTAGAGAACAGTGCAAGAATTTGATAGGGAATATTTTAAATCCAAATGCAGAACTAATAGTAGGTGATCAGGATATTGAAGAACAATATAGGAAAAACATATCCGATTTAGACAAAGTGTCGGATATTGTTCGTTGTTTAAGAGAGTTTTCTGGTGATCACTCCGAGTTTAGCTCTTGGAAAAAAGTGTCGAAGGGGTGTTGAACATTTATCAAGCACAAAAAGGTACCCTAAAGTACTTCGCAATTTTAAATGTGATTAGGAATAAGATAATTGGGGCTGCAGACTCAGCGCTTGAGTCCTATAGCACTCCATTGTGTTGGGAGGCAATTACACGTTGGCTCACATTACTCTATGCCGACAAAAGGGACATAGGGACACTAGGATATCAACTTACTACGCTTGTCCGGGGAAATTTGTCGGTCCAGGAATTCTATCAAGAAGTGTATTCGCATTTATCATTGATAATAAGCAACATAAACTGTATAACCATGGGAAGGGAAGCTATGGAAGAACTAATACAAACATACCAAGACAAAGCACTAGATACCTTCATAAGAGGATTAGGAGGAGACCTCGAAAAACTTCTGTGCATAAGGGAACCAAATAGTCTACCACAAGCATTACACCATTGCCTAAAACTTCAAAATCAAAACTTTCGAACTGACCATGCCTTAAATAAAGGTCATAGGAATTCACAAACCAAATCAAAATTATAGAACCCCGACAATCGGAAGAAATTTTGCAAATATACCACAAACATGCCCTGTAACCCAAAAATATTATCAACCTCAATATCAAACCTATTACCCAAATCATTTAGCCAATAGACCTTTAACACAACAACAGTACGCTCACTACAAAACTTTTCCAAATATAGGTTTATTGCAAAATTTCCAAAACCCGTTCCAAAATACTTTCCCAACACCTCTACCAAGACCAACCGCTCCCAAACCGTTACCTAGACCAGTACCTGTGAAAATTGATCAATCCATTCAATCTAGACGCGTTAATTATATGAATAGACCAAGTAATAATGACAGATTTTTTGGGAAAAGACCACCGGAATTACCAACATTCCAAACACAAAAATTTAAAAAAAAAAACTATAACATTGTAACAGACAGTGATGTCCGTGAAATTGACTACAATAGAGGTATGAACTTATACGAACTTTTGAGGAATATTGCGATCAGAGTGCTCAGTACGAAAAGGAAAGTCAACCAGAGCCCGTTGATGAAGAGGAACTTTCGGATATTCATTCTTTAGAATAAGTGATTCGTCTTTGCCTTATTTTGAAACGAAGACGAAGCAGGGAGAAATTTTGAAAATATTAATTGACACAGGATCAAACAAAAATTACATACAACCATCATTAATTAAGTTAACCATCCCAAACAAAAAACCATTTTACGCGAACTCTGCCGGAGGAAAACTTAAGATTTTGCATCATACTTTCATAAACCTTTTCGGACTTAGATCAATAAACCTTATATTTTTTGCTTTTCCTAATCTTAAATCTTTTCATGCAATATTGGGCAATGATAACCTCAAACAACTCTCAGGTGTCATCTATACGGACAAGAACTTAATGGTCATCAGAAACAACATTAAAATTAGATTAAAGCAATATATTTCAGAAAACGTAAATAACATCTCTCAAACCCCAGAAAACATACAATTACGAACGGAACTGTAATGAACGGTTTACTATTAAACTGAAAATTTATGACAAAACTCAATTTTATACAATTTTTCATATACTTGATTTTTTCTTTTCGCCCTCGTAAATATCCGTAGAAATACAAATTTAATCTTGTCGAATGTTTTCCTAATTAAAATGTGGCAATTCAATGTTTTTTATTTTAATCTGCAAATATTTCTATCTAATAAGTTTGATCTGAAAACTTCACGTACAGAGCTATTGTTGCAGAAATGTTTATTTGTTTGTGGAGATTTTGTTATTAACCAATGTTAATCAGCAATAATACCAGCAACATTCTTTAGCAACATGTTCCTAAGATACACAATTTAAACATTACAGCTGGAAGTAAAAACATTTGAATGATTAGGATTACAATTAATAATTAACTTAATTAAATCAGTAAATGAAGCTTTCGCAGTAATTATTGGTAATTATTTACATTTTACTGAAGAAATTATAAATTACACTTCGCAAACATTATTATATCTACGGTAATGACTCTGATGTCATGACATTGATATCTGGTTTCTGTAAGACAGGGTTCACTTTCGTCTGACATTGCCATTTGCAAATTTAAAGAAAAAGATAAAAACTTTCCAGAAAGTTATACGTGTTTTACTTTACACTCTCATTCTATGAGCTTAGATTTTATGGAAAATTATCATTCTCGGTTATTTTGATCAATATCTTACCCGAGCTTACATCAAATTGGCAAATAACCAAAAGTATAAGATAAATTAAGAGTATTTAACTGAAGTAATAGAATTTTTGCAATTTCAAAATGTTTATATTCAATTTTGTTAAACAATACCAATTTTATAAACAAGTGTTAATTTATTTCAATAATTAACATCAGCATTGTTCTGCGAGGAAAAATTGCTCAAAAGTTGGCCACAGACCCACGTGGTCTATCCTAGGTGTCTGAGTATCACCCTGGAAAGATAATTATATAAAACCAGTGGCAAATCATTTCTTAGTAAGACACCACAACTTTTAAATTGGTTGCCACAACGGTAGCAACTAACCTCACTCCCCAAATCTGGCGATAAATATATAGATACGATTACCGATCATACGAAGAAGAATCCAGACCTGGTCAGTCTGCGCATAGACAGACCCAATCAGCAGGTTGGAGACCTGCGAAATTCAAATTTACATCTCATTCAATCTTCCCGCAATACCAGTATACAAACCCCTAATTGTCAGCATTTAATAGAAAAAAAAAACCTAGAGCTCATATACGTGTCAACTAACCTAGATTTTCGGCACCAAGATCGTGTTATATAATCCCACGTTTTGAAACACAAATCGATTTTGAATTTTAAGAATTCCTCATTGATTCCGAGGATGGAACTCAAATTTCGTTAAAACCTATGTCCTAATAATGGTCAAAATTAAAATTAGTTAATTTTCTAAAAATAATTTGAAATTTTCAACAAACATATAAATTTTTAACAAACACATATACATTTTTAACAATACCGTTTCAACAAACATTGTCTAAAATGTTTAGTAAAAACTAGTAAAACTTTAAAAAGTATCAATATAATTTAATGCTAAGTAACACATAATTAAAATTTCAACAAATATCCCCTTAATTATCTTGAAGAAAAATAAATCAAAAAATCAAAGAATTTGTAACTTAATAATAAGCTTAAATGATCTACTATAGCGCTATTATCATTATATTCTTAATTTCATATACATTTATTTAAAAAAATGTATAATTCATTCAAATGGTACGAAACCAAAAACAAAACAAAATCAAAATATTTTAATAATTTGTTATGGTAGAAAACTAAATGATCATTAATATTTCTGAATTTTGCAATTAAGCTGTTTATTATCCCAAAAATGATCATTACGTTTTACCACAATATTAATTTAAAGAGAACATTAACGATCGATAAAGAAATGTTTGAAATGGTTGTTTAAATCTTCTACTTAAAATCATACTTCAATTAAATTATTCTAACTAAATACTAAGTTTAACTTAAGAGCATAGGTGTGAGAATTAATATTTTAAAATTGTTTTACAAGTAACATAAGATAACCTTGGGGACAATTTACAAAAAATTTACAGCAATTAATGTCATCTTTAATCAACATGTACATCGTAAACTTGAAGGCCTGCCAGAACAATGACAGCATACATGTTTGGTGAGTCCACAAATCTATAAACATCCTTAATATCATTTTAAGGTATAAGCAGCAATAATGATCATCAACTTGCTTATTACTTCATTAGTATGATCGTATCAATCGGGTTGCAAATCATATTGATTAGTATTGTTTTCAAACCGATTGCTAAATTTTAAAATAAGAGTTTCTTATATAATTCGCATTATTGCTGCTACATACATTTTTGCATATATTATATTTTGGTAACGTTTTTACATTTTGTTCTTTGCTTTGCTTTTCAAAGTTCTTATATTTTGCTATTACAACATATATTTGATAATAGTCAATTTCATGAATTATATAGTTATTCTAATATAATAATGCTCCCACAGTTTTCATATACATATATAATTTTAACCCGTTAGTATCTAACAATTTTCGGTTTATCTAAACATATATTATATTAGTTGGATTTTAATCGCTGTTAGCGTATGTTTTGGTAAACAAACCAAAATACAAAATTTTTATTTAAACATATTAACTCTAATTATAAAATGAATAAATTGAGAATTTAGACATAATGTCTGGCTAAATTAAATAGCAGTGTTTTCTTAGGTTGATAAGAAGTTAGGTGTGTATCTATGTGGGGTCCTAAAAATATACATAGTCATTAGGACATAGAGATTGGGAGGGTTTTGAGACTAGCCTATCAACAACATCTGATAGTGCTCTTAATCTGTTACGTGACTATAAACTGGCTTCTATAGAAAACTTAGTCATTCTGATCCACTATATTCCTCAATTTTTTTAGATCTTTTTAAAATAGGGAGTCTATAACAAAATAACTCTGTATACAAACAGGATTTGGTTTTAAGAGAGGACCGAACCTCCCCGCCCGACTGTTAGCTAGCTCTTCAATGGCTCCCGCAGTCCTCTCTTGACAATTTCTTAAAGTACTGGTTTCATTTGATTCAGTCCTACAACATTTCATTTGTTTGTGTTCATTACAGAACATATGACAGAGAGACAGAATATTAAGTTAAAGGAACTGGTTGCAGAATTCCTAAATCTTTTTGCCGAACCTAACGAACGACTTACTTACACCACGTCTATGAAGGGCGAGATTAGAACAACTAACGTCAACCCTGTCTATTCTAGATGTTACCCATACCCAGCATATCTAAAAGATACAGGAATTACTGGATCATTAGGATTTCGAGGTCTCCATACATCTCGCCAGTTTGGGTTGTACCAAAAAAGATGGACGCCTCAGGACTAAGAAAATATAGAGTCGTTATCGACTATAGGAAACTCAACAATATAACCATCCCAGACCGCTATCCTATCCCCGAAATTAATGAAGTGTCATCCCAATTAGGAGAAAATAAATTTTTAACAGTACTAGATTTTAAAAGCGGATTTCATCAGAGGGAAAAGGACATCGAGCAAGCTGCATTCTCGATTAACAATGTATGAGTATGAGTTTACTCGACTGCCATTTGGATTGAGAAACGCACCCTAAATTTTTCAGAGATGTTTAGATGATATCCTAAGGAAACACATAGGGCAAATATGTCATGTTTACATCGATGACATCATTGTATTCGGAAAGGACGAGCGTGAGCACTTTGAGAACGTCAGAAAAGTTTTTATCTCACTCGAAGCAGCTAACATCAAGGTACAACTTGACAAATGCGAATTTTTTAAGCCAGAGTTTGAAATTTTAGGTTTTGTTATATCGGCATCTGGAATAAAAACTAATCCAAAAAAGGTAGAAGCAATCAGCAAACTTCAGATTCCTAAGATCTTGAAGGACTTAACATCGTTTCTGTGTATGTTAGGATTTTACCGTAGGGTTCATAGAGGACTATGCTAAATTAGCAAAACCCATGAGTGGGACACATGTCCAAATCCATGTCTAGTAGGGTAGAAATAGTTATGAATGATGATGCATTAGAGGCGTTTAACTAGATAAGGACCACACTGATTTCGCAGAATGTAATGTTGGCATATCCGGAAATATTCTCTGAACGTTTCGAAAAATACCCCCACGGTTCCCCGGACAGATAGTTCATTTGGATATTTACATTACTGAAGGAAGATCTGTTATGGCAGCCATAGATAAACTGACTAAATACGCCCATACAAAAATTCTAAAGTCAAGAGCGGCGGAGGATGTTAAACAACATTTGCGTGAAATACTTCTTAAGTTTGGTATGCCTGAGACGGTTGTAATGGATAACGAAAAGTCCTTCAAATTCAAAATCCATAACATTTATGACGGAGAACCAATTTAAGGTGAAAATTTTTCGCATACCTCAATACGCTAGCACAGTTAACGGACAGATTGTGAGATTTCACTGTACGTTGTCAGAGATAATGAGGTATCTTAGATCAGAGGGAATTCATGAAAATCTTCTCGAGCTATTTGACAAAGCTGTCTTCGAATATAATAACACAATTCATTCAACAACCGGGAGAAAACCATTTCATGCCTTTTTCGGAAGAAAATCTTACAGTAAACCGACAGATCGCGAAAGGGAAATGACACAGATGATTAAAGACCTTAGGAGAAAGCAATTATCAGATTTGAATTATCATAATAGGAATGACCCAAAGAATTAAAACGTAGGAGACAAAATTTTCGTAAAACAAAACAAAAGATTAGGGACCAAACTGTCGAAAAATTACAAACAGGAGATTGTAAAGCGGAATAGGGATGGAATACCTAAAGCCCAGAAACAAACGATCTTTGAACTTCATCGGTTCCGCATGGAAATGGGTGGCCGGCAATCCAGACCATGATGACTTCGAAATCATAGAACAGAAAATAAATAATGCCCTGGAAGACAATAATAGGTAGGTAATAATCAATAGAATGTCTTTAGAAAAAATTAATGAAATAACGCATAAGACCAACGAAATCTTAAAATCTGATAGATCAATGGATTCTCTAGTTAGAAGATTAAAAATAAATTTGAAATAATCAAAGAGGAAGTAATTAATTTACAATTTGAATTCATTCATTTTATCCAGCGATGAGATGAATGTGGTCAGAAATTTTATAAATACTGAGGATAGCACTTATGTGAATATTGAGGAAACTTTTGAGTTTGTAGCCACTAACCATAATTCTCTTCCTTACATTGTGAGCATTCCCACAACCAGAAAGGAAACTTGAAATAATCTGATAGTCGCCCCTGTAAGATCAAATCATATTAGTGTTAAGATTGAATTTGAGGACATTCTGAGATGTAAAGGAAAACGTACGGTATTAGAAGAGAATACGACAATCACAAACTGATGCTATGCCAAAATGAAGATATCGAAGATATTAGTAACTCCAAATGCCCACCTAACTTAATACAGAGTAAACCTTCGAATTTGCACAATGATAAATAATAATCATCTACCTAGAGTACAAGAAATAGTACCTGGTGCTCTTTTGCTGAATCAATTTAATGGCACAATTCTTATTAGCGAAGAAACCTATAATTTAAACGGCACTTTTCTCATAAAATTCTCCAACGAAACGGTAAACGTAAATGATAGAACTCTTAGGCTAACAGAAGTCACTTTTTCCGATCCTCTGCCCGCAATAATACAACCGAAGATGGACAACCTTCATATTGAGAAAGCCCTCTCTTTGGAGTTAGTTAAAGAAATGCACGTTAACAATACTAAAGCAATAGTCCTTTTAAATCTTCAAAGCAAGTGGTCCAATGTAATCGGATATTCGATAATGATCATTGTCATGATCATTATAATAAATGTCATTTCACGCTTAAGTAATAAACATCAACTCAAGAAAAATCACTCCCCTCAAAATAATAATCAAAGTATTGTGTTGCCACCACTTTTGCCAATTAAGCTATTTTCTCGTCAAATCTAGCGATTTTTAAATCCAATATGCGGGAAAAAATATGATTTAGCTATTAGCTATAAATCTAGCGATTTTTATGTTGCTACAAAGTAACACTCAAGTGACGGTTTTTAAAGAAAAGAAAAACATAAACAAACAACGCGAATTCTTTCTACTGTATTTTTATGACAAGTGTTTCAGTGAATGAAAATTAAGGTATAAAATTAAGTTGTAAGATTTTAATAATGTCAAAAACTATAACAACTTAAGGAATAAATATAACCAAATTTTCGCCGTGAGTGTCTAAATCACGAAAAATTGAGAACGACGAAACAATAGGATTCTGTAAGTATTGCAGATGCTCCTTGTCTGGAAAGCTTTACGACCTATTAAGCCACGCGGAAACTAAAGAACACAAATCAGCCTCATCACTTAGGGGATCATGTTGGAATAAATTGGAATTTTTCCCAAATGCAAATATTATTAACAACAAAAATATTGAATTAAAATTTATTGCAAGTATTTTTTCAGTATTAAGCGATAAATCGTTGTCTTTTTATCTTTTATCATTTAATATTAAAATTCCCAAAGAAGTAGCTATGTTTTAAGTAAATTTTCTTAAAATTTTTTAAAATTTATTGTTTTGGCGATTTATCGTTAAATCCTAATTTTTTTTAAAAGTTAGCTATTTTCTAGCTATTTTTTAGTCGGCTTTAGCGATATTTTTGGAAAAAAGTTGGCAACAGTGGTTGCCACTACAAAATTTCCCTCAAAATAACAGCGAACTAAGAGGCTATTCAGTTTCAAGAATTAGTCAAATTCCTTATTTTTGATTTATCGATCGAGACGATCGTTTTAGAAGGGGAAGAGTTAATATCAAAAAGTTTTTATTCTTATTTTCTTTCAATTTTTCATAAGTGTTTTGCACTTGTGGATTCGAAGAACCATTGAATTGACATATCCTAAATTTATTATTTTATTCATTTGAAACTAAATGTCGCAATAAATAGAATAAGACCACACAAGAAATAGAAAAATGATTTTATTACAATTATTTTCTTTTCCATAACATAAGCATTGTTTACATTTTTTTAAGTGTCGCAACATGTGAAATTAGGCCACACACGTGAAAGTAAAATTATGTTGCATTGTTATGACTTTCTTTCTTTCTCGTAATATCCGTACTGATAACTTTAGTTGTAAGAATTTTTTTTGTTAAATTTTTGTTTTTAAGATCATTGTTTGAAAATAACATTTTTAGTTATAAAGTAGCACTCAATACATACATTTTTTCTTTTATCAATTACTTCATTTGAAGATTTTTAATAAAAAAATATATGTGGAATGTTGTGGTTTTATTGCATGTAGACTTCAAATATCAACGTTATTACTGTAGCTGAAGAAAAATAGATCTACACATAAAGTACTGCCTAAAAATATAGCGCACTTCAGAATAAAAACTATTAACGAGAATAACTCGTATAATCCACGTTTAAATAAATTTATGTTTACTTTTTTATAAACATCACAACTATATTTAAACATATACGATACCAACAAATTTAATAAAATATATATCAAAGAGTATTAAAGTTTTTTAACTCTTATGCTTCAAATTTAAGAGTTACAATTATAGCGCATTCTCTTGAAATTTTAAAATCTCCTTCGTAACGGTATTTTTGTTTTTATATTTTTTTGTAATTTTAATTCTGTTTCATTTTTCATTATTAGTTATACATGTGTTACATTAATTTTCAACCATTTCATTAGTAATTTAAAATTTTCTTTATTTGAAATAATGGGTCGGAAAAAAGTTAATTTGAACAAAAAATTTCAATCAAAACACTACTTGGTGAAAAGCTGACTCATACAGAAATTTCAAAAAGGCTTGGAGTTTCCCGAAAATGTGTTTATAATGTTGAAAAAAAAAGTTTTAAATAATGATCCCCTTGTTAATAAGAATGGCCAGGGACGATTGAAATGTACCACACAACCAGAAGATCTTTATTTAATCCAAATGTGAAAGCGAAATTGAACGGCAAGTAGCCGTCAACTTTCCTCCGAATGGTCATCTGCAATTGGAAAATTAGTAAGTGCAAGTACATCCCGCCTACGTCTTTTTTAGATACATTTGTACGACGAACAATGAACGAAAGTAGCCAACCTTTCTGCTTAAAACCAAGTGGTCAAGGTGGAGGGGGTTCTATAAGCGTATGGGGGTGTTTCACTGCTCATGGTACTGGTGTTCTACTATTTTATGAAGGACGTTTAAATGCTAGAAACTACATTGAATTAATTTCTGAAAAACTTCCATCATATTATGAGCAAATGTTCGGATCGGAAACAATTGAGGCTTTCTTTCAACAAGATAACGCTCCATGCCATAAGGCAAAAATTACAATGGATTAGTTCAAAAGTAATAATATACCTCTACTTGATTGGCCTTCAACTTCACCTGATATTAATCAGATTGAAAACATATGGTCTATTATCGATCGAGACCTTCAAAATTTCAAAATAACAACTGCACAAGAATTAAAATGTGCTATAAAGTAGATTTGGTCAAAAATAACAATAAATGAATGCTCTTCTTTGGTCAAATCCATTCCAAATAGAACAAAATGTATCTTGAAAGCCAAATATTTTTTTAAATATTTATGTATAAGTGCGCTATAATTTTGATTTAAATATTTGAAAGCAAATTCACAAAAGAAGTCCCGTAAATTTTATTTTGTTAATTTAAAATTAATTGTGTTACTGAATTAATAAACCTTAATAATTCCAATAAAATGCCAAAAAAAATCTGTTTTTTAATTTACTATTTTAAGCAGATATAAGGATACTACAATAATATTGAAAGTGCGCTATATTTTTAGGCAGTACTTTATGTGTCTAAGTTATATTAAAACAATATACGTGTTCTATTCTATTCTATTCTAACAATGTGCGTGTTTTAATTTAACTTACACACATATGTGTAGAACTATGTATTTTTCTTCAGCTACAGTTATAACGTTGATATTTGAAGTCTACATGCAATAAAACCACAACATTCCATATATATTTTTTATTAAAAATCTTCAAATGAAGTAATTGATAAAAGAAAACATGTAACCACATCTTGTAACATTATTTTATTATTTTAATGATAAATATTACACAATGGAAATACAAGAGAAATATTTTATCTTGAAGCATTAAATATTTTATTTTTTGTTGATGTATGGTTTATTTCTTATCAACATTATTTTTTCTAAAATGTATAAAAATATAAAAAATAAAAATTAATACATATCTTACATTTTTGTTAAAGTTGAAACGTTGAGAAATTTTGACATCTACCCAATTTATATTTATACAAAATATGTCTTACATATTTGGTATTGGAAATTGAACTTTCGTTGTGACTTTATTGAGTTGATTTTAATCCGTCACTATTCTCTCATTCTTTTCTCTTGAATTGTCTAATTTGTTCGACGCCATATAGATTGAGCTATATTATGCGATATCATTATGATTTCCTGCTGTAACGTGTCTGCTATTTGTCTATCTACGAACTCCTACTCTGTGAATCTCTTGTAATGTATTCATGTACATACAAATAAAAGTAATAAACAAAAATATAAACCAGAGTATAAATACAAAGTGACTTCGCAAAGTATGTACACACGGTTAACAAATTTCAGAAATTTTTTAACCAATCCGTTTTCGTTGAAAATTTTTATAGTTTCCTCGATTTTAAGACGGTCTTTTGCATTGGTTAAAAAATTTCTGAAATTGAACTGAATTGTTTCCCTGCACAGGCCCACAAAAGTATACATTCGATTAACAAATTTCACAAATTTCTGAATCAGTGCAAAATAAAGTCTTAATCGAAGAAAGATGTCAGACAATTATAAAGATTTTCAACGAAAACGGATTGGTTAAAAAATTTCTGAAATTTCTTAATCGTATGTATACTTTTGTGGGCCTGTGCAGGCCTGTGCAGACCCACAAAAGTTAACAAATATCAGAAATTTTTTAACCAAGACCGTCTTCAAATCGAGGAAAGTTGTCAGACAATTATAAAGATTTTCAACGAAAACGGATTGGTTAAAAAAATTTCTGAAATTTGTTAATCGTATATATATTTTTGTGGCTGAGTGTAGAAGTGTAATATGCAAAATATGCGATTTCAAGTAAATCATGTTGATTAATATGGGTCACTAGAAATGCATTACAATGAATACGATATTACCAGTTACCGATATTGTGAGTTACCGAAATGTAAACAAATAATAAGTAGGGGAAATAGAAATAAAATAAAAATGGAATAAATAAAGGAAATAGTTTAATATAATTATAGAAAACATAGAATAAAAATAGTACCTATATAAACCTAAAATTTTGTAAATAAACATCAGAAACTAATCAGACTTCGAACCTGTTTATTTCTCATCACCTTCGACAATTGACTTTGCCATGATATAAAGCCTTCTACTAAACGTGTGCGCAAGACATTTAAAATTGTACAGTATTGCATTTATCTCATTAGCGAATATTTACTGTAGCTGCAAATGTAAATAAGAGTGAAGCAAAGATAGAGAACAAAAAACAACTGCACTCATAAACCATTGTATAACAATACAAAAGAGAGTTCTGTGAAGAGTGCAGCAAAAATATTGTACACTTCATAGTGTCACAATGTGCAATTCTTTTTGCAGTAAATGGGAAAGAAAAATGTTTTTTTTTTCTTTTTTTTATAATAAAGAAGGAGTATTTATTCAATTGCAGACGTCGGCACAAATAGCCCCGGGGCCGAACATCTTCCGCTTTTTACACACATAGGACACGAACATCAACGAATATTAACATAGCAATTTGAAGAGAGATTGTGATATGGCAAAAGCAAGGAATGTATAGAAACACTTATGTACGCATATTTTTCAACGTAAACACTACTGAAATTCATTTGACAATACTGAAAATTTAGTTTCAGTAGTGAAATCTTCTCTTAAAACACAAAGCATATTCCAGTTACTTCACAGATAAATAAGTATTGTTGTATACTTTGAATAAAAGAGAAATACACATTTCAGTGTACTCGTAAAATCAAGAGCAGCAGAAAAAAATTCATTATTGCATTTTGTGAAGGGTAAGCTAGCAAGATGTTTTGTGCACACGTCTACCTTCTACAATTCCGAGGCTTTTCAAATAAACTAAAATTCTATAGGACAAATATTATTTTTTTATTTTTTGGATGTCTGTATAATTTCGTATAATTTTGTGTACGTGCAGTGGTGTATATTTTATATTTGAGTGAAAGAAATATCATAAAATACTTATTCATTATGTCTGATTATGGAATTTATGCCGTGAGGCATTGACTCATATTAGCAGTGTTACATTTACTCTTCCCTGTATAAAAATAACAAAAAAACTGCATGATCAATATTTCACTGTCACTTACGAAAATCTGCATTAAATTTACTCAAAATATTGTTTGCAAGTAATCACAGATTTCACATTCTAAATTAAATCCCTTAAAAAGCAGAAAACGATAAAAAAAATTTGAAACACACTTTCCTTTCCTAAACCTTTAACTTTCATATTGCAATTGTATACTATGATTGACATCATTAAAACGCGATTTCACGCATATTGTTGTGAGTCACATCAAAATTGGAATTCCTATCATCGTTGTTCGTATTATTATTTTTGATGCCTTGCTTCTAATATAAATTTTTAAGCTTCATCTACATTAGTGGGACTTCTAGCTAATAACAGAATTTTAGTATGCTCCCAAATAATGCGTATCCTCTTTGTGTGTGTACTTATACGAGTTCAAAAGCGTACAGTTAAAATCATTTTCTACTGTTTCACACAATCGGCTGGTTTTAAGTTTATCCATTAACTCACTGCTTCTCTTTCACCGAAATATTCAATTAATCGTCTCTGTAGATCTAACCAGTTCGAAATGTATTTATTTTTCATAAAATTTAATATAATAGGTACGCAATTTTCTTTTAATTGTATCACATAAATTTGCTGAATAAAATCTAATAATCTATTTGAGCCTGATACATCACTCATCATCATCATATCTGTGATACATGTCTTAACAACATTAAGCAATGAAAGTATATTTTCAATAAACATCATTAGTATTATTAAGTTTCCGTAAAATGTAAGTTTTATTCCTGTCGTTCTTTTCTTCTCTGAGTCCTAAGGACAATACACAGTTACAATATAATTTCGAAAGAAGTGTAATATTAATATAAACAGATTCTTACAAAACAAAAAAAAAAAACAAAATCAGAAGAAAATACAATTAATAAATATTATAATTTGTAATGGAATTTTTTATGCTGGTATACTATATATACTAGAAATTTTGTATAAATATTATTTGTTAGTAACTATAATATAATTATTAAATTTCCAATGATTTTTTTCTTATATAATAAATTATTATTTATTATTATATTATATTATAGATCTATGCTACATTTAATTTAAATAAAAATATATTATTATTGATTCTCCTTACTCTTCTTTACCATACTCGAGCTTGATTCCAAGTAAGCGGCTTAGACCTGGGATTCGCTGGTTTCTCGATTCTTCTCTATTGCCGAAATGACTTCTATGCGTTTTCTCTAATTTGTTTTTCTTTCATAAATGTTCTTATATTTGTTAGTTATTTTTAATATCCCGATTTTTTCTCTTCTTCGTTCTGATAACACTTTTACAATTCATTTTTTCTCTTTCAAAGCTGTACTTTTTTCAAACAGTGACTATTGTTAGGCTTATTAAAATAACCAATTTTATAGATGGTCTTGTGTTCATTATTATTTTTAGCATTTTCTCTTCGTCTTAATAACACTTTTTTACTTTACGACTGTGCTTTATTCTATTAGGCTTTTAAAAAAGAAGCTTCTACAAAAATGTTCTTGTGTTCGTTTTTTGATTTATTTTTATTTTTGACTAAATTGCACTTTTTATTTTCTTCATCAGCCTACTTCTCTTCTTTTCACTCCAACCGCACCTTAACAATTTCTCTTCCTTTGCAAAACCGCACTTCTTTTGTTTTTAAAGATATTTGATCTCATCTTTGATTTAGTTCCGAGTATTACCACTATTTTTTCTGCAGATGTTGTAAAAATCACTGTTTTTATGTTACAGAACTGACTGTGTGTTTCTGCTTTGCTGACTCTATATTTTCCTCTTCCTTAAGTTGCCCGGCCACGAATCAAACAATGGATCAAACTCGTTTTTGTTAATGTGTTTGAAGAATAGCAAATTATGTACTTTTAATTTTCACTACATGCGTTGCATAAATCAATATGTTCTTTTCTTCTTCATAACAACAATACAATGCAGTTTGAAGGTTCAATTTTAATGTATTGCTGTGCTAAGCAAATACTGCTAATATTACCAACATGGGTTTATTTACCTTTCCTTGAAACACTCGAGTGACACGTTATCATTGTATTTTATTATAGTTTCTTTATATTTGTTTAAATAAAAAAAAACTCAAACACTATATTGTCATTTGTATTTAATATCTTTGCCCACTGTTTAGTTAGTTTTCTTTTTCTTTCCACATTAACAAATATCCGTTTTGATTAAAAATTATAGTTTTTTCTAAAACTTTCGTTTTTATTTTTTTTGGGTTTTAGAGTAAATTGCTTCTTTTTTTCTTTCTTATAATTCTTTTTACTTTATGCTCTAAACACTTGGCACGATGTTAATCCTTTGCGATCACAATAGCAATTGATTGTTTACTCAAATGAAAAGTAAAAAACTTAAATACAAAAATCATAATCGTATTGAGGTTTCGTTGCAACGAAAAAACCACAAACAAAAAAACAATTCCTATGTAAACAAAGTATGTAGTTCCATTTCATTATTTACTAATAACAGGAACAAAAATACAAAGAATGGAATTGTATTGCCTAGGTTGCTTACTTTGTTAAATTTATTTTTTGTCGTTGCTCTGCTTGTTGTTTTTTTTTTTTTGAGTAAATTAAAATCTTCAGACATTAGTATGGATATAGAATAAAGTGAAGCAATACGACTACGCAAGTTAATGTAGGGCGAAGCATGCTTATTTTGTTGTTGTGTAAACGAAAATACATTAATCTACACCGAATATATGGGACTTTTTTTTAAATACCTATACATGTAAATAAAATAAAAAAAAATTCGTTAATGACTAGTTGAATTATTGTATAAAATCAAATTAATGCATTAAATTATTTGTAATCTTTTTTATTATTTTTTTTAATTTAACTTGTATTTATATTTAATTATTACATTATCCTTAAAATTATTGTTTGTATGTAATCATTAGCACTTTAATTTATAAGATATCTATCTTGTTGTGCTAAATTTGAAAATAAAATAAATAAATAAATAAATAAATAAATAAAAATAAATAAAAAATATTAAAAAATACATATGAATTATTTACTCAATTTTAATATTATAACATTCCTTTCTTTATTCCTTTTCTCAAATACCCACAAATTTCACTTTAAATAATTTATAAAGAAAATGCGCGAATTTTGGTCTTATTATAAACGCGATCACTAATTCTAAAAGTCCCTGCTCGGGCGCCAAAATGTTTTTTCTTAATAGTTTTTAAGAAACTATTGAACCAAGCAAATTATTGTTCAATTATTTAAAAAATTTGGCACTTGAATACTGACCGCGTAGACCAAACTGGTCACGAAATAAAAGGACCGATCGAGAGTGATGATAATATTCAACTAATTTATTTCCATAATATTTTCTTAATCCTAATATATATTTACTTAATTCTAACCGTTGACTTCAATTCAGCAACTCCGTTGCTTATTCTAATTACTTATTGCTATGTGTTTATTGACCTTACTAATTTATAGCGAATTCATTATTATTATTATTTCATAATTATTATTATTAATTATTGTTATTATTCAAAATATACAAAAATAGTATAAAAGTTGAAATGATCCAACAGTTATAAATATTAATTTTTTATTTCTTTATTTTGACACAAATATAATTAACTTTCTTAAGTTTATGCACATATGTATGTATTTACTTTTCATATTTCAATTAAATATGGCAGCACTGTTTTTACGAACAAAGTTTCTGAAATGGGTGAATCATGCTGCAGAAAACTGTCAGTAAACAAGAAATTTCTCCGAACCAAAAATGTTTCAGAAACTTGTGGGTAAACCCGGGGCCTTACCCCCGCATCAGGAAACTTAAAGAAAAAGTATTTTAAATCTTAAATTTTTGTTCCGAAACAATTTTTTATGTAGTTTGACGTTTCTCTTTTTGAGAGAGAGAGAGCGAAAGAGAGTAAGATTGCTTCGGAACAATTTCAGCTCGAATTGGTTTAATTTTTTTTCCTGAAACAATCGTACTGTGCTGCCAGATATTTTAATTTTTGAAGTAAAGTTGAACTGAGCTGCCACATCATACTATATGTATATTTGTATGTATAAATTAAACCTCTATGGGTTTTTTTTTAGTTATTTTACGGATACCGTGCTAATTAAAACACAAATGTGTAATTTATTAATTTTATATAACAGTTTATTCTTCACATTAACAAATTTATTTAATTTAATTTATTTATTAAATTATTAATTAAAGTTGTATTTAGAATTAGGATAAAAACTTATTTATTTAATTTAATTTAACTACGCTTTCCAACTATGAGGATCGCTTAAGAAGTCTCTAGACGTGACTGACTTAAAACTAAAAACTAAAAGCTTTTTAAAGGATAGGAATACAGAATTAAACGATAAAAAGAAGAACAGAGGTCAAATAAAGTTACAGAGATAAAACAGAAATATGTAATTATTAATAATAATTTTGAGAGAGAATAAAGAGAGTAAAAATAAATGATTAAAGAAGAATAAAGAAATAAGGGTGGGAATAATTATAACAAGAAATTGTTATAGTTACGTCTTAACTACCCCCCTTCTCGAAGGACAGGCGTCCCGACTGTTTGCTTTTACTTAGTTTACTATTTCATATTATTTTTAACATATTCTTAATAATAATAAAAACTTATAGATACATTTAAATATGAAAAATAAAAAATTCTTTAAATATTCTCTTAATACTACAATTTTTATACAAAACTTTAATAACTATATTTACAAATATTGCTAAAAACAAATCTTTCTGTTATAATTGAAAAATGTAATCAACTTAGAACTGAGAACTTATCAAAATAACACAAATAAATCCTACCTTAAGTTATCTTTATGAATTGGTCTATTATCAATTAGAACTGAGTGGCCTAAATCTTTTTCGACAATCTTTTCGACATACAATTTGCTAAATTTATTTCCTAGCCGTCTGTTGACTTTAACAAATACTTTATCACCTGGTCTAAAAATTTTATTCTGTCTATTCTTATTGTGATAAGAAAGCTCACAATTCTGAGCCCTTAGCAGCCTGTTCTTTATATTTATCCTAATCTGCTCTGTTATAGAATTAAAAATATCTATCGGCTTAACTTTAGTTACCGAATGAATTGTATTGTTATACCTCGTAATGGCAGTGAGAACAAGTTCCCTCGTGTCATTACAATGCCCTTCGGATTTTAAACATCGCGATATTTCACCTATCGTGCTGTGAAGCCTCTCCACTTGCCCGTTGCTGGTGCTGTGCGCCGGTGTAGTAGGAAAGATTTGGACACCAAACTGATTTAGAAGAAGAGACTTAATGGTATGCGAATTAAATGATTTCTCATTGTCGCAAACAATGGTATGAGCCTTAGGAAAAATGTTCAAAATAGTTAATAAAGCAACCTTAACATCAACAATCGAACGTGTTTCAACAAAAATGGCGAGTGAAAACTTAGAAAATTTGTCAAGACAAGTTATGAAATTAGTTTTGTCAGTTGTAAAAACATCGATGTGTAGTATCTCCCCAGGATACTCATGTATTGGTGTTTGACCGATCAGTGCTCTTCGTGGGTGCCTATTATATTTTGATTCTTTGCATATCCTACAGTCTGAGGCAATCGTCTTGAGTTTATCTCTGATGTTTGGAAAATAATATTGCTGTAAAATCTGGTTAGCGTTTTCACGCACATTACGGTGAGCCCTATTATGTTCGGCCGTAATGATTTCACTCTGATCATCTGGGTTATGGATATCTATTACAAATTTATCTGAATAAACAAACTTTACTGCTGGGAAAGAATGAATTACTTTATTCTGAATCAAGCCTAAAACATGAAGGTCACAATGAAGACAGTTAATTACGTTGCAATTAATGGCCCGTTTCAAAAATGTAAAAATATCCTTTACATTAACATAGTTCATTAAATGCCTTGTTTGGTTTTTAAAAATGGTTTTAGAGGATATATTAGACTCCGTTGATTTGTTTAGAATTAACTGGTTTTTGAAACAGTTTACTGGATTTGATACTTTTCTTATAATTTCGGATGAAGATTGCTCACTGTGAATTGTTGAACTTTTAACCTCTGAACTTTCCGAAGTAGTTTGCATGTCTATTTGCGTTTTATCTAATTCTGCTTCCGAACCAATCGTTGCTTGTATTGAGTCATTGTCACTGGATTCACCTTCTATATGGTTAACATACTGCCGGGATAATGCATCGGCAACAACATTTTCTTTTCCTGGCTTGTAGAAAAACTTAGGGGAGTATTCCTCAATAAAAGCTCGCCAACGTCTTATTTTTGGGTTAGGATTTCTTTCCGAAATAGAAAACGATAATGGTTGATGATCGGTGTAAATATTTACATTTTTCGCACCATATAAATAATTGCGTAATTTTTGCAGAGCCTACACTATTGCCAACATTTCGCGCTCGTTGGTGGCATAATTCTCCTCAGTATGGGACAATGTTCTCGAAATCATTGTGATTGGCTTACCGTACTGGGAGAGAACGGCTCCTATTGCTGATGAAGAAGCGTCAGTAGTGAGCTCAAAGGGTTTGGTGTAATCAGGGTGCACAGCAGCACATCTTCTGAAGCCAGAATATTTTTTATTTTCTGCAATGCTCTGAGCGCTTCCTCACTTAAATTTACTGCTATATTCTTGGATTGCCTACTACTAACTTTGCTATTTTCACCACGCAAGTATTGCGTAAGCGGTTTAGTGATTTCAGCATAATTTCTTATAAACCGGCGATAGTAGCCAGCCAATGAATGATCGGAGGCCTCTAATTGTCTGAGAAATTTGAAAATCTAAAATACTCTTCACCTTTTCCGGACATGTTTTTATTCCATTTTTGCACACAGTAAAACCTAAGTATTCCACAGAACTTTGAAAAAATTTCGATTTTTCACAAGACACACGCATATTTGCCGAAAAAAGTTTCCTTAAAATGTTATCTATATCTTGTAGGTGTTTTTCAGCGTTAAGAGAGAAAATGATGATGTCATCGATATAAACGTGACAACTTTTACCAATTTCATCTCGTAAAACATCATCAATTACTTTTTGGAAGAAACCAGGTGCGAACGGAAGCCTACAAAATTCAAATTTGCCATTATTAATGCTAAAAGCTGTTTTCTTCCTGTCAGCCTCGGCCAAGTTAATTTGGTGGAATCCGGACTTAAGATCCAATGTTGTAAAAAAACATCCGCTTCCTAAATTCGACAAAATAACAGTAGTATCGGGGATCGGATAACGCTCGCTTGTGGTTTTAGAACTTAGCTTCCTAAAGTCTATTACAAGCCTTTTTTCCGCCTTCCAGCTTCATCAAGACCTTTTTTATCTACGATCCATATAGGATTATTATATGATGATCTAGATGGTCTTATGATTCCATTTTCCAACAAATTTTCTATTTCACTGTTAACGAATTCAGTAAGTGCCAACGGATATGGATAAGATTTGGAATAAATAGGTTCGTCATTTTCAGTAGGGATTGTGGCGGCTACATCGGTGTGAAATGGTAAGGCTTCATTTGGGTCAGCAAAAACAGTTTTGTGTTTGTCCAAAATCATCATCAGCTTCTCAAAAATAGGCCGTGGGATATTACAATCAGCGGGATCAATGACAATTTTATTAACATCGCGACAAAAGTGAAATAGAAGTTTTTCCTTACCATTTTTATGATACAATAGTCCTCGATCGCAATCAATTTGGGCATTAATTTGTTTAAGGAAATCTAAACCGATTATACCGTCAAATGTAGAAAGTTCGGGCAATATAAAAAACCACGATGTGCAATTCAGTAAATTAACCAGGCATTTTGAAGCTATTTTAGAATTTCCATGAAGCGACTTAATAATAAAAGGTTTTTCCACTGGTTTAATACCCTTCAAACCCTCTAAATTTTTCATATAATTTTTCGAAGTACCAGTGTCTATTAACAATTTTAACGTCCTTCCCCCTATTGTCCTTTCGATGTATGAGAGGAGGGACCTATGTCTTAAAAAAATGATTCCATCCTCAATATGATGTTCAAAATGATCACCACGTGATAAGTTATCAGCCGAATTTTGCTAATCGTTTTCTACGCAATACAAATCACGGTTAAAAGAACATTCGGACCTCGGTTCTTCGAAATTTTGCTGTTGCCTAAAGTGGTTTATTCTTTGAAATTTATTCTGATTTTGACGAGAGGATTCATTGCGTCTTTTTGGAGCAATTGGCTGTTGAAAATTGTGCGTGTTATATTGACTATAGTTTTTTTGTTGAAAGTTTGTACGAGTACTTGAGTCAACCTCCATAGGTTGATACTGTGTCGAACGATTATGTGAAACTTGAGGAAATCGGTTAGTATTTCTGTTAGAATGGAATTGTCCACGTTGTGGGGTTCCGTATCCAGAAGCATTAATTGGATTATTCTGTACGACACCTTGATGCCGATATTGCATTTCTCGTGAAAAACGGGGACCTACAGCTTGGTAGTGTGGTGAGTTATTAAACGTAGTTCCTCTACTGTTGTTCCAAAATGTTGTAGCGAAATTGTAACGAGAACTGTTAGCTTCCAACTCCTGGGCCAAAGCGAGAGCAGAAGGCAAGTCAATTGGCCTACTGGAAAATAAAATGTCACACATAGGTCTGCGCAAACCAGAAATGAAAACGCGAAGAGCATTTTCCCTATACTTTCGACTAAGAGATTCTATTAATTCTTGATTTCCCTCATTAGACATTAAAACCTTATTCACTATTGCAGTCAACTTCTGGTCGACCTCATCATAAAAATGCGTAATAGTACTGGAGCCTTGCCTAAGCGTCAACAGTTCCTGTTCTAACGTAAAAATACTCTTTTTATCGCCGTACGAAAAATCTAGTCTAGCCAGTATAGCCTTAAAGTTAAGGACAGTGTTATACGAACTTAAAACGGTGTCCGCAGCACCCACTATCTTGTTTCTTATAATTGCAACAGCCTGGTAATACTTCGAACTACCCTCATAGCCTTCGTATAATCTATGGGCCGTCACGGCCGCCTGACGCCAAGAAACATATCTCGCTGAAGTTCCATCAAACTCAGGTATTGATTTAACAATATCAAGGGATTCGTTACAAACTATTTCCGGAATTATTTCAATTGGTTTATATTCCTCCACACGATGTGGTGTTTCCAAAACCGATAACCTTTTAGTTAATTCGTCAATACTACTCTGAAAAACTCGTCGAGTTTGCTCAGTGGCATGGGAAATAGCCGTTGCCAATAATGCCTGAACTGCTTCACTGTCCATTTTTAATTTTTCAATACAAGAATCTATACTTAAACGTTCAAAATTAATTCATTTACGCTCATAAAATGTTATTTCTAAAAAAAAATTGTTTTAATTATTGGTTTTTTTCTCAAATCGACAATTTTTTTAATATTAATAAAAATGTTTCGCATATAAAGAACAAGAAGAAAAAATTACAGTTAAAAAATTTAATTATAAATTTTTTAGTACAACAGAAAGATTTTTTCAGAATTTACATATTTTCAGATGAACTAAAAAAAGTATTGCGTACTCTCGTTGGTTACACCTTTTTTTCAGTATAGGTTATTCAAAAAATAATTATAAAATACTTAATACTTAACTTATTTGTTGTTACTCAGCTTTTGACTTTTAGTACTAAAATTCCTTAGCATCTCCCAATCAGCGATATGTTGTGTGTTAACAGTGATGAAACGCAGCGACTTATTTTAACATTTAGTACTTATTACTCAATGCTCTCTCTCTCTCTTTTCAGCTTCAACCAATCGCACTAATTAAAAGAAATTTGTTATTGTTGTATTGTGTTATGCCTATAGAATTGTCTCTTCTGCAACAACAACTTCTGCTTTCCTTCTTTCCTTTGCTTTGCTCTTTTAACAATTTTTGATTTCTTCATTGCACTGAGTCTATAACTTTGTTTTGTTTGTTGATTTGTTGGAGAGTTTTGCTCACCAATATTTATGACCTCTATTTGCTCATTTTAATGTCCTCTATTTGATAGTACTTATGACCTCTATTTGGACATTCTTATGACCTCTATTTGATCATATGATTTTACTTATTCGGGTAATCAATTTCGGTGAGCTTCAAAAGAAATTTTTTTATCTTTCCTTTTTTTAATTTAAAAAAAATTTTTTTATATTGTTTTTATTTTTTTGGTATTTTAAATTCTTGCCGTTATTGCTTATTTATTGACAAAAAAAAAAAAAAAAACAATGTATCTTAATGTTGTTTTAATCACTTTGGTTTTTAACCAAATTTATTTTTTCACAAATTTAAAATAATTTTATTGTATGGACTTTAGAAAGCACGGTCCCTGCTCGGGCGCCAATTAAACCTCTATGGGTTTTTTAGTTATTTTACGGATACCGTGCTAATTAAAACACAAATGTGTAATTTATTAATTTTATATAACAGTTTATTCTTCACATTAACAAATTTATTTAATTTAATTTATTTATTAAATTATTAATTTAAGTTGTATTTAGAATTAGGATAAAAACTTATTTATTTAATTTAATTTAACTACGCTTTCCAACTATGAGGATCGCTTAAGAAGTCTCTAGACGTGACTGACTTAAAACTAAAAACTAAAAGCTTTTTAAAGGATAGGAATACAGAATTAAAACGATAAAAAGAAGAACAGAGGTCAAATAAAGTTACAGAGATAAAACAGAAATATGTAATTATTAATAATAATTTTGAGAGAGAATAAAGAGAGTAAAAATAAATGATTAAAGAAGAATAAAGAAATAAGGGTGGGAATAATTATAACAAGAAATTGTTATAGTTACCTCTTAACTTATATAAGTATAATAAAATAGAGAGCGGTTGTTTTAAACTGTTTGTTTGATTATAAAATATAACTGGAATATTATTAAGAATACTAAATATTTATTTATTTATTTACATATTTAGCTGTTCTGTCACCATTACTTTTTTTGATTTATATTAACGATATACCGAAATGTTTAAGTAATTGTAAAATTGTTTTGTTTGCTGAAGAATATATATATAAAAATTAGTGATTTAAATCTCATTGATGCTGTAAATTATATTCAAGCCGACTTAAATGAATTATATACATGGTTATGTAAAAATAAGCTAAAATTAAACTGTGATAAAACTAAGTATATGATATTTAATAGAAATTATGAAGAATGTAATAATATAAGGCTGAAAATTAAGGAGCATGAAATTGAAAGGGTTGATAAAATGAAATATTTAGGCATCATTACTGATAGAAAACTTAAATGGGACGATCATGTTGATTATGCTGAAAGTTACATCGCTAGGAAGATAGGGTTTATGTATCGATCATGTAAATATGTTAGCAAACGGCATAAATTAACTATTTATCGGTCGATAATTGAACCTTATTTTGTTTATAGTCCTACAATTCTATTTACACTTAATAATGCCCAAATGAATATGTTTCAAATACAACAAAATAAAATTATGAGATTTATTCTGAATAAGGGATACGATACTCCGGTTGCCGAAATGATTGAAAGTTTGGATTGGCTAAATGTAAAACGATTAATAACGTACCACACTTTGAAATTTAAAAACAAATTAAGGTTAGGTCAATTACCAAGTTATTTATATGAAAGAATTCAATATAACTTTGAGGTACATGATTATAATACTAGAAATAGGAATAATATGAGACTGCCGAGGATTAAGTCTGATCTTCAAAGGAAAAGTGTATTTTTGAAGGTTTCAAAATGTTTAAGGAATTACCAGCTGAACTTAAGGAAGATATTTTCAAAAGACTTGAAAATACATTGTAAAACATTATTTATTTTAAATTGATAACTGTTTTTAGGTTTATTATATAAATAATTTATATTAATTTATTATGTATAATGTATTATAAGGATAATTTTGTATCTAGGTCTAGGTGACCGTAATAATATCAAATAAATAAAAATAAAAAATAATTAAAATTATAAGATAAAGAATACTAAGAGCAATAGCATCTGAGGCCTTCAGCTCCACAAAGTTAAATATATATTATAACTACAATTAATATTGTACATAATAAAGTAGCAAGTATAAATTTAGTAAGGTAATTAATATTTATATATCGTAAAACAATTTTGTAATTTTGAGGAATTTTATTAATTTAGCTCTGTTTTCTGTTGTAGGATTATATATATCAAAATGGATTTAAATGAATCAGCAGCACTGAAGCTTATTTCGGAAATAAAAAAACCGGGCAGAGAATGTTTATATGATATGAGTAACAAAAGTTACAAAAACAATCATATGAAACCAGGTGTGTGGTCAACAATTGCAACCTCTATTGGAATGGGAAGTAAGTTAAATTTTGTTGATGAGCATCAAAATCATTCAATAAGTTGTGTTTAATTAATTGCAGGAAGCGAATGCCTAGTACTTTGGAAGAGTTTACGTACGAGGTACAAAACAGCTAAAAGCAAATACAGTGGAAGGAGTAGAAGTGAGCGATTGGAGCTTAAAGGCTTCTTAAAAGTATTGGTGACGGAAATGGACTACTTTGAAAAGTTCTGGGAAGATGATGTGTGAGTTCATTGAAAACCATTTGTTTCATAGCATATTCTTAATATTTTTTAATCATTCAGGCCTAGTGTGACAAATTATGTTGATTCCAGCACAAATAGTTTTCGTGATTTGTTCAAATGGCTGAAGATCTTGAGGTCAATTATACATTGGCAGAATTAGTGGAATATCCGACAGACAGTAGTCAGTTCATATGTTCACCTCCTACGTCAAAGGAAGTCCAAAAACGGAAATGATCGCGGTTGGCTGACGCAGAAGCAACTTATGAAGAATCGTTAAAAACATTGACCGAACTAACATCGACAGTAGTCCAATCCGCATCTCAAAAAATGTATCCCTTCTTTTTAAGTTTGCAAGAGGAATTTTTAAAGGAACCATATAATCAAAGGAGTGCATTAAAATTAATGACTCGTTATTGAGCACCAGAGTACTTAGTTAGGATTAAAATTGATTTAGTTTACCTTTTTTAAATGAATTTATATTTTTTAACTATTTTTAAAATGAATTGTATTTAGTATTATTTTTTTTAAATGAGTTTATATTTGTTAATTTTCTTTAAAATGAATTTTATTTAGTTTTATCTTTTTTAAATGAATTTTTATGTTAACTCTTTTTTTAGCCAAATAAAAAAACAATCAATCATATTATTTTTATCATGTTTAATGGTTTTTATTTAATTTAAAAAAAGGTATATGTAAGTATGTAGAAATTAATGAAATTTATGAAATCCGTGTTAGTTGTTAAAATAATTAGTGTATATATTTGTGACTGCTGCAGCTTCAGCAGATGACCGGTTTGAGCCAACGCGCCCTATCGACCGCATACCATCATTACTTTCCCTGCGCCACGATCCAGAAATGACAGCACCATCTATGTCTTCTCTGTCAACATGTTCGGGTTGCATATAATGCGAGCATGCCCTCTCCCGAGGGAAGTTATGTAGTCAAACAGTTGCTTTTGCAATATTTGTTACAGTTTCCTTACTGGCAATTATAGGTTTTCTATAAATTCGAAACCGATTTGCCATTATACCAAATGAATTTTCCACTACTCGCCTGGCCTTAGATAGGCTTTTGTTAAAATTTTTTTCCTGTGCTGGCATATTTCCGCTGCTACGTCCAGGGTAAGGGCATTATATTTGTTCTTAAGGGAAAAGCTTCATCAGCGAGAAACACATACGGGGCTGATATATTAGTGCCAGGTAAAGCCTTTGCTTCAGGAAATTCCATATCCTCAGAATTCTCAAGAATAGCTTTTCCAAACTTACAATTTTTAAAAATTCCACCATCACTGTTGTGGCCCAAGGCTCCAATGTCAACTAATATAAATTTATAATCGGCATCAGCTACAGCCATCAAAACGATGCTGTGTGTGTTTATAGTTGAACGTTAGGGAATTGTGATTTGGAAATGCCTGTAAATAAACAGTTTCTTATTATTGCTAAAAAATGCCAGTTGATATTTAATTACCTGTATAACAACGTGTTTCCCATCTATTGCTCCCAAACAGTTGGGGAAACGGGCATAAAACTCGTGTGCAATGCGTTCCCAAGTGTCTTTCGATTGTTTTGGGAATACAAATTGAAATTTATTCCATATAAGTTCAGTTGTTTCTTTTATTATTTTCGATGTAGTGGATGCACCAATTCGAAAGCAATAGTATCCAATGGATTTTATTGAATCGCCACTAGCCAAATATCTACGGAAACAAAGCTTATTATCAATTCTTCAATATTTTCTGCATCACTCACCTTAAGGTTAAAGACAATCTTTCTGCTAAAGTAATATGCTCTTGCTGACGGACAGGCACAGATTGCGCATCAGGCCCTAATATTTTAAGAATTTCGTCGAATGTGTGGTGATCCATACGATGGAAATTTATAAAGTTAGGTTAGATTAGAGGACGTGTACTTGTCAATTAAGACAAGTACAGTACCCGGAGGTCGAATTGACCCATTGTACAACGTCCTAGTTTCTCACACCACTTATGTGTGTTAATTTTACACATGAGTGGGTGGGACCTACAGTTTAAAGTCGACTCCGTACGACTTGAAATTTATAAACGATTTCGTATCATTTAATCGCATCTCTGGGACCAAAGCGTGGAAGTACCCAATTTGTCTCCTTTCTTTCAGCAGCTTCCTAATTGCAATTCTCATTTCTAATTTTTTTCATATACATATTTTGCAATTAAACGAGCTTTCTCCAACTCAATGGCTATTAAAAGCAGCACTTTACGTTTATCCATTTGTTTTCCACTAAGATGTATTTTAATTTATAATTTCTTGTAACACAATAAAAAAAATATACTCTCACTCAAGCCACGAAAACAAACGAATTGGAATCATCTGCTACTGTGCTGCCTAATTGTAAAACTAACACGCATCGTTTCCAAAAATATTTCATATGGTAACCTTGTTTTTACAGAACAATTGTTCGAAGTGGGTGAATCGTTTCAGAACAAAATCAAAAACCTGAACATGTTTCGGGACAAAATTTCTGTTCCGAAATAATTAATATCTCTAAACACGAATGAAACTATATGATGTTTTCTTCTCCACGATATTTTTAAAATTAAATTTGAAGGATTAAATTTGATGTGTTGCTGTGCTAAGTCATACAAATATTACCAACACATACGCAAAATTTTATCAGTTAAATTTGAACGTGGCCACGGTACTTAAAACTATCTTACAAAAAAATTGGGTAACCAACATAACCAGCATAACAACGAAATAAAAAACTACGAAAAATTCGAAAGCAACAAAAAAATAAAATTACAAAGGGTAAGAATGTAAAATAACTACCATCAAAGGGTATGCAATATATCTGTGGCATTAAATAATAATAGCTTAAGTCCAAATTTCGTGTTTACATACATAATTGGCCATTACAACCCTTCAGTCAGGATTACGACCTAGTTTCTCACACCACTTATGTTGTGTGTGTTAATTTTATACATGCGTGGCGGGACCTACAGTTTAAAGTCGACTCCGAACGACAGATTTTTGAGAAACTTTTCATGGCAATTTTATTTACTCTGAGTTTTTGCCAGAAATCTGCTGAGAGGAAGTCGCCGAAGAAATATTTTTTTTTTCATATTTCATTTTTGATGTCTGACTTGGGATACGAACCCGGGCTTTACGAATAGTAAGCCAACATACTACCTACTACACCACGGCGACTTCCTGATATGTATATGTGATCGGAAATTATAGACAAATTGTACTGCACTAAATCCCTATTTAATCTATTTAATCCGTATTTAACTTGACAAGTATTTTTCCAAAAATCGAAATCATTGATATTAGTGAATACTACTGTGATATTTCTTTGGGTGTATAATTGAAGTCTAAAAAAGCGACATGAACATGCATTTCTACGTTCTTTTTAACGAACATTCTTGATGTTCGTGTCCTATGTGTGTAAAAAGCCGAAGATGTTCTTCCCCTGAGGGACATTGGTGCCGACGTCTGTTTTTAACACCAGAGAAATAAATAAAAAGTGGTCAAACAACAAAAACGCACGATGAGAACAACGCATTGTTCTGTACCATTCCATTCTACCTTCCTCCCCGCGTCATGAAATATTTTTGAAAAATATTCCAAAATATGTTAAAATGCACATTCTTTATACTTTATTTTCTTTGGTTGTAGTTAAGCAAATAAGAAAAAGCAAAACACAGTGAAGCAAAAACAAACTCTGGTTATTTGTATGTTTTCTATTTTTATTTTTGTCGCTTTTAATTTTTGTGTGTGTAATTTTGGTATTATGTGTTTAACTATTTAAACTTTATTTATGGGATAAAATTAGCACTCGCGCATACTGTTTTTAATTATAATTAATTTTTTTTCTTATTAAAGCTCACTAATTTGAAATAAATTATCAAATTAACTTTAAATTTTTGTTTTTATAAGATTAATAATCACTCTTTTCTTTCTTTTAAATTCACTTGTCCCTGCTCGGGCGCCAAAATGTAATCCCTTAATTGCTTTTAAGGGAAGATACTAAATTAAATAATTTATAATGTAAACTAAGTCGCCGTAGTCTAGTAGGTAAGGTGTTGGCTTATTAGACGTAAAGCCAGGGTTCGAGCCCCAGGCCTGACATCAAGACAAAATACAAAAAAGTATAACTTCGGCGACTTCCTCTCAGCAGATTTCTGGCAAAAACTGAGAGTAAATAAAATTGCCTCGAAAAAGTTTCTCAAAAATCTGTCGTTCGGAGTCTTTAAACTGTAGGTCCCACCACTCATGTACAAAATTAACAGACACAACATAAGTGGTGTGAGAAACTATGGCGTTGTACAATGGGTCAATTCGACCTCCGGATACTGTACTTGTCTGAATTGACAAGTACACGTCCTCTAGCCTAACCTAACCTAATTTAAACTAAATTGGCACTTTGTGAATTTATGAACACTCGCGAAAGCAAAGACCAAAATATCGAGTTAAGAGATCAGACTGATGTCGATTAAGTTTCTTTAGCAACTGAATTTCTTTATTTCATATTTCCTAATTCTAACTTATTCTATGTACTTAATCCTAACTGTGTTACTTATTTAGCAACTCCGTTGCTTTTATCTGACCTTGTTATTTTCATAATTCATTGACCTTATTACTAATCTTATTACAATATTAGGGGAGTTCATTTCATGAAATTCAGTATTTCATATAAAATTAAACAGTAATTTAACAAATTATAATAAAGTCACAAATAATATACAATGGAATAATAAACAAAAAAATCACTCCAAAATTCCTGATTGAGAATAAGTAATTAAATATCAAGTTCATCTCTGAAAAATATTGTCAAAAGCTTTGTATTTACAACTCTTAACAATAATCTCAAGCAGCTGAGTCCAATCCGTGAGCAGGATTATTTTTATAATATATATTGTTTCCTTTTTTTAATTTTTCTAAAATAGCAAATATATAAAATTTAGCACTATTTATATCTTTCGTTTTACAGGTTCTTAAATTACTTTTTTTAAATACACTCCGTTTCGTTGATTTAAATTTTAAAAAATTTGTGTACTTACAATTGTTTTATAGAGCGAATATATTCGTTTTTTATAAATGTATATGGGTTTTATCTTAGTATTAAATAGCACCATCAAATAATTCATTTTATTAAATAAATCCTCGAATATTTGGTTACTATTCCAATTTTTGAAATATTCGAGTGATTTATTCAGTTTTTCTTTTGAATGTAAGAAATAAATTTTTAAAAATAATTTAGTAAATATTTCCTTGTTCATTTGTTAAATTTGGTGAATACACTTTCACTTCACCAACATCAATTTCACTAAAAAGCGAAGCGCTTTCAACTTCACTAAAATGTCCACCGAGAATGATTTTTTTATCGGTAAAAGAATTATACCACATTTTGTAAAAAAATAACTTTCCAAATTTCCCTAATTTAAACCTTCTAATATCTTGAATGAGATGAAGAGAAAAATCACAAAAAGAGAACTTTTTACATAAAGAGGTAACAATTACATTCAAAACAACAAGCATGTCTGGAAAAGATTTTGGATTTTATAAATAAGTACATTAAAAAATTTGTCACAAAATATCAAAACCTACTACGGAAACTCGCTATGTTAGGGTTTCTGACGATTTACTTGTTCAAAATCGCCTTAGGCCACAGTTCAAACACCAGATCAGACATCAAAACGATTTTTTTTAATTCTTTGTAATATATTTTAAATTGAAATACATATGTACATACAAAATTAAAACCAGAAAAATAGTTGTTTTGATGGCTGACCTGGGTTTGAACCGTGGCCTTACCTGTAATATGCACACACACTACCTACTAGACTACAGCAACCCAATTATTTTTGCTTTATATTCAGTTTTAGTTACTTTGACGGTATATAAAGATAGCAATTTTTTTATACTCAAATGACTGTAATATTAAAAATACAATGGGACTTCGATTTTCCACGATGGTCGGGATCGGAAGCATTCTGTGTAATCGATTTTCCCGGTTAATTCAGTACCAATTTTGGCTAGTTTTTTAATAGATATTTTTATTAATTAATAATTGAATATGTACATATTTATATAAAAACTAAATAATTCAAGGATTTTATATACATACAAAAATATAAAAAAACCGCACTTCTTAAATTTCTAAATTAAACTAAACAGGTTTATATGTATGCTCCTGACTCATCGTATACTAAAGAGGGAATTCCCCTTTTTCGCTTGTTTGTCCAAAATAATAGAAAAAAAATTTTGCTTATAATCACGGATAAAGAGGTAATCGCGGTTAAACGATGCAGAAAAATTTAAGTCGATCCAAAATAAAATTAAAAAATAAAAATAAAAATTTTCTTTTTCCATCCCGGATAATTAATGTCGCCGGATAATCGAATCACGGCTAATCAAGGTCCTACTGTAAAAACAAAACTAGGGCTTCCCCGTTGTTTTCTTTGTACCGCATCCAAGTGACGCATTTCGATATTCCATACTTTGTACTAACATTGTATGTATTAACATAATTGGCCAATTCACACGACTTTGTATCGTTGTATTGAATACACTTTTTGTTTGTGAATGCTCAATGCAATGCTGTATTGTGTATTTCGTATTCCAAATGTCAAAAAACGATAAGAAAAAGAAGATCAGTATTCATATTTATAATATAAGTATTACGGAAAAAAGTAAATTAACTAATTATCAGTGTGAACAATTATAAGTAGTATGTTTATGGGGTTTCTCGATCAATCCCTCCATACAAATTTGGGATCATGCCTACGCTACAGTCGGTAGTTGAAGTTAGTTGATAGGTTTGTAACATGTAGATTGGGCGGACAGAATGAGTGTGTATGTGTGTGTGTGGTTAGCCATCCTTTGATCGAAATTGAGTAGGTTCGTCTTGCTTTTGTTTATTTAATTTTTTTTTGCCTTTGCTGATGGTGAAAAGTGGGACAACGATACACTGTTACAAACAATAGCAGTGCTTTGTTCTAAACAAAACAACAACAAACAGCGAGACTCCTAAAGATTTCTTATTCTTAAGCATAATTTCAATAAGAATATTTTTTAATGTAAACAAACTTTAAAACGCTTGGCTCATATTACATTTTTTTTAATGTAAACAAATACAGAATTTTGGATGTGGTTATGTTTAAATTATTTTTTTTGTAAGAAATATAGTTGTACGTGTTGTTGTTGTTGTGTTTATAACAGCGCTTTGTTTTGAGCAGGATTCCTTTTTTTTCAGTTTTTTTTTTCAGGTTTTAAATAAATAAAATTATATAATAAAGGGATTAATTAAAACAAATTAAATTTTTTTCCTAATATATGTATATTTTATTTTCAGATTTTGTTACAGTTCATATATTTCTATTTCTCCTTTAAGAAAATCTATTAATCACTTAATTTTATCATTTCCTTTAACATATATGACAGAGTATAGTTGTTCCCTTTTAAATTTTATATATTTAGTTTTTACTGTTTAAAATAAATAAAATTATAAATATTATAAAGAGATTAATTAAAACAAATTAGTTTTTTATTTCATTAGATTTTTTCCTATGATTTTTTTTTAAGATGATTTTGACTCAGTTTAATAATTTTTCACTTGTCCTTTAGAGCAGCTCTTGTCTTTAAAAGATCTTCTAACATTTTATTATGATAATTTTTAGACATTATAATAATTTTTGTATTGATTTTGATCTGCTTTATATCTGGTAGCGATCTGCTTTGTATCTCGTAACGATCTGATTTGTATCTGCTCACATCTGATTTATACCTTATCATGATCTGCTTCATGTCTTATGCCTGTGTATTCTGAATTTGAGTACGCTATATCGTGCTTTCTACAATCTGCATCCACTAAATTTATTCCTTTGTCTCCTTTTGCTAATCGTTTTTGAAGTTTTGTATCAGGTCCACAAAACTGATAACCAGGAAGATGTAATTCAACATTTTGAATTTTCAACAATTTGTTTATTATGTTGTTTACAAAACCTTTTCCAATCTTACACTAATTGGGTTAATTTTTTTTGTTTTGATTGTAGTTTATAACCATTTTGTTTTTCATTAATTTCATACCTCTTCGTATGAAACACTGAAACAGTGGCTAGCTATTTATACCAGCTATACTAGCTATATCAGCTATACAAGCTCTATCAGCTATACTAGCTACACCAGCTATACTAGCTATACCAGCTCTATCAGCTATACTAGCTATACCAGCTATAGCTATAACAGCTATACCAGCTCTATCAGCTATACTAGCTATATAAGCTATACAAGCTGAACTAGCTATATCAGCTATACTAGCTACACCAGCTATATCAGCTATACTAGCTATACCAGCTATAGCAGCTATACTAGCTATACCAGCTATACTAGCAATACCAGCTATACTAGCTATACCAACATACTAGCTATACCAGCTATACTAGCTATACCAGCTATACTAGCTATATAAGCTATACAAGCTGAACTAGCTACATCAGCTTTACTAGCTATACCAGCTATACCAGCTATACTAGCTATACCAGCTCTGTCAGCTATACTAGCTATACCAGCTATACTGGCTATACCAGCTATACTAGCTATACCAGCTATACCAGCTATACTAGCTATATAAGCTATACACGCTGAACTAGCTATATCAGCTTTACTAGCTATACCAGCTATACCAGCTATACTAGCTATACCAGCTCTGTCAGCTATACTAGCTATACCAGCTATACTAGCTATACCAGCTATACTAGCTATATAAGCTATACAAGCTGAACTAGCTATATCAGCTTTACTAGCTATACCAGCTATACTAGCTATATAAGCTATACAAGCTGAACTAGCTATATCAGCTTTACTAGCTATACCAGCTATACTAGCTATATCAGCTCTGTCAGCTACATTAGCTATACCAGCTATACTAGCTATACCAGCTATACTAGCTATACCAGCTATACTAGCTATATAAGCTATACAAGCTGAACTAGCTATATCAGCTTTACTAGCTATACCAGCTATACAAGCTATACCGCTATACTAGCTATACCAGCTCTGTCAGCTATACTAGCTATAACAGCTATACTGGCTATACCAGCTATACTAGCTATACCAGCTATACTAGCTATATAAGCTATACAAGCTGAACTAGCTATATCAGCTTTACTAGCTATACCAGCTATACCAGCTATACTAGCTATACCAGCTCTGTCAGCTATACTAGCTATACCAGCTATACTACCTATACCAGGTATACTAGCTATATAAGCTATACAACCTGAACTAGCTATATCAGCTTTACTAGCTATACCAGCTATACTAGCTATACCAGCTCTGTCAGCTATACTAGCTATACCAGCTGTACTAGCTATATCAGCTATACAAGCTGTACCAGCTATACCAGCTATACTAGCTATACCAGCTATACTAGCTATACCAGCTATACTGGCTATACCAGCTATACTAGCTATACCACCTATACTAGCTATATAAGCTATACAAGCTGAACTAGTTATATCAGCTTTACTAGCTATACCAGCTATACTAGCTATACCAGCTCTATCAGCTATACTAGCTATACCAGCTATACTGGCTATACCAGCTATACAACCTATACTAGCTATATCAGCTATACAAGCTGTACCAGCTATACCAGCTATACCTGCTATACATCTGTACCAGCCACAGTGATGTGAAAAATAATTAGGACAGTACCCACCCAAACTTACATTATTTGTAAAACCGAATAAAAATTCGAAAATTCTTTATTGTTTAAACGACTTATTTTTTTTCTTAGACGGTAGAAAAAAGATTAAAAACAAAATTATTGCTATTCCTATAATGTATTTTAATTTTTTTGTGATTTGGTATGAAAGTATGTATTTATTTTTTAGTTACGATATTTTTGTTTTTATAATTATATCTATTAAAACTTTATCCAAATTTATTAATATAAGACATTTCTTTCACTCTTCTAATAAATTATATTAGATTCTTTAAGTTCTTCAATAATAGAGATTATTTCGTTTTGATGATTGTTGTTACCAGCACCTTCCGATGAAAGAAGTAAACGTAGTCTGTCAACTAGTTCATTAGGATCATCCCAATGTATGTAATTTGATTTCAGATTATTTAGTAATTTTAGCATTAAACCACTGCCTTTTGTTAAAATGTTTGTTGTTGCTTCGAATAAATGTTTAATTATTCGTATATATTTGAAGGCTCGTGTTCCTTTCACTTGTTCATTAGGTCCATAGCGACGTTTATGTGCATTGGTATGAATTAAAATCTCTTTATATTTTTTCAAATCATTTTTAGAATAATGGAGAGGTTTTTTATGAAATACTAGTTCAAATAATCCAGGCGTCATTTTCAATTTTATATTTCCTATCCGCATAGTATTATCTCTATTAAACATTTGGGCAATTCACACGACTTTGTATCGTGTATGTTGTATTGAATACATTTGTTTGTTTGTGAACGCTCAATGCTATGCTGTATTGTGTATCTCGTGGCATTCAAACAATTTGATAGCCCGAAACCAACACAACTTTTTAAAAACATATGAAAACATATACACATTTTTTTCATTCACACAATTTGATGGCACGAAACCAATACAACTTTTAAAAACATATGGAAAAAATGTGTATAAGTGTATCGGACTTTTATATGAAAAATATCAACAACAATCATACACTGTTGTATGTTCTTCCAACAATAAAATGAATACAACGATACAACGGCTTGTGTGAATTGACCAATTAATTTGTCCCTGCCATATCTCCAACTACCGTCTACATCTTGATTAAAACCATAAATTTTATCCAATTGCTTATTATTAATAAGTGTTTGTATATTTTCAAATAATGGAGAGTTTTTCGTCAGCTTTAAACTTTGTTTTCTTTTCAAGTTTTTCATACACGTACTTGATACAGGTCTATTATGATCATAGCTTTTTTCATCATCATTGTCATCAGTTGTCATATTTTCATACTGAAAATCGTTATTATCACCATTTACATCATCATAATCATCTTCATCATCAATAGTGTTGTCTATGTCCTTATGCTTATCTTCAAGTTTTCCAATGATTTCATTATCACCATTTACGTCATAATAATCATCATCATCATCATTAATAGTGTTGTCTATGTCCTTATGCTTATCTTCAAGTTTTCCAATGATTTCATTATCACCATTTACGTCATAATAATCATCATCATCATCATCAATAGTGTTGCCTATATCCTTATGCTTATGTTCAAGTTTTCCGATGATTTTATTGTCACCATTTACATCATCATAATCATCGCCATCATCAATAGCGTAGTCTATATCCTTATGTTTATCTTTAAGTTTTCCGATGATTTTCTTTAAGTGGTTTTGTTATTGGTTGAAAGGTATCTTCTAAAAAATTAACTCTATCTATTTGATTCAATTTAATATTTTTTAATTTTTCGTTTAAAACAGCCCTTGTCTTTACAAGATCTTCTAATATTTTATTATGATAATTATTAGACATTATAATAATTTTTTTATATTGATTTTGATCTGCTTTGTATCTGGTTACGATCTGCTTTATACCTGGTCACGAACTGCTTGCTAGTAGTATGTTTATGGCGTTTCGCGATCAATAACTCCATACAAAATTTGGCTCATGCATAGCTGTAAAAGAGTAAAAACATTGCAGCATTGTGAAATGAATTGTGTGCGATCGGTCTTTAGGTTTGTAACATGTATAATGAAAATGTAATGCTTTTTAATGTGTATGTGTGTTTGTGTGTGTTAAAATTTGGGAGAATGCATATCTGGAAAAGAATTAAATCATTTTTATTTTCAATTTTTCCCTACAAATTTGGGATCATACCTGCTTTTTGTTGGTCCTTTCATTTGTATTGCTTTTCAAACGAATGGTTGGACGGACAGAATGAGTGTGTGCACGTTTCCTCATCTACATCCCAGAGTACAAGTAGACTGTAATGTGAAAATGTATATACGTATGTACGAATGTTTGGACGGACAGAATGAGTGTGTGCGTAACATGTAATGTGTATGATCGTTTTTTTTAATAGTAAATTCTTGGCACGTATTGCTCATGACCACAGGTAGAAGAAATAGAAATATAAACTGATAAGAAAGGGTGGGTTGGTTGTGCGGTTGTTTTTAATTTGATGAGAAAGAAATGTATAGTTGTGCCTGTGCGTTTTTTTTTCACGCATAAGTATAAGTAATATCTGTTTTCACATAATTGAATTTACTGATTGATCTACAACACCCCAGAGTATAAATAGACTTGTTTTTAAGGATTTAGAATTTTTTAGTTTTACTGTTTTAAATAAATGAAATTATAGAATAAAGGGATTAATTAAAACAAATTAGTTTTTTATTTTTTGAAAATTTTATTACATATTTCTTTTTTTCAGATTTTTACAGATTCGAATTTAAAAATACGTTTATACAGATTAAATAACTTAAGTGTTAACAAATATTGTGTATAGAATGTTTGACATCGACAAATGTTGAAAGATTGTGAATAAATATTTTCACAATAATACAAACGTATGACATATTAATAAATAAAAATGGATTACTTATTTTACTAATGTTACATATTCTTAGTTCATTTATAAGTTTTATAAATAAATCTATATGTTTTATTAATAGTTCTTCCAATTCAGCTGATGTTACCATTTTTGTTCCCCTTCTTTAAAAATTTAATAGTAGGTTGTGTTAGTGCGGGACGATGTACTCTGAATTATTTCATTTTAATTTATATTTATTGAATAAAAATTTTAAACACAAGTGCCCACAATTAAATGTATTAAATTTTTGTTTTCGTTCATAATTATATTCAATAGGAAATTTTAAGTAGTTGACAATCTCAAGTGGTGGTTGTAAGTTTCCAAAGCTATCAAAGTATTCCTTATAGTTGTGGTTTTTATAATATGCTACCCAATGTGTTCCCATACCATTTGAGTCATCTAAATTAACAATGCCGCATTCTTGTTTGAATGGTTTTTCAGGTAAAGAATCACGCATGAAAACACCCCTAAAATGTTTGAGATGTCTTCCATATTTATTCAAATCCAAATCTGTTAATGGGCGATTGGGAAGGTTATCTAATAGTTTTTTGGAGCTGGACTATAGTAGAGACCATATCCAGTTTTATATGGTTTGAGGTACAACCCTTTACCCATTGCAATTGATTCCATATATCTATTATGACGGTTAGCTTCAGCCAATTGTTCTTTTCCATTTTTGATAGCATTTACTGCTTTGACAATAGCGGATCCTCCACTTGCCAAACCACCAAGCGCTGACAATGCTGTTAGTACGGGAATAAGTGGAAGAAATCTTCCAATTTTCGGTACAGGTATAACTCTCGGTATTATAATGTCTGCTCGCTTTTGCCCTTTAAAATTTGAATGAATAGCCTTTTGAGCTATTTTAACAGCATCATTTATATCAAGGGGTTTCTGTTCTTTCAATTGTTTTAAAGTTTTTCTCACAGTAGCTGTGAATAATTTCTTATTACACTTATTCATTTTTCCTTTTCTTTTCTTATGTCTCTGCTCCTTCAAACCTAATCCAAATTTCACTTTAGCTTTCATAGCGTTTGTCACAAACCACGCGTTAGCATGTTCTTTAATATCACTATCTTTAGATTTAACTCGTTGCCAGGCTTTTTCAGCTAATATTTGATCTGCTTGATGTCTTGTGTCTATATCTTTTGATTGTGAATATGCAATATCGTGCTCTCTACAAGCTGCGTCTAATAAATTTATACCCTTATCTCCTCTTGCTAAACGTTTTTCAAGTTTTGTACCAGGTCCACAAAACTGATAACCAGGTAGATGTAATTCAACAAAGTACCTGTTGATTATTAAGTTGTTTACAAATCCTCTTCTCATCTTACACTGGCTGAGGTTTTGTTTTGACCCTAGATTATAACAAATTTTTTTTCGTTATTTTTATACCTCTTCGCAAAAATAGCTGAAATCAAGACGATCTCCTATATACAGCAATTTATATGATTTCAGTATGTTAATTTTTTGATATTGATTTTGATCTGCTTTGTATCTGATCACGATCTACTTTACACCTGATCACGATCTGCTTTGTATCTGCTCACGATCTACTTTATATCTGATAACGATCTACTTTTTTGGTTTTTGGTTTTGTCTATTTTATTTTAAATTTTTTTTTATTATTATTTTTTTTTGACATTGCCATGTTTTAGGTAAACATGTTCTACCTCAATGTTTAAATTGTTTATTTGATCAGCTAGATCATCATATATTTGTGTTATATATTTTTCGATTACAATATTTTTGTTTTTATGGTTATATTTATTAAAACTTTCTCCAAATTTATTAATATAAGACATCTCTTTCACTCTTCTAATAAATTATGTTAGATTCTTTAAGTTCTTCGGTAATAAAGATTATTTCGTTTTGATGATTGTTGTGGCCAGCACCTTCCGATGAAAGAAGTAAACGTAGTCTGTCAACTAGTTCATTAGGATCATCCCAATATATGTAATTTGATTTCAGATTATTTTGTAATTTTAGCATTAAACCACTGCCTTTTGTTAAAATGTTTGTTGTTGTTTCGAATAAATGTTTAATTATTCGTATATATTTGAAGGCTCGTGTTCCTTTCACTTGTTCATTAGGTTCATAGCGACGTTTATGTGCATTGGTATTAATTAAAATCTCTTTATATTTTTTCAAATCATTTTTAGAATAATGGAGAGGTTTTTTATGAAATACTAGTTCAAATAATCCAGGCGTCATTTTCAATTTCATATTCCCTATCTGCATAGTATTATCTCTATTAAATATTAATTTTCCTTGCCATATCTCCAACTACCGTCTACATCTTGATTAAAACCATAAATTTTATCCTATTGCTTATTATTAATAAGCGTTTGTATATTTTCAAATAATGGAGAGCTTTTCGTCAGCTTTAAACATTGTTTTCTTTCCAAGTTCTTGATACATGTACATGATACAGGTCTATTATGGTCATAGTTTTTTTCACCATCATTATCATCAGTTGAAATATTTTCATACTGAAAATCGTTATTATCACCGTTTACATCATCGTAATCATCGTCATCATCAATAGTGTTGTCTATATCCTTATGCTTATCTTCAAGTTTTCCGATGATTTCATTATCAGCATTTACGTCATAATAATCGTCATCATCATCAATAGTGTTGTCTGTATCCTTATGCTTATCTTCGAGTTTTCCAATGATTTCATTATCACCATTTACGTCATAATAATCTTCCTCATCATCCTTATGCTTATGTTCAAGTTTTGGGATGTTTTCATTATCATCATTTACATCATCATAATCATCGTCATCATTAATAGTGTTGTCTATATCCTTATATTTATCTTTAAGTTTTCCAATGATTTTTTTAAGTGGTTTTGTTATTGGTTGAAAGGTATCTTCTAATAAATTAACTCTATCTATTTGATTCAGTTTAATATTTTTTAACTTTTTCTTTAGAACAGCCCTTGTCTTTACAAGATCTTCCAACACTTTATTATGGTAATTTTTAGACATTATAATAATTTTTTTTATTGAATTTGATCTGGTTATGATCTGCTCGCTATCTGATTATGATCTGCTTTGTATCTGATTACGATCTGCTTTATATCTGATCACGATCTGCTTGCTATCTGGTCACGATCTGATTTATACCTGATCACGATCTGCTTGATGGCTTGTGTATATATCCATTGATTTTGAGTACGCTATATCTGCTTTCTACAATCTGCATCCAATAAATTATTCCTTTATTTCCTTTATTCTTGCTCTTCGTTTTGAAGTTTTGTATCAGGTCCACAAAACTGATAACCAGGTGGATGTAATTCAACATATAATTGGTTTATTAAGTTGTCTATAAATCTTCTTCCAATCTTACACTGATTAGGTGTTTTTCTTTTGACTGTAGTTTATAACCATTTTTTTCATTACTTTCATACCTCTTCGCATGAAACACTACACCAGCTATACTAGCAAGCTATACCAGCTATACCAGGTATACCTGCTATACCACCTATACCAGCTATACCAGCTATACTAGCAAGCTGTACTAGCTATACTAGCAAGCTATACAATCTGTACTAGCTATACTAGCAAGCTGTACTAACTATACTAGCAAGCTATACAATCTGTACTAGCTATACTAGCAAGCTATACAATCTGTACTAGCTATACTAGCAAGCTGTACAATCTGTACCAGCTATACTAGCAAGCTGTACTAGCTATACTAGCACGCTATACAATCTGTACTAGCTATACTAGCAAGCTGTACTAACTATACTAGCAAGCTATACAATCTGTACTAGCTATACTAGCAAGCTATACAAACTGTACTAGCTATACTAGCAAGCTGTACAATCTGTACTAGCTATACTAGCAAGCTGTACTAGCTATACTAGCACGCTATACAATCTGTACTAGCTATACTAGCAAGCTGTAGTAGCTATACAATCTTTACTAGCTATACTAGCAAGCTGTACTAGCTATACTAGCAAGCTATACAATCTGTACTAGCTATACTAGCAAGCTGTAGTAGCTATACAATCTTTACTAGCTATACTAGCAAGCTGTACCAGCTTTAGCAAGCTGTACCAGCTATAGCAGCTACATTAGCTTTATCAGCTATATCAGCTATATCAGCTATATCAGCTATACCAGATATACTAGCAAGCTGTACTAGCTATACTAGCAAGCTATACAAACTGTACTAGCTATACTAGCAAGCTGTACAATCTGTACTAGCTATACTAGCAAGCTATACAATCTGTACTAGCTATACTAGCAAGCTGTACAATCTGTACTAGCTATACTAGCAAGCTATACAATCTGTACTAGCTATACTAGCAAGCTGTACTAGCTATACTAGCAAGCTGTACCAGCTATAGCAGCTACATCAGCTATATCAGCTATAGCAGGTGTAGCTGGTATAGCAGGTATAGCAGGTATAGCTGGTATAGCTGATATAGCTGATATAGCTGATGTAGCTGCTATAGCTGGTACAGCTTGCTAAAGCTGGTACAGCTTGCTAGTATAGCTAGTAAAGATTGTATAGCTACTACAGCTTGCTAGTATAGCTAGTACAGATTGTATAGCTTGCTAGTATAGCTAGTACAGCTTGCTAGTATAGCTAGTAAAGATTGTATAGCTACTACAGCTTGCTAGTATAGCTAGTACAGATTGTATAGCGTGCTAGTATAGCTAGTACAGCTTGCTAGTATAGCTAGTACAGATTGTACAGCTTGCTAGTATAGCTAGTACAGATTGTATAGCTTGCTAGTATAGCTGGTATAGCTGATATAGCTGGTATAGCTGGTATAGCAGGTATAGCTGGTATAGCTGGTATAGCTTGCTAGTATAGCTGTTGTAGTGTTTCATGCGAAGAGGTATGAAAGTAATGAAAAAAAATGGTTATAAACTACAGTCAAAGAAAAACACCTAATCAGTGTAAGATTGGAAGAAGATTTGTAGACAACTTAATAAACAAATTATATGTTGAATTACATCCACCTGGTTATCAGTTTTGTGAACCTGATGCAAAACTTCAAAACGAATAGCAAGAATAAAGGAAATAAAGGAATAATTTATTGGATGTAGATTGTAGAAAGCACGATATAGCGTACTCAAAATCAATGGATATAGACACAAGCCATCAAGCAGATCGTGATCACGTATAAATCAGATTGTGACCAGATAGCAAGCAGTTCGTGATCAGATATAAAGCAGATCGTAATCAGATACAAAGCAGATCATAATCAGATAGCGAGCAGATCATATCCAGATCAAATTCAATAAAAAAATTATTATAATGTCTAAAAATTACCATTATAAAGTGTTGGAAGATCTTGTAAAGACAAGGGCTGTTCTAAAGAAAAAGTTAAAAAATATTAAACTGAATCAAATAGATAGAGTTAATTTATTAGAAGATACCTTTCAACCAATAACAAAACCACTTAAAAAAATCATTGGAAAACGTAAAGATAAATATAAGGATATAGACAACACTATTAATGATGACGATGATTATGATGGTGTAAATGATGATAGTGAAAACATCCCAAAACTTGAACATAAGCATAAGGATGTAGACAACACTATTAATGATGACGATGATTATGATGATGTAAATGATGATAATGAAAACATCCCAAAACTTGAACATAAGCATAAGGATGATGAGGAAGATTATTATGACGTAAATGGTGATAATGAAATCATTGGAAAACTCGAAGATAAGCATAAGGATACAGACAACACTATTGATGATGATGACGATTATTATGACGTAAATGCTGATAATGAAATCATCGGAAAACTTGAAGATAAGCATAAGGATATAGACAACACTATTGATGATGACGATGATTACGATGATGTAAACGGTGATAATAACGATTTTCAGTATGAAAATATTTCAACTGATGATAATGATGGTGAAAAAAACTATGACCATAATAGACCTGTATCATGTACATGTATCAAGAACTTGGAAAGAAAACAATGTTTAAAGCTGACGAAAAGCTCTCCATTATTTGAAAATATACAAACGCTTATTAATAATAAGCAATAGGATAAAATTTATGGTTTTAATCAAGATGTAGACGGTAGTTGGAGATATGGCAAGGAAAATTAATATTTAATAGAGATAATACTATGCAGATAGGGAATATGAAATTGAAAATGACGCCTGGATTATTTGAACTAGTATTTCATAAAAAACCTCTCCATTATTCTAAAAATGATTTGAAAAAATATAAAGAGATTTTAATTAATACCAATGCACATAAACGTCGCTATGAACCTAATGAACAAGTGAAAGGAACACGAGCCTTCAAATATATACGAATAATTAAACATTTATTCGAAACAACAACAAACATTTTAACAAAAGGCAGTGGTTTAATGCTAAAATTACAAAATAATCTGAAATCAAATTACATACATTGGGATGATCCTAATGAACTAGTTGACAGACTACGTTTACTTCTTTCATCGGAAGGTGCTGGCCACAACAATCATCAAAACGAAATAATCTTTATTATCGAAGAACTTAAAGAATCTAACATAATTTATTAGAAGAGTGAAAGAGATGTCTTATATTAATAAATTTGGAGAAAGTTTTAATAAATATAACCATAAAAACAAAAATATTGTAATCGAAAAATATATAACACAAATATATGATGATCTAGCTGATCAAATAAACAATTTAAACATTGAGGTAGAACATGTTTACCTAAAACATGGCAATGTCAAAAAAAAAATAATAATAAAAAAAAATTTAAAATAAAATAGACAAAACCAAAAACCAAAAAAGTAGATCGTTATCAGATATAAAGTAGATCGTGAGCAGATACAAAGCAGATCGTGATCAGGTGTAAAGTAGATCGTGATCAGATACAAAGCAGATCAAAATCAATATCAAAAAATTAACATACTGAAATCATATAAATTGCTGTATATAGGAGATCGTCTTGATTTCAGCTATTTTTGCGAAGAGGTATAAAAGTAACGAAAAAAAATTTGTTATAATCTAGGGTCAAAACAAAACCTCAGCCAGTGTAAGATGAGAAGAGGATTTGTAAACAACTTAATAATCAACAGGTACTTTGTTGAATTACATCTACCTGGTTATCAGTTTTGTGGACCTGGTACAAAACTTGAAAAACGTTTAGCAAGAGGAGATAAGGGTATAAATTTATTAGACGCAGCTTGTAGAGAGCACGATATTGCATATTCACAATCAAAAGATATAGACACAAGACATCAAGCAGATCAAATATTAGCTGAAAAAGCCTGGCAACGAGTTAAATCTAAAGATAGTGATATTAAAGAACGTGCTAACGCGTGGTTTGTGACAAACGCTATGAAAGCTAAAGTGAAATTTGGATTAGGTTTGAAGGAGCAGAGACATAAGAAAAGAAAAGGAAAAATGAATAAGTGTAATAAGAAATTATTCACAGCTACTGTGAGAAAAACTTTAAAACAATTGAAAGAACAGAAACCCCTTGATATAAATGATGCTGTTAAAATAGCTCAAAAGGCTATTCATTCAAATTTTAAAGGGAAAAAGCGAGCAGACATTATAATACCGAGAGTTATACCTGTACCGAAAATTGGAGGATTTCTTCCACTTATTCCCGTACTAACAGCATTGTCAGCGCTTGGTGGTTTGGCAAGTGGAGGATCCGCTATTGTCAAAGCAGTAAATGCTATCAAAAATGGAAAAGAACAATTGGCTGAAGCTAACCGTCATAATAGATATATGGAATCAATTGCAATGGGTAAAGGGTTGTATCTCAAACCATTTAAAACTGGATATGGTCTCTACTATAGTCCAGCTCCAAAAAACTATTAGATAACCTTCCCAATCGCCCATTAACAGATTTGGATTTGAATAAATATGGAAGACATCTCAAACATTTTAGGGGTGTTTTCATGCGTGATTCTTTACCTGCAAAACCATTCAAACAAGAATGCGGCATTGTTAATTTAGATGATTCAAATGGTATGGGAACACATTGGGTAGCATATTATAAAAACCACAACTATAAGGAATACTTTGATAGCTTTGGAAACTTACAACCACCACTTGAGATTGTCAACTACTTAAAATTTCCTATTGAATATAATTATGAACGAAAACAAAAATTTAATACATTTAATTGTGGGCACTTGTGTTTAAAATTTTTATTCAATAAATATAAATTAAAATGAAATAATTCAGAGTACATCGTCCCGCACTAACACAACCTACTATTAAATTTTTAAAGAAGGGGAACAAAAATGGTAACATCAGCTGAATTGGAAGAACTATTAATAAAACATATAGATTTATTTATGAAACTTATAAATGAACTAAGAATATGTAACATTAGTAAAATAAGTAATCCATTTTTATTTATTAATATGTCATACGTTTGTATTATTATGAAAATACTTATTCACAATCTTTCAACATTTGTCGATGTCAAACATTCTATACACAATATTTGTTAACACTTAAGTTATTTAATCTGTATAAACGTATTTTTAAATTCGAATCTGTAAAAATCTGAAAAAAAGAAATATGTAATAAAATTTTCAAAAAATAAAAAACTAATTTGTTTTAATTAATCCCTTTATTCTATAATTTCATTTATTTAAAACAGTAAAACTAAAAAATTCTAAATCCTTAAAAACAAGTCTATTTATACTCTGGGGTGTTGTAGATCAATCAGTAAATTCAATTATGTGAAAACAGATATTACTTATACTTATGCGTGAAAAAAAAACGCACAGGCACAACTATACATTTCTTTCTCATCAAATTAAAAACAACCGCACAACCAACCCACCCTTTCTTATCAGTTTATATTTCTATTTCTTCTACCTGTGGTCATGAGCAATACGTGCCAAGAATTTACTATTAAAAAAAAAAAAAAAAACGATCATACACATTACATGTTACGCACACACTCATTCTGTCCGTCCAAACATTCGTACATACGTATATACATTTTCACATTACAGCCTACTTGTACTCTGGGATGTAGATGAGGAAACGTGCACACACTCATTCTGTCCGTCCAACCATTCGTTTGAAAAGCAATACAAATGAAAGGACCAACAAAAAGCAGGTATGATCCCAAATTTGTAGGGAAAAATTGAAAATAAAAATGATTTAATTCTTTTCCAGATATGCATTCTCCCAAATTTTAACACACACAAACACTATTCTAATCCGTGTGGTAGCGGATTAGAATACTACCATAGTGGTTCCCTGCTTGTCGTAAAAGGCGACTAAATGGGAGGGCAAAGGTAGAGGGTGCGGATGAAAAGTCTGGCATATACCCAATGACACTGATGCTTTAAAGCGAAACAATGCCGCTCAAAGTATTGAACTACCGTGGTATCACGATAGCACCGTGGGAATCACATACCAGCATGCGTGCAAGCACGCACCCAACGGATGTGGACGATCGGAGCCTAGTCGTATAGGCATCAGAATTGATTCCAGTAAGATTCTGATTATGGTATACTGGACTACACTACTATTTGGATTTGATGACATGGGCTGGCGGATGGGGTATTCTGTTACCAATATGTGCTGGAGTGAAATCTGGTACAGACGGCTTTCAGGCTAATACACCATCTGTCTCCGTCCCGTTAAAACCTGGCAAGCCTTGGAGAACGATCTTGGACTCGTCCCGTTGAGTTGGGGTGTAGGGGCAGTTAAGAATTTCTTCTGTTTAGCTCCCGGTCTGGCTCTGAACACAAGCTCTCATGAGGACTTGTGTCAACCCTCGCATGGCCTCCCTGCATTGCAAAGATAACCATGGGACCACAATAAGGGTAACTACACAACGAATCCAAGATAACGGCTCCAAGTTGGGACCCAATAAAATGGAATACAACACAAGCAACAATTTATATAACTGTACAGGCGCTACTTCTCCAGCCGGCACCGAGGGTGCAAAGGAGATCCAGCAGGACAGCCCTTTCCTGAATCCTTTCCGGAGGGCTTCGAGGTTACTCCACTCACCACCGCTGAAACAGAACGGCGAGAGATCTCGCTCGTCACCACCGGAGTTACAGAGGAGCAAAGCTCCTGAAAAGGAGGTGGATGATTTCACCAAGCTAGGCGACAGAATCTCGGAACTCGTGGAGATGATGGGCGGAGGAAGGAGGTCCATCCACCAAGCGATGCGCGATCTAGTAGCTTCTATATCGTCACTATACCAGAAAGCCGCTAAGGATAAAGTTGCGGAACAGGAGATAAAGGTCAGAACCAATGACAGAAGCACACAGACGATCATGCAACAAGGGACACCTTGTGCTTCCAAAAGGCAGAGGGATGAATTGGAAAAACCTAGGAGAACACCTCCAAAGAAAACCAGGACAACCCGTCCTCGTGGACTAGCCAAGCCTGCCGCTGAGGTTAGGAATAGTGACTCGCCTGGGAGACCAGCAACTGCTACGAACCAGACTATGGTAGTGCCCGCAGCAACAGAGGAAAACACCCAGGAGCACAATGAGTGGATCGTGAAAACTAGGAAGCGCAGAAAACCTCCAAGACCAGACGCAGTGATAATAAAGCCAACCGAGAAACTATCGTTTGCGGACATTCTAAGGAAGGTAAGGAATGCCCCGGAGCTTAAATCAGTTGGCGAGGATGTCCAGCTTGTGAAGAAGACACAAAGGGGCGAAATCCTTCTGGAGTTTAGAAGATCGGCAGAGGTGGCTACTGAGATGCACCGTTCTAAGCTAAGGAGCTTATTGGCCGAAGAGATAGAGGTCAGAACGATAACTGAGGAGGCTACATTCGAACTAAGATACCTGGATGAAGTAACAACTGAGGAGGAAATAATCGCCGCATGGAGGGACCAAATCGGTGAAATACAACCGTCGGCTCTCAAGACGATCAGGAACGTTCCAGGAGGTACTAGGACGGCGGTTATCGCAATCCCTATGAAGCTGGCAGGCAGGGCAGAGGAAGTTGGTAAACTGCGTGTAGGGTGGACAGTTTGCCGCTTACTGAGAAAGGTAACCCCAAGGAGATGTTACAAGTGCTTGCAGTTCGGGCATGTAGCAGGGAAGTGTAGCAGTAATAGTGACTGGTCCAAACACTGCTTCAAATGCGGAGGGCAAGGTCACATTGCCAAGGCTTGCGACCGTGACCCTCACTGCCTTCTTTGTAGAGGCGATCCGGATGCGGACGCGAAGCATATCACGGGAGGACATAAGTGCGCACACTATCTAGCGGCACGACGGAAGTTGACATACTCAGGTAAATGAGAGTCCTGCAGTTGAACTTGAACCATTGCGAAGCGGCGCAGGAGCTACTTAAACAGACGGTGCGGGAGCAGAGGATAGACTTGGCAGTACTGAGCGAGCACTACAGAGCACCTGAAAACCAACGTTGGATAGCCAGCAAATGCAATAGGGCTTCGATGTGGTCCTGTGGTAAATTCCCAATGGGAAATGTCGACGACATGTGGGAGAGCTTTGTGAAATGCACCGTTAATGGGGTACATTTCTTCAGCTGTTATCTTCCCCCTAGCCTATCAATAGAAGACTATAGACGCAGAATAGATGACATCGTTAAGGAAGCAAGGAACGTGAGACCTGTGGTAATTGCCGGGGATTTCAATGCTTGGGCTGTTGAATGGGGCTCGCCATTCACTAATCCAAGAGGAGAATGCCTACTCGACGCACTTGCAACATTGGAGGTAGTTTTACTTAATAGTGGTGATAGGGATACATTCTCGAGAAATGGACGCTGCTCTAAAATTGACCTGACATTCGTCAGCGACTCACTGGCGACCTCATCTACCTGGTTGGTGTCTGACATCTACACACATAGCGATCATCAGGCTATCATTTTTGAGATCCGGGAACGCTCTACGGGACACAACGTTCCTGCCGCACCGCCGAACCCTCTTTGGAAGGACTCCACCTTTGACAGGGAAACCTTTGTCCTCGCATTGGAGGATATTCGGTTATTCGGGAACGCGAATGACAAGGCGAAGGAACTTATGCGCTCCATAACGGAGGCTTGCAACGTTTCTATGGCAAAGAGGCGTAATATGTCTGGGAAGAAACACGTCTACTGGTGGAACGCGGATATAGCGGATCTGAGGCGTAAATGCAAGCGCGCACGGCGGCTATTCCAAAGGGCCAGAGGCCGAGATGAATTTGCAGAACTGCGTGAAAGATATAGAAGGAGTAGGACCAGCCTTAATGGGGCCATTGCGCTCAGCAAGAGAAGATGCTACAGAGAAATGTGCGCCGATGTGGACGAGAATCCCTGGGGAACTGGATATAAGGTGGTGATGAGAAAGCTGAACTGCTTCCGACCACCAGCAACGTCATGTGCAGCTAAGCTGCAATCAATCGTTGCGGACCTTTTTCCGCACAAAGCCGAAATTACATACTGCGTGCGGGATATGCGGTCACCGGAGGAAATCCCAGAAGTCAGCAGGCAGGAATTGGAATCAGTCTGTGGGGAAATGAAACTTAACAAAGCACCGGGGATCGACGGGATCCCAAACAATGCGCTTAAGGCGGCCATTGAAAGTAATACTGAGCTGTTTAGACAAGTTTTTAATGCTTGTATTCAGGAGAGGAAGTTCCCTAGGATATGGAAGAGACAGAGACTGGTTCTAATTCCGAAGGGTAACAACGCGCAGGATGCATCGGGCTACCGCCCGCTCTGTATGATCGACACAGCTGGAAAACTTTTGGAGAGGATAATTTGTAGGAGACTGGAAGCATTCCTGGGGGCAGAAGGCTTGTCGGATCGCCAATTTGGTTTCCGAAAAGCCCGTTCCACAATAGATGCAATAGAGAAGGTTATGACAATAGCAAAGGATGCTATCAGTGGTGAGCGCTGGCTGGAGGGCGATAAGGAGTACTGCGCTATCATCACCCTGGACGTCAAGAACGCATTCAACTCTGCGGATTGGGATGCCACTTTAACAGCCCTAGATGGAAAGGATGTACCGAACTACTTGATGGAACTTATTAAGGACTACTTTAAGGATAGAGTGCTCTTATATGACACAGATGATGGCAGGAAGACATATGCGGTATCGGCGGGGGTCCCACAAGGTTCCGTGTTGGGCCCAATACTATGGAATGTCATGTATGATGGTGTACTGGGGCTTAGATTCCCTAGAGGTACACAGATCATTGGTTTTGCGGACGATATTGCCCTGGTGATAAGGGGAAAACATTTAGATGAGTTAGTGAGAACATGTAACACTGCGGTTGGTATGGTCAGGAACTGGATCACGGGAATAGGTCTCAAACTTGCTGATCACAAGACGGATGTACTACTTGTAAGCAGTAGGAAGAAGATAGAATTTATTACAATAACAGTAGGCGACCAGCGCATAACATCAAAGCAGGCGATTAAATATCTGGGAGTAATGATTGATAACAGGCTCACGTTTAGGGAACACCTGACGTACGTCGGTGGAAAGTGTGCGGCGACATCATGTGCACTTGCCCGATTAATGCCTAACCTTGGAGGCCCAAAACAGGAGAGGAGGCGGTTACTGATGAAGGTAGTGACTTCGATCGCTATATATGCGGCCCCTATATGGGCCGGGGCCATGGATAAGAAGACCTATAGAGCAGGTATAGAAACGGCCTACAGGAGATCAGCTCTCAGGGTGATTTCTGCCTTCCGCACGGTGTCTACTGATGCAGCATTGGTGATTGCGGGGATGATGCCCCTGAGGCTAGTAGTGGATGTAGAGCGGAGGAAACATGACACAAGGAGGGGAATGGATCTCCCCAGTCCTGTTCAGTTAGTGGATGACGCTATGCATAGATGGCAGCATTACTGGGTCAATTCAACCAAGGGAAGGTGGACACACAGACTCATACCGAGCATAGGCGAATGGACCAAAAGGAGACACGGTCAGGTGAACTTCTACCTGACACAGTTACTAACCGGCCATGGATGTTATAGAGCATATCTCTATGTAGACGAGGCATGCCCAGAATGCCCCAATGAAAGGGAGACGGCGGAGCACGTTTTCTTTACTTGCCCGCGTTATGTTGTTCAACGAAATTGCCTGGAGAGGACAGTAGGATTCCAGGTAACGCCCGATAACATAGTTAACCTGATGTTAACCTCATGTGACAATTGGAACGCAGTATGTGTTTTCGCAAGGAAGGTGTTGACGCAGCAAAGATTGGCTGAGAGAGCAAGGTCAGCAGAATTTGAAGGCAGCACTCGCTGAATCTCCACCCCCCCGAAGTAATACTTGATTGTGGTCCCGGGGGGGGCAAATGGTTGAAAGTGTGACGAACTAGGTTGGGTTTAGTACGTATGCGTTTAGCAAGCCGAGAGTAAGTCTTGCGGCGAATCGTGCACATTGGTAGGCCGGGCTACCAATGTCTTTCGAAGATTCCCAACCTTTAGCTCGTAAAGCTATAAAAAAAAAAAAAAAAAAACACATTAAAAAGCATTACCTTTTCATAATACATGTTACAAACCTAAAAACCGATCGCACACAATTCATTTCACAATGCTGCAATGGTTTTACTCTTTTACAGCTATGCATGAGCCAAATTTTGTATGGAGTTATTGATCGCGAAACGCCATAAACATACTACTCTTGCTATCTGATCACGATCTGCTTTATATCTGTTTACGATATAAATCCTATATATAGCTATACAGCTGATATAGCTAGTATAACTGGTATAGCTAGTATAGCTGATAGAGCTAGTATAGCTAGTATAGCCGATATAGCTAGTATAGCTTGTATAGCTGGTATAGCTAGTATAGCTGGTGTAGCTGGTATAGCTGGTATAGCTGGTATAGCTGGTATAACTAGTATAGCTGATATAGCTGGTATAGAGGTATAGCAGGTATAACTGGTACAGCTTGTATAGCTGATATAGCTTGTATAGCTGATATAGCTTATATAGCTGGTACAGCTGATATAGCTAGTATAGCTGGTGCAGCTTGTATAGCTGATATAGCTGGTACAGCTGGTATAATTAGCCAGCCACTGTTTCATTGTTTCATACGAAGAGGTACGAAAGTAACGAAAAAAATGGTTATAAACTACAGTCTAAACCAAAAAGATATATGATGATAAAGCTGGTATAGCAGGTATAGCTGGTACAGCTTGTATAGCTGATATAGCTAGTATAGCTGGTATAGCTAGTATAGCTGATATAGCTAGTATAGCTAGTACAGCTGATATAGCTTATATAGCTGATATAGCTGATATAGCCAGTAAGCTGATATAGCTAGTATAGCTGGTATAGCTAGTATAGCTGATATAGCTAGTATAGCTAGTACAGCTGATATAGCTGATATAGCTTATATAGCTGGTACAGTTGATATAGCTGATATAGCTAGTATAGCTGGTATAGCTAGTATAGCTGATATAGCTAGTATAGCTAGTACAGCTGATATAGCTGATATAGCTTATATAGCTGGTACAGCTGATATAGCTGATATATCTAGTATAGCTGGTACAGCTTGTATAACTAGCCAGCCACTGTTTCAGTGTTTCATACTAAGAGGTACGAAAGTAACGAAAAAAAAAATGGTTATAAACTACAGTCAAAACCAAAAAAGATATATAATGATATAGCTGGTATAGAGGTATAGCAGGTACAGCTGGTACAGCTTGTATAGCTGATATAGCTAGTATATCTGATATAGCTAGTATAGCTAGTACAGCTGATATAGCTTATATAGCTGGTACAGCTGATATAGCTGATATAGCTAGTATAGCTGGTACAGCTGGTATAACTAGCCAGCCACTGTTTCAGTGTTTCATACGAAGAGGTACGAAAGTAACGAAAAAAAATGGTTATAAACTACAGTCAAAACCAAAACAGATTAAACCTATTTATTGTAAGATTGGAAAAGATTTTGTAAACAACTTAATAAACAAATTACGTGTTGAATTACGTCTTCCTGGGTATCAGTTTTGTGGACCTGATATAAAACTTCAAAAACGAATAGCAAGAGGAAATAAAGGAATAAATTTATTGGATGCAGCTTGTAGAAAGCACGATAAAGTGTACTCAAAATCAAAGATATAGACACGAGCCATCAAGCAGATCGTGAACAGGTATAAAGCAGATCGTAACCAGATACAAAGCAGATCAAAATCAATATAAAAAAATTATTATAATGTGTAATAATTATCATAATAAAATATTAGAAGATCTTGTAAAGACAAGGGCTGTTTTAAAGGAAAAGTTAAAAAATATTAAATTGAATCAAATAGATAGAGTTAATTGTTTAGAAGATACCTTTCAACCAATAACAAAACCACTTAAAAAAAATCATCGGAAAACTTAAAGATAAACATAAGGATATAGACTACGCTATTGATGATGGCGATGATTATGATGATGTAAATGGTGACAATAAAATCATCGGAAAACTTGAACATAAGCATAAGGATATAGGCAACACTATTGATGATGATGATGATGATTATTATGACGTAAAAGGTGATAATGAAATCATTGGAAAACTTGAAGATAAGCATAAGGACATAGACAACATTATTGATGATGATGATGATTATGATGATGTAAATGGTGATAATAACGATTTTCAGTATGAAAATATGACAACTGATGACAATGATGATAAAAAAAGCTATGATCATAATAGACCTGCATCAAGTACGTGTATGAAAAACTTGAAAAGAAAACAAAGTTTAAAGCTGACGAAAAACTCTCCATTATTTGAAAATATACAAACACTTATTAATAATAAGCAATGGGATAAAATTTATGGTTTTAATCAAGATGTAGACGGAAGTTGGAGATATGGCAGGGACAAATTAATGTTTAATAGAGATAATACTATGCGGATAGGAAATATGAAATTGAAAATGACGCCTGGATTATTTGAACTAGTATTTCATAAAAAACCTCTCCATTATTCTAAAAATGATTTGCAAAAATATAAAGAGATTGTTATAGAAATCAAAGAATTTTAATTTAAAAAAAAAGAAGACAATTTTGTAATTTTTTAATAAGTATAAAAATAATAAAGTTTATTAATTTTATTAACTATCAACCGCTCACTTCAAATACTCAAGGACAATTAAACTTCAGTTCTGTTGCAAAATATTATTTAACCAAAAAATGCCAAAATTATGTGTAACGGGATCATAAATATGTAAAAAATTAATATAAAAAAGAGTGATTCCTATTATTTACTTTCGCTTATGTATTAAATAATAACTACGTATCATATGAGAGCAAAACACTAATTCTCTTATACTCTGTTTGATATTGTAATTAGTACATGAGAAAGAGTACAATAAAGGAATATAAAGAATGACAAATTTACTTAAATAACAGTTATTACAGTGTGTTATAAAAATAAATGAACAATAAAATAATTATTTTAAAATATTTAATATTCTGATGAATGGTTGTTGATTCTCGCAACATACTCCGCCCCAAGAACCACTGTTCTTAACGTTGCATAATATAGGCTTATCGTTGGAAGTGTTTTAGTCGAGCCCGACTGGCTCCGCTATGCTTCGACTCACAGCGAGATGTATAAACCTATATTATATGGTAATTGGTTAATTTTCAATGGGCTTCTTTTCCTTGGGGTTTGAAAAAATGTCATCTGTAGGGAGTAAACATAATTTAGTTATAGGTCGTTTAAATATTTTTTGTTTGGACAAAATTGTTGCTACTCTTACGCGTCCATCCGTACCAGGATGGATTTCTTGAACTCTTCCAAGACACCATTGACCTGGGGCACATCTGTCGTCTTTAATGAGAACAAGGTCTCCAAGGTTTATATTGGTCATTAAACCATTTTGGGCGAAATTGCAAACGGTTTAGATATTCAGAATACCATCTCTTCCAAAATGATTGCTTCATTCTTTCAATGGCTTTCCATCTTGATAAATGTTGAGGATTGGTGTCCAGTAAACTTTCTTCTTGTACACAAACGGTAGGCTCGCCAATGAGAAAGTGGGCAGGCGTCAGTGCGTCGTTATCGGTTGGATCAATAGAAAGTGGACAGAGTGGACGTGAATTAAGGCATCCTTCAATCTGACACAACAAAGTGGAAAGTTCTTCATAACTCAAAACACGATCAGTCATTATACGTTTTAAGTGATATTTGACCGATTTAACACCGGCCTCCCACAATCCTCCAAAATGAGGAGAGGCTGGTGGGATGAAATGCCAATTGGTTCCGCTAACTGATAGAGTTTGTCGAAGTTCCTCTGGTAATGAAGATTGGCTTCGATGATGAAGTACTTGCAGTTCTTTCGAAGCCCCTACAAAGTTAGTTCCACAGTCCGAGTACATATCCGTACAAGCTCCTCTCCGAGACACAAAACGTCGAAATGCGGCCAAAAATCCATTAGTACTTAAATGTATGGCTTTGTAACCATACATATGAATACACAAATATAGCCTTTGGATAACACTGCAGATCGTAATAATGAATTTTTCAGAGTAATGGGTCCAGCAAAATCTACACCGCAATGTTTAAATGGTCTTGTTATGTTGATACGAACCGAGGGTAGGTTTCCCATAATTTGTTGGGAGGGTTTTGCGTTGTATCTAAAACAGCGAACACAATTATTAATGATCTTTTTAGCTATTTGATTGGCTGTTATAATCCAAAATTTTCGTCTAACGTAAGACATAGTTAAAGTCAGACCTCCATGTAAGGTTTTTTGGTGAGAGTCCAGTATAACCAAAGTAGACAATGGGTTGTTTTTGCCTAGTAAAATGGGATGTTTTGTAGAGTATGCCAAATCTGCATTTTCCAGTCTTCCACCAACTCTTAGAATACCTCTGTCATCCATAAAAGGCATTAATTTTAAGATATGTTTATTTTTAACAGCTACGTTAGTATTTAAATTTTTAATTTCGGTATGAAAATCAATCGACTGGCTGACTTTAACAAGTCTTTCTAATGAAATCTTAATTTCTGAAGTTGAGATAGGTCCAAATAGCTTGGAGTTATTCCCTTTACAGTTATTGTAAAATCGTAAGCAAAGTGCACAAATTCTAACTAATTTATTTAATGATGAAAACTTTTGAAAAACATAAGGGTATTTCGATTTCATTTCATTGGTTACAATCTTTGAGTTACGTTCTTCCAATGTTGTTTCCATGTTACAAATATTTTTTGGCCAACTTGAGGGTGGTCCTTTCAAAAACTCTGGCCCATGCCACCATATACTGTGTTTTACAAGATCTTCGGGTAAAATACCCCTTGAAGCGCAGTCTGCAGGATTATGCGCAGATGGCACATATCTCCATTCCTGGATATTTGAATGTCGCTGTATCTCCGCCACTCGATTTGAAACATATACACTCCACCGAGAGGGATGTTTTCTAATCCAGCTGAGCACCGTAGTACTGTCGCTCCAGTATGTAATATTTTTAACACAGATCTCTGACAGAGATTCTTTCACCTTGTTAGTCAATCTTACCAAAAGTGAGGCAGCGCAAAGTTCCAATCTTGGTATAGTTACGGTCTTCACCGGCGTAACCTTAGTTTTTGCTTGTAATATGTGAACAAAAACATTTTTTAAATAACATACCCGTATATATACAACTGCAGCATATGCATCATTGGATGCATCACAAAAGCAATGCAGTTCGACTGTAGTTGAGGGATTATAATTAAACCATCTTTGAATTTGTATTTTTTCAAGACTTTTCAAAGTATTCTTATATTTCAGCCAAGTATCTTTTATATGTTGTGGAACTTCTGTATCCCAATCTAATCCCTCCAACCATAATTTTTGGAAAAGGATTTTAGCCATGATAGTGGATGGGGCAAGCCATCCCAATGGATCAAACAGTTTAGCGGATTCAGAAAGGATTATGCGTTTTGTTACTTTATCGGTTACTGGTGCATTTACTTTAAAAGAAAATGCATCAGAATTAGGTATCCACTGGATTCCTAATGTTTTTACCACATTATCATGGTCAAAATTCAACGATACTGATTTTTCCCTGAATTCTCCAGGTATGTTATGTAAGAGCTCAGTAGAATTACTAATCCATTTTCTAAGATTGAAGCCTCCACCTTTAAGCAAAGTACATACATTTTTCTGCATAGAAATCGCGTCGTTTATTGAATCAGAACCAGATATTATATCATCTACATAAGAATCGTTAGTCAGAATTTTTGACTCAATTGGAAACAAAGTAGAGTAGTCCTCAGACAGTTTTCGAAGAACTCTTATGGATAAATATGGTGCTGGAGTCGTCCCGTAAGTTACGGTGTTCAACTCGTAAACTGAAATTTCATCAGCAGGGCTATAACGCCATAAGATTTGCTGAAAACGTCGATGTTCTTGAAAAACTTCAATTTGTCTGAACATTTTCTCAATGTCAGCGCAAAATCCTATCCTATGGCGTCTCCACCTGTTGATTATCTGGGGCAGGTCGTTTTGCAGTGCTGGTCCGGAACATAATACTTCATTAAGGGAAGCTTGACCAGGTAAATGACTACTGCCGTCGAACACAACACGTAATTTTGTCGTAGAACTATCCTCTTTCAAAACTCCATGATGGGGTAAAATGTAAGAATTTTCATGCACATTTGCCGGATAGCTCCCTACTTTTCTCATGTGTCCTAATGACTCGTATTCTCGCATAAAATCTTTATATCTTTCAGAAAATAATGGCTGATTAGCAAAACGATTCTCTAATTGTATTAATCTTTTATATACGTTGAAATGATTATTATTCAAATTAATAGATGACGTACCATTAACAAAAGATTTAAATGGTAAATTTACGATATAACGACCGTTTTTATCACGCGTCGTTGTGTTTACGAAATATTGCTCACATAATGACTCTTCTTCGGTCATTTGTCTTCTCACTTCAACCTCCTCTTGTTCCCAAAATAATCTGAGAGTATTGTCCAAGTTGACCATATGAACAGTTATATTAGGAAACGAATGGTTATGAGTAGGCCCAGAGAAAACCCAACCGAACAAGCTTTCTTGGAAAAATAAGTTGTTAAACTTGAACGAACTACCTGGTATTATTATTGAGCTTAAAATATCCCAACCAAGAATGATCAATTGGATCAGAATGATCAAATTGTGGATCAGCTAACGACTTTTCTATACCCTGAGGTATTTTAAGATTTGTAAGAAGATTTGAAAAGAACCAAGGCTGCACAAGAAATGACAGGGGTATAATCAGTTGGGCATAATTTAAGAACTACCCATGATTTACAATTATCAATTTTAGTTTCGCCTACACCCTGTACAACACAATTAGATTTGTGTCTTTTGAGACGTAAAAGTTGTGCTGCCCTTTCTGTCACCAAAGTCCCTTGAGACCCTGGATCCAAGAGTGCCCTAAATGGAAATTTACCGTTTACGCAATCTACTATTAAACGAATTGTTGAAAGAATGACGTTACTAAACAAGTGAACGTTGTTAGAGGAAACTTTTATATTTGTAGAAGCTGAGTCGTTATCATTTGTAGGAGTTACATTTGAGGAATGTGATGTCTCAGTACGATCAGGGTTGTCCTGATGCAAGATGGTGTGATGAGCTTGCTTACATATATTGCAACGATATGTGGACGTGCAATTATTGTGTCGATGACTACATGAGAGGCAGTTACGACATATATTGTTGCTCGAAATGAAGTCTTGTTTTGATTTAGGCGGAAATGCAAGAAATTTAATATGAGGTTTTTTACATAGTAAACACAAAACATGTTGTTTTTGTGTAACTTGATTGGTATGAAAATAACCTCTTTTTGGCTTTGAATGATTAGCCCTCTGAAAGCGATTAATTTTATTTGAAGTTGGCATATCTTCATGTAAAGATTCAAGAGTTCTAAGTGTTCTCTCCAAAAATTCGAACATCTCGGTAAGAGTAGGGATTTTTGTTGATGATTTAAGAGATTGTTCCCAATCCCTACGTGTGGCTAAATCCAACTTCTGTCCAATGAGTGGAATCAGAAGTGGATTCCACGTAGATGTATCAAAGCCTAAATTTTTAAGTGAACTAATACATTCTTGTGTGGTATCAAGAAGAGTTTTTATGGATTGAAAAGAGCCATCCGATTTTTGTATGTTCAAAAACCTTTTAACTAAAACATCAACAATAACACGCTCATTGTGGTATCTGGATTTTAACGTTGTCCAGGCTAAATCATAATTAGCCTCTGTGGCAGATATAGTTTTAATTAAACTGGCGGCTTCACCTGACAAAGTGCCTTTTAGATAATAAAACTTCTGGACTTTTGAAAGGCATGTGTTATTATGAACAAGAGTGACATAAATATCCGAAAATGAAATCCACTCCATATAGTCGCCAGAAAATTTCGGTAAAGAAATCTTCGGCAATTTCGCAGCTACGCTAGCAGACGTGTCTGCATGACAAGAAGGTAGAGCGAAAGTGCTCGAATGTGGAGGAGAAGAAGTAGTCTGTTCAGGAAATGCATCAAGAACTTGGCCTCTAAAAAGCAGAAGTAAATCGAGGAAAGAATAAAAACATTCCTCCTGAATGTAGGGAACGTCCATAGTATTCAGAGAAGTTTCGCGGATAATAGTTCCAATTTCATCATGATTTTCTTTAAAATGAAGGTTTATTTCATCTATTTCACTAAGAAGACTAGTAAGGTAACCTTTCGGTTTGTCGGCCTTTGCCATGAACCGCGAATGCAGCTTCGTTAGTTGTTCTAAATAACCACGTTGTTTTTCAATAATTTTGTCTAAATCAGTCATCGTACTGATATTCACCATTTAAACAAAATTATAAAAGGAAAAAACTATTTCAAATAATTTAATATAAAAAATTAAAAATTTTAAAATTTGAAATTTTTGTGAAATATTTAATTTCAACTCGATTCCGCATAAAATTTAAAATTAAAGGTTAAGTACCAAATTTGTTATATTTTCACTATTTTTTAAATTAATCTTAAACCTTTTAGAAATCGAACTTTTAATCAAATGTAAAACACTTCACAATTGTTCAGATTCCAACACACTAGTTCCCGGGTTTCGGCACCAAATTTTATGTTATAGAAATCAAAGAATTTTAATTTAAAAAAAAAAGAAGACAATTTTGTAATTTTTTAATAAGTATAAAAATAATAAAGTTTATTAATTTTATTAACTAACAACCGCTCACTTCAAATACTCAAGGACAATTAAACTTCAGTTCTGTTGCAAAATATTATTTAACCAAAAAAATGCCAAAATTATGTGTAACGGGATCATAAATATGTAAAAAATTAATATAAAAAAGAGTGATTCCTATTATTTACTTTCGCTTATGTATTAAATAATAACTACGTATCATATGAGAGCAAAACACTAATTCTCTTATACTCTGTTTGATATTGTAATTAGTACATGAGAAAGAGTACAATAAAGGAATATAAAGAATGACAAATTTACTTAAATAACAGTTATTACAGTGTGTTATAAAAATAAATGAACAATAAAATAATTATTTTAAAATATTTAATATTCTGATGAATGGTTGTTGATTCTCGCAACAGAGATTTTAATTCATACCAATGCACATAAACGTCGCTATGAACCTAATGAACAAGTGAAAGGAACACGAGCCTTCAAATATATACGAATAATTAAACATTTATTCGAAACAACAACAAACATTTTAACAAAAGGCAGTGGTTTAATGCTAAAATTACTAAATAATGTGAAATCAAAATACATACATTGGGATGATCCTAATGAACTAGTTGACAGACTACGTTTACTTCTTTCATCGGAAGGTGCTGGTAACAACAATCATCAAAACGAAATAATCTCTATTATTGAAGAACTTAAAGAATCTAACATAATTTATTAGAAGAGTGAAAGAAATGTCTTATATTAATAAATTTGGATAAAGTTTTAATAGATATAATTATAAAAACCAAAATATCGTAACTAAAAAATAAATACATACTTTCATACAAAATCACAAAAAAATTAAAATACATTATAGGAATAGCAATAATTTTGCTTTTAATCTTTTTTCTATCGTCAAAGAAAAAAAATAAGTCGTTTAAACAATAAAGAATTTTCGAGTTTTTATTCGGTTTTAAATATAATGTAAGTTTTGTGGGTACTGTCCTAATTATTTTTCACATCACTGTGGCACTACAGAGGTATAGCAGGTAGAGCTGGTACAGCTTGTATAGCTGATATAGCTAGTATAGCTGGTTTAGCTGTTATAGCTGGTATAGCTAGTATAGCTGGTATAGCCAGTATAGCTGGTATAGCTAGTATAGCTGGTATAGCCAGTATAGCTGGTATAGCTAGTATAGCTGATAGAGCTGGTATAGCTAGTATAGCTGGTATAGCTAGTAAAGCTGGTATAGCCAGTATAGCTGGTTTAGCTGTTATAGCTGGTATAGCTAGTATAGCTGGTATAGCCAGTATAGCTGGTATAGCTAGTATAGCTGATAGAGCTGGTATAGCTAGTATAGCTGGTATAGCTAGTAAAGCTGGTATAGCCAGTATAGCTGGTATAGCTAGTATAGCTGGTATAGCTGGTACAGCTTGTATAGCTGATATAGCTAGTATAGCTAGTATAGCTGGTATAGCTAGTATAGCTGGTATAGCTAGTATAGCTGGTATAGCTGATAGAGCTGGTATAGCTAGTATAGCTGGTGTAGCTAGTATAGCTGATATAGCTAGTTCAGCTTGTATAGCTTATATAGCTAGTATAACTGATAGAGCTGGTATAGCTGGTATAGCTAGTATAGCTGGTAAAGCTGGTATAGCTAGTATAGCTGATAGAGCTGGTATAGCTAGTATAGCTGGTGTAGCTAGTATAGCTGATAGAGCTTGTATAGCTGATATAGCTAGTATAGCTGGTATAAATAGCTAGCCACTGTTTCAGTGTTTCATACGAAGAGGTATGAAATTAATGAAAAACAAAATGGTTATAAACTACAATCAAAACAAAAAAAATGAACCTAATTAGTGTAAGATTGGAAAAGGTTTTGTAAACAACATAATAAACAAATTGTTGAAAATTCAAAATGTTGAATTACATCTTCCTGGTTATCAGTTTTGTGGACCTGATACAAAACTTCAAAAACGATTAGCAAAAGGAGACAAAGGAATAAATTTAGTGGATGCAGATTGTAGAAAGCACGATATAGCGTACTCAAATTCAGAATACACAGATATAAGACATGAAGCACATCATGATAAGGTATAAATCAGATGTGAACAGATACAAATCAGATCGTTACGAGATGCAAAGCAGATCGCTACCAGATATAAAGCAGATCAAAATCAATACAAAAATTATTATAATGTCTAAAAATTATCATAATAAAATGTTAGAAGATCTGTTAAAGACAAGAGCTGAGCTAAAGGACAAGTGAAAAATTATTAAACTGAGTCAAAATCATCTTAAAAAAAAATCGTAGGAAAAATCTAATGAAATAAAAAACTAATTTGTTTTAATTAATCTCTTTATTATATTTATAATTTTATTTATTTTAAACAGTAAAAACTAAATATATAAAATTTAAAAGGGAACAACTATACTCTGTCATATATGTTAAAGGAAATGATAAAATTAGGTGATTAATAGATTTTCTTAAAGGAGAAATAGAAATATATAAACTGTAACAAAATCTGAAAATAAAATATACATATATTAGGAAAAAAATTTAATTTGTTTTAATTAATCCCTTTATTATATAATTTTATTTATTTAAAACCTGACAAAAAAACTGAAAAAAAGGAATCCTGCTCAAAACAAAGCGCTGTTATAAACACAACAACAACAACACGTACAACTATATTTCTTACAAAAAAAATAATTTAAACATAACCACATCCAAAATTCTGTATTTGTTTACATTAAAAAAAATGTAATATGAGCCAAGCGTTTTAAAGTTTGTTTACATTAAAAAATATTCTTATTGAAATTATGCTTAAGAATAAGAAATCTTTAGGAGTCTCGCTGTTTGTTGTTGTTTTGTTTAGAACAAAGCACTGCTATTGTTTGTAACAGTGTGTCATTGTCCCACTTTTCACCATCAGCAAAGGCAAAAAAAAATTAAATAAACAAAAGCAAGACGAACCTACTCAATTTCGATCAAAGGATGGCTAACCACACACACACATACACACTCATTCTGTCCGTCCAATCTACATGTTACAAACCTATCAACTAACTTCAACTACCGACTGTAGCGTAGGCATGATCCCAAATTTGTATGGAGGGATTGATCGGGAAGCCCCATAAACATACTACTATTATAATTTTGAAATGTTAATTGTTGACTCAAGTTACATTACAATATTTTGTAATTTTATTATTCTTCTTAATTACTGGCATTTACATAAACTTATAGCACGAAACCAGTACAACTGCCAAAAACATATGAAAAAAATATATATAACTGTATCGGATTTGTATATGAAACTTATCAACAACAAGTATACACTGTTGTATATTCGTCCAACAATACAATGAATACAACGATACAAGGACTTGTGTGAATTGCCCAATTGATTATGAATGTAATTTATATATTTTATTAAAACTTAAAAAAATTTAATTTAAGTGATTAGGAATAAAAATATTGTTATTCTGTAACACAGAATTGAAACTGCATTACTTTTCCTTGTTTTACTCCTTTGTGCAAACTAAAGTTAAATAAATTTATAATTATAAAATCTACTAGGAAAGAAGAGCTAACCTTTTTAGGATATTTTTTAAAGATAAATTTAAAATTCAATTGCTTAACCTTTATGTCAACAGTTAAAAAATTATACTTACGTCAACAGAAGCATTCGTACATGTTCATACATTTTAATTTCTTTTGCTGCTAAGCTTATTTCTCTGTTGTCTTATTGGCTAACCATTGTAGAAACGTTAAGGTTAATATGTGTGACATTATCATTCCTGAGACAAACAGAAAAGCAAATTGTTGTTACGAATATTATAATACTCAAAATCCAACAAAAGATCCACGTACATGAAAGTGTTAACAAAAAATGAGTTTGATCCATATTTGAGCTTTCTTTTGTTGGGTGGTGTAACGCACTCTGGTTACGTACATACTAAAGATTTAATGAAAACGACCTCACTTCCCTTATATCGTGCTTCCATGATATTTTTATGATATAAGCCGCTTTATAGATATAGCCGCTTTCGACAAAAAAACACACGTCAACATCATAAAAAACCGACAAGGCTGTAGCCATAACGGACTTATTTTTAATGCAGCAATTACGTAACAGGTCCAAACGTGACAGTTTATGAGTAGTTGCATCCCTTCCGTTGTGGTACTGGTTTTACCCAATACATACCATCGAAACCCGCCAAGTACGGAATTAAAGTATCATCCTATCCAATGAAGGGACAAATTTATACTGGATTGGCGGCATTCGGCGAACGGGAAAAAAACGTGGACAAGAGGGTAGTGAAGGACTTGTGCGTCAATCGCTTTCGTGAAAGGAGACGGAATATTGTTTGTCATAATTTCTTCACAACTTATAACTTAGCGAAAAATTTAATGATGGACAGCAGTTTATCAATTTTAGGTACAGCAAACAGAAGACGAGTGTTTTTGATTTATCTAAATGACGTGAAGTCGAGTCAACTACATTGCAACTACAGTGCGAGGTCCAAAGAAAAAGCCACTCATGATCTTAGATTATAACAAATATAAACAGTATACATCCAATATCAACATATTTTCATATATTTTATTATACATACCCAGGTATGCATCTGTTGACGTAAGGGATAGGAATTAAAAAATGGCCACATCCTTGGCCCCCATCCCCTATTTTTACTAAAGTCTAGGAATAAGGTAGAAAACACTACTAGTGAGGATATCATGAAATTTCAGGTTAATGCAGTTGTTACTTCTCGAGATACGGCGATTTAAAAATACAAAACATACCCGGATATGCATCTGTTGACATAAATGTTAATCATGATCGACATCAATCCGTATTTGGGATGTTTGTGTGATTTTTTTCTTCTTTTTAATTTTTTTTAATATACAGTGACTCCAGCGCATAATCAGTGTAATTGTAAAAATTGTAAAAAAATTTTAAATGTAAAAAAAACAGTGTAATTAATATAAATGTCCAATCATCAAAAACAAAATAGGCTTAACGTGACGTAGTTACATCTAGAGATAAGTAGAAAAACAGCAACTTTTCTAATGATAAGGACGCATTTAAAGAAAAAAAAACAAATTTAACCCAAATTCTTTCGCTCAACAAATAATAGGACAAAGCGAAGTAGAAATGTTTTGGGTATCCTTTGTTATCAACAACAGCCTGTAAGCACTTGGGAATTGATTTTACTAAATTTTGGCATACTTCTATGGAGTTCCGAGCTTCTAACAAACCCTCCTTTAGCTGGACTAACGTGTAGAATTTTTTTCATATACTTTTCTGCCTAGTTCTTTCCAAAGGTGTACAATTACATTGAGGTCTGGGCTTTGAGCATGCGTTTCGATCGCTTTCGGGCAGTTATAAATCAGCTTTGCAACTCCGGATGTATGCTTACGATCGTTGTCTTGATAAAATGCAAAGTTGTTTGCTATGCCCAATTTCTCTGCACTTTGCTTTACATTTTGCTTCAAAATGTTGGGGTAGATCAATTTGTCCATTTTACCGCCTACAAAATGCAAATCGCCTACTCCAGCACTAGACATGCATCCGCAAACTATTACAGAGCCTCCCCATGTTTAACAGTAGCTTTTATATTTTGATGGTTAAATTCTGTATTTGGTTTACGCCACACAAATTGCCTACCATCTGAACCATGCAAACTAAATTTGCTTTCATCAATAAACAAAACCTTAAAACAATGTAAACTTTCAATGGAAATGTTTTTTAAGACGATTTATCATAAAATTACCCGGTTCCAAAAATCCTCAGTTTATAATAAATATTCTTTGGCGAATTTTAGTCTACGGTTTTTATTTTGAGGCTTATAAATGGCTTTTTTCTGGCAACTCTTCAATAATAATTGTAACTATGCCAAGCAAAATAAAGTATTTTATTGTGATTTAACAAAGTGATAAAAAATTACTTGGTGGTGTGGTACTCAACATTACACTTTACATGGAGCGGCACGTCACATTTCATACAGCGGGTAGTGGTCTTATTGTGGCAATGATTACAACGTAGCTGTTTACATTTCCCTCGGCTTGACGTCTGTTCTCAGCAAGAAAATGATCTTTTCGATCAAATCTGATGTCGCATGATGATCCTTATGGAAACGTTGCTGAGGGTTTTTCATATGTCTATGCGAGATCAATGACGTGTGTGAACATTGGGAAATACCATTTTTTACCACCAATAGATAGATATACGGTACAAGCTGATATGTTCATCAACGCCACCATGTAGCGATTATATTCATGAATAAGGCGTGGTTGTTGAATATGTATACGCTTTTTCTCTTTTCGAGACCAACGTGAAATATTTTTGTCTGGTTCAACTCGATGGACGTTTGAGGCAACATTTACTGCACTGCTGTCGTTCCAACAACATACAATTATATTGTTGTTAGAAATCTTACGGTAGTCATGCCAGCCTTTCTCTTTTTTCTGCAGATCTTTTTTCTTTAGCAAAGGACAGTTGCCTAACCGATTTTGATGAATTGTTCCAGTGCCTTTCACGCGTCGTTCTTCTAACTCAGCCAATAAGTTTATTGTTGTAAATAAATTATCGAAATAGAATTGGTGAGCAATGTTGGGTTGGCTTTGTGATAATATGTCGCAATACGTTAAGACTATGCTTGGACCAAGTCCCATTTCCTTATAGATATTATTTGGGAAAGTTCCTGCACCCTGGTGCGGCTCGAACCAAATAATATAGCCTTTATATGTTGCTCCAACGCAAAATTTATAGCCATATTTTATCGGCTTTCCATGAATATATTGCTTACAGCCGTGATTGCCAAAGTATGGAACCATCTGTTCATTCACTGAATGCTGTATGGTTTTCGGAGCATTGCTTTGGAAAGTCTTGTTTAGCATTTGTAGAAGTGGTCTAACTTTTGCGAACTTGTCTGTTTTATCCTGACTGTTGTTATCAACAAAGTGCAGGTTTCTTATTAGGAACTTAAATCGATCCCTTCTCATTGCGTTCGACACAAAGGAATGATGACTATCCCTATCATTTTGTCAACACATACGACGTCTCGAAACAGTATTGTAGCCACTCAGTACCAAAATTCCAATAAAGCACCTGATTTCTCCTGCAGTTATATTTGCAGTTGTATTTTGTTTAGCCGCATAGTCATTGGAATAATGGGTAATAATTTGTACCAAGTCTTCATTAAACAATTTTCAAACAGTTCAAGAGGTATAGGTAAAATCTCCTGTTCGCATGCTGTAACAATAGGCTCCGTTTCTTCCAGATTGTGCTTTACCCATTTTATTGACTTACATTTACGTTTCTTAGCCTGTTGCAATAACGCAAGTGGAATGTTGTCTTCACTATCCGATTCAGTAGAATAAGAATTTCGAAAGCCTCAGCCTCAGCATTTAACAATAGGGGAGGTAAGTTTTCAAAATTCACTTCATCTTCTTCTCCAGAATCTTCTTCTGTGATGTAGTTGTTCGCACCTTGAGTGGGCACAATTTTGCGAAAACTCTTCATCACTTTCTTCTAAGGCATTAAAAAAATTTCGTTTTCACCATTTTTACACACTAATGCCGAACGTACTACATGTAGTACGTCATCAAATACATCAACTAAAATCACATATAATTTTTTTCAATATACTTTTGATACGTATTTGTTTTACATCTATTATAATTAAAAAAACATAGAAACGCGACAATAAAATATGTACATACAACTTTTTCTTACCGATTACGTGGCATCATCAGATTTTTGCCAATTTCACAAAACTGAAATCTTTGATTCCAAAAAATACACATAAGCGATTACCTCAGGCAAAATTTATCAAGGCATGCTTTGTTGACCGTTATATTCTGTAGCATAACAAGTAGATTTGAAAGTTTAAAGCACAGTAAACACAGAAACCTGAATATAACAGGTGTACTACATGTAGTACGCTCGGCACATCATTACGACATCTTTTAATTATGTCATGGATTTGCTTTTTCCAGTTAATTCGGCAATTGCTCTTACAGTTTTACTTCCAAATTTAATTTGACTAATAATTGTCTAATTTCGACTGGCGTCTGTTTACCACTTGGAGCCATTTTCACTTAAAATTAAAGTTTTTGCACTTTTTGTGATTAAAATCAACTCGACAAAAAATATGTAGTTTTGATTATACATAACACATAATTGGTCATTACAACCCTTCAGTTAGGATTACGACCTAGTTTCTCACACCACTTATATTGTGTGTGTTATATTGTGTGTGGACCTACAGAAATTTGTTTGCCAGAAATCTGCTGAGAGGAAGTCGCCTAAGACTTGTTTTGATGTCTGGCATGGGGTATGAACCCTGGTATTGCTTCTAATAAGCCTACATACTACCTACTAGACTACGGCGACTTCCAATACTTGATTATGTTATTTAAAAAATAACAGTACTTTTTTCCATGTCTACTCTTCTTTGTCCAATTATTCGTTGAGCGCAAAAATTTAAGTTATTTATATATTATATATAAAATTAACAGTTATTTAAAAAAAACACTTTTTATTGTTGTAAGAAATAGGTAAGTATGTAAAGTATAACCAAAATAGAAAAAAAAACCATACCAAAAGTACATTTTGTGTTCGTTTAGAGCTCATTTATATCATTAAAACTTTTGTCCAATTATGCGTTGGAGTCACTGTATATATAAGGTCCACATACACCGCTTCTTGTCTACTTTTTTACCGCTAAATACTTTGTTTTTTTAATTTCTATGTTATATATTTTTATATTCGTTTTGTTTTTGTCTTCAAACATTCTTAATTGTAACGACTTTAAATAACGTTCACACTTTTAAATGTGATAAAAAATCACCTAAAAAAGGCCTAAATACAGAGGTATATGTAGACTTTCTTCTTTGACTGTATATATATTCATTCAAAGGAAATCACTAAATAAGATAGGATGCCTAAAAGTTCCGCATTGGAGTTTCTAGAATTACACTATCCACTGTAATTGAACGATTTTCGCTTTGAATGCTGCGAAACGTTTCTGCAAGATGTATGCCACTTTCGCTAACAATCGGTGACAAGCACAACGGTGTAAAACTAGTTTTGCGTCGATTCGCAGCTTTAAAAGAAATGTGAATGCACCACAACATACCGAAAAGCAGAACATTTGTTCTTAAAAGGAACCTACGCCAAAGAAGTTCATAGTGAGAAGGTATATATAGTTCACATTGAATCCATTGGAAGGGGTAACACAATTAGTGGCAATTGATCAATATGCCTATTTTTTCGTTCCTTTTAATGCACGCTAAAAAGAAAATAAAACACGTAAGTAGTAGGGAGTGGGTGAACACATGTATAAAACTAACACACACAACATAAGTGGTGTGAGAAACTAGGTTATCATCCTGGTTTAAGAGTTGCAATGATTAATTGTGTATGTATTTTATTCTTGTTTCCAAACAATATATAATCGCTGAACGGAAAGAGATTTGGATTCAAATATTTTCTAGGTATTTCAGCTCAAAAATTACAAATACTGCTGTCATATAACTTCAGTTTATTAAAACTCCTGATTCGTTAATTTATTTGAATTATTTGGTCATATATTTTTTTGTGTGGATTCAAATAAGTGTATACATATATATATATATATATATTGTTCTGCAGGCTACTCAAAGCGTTATGGTCGAGAAACTTATGTTCCAGCTTTTCACCCTTACATATACATATGTACATAGTACAAACGTAGGATGTATATATCATAACTGTTAAGCAATGATTAGTAATCGTAATGATTAGTAATTTGATTACTTCTTCTTGATTGGTTAAAATATGATTACAATTACGATTATTTTTGGTTAAAATTGTTAATAATTGATTACGATTACAAAATAATCAAAAAAAATTATCAGGGTTACTGGCGATTAGACTAATAATCAAAAAGAATCAAAAGTAATCAAATTGTTTTCAATGATTCTTTTTCATTATTTTCAATAATTAAAAATTCATGCGTCCTACAATTTACTCGAAATAGTAAAATTTTAGTTTTATATATTTATTTTAATAAAAACAAAAACAATATAATTAAAACACAAAGTCAAACAAACTGAACAAACCAAATAGTAAAGATATAAATAATAACAGAAAATGGACATTTGATGAAACACAAGAAAAATTAACATCATACAATTACACATATTGAAAATTCGCCTTCATTAACACTAATTTCTCAAACAAAAAATCAGATAATGATTGTCGTCTTGGGCTGTTGACTATCCCGGCAAAAGAAAACAGTCGTTTCACTGGAGCTGAAGACGTTAGGGGCGTGTTAAAATATATATATAACAAATCATATTTTTGCCAATTCCCATCTGCACTCGAATTATCTCTCAAATAACTAAAGAACTGATGTTTTATAGTCGACTGTCGATCACGTTTAATATGTTCTTGTGGAGAAAGACTGGTATTAATTTCATCTTCTGCAAATTGATATTGTAAAAGATCCAGCAAAATTGAAAGTAATGCAAACATTAGCTTACCGTCAGTACTAAATTCAAAAAAAATCTAGGACAGTAGAAAAATTATTTTTAACCTCATTAAATGTACTGTTATTTTTGGCGTAAAAACTACATAACGTATTCAAAACTTTACTGGTGGCATTTTCAACACTTAATTCCAACTATTCAGGACTTTACCTTTGCAACACCTTGAGCCATTTCATTTTAATGCTTTGATTTAGTACTGTTGCCGTAATACCGTGTTCAGACAGGCATTTTTATTAAGTCAATATTCGTTTATTTGTGAACAATATTTTATGTGTTCAGACAGAGAGTATTATCAATATTTTTTTGACAGCTGGTAAACAAAACAGCTGATTGTTTCAACAACATTGCTTTTAATTTAATCGTGAAAATTTGTTCCAAATTTTTTTTGGAAAAATGGAAAATAACTCAACGTTGTATAAAGCCTTATTACTAGTGTGTAACAGGAACGCTGAGCTGTTGCGGTTAGTAGGAACAACTTTTGATTTCAAAGTGGCTTCTTTCAGAAGAACGAGGAATAAAAATTTGATAATTCTGAAAAAATTGCAGAAAAGAAAGCTTTTGCTTATGGCAATGATAGAGGAAAATGAAACTCAAAGGTCTTTATGGAAATTGGTAAGTAAAATATGAACAATATTAATCAAATCAATAACTACATTTCCAATTTCCAGAACCGACATTTTGGGAACTCAATTGTCACTGCAACGACGATTTTAGGATGCATTTTCGATTGACCCATAGCAGTTTTGACGTCCTCTGTGGTTTGTTATCGAATTTGAGTAAGAAAGACACAAATTGACGAAAAGCGATAGCATTAGAAAAGCGCGTAGCCATCGCTTTGCTTACACTCAGTTCATCCGGCGAATACATAGTGGTTTCTGAGCTTTTTGGTGTTGGCAAATCAACTGTGTGTACAATTATAATTGAATTTTGTGAGGAAGTGTGTCAGAAATTGCCTCCAACGCAAGAACTCTTAAGCGAATGCGTTGACGGATTCCAAAGGCTTGGTTTTCCACAAAGTCCATTGGTAAATTTAAAATTTTTATATTTTGTACCATTTTATATGCATACATAAATAAAAGAATCCTCAAATGACAAGCAATTGAAATTTAGATTTACAGATGGGTGCCATATCGAAACGATGCCATTTACTACTACAACTATAAGGGATGGTATTCTATGGTACTTTTGGCGCTTGTGGATTACAGGTACAAAATATGCAATTTTTTCGTTTATCAAATATTTAATGATATATGCACAGATACCGTTTTATATATATAAACATTGGGGCTCCTGGAAGTTGTAATGATTCCCAAATTTATAATACATCACTGTTAAAGAAGGTACTGGAGAACTCCGCCTTTAGGTTCTCTACCAATTTAATGAAGCCGTACCCCTTTATCAGTGAACAAAAGTTGTTCAACTATCGAAGTGTAGAAGGGTGGTAGAGAACGCATTTGGTCACCTTAAAGCACGCTTTCTCCGTATTGGTAAAGGCATAGACAATCGAATAGGGAACGCGCCGATTATTGTTCGAGCCTGCTGCGTTTTGCACAATTTCTTAAATGAAAGAAATGACAACATAAATCAGTTGTGGCTTGAAAGCGTTCATGATTTTACAACAAATCGGGAGAGACAAGCTTATAACACCACGATTAGTGATAGTAAACCAACCGCTGAAACTATAAGACAAACCTTATGTTCTTATTTCAGTAAGTACAAAAACATTTAATTTTTTAAAATTTTTATTTTATTTTTTATTTAAGTAGGATATTAATGCATTAGCAATTTTTTTATTCTCCTCTGCTATATTATCTAAAATTTCTCTTTTTTCTTTCTAATTCAATTAACACTTTCTCATTTTCCTCACTTTTTGCTAACAATTTTTCCATTTCATTCGATGTGCTGGGTGAAGGGGCAGGAGAACATAGGAACAGCGGCGATAAAGGTGCATACATCGGTGCACCTGGCGATGATGCAGATATTGTTGTAGCACTTGATGTTGCTGCCAATGATGAATCCGGGACATCTGCATAAATAAAAAATTTTGTAATTAATAACACAAAAACAATAAAATAAAAAAGTAAAAACAAAATGTACATGGTTTCCACCACCGTATAAACAGTATCGAAACCATTGACGTTTGACAAACGCTCATAGCAGCAAATTACTAGCCAATTTAGAGGGAGAAAAAAAATGTTATAAAGTTTTGCGAATCAAATGTGTTAGAAGCAACAGATATACAGAGGCAAAACTGGCGGATAAAGCAGAAAAATTAAATGCAAATAAAGATTTATTTTGTGTTAAAAAAGGGAAAAGTTGGAATATTTTTTAATTTCTTCAATTAAAAGTTTAAAGATTCGTAAATATTTAAATATTAATCGAAATCTGGGTGATTTTCGGTCACAATGAAAGTATAAATATTACAAGATCAAAATAAGACGTACTGCTCATAAAAAAATTTTCTTGCTGAAAGTTGCCAATATTTTTTAATTTCTTGAAAGAAAAAGTTAAAAATTGTTGTTGCTAGTAGTTGTTTTTATTATTTATTAATAGTTTTACACAAAAATTACATTTTTTATTAACTCTCGCCAATATAAAAACCCACCCCAAAACCTAAAAAAAAACATAAATAAACAAAACAGACAGACAAGAAATACTTTTTGGTAATATTTGCTGTCCCTTTCATAATTCGCTGGTAAACGTCAGCTCATTATTATATTAACTTTGCAGGCACCAATGACTTGATGGACAATTTCGTAGTGGCACCATGTCAAAGGTGACCCACCAGAAATTCCCATCATCGCCGTCTCCTTCCTATAAAATTGTGGTTTTAAACAAGTTTTATGTACATTTATATGTTATATTTATTACCTGTACCGCTGGGTGAAATTTTGTATTTTCACCTGCACATCCCTTGGACTGCATGAGTGCCCTTGCTGGCTGAGCTCCTCCGCCATCTCCGCATATATGTGGCCATTTTTTGTATTCCCACGGAGCGCACCCAGTTTTGTTGGCCACATACCCAACAGGGCTGCTTCGCTTTCATCACTCTAGCACATCCTGCTCTTCTTGCTTTTTAAAATATAATTGGTTATTATTAAAAATTATAAACAAACAAATAAATTAAATGCAAACTTACCTTCCACCTGACCCGCCATTTTTTGCTTTATTTGTTTGTCGTTGTAGACATTGAGTTGTCAAATATCAATTGAAAGTGTTAGGAAAATTGTAATATGGTCACAGTATTGTATTTAAAATTGACAGTGTTGTATTTAATTTTTTTTCTCAATTTGAAAACAATTTGAATTTTTATTGAGCAATAATTAATTGAAATTTTATATGAAATATTGATGTCAATAATGGCGTTTATTGCGATTTACGCAATAAAAGTGCCTGTCTGAATACGGTATAATCGCGATATTTGTATCAGGTTGCAAAGTAAAATATGATTGGAATCTTTGCCTTAATCGTTAATCCATTTTCAAAATAACAGAAGATACTGGTTGTAACTCCTGTTTCATACTTAGTTTATGTAACTTATTGCTCAATATAACCAAAGTCAGTATTAGGAAACCTGCGTTAAAATCAATTAAAGTAAATTTTTGTTTCAAAAAAGCGAAACCTAAAAAAATATCTGGTGTACCATAGTTCATATTGTTTTCTCCTTGAAGAAAGTCCAGCGATTTGGCCATTGGTGGCATTATAACAGTGTACGTCTCTAGGTACTGTAAGTCTGCTGGAGAAAAATTTTGTAAAGGTAGCTAAGCAGTTTCTGTACTGCGTCAAATAATGAGTTCCCTCTAGTAACAACAGGCAAAAGCAACATTGCGCCCAAGTGCTCTGCAATTATTTCCGAAGACTTTGGGCACTTGCACTTTTTCGACAGGTTGTTGCATTTATCAAATGCCTAAGAAAGTTAATAGAATTTGTAAGTATATGAAAAAATTAAACCACAAAAGAAATATTCATTTTAATTACTCTTTTATTTTGAATGAACTGCTCAGTTTTCAAGATTTTATTAAAATCGGTTGAAGCAAGCAAATTCAGAGTATGACTGTAACATGATGTGTAGGCAACCACTTCTCATTATGAAAGACTGGCAGATCACCAATGTTATCTTCGAAAAGATAATTCTTCACTCCGTATTCTCGGAACGCTTTTAGGAAATTTGAACATTTAGAACAATGTTTAAGCTGCTTGGACCAAAACTAGTGTTAATTTCTGTTATAATCTGTGCAATGTTTTCAGCCGTATGTACTCCAAATATTATTTTACATGCTAAAGCTACCGATTTGTGTTAAGAATTATCAGTAAGCCAATGACATGCATACCCTAAAAAATTCTGTGGTTTGAAGACTGCTGTAGTACAAAAATATTTGGAATAAGACATTTTTTCCTTTATATTTTTTACCATGATGTAATTTGCCCTTAATTTTTCAGACGCTGTTTATCTTGTCATCACCTTCAAATCCATATGTTGAAACAGATTTACGAAAGATATCTTTTCAAGGATGGAAAGGGGCAATGCTGAGTAGATAATTGCGAATAGCAGTTTATCATTAAACACAGATTGCGCTCTATCACCGTTACGATTACCTGTTTTATAATTTTTCTACTTTTTAAAAAGTTCAATATGCTTGACTTGCAAATGTTTAATGAAGTTTGAAGTCACTTCACCGCATCTTCTTACCATGCGATGGCATGAAAAACACTTAGCACATATTGTTTTATCTGAAATCTGCAATAAGTTTTATAAATATATACTTAACTTGAACTGAGTAGCTGAAAATCTCACTTTTTCTACTGCTGTATAAAATTCGTTTTTAAAAATTTTGTTTTGGAAAGACATTAGTCTAACAGATTGTCCAGATTCAAACAAGGCTGTTTTCCTTGAAGAATGCTGAAACTCTGGATCCTTAAAATTATCATCTGACGAAAAATCGCTTTCGGATATATTTTAGAAGTCTTCAATTAAAATAATATTTATTAGAATCTTTAACAACTGCATCTTTCATACTTACCAAAAAATTTAATGTATTAGTAACAGTAAAAATTTCAACACAACTGAATACAAAAGCTGAATTCCGAAGAATTTTTAAAATGTTTAAAATTTCTTTTGAAAAGAATAACAAATATTGAATATATTCAAAAAGAATTAAAAATAATCATTGAATACAATTAGATTACTTTTGATTCTGAATTTGAATTTTACAGTAATTCTGATTATTTTTAGATTATTTGGTAATCGTAATCAATTAGTAATTCGAAAAATTTTTTCATAGAATTATGTAATCATAACGATTCTTTTTAAAAAGTAATGTAATTGATTACTAATCGTAACCGAAATTTAACAGGTATGGTATATATAAGGTAACAGAAAAAAAATTCATCAGGTAAATACAGCTTAAAGTGTTGTTTGTTAATAAAAAAAACAACGTTTAACTTTCAGAAGATAGTCAGAAAATTATATAGAGATTAACTAAACGTGACTTATCTTCTAACAGTAAGAATTTATTTGATGATGGTAAGATAGTCCTTGTAATGAATTAAATGTGTTGTTAATAATTTTTACTACAGAGATTTGTTCAAAAATGAGTGCTGATGATGCCGCCATAAGAGATGGTATCAATCTCATTGATACAATAGTTTTCGGTAACAGCACTCTTACAGATTCGGTACAATTCGATGAGAATGTTCGGCTGTCATCCATCAGAGATGCTATAAATATTCCAGGGTCTACATGCCCTCAGATCGAGGAATATAGAGTGCTGAGGAACTAAATAAAGGAAAGTAAAAATACAAATATTGTTTTAACACCTCTTTAAAATTCTGAGGGAGTAAATATAAAAAGGAATATAGTATATTATAAAAAAGAAGCTCAAATTAAGGCTGCCTTCCAAAATGTATCAATACAAAGTTTGTATGCAGTTCTACTACTGTATATAAACTATGTATATGCAAAGTAACCAAACAATGCATCAAACGATGCCTGACTGCGTTAAAAATACACATTGACGACGTTTTGAAATAGAGTGCATTGTATATATTTTGTACAGCGGCATTGTGAAACACGATACTTTGTTCAAACACAAAGCAACTAACATTTTGAAAGGCAGCTTATATTCACTCCAATTGAATATTTATTCTTAAAAGAACATTTTATTGAGCAAAATAGATTAGGATCTATAATATCTATGATTAGGGGAAAAATATCACACCTCCCTGAAATTTATTTATTTTCTTTGCCTCAACTTAAGTCTATGTGTGAAAAATATAGAAAATATCTTAAATTGAGCCGCAACACACTATTTTTTGACGCCACTGGCAATATTGTGTGGAAACTGAGCACAGATTCAAAGAGAGTTTTTTTATATTATTTTTATCACATATTAGGGAAAAAATTAGAGAGTGCCCGTAATACTAATTGCAAGCGGTGTAAGCGAACTGGATATTATCTTTGAGTGGCTACAAGATTTATTCACAATTTTACTAAATCAATAAGCTACTCCAAATGTCGAAAGTGCAATCTTAAAATTAAAAACATTAGCTATAATATCCGTGAGGAAAATATTAACCAATATGATCTTCCAAATAAAGCTAAGTCAATAAAAGTCCATTTTACATAGAGAGCCTTGTATATAAAATTAACACACACAACATAAGTGGTGTGAGAAACTAGGACGTTGTACAATGGGTCTATTCGACCTCCGGGTACTGTACTTGTCTTAATTGACAAGTACCTAACCTAACCTAGAGAGCCTTCGGCTATATGAAAGTGTTATAAAATCGAAGACCGTTTGCAGAGAACGAAACATTTATTACAGTTCGTAAGCATATTTTTAAAACAATATTCAGCGTACATACATTTATGGACGCAAGTATATTTCGTGTTGCAAATAGTCCTGTAGAGTCTTATTTCAACATAACGGGAAGAATAACTCTACAAGTAAAGTGGTACCTTCCGAATGTATTAGAAAACCATATGGTTATATTAAAGCAAAATTCACGGAGGCAAATATCAAATATAAGAGCAACGATGGACCTGTAATTGAAAAAACACAACAGAAAACACTAAAATTGAAGGAAGATGTTGGAAAAGAACTCCGAAAAAGGAAAGCAAAAAAATAAATCGTAAGATTTTTATTGAGAATTTAAGCAAACAATATAACCATTGGCCACGAAGTATTAAAAATTTATACTTTTTACTTTCAATACTATACACGACTTAAAACGTATCAGAGCCTGGAACCAACTAAATGCCTGTTTAATAATGTTGTTGATATATATTACAATTATTTTAAGAGATATAGATTCATCGTATGCGCTATCTAGCGGAAAGGAAAATATATTTTTTTCGATAACCCTTTGAATTATATTAAAAAATATTATTCCAATAATTTATCAACAGCATTACACAGTTGTTTATTTCGATACTAAAAAAAAAAAGAAAAATTTTTGTATTTAGATTCAATTAGAGGTAACATGAAAAAAAAGAGAAAAATGTTTCAAATCATAAAAAATACTGAGAGCTGGGAAAATATGAATTTAGAGTACAATTACCATGAAAATAGTTTATATAGAATATGGAGAAGTTATGAAAATTATACTGCTTAATAAAGCAGATTGCATGAATGAAATTTGTATTCATTGCGGTGATAAAGCTTCAAATCCTGCATTCTACTACATATCATGCAAACGACCATCTTGCTTGAGATGTTCAAGCCGCAACCAAGTAACGCATTTCAATCCTGTATATTTTGTACTAAATAAATATATATAGAATATTAGAATTAAATAATAATATTATATACATAATAATGAATGTGAATTATATTTTATTTAAAATTTAGCAGAAAATTATATTTGTAAGAAATGTGATTTAAGTAATTATAAATAATTAAAAAGAATTGTTTCTCTGTAACATAGAAATGAAACATTGTGGAAATACACCCGAGTGACCACATATTCTAAGTTATTCACTAGGTTGAGTAGAACTTGTTTTATTTGACAAAAACGGTTTTTTGATTTTTTCACACAATTATTATTGATTACCCAATTATGTTTGAACTTATTTTAAAAATTCAAAGTTTTTGAGAAAGGGAAGAGATTAGCCTTTAAAACGGTATACATAAACATTTTGTTCAACCTTATATGTTATGAGTTGTGGTGGGGTAAACTTAAAAATATTATTTTTTTTCTTATTTTTCAAGTTTAGCTATTCTTAATTGCAAAATTTAAGTAAAAAATATCAAATAAGTGATGACATTCTGAAAGTGCATTATATTGTGAAGAGTTTGACGCTCGGTGGTCGCTCAAACGTGAAATTGACACATTTTGCTTTAAAAAATCAAGATCCATCAAAACTTTTGAAAATTATTGAACTGAAAGTTCATTTGATAAGATGACATATATAAAAAATCTAAGACGACTGTTAAACTTCTTAAATAATAACTAAGGTAATTTTTGTAGGCTTTGATCAAACGAAGTGTTAATCTCTTCATAAAATAATTCACTTTCATAATGTTATTTATTTCATATTTTTTAATTAAATTATGCTACTATGAACTGACAAACTTGAAAAAATATGAAAAAAATCGCATTTGCCAAGTTCACCTCATCAAACCCCATAGCATATTAAGTCAAATAATACATATATGTATATTGTTATAAAGGACCATCTCTCTCCTTTCTAGTAAGTTTTAAATTTTGGACATCGGTTCAGAAATGTTTGCGTAATCCATAAATTTGTGCGTAAAGTAAAAAAAATAGTTTTTGTCAAATAAAACAAGTTTGAAGGGTTAAAAAAGTTTTTTTGAGTTTTACTCAACTAACTGAACAATTTTATTTACTTTAGGTAGTTACTTGGGTGTATTTAATTTTTTGTATTTTGTCGCATAGTGTTATATTCTATTTTTTACTTCTTTGTGCCAAACTAAAGTTAAATAAATTTATAATCTCTCTTTTAAGGGTTTTGGCTATTAATTTATTTAAAGGACGTAATATGCATTAAAAACAATTCACTTTGTCAGTCCATGTTGTCCTGTTTTCTCGCAAAGGCTCACTTAGTGGATTTTAAAATCTAACATGTCGGAAAATTTCAAAATCCACTATCAAAATTCGCCAGAATCGGTTAAGTTAGCTAAGCGTTAGCTGACATGCGAAAGGAAAACGCATGGAGTCTCTTCTATCATGCAGTAGCTCTAAAGTTAAGACTAGCTGGTCCCTTATGCAGGCGTTGGAGTCCGTATTTTTCTCCAAGGGTGTAAGTAGTTTTAATATTTTACATCATTTAAAATTATATATTTCGTAGAACTCCTTGTTCACTTAATGTCACCGCTCGTATAGACTATATACATACATATATATAACGTGAAAATCATTCGTTATTGAAAGGGAAATGCGACGTTATAACAAATATATCTGCCAATCTTGCTGTTTGCCTGGATCTTTTGATGATTGTCCACCTTCTTGGATCAAGGAGTCTTCCAAATCATGATCTACAAAACTACTATGACAATGCATCATAGCCTGATTTTGTCAAGATTTTCGGGTAACATATCTAATGTAGTAAACAATATTCTCTTTTTTGTATCGAAGTTCGAACAGGGATATGTATGCATCAAATTGTTACGAAAAGGGAAAGGCATCTCCAATAAAGAAATGAGGGAAGGAGTATGTGAAATGCAGGGGTTTATTGGCTAATACCGGTATTTTGACTGTGATTATAGACTTTCCAGTGGAATAAATGAAAAATACTTAAGTAGTAGAGGAATAGATCTTCAATATATGTATGTATGTTCTTGCATATTTACAAATATGTATAAAATAAATTTATATTTACCACCATCACTCTGGCTGCCATAACTTCTCACATTTACAGATATAAATGTGTATTTTACATCACAAACGCCCCTTATTACCATGTTTAAATATTTCTTATAGTGGTGATATATGGATCCAGAATTTTTAGGACATTTGATAGCTATAAGTTTCCGCCCACATAATCATGAATTTTCTTGATTCTATGTTGATGGCTCGCTAATACAAATATGAGACAAAAGGTTAATAGTCTTTCTCCCGGTTCCTTTAATTCACGAATTCTTTCCTTCATCTAGTTCCTTCATTTTTATTACAACTTTTTGTTAGAGCCCGATGTTATTCAGTGCCAATTAATGGGGCGAACACTTCATTTTCTAAAGTGACGTCGGTTTTTTCCTTTAAGTTCTTATAATAGATCTATACAGTAACTCAAACCCATAAAGATGTCTTCTAAATCCATATCTTTATTCTTAATTCTTTGTTAATTTAGTTTACATTCTTTTTTATAAGGGTATGTAGACTAAAACAATTTTTTTTTAATTCATGGTATTTTGTCTAAAGTGTTTTTAGAATGGCACCTCTACGTGTATGTTAAAAGTTAATTTACATTTAAAATTATATGTATTTAATATAATAATACTTACTTATTCTGAAAATATAGAGATACGCATACTATGTCAGACAAAACTAAAGCACGGCTTCCTGCGTGATTGAAAATCATGCTTTGTTTAGCTAAGCTATAATAAATAATAATAATAAATAATGTAAATAATTTTATTTACAAAAAATTTAAAGCTAAATTTTATTTACAAGAATTTTGCCAGGTACTGTATACGCAACATACATACAATTATTTTTTTTATTAATTTGTTTATAGTCAATCAAATATAATTTTTTTTCTGCAGAATTACCAAAAACCCAGGAAATCTAAAAAATCTGATCCAGACGAGCACGATCAAATTGCTTGTAGGTGAGCATATAAACTAAAAAAATTAGTCCCACGCAAAGACTTTACGTGCAGAAGTGCATTAAGGACATTATTTTCGATGAAATATATGCAACCAAACTTCAGATGTTGTTTTATTCTTCACGGTATTTATTAAATAAAACTTGAGTATTAGTTATGTATTTTAAAACCTTGTATATAAGTACTTACGTTTTTATCGTACATCACTAAACATTTTTTCGAACTATTCTGCTCTAGATCATGGTTTACCATTTAATTGCACAGTTGTGCAGAGAGAACTCACACGCATTCTTCTGTTCTTTGATTTAGTTGTCGATCAGACTCCGACAAAAACACATGTGTGGTGGATGCTTTATCATTCTATTTCAGAATAACACTCAAAAAATATTTTATGTTAAAAATGTTCTGTCATTACCTTGGCGTATTTCATATTTTTTTTTTGTCGCATAGTATATTTTTTTTAATTGCTTTGGAATGTTTTTTTTATTAAAAATGGTTTTTTATTTTCATTTATCTAAAAGTCATGGTCTAATTATAAAAATTATTTTTTTTTAATAAAAAAATGGATTTTTTATTTTATTTTTATTTATCTAAAATTATTAAGCTAAATAAACACAGCTTTACATATGTACATATGTTGATTAAATGAAAATGAAAATAGCGTATATTACTAACACTTAACAGTGTCTGGGTAGGATGATTGATATTGTGGAAAAATGGGACTTGCTGCAATGTAAAAGCTGGAGAAGAGAGTTTGTATGAACTGGAGCGTGTTTGGTTTATAAATAATGGTACAAGATGTCTTTTCGGATGAAATTTGATAAATTTTTATTCTAGCTTATTAAAAAAGATGTTGCAAGACTTATATTTAGCATAGGACTTAGTGTTAGTTAGGAGTTAGTTGTTGAAAATCCTATTTCAGTAGACGTTAATTTAGTAAGTTGCATTTATGTTTAATAGCCGCTATAAAACATGCAGATAAAAGGTTTTTTTTCACTTTGTAATTCGATTTTAAGCATCCTTAGCAAGGCGCTCTTTTGCATTCATTGCATGTAAACTGAGGTTCAGAAATTTTTCCATCACAATGAAAGTAAGTTTGTAGCATTTTATCAGCATATTCATAAAAATTTGCTTTCATTTCATTTCTGAATTCATTAGGATCTTGTAATTTGATAAGATCTTTTTGTACATATAGACATACAAAAACTCCACAATTAAAAGTATCTTTTCATAATTTTTTCAAATCATGGTAAATTTTTAATAGGTATATTATAGTTTTCTGCTTCAGTTTTAAATTTAAAAAAAGTTGGTACATTCATCGTCAATAGAATTTAAATAGGAGAACGTTTTATTCCTTGTGTTTGTATACACTAATGTAAAATGATGCCTAGGTAAAATAGGGATAAAACATCTGTTGATAAGTGGAAATAGGCAGGGAGAAATTCTTCCATTCATTATAAAAAAGTTTCTCCGTATTCATATTTCGTAGAGAACGCATTTGTCTTATACTTGTGAATTAATATATATATGTATGTCTCAAAAAAATTATTGTACAATTCTTGTTTTGAATTAGGCTATTGAATTATATCACATCAATTTCAGTAGGAAATGTATTGAAGTACAACTGATTACAAAGATTTTCGTATTTTAAAAGAACATAACTTTTATATTTTAATGCTCTCGGTAATCTGAAGTATCTTTCTAATATTTTTTCATAATATATATTTTTGCTTATTTTCTGTTTCACTTTTTTGGGGGCTTCATTCCATTTGTCTTTATCCAAATTGATGAGCTTGCGTTTACTATTTGTTTCTATCATATTATTTTCGACATATATTTATTCAATTTCTTTAATTTTGCTTTGTACATATATATAAGACTTTCGAACATACTAAGGAGCTCTTAAATATCTCTGCGATTGGAGTGTAATATTTTTAACAATATAAAAATAGCTTTCCACTGGACTACTCCTACTCATTTTTTTGTTTCTACGTATGTACCTACCACATTTGTCCATAAGGGTGCAAAGGCAGCATATTTACATAAAAGTAAATTACATATTTTTTTTTGACCAGGATTAGTTGGTGTCTTAAGTTTTACAAACAATATATAAGGCTTTAAATAAAAAGGACTCTTTTTACAATTTGCCTCAAATTCCTGTTTGTTAGTCTAAATATTTATGTATTCAGTGATTTCTGAATTTGTATTTTAGAATTCCAAATTACGCCTCCAAATTTTTGTATTTCGAATCAACAATTATAAACATGCTTCGTAACCATACACAAAAACATTTTATATCAGAAATACTGATAGCGTACAGAAATAATTTTCTTAAACTCTGCAAAATTTTCTTCATATAAGCATTCAGCAATGTCTTTAAATGCTACTTTGAGGAAATTTGTGGAGCATATTTGTATTACAAAAAAATTGCATTTGTTGGTACAAAGTTTGTTGCAGGCGGATATATATTGTGGAGTAGTTTGAATTTCATTTCGTTTAATAAAAACTCTTTTTGCGGAATTTATTAAAACCCAGCTCCAATCCACACAAACTTTCTTACAAAGAGCCCATTGAATTTTGGTTTCTATGAAATATTTATAAATAAGAACTAAAAATCTTTTAAGGTCCTTATCATAATGAATTGTAAGAAGTGTTTCTGCTACTGGTTGCAAAAGTTCACGTTCTTGGGCTTTTCTGGTATGAGCTACTAAAGAGTAAAGTAATACCTGGTTAGATGTACCCTCAAACTTCTTTATTGCGCTACTAGTAGCATCAAAGAAAAGTGTATTTCTACTTAATTTTATCATTTCACCCATATTAATGCTGAGGACTTTTGACTTCTTTTTAGAAAACAAATAAATTTCCATTGGCATACTACTATATTTAATATAATCACACCCTCATATTTATATGTCAATAAACATGTCAATATCCCCTGTCCATTTGTCTCTGACTTTATTTTCCTGGCGGCTGTGGGATTGAGAATTTCTTGTAAATATCCAAAATTTCTTATTTGGGATATACCACTTATTGTATTTAGTGGGATATCTGCAGCAAGTCCCTTTTTTCCACAATATCCATCATCCATCATACCCAGACACTGTTAATATATCTCAAGTTTCAAAATTATTTGGGATATACCACTTATTGGGTTTAATTGTGGACACCTTAGGCTACAATTTGTCCAGACATTCTTAAGACAAAAACATTTATTTTTGTCTAAATTTTGCAATTTTTAAAAGTATTTCCGTATTACCACAGTTGCTGTTCCACTCAGGAACGTGTGGAGCACAATTTTAAAGGAATGTAATAGGTATTCCATTCTATGATATCGTATATTTGGGGATTTCTTCCTTGACTTTTTTTTCGTAATTTCTGTTAACCATTTAACATTGTGTGACGGGACCTACAGTTTAAAGTCGACAATGAACGATAGATTTTTCATGCCAATTTTATTTAGTATCTGAGTTTTTGCGAGAAATCTGCTGAGAGGAGGTCGCCGAAGTAATATTTTCTTCATATTTCGTTTTGTTCGAGATGTCTGTAGGGGGTTAACCGTGGCCTCATGTCCAATAAACCAACATACTACCTACCAGACAAAGTTTCCTATTGCTTCCTGCTTAAAATTTGACGTAACTGCCTCAGCATGGAACAATATGACTTTTGAATGACCTTTAATTTGACCTCAAGAACCGTTTTCGTTTGATCAATTGCAGTTCTATTGAATTTACTACAAAACTGTAGTAAATGATCACAATTCAAGAGGAAGAGTTTCCTAGGGACTTATGGGGTTGAAATATAAACTATATGTGTGACTACCTATCCACAATTTTCTTTTGGAGTGCCCTGGTAGTCTATTGGATAATGTGTTAACGTGAGGGTGGTGGGTTCGATCCCCACCAGAGACTCTGGTCTGTTACTCAGCTCGTAATAATTTGATATAATGTAATAGTCGCCGTGGTCTAGTAGGTAGTGTGTTGGCTTATTAGACGAAAAGCCAGGGTTCGAGCCCCAGGCCAGACATCAAATAAAATACAAAAAGTATTTCTTCGGTGACTTCCTCTCAGCAGATTTCTGGCAAAAACTCTGAGAGTAAATAAAATTGCCATGAAAAGTTTCTCAAAAATCTGTCGTTCGGAGTCGACTTTAAACTGTAGGTCCCGCCACTCATGTATAAAATTAACACACACAACATAAGTGGTGTGAGAAACTAGGTCGTAATCCTGACTGAAGGGTTGTAATGACCAATTATGTATGTATGTAATGTAATAATTTACTATTAATAAATGAAAGATTAAATTTATTTTTTTTTGGCTCATACTTATTTACGTATGTATATGAGTATGTATGGGTATGTACGTATGTCAATTTTTATTAATTTTTTACTTTTTTTTTGAAAAAAAAAGTTTTTGTTGTAGTCTCTATTTGATCTTTTTCCTATGACTATGATTATTTCAAGAGAGAGAAGAGTGAGAGTAATTGTAAATAAATTTGAATAGTTATACCTTTTAGTTGTAAGTAATTAACAGTTGAGTAAAACATTTACGTACATATATATTACATTTCATATATTAATATATTTAGTTCTGTATTTTATATATAAACTTCTCTCTGCTTTTTATTTTTATTTTATTATTTAATTTTTCTGATAGATAACGGTTTAAGAATACTTCGGTTTTATTCTTTCTTATTTGACTATATTGTACTTTTCGGTTATATCGCACTAATCTTTTCTACCGCCGTTACAGAACAGTTTTTTCTTTTATGCCGAATTATTCCCTCATCGCTTAAATTTCTTCATAAAATTTTATTCAATCGTAATTTCAAATACAATATAAATTTGGTGTATAAATATAAATCTTCGAATGACTTACATTCTTTGGTATTGCTTTTGCTTTTTAGTTTGTATTTCAGAATATTTAGACTAAATAAATTTTTTGAATGACTCAATTCAATTTCCTGTATTTTTTTAATATAATATCTAGCAACATTCCAGGAAATTTATGTGTGTGAAGATAGATTTTAAAATCTATTACCCTGGTCGCAAACCAAGTCAATTAACAGAACTCTGTTCGGTTACTAACAGAACTCTGTTTAACAATTAACTTAAGACTTGAAAAGAAAAACAGGAAAAATGATTAAAATTCCGGAGTAAAATCCTGTGTGTGAAGAAAGATTTTAAAATCTATTACCCTGGACGCAAGCAAGGTCAGTAAATAGAACTTTGTAATGTTACTAACAGAACTCTGTGAAACAATTAATTTAAGACTTGGAAAGAAAAATAGGAAAAATTATTAAAGCTCCTTAACTGAGCGAATTTTGATAGTAGATTTTGAAATTTTCCGAAATGTTATATTTTAAAATCCACAGAGTTATTTTCCGGGTAAACAGTACAACATGAGAGGACAAAGTGAATTGTTTTTAATGTATATAGCGTCCCTTTAGTTAAAATAGCCGTCAGAACCCTTAACAGAGCGAGTTTTGATAGTTGATTTTGATTAGTTGATTTTGGATTATTGGCCATTAAATTTATAAAATAATTATACAAAAAAATGTCAAGAAATTTCTATATAAACCTTTTTATAATTATGTGTTGGTTTCACTTTAGTTGTGATCATCACTAGAACTGTATTTATTTTATTGAATTAATCTTCGAATATTTCGTTTGTATTTTAATTTTTGAAAATCATCGAAAAATTTAGTTCATTTTTCTTTTGCATTTAAAAAATAAAATTTTAAAAATAATTTTGAACACACTTTATTAATTTTAAAAATTTTATTTTGTATCAACTGTTGCTTCCTGTTTGGTTTATAAATAATGGTACAAGATGTTTTTTCGAATGAAATTTGATTAATTTTAATATAGCTAATTAAAAAAAAGGTGTTGCATGACTTATATTTATTTGCATAGGACTCAGTTTTTCCGGTGAAAACCTATTTCAGTAGACGTTAATTTAGTAAATTGCATTTATGTTTAATAGCCGCTGTAAAACATGCATATAAAAGGTACTGTTTTCATTTTGTATTTAAATTTGAAGCAACCTTCGCAAAGCGCTCTTTTTCATTCATTGCACATTAACTGAGGATCAGAAGTTTTTCCTCCACCATGAAAGCAAGTTTGTAAAATTTCATCAGCATATTCATAAAAATTTGCTCTCATTTCATTTCTGAATTCATTAGGATCTTGTAAGTTGATAAGATCTTTTTGTATATATAGGCATACAAAAACTCCACAATTAAAAGTGTCTTTTCATAAATTTTTCAAATTATGGTCAATTTTTAATAGGTAGATTATAGTTTTCTGCTTCAGTTTTATTTTATTCCTTGTGTTTATATACACTAATGTAAAATGATGCCTATGTAAAATAGGAATAAAAATCTGCTAATAAGTGGAAAGAGGCAGTGAGAAATTATTCCGCTCATTATAAAAAAAGTTTGTCCTTCTTCACATTTCGTAGAGAACGAAATATATATATATGTATATATGAATTATAATATATATGTATATATGTCTCCAAAATATTATTGTACAATTCTTGTTTTGAATTAGGCTATTGAATTCTATCACATCGATTTCAGGAGGAAATGTATTGAAGCACAACTGATTGCAAAGATTTTCGTATTTTAAAAGAACATATCTTCTATCTTTCAATGCTCTCGGTAATCTGAAGTAGCTTTCTAATATTTTTTCATAATATATATTTTTGCTTATTTTCTTCCATTTGTCTTCATCCAAATTGATGACCTTGCGTTTGCTATTTGTTTCTATCATATTGTTTTCGATATATATTTGTTCAATATCTTTAATTTTGCTTTGTGCGTATATATAAGACTTTCGCACATACTCACAAGCTCTTAAATAATCTGCGCTTGGAGTGTAATATTTTTAACAATATTAAAATAGCTTTCCACTGGAATATTTGATATCTTACTCAATTTTTTTGTTTCTACGTATGTACCTACCACATTTGTCCATAAGAGTGCATAAACAGGATATTTATATTGTAATGTATTGAAACAGATCGTTTGGAGTTTATTCAGTAACTAACTAACTTTATTTATATTTCAATAAAAAGAGACAAATAAATAATACCTAATTAATTAACATAAGGAAAGCTTAAAGCTAAGGGATTAGTTCTAAAAGCTTAATTATAAAAGAGGTAGAGAGTTGTCTGTAAGAAAGTTTCATACATAACACGCCTCCCCTTAAATTTGATTTTTAATAATTTTAAAAATATAAATTTTAATCATATTTACAATAGTATAAATTTAATAATTGTATATAATGCATACAAATTCATGCATAAAAGAGAATATATAATTTTATTATACAATATACATATGTATTTTATTTAATTCAATGAAAGTTTAGTTTTTAGTAAAATATACAAAATAATAGGAAATTACAATTAAGTATATCTCTTATGTGCTCTAGGTCTTAGCACTCTTGAAGAGACGTTTTCATTCTCTCTGTTTTGATTTGAATTTGAGAAATTTTTATTATTATCATTGTTTACGTTTTTATTACATTCTGAATTAGAAGTTAATTCATCTATATTATTATCAAGTGACTTTTCATCAGCTTGATTGGTGGAATTTCCATTTCCGCGATTGGTTTCAATGTTTTGATTCTCATTCACTCCTGCCCTAATCTGATCAGTATGCCTTTTTATAATTCTACCTGTTGAAAGAATATATTTTTATGAACGTGGACCTGTCTTATATTTTATGATGGCAGGGGCCCAAGACTTTAAATTAACGTTTGTATAATCTCGTATGAAAACATTTTGACCTTTCTCGAATGCAACCGATCTCTTACCTTTATAATTCGAAATACTTTTATTTTGTTGTTCTAATATCTTGTCTCTAATAAGAGGTGGTTTAATTAGATCAAATCGAGTTCTAATTGATCTTCTAATAAAAAGTTTTGCTGGGCTTTCATCAGTTGAGCTGTGTTTTGTATTACGTTAATCCATTAGAAAACGATTTAAAATAATGTCAATATTTTCATTTGATTCAGATGACAAGTTCGTATAAATAGATTTTTTAACGCCTTCACGAAATTTTCAGCTTGGCCATTGGTGGCTGGATGCCCAGGAGCTTTTAGTACATGTTTTATTTTATTGTTTGAAGTAAAAATTTTAAATTCTTCAGAGACAAATTGTCTGTCGTTGTCGCTGACAATAGTATGAGGAATACCAAAACGACAGAAAATGTCTCTGAGTTTTGAAATAACGAAATTGGAAGTGATTTCCTTGTTTTTAAATACTTCTACCCATTTGGAAAACGAGTCTATGACTACAAGAAAATGATAATTTTTAATGGGACCTGCGAAGTCTATATGTATTCTTTGCCATACAGAGTTTGTAGGACTCCATGGTATAAGAACACTTTTTTCTGGACTAGCCATGAGTTTTTGACATGGAATACATGACTTGATTAAATATGCAATATCTGAATCGAGCTTAGGCCACCAAAGATAGGATCTGGCTAGTGCTTTGGTTTTAACAATGCCTAAATGAGATTCATGTAAAATTTGGAGTACTGACTCTCTCAATTTTGTTGGTATTATTACTCTATAACCCCATAATAAACAATAATGGTCTACAGTTAACTCAGAATCTTTGGAAACAAAAGCTTTAAATTGTTCATCTCTGAGTTCTTTGAGTTTACCCATTTTTAAAATTCACATACCTTAGAAAGTATAGGATCACGCCTAGTTTCCCGAGATATGTCCTTAAAATCAAAATTTAACACGTTTTGCTTTTGTATATAATTTACAAATGTAGAGGTATAGAACTTTAAGTTGCAATAAAACAACGATGGATTATTCGATTGACATGAATTTTATTTATCCGAAAGATAATCTTGTGGCATTACATTTTAAATATGATTTCTGGCATATGACCGCCACGGCTGGCGCGGATGTAGTCCAATCTGTACGTCCAATTTTCGATGACTTTTCCAACATTTGTGGCCGTATATCGGCAATAATACGGCGAATTTTGTCTGCCAAATGGTCAAGCGTTTGTGGCTTTACCGCATAGACCAATGACTTTACATAGCCCCACAGAAAGTAGTCTAGCGGTGTTAAATCACAAGATCTTGGAGGCCGATTCACAGGTCCAAAACGTGAAATTAGGCGGTCAGCAAACGTGTCTTTCAATAAATCTATTGTGGCACGAGCTGTGTGACATGTTGCCCCGTCTTGTTGAAACTACATCTCCTGGACATCATGGTTATTCAATTCAGGAATGAAAAAGTTAGTAATCATGGCTCTATACCGACCTCCATTGACTGTAACGTTCTGGCCAACATTGTTTTTGAAAAAGTACGGACCAATGATTCCACCAGCCCATAAAGCGCACCAAACAGTCAGTTTTTCTGGAAGTAAAGGTGTTTCCACATACACTTGAAGATTACCTTCACTCTAAATGCGGCAGTTTTGTTTTTTGACGTAGCCATTCAACCAGAAGTGCGCTTCATCGCTAAACAAAATTCGCTTATGAAAATCGGGAACAACGGTAATCTCGTTTTGGGCCCATTCGACGAATCTACGCCTTACTTGATGATCGTTTGGCTTCAAATCTTGCACGAGTTGGATTTTGTAAGCACGCAAACCAAGATCCTTCCGCAAAATCTTCCATAAAGTGGATGGACACAGATCCAATTCCTTTGCTCGATGGCGGATGGACTCATTCGGGTCTTCCTCAATGCTACGCTGTACAGCAGCAATAGATTCTTCTGTACGCACCGTACAGCGTCTCTGGGGATGCGAGTTATCAATAAGCGTAAACGTGGTGCGAAAACGTTCCATGGTTAATCGAATTAACTGCTCTGATGGACGATTTTGTCGACGATAAAATGGACGGAACCATTATTTTCGAAATAAAATTGCACTATTTGCAAGCGTTGTTCAGGAGTGAGTCAATTCATGATGAATTGCCAAACCAAACTGAGAATAAATCACTTGACAGCTGTTAAATCAGTCGCCATCTTGAAAAGTAGTGCCAACTTAAAGTTCTATACCTCTTTAAAAAACACCTTTTATTATCAATGTTACTATCTAAATGTTGAGGCATTCGCGATAAATTATCGGCTTCATTCAATTCGCCTTTGACATGTTCAATTTTTTAATTGAAACCTGAGAGTATAAAAGCCCATCTTTGGATACGCGCTGCAGCCATTACTGGTAAGCCTTTATTTTCTCCAAATAGGGTAATTAATGGTTTGTGGTCTGTTTTTAATGTAAAAACATTTCCAATTCAATATTGTTTTAATTTCGTAACACAAAAAACTATAGCTAAAGCTTCTTTTTCATGCGTACTGTATTTTTGTTCAGCTTTCGATAAAGCTCTTGAAACAAATGCTACAGGTTTTAAATCATTGTCAAATTTGTGTGAGAGAACGCCAGCTATGGCAGAATCTGAAGCATCAGTCGTGAGGAAAATTGGTAATTTTGGATTGAAATGAATTAAAACTTTGTCGGAAGTAATTTCCTTTTTCATGGTTTGGTATGCTTCTTCGCAATCTTTAGACCATACGAATTGTATATTTTTTTGTAATAATTTATATAAAGGAGTCATAATCTTTGCAAAATTGTTGACAAACTTTGCATAATAATTTACCATGCCTAAAAATGCTCTCAGCTCAGAAACATTATTAGGGGTGGGGGCATTAGTAACGGCAACTATTCTTTCTTTATTTTTTTAGACCATATCTATCGATGGTAAAACTTAAGTAATTAATTTCCTCTTTGAAAAATTCGCATTTGGACAAATTTAGTTTTAGTCCTGCCAGCATTAACTTATTTAATGCTAATTTTAAATTTCGAATATGTTCTGTCATACTTTTACCTGACACTGTAATATCATCTTGATATACAACTACGAATGGTATACCTTGTGAAAGATTTTCCATTGTCTTTTGAAATATGGCAGCTGCAGGCTTGATACCAAAAGGTAAACGTTTCATTTTTAATGTGCCAATATGTGTTGACCAAGTACATAAAAGCTGTGATTTTTCATCAAGAACTAATTGGTTATAAGCACTAAATAAATCTAGTTTTGAAAACAACTGACCACCTTGGAGTGCAGCAAAAATTTCATCAATTAATGGTAGAGGGTATTTAAAATCTGTTAAGTATTTATTAATAGTAACCTTATAGTCACCACAAATGCGGATATCACCATTTGGTTTTAAAATTGGTACAAGTAGTGTACCCCAGTCTGAATGATCAACTGGTTCTAAAATGTCATTTGCTATTAACTCCCTTAAGTTCTTTTCTATTTTATCTTTCCATGCTAAAGGAACAGAACGTGGTTTACAGAAAATGGGCTTTACATTTGTGTCCATGGACAAAGAAATCTTTCCAAATTTGTAAGCTCCAAGACCACTACTGAAAACAGCATGAAATTCATTTCTAATTTCCTCAGTTATAATAGAAGATTGGTCAGAATCAATAGAATTTACTTGAACAAGTTCAAAATTAAAATTTCTTAAAAAATTTCTTCCAAATAAGGGACTGTTGTTATTGTTTGTTACAACAAGTTTAACATTTTTGTTAATACCATTCACTTCAATATTTTCAATGTATTCTCCCAATACTTCTATTTTGTTTCCATTATAATCAACATATGGATCTTTACAGGGTGTAAGACTTACTTTTTTATATAATTTTTTTACAAAAGTTTTTATACCAAACTGCATGGAGCACCAGAGTCACATACCACATCAATGGGAATTCCATCTATTTTAATTGAAACTTTGTAAAGCTCAGTTGAATTGCCACAACTTTTATCATTATTGATACTGTAAATAGAAAAATCACTAGAATTATTTTTAGTAAAATCTTCACTATCTACATCTGATTCAGATACATAATTTACAGTTTTTTCTTTAAATCTACAAACCGAAGCTAGATGACCAATTTTACCACAAAAATTACATTTACTTTGTTTAAATCTGCATTCATTTGAATTATGGTTTCGCCAGCCACAATGTGAACAGGCATTGTTTGTCTTCTTTTGATTATTCGGTTGTTACTTCTCATATCGACCTTCATACTTATTTGGTTTGACGGTTTTGTTTTGATTAATGTAGTTTTTATTTCGATATTTACCTCCTTTGACGTTAAAAACTTGCATATTGTGACTATCATCTTCTTTAGCTAATAACTTCATCTCCACAATTAGAGCTTTTCTTAGTGCTTCATCAATTGTTATTTTCTCGTCTTCTTCACACAGTCGCTCAAATATTTTGTTGTTTATCCCCATGATAAAACCATCTAAAACAAAAGCATTTAAATTGTCCCCAAATTTACAAGAGAGTGCTAATTTTTTTTACTCTAGCATGCCATTCTGCTACCGTTTCATTTTCGCATTGTAATGCTGTATGAAAGCTTTTTCTCTCTCGAAAAACAATCACTGGTGGAGTGTAATGTGATTTTAATAAATTACAAAGCTTTTTAAAGGTTTTTAAAACTGGTGCATCCGGACTACATAAATTATGCAAAGTCTCATATGCAATTGGTCCTATTGATTTTAAAAGAGTAGCCTTCTTTGCATTCCCTTCAGTGCAGTTGATTTCAGCAAAATGAATATCCAGTTTCTCTTTCCATAATAACCAAGATTCATTCCGCGGGGAAAATTGAGGAATATTATTTGGATGATAGATCATAACGGTTCCATTTTGTACATTGTCTGGCATGATTGAAGTAATCTTTATCTTTTTATATTCCAATTTATTAAAAAGAAGTTATGCCTGTTGTAGAAAAAATTATATTCTTTCTTTTTTTTTGAAACGTTTTTGTTGTAGCCTTTTTTAATATATATTGGCCTTCTTTTAAGGTTTTTATTTCTGGTTTTATTTAAAACTTAGTGTGAAAAAAATTGTTGTTTATAATGTTTGTTTTTAGTAAAAACTGTTTCTTCTAAATATTTTTGTTTCTTTTACTTATTTTTTTTTAAGTTTTATAGTATAATATACCAGATTTATATTTTAACAATAAAAAAAGACAAACTGTTCAATTCTTTATTATTTAAATGTGTAACTACACTTGATTGTATATACGAATCACTACCAGTTTGACCTCGTCGCCAATGAATGAAACAGATCGTTGGAGTTCATTCAGTAACTAACTAACTTTATTTATATTTCAATAAAAAGAGATTAATTAAGGGATTAGTTCTAAAAGCTTAATTATAAAAGAGGTAGAGAGTTGTCTGTAAGAAAGTTTCATACATAACATATATAAAAATAATTACATAATTTAAGTTCAAGAAACAATTTATAAGCCTTTAAATAAAAAGTACTCTTTTTATAATTTGCTTCAAATTCCTGTTTATTAGTGTAAATATTAACGTATTCATTGGTTTCTGAATTTGTATTTTAGAATTCCAAATTACGCCTCCAAATTTGTATATTTCGAATCAAGTGCGTCGTAACCATACCCAAGAACATTTTATGTCAGAAATGCAGATAGCGTACAGAAAATATTTTCTTAATACTCTGCACAATTTGCTTTCAGCAATCTCTTTAAATGCTATTTTGAGGAAATGTGTGGAACATATTTGTATTACAACAAAATTGCATTTGTTGGTACAAAGTTTGTAGCAGGCGGATATATATATATAGTGGAGTAGTTTGAATTTCACTTCGTGTATTAAAAACTCTTATTGCGGAATTCATAAATCCCAGCTCCAATCCACACAAACTATTACAAAGAGCCCATGGAATTTTGTTTTCTATGCAATATTTATAAATAAAAATTAAAAATCTTTCAAGGTCCTCAGCATAATGACTTGTAAGAAGTGCTTCCGCTACTGGTAACAAAGTCCACATTCTCGGGCTTTTCTGGTATGAGCTACTAAAGAGTAAAAGAGTTAAAATAATACAATTAAGTCAAAAAATTAAATATATGCTTTTAAATAATACATACATAATTGGTCATTACAACCCTTCAGTCAGAATTACGTCCTAGTTCCTCACACCATTTATGTTGTGTGTGTTAATTTTATACGTGATTGGCAGGACCTACAGTTTAAAGTCGACTCCGAACGACAGATTTTTGAGAAACTTTTCATAGCAATTTTATTTACTCTCAGAGTTTTTGCCAGAAATCTGCTGAGAGGAAGTCACCGACGAAATACTTTTTGTATTTTGTTTTGACGTCTGACCTGGGGCTCGAACCCTGGCTTTTCGTCTAATAGGCCAACACACTACCTACTAGACCACGGCGACTTTTAAATAATAGTGAAGTTTAAATAAGATTATTATTTTTAAAAATTACAAAAATATATATAAAAATGTGTATGAATGTAAATATAATAAATGTAAATATGTACCCATGTAGCTTAAAGCGATTTTTTATATGCATTTTTTAAAAGAGTTATTTTAATTTGGATTTAGAATTTAATTTGATTACTAATTAATAATATTAAATCAATAATATACATACCTGCACACATATGACTGAAGTTTTAATAAATTTATTTTCAAAACCAATTTAACATTGCGATGTCCTAGGAAGTAATCAATTGTCCTACTCTGCATTACTTTTAAATTAATTTAAAGTTAGTTACTTAACAGTTAACTTAAAGTAAACCTATTTATAGCTAGCTATAAACTTACTACTTTTAATTAGCTTTAAGCTAGTTTTTTTAAACTGACTATAAGTTAGCTAAATTTCAGTGAATGAAGCCAGTTCTTTACACGTTGGCTTTAAACTCACAATAATAAGCTATCATATTAATTATTCGAAATGAAACAGTTTTTTAAAATTTATATTTTAATAGAAAACAAAAGTTTATTCATGTAAAAAGAAAATAAATAAATAAAAAAATAAATTCAGTTCAATACATCACAAGCAATATTTTATACATTTGTTGATTGTGTAAATAAAGATCTTTTTCTAAACTAAATTATACATATGAAAAAAAAATTTATAAATTCACGATTTACAAAAATATTTTCACATTTGTTGATAAAAAAGATAAAAAGAGTTTCTAAATATAACATTGGCAAATATTTAAATTTTTTGGATTTGTGTTTTTATTTTTAATGCACTTAGCATGAATACAACGTTTTTTTTTATTATTTTTAGTGCGTAACGCCAATTTCTACATCCTGAGAGCCGAGTGATCGACAGGCATCTGTTTAAAAAATATTTATATAAATTTTTACATGTTTTCAGACTTGGTTAAAACTTATATTTTCAAATTAGCACTTACCTGTTAAGGCGTCATAGTCTTTTAAACACTTTTTACCATGAACACCATCCGAGTTTATGTCCATGCACAAATTTGGTGACATAATTTCCGTATGCTTTTTTGGCAAGCGGCCCTTTAATATTGCTTCATTTCACTTCAAATAAAAACACTTCAAACCTTTCGAATTTATTTATTAACTTAGTGTATTTTTTATAATTATTTTACGCAAACAATAAATTTTTAACCAAAAATATAAAGCGAAAAGATGACACGCGGTTTTGTTTATTAATCAAACGTCTAAGACGTTAGTTATCTATATCCAACGGCGTTAAGAATTGGAGTGTTTGTATACACTTTGGTTAATGTAAATTTTGCATTGCGTAGTAGTTAGCTTTAAGTTAGTCTATAGAAGCAAACTTAAAGTTAGTTTTTTTTGAAGTTAGCTACTCATTTGACGGCAGGGAATAGTTAGTTGCTGCCATTGCAAAGTAAACCAAGTGGTAGTCAGCACTAGTTGCGAAATAGTTAGCTTAAAGTTAGTTTATAGCAATGATTACAATCTGCAGAGAGAACTTACACGCATTATTGCGTTCTTTGATTTAGTTGTCGATCAGACTGCGACAAGAACACATGTGTGCCGAATGCTTTTATTTCATTTTATTTCAGAATAACACTTAAAAGATATTTTAGGTCAAAAACATTCTATGCTATTAGCTTGACGTATTCCATATATTTTTTTATGTTGTCGCATAGTATAATTTTTTTAAACGCTTTGGAATGCTCGCTTTTTTCTATTAATAAAAAATGGGTTTTTATTTCATTTTTATTTATCTAAAGTCATTAAGTCAAAGATAGACAGCTTTACATATGTATGTTGATTAAATTAAAATGAAAATAGCGTGTATTACTAACACTTTTCTATGGCTGTAAATAAATAAATTCTCTCAACTTATTTTTCCTCTCTTTTCCACTAATACACAACCAAAAAAATATTTGGTAATCCCTGGTTTAAAGTTAACTATTTTTCCGACAGGGTTGGTTTAAGCCCTAGTTACGCTACCGTAACGGAATGTAACCGCAACAGTAAGAAACAGCTGATCGTTTTTGTTATGCATAAAGCAATATGAATGGTTATAGAAATGTAATGTAACGTAACCGCAACGTAAGAATCTGTAAAAATAGAATTTTCTTACATTTTTACGTGACATCTGTTTAGCAGTGTTTACAACATGTCAATATTAAAAACCACCAAAACTGAAAATTAAAATTATAAACATAATTTACATTTTGTACGTATGTTATGTGTGTCTGTACTTCACATATTTTAAAAACCCAAATTATAATTTATTTCATTATTAACTTTTATAATTTAAAATAAAAATAAACACAATTTTACTATTACATTATGTAGGTAGTGTTTTTTATTTTAAATTAGAAAAATATAGTTATAGATTTTTAACTAATTACAGCTTTCGAAAAGCATTTCAATTTGCATTTTACTTTTATTAGAGAAGATAACTACGTTTTAACGTTCGTACAAATTTGGTCTCTGAAATACCTGACCTGGGGGGTTACTCTATAACTCGATACGAAAATTAAAATGTAAGTATTCGAACAAATTGGACTCTGTAGTACGAAAGTACGGAAATTTTTCGAAAGTGATACCATTGTTTTCTTTTTTTCGTACGAATAAAAAATTCTGTTACTCTGTATTACGAAAACGAGCATAAAAAGCTTAGTAAACATTCGAAAATTCTTCGTTAGCAATTGTGTTGGTGACAACTAATAATAAATTTAAAGTAGTATAATTAATACAAATACATTGCAAAATAAACATAAAATAATATATCGTTAGTCTCATTCGTAAATGTGTTAAACCCCTGTTTTCAAATTTTACAGGAGACACAAAAACATTGCTGCTTCTTCAGTTTTTAAAAATTTGCAAAATAGATCTCTTTAAATGACCTAGACCAAAAATTAAGAATAATTAATATTCGTGGAGTTAGCACGTGCTGTTAATATTTTTCGTAGTTTTATGGACTTAGCGTTCTTGCAAACTTTGTAAAATATGTATTTGGTATAGTGTTAACGTTTTGCATTAAAATCTCAATTTTGGAAAAAAGTGGATTTAGCGTCTTTGCGAATTGTATATACCAACCAAAGACAATACGAAACTGTTGTGGACTTTATGATGACGCATCTGGATTTGGCCAAGGGACATCTAAAAGTGCCGGATGCAAGAAACAAACCTAATAATCTGTGGCAGAAACTAAGAACAGATTTGGTTTCACTTGGTCTACCGCAGCGAGATGTTAAAGTTTGGAAAAAAGTAAGCTTAGATAGATCTAAATATTTGAGTGCGATCTATTGCGGAGTTATTAAACATTTTAACTTTTATTAGGTTTGGGCAGACTAAAAAATGGTAGCCAAATTAAACACTTTGATTCAAATCCACAATCATTTTCACCAGTAATTACTCAGTATTTAATTGAAGAAAATTAGGAGGGATAAGAGTCTGGACACAAAAATAATTAGCTTACAGATATACATACATTTATAGATATATGTACATACATATATATTTAATGAATTAGGTTTTCTTTTGTTTTTCGATATTTTTTTATAAATTTCTTTATATTTTAAGGTGCAGCAAAGTTTATTTTTGGTTTTTCTATGAAATATTTCGAACGATTTACAGAATACGCTTTTATTTACTTATCGAAAACATTTTTGGAAAACTTTTACTTTTCGAATCGAGTTACGGAGTAACCCCCCTGTTTCTGTAAAATAAACGATTTCACTTGCTTGTCTATTTATATGGAAAATACAATCAAAAGCACTCAATTTTGTGTTTGTTTTCCTCAACACAAACTAAATTGAGTGTTTTTGTTTGTGTGAAAGTGAATTTGTTTGGCTTACAGAAACAGTACATAAAACTTTTAATAAGTACCTTTAAATAAATATAAAATCGTTGAAATGGATCTAAAAACTCGGTAGTGATAACACTGGTTAACAGCTGAATTAAAGTAAAATAAAAGGCGCCGTATTAAAAGTGATAAAAAGAGTGAAAACGAAGTTTTTCAAATCTGAAATTAATATTAAGTTTGTTTAAAAAACAATAATAAATATAATAAAATAAAAACTCAAACCCAAAAACATGTCTTCTGTATCCATATCTGAATTTTTGTCTTTAAGTTTTTGCAATTTTTATTTCTTTATTTGTTTTTGTTTATTTCTTTTATTGTTTTCTTTACCTTAAAACATATGATTACGTTTTTACGTTCTATAATTGCTCTTACATTTTTACGTTCCGTGCACATTACTGTTACATTGCGTTACATTACGTTCCGGTAGCATAACTAGGGCTTTACGCTTTTCCTCTTCCTTTCGTTGTATTTGTCTTTCTCTCTCTCTCTCTCTCTCTCTCTCTCTTGAAGACGTCTTTCATAATATAGAATTTTGATCTTCGGAATCTTCTTCTTCGTAAGTGGATATCAATAAACCAGGAAAATTGACTCAAAATTTCGGAACTATCTTCATCATTGGTTTCAGGCGGCTATACGGCGACATAGTACGCTGAGAAACCTTTCATTTCTAATGTACTATCAGTTTTGAAATGCGCTATCAGGTAATTGCCTAAAGAGATAATGTCTTTAGGTATTAAATTGCCACAATATTGTCCATATATAGGTCCACTGATATACTCTAGATATGGGGACACTTTAACGTATTCATAAATACAATTTTCGCTATTCTGCAAATCAAATGTGAGGAAAATCAGTTTGACACTGCTGCTAGGCGGAGCGTGTATAGTTCATTCACAAAACATATTGGTATCGTAATTGTGATTACCAAAACGTGAATGCGAATAGAGTTGTTGGACCTGGAGTGTAGCCCACAATTCGCCGCCACAAGAAGTTGAATGCACGACTGTAAAGCCATTATTTTTTATTCTTATCGGTTTTAAACACCATATACAGTTGATTGGTAGAGGATAGGATAGGGTATCCTTTCACCACAAAATATGGAACTACTTTCAGTCACCATCATATATCGACGCCTCCATTCTATAACGTTCCAAGTACACTTTAATGTTCCTGCATTTTTAAATTCTACGTTCTCTAACTTAAATACTGTCAAAATTTGGCCTATGCGCCTATCCGTTTCGAAGTTATAGGGGAAAATCTCCTTAGAATACCCATATACTCGTATGTCGCGTGAAAACTTTGAGAGCTCATAACTCAAAACACACTTTTTCGACTTAGAATGTTATAGAACGGAGGCGTCGATATGGTCACATTGTCGTAGAAACATTGCTGTAGCGATTCCACTTTAAATTCATTGAATATCAAATTATTACGATGGTCTGGTGTTGTAATGAAATGCCAAACACAATCAGCATTGGGTGGATATAAATCGGGATAATAGGGGCTAGAGATAATACCGTACGGTGCCGATATCTCATGATAACATATATACGAGCCTATGGCATTTCGCCACTAATGCTGGTAACCGCCATTATTAATCGAACACTTATCGATAGCGGTAAAGAAGACAGCAGCAAAACCTGATCTTTGTATCGATTTATTGGAATGAAATTCCACTCTCAAGGCATTACCCTCTGAAGTGGTAGTGGGTGGTATGGAACTACCAAAATAGGTGCCGATTTTTTTTAAACGATTCTCACTAAATTTCGAATAAATGGTCACATTGTCATAGTCACACTCAGACTGGTGATGTGTAGCGCCTTCCAAATCAAAGTGAGTAAAATTCAAGAAGGTTATATATTCTGGTTGAGCAATAATCTCCCATATACATTCCTTTAGTACCAGATATGTATCAGGAAATGAGGGTGAGGTAATGGTGCCATTGATTTCACACTCGTCCACCGCTTTCAAAAAAATGGCAGAGAAACCCAGCTTCTGCACTGATGTATTGGATACAAACTTTACATACATCGTATCCCGTGGATTTCATATTTGTTAGTGGATTATAGCCACAGAATACTCCTATTAAATGTGACTCTTGGCTGGGTCCATCTCATACCTCTACGAAGTCATACACACGGGAATCCTGATTTTTCACTTCGAATAATTGGAATTTTAAAGCCACCTGATAACCTTCGGGCACAGTTATCTTCCATAGACACTCCTTATTTGGTAGGTAATCCAAGGGGTAATTGGGCGATTCTAAACGGCTTTCGGGTCGTTTTGCCAATACCAAAACTGCTTCATCAGACACTGTCCTGAAGCCACTTATCCGTCTAATCGCGCTTAGACGATACACCGAGGACAGTATCCTCCTCGTCGTCCCCACTGAGAGTGCCTCCGACCATATTGGGCAAGCATACAGCATTATCGACGTTACTACCGCCGAAATTATTCTCCTTTTAAATGGACCTGGTCCTCCAATATTTGGCATCATCCTCGCCAGTGCTCCCTGTGTTACAGATGCTTTTTCACCGATGTATTTCACGTGCTCCTTGAAGTTCAACCTGTCGTCGACAATCACTCCTAGGTATTTTATCGCCCTCTTCGATTCGATCGTTGTGCCTCCAACGGTCAATTCCATCTTCTCCACTATCTTCCGGCCGCTTATCAAGACGGCCTCCGTTTTATGTGCAGCAAGTGTCAAACCTGCCTCATCCAGCCATGCTCCAACATTTCGAATCGCTGTGTTCGTTTTCTTTTTTATTTCTCCTACCGTTTTAGCTACCGAGACTATGGCAATGTCATCTGCAAAACCCACAATTGTAGTCCCGCTTGGCAACGACGTCACTACGTCCTGTCCTGAAAGTAATTGTTCAGTATCTCCATTAAGTATGGCGGCGTAGCCATGTTACAGAGGGCTCTCATAATCCGGCCCCAATTCGCTGAGTTGAACGCGTTTCTAACGTCGAGTGTGACAACCGCGTAGTATTCCTTGGTGCCAAATCGCCATCTTTCGCCCTCTATTGCATCTCTTGCAATGTCGACCACTCTTCTTATCGCGTCAATAGTGGACCGTCCTTTCCTAAATCCGTATTGCAGGTCCGAGAGAGCTCCTCCTGCCTCGGCACACGTCCGTAGTCGATTGTATATTATCCTCTCCAGTATTTTTCCCATCTTGTCGAGTAGACAGATGGGCCGGTACGACGATGGTTCTCCTGGTGGTTTGCCAGGTTTTGGAATGAGAACCAATTTCTGCTTTTTCCATCTACGTGGAAAAACACCTTCGACGAAGCACATGTGGAACACCTTGGCGAACATATCCGGTCTAAGCCGGATAGCCGCCTTAAGTGCCCCATTTGGGATTCCGTCTCGCCCGGTGTTCGTATGAAAAGACGACAACATCAATCTATACGTCTCTTCGTCAAAGCGGGAGTCCTTCTATTTAGGTCCCGTACACTTCGGCAATCCGTTTCTTCTCGTGTTGCGCCCAGTAACCGTCATCACGATTGCCTGATGGTCACTATTCGTGAAGTCCTCAGTTAGCCTCCACGACGAAAGACCCCGTGGTTATCTATGCATAAGCAGGGAGGCCACGCGAGGGTTGACACATAACCTCATGGGAATATGTGTTCAGAGCCAGGTCGACGTAAACCAGGGATTCACATCTGGTCCTACAACACCAACTTAACGGTGACAAATCAGGAACGTACCGACAGACTTGCCATAGTTTTAACGGGGCGGAGGCAATGGCAGCATTAGCCCAACAGCCATTTCGGCCAGCTTTCATACCGCCTACTAAAGTGCCGGAATACTGCCATCGTCAGCCATTATCACCAATTCACATACGTCTTCCGGTATACCATAATTAGAAACTTACCTGGCTCGGTTCTAATGCCCGAATCACGGACGTCGATATGGTGAAACTGAGGGGACCACGGAGGCGTTACTTTCCTATTTTCCCATCTCTTGAGGGAACCCTCTGTGGGGTGATGCCTAGTTAATGGCGGCATCGGTTCGCCATGTCGCAGATAACGTCTTCGGTCACTTGTACCCTTTTGTAGTACGACTCATCATCGGCCGCTCTTGGTCGGGGACTGCTTATTGGTTATTCGCAGCTAACCTACCTAGGGTAGGCCGTCCAGTTATCCGCCAACTACTGACCCCCATGGTAGCCTGAAGCTCAGTCCCACGATAGAAATGTAATGTAACGTAACCGGAACGTAAGAATGTGTGAAAAATAGAATTTTCTTTAGCAGTGTTAACAACATGTCAATATTGAAAACCACCAAGACTGAAAATTTAAATTATAAACAGAATTTACATTTTGTACGTAAAGGGTGTTTTTTAAAAAGGTATAGAACTTTAAGTTGGCATTACTTTTCAAGATGGCGACCGATTTAACAGCTGTCAAGTGATTTATTCTCAGTTTGGTTTGGCAATTCATCATGTATAGACTCACGCCTGAACAACTCTTGCAAATAGTGCAATTTTATTTCGAAAATAATGGTTCTGTGTGGAAAACGTATCGCGCACTACGTCCATTTTATCGTCGACAAAATCGTCCATCAGAGCAGTTAATTCGATTAACCATGGGACGTTTTCGCACCACGTTTACTCTTATTGATAACTCGCATCCCCAGAGACGCTGTACGGTGCGTACAGAAGAAGCTATTGCTGCTGTAGAGCGTAGCATTGAGGAAGACCCGAATGAGTCCAGCCGCCATCGAGCACAGGAATTGGATCTGTGTCCATCCACTTTATGGAAGATTTTGCGGAAGGATCTTGGTTTGCGTGCTTACAAAATCCAACTCGCGCAAGATTTGAAGCCAAACGATCATCAAGTAAGGCGTCGATTCGTCGAATGGGCCCAAAACGAGATTACCGTTGTTCCCGATTTTCATAAGCGAATTTTGTTTAGCGATGAAGCGCACTTCTGGTTGAATGGCTACGTCAACAAACAAAACTGCCGCATTTGGAGTGAAGGTAATCCTCAGTGTATGTGGAAACACCGTTACATCCAGAAAAACTGACTGTTTGGTGCGCTTTATGGGCTGGTGGAATCATTGGTCCGTTCTTTTTCAAAAACGATGGTGGCCAGAACGTTACAGTCAATGGTGATCGGTATAGAGCCCCGACTACTAACTTTTTCATTCCTGAATTGAATAACCATGATGTCCAGGAGATGTGGTTTCAACAAGACGGCGCAACATGTCACACAGCTCGTGCCACAATAGATTTATTGAAAGACACGTTTGGTGACCGCCTAATTTCACGTTTTGGACCTGTGAATTGGCCTCCAAGATCTTGTGATTTAACACCGCTAGACTACTTTCTGTGGGGCTATGTAAAGTCATTGGTCTATGCGGTAAAGCCGCAAACGCTTGACCATTTGGAAGACAACATTCGCCGTATTATTGCTGATATACGGCCACAAATGTTGGAAAAAGTCATCGAAAATTGGACGTCCAGATTGGAATACATCCGCGCCAGCCGTGGTGGACATATGCCAGAAATCATATTTAAAATGTAATGCCACAAGATTATCTTTCACTACCTACATAATGTAATAGTAAAATAGTGTTTATTTTTATTTTAAATTATAAAAGTTAATAATGAAATAAATTATAATTTGATTTTTTAAAATATGTGAAGTTTTATTTAAAGAGAATTCCACATATAGACAAACATAACATACGTACAAAATGTAAATTTTGTTTATAATTTCAATTTTCAGTTTTGGTGGTTTTTAATATTGACATGTTGTTAACACTGCTAAATAGATGTCACGTAAAAATGTAAGAAAATTCTATTTTTTACAGATTCTTACGTTCCGGTTACGTTACATTACATTTCTATAACCATTCGTATTGCTTTATACACAACAAAAACGATCTGCTGTTTCTTACTGTTGCGGTTACATTCCGTTACGGTAGCATAACTAGGGCTTAATTCACACTTTACTGTTGCGGTTACAACCCGTTGCAGTAGCATAACTGCTACTCTTCAATTTTCTGTATTTTTTAATATAATATTTAACAACATTCAACTAAATTTATGTGTGTGAAGATAGATTTTAAAATCTATTTCCCTGGACGCAAACATAGTCAGTTAACAGAACTTTGTGAATATTGTATTTAATATTGTATTTAAAATAAAATCAAAATAGAATTTGAAAAAAAACTAAAATAAAATATCAACTGTTCTGGAAAAAACAATATATAGAAAAGGAGTTGTTTTTATGCTTGCTCATTTTCGAAAAATTAAGTGACTGAAAGAAAATAAAAACAACAAGAAAAAAAGGAAAGTGTCTTTTTGGTGAATTTTTCTTAGCAATTTGATACTTTTTAAAGTGGTTCCTTTTTTGGTATATTGCTACACAATTGTGATCAACGCCGAAGACGATATTCTTTTTTGTTATACAGTCCACGGATAAACATTTGGTCCAATCGAACCGGATCTTGGAACTGTGTTTTATTTCTTGTTTCGTTGTGCGACATCTTCATCTCATCAATTTTCAACCTAACCGCCAAATTATAAGCTACCTTTAATCTTATCGAGATGCCAAAGTCGAGCAAATTTTTGACGTTTAAAAGGTTTGCTCAAATATTCTTGGACATACTCCTCAGGAAGGTAATACGACCTTCTCCATTGAGATTCAGAGAGAGGAGTTCAAGTCGTTATGGGCAAAAGTTAGGGACTCCTATGAAGCTTTTGCCACAGGTGATAAAGAGGATCTGAAAGGTGATCGGGAAGCAGCAAGGGAACTTTTCGACGTTGTAGGTTGGGATATATAACTGTTGCCTCACTAATGGGTGAGCTCTACCAGACTTTGGTCAACCAAGCTGGGATGTCATCGACCCACTGCCCAAGTGGTCAAGGCAGCGAGAACCGTATTCGGCATAATATGCAGCTGCCCCCTTGTACCATGGAGGTGTTTTATGGGGACTATAAATATTGGCCGTCTTTTTGCGACATTTTCAGTTCACGCGTGGTGAAGCCTTGGAGATTGTGAAGAAATCTCCCCTGACTGTTAGTGGATTTCAGGATGCGTGGAACAACCTGAAGGACAGGTACGAGAATAAAAGGATTTTGGTGAATTCTAAGCTGAAGGTTTTGTTCACACTCGCACCGGTCAAATCCGAAGCAGCCCAGGACATCAAAAGGTTGCAGCGAGATATTAATAATTCCATATCGGTACTTCGGATGCACGATATTGATACCTCCAATATCCAATCCAATTTTTGTTTATTTATGCTCCACCAAGTTGCCAGTGCTGTCTTTGTCGCTATGGAAACAGACAAAATGGAGATTCCCAAATGGAAAGATATGGATGAATTCTTGACTTCGCGGTTTCAGTCTTTGGAAACCATATATGACCTTCGCAATTTTGAACCAGTGAATAGTGGTACTGATAAGTCAGCCCCTCGAGGTCTTTCTGTTCGAGGAAGAGTGTTCGAACTTGTGCTATTCGGTCATCGACCGAGACTTGTTTTTGTTGCTCTGGTGATTATTTGGTATACAACTGTCCAAAATTATTGAACTCATCACCTGAACAAAAATTTTTGGTTGTAAAGGAGAACAACCTGTGTATTAACTGTTTCGCGTTTGGTCATAGGTTAAATGAATGCATGCAGAATTTCAATTGTTCAATGTGCAATTTTCGACATCACACTTTGCTGCACCGAGAGGTGTCTGGATCCTCTCAGGAACTTGGAGTTTTGGATGCGACAAGTGCGAGTCGTATAGCAAAGCTTGGTGGTGATGTGCAGAACTGTTTTGCTGCAACACCTAGGCAGATTCTTTTAGGGACAGCCATAGTTGGTATTTGCCATCGAGGGCAAACGTTTAAAGTGAGGACCTTGATAGATTCCGGATCTCATTCAACTTTTATTCCGGAAAAGTTGCAGAGAAAATTAGGAATGCCAATAATTCGTACAAATGCCAAAATTTCGGGTTTCAACGGAGCTTCTACTGGTAGAGTTCAAAGGCAATCTTCGTTTGCCCTGACTTCGCCTTTGGACGATAGGTTTAAAGTAAAGGCAACGGTTTTAGTACTACCCAAATTGACTGGCATGTTGCGAAATTCAACGATTGAGATTTCGAGATCAGCAGCCTTTTCGGGGATTTCGTTGGCTAATCCGAAATTCGATATAAGCGGTCACATTGACGTTTTTATTTGTGGTGACATTGTTTTTATTGCTTCATTTGGATGATAAAATTATAAATTCCTTCTTTTTTCCTAGAAGTTACCGCAAAGGTACGGGTGTCAGAATCGTAATTAGGTTTGAGTTATTCAGTTCGTGGAATGGGATCTGGATCTGACTCTAATTTCCATAGAAAAATCATCTTCACGACAAAATTGTTGAATTTGTAATGATACCAATCTTCTTAAAAGTTTTTCAAATTGCTTCAAAAATTTCGGACATTTGTTAACCGTATGCACTTCCTTTTTATATTTTTATACTTGCGGAACTTAGATCTAAAGATCCAATCCAAATTATCGACCAAGTTGTGGAATATCAGCAGATGTTAACGAGGCAAATATAATTCTATTTGCGTGATTATTTGATCTCTGGTGCTGGGTTTCGATACAAGAATTCCCCGCTTTTAAGCTCTACATGCAAGAATTTTTAAAAGTGGTCATATCTGGTGAATACTATATGTGATTCAATTAATATCGCTCTAATGTAGCTCCGCGTCACGCTACTTTATTCATTTAAGAAATATATTACTGTATTCATAAATACAAATAATTTTAATATTTTTTAACGAGTTCTAAGGCAAATTAACATTCTGTGCTTAAAATTAATAGGTGAATAAACAAGTAATAGGTAAACTGTTATTGTTTTAAGTGAATAATAAATTATTTTCAAAATTTAAAAACTAATTTTTGATCTCATTTTAATATGACTTCGAACCGTTAAAAATGTTTGTTTTATATCCCCATAAGGTGTAAGAGTTTTTCGAATTTGTTAAAAAATTTCGGACATTTGTTAATCATATGCCCATCCTTTTTATATTTTTAAGTGTTATAAACTTAGATCTGAGGACATTCCAATCCAAATTAAACTTAGTTCTTTTCGACTGTTTAAAAAGTTCCTGGCAACTAGTTCCGCGTGTATATAGACGGCAGACAGCATGTCAATAGAAAATATTGCCAACTTAAATACTTTGAAAGCAGTGCAGAAAAATACAAAACCTAAACAATACAAGCACTTATAAATTGGAAGTTTATATATGTTAGTATGTATGTATGTATTTACACGCATTTGAAGTGAAAAATACAAATAATGAGTGCAGATAATATGGTGAATTTTGTCACAGCATTTGCTAAATTAGCACCTATTACAGGTTAATTGAGAGACGTCTTCAAATTTAAAGAAAAAAGTTCCTTAAGAATTTTATAAAAGATGTTCACACCAGTGAACAAACTAAGCACAACAGAAACGCTGCCTTTCAATCTAAATAACATAACAAATCTAACACATATAAAAATTCCCATCCCACATTTTCTATCGTAGGATTAATTTATTGTTTGGGTTTTAAAATTTTTTAGTTGATTATAGATCATTAGCATACCAACTAGAGTTGGGTTCATTAGCTCTTTTCACTCTTTCTAGTTCAGTTCTCTGTAATGAACTAGGTCGTTCTTTTAGTTCAATAGTTCAGTACTTTCAAACAACTCCGATCTCTTTCTCAATTTCACTTATATTTTCAACAATACAACAATAATAAATGTATGTATATTTTAAGGAATTAATGTGTTCCGTGATTTTGCATTTTAAAAAAATTGTAGTTTTTAAATTTTTTTCATTTTTATTAATTCATTTACGTGCTTGAAGCGCTTTTTAATCAAAATTACATAAGTAACTATATATATATATATATACATATATATATATAGGATATTAGAAAAAATAAAAAAATTCAGCTTTTGCAAATCTTAATTTAATTATAGGGTCATCAAAAAACAAAAATAAAATAAATGCAATAAATATAAATTATTAGGAATTCAGTCCATTGCAATCACATTAATTTAATTAAAAAAGAGCATATATAAATAAAACTAGGAGTTGAAATCCGCTCAAGATGTCATTCACAAAATACAGAACAATTTGTACATTTTGTCAGTCAATCCATGCTTTCAGTAATCGGAAAAAATCGACCTTTTCATATTTCTAACAGAATAAACTCATGTAAACGCATTTGTTAATAAATGTATATGAAAAAAATTATGTTAATCTTAAAATATTTTCTATGAATTTATATTTTTTAGTTACAACTATTAACCAATATTTATCATTAAGCAAATAATATACTAATACAATGTAACAATTATGTAATAAACGGTTTTTCATTTGCTGCTTAAAATAAACAACAACATTCTTAAGTAATAACAAGAAAATTACATTATAGCGGGATGTATCACAAATGTTTTGGTTTAAATTGAAATATTCGTTGTATAACAAAATAAAAGTATAAGAAATTATACATCAATGGAAAGCTTATAAAATTATTTTGATGCCTATTACATATATGAATTGAGTTAACAGAGGTTGTCAGATAGAGAAGAAATTATGTTTAAAAAATTTTAATAAAAATTGAACTAGATTGAATTTTGAAAAACGGAAAAAACCATTTTGGTTAAATTACATGGTCTTTATAAACAAGAAATTTCAACAATTTAGTTAAGTAAATTCTATAAAAAAAATTAAAAAAAAAACAAAAATTTTGTCCGAAATTTTCAAAAGTTTTGAATTTTCAAAATTTTTTTAAAATTTATGATAACCTATTGAAAGCGCCTCTTAAAAACCTTTCATATGATACCAAATTTATATATAACGGGTGATTTATTCGGGCTATTGTGACTAAATTTCGCATCAAATTTACATTGTTGGACATTAAACCACCAAAGCTCTTACGTAGAGTGCGAACAGAAGAAAATATCGCAGCTGTATCGGCCAGTGTTAATGATGACCATCAATTATCGATTCGTCGCCATTCGCAGCAATTGGGCCTCTGTTACTCAACAACGTGGAAAATTTTGCGGAAGGATTTAGGTATGAAGCCTTTCAAAATACAGCTAGTGCAAGAATTGAAGCCGAACGACCGCAACGCAGAATTTTTGGTGAATGGGCTCTTGGAAAGTTGGCCGCAGATCCACTTCTTTATCGAAAAATTGAGTTCAGTGACGAAGCTAATTTTTGGCTCAATAGATACGTAAATAAGCAGAACTGTCGATTTTGGAGTGAATATCAGCCAGAAACATTGCAAAAGCTACCAATGCATCCAGAAAAAGTCACAGTTTGGTGCGGTTTATGGGCTGTTGGCATCATTGGACCGTACTTCTTCAAAGATGTGGTTTCAACAAGACGGTGCCACATGCCACACAGCATGCGTAACAATGGACTCATTAAGAGGCGAGTTCGGTGAACATTTTATTTCACGTTCGGGACCGGTCAATTAGACAAGCCCGCTTCAATTGACGCATTGGAAGACAACATTGAAGCATTTATTCGTGAGATACCGGCCGAAATGTTGGAAAGAGTATGCCAAAATTGGACTAAGCGGATGGACCATTTGAGGCGCTGTCGCGGTCAACATTTGCATGAAATAATCTTCAAACATTAAATTATATGGATTTCATGCATTTTTCTGAATTTTATGTTTCTTTTTTTGAAATATTTTCCTATAGCTCTTAAAAAATCACCCATTAGTTCCTTTGGAAGAAATATGAAAAAATCCCAAAAACCTCAAAAAAGGACCTTTTTATCCTTTGATCCAGCTCAGAAATTTCAGAAATTTTTTAACTAATCCGTTTTCGCTGAAAATCTTTATAGTTTCCTTGATATTAAGACGGTCTTTTGCATTGGTTAAAAAATTTCTGAATTGAGGCCCTGCACAAGCCCACAAAGGTATGCATCCGATTTACAAATTTCACAAATTTCTGAACCAATGCAAAATACCGTCTTAAAATCGAAAAAAGATGTCAGACAATTATAAATATTTTCAACGAAAACGGATTGGTTAATAAATTTCTAAAATTTGTTAACTTTTGTTGGCCTGTGCAGGTCCACAAAAGTGTACATCAGGCCCACAAAAGTTAAAAAATTTCAGAAATTTTTTAACCAAGACTGTCTTAAAATCGAGGAAAGTTGTCAGACAATTACAAAGATTTTCAACGAAAACGGAAATTTGTTATCCGTATGTATACTTTTGTGGCGGTGTGTACGTACATATATGTAAATATGATGTGTATATATAATGCATATATACATTATTTATATTTTTGTTATGAAGTTAATAGTAAGAGTTACATACAAAGAAAATTGAGTGGCTCACATGTTATTGTGTAAAACACAAGAGTGGAGACTTTATTTGGTTTGATGAGGATCGTTCTTTCGTTCATTATTTGTCGTGTTGCTGAAAAAATACACTCACATGGTACCGATGTGACTACTATGCAAAGGTGTTTTAAAGCATACATGTACATCCTTGGATACAAATGCCTTTGTTCACTCCACCACGCAAGAGGGTCTTTTTTTCTTTCCAGGTACTCCTCGTTCAGGTACTTATCGAATTCTCTGATTTCAGCAGCTAGGTTATTGTCGGATTTTTTAATTCGGCTGAAGTTCATTCGAATTTTTTCCAAATATTTTTTGTGGGATTTGTATTTGGTAGTCCAATTTGGACGATTCTGTTGCTCAATAATTTCACGGCGTTTTCATATGAGCTGTCATTTTTAAAGCCTAATTTTTTAAATCTGGGATCTAGGGTTGTGCTCTCTATATATATATAAAGTAGTTCGTTCTAGTTCACCAAAACGATGAGTAATTTCTGTTTTCATCATGGAAATCAGTGTTTTTAGTTAGTTGGGTTAAAATCGCAAATCACACTCTCTAGCAGATTACATAAAACTAAAACTTTTGATAGGGTTACATTTTTTTCAGCTGAAATATCTTTCGTAAGCTCATAAAATGGCTCGAGAACTGGTATTAGTTCCTCTAAAACCTCCCAATCTTGAAGTGCCAAAGATAAATCTGGTTTTGTGAGCGACAAAATTGAAATTACAGCATCTTTTAGGGCAACAATCCTGTTAAGCATGCCGTACGTAGAGTTCCATCGTGTTGGAACATCCTGATTTAATTTTATCTCTGGGAGTTTCATTTGCCTTTGAGATTCCCTTAGCTTTTTCATTCCTTGTGTGCTTTTATTGAAAAATTCTATTATTTTCTTCACTTTAGACACAATATCACTCACCTCCGCAGGTGTTAATTGCACGATCAGGTTTAATGAATGGGCAAAACAGCTAATTCCACTCCAATTTTCCATAGGTATCGCTGCAGTAATATTTACCGCATTATCATTCACAATTGCCGTAATTTTATTTTGAATGCCAAACTCTTGCACCTGTTTTTGTATAAATTTTTTTAGATTTTCGGCAGTGTGTCTGTCATCATATTTGTCGCATGCAATTAAATGTGACTTTAGTTGCGTATCTTCTCTAATATAATGAGCAGTTATAGCCAAGTAACTATCATTTGTTTTCGAAGTCCATCCATCGGTAGTTAAACAGACTGCTGTAGCAGATAATAATTGAGATTTAACTTGGCTTAAGATATCTCCATAAACCGCTTCCATAATATTATGTGATATTGTTTTTCTTGTAGGAAGTGTGTATTCCGGACAATGTGAGACAAGCTCTATTAGCAGTTTGAATTCCGGTTCTTCTACAATTCGTAGAGCATGGTGTCCTTTGGCTATCATTTTTAACACTAGTCTATCGATTATCTCAACTTTACGAACGGGTGGAGGCCTATGAAAGTATTGTGATATATTTTGTTGGGGTTGCTGAGGGATTGCACTTTGACTGGATTGGATGCTTATAGAAGGTTGTACGTCTAGCATTTCTACTTGAAGTACCTCTGGTGGGATTGGTGTCTGTCTGTCTTGATTTAATGATGTTAGTGGATGTTTTGTTCTCATGTGTCGAGAAAGATTTCCATGAGAACCCCCAGCAATGCGTAGGCTTATTTTGCATCGTGTGCAGATGTAATCGCACTGTCCGTCTATTTTGTGTCGTCCGTCTATTTTTGTTTTTAAACAACAACACCATCAAACGAAATATTTATTAAAAATAACCTATTACAACATACATACCTATTACATTTTGTTTTTACGAAATCCAGAACAATTTAAATAATCCACAAACAATTTAAAATAATCCACAAACAATAACATAAAAATACTAAAATGCTAAAATTAAAAAGAAAACAAAATTAAAACAAAATCAAAATAAAACAAAACCAAAACAATAACAATTTCGCGGTCAAGAATTACAGTTTTTAAACAACAACACCATCAAACGAAATAGTTATTAAAATAACCTATTACATACACTTAACAGCAATAATTTAAATATTAATATGACAATAACAACAAACTACAGTTTTAAACAACAACACCATCAAACGAAGTATTTATTTATTAAAAATAACCTATTACATACATACATACCTATTACATACAGTTAACCGCAAAAATTGAAATATTTTAACTCAAATAACGTTAAGATGCGGGCTTCTTGGGGACGATTGCTGTAGACTGTCTAATGGTGAAGGTATAGCACTGGCCATTATATAGTCACCTAGCAGCAACTCGTTTCCTTGCCGTTCGCATCTTGAGTTTAAATTAAATGTCCACAAACACTACTCCCTCTTTCCACCTTCCTATAACCTATTTTTCTAAACCTGCACAATGCACTGCATGAGTAGGGGCCATACCCTGAGTGCTGGTTTTACAAAAAAAAAATATAAAAAAACCATACTGCTATCGGTGGATGACAAAGGATTCTTGGCTTGGCCGGTTACGACAGAGATCTGCCGAGTTAAATATGGAGATGAGCTTATTTTGGCTTGGTTGACTTTTATTGAAAGAACGGAGAAACCATCCCACTCTAAAGCTAAGGATTAAAACATTGAAAAGGGCTCTTGATGTACATATCAGGACATCGATTGATCCATCGCGCTATAGGAATATTAACACATTTTTTAAGTCGCCGTAGTTTAGTGGGTAGTGTGTTGGCTTATTAGACGTAAAGTCAGGGTTCGAGCCTCAGACCAGACATCAAAGTAAAATACAAAAAAGTATTTCTTCGGCGACTTCTTCTCAGCAGATTTCTGGCAAAAACTTTGAGAGTAAATAAAATTGCCATGAAAAGTTTTTCAAAAATCTGTCGTTCGAAGTCGACTTAAAAACTGTAAGTCCCGCCACTCATGTATAAAATTAACACACCCAACATAAGTGGTGTGAGAAACTATGTCGTAATCCTGACTGTAGGGTTGTAATGACCAATTATGTATGTATAATGTTTTTTTGTCTAAAGTAGCTAAATGCCATATCGGAACTTTATCTTAACGTCTAAATTGAAGTCACATCTAAACGTGCAAATAGAAAAGTAAAAATAAATGAAAAGCATGCAGATTGTGGTCACATACTATATATGAAACATTCTTTTTATTTAACATGACGTATTGCGTCACGTGTCATAGTCGAAATTCAGGTCTTATTTTTTTAAGGACTCTCAACAAAATTCTGAGAGTAAATAAAACTGCCACGAAAAGTTTCTCAAAAATCTGTCGTTCGAAGTCGACTTTATACTGCAGGTCTAGCCACTCATGTAAAAAATTAGCACACACAACATAAGTGGTGTGAGAAGCTAGGTCATAATCCTTACTGTAATAACCAATTGCGCATGTATGGTGTACGTCTAATAGGTAAATCAATTGTTTGCCAGTTAACAAACACAGGGCTCTCCATTTAGTTAGTTTCAATGGTCATTGATTGCCCACTCTTAGAGCAAAATTTATTCAAACAAAATTTCTTTAAAATTTTTTGATTGTGAAAAAGACATTGCTTTGGGAAAAATTGGTTGTTTATTATGCATTATGGTCTGTATGTGTCGCTTAGATGTTATTGCCTGTTTCTTTTTTTTTTTTGTTTTTTCGAAAATGTTCCGGGAAATGGAAGGCACTGATCTGGGCTCTATGTGGTTTCTAATATGACATCGTATACAAGCCACAAAACCAGATCAGTATTTTCCAGAAAGAATAATTTTATTTATTTGACTAGATCAATTGGACACCAAAATCATGAGATTCAACATCGTTGCCTTTTTTGTGTTGTTTCATTATAAGCCGTGTCTAATTAGCTTATGTTGGAACGTGTATCTTGATTGAAATATGAAAGAAATACAGAAAATTTGCAAAAAGTAAGGAAATATTTATTTGATGTATATAGGTTAGGTTAGGTTAGGTTAGAGGACGTGTACTTGTCAATTAAGACAAGTACAGTTCCCGGAGGTCGAATTGACCCATTGTACAACATCCTAGTTTCTCATACCACTTATGGTGTGTGTGTTAATTTTATACATTTAAAGTCGACTCCGAACGACAGATTTTTATTTATTGAGAAACTTTTCATGGCAATTTTTATTTACTCTCAGAGTTTTTGCCAGAAATCTACTGAGAGGAAGTCGCCGAAAAAATACTTTTTGTATTTTGTCTTTGATGCCTGGCCTGGGGCTCGAACCCGGGCTTTTGCGTCTAATAAGCCAACACACTACCTACTTGACTACGGCGACTTCTTGATGTATATATATATATATAATTTTTTTTCGGTCCTAGAGCTCCCAATTCTGACATACTTTTCTGTCATATCGGGATATAATCTACCAATGGTATCTGTAATGTTGTCTTCCAGAGGTGTAATGATTGCTAACTCGTTCCATACACAAGAAATTTTACATATCCACACAAAAAATATCTAGTGTGGTCCAATTGCGTGCTACTGGCGGCTAAATTGGCTACTCAATACAGCTATGTAAGGGCGTGTCTCGCACAGTAATATGCTCTTAAAGCTGTAAAGTTGCTATTTTCATCGTCCTAGAAAATGTATGATACAATGGTGCTCACAAACCGTACATTTTCAAGCATGCATTGACAGCTTTAAAATTATTTTTGACAGCTATTTGCAACAAATTCTGGAATTATATTTATTGACGTATAATTTTCTGATCACAAATGAACCTGATTAAACGTAATTCAATGATTGTAATGTCATAAACACTTGTGACACATGAAAACTTTTATTTTCACGGGTATACCACTACATAAATACAAAACGACCAATGTAACTGTAGCCAACTTAGGAACATTTGTACACTTGTTGGCTACAATGAAGAGGATAGTGCTGTCAATATAATAAAAGAGATTAAAAATTTAAAAATGTTAGTGATTCAACTGAAAAAGAAGTACCGTTTCTGAGTTTTCTGATAATTTCAAATCAGTTATTTGTAAGTGTTGCTGCCGTTTTTTTTAATCACTAAGCAGCTAACAACTTACCGACATTTGTTGCCAGCGTGTAGACGCGCCTATGGCATACACTCAGCCACAAAAGTATACATACGGTTAACAAATTTCAGAAATTTTTTAACCAATCCGTTTTCGTTGAAAATATTTATAATTGTCTGGCATCTTTCTTCGATTTTAAGACGGTCTTTTGTATTGGTTCAGAAATTTGTGAAATTTGTAAATCGGATGCATAACTTTGTGGGCCTGTGCAGGGCCACAATTCAGTTCAATTTAAAAATTTTTTTAACCAATGCAAAACACCGTCTTAAAATCAAGGAAGCTATAAAGATTTTAAACGAAAACGGATTAGTTACAAAATTTCTGAAATTTTTTAACCGTATGTATAATTTAGTAACTGTGTGTAAGTGTTGTTGGTTTGTTGGCCTCTTCGTTGTGAAGTAATAACGCTGAACATTCTCTATTTTTTTTTTCAATGTTAATCTATTTTACATTGAAAAACTGACACGTAGGTACGTTATTGGTCATTACAACCCTTCAGTCAGGATTACGACATAGTTTCTCACACCACTTATGTTGTGTGCGTTAATTTTATGACTGAGTGGTGGGACCTACAGTTTAAAGTAGACACCGAACGACAGTTTTTTGAGAAACTTTTCATGGCAATTTTTATTTACTCTGAGAGTTTTTGCCAGAAATCTGCTGCGAAGAAGACGCTGAGGAAATACTTTTTGTATTTTGTTTTGATGTCTGGCCTAGGGCTCGAACCCTGGCTTTACATCTAATAAGCCAACACACTACCTACTGGACAACGGCGGCTTCAAATCGACAACCTACTATATTTGCCAAGTACTCATGTCACATATAAGATCCTTACGAATGTATTATGTGAACGACTGGTGCCATTCGTCAAAACACTGATTGCAATTGCAGACCTGGTAAGTCCACCATTCACATTACGGCAAACCCTATTACATCATCACAATGAGATCATTATTTGGTCTTCACTCAAGTGGTGATGTCAAGCCTTCTTCTACTCCTACATGGCGAAATGTCGTCCAAAATTACTTAAACGGTAGAAAGTGTACACATACAGCCGCATAAAGCTTACAGTTTAGAATGAAGAAAATTTAATAATTTAGAACTATGTCTAGAGTAAAGCAAGACTGCTTATTTTCCTCAACACTTTTGATTCGAAATGCTCTAGCCTTAATTAACTGTCCCCTAGACAGAAACCGGACCATTTTGATTGTGGGATATATTTCGCAGAGGCTGAGTGATAGGAATGAATAGTGAAATTTGGAGCCATGGAGAAATGTGGGCCATTCTGTAGTATACAGTTCAGATATTATGAGTCAATGTGAATGCTCGCAGGTAACTTCCAAGCAGAATCCAATAAAAAGTTTTTCTCAATTGAAGTTGAACATAAAGTATAAAGAAAGGAACATAGCAATACTATGTAACAGTTAGGCCGCCATTAGCTTTTATTGGAATTCAATAAAAATATGACCACCTCGGGAAGCTAGGATAGGGATAAACACTCTGATGGGTCGAGAATACTTAGGAATTTACTGCCAAGAGCTGGCAGCTGAACATTTCAGTTAGATGGAAAGAAATGTTTGAAAGTCTGTTCTCATTGTAAGGGAATATAAATGAAGGCAAATGTTTTTTTCTGTAAGTTATTGGATAATAACAGGAGATTCTAGTCAAGCTTGAGAGTCTCCGGAAATAATCCGAGTTTAGTAATCGTCCTTTAGACAGGGCACTGAAGATTCAAAGTACACTTGTTCAGTCAAGGGATCGTCTGGAAAGCAGTATGAAGATTCTGTGATAAAGAAAATTATTTATCGGAATCTATACTTGTGACCTGTAAGGCAGCACAGACAGTTAATATAGAATTTTTCAAATTTAATAAAACTGTTTAGGCTGAAGTATAGTATATGTATTTAAAGTTTTCCAGCTTAGAGACAAGTGACGGTGATAAAATTTGCGATACCAAGCAGAAGGACGACTGCCTTCGGAATCAACAAGAAGAACTACTGTGCGCTAAGTTGGAGGAATTGTTTCGTTGGTAGTATCAACTTCGAAACTTTTATTTGGTACAGTAAGAAAGAACAGACTGGTAAAACGATTTAATTTAATTTAATCAAATGGTCAACAGGAAGGTTGCGTTGGGTTGGTTGGCATATCCCGTTTTTCATATGAAGATACCGAACAGTTACGCACAATTTAACAAGAAGAGCATTCTGCAAAAATTTGTCTAGTGATTAAGGAACATTCACCAGAAAAAATGCCCGACCGACCCCACTGTGCAAAAAAACGAGAAGACTTGAACAAGCCATACAACTTTCCGCGTTACCGAACTAAGACAAGCAGTGACAAAATGGAAGCCAGTTGTGATCGAGCAGTGAAATGAAAACGATTCGAAGAAGGCAAACTGATTCTGCTGAGCAGCATTCAACAAGAGAAGGAACTATCGCCCATATTTTCGCATTACTGGGAGGAACTGTACAATGCAATTAGAAAGTAAAATGCCATGATTTCGAACGCGGACAAAAACAAATCGAATAAAAACAAGCAAATAAGACACAGACAAACAAACAACAAACAAATAATCAACAAACAATAATAAAAATTATGGGTGTTACAGCAAACAAAAATTACACAAACAAATTCTGAAGGAAATTACAAGTAGAAATCAAAACAAAAATAAAAACAGGCGACATCAGCAAACAACATTAAAGGCAGATGATGAAGTTATAAAATAACAATAAAAATAAGAACGCGGTACAAATAAAAGACCTTTATGTGACCTTTATCAGTGAAAAACAATTCAGTAAATTCGTTGAATAATAATACGAATGCGATTTGTTTTTTTTTAAGACGAGTATACTCGACTTTATGCAAAAAATTTACTTTGTACTCGACATAAACAGTTAAAGGCTTATAAAGGGTCGTGCATTAAAGTGACCGTGTATTGTTATCAGTTAAATTGTGTTGTTTTTTTTTCAAATATCTAAAGGATTTGTTCAAATAAATTAACAAATATGATCAATAGTAAATAATTTCTTTTATTTTTAATTGCGAACTTAGAATTCACAATAAATAAACATACGTATGCACATCTAACTCGTACATATATACATATAAACTGGTGGCCAAAACTAAAGCAACTGACTGAGGTTAAAACTGGATGTTTGTTGGTTTTTATGTTTACACTTTATTCAGATTAAACGTAAATGCAAAAAAATTACAATAAATTCGCTTAAAATATTGCTTTTCTTTCAAAATAACGAAGTAATCATAAAATTCTAGTGGCCGAAACTAAAGCAACTTTTGTATTTCTGCAACAAAACTTAAAAATTAAATTAATAGTCAATAGCGTAACCCTTATTTTTAATCACGGCAGCACATCTAAGGGGTTTTTGAATCAATTAGCCTCCCAATTTGTAATTTAGAAATATTGTTCAATGCGTTCTGGATACGATTAAAAATGATGTGTTTATTTGTCCCCAAAACCCCTTTTTATTTTTTGGTCAACGATGATCCAAAGGTTTTCAATAGGGTTAAGGTCTAGCGATTGAACTGACCACCCGAGAACACTTACTATTGATCGACTCAACCATTCCTTAACAAATTTTGAAGAATGTTTTGGATCATTGTCATGTTGGAAAACCCAAACCAGTGGCATGTTTTATTTCTTTTTTTGTAAACAAATCGATTCATTTTCTCAGTACTTTGGTATATTGGTCCAACTCTACAGCTGTAGAAGCAGATTTAAATGCTCGGAAACCATCAAAGAAACCATTTATTTCCCAGAAAAATCGCAGAGCCAGGTTATCTTTTGCAAAGGCCCATATTGGTTGGAGTCCTGCTCAGTGGAGAAACATATTGTGAAGAACTTCACTGTAAAGAGACCAAAAAATTAACGCCTTAAACCGCAATATTGTAAAGGAACGGTAAAACATGGCGGAGGCTCAATAATGGTGTGGGGCTGCTTTTCATATGATGGAGTTGGACCAATTTACCACATTTTTGAGAAAATGCCAGCTCTTGGCAGTAAATACTCAAATATTCTGTGATCCATCAGAGTGTTTACACTATCCAGTTGATTTAGTTTACCCAGGTGGTCATATTTTTATTGAATTCTAGTAAAAGCTAGTTGCGGCCTAACTGTTATATAATATTTCTATGTTGCACTCCTTAAGCTGGATTCACCCATTGTTTCGGAACAAAATGCTTGTTTCGGAACAAATTCAGTTTTTTGAGAGTTTGTTCCGAAACGATTCACCCACTTCGAACAATTGTTCTGTAAAAACAAGGCTATCATATGAAATATTTTTGTAAACGATGCGTGTTAGTCTTACAATTAGGCAGCACAGTAGCAGTCGATTGCAGTTCGTTTGTTTTCTTGGCTTGGGTGTGATCATATTTTTTATTGTGTTACAAAGAAATTGTAATTTAAAACAAATCAGAAATTGTTGAAGTGAAAAAATGGATAATAATGGATATTATACATACATAAATAGATACATACAAATGTACATATAATATGATGTGGCAGCTCAGTTCAACTTTACTTAAAAAATTAAAGTAGCTGGCAGCACAGTTCGATTGTTTCGTAACAAAAATTAAAATTAAACCAATTCGTGCTGAAAATGTTCCGAAGCAAGCTTACTCTCTTTCGCTCTCTCTCTCAAAAAGAGAAACGTCAAACTACATATAAAAAAATTGTTTCAGAACAAAAATTTTGTTCCGAAACAATGGGTTAATACTTTATGCTCAGCTTGAATTGAGCAAAACTTTTTATTGGATTCTAATTGGAAGTTACTAGCGAATGTTTACATTGACTCATAATATCTGATCCGTATACTACAGACTAGCCCACATTTAAAAGACTATGTAGCCTCCAAATTTCAGTATTCATTCCCATCACTCAGTCTCTGCGAAATATTTCCCAAAATAAAAATGGTCCGGTTTCTGTCCAGGCGACTGTTAAGACGGTAGCATTTCGAATCGAAAGTGTTGAGGGAAATAAGTAGCCTTGATTTACTCTAGACATATTATATATATATATATAAAAATATATATGTATAATATATCTAAAAAGCAGTCAACTTAATTTTCAAAACATTTTTCATTGTTTTCTTTTCAGAATTATTTTATCACTCGTAATAACTCTCTAGAATAATTAATTTCATACTATTTTGAAGAGGAATTCCTGAGGAATTCATTACTAAAAATAACTCTTTCAACTCGCGACATTATCAAAAGGATTTGCTGAAATATAAAACATACTCAAAGAACTTCTTAAAACTGATAGGTAGCCACTAGGGATGCCAATCGGGATATCCCGAATTACAAAATCCCGGAATTTTCGGGATTCCCAAATCCCGAATTAAAGTAAAACGTTGCCCTCGATGCCCAATAAAATCTGTTTATACAGCTGCCGGTTTAGACAATCAACTTTCTAAAGAAATAGATGTGATTGAAGCCAAGGTGTTAGAAGTGATAGTTTACTCTGCATATAGCTATCTTGAAACCATTTTGCCCACAAGTGTAGATTGCAAAAAATGTTTTTCATCGAAAGGATGTTTTCGTTTGCATCAAAATTAAGGCTCTTCGAGGAAATATTAACGTCTTTGATCTTTTTAAAAAATTACTTAAAACAATGAATACAATTAATATATATACATATATATTTTGGACACTAAATACTGTTCTTAAAATGGTAGGTATTTGTTGTGTTTATACATATGTATATGTATGTATGGAGACACAGATGAATTATTTTTATTTTTGGTTGTGTTTTTCTATTTTATAACATGTGTATTGTGATAAAGATCAAAAATTAATATAATTTTAATAAAACAGTTGTTTTTAGCTTTTTTTATTAAGAGAAAATCCCGAAATCTCGGGATATTTCGGGATTTTTCGATCCCGAATTGTCCCGAAAAATCCCGGGATTTCGGGATCGGGATTTCAAAATCCCGAATCCCGGTATTTTTTAAAATCAATCCCGTTTGGCATCCCTAGTAGCCACTGTATCCTCGTAATAATAAACCTTTTGGATAAAATCAATTTAAATTGGTTGCCAGTGCATGCTGTGATAGTGTGGTGGATAATGTGATAGACTATTAGCGTGAGAGGCCTTAGTTCGATACCAACCAGAGACTCTTTAAAAATCCTAGTAGCCACTGTATCCTCGTAATAATAAACCTTTTGAATAAAATCAATTTAAATTGGTTGCCATTGCATGCTGTGATAGTGTGGTGGATAATGTGATAGACTATTAGCGTGAGAGGCCTTAGTTCGGTGGGTGAAGTTAAGCAGCTCGTATATAATTAAATATAATTTCTAATTGATTTGTAATTAATTGATAAATAAGTAAAATAAATTGTACGGAATATCATAATTATGACAATTAGCAAAAATTCAATTTACAGCTTTTGTTGTTAACCTACAAGGGTTTATAAGAGTTCATTCAAATTCACTCTTTATCAATATCTTATGTTATTTCCGATAAATAATTCAAACACTTTAAAAGACGTTTGGTAGACCGATAGCTCTACTACTGTTAATTCTTAAATACTGTTCTCTATCACATCATTTTATCGGGAAGAGTTAACATTTCTTATTAATACTCTCTTTTACAATATTTGCATAAGGGAACAATGATGGAAGTCGTCATAGTCGTATATATATGCATGTTCTGAACATGAAAGGACTCTTCAAAATCAATCTGAGCTCTAATTATAGGTCAAATAAAGAGCTGCAAGTAAGACCTGTTGGCAAAATCCCTTTTAATTTGACTTTGTTCTTTCTTGAAAGAAATCCTCATATAGAGATATTATAGGGTCTTTTTAAGTGATTATTATTTTAAGTGCAAATAAATAAAAGACGCGATAAATAAAAACAGGCATTACAGATGTAGCTTCAATGAAATGGCCGGTGTCAATTGCCAAAATTTGAAAGTCCTTATTAGAAGACAATACAGAACAGAAATATAATGATCTTTTCATATTAAGTTCAATAAAAATAGCCTCAAATATCACCAATTGCCATGTCTCCAAAATTATGGTGATTTTGAATAATAAAAGAGTTTTAGAATATTATTATTTGGCAAGAAATCACCGCGTATAACAACACGGTCTTTGTCAGATCAATACTAAAGTGGTCCCCATACTAAGTAGTCCCCATTCTAAAGTAGTCCCCATTTTAAAGTAGTCCCCATACTAAAGTAGTCCCCATTTTAAAGTAGTTTCTATACTAAAGTAGATCGAAAATAGTCCTGTCAAAACAATATCCTTAAAATTTCTTATATATGTTATGCATGAAACTAAGCACGATTATTACATTGTTTTGACGAAAATCTTAATTATTTTCAATAAACAATTAGCAGGTACATAATTGTATAGCGAAAGTCTTAATTTAAAATAATAAGGGCCTTATCAAGCCGTAGGTATTGTGGGCTACAATATTATAGGGTAAGACGAAAATCAAAATATTTATGGTTTTCGCTACCTGCATGGAGCTAAAAACAAAAATATTACGTGGAAATGCTGAAAATAGGCAATAAATGTTGTGTGTATACTTAAGACAAAAACAGGCAGAACTTACATATCGTCATCAAAAAATGCAAAAAGACTCATTAAAACCACTTTTTATGTTTTTTACAAGAGAAGAGAAAAACGAAAATCGAAAACTACAAAATTCGATTTGCCATTTTAGCTGACTATATGTGTGTATATATCAGGAAAATCTATAATTGTTACAGCTCATGACTCATGAAATGCCTGATGATAGAATCTTTAGATATTAATCTTGAATTTCATAAACTAAAGCATGCATTAACATTAAATTTTTTCTACATTTTCCCCCCATATATACGTTTCTCCCTCCTCCTGCTATATTTTGCTCTTTAAACTCTGACTTAAAGTTGCCCATATTAACTTAAAAGCAACTACAACCATAAGAGTTCATTAAAATATTGAATGATATTTGAACGTATATAATAAGCGTACATGAATAGAGATAACGATGAGGCAATATCTTACTCTCCTAACACAATTTGTAAGAAATGAAAATACAAAATGAAGAATGTTTTCATATTCTTTTTCAAGCCTTCTGTATATTTTGTTTTTATTTTGCGCCGTACGACTACCCACTCTGTATTTTCTCTCAATGTCATATGCACTCATCAGAAGATATTGAGTTAACATGATATTAACCACACTCTTCTAAACAGAACTTTGACATATTGTATGTAAAGTCTTGCCGTGTAAAGCACTCTTTACATACCTGACTTATGTGATGATTTTGTAGCACAGGCTATTTCACTTGCTTGTCTGTTTACAATACAAACAAAATTGAGTGTTTTTGTTTGTGTTTTCCATGCAAACAGGCAAGCAAGTGAAATAGACTGTGTTACAAAAACATCACATTAATATAGAGAGAGATGGTTTTGCAAACACGAAGACTGTTCGTATAGAACCGAAGATTGCTCCTATTTTCTTTCAATTCCGAATGCTCTCCTAAGTTTACACTATACAATGCGCTCTCTTCTGCGCAAAAACCGCCTTAAGTAGTTTCACAATGAACCAGTGGAGCCAACTCGTAAAGTAAAAAATATAACTCGGCTCACTTTTATACTCTTCATGAAGGAAATGAATACCATACGTATTCATACGAGGTACTTTAGAAAGGTCTAACGGAAGGCACAACAGGTAAACGACGCATGTTTGTATTCGCTTATGCTCACAAACGAGCGAAGAGACAGAGGCAAATTAACAATTATATTTATCTCTTGTCCTGAGTATAAAATTGCGAATTTAATTAGGATAAGTTATCATAACTGTGACAACCACTGAACTATAAGGTCATCTCTTTAATACTTTTCATAACGAAGGCGTAGAGGCAGAGATAAATTTACAATTGCATTTACCAGCTGTATTGAGTGAGTTACGCCAATTTACGTATATAAACCCGAATTCAACAGGGCAGGTTATCACTACCGCGACAATTGCTCAACAAGTTAAACGAATAATTATGTCTGAAGGAACAGAAAGCACGCACAAAGTTGTAAGTTATTGAAATAAAAAGAAAAATTAATTGATCTTTAATAAAAATGTTTGATGAAAATGTTTTTGATTAATTTTTTTAATATGTTTTCTTTATTTTTTAATTACAGCACATACGCAAGAAGCGTCTTTTGGATTCCCTTAACGAATGTCCCGAATTAAATAAATGTGGCCTGAATCAACAGGATGCCAGTGACGAACTAGCGTTTGAATTGGTATCCTTTGATGAAAATCAATTTAAAAAGGGTAATACATACATACATACATAATTGGCCATTACAACCCTTCAGTCAGGATTACGGCCTAGCTTCTCACACCACTCATGTTGTGTGCGTTAATTTTATACGTGAATGGCGGGACCTACAGTTTAACGTCGACTCCGAACGACAGAATTTTGAGAAACTTTTCCATGGCAGTTTATTTTACTCTCAGAGTTTTTGCCAGAAATCTGCTGAGAGGAAGTCGCCGAAGAAATATTTTTTTTTTTCATATTTCATTTTTTATGTCTGACCTGGGATACGAACCCGGGCTTTACGAATAGTAAGCCAACACACTACCTACTACACCACGGCGACTTCTAAAAAAGGGCAATGAAAATATAAAAGTCCTGGAGCTACATCGAAATCAAGAAATGCATATGAATTCCTCTTATGAAAGTGATTTTTCCCACGAACAGCAAAGCAATGTGGTAACTATTGAAGAAAACAAAATTCCAAATCTCAACGAGACCTTTTGTATCGAAGAACATGAGGAGAATCCAAATAAAGGTAAGGAATTATGTCAAGAAAACCGTCGTTTAGATGGAATGTCTCAAGAGGTGCTAAGAGAAATAGTCGAGGAAAAGGATAAACTCCCACAGCCGAACGTGGATGGGTAAGAACATTTCGGAAACGTCGAAATGCAGTTAACAAACCTCTTCAACTCGAAAATTTATATGACTGACGATGAAAATGAAGTAAAGAACACAATGATTATCAATACAAATAAAAATGCTTCGGTGGATAATGAAATGGAAACTATCTGCATACATTACATAAAAATTTCCAGATGATACCTTGCAACAGTGGAAATGATTCCTGTCAAGAACTACAAGCTGACAACGCAATGCAATTAACAAGCCATGTTAAATTCGAACTTAATACCACTAAAGATGCAATGGAGAACATGATGACTACCGATACAGAAAATTTCGCTTCATTCGATAATCTATCGGAAGCAACAGACAACGTGGCAGCATATTTAAATGACAACTTTCAGAATATATCTTGGAATGTCGACAACAAGCCTCGCCCAAAAGTAAAATCTAACATAAATAAAAGCGACATAGAAAAATTGAAAAGATATGTAAAACACTTGGAGAATGTGAAACGAATTAAAATGGAAAACTTGAGAAAAACGGTAAATGCTACAATTCAGTTTCTGATATTTTTAGAAAAGCTAGAGCAACAGGGAGAATTACGAGAAAACCAAAATATTTACAATGACGAAAGTGATGATAAAAAAGATTTTAAAATGCTTGTAACAGAGAACGACAACAAAAATGACATCCCACAAGCGCATAATCAAAATGAAGACGTAAGCAAATCACCCGAGTACAAAGAGCAACACAGAATGGTAGCGCCTTATAATGATTTTAATTATTTCGAACTGCAATATAATAAGAAGAACAATCTACCCCACTGCTCAAAAAGTCCGGAAGAAGAAATAAATATTATGAAAAATGCTTTTGAGAACCCTAAAATCCAATTAGAAAAACCACAAATGGAAAACATATCCATTCTATCTTCCACCAGTGATGAACACCCGCCCCAAATGCAAATTGAAAACAGATTTGAGGCGGATGCAAATGGTATGGTTTGCATTGGACCGAATGGCACTATGGTCCCTAGAATAACTTTAGAATCCATCAACTGGTCCCTGACGGGAGCCGCTGTAACACGAAAAATTCTAGTGGAAATCTTTAGCCGTGAAACTTTGGCTGCTTGCAATCTAACGGGTAAGCCTTCGCCTGCCTTTGTAGATTGTAATAAACCAGTGAAAGGCCAATTGGACCCCATTATAGTTGCGGATATCATTCATTTAATGGGAGAGCAGAAAGGTTTAACCCCGAAGGAGGTGCGTAATGCAGTAACTACAAAATGCGCCGATGAAAATAAAATGCTTAGGATGAGGGAAAAAAGGAGAAAATGACTTGCAGCGCGGGATATGGCTTGTGGACCGTAGTTCTAATTTTTCAGTTTATTTTTTTCTTTTTTTTGTTCAGAAATGTTTTTATAAATAGAATGTATTATATAATAATCTACGAGTTATCCTATTCTAAAGAATATTTTAATTTAATAAAAAAATTTTGTATCTTAATCAAAGCTTTATTAATCGATTCAATACATTTTTATATCTGGTGTGTCAGTTTTTCAGTGTAAAAGAGATTGGCATTGCAAAAAAATATACACATAGCCACAGAAGTATACATACGGATAACAAATTTCAGAAATTTTTTAAACAATCCGTTTTTTTGAAAATATTTATAATTGTCTGACATCTTTCTTCGATTTTAAGACGGTCTTTTGCTTTGGTTCAGAAATTTTTGAAATTTGTTAATCGGATGTATACCTCTGTAGGCCTGTGCAGGGCCACAATTCAGTTCAATTTCAGAAATTGTTTAACCAATGCAAAAGACCGTCTTAACATCAAGGAAACTATAAAAATTTTCAACGAAAACGGATTAGTTAAAAAATTTCTGAAATTTCTGAAATTTTTTAACCGTACGTATAATTTAGTAACTGTGTGTAGAATGCTCAGTGTTATTATTTACAGCACGAACAAACCAACAACATTTATGTCATAGGCGCGTCTAAAAAATATAACTCGGCTCACTTTTATACTCTTCATGAAGGAAATGAATACCATACGTATTCATACGAGGTACTTTAGAAAGGTCTAACGGAAGGCACAACAGGTAAACGACGCATGTTTGTATTCGCTTATGCTCACAAACGAGCGAAGAGACAGAGGCAAATTAACAATTATATTTATCTCTTGTCCTGAGTATAAAATTGCGAATTTAATTAGGATAAGTTATCATAACTGTGACAACCACTGAACTATAAGGTCATCTCTTTAATACTTTTCATAACGAAGGCGTAGAGGCAGAGATAAATTTACAATTGCATTTACCAGCTGTATTGAGTGAGTTACGCCAATTTACGTATATAAACCCGAATTCAACAGGGCAGGTTATCACTACCGCGACAATTGCTCAACAAGTTAAACGAATAATTATGTCTGAAGGAACAGAAAGCACGCACAAAGTTGTAAGTTATTGAAATAAAAAGAAAAATTAATTGATCTTTAATAAAAATGTTTGATGAAAATGTTTTTGATTAATTTTTTTAATATGTTTTCTTTATTTTTTAATTACAGCACATACGCAAGAAGCGTCTTTTGGATTCCCTTAACGAATGTCCCGAATTAAATAAATGTGGCCTGAATCAACAGGATGCCAGTGACGAACTAGCGTTTGAATTGGTATCCTTTGATGAAAATCAATTTAAAAAGGGCAATACATACATACATACATAATTGGCCATTACAACCCTTCAGTCAGGATTACGGCCTAGCTTCTCACACCACTCATGTTGTGTGCGTTAATTTTATACGTGAATGGCGGGACCTACAGTTTAACGTCGACTCCGAACGACAGAATTTTGAGAAACTTTTCCATGGCAGTTTATTTTACTCTCAGAGTTTTTGCCAGAAATCTGCTGAGAGGAAGTCGCCGAAGAAATATTTTTTTTTTTTCATATTTCATTTTTTATGTCTGACCTGGGATACGAACCCGGGCTTTACGAATAGTAAGCCAACACACTACCTACTACACCACGGCGACTTCTAAAAAAGGGCAATGAAAATATAAAAGTCCTGGAGCTACATCGAAATCAAGAAATGCATATGAATTCCTCTTATGAAAGTGATTTTTCCCACGAACAGCAAAGCAATGTGGTAACTATTGAAGAAAACAAAATTCCAAATCTCAACGAGACCTTTTGTATCGAAGAACATGAGGAGAATCCAAATAAAGGTAAGGAATTATGTCAAGAAAACCGTCGTTTAGATGGAATGTCTCAAGAGGTGCTAAGAGAAATAGTCGAGGAAAAGGATAAACTCCCACAGCCGAACGTGGATGGGTAAGAACATTTCGGAAACGTCGAAATGCAGTTAACAAACCTCTTCAACTCGAAAATTTATATGACTGACGATGAAAATGAAGTAAAGAACACAATGATTATCAATACAAATAAAAATGCTTCGGTGGATAATGAAATGGAAACTATCTGCATACATTACATAAAAATTTCCAGATGATACCTTGCAACAGTGGAAATGATTCCTGTCAAGAACTACAAGCTGACAACGCAATGCAATTAACAAGCCATGTTAAATTCGAACTTAATACCACTAAAGATGCAATGGAGAACATGATGACTACCGATACAGAAAATTTCGCTTCATTCGATAATCTATCGGAAGCAACAGACAACGTGGCAGCATATTTAAATGACAACTTTCAGAATATATCTTGGAATGTCGACAACAAGCCTCGCCCAAAAGTAAAATCTAACATAAATAAAAGCGACATAGAAAAATTGAAAAGATATGTAAAACACTTGGAGAATGTGAAACGAATTAAAATGGAAAACTTGAGAAAAACGGTAAATGCTACAATTCAGTTTCTGATATTTTTAGAAAAGCTAGAGCAACAGGGAGAATTACGAGAAAACCAAAATATTGACAATGACGAAAGTGATGATAAAAAAGATTTTAAAATGCTTGTAACAGAGAACGACAACAAAAATGACATCCCACAAGCGCATAATCAAAATGAAGACGTAAGCAAATCACCCGAGTACAAAGAGCAACACAGAATGGTAGCGCCTTATAATGATTTTAATTATTTCGAACTGCAATATAATAAGAAGAACAATCTACCCCACTGCTCAAAAAGTCCGGAAGAAGAAATAAATATTATGAAAAATGCTTTTGAGAACCCTAAAATCCAATTAGAAAAACCACAAATGGAAAACATATCCATTCTATCTTCCACCAGTGATGAACACCCGCCCCAAATGCAAATTGAAAACAGATTTGAGGCGGATGCAAATGGTATGGTTTGCATTGGACCGAATGGCACTATGGTCCCTAGAATAACTTTAGAATCCATCAACTGGTCCCTGACGGGAGCCGCTGTAACACGAAAAATTCTAGTGGAAATCTTTAGCCGTGAAACTTTGGCTGCTTGCAATCTAACGGGTAAGCCTTCGCCTGCCTTTGTAGATTGTAATAAACCAGTGAAAGGCCAATTGGACCCCATTATAGTTGCGGATATCATTCATTTAATGGGAGAGCAGAAAGGTTTAACCCCGAAGGAGGTGCGTAATGCAGTAACTACAAAATGCGCCGATGAAAATAAAATGCTTAGGATGAGGGAAAAAAGGAGAAAATGACTTGCAGCGCGGGATATGGCTTGTGGACCGTAGTTCTAATTTTTCAGTTTATTTTTTTCTTTTTTTTGTTCAGAAATGTTTTTATAAATAGAATGTATTATATAATAATCTACGAGTTATCCTCTTCTAAAGAATATTTTAATTTAATAAAAAAATTTTGTATCTTAATCAAAGCTTTATTAATCGATTCAATACATTTTTATATCTGGTGTGTCAGTTTTTCAGTGTAAAAGAGATTGGCATTGCAAAAAAATATACACATAGCCACAGAAGTATACATACGGATAACAAATTTCAGAAATTTTTTAAACAATCCGTTTTTTTGAAAATATTTATAATTGTCTGACATCTTTCTTCGATTTTAAGACGGTCTTTTGCTTTGGTTCAGAAATTTTTGAAATTTGTTAATCGGATGTATACCTCTGTAGGCCTGTGCAGGGCCACAATTCAGTTCAATTTCAGAAATTGTTTAACCAATGCAAAAGACCGTCTTAACATCAAGGAAACTATAAAAATTTTCAACGAAATCGGATTAGTTAAAAAATTTCTGAAATTTCTGAAATTTTTTAACCGTACGTATAATTTAGTAACTGTGTGTAGAATGCTCAGTGTTATTATTTACAGCACGAACAAACCAACAACATTTATGTCATAGGCGCGTCTACACGCTGGCAACAAATGTCGCTAAGTAGTTAGCTGTTTAGTGATTAAAAAAAACGGCAGCAACACTTCCAAATAACTGATCTGAAATTATCAGAAAACTCTGAAAAATTACTTCTTTTTCAGTTGAGTCACTAAAATTTTAAAATTTTTAATCTATTTTATTATAGCGACAGCACTAACCTCTTCATTGTTGCCAACAAGTATAGAAATGACCCTAAATTGGGTACAGCTACATCGGTGGTCTTGTACTCAAATACTGGTGTAGTCGTGAAAATAACAGTTTTCATGTATGACGTGTGTTTATAGCATTACAATCCTTGAATTTTGTTTAATCAGGTTAATTTTTTGTCCACGGAAACAACACAATTGCCGAATTTGTTGTAAGGAGCAGTCAGTAATACTTTTACAGCTGCCAATGCTTCCTTGAAGGTGTATGGTTTGTTGATAAATGACATCATTGTACTGTACATCTTCTTGAACTTTACAGCTGATACGCGATCATATAAGCGTTTAAGTGGCGAACTTTGCCGCCAGTAGCACGCAACTGGATGGCGCAAGATTATTTTCGTGTGGAGACGTAAAGAGAGCACACTTACTATTGATTGACTCAACCATTCCTTAACAAATTTTGAAGAATGTTTTGGGTCATTGTTATGTTAGAAAACCCAAACCAGTGGCATGTTTTACTTTTGCGTATGGCAGCATTACGCTTTCCAACAGATTTTTGTAAACAAATCAATCCATTTTCTCAGTACTTTGGTAAATTGGTCCAACTCTACAGCTGTAGAAGCAGATTTAAATGCACGGAAACCATCAAAGAAACCATTTATTTCCCAGAAAAATCGCAGAGCCAGGTTAGCTTTTGCAAAGGCCCATATTGGTTGGAGTCCTGCTCAGTGGAGAAACATATTGTTCTCCGATGAATCTAAATTCAACATAAAACGTTCAGACGTGAAGATCTCCACCGTAAGGAGACCAAAAAATGAACGCCTTAAACCGCAATATTGTAGAGGAACGGTAAAACATGGTGGAGACTCAATAATGGTGTGGGGTTCTTTTCATATGATGGAGTTGGACCTATTTACCAAATTACTGAGAAAATGCCAGCTCTTGGCAGTAAGTACCCAAATATTCTGTGATCCATCAGAGTGTTTACACTATCCAGTTGATTTAGCTTACCCAGGTGGTCATATTTTTATTGAATTCTAGTAAAAGCTAGTGGCGGCCTAACTGTTACATAATATTGCTATGTTGCACTCCTTAAGCTGGATTCACCCATTGTTTCGGAACAAAATGCTTTTTTCGGAACAAATTCAGTTTTTTGAGAGTTTGATCCGAAACGATTTACCCACTTCGAACAATTGTTCTGTAAAAACAAGGTTATCATATGAAATATTTTCGTAAACGATGAGTGTTAGTTTTAAAATTAGGCAACACAGTAGCAGTTGATTGCAGTTCGTTTGTTTTCTTGGCTTGAGTGTGATCATATTTTTTATTGTGTTACAAATAAATTGTAAATTAAAACAAATCAGAAGTTGTTGAAGTGAAAAAAATGGATAATAATGGATATTATACATACATAAATAGATACATACAAATGTACATATAATATGATGTGGCAGCTCAGTTCAACTTTACTTAAAAAATTAAAGTAGCTGGCAGCACAGTTCGATTGTTTCGAAACAAAAATTAAAATTAAACCAATTCGTGCTGAAAATGTTCCGAAGCAAGCTTACTCTCTTTCGCTCTCTCTCTCAAAAAGAGAAACGTCAAACTACATAAAAAAATTGTTTCAGAACAAAAATTTTGTTCCGAAACAATGGGTTAATACTTTATGCTCAGCTTGAATTGAGCAAAACTTTTTATTGGATTCTAATTGGAAGTTACTAGCGAATGTTTACATTGACTCATAATATCTGATCCGTATACTACAGACTAGCCCACATTTAAAAGACTATGTAGCCTCCAAATTTCACTATTCATTCCCATCACTCAGTCTCTGCGAAATATTTCCCACAATAAAAATGGTCCGGTTTCTGTCCAGGCGACTGCTAAGGCGGTAGCATTTCGAATCGAAAGTGTTGAGGGAAATAAGTAGCCTTGATTTACTCTAGACATATTATATATATATATAAAAATATATATATATGCGTATACGAGTATATAAGAATATATCTAAAAAACAGTTGTGGGGGTGAGAGGGGAGGTAAATAAAAATAAAATATTGTGCGAGAATAGGGGTAAATGAAAAACAAATGTAATTAGTTTAAATAATCAAATATTATTTATTTGTTGTACATAAACGTACCTTTCGGGTTGGGGGTTGATCGGGTATTAATCTCTTTTCGATCATATTTATAACAATTCACAATTAATTTACATGGTTGTAAAAGTACTTAAAACCAAACTTAACATTAGGGTGGCCAGCGTGAACATCCCGCCCCCCTTGCAACAGTGCAACAAGCGGACCGAGACGTCACCTGGCCAGAGATTCAATTCAGTTACAATTCAGGGTATCTGTATATAATTCATAGTATATTGTAAGTTTAAATAGAGTAAAAAAAAGAGAAATAATAAAAAAATAGATAAAAACAATTCATTTGAAAAGGGAAATAATAATAAAGAAAAAAGGAGTTATTTGCCTAGCACGTTTATAACAATGGTAGGCCCCGCTGTCGCATTAGAAGCAGCAACGACAGTCCCATTACTGGCGGAAGGCTGATCTGCGCACGCACACGTCCTCTTAAAAGCTTGGTTGTGGGGTGCGCTCTTCTGGTTACTGCTGTGCTTCTGCTTGTTGGTGTGAGTAGCTTTCCTTTTATGTTGTCCTTTTCCACGGTGGCTTTTCTTGGCTGCGGCATTGTATGGTGCACTTGTAGACACTCCATACACCTTTCTCTGCTATGACACTCTTTGACGAAGTGGGAACGTGCCAGGCAGTTTATGCTATACCTGAGCCTTTTGACGACACTCAATCGTCTAAAAGGACTCATACGACGAAATTTAGGGCATTTCCGCAATGGATGATGCTCCGAACACAAACGACATTTGGAGGTGGAGGCAGCAATAACGTCGTCGAGGCTTTCATTTTGGGGACGCTCCACGGCTAGTCGACGGGGTGCAAGTTCCGACATCTGTAAATACAATCAACAAAACGGACAAAAGAAGAGAACAAATTAGTTTTGTTCATGATTAGGAAGCAGCACGAGTTTGACAATTGGTCGAGTCAAAACGCCATTGGCGGTTCGAACATCGGCCACTCGCACCTTCGAATCGGGGCCGAGATAGACCCGTTCGATCCGACCTAGCTTCCATTCGTTAGGGGGAAGATTGTCATCACGAATGACAACAAAATAATTTACAACAAAATCTCTCTGGGGAACCTTCCATTTGTTGCGTTTATGCAACTCAACCAAATATTCGTCTTTCCATCGACGCGCGAATAAATGGTGCAAAATTTTCAGCTTACGCCATCGATTCGCATAGCTTATGGATTCGTTCGAAAAATCAGGTTCCGGTGGGGATAGGATGGCACTTCCTATAAGAAAATGTCCCGGGGTTAAAGGATTGATGTCAGACGGGTTGTCTGTCATCGAGCTAAGAGGTCTAGAATTCAGACAAGCCTCTGTTCTTGTCAACATAGTTGAGAATTCTTCATAAGTGAAGCTTTGGGCATGGGATATCTTACGCAAATGAGTTCTGAAACTCTTCACTCCTGCCTCCCATAAGCCACCCATATGTGGAGCGCCAGGAGGAATAAAATGCCAATCTACCAATTGAAAGACATTTTTGGTGACAATCTGTTGTTTAAGACTCTCAAGGAACTGAGTCTTATCCTTATTCAAGAGATTAGCTGCGCCAACAAAAGCAGTACCATTGTCCGAATAGAGGTGAGAACGACAACCGCGACGAGAGAAGAACCGAGCAAAAGCGGCCAAAAAACATTCGGTGGATATGTCATTTGTAGCCTCCAGATGGATGGCTCGAGTAGCAAAACAAACAAATACTAAGACATATCCTTTCGTTATTCTACAACCACGCCCTATATATGACTTTATATCAAAGGGACCAGCAAAATCAATTCCGGTATGAGTAAAAGGGCGAGTAAGTGTAGTTCTTTCGGGCGGCAATGCAGACATAATTTGCTGACCGAGTTTCTTTTCATATAAAGAACACACTTTGCAATTGTGAACAACTGTCTTAACCAAATTCTTCAATTTAGGAACCCAAAATTCCTGTCGCATAAGGCGCAGCATCAGAGAGATATCCGCATGAGCCGAAAACTTATGAAGATGTTCCAGATAGAGACGCGTAAAACGGCCATTGTAGGGTAATAACTTCGGAAAACGTTCGTTGTAGGTCAAAGTAGGTGATTGGGAGAGTCTACCATTAACTCGTAGAAATCCACTAGAATCTATAAAGGGGTTGAACACGAGTAGTGAATTCCTCGAGGTTAAGGTAGAGCCATTCTTCAGTGAAGAGTATTCGGGGAAATGGGTACTTTGGCAAAGAATGATCAAACGATCCTTTGCCGACTTCACCTCACTTTGACTCAACGTATGAGATAGGGGGACTTGAGACGACCTTTTTCCGGGGAGTAAAGAGTGATAAAAGCGAAAAATGTAGGACATAACTCGCAGAGCACGAGGTAAGTCCGAATATCGACTCAAAAATTCTTCAGACGTATCCGTCTGGGCAACGTTAACCTGTATCAAACGCTTTTCTAGCTGATTATTGGGTTTAAAAGACGACAGTGGCCACTCAGACTGTGGACGAGATAACCACTCAGGACCTTTCCACCAAATATCTGAAATAGAGAGCTCCTTAGCGCTCATACCACGACTAGCCAAGTCAGCAGGGTTATGATGAGATTCGACGTGATTCCAATTGTCAGTGCCTACCTGGTCCACGATATACGATACTCGATTCGCCACAAAAGTTGGCCAATGGCACGGGGGTTTTTGAAGCCAGGACAGGACGATAGTCGAATCTGTCCAATAGAAGGCTTCCGATCTGGTAAGATTCAGCTCCTTACGAAGTGAAAATACCATTTTCGCCAATAGAGTTGCGCCGCAGAGCTCTAAACGGGGTAAAGTTTGCACTTTTATAGGCGCAACTTTTGTTTTAGCAGCGAGTAAGTGGGTGACAAATTCACCAGACGGGGTTTGGACTCTACTGTACAGAGTGGCAGCATATGCTTTTTCAGATGCATCACAAAATGCATGTAGTTGTACTTCACACTGAGGGTTAAAATTAACCCAACGGGGGATGTTAATCCTGTCGATGTACGAATAATCATCGACAAACTCAAGCCATCTGTTAAACGTCATGGGTTTCAAGCATTCGTCCCAATCCGTTCCGTCTTTCCAAATTTGTTGCATAAGAATTTTAGCAACTATGACTTTAGGTGCCAACCACCCAACGGGTGACGGATCGTTTTGTGACTACAGAGAAATCGGGCGTTGGAGCTGGCTTGAAGAAAAATGCATCAATGCTCGCATTCCAACGTAAACCCAGAGTTTTAGCGGTGCTGGCGTCTGACAATTTTAGAAATTGGGAATCCAATAGATGTTCAGGTGGCAAATAATCAATAAGACCTCTATCATTTGATGTCCACTTACGAAGGGAAAAGCCAGCAGAATTCAGAACATGAATTATCTCATCACGATTACGAGTAGCTTCGACAAAGGAATGCGAACCAGCCAAAATGTCATCCACATACATTTGGTTTCGCAAAATCTCAGAAGCAAAGTGGTGATCCGATTTACAATCATCAGCTAACTGATGTAGGGTTCTTATGGCCAAATAGGGGGCACAGTTAACACCAAATGTAACTGTGTTTAATTCAAAATCCTGGACATCTTCCTGGGAGTTCCGACGGAATAATATCCTTTGAAAATGGGTGTGATCTGGCACGACCAGTATTTGCCTATACATTTTCTGTATGTCCGCATTGAAAACAAATCTAAACAGTCTCTATCGGAGAATCAGAATAGTCAAATCGGCTTGTAAAATCGGGCCAGTGTGCAAGACACTGTTAAGGCTTAAGTCATTAGAGGAGGGGCAAGAGGCGTTAAAAACGACACGCAAATTGGTGGTGGTGCTATCAGGCTTAAAAACGGCATGATGGGGTAGGTAGCAACTGGGTTTAGGAGAATAAACAGCGTCGTGATCGATCTTCGACATGTGGCCCAGGGTAAGGTACTCCTCAATAACCTGATCGTATTGATCCTTAATCTCAGGGTTCTTCAACATACGAGACTCATTTCTCAAAAATTGGCCGAGAGCACCTTTTCGAGATGGACCGAGATTCAAGTCCGTCGAAAATTCGGGTTTAAAAGGAAGAGCAACTACATATCTACCCTCTTGAGTCCTATAAGTCGTACGACGATACAGATCCTCACAAAAGCGATCTTCAGGCGACAATACCTTCGACTTCGGTATTTCCTCTACTTCCCAGAACCGACTAATTTTCGCATCCAAGTCCAGTTGCCCAAAGAAGGAAGCAACGGAATCCAACGGGTTCAACTGAGGTATTCTACCAGTTACTATCCAACCAAAGACAGTTCGCTGAGCGATCAAGGGGTTCTTAGAATCCTTCCTAACCTCAGGAAGCATGATTTGAGAGTATATATCTCCGCCCAATAGCAAATCCATATGGGCACATTTCAAGTCTGTCAACGGAAGTTCGGGAGTGTTGAGGTCAACAAACTTCGCCAAGGAGTAGGTGGGTAATCGACCAGTTAGCTTGTCAACCACATATGCCTCCGTAGTCAGACTAAACGCTGGATCCATGGAAGATACCAGCGAAACAACACAGACCTTAGTCGAGTTTGCTGCTACTGCGCCATTAAGGCCCACAACAGTGGCAGCCGGTGCTAAAAGGGTTGGAAGATCTAGCTTCCGTTGCAACTTTCTGGAGATGAAAGTAGCCTGAGATGCCGGGTCGATTAGAGCTCTAGCAGGAAAAACTACACCATTATGCACTACATTCACCTGGATAGTTCCCAATAAAACTGTCGAGTATGGGGTGGACTGTATACGGGTGGCGAAATTTTGAAAAGATCGAGCAGCAGCGGATGTAGATGGGCCATCATCCACTTCATTTCGCCTTTGTGCAGGAGAAGACCGAGGGATTTCCGGAGAGCTAATAGGGGTAGAAGGGTCAGCGGGGTTAGTTCCAGTCCTCGATTTCTCCCGGGGGGAAGATTCGGTACGATGAAGTAGCGAATGATGTTTTTGTTTGCAGATATAGCAAACATTTGAGCTCTGGCATCTTTTGAACTCATGCGAGGCTGCCAAACAATTCGTGCAGCATTTGTGTTTCCTAACGGTTGCCAAACGAGCACTAACCGTCATTCTTAAAAAGTCGGAACATAAACGAATGGGATGATTTTCGCTGCAAACCGGACATTTTCGTTGGGATAAGCTAGGGGCCACAGCGGTCCCAAAGGTTTTCAATTTTCGAGGGTTACTAGAGCTTCTTTGGTTATTAACCCGTGCAGTACCTTGAGAAAAATTGTGGCTGCCGATAATGTCCGATACCGACTCCAGAGTTCGGTATCTGGCAGTCAGGAACTCATCCATCTTGCTCCACTTCGGCAGGTCCGAACAAGGCCCCTGAGTCTGTTCCCAAAGACCTAAGGTGTGTTCGGGGAGTTTGGTGGAGCAAATGTAGACAAAGATTATATCCCAATTCTGAGTCTGTATGCCTAGCAACGACAAATTCGTTATACAATCATTGATTGTCCGTTGCAAACCTTTAATAGAAGGGCCAGACTCCTTGGATATGGAAGGGAGGTTAAAGAGGGTTTTCAATTGAGAATTCACCAAAACGCGTTTATTCTCATACCTGTCCACCAGGTTCTGCCACGCCATGTCGAAACCATCATTCGTCATGGGGCAAGTTCGAATAATGTCCCTCGCCTCACCTTCCGTCTTTTGCAAAAGATAATACATCCTTTGGATGTTACTAATGTGAGGGTTGGTTCCATAAATGGCCAAAAACATATCCCTGAACGTTGGCCAAGGTGCGTAATCACCGGTAAAGGTTGGGGTGTCACAGGGGGAAAGTGAATCGGGATACTATTGGTAGGGGGGTTCGCGGCCTTGCTCTTAAGGCCGTCAGTTGACCCATCAATGAGCGAGATGCATTGAACATATAGTGTATATCCCGACATATACTTGGCCTTCAGGTCTTTAGCAGAGACCTTGGTATCCTCGGCATTTTCCGACAAGTCCTCGTAGGAGTCACGAAAAGCTTCCCACAAACGAGTTAACTCCTGCCGATGGACACTCAGGGTGATTAGGGATTGCTTGAATTAAACTGTCAAAATCGACTAAGCGATTGTAGTTTCTTGTCAAGTTTCTCAACTTGCAATAAAAAGAAAACGAAAGAGATAAGACTGGGGACTCCCAATTGTAAATTCCAAAGAATATGAACAAATGAGAAAAATTTAAAATCGCGATGAAAAAGTCGAAAATTTCAAAAAAAAAAGTTCACGAGAAAAAACTTCGATATAAATTAGAAAACGGACAAATTCAAAATCTCGACTTCGAACACGAAAGAAAATATTTCGAAAAACGAAAAAATATGCTCGCGAAAGAATCACCGATAAAAGGGGAAATTATCCCATCAAAAATAAAAAAAATGGTACAAAAAGATTTACTTAAGAAAGGTAAATCAATAATAAATTAAAAAAGAAATTTATAAAAATATAATAAAAAATATATATAAAAATTAATAAAAAATATCAACAAAAAAATATATATATTTTTCCTTTAATTAAGTCAGAAAAGAAGTGTCTCAAACAAACTCAAAATAAGTCGAAATATACAAAACAATACAACTCGCTTATTATATTGGTGAAAGAATATAAGATATTTGAAACAGCGGCCACCTTATTCTGTGACTACCTTACAGCTGTTTATAAAAAAAAGTACACAACAACAACACGCAAGATCAATGCACTCTGTGTTGTTTGTGTATATTTTTCCCGTTTGTTTTTATTTTCTTGTTTTATATTTCTCTTATATTCTTACACCACTGAGACACTTCACTGAATTTTTATATTTTTTGTTTGTTTTTCTTTCTTTCTAATTTTCACTTATTTTCACATAAGTATATATATATTTCACCAAATTATATGTGTTTTTACATACCTTGTAAACAAATTTTTAAGGGGAAAGAAATTACACAAAAAAGAAATTCCAAGGTGCAAAGGGTGTGGTTTCCAGCAACAAATATCCACTGCAGCGAATAATCTACAAAAGATTATTGTCAAATATTTTATTTTATTCTTCAGGGGATGATCCGGCTCGAGTGGACCAAAATGTGGTGGTGAGAGGGGAAATAAATAAAAATAAAATATTGTGCGAGAATTGGGGTAAATGAAAAACAAATGTAATTAGTTTAAATAATCAAATATTATTTATTTGTTGTACATAAACGTACCTTTCGGGTTGGGGGTTGATCGGGTATTAATCTCTTTTCGATCATATTTATAACAATTCACAATTAATTTACATGGTTGTAAAAGTACTTAAAACTAAACTTAACATTAGGGTGGCCAGCGTGAACAGCAGTCAACTTAATTTTCAAAACATTTTTCATTGTTTTCTTTTCAGAATTATTTTATCACTCGTAATAACTCTCTAGAATAATTAATTTCATACTATTTTGAAGAGGAATTCCTGAGGAATTCATTACTAAAAATAACTCTTTCAACTCGCGACATTATCAAAAGGATTTACTGAAATATAAAACATACTCAAAGAACTTCTTAAAACTGATAGGTAGCCACTAGGGATGCCAATCGGGATATCCCGAAGGTGTTAGAAGTGAATAGTTTACTCTGCATATAGCTATCTTGAAACCATTTTGCCCACAAGTGTAGATTGCAAAAAATGTTTTTCATCGAAAGGATGTTTTCGTTTGCATCAAAATTAAGGCTCTTCGAGGAAATATTAACGTCTTTGATATTTTTAAAAAATTACTTAAAACAATGAATACAATTAATAAATATACATATATATTTTGGACACTAAATACTGTTCTTAAAATGGTAGGTATTTGTTGTGTTTATACATATGTATATGTATGTATGGAGACACAGATGAATTATTTTTATTTTTGTTAATTTTTGGTTGTGTTTTTCTATTTTATAACATGTGTATTGTGATAAAGATCAAAAATTAATATAATTTTAATAAAACAGTTGTTTTTAGCTTTTTTATTAAGAGAAAATCCCGAAATCTCGGGATATTTCGGGATTTTTCGATCCCGAATTGTCCCGAAAAATCCCGGGATTTCGGGATGGGGATTTCAAAATCCCGAATCCCGGTATTTTTTAAAATCAATCCCGTTTGGCATCCCTAGTAGCCACTGTATCCTCGTAATAATAAACCTTTTGGATAAAATCAATTTAAATTGGTTGCCAGTGCATGCTGTGATAGTGTGGTGGATAATGTGATAGACTATTAGCGTGAGAGGCCTTAGTTCGATACCAACCAGAGACTCTCGCCTGTTACATTATACCGGGCATGTGGGTGAAGTTAAGCAGCTCGTATATAATTAAATATAATTTCTAATTGTATTGTAATTAATTGATAAATAAGTAAAATAAATTGCGCGGAATATCATAATTATGTCAATTAGCAAAAATCCAATTTACAGCTTTTGTTGTTAACCTACAAGGGTTTATAAGAGTTCATTCAAATTCACGCTTTATCAATATCTTGTGTTATTTCCGATAAAGAATTCAAACACTTTAAAAGACGTTTGGTAGATCGATAGCTCTACTACTGTTAATTCTTAAATACTGTTCTCTATCATATCATTTTATCGGGAAGAGTTTAAATTTCTTATTAATACTCTCTTTTACAATATTTGCATAAGGGAACAATGATGGAAGTCGTCATAGTCGTATATATATGCATGTTCTGAACATGAAAGGACTCTTCAAAATCAATCTGAACTCTAATTATAGGTCAAATAAAGAGCTACAAGTAAGAGCTGTTGGCAAAATCCCTTTCAATTTGATTGAAAGAAATCCTCATATAGAGATATTATAGGGTCTTTTTAAGTGATTATTATTTTAAGTGCAAATAAAACAAAGACGCGATAAATAACAACAGGCATTACAGATGTAGCTTCAATGAAATGGCCGGTGTCAATTGGCAAAATTTGAAAGTCCTTGTTAGAAGACAATACAGAACAGAAATATAATGATCTTTTCATATTAAGTTCAATAAAAATAGCCTCAAATATCACCAACTAATTGATAAATTGCCATGTCAGCAAAATTATGGTGATTTTGAATAACAAAAGAGTTTTAGAATCTTATTATTTGGCAAGAAATCACCGCGTATAACAACACGGTCTTTGTCAGACCAATACTAAAGTGGTCCCCATACTAAAGTGGTCCCCATACTAAAGTAGTCCCCATACTAAAGTAGTCCCATTTTAAAGTAGTCCTCATACTAAAGTAGTCCCCATTTTAAAGTAGTTTCTATACTAAAGAAGATCGAAAATAGTCCTGTCAACACAATATCCTTAAAATTTCTTATATATGTTATGCATGAAACTAAGCACGATTATTACATTGTTTTGACGAAAATCTTAATTATTTTCAATAAACAATTAGCAGGTACATAATTGCATAGCGAAAGTCTTAATTTAAAATAATAAGGGCCTTATCAAGCCGTAGGTATTGTGGGCTACAATATTATAGGGTAAGACGAAAATCAAAATATTTATGGTTTTCGCTACCTGCATGGAACTAAAAACAAAAATATTACGTGGAAATGCTGAAAATAGGCAATAAATGTTGTGTGTATACTTAAGACAAAAACAGGCAGAACTTATCGTCATCAAAAAATGCAAAAAGACTCATTAAAACCACTTTTTATTTTTTTACAAGAGAAGAGAAAAACGAAAATCGAAAACTACAAAATTCGATTTGCCATTTTAGCTGACTATATGTGTGTATATATCAGGAAAATCTATAATTGCTACAGCTCATGACTCATGAAATGCCTGATGATAGAATCTTTAGATATTAATCTTGAATTTCATACACTAAAGCATGCATTAACATAAAATTTTTTCTACGTTTCCCTCCTCATATATACGTTTCTCCCTCCTCCTGCTATATTTTGCTCTTTAAACTCTGACTTAAAGTTGCCCATATTAACTTAAAAGCAACTACAACCATAAGAGTTCATTAAAATATTGAATGATATTTGAACGTATATAATAAGCGTACATGAATGGAGAGAACGATGAGACAATATCTTACTCTCCTAACACAATTTGTAAGAAATGAAAATACAAAATGAAAAATGTTTTCATATTCTTTTTCAAACCTTCTGTATATTTTGTTTTTATTTTGCGCCGTACGACTACCCACTCTGTATTTTCTCTCAATGTCATATGCACTCATCAGAAGATATTGAGTTAACATGATATTAACCACACTCTTCTAAACAGAACATTGACATATTGTATGTAAAGTCTTGCCGTGTAAAGCACTCTTTACATACCTGACTTATGTGATGATTTTGTAGCACAGGCTATTTCACTTGCTTGTCTGTTTACAACACAAACAAAATTGAGTGTTTTTGTTTGTGTTTTCCATGCAAACAGGCAAGCAAGTGAAATAGACTGTGTTACAAAAACATCACATTAATATAGAGAGAGATGGTTTTGCAAACACGAAGACTGTTCGTATAGAACCGAAGATTGCTCCTATTTTCTTTCAATTCCGAATGCTCTCCTAAGTTTACACTATACAATGCGCTCTCTTCTGCGCAAAAACCGCCTTAAGTAGTTTCACAATGAACCAGTGGAGTCAACTCGAAAAGTAAAAAATATAACTCGGCTCACTTTTATACTCTTCATGAAGGAAATGAATACCATACGTATTCATACGAGGTACTTTAAAAAGGTCTAACGGAAGGCACAACAGGTAAACGACGCTTGTTTGTATTCGCTTATGCTCACAAACGAGCGAAGAGACAGAGGCAAATTAACAATTATATTTATCACTTGTCCTGAGTATAAAATTGCGAATTTAACAGGATAAGTTATTATAACTGTGACAACCACTGAACTATAAGGTCATCTTTTTTTTTTTTTTTTTTTCGAACGTCCCCGGCCTCACACTAACCCACCCTCACCCGACCGCGGAGGGCTCGTCCCCATTACGTAGGGACACGTACACACTACAGTCCGGACTATAGCGGGTAAGGGAAAAGTATGGCAACGAGAACATAAAACAGCTACAGAAATTAATCACAAGCTGAAATAAAGTTACAATAAACATGCACTACGTATAACAAGAACGATAATACATTTTTATATAATAATTTACAAATTTACGTCAGCATATAAGCTACGTTTTATATTACAAACACTACTATTAAAATCAATAAAATCATAATATATGTTAAAATCGTTACATAATCTACGAAAAGGAAAATTAAATCCATAGTTAGTTCTATAAAAATCTAAAGAAAGAGGACGATAGTGTCGTAAAAATCTTGCTGGAATACTGAAATTCAGGTTATAAAGCAAAAACTCAGAATCAATATCACCTTTAATTAGATTAAAAACAAAACAAATCCCTAAAACAGTCCTTCTACGTTCCAAAGTTGGAAGTTTTATCAAACCTAATCTAGCCTCATATGACGGAAACCCATTGGCATAATCCCATCCTAAGCCACGTAAACAGAATAATAAAAACTGCTTCTGCACAGACTCTATTGAATCACTATGACAACGATAGTATGGATTCCAAATAATAGACGCATACTCTAAAATAGGTCTAACAAGTGAAATGTATAGCAGTCTCGTTATATAAGGATCATCTCTTTAATACTTTTCATAACGAAGGAGTAGAGGCAGAGATAAATTTACAATTACATTTACCAGCTGTATTGAGTGAGTTATGCCAATTTACGTATATAAACCCGAATTCAACAGGGCAGGTTATCACTACCGCGACAATTGCTCAACAAGTTAAACGAATAATTATGTCTGAAGGAACAGAAAGCACGCACAAAGTTGTAAGTTATTGAAATAAAAAGAAAAATTAATTGATCTTTAATAAAAATGTTTGATGAAAATGTTTTTGATTAATTTTTTTAATATGTTTTCTTTATTTTTTAATTACAGCACATACGCAAGAAGCGTCTTTTGGATTCCCTTAACGAATGTCCCGAATTAAATAAATGTGGCCTGAATCAACAGGATGCCAGTGACGAACTAGCGTTTGTATTGGTATCCTTTGATGAAAATCAATTTAAAAAGGGCAATGAAAATATAAAAGTCCTGGAGCTACATCGAAATCAAGAAATGCATATGAATTCCTCTTATGAAAGTGATTTTTCCCACGAACAGCAAAGCAATGTGGTAACTATTGAAGAAAACAAAATTCCAAATCTCAACGAGACCTTTTGTATCGAAGAACATGAGGAGAATCCAAATAAAGGTAAGGAATTATGTCAAGAAAACCGTCGTTTAGATGGAATGTCTCAAGAGGTGCTAAGAGAAATAGTCGAGGAAAAGGAAAAACTCCCACAGCCGAACGTGGATGGGCAAGAACATTTCGGAAACGTCGAAACGCAGTTAACAAACCTCTTCAACTCGAAAATTAATATGACTGACGATGAAAATGAAGTAAAGAACACAATGATTATCAATACAAATAAAAATGCTTCGGTGGATAATGAAATGGAAACTATCTGCAATGTGGCAGAATATTTACATGAAAATTTCCAGATGATATCTTGCAACAGTGGAAATGATTCCTGTCAAGAACTACAAGCTGACAACGCAATGCAATTAACAAGCCATGTTAAATTCGAACTTAATACCACTAAAGATGCAATGGAGAACATGATGACTACCGATACAGAAAATTTCGCTTCATTCGATAATCTATCGGAAGCAACAGACAACGTGGCAGCATATTTAAATGACAACTTTCAGAATATATCTTGGAATGTCGACAACAAGCCTCGCCCAAAAGTAAAATCTAACATAAATAAAAGCGACATAGAAAAATTGAAAAGATATGTAAAACACTTGGAGAATGTGAAACGAATTAAAATGGAAAACTTGAGAAAAACGGTAAATGCTACAATTCAGTTTCTGATGTTTTTAGAAAAGCTAGAGCAACAGGAAGAATTACGAGAAAACCAAAATATTGACAATGACGAAAGTGATGATAAAAAAGATTTTAAAATGCTTGTAACAGAGAACGACAACAAAAATGACATCCCACAAGCGCATAATCAAAATGAAGACGTAAGCAAATCACCCGAGTACAAAGAGCAACACAGAATGGTAGCGCCTTATAATGATTTTAATTATTTCGAACTGCAATATAATAAGAAGAACAATCTACCCCACTGCTCAAAAAGTCCGGAAGAAGAAATAAATATTATGAAAAATGCTTTTGAGAACCCTAAAATCCAATTAGAAAAACCACAAATGGAAAACATATCCATTCTATCTTCCACCAGTGATGAACACCCGCCCCAAATGCAAATTGAAAACAGATTTGAAGCGGATGCAAATGGTATGGTTTGCATTGGACCGAATGGCACTATGGTCCCTAGAATAACTTTAGAATCCATCAACTGGTCCCTGACGGGAGCCGCTGTAACACGAAAAATTCTAGTGGAAATCTTTGGCCGTGAAACTTTGGCTGCTTGCAATCTAACGGGTAAGCCTTCGCCTGCCTTTGTAGATTGTAATAAACCAGTGAAAGACCAATTGGACCCAATTATAGTTGCGGATATCATTCATTTAATGGGAGAAGTGAAAGGTTTAACCCCGAAGGAGGTGCGTAATGCAGTAACTACAAAATGCGCCGATGAAAATAAAATGCTTAGGATGAGGGAAAAAAGGAGAAAATGACTTGCAGCGCGGGATATGGCTTGTGGACCGTAGTTCTAATTTTTCAGTTTATTTTTTCTTTTTTTGTTCAGAAATGTTTTTATAAATAAAATGTATTATATAATAATCTACGAGTTATCCTATTCTAAAGAATATTTTAATTTAATAAAATTTTTTTGTATCTTAATCAAAGCTTTATTAATCGATTCAATATATTTTTATATCTGGTGTGTCAGTTTTTCAGTGTAAAAGAGATTGACATTGCAAAAAAATATACACATAGCCACAGAAGTATACATTCGGATAACAAATTTCAGAAATTTTTTAAACAATCCGTTTTTTTTGAAAATATTTATAATTGTCTGACATCTTTCTTCGATTTTAAGACGGTCTTTTGCTTTGGTTCAGAAATTTTTGAAATTTGTTAATCGGATGTATACATTTGTAGGACTGTGCAGGGCCACAATTCAGTTCAATTTCAGAAATTGTTTAACCAATGCAAAAGACCGTCTTAACATCAAGGAAATTATAAAAATTTTCAACGAAAACGGATTCAGAAATTTCAGAAATTTTTTAACCGTGCTTATATTTTAGTAACTGTGTGTAGAATGCTCAGTGTTATTACTTACAGCACGAACATACCAACAAACCAACATGGCAACAAATGTCGCTAAGTAGTTAGCTGTTTAGTGATTAAAAAATGGCAGCAACACTTCCAAATAACTGATCTGAAATTATCAGAAAACTCTGAAAAATTACTTCTTTTTCAGTTGAGTCACTAAAATTTTAAAATTTTTAATCTATTTTATTATAGCGACAGCACTAACCTCTTCATTGTTGCCAATAAGTATAGAAATGATCCTAAATTGGGTACAGCTACATCGGTGGTCTTGTACTCAAATACTGGTGTAGTCGTGAAACAGTTTTCATGTATGACGTGTGTTTATAGCATTACAATCCTTGAATTTTGTTTAATCAGGTTAATTTTTTGTCCACGGAAACAACACAATTGCCGAATTTGTTGTAAGGAGCAGTCAGTAATACTTTTACAGCTGCCAATGCTTCCTTGAAGGTGTATGGTTTGTTGATAAATGACATCTGGTACTGTACATCTTCTAGAACTTTACAGCTGATACGCGATCATATAAGCGTTTAAGTGGCGAACTTTGTCGGCAGTAGCACGCAACTGGATGGCGTAAGATTATTTTCGTGTGGAGACGTAAAGAGAGCACACTTACTATTGATTGACTCAACCATTCCTTAACAAATTTTGAAGAATGTTTTGGGTCATTGTTATGTTAGAAAACCCAAACCAGTGGCATGTTTTACTTTTGCGTATGGCAGCATTACGCTTTCCAACAGATTTTTGTAAACAAATCAATCCATTTTCTCAGTACTTTGGTAAATTGGTCCAATTCTACAGCTGTAGAAGCAGATTTAAATGCACGGAAACCATCAAAGAAACCATTTATTTCCCAGAAAAATCGCAGAGCCAGGTTAGCTTTTGCAAAGGCCCATATTGGTTGGAGTCCTGCTCATGAATCCGATGAATCTAAATTCAACATAAAACGTTCAGACGTGAAGATCTCCACCGTAAGGAGACCAAAAAATGAACGCCTTAAACCGCAATATTGTAAAGGAACGGTAAAACATGGTGGAGACTCAATAAGGGTGTGGGGTTCTTTTCATATGATGGAGTTGGACCTATTTACCAAATTACTGAGAAAATGCCAGCTCTTGGCAGTAAGTAAATATTGGGTAAATATTCTGTGATCCATCAGAGTGTTTACACTATCCAGTTGATTTAGCTTATCCAGGTGGTCATATTTTTTATTGAATTCTAGTAAAAGCTAGTGGCGGCCTAACTGTTACATAATATTGCTATGTTGCACTCCTTAAGCTGGATTCATCCATTGTTTCGGAACAAAATGCTTTTTTCGGAACAAATTCAGTTTTTTGAGAGTTTGTTCCGAAACGATTCACCCACTTCAAACAATTGTTCTGTAAAAACAAGGTTATCATATGAAATATTTTTGTAAACGATGAGTGTTAGTTTTAAAATTAGGCAACACAGTAGCAGTTGATTGCAGTTCGTTTGTTTTCTTGGCTTGAGTGTGATCATATTTTTTATTGTGTTACAAATAAATTGTAAATTAAAACAAATCAGAAGTTGTTGAAGTGAAAAAAATGGATAATAATGGATATTATACATACATAAATAGATACATACAAATGTACATATAATATGATGTGGCAGCTCAGTTCAACTTTACTTAAAAAATTAAAGTAGCTGGCAGCACAGTTCGATTGTTTCGAAACAAAAATTAAAATTAAACCAATTCGTGCTGAAAATGTTCCGAAGCAAGCTTACTCTCTTTCGCTCTCTCTCTCAAAAAGAGAAACGTCAAACTACATTTAAAAAAATTGTTTCAGAACAAAAATTTTGTTCCGAAACAATGGGTTAATACTTTATGCTCAGCTTGAATTGAGCAAAACTTTTTATTGGATTCTAATTGGAAGTTACTAGCGAATGTTTACATTGACTCATAATATCTGATCCGTATACTACAGACTAGCCCACATTTAAAAGACTATGTAGCCTCCAAATTTCACTATTCATTCCCATCACTCAGTCTCTGCGAAATATTTCCCACAATAAAAATGGTCCGGTTTCTGTCCAGGCGACTGTTAAGGCGGTAGCATTACGAATCGAAAGTGTTGAGGGAAATAAGTAGCCTTGATTTACTCTAGACATATTATATATATATATATAAAAATATATATAATATATCTAAAAAGCAGTCAACTTAATTTTCAAAACATTTTTCATTGTTTTCTTTTCAGAATTATTTTATCACTCGTAATAACTCTCTAGAATAATTAATTTCATACTATTTTAAAGAGGAATTCCTGAGGAATTCATTACTAAAAATAACTCTTTCAACTCGCGACATTATCAAAAGGATTTACTGAAATATAAAACATACTCAAAGAACTTCTTAAAACTGATAGGTAGCCACTAGGGATGCCAATCGGGATATCCCGAATTACAAAATCTCGGGATTTTCGGGATTCCCAAATCCCGAATTAAAGTAAAACGTTGCCCTCGATGCCCAATAAAATCTGTTTATACAGCTGCCGGTTTAGACAATCAACTTTCTAAAGAAATAGATGTGATTGAAGCACGAGGTGTTAGAGGTGAATAGTTTACTCTGCATATAGCTATCTTGAAACCATTTTGCCCACAAGTGTAGATTGCAAAAAATGTTTTTCATCGAAAGGATGTTTTCGTTTTTTAACGTCTTTGATCTTTTTAAAAAACTACTTAAAACAATGAATACAATTAATATATATACATATATATTTTGGACACTAAATACTGTTCTTAAAATGGTAGGTATTTGTTGTGTTTATACATATGTATATGTATGTATGGAGACACAGATGAATTATTTTTATTTTTGTTAATTTTTGGTTGTGTTTTTCTATTTTATAACATGTGTATTGTGATAAAGATCAAAAATTAATATAATTTTAATAAAACAGTTGTTTTTAGCTTTTTTATTAAGAGAAAATCCCGAAATCTCGGGATATTTCGGAATTTTTCGATCCCGAATTGTCCCGAAAAATCCCGGGATTTCGGGATCGGGATTTCAAAATCCCGAATCCCGGTATTTTTTAAAATCAATCCCGTTTGGCATCCCTAGTAGCCACTGTATCCTCGTAATAATAAACCTTTTGGATAAAATCAATTTAAATTGGTTGCCAGTGCATGCTGTGATAGTGTGGTGGATAATGTGATAGACTATTAGCGTGAGAGGCCTTAGTTCGATACCAACCAGAGACTCTCGCCTGTTACATTATACCGGGCATGTGGGTGAAGTTAAGCAGCTCGTATATAATTAAATATAATTTCTAATTGTATTGTAATTAATTGATAAATAAGTAAAATAAATTGCGCGGAATATCATAATTATGACAATTAGCAAAAATTCAATTTACAGCTTTTGTTGTTAACCTACAAGGGTTTATAAGAGTTCATTCAAATTCACGCTTTATCAATATCTTGTGTTATTTCCGATAAAGAATTCAAACACTTTAAAAGACGTTTGGTAGATCGATAGCTCTACTACTGTTAATTCTTAAATACTGTTCTCTATCATATCATTTTATCGGGAAGAGTTTAAATTTCTTATTAATACTCTCTTTTACAATATTTGCATAAGGGAACAATGATGGAAGTCGTCATAGTCGTATATATATGCATGTTCTGAACATGAAAGGACTCTTCAAAATCAATCTGAACTCCAATTATAGGTCAAATAAAGAGCTACAAGTAAGAGCTGTTGGCAAAATCCCTTTCAATTTGACTTTGTTCTTTCTTGAAAGAAATCCTCATATAGAGATATTATAGGGTCTTTTTAAGTGATCATTATTTTAAGTGCAAATAAAACAAAGATGCGATAAATAACAACAGGCATTACAGATGTAGCTTCAATGAAATGGCCGGTGTCAATTGCCAAAATTTGAAAGTCCTTGTTAGAAGACAATACAGAACAGAAATATAATGATCTTTTCATATTAAGTTCAATAAAAATAGCCTCAAATATCACCAACTAATTGATAAATTGCCATGTCAGCAAAATTATGGTGATTTAGAATAACAAAAGAGTTTTAGAATCTTATTATTTGGCAAGAAATCACCGCGTATAACAACACGGTCTTTGTCAGACCAATACTAAAGTGGTCCCCATACTAAAGTAGTCCCCATACTAAAGTAGTCCCCATTTTAAAGTAGTCCCCATTTTAAAGTAGTCCCCATACTAAAGTAGTACCCATTTTAAAGTAGTTTCTATACTAAAGTAGATCGAAAATAGTCCTGTCAAAACAATATTCTTAAAATTTCTTATATATGTTATGCATGAAACTAAGCACGATTATTACATTGTTTTGACGAAAATCTTAATTATTTTCAATAAACAATTAGCAGGTACATAATTGCATAGCGAAAGTCTTAATTTAAAATAATAAGGGCCTTATCAAGCCGTAGGTATTGTGGGCTACAATATTATAGGGTAAGACGAAAATCAAAATATTTATGGTTTTCGCTACCTGCATGGAGCTAAAAACAACAATATTACGTGGAAATGCTGAAAATAGGCAATAAATGTTGTGTGTATACTTAAGACAAAAACTGGCAGAACTTACATATCGTCATCAAAAAATGCAAAAAGACTCATTAAAACCACTTTTTATGTTTTTTACAAAAGAAGAGAAAAACGAAAATCGAAAACTACAAAATTCGATTTGCCATTTTAGCTGACTATATGTGTGTATATATCAGGAAAATCTATAATTGTTACAGCTCATGACTCATGAAATGCCTGATGATAGAATCTTTAGATATTAATCTTGAATTTCATAAACTAAAGCATGCATTAACATAAAATTCTTTCTACGTCGCCCCCTCATATATACGTTTCTCCCTCCTCCATAAGAGTTCATTAAAATATTGAATGATATTTGACCGTATATAATAAGTGTACATGAATAGAGAGAACGATGAGACAATATCTTACTCTCCTAACACAATTTGTAAGAAATGAAAATACAAAATGAAAAATGTTTTCATATTCTTTTTCAAGCCTTCTGTATATTTTGTTTTTATTTTGCGCCGTACGACTACCCACTCTGTATTTTCTCTCAATGTCATATGCACTCATCAGAAGATATTGAGTTAACATGATATTAACCACACTCTTCTAAACAGAACTTTGACATATTGTATGTAAAGTCTTGCCGTGTAAAGCACTCTTTACATACCTGACTTATGTGATGATTTTGTATCACAGGCTATTTCACTTGCTTGTCTGTTTACAACACAAACAAAATTGAGTGTTTTTGTTTGTGTTTTCCATGCAAACAGGCAAGCAAGTGAAATAGACTGTGTTACAAAAACATCACATTAATATAGAGAGAGATGGTTTTGCAAACACGAAGACTGTTCGTATATAACCGAAGATTGCTCCTATTTTCTTTCAATTCCGAATGCACTCCTAAGTTTACACTATATAATGCGCTCTCTTCTGCGCAAAAAACCGCCTTAAGTAGTTTCACAATGAACCAGTGGAGTCAACTCGAAAAGTAAAAAATATAACTCGGCTCACTTTTATACTCTTCATGAAGGAAATGAATACCATACGTATTCATACGAGGTACTTTAAAAAGGTCTAACGGAAGGCACAACAGGTAAACAACGCTTGTTTGTAAGTAAAAAAAAAAAAAAGTAAAAAATATAACTCGGCTCACTTTTATACTCTTCATGAAGGAAATGAATACCATACGTATTCATACGAGGTACTTTAAAAAGGTCTAACGGAAGGCACAACAGGTAAACAACGCTTGTTTGTATTCGCTTATGCTGACAAACGAGCGAAGAGACAGAGGCAAATTAACAATTATATTTATCACTTGTCCTGAGTATAAAATTGCGAATTTAACAGGATAAGTTATTATAACGTCATGGGCCGGGCACTTATCGTATACGTCCTCGAGTTTAGCATAAAAGGCATCCTTAACCACATCGTCCTTTTCTTCCGTCGGGGCGTGAGCACATATTAGGCTGATGTTGTAAAATTTTGCTTTGATGCGGATTGTGGCTATTCTTTCGTTCACAGGTGTGAACCCAGAGACAAGGTGACGAAGTCTCTTATTAACCACAAATCCGCATCCAAATTCGTGCTTGTTTTCATGGCAGCTGTAGTATACATCGCAAGATGCAAGCCTTTTGCATCCTTGTCCTGTCCATCGCATTTCCTGAATGGCAGTGATGTCAGTCCTACATTTAATGAGGGCATCCGCCAGCTGGGCGGAAGCGCCTACCCTGGAAAGGGTTCGGACGTTCCATGTGCCAATACGTAAATCATAGTCCTTTATACGTTTGCCGTGGTCGTCAACTTTAGAGGGGATCTTTTTATAGGATTCTGTGTTGGTTTTCATTGGATATTTGTTTTTACGTGGTGGGTTCCAAGCCCTACGCACAACCCAAATTTAACGTCCAGGGGATTGGACATTCGCTGCACGCATTAGTTAACATCTAGCGGGTGCTAGAATGCCATCCAGGAGGGGCCACGAGGAGGCTGCGTGTCAACTTGAATACAACAAAACAAGGATCGTCCTGGTGGTCGCCACGTTGACCACAATCAGAAACTTTACCTTGTTTGCATGCATCCCTCCCTCCCATCGAATGTTTACATTGACTCATAATATCTGATCCGTTTACTACAGACTAGCCCACATTTAAAAGACTATGTAGCCTCCAAATTTCATTCCCATCACTCAGTCTCTGCGAAATATTTCTCATCAACTTAATTTTCAAAGCCTTTTTCATTGTTTTCTTTCCAGAATTATTTTATCACTCGTAATAACTCTCTAGAATAATTAATTTCATACTATTTTGAAGAGGAATTCCTGAGGAATTCATTACTAAAAATAACTCTTTCAACTCGCGACATTATCAAAAGGATTTACTGAAATATAAAACATACTCAAAGAACTTCTTAAAACTGATAGGTAGCCACTAGGGATGCCAATCGGGAAATCCCGAATTACAAAATCCCGGGATTTTCGGGATTCCCAAATACCGAATTAAAGTAAAACGTTGCCCTCGATGCCCAATAAAATCTGTTTATACAGCTGACGGTTTAGACAATCAACTTTCTAAAGAAATAGATGTGATTGAAGCACGAGGTGTTAGAGGTGAATAGTTTACTCTACATATAGCTATCTTGAAACCATTTTGCCCACAAGTGTAAATTGTAAAGAATGTTTTTCAGCGAAAGAATGTTTTCGTTTGCATCAAAATTAAGGCTCTTCGATGAAATATTAACGTCTTTGATCTTTTTAAAAAATTACTTAAAACAATGAATACAATTAATATATATACATATATATTTTGGACACTAAATACTGTTCTTAAAATGGTAGGTATTTGTTGTGTTTATACATATGTATATGTATGTATGGAGACACAGATGAATTATTTTTATTTTTGTTAATTTTTGGTTGTGTTTTTTCTATTTTATAACATGTGTATTGTGATAAAGATCAAAAATTAGTATAATTTTAATAAAACAGTTGTTTTTAGCTTTTTTTATTAAGAGAAAATCCCGAAATCTCGGGATATTTCGGGATTTTTCGATCCCGAATTGTCCCGACAAATCCCGGGATTTCGGGATTTCAAAATCCCGAATCCCGGTATTTTTTAAAATCAATCCCGTTTGGCATCCCTAGTAGCCACTGTATCCTCGTAATAATAAACCTTTTGAATAAAATGAATTTAAATTGGTTGCCATTGCATGCTGTGATAGTGTGGTGGATAATGTGATAGACTATTAGCGTGAGAGGCCTTAGTTCGATACCAACCGGAGACTCTCGCCTGTTACATTATACCGAGCATGTGGGTGAAGTAAAGCAGCTCGTATATAATTAAATATAATTTCTAATTGTATTGTAATTAATTGATAAATAAATAAAATAAATTGTGCGGAATACCATAATTATGGCAATTAGCAAAAATCCAATTTACAGCTTTTGTTGTTAACCTACAAGGGTTTATAAGAGTTCATTCAAATTCACGCTTTATCAATATCTTGTGTTATTTCCGATAAAGAATTCAAACACTTTAAAAGACGTTTGGTAGATCGATAGCTCTACTACTGTTAATTCTTAAATACTGTTCTCTATCATATCATTTTATCGGGAAGAGTTTAAATTTCTTATTAATACTCTCTTTTACAATATTTGCATAAGGGAACAATGATGGAAGTCGTCATAGTCGTATATATATGCATGTTCTGAACATGAAAGGACTCTTCAAAATCAATCTGAACTCCAATTATAGGTCAAATAAAGAGCTACAAGTAAGAGCTGTTGGCAAAATCCCTTTCAATTTGACTTTGTTCTTTCTTGAAAGAAATCCTCATATAGAGATATTATAGGGTCTTTTTAAGTGATCATTATTTTAAGTGCAAATAAAACAAAGATGCGATAAATAACAACAGGCATTACAGATGTAGCTTCAATGAAATGGCCGGTGTCAATTGCCAAAATTTGAAAGTCCTTGTTAGAAGACAATACAGAACAGAAATATAATGATCTTTTCATATTAAGTTCAATAAAAATAGCCTCAAATATCACCAACTAATTGATAAATTGCCATGTCAGCAAAATTATGGTGATTTAGAATAACAAAAGAGTTTTAGAATCTTATTATTTGGCAAGAAATCACCGCGTATAACAACACGGTCTTTGTCAGACCAATACTAAAGTGGTCCCCATACTAAAGTAGTCCCCATACTAAAGTAGTCCCCATTTTAAAGTAGTCCCCATTTTAAAGTAGTCCCCATACTAAAGTAGTACCCATTTTAAAGTAGTTTCTATACTAAAGTAGATCGAAAATAGTCCTGTCAAAACAATATTCTTAAAATTTCTTATATATGTTATGCATGAAACTAAGCACGATTATTACATTGTTTTGACGAAAATCTTAATTATTTTCAATAAACAATTAGCAGGTACATAATTGCATAGCGAAAGTCTTAATTTAAAATAATAAGGGCCTTATCAAGCCGTAGGTATTGTGGGCTACAATATTATACGGTAAGACGAAAATCAAAATATTTATGGTTTTCGCTACCTCCATGGAGCTAAAAACAAAAATATTACGTGGAAATGCTGAAAATAGGCAATAAATGTTGTGTGTATACTTAAGACAAAAACAGGCAGAACTTACATATCGTCATCAAAAAATGCAAAAAGACTCATTAAAACCACTTTTTATGTTTTTTACAAGAGAAGAGAAAAACGAAAATCGAAAACTACAAAATTCGATTTGCCATTTTAGCGACTATATGTGTGTATATATCAGGAAAATCTATAATTGTTACAGCTCATGACTTATGAAATACCTGATGATAGAATCCTTAGATATTAGTCTTGAATTTCATAAACTAAAGCATGCATTAACATTAAATTTTTTCTACATTTCCCCCCTCATATATACGTTTCTCCCTCCTCCTGCTATATTTTGCTCTTTAAAATCTGACTTAAAGTTGCCCATATTAACTTAAAAGCAACTACAACCATAAGAGTTCATTAAAATATTGAATGATATTTGACCGTATATAATAAGCGTACATGAATAGAGAGAACGATGAGACAATATCTTACTCTCCTAACACAATTTGTAAGAAATGAAAATACAAAATGAAAAATGTTTTCATATTCTTTTTCAAGCCTTCTGTATATTTTGTTTTTATTTTGCGCCGTACGACTACCCACTTTGTATTTTCTCTTAATGTCATATGCACTCATCAGAAGATATTGAGTTAGCATGATATTAACCACACTCTTCTAAACAGAACTTTAACATATTGTATGTAAAGTCTTGCCGTGTAAAGCACTCTTTACATACCTGACTTATGTGATGATTTTGTAGCACAGGCTATTTCACTTGCTTGTCTGTTTACAACACAAACAAAATTGAGTGTTTTTGTTTTTAATCTTTCAATTCCGAATGCTCTCCTAAGTTTACACTATACAATGCGCTCTTTTCTGCGCGAAAAACTGCCTTAAGTAGTTTCACAATGAACCAGTGGAGTCAACTCGAAAAGTAAAAAATATAACTCGGCTCACTTTTATACTCTTCATGAAGGAAATGAATACAATACGTATTCAAATATTGTACGCTTAGTTATGGCTTACGAGGTACTTTGAAAAGGTCTAACGGAAGGCACAACAGGTAAACGACGCTTGTTTCTATTCGCTTATGCTCACAAACGAGCGAAGAGACAGAGGCAAATTAACAATTATATTTATCAATTGTCCTGAGTATAAAATTGCGAATTTAACAGGATAAGTTATCATAACTGTGACAACCACTGAACTATAAGGTCATCTCTTTAATACTTTTCATAACGAAGGCGTAGAGGCAGATATAAATTTACAATTACATTTACCAGCTGTATTGAGTGAGTTACGCCAATTTACGTATATAAACCCGAATTCAACAGGGCAGGTTATCACTACCGCGACAATTGCTCAACAAGTTAAACGAATAATTATGTCTGAAGGAACAGAAAGCACGCACAAAGTTGTAAGTTATTGAAATAAAAAGAAAAATTAATTGATCTTTAATAAAAATGTTTGATGAAAATGTTTTTGATTAATTTTTTTAATATGTTTTCTTTATTTTTTAATTACAGCACATACGCAAGAAGCGTCTTTTGGATTCCCTTAACGAATGTCCCGAATTAAATAAATGTGGCCTGAATCAACAGGATGCCAGTGACGAACCAGCGTTTGTATTGGTATCCTTTGATGAAAATCAATTTAAAAAGGGCAATGAAAATATAAAAGTCCTGGAGCTACATCCAAATCAAGAAATGCATATGAATCCCTCTTATGAAAGTGATTTTTCCCACGAACAGCAAAGCAATGTGGTAACTATTGAAGAAAACAAAATTCCAAATCTCAACGAGACCTTTTGTATCGAAGAACATGAGGAGAATCCAAATAAAGGTAAGGAATTATGTCAAGAAAACCGTCGTTTAGTAGGAATGTCTCAAGAGGTGCTAAGAGAAATAGTCGAGGAAAAGGAAAAACTCCCACAGCCGAACGTGAATGGGCAAGAACATTTCGGAAACGTCGAAATGCAGTTAACAAACCTCTTCAACTCGAAAATTAATATGACTGACGATGAAAATGAAGTAAAGAACACAATGATTATCAATACAAATAAAAATGCTTCGGTGGATAATGAAATGGAAACTATCTGCAATGTGGCAGAATATTTACATGAAAATTTCCAGATGATATCTTGCAACAGTGGAAATGATTCCTGTCAAGAACTACAAGCTGACAACGCAATGCAATTAACAAGCCATGTTAAATTCGAACTTAATACCACTAAAGATGCAATGGAGAACATGATGACTACCGATACAGAAAATTTCGCTTCATTCGATAATCTATCGGAAGCAACAGACAACGTGGCAGCATATTTAAATGACAACTTTCAGAATATATCTTGGAATGTCGACAACAAGCCTCGCCCAAAAGTAAAATCTAACATAAATAAAAGCGACATAGAAAAATTGAAAAGATATGTAAAACACTTGGAGAATGTGAAACGAATTAAAATGGAAAACTTGAGAAAAACGGTAAATGCTACAATTCAGTTTCTGATGTTTTTAGAAAAGCTAGAGCAACAGGAAGAATTACGAGAAAACCAAAATATTGACAATGACGAAAGTGATGATAAAAAAGATTTTAAAATGCTTGTAACAGAGAACGACAACAAAAATGACATCCCACAAGCGCATAATCAAAATGAAGACGTAAGCAAATCACCCGAGTACAAAGAGCAACACAGAATGGTAGCGCCTTATAATGATTTTAATTATTTCGAACTGCAATATAATAAGAAGAACAATCTACCCCACTGCTCAAAAAGTCCGGAAGAAGAAATAAATATTATGAAAAATGCTTTTGAGAACCCTAAAATCCAATTAGAAAAACCACAAATGGAAAACATATCCATTCTATCTTCCACCAGTGATGAACACCCGCCCCAAATGCAAATTGAAAACAGATTTGAAGCGGATGCAAATGGTATGGTTTGCATTGGACCGAATGGCACTATGGTCCCTAGAATAACTTTAGAATCCATCAACTGGTCCCTGACGGGAGCCGCTGTAACACGAAAAATTCTAGTGGAAATCTTTGGCCGTGAAACTTTGGCTGCTTGCAATCTAACGGGTAAGCCTTCGCCTGCCTTTGTAGATTGTAATAAACCAGTGAAAGGCCAATTGGACCCCATTATAGTTGCGGATATCATTCATTTAATGGGAGAGCAGAAAGATTTATCCCCGAAGGAGGTGCGTAATGCAGTAATTACAAAATGCGCCGATGAAAATAAAATGCTTAGGATGAAGGAAAAAAAGAGACAAAGTATTGCAGAGCGAAATATGGATTGTGGACCGCATTTCTAATTTTTAAGAGTTTACATTTTTCCTTTTTTTTGTTCAGAAATGTTTTTATAAATAAGATGTAACAAATATATATAATGTTATTTAATGTATAATAATCTATAAAATATTTTCGTTTAATAAAAATTAATTTTTTTTCATCAACATTTTTTTAATCGATTCAATTTATATTTGTATCAGATGTGCGCAAATCGTCCACACCCTGTGAACGTAAAAACTATACCTATTACATTTTGTTTTTACGAAAACCAGAACAATTTAAAATAATCCACAAACAATAACATAAAAATACTAAAATTCTAAAATTAAAAAGAAAACAAAATTAAAACAAAATAAAACAAAACCAAAACAATAAGATCTGCTTTGTCTATTGTTGATACAATTGGCTCTAAAGAATCCATACTCCTATCGGTGGATGAGAAAGGATTTTGGATTGGCCGGTTACGACAGAGATATGCCGAGTTAAATATGGAGATGAGCTTATTTTGGCTTGGTTGACTTTTATTGAAAGAACGGAGAAACCATCCCACTCTAAAGCTAAGGATTAAAACATTGAAAAGGGCTCTTGATGTGATCGGTATAGAGCCATGATTACTAACTTTTTCATTCCTGTATTGAATAACCATGATGTCCAGGAGATGTGGTTTCAACAAGACGGCGCAACATGTCACACAGCTCGTGCCATAATAGATTTATTGAAAGACACGTTTGGTGACCGCCTAATTTCACGTTTTGGACCTGTGAATTGGCCTCCAAGATCTTGTGATTTAACACCGCTAGACTACTTTCTGTGGGGCTATGTAAAGTCATTGGTCATCGGTAAAGCCAAAAACGCTTGACCATTTGGAAGACAACATTTGCCGTATTATTGCCGATATACGGCCACAAATGTTGGAAAAAGTCATCGAAAATTGGACGTCCAGATTGGACTACATCCGCGCCAGCCGTGGCGGTCATATGCCAGAAATCATATTTAAAATGTAATGCCACAAGATTATCTTTCGGATAAATAAAGTTCATGTCAATCGAATAATCCATCGTTGTTTTATTGCAACTTAAAGTTCTATACCTCTATAAAAACACCCTTTACTTCACAACGAACAGACCAACAAACCAACAACTCTTACACACAGTTACTAAATTATACATACGGTTAAAAAATTTCAGAAATTTTTTAACTAATCCGTTTTCGTTGCAAATATTTATAGTTTCCTTGATGTTAAGGCGGTGTTTTGCAGTGGTTAAAAATTTTTTTAAATTGAACTGTAAGTACCAACAATAAAAAATAGTGTTGTGAAGAAAACTGTAATACTTAAACATTAAAATAGAGAAACCCGTATTACACCGAGGAAAAAACACATAAGAAATTGTTTTGGATATGAATCGGCGCCGATTTTTATACTTCTTCTGTTGAACTTTCTTCAAACTCCATTTTTCTTTTTGCGAAATGCATTAAGGATTACAAATTATATGAAATATAATTTTATTTTTGATTTTCTTAATTGATATTCCGAAAAAAAATGAAATTGAATAACTATCCTAAAGTGAAGTCGGCGCCGATTTTTTCATACTTTTTCTGTTGATATTTTTAGATCACACCATCAGTATTTTCGGTTCACTTTGAATTTATTAGAACTACGAGTGCATTGGAAGGATTTAATTCAAAATTGTCGAAAGAACTGGAAAAACATGGACGATTTTTTAAGTTTCTTGAAGTTATTCGCGATGAGGATTTTACTCATTCGGTTTCCCTTATTCAATCATCGGCAGGCATTTTGTCAATTTTGCCAAAAAAAACATAAAGAAAATCTGGACAGACAGTAAAATTTGGGAGCTTTCACAAAAGTTAAATAGAGGCATCAATTCTTTAACCGATTTTTGCAATATAGTTATAAATAAGGAAAACAATATTATTGAGTGTGATAACGTGGTAGAGGAAAACGTGAAAGATGATTCTGAATCTGAAGATATAGAAGAAATAAATATTCATCAAACAACTGAAGTTTTAAGGTGCGTTATCTGTGTAACGGAAGCCAGAAATAGTTTGTTAACACCATGTAGACATTTTAAAATTTGTTCAAATTGTTTCGATCATTTAGACATGAAATCTAAAAAGAATAATTCACCTTTATTGTGTCCCTATTGCAGGCAAATTGTGCAAAATCATTTAAAAATATTTCAATAATTAAAATCATACATTTTTGTCTCGAGTTTAAATCCTGCTGGTAAGAAAATGTAATTTAGAAGTTAAAAATTTCTCAATAATTGAATTTGAATGTGTTTTTGAAAAAAATAATTGTTTAATAGTTTTGCATCCAATGAAAAAGTCCGAAATAATTTTTTTTAACATAAACAGTATATATTTTTCAATAAATAAAAACCAAAAATGCTATTTCTTGATGGATAAATTTTTATTTGTATTAATTTTATTTATTTTAATTTTTTTATTATTTATTTTTATTTTTTTATTATTTATTTTTAATTATATAAAATATTTAATGATTATTTCTGAAGTTGTTGAATTGTTTGATTAAAATCTAAAATCCTTGAATATATGTACATATACCAATAAATTAAACAAAGCTTGTTTTTTTCTTCTTAATTTTAACATATTTTTAATAAGGACATTATGACACACTTATAAGTGTCAAAAAGTCCACGAAAGATAGAATGTGTCCATGGACGTTATGTCACTTTTTTGTGTGTCACAATGTCCATGGACACTATGACACTGGACCTTATGTCACGCCACCTTTCTGAACCAATGCAAAAGACCGTCTTAAAATCGAAGAAAGATAGCAGACTTTTATAAATATTTTCAACGAAAACGGATTGGTTAAAAAATTTCTGAAATTTGTTAACCGTATGTATACTTTTGTGGCTGAGTGTATGTCATAGGCGCGTCTACACGCTGGCGGAAGAAGACGCTGAGGAAATACTTTTTGTATTTTGTTTTGATGTCTGGCCTGGGGTTCGAACCCTGGCTTTACATCTAATAAGCCAACACACTACCTACTGGACAACGGCGACTTCAAATCGACACCCTACTATATTTGCCAAGTACTCATGTCACATATAAGATCCTTACGAATGTATTATGTGAACGACTGATAACATTCGTATCTTATCAGTGCAGTTTCAGACCGGACAAGTTCACCATTCACATTACGCCGAACCCTATACATTATCACAATGAGACCATTATTTGGTCTTCACTCAAGTAGTGCTGTCAAACCTTCTTCTACTCCTAGATGGCGAAATGTCGTCCAAAATTACTTAAACGGTAGAAAGTGTACACATACAACCGCATAAAGCTTACAGTTTAGAATGAAGAAAATTTAATAATTTAGAACTATGTCTAGAGTAAAGCAAGACCGCTTATTTTCCTCAACACTTTTGATTCGAAATGCTCTCGCCTTAATTAACTGTCCCCTAGACAGAAACCAGACCATTTTGATTGTGGGATATATTTCGCAGAGGCTGAGTGATAGGAATGAATAGTGAAATTTGGAGACTACATAGTCTTTTAAATGTGGGACATTCTGTAGTATACAGATAAGATATTATGAGTCAATGTGAATGCTCGCAGGTAACTTCCAAGCAGAATCCAATAAAAAGTTTTGCTCAATTGAAGTCGAACATAAAGTATAAAGAATGGAACATAGCAATACTATGTAACAGTTAGGCCGCCATTAGCTTTTATTGGAATTCAATAAAAATATGACCACCTCGGGAAGCTAGGATAGGGATAAACACTCTGATGGGTCGCAGAATACTTAAGAATTTATTGCCAAGAGCTGGCAGCTGAACATTTCAGTTAGATGGAAAGAAATGTTTGAAAGGCTGTACTCATTGTAAGGGAATATAAATAAAGGCAAATGTTTTTCTCTGTAAGTTATTGGATAATAACAGGAGATTCTAGTCATGCTTTAAAGTCTCCGGAAATAATCTGAAGGACGATTACTAACCTTTAGACAGGGCACTGAATATTCAAAGTACACTTGTTCAGTCAAGGGATCATCTTGAAAGCAGTATGAAGATTCTGTGATAAAGAAAATTATTTATCGGAATCTATACTTGTGACCTGTAAGGCAGCACAGACAGTGAATATAGAATTTTTCAAATTTAATAAAACTGTTTAGGCTGAAGTATAGTATATATATTTAAAGTTTTCCAGCTTAGAGACAAGTGACGGTGATAAAATTTGCGATACCAAGCAGAAGGACGACTGCCTTCAGAATCAACAAGAAGAACTACTGTGCGCTAAGTTGGAGGAATGGTTTCGTTGGTAGTATCAACTTCGAAACTTTTATTTGGTACAGTAAGAAAGAACAGACTGGTAAAACGATTTAATTTAATTTAATCAAATGGTCAACAGGAAGGTTGCGTTGGGTTGGTTGGCATATCCCGTTTTTCATATGAAGATACCGAACAGTTACGCACAATTTAACAAGAGCATTCTGCAAAAATTTGTCTAGTGATTAAGGAACATTCACCAGAAAAAATGCCCGACCGATCCCACTATGCAAAAAAACGAGAAGACTTGAACAAGCCATACAACTTTCCGCGTTACCGAACTAAGACAAGCAGTGACAAAATGGAAGCCAGTTGTGATCGAGCAGTGAAATGAAAACGATTCGAAGAAGACAAACTGATTCTGCTGAGCAGCATTCAACAAGAGAAGGAACTATCGCCCATATTTTCGCATTACTGGGAGGAACTGTACAATGCAATTAGAAAGTAAAATGCCATGATTTCGAACGCGGACAAAAACAAATCGAATAAAAACAAGCAAATAAGACACAGACAAACAAACAACAAACAAATAATCAACAAACAATAATAAAAATTATGGGTGTTACAGCAAACAAAAATTACACAAACAAATTCTGAAGGAAATTACAAGTAGAAATCAAAACAAAAATAAAAACAGGCGACATCAGCAAACAACATTAAAGGCAGATGATGAAGTTATAAAATAACAATAAAAATAAGAACGCGGTACAAATAAAAGACCTTTATGTGACCTTTATCAGTGAAAAACAATTCAGTAAATTCGTTGAATAATAATACGAATGCGATTTGTTTTTTTTTTAAGAGTATAAAATTGCGAATTTAACAGGATAAGTTATCATAACTGTGACAACCACTGAACTATAAGGTCATCTCTTTAATACTTTTCATAACGAAGGCGTAGAGGCAGATATAAATTTACAATTACATTTACCAGCTGTATTGAGTGAGTTACGCCAATTTACGTATATAAACCCGAATTCAACAGGGCAGGTTATCACTACCGCGACAATTGCTCAACAAGTTAAACGAATAATTATGTCTGAAGGAACAGAAAGCACGCACAAAGTTGTAAGTTATTGAAATAAAAAGAAAAATTAATTGATCTTTAATAAAAATGTTTGATGAAAATGTTTTTGATTAATTTTTTTAATATGTTTTCTTTATTTTTTAATTACAGCACATACGCAAGAAGCGTCTTTTGGATTCCCTTAACGAATGTCCCGAATTAAATAAATGTGGCCTGAATCAACAGGATGCCAGTGACGAACCAGCGTTTGTATTGGTATCCTTTGATGAAAATCAATTTAAAAAGGGCAATGAAAATATAAAAGTCCTGGAGCTACATCCAAATCAAGAAATGCATATGAATCCCTCTTATGAAAGTGATTTTTCCCACGAACAGCAAAGCAATGTGGTAACTATTGAAGAAAACAAAATTCCAAATCTCAACGAGACCTTTTGTATCGAAGAACATGAGGAGAATCCAAATAAAGGTAAGGAATTATGTCAAGAAAACCGTCGTTTAGTAGGAATGTCTCAAGAGGTGCTAAGAGAAATAGTCGAGGAAAAGGAAAAACTCCCACAGCCGAACGTGAATGGGCAAGAACATTTCGGAAACGTCGAAATGCAGTTAACAAACCTCTTCAACTCGAAAATTAATATGACTGACGATGAAAATGAAGTAAAGAACACAATGATTATCAATACAAATAAAAATGCTTCGGTGGATAATGAAATGGAAACTATCTGCAATGTGGCAGAATATTTACATGAAAATTTCCAGATGATATCTTGCAACAGTGGAAATGATTCCTGTCAAGAACTACAAGCTGACAACGCAATGCAATTAACAAGCCATGTTAAATTCGAACTTAATACCACTAAAGATGCAATGGAGAACATGATGACTACCGATACAGAAAATTTCGCTTCATTCGATAATCTATCGGAAGCAACAGACAACGTGGCAGCATATTTAAATGACAACTTTCAGAATATATCTTGGAATGTCGACAACAAGCCTCGCCCAAAAGTAAAATCTAACATAAATAAAAGCGACATAGAAAAATTGAAAAGATATGTAAAACACTTGGAGAATGTGAAACGAATTAAAATGGAAAACTTGAGAAAAACGGTAAATGCTACAATTCAGTTTCTGATGTTTTTAGAAAAGCTAGAGCAACAGGAAGAATTACGAGAAAACCAAAATATTGACAATGACGAAAGTGATGATAAAAAAGATTTTAAAATGCTTGTAACAGAGAACGACAACAAAAATGACATCCCACAAGCGCATAATCAAAATGAAGACGTAAGCAAATCACCCGAGTACAAAGAGCAACACAGAATGGTAGCGCCTTATAATGATTTTAATTATTTCGAACTGCAATATAATAAGAAGAACAATCTACCCCACTGCTCAAAAAGTCCGGAAGAAGAAATAAATATTATGAAAAATGCTTTTGAGAACCCTAAAATCCAATTAGAAAAACCACAAATGGAAAACATATCCATTCTATCTTCCACCAGTGATGAACACCCGCCCCAAATGCAAATTGAAAACAGATTTGAAGCGGATGCAAATGGTATGGTTTGCATTGGACCGAATGGCACTATGGTCCCTAGAATAACTTTAGAATCCATCAACTGGTCCCTGACGGGAGCCGCTGTAACACGAAAAATTCTAGTGGAAATCTTTGGCCGTGAAACTTTGGCTGCTTGCAATCTAACGGGTAAGCCTTCGCCTGCCTTTGTAGATTGTAATAAACCAGTGAAAGGCCAATTGGACCCCATTATAGTTGCGGATATCATTCATTTAATGGGAGAGCAGAAAGATTTATCCCCGAAGGAGGTGCGTAATGCAGTAATTACAAAATGCGCCGATGAAAATAAAATGCTTAGGATGAAGGAAAAAAAGAGACAAAGTATTGCAGAGCGAAATATGGATTGTGGACCGCATTTCTAATTTTTAAGAGTTTACATTTTTCCTTTTTTTTTGTTCAGAAATGTTTTTATAAATAAGATGTAACAAATATATATAATGTTATTTAATGTATAATAATCTATAAAATATTTTCGTTTAATAAAAATTAATTTTTTTTCATCAACATTTTTTTAATCGATTCAATTTATATTTGTATCAGATGTGCGCAAATCGTCCACACCCTGTGAACGTAAAAACTATACCTATTACATTTTGTTTTTACGAAAACCAGAACAATTTAAAATAATCCACAAACAATAACATAAAAATACTAAAATTCTAAAATTAAAAAGAAAACAAAATTAAAACAAAATAAAACAAAACCAAAACAATAAGATCTGCTTTGTCTATTGTTGATACAATTGGCTCTAAAGAATCCATACTCCTATCGGTGGATGAGAAAGGATTTTGGATTGGCCGGTTACGACAGAGATATGCCGAGTTAAATATGGAGATGAGCTTATTTTGGCTTGGTTGACTTTTATTGAAAGAACGGAGAAACCATCCCACTCTAAAGCTAAGGATTAAAACATTGAAAAGGGCTCTTGATGTGATCGGTATAGAGCCATGATTACTAACTTTTTCATTCCTGTATTGAATAACCATGATGTCCAGGAGATGTGGTTTCAACAAGACGGCGCAACATGTCACACAGCTCGTGCCATAATAGATTTATTGAAAGACACGTTTGGTGACCGCCTAATTTCACGTTTTGGACCTGTGAATTGGCCTCCAAGATCTTGTGATTTAACACCGCTAGACTACTTTCTGTGGGGCTATGTAAAGTCATTGGTCATCGGTAAAGCCAAAAACGCTTGACCATTTGGAAGACAACATTTGCCGTATTATTGCCGATATACGGCCACAAATGTTGGAAAAAGTCATCGAAAATTGGACGTCCAGATTGGACTACATCCGCGCCAGCCGTGGCGGTCATATGCCAGAAATCATATTTAAAATGTAATGCCACAAGATTATCTTTCGGATAAATAAAGTTCATGTCAATCGAATAATCCATCGTTGTTTTATTGCAACTTAAAGTTCTATACCTCTATAAAAACACCCTTTACTTCACAACGAACAGACCAACAAACCAACAACTCTTACACACAGTTACTAAATTATACATACGGTTAAAAAATTTCAGAAATTTTTTAACTAATCCGTTTTCGTTGCAAATATTTATAGTTTCCTTGATGTTAAGGCGGTGTTTTGCAGTGGTTAAAAATTTTTTTAAATTGAACTGTAAGTACCAACAATAAAAAATAGTGTTGTGAAGAAAACTGTAATACTTAAACATTAAAATAGAGAAACCCGTATTACACCGAGGAAAAAACACATAAGAAATTGTTTTGGATATGAATCGGCGCCGATTTTTATACTTCTTCTGTTGAACTTTCTTCAAACTCCATTTTTCTTTTTGCGAAATGCATTAAGGATTACAAATTATATGAAATATAATTTTATTTTTGATTTTCTTAATTGATATTCCGAAAAAAAATGAAATTGAATAACTATCCTAAAGTGAAGTCGGCGCCGATTTTTTCATACTTTTTCTGTTGATATTTTTAGATCACACCATCAGTATTTTCGGTTCACTTTGAATTTATTAGAACTACGAGTGCATTGGAAGGATTTAATTCAAAATTGTCGAAAGAACTGGAAAAACATGGACGATTTTTTAAGTTTCTTGAAGTTATTCGCGATGAGGATTTTACTCATTCGGTTTCCCTTATTCAATCATCGGCAGGCATTTTGTCAATTTTGCCAAAAAAAACATAAAGAAAATCTGGACAGACAGTAAAATTTGGGAGCTTTCACAAAAGTTAAATAGAGGCATCAATTCTTTAACCGATTTTTGCAATATAGTTATAAATAAGGAAAACAATATTATTGAGTGTGATAACGTGGTAGAGGAAAACGTGAAAGATGATTCTGAATCTGAAGATATAGAAGAAATAAATATTCATCAAACAACTGAAGTTTTAAGGTGCGTTATCTGTGTAACGGAAGCCAGAAATAGTTTGTTAACACCATGTAGACATTTTAAAATTTGTTCAAATTGTTTCGATCATTTAGACATGAAATCTAAAAAGAATAATTCACCTTTATTGTGTCCCTATTGCAGGCAAATTGTGCAAAATCATTTAAAAATATTTCAATAATTAAAATCATACATTTTTGTCTCGAGTTTAAATCCTGCTGGTAAGAAAATGTAATTTAGAAGTTAAAAATTTCTCAATAATTGAATTTGAATGTGTTTTTGAAAAAAATAATTGTTTAATAGTTTTGCATCCAATGAAAAAGTCCGAAATAATTTTTTTTAACATAAACAGTATATATTTTTCAATAAATAAAAACCAAAAATGCTATTTCTTGATGGATAAATTTTTATTTGTATTAATTTTATTTATTTTAATTTTTTTATTATTTATTTTTATTTTTTTATTATTTATTTTTAATTATATAAAATATTTAATGATTATTTCTGAAGTTGTTGAATTGTTTGATTAAAATCTAAAATCCTTGAATATATGTACATATACCAATAAATTAAACAAAGCTTGTTTTTTTCTTCTTAATTTTAACATATTTTTAATAAGGACATTATGACACACTTATAAGTGTCAAAAAGTCCACGAAAGATAGAATGTGTCCATGGACGTTATGTCACTTTTTTGTGTGTCACAATGTCCATGGACACTATGACACTGGACCTTATGTCACGCCACCTTTCTGAACCAATGCAAAAGACCGTCTTAAAATCGAAGAAAGATAGCAGACTTTTATAAATATTTTCAACGAAAACGGATTGGTTAAAAAATTTCTGAAATTTGTTAACCGTATGTATACTTTTGTGGCTGAGTGTATGTCATAGGCGCGTCTACACGCTGGCGGAAGAAGACGCTGAGGAAATACTTTTTGTATTTTGTTTTGATGTCTGGCCTGGGGTTCGAACCCTGGCTTTACATCTAATAAGCCAACACACTACCTACTGGACAACGGCGACTTCAAATCGACACCCTACTATATTTGCCAAGTACTCATGTCACATATAAGATCCTTACGAATGTATTATGTGAACGACTGATAACATTCGTATCTTATCAGTGCAGTTTCAGACCGGACAAGTTCACCATTCACATTACGCCGAACCCTATACATTATCACAATGAGACCATTATTTGGTCTTCACTCAAGTAGTGCTGTCAAACCTTCTTCTACTCCTAGATGGCGAAATGTCGTCCAAAATTACTTAAACGGTAGAAAGTGTACACATACAACCGCATAAAGCTTACAGTTTAGAATGAAGAAAATTTAATAATTTAGAACTATGTCTAGAGTAAAGCAAGACCGCTTATTTTCCTCAACACTTTTGATTCGAAATGCTCTCGCCTTAATTAACTGTCCCCTAGACAGAAACCAGACCATTTTGATTGTGGGATATATTTCGCAGAGGCTGAGTGATAGGAATGAATAGTGAAATTTGGAGACTACATAGTCTTTTAAATGTGGGACATTCTGTAGTATACAGATAAGATATTATGAGTCAATGTGAATGCTCGCAGGTAACTTCCAAGCAGAATCCAATAAAAAGTTTTGCTCAATTGAAGTCGAACATAAAGTATAAAGAATGGAACATAGCAATACTATGTAACAGTTAGGCCGCCATTAGCTTTTATTGGAATTCAATAAAAATATGACCACCTCGGGAAGCTAGGATAGGGATAAACACTCTGATGGGTCGCAGAATACTTAAGAATTTATTGCCAAGAGCTGGCAGCTGAACATTTCAGTTAGATGGAAAGAAATGTTTGAAAGGCTGTACTCATTGTAAGGGAATATAAATAAAGGCAAATGTTTTTCTCTGTAAGTTATTGGATAATAACAGGAGATTCTAGTCATGCTTTAAAGTCTCCGGAAATAATCTGAAGGACGATTACTAACCTTTAGACAGGGCACTGAATATTCAAAGTACACTTGTTCAGTCAAGGGATCATCTTGAAAGCAGTATGAAGATTCTGTGATAAAGAAAATTATTTATCGGAATCTATACTTGTGACCTGTAAGGCAGCACAGACAGTGAATATAGAATTTTTCAAATTTAATAAAACTGTTTAGGCTGAAGTATAGTATATATATTTAAAGTTTTCCAGCTTAGAGACAAGTGACGGTGATAAAATTTGCGATACCAAGCAGAAGGACGACTGCCTTCAGAATCAACAAGAAGAACTACTGTGCGCTAAGTTGGAGGAATGGTTTCGTTGGTAGTATCAACTTCGAAACTTTTATTTGGTACAGTAAGAAAGAACAGACTGGTAAAACGATTTAATTTAATTTAATCAAATGGTCAACAGGAAGGTTGCGTTGGGTTGGTTGGCATATCCCGTTTTTCATATGAAGATACCGAACAGTTACGCACAATTTAACAAGAGCATTCTGCAAAAATTTGTCTAGTGATTAAGGAACATTCACCAGAAAAAATGCCCGACCGATCCCACTATGCAAAAAAACGAGAAGACTTGAACAAGCCATACAACTTTCCGCGTTACCGAACTAAGACAAGCAGTGACAAAATGGAAGCCAGTTGTGATCGAGCAGTGAAATGAAAACGATTCGAAGAAGACAAACTGATTCTGCTGAGCAGCATTCAACAAGAGAAGGAACTATCGCCCATATTTTCGCATTACTGGGAGGAACTGTACAATGCAATTAGAAAGTAAAATGCCATGATTTCGAACGCGGACAAAAACAAATCGAATAAAAACAAGCAAATAAGACACAGACAAACAAACAACAAACAAATAATCAACAAACAATAATAAAAATTATGGGTGTTACAGCAAACAAAAATTACACAAACAAATTCTGAAGGAAATTACAAGTAGAAATCAAAACAAAAATAAAAACAGGCGACATCAGCAAACAACATTAAAGGCAGATGATGAAGTTATAAAATAACAATAAAAATAAGAACGCGGTACAAATAAAAGACCTTTATGTGACCTTTATCAGTGAAAAACAATTCAGTAAATTCGTTGAATAATAATACGAATGCGATTTGTTTTTTTTTTAAGACGAGTATACTCGACTTTATGCAAAAAATTTACTTTGTACTCGACATAAACAGTTAAAGGCTTATAAAGGGTCGTGCATTAAAGTGACCGTGCATTGTTATCAGTTAAATTGTGTTGTTTTTTTTCAAATATCTAAAGGATTTGTTCAAATAAATTAACAAATATGATCAATAGTAAATAATTTCTTTTATTTTTAATTGCGAACTTAGAATTCACAATAAATAAACATACGTATGCACATATAACTCGTACATATATACATATAAACTGGTGGCCAAAACTAAAGCAACTGACTGAGGTTAAAACTGGATGTTTGTTGGTTTTTATGTTTACACTTTATTCAGATTAAACGTAAATGCAAAAAATTACAATAAATTCGCTTAAAATATTGCTTTTCTTTCAAAATAACGAAGTAATCATAAAATTCTAGTGGCCGAAACTAAAGCAACTTTTGTATTTCTGCAACAAAACTTAAAAATTAAATTAATAGTCAATAGCGTAACACTTATTTTTAATCACGGCAGCACATCTAAGGGGTTTTTGAATCAATTAGCCTCCCAATTTGTACTTTAGAAATATTGTTCAATGCGTTCTGGATACGATTAAAAATGATGTGTTTATTTGTCCCCAAAACCCCTTTTTATTTTTTGGTCAACGATGATCCAAAGGTTTTCAATAGAGTTAAGGTCTAGCGATTGAACTGACCACCCGAGAACACTTACTATTGATCGACTCAACCATTCCTTAACAAATTTTGAAGAATGTTTTGGGTCATTGTCATGTTAGAAAACCCAAACCAGTGGCATGTTTTACTTTTGCGTATGGCAGCATTACGTTTTCCAACAGATTTTTGTAAACAAATCGATCCATTTGCTCATTACTTTGGTAAATTGGTCCAACTCTACAGCTGTAGAAGCAGATTTAAATGCTCGGAAACCATTTATTTCCCAGAAAAATCGCAGAGCCAGGTTAGCTTTTGCAAAGGCCCATATTGGTTGGAGTCCTGCTCAGTGGAGAAACATATTGTTCTCGGATGAATCTAAATTCAACATAAAACGTTCAGACGTGAAGATCTCCACCGTAAGGAGACCAAAAATGAACGCCTTAAACCGCAATATTGTAAAGGAACGGTAATTTATTTACCAAATTACTGAGAAAATGCCAGCTCTTGGCAGTAAGTACCCAAATATTCTGTGATCCATCAGAGTGTTTACACTATCCAGTTGATTTAGCTTACCCAGGTGGTCATATTTTTATTGAATTCTAGTAAAAGCTAGTTGCAGCCTAACTGTTATATAATATTGCTATGTTGCACTCCTTAAGCTGGATTCACCCATTGTTTCGGAACAAAATGCTTGTTTCGGAACAAATTCAGTTTTTTGAGAGTTTGTTCCGAAACGATGCACTTCGAACAATTGTTCTGTAAAAACAAGGCTATCATATGAAATATTTTTGTAAACGATGCGTGTTAGTCGTACAATTAGGCAGCACAGTAGCAGTTGATTGCAGTTCGTTTGTTTTCTTGGCTTGGGTATGATCATATTTTTTATTGTGTTACTAAGAAATTGTAATTTAAAACAAATCAGAAATTGTTGAAGTGAAAAAAATGGATAATAATGGATATTATACATACTTAAATAGATACATACAATTGTACATATAATATGATGTGGCACCTCAGTTCAACTTTACTTAAAAAATTAAAGTAGCTGGCAGCACAGTTCGATTGTTTCGGAATAAAAATTAAAATTAAACCAATTCGTGCTGAAAATGTTCCAAAGCAAGCTTACTCTCTTTCGCTCTCTCTCTCTCTCTCTCAAAAAGAGAAACGTCAAACTACATATAAAAAAAATTGTTTCAGAACAAAAATTTTGTTCCGAAACAATGGGTTAATCCAGCTTTATACTTTATGTTCAGATTGAATTGAGCAAAACTTTTTCTTGGATTCTAATTGGTAGTTACTAGCGAATGTTTACATTGACTCATAATACCTGATCCGTATACTACAGACTAGCCCACATTTAAAAGACTATGTAGCCTCAAAATTTCACTATTCATTCCGACCACTCAGTCTCTGCGAAATATTTCCCACAATAAAAATGGTCCGGTTTCTGTTCAGGCGACTGTTAAGACGGTAGCATTTTGAATCGAAAGTGTTGAGGAAAATAAGTAGCCTTGATTTACTCTAGACATACATATGTATATATATATATAAATATATATTCTCTATATTAACTCTTCAACTTAATTTTCAAAGCCTTTTTCATTGTTTTCTTTCCCGAATTATTTTATCGCTCGTAATAACTCTCTAGAATAATTAATTTCATACTATTTTGAAGAGGAATTCCTGAGGAATTCATTACTAAAAACAACTCTTTCAATTCGCGACATTATCAAAAGGGTTTACTGAAATATAAGACATACTTAAAGAACTTCTTAAAACTGATAGCCACTGTATACTCGTAATAATGAACTTTTTAAATAAAATCAATTTAAATTGGATGTCACTGCATGGTCTGATAATGTGGTGGATAATGTGATAGACTACTAGCGTGAGAGGCGTTAGTTCGATGCCAATTAGAGGCTCTCGCCTGTTACATTTTACCGAGCATATAGGTGAAGTTATACTATCTTCAGACATGCACTTATATTGAATAAATCGCAATAAATGGCGTTATTGATCTCAATATTTCATACAAAATTTTCAATTAATTATTGCTCAATAAATTCATAAATTGTTATAATACTTGAAATACAGCACAGTCATAAGTACGTTCAGTGAGCATATTACAATTTTTCGAACACTTTCTATTGATATTTGACAACTCAAATATCAACAACAACGAAAAAAAAACAAACAAAAACAATCTTGTTGAAACAACCAGCTGTTTTGTTTACCAGCCGTCAAATGAATATTGAATAAGTAGCTGATATGCGTATATTATTATGCTTGAATACTTAAAATATTGGTAATCAGTATATCCCATGCCATATGATCTTTGGCAAACTGAGGGCGCTGTTGTTGACTGATTGCATTTCATGGATGTTTTTCTTTAGTTTTCGGAGTTGTAAATGTTCACTGCTTAAAATAGCGCGACGAACTGTTGATTTACTTGCTGTAACTCCTGCTAAATGCTAAATTTTAGAGGTAGAATGGGCTGAATTTGAGGCAATTCGAAGAATTTTTCGCTTGTCCTGTGGTGTTAGAGCTGTCTAAGTACCTCCTTTGTAATTTTTATTACATGTTTCACGATGTTTTATGTAATTCATTACCACATTATGACTTTGTCCGATTTTTCAATCGATTTCGCGATAAGAATGGTTTTTAGAATGGTAAACATAAATTTTTACCATTTCCGACGAATTTAAAGAACTCTTTCTTCCCATATTGATTTAGCTAACTGCAGTCACAAACTGTGACTTTAATTTTATTTGGTTTTTATAAAGCTTTATTACAACCGCCTACTGATTTAAGTTAAAAATGCACGTGGTTCTATTCTGTTTAACCAAAAAATAAATTAAAAATTTAATACTTGCCTACAAAGAAAGTGAAAAAGTACTGTTATAATTCATTTTTATACTATTTTTTGTGTTCAAATTAACATTTACAGTATTAACTATTTTTTTGCAAAACAAAATTTTTTTATTCTATCTGTATATGCAATTTATACAGTTTTTTTAATTTAAAATATGTTGGTTCTATCCTGATGAACCGCAGTGTATATGCGTATTCTGAACATGAAAGTTCTCTTCAAAATCAATCTGAACTCTAATTATAGGTCAAATAAAGAGCTGCAAGTAAGAGCTGTTGGCAAAATCCCTTTCAATTTGACTTTGTTCTTTCGTGAAAGAAATCCTCAATAGAGATATTATAGGGTCTTTTTAAGTGATTATTATTTTAAGTGCAATTAAAACAAAGACTCGATAAATTACAACAGGCTTTACAGATGTAGCTTCAATGAAATGGCCGGTGTCAGTTGCCAAAATTTGAAAGTCCTTGTTAGAAGACAATACAGAACAGAAAAAAAAGAACTTTTCATATTAAGTTCAATAAAAATAGCCTCAAATATCACCAACTAATTGATAAATTGCAATGTCACCAAAATTGTGGGGTGAGCTTTAGAATCTTATTATTTGGCAAGAAATCACCGCGTATAACAACACGGTCTTTGTCAGACCAATACTAAAGTGGTCCCCATTATAAAGTAGTCCCCATACTAAAGTAGTCCCCATTTTAAAGTAGTTTCTATACTAAAGTAGATCGAAAATAGTCCTGTCAAAACTATATCCTTAAAATTTCTTATATACGTTATGCATGAAACTAAGCACGAATATTACATTGTTTTGACGAAAATCTTAATTGTTTTCAATAAATAATTAGCAGGTACATAATTGCATAGCGAAAGTCTAAATTTAAAATAATAAGGGCCTTATCAAGCCGTAGGTATTGTGGGCTACAATATTATAGGGTAAGTCGAAAATCAAAATATTTATGGTTTTCGCTACCTGAATGGAGCTAAAAACAAAAATATTACGTGGAAATGCTGAAAATAGGCAATAAATGTTGTGTGTATACTTAAAACAAAAACAGGCAGAACTCACATATCGTCATAAAAAAATGCAAACAGACTCATTAAAACCACTTTTTATGTTTTTTACAAGAGAAGAGAAAAACGAAAATCGAAAACTACAAAATTCGATTTGCCATTTTAGCTGACTATATGTGTGTATATATCAGGAAAATCTATAATTGTTACAGCTCATGACTCATGAAATGCCTGATGATAGAATCTTTAGATATTAATCTTGAATTTCATAAACTAAAGCATGCATTAAATTAAATTTATTCTACATTTATCCCCCCCCCCCATATATACGTTTCTCCCTCCTCCAGCTATATTTTGCTCTTTAAACTCTGACTTAAAGTTGCCCATATTAACTTAAAAGCAACTACAACCATAGAAGTTCAACAAAATATTGAATGATATTTGAGCGTATATAATAAGCGTACACGAATAGAGAGAATGATGAGAGAATATCTTACTCTCCTAACACAATTTGTAAGAAATGAAAATACAAAATGAAAAATGTTTTCATATTCTTTTTCAAGCCTTCTGTATATTTGGTTTTTTTTTCGCCGTACGACTACCCACTCTGTATTTTTTCTCAATGTCATGTTAACCACACTCTTCTAAACAGAACTTTAACATATTGCCGTGTAAACCACTCTTTACAAACCTGACTTATGTGATTATTTTGTAGCACAGGCTATTTCACTTGCTTGTCTGTTTACAACACAAACAAAATTGAGTGTTTTTGTTTGTGTTTTCCATGCAAACAGGCAAGCAAGCGAAATAGACTGTGTTACAAAAACATCACATTAATATAGAGAGAGATGGTTTTGCAAACACGAAGACTGTTCGTATAGAACCGAAGATTGTTCATATTTTCTTTCGATGCCGAATGCTCTCCTAAGTTTACACTATACAATGCGCTCTCTTCTGCGTGAAAAAACGCCTTAAGTTGTTTCACAATGAACAACGTTGCCAATTTAGCTCTTTTCGCGCTAGATTTAGCGCCTTTTAACAACCCAAAAGTCGCATTTTTTCTTCTTAGCGCTTTTTTGAAAAAAAAGGCGCCAAATTAGCGCGTTTTTATTTGTTTGGTTTTTGATTTGCAGATTAGCAACATGTTTCCTACTTTTTTGCAACTAATAATAAATGCGCTTAATATCAACTCGTTGATGAGAGATGATTTTTTACTTTGTTTTTTTTTTTTTTATTATTTAGAGTTTGACAGATATATCATATTAATAGGCCATTTACACTACAGCGAAATCTAGTACTTATGAGATTTCGAGCCAAATCTAGTTGATTTTAATTAGATTTCCCATACAAAACAAAATCTACTTATTTAGTAGATTTCGGCAAAATCTACTCAAAATCTAGTAAAAATAGAAATGCAACTGTGTGTTTTGCCAAATAGTACTTAAAAATACAACGCTGAGCAGGAAAAAAATTACATTTCAATTTAACCCTAATCAAGTCAACATGTTCCTCTCCGACACATATTTCACTTGGTCATGTTGTAACTTCCTTAAATATAGGTTCTAGCTCTTACTGCTTCTTGAATTCCTACTTTCAATTGTTTTATTTAATTTACAAATTTCAAGTAATAAATTAATTTCCTTTTATTTTGTTTCAATCAAAAATGTTCTTAATCATGTCAAAATGTGTCTATGAGGCACATAATATGGGAACGCTAACTATTACTTCTATTGTTGGTGAACAACAAAATAAAATATAACAATGTGTTATATTGAGGTATAGTAGTTAGTTACGAAGAGTTCTGGTACCCATTATTTGCCGTAGTCTTCTAAAATTAAATAATCATAATTTGTCCAATGTTCGGTCCATACAACACGAGGATGAATTCTCAAACCAGCCAAGGCAGACAGATATGCAACGTAGATGTTATATGTGCCCACCGAAGATATGCAGTATGTGTAAGCGGTCTTGCAGTATTTACCACAAAAATACTTGCAACGAGCATCGTTCAAAAGTTCTAGTTTGCTTAAAATGCGAAAATAAATAAATAATATTTCATTTATGTAAACTGAGAAGAAAAAAAATTAATAAAATAAAAATAAGTCAACAAAATTAATACGTAAATTCTTTGTATGTGCCTCTGAGACACATTTTGATTGTATTTGTAAAAAAAAATTCCTGACTTGATTAGGGTTAAACTAAAATATTATTATTTTATTTTAAATTTCAGTCAGCTGTTTTTGTTATTAAAATGAAATATTGCTACTCTCAAATAAATCCAGTGTAAACGATCTAGATTTTGAGCAAGATTTGAAATCTAATCTACTAGATTTCGCTGTAGTGTAAATGGCCTATAAAGTTCATTTTAAAAAAACGAACTGTGGCCAACTGCGATCTTGCATACACTTGTGTATACATTTTTTGTAATTTTAGTTGCAACTGTTTATTTAAAAATTTCAAACGAACTTTTAATTTTTTTTTCGTATTGTGTTTCTTATAAATTTTTTGCAACAAACCTAACTATTTTTTTCAATTACAATTAATATTTTGGCATTTTTGGTTTTACTGTGTTTCTAATAAATTATTTGCTTTAAATTGGATTATTTACTACAATTACACAACCTTAAAATAAATATTTGCGGCTTAAAAATTAAGGACTTTTTAATTATATTTACATCTCGTCAAAATTAAATGGTAATTATTTTTTAATTGTTCTTAGAAATGTATTAATTAAAAATAACCATTTAGGCTGAGCGTTATGTGCAGAAATACAGAAAAGTATGGGAGTCTGATCCACTTTTTAAAAAATGGGTGAAGCCAGTAATTAAGGACAAGACGCGGGCCATATGTATTTATTGTAAATGCCAGATAAATGCAAAACGATCCGACCTGGTAAGACACATGAATACTGCAAAACACCAAAAAACTATTAAACCATTTAATGAAACTGAATTAAGACAACCCGAGCTTTCATTTACAACAAATGCCACAGAAAAACAAAATAGTCAGGCCATGCTTGCACTTTATATTGCCGTTCACAGCCCCTTTTTATCAGCAAATCACCTAGGTGCTTTAAGCAATTCTGCTTTTAAAGATAGTAAAGCCGCAAATTTTAATTTACATCGTACAAAATGTACTAGCATTATAACAAATATTTTGGCACCACATTTTGTGGAAAACCTAGTAGAAGACCTAGGTGATTCTCATTTTAGCTTAATATTAGATGAAGGTATAAATATTAAACATACGTTATTTAAATATGTTTTTAAATTTATTTGGATTTTTTAGGAACTGATATTTCAGTGGAAAAGCTATTAGGAGTTGTAATACGATATTACAGCATTGATAATAAACAGTTTGTAACTACATTTTTGGGGCTGATTGATGTAGAAGGTGGAAAAGCAGATGATCTGTTAAAAGGTTTGGAACGACTAACAAAATTGTTTAATTTAGATTTAATGAAACTTTTAGCAATTGGTACGGACAATGCCGCCGTAATGACCGGTGTACATAACGGACTTTACAAAAAAATTAAAAACAAATACAATTTAAAAAATCTTGTATTAATTAGATGTGTTTGTCATTCGCTGCAATTAGCGGTTTGTGCTGCAGAAAGAAAAGAAAGTCATAATTGGTTTTCTAACTCATCAGTTAGACAAAAAAAGTTTATAGGCCATTTACACTACAGCGAAATCTAGTAGATTAGATTTCAAATCTTGCTCAAAATCTAGATCGTTTACACTGGATTTATTTGACAGTAGCAAGATTTCATTTTAATAACAAAAACAGCTGACTGAAATTTAAAAAAAAAATAACAATATTTCCAAATTTAGTTTAATACCAAACAAACATAAAAAATATAGGACATTTAGTGTCGTAAACATATATATAGGTAATAATATATAAATATTATATCATGGGTCATTCTGGGAGTAAGGTATTCCTAATATTTCATATGATATGTTCATCGAAAAGCCGCCAAACTTTTCATTTGTTACGCTTAACCTCTTCAGGGACGATTTTTTTATGGTGACAAAAAAATGATTAAATTTTGTTTTCTTTTTAAATTATTTAATTTTATTTAAATAGGAATTCAGAAAACAAAAAACAATGAAAATTCACAAAAAGGGATAACGTCCACATTTGTGGATACTGAGCGTTAATGGTAATTTATGTGTGATATGATTTCATACATTCCGGGCATATCAGGCGTATATATTCTTAACATTTCTCACAAATGTAGAGAGTTCGTCTTACACAATTTTTGTCGTGACATCTGGGGAAATTTTCAATTCCTCGTATTTAGGATAATGATCCATACCGTCCAGTCTAATTCCAGGATTCACTTTAGTCCAGCTTTTAGATTTTTTAGGTGGTGATGGTAAAACTTATTATATGAAATATATCTGATATTATTTTTTTTCAAATATTAACGATTTCTTGATATAATCCAATAAAACAGATTGCCGAAGAATTATTTCACATTTTTGTTTATTTATCTAACTATGCGTCGGAAATAATATCATCACTGCAGATCTGAGGATTTGGTAGTCAATAACTTACTATAAAATTTTTGTTTTTTATTTTATTATTATTATAATTATGATTATAAAAAATTAAACGTACACATATGTGGCCAAGGGCGTGAAGAGGTTAAAGTTTTGTTTTTAAATTGAAATGTCATTTTTTCCTGCTCAGCGTTGTATTTTTAAGTACTATTTGGCAAAGCACATAGTTGCATTTCTATTTTTACTAGATTTTGCCGAAATCTACTAAATAAGTAGATTTTGTCTTGTATGGGAAATCTAGTTAAAATCAACTAGATTTGGCTCGAAATCTCATAAGTACTAGATTTCGCTGTAGTGTAAATGGCCTATTAGTAAAATATATAAATTAATAAATAACGACAATGCACGACCAATAAAAATCCCTATGACAGCAACGACTATGTGGCTTTCGATTGAAAGGGCTGTTAAAACAATACTTAAAATGTGGTTAGAATTAAAAACACACTTCAATATTGTTAATGATAATTTATTTCAGACATCTCATCTTAATGATATGTATAATGATTAAAAAAATTTAGTTTACATAACTTATTTAGCAGCAGTTTTAGGTGAAGTTCAAAAAGTAAATTTAGCTTTTGAATCTCAAAGTGCAGATCAAACTAAACTTTTTAATGATTTATACAGATTGTTGCAAGTTTTAACTAACAAAATTATAATACCTATGGAAGATTTCGATTATATGGAAGGTGATATTGACTCAGTATTGAATGAATATTGCTATTTAGGATATAATTTTGAAAAAGTATGTCACGAGTGTAATATTGAAGGTTGTGAAAAAATTTAATAAAACAGAATTTAATAATATTTACCAAAGCACTAATCTTTGAAATCAGAGCAAAATTGCCAACTAATTTTAAAATTTAAAAAAAAATTATCTTTGTTCAGTATAGACAATATTTTTTCTCACGACACAACAAATGTTATAGAATTTATAAAAGAATTTATTGCTTGTAAAAATGAAATTGAAGAAATGGAAAATTGCCTTAGTAATTTAAAATTATGCGAGTGGAAAAATAAAGATAAAACTGAATCATTTTGGATAGAAGTACACTGTTATAAAAATTCATTAAATGAAAATCCTTTTCTTAAACTTTCAGAATTTGTTATTAATTTATTAAGCTTTCCATATTCTAATGCAGAAGTGGGAAGATCTTTTAGTGTAATGAATTATTTCAAAACAAAAATAAGAAATAGAATGTCACTGAATACAGTAAATTCATTAATTCATATAAAATATGGGCTCAAAATGAAAAATTCATGTTGTGAAGACTATTTGATACCATCAAATGTTTCATCAAAAATTAATTCAAATATTACATATAAAAAATCAAAATATTATATAAAAACAATATTATGGCCAGAAGCTGAGCATGATAATGATTGTTACGGATTGTCGAAGTTAGAATTGAAACTTTAACTCCCACCCTTTTATTTGCATGTATGGTTGGCAATAATGCACTTTATTGCAACCCTTTCTTACTGATGCAATTGCAACTCTTCCATTATCTTTATCCCTTTTGCTATGTATGTACTTCGTTATATTTTTTTTTGCGCGTCCTGATCGACCAATTAGATTTTGATATCTGGCGTCTATTTCGTTAAAAATTTTACCGTTAGACAGTTTAACCAATCAGAATGTGCCATTTGTCAGAAACAAGGATGAGGGATATAGGTAGAGAAAGATAATGCGTTATGGCGGGAGAAAAGAACATTCCAGAAGAAAATAAAAATGAAAAAAGAGGAATGTTGAGATGGACAGGGAGTTCACGTGTGGTACTCGAACCGAACGGTTCGAAGATATTCGGTTTCTCCTTTCAAATAAAAAAAAAAAAAAAGTGTAATAAGTTAAAAATAAAACGTTGTCCATATACATGCAAAAACAAAATGACAAAATTTATAAAAATGTTAACAAACTGTGTATAGAAGAAAATAGAACCAGAAAGGAAAAAATTTTATACTCACATAAAAAATATAAAAATAAATTTAAAAAAATAAAAAAAAGTTAAATACTGACACTAATATTTGTGAATTTATTTTAAAATTAATAAAAAATTAACAAATAATTCTAAAAACATAAAAAAATTAAAAATAAACACAAATTAAAATTATTAATTAGTATAAGCAAATTAAAAATGGAATCTCTAAATAAAAAAATAATGACTAAATGTTTGTTAAATAAAATATTTTACATATTATTATGTGTTTTGATCAATATAAAACCATTTACTTTGTAGTTTTTTCGGTTTTTCTGTTCACGTTGTCATCTCTGTGTATTAAATTTTAAATTACAAAATAGAAAACAAAATAATAATAATTTAAAAGATTCTGTCTATTGCAATAAAAAAAAAATTTAAACATGAACATGAAAATTTTGAATTTTTAACTTTTTCTAAACCAATGAATAACAATTAAAATAACAAAAATTTAATTGTAATATTGAATTAATAAAATCAAATTAAAGATTTAGACTAAAAAGAATAAAAGAAAAATATAAATTTTGTACGTACCATTAACATATTTATTCATGTGCATTTAGTTAAAGCCAACAAAAATTAATTCAATTCATTTGTAAAAAAAAAAAAAAATTATAAGAGGCAAAAAAAAATTGTTTAAAAAAAATAAAACAATTAATTACTAGATAAGTGATTAAATAAACAAAATCAATATGAACCTAAATATTTAAAATAATTAAATTTAATAAATAGTATTATAGTGAAAAAAAAAAACTATAAAAAAGGAAAAAAATGGATGCGTACATATGTACTTACATACGTACATTTATATTAAATATATAGTTATATGTTTAATATGAAAAAAAAATTAATTAAATAAGTATGAGATCAAGACATAAAACAATTCAACAATTAACGACTATAAAATACAGTTTTATTCTAAAGATAATACGTCAAAAAAAAACAAACAAAGAAAAAACAAAAAACCATTCAAAAAAACAAAACAAAAAAAGAACAAAAAAATTAATAATAAACATGAATATTTGCTGAAACTTAGAATAACGTTTTAAAAAAAAAGAAGAAAAAAAAAGAGATTAATAAATTAAAAATGTTGCTTAAATGTTAAATAATTGTAATAGTTCTACAAAAAAAAAAAAAAAAACAAAAGACTTACCTGATTATACAACCCATCAACAAGAGCAACAAAACCAGCCATTATCAACACCCCCAACTACAACGCCAACAACCCAGAAGCCATCGTCGTGGGAGCGGTGCACCGCCGAGATAAGTCGACCAACACATATATTTTTGAATATCATTATTATATTTATTGAATAATATTTCTATTTATTATTATATATAATTGTTATTGAAGATAGTATTAATATTTTATTGTTTTTTTCCCCTTCCCACAATTTATTTGATTCAATAAATTTGAATATTTTTGTAAAATGTAAATATATATATAATATCATTCCTTTGGTGAGATTTAAGGAAACATGATCCTTTAATCTGCTATTTCGGAGGGAGGGAAACGTGGGGAGCATGGTAGGGTAAGAGGCACGTGGTTATATTAGGGACAGATGTAGTATTTGATTAGGGCGTCTGTCATGGCGTGTGACTTTGTCACTGGGAGAGAACTCATGCCCTAGGCGGGATAACACCTAACCGTTAAATCGTTTTGACTCGGTTTTTTTCTGTTTCCGGATACTTTCGCGTTTTGACATTGTTGTATGTTTTCTTTATATTCGCACAGTCTAGGTTTTTTTATCTTGATGGCATGCAGGCTGTGCTTATATGCTTGCGCGTCGTAAAATACGGGTTGAGAACCACTTTAGTCTGAGCTACCGGGGAGATCTTTGCATGCCCTTAGCCTTGATATTTTATTCGGGTATAACCGGCGTGTAACATATATGGCGCCCAACGAAACAATGTAGCGTGACAGAGCACGTGTTCTAAATGACGTATAACGGTGATTCGCACCACGTGGCGACCGAGCCACTGGCACGTGCTATGTTTCGAGTTGACGATGGTTACACGTGATCGACATTATCGGATAGTACAGTTAAAATAATTTTAGTGCACATTACTGGACAGGTTTCGGTTAGAATTATTACTTGTTTTCATGTATTTGGTGTAAGTCATGACATCTGGATTTGATTGCTCTGGATGTTTCATTTGCGACATCAAATGGGGAAAACGTTTAATTTTATCTGATTTTACATGCCTTTGTTGGTTTCCTTCATAAATCGGCGTAAGTCATGCCATCTGGACAACAAGTCTGGAGGTTTCATTTGCGACGTCGAGGGAGGGTCACCCTCAAGTTGGTCTTGACCGAAACTCTTTCAGCATTCTAGCGATATTTGCTCTAGATTCAGGGAACTATAAGTCCGAACTGGCGATATAGGGTCGAAAGTTTTCGTTGCGATAGGATCCCGGGATCTTATCAGGTATCGCGCAGTGTTTTTGCTCGCGGGAGTCCTTGTCCGTAGTGTTGAATGACGAGTTGCACCACGATGCGGTAATTGGAAGGTTTTAGTAATGTGCAGGTTGAGGTTAGTCGTATCACGTGTGAATCTATGATGAGATTTTTTTATATATGAATTTTTTTTATAAACCACGTGCCTATTTTACCATGTTTCCCAGCAGTCCTCCTTGAGAACACATGTGAACTGCTTCATTGAAATTGTTAAATTTTATTTTATTCTATTGTCGGCTTTAAATTTTAATTGCTAATCTGGAATTTTCTTTTGCTTGCGCTTATCTCAGTTACAGGTAAAAGTACTTGTTTTTCTTCTTTCCTTTCCCTACATTTTTGGGAAACGAACGTTTTCTTCCTTTGCCTATCACCCCTCTTCCTTGGGAAGAGACAACCTTTTTATTATACATAATTATTCTTATTACTTTTCCAGCTAATAATTTTAAATTGTTTTTTTGATCGGTGTCGATTTTCTTTTATTTGGGTTTAATTTACTTCTTTCATGCGTTCAATGGCGCATTATGTCCAAGCCTAACACTCGGGCGAGTAGCACTACTGGGGCTTCCTCACGTGAAACAGCCACAAGGTCAAATTTAGCTAACGTACCAGGAAAAGTAAGAGTTGCATCTCGTAGTTCAGTATCAGCGCAGGGTAGAGGTAGGGGTACAACTCCGGTGTCAAAGAGCCCTTCGCTTAGTCCACAGTCAGATTCGAGTATTAGGGCATTAAGAGGATCATCTGCTTCCCGCTTACTGGAATCAAACCCATCTGGCGAAATAGAGGGAGACAATCTTGGTCACGAGTCGTTAACTGGATCTTTAGCAGCGTTAGGAACGAGCTTTTCAGGGAACTCAACATCGGGCAACCAAGCTTCGGTGGAAATGGCGCCAGGGGAAGGAGATAAAGAAGGGGACAACCAGGCTTCAGGTGTCAACACAATGGAAAGCTTATTGGACTACTTCCAGGAGGCCATGCGTAAGACTCAGGAGGAATTTAGGAGAGAACTAACAGCTCTTAGAGAATCAATAGGGAGTACAGCTGACACCAGACCCAATTCTGCTACACCCGGACTGAATGTTCAACCGTCTGGATCTCAGGAATATTCTCCGTCGTACGCTACTTCTATCATGAATATAAAGCTAAAGGACTGGAAGATTTCTTTCAGCGGAGAAGGCAGTGTCTCGGATTTTCTCTTCAAATTAGATACTCTTGTTGCGCGCTCGCAATGCTCACAGGACCACCAATTTCCACATTTTCCTGACAGGTAAAGCTGAAACATTCTATTGGGATTATATTAAGCAACACCAGAGGGCAACGTACCAAATGCTGAAAACTGCACTATCTAAGGAATTCGGCTCAAGTGAAAGTGACCATGAAATTCTGCTTAAACTCTCGACACGTAGACAGCCACCGAGGGAGTGTTATGATGACTACCATTCATTTGTAACTCGATTAAATTTACGTCTAACAAACCCTTTATCCGATGCAGCTTTAATTGATATAATAAAGAAGAACGTACACGCAGAACTAAAAGTTATGCTCTTCATAGCTAATCCAAATGATTTAGATACTCTTCGGGATCTGGCAAGGAAAGCAGAGAAAATTCTCCTGGAAAACAAGAATACTGGCTTCAGTCGACGTCAGGTGAATGAGATCTCTGTCGAAACCACACCAGGAGATACGGACACGGATTTTGACCCTCAAGTAGAGGCGCTAAAGGTGAATAAAGCTTGGGTAGCAGGCGATTATTCAAAAACCAGGTGCTGGAATTGCCTAGAGCTCGGTCATAGAGCGAAACGGCCGAGAAGCGAAACGTTTTCTGCTATAAATGCGGCCAACAAGGAGTAACTACAGTCAAGTGCGATAAACCTCATGGGGGAAACTTTCGTCGGAGCGAGTGGGCGACCGGGGATGCTCGTTCCTCAAAATAAATCCCGAGTTACACAGCACAGGAGCAAAGCCTTCACAGAAGGACATACTACCTGATAGGACAAAATATTTACCGGATATACAAACATATACTCAGCTAGAACATGAAAATAAACCTAAGCGCAGTGGACGTAAGTCAGTTGGTCATAGAATTTCGCAACGAATTTACAAGTGCAGGGAAAGATACCGTATGAGAAGGAAATTTAGAAAAGTAACAGAATCTTCACGCTTGCCAGACAACGATGATGGAAGGCCTTTTGTAAAGATTAGAATTTTGAACGAGGAGTTGCTGTGTCTATTGGACTCCGGTGCAAACGTGTCTGTATTAGGAAAGGGAAGTCTTGATTTTGTCAATAGGAACAATATACGATTGGAAAGATTTAGATCTAGTATTTTTACCGCAAATGGTTCCAGAAATGATGTGGTGGGGTATTGTAAATTGCCAGTGACGTATAAGGGAGTAGAAAAGTTGATAATTTTTTATGTAGCACCGAACCTCTCTCAGCTTGGATACCTCGGTGTGGATTTTTGGAAAGCCTACGACATTGCTCCTCAGATTTTTTCAGATTTGTCCTGTTCGGAGCTTGTCAAGGAGACTGGATCTAATTTTCACCAATTATCTCCGGAACAAAAATTGCGCCTGGAAAAGGTTGTGGCGAATTTTCCATCTTACGAAAAATTAGGGTTAGGGCGTACACACCTACTGGAACACCATATAGATACAGGTGATGCTACACCGGTAAAGCAAAGGCACTACCCTCTCTCGCCACCCAGACAAGCAGAGGTCTACGAAGAGTTAGATAGATTATTAGCTCTCGGTGTTATAGAAGAATCGAATTCCCCCTGGTGCAGCCCAATCATGACAGTTCGAAAACCCGGAAAAATCAGACTCTGCATGGACTGCAGAAAACTAAATTCTCTAACAAAAAAGGACTCGTACCCCTTGCCCCACATTAATGGACTTCTTAGCCGACTAAAAGACACCTACTTCATCAGTGGCATAGATCTAAAAGACGCCTTTTTCCAGATCAAATTGTCAAACACATCCAAGGAGAAGACAGCATTTGCAGTACCTGGTAGGTCCTTATACCAGTACACAGTAATGCCATTCGGTGTGTGTAATGGACCACAAACAATGAGCCGTCTGATGGATAAAGTAATTCCGGCGAAATTGAGAGAGAACGTATTCGTCTACTTGGATGACCTACTAGTGTGCAGTCATAATTTCGACACGCACCTGGAATTACTCCTCGAAGTCGCGAAATGTCTTAAATATGCAGGCTTGACAATTAATGTAGGCAAGAGCAAGTTTTGTCAGCGCGAGATCAGATACCTAGGTTACCTTATAGGTGGCGGACATTTGAAAGTCGATCCTGAAAAGGTCGAGGCCATATCTCAGTTCCCGATTCCTAAAACACCGCGTCAGGTTAGGCGATTCATCGGGATGGCAAATTGGTATCGCTCATTCATAGGTTGCTTTTCAGATCTTGCAGGCCCACTAACGGATTGTCTGAGAAAGACAAACAAGCCTTTTCATCTATCACCTCAGGCTGTCGAATCATTCGAAAAATTAAAGATAGCATTGTCAAAGACACCTCTTCTCGCCGAACAAGATTTCAATAGGGAATTTATAATCCAATGTGATGCATCCCGAACTGGTGTAGGGGGTGTTTTATATCAAATAGATAATGATGGGAAGGAGCGACCTATTGCATTTGTATCCCAGAAGTTAAACAAGGCGCAAAGGAACTACACAGTTACGGAGCTGGAGTGTTTAGCGGCCATTGTGAGTGTAAAACGCTTCAGACAATATATTGAGGGACTTCCTTTCAGAATTATTACGGACCACTCGAGCCTCCGTTGGCTTATGAGCCAAAAAGATTTGAATGGCAGATTGGCCCGGTGGAGCCCGAAACTCCAGGCTTTTAACTTCACTATGGAACACCGAAAGGGTGCATTGAACGTGGTTCCCGACGCGCTCTCCAGATTCGATACCGATGAACTTGAAATGTGCAATAATCCTCCTGAAGTCGACTTGTCCTCACCGGAATTTGAAAGCCCAGAATACAACAAAATAAGAGACCATGTAAGGAAAAACTCCCGGGTACTCCCCAACCTATGTATATCAGGGAACTTGATTTATAAACGCGAAAACATCCAGAGCGGATCAGATAACCCGGAAGACACCTGGAGGTTATGGTTACCCGGATCCCTAACTGGGAACGTGATTAAAAACGCGCATAGAGAAGGATGCCACGGAGGATCCGAGAAAACGCTTTTCAGAATCAGGCAAAAATACTTCTGGCCAAGGATGACACAGGACGTGAGGGCATACATTAAGCAATGTGATATTTGTAAGGAAATTAAACCGACCAACCAGATATTACGCCCTCCCATGGGTAAGCAGTTTCAGACAAATCGGCCGTTTCAACGACTTTTCTGTGATTTTCTAGGTCCATACCCGTACAGTAAGTCGAAAAATACTCAACTTTTGATTGTGATCGACCATTTTACCAAATTTTTGTTCTTGAAACCCATGAAGTCGGCAATCTCTGTAAACGTAATGGAATTTTTTCAGGACGACATATTCTGCCCTTTTGGAGTACCACAAGTCATTCACACCGACAACGCCAAGCAATTTACTTCAAAAGAGATAGAAGACTTTTTCTTAGCGCACGGCATTACTCACATAACAACAGGATTTTATTCGCCACAGGCGAATGCCTCTGAAAGGGCTAATCGAGAAGTGATCTCTAAGATACGATATTTTCTTAAGGATCATCCTAACCATACAGCCTGGGACAGAAAAATACCTCAAATATTACAGATTCTCCGCAGTGACTATCATTCGGCGATCAGGTGTTCTCCATATTTTGCACTTTTCGGGCAGAACATGATGACGAGCGGAACGAGTTACGACGTATTGAACCGACTTAACATTCTCATCGACGATACATTGGTTCTACGCAATGACCGACTGGATGTTGTGCGAGAGAACATTCGCAGGAATCTCGATATGGCTCACGAAAAAGGAAGCAGAACTTACAACACGAGGTGTAAATCCGCGAATTTTGTCGTAGGACAGGAAGTCTTTAGAAGAAACCATGCACAGAGTGATTTTAAATCGGCTATTAACGCGAAATTCCTTCCCAAATATATAAAATGCAGGATCAGAGAAAAGTTAGGAAATTCGCTGTATACACTCGAAGATCTGGGGGGAAACTACATAGGGAAGTATCACGCTTCAGACATAAGGCCCTAAGCTATGGAGATTACACTGACTGTGAAGCCCGGCTAATTTAGTAAGTAGAACATGAGACCTCTTTTCCTAGGGTCGTGGGTCGAGCCACACGTTTTTTTTCTTTCCCTCCCCTTCTTTTTCTCAGCCTGTGTAGTTTAGATTGGCTCTTCCAATCCTGCCTGTTCACTTGTCGATCATAGACCTCCAGATGAAGCAGGTTTGTACGGATTGTCGAAGTTAGAATTGCAACTTTAACTCCCACCCTTTTATTTGCATGTATGGTTGGCAATAATGCACTTTATTGCAACCCTTTCTTACTGATGCAATTGCAACTCTTCCATTATCTTTATCCCTTTTGCTATGTATGTACTTCGTTATATTTTTTTTTGCGCGTCCTGATCGACCAATTAGATTTTGACATCTGGCGTCTATTTCGTTAAAAATTTTACCGTTAGACAGGTTAACCAATCAGAATGTGCCATTTGTCAGAAACAAGGATGAGGGATATAGGTAGAGAAAGATAATGCGTTATGGCGGGAGAAAATAACATTCCAGAAGAAAATAAAAATGAAAAAAAAGAGGAATGTTGAGATGGACAGGGAGTTCACGTGTGGTACTCGAACCGAACGGTTCGAAGATATTCGGTTTCTCCTTTCAAATAAAAAAAAAAAAAGTGTAATAAGTTAAAAATAAAACTTTGTCCATATACATGCAAAAAAAAAATGACAAAATTTATAAAAATGTTAACAAACTGTGTATAGAAAAAAATAGAACCAGAAAGGAAAAAATTTTATACTCACATAAAAAATATAAAAATAAATTTAAAAAAAAATAAAAAAAAAGTTAAATACTGACACTAATATCTGTGAATTTATTTTAAAATTAATAAAAAAATTAACAAATAATTCTAAAAACATAAAAAAATTAAAAATAAACACAAATTAAAATTATTAATTAGTATAAGCAAATTAAAAATGGAATCTCTAAATAAAAAAATAATGACTAAATGTTTGTTAAATAAAATATTTTACATATTATTATGTGTTTTGATCAATATAAAACCATTTACTTTGTAGTTTTTTCGGTTTTTCTGTTCACGTTGTCATCTCTGTGTATTAAATTTTAAATTACAAAATAGAAAACAAAATAATAATAATTTAAAAGATTCTGTCTATTGTAATAAAAAAAAAAATTTAAACATGAACATGAAAATTTTGAATTTTTAACTTTTTCTACACCAATGAACAACAATTAAAATAACAAAAATTTAATTGTAATATTGAATTAATAAAATCAAATTAAAGATTTAGACTAAAAAGAATAAAAGAAAAATATAAATTTTGTACGTACCATTAACATATTTATTCATGTGAATTTAGTTAAAGCCAACAAAAATTAATTCAATTCATTTGTAAAAAAAAAAAATTATAAGAGGCAAAAAAAAAATTGTTTAAAAAAAAATAAAACAATTAATTACTAGATAGGTGATTAAATAAACAAAATCAATATGAACCTAAATATTTAAAATAATTAAATTTAATAAATAGTATTATAGTGAAAAAAAAACTATAAAAAAGGAAAAAAATGGATGCGTACATATGTACTTACATACGTACATTTATATTAAATATATAGTTATATGTTTAATATGAAAAAAAAAAAATTAATTAAATAAGTATGAGATCAAGACATAAAACAATTCAACAATTAACGACTATAAAATACAGTTTTATTCTAAAGATAATACGTCAAAAAAAAACAAACAAAGAAAAAACAAAAAACCATTCAAAAAAACAAAACAAAAAAAGAACAAAAAAATTAATAATAAACATGAATATTTGCTGAAACTTAGAATAACGTTTTAAAAAAAAAGAAGAAAAAAAAAGAGATTAATAAATTAAAAATGTTGCTTAAATGTTAAATAATTGTAATAGTTCTACAAAAAAAAAAAATAAAAACAAAAGACTTACTTACCTGATTATACAACCCATCAACAAGAGCAACAAAACCAGCCATTATCAACACCCCCAACTACAACGCCAACAACCCAGAAGCCATCGTCGTGGGAGCGGTGCACCGCCGAGATAAGTCGACCAACACATATATTTTTGAATATCATTATTATATTTATTGAATAATATTTCTATTTATTATTATATATAATTGTTATTGAAGATAGTATTAATATTTTATTGTTTTTTTCCCCTTCCCACAATTTATTTGATTCAATAAATTTGAATATTTTTGTAAAATGTACATATATATATATAATATCATTCCTTTGGTGAGATTTAAGGAAACATGATCCTTTAATCTGCTATTTCGGAGGGAGGGAAACGTGGGGAGCATGGTAGGGTAAGAGGCACGTGGTTATATTAGGGACAGATGTAGTATTTGATTAGGGCGTCCGTCTGTCATGGCGTGTGACTTTGTCACTGGGAGGGAACTCATGCCCTAGGCGGGATAACACCTAACCGTTAAATCGTTTTGACTCGGTTTTTTTCTGTTTCCGGATATTTTCGCGTTTTGACATTGTTGTATGTTTTCTTTATATTCGCACAGTCTAGGTTTTTTTATCTTGATGGCATGCAGGCTGTGTTTATATGCTTGCGCGTCGTAAAATACGGGTTGAGAACCACTTTAGTCTGAGCTACCGGGGAGATCTTTGCATGCCCTTAGCCTTGATATTTTATTCGGGTATAACCGGCGCGTAACATGATAATGATGGGGATGAAGATATTTTTTTCTGGAAGATGAACAAGTAATGTTTTGATCATCAATAGTAATGTTAGTCTTCTCTGATTTTAAACCATTTTTTATTTTAAAATAATATTTGATATTAATGATTTATCTAAATTAGTACCTGAATTTGAAAATTACTACGTAAATGTAAGTAGTAAAGCTTAAACAAAATTTAATGTAAAATCTACTATTTTGACCTGAATTGTAATACCAAATATGTAGTAATGTTTCATAAAAAATGTTTTTAATACCAATATTTGAGTTTTTGTATTTGAATATAATTTTTAGCGCGTTTTGATGTGATGGACGGCGCTTTTTGCTTATAAATAGTTGACAACGCCGACAATGAACCCATAGAGTAAGAGCACGTTAACGTTAAAGTAAAAAATATAACTCGGCTCTCTTTTATACTCTTTATGAACGAGATGAATACCATACGTATTCAAATATTGTACGCTTAGTTATGGCTTACGAGGTACTTTAAGAAGGTCTAACGGAAGGCACAACAGGTAAACGACGCTTGTTTGTATCCGCTTATGCTCACAAACGAGAGAAGTTACAGAGGCAAATTAACAATTATATTTACCACTTGTCCTGAGTATAAAATTGCGAATTTAACAGGAAAAGTTATCATAACTTTGTCAACCACTGAAATATAAGGTCATCTCTTTAATACTTTTCATCAAAGCGGGCGAAGTATTGACAATTACATTTAACATCTGTCTTGAGTATTGAGTGAGAACTACAAGCTGACAACGCAATGCAATTAACAAGCCATGTCAAATTCGAACTTAATACCACTAAAGACGCAATGGAGAACATGATGACTGCCGATACAGAAAATTTCGCTTCATTCGATAACCTATCGGAAGCAACAGACAACGTGGCAGCATATTTAAATGACAACTTTCAGAATATATCTTGGAATGTCGACAACAAGCCTCGCCCAAAAGTAAAATCTAACATAAATAAAAGCGACATAGAAAAATTGAAAAGATATATAGAAAAGATATATTGAAAAGATATGGAGAATGTGAAACGAATTAAAATGGAAAACTTGAGAAAAACGGTAAATGCTACAATTCAGTTTCCGAGATTTTTAGAAAAGATAGAGCAACAGGAAGAATTACAAGAAAACCAAAATATTGACAATGGCGAAAGTGATGGTAAAAAAGATTTAAAAATGCTTGTAACAGAGAACGGAAACAAAAATTACATCCCACAAGCGCGTAATCAAAATGAAGACGTAAGCAAATCACCCGAGGATCAAGAGCAACACAGAATGGTAGCGCCTTATAACAATTTTAATAATTTCGAACAGCAGTATAATAAGAATAAGAATCTACCCCACTGCCCAAAAAGTCCGGAAGAAGAAATAAATATTATGAAAAATGAATTTGAAATCCATACAGTCCAATTAGAACAACCACAAATGGAAAACATATCCTTTCCATCTTCCACCAGTGATGAACACCCGCCCCAAATGCAAATTGAAAAAAGATTTGAAGCGGATGATAATGGTATGGTTTGCATTGGACCGAATGGCACTATGGTCCCTAGAATAACTTTAGAATCCATCAACTGGTCCCTAACAGGAGCCGCTGTAACACGAAAAATTGTAGTGGAAATCTTTCGCCGTGAAACTTTGGCTGCTTGCAATCTAACGGGTAAGCCTTCGCCTGCCTTTGTAGATTGTAATAAACCAGTGAAAAGCCAATTGGACCCCATTATAGTTGCGGATATCATTCATTTAATGGGAGAGCAGAAAGGTCTAACCCCGAAGGAGGTGCGTAATGCAGTAACTACAAAATGCGCCGATGAAAATAAAATGCTTAGGATGAAGGACAAAAAAAAGTGGACCGTTTTTCTAATTTTTAAGAGTTTAAATTTTTCTTTTTTTGTTTATAAATGTTTTTATAAATAAGATGTAACAAATATATATAATGTTATTTAATGTATAATAGTCTATAAAATATTTTCGTTTAATAAAAATTTATTGTTTCTTAATAAAAATTTTTAAGTCGATTCAATTTATATTTGTATCGGATATGTGTCGGTTTGCATAGATAACCACTAATGGGTAACTAAACATTATGGGCAAGCATAGCGGCTTTGTGTGGGTATCATTAGAGAATGAACATGAATGCACAAAAACCCAAACCCGAGCTAAACCTTGATGGTGAGCGCAAATCGTCCACACCCTCTGAACGTAAACACTATATAAGGCAAACTCCTGCAAACGCAGCAGCGACGTCCTCCACGTCTAAAGGTGCCTCCAGTTTGGTGGCCAAAGCCGTTTTCAAAGCGAGTAATACCCTCTTGTCAATGGCCAACAAGCTTAGGGCATACAAAAGTTAACAAATTTCAGAAATTTTTTAACCAATCCGTTTTCGTTGAAAATATTTATAATTGTCTGACATCTTTCTTCGACTTTAAGACGGTCTTTTGCATTGGTTCAGATATTTGTGAAATTTGTAAATCGGATGCATACCTTTGTGGGCCTGTGCAGGGCCACAATTCAGTTCGATTTAAAAAAATTTTTAACCAAGCCAAACACTGTTTTAACATCAAGGAAACTATAAAGATTTTCAACGAAAACGGATTAGTTAAAAAATTTCTGAAATTTAAAAAATTTCTGCAATTTTTTAACCGTATGTATAATTTAGTAACTGTGTGTAAGTGTTGTTGGTTTGGTGGCCTGTTCGTTGTGAAGTAATAACGCTGAACATTCTCTATTTTTTAGCAATGTCAATCTATTTTACATTGAAAAACTGACACGTACGTACGTAATTGGTCATTACAACCCTTCAGTCAGGATTACGACATAGTTTCTCACACCACTTATGTTGTGTGCGTTAATTTTATGCCTTAGTGGTGGGACCTACAGTTTAAAGTAGACTCCGAACGAGAAATTTTTGAGAAACTTTTCATGGCAATTTTTATTTACTCTGAGAGTTTTTGCCAGAAATCTGTTGCGAAGAAGACGCTGAGGAAATACTTTTTGTATTTTGTTTTGATGTCTGGCCTGGGGCTCGAACCCTGGCTTTACATCTAATAAGCCAACACACTACCTACTGAACAACGGCGACTTCAAATCGACACCCTACTATATTTGCCAAGTACTCATGTCACATATAAGATCCTTACGAATGTATTATGTGAACGACTGGTGCCATTCGTCACTGATTGCAGTTGCAGACCTGGTAAGTCCACCATTCACATTACGGCAAACCCTATTACATCATCACAATGAGACCATTATTTGGTCTTCACTCAAGTAGTGATGTTAAGCCTTTTTCTACTCCTAGATGGCGTAATGTTGTCCAAAATTACTTAAACGGTAGAAAGTGTACACATACAGCCGCATAAAGCCTACAGTTTAGAATGAAGAAAATTTAATAATTTGGAACTATGTCTAGAGTAAAGCAAGACTGCTTATTTTCCTCAACACTTTCGATTCGAAATGCTCCCGCCTTATCTGTCCCCTAGACAGAATCCGGACCATTTTGATTGTGGGATATATTTCGCAGAGGCTGAGTGATAGGAATGAATAGTGAAATATGGACACTACATAGTCTTTTAAATGTGGGCCATTCTGTAGTATACAGATAAGATATTATGAGTCAATGTGAATGCTCGCAGGTAACTTCCAAGCAGAATCCTATAAAAAGTTTTGCTCAATTGAATTCGAACATAAAGTATAAAGAATGGAACATAGCAATACTATGTCAGAGTTAGGCCGCCATTAGCTTTTATTGGAATTCAATAAAAATATGACCACCTCGGGAAGCTAGGATAGGGAAAAACACTCTGATGGGTCGCAGAATACTTAGGAATTTACTTAGGAAGAGCTGGCAGTTGAACATTTCAGTTAGATGGAAAGAAATGTTTGAAAGTCTGTACTCATTGTAAGGGAATATAAATAAAGGCAGATGTTTTTCTCTGTAAGTTATTGGATAATAACAGGAGATTCTAGTCAAGCTTGAGAGTCTCCGGAAATAATCCGAGTTTAGTAATCGTCCTTTAGACAGGGCACTGAAGATTCAAAGTACACTTGTTCAGTCAAGGGATCGTCTCGAAAGCAGTATGAAGATTCTGTGATAAAGAAAATTATTTATCGGAATCTATACTAGTGACCTGTAAGGCAGCACAGACAGTGAATATAGAATTTTTCAAATTTTTTTTGTTTAGGCTGAAGTATAGTATATGTATTTAAAGTTTTCCAGCTTAGAGACAAGTGACGGTGATAAAATTTGCGATACCAAGCAGAAGGACGACTGCCTTCAGAATCAACAAGAAGAACTACTGTGCGCTAAGTTGGAGGAATGGTTTCGTTGGTAGTATCAACTTCGAAACTTTTATTTGGTACAGTAAGAAAGAACAGACTGGTAAAACGATTTAATTTAATTTAATCAAATGGTCAACAGGAAGGTTGCGTTGGGTTGGTTGGCATATCCCGTTTTTCATATGAAGATACCGAACAGTTACGCACAATTTAACAAGAAGAGCATTCTGCAAATATTTGTCTAGTGATTAAGGAACATTCACCAGAAAAAATGCCCGACCGACCCCACTGTGCAAAAAAAAGACTTGAACAAGCCATACAACTTTCCGCGTTACCGAACTAAGACAAGCAGTGACAAAATGGAAGCCAGTTGTGATCGAGCAGTGAAATGAAAACGATTCGAAGAAGACAAACTGATTCTGCTGAGCAGCATTCAACAAGAGAAGGAACTATCGCCCATATTTTCGCATTACTGGGAGGAACTGTACAATGCAATTAGAAAGTAAAATGCCATGATTTCGAACGCGGACAAAAACAAATCGAATAAAAACAAGCAAATAAGACACAGACAAACAAACAACAAACAAATAATCAACAAACAATAATAAAAATTATGGGTGTTACAGCAAACAAAAATTACACAAACAAATTCTGAAGGAAATTACAAGTAGAAATCAAAACAAAAATAAAAACAGGCGACATCAGCAAACAACATTAAAGGCAGATGATGAAGTTATAAAATAACAATAAAAATAAGAACGCGGTACAAATAAAAGACCTTTATGTGACCTTTATCAGTGAAAAACAATTCAGTAAATTCGTTGAATAATAATACGAATGCGATTTGTTTTTTTTTTAAGACGAGTATACTCGACTTTATGCAAAAAATTTACTTTGTACTCGACATAAACAGTTAAAGGCTTATAAAGGGTCGTGCATTAAAGTGACCGTGCATTGTTATCAGTTAAATTGTGTTGTTTTTTTTCAAATATCTAAAGGATTTGTTCAAATAAATTAACAAATATGATCAATAGTAAATAATTTCTTTTATTTTTAATTGCGAACTTAGAATTCACAATAAATAAACATACGTATGCACATATAACTCGTACATATATACATATAAACTGGGGGCCAAAACTAAAGCAACTGACTGAGGTTAAAACTGGATGTTTGTTGGTTTTTATGTTTACACTTTATTCAGATTAAACGTAAATGCAAAAAATTACAATAAATTCGCTTAAAATATTGCTTTTCTTTCAAAATAACGAAGTAATCATAAAATTCTAGTGGCCGAAACTAAAGCAACTTTTGTATTTCTGCAACAAAACTTAAAAATTAAATTAATAGTCAATAGCGTAACCCTTATTTTTAATCACGGCAGCACATCTAAGGGGTTTTTGAATCAATTAGCCTCCCAATTTGTACTTTAGAAATATTGTTCAATGCGTTCTGGATACGATTAAAAATGATGTGTTTATTTGTCCCCAAAACCCCTTTTTATTTTTTGGTCAACGATGATCCAAAGGTTTTCAATAGAGTTAAGGTCTAGCGATTGAACTGACCACCCGAGAACACTTACTATTGATCGACTCAACCATTCCTTAACAAATTTTGAAGAATGTTTTGGGTCATTGTCATGTTAGAAAACCCAAACCAGTGGCATGTTTTACTTTTGCGTATGGCAGCATTACGTTTTCCAACAGATTTTTATAAACAAATCGATCCATTTGCTCATTACTTTGGTAAATTGGTCCAACTCTACAGCTGTAGAAGCAGATTTAAATGCTCGGAAACCATTTATTTCCCAGAAAAATCGCAGAGCCAGGTTAGCTTTTGCAAAGGCCCATATTGGTTGGAGTCCTGCTCAGTGGAGAAACATATTGTTCTCGGATGAATCTAAATTCAACATAAAACGTTCAGACGTGAAGATCTCCACCGTAAGGAGACCAAAAATGAACGCCTTAAACCGCAATATTGTAAAGGAACGGTAATTTATTTACCAAATTACTGAGAAAATGCCAGCTCTTGGCAGTAAATACTTAAATATTCTGTGATCCATCAGAGTGTTTACACTATCCAGTTGATTTAGTTTACCCAGGTGGTCATATTTTTATTGAATTCTAGTAAAAGCTAGTTGCAGCCTAACTGTTATATAATATTGCTATGTTGCACTCCTTAAGCTGGATTCACCCATTGTTTCGGAACAAAATGCTTGTTTCGGAACAAATTCAGTTTTTTGAGAGTTTGTTCCGAAACGATTCACCCACTTCGAACAATTGTTCTGTAAAAACAAGGCTATCATATGAAATATTTTTGTAAACGATGCGTGTTAGTCTTACAATTAGGCAGCACAGTAGCAGTCGATTGCAGTTCGTTTGTTTTCTTGGCTTGGGTGTGATCATATTTTTTATTGTGTTACAAAGAAATTGTAATTTAAAACAAATCAGAAATTGTCCAACTTTACTTAAAAAATTAAAGTATCTGGCAGCACAGTTCGATTGTTTCGGAACAAAAATTAAAATTAAACCAATTCGTGTTGAAAATGTTCCGAAGCAAGCTTACTCTCTTTCGTTCTCTCTCTCTCTCTCTCTCAAAAAGAGAAACTTCAAACTACATATAAAAAAAATTGTTTCAGAACAAAAATTTTGTTCCGAAACAATGGGTTAAACCAGCTTTATACTTTATGTTCAGCTTGAATTGAGCAAAACTTTTTATTGGATTCTAATTGGAAGTTAAAAAAAAAAAAAAAAAAACATTTGGGATTCTGAAAATAAATCCATGTCTTATCGCCAATACCAAGTGGTATCTCAGTTTCCTTCTTTCTGTCATTTATAAAGGTAATTTACATAGGTCCTGTATAAAGTTAACACACACAACATAAGTGATGTGAGAAAATAGGTCGTAATCCTGACTGAAGGGTTGTAATGACCAATTATGTATGTATGTAATTGGAAGTTACTAGCGAATGTTTACACTGACTCATAATATCTGATCCGTATACTACAGACTAGCCCACATTTAAAATACTATGTAGCCTCCAAATTTCATTCCCATCACTCAGTCTCTGCGAAATATTTCCCGCAATAAAAATGGTCCGGTTTCTGTCCAGGCGACTGTTAAGGCGGTAGCATTTCGAATCGAAAGTGTTGAGGAAAATAAGTAGCCTTGATTTACTCTAGACATACATATGTATATATGTATATATATATATGTTCTCTATATTAACTCTTCAACTTAATTTTCAAAGCCTTTTTAATTGTTTTCTTTCCAGAATTATTTTATCGCTCTTAATAACTCTCTAGAATAATTAATTTCATACTATTTTGAACATGAATTCCTGAGGAATTCATTACTAAAAACAACTCTTTCAACTCGCGACATTATCAAAAGGATTTATTGAAATATAAAACATACTCAAAGAACTTCTTAAAACTGATAGCCACTGTATTCTCGTAATAATAAACTTGAAATAACTTGTGTTATTTTTAAAACAAATTCTCTTTAGAATATTGGAATATAGGGATTGAGAAAGAATTGGGCCAATCTTCTGAAGAGAATTTGTTATTATAATTACTCAAATGTAATTTATTAATGTAATTTATTATGTAAATTATTACTCAAATGTAATTATGATTAGGGTTAACGCGAGAGATCTTTTTCTTTTCAGAAGTCTTTAACAATTTTATTTATGAGATTGTTTTTAACTAATCAGTATGGCGTTGTGACAGTGAGTGATTTTTCTGTACAAGTTTAATTTAAAGAAACTTCGGAATTTTCCAAAGGATAAATTATACATATATAAAAAGGATGAAGATAAATTTGGAATTTGGAATGTTTAAGTGTTAAATAATGTTAAAATTCATTAAAAACAGTAATGGGAAAGCCAGTAAATTTAATTCACAATAAAATTCAATAATAATAAAAGTTTAACTTCAATTCAAATTTAATTTAATTCATTTATAAAATTCAGGTTTAAGATTAGGTACAAATTCTTATTTGTACATGGCGCCGGCCTTGACGTTAGTCAACAGAGTTAGTTTTTTTTTTTCACGCCGAGGATGGGTAAATGTACCTAACCGCACCATAGAGGAAGTCGTCACATCCTTCGTGTGTGGGGCCCTCACCCACTAAATCCCCCCTCGTCTCCTGGACTTGTTGTGCCCACTCCGGAACTACGGTGGTATTACTTCGGAGTGGAGTCCCTTTGGCTCTTTGGCCCCTGCATGTTCATATCCGCGTCCGGATTGCGTGTTGAAAGTTGAAGCGTCTCCACTATTCCTTTCCTCCAGATCCTTGCTTCGAATTTCGATTGACACGTGTGCCAGTTTCATCTATTCCGGCGTGCCCACATGTTCTGCAGCCTCAAGATCCCTCTTTTTCAGTTTTAGAATCCTCTCCACGTAATTCGCCACTGAGGTCCAATTTTCTCTACTTGCGATCATAACCCCGACAATGTTACCGGGCGTGATCGTCCCAACTATCGACGTCAGTGCAGAGCGATAGCTCTGCCAGCGTGCACACTTGAAAACGGTGTGCTCTGCGTCATCAATTATCTCCCCTTCCTCGTAAAGACAGTAAGGTGAGGCGGTCTTTCCCATTCTGTGCAGATATTTCCTAAAATATCCGTGACCCGATAACATCTGTGCAACGTAGTAATTTACCTCTCCAAATGTCCGACCAATCCATGGCCTTATGTCTGGAATAAGTATCGCCGTCCATCTGCCTCTATCTTCTTCGTTCCATCGTTGTTGCCATTTTGAAATGGTGTTTTCCCTGAAATGAGCGGTTATGTGACTCCCAGCCGATTTCGCCTTATAGATCTCCATCCTCTCCGCTGCCAGCAGATCCACAGGGATAATACACGCTATCACCACTACGGCTGGAGCGGCTACCGTACGATATGCCGACGCGATACGCAATGCAGCCGTTCTTTGTACCGCTACCAGTGCGTTTGTCCGCTTCTTAACATTCAGTGTTTCGGCACAAATTTCGCTCCCATAAAGCATAATGCTGTTTCCAACCTCCATCAGGAGTCTCCGTCTCGCCGGTAGCGGGCCTCCAATGTTCGCCATCAATCTACTGAGCTGTCCAACGATCCTCCGGGCCTTGTTAGCCGTGTACTGGATCTGAGGTGAAAATGTTAGTCTAGGATCCAGCCTTATTCCCAGGTATTTCACCGAGCTCTTGGTCCTAATTACTCCGTCTCCTATACTCATGTCCACCTGCAAGGGGATATGACGACCAGTGATCAGCAGTAATTCCGTTTTGTGCATGGCCAGATCCAGGCCGTGGGCATCCAGCCATGTTTTCGTTCTCAGCATGACACGTCTCAGTTTTCGTTGTGCCTCTTCCGTGTTCCTGGCCGTGATAACAGCTGCAATATCATCTGCGTATCCAACCAAAAAAGTTCCCTCTGGCATATCCTCTTTCAGAATTTCATCGTAGTTGACGTTCCATAGGTCGGGGCCGAGTATAGATCCCTGTGCCGCTCCTGATGTTATATGTTTCACCCTTGGGCCCGAGCTTGTGTTATACACCAGCTGTCTGCTACTCAGATAACTACTTATCATGGCCAATATGTAGTGTGGCACCGAGAAATTGTACTCCAAAGCATTTAATACGTCGCTCCATCTAAGGCTGTTGAACGCATTTTTAACGTCCAGAGTCGCAAGCAGTACCACCGGCCTCGAAGATTTGCTCCCTCGTTGTGTTACCCTGGCCGCTTCAGTCACCTCTCTCAAGGCACCAATTGTAGACCGACCGGGTCGAAATCCATATTGTCTAGCAGACAGTCCGCCACTATTCTCAATCGCGGCAGCAAGCCGAGGCTTCAAAAGCCTCTCGAGCAGCTTTCCCGCCGTATCCAGCATGCACAGTGGCGCGGATGGGTCCTCTGGATCGCCCTTTCCCTTATTTATCAAGACTAGCCGTTGTCTCTTCCATATTTCGGGGAAAATACACTCTCTCAGGCACGCGTTGTACATTCCCAGTAGGAATTGTGGTCTCTGATTGGCAATCTCTCGCATTACCTCAGGCGGGATGCCATCGGGCCCCGGTGCCTTACCGGGTTTCAATCCGACTGCAGCTGCTTTCAGCTCCTCTGCGGAAAATGGCAAAGGTTCTGTATTGCGCGTATTCCGTCGTCGTTCGTTCGCCGGTTCATGAGTAGGGAATAGTGTATCCACTATATTTCTCATTACTCGCTCGTCCATAATTTCCATTGGTTTCCTTCTCTTTAGTTTGTCCATTACAATTTTGTATCCAAGTCCGTAAGGGTTCACGTTCACGTCGTCGAGTAGTTCCTGAAATGCCTGATTTTTATTTCGCGATATAGCCTTCTTCAGAGTCTTCTTTGCCTCCTTATATGCCCGCATTTCGTCAGCAGCTGGTCCATCGGGTCTGGCTCTAGTGTACCTCCGTCGTAGTCGTAGGCACTCTCTCCTGAGTGCTGCGATATTGTCGTCCCACCAGTACACTGCCTTCCTTCTGATATTCGGAAGTTTTCGCAAGGGCATTGCCTTTTGACATCCGCGTCTTATTATCTCCATGGTTTGTTCCACTCTTGTCCTCGCATCGTCCGAGAGTTCAACTCTGCTACACAGTCTATCCACTTCCAAGAGTAGCCGATTCGCATTTAATTTCCGTGAATCCCAGATTCGATTATTCGTGGTGTAATTGTCCTCCTCAAGACTATTCCTTGGAGCAAAGGTGTCAACAGAGTTAGTAGTGTTGGCACAAAGCACATGAGCTAGTGAACGTATAGCCTCCACGAGTATTTTCGCATCGGGCGTTGTTGACAAATTTGATGTTGTTGCTGGTTTCGGTTGTTTAGACTTTTTGTTTGTTGATTTATCTTCTCTCTTCTTCGGACTTCTAGGTTTCCTAGGTTTTGGATGCAACAGAGTATGATGAAACTTATCGCACTTCCTGCACGTATCCATTGATGTGCACCTTCTTAGATCGTGGCTCTTGGCAAGGCAATTTACGCGATAACGATGCCTCTCGACTATGTCCTCCCTCTTCTTGACTGTCATTCTGAGGAACCTTTTACAAAAGCGCAAAGAGTGGAAATTTTCGCAAAGGACACATCTATACAGGTGGTCATCTAAACGACGTCTGCGTTGACCTAACCTTGAGTGGGTAGTAGATAGGCTTCGGCTATTCCTAATGTTGGGAAAAATTTGTTATTAGAATTGTTGTAGAGAAAAGCAATAATTTGGAATAATTTTAGCAAAGAGCAAAGTTTTATTAGACAATATAGATTAGAGAAATAGAGGAGATATAAGAAATTGAGGATGAGTTGAAAAAGCTTTCGTTAGATACGACCTTCGTCGTCCATGAATGGTAGAAGGCACAATTTAACAATAGGACGAGTGATTATTCCGGACGCCGTACGCACATCAGCAGTACGCGTATTTCCGTCGGTACCAGGATACGTTTCCTCAATTCTCCCTAATCGCCATTCACACGGTGGTTGTAAATCGCCTATCACTGCGACGAGATCTCCGGCTTTTACATTGGGCACTAGACTTTTCCATTTATAACGTTTGTGTAACGACTTGAGGTAATCTTCTTTCCACCTGGCAGAGAATTGATGATGTAACGCCCTTAACTTTTCCCATCTATTAATAAGAGACATGTTCTGGTGGCCTTGTTCAGGGAAAGCCATGATCGGAGCACCTCTCAGAAAATGTCCGGGAGTCAGAGCAGTTAAATCTCCAGGATCTTCTGATAAAGCAGAGATTGGGCGAGAGTTGAGAGTGCCTTCAATTCGGGCTAAAATTGCGGAGAACTCCTCAAAGTTTAGTCTTTGAGCGCCAACAATTCTTTTCAAATGTAACTTAAAACTTTTTACCGCGGCTTCCCATAAGCCGCCCATGTGGGGAGCGTGTGGTGGTATGAATTTCCAATCAAATCCATGAGTGATATACTTTTGGGCAATGTCACTAGCGACAGTATTCACAAATTTAGTAAATTCGCGCTCGAGAATTCTGCTGGCACCCAAAAAGTTTTTCCCATTATCGGTAACTACCTTTTGCGGGAGCCCCCGCCTCCCAACGAATCGAGCGAATGCAGCCTGGAACGCTGCCGAGGATAAGTCTGAGCAGAGCTCTAAGTGTATGGCTTTTGTGCTGAAACAAACAAAAACACTTACATAGCTCTTGATCATGGGAGACTTTATTAATGAAGATGCCTTTGTTTCGAATGGGCCAGCGAAATCGATTCCTGTGGTTTGGAAAGGAAGAGATAAAATACATCTTTCCGGGGGTAAAGGAGCCATTATATGAGTACATGGCCGTTGTTTATTTATAATGCAAGTTTTGCAATTTCGTATCACTTTTTTTACTCGGGGTTTGAGTCTGAATATGTAAAATTCAGTTTGACGACACATTTGGCTACATTCAGCGTGGCAGAGGAATTTGTGCAAATGCGTGAGATACAATTGGCAAAAGCGGGAGTTGCCTGGTAGAATAATGGGGTAACGTTCATTGTACGAAAGAGCTGAGTGTATTAGTCTACCATTTATTCGCATGATTGAATCGGAATCCAGAAATGGATTCATAGTACTCAACGAACTTTTCTTCGAAATGGGATTCGAACTTTGTAAGCATTTTTACTCCTCGGAATAAAATGCCATTTGAGCCAAATTAATAAGTCGAGTCTTTACAGTGCGCAATTCCATTTGTGTCAATTCCACGTGAGCAGTGGGAGAAATACTAGGTTCAAATCTTCGTTTGGACCTGTTAATAAATCTAAAGACGTAACCAACACACGCAAGGCCTTGTTGTATGATGAGAATCTGCAGAGAATGTCCTCATCTTTAACCTCTGCGTGTAATGTATGGATGTTGTCAGATACATTCGGAACTTTTAATGGATTACGTTTTGGCCATTCAGTTTCGGGCTTGTTCAACCATGGGGGCCCATACCACCATTGGGAATTATTTCCAATTCGTGAGGTTTACATCGACGAGTTCCAAGATCAGCTGGGTTGAAATGAGTGGGGATGTGTCGTCACCTTGCCTCCGGAACCAGGCGATGAATTTGAGCAATTCTGTTCGCAGCATATGTTTCCCAAGTGGAGGGTGGTTTAGAAAGCCAACCAAGAACAATTGAAGAGTCTGTCAGGAAAATCTTTGTTTCGCGGAAATTTAGGGATGTGCGAACATATTTAATGAGATTTGCTACCAATACTGCTCCGTTTAGTTCCAAACGCGGCAAGCAGACTGTTTGAATAGGAGCTACCTTACTCTTTGCCATTAACAAATTTGAGAAAACACTGTGTGTATCTGTCTGACATCGAATATATACAGTAGCACAGTACGCTGATTTCGACGAGTCGCAAAATCCGTGAATTTGAACTGAGTCGGGTGGAGTGTATTGTAGCCACCTTGGGATTGCGATTGCTTCCGTTTGTGAGAGATCCGAAACTAAATCATTCCACATTTTAAGTGATTCGGGTGAGATATCTTCATCCCACTCCAATCCTTCTAACCAAAGCCGTTGCATGAGAATTTTAGCTCTAATAACAATGGGTGCTAACCATCCAGCGGGATCGAAGAGCTTTGCAACTGATGAGAGAATTTGACGTTTGGTTATTCTTTCAGATGGATGTATAGGGGAAAATGAGTACGTGAGTGCATCTGAGAGTGCATTGAATTTTATTCCAAGTGTTTTAGTGGTACTTGACTCTTGGAATTGTAGAAATTCGGAATCGTATAAATCCTCCTTGGGTAAATGAGAGAGCAATTTTGGATTATTTGCTGTAATCTTCTTCAGATGAAGACCAGCTGACTTCAGCGTGTTGATGAGCTGAGCCTGAGCAGATAATGCATCCTCCAGTGAATATCCACCAGATAAAATGTCATCAACATAAGTTTCCGAGCGGAGAATTGAAGATGCTTTGGGATATTGAGATTCAGAGTCTGAAGCGAGCTGGAATAGTGTACGAATTGCGAGATACGGTGCGCAATTAACACCAAACGTGACAGTTTTCAGCGCGTAATCCCTAACTGGATCATCTGGTTGGTTTTGGAACAAAACTCTGAAACTGCCTGACATCCGGGTGTACTAGGATTTGGCGATACATTTTTTGTATATCACCACTGAAAACATATTGATATTTTCTCCAATTAGAAGTCGCCGTAGTCTAGTAGGTAGTGTGTTGGCTTATTAGACGCAAAAGCCTGGGTTCGAGCCCCAGGCCAGGCATCAAAGACAAAATACAAAAAGTATTTTTTTGGCGACTTCCTCTCAGTAGATTTCTGGCAAAAACTCTGAGAGTAAATAAAAATTGCAATGAAAAGTTTCTCAATAAATAAAAATCTGTCGTTCGGAGTCGACTTTAAACTGTAGGTCCCACCACTCATGTATAAAATTAACACACACAACATAAGTGGTGTGAGAAACTAGGACGTTGTACAATGGGTCAATTCGACCTCCGGGTACTGTACTTGTCTTAATTGACAAAGTACACGTCCTCTAACCTAACCTAACCTTTCTCCAATTAAGGATAATGGTAATCAAATCGTTTTGCAGAGTAGGGCCTGTGTAAAGGATATCGTTTAGGGAGAAGTGGGATTTAGTTTTCCTCGAAGCGTTGAACACAACTCTGACCTTGGTTGTTTTTTGTTCGGGTCGAACTACAGCATGATGGGGTAGGTAAAAAGAATAGTATTTATCCTGAGACACAATTTCCTGAGAAGGCGTTTCCTCCATGTGATCGAGATCTAAATATTCACGCAGAACTGAACGATATTCAGCCTGTAGCTCAGGGTCCTTGGCCAACGTTTTCTCCATCCGAGAGTATTGAGCCAATGTAATAAATCGAGACGATCCAAGAAATATTTTTTCGGGAAATTCAGGTCTAAATGATAATCGTACAATGTACCTACCATTGTTGCCTCGAGTTGTTGTTGTGGAGTAAAATTTTTCACAAAATTCATCTTTTGATTCCGCATGAGTGGTGGGTATTTCCTCATCTTCCCAAAACTTATTTAAGAGAGCGTTGAGTTCAGAAGTTTCGGATGCCATAATTGATGGAAAAGACTGAGTGCTATGAGTTTTCATTGGACCACTTAGCACCCATCGAAAGATTGTATTGTAAGCCGATGTGTGGTTACAAATGTTTTTCCTTATGCCATCAATATTGATAGACTGCTCGTAGTCATTTCCGAGAATGAGATCAATCTGAGAGGCCTTGTTGAACGTTGGATCAGCTAGATCCAGTTCCATGAGCTCCTTTGAGTAAGGTACCTCAAAACTACAAGCAGGTAAGTATTTCGTAACCTTTGGTAAGACAATGGCTTTAATTGGAATTCTCGCATTTGTCCTTCGAGCATACAGTGTTAATTCACGCTCTTTGTTGGCCGATTGTCTCTGACCACCAATGCCTACTATCTCGAAATGAGCTTTCTGGTATTGAAGTTGAAGGCGATTTCTAATTTTTTCAGACAAAAATGTCCTTTGAGAGCCAGGGTCGATCAGAGCTCTTACCGTAAAGTGTTCACCTCGGCATTCAATCTGCACCAGTGCAGTTCTTAACAGAATGTTCTCACTACTCGAAGAGCAATTGGCGCGTATCTGATTAGATGTAGATGGCCGTTCAAGATTATAGTTATTTGAGTTATTTCGAGATATTTTTGGAGAATCATGCGAACTTGTGCTTTCATTGTAGTTCTTGGTAAAAGTGCTCTCGGTATTCTGGGTTGTGCCTCGAGTTCCTTTTGCCATGTGCAATAAAGTGTGGTGTGTCCTCTTGCAATAGAGGCATGTGTGTTTACTTTTGCAATTAGCCTTGATGTGAGATGATCCCAAGCAATTATTGCAAAATTTGTTTTTAAACACATAGTCAACTCTTTGTTGTATCGTAAAAGCACGAAATTTGGGACATGTTCTGAGTGGATGATCCTCATTGCACAATTTGCATGTAGGTTTTATGTTGTCCTGTGACATATACATATGAACGTTGGGAAGAGCAGTTTTCGTAAGACTAAGTCCACCTCTTGAGTTTCGGATACTCGTTAGACGTTCTACAGCTTCATACCTATCCACAAGAAATTGGGACATTTGAGACCACTTGGGGAGCTCACGAGGAGATGTGAGTGATTGTTCCCAAAGAGCTAGGGTTAAATTGGGAAGTTTGGTTGATACCAGTCGAATAAGTATTGGATCCCAACTTTCCACCTTGACACCTAGAGTTCCTAGAGTTGCAAGACAGTCATTGACAGAAGACTGTATTCTTCTAATCGACTCGCTATCTTCAGAGTCAGCTGCGGGGATATCAAACAGAATTTTTATTTGATTATCCACGAGAACACGTTTGTTTTCGAATCGAGTTTGAAGCGCGTTCCATGCTAGTTGAAAATTGTCGTGTGAAAGGGGATATCTCTTGACAATAGCACCAGCTTCACCTCTCGTTTTGTTCCGGAGATGATATAGCTTCGTAACGGGGGAGAGCTTGCTGTGGTTTATGTACACAGCTGTGAACATATCCCTGAAGGAGGGCCATTGTTCATAACTACCTTCAAATACTTCAGTATCGCAGGGTGGTAGTTTAATACAGTTGCCAGAATCCGTTGGCATTAGGGTTTGGGTTTGTGATTGAGGTGAGAGAGAATATCGAGAAGTCGATTGAAATGCTACATTGTCTGGAGCACCGAGTCGAGAGACCTTCACCAAATCCATGATTTGAGAAGTACATTGGTAATAGGCGTCCATACACGCATCAAAGTTATTTTTCGCCTCGTGCTTAAACTCCGACGTGACCGTATCCTCGTTGGTCAACATAACTTTTCTATAGGATGACTCGACCTCTGTCCATCGTGCCTCCAAATCCTTTAATTTAACATCCAAAATTGAGTCAGTTTGGTCCTCAACTGGGGAACTATTAAATTTTGTACAAAATTGTAGCAAATGGTCGCAATTGAATACAAATTGCTCCCTTAGGGGCTCGTGAGAAGTAGAAGTTGAAGTCATTTTAATGAGTAAATTACTAACAAAGTGCAGAAATTGAGTTGTATAGAGTTAAATCTTCCGAGTATAGGAGATAATTATGGGTTAATATGGGTTAAATTAAAAATAAAATTATTAATTAATTAAAATGAAAAATAGAAAAAAAGTTTCCTTACTTAGGGGGTTTTTCTTAAGAGTGGGTTTAGGGGCTATATACCTATAGCACTGGATATGGAATCCAGTTAATTTATCTACAAAGTAGACTTAGATGCGTAGTAGACGTATCAAATAATTTTTAGTTTACAAAATAAGCCAAAAATTAAATGAATTATGTGTGACTATGTGAGTCACACCGTTTCGCAAAGGGTTAATTCATTGAAGCCGCCGTGGTCTAGTAGGTAGTGTGTTGGCTTATTAGACGAAAAGCCAGGGTTCGAGCCCAAGGCCAGACATCAAAATAAATACAAAAAGTATTTCTTCGGCGACTTCCTCTCAGCAGATTTCTGGCAAAATCTCTGAGAGTAAATAAAATTGCCATGAAAAGTTTCTCAAAAATCTGTCGTTCGGAGTCGACTTTGAACTGTAGGTCCCGCCACTCATGTATAAAATTAACACACACAACATAAGTGGTGTGAGAAACTAGGTCGTAATCCTGACTGAAGGGTTGTAATGACCAATTATGTATGTATGTATGTATGTATGTTAATTCACTCTTAATTGGGGTAGGGTTACCAAATTTTACAGTTAAGATTCAATGTTCGGGGATTTTATTTACGTATTTAATTGTTGTATTTTCTATGTATATATATTTCCTTTTGTATATATATATATATATATATATATATTGTTTCTTTTTTTATGTGTGTATATATTTTTTTTTACTTTATTTTTAATTAAACTTGGGGAAAAATATAAAATGTATATATTCATATAATAAGGGTATTAATATTATAAAAAAAACTTTATTACTATGAGTTGCGCGGAATTTATTTAAAATTTAAATTCCTAAATCGGGTTAAAAAAAATTTTTTTTGGCAACCCTAAACTGAAAGCATAAGGGATAGAGTAATATTCTTATGCTCTATTATTATCGATATGATAGTTGTTGCTACTTCTTCTTGTACTGCAATTTACATTGCCTTGTTTTCTTTCGTGTTCTTTTTTTTTTTTTTCTTTATACACTCGCGGGAAAAAATAGTAATATAGAAAAATTTGTGATTTTTTTTTTATGTTTTATTATAATTGTATTAATTTGTAAATATATATATATATATATATATTAACGTTCAAAATTTAATTTATTTTATTTTGTATATTTTGACCTTTTCTATTTATTTCAAAAATTAAATTTCAATTTTAAAATTAATTTAATTTTTCTTTCGGTGTAAAGATCAATTGCTTGTACTGAGAGTTTCAATTTTAGGGGTTGATTTCATAAGAGAAATATTAAAGCATGAGAGATTAAATGAATAGAGGAGCAATTGAATATTATATTAATTTAAAAATTTTAAAAATTTTTCGATTGATTTTTGCAATGATAATGAAGTTATTTTTGTGTTCATTAAAAATATGTATATCAATAAATCATATATATATATTGTATGATACATAAATACCTTTTCGTAATGTACATATGTAAGTAGTTTTTGTTTTACAAATAGCGGACGATGTGACGACACAATACAGTGGCGGGCAAAACTGTCCTTATGTAGTTTAATTTTTGTTTTATATGTTGTTTTATATATGTCTTTTTTGTAGTCTTTTGCAAGTAGGTATAATGCAAACAGTGATGGGAAAAACACTTTAAAAATGCACAAAATTTTTTTGTTTTTTGTACTTTAATGTTTTTAATATATTTTGTTTTGTTGATTTCACCGTTTTAAATTATATTTTTTCCTGCTATATATATAATTATTTTTTATTTTTTTTTTACTGTATCTAACTGTTTTTTTTTCTATATATGTATATAATTTACACCGTTTTTTTTAAATTCTTTTCTATATATGTACATATATAATTTTTTTACCGTTTAAATTATTCATATTGTACTTTTCGAACTATATATTTTTTTTAAATATAGATATATATACATATATACACTTTTTTACCGTTTTAACAACAATTTTTTTTCAACTGGATTCTTCCAGAATTTTACAATTTCCGTTTATTATTTGAACTTTTAATAAATATATAATTTCAAATTTTATTTATTTCAAATTTACCTCTTTTTGTTTTTTGTTGCTTTTTGTTTAATTTTTTTTTGAGTTTTCACTTATTTTTCGTTATTTTTTACATATCTTTTGCCCCTTTTTGTTGTTGTTTTTTATTTTTTTTTCCTGTTGGAATATATTTTTTTTTTATATACGTCTTGTAATTTTTATATTAGGCACTTTATTTTAAGTAATTTTTAAGCTCACAATTTTTGCATTTCTGGCTTTTGTTGTTTTCCTTTTTTACAAATTTTTTTTCTTTTTTACTGTAAACACTTTTTATTTATATCATTTATATTAATTTTATGCTTTTTTATGCTACACTGTATTTAGTTTTTCCTTATTATTATTCTTTTACTGTTTTGTTTTTGTTTTGCCTTTCTGTATTGTTTTTTACTTTTTTCGTTTTTCGCGTTGTATTGTATTGATTTGTCATTGCATACTAATTAGATGTTTTCAATGATATTGCTAACATACCTCATAATTTTATGTTTTGCTCTGCTTTTTGTAACAGGATCCACTCGTTTTCTTAGATTCCACTATGGAGTAATGGGGGGAACGTTTAACACGAGCTTTTAGAGTTATGAGTTAGAGTGAGAGTGAGAGGACCATGAATCACCATAACATGGAGGAGCATGAAATTGTTCCATAGGTTGCGGGGAGTTCGCGGGGAGAAGGACCATGAAACTTGTGTTATTTTTAAAACAAATTCTCTTTAGAATATTGGAATATAGGGATTGAGAAAGAATTGGGCCAATCTTCTGAAGAGAATTTATTATTATAATTACTCAAATGAATTTATAATTAGGGTTAACGCAAAGAGAAAAATAGATAAAGAAATATTAGTATGTATTTCTTTTTAAGGTTGTTAAGTGTAACTTACCCTTTTGAGATGAGATGCGTGAGAGATCTTTTTCTTTTCAGAAGTATTTAACAATTTTATTTATGAGATTGTTTTTAACTAATCAGTATGGCGTTGTGACAGTGAGTGATTTTTCTGTACAAGTTTAATTTAAAGAAACTTCGGAATTTTCCAAAGGATAAATTATACATATATAAAAAGGATGAAGATAAATTTGGAATTTGGAATGTTTAAGTGTTAAATAATGTTAAAATTCATTAAAAACAGTAATGGGAAAGCCAGTAAATTTAATTCGCAATAAAATTCAATAATAATAACAGTTTAACTTCAATTCAAAATTAAATTTAATTCATTTATAAAATTCAGGTTTAAGATTAGGTACAAATTCTTATTTGTACAAAACTTTTTAAATAAAATCAATTTAAATTGGATGCCACTGCATGGTCTGATAGTGTGGTGGATAATGTGATAGACTACTAGCGTGAGATGCGTTAGTTCGATGCCAACTAGAGACTCTCGCCTGTGACATTTTACCGAGCATATGGGTGAAGTTATACTATGTTCAGACATGCACTTATATTGAATAAATCGCAATAAATGGCGTTATTGATCTCAATATTTCATACAAAATTTTCAATTAATTATTGCTCAATAAATTCATAAATTGTTATAATATTGATTAAAACTTGAAATACAGCACTGTCATAAGTACGTTCAGTGAGCATATTACAATTTTTCCAACACTTTCTATTGATATTTGACAACTCAAATATCAACAACAACAAAAAAAACAAAACAAAAACAATGTTGTTGAAACAACCAGCTGTTTTGTTTACCAGCCCTCAAATGAATATTGAATAAGCAGCTGAACTGCGTATATTATTATGCCTGAACACTTAAAATATTGGTAATCAGTAAACTAAATATTGATTCAATAAAAGTGCATGTTTGAACATAGTATTACGCAGCTCGTATATAATTAAATATAATTTATAATTGTATTGTAATTAATTGATAAATAAATAAAACAAATGTGCGGAATATCATAATTATGACAATTAGCAAAAATTCGATTTACAGCTTTTGTTGTTAACCTACAAGTGTTTATAAGAGTTCATTCAAATTCACTTTTTATCAATATCTTGTGTTATTTCCGATAAAGAATTCAAACACTTTAAAAGACGTTTGGTAGACCGATAGCTCTACTACTGTTAATTCTTAAATACTGTTCTCTATCATATCATTTTATCGGGAAGAGTTTAAATTTCTTATTAATACTCTCTTTTACAATATTTGCATAAGGGAATAATGATGGAAGTCGTAATAGTCGTATATATATGCATGTTCTGAACATGAAAGTTCTCTTCAAAATCAATCTGAACTCTAATTATAGGTCAAATAAATAGCTGCAAGTAAGAGCTGTTGGCAAAATCCCTTTCAATTTGACTTTGTTCTTTCGTGAAAGAAATCCTCAATAGAGATATTATAGGGTCTTTTTAAGTGATTATTATTTTAAGTGCAAATAAAACAAAGACTCGATAAATAACAACAGGCTTTACAGATGTAGCTTCAATGAAATGGCCGGTGTCAATTGCCAAAATTTGAAAGTCCTTGTTAGAAGACAATACAGAACAGAAATATAATGATCTTTTTATATTAAGTTCAATAAAAATAGCCTCAAATATCACCAACTAATTGATAAATTGCCATGTCACCAAAATTATGGTGATTTTATATAACAAAAGAGTTTTAGAATATTATTATTTGGCAAGAAATCACAGCGTATAAAAACACGGTCTTTGTCAGACCAATACTAGAGTGGTCCCATTATATAGTAGTCCCCATACTAAAGTAGTCCCCATTTTAAAGTAGTTTCTATACTAAAGTAGATCGAAAATAGTCCTGTCAAAACTATATCCTTAAAATTTCTTACATATGTTATGCATGAAACTAAGCGCGATTATTACATTGTTTTGACGAAATTCTTAATTATTTTCAATAAACAATTAACAGGTATATAATTGCATAGTGAAAGTCTAAATTTAAAATAATAAGGGCCTTATTAAGCCGTAGGTATTGTGGGCTACAATATTATAGGGTAAGACGAAAATCAAAATATTTATGGTTTTCGCTACCTGCATGGAGCTAAAAACAAAAATATTACGTGGAAATGCTGAAAGTAGGCAATAAATGTTGTGTGTATACTTAAAACAAAAACAGGCAGAACTTACACGTTGTCATCAAAAAATGCAAAAAGACTCATTAAAACCACTTTTTATGTTTTTTACAAGAGAAGAGAAAAACGAAAATCGAAAACTACAAAATTCGATTTGCCATTTTAGCTGACTATATGTGTGTATATATCAGGAAAATCTATAATTGTTACAGCTCATGACTCATGAAATGCCTGATGATAGAATCTTTAGATATTAATCTTGAATTTCATAAACTAAAGCATGCATTAACATTAAATTTTTTCTACATTTTCCCCCCATATATACGTTTCTCCCTCCTCCTGCTATATTTTGCTCTTTAAACTCTGACTTAAAGTTGCCCATATTAACTTAAAAGCAACTACAACCATAAGAGTTCATTAAAATATTGAATGATATTTGACCGTATATAATAAGCGTACATGAATAGAGAGAACGATGAGACAATATCTTACTCTCCTAACACATTTTGTAAGAAATAAAAATACAAAATGAAAAATGATTTCATATTATTTTTCAAGCCTTCTCTCGATGTCATATGCGCTTATCAGAAGATATTGAGTTAACATGATATTAACCATACTCTTCTAAACAGAACTTTAACATATTGAATGTAAAGTCTTGTCGTGTAAAGCACTCTTTACATACCTGACTTATGTGATAATTTTGTAGCACAGGCTATTTCACTTGCTTGTCTGTTTACAACACAAACAAAATTGAGTGTTTTTGTTTGTGTTTTTCATGCAAACAGGCAAGCAAGTGAAATAGACTGTGTTACAAAAACATCACATTAATATAGAGAGAGATGGTTTTGCAAACACGAAGACTGTTCGTATAGAACCGAAGATTGCTCGTATTTTCTTTCAATGTCGAATGCTCTCCTAAGTTTACACTATACAATGCGCTCTCTTCTGCGCGCAAAACCGCCTTAAGTAGTTTCACAATGCACAAGTGGAGTCAACTCGAAAAGTAAAAAATATAACTCGGCTCTCTTTTATACTCTTCATGAAGGAAATGAATACCATACGTATTCATACGAGGTACTTTAAAAAGGTCTAACGGAAGGCACAACAGGTAAACGACGCTTGTTTGTATTCGCTTATGCTCACAAACGAGCGAAGAGACAGAGGCAAATTAACAATTATATTTATCACTTGTCCTGAGTATAAAATTGCGAATTTAACAGGATAAGTTATCATAACTGTGACAACCACTGAACTATAAGGTCATCTCTTTAATACTTTTCATAACGAAGGCGTAGAGGCAGAGATAAATTTACAATTACATTTACCAGCTGTATTGAGTGAGTTACGCCAATTTACGTATATAAACCCGAATTCAACAGGGCAGGTTATCACTACCGCAACAATTGCTCAACAAGTTAATCGAAAAATTATGTCTGAAGGAACAGAAAGCACGCACAAAGTTGTAAGTTATTGAAATAAAAAGAAAAATTAATTATTAAAGATAAAAATGTTTGATGAAAATGTTTTTGATTAATTTTTTTAATATGTTTTCTTTATTTTTTAATTATAGCACATACGCAAGAAGCGTCTTTTGGATTCCCTTAACGAATGTCCCGAATTAAATAAATGTGGCCTGAATCAACAGGATGCCAGTGGCGAACCAGCGTTTGTTTTGGTATCCTTTGATGAAAATCAATTTAAAAAGGGCAATGAAAGTATAAAAGTTCTGGAGCTACATCCAAATCAAGAAATGCATATGAATTCCTCTTATGAAAGTGATTTTTCCCACGAACAGCAAAGCAATGTGGTAACTATTGAAGAAAACAAAATTCCAAATCTCAACGAAACCTTTTGTATCGAAGAACATGAGGAGAATCCAAATAAAGGCAAGGAATTATGTCAAGAAAACCGTCATTTAGAATGTTTAGGAATGTCTCAAGAGGTGCTAAGAGAAATAGTCGAGGAAAAGGAAAAACTCCCACAGCCGAACGTGAATGGGCAAGAACATTTCGGAAACGTCGAAATGCAGTTAACAAACCTCTTCAACTCGAAAATTAATATGACTGACGATGAAAATAAAGTAAAGAACACAATGATTACCAATACAAATAAAAATGCTTCGGTGGATAATGAACTGGAAACTATCTGCAATGTGGCAGAATATTTACATGAAAATTTCCAGATGATATCTTGCACCTGTGGAAATGAGTCCTGTCAAGAACTACAAGCTGACAACGCAATGCAATTAACAAGCCATGTTAAATTCGAACTTAATACCACTAAAGATGCAATGGAGAACATGATGACTACCGATACAGAAAATTTCGCTTCATTCGATAATCTATCGGAAGCAACAGACAACGTGGCAGCATATTTAATTGACAACTTTCGGAATATATCTTGGAATGTCGACAACAAGCCTCGCCCAAAACTAAAATCTAACATAAATAAAAGCGACATAGAAAAATTGAAAAGATATGTAGAACACTTGGAGAATGTGAAACGAATTAAAATGGAAAACTTGAGAAAAACGGTAAATGCTACAATTCAGTTTCTGAGATTTTTAGAAAAGATAGAGCAACAGGAACAATTACAAGAAAACCAAAATATTGACAATGACGAAAGTAATGACAAAAAAGATTTTAAAATGCTTGTAACAGAGAACGACAACAAAAATGACATCCCACAAGCACATAATCAAAATGAAGACGTAAGCAAATCAACCGAGTATCAAGAGCAACACAGAATGGTAGCGCCTTATAATGATTTTAATAATTTCGAACTGCAATATAATAAGAAAACCAATCTACCCCACTGCTCAAAAATTCCGGAAGAAGAAATAAATATTATGAAAAATGCATTTGAGAACCCTAAAATCCAATTAGAAAAACCACAAATGGAAAACATATCCATTCCATCTTCCACCAGTGATGAACACCCGCCCCAAATGCAAATTGAAAACAGATTTGAAGCGGATGCAAATGGTATGGTTTGCATTGGACCGAATGGCACTATGGTCCCTAGAATAACTTTAGAATCCATCAACTGGTCCCTGACGGGAGCCGCTGTAACACGAAAAATTCTAGTGGAAATCTTTGGCCGTGAAACTTTGGCTGCTTGCAATCTAACGGGTAAGCCTTCGCCTGCCTTTGTAGATTGTAATAAACCAGTGAAAGGCCAATTGGACCCCATTATAGTTGCGGATATCATTCATTTAATGGGAGAGCAGAAAGGTTTATCCCCGAAGGAGGTGCGTAATGCAGTAATTACAAAATGCGCCGATGAAAATAAAATGCTTAGGATGAAGGAAAAAAAGAGACAAAGTATTGCAGAGCGAAATAGGGCTTGTGGACTGTTTTTCTAATTTTTAAGAGTTTAAATTTTTCTTTTTTTTTTGTTCATAAATGTTTTTATAAATAAGATGTAACAAATATATATAATGTTATTTAATGTATAATAGTCTATAAAATATTTTCGTTTAATAAAAATTAATTTTTTTTAATCAAAATTTTTTTAATCGATTCAATTTATATTTGTATCGGATGTGCGCAAATCGTCCACACCCTGTGAACGTAAACAATATCTAAGGCGAACTCCTGCGAACGCAACAGCGACGTCCTCCACGTCTAAAGGTGCCTTCAGTTTGGTGGCCAAATCCGTCTTCAAAGCGAGTAATACCCTCTTGTCAGTGGCCAACAAGCTTAGGGCATATAGAACGCGCAGATCTGCTTTGTCCATTGTTGATACAATTGGTTCTAAAGAATCCATACTCCTATCGGTGGATGAGAAAGTATTCTTGGCTTGGCCTGTTACGACAGAGGTCTGCCGAGTTAAATATGGAGGTGAACTTATTTTGGCTTGTTTGACTTTTATTGAAAGAGCGAAGATACCATCCCACTCTAAAGCTAAAGACTAAAATATTGAAAAGGGATCTTGATGTACATATCAGGACCTCGATTGATCCATCGCGCTATAGGAATATTAACACATTTTTAAAGTCGCCGGAGTTTTGTAGGTCGTGTGTTGGCTTATTAGACGTAAAGTCAGGGTTCGAGCCCCAGACCAGACATCAAAATAAAATACAAAAAAGTATTTCTTCGGCGACTTCTTCTCAGCAGATTTCTGGCAAAAACCTTGAGAGTAAATAAAATTGCCATGAAAAGTTTCTCAAAAATCTGTCGTTCGAAGTCGAGTTTTAACTGTAGGTCCCGCCACTCATGTATAAAATTAACACACCCAACATAAGTGGTGTGAGAAGCTAGGTCATAATCCTTACTGTAATAACCAATTGCGTATGTATGGTGTACGTCTAATAGGTAAATCAACTGTTTGCAAGTTAACAAACACAGAGCTCTCCATTTAGTTAGTTTCAATGGCAATTTATTGCCCACTCTTAGAGCAAAATTTATTCAAACAAAATTTCTTTAACATTTTTTGATTGTGAAAAAGCCATTGCTTTGGGAAAAATTGGTTGTTTATTATGCATTATGGTCTGCATGTGTCGCTTAGATGTTATTTATTTATTTTATTTATTTATTTTGTAGCATATCACATACAACAAGAAATTAATCTTATAAATGTTTCTTTTTTTTTGTTTTTTCGAAAATGTTCCGGGAAATGGAAGGCAATGATCTGGGCTCTATGTGGTGTCTAATATGACATCGTATACAAGCCACAAAACCAGATCAGTATTTTCCAGAAAGAATAATTTCACTTATTTGACTAGATCAATTGGCCACCAAAATCATGAGATTCAACATCGTTGCCTTTTTTGTGTTGTTTCATTATAAGCCGTGTCTAATTAGCTTATGTTGGAACGTGTATCTTGATTGAAATATGAAAGAAATACAGAAAATTTGCAAAAAGTAATGAAAAATTTATTTGATATATATATATATATATATATAATTTTTTTCGGTCCTAGAGCTCCAATTCTGACATACTTTTCTGTCATATCGGGATATAATCTACCAATGGCATCTGTAATATTGTCTTCCAGAGGTGTAATGATTGCTAACTGGTTCCAAACACAAGAAATTTTACATATCCACACAAAAATATCTAGTGTAAATTGGCTACTCAATACAGCTATGTAAGGGCGTGTCTCGCACAGTAATATGCTCCTAAATCTGTAAAGTTGCTATTTTCATTGTCCTAGAATATGTACAATACAATGGTGCTCACAAACCGTACATTTTCAAGCATGCATTGGCAGCTTTAAAATTATTTGTTAGTGTTGCTGCCGTTTTTTTAAATCAATAAGCAGCTAACTACTTACCGACATTTGTTGCCAGCGTGTAGACGTGCCTATGGCATACACTCAGCCATAAAAGTATACTAAATTATACATACTGTTAAAAAATTTCAGAAATTTTTTAAGCAATCCGTTTTCGTTGAAAATATTTATAATTGTCTGACATCTTTCTTCGACTTTAAGACGGTCTTTTGCATTGGTTCAGAAATTTGTGAAATTTGTAAATCGGATGCATACCTTGGTGGGCCTGTGCAGGGCCACAATTCAGTTCAATTTAAAAAAATTTTAACCACTGCAAAACACTGTCTTAACATCAAGGAAACTATAAAAATTTTCAACGAAAACGGATTAGTTACAAAATTTCTGAAATTTTTTAACCGTATGTATAATTTAGTAACTGTGTGTAAGTGTTGTTGGTTTGTTGGCCTGTTCGTCGTGAAGTAATAACGCTGAACATTCTCTATTTTTTTGCAATGTCAATCTATTTTACATTGAAAAACTAACACATACCTACATAATTGGTCATTACAACCCTTCAGTCAGGATTGCGACATAGTTTCTCACACCACTTATGTTATGTGCGTTAATTTTATGCCTGAGTGGTGGGACCTACTTTTTAAAGTAGACTCCGAACGACAGTTTTTTGAGAAACTTTTCATGGCAATTTTTATTTACTCTGAGAGTTTTTGCCAGAAATCTGCTGCGAAGAAGATGCTGAGGAAATACTTTTTGTATTTTGTTTTGATGTCTGGCCTGGGGCTCGAACCCTGGCTTTACATCTAATAAGCCAACACACTACCTACTGAACAACGGCGACTTCAAATCGCCAAATTCATATTACGGCAAACCCTATTACATCATCACAATGAGACCATTATTTGGTCTCATTCAAGTAGTGATGTTAAGACTTTTGCTACTCCTAGTTGGCGAAATGTTGTCCAAAATTACTTAAACGGTAGAAAGTGTACACATACAGCCGCATAAAGCTTACAGTTTAGAATGAAGAAAATTTAATAATTTAGAACTATGTCTAGAGTAAAGCAAGACTGCTTATTTTCCTCAACACTTTTGATTCGAAATTCTCTCGCCTTATCTGTCCCCTAGACAGAAACCGGACCATTTTGATTGTGGGATATATTTCGCAGAGGCTGAGTGATAGGAATGAATAGTGAAATTTGGAGACTACATAGTTTTTTTTTAATGTGGGCCATTATGTAGTATACAGATCAGATATTATGAGTCAATGTGAATGCTCGCAGGTAACTTCCAAGCAGAATCCAATACAAAGTTTTGCTCAATTGAAGTCGAACATAAAGTATAAAGAATGGAATATAGCAATACTATGTAACAGTTAGGCCGCCATTAGCTTTTATTGGAATTCAATAAAAATATGACCACCTCGGGAAGCTAGGATAGGGATAAACACTCTGATGGGTCGCAGAATACTTAGGAATTTACTGCCAAGAGCTGGCAGTTGAACATTTCAGTTAGATGGAAAGAAATGTTTGAAAGTCTGTACTCATTGTAAGGGAATATAAAAAAGGCAAATGTTTTCTCTGTAAGTTATTGGATAATAACAGGAGATTCTAGTCATGCTTGAGAGTCTCCGGAAATAATCTGAGTTTAGTAATCGTTCTTTAGACAGGGCACTGAAGATTCAAAGTACACTTGTTCAGTCGAGGGATCATCTCGAAAGCTGTATGAAGATTCTGTGATAAAGAAAATTATTTATCGGAATCTATACTTGTGACCTGTAAGGCAGCACAGACAGTGAATATAGAATTCTTCAAATTTAATAAAACTGTTTAGGCTGAAGTATAGTATATGTATGTAAAGTTTTCCAGCTTAGAGACAAGTGACGGTGATAAAATTTGCGATACCAAGCAGAAGGACGACTGCCTTCAGAATCAACAAGAAGAACTACTGTGCGCTAAGTTGGAGGAATGGTTTCGTTGGTAGTATCAACTTCGAAACTTTTATTTGGTACAGTAACTAGAAAGTACAGACTGGTAAAACGATTTAATCTGTGGAAGGTAGCAAATGATCAACAAGAAGGTTGCGTTGGGTTGGTTGGCATATCCCGCTTTTCATATAAAGATACCGAACAGTTACGCACAATTTAACAAGAAGAGCATTCTGCAAAAATTTGTCTAGTGATTAAGGAACATTCACCAGAAAAAAATGCCCGACCGACCGCATTATGCAAAAAAACGAGAAGACTTGAACAAGCCATACAACTTTCCGCGTTACCGAACTAAGACAAGCAGTAACAAAATGGAAGCCAGTTGTGATCGAGCAGTGAAATGAAAACTATTCGAAGAAGGCAAACTGATTCTTCTGAGCAGCATTCAACAAGAGAAGGAACTATCGCCAAATATTTTCGCAATACTGGGAGGTACTCTACAATGCAATTAGAAAGTAAAATCCCATGATTTCGAATGCGGACAAAAACAAATCGAACAAAAACAAGCAAATAAGACACAGACAAACAAACAACAAACAAATAATCAACAAACAATAATAAAAATTATGGGTAATACAGCAAACAAAAATTACACAAACAAATTCTGAAGGAAATTACAAGTAGAAACCAAAACAAAAATAATAACAGGCGACATCAGCCAATAACATTAAAGGCAGATGATGAAGTTATAAAATAACAATAAAAATAAGAACGCGGTACAAATAAAAGACCTTTATGTGACCTTTATCAGTGAAAAACAATTCAGTAAATTCGTTGAATAATAATACGAATGCGATTTGTTTTTTTTTTTAAGACGAGTTTACTCGACTTTATGCAAAAAATTTACTTTTTACTCGACATAAACAGTTAAAGGCTTATAAAGGGTCGTGAATTAAAGTGACCGTGCATTGTTGTCAGTTAAATTGTGTTGTTTTTTTTTGAATATCTAAAGGATTTGTTCAAATAAATTAACAAATATGATCAAAAGTAAATAATTTCTTTTATTTTTAATTGCGAACTTAGAATTGACAATAAATAAACATACGTATGTACATATATATACTCGTACATATATACATATAAACTGGTGGCCAAAACTAAAGCAACTGACTGAGGTTAAAACTGGATGTTTTTTGGTTTATATGTTTACAAAAAATATTGCTTTTCTTTCAAAATAACGAAATAATTAGTAAATTCTAGGGGTTAAAACTAAAGCAACTTTTGTATTTCTGTAACAAAACTTAAAAATTAAATTAATAGTCAATAGCGTAACCCTTATTTTTAATCACGGCAGCACATCTACGGAGTTTTGGATCAATTAGCCTCCCAATTTGATCTTTAGAAATGTTGTTCCATGCGTTCTGGATACGATTAAAAATGATGTGTTTATTTGTCCCCAAAATCCCTTTTTATTTTTCGGCCAACGATGATCCAAAGGTTTTCAATAGGGTTAAGGTCTCGCGATTAAACTGGCCACCCGAAACACTTACTATTGATTGACTCAACCATTCCTTAACAAATTTGGAAGAATGTTTTGGGTGATTGTCATGTTAGAAAACCCAAACCAGTGGCATGTTTTACTTTGACACTGATTAAAGTAAAACTCAGATATAATGACGTTCCCAGGGAGGCCACCTTTCTTCTGTAAGCCTCAACTAATTGTAGCTTCCTCCTGAAGTCGAAAGCCATAGAGTTTCCCGAACTGCCTACATCAGCGACCAAAGAAGTGTTCCAAGTGACTCCGGCATTTAATTCAATTAATGTAGTGGCAACTTGGCAACTAAAAACCAAAGATAGGACCACCTTTAAGTTTCCACCGCCTCTCTTGGACGAGTCACTGGTGAAACACTATGAATATTTAATACCTAAGGCGCACCCCAACTTCAATGATTGCCGTAAGGTCGACGTCATCGGGCTGCCGTTAATGCGCCAATTCATGCTAAGACAATATGACCGCCCCGAGCCAACGCTGCCCCGAGCACAAAATTCTGACTTTGGATGGGTCATTCACGAAAGATGGACGGGATGCAGTTCCCATTAAAGGATCCTGGAGGAACATATTTTGCTAAGTGTATAGTCAAACCTATTATGAATTATTTTTTATATTTTAAGTAGGTTTTGCTGAATTCAACATTTCTTTACCCAAATCCTCTTTTTTATTACTAAAGTTATTTGTCAAGAATCCGCCAAAAAGGCAATAAAGTCTAAGTTAAAATAAAACGGCTTTTCATTATTTGGGATATGGGCAATTTCGTGTCAAGTGGCCCAATTTTTAAAATCGATGTCTTCCGATTTGGATGAAATTTCCACCAAGGTTAGTACTATTGGATTTTGAAAAAAATTAAAAAAAAAATTATTTAAAAAAAAAAATTTTAATTTAAAAAATTATTTTTGGAAAGATTGAAGAAATGGCTATCTAATATCCTTTGGAAAATTTTTGCTAGGACCAATAGGTGAAAAGTTACACACATTTTAAAAAACCCTGAATGACCAAAATGTCCAACTTTGACCCCCTCTACTTCCGGCAGTTCTTGACTGATAGAGCTGTCTGGCCTACTATCCAATAGTACTAACCTTGGTGCAAATTTCATCCAAATCGGAAGACATCGATTTTAAAAATTGGGTCACTTGACACGAAATTGCCCATATATGTATATATTCAAGAAGAACATATAAAAACATAAAAAATTATAATTATAAAAATTATTATTCAAATTTTTTATCGTTTTTAATTCTTCACTAATTATCTCTTTAGCCATTTTTAGTAATTGAATGTACAAAAATAAATATTAAAAGGTTAAAAGTAATAACTAACGGTAATCATGAGAAACTTTTATTAATTTACCTAGACATTTTTCTTAATCTGTTACCCTGCATAAAAGTGTCAACACCGAAATAGTAAATAGTTTTATTTAATTTTTTTAAATTTCTGAATTATAAAGTTTTAAAAGTTTCTTATAAAGATTTTAAATGGAATTAAATATTTTTCTGCTCCCAAAGATGTATTATTCTGAGGCAGTTAAGCATAGTTGTAATATTTTCTAAAATGATTATTTGAACGGAAATATAAGAACAATAAAAATAAATTACCATTTACTGTTTAACAGTGCATATTTTACATGTTCGTCTGATTATCAAATACAATATTTTTAATTACTTTGTGCCACATGAATTTTTCACTCATTTTGTCAGGAATAATTTTCAGCCTTCGCTGTTGATTTTTTAATTATTGTTTTTAAACTTTATTTGTGATAAACATTTTAATGAGGCAACTTTTTAGTTGCCATATTAAGTTCTGAAAGGTTACATTTTTCTTGAAAACAGAACTAATTAAAGACAAAATGAAACAGCAATAATGCGATTAATTTAGGATTAGTAAACTTATTGAATAATGTTTTTTACTTTTATTTTATCGTTTCTAAGTTATCTGTTTTTCCTTTGAGGATCTATAAATCTGCTCATGTACTGCTTCTTTAACGATTAATGTGCAAATAAAATACCAATTAAATTTAATTACTTCAACGTTTGGCTTGTTACAGAAAAATAGAACAAAACTTAATCGGATATGTCTAAAACAGAAGCTACAGTCATTTATCGAACAAAATTTTCAATTGTAAAATAGGAATACTTCAATGAAAACTTAATATGATTTTAATAAGGATGTGTGTTATTTATCTTTGAGTTTATATGCTGCTCGAAATAATTAAACTAAATGTGATTGTGTCTCTCCTCAATAGCGTTAACACTATAAAAGTATAAGGATGTAATTTAAATGCGAGTTTAAAATAGCTAAACCCTTAATGCGATATCTATAAGATACCTGGATTAAATTTATAATATTATTAGAGGTAAAGTTATAATTTTTGCACTTTAGGTTTATTCGTTAATTCTATTTATTGGATTAAATTTTGTTTAACCCTGTCACAACCTAAATATTATTAGAGGTAAAGTTATCATTTTTTCACTTCAAGATTATTCGTTGATCCTATTTATTGGATTAAATTTTGTTTAACCCTGTCACAACCATAATATTATTAGAATTAAAGTTATCATTTTTTCACTACAGGATTATTCGTTTGATGTACAAGAACATTTTTTTAATCACATTACCAAAACCAATAATGGGTTCTCCGTTTTTTGTTGTACATACATACTATATGTCCCTATGGTCGCTACGGGTTTAAATTAAATTATATTTCCTCATTAGTTAAAATAAAAAGAAATATAATAGCCTCTGGTATTTTTTGTTACTATTTTCTTCTATTTATTAATAAAATGATGTACTTGTTACAATAAAGTAAAGAAATTTCAAAACTTTAGCGGCATTCGATGATTTGCTTATCTCTATACATATCGTGTGCAGATAGGTAACCAGTAGTCACATTGCAGCAGTACCACAGTTGGAACCCCCATTTAACTGGCGCATATGTACTGATTTGTATAAACACAAACACACAATTGACAATTACAACCCTTCTGTCAGAATTACGACCTAGCTTCTCACACCACTCATGTTGTGTGTGTTAATTTTATACATGAGTGGCGGGACCTACAGTTTAAAGTCGACTCCGAACTTAAGAAACTTTTCATGGCAATTTTATTTACTCTCAGAGTTTTTGCCAGATATCTGGTCACGAAGTCGCCGAAGAAATATATTTTTAAATTTTGCTTTGATGTCCGACATGGAGTTTGAACCTTACGTCTAACAAGCCAACACACTACGGCTGCCTTCCAAAATGTATCAATAAAAAGTTTGTATGCAGTTCTACTACTGTAGATATTGAAAGTAACCAAACAATGCATCAACTATAAATCCGATGCCTGATTGCTTTTTGACTGCGTTAAAAATATACATTGACGACGTTTTGAAATAGAATACATTGTATATATTTTGTACAGCGGCATTATAAAACACGATACTTTGTTCAAACACAAAGAAACTAACATTTTGGAAGGCAGCCTATCTACTAGAGCACGGCGACGAGTGATTTGTATCCCTTATACTTTATCATGTGCTCATTCATGTATTGTTGTTTGCTATGTTTGACAGTATTTCGAAATGAATATTCAGATCTTGCATTACTGGTTTTATTTTATATACGCTGTCACACTTTGATTTACCAAGATCTTTAACCTCTTTACAGTTGCAAGCATTCAGGTTTCTGCATATATTTTCAAACAGAGGTGTTGGAATAACGTCGAATATATATGTGCAAGCATATATGGTTAGGCAGACCAATAATCTCTCAATGATGACAAAATATGATAACCCGTAACTGAAGTCATACCAAGAAATGCTTTCATTTCAATTTTCGACAGTGTATTCTTTGCCATTTTTATGAGGGTATTGAATTGAATTCTCTACTATTTCTTGAATCAAGCTAATACATTTTGTAGTTAAAAGGAAGGTGTAAACCTGTCGTCTTCAGCATTTTGACGTATTTGCACTTTACAGAATTCATATTTTGAATAAGAAAAACACTCGCAATGTATGCTCTCTGACCTCATTTGCAAACAGGTTAGACCTTGCCAAGTGGCACAAAGTTTAACTAAAAGATTTTAAGAATCGGGCGATTTTCAATGTTAGATTACCGTCTCCTTAATTTCAACATCAGATACACCTTAATCATCAAGGTCACTATTGTCTGGATTTGATTTTCGACGAGTTTAGTATCTCATATTTAAAGCATAATTTACAATAATGAAAGTCATTAAATGGTGTGAAAACCTAACCCTTAAGGTAGAATCATTCTCTTATCAACCACAGGGACTCTGGTGTTCCCTAGCCTTAACACTAAATTATTGAATATATTGAACTGTATTTACTTTTTATATTTATAAAAATAAGAAAATACATATATACTCCAAGCAATAAATAATTTATAACATATACAGCAGTGTTGAAGAATTCAGTACTTTAGTACTTCTTTCAGTACTTTTCCATTTCAAAAATACCGCAGTACCCCCTCGACATTTTTAATTCTTTTTATAATACATACTTCATGTTTTCCACTTTTTACTATTAATGCGTTAGCAACATGTTCAACGTAATGCTAAAGACAGAATCAGGCTTAAGTCCCGGTTAGCACGGAACATACGTTCGTTTTTAGAATACGAAACGCAATGAAAACGCTTGCAGAACCGTAATGCAGTATCGGTAAGCATTTGCATTGCTCTTCATATGCTAAAAACGAACGTATGTTACATTACGTTGCATCGACGTTTGACTAAACGGTGCTTTTACGTTCTATTAAGTTCCGCATCAGTTATTTTATATAAGAGTCATTAGTGTCTCTATTCCACTTCGTATGTGTATTAACTATAAATAATTTTTTATTTTACAAAAGTACCATTTGATGCAAAAAAGTACTTTTCCAGTTATAGTTCAGTACTATTTCAAAATTTCAGTTTTCCAACACTGTTTTAACTCAACGCAAAACGAAAAGTTGGGCATCTCTTATCTTTTTTGGTGCTTTGACAATCAACTGTTGATTATTAAGTAAATATTTTTGGCAAATTTGCGCGCCAATTATATTTTTTTAAATAATTTTCCTTAAATTAAACAGCTCCAATGCTTCGTTCATTAGCAGTACAATTATAAGTATGTCCAAAAAACCCTCCAAATCTATTTTTAGCCTTTATTTAAACACAAAATATTAAAGCCGAAAGTCCATACCATACTTTTTGCATCACATGCGTATACCGAAAAAGTAGAATCAGTGTATTTGATTGTGATAAGTTACAGAAGAAAAAGCATAGATTGCATAGACGCATAGAAAGTAGGATTACTTTCTACTTTTCTATGCGATTAATGAAGTGTTGGAAAATGTCAGCAGTTTTTTAAACTTGGCATGCCAAATTATATACTATTGTGAATGGTTTCTATAAATATGTTTAAATAGTACATTACTATTTTCGCATTTTTTTATTTGCATTATAAAAATAGTAATAAAAACATATTTCATAATAAAGTTTATTACTAATTTAAGAGGAAAATACATTAAAATACATTTTTTAACAAATTTCTTTCATGAACAAAATATGTATCTGATGATTGTTTATACATATGTATGTATATATGATTGTTTTTATGTACTGAGTGTCATCTATTTTGAATTTATTAATTTGTAAACAAGAAAAATGGAGGATAAATTAACTGAAAACACTCGTCTTGTGTTCTTTTGAGGATTTTCGTAGGCCTTAACAGCACAATACAATGTAATTTTTGTGTAAAACTATTAATAATAAAACAACTAATAACAATTTTTAATTTTTCCTTTCAAGAAATTAAAAAATATTGGCAACTTTCAGCAAGAAAAATTTTTTATGAGCAGTACGTCTTATTTTGACCTTTTAATATTTAGCTTCTTAATTAACTCTTGCTCAAGAAACTATACTCATTGTGACCGAAATTCACCCACATTTCGATTAATATTTAAATATTTAAGAATCTTTAAACTTTTCATTGAAGAAATTAAAAAATATTCAAAATTTTCCCCTTTTTACCACAAAATAAATGTTTGTTTAGATTTAATTTTCCTACTTTATCTGCCAGTTTTCACTCTGTTGCTTCTAACACATTTGCCTCGCAAAACTTATAACATTTTTTCTCCCTCTAAATTGGCCTGTCCTTTTATGTTATGAGCGTTTTTCAAATGTCAAAATATCACATATTTAAACTCATAAATTTGTAATTAATGCTATAAATTCTTTTAAAATTACAATTTGATTTTCTATTTTTCCCAAAAATGTTCTTGTTCGCTTGTTTGTTGTTTACCACAACAGCTGATCAAAACAAAAAACCAGTCGCATAAACGCATTGTGTGTAACTTACAATAAAATCGGCATAGAAAGCAAGATTCGCAAGGCGCATGAAAAGGATGGTATGGACTTTCGGCTTAAAAGCAGAACTTACGCGCCAACCACTTTTAAAAGATAAACAAATAACGCGAGTGTTGTCAAAGTTTTTGTTGTGTCATACACCTTTTGCTTTACGCTTTTCTGTCAAAATTATTAACGTTACGCAAAGTTTTATCTGACACTGCCTTTATGATGAATTGCTTGATTCAATACTAGAATAAAAAATGAGATCTAAAGAATGTTAAATTAAATTTTTTATATTAATTTTCCTAAATAGTTGTTTTTCGTCGGTAACATCTGGACCAGCGTTGCCGTTTTTGGTTATTTTGTGTTCAATGTGTAGATTTTTTTAGGTTTTGGTTATTTTTTTTGTTTGCTGTCAAAAATTTATCTAATTCTGAACCAGGGTTGGCAATTGACATTTCTAAATTGTACAGACCAGCGTTTTAAATTGTACTTTTTTGACCCTAATTGTACAAAACAGGGTTGGCAAAATTGGTACAATTATACTTTTTTTTTTAGTACAACTCAAACATCAAAAGTACAATGGTACACCAATCACCCATTTTGTACAATTTCATACTGCAGCATGTCAAACAATTTAGCAGTTATTATACGAAATTTCGAAGCAATAAACTCACAATTCAGAACACTTTCTGATTTAGAAAACATAAAATTGTATAAAAATGAAAATATAAGCAATTTTTGGACCAACATTTTTGAAATTAAAAACGAATCAAATGAATATACATATGTTTTTAGAACTTAGTAAAGTAGTAAGAGGGATATTATCTATTCCACATTCATCCGCAAATGTGGAACGAATTTTTTCGTATCAAAATATAATAAAAACAAAAGAGAGATACAGACTGCATGTAACTACACTTTCTGGTTTAATACAAACTAAAGATTTGAATAAAACTAAAAAAATAAACTGTTATTGTTATAATTATAAAATAACGAAAAATTTGTTATCAAAACTACAGTAAAAAACATTTGAAAAATTATAGACTGTTTTATTTATTTATATTTTTGTAAAGGGTGTTTTTATAGGGGTATAGAACTTTAAGTTGCAATAAAACAACGATGAATTATTCGATTGACATGAATTTTATTTATCCGAAAGATAATCTTGTGGCATTACATTTTAAATATGATTTCTGGCATATGACCGCCACGGCTGGCGCGGATGTAGTCCAATCTGGACGTCCAATTTTCGATGACTTTTTCCAACATTTGTGGCCGTATATCGGCAATAATACGGCGAATGTTGTCTTCCAAACGGTCAAGTGTTTGTGGCTTTACCGCATAGACCAATGACTTTACATAGCCCCACAGAAAGTAGTCTAGTATAATCACAAGATCTTGGAGGCCAATTCACAGGTCCAAAACATGAAATTTGGCGGTCACCAAACATGTCTTTCAATAAATCTATTGTGGCACGAGCTGTGTGACATGCTGCGCCGTCTTGTTGAAACCACATCTCCTGGACATCATGGTTATTCAATTCAGGAATGAAAAAGTTAGTAATCATGGCTGTATATCGATCACCATTGACTGTAACCTTCTGGCCACCATCGTTTTTGAAAAAGTACGGACCAATGTTTCCACCAGCCCATAAAGCGCACCATACAGTCAGTTTTTCTGGATGTAACGGTGTTTCCACATACACTTGAGGATTACCTTCACTCCAAATGCGGCAGTTTTGTTTGATGACGTAGCCATTCAACCAGAAGTGCGCTTCATCGCTAAACAAAATTCGCTTATGAAAATCGGGAACAACGGTAATCTCGTTTTGGGCCCATTCGACGAATCTACGCCTTACTTGATGATGATGCGTTTGGCTTCAATTCTTGCACGAGTTGGATTTTGTAAGCACGCAAACCAAGATCCTTCCGAAAAATCTTCCATAAAGTGGATGGACACAGATCCAATTACTGTGCTCGATGGCGGATGGATTCATTCGGGTCTTCCTCAATGCTATGCTCTACGGCAGCAATAGCTTCTTCTGTACGCACCGTACAGCGTCTCTGGGGATGCGAGTTATCAATAAGAGTAAACTTGGTGCGAAATCGTTCCATGGTTAATCGAATTAACTGCTCTGATGGGCGATTTTGTCGACGATAAAATGGACGTAGTGCGCGATAGGTTTTCCGCACAGAACCATTATTTTCGAAATAAAATTGCACTATTTGCAAGCGTTGTTCAGGCGTGAGTCTATTCATGATGAATTGCTAAACCAAACTGAGAATAAATCACTTGACAGCTGTTAAATCGGTCGCCATATTGAAAAGTAATGCCAACTTAAAGTGCTATACCTCTATAAAAAAACACCCTTTATATACATTATTAATTTATAAAAAATATATCATTCAATTGGAAAAATTTAATTTCTCCATAAAATTAATAATTATAATATTTGTTTGTTACAACAGTACAATTGAATTCGTATGTACTTTTTACAATTATACAATTACAATTACAATTATATTTGTAACAAAACTTAGCGTTTTTTTCACATGTGAGGAATGTAAGTGGGACCAATATGATTTGTTCTTATTTTTTCGAACACCTGATTTTCGACTTAGTTTAACATTATTTGCAGTACAAAAAAATTAGATGAGTTAAAACATAACTTTAAGTACTTTTAAAAAGCTAAAGATGTCTACAATAAAAATAATAAAAAGCCATATTTTCAAATCTTTCACAAAAACCTTACCTTTCCATATTAACCACAATCTCACAAATACTAAACATACAAATTTTTATACTAAGTTTTGTATTTTTTGATTCCTGTGTGAAAGAAGAAGAAATGTCATCTTTGAGAAGACCTACAGTCTTAGTAAGACGTTTAAACAGATATGAACTACATGATCTCATTGGGCGCTTTTACTAGTGCAATTGTTTCGAAAGAAATAGTGGAGGCACTTTCCAAGTGGATATAATATTTTCTCTTATTACACTCTTAAACTGCTAGTTAGTGAACTTCAGCTTCTAGTACAAGTACTTTATTCTATTCAAGGCTCTATTACCAAAAAAAAAAATATTTTATCCACGAATTATGCAAATCGAAATCACCCTTAATTTGTTTTCGTCTAGCAAACAACGACGAAATTCATAAGGGAGGAAAATGTGAAAACAAATTCTCTTCATTAATTTATTTCATAATAATTCACATTTAGATGATAGTATTTTATAGATAAGTGCTTCGTTGTGAGCAATGTTTAGCTATCGCTTCTCGGCCTTATGGCTAAGATCAAAGTGTAGTATCTGTTCTTATCAGCTTAACATCTGATAGATCCTCCATCGGAGGACAACAAATGTTAAACTGATTTTTGGAATTAGACGGAATGTTTAGGAGCTTGCTCCACTTCTGTCGCGGGTTGGCCCAGTATTGCAGTACCGCTGGGATTTCGGCCCAAATTTACAATCAATTTTAAAAGTTACGTTTTTAATAAAGGGAGGCGTTGTAGATTTAGGGGAGTGTTCCCTGTTGCCAATTTAGCTATTTTCTCGTCAAATCTAGCGATTTTTAAATCCAATTTGCGGGAAAAATATGATTTAGCTATAAATCTATCGATTTTTGTGTTGCTACAAAGTAACTCTCAAATAACGGTTTTAAAGAAAAGAAAAACATAAACAAATGACGCGAATTCTTTCTACTATTTTTGTGACAAGCGTTTAAGTGAATGAAAATTAAAGTATAAGTAAAAATTAAGTTGTAAGCTTTTAATAATATTGTCAAAACTATAACAACTTAAGGAATAAATCACGAAAAATTGAAAACGTGAGCGGGTCAAGACGAAACAAAAGGATTCTGTAAGTATTGCAGATGCTCCTTGTCTGGAAAACTTTACGACCTATTAAGTCGCCCGGAAACTAAAAAACATAAATCAGCCTCATCACTTAGAGGATCATGTTGGAAAAATTTGGAATTTTCCCCAAATGCAAATATTGTAGACAACGTTAAAATTAAAAGAAAAAAAATAATTTATTGCGAGTATTTTTTCAGAATGAAGCGATAAATCGTTCTTTTTTACATAATATTAAAATTCCCAAAAAATTAGCTATGTTTTAAGTAAATTTTCTTAAAAACTTTTTAAAATTTATTGTAATATCTAATAAGTTTTTGCTGGGAATAGACGTGTTAACTAAAACTCTCGTAAAAAAAACAAAATAACATAGACTATTGGTGTTTATTTTAACACAAAACCCGTATAGAATCGTAGTTGAATCATGTGCCGTGTTGCTTGTTGTGCCGGTGTAGTGATTTTCTCGATAAATAATTTAAAAACATTAAATATTCTTTTATTTTTTCACAAAAAAATATTCCATTTTGGAAAAATTATAACACTTTTTTTTTCACAAAATAAAAACATTGCTGATAGAGACAGTATTAAAAGTGCAAAACAAAATAAAATTGCGGTTGATCTTCTTCTTCTTCGGTTGATGAACAAAAATAATAAGAAAAGAAAATAATAAACAGCTGATTGCAAACAACAAAAAACGCCACCTGGTGTGGAGTAGTATTATTAATACTCACACTCCTGGGCAATAATCAAAGTGCAGCACGCATATATAAAAAAAGTAATAAAAATAATCAAAACAAATGGATGAAAATAATCAAATCTTGGGTACTCCTTTACTGGGAAATCATGGTCCAAGTATTCCCAATGAAAATAGCTACCTAAAACAACAGATCGATGAACTAAAATCAATAATTCAAAAAATGAATCACGAAATTACAAACTTAAAAATAGAAAATTCCAAACTAAAAAGTTTAATGCAAAACTTTCAAACAGGTGAAAATGAAACCATCAATGAAACAATTGAACACTCCTACAGAACAGATGAGGAAGAACTAGAGAGGGAAACAAATTATATTATATATCATTCAATTGGAAAAATTTAATTTCTCCATAAAATTAATAATTATAATATTTGTTTGTTACAACAGTACAATTGAATTCGTATGTACTTTTTACAATTATACAATTACAATTACAATTATATTTGTAACAAAACTTAGCGTTTTTTTCACATGTGAGGAATGTAAGTGGGACCAATATGATTTGTTCTTATTTTTTCGAACACCTGATTTTCGACTTAGTTTAACATTATTTGCAGTACAAAAAAATTAGATGAGTTAAAACATAACTTTAAGTACTTTTAAAAAGCTAAAGATGTCTACAATAAAAATAATAAAAAGCCATATTTTCAAATCTTTCACAAAAACCTTACCTTTCCATATTAACCACAATCTCACAAATACTAAACATACAAATTTTTATACTAAGTTTTGTATTTTTTGATTCCTGTGTGAAAGAAGAAGAAATGTCATCTTTGAGAAGACCTACAGTCTTAGTAAGACGTTTAAACAGATATGAACTACATGATCTCATTGGGCGCTTTTACTAGTGCAATTGTTTCGAAAGAAATAGTGGAGGCACTTTCCAAGTGGATATAATATTTTCTCTTATTACACTCTTAAACTGCTAGTTAGTGAACTTCAGCTTCTAGTACAAGTACTTTATTCTATTCAAGGCTCTATTACCAAAAAAAAAAATATTTTATCCACGAATTATGCAAATCGAAATCACCCTTAATTTGTTTTCGTCTAGCAAACAACGACGAAATTCATAAGGGAGGAAAATGTGAAAACAAATTCTCTTCATTAATTTATTTCATAATAATTCACATTTAGATGATAGTATTTTATAGATAAGTGCTTCGTTGTGAGCAATGTTTAGCTATCGCTTCTCGGCCTTATGGCTAAGATCAAAGTGTAGTATCTGTTCTTATCAGCTTAACATCTGATAGATCCTCCATCGGAGGACAACAAATGTTAAACTGATTTTTGGAATTAGACGGAATGTTTAGGAGCTTGCTCCACTTCTGTCGCGGGTTGGCCCAGTATTGCAGTACCGCTGGGATTTCGGCCCAAATTTACAATCAATTTTAAAAGTTACGTTTTTAATAAAGGGAGGCGTTGTAGATTTAGGGGAGTGTTCCCTGTTGCCAATTTAGCTATTTTCTCGTCAAATCTAGCGATTTTTAAATCCAATTTGCGGGACAAATATGATTTAGCTATAAATCTATCGATTTTTGTGTTGCTACAAAGTAACTCTCAAATAACGGTTTTAAAGAAAAGAAAAACATAAACAAATGACGCGAATTCTTTCTACTATTTTTGTGACAAGCGTTTAAGTGAATGAAAATTAAAGTATAAGTAAAAATTAAGTTGTAAGCTTTTAATAATATTGTCAAAACTATAACAACTTAAGGAATAAATCACGAAAAATTGAAAACGTGAGCGGGTCAAGACGAAACAAAAGGATTCTGTAAGTATTGCAGATGCTCCTTGTCTGGAAAACTTTACGACCTATTAAGTCGCCCGGAAACTAAAAAACATAAATCAGCCTCATCACTTAGAGGATCATGTTGGAAAAATTTGGAATTTTCCCCAAATGCAAATATTGTAGACAACGTTAAAATTAAAAGAAAAAAAATAATTTATTGCGAGTATTTTTTCAGAATGAAGCGATAAATCGTTCTTTTTTACATAATATTAAAATTCCCAAAAAATTAGCTATGTTTTAAGTAAATTTTCTTAAAAACTTTTTAAAATTTATTGTAATATCTAATAAGTTTTTGCTGGGAATAGACGTGTTAACTAAAACTCTCGTAAAAAAAACAAAATAACATAGACTATTGGTGTTTATTTTAACACAAAACCCGTATAGAATCGTAGTTGAATCATGTGCCGTGTTGCTTGTTGTGCCGGTGTAGTGATTTTCTCGATAAATAATTTAAAAACATTAAATATTCTTTTATTTTTTCACAAAAAAATATTCCATTTTGGAAAAATTATAACACTTTCTTTTTCACAAAATAAAAACATTGCTGATAGAGACAGTATTAAAAGTGCAAAACAAAATAAAATTGCGGTTGATCTTCTTCTTCTTCGGTTGATGAACAAAAATAATAAGAAAAGAAAATAATAAACAGCTGATTGCAAACAACAAAAAACGCCACCTGGTGTGGAGTAGTATTATTAATACTCACACTCCTGGGCAATAATCAAAGTGCAGCACGCATATATAAAAAAAGTAATAAAAATAATCAAAACAAATGGATGAAAATAATCAAATCTTGGGTACTCCTTTACTGGGAAATCATGGTCCAAGTATTCCCAATGAAAATAGCTACCTAAAACAACAGATCGATGAACTAAAATCAATAATTCAAAAAATGAATCACGAAATTACAAACTTAAAAATAGAAAATTCCAAACTAAAAAGTTTAATGCAAAACTTTCAAACAGGTGAAAATGAAACCATCAATGAAACAATTGAACACTCCTACAGAACAGATGAGGAAGAACTAGAGAGGGAAACAAATTGGATTATGGTCAAATCGAAAAAACGTAAGGCAAAATCCCCACCTGCCCAAACACCCGAACCCAAAAACATTAATCCGCCAAATCAAAGGAATCAAAATAGCAAACAACAGCCACAAATTAGTCAATCACAGTCTTGTCAACAACAGAGTAACCATCAACTTCAACAAAATATTATACAAAATACCAACCAACAACGCCATCAAAATCACGTACAAAATAGTTTACAAAAACAACCTCCTCCGATAAATATATCTGGGGTCTCAACATATGCTGAACTTAAAGAAGTAATAGTTAAAGCAAATCTCAAAAACTATAAGGTTATAGCATTAAACAACAATATTTGGAAGGTTAATACTGCTAATCCCGATGATTACAGATTATTATCTTCTACACTAAATGAAGAAAAAATTCAATGGCATACATATGAAAATAAAATCAATAGACCAAATAAAGTGATGGTTAGAGGTTTGCACTACACTTGTACTAAAGAAGATATAATACCAGATTTGAAAGCACAGGGATTCTATCCCTTAGATGCAGTCAACATAATCAAAAAGGAATCCATCGAGACTGATACAGGCATTTTACATACCCGCAGAGGGTTGCCACTTTTCATGATTACCTTTAGTAATGAAGATAAAACTGATGATATATATAAAATTAAAAACATTGCCAATATAAAAGTAAAAATAGAGGCTATAAGAAGAAATACTACCAGAATACCACAATGTAAAAGGTGTCAAGGCTTTAATCATACGAAAAAATATTGCAATAGAGAATCCAGGTGCGTAAAATGTGCCGGTAAACATTTAACTTCTGAATGTTCTAATTCAACCCAAACAGCACCCAAATGCGTAAATTGCCAGGGAAACCATCCCGCTAGCTATAGAGGATGCGAAATAGCCAAAGAACTACAAAAGATAAGAAATAAAAATCGATATTCAAGGTCAGAGTTACCAAACATCGAAGCCCAGATTCAAACAAATCAATTTGAAATGCAAACAAAACAATATCAACCACAACAACGTCATAACCAAATAGTTCAATATCAACCCACACCACAGATGCCAAATTCTCAAAAAAGAACATTTTCCCAAATAGTTCGAAACCAATCTACGCAGGATCCAAATAACAATGGAATCCTAGCCGAAATCTTGAAAAATATTGAAAAAATTAATCAAAGGTTAGATCAACAAAATAATACCAATGAAAAAATTTTTAACAAAATCAATTCGATAGAGCTTAGATCTCAAACCAATCAATAATCCACCAAAATGTATTCAACACTTCGAATAGCTATATGGAATTGTAACGGTTTGTTAAGCCGTTTACATGAACTTGAATATTTCCTAAATGAAGAACAAATTGACATACTTCTTATATCAGAAAGTCATTTAACAAAACAATCATATGCCAACATCAAAGGCTATAAATTTTATAACGCAATCCATCCTGCGGAACGGGCAAGAGGTGGATCCTCTGTGATAATAAAAGAAAACATACAACATTGTGAAGAATCGAAAATTGATACTGACATGTTTCAATTGGCTTATATTTCAGTTAATTTAAAACACCACAATTCATTTAAAATATGTGCAATCTATATTCCGCCAAAACATAATATCAAGTATCACCAATACTTAAATATGCTTCAATCCCTAGGAACCCATTTCATAGTTGGAGGCGATTACAATGCCAAAAATAAAATTTGGGGATCCAGGCTCACATCACCCAAAGGTAGTGAATTATACAACGCATGCTGCAAGTTTAAATGCGAAATTTTCTCAGGAAATGAACCCACATACTGGCCTTCAAATCCAAACTCAATCCCAGATCTGATCGATTTCTATATTGCTAAAGGTATTTCTAAAAATTATGTATGTGTACAAAATTATTGTGGTCTTTCATCTGACCATTCACCCGTCATTATGACACTTAGTGATAATATCATACAAAAACCTGCTTCACCAGCTTTAATAAATAATAAAACAAACTGGAGTTTATTTACTACGTTGTTAAATGAAAAAATTAATTTGCAAACGCCTCTTAAGACCAAATACGATATTGAAGATGAGCTAGATAACTTAATTGATTCTATTCAATCATCGGCTTGGGAAAGCTCTCCGGAAATACAAAAATCTACATACACCTCTACATATCCCAAAGAAATACGGGACCTCGTAAATAAGAAGCGTAAGGCGAGAAAAAAGTGGCAACTTGAACGCACTTCAGAAAATAAAACAATTTTTAATAAATTATGTACAGATCTTAAACACTTAATAAATGAGTCAAAAAATAATACCATGTCTAGATACCTGAAAAACCTATCTGCAAACAAAGATACAAATTATAGTTTGTGGAAAGCCACAAACCAATTTAATCAAGTATCACCGCATATACCACCAATTCGTAAGCCAAATGGCAACTGGTCTAAGGATGCCAAGGATAAATCTGAATTGTTCGCTAATCACTTTCAAGAAATTTTTAAACCTTTGCCAAGACAGACAGCTGATGAAAATGTTATGAAGAGTTTTAAAATAGATAATAAAAGTATAAAGCTAACTACCATAGAGGAGTTAAAAAACATTATACATAAAGACCTAAGCCCAAAAAAAGCACCAGGTTATGATTTAATAACCGGTAAAATTATGAAGAAACTACCTGAAAAAGCCTTAAAAAAGTTATTATACATTATAAATGCATGTTTTCGCATTCAATATGTTCCATTGCAATGGAAAGTTGCAGAGGTTATCGTTATTCAAAAACCGGGTAAACCACCAAATGAAATTGCATCATATAGACCCATTTCATTACTTCCTGTAATGTCAAAGGTATTTGAAAAAATTTTTGTTAAAAGACTACAGTCCATAATAGAACAACGTAATTTGATCCCCAAACATCAGTTTGGATTCAGAGAGCGTCACTCCACAGTTGAGCAAGTCCATCGTATTATAGATGTTGCTGAAAAGTCATTAGAGAATAAACAAGTTTGTTCAGCCGTATTTCTTGATGTCGGTCAAGCATTTGATCGAGTTTGGCATCAAGGACTTCTATACAAATTGCACAAAGATCTACCAAAAGAGTTCTACAAAATTTTAAAGTCATATCTCACTGATCGCCATTTTCGAGTAAAATTGGAAAATGAATATTCAAATCTAAAAAAGATAGAAGCCGGCGTACCGCAAGGTAGTGTCCTTGGACCTATATTATACTTACTGTTCACAAGAGACCTTCCCATAACCCCATCTGTAACAATAGCGACGTTTGCAGATGACACAGCAATTCTAGCAACAGGCAAACACGAAAAAGAATCCACTAACAATGTACAAAACGCACTTTCAGATATCATAGTTTGGATCAGGAAATGGAGGATGAAACTCAATGAAAGTAAATCTATTCATGTGAACTTCACTAACAAAAAAATAAAATACCTACCGTTATACATAAACAATATGAAAATACCACATGCTAATACTGCCAAATACCTGGGCATGACCCTTGACACAAAAATAAAGTGGAAAGAACACATTAAAAAAAAACTCAGGAAATGAAATTAAAATTCAGACAATTATACTGGTTACTTGGAAGTAATTCTGAAGTATCTCTAAGTAACAAACTACTGGTGTACAACCAAATAATTAAGCCAATATGGACGTACGGAATACAGCTCTGGGGTTGTTCAAAGAAAACCAATCTACAAATGATTCAAAAAACACAAAACAAAATTTTACGTACTATCGTCAATGCTCCATGGTTCATACGTAACGATGATCTACATAGAGATTTAAAGATAAACACCGTAGTTGAGGAAACAAAACATCATGCACAAAAGCACGCAACAAAACTTCAGCTTCATACTAATGAAGATCTTAATGAAATATTTTTTTTTCACAACCCCTATAGAAGACTGCATAGGACTCTTCCAATGGACTTAGCTGTCAACTAGAAAAATATTCGTATATATATAGTTTATCATTCTTGAGAATAATTAATGAATTATTACTCATCACACTATTTGCCTCATATTGTAATATTACTAAATGAATTTTATTCAGTTGTAATTATATAATAATAAAAAAAAATAAATTTATTGTCTTGGCGATTTATCGGAAAAATTTTTTTTTAATTTTGCTATTTCTTAGTCGACTTTAGCGATATTTTTTGGAAAAAAGTTGGCAACAGTGGGAGTCTTCCACAAAATTTGCATTTATTTTTTGAAATGGAAAGAAGAAATTGATTTTTAAAATGTAATGACCTTTATTTATTTACAATCGAAATTTAAGAAACTGTGGATTCAATCATATAAAAGGAGAACTTTAACTTCTCTTCGTTATTACAACCCAATGATAAAATAAAGTTAACTTTTTCAAAAATATGGTAGTGCCAGAGCAATGTATATAACATTGTTCAATTAAACAAGTTTTTTTTTTGAAACGGGCATCTTTTTGTTGTTGTATTTGCTCATTGTGTTTATATTTGAAGTTGCCATATTGAAAATAATATGTAATATGGCAGGTTCAAACATATACTTAACTTTAAAAGTTACCGGTAGGATGATCCTCCCTTTAGCTTAACGCTCACTTCTACCTTATCGTCCAGTTATAATAATGAAAATCAATTTATCTGCCCGTTGAAGACCACCCTTTAGTTAACGGCAAGATGTAATAATGGTCCTAAGTATAATATTAAAATACATAACCAAGCAAACTAAGTGGACTACCCAGTTTACATTGGAGCCAATCTAGAAAATCTGGTACACATGTTGGAAGTTTGGAATTTCCCTCTATTAGTAGCAGTTGTGAAAATAAAGAAGCCAAATTATTTCAATAGTTGTACGTCCATTAGATGCTTCATTTTAAAGTTCATAATGAATACTGCGTAAGTATACATTCTAACTTAGGACTGTGATATATGTTCAATTTATCAATTTAATAAATTTATAGCAGCACCTCTTCGTATTTTAAAAGATATAGCGTCTCGCAATAAGTTGCAATAACTTTGCGCTTTTTATGTAGCAAATCAATATTTATTACTCGAAATACCAACAACAATTTATCTTATTTTTATTTATTTTTGAAATGAGATTGCCTACGAGGTCGGCAGTCAATTCATTTTCATGCTATAAATGTAGTCACAAGCCTAAATATCAGTTGAATTAATCGCTCAGTTCTCTACTGATAAAGTTGAACGTAATAAAAATAAATGGTACTCTGGGATTTAAAGAATATTTAGTTTAAATATTAAAAGTTTTCTTATTTGACATCCAATTAAATTCCAGATTTTGTAGAATGAAGCTTCACGGAGATACACACACCAAAAAAATGTTAATTGGCACGATTCTGAAATTTATTAATGAATTACGGGACGGCGCGAACGCCATTCCCGGCTACCAAAAATTACACGCACGAGTTATTCGCATTAGGAATAATCGCGGAGGTCAACTCAACCAAAAGTGCAATGGCCAAGCCTCACTCCGGGGGAACCGCCTTCATGATCACGGTAACCCCTACGCCAGGTAAGTACGCTTTACTTAGGTCAACGTAAACATCTCATACATACCTGTTAAATTTCGATTACGATTAGTAATCAATTACATTACTTTTTAAAAAGAATCGTATTGATTATATAATTCTATGAACAATTTTGTACAATTACTAATTGATTACGATTACCAAAGAATCAAAAAATAATCAGGATTACTGACGATTAGTCTAATAATCAAAAATAATCAAAAGAAGTTTGAAAAAAATCAAATTGTTTTAAATAATTCTTTTTGATTATTTTCAAATATACAAAAGTAATCCGAAAGTAATCAAATTTTTTTCAATAATTCTTTTTCATTATTTTCAAATATTCAAAAAGAGCTCAAAGTAATTATTGAAAATAAATTGATTACTTTCGGATTACCTTTGATTCTTTTTGATTATTAGACGAATCGCCAGTAATCCTGATTATTTTTTGATTATTTTGTAATCGTAATTAATTATTAACTATTTTAACCAAAAATATTCGTAATTGTAATCATTATTTCACCATTAAAAAAAAGTAATCAAATTACTAATCATTACGATTACTAATCATTACTTAACAGGTATGGTGTGTGTTAATTTTATGCATATATAAGTGGTGGGACCTCCAGTTTAAAGTCGACTCCGAACGACAGATTTTTTGAAAAACATTTCATGGCAATTTCATTTACTCTCAGAGATTTTGCTAGAAATCTGATGAGAGGAAGTCACCGAAGAAATATTTTTTTTATATTTTCGGTTTGATGTCTGACCTGGGTTTTGAACCGTGGCTTTACGTCTAATAAGCCAACACACTACCTACTAGACTACGGTGAATTCATCTCTAGAGTTCAATACTTTTCAAAAAATTTACTGTTTGAGGTAGATTTTGTGATAGTGGCGTCATATTTTTTTGGGAACGACAATTGCCAATCTATCATTGCAAACGGCTAGCACTATTGGTCGATGATTAATAGCTTATTTTTGAATTGATTGACCTGAACACCAACGTCATATACATAGTGTCAATAGGAAGGCGCTAAGTGTGCATTAGCTCATTCCAATTGAATATCATGCAGGAGAACTTGGGACTGTCTTAAGTTGTAGGTGTTTAGAAAGCCACAGCGGTTTTTAAAGCTAATATTACACATGCAATTGGTAAAACTCATCCTGCTTTATGTGCCAGAGTGATAGAAAAGGAGCTGTTGCGGAATGATGAATTATATTATATTCCGTAAACAGTGGTGACAATAGGTCTTCCAAACGTATCAAATTTTGAATGATATTTCACACTCGCTTCGTTTTATTTAAATTAAAAGATAAGAAGCATTTAGTGAAAGACGCGATAAGAATATCAGGATTGACAGTCACAACGATTTTAGTTTATGTTTCATACATTTACACAAGATCTTGTTCCACCGTCCTAACTCATAACTAGAACTGTACTGCCAGCAATTACAACAGTTTTAAGTTGACAGCTTTCATCAATAAGAGAGGAACTTGTAAGTAGATCCCTTTATTGATTATGAATTGTCCCAAGTTCCAGGAGCTTGGTGGTAAGATGCTGATGCCATATATGTGGGTTCAAAATTGAAAATTCGATCAGTTTGTGAGAGGTTTTTTTCAGGTGGATATAACGACAAGGCTCAGAATATTTCGAAATTTCTTCAAATTTGTTGAAATCGTCGTAGTCTAGTGTGTAGTTTTTTGGCTAATTAGACGTGAGGCTACGGATCAAACCCCAGATCAGACATCTCCAACAAAACGGAATATGAAAAAATATTTCTTCGGCAACTTAGGTTAGGTTAGGTCAGAGTGGTGGCTTTAATACCAAAAGCTCACTTGAGTACGCATAGGGGCCCGTTGTGACGCCACAGGTGAACGCAGTTCCCGCACTGACCAAGTTCCTCAAAACTAGGAAGAAGCTGGTCAGCGCAAGGCTGCACATTTAAGGCACGACTACCCCACGCTCGGAAACCAGCCCGAAAGCTCTATAAACGAAGCTATATCCTTAGCATCAATGGACGATAGCTCCATCAAGCTGACAAGCATTAGAGAGTCAAATAACCTATATGTGCACCTCGCAAGAGATAGGCATTGACAAAGAAAGTTTATAACAGTCTCCTTTTCCTCAGCGGATGTGCTCCCATGGCAGAAGTCGTTAAATGAGAGCTGCATTCTTTCCGCGTATCTTCCCATGATACAATGACCTGTAAGCTACGATCGAGATGATGTTACGACCAAGTCCAAGTAACAGGTTGGTTCGGTAACTTCCTCTCAGCAGATTTCTGGCAAAAACTCTGAGAGTAAATAAAATTGCCATGCAAAGTTTCTCAAATTTATTTGTCTTTCGGTGTCGACTTTAATTTAGATTCCGAAAATCATGTACAAAATTAACACACACAATATTAGTGGTGTGAGAAGCTACGTTCTAATTCTGACTGAATGGTTGTAATGACCAATTATGTTATATCTTTAAATTCGTTCAACAAACAGCGTTTATAAGGCCGTGTGGTTGTTTCCAACTTTAAGGCCCATTATTACAACTTGCCGTTAACTAAAGGGAGGATTTTAACTGGCAGATACATTGTTTTATTATTATAAGTGGACAATAAGATAGAAGTGAGCGTTAAGTTAAAGGGAGGATTATCCTACCTTTAACTTTTAAAGTTAAGTTTATGTTTGAATATTATATATTATTTTCAATATGGCAACTTCAAATATAAACAAAGTGAGCAAATACAACAAAAAAGAAGCCTATCGTTGCCACTGCGTTTAAATAAAACTTGTTTAATTGAGCAGTGTTATCGACATTGATCCGGCACTGTCATATTTTTGAAAAAGTTAACTTTATTGTATCATTAGATTGTAATAAAGAAAAGAACTTAAAGGTGACTTTAAAGTTCACTTTAGCTAAAGTTACGTTTAACTAAACGTAGGGAGAGAATAAAACAAAATATTTGGCAAGAGTTGGGATAAATAAAATACAAAAGTATTAGGTTCCAAAATAATTAATATATATTTATATGTATACAAAACGTATCTTCGGGTTGGGGGTGGATCGAGTAATGATCAATTCTTTTCGTTTATATCCTTAACAATTCACAATTAATTCATATTAACACAGGGGTGTTTGTACACTTAAACTAAACTTAAAAGTAGGGTGGCCAACGTGAACATCCCGCCCCCTTGGAACATTGCAACAAGAAGACTGAGAAGTCAGTTGGCCAGAGATCAAAATTCACATTTCAAGAAAATATTAACAATCAATTAATAATAAATTTAGGGTATAAAATAGAAAGTGAATATAAGATTGCATTTGATGCTGATGATTTGATGGAAACGTAGTTTTAATAAGAGCCTGGTTGTGGGTTGCGCTCTTCTTTTCCCTTTGGTGTGAATGGGTTACTTCTTGTTACCAGGTTTTTTCGAGGTGTTTGTCTCCTAGGCGTTCGACAATTAGCCTACAGCATTACAATATCTATAATTAAACGACAAACACGCAACAGAGAAAAACAAAAAATCGAATTAGTTTTGCTCTTAATTAGGGAGCAGCACGAGCTTCTCAATTGCCGACATTAGAACGCCATTGGCAGTTCGAATGTCAGCCACTCGCAATCAGGGACAAAATAAAACCGATCTTTATGGGGTTAATTGTTATGATGAATGACAAAATGATCGATAACAAAATTTCTTTGGTGAGTTTTAACATTATGTAGATTCCACGTGATTCCAATCGTCAGTGCCTACCTCGCTCGCTGACATGGTCGGATCCCATTAATCAAGCATGTGTCATAGTTTATGGGAAGATTAGAACCCTATGGCAGACTTAACACTTTACACCCATGAGGATAAGGATGCTGATTGCAAAAACGTATTTAATTCCTTCTCTTTTATATGCCTCTGAGATTTTTGCTGGATGCAATATGACTTTGAAACGAAAGCTCAACATAACGTTTAATAATATTGTTCGATATATTTTTGCTTTGAAAAGATTTGACCATATATCTCCGTATTTAGTACATGTCCTTGGAATGCACCTCGATGACTATATGAAGCTTAAAAATCTTATTTTTTTACATAAAATTATAACAACAAAAAAACCTGACTCTCTTTATAACAAATTGGTATTCACTTCATCTGCGAGGAACAATAATATTCGAACATTCAAATACCGAAAGAGTGCTTCTTTTCACCAGTTTCATATATATACCATTTATCTCTGGAACCATCTCCCCCCAAATATTCAATTTACTAGCAACGCAGTGCGATTTAAAAGCTTGTTAAGGAATTATTACAAAAATTCATAATTTATCGTTTCAATTTTCATTTGACTTTGTTATATTACCTCTTATTTATTCTTCTGTTTATTTTTTTGATTAATATAATTTTTTTTGATTAATATAATTTTAATGTATTATGTAACTTATTTGATTCTGGTGCTGTAATTTATAAGATAATTGATATTGTTGCATCAGAACAACAATCATTATAAAAAAAAAAAAAAAAAAAAATAATAATAATCAGGATTACTAACGATTAGTCTAATAATCAAAAAGAATCAAAAGAAGTTTAAAAAATAATCAAATTGTTTTTAATAATTCTTTTTGATTATTTTGAAATATACAAAAGTAATCAAATTTTTTTCAATAATTCTTTTTCATTATTTTCAAATATTCAAAAAGAGTTCAAAGCAATTATTGAAAATAAATTGATTACTTTTTGATTATTTTGTAATCGTAATCAATTATTAACTATTTTAACCAAAAATAATCGTAATTGTAATCATTATTTCACCATTAAAGAAAAAGTAATCAAATTACTAATCATTACGATTACTAATCATTACTTAACAGGTATGATCTCATATAATATTTGCGATGAACTGCATGTGAAGTACAATGATGCTCATATAGAGTTTACTTGTACTAGTACGATATGGTGGTTGAAAATACAAATACACAGTATGTACTTAATATTATTGTCGGTTTCGCCAACATCTTGTTGGTATACTTTTATATTTTGAAGATGTTCAAGAATTACTTAAAGATGCATATATTTATGTATTTACTAAAAAAAAGGATTGTTTGTGAGTAAAAATTTAAAATATAGTTAAACGTGCATAAATGTGAATGAACTGTTTATTTAATAATTTGGCGGCTAGGTATGCTTGAGTTTTGTAACGAGATTTAATGACGTCACTTCGGTCCGAAACACGCCTCGGAGTATTACATAGCTTACCTTCTCCTTAAGTTTAAAACAGTCTGTTTAGAATCCCATATAATTCCTGGGGCCCGTGGTGTGATTACGTCAGAGGGTCAGTTTTCGCCGTTAAGAGTTTTAGTACGGAATCTCTTATTATATAGTTTTATATAAAGTTTTTTTATTGGGGTCAGTTCCACTAACTTTCAATTCGTGAGAGAGATGGTGCCCTTTAGATGATAGTTCTCAGCGACAGCCCACGTTGGTTTCTTCTTAATGTTCCCACTGAGAGCTTTTGAGCGTCTAGGCCTTGAAGGCGTAAATATTATTCGCTTGCATAATTCCAGAGATGTTTGAGCAGTCTGCTAAGCAGAAGTCTGACTCTTATTTGAGGCGGCGGCAAAATTCATTTGGCATAAAGTTTAAAGGGATTGATTCATTTTTTAGGTAGAAAACCCTGATAGCTTCGCCGTCATCTACGGCTTTAAGCGCAGAATTTTATTGTGTGCTAATTAAAATACATATCCATATATCGATGATTTTAAATTCGGAATTAACGATATTTTAAAATTTTATAAACTTCTACAAACACACTTTACCAATACTTATAATTCCGTATCTTAGTCAATATTTGTGTCCTTAAATAACGGTCTACGTATACCTTTCTATATATATATTATTATATATATATATATTTCTATACTTTCTTCTTCAACAATAACTTTATATACAATTCATGAGTTATTTTTCTATCAACCACCATACAGTACTACTGAACAAGCAGGCAAATCTTTATGATATATCATTGTACTTCACATGCAGTTCATCGCAAATGTTATATGAGATGTTTAAGTTGAGCTAAGCAAAGCATACTTACCTGGCGTAGGGGTTACCGTGATCATGAAGGCGGTTCCCCCGGAGTGAGGCTTGGCCATTGCACTTTCGGTTGAGTTGACCTCCGCGATTATTCCTAATGCGAATAACTCGTGCGTGTAATTTTTGGTAGCCGGGAATGGCGTTCGCGCCGTCCCGTCATTCATTAATAAATTTCAGAATCGTGCCAATTAACATTTTTTTGGTGTGTGTATCTCCGTAAATATTTCTACAGCATATAGCAACTCATTTCTCACTCAGTCGTTAGGTCAAGAAGCTAAATTTCCGCTAAGAGAACCTAAATGTGATTGTGGAAGAACCATAGCATCTAATAACCGTACAACGATTGAAACAATTCAGCTTCTTTATTTTCACAACTGCTACTTATAGAGAAATATTCCAAACTTACAACATGTGTACAAGATGTCCTAGATTGACTCCAATGTAAACTGGGTAGTCCATTCAGTTTGCTTGGTATGGTAGAAGTGAGCGTTAAGCTAAAGGGAAGATCATCCTACCGGTAACTTTTAAAGTTAAGTTTATGTTTGAACTTGCCATATTATTTTCAATACGGCAATTTCAAATATAAACAAAATGAGCAAAAACAACAAAAAAAATGAAGTACATCGTTTCCACTGCGTTTAAAAAAAAATTGTTTAATTGAACAATGTTATCAGGGCTGTTAGGTTTTTTTTTAAATCGTCAAAATTAAGAGAAAAAATAAAAAATATTTCCTTTTGAAAATCTTACTACACGGAAAACTTAAAAAAGTAGTAAGAAATATTAAAAACATTGTGTGTAAATGAACAGAATTATAATTTACATATATTTTTAATTAATATTCGTACAAATTATGTGAACAAAGTTTACTTATCAAATTTTTAGTAATATTAACATTAAAACAATTAGAAGAATTATTTTTTAAATAATCTTTTGAAAATAAAATTCATTCAATGGGTTTTGAATCCAAAGAATTCCTTATTTTAGTTTTGTTTATATTAATTGTACTAAATATACGTTCAACGTTAGCTGATGAACTTGGTAAAGTCATTAACAAAATTACATAAGTTTGGAAAAGCCGGTTTATTGTTTGATAAATTATGTGATTCAGGGCCATTATTATAACTTGCCGTTAACTAAAGGGAGGATTTTTTCGTTATTATGAGTACCCAATAAGATAGAAGTGATCGTTAAGCTAAAGGGAGGATCATCTTACCTTTAACATTTAAAGGTCACTTTATGTTTTAATTTGCTGTATTATATATTATTTTCATTATGGCAACTTCAAATTTAAACAAAATGAGCATATACAACAGAAAAACGAAGCCTGCGGTTGCCACTGCGTTAAAAAAAACTTTTATAATTGAGCAGTTTTATCGACATTGCTCCGGCACTACCATATTTTTGAAAAATTTGATCTGTAAGTTGTAATAACGAAAATATGTTAAAGGTAACTTTACAGTTCCCTTTAGCTAAAGGTACCTTTAACTAAACCCAAGTTTAACGGCAATTTTCCAAAATGTAAGTGATGCCAAAAAATCGTCTAAATGTTAGAAATTGTATGCAAAAAACGTTAATCTTCATATTAGTAAATTGACAATAAAAATCGTCAAATATAATGTTATTTACATTGCTCCGGCATTTCCATATTTTTGAAAAAGTTAACTTTGTTTTATCATTTGGTTGTAATAACGAAGAGAAGTTAAAGTTCACCTTTTATATGATTGAATCAGTGTTGAAAAATTCAGTACTTTAGAACTTTTTCATTCCAAAAATACCGCAGTACCCCCGCGACGCTTTCAGTACTTTTTTATTATTACATATTTGAAGAAAAAAAAAATATAATAAAAACAGCTGACTTCAAAGTACTACTTCTTTTTTACTACTTTTTTCTTCTCCCGAAATTTATAATTTGAGGATTTTTTCTCGAGGAATATTATTACCGTGAGAAGGAAATTCCTTAAGAATATTGGTGAGTGGGGTGATATAGTGACAAATCAAATTTAAATATCAATCTTACAAAATACACATGTATATAGAGAATATATTAATACATGAAGAATGACAATACATCCGGCTATACAGTAAAATTAATTCGCTCCATTAAAATGCAAAAGTGAACAGTTTAATGGAAAACTTTCATAATTTGAGAAAAAAAAGAGATACGACTTTCACGGAATTGTTATTCGTGATAGGTGTTAAAGGATGCAACTAATTTGGCATAAGATTGACCATTTGTGACTTTGTTAAACTTTGTGGAAAATAGGATATAAAATATAAATTTAATTAAAGTTTGTGAAAAAATAAACAAGAAAGTGAATTTTTTTTTTTTTTTTTGAAAAAAAATATGTAAAATAATATAGATATTAATTTAATAAAAACAAAAAACACAGAAGTTTCAATTCTTTTGGTTTGAGTGAAGCAGAGTGCGAAGACACACAGACAACAAAAAAGGAAAGTGTTTTTTGTATGATTTATTAGAGCATTTGGAAGTCTACTAATTTTTGGTCCCTTTTTTGTATAGTGCTACACAATTGTGATCAACGCCGAAGACGATATTCTTTTTTGTTGTGCTATTCCCCCTCCCCCACATATAGGCCACGATTTAAGATTTGTTCCTTAGAGCCGGATTCATATGCACACTTATATCAAAGAATATGGATATAAACAAAGAATATGGATATAAAGAATGCGCATCATGTAGAATTAAAATTTCTTATGGCGGGTCGTAACCAGCGTTACCGTTGGAAATTTTGAAGAAGTCGCACAAAAAGGGGAGTTTTGAAAACAAAGTCGCACATAAAGGGTATTTTGGCAGTAAAAAGGGGCAACATTTTTAAAAGAAAAGAAAATGAACTAATATAGATAAAAAAATTAATTTTTATTGGATTTTCATATAATAAGTTTATTTTTTAATAATTTTCCCAATTTTTATAATAGAAACAAATTTTTAACCAAAAATTAATAAGCCTAAACAAAAATTCTAATTTTTTTAAAATTATTTGTTCTGTTTTATTTCTTGATTGAATTTCACTCAAATTTATGAACGTTAGGACATTTAAACTTCAAAAATGAAAAATGCATTTTCCATTAAATAAAACTTTTTTTTGCTAACCCACTATATAATAATACAAAACACAAAACAAAACTATTATTATAACTAAAAAACAGTTCATTAAAGATAAATAAAAAATTATACAAAATTGCGTATTTTGTAACAAATTAAAAAAAAATAACAAAAAATATAATATATATTTTAAAATAAAAATACAATTCAAAATTATACAAAATTACTAATTACATTTCAAATAATTAATATGATAAGACTTAGAGTACATAGTATTTGGAATTTTTGTATTAAACAAACTGAGATCAAAAAGTTAAACATAAATACTAATTTTGTTGCAACTGTTCATTTTAGAAGTAAATAGAAACAATTTGTAATAAGTTAAATATATAGTTTTACATTTTATATTATGTTATTTATTTATATGTCATAATATATCACAATTTAATGAAAAAATATATCATAATGGAAGGCACATTTTTTATAACTTTATTGTTCAGGTATGGAAAATAAAAATTCTGAAATTTAGATTTTTTTCAAAACAAAACAACAAAAATAATCAAATTACACAAACTAGTTTATAGATTATTCAATAGACTAATCAATAGAATAGTTTATAAGTTATTTAATACACCAGTCCACAGACTAGTAGTAGTCTATAAAATAGTCGATCAAATAAACCATTGTCTAAAACAGTTGATTAATTCATGGTCTATTTAAAAAACTAGTTCAAATGCTATTTAAAAGACCACAGAAGTCAATAGACTGGTCAATATATTATATCATATACTAGTATAATATATTTACTACTCTATAGACTACTATACATATATGTGGACTGGTCTATTAAATAGCCTTTGAACTAGTTTTTTAAATAGTCTATGAACTAGTCTACTAGTCATTGAACTGGTGTATTAAATAACCTATAAATCTACTCTATATTGACTAATCTATTAACAAGTCTATAAACTAGTCTGTGTAATTTATTCGTAGTTCTATGAAATACTTAGAAATTAGGATGCAGCGACATTTCTCAATGTCAAAAAGGACTATATTACTTAATTTTCCATAATTGTTTTTGTTTATATATTTTACAAAATGAGTTTTTATATATATTTCACAGTTATATTAGTATATTTACATTCGATTAAATTATTTTTTTGATAAATTAATTCTGTACTTTTTTATAAGTTCATCGTCAGGCACCCAATTTTCCAGGTCCATGTGTCCACTGTTAACCTATTCTATAACTTATTTTTCATTAATGTTAGTTTCGAAAAAATTCCTTCTGCCGGCAGAGTAAATACGTAAGTAACAAATTCATATAAATTAGGATACAAATAATTATTAAGCCTATTTTTTATATTACCAATTTTATGCCCAAATTCTTCTGGATTTGTAATTTTAAAGATATTTTCATATGATATATCATTCATTTTGGTTTCTAATATTTTTATTTCTTATATAAATATATCAGGTTTACTTTTCATAAAAAAGGGGAAAAAAGGGTCAAAAATCTTGAAAAGTGTCAGATTTAGTTCATTTTAGTAAGGGGGCACAAAAAGTGGCGGGGTTGCTGAAAAAGTGTCAAATTGCGACTTTAGTCGCTCAACGGTAACGCTGGTCGTAACATCACGACCCGCTCTCACCAATTTTTTTTTTAAATCATTTCTTGGTGAGGGGAGAGGAAGACAGAAGGAAAATGAACACAAACAAAGAGCGTAACAATGTGTTGCTCTCATCGTACGTATGTATTCTTGTGTTTTTTGATTAAGTTGTCGATCAGACTGCGACAAGAATACATGTGCTGCGGATACTTTATCATTTTATTTCAGAATAACACTCGAAGTATATTTTGTGTTAAAAATGTTCTATGTCATTATCTGGGCGTATTTTATTTTTTATTTTGTCCCATAGTATATTTTTTTAAATGCCTTGGAATGCTCGTTTTTTTTCTTTTAATAAAAAATTGGTTTTTATTCTTTTTATTTTTATTTATATAAAAAACATGGCCTAATTTTTAAGCCAAAGATGGATAACTTTTTGTTCTTTTAATAATAAAATCGATGTTTTATTTTATTTTTATTTATCCAAAATTATTAAGACAAAGATAGACAGCTTTATATATGTATGTTGATGAAATGAAAATAAAAATAGAGTATATTACTAACACTTTTATATGGCTCTAAATAAATAAATTCTCTCAACTTATTTTCTCTCTCTTACTCACAAATCCATAACCAAAGGCATGTGTTAACCTAGAGGAAAATTGTTAGTAATAATTTCAAGTCTACTTATTAACCCAATGATATGTATATGTGATCGGAAAATATAGACAAATTGTACTGCGCTAAGTCCCTAAAGACACCGTATTTAACTTGGCAAGTATTCTTCCAAAAATCGAAATCATTTCTCATTGATATTAGTGAATACTACTGTGATATTTCTTTGGGTGTATAATTGAAGTCTGAAAAAAGCGACATGAACCTTCTTCTTTAAAAGCTGACAAGATTTTTACGCTCTTTTTAACGAACATTCTTGATGTTCGTGTCCTATGTGTGTAAAAAGCCGAAGATGTTCTTACTCAGAGATCAGCAATGAATCGCTTTTTCGCTACTCGTAAGTACTCATGACATTTTGAGTATGAGTGAGTCAACAGTATTGAAATTTAACTACTCTGATTCATTCGTACTCAGTGCAACATTGATTTATAAGTATAAGTTGCAATGAGTATGAGTACAACGTTGACATCAAACTCATAACATTCGAAATATGTTTGATTCATACGCCTACTCATTCAGATTCATAAATTTAGAAAAATACTTATAATACTTATAAATGTTTCGAGTGATTCGAATCATTCATCAAAATTTACAGTTTTATGTTCTGTATCTGTAACACTTGTTCGTTTGCATGGAAAACAAAAAGAAAAAATAGTGTTTTTGCATTTCATATAAACACACAAAGGGCTTAAAACCATTAGTCCTATAGGAAAAGGGCATTAGTTGTTAGACATTAACAAAGAAATAACAATATAAAAATATAAATATGCAAAAAAGTGCAATTTTTTAGCAAACATTTAAGGAAAAGTAAAAATATTATAATTTTTTCAATTTTTATAAGGTGGTTATAAAGAAATGGATGACAATAGTGAGATTGAGGAAAAAATTAAAGCCGGAGTTTTCCAATTAGTTCAAAAGCGTAAGGGCAAAAGCCCAATATGGACAATTTTTTCTCAAATTTTAAAAGACGATGAACAAATTTTAGACGGTTTTGTATGTTGTCGCTTCTGTAAAAAAATATTTAAATATAATGGAAAACAGTCATCTAATCTAAATCGCCATAAGTGCTTCAATTTAACCATACCAAGTGCGTCTATCAAAAAGGTGAGCGAGGATGATAGACAGGAAACTATTGATGCCTGTACAACATGGGTTATTGAGGATTGTCGCCCCTTCACTGCTGTTGAAGGAACAGGATTTCGGAAAATGGTTAATTTTTTTTTTAAATTGGGGCACGTTATGGCACAAACATCGAAGTTAATGATTTGCTTCCTAATCCATCCACACTTTCACGTCGAATAACGAAAACTGCACTAGAAAAGAAGAACGAACTAAAATCAAAGGTCGCAAAATTAGTAAAAAATGGTGAAGCATCTGTAACCATTGATCTCTGGCAAGACAACTACGTAAAGAGAAATTTTTTATGCGCCACTCTACATTTTCAAGAGAACTTTGAGTTGCTTAATATTGTCCTAGGTATGAAATCCATGGATTTTATGCGTAGTAGTGGGCAAAATTTGCATAGTAAATTGCAAAATTTACTTAGTGAATTTGGTGTAGAGGATTTAAAAAAAATTGTTTTCGTAACAGACAGGGGAAGCAATGTTAAGAAAGCTCTGGAGAACTACACAAGGCTTAATTGTTCAAGCCATTTATTTTCCAATATTTTGGACTCTGCTATTGAATGTACAGGAGAAATTAACAGAAATTCTTGTAAAAAAATTGTAAAATATTTTAAAAAGCAAGTCTGTAACATCTTCTGCAAACCTCCTTGAAAACTCATTGCCCTACACGTTGGAATTCCCATTATGCAATGTTTAAATCTATTTCAGATAACTGGACACAAGTAAATGAAATTCTAGCAGGTAACTCGGAAACAAACAGACTGTCAAATATAGACATTTTAATCCTGCAGTGCTTGGTTGAACTGTGCGCCTGTTTCGATATTATTTTCAACAAACTCCAAGGATGTAGTTTCCCTTCGATTTGTTTTATTATACCATCAATTAACCGTCTTAAACAAATTTGTGAAGTTAAAGAAAATGATTTTCAAGCAATTTCCGCCTTGAAAGCAAATATTTTAAAAAAGGTAGATGAGACCTGGGTTTCAAATTTGAATATTCGGCACAAAACGGATTTTTTTGTATCCACCAGCTATTTCTGAGCAAGGCAATGATTTGGAAGAAATGAAAGACTTCTGCATAAATGAAATTGAAACTGAACAGAGTAGTTCTCAATTAATATTAATAATTCTCCTATATTACCAAGTACAACGCCGGATTCTCCAACCAACTTAACGCCTTTATTAAGTCCTTTGTCACCGAATTTATGCTCTACAATTTTACAAATATCCCATAGTAATAGCTCAAGTGAAAATCCTACAAACTGTTCATTGAATGCATGTACTTCAGTCAATAAAGAACTGCGATTTTTTTCCCAAATTTATTAAGGCGCTCTATGACGTCAACACCAGAAAGTGCAAGGGAAGAGGTATCACGCTACTGTATGGAAAACATATTGATAGACGCATATTTTGATGTTATACAATGGTGGAAAGACAACTCCGTAAAATATCCACGACTATCAAAACTAGCGATGCGCATTCTATCAATTCCAGCCAGCAGTGCTGCGTCAGAACGAGTCTTTTCTTTGGCTGGAAATATTATTACTGAAAAGCGCAATAGATTAGCCCCCAAAACAGTTGACAACATAGTATTCTTTAATTCTTTTTATAAGACTATGTCCTTTTAGTTATGAACATATTTTTTATAAAGTATTTTGTTACGTACACATAAAATGTAAAACTATAATAATAAATCAAAATGAAATAAATAGTAAATGAAATATGAAATAACAATACACATTTTTTCTTTCACAGTTCACATTTTGACCGACTTTATTTAATTTTCTTTAAAAGAGTCTTCCAAAATTTTTTAGCGTTCATATTGTTTCTTAAATATGCGTTTTTATTGCCTCTTATTTATTACTTTTTTAGCTTTCATAATAACACAGCAAGCAGAGCAAACACACACAAACAATCTTTTACTGAGTACTTTGTGTTCGTACTCGAATCATGCGTACTGTTGAGTATGAGTACGATGAGTACTTCAAACTTTGAATACGAGTAGAATGAGTATGATGCTAAAATAAGTATGAATGCGTATAAGTATCAGAAATTACGAGTATGATGCGATTCTACTCATCGTTTTGAATACTCGTTGCTGATCTCTGGTTCTTACCCTGAGGGACATTGGTGCGACGTCTGTTTTTAACACCAGAAAAATAAATAAAAAAGTGGTCAAACAACAAAAACGCACGATGAGAACAACGCATTGTTACGCTCTTGGTTTCTGTAACCTTCCCTTCTATCTTTCCCCCCGCGTCATGAAATATTTTTGAAAAATATTCCAAAATATGTTAAAACGCACATTCTTTATACTGTATTTTCTTTGCTTATATACAGTGGTGGCTACGAATTTAAGACACGACATATGACTGACTTAGTTGTGATAATATTTACAGTCATGTAATATCAAATTTGATATTCTTTATTCTTCTATGTACCCTGTAAACTAAGAAAAAGTACCATTAATTTATTTTGTTTCTTTTAACATTTTCTTGCTTTTTGATTATAGTATTGTAAAAACATTTATTTGAAACTGGCCACGAATTTAAGACATTTCAGAAATATCTGGTTTTTAAGTGATTTTTAGGTGTTTTTTGAAGCTAAGCGTTGAGCAACGAATGTTTTATTTTATTTTATGTTGGAATACATAGACATATTTAATTATAAATGGTCAGAGGTACCTGGAATACCGATGTCGAGCGAAAACTGATCCAACAACTAAAATTTGATGCAAAAACAGTAATGAAGATATCCAAGCTGGTTAAATGTTCTAGATGCAAGATTTACAATGTGCTGGAACACATTAAGCAACATGGTACCACCAAAAATGTCAAACAGCAACCTAGAGCCCGAAAAACCACACCCTAAAGTAGCTGCTAATAATCCTTTCACGAGCTCAAGTAAAATAAAAAATAAAATTGTATTGGATTTTGGTATCGATATTTCTTCTAGGGCAATAAGCAGATGTCTAAATGAGAAAAACTTGCGTGGGTGTACTGCACAACGTAAACCACTTGTGTCAAAAAATATCAAATCCCGACTAGCATTTTGTCTTGTTCTATATAATATGTAAATAAAAATTCTCAACCAAATATATGTAGCAAAATATTAATACTTTTTCTTCCTAATATTACTAAAATCTTAAGAAAAATATCATGGACCTAAAATATTTTTGATAAGATGTAAAAATTATCACAAATGTATAAATAAAATGTCGTGTCTTAAATTCGTGGCCACCACTGTATATATATATATGCATAATTTGAAATACAAGGTGTACGGAATTGTCTTTTCTCCTTTTGTATTTTGGTATTGGTTGTTCTTTTTTTTTTATTTTTGAAGAACGATAATAAGCAAATGTTAAATCGAGGTCTGTATGTAGGGGAGGGGGAACAGGACAACAAAAAAGAATATCTTCTTCGGCGTTGACCACAATTGTGTAGCACTATACAAAAAGGGACCAAAAATTAGACGACTTCTAATGCTCTCATAAATCATACAAAAAAACATAAGTGAATTTGTTTTGTGAGAAAAAATAAAAATTATGTAAATTTGACTAAAAGAGAAGTTGTAATTGTTTTTTTTTTTGTGGTTCAACTCGGTTAAAAAACGGAAGAAAACAGTGAAAAGCCAATTAGTCAACAAAAAAAAAAAAGAAAGTGTCCTTCTGCTGTGGTTTTATTAGAGTTTTGGATTTGGATTTAATTTTGATTCCTTTTTTATAGTGTTTCGCTATGAAGACCAAGCGTTGAAGACGATACTCTCTTGTTTTTTTTGTTGTGCTCTGCATTCCATACAGTCCACGAATTAACAGCATTGGAAGTGGAGAGACATAGCAAATGCCATTTGCTTACATGCCTCTGGACCGATAGCATACAAGCATTTGTATCATAAAGGGTTTCCTCTACCTCATATTAAAACATTACAACGCTGGTGTGGAAGTGTAAGTGTGCAAGATGGGGTTCTGTCCACTTCAATAGAATTCATGCGGCATACGACTGATATGCCGCTGAATGATAAAATATGTATATTGGCCTTCGATGAAATGAAGGTAGATATAACATACATATAACATATAATAACACCACACCGACTACACCATTACAATAATTATTCCGTTATTGAGGATATCCTTTACATCGCCGAGGACATCGGCATATGTTTTCCCACATTTGTTTATCACAATTTCTTTTTAAGTTCAGTATATAAGTGTCTTTGCGTTTACTTTCATTAATTTAATTTGCATTTGCCACATTACATTATTTAAAACATTCATTCATTATTTTTTAGTATTATATTATTACAAAATTTAATTAATTTATTTTTTATTATTAATTAATTAATTCGAGTCCAACTAACCTGGACGAAAATATTTTCACATTTTTTGACACGCCTCATTTGTTGAAGTTAATCCGTAACCATTTTTTGGATACCGGATTAATTTTCAACAACACTATCCTTAGTCCACGCACAATATCGGACTTAATTGGACTGACGACGAAGTCGGATTTGTCGATTGCTTTTAAATTAAATGAAGAACATATTTCCGTTAAAAGGGCAGGTAATTCTGAAGATTTTTTATTGATATCAAATACATGACTGCATTAAAAACTTTATAATTTTAGGAAGGCAAAAAGTAAAATTAGCTGCTCAGCTGTTTTCAGACACCACAGCTAATTTTATTAGACGGTGCTTCTGTCTAGGAATGGAGATTTATGAAGCTATGGAGAGTGCAGCCTTTATTCAGTTAATGAATGACTAGTTCGGCGTCCTCAACTCCAAATTTAGTACCGTCGCATACCCTGGAAAGGTAATTTTTTTAAATATTTATAAATAGTGAATGTATTTCATATCATTTTGTGTAGAAACCCTACGGAATTTCTTATGAGCAGCAACGGGATGCCTTGGCTCGTATGAGAAAGGCAATGTCGATCCCAATAATTCCGCAACATAAATCCTTAGGAAACTTCCAGAGAGGTATAGTAATGACCCTATGCCCCCTAGAGGAGTAAGAGGAACATATATAGTAATGACGAATACAGCTTTAGAGATGCTTCTTAAGTATGTCGAAAAGTACAACGTGACTTACATAATGACCAACCGGCTGAACCAGGATGTTCTGGAGCATTTTTTGGTACCATGCGGAGCAAAGGGTGGTTGAATGATCACCCTTCTCCTCAAGACTTCAAATACAGACTTCGGAAATACATCCTAGGTATGTTTGTTAGTCGATAAAGTTTATTATTTTTATAATTCAAATCATATATATATATCATACATATATATATATCATATATATGATATATATATATCATATATATGATATATATATATATATATGATATATATATATATATGATATATATATATTTAAAATTACAGCACGGAATACCGAGTACCTTAGAGGAAAGTGAAACCTTGAAAACGAGCCCACAGATTGGCTTTCCAATGGCGACGACATTAATACCGAGTCAGAACCAATAGAATAGCATCTAGACCTAGACGAATCGGATCTAGATGACATTGGTATTTTACAAGAGGGTGCTTTAGAATACATAGCTGGTTATATGATTCGAAAGCTTAATCTTGTAGAATATGAATGTCATCAAGATTCATATAAGTGGGTGGATCAGGTCTCAAAAGGTTATTTCAAAAGCCGACAAAACAATTTGTTTTAAACATTCTCACATTCTCGTAACCTTAGAAAGCTCCTGATCGAGAGAAGCCAGTTGATCGAGTTGCCAGAAGATGAAAAATTGTTTTTTTAAAGTAGGATACATTTCCGTACCCGAAATTTAAACAAGCGCCTGAAAGGTCAAAAGGCAAAGCTACGGTTAATGGGCTTTAAAAGGATGCTGAAAATAAAACTATAAATCTCCTTTTGTAAGTTATAATAAAATGAATTTATAAAATTAATATTAACGTAATTTTTCCCCTTCTAGCACTACAAACGTACACAGACGTCACACTATTTAACCGCTTCTTTTAAGAACCACCGAAAATTTAAAAAAAGAGATAAATGTTTTATTTACATACATAACATAATTGGTCATTACGACCTAGTTCCTCACACCACTTATAGCATGTTCGCACGGCAGCAATTTTTCGTAATTCACTGTCTGATTCGTAATTTAACACCCAATTATCTGCTAAATTACGTAATTCAAAGTTATTTGCAGCTTTTGAAGACTATGTATGAACTTTATAACTTAAAAATATTAATAAGCCCTTAAAGAGTGATCTGGTAAAAGGTAAGTTATTTGTTTAAACTACAAGTATATTTTAAATATGATGAAAAATTCAAATATTTACACCATACCTGTTAAATTTCGATTGCGATTAGTAATCAATTACATTACTTTTTAAAAAGAATCGTAATGATTATATAATTCTATGAAAAAATTTTTCCCATTACTAATTGATTATGAGCAATGTATGACGTACAACTTTATCTAAGTTGTTCGAAAACGACTATGAATTCTGCTATTTATGAAATAAATTTTGATTTAGATAGAATTTATCAATGGGTATTTGCTAATGGACTACTTTTTAATCCCATTAGGTCCAAGTTTTTATTAATTGGCAAAATTCCGGCGGTATTGAAAGGGAATTTGAATATTTCTCTTAATGGGACAAAAATTCAATTGGTAAATACAGCCAAAAATTTGGGCGTTACTTTTAATAGCTCGCTGACATGGTCGGATCACATTAATCAAGCATGTGGCATAGTTTATGGGAAGATTATAACCCTATGGCAGACTCAACACTTTACACCCATGAGGATAAGGATGCTGATTGCAAAAACGTATTTAATTCCTTCTCTTTTATATGCCTCTGAGATTTTTGCTGGATGCAATATGACTTTGAAACGAAAGCTCAACATAACGTTTAATAATATTGTTCGATATATTTTTGCTTTGAAAAGATTTGAGCATATATCTCCGTATTTAGTACATGTCCTTGGAATGCACCTCGATGACTATATGAAGCTTAAAAATCTAATTTTTTTACATAAAATTATAACAACAAAAAAACCTGACTCTCTTTATAACAAATTGGTATTCACTTCGTCTGCGAGGAACAATAATATTCGAACATTCAAATACCGAAAGAGTGCTTCTTTTCACCAGTTTTATATATATACCATTTATCTCTGGACCCATCTGCCCCCAAATATTCAATTTACTAGCAACGCAGTGCGATTTAAAAGCTTGTTAAGGAATTATTACAAAAATTCATAATTTATCGTTTCAATTTTCATTTGACTTTGTTATATTACCTCTTATTTATTCTTCTGTTTATTTTTTTGATTAATATAATTTTTTTTTGATTAATATAATTTTAATGTATTATGTAACTTATTTGATTCTGGTGCTGTAATTTATAAGATAATTGATATTGTTGCATCAGAACAACAATCATTATAAAAAAAAAAGAAAAAAAAAATAATAATCAGGATTACTGACGTTTAGTCTAATAATCAAAAAGAATCAAAAGAAGTTTAAAAAATAATCAAATTGTTTTAAATAATTCTTTTTGATTATTTTCAAATATACAAAAGTAATCAAATTTTTTTCAATAATTCTTTTTCATTATTTTCAAATATTCAAAAAGAGTTCAAAGTAATTATTGAAAATAAATTGATTACTTTTGATTCCTTTTGCTTATCGCCAGTAATCCTGATTATTTTTTCATTATTTTGTAATCGTAATTAATTATTACCTATTTTAACCAAAAATAATCGTAATTGTAATTATAATTTCACCATTAAAAAAAAAGCAATGAAATTACTAATCATTACGATTACTAATCATTACATAACTAATCATTACTTACTGAAATTACATTACGATTCGGTAATCGCTCTCTTTCTCTTACCATAATATGCTGTTGTGATACCGATATTATCTATTCAGTCATATAATTATAGCTCCTGGTATGTCTTGTCATGTCTTGTCACTAAATTCGAAGTGTCCAAGAATTCTTATGTTCCCAAGTGTCGGGCAACGACAGAGAAGATGTTGTGTTTTCTCCTCTTCTTCCTCGTCGTTGCAGTTTCTGCATTCTCCTGGCGGGAACACCCAAAAGCCAATGTCTATGAGGTTCATTAGATGGCATATTGATATGTTTAATGCAAATACTGTTCTACATACATATGTACACTTACTCAATAAAGTCTGCGTTCACAACACAAAAATTTCTGATTGACACAAAATAATGCAATAAATATGAGATTATAACTAATATTTTTTAACGTACTTATTGCTAACACCTTTATGTTAAAAAAGTGGGAATTAAGTCCCAGATTGTTCCCTTTTCTTTATTGATAACGAGACTTGTGCCTGGCAACACTTGAGTATAGCAACCAAAAAGTCTGCGTTCACTTGTTTTGTTTTAACATTACCGTTAAATTTTTAAGATTTTGTTCTTGTTTTTGCTCATTTTCTCTTCTTTTGTGTTCCAATTGATCTTTTAATGAGCTGATTTGCACATTATTATTTAAAAGTGAAAGCAATTTTAGTGTTTCAGAGAGAGAAATAATTATTAAATTGTGGAAAGAAGGAAAAAGCTTCCGAAAAATTGGCCAAACTGTTGGGAGAACATATTCGTCTGTCCAGCGCGTAATAAACAATTTCAAAGAAAGAGCATTTTTAACCTCAAAACCGCGATCGGGTCGTCCAAAACTATTAACAGCACGGGAAGAGCGCAAAATTATTAATATGGTGAAGGTAAATCCTCGAATTAACATCTTCGAAAATTGTGGAAAATGTAAGCCAGTCATTCCAAAAGAGTATTTGCGCTGAAACTGCGAGAAAAATTCTACGAAAAGCTGGCTATCATGGCAGAGTTGCAAGGCGAAAGCCATTCATATTTGCTGTTAACAGACGGAAGCGCATTGAATTTGCCCACAATTACATAGATAAGCAACCAGACTTTTGGAGACAGGTTTTATTTTCAGACGAAAGGAAATTCTGCATATTTGGAATAAAAGGTCGTCAAATGGTGTGGCGAAAACCAGGAACTGCTCTCGATAAACAAAATTTGGTTGGCACAGTAAAACACGGTGGTGGTGGAGTTATAGTATGGGGATGCATGGCGGCTTCGGGGGTAGGTCAAATTGAATTTATTGAGTCCACCATGAATAAATATGGATGCCTAAACATATTAAAAAATAATCTAAAACAAAGTGCGGCAAAATTCAACCTACTATCTATATTTTGGTTCCAGCGAGATAACGACCCAAAGCACACTGCGAAGGTCGTTCAACTTTCGTTCATGGATAATGCCCCAAGACAGCTCAAGACACCCCCCAATCTCCAGATCTCAATCCGATTGAGCATCTGTGGGATTTATTAGAAAAAAATTCACCAGCATGTAATTAAAAATAAAGATACCTTGCGAAATATTATACGGGAAGAGTGGGAAAAAATAAGTGCTGATGAAACTGAAAAGTTGGTGAATTCCATGCCAAATAGATTAAATGAAGTAATAAAACAACGTGGATATCCAACGAAATATTAAATTTAAGATTTAAGTATATTAATTTCATTTTTTATGTATTTTAACAGTGAACGCAGAATTTTTGGTGTCTATATTTTATTATTGTTTAACTTATGATACTTTAGTTTAAAAATGAATTAATTTTTTTGTTTAAGTTTTTAAGTAATTTGTAGAAAATGATGTAAATAAAAGAATCTATAAAGAAATTTTTATTTAAATTTAATACTTAAAGTGGATTTTTATATATTTTCTAAAAATACATTAGGTGAACGCAGACTTTATTGAGTAAGTGTATAATATGCCTTTCGCATAAAATCAATACTGTGTCTCTACAAGTGGATTCAATGAATGGAGTTTTTGTGAGACCATTTATCTGCCTCTTTGCAGAGGAACACTAATCTTATGTAGTAATTCAATTGCATTTTCTATGGTCCAGCTTTAGCAAGTAAATCGACTATGTTGTTACTTGCGAAATCCCCGTGTCCAGGTACCTAAATGAGGGCACCCGTTGAATGTGTCGTTAACTTTTCCAGGGACATTATACATTCTTGGACAATCTTGGATGTGATGTACTCATTCTTTGGGGATATAATGGGCGCTCTACCGTCGGTAAACGCGTGAACATTTTCACAAGTGATACTCTAATACTCAGTCTTTCTGAAAAGATTATGTATCCGACATTGTTGCGTGATTTGCTTCCATCAGTATAAACTTGAAGGATTTTTGCCGGGAGTTGTAAACCATTATCATTAAAGTATCTCTCTTATCCTTGGCATCTTATCTTATGGCATGACAATAGCTTCTGTACTTCCATGATCTGAAGCCAACCACCAAACAGCGGCAACGTAGAATAGATTTGGTTTAATTACAAAGTTGGATAGTCAGTATATATTTTAAGGGTTAATACCCCAGTTCAATTCTATTGTTTTGTGTGTTAATGCTCTGCAAAACATCCATATGGTTGAAGCTATCATATAGCTCATTATTAGAACTAAAGTGAAAATCATCGCCAACTCGCACTGTACAAAAAACCTTATGTACGATTTTCATCTCGAATACCTTCAAGGCTGCTACATCGATGCTTAATAGTGTCCATGCTTCTTCGCCGTAAAGAAGCAAAGGGAGAATGAGAGAATTATAGAGCATAAATTTCGTCGTACGTAGCACATGTTGACAAGAGTAATCCTATGATTGATCTCCAGACTGACATCATTTTTACTGCTAGAAGCGGAGCCAAGACAAATGAATTCATAATTTTCATTAAATTCGTGATCCCAAGTTATTTGTTACTATTTTGGTAGGAAATGTAAGGACTGTGTATCTGCCTATATAGTAATAACTCTGTTTTGATTGGGTTTACTCCCAGTCAACACTCCTTGCACCATTTCGATAGTAATTTCAACAAAAATTCCAGAATTTCTGAAATTAATTCTGAATTCTTGTGTATAGTCACTACGTTGTACGTCACTACGCATAGGCGATAGTCGTTCTGAATGGTCTTTGCATACTCTTCAGTTGAATATTAAGGTTGAGGTTCCATACCAAAGGCGAGAGTACACTTCTTTGTGTTGTTCCTCGTACCGGCACTTTGCACACAAAGTGCATCTATTTTGGAAAATTATTAAACAAATTAAAATGGCTATGCCCAAATATATTTAGAGACACTCTAATTTTATATTTTTGCAAACTTCTCGAAAATTGTAAAATAGAATTTATTTTAAGAATTTGGATCTTGAAATAAGTCTCGCTTTTATTTATGATATAATTTGTGTAATGAAAGTTATACTTGATGTTTCCATGAAATAAATGTTGAAAACATTCATTAAGAAATTATAATTCCTCTTTCTATTAACATTTCTAAAACTATTCTTGTGATTTGAAAACCATTATTAAAATTTAAATTCACTCTCGCTATGTGAACAATATATTCTTATGGTAATTTTTTACAAATATGAAGGGTATTTAACAGTGCATGATTAAAACCAAGATAAATACTATATATAGTAAAAACAATGAACAAATTGGATTGTGTGTAAATTGCCAATAATTTTAATACGAAATTCTAATCCTATGATTTTATTTAATGAAATTTAAAAAAAAATTTTGGAGTATTTATAAATGAAATTTTTAAAAATGTCTTTCCCTCAGTGCATTAAAGATGCCCTTTCAATTGAACAATGTGTTTCGAATATAAAATATATGAACAGAAATGCATGAATCCACCTTGGTAGCTATAAACATGTTTTCTAAATTTAATTACAACAACTAACTTATTGCACAAAATTTTATGAATTATTCAAAAATTATGAAACTAGTATGTACTGCGTACAGTGATTCTTCTGCATATTTTTGAATATATTTGAAAGGTAATGCTATGTGCCCAGTGAAATCGGAATTGAAGCATACATTATGAACTTATACAACGTGGATTGAAGAAAACGAATTTCTTAAATCGGATAGAGTTAATCAAAAGAAGAGTTGTTGTGTTACATTAAGATAAGGCCAGACTGGCAGAAAATGATAGAGACTTTTTAACCTTTTTTTCTACCAATCTATGGCCCTTGAGATGGTCATTTCTTTCGATCTCGTCTGAAGCCACTTAGTGTTGTAAATTTTGAATTTTGTAATTAAGTATAGTGTTAAGTGTATTTCCGATTACGTCTTGCTCAAGACGGAGCGTTTTTATACTTTTTTCCAAAAATTAAAAATTAAACATTTACAACAAACAAACTAATGACAAACGGTCCTACGCACGCTCACCAACATTTCATAATCACAAAAAGGAGACATTTTTTGATCTTTCATTTTCCTTTTTTATATTTTTAGCTGTTTTTTTTAATTTAAATTACAGGTCTTTGCAATCACTCCCAAACGTTTTTCCTTCAAACATTAGATAAACACAGCTGGAGGCGTGTTACAAACATGTCGTTGTGTTGGGTTTCACATTTTCTGCACACCCGTAGATTTTCCACATAATAACTTTTGCTTGTCATACAGAAAATATATTTTTAGCCAAGCGTCGTAATTGCTTTTTGAACGCAAAGAGAAATTTGAAACAATTAAGAAAAATAAATATGTTGTTTTAAATTTGCAAATGTAATATACATGTACTGAAAAATATCAGACAATAAACTGTTTTTGTATACCTATATATAAATTTTAAATGTTTATATATAACTTAACTTTCTGTCTTCAGGATTGCCAAAAAAACTATATTTTATAGTGGACGACCACTGTCCACTTCACAAATAAAACACTTCAATTAATTCAATTCACAATTTATTATTTTAGTTCACAACCACTTATCACTCTAGTATTCCCCAAAAAACTAACCAACTAATTTACAATGTTTTAGTATATAAAGAAATAATGATTCTGCATACGGACAATTTCGCAATGTGGGAAATTGTCCAGACGAAATGTGAGCTAGGTCTAATTTCCGTTCGTTGGCTCGTGTGCAACGTCAGCACTAAATTGTGGGCATGAGTTTACCTCAAGTACACTTGCTCGTTTGTTTCGGCGTTGAGATACTCATGCTCCGCAGAGGAGGAACATGAACCCAAGAGTACAGGGCTTTCCAGCATAGGTAGCCTAAGAACAATAAGAGCAAAAAATAGTACAATCCGCTACTATGGAATAATGGTATCTATTATCTAGTTTTTCAAGATTCTTAATATTTTGCGGACTGATATTGTGGAGATAACCCATATCAAGCTGCCGTCTTCCCTCTAGGACAGTTGTGACGATCTGAGGTAGGATTTGGATTGATGTTTCGCTTCGGCTGATATAGGTCAAATTTTTTATTGTCACTTCTTCGTTATTAAGCCGCACCGCGTAGGTTGCTGATAGGAATTTAGTAACGTTACCGCTCTGAAGATTACCTTTAAAGTTGGTAATGAAGATGGTATCCTCCATAACGAGCTCAACGACTTCCTCTTCACAGGATCGGTATGAGCACTTCGCTTCCCCTCCTTTGATGAGGGTTGGAATGCAATCGTCTTCAGAAAGTTTTTTCAGGCTTTTTTCCTCGCACACTGTATTATTGCTGATTCGCATACAAGGCTCGGTGATACCATAAGTTTCCTTCTCGTTTACTAATAGCGTATTAAAACGTATGTCTATCACTTTCCCTTCTCGAAAGGATGGTTTGACAATAAGGTAGTTATATTCAGCCTTCCTTACTTTTGGCAGTGACAGGACATACAGTATCATGGAACCATTTGTGCATACCTTCGGATTAGCATACTCGATAGCTTCCAACTCGTTGAAATATGGGAGCGTTGTAATTTCGTCTATTATGCGGTGAATTTCCTCTCTGTCGAGTACGTTGGTGTTGACTATACCACCCTTGGCCATCTGGGCGGCTCTTGTGACTTCATTTACTTCTTCCTTGATTATCACTATTTGGCGTATGACTTGATTGATAAATTTTTCGACATTCGTCTCCTTGACCTCATTGTGAAATCGCGCCACTATTGCGTTAACTTTGGATATGACCTCCTGTGATACTTTAAAAAGTCGATCGTTGATCACATATTGATGGTTGTTATTTTCAATTATGCTCTGTTCAGATTTTAAAACTTTATCCAAATCCGCTGCATCTGGGTTGCTAGCCAACCATTTCCAGGCTGAACCGATCCAGTTGATAGAGCGCTTCTGTTTTCTATATTTGCCCATAAGCGTATCTAATAGGGAAGAAATTGTATTAACATGGAAGTCAATTACCATCTTTACTCTTTCGTCCACGACAACTTTCCCCAGCATTGCTACCACCTGGTCCAATAAGTGTTCATATTCTTCTAAGTTGATGACATGTACCAGATTAAATCTTCCGTCGACCAGCCAACCTTTGCCATGCCTGAACGTAACCAACGGCGAGTGATATTCGAAGATTTGTAAGCAGTTCACAGCAGTGAACCACATAAAACTGGAATGATAAATGTTGCTTTTCTAGTTCTACGATTAGTTTGTTAGAGTGTTAGTATAGTTAGTAATTGCGAAGTTAGTAAAATTAAGAAGTTAGTACAATCAAATTTCTACCTTAAGTTTTATATATATAGTGTTTTACTGTTAACATGATTCTTATTCTAAAGTAATTCTTATAATTCTATTGAATTTATTTCAATTATTTTATTTTCAAGGCAGAAGGCCACATCCCCCTTCTTTTTTGTTTTGAACTTGGTATGATGTCTGCCATGTGCAAAGGATACAAATGATAGTTTCTTAAGCCATGGACTTCCTTTGTATCCTGCCATTGGCATGGATCATCCTTGCTCCAAAATAAATTTACTTTATTGCATTATTCTGTTGGAATTAAATTAACTATTTGTAATATTTTTTCGCTTAAGCTTTTATAATCTTTTGAGTTCATATTTTTTACCGGTTTTTATATTTTAAGGCCTTTTATTTTGTTTTAATTTTTTGCATATCATTTGCCATTTTTAAGCTTTTTATTCCATTCGAACTTTTAATTTTAATTTTTATTTTACTTTATATTTTCTCGTGCCTTGTATCTTTTTATATTGTTTCTTTTATTTCATTTTAAGGCCTTTCCCATGGAATTTTAGCATTTGTCTTATTTTTTATACTAGGCTCTCCTACAATACGATTTCTTCACTTATATGGGACCCACAGGGAATTGAACTCTACCGGAATAAGCGGTTTCCACTACAGTTTTGAGCCCATTTGTTCATTTTTTTGTATGGACCATAGACCCCGAGTTATCCCTTTTAGTTTCCAGCGTTGGTGGTTTAATTGCAGGAAACCTACTCATGGTACGAGAATCTATCACGACCCATGATAGTGAGGACATCACTATCACAAATCGTTGTCCCAAAAAAAAAAGAAATCGCATTAAGGGAAGCCTGTAGGATTTAATATGGGTCTTATGAATCATTTTCCCAGTGCTTGTCTGCACTGTGACCCGATTGTTTTTATTAACGACCGCTCTTTCGTAAAGTGGTCAATGTTTGGCCCTGATTTGCCTATTCCTAACATAAACGACATCGCCTACCCCATAATCCTTCGGTATGACACTACGCTTAGCGTTGTGTCTCCTCAAGGTTGCTTCTTGCTTTTCTGTAATTGATTTCTTTATCTCTGTAGTAGACGACGTCTTTCTTTATTGAGTTCTTTCTAGAAACTGAACTAAAAGCTAAATATATTATGTACATATAAAATAACTTAATTCTAAATTCATAAACGACATCGCCTACCCCATAATCCTTCGGTATGACACTACGCTTAGCGTTGTGTCTCCTCAAGGTTGCTTCTTGCTTTTCTGTAATTGATTTCTTTATCTCTGTAGTAGACGACGTCTTTCTTTATTGAGTTCTTTCTAGAAACTGAACTAAAAGCTAAATATATTATGTACATATAAAATAACTTAATTCTAGATAACATAAGTAGGCCAGTCAGATATATATGTATATACACACAGAAACTTAACAATAAAGACAGAGACAGATATATATACATAAACTTAAAACTAATTCTAGATAACCTAAGTAGGCCAGTTAGATACATATACACACAGAAACTTAACAATAAAGACAGAGACAGATATATATACATAAACTTAAAACTAATTGACATTAGTTACACTCTTAAAAATATAACTACACTCAAAGAAACAACCGGACATAAGCAATACTGCTACAATTCGGCCATCCTGACAACGAGATCCCCTGATATCGGTTCTACTAAGCCTGTGACCTACGACCCCTGAACCACGGGCGGATATTTCCGGCAGCCCATACACCCTCGTGCGGGATACGAGACTGTTGGAAACCCTCCACATCCTGCAGCAAATATCTATCATTGCGCAACACCTTTGATACTCTAAATGGTCCCCTGAATTTCGGAATTAGCTTACGGGAGACACCAGCGTGCGAATCAAAATTCCTCACCATAACATAGTCATCCACAAAATACTTCGTAGGTGCCTTTCTGCGTCTGTCGACATAACCCTTATTATAGTCCTGCAAAGCCTGTTGCTTTACGGACGCTCTTTGTCTAACTTCTTCGTGATTTACCTGTCCCACTTCCTGTACATCCTCAATCAAAATTTCCCTTAAAGAATTTATCACACTACACCTTTGTCCAACACCGAATAACATCACACTCGGATGCTCGCCTATCGCTCTATGAACAGTGTTATTAAGACTATGTTCAACCTTATCCAATACCATATCCCAGAAAATTTTCTCCTCAGGTCGTACCAATTTTGCTATCATCGGACCAATACTCCTGTTCACTCTCTCCACTTGTCCATTTGCCTGAGGGGAAACAGTGGCAATCTTTAAATGTTGAATAGAGTTCCTCTCCATAAAATTCCGGAATTCCTCCGACGTAAAGGCAGTACCTCTATCGCTTATAATATATCTCGGTCGACTGTAGGATCGGAAATAGTCCCTCAAATGGTCAACTACCTCCCTTGTTTTAGTCGTCTTTGTTGGATAAAGTCTTACAAATTTAGTACTAGAATGTATTTATGAATGAATTTAGTACTAAAATGTGTTTGAGTGTTCTACCATTATCAACAGGCCCATAATGGTCTATATGAACCATATCAAACGGTTTCCCGGGCTTAGGGATGCTATTCAAAAATCCTTCCTCTTTTCCCTGTTTCGAAGAATATGCTATGCACCTAAAACAATTATGTATATGTACCGACGCCTTTTCCCTAATATTCGGAAACCAGTAGCTCCTCGATATAAGTTCCGTCATCTTATCGATCCCCACATGGCCAATCTCATCATGGTATTTGTACAATACGTGATTCTCCATATCCTCTGGCACGCAAAACAATAAGACGCCATCATTAGATTTCCTATAAATCACCCCATTCCTCATCTCAAACATTTTATGTTGCTTCCTCTGAAGTTCATCCCTAAGGCTCTTTAATTTCGAATCCCTATTATGACATATGACCAAATTCTCTTCAAAAGTGTTACTCTCTATTACCATTATGCTCAAACACCTACTAAGTGCATCCACGTGTTGCATGCGCGAACCAGCCCTATGTTCTAAAACGTAGTCATAATTCTGCAGCTCAAGACACCACCTGGCAATTCTTGGGTTAAGTTCTCTTTTATTCAATGTCATTGTTAGTGAATTACAGTCCGTGACAATTTTAAACCTCTTCCCCTGTAAGTATATACTAAATCTTTTCAAAGCACTAACAATTGCTAGTGTCTCCAACTCAAAACTGTGGTATTTGGATTCAGCTTCCGTTGTACGCTTGGAAAAATAAAACACCGGATGCAATTTACCGTCCTCCTTTTTCTGTAATAAAACGGCTCCAAAACCTACGCTGCTTGCATCACAATGCAATTCAGTATCATCCTTTGGATCGTACAAAGCCAACACAGGCGAACTCATCAATTTTTCCTTCAATAGCTCAAAAGCTCTAAGTTCCTCGGTGCCAAATTTGAATTTTCTATCCTTTTTGGTCAAATCGTATAATGGTCTGGCTATCAACGAAAAATCTTTAACAAATCTTCTAAAGTAGGAACAAAGTCCTAAAAAACTTTGTACCGAATGTACGTTCGTCGGCACCGGAAAATCCCTTATCGCCTTGAGTCCTCGATCATCCGCTCCGATACTCTGACCATCAATCTTATATCCTAAATATGTAACACTTGTCTGTAAGAATTCACACTTGTCCAGCCTTAGCTCCAATTTATTCTCCACCAACCTATCAAAAACTTCTTTCAATATAAGAAAATGTTTATCAACATCCGTCGTCGCAACCATTATGTCGTCCAAATAAATAATTAACTTTCCATCTCCTACCATGTCCGCAAACACTCTGTTGACAAATCTTTGAAATACTGAGGGAGCATTCTTCAAGCCAAATGGCATCCTTAAAAACTCACATTGTCCCAACGGAGTAACAAAAGAAGTATATTTCACCGAATCCTCATCAACATACACGTGAAAGAAAGCATTCCTCAAATCTAACTTCGTAAATTATTTCTTACCCGCCAATCTATCCAACAAATCATCTATTAAGGGTATAGGGTAACTATCCTTGGCCGTCATTTTATTTAACACACGGTAATCTACACACATCCTAAGGTCACCCGTTTTCTTCCTAACCAGAACTATTGGCGAAACAAATTCTGACTCGCTCGGTCTGATGTATCCCTTTTACAAATACTCATCCAAAATTACCTGTAACCGTTGCCTCTCGTCATAAGATAACCTGCGAGGTGTACAACTAAAAGGTTTTGCGTCCTGAAGAACCAATTTTATATGACTCCTCACCCTAGGTTCAACTGGTCTCTGTGGACGTAGGTAATGTTCCAAAAACAGCTCATCCAACTTTTTTCTATAAACGTAACCGATATCTTCACCTATAATAAGCTGGTACCTACCATCATCCTCGCAATTAATAGACATCATCGTATTCACTACATCCACAAATTCACAATCCATTCTCTCGTTATCATTCCCCTGGACTACCGGTTTTAATCTCAATTTCGCTATCCTTAAAAAATCCCTATCCAAAATACAATTATACACCATCGACTCATCATCGACTATAATCATTTCCAATTCAAGTTTTTTATTCTCAAACAAAACATAAAATAAAGCCTTCCCATAAGTTTTCAATTTACTCCTATTAATTCCAAAATACGATGAGTCAACTTCTAACATTTCAGTGAAATTTAGCATCCCGGCAACATTCGATTTCCTAACTAAACTGACGGGGCTCCCCGTATCCACTAGGCATTCTAAATGAAAATAAGTATTGAAATTCTTATTAGTACTAAACTTAAAATACCTTAAATAATCATTCTCGTTCACCTTCGATACCGTTTCTCTTCGTTTAGGGCACGCTGCAGCGAGATGTTCCATACTTCCACAAGCGTAACATGCACCGACTTCTGTTTTGGGCTTTCGGCATTCTGCGGCAAAGTGTCCTAGGGAGTTGCAGTTGTAGCATCTATATTTTGTAGTATTTTTTGTTGACCTTGATGACACTGGCACGGGTAATTGAATCGACGAGAATGCCTGCAACAGCTGTGCCTTATTCCCGTAGCATTGTAGTCTGGCATGTAATTTTAAATTTTCGTCAGGTATACCCTCGATGATATTATCAATTAGCTCGTCTTCATCGATATTCAATTTACTGGCCAATAGTACTTTTCCATTGAAATAGTTCAAAAAGCTTATATTGTACTGCCATTTGTATGCCTCAAAATTACGGCGCATTACCAACTTATTTTCTTTTGAACTGAACACGTTCAACATTTCTGCAAACAAGTCGTCCAGTTCTTCGTTAATGTAATTTGACTTCGAATGCAGCCACACTTGAACTTTCCCTATTACTTTATTCAACAACAAAGCTTTTAGAGTACTGTCATCGACGGGGTACTTTTCGGCAATATTCTTGAACTGAAGAATCCAAACCTCTGGGCAAACCGCACCATCATATTCGGGCAATAAGTCTTTGAGTAAGCCAAATGAAACAATATTATTGCTAACATTTCGATTACTCTCATTTGGAACTTCATTAACAGTATTTCTATTGTTGTTGTCGGACACATTGCTGCTATTATTTTGAACATCACAAACTGAAGCACTCATTTGACTTTTCCCAGCTTCATCTTTTCTTCTATAAAATTCATTCTCCTTCAGTAAAAGTTCTCTTTTCCTTTTCAAAAGTTCAATTTATCTTTTCATTAGATTAAAATTTATATCACTCCAATTTGTATTAGCCACAACTTCAACGGGCTTTTGTACGCTCTCTATTTGTGTTCTTTCACTTTCTACATTCATTTGCTCATTTTCGCTCGTTTGAATTTTGTCCACTCGTTTGTCTTTCGTTCTCGGTCATTTGGTTTTCTTCAATCGTTTGTACTTCATTCTCGTTCATTTGAATTTGTTCACTCATTTGTCTTCCAATACGCCCAATACTATCGTTTTCCTCTTCTACTATGTTGGCGGCAGCGATGCTTTCCTTTGGACACTCACCCCTATCGTTTGGTGGAATTGAATTTAGTCGCAACACAAGAGCACTTTTTGTGTCAGAGGTAGGCAAATTAAGATTTTGAAGCCAACCTCGCAGCTGCGCAGCCGTATATCTGTTGTAATTTACTTTGTCCATTGTTTTTGCTTCCGTCTTTTTTATGCAAAGCTGTATCAATCCAGTTGCAAATAAAATTAATTAATATGCACAATATTTTCTAAATAATTATAAATTCAATTTTGCTTTTGGCCTTTTGCGTTTAATTGAGGGAAGAAAAAAAATTTTATATTTTTTCACAAAATAAAATTTATATTTTTTTTCGGCGAATCCCACTTCTGAAAAATTTTAGTAGACGACGTCTTTCTTTATTGAGTTCTTTCTAGAAACTGAACTAAAAGCTAAATATATTATGTACATATAAAATAACTTAATTCTAGATAACATAAGTAGGCCAGTCAGATATATATATACACACAGAAACTTAACAATAAAGACAGAGACAGATATATATACATAAACTTAAAACTAATTCTAGATAACCTAAGTAGGCCAGTTAGATACATATACACACAGAAACTTAACAATAAAGCCAGAGACAGATATATATACATAAACTTAAAACTAATTGACATTAGTTACACTCTTAAAAATATAACTACACTCAAAGAAACTACCGGACATAAGCAATACTGCTACATCTCTTTATTTAATTTTCGCCTAAAGTTTTGCAACCTTTGGTAATTAATCCTTTCGGCTCTATTGAAGAAAATATCCACTGGTTTCTTGTTCGTGATAGAATGGACGGTGTTATTGTACCTATCAGTGGCGATCATTATAAGTTCCCTAACACCTAAGCCTTCATGTTCAGCCTTCAAACATCGGTAAATTTCTAGTAACGTTGAGTGGAACCGCTCCACCTGTCCGTTCACCTCACTACGGCTTGCTGGGGTTAAGTATACCTTGATGCCAAACTGTTGGATCACATTCATTACTATTGGACTAATAAATCCCCTTTCATTATCAGTCACTAAAATACGTGGTGTCGAGAAATAACTAAGGACCTCAATTAGTTTTTCTCTCATTTGTAAAGCTGAACGATTCCTAAGAGGGAAGAGTTTTCCAAATTTCGAAAATTTATCCAAAACGCTAATAAAATACTCATTTTGGAGTACAAAAATATCCATATGCAGTATTTCACAGGGATAAGAAGGAACTGGGGTCGCTTGAAGTTTTGGTACTGGTGGATGCCGATCATATTTGTTAGCCTTGCATACTTCACAATTTTTCGTATATCTTCCTATTAAACTGTTCATTTTAGGGAAATAGTACTTCTCTAGGATGTGCAGTTTGTTTTCTTCCTTACTTCTATGTGCCTTTTTGTGCTCTTCTTCTATCAAACGGCACACCCTGTCTGGGCAAGTCACGTCTTCTACGAGTCTTTGAGTGATTCTTAACTTAAAGTGTGAAAAATGTTCTAAATAAACCTCTTGTAATAACCACAAATATTGTTCAGAAATTTTAATTCCATTTAGGACATTAGGTCTAAGTTTTTCCTTTAACATTCGTGTAAGGTTTTCCTTGTTAATTTCTTCTAAAGATATGACATGACGGCTATAACCAGGATGAGGATTCATGTGTGCAGTCATATCGGATTGGAATTGTCGTATTATAATTTGATTGCGAAAAACATTAATGGGAGCTTCGACATGTGGAATCAAGACTGTGCCATCCTGTTCAGCGCTGTGTGCAGTTCTCTCGCTAGCTGTTACAGTAGCTGAGTCCTCATTTCCTGTTGTACCCTCACTAGCTATTACAGCATCTGAGTCCTCACTTCTTGCCCTACCTTCACTCGCAGTGTCGGTGGAGGATTCATCCGCAATATAGGCACACAAATCTGTAGATGCAGCTCTTGAAGTCCGCTCAGCTTTTACTGAGTCGGCTGAGTCTGTCTTTAGGCGGGTTAAGGCGTCGGCTACTACGTTAGATTACCCTGGTTTGTATATCAGCTCAAAATTGTATTCTTCAATTCTAGCCTTCCACCTTTTCAATTTCGCATTGTAGTTTCTATTGCTCAGAGCAAACGTCAGGGGTTGGTGGTCGGTAAAAATGCGTATTTTCTTGGCTCCATATAGATAGGAGCGTAGATTGTCTAATGCCCAAACTATAGCGAGCATTTCTTTCTCGTTTGTGGCATACGCCTCTTCTGTCTTATTCAAGGACCGAGAAATGAAATTATCGGTTTGTCTTTTCAAATTTGCCCTTGAGAAAGTACGGCACCTAGTGCGCTGTTTAAAGCGTCCGTTGTTAGATTAAACGGCTTGTCAAAGTCCGGGAAGGCTAATACATCCGATGAGGTAAGCAATTCCTTGAGATCATTAAATGCTTGCAATTCCTCTTCACCGAGAGTAATTTTAACCTTTTTTGATTGATTAGCCTTAACTTCTGCCATCTCACCACGAGTAAGATTGGTTAAGGGCTTGGCTACCTTGGCGAAGTCTCTAATGAATCTCCTATAATAAGATGTTAATCCTAGGAAGCTTTTCAGTTCCTTAAGGGTTTTGGGTGGTGCAATGTCAAGGATTGCTTTTACCTTTCCCCTATCGGGTAGAATACCATCCTTTGTGACTACATAACCAAGGAATTCGACCTCGGTTTTCATGAATGCAGTTTTTTTCTAGATTGACCCTAAGGCGAGCTTTTCTTAGGCACAGAAATACTTTCCTAAGGTTTTCTATGTGTTCCTTAGTAGTACTTCCGTAAACTATTATGTCGTCTATGTAGACGTAGCAAATCGTCCCTATACAACCTCGCAGGACGTCATCGACAATGCGTTGAAATATGGCAGGAGCATTTCGCAGGCCGAATGGTAGTCTCAAAAACTCGTATTTGCCATTCATCGTAGAAAAGGCTGTCTTTGGAATATCCCTTGGGTTCATTGGAATCTGGTGGAACCCTGAAGTGAGGTCAAGGGTTGTAAAAAATTTCGTTTTGCCAAGGCTCGCCAGAGTTGAATTTATGTCAGGGATTGGGTATGTGTCAGGTATGGTAACGGTATTCAGTCTTTTGAAATCTACCACCATACGATATTGCCTCTCTCCATTGGGTTTTGGTTTCTTCGGGACAACCCAAATGGGAGAGTTATAGGGACTATTTGATGGCCGAATTATATTTTTTTCTAGAAGTTCTTCTATTTGTCTGTTCACTTCAGGGCGCATACAAGCCAGATATGGGTAATTTTTTGGTACATCGTATATCAGCTTTAATAGAGGTTGCTGCCAACTCGTTATTCATTGGCCCAAATATGTCCTTGAATTCAGCTATAAGTCCGTTTAAAGTGTCTTCTGTGTGCGGGGAAAGTTTGTTAAGTCCACAATATGTATGTATTGTAAGAGGTATACTGATTCCCGGGGCAATCGTTAATGTATTATTTTTATGGTCTATCACAGCCTGAAGCTCACGTAGAGTATCGTCGCCGATTATCCCATTAAAAGACATAAGCCCTGGTAACGCATAGAAGGTTAATGTGGTATCGTTACCAAATGGGGCAAAGAATTTCCCTTTTCCCTTTTCATTAATTTTCATCTTCCCTGATGCAGTACGAAGGAGGAATGGTTTATCTAATTTTTTGGGACATGGGCATAAGGCTGGCTCAATGAAGTTTTTTGTAGCCCCGGTATCAATTAAAAATTTAACTTCTGAGCCATCCTTTAGCTTACGGCTTACGTATGGTAAGCCCGAAAGGCCCGCGTCTGAAAATTTATTTCATCCTCAGCCGAGTCTTCCTCATTGTTCAGTCCTTCTTCTTGTGTCATGTTATATAATCTTTGCTGTTTAAACGGGCGTTGAGCTGACCCGGAGCGAACCTGTTCCGAAAAGGCCCGTCTTTTATAGTTATTATTCCACGGACGGTTTCCAGATTTCCTAAACTGTGTGCTCCGATCCACATCCATAGGTTCGGGTGAATTTGGGGCAGACTGTTGTACAGCACTCTGTGGCTCAAGCTGTCGGTTTATGAAGGGGTTCAGTTGAGGTTGATATCGATTTCTCGGAACAAATCTTTGGGAGAAAGTCTGGTTTTGAGTCTTATTTTGGGGGACCGGGGAATTTATTGAGACCTATTGGAACCTGAACCCTGTTTCGATTGTCACTCGAATGCTGGGTGACCTGGCTCCTGTAATTTATATTTCGCAACTCCAGACATTGCGAATATGCTTCAGGGAGTGTCTTTGGCTTCATAAACATTATCATTTTTGATAGTTCGCAATTTAGACCCCTCACGATGACTTCCAGAGTTTTGTTTCTGTATGTCTCGATAAGTACTGTGGTTGGTTCTTCTGAGTAACTCTCAGTTTTCAACTTATTTATGATAAGGGAGAGCTGATGATTTACTGTAGCGTAGATTTCATCTATGCTCATCCCCTTTTGAGCCAGTTGGGTTAACTGCTGCTCTAAGGTACGGACATCCCTTTTGTCTGCATAATGCAGAGACAGGCAATTTTTTATAGTTACCCAATCGTCATCGAAAATGTTATATGAGGTAAGGGCAGCATCGGCCCTTCCTCTACATTTGCGGCGTATAGCCTGAATAATAGCCTTATAAATTAGCTTTTGTCGGACGATTTCATAGTCCTTCAGGATGCTCTCTACGCTATGTATCCAAGATACATACTGCGTTGGATCACCCTCAAAAGGTTGTAAGTCCTTTACGCAATCAGGTAATTTCCCGATTTCGTTTAATTCAGACTCCGTTGTTGGAGCGCGCAAAGGAGGGTGAGAGGTCGAGGAATCTTCGTTTCTGACCGAAACATCTGTCCTCCGTTCCAGACTTAGTGTCCTCTGATCGAGGGTTCTAAGCTGGCTTAGGACCGCATTTAGCCCCCCAGTCAATTCTGTTATTTTATTTTGTAAACTTTCCATATTTACCTTATTTGTTTCAGGGGCATTCGAGATGTTGAGGAAGTTGAAGGATTCTTTCGCAAGTTTTCACAGTCCTTGTGTTTTTGGTAGTTTTTTATTTTTTAAGGTCCCTTGTATTTTTCACAGGTTTTTTATTCTTCACAAGTTTTTTATTTTTCACAGTCCCTTGTATTTTTATTTTTCACAGTCGCTTGTATTTTTCACAAGTTTTTTATTCTTCACAGTCTCTTGTTTTTTCACAAGTTTTTTTTATTCTCCACTGTCTTTTGTATTTTTCACAAGTTTTTTTGTTCTTCACAGTCTTGTATTTTTCACAAGTTTTTTTATTCTTCAGTCTCTTGTATTTTCACAAGTTTTTTATTCTCCACAGTCTCTTGTATTTTTCTTCACAGTCTCTTGTATTTTTACTCGGTCCCCGCTCGGGCGCCACTTAACTTTCTGCCTTCAGGATTGCCAAAAAAAATATACTTTATAGTAGACGACCACTGTCCACTTCACAAATAAAACACTTCAATTAATTCAATTCACAATTTATTATTTTAGTTCACAACCACTTATCACTCTAGTATACCCCAAAAGAGTAACCAACTAATTTACAATGTTTTAGTATATAAAGAAATAATAATTAATTAATAGTGCTGATTCTGCATACGGACAATTTCGCAATGTGGGAAATTGTCCAGACGAAATGTGAGCTAGGTCTAATTTCCGTTCGTTGGCGCGTGCACAATGTACACAGTGACGACTCGGGATTTTGACATTTAACCGTATACTAAGAAAGGGACAGCAAATATTACCAAAAAGTATTTCTGTCCCTTTCTGATTGTCTGTCTGTTTTGTTTATTTATGTTTTTTTAGGTTTTGGGGTGGGTTTTTTATATTGGCGAGAGTTAATAAAAAATGAAATTTTTGTGTAAAACTATTAATAAATAATAAAAACAACTAATAGCAATAACAATTTGTAACTTTTTCTTTGAAGAAATTAAAAAATATTGGCAACTTTCAGCAAGAAAAATTTTTTATGAGCAGTACGTCTGATTTTGATCTTGTAATATTTAGCTTCTTAATTATCTCTTGCAGAAGAAACTATATTCATTGTGACCGAAAATCACGCACATTTCGATTAATATTTAAATATTTAAGAATCTTTAAGCTTTTCATTGAAGAAATTAACAAATATTCTAAATTTTCCCTTTTTAACACAAAATAAATGTTTGTTTACATTTAATTTTTCTACTTTATCCGCAAGTTTTCACTCTGTATATCTGTTGCTTCTAACACATTTGATTCGCAAAACTTTTAACATATTCTTTCTCCCTCCAAGAAAACGGTTAAGGCAGCTGATTTTAGCGTTTTTTAAACGTCACAATTGTCATCACTGGTTACATTGTGGGCGCGTGTGCAACGTAAGCACTTAATTGTGGGCATGAGTTTACCTCAAGTACACTTGCTCGTGTTAACTTATATGTTAACATATATATGAAATATGTTTTTATACATATATACATGTAAGAGAGAGATGACAATCAGAATGTTGTGTAGCACAGTATGGTGTGTGCGCTTTGCACATGTAATAAGTCAGTCGTAAAATAGAAGTTGGCCCGAATGGATGTTCCGCCGCATATATCATATTGTATAGTTAACTTTTTTATTTTGTAATCTTTAATTTAATTGAATTTAATAAAACACTTTACATTTGGGGGCTCAACCGCTTTTGAATTAATAATAACGTGCCGGTCAATGCGTCATAGAAAAAGTAAGAAGCTGTATTTTACATGAGCAGTTGCAAAAATGTATATAGAAAAAAAGAAGTTACGAGAATCTTCGGTTGACGAGTTAAAAGACACGTTATTAAAATTTGACTAAAACCAACAGCAGGGAGCGACTAGTACGAGAAGTAGCCAGAATTTGTTTTATAGAATAAAGCAGCACAAAAGAAATGGAGAACAGCGGCAGCAGCAGTAGCAATAACAAAGGAAACATTGGTTCAGCAGTTGGCAAAACAGATAGTGACGAGCAGAATATCGATGAAATGAAACAATTAATATCCCTCCTGTCTAGAAAATTTCTGACGGAAGGCAATAGCGAGCAGAAAGTAAATATATCCGTCGAAAATTTCAGCAGAATTATTCCAGATTTCGATGGTGAGTCAAATCTAGTTGAAAAATGGTTTTTTAATTTTGAACAAAATGCACAGGCTTATAATTTAAATTCAAGGCAAAAATATATACAGGCATGAAATAAGATGGTAAAGACAGCAAATCTAAATAAAGAATTCAAAAAGGAATATGACAGCAGTGAAATACATAAAAGGTACACGAAAAAAGAACGACAACGAAACTTTCCACGAATACATGCTCGTTATGAAACAAATTGTGTCGTTAGACAACGTTGAGGAAAAAGCAACAATACAGTAGATAGTCAATGGAATCAGAATCAGAAACGAATTGAAATATGCATTATACAGTTCCAAAAATTTCAAAGAATTGAGAGAAAACTACGAAATAGCGGACAAAATACTAACAACACAAAATAGTCGGCCAACAAATTACAACAATAACTATAATAATAACTACAACACTACAGACTACAAAGAGGAGAGAAAAAGAGAGCACTGCTACAACTGCGGCTCAGTGGAGCACAAAAGAGCAGAGTGCAGAGCTGAGGTAAATTTTTTTATTGTAACAACAATGGACATATTTCGAAAGACTGCCACATAAAGAAACAGAAAGAATCGCAAAATAGGAAAGTGCATTTGTTGATAGAATTAAAATTTGTCGAATTAAAAAAGTAAACATTAATGGCACAGACGTTGACTGTTTTATCGACACCGACTCTGATGTAACTCTACTGAAACAAAACATAATTAATGAGAAAATTGATGCAAAAATTGAGAGAAAATACACAACATTATTTGGTTTTGGCAACACTCCAACGAAAATTTCAAAAATGATTACAGCTGACATTGTTATTGATGGTATAAACACTACACAAAATTTTCTTATTGTACCAGACGACAAATTAGAATACGACTCTTTACTTGGCTATGACTTTATTAAACGATTTACAATGACGCTAAATGAAAATGGATATGAGTTTACTGAGAAAAATAAAAACGAGAGTGTAATAGTAGATTAACAGCTGTCTGTTTACAACATAATAGAGACACAGAGAGAATTTAATGTAGACAAAAAGTACTCCGCAGAAATAGCAGAACTAATTGATAATTGCAGTAAAATCAAAAAAGATTTAATTCCAAATAATTTCGTTCCGTTTCGTCAGTTCCCCATCAGATTACCACCACAGCAACAAGAAATAGTAAAACAGCAAGTCACAGATTGGATGAAAAATGGAATAGTGAGAGCCTCAGTTGCTAACAGCGTTAGCAGAGTCGTTGTAACCAAGAAGAAGGACGGTTCATCACGAGTTTGCATCGATTACCGAAGTTTGAACGGAATGGTAATGAAGGATGTGTTCCCAGTTCCACTGATTGACGATGTGCTGGAGAAGCTGCAGGCGGCAACTTATTTCTCGATTATGGATTTAGAGAATAGCTTCTTTCATGTGCCCATCGCAGAGGAAAGTAAAAAGTTTACAGCTTTTATAACGAAAGAAGGTACGTTTGAATTTAATGTTGCACCATTTGGATTTTATAATTCACCAGCAGCGTTCATTAAATATGAAAATTTTATATTTCAACCACTGATAAACGAGAACATTATGGAGCTTTACATAGACGATATAATCGTTTATAGCAGCACCGTTGAAGAACATTTTTTTAAGTTGAAGAAGGTACATACTACAAATGGCAGCAAAATATGGCGTGAAGATAAAATGGAAGAAATGCAGTTTTTTGAAAACGAAGATTGATTTTTTAGGGCATTCAATAGAAGCTGGAAAGATATGGCCTAGTGTAGAAAAAACTAAAGCGGTGGAAAAATATCAAATACCAAAAAATATTAAAGCTGTTCAGTCATTTTTGGGACTCACTGGATATTTCAGTAAATTAAAAAAATTATAAATTCATAACAAATTTATTAAGAAAAGATGCAGTTTTTAAAATTGGCGAAATTGAGATGGTGTCTATACAGAATTTGAAAGCGGCTTTGAGTCGTGAACCAGTTCTTAAAATATATTGTCAAACAGCAGAGACCGAATTGCACACAGATGCTTCTAAAGATGGTTATGGGGCTACGCTATTGCAAAAATTTGAAAATCAATGGCACCCAGTATTTTACTGGAGTAAACCAACTGCAGATGAAAAGCAGCACAGCTACATACTGGAAGTTAAGGTTACTAGCAACGAAAAAATTTCGTCACTATTTATTGAATAAAATATTGAAATTGGTAACAGACTGCGGCGCATTTAAACAGACCACAACAAAAAGAGACGACAAGTAACTCAATGGATACTATACCTACAGGATTTTGATTTCTCCGTAGAGCATCGGCAAAATGCGTCATGTTGATTGTCTAAGCCATTACCCATTGAAAGTCTACAATATTTCGACAGTGCTCACAGCAAAGTTTAAAACGGCTCAGCAAAAAGATGATCATATAAAGGCAATAATTGAAGTTCTAAAAGAAAAGGCATATGGAGACTATAAGATGAAAGGTGAGTTGCTTTATAAAACTATAGGTGGCAATGATTTATTAGTTATACCAAAGACGATGGAAAAGGAAATAATACGTAGTTGCCATGACGTGGGTCATTTTGCTTTAAAGAAAACCGTCCATGCTTTACAACAAAAATATTTTATTCCCCATATTGAAATTAAAGTACAGCAATTTATCGATAATTGCATACGGTGTATAATTTTTAACAAAAGACTAGGAAGAAAGGAAGGTTTTCTAAACTGTATTGAAAAAGGTGACATGCCCTTAGAAACCATTCATGTGGATCACCTGGGTCCAATGGACACTACATCAAAGCAATACAAATACATATTTGTTACGGTGGATGCTTTTTCAAAGTTCATTTGGCTTTTCCCCACAAAGACGACGAACAGCCAAGAAGCAATAAACCAGTTACAGTTTTGGTCAGAGGTTTTTGGTCAACCAGCCCGTTTAGTAAGCGATAGAGGCACGGCTTTCACTTCGAATATGTTTAAGGAGTACTGTCAATCGAATAATATACAGCATGTTCTGACTACTACGGGTGTTCCTCGCGGAAACGGTCAGGTGGAGCGGGTGAACCGAGCAATTTTATCCGTGATCGCTAAAATTTCTGAAGACGATCCAAAAAGGTGGTATAAATACGTTGGAAAAGTGCAGACTGCTGTTAATTCACATGTGCACTGCTCAACAAACTTCACGCCGTTCGAGGTAATGTTTGGTATGCAAGTGAGGTCCAAAATCGATGATAATTTACTCCAGCAGTTGCAAGAAGAAATTATGGTTAATTTTGCTAAAAATCGTAAAGAAATTAGAGAAGACGTGAAACAACAAATTGTAAAAGCTCAACAAATGTATAAAAAACACTATGATAAAAACCGCAAGGAAGATCGAAAATACAAAGTAGGCGATCTTGTGGCTGTGAAATGTACAGAAATTGTAGCAGGTAAAAAGTTGGCAAGCGAGTTTTGTGGACCATACGAGGTCACAAAGGTGAAAAGATACGGGCGTTATGACGTTGCCAAAGTGGGTGATTTCGAAGACGTTAATAGGACAAGCACAATTGCGACTACATGAAGCGCTTGAGTTGTTCTGGTGTTGATGATTGTGAACTTCTGTCTTCTGGGTCGGACGAGGAGTGATGATCCGGGGCGGATGAACCGCAGAATGGCCAGGTGTAAGAGAGAGATGGCAATCACAATGTGGCAATCACAGTCTGGTGTGTGCGCTTTGCATATGTAATCAGTCAGTCGTAAAGTAGAAGTTGGCCCGAATGAATGTTCCACCGCATATATCATATTATATTGTTAACTTTTTTTATTTTGTAATCTTTAATTTAATTGAATTTAATAAAACACTTTACATACATATATGTATATACAGTCACACAGATAATTATAAAATACGTACCCCCTAAAAACCATTTTTTTAAAAATCATAATATATGGACAAGTCAAATGATTTTTGCCCCAAATTTTTTGTTTTCCGTCACAGCCGAACAAATTATATTTGTTCTCATCACTAAATATTACATTCGCCCAAAAATCAGTTGACTTGTCCATATATTATTGGGCGAAATCCAATCGTGGCTTTTTTCTCGGCTTCGGGAATCGTTCTTTCTCAAAACACTTCGAACTGTTTTGGAATGCACAATAACACTGTGATCACTTTCCGCGGTATTTCGTATTTCTACGGCTGTAGTCCTAGGATTTTTATCCACAATACTTTTTATATACCGGGCTTAGTGAAATTTTATACGAAATATACGTCGTACGTATAATTTTCTGTGATGCCATATTGGTTTTAAGCAAACTGGAGTCACAAATTCATAGATTTTGGGAATCTTTTTTCTTTATTTAAGTAAATGTGTCGTTACAGACGATAATGTAAAGAAATTTTAGATTAGAAGTTCATTACTTTTTAAAAAAATGATTTTTAGGGGGGTACGTATAATTATCTGTGTGACTGTATATATTATATATATGTACATACAAAATATATATACATATACACCGACTCAAACAATTGCCCGTGCACTAAACTATTGAAAATATAATTTAATGTAGTTCGGAAAATATATATCCAATGAAAATGAGTTGTTGACTTTTAAAAAGTGCAACAAGCAATATTACACAAATGCAAACACATAAAGGTTAAGACAGAAATAAATTTTATTGAACTAATAAAACTTAAAAAATTCTTCAGAAACCAAACTCAAAAAATTATCCGTACCGAATAATATTTATACCATAAAGCTAATTAATGTGGTTTTAATAACGGGTGTGATATCCTTTGGCTTTAATAACCTCATTTAAACGATTCTTCATAGATAATACCAATTTACTAGTAATTTCTTGACCAATATTCTGCCATTCCTCGGTAATAACGTTTTTGAGTATTTCCTTGCCAGTGATTGTATGCTGACGGATTATTTCCTCCAAAACTACCCATATATGTCCTATGCGGTTAAGGTCTGGACTCTGAGGAGGATGAGAAAGCACTTCCTTTACGTTTTCACTTCAACATTGAATCTGCCCCATAGCTTTTAAACGGTCAGAAATTGTTTGTTGTATAATAATCAACTGTTTTGCGGTTACTTTCTGTTTCAAAGTATCATCTCCTTCCAATATTGTTTACAGTTCGGCGTATCAAACTTTTTAAAGTTAAGGTAAGAGTGGACCATTCCCAACTGATAGAGGTTACAGGCAAGGCAATCCCTTATAATTCGATCTCTACAACTTATTTATGGAGAGTGCATTGCAATGACACCATTTTCAGACAAAATGTCTAGTTGCTTGCGTGTGCTGACGGCATTAGTGCTATTGAACGAGAATCTATTGAGATGTGTCTAGCAGTAAATAAAGACAAAACGAAGTATAGGTTGCCGACAAGTGGGGAATATCAGTCTGAAGATCAAACGTAGGATCATAGAGCAGAAGTATGGACGCTGCTAAGCACGGATGCAACAGCCTTAAAAGTATTCGGGAGAAATGCATACGTAAAATCTTTAGTCCAGTGCAAGTTGATAATGTTTTCAGCATTCGATTTAACAATGAACTGTGTATCAGCATCGTTGGCTTGGTTGTCGTTCGGTTGCAAGAAGATGTTACGGCAGACAAGTATTTAATGAGTGGATTACTAAAAGTCGACGTAGACGATGACCTTGTCTGTGTTGCAAAAATCTAGAGGCGTCTGGAAGTATTTTTAAAGCAGGTCGAAATCTGAAAAACGGCTTGATAACGGCCAATCCAGCAAGAAAGTAAGTAATTTTTACTACACTTTAAAGCGTTTTAATTTTATTTTTTATACCAGCGCATGCATGTAAAAATAATTACAATATGTGGCAGAAAGGTGAGACAAAAATACTTGTTCCCTCTTAATTTCACCAAGTAAGAGACCGAGCAAAATTGAAACATATTTCTTTGGGATGAAAAATTAAACAAATAGCTTAATTATGGAAAAACAAACTTTGTTATGCTTATATCCTTAGCAGTACTATTAAATAAGATAATATAGATATTTATATAAGATAAATAAACAATGCTGAGCCAAAAAATAAGAACTTAAGAACAACCATGGCATATGAAGGTGATTTAATGGTGGTGTGAAATACAATGGCCACTGCCTCTGTCTCAATTCTTGTGGTAATAGAAATAATTATGGACAAATTTCATTTTAAAAGAAAATTTTGAGAAGAGCACTATAAATTTAGCCATAGAATACAGTCGATTCCCAGATGAAAATGATCCAAAGTTGTGGAAGAATATTTATTTATGTATTTATTAATTACAATACCATTACAAATTATACCCTAATTATATACGAGCTGAGTAACTTTGACCATATGCTCGGTGTAGTGTCACAGACCAGAGTCTCTGGTGGTAATCGAATCCACGACCCTCACGCTGATTTGTGGAAGAATAATTTGCAAACAATGTTAAAGAAGTAATACCTAAACAACCCAGACTACCGATTAAATGCTAATCCTACTGCCACGTGATAGGATAACGATTTTTAAGTGGCTATTTATACTTTTGTGAGTTTAAATGCTAGACGCAGTAAATATGTAAATCTAAACTTATCATTGTACAACTAAAATTATTTCGGAGTTGTGCTGTAAAATAAATATTAAAGAAAATATAGGTAGAAGTTACACTCCATCATCATAGAGCCCATTGTGTTAAAACATAAAGTAAATACAAAAAATCATAACAATTATTTGTCACATCCATCGCAACTTGTGCTGTTTACAACCTTCAGTTTTTTATATAAATTATGTATAACTGAAACTTTTTAAACAAAGTTTTTGTATTTAACTGAACTGAAGAATGGAACTTTATTCAAATCTGGTAAGTAGTTCTTGAAACATTCTTAAAATGGTCTCTGCATGCTTGGTGTATGTACAATTATTTAAAACACTGTATTTCTTGAAACAATGCACAAATTACAGTTGAAAAACACATTTATTTGGTATACAACAAAACAATGTCAATTTACAACACATTTCAAATCTGGAAAAGTGTTCCTCTTAATGTTTTCGGCAAACCAACTATTCAGTTATGAGATTCTGTAAGATGTCCAAATTTTTCTCAGCAAGCCCGATAATGCCTAACAATAACACTCCCATAGTCGCTCTATTGAATAAATGCGGCTAAGAATTTACTTAGTTTTATGGTGGTTCAATTCAATAAAAGCTGTGGGACTATTTACAAAGATATCAATATTTAATGGGATATCGGTCAGGATTTATATCCATGCTTCTTAATCTTCTCTATGATTACCGCGGCAATAAAGACAATCTATTAGCGTTGTTCCAAAAAAGTTATTGAAGGTTTTTTAAATGATTAATATTATCCTTTTGAAGTCGCCATAGTCTAGTAGGTAGTGTGTTGGCTTATTAGACGTGACCATATTAGAGGTTAGAAGTTAGAACTATGGTCTAACTTAGTTAGACCATAGACTTGGTTAAACCATAGTTCTAACTTCAGGTGAGGAATTTCCAACAAACCGACAACGGCAGAGTTTTGGCAAAAACTTGGAGAGTAAATAAAATCGCCATGAAAATTTTCTCAAAAATCTATCGATCGGAATAGATTTTAAAATCTTCTTCTGCATCTTGTGGATTAAAACCACAAACTTAGTGTATTACTCAGTTAAAAAGCTTGTACATAACAAACATACATAATTAGTCATTACAACCGTTCAGTCAGGATTAATAACTATATTCTCACAATACTTATGTTGTATAAGTTAATTTTATACATACTACTTGCAGTTTAACGTTTATTCCGATCGACAGATTTTTGAGAAACTTTCATGGCAATTTTATTTACTCTCACAGTTTTTTTTTCAGAAATCTGCTGAGAGGAATTTACCGAAGAAATACTGTTTTTATATTTAGTTTTGTTGATGTGGGGTTTAAACCGTGGCCTCACGTCTAATAAGTTAATTTAATGAACGCTGTAGGTATAAGGTCTGACATAATAAGTTTTTAAGTTGTCACAGAATGTTTAATGAAGGTAGATAAAAATTAAATAAGAAAATAATTTCCGTGTACATATTTAAATAACAATAAACTTTTATTGACAACACTACGCTTTCACCATTAATCACGATATTTTATTAACACTGGTCAAACTGTGCAAAACCACTGTGCTTAACGTCGTAGTTTTTATTACAACTCACAGTCTAGTACTGATGACTCACCACTGAACGACAACATTGCCCTTCATTCAATTTGTACCATCCTATTTCGTACTACCCTAGCTCGTAATCCCGACTAAAGGATTGTAATGGCTAATAATGTATGTGCATTTTTATTACTTTCAACTTCTCGGTATTCCTATACAGTATTGGTCACTGTTTCGATGTTTGCTTTGTTTTCCTTGTCATACATTCTCATGTCTTTGTTTGTGTAGTTCCAGTATCATACGATGCGTTTCTGTTCTAGTTTCATTCTCTTGTTTGCTTATTCTTGTTAAGTATAATTTTTAGTAGAGTCGCCGTAGTCTACTAGGAATTCTGTTGGCTCATTAGACGTAAAATCAAATAAGGTCAGACATCTCGAATAAAAACAATATATGAGTAAATATTTCTTTAATTTCTGTCAAAAACACAAAGAGTACATAAAAATGCCATGAATAGTTTCATAAAAAATGTGTCGTTCGTTCTCCTGTATGAAATTTACACCCCCAACATGAGTTGTGTGAGAAGCTAGGTCGTAATCCTGACTGAAGGTTTGAATTACCAATTATGTTATGAATGTATGTTATTTCTATTCGCAAAACAATAACATCAGTGACAGAAAAGATTTCTGGAGTAAGCGATAAAGAATGAATTATGTCTCTATTCCTTGTACCATCCATTGGCCAACCGGTAACTAGCGGATGTGCCCTAAGTGACAGACGTGTCATTATGGAATTTTCAGCACCAAATCTCTTTGTTTCAATAGCGCATGTTCCGGTAAAACAGCAAACCACAGCCACATTACGACAGTGCTCTAATAAATTCATAGAGTTGAGTACCCTACTATCATTAATAGAAACCTTTGCCCTCTCATGTACGCCATCGAGAAACCTCAAACAAAATAAAATTTCAGGCTTTTGCCAAATAAAAGTGGTATAATCCTCTTTGTAAATATTGTAGAAATATGTATCTAAAGCCATAATCTTGCACTCACCAAATCGTCGACTGGTTCCATCTATCTCAGAGTAACATTAGTAAATCGAATCTTAGGAAGTCGTACTGTTTGCTGAACAGGTTGTTGGACTCCAGACATTTCACAAGCTTGTGGTTTAACATGCCTTCCTAGGCCAAGGCAGAACATGTTGCTTTTAGTCAGATGTTGGTATTATATTTACAATCTTCCATCAAGATAGAAAAATAGGGCACGATATTACACCCAGTTAGCTAATGTACGACCGAACACCGAAGAACACTACTTAAAGATGATTCTGTCCAGAAGATATGTGGAGATCCGTAAGAACATTTTATCCGTTTACAAAACTCTTTATTAACCGCCTAATTTAAATATAGTAAGATAACTAATATAAGTATGTATGCATGTCAAATTATAAAAGAAGATGGCAGTAAGTCTTTTAAATAAAATACTAACAAAACAAACTTTACAACTTTAAACAAAACTTACGATTTTATTGGTCGAAGAAAAATGCTGTTGACTAGATTTGATCCCGATTGTGGTAAATGTTTCTGGGCTTTCTTGTAACGATAAAAAAACAGAACTTCAATTTCCTGTTGGCCCCACGTTGGTTTCGGGTGCCCCAGGTTGCTTTTTCGGGCCCCACGTTGGTCGCCATTTTTATTAGTGATAATGTTTAACTCTGCTTTTATTGTACTTCAAAAGTATAGAAAGCTTTTCGTCAGTTTCCCAAACTGGAAACTGATATTCATTTGGACTAACTTTGGAACGTTACGCACGTACTTGATAGTTAGCTAGATCGGGAGATGTGGGAGGGGATCTTGTTCCGCGCGTCCAATTTTATACAACAAAAATAAAAAAATTACGTGCGATTCAAATGCCTCATTATGGTCAACAATAAAAAAAATAAAACAATGCACACGACTCGCCCTTGCTTGTTTTCAGAGTAGCGCTGTTGTTATGCTACGTCCCTGAACCCACCCTACCATGGTTTTCGATTTAGGGAAAATATGTTACGAAAACCCCTAAAAGGAGTAAACCGTACCTACGCCTATGAAGTTCTACATTACAATGAAATAATTTATGTTTTCATCATATTAGGCACATAGTTATATTGAAATAATTATAAGACAAAAAAAAATAATTCTCATAATCTTAAAATATCTAACGGATAAATAGAAATTATAAACAAAAAAAAACTAATTATCATGATATTAATATCACTACATGTTATCATTACAAATGATCAGTGATGACTAAATTCATTATTACAAAAGAGAAATTGAAGATAAAAAAGCAAACGCAAGTATAACAGTTAAGAATTCAATGAGAGGATCATCTTTAATTGCTCTTTTGCAAGTATATGAGAGAATAGGTAATAAATATATCAGTGATGGGACAAATGTAATAGTACTTTATTTGGTACTTTTTCTTAATTATTTCTTCGCATGTAATATTAAGCTTTTAAAAATGCCGTCACTGGTATAGTTTATGAAACAAATACTTAAATACTAAATGAACGTGTATTAAACAAAAATAGTAATGGTTTTTAACTTACAGTAGGGTCTCGATTCCAACGATGCGGAAGGCCTTCAGCTTCATTTGATGGAGTCGATTTACAATCATTATGATTTTTATACGTTTTACATATTAAGGTATTTAGGGTAATTTATAAATAATTCATTTTTATAAGAAATAAATGGTTAGTTATAGAAATAGGTTATATAAGAAAAATGAGTACTAAATCGAAAAAAAATTTTGACATGGTAGATGAATTATAAATATACATAATTACAGTTCAATTGTATTTTATATATAGGGTAAGTGCATTTTTTTAGAATTATAAATTATTTAATAGAACATATGTATTTAGATAGATGAATTCATGGTATTTAAAATTTAAACATTAGAGTTTTTAAAGGTTAGAATATTTAATTTTTCGATTTAGAATTTAGTGAATAATATTAATAATGTTATAGTGAAAGTATGGTTATATTTTTAGGTTTTTATGTGGTTTTTAGCAAAACAAAACATTTTTGGAGGTTAAAATTTCTAGATTGTTAATGATTGGATATATGTAGTTGCGGCTGGCCTTTTACAGATTCTTAAGTGAAGAGTTCGATGCGATCTTGACCCCTTTTTCCAAATATTTTCATTTGAAGAATTTTCCAAAAAATTGCCAAATTTCCCTCGAGTGAATTGACGTTGTGTCTGCTCCAAATTGGCAAATGTTTGATTCACTCGAGGTACTGGCGGTATATAAAATTAGCTATATGAAAATGCAATACTTTATTAATATGATACAAAAAAATATACCTTCGAATGAATTTTTATCTTTTCCCAAAGAAACAGACTGATTTAAACAGATTCACTAAAAATGTTTTATATTCCTTTAGCAAATAATTGCTATTTTGTATATTTTAGAAACTTAATAATTTACTAACTTTTTTTTTCTTTCTTTTATAATAAAAACCACTTTCTTCACTATATGTATAGCACTTTACTTTACTTTCCTTCGAGTTGTTGAAGGTCTCACAGATCAAGTTAAAAAGACCTTATTCAAAAATTTAGCTTTCGATCAAACCTCAGTGGTCTTAAATAAATAACGTGATGTTAACTTTTGTTGTTGTATATAATCTATCACGTGATAATATGTATCACAGATATGTTCTGTTTAACTGTGTAGTACTGGTTTTTCTTCGTTAAGTTGAGAGTATAGAAGTATAGAAGTATAGAAGAGGGAATATGTAAAAATAAAAAATAATACATGGGATGCTGAAAAGAATACAGTTGTAAGACCTTGAAAGATTAAGTATAGGGGAAGGTATGCCAACAAACATTACTGAAACTTATATGACTAATTAAAATACAGTTTTTGGATAGGAGCTGAGTAATTATTAAAATGATGTATTACAAAACAGCTTTTGAAGAATTATATTTATAATGAAGCAAACGCTGAAGGCTTATTTATTTGGTCTTATGTACTTTTACAATCAAATATCTGAATTATGAATATAATTAATTTGGTCTTATGATCGGATATCTTTAGCATGAAATGTTCCCAATGATTTGCCTGACATGTCTTCCAGTTCATAATAACATGATCCATGTTTAGCTCTAACTTTAGCTTTCTCAAACTGGTTCGCAATTTACTATTAAAATGCTCTGCTGCTTTCGATTGAGCAAAATTTCTTCTGTATACAATTTGACCAATACTAAAATTTACAGGACGTGACCTGAGATTATAATATTTTACATTCCTTTCAAATGATTTACGAATTCTTTCTCTAGCTTTTTCTCGTAACAATTCCATTTTTTCATTATTCCTCAAATCTACATCAGATGTTTCTGAAATCTTCAAATTTCGTAACAGTTTATAAGATTTACCATTTGTTAGCATATTTTGACCAAACACTATGAAGTAAAGTGGAAATCCTGTGCTAATATGATCTGAACTTCTAAGAGCACAACTAATTGCTGAAAGTTTCTCATCCCAATCCTTTTGACTTGGTTTTATATAAGCTCTAATTGCAGCTAATACTGATCGATTCACTCGGTCACTAGCATTTGCTTGTGGTGAATAAAGAGAAGTTAAATTATGGAACACTCCGTATGTTTTCAAAAAGTCTTTGAACAGTTTAGACTTAAACTGTACACCATTATCAGTAGTAATTGTTTCAGGTACCCCAAATACATGGAAAATACGTTTCTCAAGGAATACAATTATGCTATTGGACGTAAATTTTCTTATTGGTTCAAGAAAATGAAATTTAGACAAATGATCTAAAACTATAATTATTCCTATGTTTCCAGAAGAAGATCTAGGATATGGACCTAATAAATCTAAATATAACTTTTGAAAAATACGTACAGATGTGCAAGGTTGCCCCATGGGAGGTCTTAAACATTTATCCGAAGCTTTCGTCTGTTTGCATATCTCACAAGATGAAATATAATCAGCTGTCTGTTTTGCCATTTTGGGCCAAAAATAAAATGTTTTAAGACGATGTAATGTCTTACCAACACCACCATGAGCACATAAGGAATGATCATGAGCCCTTTTTATGAGATCTTTCGTCATTGAAGAAGGTACCCAAAGTTTCCATGATAATTGCTCTTGTAAATTATCACCAGTAGAGTAATTACACTTTTTATAAATAAATCCATCAACAATTTTAAAATCAGGAAGGTAATTGATTTTAGATTTAAGTTTCTCAATTAACGAAAGATATTCTGTAGATTTAAATTGATCAGAATCTAAATTAATTTCAACTGAATTTTCAATTTCCGATATAAAAATGTTGTCTACGTTATGACATTCAACCTCCTCATTGTTTTCTGAATAAAATTAGAGATAACGAATCTGGAACTATATTTTGGCTTCCTTTTCTATGACGAATTGTGAAATTAAATCCTTGCAATTTTAAAGCCCATCTTGCTAAACGTCCATGTAAATCTGTCTGATTCATACGCCATTTCAGAGACGCATGGTCTGTAATAACTTCAAATTCGTGTAATTCTATATATGCACGAAACTTTCTAAAAGCTTTAACAGCTGAAAGACATTCTTGTTCCGACACCGTATAATTTCTTTGAGCCGCTGTTAACTTCAGACTCATATATGAAATTGGTACTTCTTCCATTTCATCATTTTTCTGTGCAAGAACTGCACCTATTCAATATAGACTCGCATCGCATTGGATCGAAAACGGACGGGTAAAGTCTGGATTCTGAAGCACTGGTGGTGAGCACAGAGAGTTTTTAAGCTCGTTAAACGAACATATTGCTTCGTCATGTCTGTTAGCGGTTTCGTCAAAGCTGCAAAATGTCGAATAAAACGTCGATACCATCCACACATACCTAAGAATCTTCTTAGTTCTCGTACGGAGGTCGGTGAAGGAAAATCCTGAATAGATTTCACCTTGTCAGGATCAGTTTTGATCTGTCCATAACCAATTATATGCCCTAAATATTTCACTTCCTTAAGAAGAAATTTACTCTTCTTAATATTAATTGTTAAATTTGCGCTTCTGATACAAAGTGCTATCTCATGCAATAATAAGATATGTTCATCAAAAGATTCTGTAATAAGAAGTAAATCATCTAAATAAACAAAAAATTTTGTACGCAAATGAGCTGGTATAACTTTGTCCGTAAGACGTGACATTGTCTGTGGAGCATTGCACAATCCAAATGGCATTGTAACGAATTGATATAAAGGTCGTCCAGGTACAGTAAAAGCTGTCTTCTCCTTTGACTTTTCATCCAATGGAATTTGCCAGAAGGCGTCTTTTAGGTCTAGACTCGTAATGAATTTAGCCTTTGGGAGCCTACTGAGAATACCGTCGATAAGAGGTAATGGATAGGCATCTTTAACAGTAACACTGTTAAGTTTTCTGGCGTCTAAACAAAGCCTCACCTTTCCAGGTTTTTGTTTTTGCACAGGTGATGACCATGGGTTTTGAGATTCTTCAATCACACCTAATCGCAAGATGCGATCAATTTCCTCGAACATTAGCTTTTCAACAGCAGGTGAAACAGAAAAATGCCTCTGTTTGATTGGTTGGTTATCTGCTGTATCTATAACATGCTTAATGTTCTACCAAGACCCTCTATTGCGTATGATGGAAAAGCATTAATGGCAATATTAATTCGTCTCCTATCATCTGCGTTTATAATATGAAAATTACTATCTATAGGCAAGCTAACTTTATTCAGATTATTGTTACGTTGAGTACTTGAACTTTCTAAAAACAAATCTTTCGCTAGACCAAAGATTTTAACGAAATCTACACCTAAATATAAGTTTTGTGTCAAGTGAGGAATTATTAAAAACGTGACAGGTTTCGTCTTTCCGCGAAATTTTACTAACGTTGTTACACTACTTACAGCTGAATGATTTGTTCCATCGGCTGTTTTCAGTCTGATCTTAAACTTTTCATATTTATGTTTTCTGTTCTCCAAAAATTTTCGAGCATAATCAGCCGCAAAATAAGAAACTGTTGCACCAGTGTCAATTAGGCCTACTACATCTTCACCAAAAATTTGCACAGTAGCAAATGGTCTGATATCCAACTGGTTAACATTAGATATAAAAGCTGAACAGAAATGTTTGCGGTTTTTAATTAATTTCTTCCAGTAATCTCTTAATCTCCTAGTATTTCTTTTGACTTGTTTAGCAATTACAACTTCACTTATGTCCTTTTCAAAAATTCTCGATTTGGCTTCTTTATATTCTCTAAGTCTGACATGTTTTGGAACGTGGTCTATAACTAAAGGTCTATTGGTCTTATTTATATTTAAATCAGTTTGACATCCAAACGATCTCAAATTTGTGTCGCTTTGGATTGAAATAGCTTCGGTGTGCTTTTCGCTTGATAGTTTTTTTGGAAACTTGTTACAGGTGGTACAGTTGGGTTTGAAAATGTTAGGTGCACCGCATCCGTAACAAAAAATATTTCTTTCCTGTAAACAATCATCATAACGATGACCTTTTCCTAAACAGTTCCAGTATGAAATTTCTTTTAATTCTTTAAGCTTTCATCTATATTATCGTCTACAATTTCAGATACAGTTGTGCGAGAAGTAAACGTTTTATTGTATCGACGGAATTCAAGTTATTCTTCTAGTATCTCATGTTTCTGAACAAATTCTCTCAAATGAGCTATGGAGTTGATACTAAAATGTAAAAGCTCTTTCCGAATTTCCGGTTTCAAATTACGCTTAATTATTTCCAGTAATTCAAATTCACTAATTGGAGTTTGAAAACGATCGGTAATTTGTAATATTGAATCATAATACGAATCAAACTTTTCACTCATTCTTTGTCTTCTGCATCTTAAGTCAAAATCTATACGACGATCACGAAACTGGTTTTTTAATTCATAACAAAGAGCTTCCCAATCAAATCGTGTACATGTTCGATGAAATCTCCAGAACCAATCTAACGCTTTACCAGTAAAAAGTAAATGAATGTGTCTACACAAAACTTCCAAATCACCACGCAAACTTTGAACGGTAAGAGCGTGTACTCTATAATAAAAGCTATCAACGGACAATCTATCTTCTCCTTCACCATTGAATTTCAAATGCCATCCTGACATGATGTTCGTAACTTTATCAGTAGAGAGGTCTAGGTGTACTGATCTTCTTTCGTCCTGTCTATTTGAACTGCCCCTATTCGTATTATAATTGAAATTTCGATTTTGTTTTATATTACGAGCATTAGTTCCATTTGCATCATCGTTTCGGGTTTGCATGTTCTGATTTGGATTACCTTGTTTACCAAGATTGGGTCTAAAAATAGTATCTGGATTAAAGTTTAGTGTTGCTAGCTGATTTTTAACAGCTTCATTTATTAAATTTTTAAGAGTGTTATCACTAATATTATGAGTATCTATATTTTGTGGCATATTTTGTGAGTTCAATATATTCTGAGAAATATTGAGCAAATTACTCGTATTGGAAGGTTGGTTACTAACACGATGAAAGACAGGTGTCTGTTCTAAATTCTCTGGTAATAAATTTTATTTAGTTTTCCTATTTCCAGCTGGGACTTTAGGTATTGCCCCAGTGGATGTGTTTTGATTACTACTGCTAGGAATTTGAGTATCAACAGTCTGCTTTTCAGTACTTGCTAAAATATTATGAGATTTTAATTTCGTTTGCCTACAGGCCTTTCCACATATAGGACAACTCCGAGTCTGTCTAAGTAAATTCACTATGCAGTTCTTGTGAAATATGTGATTACATGGTGTGGAAATATCATCAATTTCATAATCTTTCTTACAAATTGAGCATTGTCTTGAATCATCGTGTTCTACTAGAGAAACAAGATTTTCATTGCTATGAGCAATGGACATTTTCTAATAAAAAAAAATAAATTTGTATATATTTCTGTAAAACTTCAATTGGACTTATAGGTATGGTTGAGAAAAAAAAAAAACAAAAACAAGAATTTCGAGCTTTGGTGGATTTATCTAATAAGCTAATTGAAATATAAAACCAATTGAGAATGACAAGTGGACGATTTGTGCAAATTATTTTAGCTTCAAAATCGTAAATCCAATGCTTATCTTTCATAAATTGAACTTTATATCTGCAAGTAACACATTAGAAATTCCTAAGATATATTTCTACAAGCTATGTTCACTAACAAAGAGGAATGAATATGCATTATGTAATAAGGGATTGAACTAAACTAACTATCAGTTTACGTCCAATATTTCCACTTATACACTAACGAAATTACATTCTTGGCCAAACCAAATATAGGGACAAACACAATGTGAGACATTAGCAAGAAAAATAATATCCATAATGCAATATTGTATTATATATTTGTAGAGCCTCAAACAACGAAGTTAATTATGATAGGTGTAATTGAAATCAACAATAGTTCTAACTCCTATTGTTTCGTGGGCCCCACGATGGGCGCCATGTTTTATTTGTGGTAAATGTTTCTGGGCTTTCTTGTAACGATAAAAAAAACAGAACTTCAATTTCCTGTTGGCCCCACGTTGGTTTTGGGTGCCCCAGGTTAGTTTTTCGGGCCCCACGTTGGGCGCCATTTTTATTAGTGATAATGTTTAACTCTGCTTTTATTGTACTTCAAAAATATAGAAAGCTTTTCGTCAGTTTCCCAAACTGGAAACTGATTTTCATTTGGACTAACTTTGGAACGTTACGCACGTACTTGATAGCTAGCTAGATCGGGAAATGTGGAAGGGGATATTGTTCCCCGCGTCCAATTTTATACAACAAAAATAAAAAAATTACGTGTGATTCAAATGCCTCATTATGGTCAACAATAAAAAAAATAAAACAATGCACACGACTCGTCCTTGCTTGTTTCAGAGTAGCGTTGTTGTTATGCTACGTCCCTGAACCCACCCTACCATGGTTTTCGATTTAGGGAAAATATGTTACGAAAACCCCTAAAAGGACTAAACCGTACCTACGCCTATGAAGTTCTACATTACAATGAAATAATTTATGTTTTCATCATATTAGGCACATAGTTATATTGAAATAATTATAAGACAAAAAAAATAATTCTCATAATCTTAAAATATCTAATGGATAAATAGAAATTATAAACAAAAAAAACTAATTATCATGCTATTAATATCACTACATGTTATCATTACAAATGATCAGTGATGACTAAATTCATTATTACAAAAGAGAAATTGAAGATAAAAAAGCAAACGCAAGTATAACAGTTAAGAATTCAATGAGAGGATCATCTTTAATTGCTCTTTTGCAAGTATATGAGAGAATAGGTAATAAATATATCAGTGATGGGACAAATGTAATAGTACTTTATTTGGTACTTTTTCTTAATTATTTCTTCGCATGTAATATTAAGCTTTTAAAAATGCCGTCACTGGTATAGTTTATGAAACAAATACTTAAATACTAAATGAACGTGTATTAAACAAAAATAGTAATGGTTTTTAACTTACAGTAGGGTCTCGATTCCAACGATGCGGAAGGCCTTCAGCTTCATTTGATGGAGTCGATTTACAATCATTATGATTTTTATACGTTTTACATATTAAGGTATTTAGGGTAATTTATAAATAATTCATTTTTATAAGAAATAAATGGTTAGTTATAGAAATAGGTTATATAAGAAAAATGAGTACTAAATCGAAAAAAAATTTTGACATGGTAGATGAATTATAAATATACATAATTACAGTTCAATTGTATTTTATATATAGGGTAAGTGCATTTTTTTAGAATTATAAATTATTTAATAGAACATATGTATTTAGATAGATGAATTCATGGTATTTAAAATTTAAACATTAGAGTTTTTAAAGGTTAGAATATTTAATTTTTCGATTTAGAATTTAGTGAATAATATTAATAATGTTATAGTGAAAGTATGGTTATATTTTTAGGTTTTTATGTGGTTTTTAGCAAAACAAAACATTTTTGGAGGTTAAAATTTCTAGATTGTTAATGATTGGATATATGTAGTTGCGGCTGGCCTTTAACAGATTCTTAAGTGAAGAGTTCGATGCGATCTTGATCTCTTTTTCCAAATATTTTCATTTGAAGAATTTTCCCAAAAATTGCCAAATTTCCCTCGAGTGAATTGACGTTGTGTCTGCTTCAAATTGGCAAATGCTTGATTCACTCGAGGTACTGGTGGTATATAAAATTAGCTATATGAAAATGCAATACTTTATTAATATGATACAAAAAAAAATATACCTCCGAATGAATTTTTACCTTTTCCCAAAGAAACAGACTGATTTAAACAGATTCACTAAAAATGTTTTATATTCCTTTAGCAAATAATTGCTATTTTGTATATTTTAGAAACTTAATAATTTACTAACTTTTTTTTTCTTTTTTTATAATAAAAACCACTTTCTTCACTATATGTATAGCACTTTACTTTACTTTCCTTCGAGTTGTTGAAGGTCTCACAGATCAAGTTAAAAAGACCTTATTCAAAAATGTAGCTTTCGATCAAACCTCAGTGGTCTTAAATAAATAACGTGATGTTAATTTTTGTTCTTGTATATAATCTATCACGTGATAATATGTATCACAGATATGTTCTGTTTAACTGTGTAATACTGGTTTTTCTTCGTTAAGTTGAGAGTATAGAAGTATAGAAAAATAAAAAAATAATACTTGGGATGCTGAAAAGAATACAGTTGTAAGACCTTGAAAGATTAAGTATAGGGGAAGGTATGCCAACTAACATTACTGAAACGTATATGAATAATTAAAATACAGTTTTTGGATAGGAGCTGAGTAATTATTAAAATGATGTATTACACGATATGTATATTGAAAAATTATTAGATTTGTAAAATATGTTCCCTTTAACCTACAACATACAATCCTACGTATTTAAATGTAAGAAAGAAACGATTTTTCTATTTATAAAATGCTTTGTTTATCTCACTTCGATTATCATTGTTTTCTTTTTTACTTTAGAAAAGTTCGACTCAAACAGTTGAGGTATTATAGGACAAATTAACTGCCAAACTTTTTCAAGGAATAATTTATCTTTTCGTTCATACAAAAAAATAAATATTTACAAACTTTTAAACGCCATCGAATAGACTATTTAAAATTTCCAGGTTTTCATTTGAAAAAAAAATTTCGTGTCACCTAAGTTTTTCTATTAATTGATTCATTAAAAAAAAATTTTAAATAAAAAGAAAAAGTTCACAGAAAATAGGGTTAAAAATGGTGTTAAGTTTAAACTTTGAGTTTTTTTCTTACATTTAAGAACAAAAATAAACTTAAACGATTAGGAATTGTATTATTTTGTGTGATTATTTACGAAAATTTTATTTTAATTTGGCTTCTTCGATGTCTCTTTCAACATAAAGTGTAAGTGAACTTTAGAATAGAAATACATATAAGTTTTTTAAAAATGAGAAGAAGAACACATAAAATTGAGTTGGTAAACCTTAGTAAAAAAACCTGCTGCGTGGTCAAAAACACGATCAAAAACTGGCACTCTGAAAAATTACTATTTTCATTAGAAAGAGGTGTTTAGCCTATTACAAATATTTACAAATACAAATAGGATCGGCAGGAGACTAATAGGCCTGTAGGAAGAAGCCCAATGTTTGGGTCTATTAGATTTGAACACCGCACTATAGGACACTCGACTGAAGTAAATTAACGACGAATGAGTAGCAGCTATCAGCAAAGTATTGAAGGCAGTATGTACAGTGTGATTTACTTAAATTTTTAGGTTTTTTTTAATAGTTAAAAGTAAACACAAATTTAAATTAAATACGGGGAACAGAACTAACAATAAGTGCTTAATAGTTCAAGAGATGAAAAGTCGTGTTTCAGAAAATTTAGTTTTGGATACTCTTTTAAAAAATTAGGCGAATTTGGTCGCGGTGAAACAATCAATAATGTGTTAAATGAAGAATTTTGAGTCCATATTTTGTCGTATTTCCATTTTTAACGTTTTCTGAGAAAAGGCAGACTCCGTTGTATTTTGATTTTTTAAGAAACTTGTGTTTTACGTGTATGTAGAAACGTGAAAGATTTTTGTTTTATTCTCTTTCGTAACACGATATTTAAAAATTTTTTAAGTAGACTACAAATCTTGTAAAAATTGGAAATTGAAAAAAAAAAATTAAGGCAGTGTGCAACTGTTAACAAAATTATTATGGATTACAATGTGCATTAGTCAACAATAAGCCGGATTAAAAAGTTTATTTTACAAGAGTTTGTTCGAGAAACATGGTTCGAACATTGAACCTGTACAACATTATCCAGAAATGGAAAAAAATGCCATTTAAAATAAGGGTCAAAAAACATTCTAGTTCTTGAACAAATTTTAAACTTAAAGGCGATGTTTATCCAAAACAAAATAAAAGATAAAATTGGTCTTAATTCCAGCATTAGATGGGTTATAAATTTAAAAGAAAGGCACGGTATACACAGACTGAAAATATGCAAATAGGACTGAAAATGTGGATTCATTTATAAAAGAGTTTCGAACAAAAGCTAATGAATTAGGAATAAGTCCTGGTCAGATATACAATTGTGATTAATTCGGCTTATTTTATAAACATCTACCAAATATGAAATTGACGACTTCTATAGGAAAGTCAGTTCCTGGGCTCAAGGTGTCCAAGGAAAGTTTATATTTTTGCCATACATGAACACAAATTGAACATATAAATGGTTCGTTATTGGCAAGATTTTTTTTTACAAATTGGTTGTTTTGAAGTGTGAAGTGTTAGTTACCCACACGTTTTTACGTGACATTTGAACATGAGTGATGGGGTTATTGTATGCAGAGTTGCATTGCGGCACATAATGCGCTCTTTGGTACATTCATGTTTATTTATATAAAACTTTTAAATTATTATATGTATATAATGAAATTTTTAATTTTTGATTAAAATAATAATAAATACTTATTGTTATGTTTCTATTGTGCTCACAAAACAACTTTAATAAAATAAATACATTAATAATATATACATTCATATGTATTTTGAATGACGAAGTGGTACGGATTCTCCTGTTTGGTACTTTTTTTTTTTTAATTATACATCGTTTATTTTATTTTATTTATTTTGAATTTATAATGATCTACATAGCACAACAAGATACTAAATCTTATAAGTGACAGTGCTATGTTTACAATCAATAAGGTATAAAAAATTAACATTAATTAAATATAAAAAATTTAGAGAAAGTTAATTTATGTATATAAATATTGAATTAAATTAATAAGGTAAAGTATAAAAATAATAATAATAATAATAATAATAATAAAAATAATAAGAATAATAATAATAATTATAATAATAATAACAATAATAAGAATAATAATAATAATTATAATAATAATAATAATAACAATAATAATGATGACCTAAAAAATAAAATCACAAAATTTACAAATATGAGATTAAAATTTTAATTATGAAAATAATTTAAATAACTCCTTTTTGAACGCGTTTGCATTGGCCAGATTTTGGATGTTATTTGGTAAGGAATTCCAAAGACTAATGGTGTGTATAAAGAACTGTCGCTGAGACAGAAGAGTCCTGAATCGTTGCTGTATAATCCCTACACCCCGGTGGGATCTGGCAAACTTAATTTTACAATATAAATACTTCGGCTGTTTCGTGTAAATTATTTTATGAAGTAGAAGGAGGCATCTAATTTTCAGGAGATTATCAAATTTGATACCAAGAATCAGGTAAGCTAAATGAGAAATGTGATCCCGACGCCCCTTAAGGAAAACATACCTTTCTATGTTATTGTACGCCAGGTTAAGTTTCTGGTTGTCATCATAACTGCAATTTGCGTATATCTCACATCCATATAAAAGTACCGGAATCAAGTACGTTTTAGCAAGTTGCATGCGAATGTCAAAAGGAGTTGAATCTATGACAGCCCACAAATTTCGAAGCATGCCATAAATTCTGCCAACAATGACACTTATATGGGTAGACCACGATAATTTGTCATTAAAGACAATACCCAGATTAGTAGCCGACCTGACAAATTCAATTTTATTTCCCCTGATACTCAATTCAGGTATGACAAATGATCCGTTTGTTCTCGAAAGTGTAATACATTTAGACTTAGAAGGATTGATACATAGTCCATTGGCCGAGGCCCATCCGTCAATCCTTGCTAAGTCACGATTAATGTAGTCCAAACAAGAATAAATATTCTCCCTTGGAGTATATGTGTAAAGCTGCACATCGTCAGCATACATGTGAATATTACAGTTAACCAAAACATCAGGTAGATCATTTATATACATGCAAAACAGCAAAGGTCCAAGTATAGACCCCTGGGGAACACCTCTACTAATAGTAAGTGGATCCGAAACTTTGCCATTGAAATGAACCTTCTGAAATCTGTTCGTCAAATAAGAATAAATTAGATTACAGGCAGTTTCGGAGAAATAAAATAGTTTTCGGAGCTTTTTTAATAGAACCGCATGATCGACTGTATCAAAAGTCTTAGAGTAATCAAGCAGAACCAAGAACGCCACACTATTCCCATCAAGTTCCGACCTAAGTTCCTCAACTACATTTACCAGAGCGGTAGTACAACTCCTACCTTTCATGAAGGCCGATTGATTAACCGTTAAGAAATTGTGGCCCCTCAGATATTCATCGATTTGTCTGGCCATGATGTTCTCCAATACCTTGGATAAAAAAGGAAGGATTGCAATTGGCCTGAACTCACAATTAGTTTTCAGGAAAAGAAGATTTAGTCAGAACTGTATTGAACAAGTAAGTATAGTAAGGCAAAAGTTTAGGAGTCAGAGCCTTCAAGAATAAAGGATGCAAATCATCAGAACCAACTGCATTCGATTTTACCGCTGAAATACATTCCAAAACCTCAAACTGATTTACGCAACGAAAGCTAAAGGAATACTGTGGTGGAACACAACAGAGGTCATCATACAAGTCACCGTTAGACCTTGGGACCCTAGAATTTACGAACTGGTCATTAAGCTTGTCCACATCCACATCAATATCGGCCTTTGGACATTTTCGTCCTATTCCTATTTCACGAATTACATTCCATTTAGACTTGTTGTCCATAGCATTGGAAAACTTTCCGCCATAATACAATCTTTTTGCAGTTCTTATGCTCCTGGTAACTTCTATCCGTGTGAATCTATGTAAAGCTTTCAAATCATCCGTCCTAAACCTCTTCCATCTCCTGTAAGCACTATCCCTCCTCTCAATGAACAATGTACTTTCATATCTTAATCGTATATATTAAGCTGATGATTTTTCTTTAAATATTATTTGATTGTAATGTGTATATAAAAAAAATTGAAACATAATAAATAAAAAATATGTACTTTGAGTGGCAACGTAATGCAAATGACATTTTAATCTTTAAAATTTTTAAATACATATTCTTACCGTTACAGTCTAATCAATACATTAAATTATTTACATATTGTCGATAACTTTTATAGTATTACTTATTATAATCGATTTATTATCAGCACTAAAATAATTTTATATTTCCACGCGGGTTGACGTTTATATTGTTTCTCAATTTATAATATAATACAGAGATTTCGAAAATATAGACTATCAGTCTCTTGGTACCGAGTTATTATCTCTAGATTGGAATCATGTGTTCCTAACCTCTGCTGTTGATGAGCAGTTGCATTTATTTGATAACAACCTAAGATATCTTTATGATAAATATATTCTTATAAAATCGAAATCCCTACGGAATAGTAAACCTTGGTTTACTTCCGAAGTTAAAACTCTAATTGATATCAGGAATCATGCATACTCTAGATGGAATCGGTTTAAAACTCCAGAGCTTTATGAAATTTTTAAATCTGCGAGAACTGCTGTAAATGCTAAGATAAGAAATTCCAAGTCTATGTTTTATGGAAATAAGTTTCGAGACTGTATTGACTCAAAAAGAAAATGGAGAGAAATTCATAGGATGGGTTTAGTAAATCGTGACAATGCCAGCGCGGAGATAATAGATGTCAACGAAGTAAATTATGAATTTTCAAATATTCCCATGCCACCTATAAATATTAACTTTTATGACAACGTAATCCTAAGCCAACGACAATCATATGAATTCAATTTTATAAACTTTACTCAAGAGGAGGTACTGGAGTCCTTTCTTAATGTAAAATCTAATGCTGTTGGTTATGATGGAATGCATCCGAAGTTTGATAAAATGACATTACCTTATACACTCACTTATTTTACCCATATATTCCATATATGCTAATGATCTTCCATTGAATGTAGAACATTGTCAAATACATATGTACGCTGATGATGTGCAGCTATACATTAGTTGTGAAGTGGATGATGCGCCCAATTGTATACGTTTAATAAACCGGGACTTACATAAAATTTACTTATGGGCATCTGCGAATGGACTAAGCCTAAACCCCAAGAAATCAGCTGTTTTACTTATTGGACAACCGAAAACTTTTATGACGTATCTTCCTCCAATACATATTAATAATATAGATATAAACATTGTTGAATCTGTTAAAAATCTAGGAGTAATTCTCAACAAACAACTCAATTGGTCGGATCACATTAAAGCTAACTGCGGAAAAACGTTTGCTATGCTTCGCAATCTTTGGATGACGCAATATTTCACACCAATCGATATCCGAATGCTTTCGGCTAAAACTTACTTGTTGCCAACTCTAATTTATGGTTGCGAGCTGTTTGCTAGCTGTGATGCTGTTAGTAAGCGCAGGCTTAATGTCACTTTTAACAACATTGCACGATATGTATTTGGTATTAAAAGAAATAGTAGCATATCACATTATGCCAAACAAATTTATAATATCACGTTTGATAATTTATTGAAGTGCCGAGTACTACTGCTTTTGCATAGAATTGTCTATAATCAGGAACCACCCTACTTATATCGGAAAATAAAATTTTCAAGGTCTAATAGAGGAAAGAAGATAAATTGTATGAAATATTCTAAAGCTACCTCTGAGCAACACCTTTTCATAAACTCTGTTCGCCTTTGGAGCCAACTACCCCCACAATTACGAATAATATCAAATGCAAGCCATTTTAAAACTGCCATATTTAAGCACCTTTCATAGTTATGTTTTTCTTTTTTTGTTCTTTTATGTTATATCGGTCTAAATGTTATCTTTTTTAAAAACAACATGTTATATAATATAGTTATATAATAAGTTTACATACATTTGTAAACTTCAATCCGAATTCAGCTGTTCAGAACAGTGATGAGTGTTGTTAAGATAAAGCAAAATTCAAAAAGTACCAATTGGGTACTTCTAATTGGAAGAAGTTATATTTTCCTTTTAAATTTTATGTTATTATAAGTATTTATTCTCGTAATATTATAGAATATTACATTGTAATATTTATGGAATTTAGATATAAGTACAGTCGAATTTTGTTCTATTCAAAGTTATTTTTTTTATTAATTGCAAAACAATACCTCTAGCTGGAAAAGTAATAATGAACAATACTCTTATAATTCTTTAAGAACATTGGAATGATAAGAATATGTGTTAGGAAAAGCGCCCAAGCCATTAGTGTCCAAATGTAGATTATTAACCAAAAAGCACAATAATTTTTAATTTAAATAATTCATTTACTGTTCTGTACTTTAAGCGTTGAAATTCTTGTAAGTTCATTAATTCATATTACAAAGGAGCTTAATGTAATGTATTTAAACAAAAGTTTGAGGTTATTTACTAACTTTTTCGTATGGAGACCAACAGCAAAGTTGACTTTTTGCGCCATTTTATATTTTATTTATTTATTTATTTATTTATAGTAAATTCAATACAACAAGAACAAGTCTTATTTTAAAGTATTGGTTAGGTAAATGTCATATAGGTTTTTTGAAATAATAATTATAATTATAATATAAAAGTGGAAATTTAAAGTTAATTTCAGTAAAATAATAAATTTAAGAAAAATAAAAGTATGTATGTATGTAAACTTCATTTGCATTGTGTTATGATCGTGTGTTTTTTCATTGTTTGGCTCTGCTTTTTTCCGGATCAAAAGAAAGTAAGTAAAAAATTAAATAAATTAAAATTATAGCATAGCATATTTTAGATAATTAGAATCTTATATTTATTATGTAGTATACCGATTATTTTGTAATATAAATTGTACGTCACTAGTATGTGTGACTTTCTTAAGATACAACCCTGTAAATAGTTTAATACAACACTGCAATGGAGAAGTACTATTTCGTTGAATTTGAAACTTGATTTAAATTAGCAGCGCTTGCTTTGATATATAAGTTTTGAAAAGGGTTTAAAAACAGTGCAATCAACGGAATCAGTCTTTTCTATTAATGCAGGTGAGTGAGGGTGGTCGCACAACCAATTTCAAGTGCACTAGGAGCTTCGTGGCAGTGATGGTTGCCGTTGCTTATTTTGTATATGCAATTGGTTGACAAAATTCTAAGTAGATGCTGGTCGCGATGGTGGCCGCAAACCCTTGATATTTTTGTGAGGAAAAAGGCAAAATTAAGGCATTTATTGAATGTGGTCACAGGAATATTGCAAAAAAATTGGTCGAAGTCAAAATGTTGTGAGCACTTTTATAAGAAACCAGTTAGATTACGGAAAAACATGAAAGGACGTACGCATGGCCACAACAAAAGCGGACAGAAGAGCTATCATAAGAGCTAATTCCAGTAATTCTGCTTCACTTTTTATTAAAAAATTTATTTATAAATATTTTATAATAAAACTTAATCCTAATGTAAGAAATAAAATCTTTTTCTTTAAAATATTTGAGGCCCTTAAAAGAACCTTTGATACAAAAAGCTATAAGCCGTCTGATGTATATGAAACAAATGTTTGCTTGCAAAATGCCTAGTAGATTGTTAACAAACAATCCACACGCATATGTATTAAGTAAGTATAAAAGATTATTGGAAATAATCCTCAAACAATCCTTAATATAAAATAATGGCTAGATTAATAAAACACATACAAAATAAAAAATGAAATCAACAAATATTCCAATTTGTGAAAAAATAAATATATTTTTTAAAATCTTTTTGGCCCTCAGAAGGGCCTTTGATGTAGTGGAGCCCAATTTGGTGCTGAGAGCACTTTACGTTTGGTGTTGATGTTTGTGGTGTTTGTTGTAGCAGTTTAAGCAAGACAAGACTTTGACATCTAATTAATAAACGAAATTTAGTGACACAATTATAATATAATTATTATACAACACTTACTGCACAATGTTGAGCGATGGTCCCGTTCTATGAAACTATCAATAGCTACGGGCCTGTTCGTAAATGCATCACTGCGCTGCATAGTATGATTATTTTACGCTGCCACTGCTAATCAGCTGTTGCTTCTTTTTGCTCATTTTATTGTTGCATTTACGAACGAAGAAATAATAATATATGGAATAATAATATATGAAAATGGAAAAGTTTATAATAAACGCGATTTGTGAACTAGATGATAATATCATCTAAGTACACTTACAACGTTATAGAATGGAGGAGTCAATATAAAAAATGATAAAAATTTGTGTAACATACTAAAAAGAGATGAATAAAGAATAAATAACAAAATTTAATTCCGAAAAAATATTAAACAGAAAAAGACGAATTCCAAAAGTGCTAAATTATTTTTCAGCCATTAAGAAATATCTGGATGACGTATTTTTTGGACATTTTCGGATGAATCGTTCAACACTTGAAGTATGTACATACAAATTTATTGTTTTTAATAAATACTTGAATAATTTCATATTTTTATTTCCAGGCTTTAATGCGTGAACTCAAACCTTTGTCACATTCTTTAAGAAAAGGCCGTTTGTCTTACAATTTGGAACAATGCTTGTACATCACCTTTTGGAAATTAGGCAATAGTGGTGTAACATTTCGGCAATTAAGTGATCGTTTTAATGTTGCAAAAGGTACTGTCCACAAAATATTTTACAAAACTGTAAAAACAAATTGCCGCTTAAAAAGGGAAATAACATGGCTTTCTGTTTCGCATCAGAAGTATGTCATGGAAAGGTTCAAAAATAGCAGAAAAAACCCTTATCCTTTTGTTACCGGATGGTACCCACTTTAAAATACCAAAACCAAGAATAGATCCAATAAGTTATTATAATATATAATATAATATAGTTCTTTCCTATTAATATGCAGGTACGTAGCACATTAAAATTGTATATTAGCTCTAAATAGTGTAAGATAAATTCAAAATTTTTTATTTTAGGCTGTGACAATAAATTTCGATTCATAGACGTTTTTATCGGCTATCCTGGTAGTTGCCATGACGCTAATGTATAATCCTATTTATAAGGCGATTGTTCGTGGAAAAATACAACTTGCTCCTAATGCTATAATACTCGGGGACTCTTATCCAATATCAAAATTCCTGCTGACTTCATATAGGGATAACGGTCATCTAACGCGAGAACAAAAAATTGTCAATTATTGTCTTAGTTCTACGCGTGTAATGATTGAACAAGCGTTTGGTATTTTAAAAAATAAATTCAGAATTCTAAATCGTTTAGATACAGCGCGCCTGAAAAATGTTTCAGAAATTATTTTGGTCTGTTCAATTCTTCATAATTTTATTATTAATGATGGACAACAATCGGAATATATGCCTCCAAGTATGGAAACAGTCGAAAAGATAACGTCCAAAGCGATGGATCCGCAACAGAAGAAAATGAAGACGCAATTAACATGAGAAACTACTTAACAACTTTGTTTTCTAGTTAATTTGAGTTTATTTAAATTAAATACATTAAAAACTATATACATATAAAAAAACAACAAAAGTAAATTTCATTTACACAGTAACAAAAAACTCATACAGGCAATAAAAATAAAAAAATAAAATATTCAGTCCATTTGTAATAAAATTTTGTACTCTCATCTAGGATGTTTAGCGAGGTTTCAATTTCTTAGAATATCTTTTTCTAGAACTTCTTTTAGAAGCTTCCTTTCTTCCATTGCAACTTCTTCTTCGTGCCGTTTCTGCTCTTTTTGAGACTTCAGTCAGATATTGGAGTATTTCATCATTATACCCACGCCTCTTTTTTTTGGAATAGGGGAATCTTGCGGACCGTCACATGGCACAGAACTATTCCCATCGATGGTTTCATCCAATGAACTTATTAGATTGTACTCTGGAAGATCAATCGAACGTCTGGTGCCATACACTTCATCAAATTGTTTAAAAAATTCCCAAGTGGTGGCACTCCTTCCAGACTCTTTATTTTTGGCCTTTATTCTTTTGTAGGTTGTCCTTAAATTTCAAAACTTCCTGGTTACCTGTTCTTTCGATTGCTTAAAATTTTGATGAATTTCTTTAATTTTTGAAAGCACTGATTTTTTCTTCCTCCCAGCAACGAATTGATCCTCCATTTCCGTGAGCAATAACTTGCAAATATTTTCGTCAATTTTTAGTCTAAAAAATAAAAAATATTAAATAAAAGGAAATTAATAAAAACAAAATTTATACTTACTCATTCATTGTATCAGCCATTTTTATGATCCGTTTTTTGGTTTTATTTGCGCGTAATATACTTCAGTGATGTAATTACGGACAGATGACAGCTGCAGTTTTGCCAATGTTTGCATTTACGAACAGGCCCTACTTTACTTTAAACAAATGTGGACAACTGTGGAGACAAAACATTTCATAATCCAAACGAGTCGAGCCTTTAGTGGATGAAGTTCCCTGGCCACTCTCCTTCTATAATTTTCATCAATTATTAATAAAAATGATGTGATTAAATAGTCTAAAAACATTTTATTCAAAAAAAAAATGGATAGTTGTGGAGTTATAGACCGTCCCTTATAACGGACACTGCACATTGGGTACACTTGGCGTCATTGGAACTTCACATATTCACATTATAAAAGTATCCTGAAATATTGACAAATGCGTTGTTTTGAAGGACCAGCATTTCTTCGCTGCTGAAACGTTTATCACGTAACTCAATATCAATTAGGGGCAAGGGTTTGGTAGAGAATGGAACTCATCCCAGTGCGTATGATCTTTATCGTTAGTATACGCTACGCTATACGTCAGTATGCGCTAGGTCTACAATTGAAAAATCTACGATATTATCAACTACATTTACTCTCATTACATACATTTACTAATCATTTACAACTACATTTACGTAGTGTAACCCCAGCGCTTTTGAAAAGAGCTTGAAAAATTTCTGAGAGTTATACTTACAGCATCACTTGAACCTCTACGTATTTGTCCAAAAAAGTGTTCTAAATGGTCCTGGGTCAACCTGCGAGTTTTAAGTCCCTGAAAACCTACTTGATGAAGATATGTTCAAAGACTTTTAAGGCGAAAATGTTTGTTAACCATCCCGTAATAAATTTAAACTTTTTCGTTATGTCATTCCCTTCCAAATCAGTAACTTTTATTCTCTGTAAAAGTTTCGAAGCTTCTCTTAAGAACTGTAATTGTTCTTGGGAACATACGAAAACCGTGCTCTCTGCGCGGCTATTAAAAATGTCAAATACATTATTAAGAAACTCTAAGTATTCAGCTGTATTTAGGAATGTTAGGGCTATTTTGAGCTATCTAATTTCCCTGACTTATGCAAAGTTCGCATACCGGGTACTACAGTCCGAATTAAAACTTGAGCTGCTAAGCTAACTCTCATCCTTTGGAACTTATTGGGATAAATGTGGTCCAAACTTAGCTTAGGAGCACATTTAAGGGTACTGGAATCTACATAATAAAAATGGATAACATCAGCTCAGTACACAAGTTTATTGTTGAAATAAACTTTATTTCGTTAGCAAGCACGGGCGCTTTTTAGAAGATGCGGACTGTCATGCATAAAATAAATTCGTTTGTCGTTAACTAGAAAATAGGGACGTTCTAAAGTTACCCCAACGATTATAGAATGGCCACTTTGGTCGTAACGAACTGGCAAGGTTTTAAGACTGTTGCCTCGAAAATATAAGTTTCATTGTTAAGCCTCTACAATTTCCATAGACAAATATATGAAAGAAATATGAATATGAAATAGCTTGCGACTTTGTCTTCCTATCCCACTTGCCATGATGACCATTGCGCTTGTAGCTAAGTTGCGAGAACGATTTTCATCACCAAAATCCTGTAAGCCTATTATTTGTCTTTGAACCTATCGTAGTCAAGAAAAGTTTTTAGAGACATTCCGTCGTAGGAGACACTAACAACTTTGTCTTCGTCCGTAAATTCCTGCGCTCTCACCTTTAGTGCCTCAAAAGTTCCGTTGAAATTTCCAGGAGCTTTTGGCCAGTCCTTTACGAAGTGTCTCAAAGTTCTAATTTCGGGCCAATTTCGTATTGGACGTAAATATCTATACACTAATGAAGAAAGGGAAAGCACAGCTACATAAATCAATTTCAGTCCGACACTAACGTTGTTGTTTCGGTTCACGGGTATAATTAGTCAAACCATTTTCTAAACAAACCGAAAGCGGTTTACTAATTTTTGAAGAAAAATCATTTTTCTTCTTTAACTCCAATTCCAAGTTTTCAACCTTTGTCTTGTATTTTTCTACTTCCCTAGATGCTCTGTTAGCAACTTTTAACATACTTTTTAATCTCTTTTCTAACAAATATTGGCTACGAAAATGGTCCAAGGCTGCTTTTAATGGCCTAACGTCTGAGTTTGTGTTTTGATACAAAACAATGGGAGGGGGCCTTTCTAAAACTACAGGATATTTCGTTGTCCATGGTTACGTCCGCTAAAATCTTGTCACACTGATTCCCTATCTTGACTTCATTACCTTGGTTAAAAATTGGAATTGTTTTCTCTCTAAACATATTATTTAGTTGAACACATTTCGGAACCGCAAATTTGGAAATACGATTTCCACAAATGTGTTCCGGATCAATATGTAGATTACACGCCAACAAGCGCTTCACTGATGACTTCACATTTAAAATACGAAGCCATTCAGCACGTCTAAAAAAAGAACAAAAAATAAAGAAAGAAAGCTGCTGTAATTCAAAACACATAAAAAGCCATAGTAAAAAAGATCAAATTCTAAACAACAAATATCCAAAAAAAAAAAGAAATACCGAAGTTAGTTGATAATAATATTAACAACTTCACTACTTGCATTTTTCCCAAAAAAATTTTTTTACACAATTTTACAAAAATTTCATTTTGATCCCTTAGTTCTTATTGAATCAACGTATCCATATACAAAACAAAGATAATCTAGCTAAAAGCTATACCATCACACACACTTCTTTAAATAAAGCCAACAGATGCAAAAGCTATATAAGCAAAATACAGAAAACAAATGTGTCTTCATTCGTACCGTATACTACATACTTAAAATGCCATATCTCCGGAAAAGGTGCCACACTTTACTCTAGGCATAGTGTGTAAATAAGGTGATGTATACACCCTACAAACTCATTACTTCCGGTCTTAAACAATTAAGCGGTCAGGCCAAGATAACCTGCAGTCAGAACCTGATTTATTGTTCTTAAGTCGCACTAAGCGGCGGAATCTTCACGGCGCCATTATCATTCGGTTATACTCTATTACTAAAGGATGTGCAGATGTTTTGAAAAACGGTTGGTGGTTATGCAACAAAATTAAATAAAATCCAATATGATTTGCCTGTTAAGTATTTAAATCAATTTTCTTTACGTCAATTTGATATTATTTCAGAAAAATTCAGATTTACTAAAGCGTTTACTTTTTTAGAAGTACAGTAATTAACAATTTATATCGCCTACTTGGCTAAGAGCTTTATCGAATTTGTAATACAAATGATGATGTTTAACTTTATTTGTATGTATTACGTTTTTCTTTTTGACTCTGAAGTAAAAAAGTTTTACAGTGTAGCACTCGCATATTTAAATGAATGCATAAAAATTTCGCTTATAACCATTTTTTTTTGATTCGCCATTTAATACTTAAATGTTTCCCACAGCTATAAAAACTTGTAAATTTCATTATAAAATCCATTAAATATAATTTTTTTGTGTTCTGTTAATTGTTAGCAATACAACTTAAATAAGCAGAGTTTAATGGTTTTCATCATGCATTTGCCTCTTCTTCATTTGTTTGTAACGGAGCCAAAACCATTCGCCGTTATTTTATTGCATCAATTTTCCTTTTGCTTGGTCTAATTAAATGGTTTTTAAAACCAAACAAAATAATAATAATTTCTGTACAATTTCATTGGTGTTATAATTTTTAACGTTCTTTTTTGCTTAAAATTATTCAATTATATATTCCATAATAATAAGAATACTGTGACCATGATGGCACAACAAAAATTCGGATTCTATTTTAAAGAATTATATTACTAGAACAACAATAAAGAATATACATTTTTCAAAATCGACTGTCTAAAGGACTATTTTGATAACTTATCGAATCGGCGGTATAGCTCAATTTCTAAGATCCGTTAAGCGTATCCTATCTTACTTACTAATTTCATTCATTAATTAAACATTACAACCCTTTAGTAAGGATTACGATCTAACTTCACACAAAAACCGTGTTGAGTCTATAAATTTTATGCATTAGTATCGGGACCTACTGTTAAAATTGATTCCAAACAACAAATTTAAAAAACATTTTATGGCAATTTTATTTACTCTCAGGGGAGTCCTGAAATGGAGCCGCCGAAGAAATATTTCTCATGTTTCGCTATGTTCGAGATGTCAATGGTGGGGTCGTGGTTCAAGTCCTCACATCTAATAAACCAACACACTACCTACTATACTACGGCAACTTGATGCCATTATGTATGGAATACAACATTGTTAAGATGGCTTTCCAGAGTGGAAAGCATCCGAAATATCAAATTTTCCACGAGTATGGCGCAGTAGTCTATCTGAATTTGACCGACAGCATAGATTATGTTGGCTTTAAGAAACGATATTGTTTGCGGCTTATCCGCATACAGCTGCTACTTAAAAAACCCCCACTTGAGATGACCATACCCTCAAATCGCTCATCCTATTGAAATCACATCATGGGTTTTTAGATGATCCAATTCAAGCGAAAAATTAAATTGATAATCATCAACTTGTCGTGCGCACCGTTGACAGTGATGGCCTAGCCAAAGACGCTCTCAAAGCAAAATCGACCACTGACTCACAAAAACAGTGATTTTTTCAGAATGCATTGGGCGCTCTTGGATGTCATGTGGATTAATATTGTCCCTAATTCGAGAATTTCGTTGGTTAGCGTAGCCATTCATCGAGAAATGGGCCTGATGGCAAAAGATGATGTTTCGATGAACATAAAACATAATTCTAACTTCTCCAGAACCCATTTAACGAACACACGTTGTCGTCTATAGTCATCTGTGGTGATTTTGCAAAACAGACTAAATAGATTACAACCAATTTGACGAATGTAGCTTCAACTGGTTAAAGTCGCCGTAGTCTGGTAAGCATTGTGTTGACTTATAAGACGTGAGGCCTCGGTTCAAACCACAGTTCAGACATCTTCAACAAAACGAAATAGTAAAAAAAAAATTCTCCGCCGATTGCCTCTCAGCATATTTCTCGCAAAAACTCTGCTAATAAATAAAATCTCTCGTTCGTAGTCGATAATTTCGTTCTAACTTATAATTTAATGGCTGATGATTGAGGAAAAAGTCAAAAATATTTGAAATAAAGCCAAATTTTCATAGATTAATTAAAAAAGAGAACATATTACTTATCGAAGATCAATGTAAAAAATTTTCTTTAAAAAGGTAAAACCTTCTTTAATAATTTTAATTATTGATCATTAGACCTTACTTTAAATTAAAGGATATCAATCTTGTTGTTAAAAATAGTCATCGATGTAGAAGTAAATATTGTAATATTTAATATTTAAGTATCAGACAAGCAGATTATGGTAGTTTTAGTGACTCATGTTAAAAAGTGTAGGGTTAATGAACGATACTCCGCTTTGGGGTTATATGTATAATGTCTGTTATTTTTTGTAAATACGTACTTTGTATTATTTTTTTGTTCATTTTTAATAATTTTTTAGCTTTTAACGGAACGTGACAGTTTGTTGCTGATAAAAACAGTTTTCTTTTTTTTGTTGTTAGTCATGTTTAAAGATATATATTCACAAAAATTATTCAAATTCTCTATTGTGATTGCTTATGACTGTGTGCACCAAATGTAACCAGTGATTACAATTGTGACGTTTAAAAAACGCTAAAATCAGCTGCCTTAACCGTTTTCTTGGAGGGAGAAAGAATATGTTAAAAGTTTTGCGAATCAAATGTGTTAGAAGCAACAGGTAACAGAGTGAAAACTTGCGGATAAAGTAGAAAAATTAAATGTAAATGTATTTATTTTGTGTTAAAAAAGGGAAAATTGAGAATATTTTTTAATTTCTTCAATGAAAAGTTTAAAGATTCTTAAATATTTAAATATTAATCGAAATGTGCGTGATTTTCGGTCACAATGAATATAGTTTCTTCTGCAAGAGATAATTAAGAAGCTAAATATTACAAGATCAAAATAAGACGTACTGCTCATAAAAATGTTTCTTGCTGAAAGTTGCCAATATTTTTTAATTTCTTGAAAGAAAAAGTTATAAATTGTTATTGCTAGTAGTTGTTTTTATTATTTATTAATAGTTTTACACAAAAATTTCATTTTTTATTAACTCTCGCCAATATAAAAAACCCACCCCAAAACCTAAAAAAAACATAAATAAACAAAACACACAGACAATCAGAAAGGGGCAGAAATACTTTTTGTTAACATTTGCTGTCCCTTTCTTAGTATACGGTTAAATGTCAAAATCCCGAGTCGTCACTGTGTACATTGTGGTGTGCACACACTGCCAGTGACATGAAACTTGATGGCTTCACTGACAATGTTTTGAATAAAATATTACATCGCCATCCCTAAGAGAGAATATGCAACACACACAGTGATGCACATACCGCCCTGCCGTCAAATGAGTAGCTAACTACAAAAAAACTAACTTTAAGGTTGCTTGTATCGACTAACTTAAAACTAACTACTACGCAATGCAAAATTTACATTAACCAAAGTGTATACAAACACTCCAATTCTTAACGCCGTTGGATATAGATAACTAACGTCTTAGACGTTTGATTAATAAACACAACCGCGTGTCATCTTTTCGCTTTATATTTTTGGTTAAAAATTTATTGTTTGCGTAATATAATAAAAAAAAAATACAGTAAATTAAAAAATACATAAATTAGCAATGTTTGAAGTGTTTCTATTTGAAGTGAAGTGAAGCAATATTAAAGGGCCGCTTGCCAAAAAAGCTTACGGAAATTATGGCACCAAATTTGTGCATGGACATAAACTTTGATGGTGTTCATGGTAAAAAGCATTTAAAAGACTGCTGCTTTTTATGACGTCTTAATAACTAAGTGCTAATTTGAAAATATAACCAAGTCTTAAAACATGTAAAAATTTATATACATATTTTTTAAACAGATGCCTGTCGATCCCTCGGCTCTCAGGATGTGGAAACTGAGCTGCGTAACGCCTTAAAAATAATAAAAAAACATTTTATTCATGCTAAGTGCATTAAAAATAAGAACGCAAATCAAAAAAAATAAAATATTTGAAAATGTTATATTTAGAAACTCTATCTTTTTTTTACCAACAGTTGTGCAAAATATTACTTGTGATGTATTGAAATGAATTTATTTTATTTATTAATTTATGTTTTTTTTATTTATTTATTTTATTAATTAATTTATTTTCTTTTCACATGAATAAACTTTTGTTTTCTATTAAAATATAAATTTTAAAAAACTGTTTCATTTCGAATAATTAATATGATAGCTTATTATTGTGAATTTAAAGCCAACGTGTAAAGGACTGACTTTTATTTCACTGAAATTTAGCTAACTTAATAGGTCATTTACACTACAGCGAAATCTAGTACTTATGAGATTTCGAGCCAAATCTAGTTGATTTTAACTAGATTTCCCATACAAAACAAAATCTACTTATTTAGTAGATTTCGGCAAAATCTACTCAAAATCTAGTAAAAATACAAATGCAACTATGTGTTTTGCCAAATAGTACTTAAAAATACAACGCTGAGCAGGAAAAAAAATGACATTTCAATTTAACCCTAATCAAGTCAACATGTGCCTCTCCGACACATATTTCACTTGGTCATGTTGTAACTTCCTTGAATATAGGTTCCAGTTCTTACTGCTTCTTGAATTCCTACTTTCAGTTGTTTTATTTAGAATTTACAAATTTTAAGGAATAAATTAATTTCTTTTTATTTTTTATTTTGTTTCAATCAAAAATGTTCTTAATCATGTCAAAATGTGTCTATGAGGCACATATGGGAACGCTAACTATTACTTCTATTGTTGGTGAACAACAAAATTAAATATAATAATGAGTTATAATGAGGTATAATGAGCTACGAAGAGTTCTGGCACCCATTATTTGCCGCAGTCTTCTAAAATTAAATAAAAATAATTTGTCTAATGTTCGGTCCATACAACACGAGGATGAATTCTCAAACCAGCCAAGGCAGACAGATATGCGACGTAGATGTTATATGTGCCACCGAAGATATGCAGAATGTGTAAGCAGTCTTGCAGTATTTACCACAAAAATACTTGCAACGAGCATTGTTCAAAAGTTCTAGTTTGCTTAAAATGCGAAAATAAATAAATAATATTTCATTTATGTAACTGAGAAGAAAATATTTAATAAAATGAAAATAAGTTAACAAAATTAATACGTAAATTCTTTGTATGTGCCTCTGAAACACATTTTGACTGGATTTATAAAAATTTTTCCTGACTTGATTAGGGTTAAACTAAAATATTATTATTTTCTTTTAAATTTCAGTCAGCTGTTTTTGTTATTAAAATGAAATCTTGCTACTGTCAAATAAATACAGTGTAAACGATCTAGATTTTGAGCTAGATTTGAAATCTAATCTACTAGATTTCGGTGTAGTGTAAATGGCCTATAAGCCGAAAGTCCATACCATCCTTTTCATGCGCCTTGCGAATCTTGCTTTCTATGCCGATTTTATAGCAAGTTACACACAATGCGTTTATGCGACTGGTTTTTTGTTTTGATCAGCTGTTGTGGTAAACAACAAACAAGCGAACAAGAACATTTTTGGAAAAAATAGAAAATCAAATTGTAATTTTTAAAGAATTTATGGCATTAATTAAAAATTTATGAGTTTACATATGTGATATTTTGACATTTGAAACACGCTCATAACATAAAAGGACAGGCCAATTTAGAGGGAGAAAAAAAATGTTATGAATTTTGCGAGGCAAATGTGTTAGAAGCAACAGAGTGAAAACTGGCGGATAAAGTAGAAAAATTAAATGTAAACAAACATTTATTTTGTGTTAAAAAGGGGAAAATTTGGAATATTTTTTAATTTCTTCAATGAAAAGTTTAAAGATTCTTAAATATTTAAATATTAATCGAAATGTGGGTGAATTTCGGTCACAATGAATATTGTTTCTTGAACAAGAGTTAATCAGAAAAAATTTTTCTTGCTGAAGGTTGCCAATATTTTTTAATTTCTTTAAAGGAAAAATTAAAAATTGTTATTAGTTGTTTTTATTATTTATTAAGAGTTTTACACAAAAATAACATTGTATTGTGCTGTTAAGGCCTACGAAAATCCTCAAAATAACACAAGACGAGTGTTTTCATTTAATTTATCCTCCATTTTTCTTGTTTACAAATTAATAAATTCAAAATAGATGACAGACACTCAGTACATAAAAACAATCATATGTACATACAATGTATAAACAATCATACACATATTTTGTTCATGAAAGAAATGTGTTAAAAACTGTATTTTAATGTATTTTCCTCTTAAATTAGTAATAAACTTTATTATAAAATATGTTTTTATTAATATTTTTGTAATGCAAATAGAAAAATGCGAAAATAGTAATGCACTATTTAAACATATTTATAGAAACCATTCACAATAGTATATAATTTGGCATGCCAAGTTTAAAAAACTGCTGACATTTTCCAACACTGCATTAGTCGCCTAGAAAAGTAGAAAGTAATCCTACTTTCTATGCGTCTATGCAATCTATGCTTTTTCTTTTGTAACTTGTCACAATCAACTACACTGATTCTACTTTTTCGGTATACGCATGTAATGCAAAACGCATGGTATGGACTTTCGGCTTTATAGTCAGTTTAAAAAAAACTAGCTTAAAGCTAATTAAAAGTAGTAAGTTTATAGCTAGCTACAAATAGGTTTACTTTAATTTAACTGCTAAGTAACTAACTTTAAATTAATTTAAAAGTAATGCAGAGGCGGACAATTGACTACTTCCTAGGACATCGCAATGTTAAAATAGTTAGTCATTTCCATATAAAAGTAATCCAAGTGTCAACCACCACTGCTTGAGAAATAGTTGGTTTTAAGTTAATTTAAAGTCAACTGAGTGTACAACAGGGCATGTATATTTATAAAACCACTACATTTTTGTGGGGAAAAATTTTAAATATATATATATTATACATATGCTTTATTTTTGTTAGTCACAATAGATTGGTTAGACATTCCTTAGTGACAGCTTGTTTTTAATCTTTCATGTTATAATCTTTTTACTAAAACAATTTAAAAAGATGTTGTAAATATTGTTAGAAAAATAGTTCTCTTTCATTATACTCGTACACATAGTACATATCGTAGTGGACATATTTATAACATAAATATGATGGCTCATTTGTTCGGTTACTTTTTTACTGAACGACCCCTTGATTTCATGTTTAGTTTTCTATTATGTTCAATTTTCTTACAAAATAATTCATTATTTTGTGAAAGTGTTGTATTCCAAGTGGACTAATAACACGGTGCGACAGTCAAAATACACCCGAGTAACTACATAGTCTAAGTTATTCACTAGGTTGAGTAGAATCCAAAAATATTTTTTTTTATTTTTCTCGAACTCTTCAAACCTGTTTTATTTGATCAAAACGGTTTTTTCATCTTTCCACACAAAATTATTGATTACTCAAATATGTTTTAACCTATTTTAAAAATCCAAAGTGTTTTAGAAAGGCCTTTAGCCTTTAAATTTATATCATTTTGTTCAAACTTATATGTTACGAGTTTTGATAGGTGAAACTTGGAAAATATTATTTTTTTCTTATTTATTCAAGTTTGGCCATTCTTAATTGCAAAATTTATTTAAAAAATATGAAATAAGTGGAGACATTCTTGAATTACATTCTACTTGGTGGCGACCATAACAACGTAGCAGTAAATAAGTTGCATGTAAGCAATTTGTATAATGCTGTTTACATACCGTAGCATACATGCATAATTGGTCACGATTACGTCATGGTTTTTTAAACCACGTATGTTGTGTGTGTTAATTTTATTCGTAAGCGGAGGGACTTGCATTTTAAAGTCGACTCCGAACGAAGTCGCCAAAGCAATATTTTTTATATTTCGGTTTGTTCGAGATGTTTGACGTGGGGGTTTGAACCGTGGCTTCACGTCTAATAAGCCAACATACTAACTAGTAGACTACGGCAACTCATATTTACTCTAAATATTATTATAAGACTGTAGTGGAGACGTAGATGTAATACCAATAACATTATTAAAATCAACAGTGCCTGTAACTTTAAAGGGCAATCGTTTCATTAATGTTTATTTAATTTTATTACATGAGTTTGTGTTAATTTTTTCTCTAATGGTTTTATGATCTCCTTTATTAACCGTAATTGAATATTTATGAAATCTAGTCGAATATCTGTCACAGTGTTTAATTATTAATTAGTGTGTGCAAAGATAAGTACAACCACAAAACTATAATCTCAATCCAGATTATTTTTCGTCCATTTGCTACTATTGTTCAACTGACTATATACTGGATAACCCGCATAACTGAAAAAACTTTGTCATGTATAAATACATAATTGGTCATTACAACACTCCAGTCAGAATTATGACCTAGCTTATCACACCACTTATGTTCTGTGTGTTAATTTTGTATATGAGTGGCGGGACCTACAGTTTGCGACAGATTTTTTGAGAGATATTTCATGGTAATTTTATTTACTCTTCGAGTTTTTGTCAGAAATCTGCTGAGAGGAAGTCGAACAAATATTTTTCATATTTTGGTTTTGTTGGGGTTTGAATTGTTAGCTTATGTCTAATAAGCCAACACACTGCATACTAAACTACGGCGTTGTCGTGTATAGCATTATAATTAATTCATGATTCCATAACTCCGTATATTACATTGAGTAGGCACTGACGGCATTTTAGGCTGTAGCTGAAGGAATACATCTGTTATGATGAAATCCATTATGCCTATGTCAAGCACTCCTATGTGTATTTTTAATAGAGGTAGATGAATGTTGTTTTCATTCAAAAGTGTGGAAAACGATCGATCTTCACCGCAAAGGGTCTTAGATCAATAAGCATGAATTTATTCTTCTTGAAAACACTGGATAGGATTCTGAGCAATTAAATCTGCTTCTGCTATACTTTTATCCCCCTTAGTAGCGCTCAACAATTCTGTATTATATATTCTAGGAGTCTTTTTGTAGAGGTTGTCCTAAGTCCCTTACTGCGTAACATTGAATTGGCTCTAGTGAATGGATTTTACACTTGATGCTAAGTAACATTATTGCGGAGGGAGTGCTGGAGAAACTGCAGCGATCAGATAATTTCGGATGTGAATGTTTGCTTATCAAGCACTGTTTACTAAACTACTTTACTATCTCTTCTATTGTTTCTTTTATATTTTTTTTATTTCTTTAAATAATTTTTATTTTCATGTCTTTTCGACATAATTTGAAGTCAAGAAAACTAAGTTTTATATTGTTGAACATGTTCAACCTTTTTCAGTTTAGACCGTTTTAACGTTGTTTCTTTTTCTATATATAAATTAAATATCTGTTTTTATATGTAAAATATTATATTATTGCCGTTTTGATTGCACATATTGTGTGGTACATTTATTGATTTTTATATATGAATGCATACATTATTTTTTATTTTTATTTTATATTGAAAAACAATGTTTTAAAACAATCTTCATGAATTGCTGGTGATTTCGTAATCAAATAAATTGTGGTAAAGTTATGTCAAAATTATTTCAATTCATATTTTTCAAATGAAAGCAAAAAAAAACGAATAATCATGATTAAGATTTTATTTACAAATTTCCACCAAATGTAGATTTATGCAGCGCTCTGCTTTAAATTATGATAACATTTGCGAAATTAGTACTGAGATAATAATAATGACATATGTCATATGATATACATATATTATATGACAAGTCATATGATTTGTAAAACAAATTTTTCACTGCTTAGGTTAGAACCCATTATAGAAATATTAACACACATAAGTATGAAGATAAAAATAATTTCTGAATTTTTAGAATATTTTGTATTTCAGCATTTATTAATATCAACGTAATTCTCATATTTACATTATAAATTGTAAAAGTGAAATATAATGTGCATCCTTTCACATGTGTAAACAATATGTCTAAAATTGTATGAAAATGTATGTTACAATTTAGTTTCGTAAACTTTCACAATTGAATTGTGATATTGACGACAAAAACTCAAAAAATATGTTTGTTATGGAGAATGTATATAAAAAAGTCTTTAAAATTAACAAAAATATGATTTTTTATTTTTATAATCTTTTTTCCATTTCCCCTCTTGGGAGCATTTGGCTGCCACAAAGCATTTCCATCTTAACTGCTGTTATTTGTGCATCTTCCCTTGTTAGGTAGCATTGTCCTAGATCTTCAAGTATCGAGTATCTCTAGGTGTTCCTTTGCCGGCCACGGAATCTTGAGGGTTCCACTCAAATGCCATTGTTGTTGTACCATTAGTATTCTTTATGACATTATGGAAGTTCCATAACCATTTCCTCGTTGGTAAGCTTCCAGATATTCAAGTTGATCATGTTATAAGGCCAGAATATTTTGCTTATGATTCTGACCGTTTTTGCGTTATGTTGTTCGATACCAACCAGGTTTCACTTCCGTAGAACAAAGTCGATTTTACACATGCGTTGAATATTTTAATCTTGGTTCGTCTGGATACTTGTGAGCTTCTCCATATTAGCTGTAGTCGTACAAATGCCGCTCTTGATTATATTGATTATGTCTGTTACTGCACCGCCACTTGTTGTCATTATACTGCCTAGATAACAGAAGCTAACTACGTATTCGACTGGTTGTCCTTGTAACATAATGTTGTCGGTGTTTACGTTGTTAGTTCTAATGGTTTGGTTTTCTTGATATTTATCTCAAGTCAAACACTGCGCGTTAATCTTTCTAAACTCTCTAGCTTTGTTTCCATATTGGAGAATTTGGGCGAGAGTAGACAAATGAAATCCGAATAACCCAAAGCCTCAAATAAGCGTGAGTGACTACATGGTCGTTTAAGGGTTAAGCGAGCTATAATTTTCTAAAACATAATTGTCCAATTTACACGACTTTATATCTGTATGTTGTACCCAAGAATATGGATATAAAGAATACGCATCATGTAGAAGTACAATTTCTTATGGCGGGTCGTAACATTACGACCCGCTCTCATCAAATACATTTCTTGATGAGAGGGAGGAAGACAGAAGGAAAATAAACACAAACAAAGAGAGTAACAATGTGTTGAGCTCATTGTACGTATGTACATGTGTATGTATTCTTGTGTTTTTTGATTTAGTTGTCGATCAGACTGCGACAAGAACACATGTTTCGCGGATGCTTTATCATTTTATTTCAGAACAACACTCGAAGAATATTTTGTGTTAAAAATGTTCTGTCATTAGCTGGGCGTATTTAATTTTTTTATTTTGTCTTATAATATAATTTTTTTAAATGCTTTGGAATGCTCGTTTTTTTCTTTTAATAAAAAATGGTTTTTTTATTCTTTTTATTTTTCTTAAAAACATGGCCTAATTTTTAAGCCAAAGATGTATAGCTTTATGTTCTTTTAATAATAAAATGGATTTTTTATTTTATATTTATTTATCTCAAATTATTAAGCGAAACACAGCTTTACATATGTATGTTGATGAAATGAAAATAAAAATAGCGTATATTACTAACACTTTTATATGGCTGTAAATAAATAAATTCTCTCAACTTGTTTTCTCTCTCTACTCACAAATCCATAACCAAAGGCATATGTTAACCTAGAGGAAAATTGTTAGTAATAATATAAAGTCTACTTATTAACCCAATGATATATATATGTGATCGGAAAATATAGAAAAATTGTACTGCGCTAAATCCCTAAAAACGCCGTATTTAACTTGGCAAGTATTCTTCCAAAAATCGAAATCATTTCTCATTGATATTAGTGAATACTACTGTGATATTTCTTTGGGCGTATAATTGAAGTCTGAAAAAAGCGACATGAACCTTCTTCTTTAAAAGCTGGCAAGATTTTTACGCTCTTTTTAACGAACATTCTTGATGTTCCTTGATGTATAATTTTGTCAGAAAACAATGAACAGTATACTGACTCACCGTATACTAAAGAGGGAATTCCCCTTTTTCGCTTGTTTGTCCAAAATAATAGAAAATAATTTTTGCTTATAATCACGGATAATAGAGGTAATCACGGTTAAACGATGCAGAAAAATTTAAGTCGATCCAAAATAAAATTAAGTCGATGCAAAAAATTTTCTTTTTCCATCCCGGATAATTGATGTTGCCGGATAATCGAATCACGGATAATCAAAGTCCTACTGTATTTGATTGTTTTATAATGATTACTAATATAGTGTTACGAAAATGGAAACGGTGTACCATCGTTTAACATTAAAACGATAAACAAAAGCTACACAAAAAAATAAACAACGAACTTGCTTGTACATACCAACAATATCAGTATGAAAGAAAAGGAGACAGACAAGTAAGAAAAAAGCAACAACAAACAACGTAAGCAAAATATACAAACAACAACGAAGTAGCGATAGAGTTCCCGAAAAGCGAAGACACGAACATTCTACTTCAAGAACCTTCATCAGACTGTTTACGTGAGCATATAAAAAGGCAAGACAAAGCAGGCAGCGAGTAGTAAGAATTCAGTCAGTCTTGTGAGAAGACGCGTCGCGTGTAAAGAGAACAGTCGTGGTTTGAAGATCTTACGCAAAGTGTTTGAGCAGAGAAGAAAAACGAACAAGCAAATTATCTGTTACTTACATACATTAAGTTTTAAACGGTGGCACCCAAAGTAGTTCGAACAGTAAAGAGTTTAATTGAAGCTAAACACCAATTCTATTTTTATTTTTGTTTGCAATCAACGAACTATTACTCTAAACGTTTTAAAAAAGGTAAAACCAACAATTGATGTCAAAAGTGGGATTGCAAAATCCAAAAGTAAAAATCAATAAATAAATAAATAAAAAAAAATTGAAATGAAACTCTCCAAACTAAGAGTGGAACGGCTAAACGAGAGTTCGGTAAACTAGAGCTGCCAACAACGGGCACGTTGAATGAACTGCAAAAACGGTTAAGGGAGCAACTGCAGCTTCAGGGCATTGACATCGATTCCTACGAGTTCGAAGACGATGATTAACCCCAGCGGTGTCGACATAAATTCGTTGCTAGCCGCTATGATGAAAAAATGGAAGTAGCAAACCAAAAGCTATTTGAAGCTTCTAGAGTCGAAAATAAAAATTTCTGGCTGATGTTCAAGAAGCTTCTTGAGCCGAAAATCGCAAAATTCACTCAGAAGTCACCCTTTGCAGAGACCGTGGCCATCTCACTAGCCCAAGAGAACGCTCTCACGATTTCTAGACCAGAAGTAAGCAAAGTGCGAAGAATGGAAGTCGTGGAGGAAAAAGAATGCCTTTTAAATAAATTGAAAGAGATGATGAAGCAAATTTTGGAAGAAACCAGACAAAAGGCCAAACATAAATGTTGTAACTGTGGAAAGGGCGGTCATTTCCAAAGAAACTGCAAAGCGCCACACAACAAGTCAAGACCTGTCTCACATTACGTTGAAACTAGTAATTCCAAGAGAAGGGTCGGAAAGCCTGAGAAAAACGAGGATCATCATGTGTCGAAAGTACAGAAAACAGACGCTAAACTTCAAATCGTACAGTCTCCGGACACTTACACGGCTGAAGAAAAGACTGAAGTTATAGTCGTGTGTGAAGAGAACAGTCGTGGTTTAAAGATCTCCGCTATACAGATCTAACGTACAAGTGCGGTTGCTTACGCAAAGGGTGTGAGCAGAGAAGAATAACGAACAAGCAAATTACTCTTACATACATCAAGTTCTAAACGGTGGCACACAAAAGTAGTGCGAATAATAAAGAGTTTTATTGAAACTAAATGCCAATTTATTTTTGTTTGCAATCAATTTTAATTGAGGATTAAATATTGATTTCCATTATTATTAAAATTAAGTTTAATTAATGAGTAATTGAGATCTAATTTAAAAAGAAATGCAAAAAAATTTGTTTAAGAAATAATAATAAAAATATAATCGAAATTCAGAATCTCAACCAGACAGAAAACGTTAAACAAAACTAGTACATTCATTGCCAAATGTGTTAACTGAATTATTGACGTTATATTTGGCCTTTGAATTTTAAATTTATTCTATGTTCTTCTTAGGGGATACTTTGCGGTGTAAAAATAAGGAGTTATCAGAAAGTTTGCTTTATTTATCTTTTGGTTTATGAAAAACACTAAAGGCCATTATTAGAACTTGCGGTTATGTAAAGGGAGGATTTTAACGGGCAGATAAATTGTTTTTCATTATTATAAGTAGTAGGTAGAAGTGAGCGTCAAGCTAAAGGGAAGATCATCCTACCTTTAACTTTTAAAGTTCACTTTGTCTCTGAACTTGCCATATTATATACATTATTTTCAATATGGCAACTTCAAATGTAAACATGAAAAATGAACGTTAATATAATAATAATTTTTCAAATCAAATCAAAGTTACCTTTAACTAAATCCAACTTTAACATGTAAATTTATGCTTTTATGTACAAAGAAACAAAACTGAAAACGCCAATCACATGCCATTATTGATTTCCTATTAACAAATATTGTTGCCTTGTTTTATATACACATTTGCATTTGGCCTCCACTTTGTACTAAGATTGTTTGTAAGCCTTAGATTGTGTGAAGGACGAACTTTGAATTTCAAAGCAACTCTTTGGTAATCAAATTATCAAATTTTTTTCTAGATTTTTCATTTCACTTTTTTTTTATCGATTTTTATATTCATGTTAAGTCGTCACCTGCACTTTTGAATGCTAAAGGTTTTGTTACCAAAAAGTGAGCGGAAAGCATAAGAATAATAAAATACGCTACACCACCATTTTTTGTTGTATTCCCTTTTTGGTTATGAATTTGACTTTTTAATATTAAGAACTCCATATTGCTAAACGTGACATTGCGCACTTTTTTCGCCAACGAATCCACATTCGCTCAAAATTTTTATACGGCAATTAATAAATAACTGCTGAAGTTAATTTAGGTTGCCAAATAATTTCATGTTTATTGTAGATCACACTTTACATTATTGTACAAAAATATAGGCTTTGATCAATATTATTTAGTCTTCTAAATGTCCGAATATTTTTTTATTGGATTCGTTTTATCTTCGTATTATTTTAATGCCGAGTTTCCCCTTATTGTCGATGTTATGCCGAGATAAATAGGCTATCACTTGGATTTCAGGAATTGGATTCATATATTATTCCAGCTTTTGAATTTGATTCAGAGTCCAATTAAGTACCTAAATCGTATAGATACAGACCACTTATATATATATATAATTGCATGGATTTTAAGGTTACGAACTTACTTATCACAATTAAGAGTCTTACATCCTTTCAATGTCTGTGTTCCGCTTACTACAGCCATTGTCCAATTCTCTGTACTGTACATTTTTTTTAAATTTATTTTTTGATAATTCATAATGATCAGATTTATGTTAATCGGCGTGAAAAGGCCTTACTTTTTGAAGGTAAGTATGGATCTGGATAACATGTCATTTTAACGAGTAGGAACCACATGTCACTCCGAGCGTTAAACTATCCATTTATTAAAGCTAAAATTTTCAGAAAAAATTATTTCAAGAAATTTAGGTTTTAACTGACCACTATTATTATGCGGTTCAACACTCGCTGGTAACGCAGGCAGGTTCTTGTGAAAAAGTGACGAAAAATTTCTTGAAAAAGCTAATTTTATTCCATACTTAATCTATTTCCCGATTTTTACAATCCAAAAAAAATTTTGCGTAAAAACGAAAAGGTGCATTGACTATCACTAATAACTATTGCACAAAAATAAAAATATCCAAAATCATTCTCCCCGTAGGCTAAATGACTTGCTGTCTTTACAAGAGGGCATACTCGAATTACGCCTATTCAGTTTGATTTTTCATTCACGAACACAGTTCAATCGTTCATAAACTTAACTAAGAATTTATGTATAAATTGGTACAAATGAAGGCTAGTATGTTAAAATGCTTAAAGGAAGGCGTCACAGTATTTCTTTTAATTTTAATTTGCGAAGGGGAAACGCGTTTCGTTGAAATCAAAGTGTAAGAAACAAAATAATTAAAATGTTTCGAAGTACAACCTTTAAAAGGTATTTAACAGTGAATTGTATGGTAAGCAATGTATTTTATTATTGATACTAGTAAAATATATGATACTTTAAGTATTTTGTTGTATTTGTCATAAGTATAAATAAATAAAACAACTGTGATTTGTGATATTTAACAGTGAATTGTATGGTAAGCAATGTATTTTATTATTGATACTAGTAAAATATATGATACTTTAAGAAAGTATTTTGTTGTATTTGTCATAAGTATAAATAAATAAAACAACTGTGATTGGCACGACTGTGATTGATTTTAATACCATATATATTATATTATAAGATACTAGAGATGAGCGATATTTTCAAAACTGTGATTTAATCATGGTGATTGATAATTCACTGGTAACTACAGTGATTGAAATTGCCAAATAACAGTTGAAACAATCGACAAAGAACTTGAAAGTAATATAAGGGCAATTTCGTGTCAAGTGACCCAATTTTTAGAACTGATTTTACATTAATTGAAATTGCCAAATAACAGTTACTAATAATGTCGTTCGTTCAAAATTGTTACATACTCAAATTTATTTCATTTTATTTTGAGCGATGCAGAATTACTATTAGATGATGCTGATTATTTACTTTTGTCTTTTATACATGAACTTTCTGTGAAACTTAATTGTCAAACTTCATATAAAAAAATAACATTAAAAAAATAACATTGACGACACCACTTTGATTTTGTTTAGTAGTCTTTTCGTAGTATGTATCTAGTTGTCAATTTCTTACGACTTAATAAAATACGTTATTGTCATTATTGTTTCCTTTTGGAATACTGTGATCACAATCACTGTTTTAAAGAACAGTGATTAACAAATCACGTTCACTGAGGACAACGTCCTTCAAAAATCACTGGATCGCTCATCTCTATAAGATACTATAGTTGACAATCTAATATGTTTACATGGCACAGATTTATTATACTTCTTTTATATTACTTATTGAATTTACTATTTTAATTTTGAACTATCAATAATAAACTTCTTAATCAGGCTAAAAGTGTTATGACGATATTTTTTAGGGGTTTTTACATTGTATTTGTTTAGAGAATATACATATATATACCTTTATACTTGTAGTTGTATTTATATACATGTAAACAATTGTGCTTATCGAGTGGGAATTAAGGCTCCACTACTGTTTCTTCTTTTGGCTAATATGTGACTTTTGGGCTGTCGATCATATTTCTTTGAGAACACCGTTTACCAAGTCTTCATTGTCAGCGACGAAAACTATATCAACTTTTCTGTCCTGAATAAAATAATTTGGACGGCGCTATAAGCCACACAGCTCATGCCGCTTTAGATATTCTGCACGACCGATTTGATGGCATCGTCATCTCATTTGGAAGTGATGTGAACTTATAGACAAAAAAATAATTTTGCTGTTACCTTACATACACTGTGTTTTATTTAAAGATGGAATGCGTGTAGTGGAAGACCCTATATGATAATGTTAACAATGGACTAAAATTTCCATTTTCTAGAAAACGGTCTAAGTCCGGCTATAATTGTGTAGTGGCAGCTGTCTTTTTGTTTTAACTTATAGTATTTTCCATCGAAAACAACCAACAAGATTGCGTTAGACCACAAAATAACGCATTGAAACGAAATGGGTCTAGTGCCGGTTAAGCGGGTTATTCTAAAATTAATACTAAATGATATTGAATTACGCCGGTGTAGATATTAGTATTGGAATTGAGATACTTTGTATAACTAATATCAATTTAATGTTTCTCCTCAAGATGGATGAGAACTGAAAAGCAAGAAGCTAAGTATTGATTCGAAGTGAGGCCTCAGTTTAAACCCCAGATCGGATTTCTCCAACAGAACGAAATAAGAAAAAAATATTTTTTCGGCTACTTCCTCTCAGCAGATTTCTCGCAAAAGTTGACTTCAAACTGAATCAAATTAATTCACACGACGTAAGTGGTGTGAGAGCTAGGTCGTAATCCAGACTGAAGGGTTTTAATAACTAATTATGTATATATGTATTGATTCGATTAGCCCCAACCATAAGCATAGAGAGATGGTAACGTTATGGTAAAGAGGAAGTCGGAATTGATAAATATCTATACCATACCTGTTAAATTTCGATTATGATTAGTAATCTATTATACTACTTTTTAAAAAGAATCGTAATGATTATATAATTCTATCAAAATTTTTTTCGAATTACTAATTGACTACGATTACAAAATAATCAGGATTACTGGCGTTTAGTCTAATAATCAAAAGTAATCCAAAAATAATCAAATAGTTTTCAGCAATTCTTATTGATTATTTTCAAACATTCAGGAAGAATTGAAAGTAATTATTAAAAATAATTTGATTACTTTTGATTCTTTTTGATTATTAGCCTAATCCTGATTATTTTGTAATCGTAATCAATTATTAACTATTTTAATAATTAATAATCCAATTACTAATCAGTACGATTACTCATCATTACTTAACAGGTATGATCTATATCATATATTAATGTAGGAGAGAAGTTAAAGCAAAGTGCAAAAGAATGAATCAAGTATTTTCTTCCAACAGAGTAATGGCATATGGAAAATAGCTCAAAATTTTTAAGCTTAAATGGTAACTTGAAGTTGCCGTGGTCTAGTAGGTAGTGTGTTGCTTATTGTTGTTGCTTATTAGATGAAAAGCCAGGGTTCAAGCCCAAGGCCAGACATCAAAATAAAATACAAAAAGTATTTCTTCGGCGGCTTCCTCTCAGCAGATTTCTGGCAAAAACTCTGAGAGTAAATAAAATTGCCATGAAAAGTTTTTCAAAAAATCTGTCGGTCGGAGTCGACTTTAAACTGTAGGTCCCGCCACTCATGTACAAAATTAACACACACAACATAAGTGGTGTGAGAAACTAGGTCGTAATCCTGACTGAAGGGTTGTAATGACCAATTATGTATATACGTATGTAGTCTAATAATCAAAAGTAATCCAAAAATAATTAAATTGTTTTCAATAATTCTTATTGATTATTTTCAAATATTCAGGAAGAATTGAAAGTAATTATTAAAAATAATTTGATTACTTTTGCTTCTTTTTGATTATTAGCCTAATCCTGATTATTTTGTAATCGTAATCAACTATTAACTATTTTAACCAAAAATAATCGTAATTGTAATCATTATTTCACAATTAAAAAAAAAAATAATCCAATTACTAATCAGTACGATTACTCATCATTACTTAACAGGTATGATCTATTTCATATATTAATGTAAGAGAGAACTTAAAGCAAAGTGCAAAAGAATGAATCAAGTATTTACTTCCAACAGAGTAATGGCAGATGGAAAATAGCTCAAAATTTTTAAGCTTAAAATGGTAACTAGTACGACTAGACTTTATATTAAGTCTTGTAGAATATTTTATTTACTTTATATATTATTTTCATACATGCTTATAAAGTTTACTATTAAATAAGTTCATAAAATATTTATGATTTCTTCTGTTTGTATACTTAACCCTCATTGAATTGATTTGACTTAAAGACTTAACCAAGCCTTCTATGATCTAGGCATTTAACTTATATTCTTTTAGAAGAACTTTTTTGCCATTAAAATTTTATTAATATTTGGTCAATTCACACGACTTTGTATCGTGTATGTTGTGTTGTATATACTTGGTTGTTTGTGAACGCTCAATGCTATGCTGTATTGTGTATTTCGTATCCCAAATGTCAAAAAGCACTAAGATGAAGAACACCGGTATTCGTGAATTGCTTGTCAAGCAACAAAATGAAAAATAATTTCCAAAATTAATATATAATTAATAATAAATGGTGGACTTTAGTAAGTTAAACTGAATTTTTATTATTTCGCTTGCTTAAATATATGGCACTTTGCAATTTCTTCTTCATAATTTTTGGCATTCAAACAATTTGATAGCTCGAAACCAACACAACTTTTTAAAAACATATGAAAACATATACACATTTTTTTCATTCACACAATTTGATAGCACGAAACCAAATATATCGGATTTTTTTTATGAAAATTATCAACAACAAGCATACACTGTTGTATATTCATCCAACAATACACTCAATACAACGATGTTAAAAGAAAAATTCTTTCCTTTACCAGTTTCTGTGGCACCAAGAGCAACGAAATAAAAAAAATCACACTCTGCGCCAAATGAAAAAAAAAATACAACTTCAGGTTTCCAATTTTTCACAATCCACCGTTTTGGATTTAACACTTCAATTTTCGAAAACATTTGCGTATACATACTAGCTGACACACCACACGTTAATTTCTTTCAATTGGCCAATTCACACGACTTTGTATAGTGTATGTTGTATTGAATACCCTTTTTGTTTGTGAACGCTCAATGCTGTGCTGTATTATTTATTTTGTATTCCAAACGTCAAAAAGCGATAAGAAAAAAAAGAGCAGTATTCTGAATTTGATTTTCAAACAAGAAAATGAAAAATATTCCGGAAAAAGTAAATTAATTAATCATCCGTGAGAATAATATATTTTTAAAATGTTAATTGTTGAGTCAGAAGTCGCCGTAGTCTAGTAGGTAGTGTGTTGGCTTATTAGACGTAAAAGCCAGGGTTCTAGCACCGGGCCAGACAAAATACAAAGAGTATTTTTTTCGGCGACTTCCTCTCAGCAGATTTCTGGCAAAAACTCTGAGAGTAAATAAAATTGCCATGAAAAAAAAAAGTTTCTCAAATATCTGTCGTTCGGAGTCGACTTTAAACTGTAGGTCCCACCACTCATGTATAAAATTAACCCAAATAACATAAGTGGTGTGAGAAACTAGGACGTTGTACAATGGGTCAATTCAACCTCCGGGTACTGTACTTGTCTTAGTTGACAAGTACACGTCCTCTAACCTAACCTAACCTAATTGTTGACTCAAGTCACATAGAAAATATTTCGTATTTTTATTCTTGTTCTTAATTACTGGCATTTACATAAGCTGATAATAAGAAACCAATACAAATTCCAAAAACATATGAAAAAATGTGTATAAGTGTATCGGATTTTTATATGAAAATTATCAACAACAAGCATACACTGTTGTAAATTCGTTTAACAATACACTCAATACAACGAAACAAGGGGTTGTGTGGATTGCCCAAATGGCTTCTAGTAAATATTATGGTAGTCAAATAAAAAAACAACAAACTTATTTTAAAATGTGTGGGAATGTGGCATATGTTTGAAAGAGGAAGGGAAAGTTGTGAAGGATGATGGCCTAAGGAATAACAAGAATTAATTTTTTTAACTTATTGTATATGTTTTATCTTCTTAACTAACAATTCCAACACAATTTATGATAAATTAAAAAAAAACATTTTCAGTATCTTAGTGCAGTGAATATTTTTATTGAGTTCATATTTAGTCAACACAAACATTTTCGAGGGTTTATCCATGCGATTAGTTGCCTGAAGTTATCCGAAAGTTTAATAAATAAAGTTAAAAACCTTTGCCAATCGGAAATTTAAAAGTATAAATTTCAAAATGCAATAAAACAAAGACGGTTTGAATATTAGCCAATTTTTTTTTTTTTTGTTATGAAGTACAATTGTTCCAGTTAGAAATGGAATATTACTTTATTCATATGGCTGCCGCGGCTGGCCTCACGGTACCACATTCGAACAGACCAATTTTCGTGCATTTCTTCGAGTGTATGGGTTCTAACCTCGGCGATGTCAATACACATTTATTCAAACTATGTGGCTTATGGTTGAAAGAAAAAGGCCGCTGTAAACGATGACGGCTTAGAGGAATAACAAGAATTAATTCTTGAATTTATTATTTTTCTTTTATTTTCTTAACTAACAAATTTCAAAGAATAACACAATTTAAATAAAAAAAACGTCAGTATCTTATGTAATGGATATTTCTTTAGAGAACATCTTTAGTCAACACAAACACATTGGAAAGGTTACCCTAGTTGCATGAAGTTATCCGAAAATTTAAAAAAACTGTGTCCAATAGATCCAGACGTTCATCAATTTTACATATTCTTACGCGAATGGAAACGACCTAATATCATTTCACTGAAAACAATAAGCAAAATAACAACAATTCTGATTTCCAAGAGGATCTCAAAAGATAAACCAAGGATGGTAGAGTACTTGAGTACGGCTATATGTGGCCATATCCTCTCAGATCATAAACATATCTGGTAATATTATTAAACAGAATGTTAAGATTTGCTCTGCTTGCAGAATCACAATTAGAAAAACTCCACAGCCACATGCAAGTCCAAAAAGCAGATATGTCTTCGCAAGTAAGATTCTTATTATTACTGGCGTATATTATTTGGTCATTCATAAAGTTTTCAGTTTCTAATACGTCTATGCAACTAAAGCTTGTACGTGGTGAGAACAATTACGATTATTGTAAAAAACTATACCGAGGTGTGAGAAACTAGGTCGTAATCCTGACTGAAGGGTTGTAATGACCAATTATGTATATACGTATGTAGTCTAATAATCAAAAGTAATCCAAAAATAATTAAATTGTTTTCAATAATTCTTATTGATTATTTTCAAATATTCAGGAAGAATTGAAAGTAATTATTAAAAATAATTTGATTACTTTTGCTTCTTTTTGATTATTAGCCTAATCCTGATTATTTTGTAATCGTAATCAACTATTAACTATTTTAACCAAAAATAATCGTAATTGTAATCATTATTTCACAATTAAAAAAAAAAATAATCCAATTACTAATCAGTACGATTACTCATCATTACTTAACAGGTATGATCTATTTCATATATTAATGTAAGAGAGAACTTAAAGCAAAGTGCAAAAGAATGAATCAAGTATTTACTTCCAACAGAGTAATGGCAGATGGAAAATAGCTCAAAATTTTTAAGCTTAAAATGGTAACTAGTACGACTAGACTTTATATTAAGTCTTGTAGAATATTTTATTTACTTTATATATTATTTTCATACATGCTTATAAAGTTTACTATTAAATAAGTTCATAAAATATTTATGATTTCTTCTGTTTGTATACTTAACCCTCATTGAATTGATTTGACTTAAAGACTTAACCAAGCCTTCTATGATCTAGGCATTTAACTTATATTCTTTTAGAAGAACTTTTTTGCCATTAAAATTTTATTAATATTTGGTCAATTCACACGACTTTGTATCGTGTATGTTGTGTTGTATATACTTGGTTGTTTGTGAACGCTCAATGCTATGCTGTATTGTGTATTTCGTATCCCAAATGTCAAAAAGCACTAAGATGAAGAACACCGGTATTCGTGAATTGCTTGTCAAGCAACAAAATGAAAAATAATTTCCAAAATTAATATATAATTAATAATAAATGGTGGACTTTAGTAAGTTAAACTGAATTTTTATTATTTCGCTTGCTTAAATATATGGCACTTTGCAATTTCTTCTTCATAATTTTTGGCATTCAAACAATTTGATAGCTCGAAACCAACACAACTTTTTAAAAACATATACACATTTTTTTCATTCACACAATTTGATAGCACGAAACCAAATATATCGGATTTTTTTTATGAAAATTATCAACAACAAGCATACACTGTTGTATATTCATCCAACAATACACTCAATACAACGATGTTAAAAGAAAAATTCTTTCCTTTACCAGTTTCTGTGGCACCAAGAGCAACGAAATAAAAAAAATCACACTCTGCGCCAAATGAAAAAAAAAATACAACTTCAGGTTTCCAATTTTTCACAATCCACCGTTTTGGATTTAACACTTCAATTTTCGAAAACATTTGCGTATACATACTAGCTGACACACCACACGTTAATTTCTTTCAATTGGCCAATTCACACGACTTTGTATAGTGTATGTTGTATTGAATACCCTTTTTGTTTGTGAACGCTCAATGCTGTGCTGTATTATTTATTTTGTATTCCAAACGTCAAAAAGCGATAAGAAAAAAAAGAGCAGTATTCTGAATTTGATTTTCAAACAAGAAAATGAAAAATATTCCGGAAAAAGTAAATTAATTAATCATCCGTGAGAATAATATATTTTTAAAATGTTAATTGTTGAGTCAGAAGTCGCCGTAGTCTAGTAGGTAGTGTGTTGGCTTATTAGACGTAAAAGCCAGGGTTCTAGCACCGGGCCAGACAAAATACAAAGAGTATTTTTTTCGGCGACTTCCTCTCAGCAGATTTCTGGCAAAAACTCTGAGAGTAAATAAAATTGCCATGAAAAAAAAAAGTTTCTCAAATATCTGTCGTTCGGAGTCGACTTTAAACTGTAGGTCCCACCACTCATGTATAAAATTAACCCAAATAACATAAGTGGTGTGAGAAACTAGGACGTTGTACAATGGGTCAATTCAACCTCCGGGTACTGTACTTGTCTTAGTTGACAAGTACACGTCCTCTAACCTAACCTAACCTAATTGTTGACTCAAGTCACATAGAAAATATTTCGTATTTTTATTCTTGTTCTTAATTACTGGCATTTACATAAGCTGATAATAAGAAACCAATACAAATTCCAAAAACATATGAAAAAATGTGTATAAGTGTATCGGATTTTTATATGAAAATTATCAACAACAAGCATACACTGTTGTAAATTCGTTTAACAATACACTCAATACAACGAAACAAGGGGTTGTGTGGATTGCCCAAATGGCTTCTAGTAAATATTATGGTAGTCAAATAAAAAAACAACAAACTTATTTTAAAATGTGTGGGAATGTGGCATATGTTTGAAAGAGGAAGGGAAAGTTGTGAAGGATGATGGCCTAAGGAATAACAAGAATTAATTTTTTTAACTTATTGTATATGTTTTATCTTCTTAACTAACAATTCCAACACAATTTATGATAAATTAAAAAAAAACATTTTCAGTATCTTAGTGCAGTGAATATTTTTATTGAGTTCATATTTAGTCAACACAAACATTTTCGAGGGTTTATCCATGCGATTAGTTGCCTGAAGTTATCCGAAAGTTTAATAAATAAAGTTAAAAACCTTTGCCAATCGGAAATTTAAAAGTATAAATTTCAAAATGCAATAAAACAAAGACGGTTTGAATATTAGCCAATTTTTTTTTTTTTTTGTTATGAAGTACAATTGTTCCAGTTAGAAATGGAATATTACTTTATTCATATGGCTGCCGCGGCTGGCCTCACGGTACCACATTCGAACAGACCAATTTTCGTGCATTTCTTCGAGTGTATGGGTTCTAACCTCGGCGATGTCAATACACATTTATTCAAACTATGTGGCTTATGGTTGAAAGAAAAAGGCCGCTGTAAACGATGACGGCTTAGAGGAATAACAAGAATTAATTCTTGAATTTATTATTTTTCTTTTATTTTCTTAACTAACAAATTTCAAAGAATAACACAATTTAAATAAAAAAAACGTCAGTATCTTATGTAATGGATATTTCTTTAGAGAACATCTTTAGTCAACACAAACACATTGGAAAGGTTACCCTAGTTGCATGAAGTTATCCGAAAATTTAAAAAAACTGTGTCCAATAGATCCAGACGTTCATCAATTTTACATATTCTTACGCGAATGGAAACGACCTAATATCATTTCACTGAAAACAATAAGCAAAATAACAACAATTCTGATTTCCAAGAGGATCTCAAAAGATAAACCAAGGATGGTAGAGTACTTGAGTACGGCTATATGTGGCCATATCCTCTCAGATCATAAACATATCTGGTAATATTATTAAACAGAATGTTAAGATTTGCTCTGCTTGCAGAATCACAATTAGAAAAACTCCACAGCCACATGCAAGTCCAAAAAGCAGATATGTCTTCGCAAGTAAGATTCTTATTATTACTGGCGTATATTATTTGGTCATTCATAAAGTTTTCAGTTTCTAATACGTCTATGCAACTAAAGCTTGTACGTGGTGAGAACAATTACGATTATTGTAAAAATCTATACCGAGGTTTTTAGCCATAGGAACTAGCGCAATCTTTTTATTTTTGATTTTAACTTCGTACGAAAAGTCGAGCGTAAAAACTCTTTAATGTATAAATATTTATTTATTTAAATATTTTTTTGTTAATTACAATACAATTACAAATTATATTTCATTAATTACGAGCTGAGTAAAGAATTGAGTAACTTAGATCTTCTGCTCGGTGCAGTGTAATAGACCACACTCTCTGGTGGAAATCGAAGCCACAATTCTCACGCTAATAGGTTAGTACACTACTCGCTAGGTACCCTATGTGAAAATATATATTTTTGAATTCAAACAAAGGGCGTTTCTTGAAGTTGACAAATATATATTACTTCTTACTTACTTACTTAATTGGGCATAACAACCCGTTTAACGGATTTCGGCCTGCCGCAACACATCCTTCCAGGCGCCTCTGCTTCTTGCGCGCCTACGCCAGTTGGTTACACCAACGGATACAAGGTCGTCCTCTTCGCCGACTTCCGCAGATTCCCGCATCAAAAACCCGTCTCGACGGAGCATTATCCTCCATTCGAACGACATGGCCGAGCCAGCGCAGCCGCTGGATATTAATACGCTGTACAACGTCAATGTCGTTGAGGAGCTCATACAGCTCACTGTTGGATCGGATACGGAAATCATCGCCTACTCGCACAGGACCGAAGATCTTACGTAGGACTTTTCTCTCAAACACTCTCAAGGCCGCTGCATCAGTTCTTAATAGGGTCCATGCCTCTGCGCCATAAAGAAGCACGGGTAGGATGAGTGTCTTGTAGAGTGTTAGTTTTGTAGTACGAGACAGGTCTCTGCTACTCAATTGCCTATTGAGACCATAGTAGCACCTGTTGGCAAGAGTGATCCTGCGCTTGATCTCCAGACTGACATTTTTGGTGGTAACGGCGGAGCCAAGATAAATAAATTCCTTGACTGTTTCAAAAGTATAGTTATCGGCCGTAATCTGAGAATCAATATGCCGCTTGTCGATAAAATATACTTTGTTTTGCACTCATTTACTGCCATACCCATCTTAGTAGACTCCCATTTAATAGCACTAAAGGCAGCAGTAAATTCTCGCTTGGTACGCCCTATGATGTTAATGTCGTCAGCGTACGCAAGCAACTGGACACTTTTTTGAAAAATAGTGCCATTGCGTTGCACTCCCGCCTTTCGCAGAACACACTCCATGATGAAGTTGAAGAGGTCGCATGATAAGGGGTCGCCTTGTCTGAAACCTCGCACGGTATCAAAAGGTTCGGAGAGGTCCATTCCTACCTTGACGGAGCTGCACGAATTGCTCAACGTCATTATGCATAGCCTTATCAGCTTCGCAGGTATACCGAGCTCAGACATTGCGGCAAAAACACGATCCCTTATGGGGCTATCGAAGGCAGCCTTATAGTCGACAAGAAGATGGTGTGTGTCGACTTGTTTTTCGTGGGTCTTTTCCAGGATTTGGCGTAGTGTAAAAATCAGGTCGATGGTGGACTTGTCAGGTCTGAAGCCGCACTGATAAAGTCTAATCAGTGTTTTGACGAGTGGTTTCAGTCGTTCACACAATACGCTTGTAGGAACCTTATATGCGATAGGGAGAAGGCTTATTCCCCTGTAGTTGGCGCATATCGTAGGGTCTCCATTTTTCAGGACAGGACAGAGGACACCGGGGTTCCAATCGTTGGGCATACTTTTCTCTAGCCATATTTTGTATATAAGCTGGTGCATGCGCCCTACCAACTCATTACATCCGGTCTTAAACAATTCAGCGGGGAGGCCATTAGGACCTGCAGCTTTATTGGTTTTAAGTCGCATAATCTCGACTTTGACCTCTCCATGGCTAGGCGGCGGAATCCCCACGCCGTCATCATCGATATGGTTCGGAACACCATCTCTAAAGGCGGAATTGGTGTCGTTATCGCCTTGTAGCAGGGTAGATAAGTATTTCCTCCATAACCTCAGCACCCCCTGCAGATCGGGTCAAAGTTGTCCTGAATAGAGCTTAGAGAGTAAGTATAATACAACCTTACATCATATATTTGGACCTTGCCGTGAGAAAGTTGCTGAAGTAAATCATTTGCAAATCAATGCATAGAGAATTGGTGCTAGAATAGAGCCCCCTTTAAAACAAATTGTGTTCGACCAGTTAAATCAGTTTTTAACATAGTTTATTACGGGTTACTGTATCGAACACCATCGAATGATCCAGTAGAATAAGAAAATTCAGTTTACCGGCATCGAGTTCTATTCACAAGATTTCACTAACATCGAAGATAGGAGTAACAAACAGCAAAAAATTCTGATTTAAATTTGCAGTTCATCTTGGAGAGGACATCCTTCTTTTTCAGTGCTCGCTTCGTCCGTAAAGATAAAAGATTTCGCTGCATATACTCATTTAAGTATAAATAAGTAAAGTAAACCAGAGTAAAGTTTACAAAATGAAACAACACACTTTGACTTTTATAGAAAATGAATTTTATAACTGAGTCAATATTCCTTTAATTGACAAAATTATTTTGCGCGTTCACACATACGCAAATCAGCTTATTCAATAATCATTTGACAGCTGGAAAACAACAACAAATTTTTATTTTTTATAAGAATTCATAAATTTAACACTAAACCAACCATGACGGAAAAATTACTCATTTCAGATTTTTTTTTATCAGAATTTCTTGAATATAACATTATAACACCGCTATTTGCCTTTACGACTTCTATTAAAAAATACATCGAATATATTTTTGGAAGTTATTTGCCCAGGGCACAGGTTCTGTATCTTGATTTCCATAGTTTGTGATATAAAACTACTGTTTTGGACATTTTTGACATTGCCTAGTATGATTCGGTATATTGTTTGTTTTCTGGCAGATGGATATTCACTCTATTCCAATCGAGTATTACAATAAAAATTTCTAGTGTTATTTTGTTGATAAAAATTCTTATTTCATTGTTTTGTTATAGTCCGTATCCCCAAATTTCGAAACATTCAAAATATTTTAAATCATTAAAAATTTTAAATAATCAGGGTTATTCTGAAATACGTGCTTCACTTCATTGCCGTCGAATGTTCACTTTCGACGGTTCGACGGCGATAGATTCTAAAATACGCGCGAGGATATATTGATAAAATAATTGACTTTTTGTGATCACTTGAAATGAATTACAAAATAAATTATTACAAATTAAAATAAGCAAAATAAATATACAAAATAAAACAAGCAAATGGATTCAATCGCTTATTTTTTAAATGAAAGTTATGAAAATAGCCTTCGACGCGTTTTAAAGACGCTCAGGTACATAAGATAAAATATAAGTAATAAAATTAAGTATTCACACATCATGTATGTAACAATGTTTCATCCATATAGATTTGAAAAAACTTCAAAAACTTAAATAAGGACGCTTTTAAATATATTCTGAATGCAATAGAAGGCAAAATGCGCCCGCATCGTTTTGGAACCTTGAGACCAGTGGATAAATTGGCAGCTTGCCTCAGGTTCTTCGCAGAAGGCAATTACCAACATGGTGTAGTAAAAGATTGACATCTCAACGTATCTCAATCAACATTTTCAAAAATACTTACCGAGATGTTAATATTATTGGTACAAAATATATGTCCTAAGTGGATTAAAATCCAAATAGATGATCAGACAAAAGAAGATGCCAACATGTATTTTTTTCAAAAATCATACATTCCACGTGTTATTATGGCCATAGATGGAACCCACGTAAAGATTGTGGCCCCTTCAAGTGACCGACACTTGTTTTATAAAAGAAAAGAATATCACAGTTTAAATGTTATGCTTGTAAGACCTTCAAATTTTAATTTATGTATATATGTATGTATATACATAAATAATGTGCCTAAATTATTACTTCACTTGATTTGTTTAAAGGGTTGTGACCATTTAAAGCAAATTCGTTTCGTCAACTCATCATATCCTGGCAGCTGTCATGGTGCTTATATTTGGAAGGTCTCCAATGTCAAGAAGTATGTTGAAGAGCAATATCATCTTGGCAAAAGAAACTTATTTTTAGGGGACGCTGGGTATCCACTGGAGCCATGGTTGCTCACGCCATATAGATCGCCTTCTGTTGGAAGTCGTGAAGCAGCTTTTAATTTGGCACATGCCAAGAGCAGGAATGTAATTGAACGAACAATAGGAGTTCTTAAAAATACTTTTAGATGCCTTATGAATGATCTTCACTACTCTCCTGAAAAGGCCGCAAGAATTATAAATGTGTGTTGTGCTATCCACAATATTAGAATTCATTTTTGTCGGCCTAATGAACACTTGGATGATTTGGAGGAATATGAGGACTATGAAATGTTCTACGAGCCTTTAGATTCTGAAACAGCTTCCAACGAAGCAATTATTATGAGAAATGCAATTCTAGATAGCTTATAAAAGAAGTCGAAATAAAAAATTATTTAATTAACAATACATTTATTTGTATAAAAAACGTTTAAAATACATATATATGTGCATATATGTACATTTATATGAAATTAAAAAAAAACTATAAACTAAAAAACGTGGGTAAATAAATTAAAAAACAAATTAAAAAACAAAACTAAAAAAAATTCAGATTCAATATAAAAAGGTAGTTATGGTACAAAAGAATATAGTCACCTTAGGCGACGATATGTACATATGTATATATAAAATTAAAAAAAAATCTATAAAAAAATTTAGGCTAAATATAAAAAGGTACATATGGTGCAATTGTTTTTAAGTGTTCAGCTATTGGCTGCAAGTAGCCTAGTTCTTCTTTTTTCAATGCTCTCTAGTCGTCATAAAACTTCCTTTGAATATTGATTTGCTGCTGAAGTAAGGATGTCCCATTTTTATTCCGTGTATCTTCCTTGCGTATCTTTTGCTTGGGTTCATAATCATCAATTACCTCGATTGAATCTATAATTATTTCTGTTGATGAAGATGTTGCATCTACTCCAAACGAAAAAACATTGGGGATTCCTCCAACAGACATCTTAAAATTCAACAATGATGAAACAGCTTCTTCCATGTCACTGAGTTGTATTTGTTTATTGGGTCCTCCCCCTCTGCCTTCGATTTGCTGTTTATTTATTACAAGTTTCTTTTTTGTGTTGGATTTGTAGTCTCTCCAATCCCACAAAAGTATGGTAATGTTTATGTATAATATATATGTATCAATATAATCAAACTTACTTTTTTCCAAGAAGGCACGTCTCTTATTCTTATATTAGTTCTTATCTTATATTAGTTTCCTGCCTATTTGGTCCCACAGATCGTTCTGCTCCTCCGCCCTTAGGTCTATGACACCTCTTCCAATGTCAGCATGTTGAACCACAAAGTCAATAATTGCTTTAAATTGGTCAGGTGTAGTTTGCTTTTTCGACCTGAAATATATGTAAAAAATTAATTTTTAAAATATTTAGTGAATACTCTTTAAAGTTTATTTATACTTTCATTTATTATACAAAAAGATCTTTAAACGAGCAGAAAATCGTGTCGACTGCAAAATCAAAAAATTCTTGTTCACCGCCTTAATCAGAATATGTCAAAAACTTCAGTCACAACGATTTGATGACAAAATATATCGATAGTCACTATGGCGTTTAATGGAATAATGAATTGTCATTTTAACGGGTTTTTGTGGTGAACGCGTGTTTTAGAATAACCCTGAATATAAATAGTAGAAGAGAAAGGAATGGGAATATAAATATAAGAAGTATTGGTAGATTTACTGTTAATATAAAAAAACTTATATTCGACCTCACTCGCCATTTTGATTTGACGTTGTTGATATTTGTATTTTCAAATATCAACCAAATTTTTTGGCATAAGTTGTAATGTTTTCATTGAATATATTTATGACAGTGGTGCATTTTAAGATTTATTCAATATTATAACAATTTGCGTATTTATTGTGCAATTATTAATTGAAACTTTATGTGAAATATTAAGCTCAATAATGCCGTTTATTGCGATTTACGCAATAAAGGTGCATATCTGAACACCGTATTACTTTACAACCAATGCTTGCCATACGAACCATGCAACAGAAATGTGTGTCCTTTCATTTGTGTGTATTGTATACATATGTACATACATTTCTGCAATGTGCGTTGTGTTGTGCGAGTGAATGAGAACATATGTCTGTTTATAGCACAAAAAAGTACAGAAGAGGATTTGAAGTGTCATGACCACTTATTAAATAATTTCTTAAAGATAAGTAAGCTTTTTCATTGCTTTAATACCTCACAAGCGACCATCAAAAAATAGAATCAGAGAAGCTTTGTATTATAAGCTACAGAGCTACAAAGAGTGTACCCTATTGATTTGCTGCAAACAGGTTCAATTTTTACTGTTTGAAACTGGAAAAAGCTATTACGCTTATAAGATGTTTGTTTCTTTCAGTTTAAAAATTAAAAGTGGTACAGTGGCATAATCACACCAAGAATTTTTTCGTTTACACTTATCAACCCAATGGAATTACATGAAAAATGTTAATATCAGAATCTTCCTCTTAAATTCATTAATTGAAAAAAAAAAATATATTTCTTCCGCGACTTCCTCTCAGAGAGTAAATAAAATTACCATGAGAGGTTCCTCAAAAATATGTCGTTCGGAGTCAACTTTAAACTGTAGGTACTGTTGGATAGGGAAAAAATTAACGCACTTAACATGGTTGGTTTAAGAAGCTAGGTCGATATCAAAAACATAAATTTTTAATGGACATATCAAAGGCGACAAATAATGGCCATTTGTTTATGCACTGTTTAGATCTGAATTTTAGAATTTTTATTACATAAATTTGATTGAGATTGATGTGGTGAACTGGAATACATGCAAATAAAGGTTTCCTTAATATTTTAGCTGGCAAATATACAATGTGCTTACAAAACATTTAAAATTTAAATACAAAAAATATTGTGTACATATGCATTTACATATGGACATATTTAATATGTGTAGAAGAGGTTGTAATATTAATATACTTTATAAAAATATTGCTAACACTGTTTTCAATTATGATCCGGTAAATTTGGAAATTATGACTTTTTTCTTATATTTTTAAGCTTAGCCATTCATTGACTTGATGACATTCTGAAAGTTCATTACCTTGTGAAGAGATTGACACATCGTTTGATCAAATTGGACAAAGATTACCGTAGTTATTATTTAAATAGTATAACAACCGTATTTTATTTTTTATATATGTATGTCATCTTATCAAATGAACTTTATAAAATTTTCAAATGTTTTGATGGATCTTTATTGTTTATTGCAAAATGTGTCAATACGACTACCAATTACTGGTGGTCGCTCAAAAGTGAAATTGACACATTTCTCGATAAACAATAAAGACCAACAAACCTCATAGAATATTAAATCGAATAATATATATGTATATCGTTTTAAAGCCCCTCCCTTCGCTTTCTAAGGAAGTTCAAATTTTTGACATCGAGTTAGGAATGTTTGTGTAATTAATAAATTTGTGGGTAAAGTAAGTAAAAAGTAAAAAAACAATTTCTGTCAAATAAAACAAATTTAGAGGGTTCAAGAAATATAACAAGAAACTATTTTTGAATTCTACTCAACAAAACTCACTACACAGAAAAAAATATGAACAATTTTTTTCCTAACAATGGTTTGTTTAAAATTAAAATCTACTTTTAAAAATAATTTTATTTGGTTTTATAAATGTATTTGATTTATTTTGACATTTCTACATTTTTAGCTATTGCTAGTGTTGACTACGGTTAATAAGTATAAATTGAATTATAAGTTTTAGAATTTTACAAATATTTACATAAAATATCAAGAGCGTTTTTTATTTAGTGTATAAATCATGAAATGATAAACTTTAGACATTATATGCAATATTTTTCAATTTTATTTTCATTTGTTTTTGCGAACAATCAAAATACGGTATATTTTTGTTTTTGAATTTGCAAAAACTGTTTTTAGTATTTATAAACTTATATTTGAAATGCCCTAATATAAGATATTTATAAAAGAAAATTATTTAAAAATCCTCTCTTCTCTCTTGTACTTTACTCTATCTGTATTAACAAAAATATATGTATTTGCATTTGTAAATTTGTTCTGAAAGCAAAATAAAAAAAAATAGATAAAATAACAAAGAGTACCTTGACTCCTTCATTTAAGTAATTGTTGTTGCTTTTTTTTTATTGAAAAAGGAAGAGCCGTGAGAGAAGTAAGAGAGTTTCTCAGAGTTACCATACTCTATATAATAACTTGCTATGTGTGAAAGATACATTTCAATTAATACTCTTTTTAATATAGTTAAGTATAAGAATGTGTAGATTTTTGTTGAGTCATGTGTAATTTTTTAATTTCCAATAAATGGGAACATTGTTCCTAGTTAATGTTTGAAATCGATCACAATTGTGGCTGTGAACGAGGAACAATATATGTATAATGTTGCAAGGAATACGCTCGAATTTTATTTTAGTCGCCTGCATCCTCCGTTCTATTTTATTATATTACATTACATTACATTTTTGTAACTTGAAGAAAACTAACGGTTAAAAAATGTATGTATATCAACTTCAGTTTGAAGAAATAAATTTGAATTGTTGTTTACTTGCATTTTTTATTTATTTTATAAAGCAATAAACTTGTGAATATTATTTAAATAAATTAAAGTGTGTGAATTTATTAATGTTAAATTGGTGAAATAAATCAAGGAAAAAAGGTTAAAAGTAAGAGGAATACAACGTACAGGACTATAGTATACACAGGTAAAATTGGAAATGGAAATTGGAACATTTTTATAGCAAATTTAAAGCTAAGTTTTTATAATTTTTCTAGATGATTGAGCTGAATCGAAATCTGAATCAATTTCTCCATCAAATCTGGTATTAAAAAATTAACATCTTTGAAATAAAACAATAGATTTTTCGCTGCATCTCGCAATTAGATATAACAGAGGGTAATATATCTCAGCATAGCTGTATCATTCAGAAAAGTATACTAAAGGTTTCAACTTGAAAAACTTGGAAAGCGGGGGAAAATATATAACTAGCTTGCCTATTTAAAAAGGCTTACAAAGGACATTTTTAAGAAGGACGAATATACACCTGAAAATATGGCGCCAGGTTCGTTTGAAATTTTACCAACAAAATTAATAAATAAATAACATTCTTTTATTTATAGAGACGATTGTACTTTTTATAGTCAGCAAATTAAAAATGGCTCCATTACTGCGGATGAATTCGATTTGTATTTGAGAAAATGTGCATCACATCGATTTAAACAACTAATCGAATATAAGCGCAAATCAGAAATATTTAATCTTTGGCCGGAATATATTAAACCTACCGGATTTCTGCTGGTAAGTCTAAATTCAATTTTAAATTATGTATTACTTTTCAAACATATAAATATTTTCAAATCGATATTGATTTTTCATTAAAATTTCCAAATGCCAAATCGCTTCAGGAAAGATGGTCCCAATTTGGTGACAAAATTATTTGTTTATTAAAAACAAAATATGAAATGCGTCTGTTTCAACTACAAATGACAGAAACAATAGATAATGGTATGTATGATTGTATTCATATTTAAGTTATGTACATAATTTATTATTTAATTTGTATTTTGTAATAATTTAAAAATAAATATATGTATTTTTGTATAAAAATTTTTTCAGAATCTAAATGTTTTTAACATTTTTGAATATGCATCACCTTTTCCCTCCACCACAAAAAGTGCAGACAGATGAAAGTGGTGCCAAAATAAGAAAAAAAACATTCAATCGCTGATGGCTTTGTAATGATGGCTGGATCCAATGAAGAACTGAAGGCCAAAATTAGCCTACTAAAATTGCAAGGAAGAAACATTCAGCCAAAATTAATGATTATTGGAGAAATGTATAAAATACAACAAATATATATATATATATATATATATTGATGATATCGACGCCTCCGTTCTATAACATTCTAAGTCGAAAAAGTGTTTTTTGAGTTATGAGCTCTTAAAGTTTTCACGCGACATACGACTATATGTGTATTCTAAGAAGATTTTTCCCTATAACTTCGGAACGGACAGTATTTAAATTAGAGAACATAGAATTAAAAAAAAAGCAAGAACATTAAAAACGTTCTAAGTACACTTAGAATGTTATAGAATGGAGGCGTCTATATAAAGTATCCAATTTGAAATATCCTGAGGAATCAGAAATTTTTTACATTTTTATAGAATTTTTTTTATGTTTTAAACACATCAAAGAAATATTCAAAAGTATTAACAGTGAAACACGATATTTTAAATAACTGAACGCAACTTTTCAATTTGTTTATATTGTATTTAAATATATAAATATTTATTTTTTAAAGCAAAAATTCTATTAAAAAATTATAAAAATTTGTAACTTAAAATATATAAACAATTTTTCTTTCAATATTTTAATATTGTAAAATGTAATGTAAAAATATGTATTTATAATTGCCAATTTTTTAATGAAATAATAAATTTTATTTATAAATAAAAATAATTTTGTAAATTTTATATTTATTTTCATCAATAAAAATATTTATTGAAAACAACAAAGCAACTTTTTACTTGTTTTATTATATATTTTTATTGTTTTTAAAGGATATTTTTAATAATTTTATTATTTGATTTTATTAAACAAATTGTTTGAATTATAGTTAATTCAAAAACAAATATTTGTCTGAATCAAAAAACAAGGTGTTTGAATATGTATATAAGACCATTTATTTTGATGTAGATTTCCAAACACTATTTTTATAAGTTATATTTATCAAGCTCTGTAATTTTATTATTTGATTCTATAAAACAATTTGATTGAAATTACGATTAATTTACAAACAACGATTTCTTTGACTCAAAAAACAATAAGTTTGAATATGAAAATAAAATCAATTACTTTTGTTCTTAGTTTTTAACAAATATGTTGTTAAAATTTTTTGTAAATTGTTAACACAATTTTTAGTAAATAGTATATTATTTTAATAAGAAAAATTTAAAAATTTTTTATATAAACAATTTACGAATTTGAGTAAATATATATAGTAAATTGAGTACAAAGTAAACTTTGTAAATTTTTTGTTTGATTTTGAATTTCAGTTTTTTCTGTGTACTTACCAGAGATCAGCAATGAATCGCTTTTTCGCCACTCATCAGCACTCATGCAATTTTGAGTATGAGTGAGTCAACAGTATTGAAATCCAACTACTCTGATTCATTCGTATTCACTACACCATTGATTTATAAGTATAAGTTGCAATGAGTATGAGTACAACGTTGACATCAAACTCATAACATTCGAACTATGTTTGATTCACACGCCTACTCATTCAGATTCATAAATTTAGAAAAATACTTATAATACTTATAAATGATTCGAGTGATTCGAATCATTCATCAAAATTTACAGTCTTAGTTGTTGTTGCATTTACAAAGAGAGAAGAAAGACACATAAACAAAAAAGACAAAGACAGTAAGGAGAGCAAACACACAATCTTCATGTGAGTATGTAGTGTTCGTACGCGAATCATACTTATTTTGTGATTCGTGTATGCGATGAGTCGTGGAGAGTCCAAATCAATAACATCGTGCGTATTGTTAAGTACGAGTACCATGAGTATTTCAAACTTTGAGTATGAGTAGTATGAGTATGACATTAAAATAAATGTGAATGCGTATAAGTATCAGAAATTATAAGTATGATTCGAGTCTACTCATCGTTTTGAATACTCATTGCTGACCTCTGGTACTTACTAAACGTGTGCACAAGACATACAAAATTGTACAGTATTGTATTTTTCTCATGAGCGAATATTTACTGTAGCTGCAAATATAAATAATACTGAAGCATAGATAGAGAACAAAAAAACAACTGCACTCATATACCATTGTACAACAATCCAAAGAGAGTTGTGTGAAGAGTACAGCAAAAATATTGTACACTTCATAGTGTCACAACATGCATTTCTTTTTGCAGTAAGTGTGAAAGAAAAAAATTTTTTTTTTCTTTTTTTTTTCAGAATAAAGAAAGAGTATTTATTCAATAGTAGACGTCGGCACCAATAGCCTCGGGGGCCTTCGTCCTTTTACACACATAGGACACGAAAATCAACGAATATTAACATAGCAATTTGACGAGAGATTGTTGTTGGAAGAGTTCATGGCAGAAGCAAAGAATGTATAGAAACACTTATGTACGCATATTTTTCAACATTGACACTACTGAAATTCATTTGGCAATACTGAAAATTTAGTTTCAGTAGTGAAATATACTCTTACAACACAAAGCATATTTCCATTACTTCACAGATAAATAATTGCTGTTGTATACTTTGAATAAAAGAGAAATACACATTTCAGTGTACTCGTATAATCAACACCAACAAAAATGAGAACAATTCAGTATTGCATTTAGTGAAGGGTAAGCTAGCAAGATGTCTTGTGCACACGTCTAGTACTTACACTATGACATTTGCTGGGAGTATTTATTAATTTTTATTTTGTGGCATTTTGTTATTTGATAAATATTTTTTAGCTTTTTTTGATACCATTATACGAACAAATTTTACTAATACGTCCTTTTGCAGCAGTGTGCCAAACAGAAGAACAGATAATATGATAAACAGAATTTCATTTAGAATTTAGATATATTCAATAAATTAAATTTATTTACAAATGATTAGAGGGACCTACAACTCTACATCACCACAATTAATATTTAAAAGCCAACTCCAAACTGAATATATTATTTATTGGATGTTCATCTTTGGTTCGATAAATGTTTTATGGTTGCAAATTAGCACACGTTGTGTATTTGTGTCTGTGAAACACATGAAATGTCTGAAAAACTTTTTTATAACATACAAAATGATTGTCAACCTATTGAATATAATACGTGACATAAAACTTTTGAGGTTTAGGTTGAAGAGACTTGAAACTGCTGCTATGGATTGGGGGTGAAGCAAGTGTAAATATAAGGGGAACTGAATTAGGTGAAGAGAAAGCATTTCAAAATAAGTGGAAGAGAGTAAAAAATTGGAAGGACAAAAAATATTTTATTGAAATTCTTGAGGGCAATTTATTTCTAAAGAACAACAAATTGTTGCCACTTGTTCAGCTTGTTATTTATTTTTTGTTTGAGATGTCAATAACGTATATTTTTGCAACGTGGCTTATTTGTGGGCTCAGATTTATTACTTAAAAAGTTGGAGATTAACCATTAATCTGTTATTGAAAAGTACTACAAACAGATGAACACATATTTCGATGACGTAAAATTTCGATTAGAATCAACTCGCAAGTATTCCATGAGCACTGAATATTTAACTCTGGAGTCGATTACCCTCGCTTTTGTTCTACGATATGCTCTCTTAATCGCTCTCTTAAAAGAGTATGTAGTAATAAAATATTTACGATTATGAGTACCATAATAACATTCATCCTTTTTATGGTACTCATACTCGTTTCGAAGCATTTCAAAAAATCGTAGCCAATTAATTTGTTAGGCAATAATGTTCGCTAATAAATTCTATGTCAAACTTATCTCCCATTCACGGAACCTTAGTTTCCATGACTCTGGTCGTCACTATCACATGCAACTGGCCTAAATCCAAAAGTTTAGAGATTAAATTACAAAATTTAATTCTACATACGTTTTAAATGATTCAAATGTTTTAAAAACCATTTGATATTTATGTCCCACACATTATAATTTTTACTTTCTTTTCCTAGAAGCCATGTTTTTAACATTTGTTGTTGGTTAATAAAAAGCTAGAAATTAAATTTCTATCAAAAATTGTTGCTGCTGTTACCTTCATTCGAGTACAATGATACTTTTTAAGCAAGATTTTACTGTTGTGATTTTCTTTTTCAACATAAAACAAAAATAAATAATGTGATGTAAATATGTAATGTGTAAATATTACATAAAGAAATCGTGCGCATATAAGCATATACATACATATGTATGTATATATGTATATGTGCATCAAAGCATATTGTATAAAGTCTGTTAAGTCCACGTTTCGTTTTTTCTGTTTTTTCTTACCAGACGACATGTTGAATATTATTAACTCTTAGAATTTTTTTGACAGAAATCTGCGGGAGGAAGTCGCCGAAGAAATATTTTTTCATATTTCGTTTTGATGTCTGTGTGATAACCCAGAACACTACATACTAGACTACGGTGACTTCAAAGCTTCATCACATAAAAAATTTAAATCCACTCTACAAAAAGACTGTAGAAATTTGTAATCACTTAATTTGACTCCGAAGTCACCTAAAAATAACAAATAAACAGTTCAATCCATTTACCTATATTAAAAGTTGAGCTCAATCAAATAAATCATTGCATACGTGAGAGACAATCCCTCGCATGAACTGGCCAAAAAAGCAAAATTTTATTTAAAACAATTTATGCAATACCGGCTAGTGTTACAATAACTCAAATCTTTTATCGGTCAAAACTGGATTAACCTAGAGCACCTGTCATCTACCACGCCTCAAATCGAGTCACAAATTTTAGGATTATGGGTCCTAAGCGATGTTCCAGACATGTTTCGTGTATCACCGAGTGGAGGGGGACGATTGCAACGTCTATGAACTGAAATTATATACTAAGTTCTTACAAAGTTACATTATTTCGATTCCCAATTTGTTGTTAAAAAAGAAATTAAAACTTAAAACACCCTGTGTGACAATAAATTCAAATATATTTTTAGCTCTCTAGATGTGTTTGTGTAGAATGTATACAAGAAAAGAGAAATACAAAAATTTTATTTTTATTTGTCAAGGTTATTTCGTGAGTTGTGTATAGTCATCTACAGCAAATGCAAATGCAAATGCAACACTTTTAAGTAATTTGTATAAAACTGAGTGTGTATGTGTATTTATTTATCTTCATTGTAAATTTACCAGCGCTTATACATAAAATACCGTCGAGGACTATAAAAGAAGGCGAAATAGAGACGTCTTTTCAACAAAATAAATTGGAGTAGGAAAGCCGAGTGCAGGCGAGAATTAAGCGGTGCACGTATGTATAGAGATTATGCTCAAAAATTATAACAAAAGGTTAAACGCCTATCGAAGATTTCAGGAAAACATAAACTTGGTTACAGCTTCGCAAGGGGTTCAGAGGTTATAGGTAGGTATGGATAGACATACTTATGTGTGTTCTAACACAGTTTTATATTACCTCCTATTTGTTGAACCATTTGGAGGTTCTGATGGAGCGACTTATACTACCAGATAGTTCGTTTAAATAATCTATGAAGTAGACACCAATTTCTCTTTTTCTTCCCTTCCTCATGACTTGAGCTCCTGCAGAAATTACGCATTGCCTGCGGCCTCTATTCAGCTTTGGCCTGATTTTCAGCGTTGATTTGCCCGCATCTATTTGGTGTTGAGGGAATCATAGCCAGTTATACTTCCGCAGGGCTTTAAAGGAATCCCTAAAAGAGAAAAAAATAGGAATATCTTGTTTCCCGGTTACCAATTTGCGACAGCTATATACCGTTTTGAAGTTCATTATCTCTAGTGCTTTAATAGCAGTATGCTTATATGGAAGTAATTTATATACCTTACTGTCTATTGTTACTAATGAGATCTACAAATTTGCCCACATAGATCACGGATGAAATTTTGTTTGACGGAATGAATGTGGTCGCCAAAATACTTTTTAGACTAGAGGTTTCATAGATAGTTTTGAAGACGAAAGAACATTATAAACAACAACAGAGACTTCCCAACGTTGATAACGGCTAGCTTGTTGAGGTTGTATCTGTCAAATGAGTTGTCATTTATTCTGTTTGTTTCGCTAAACCACAATGGACGGATATATTATTTAATAACACGTGGAAATAATATTGGTTGTTCGAAAAGTAATTTCGCCTTTTCTGTTGAAGTGCATCATTCAGTTTGTCCAGCTGATGACTGCAGACTTTCGAATTAATCGTTGTGGTATCCAGTAAAAGCTCCAAAAAAACGATTTCTTGAAAATGCCACCAAACAGACAGCATCACATTTTTTTGTGAATATCGGCTTTGGAAATGGTTTGAGTCGGTTCATCTTTTTTGCTCCATGACCTCTTGCGTTTGACGTTGTTGTATACAACTCATTTTTGATCCCCAGTGATGATGCGCTTCAGAAACGAATCATTTCCGTGACGATTGAGAAGCGAATCGCAGACGTCAATTTGCGACAGAGATTTCTCGCTGTAAGAACATGGGGAACCCATATATCGAGCTTCAAGGATAATCCCAGGCTTTTCAAGCGGTCATAAACTGTTGAATTTGATAAATTTAACCTCAATCCGATCTCTCTTGTTGTTATTCGCCGTTCGCATCGCGTATTTATCAGCTTCAATCGGCCTTCCCGAATGTGGTGTATCTTCGACATTAAAACTGTCGAATCGAAATTTAGAGAACCAGTTCTGGCAATGGCGTACTGTCAACACACCTTCTCCATACACAACGGCCAATTTCTTTCTGGCTTGAACAGCATTTTTATCCTTTTATCCATCGCTCTCCATATTTAAAAGAGCACCAACCAAAACTTACTGCGTGGAATTAATTTTTTCACATTTTTCACACCCAAGCCTTGCTATATGAGATCTCAAAGCATATAACAATTGTAGGCTCAAGTGTGAGGTTGGTTGAAAAAGAATACAAATAAACCCTCTGTCGGGAAAAAACCAAATTACTTTCAGAACAACCTTATACTTTAACAAAATGGATGTTCTGTTCGTGCAACGTACCGCGAGCGTTCGCTATAATCCTTCTAAGGAGGATTATTTGCAATGTGGTGGATAAATCCGACTGCACTGGTTCAGTAAACGATATACCAATAGGTATACCAATGTCGACGAAGCGTAAGATTTACCGATCAGGAGAATCCAAAGCATACATTTTTGGGTCGTTCTCGGCCTTACGGAGACAAATTTTTTGACTTGATTTGAGCCTGCAAATGAACAAAATTCAACTGTCCCAGGAACTGAAAGTAAACAGCTATTAAAAACTAACAGAATGGGCTCTGGAGCAGTTGGTAATTGGCTATAATTTACAATGAGGGGTATTTCTAGATTGTGGTTGCGTGAAAAAACAAACTTGGCGAATTTGTCGATCCAGGCCATCACTCTTAATGGTGAGGTCATTGATCATTAACTTCTTTTGGTCTCAAATTGAGGATCAGAACACTAGCAACATGTCACACAGCGCATGTAACCTTGAATATTCGATTTGAGGACATAGTCATGATGACGTGAACTGGTCACTGAGGATGCGGTATTTGACATCCTTAAAATTTTTCTAGTAGGGGAGTAAGATATAAACAACAGTGACCCTAAAAGCCAATATAACCCTTGCCATCATAAAGTCATCAATAGATCTTTCAAACAAATAAAAAAATTACTTATTTACTTAATTCGTCAATAAAATCCTTTAATCAGGATTATAACTTAACATCATCCACCAAAGATGTTTTGTGTGTTAATTTTATATATGAGTGGCAAGACCTATAGTTTAAATCGACTCCGAACGACAGATTTTTCGGAAACTTTTCATGTCAATTTTATTTACCCTCAGAGTTTTTGCCAGAAGACTGCTTAGAGGAAAAAATATTTTTTATATTTCATTTTGTTTAAAATGGCTAACCCATGGGTTAAACCACGGGTTCACGTCTAATAAGTCAACACTCTACCTACTACGCTGCGGCTATTCCGTATTCTGGATTAAATGTTTGATTAATAAATTAAACCTCTGTATAAGAAAAAAAAAGTAAGTAAAAGACAAATCCAATGTTAGAAACCTTATGCTAATATACATACATTTTAAAATTAAAAATTCTACGAAAAAATTATTATTGGAATGCTGCAATGAATGTGGATATTAAGGAAATTTAGTTCACTATTCAAATGAATATACAAATTCTCTTTGCTGCTCTAGAATCAACAGGGTAACAATTACATTAACTGATGCTTAAAATTTTATTTGACAAGAAACTGAATTTAAATTTGATTGAACAAACTAGAACCACTACAGCGGCAATGGATCTATATTTCTGTAAAAGGCATTAACCTTGAAAACGTATAATTACTGTAGGATTTCATATTCAAATCAATTCTATTCTACGGATTAGCGGGGAGTTATTGGACTTACAGACGCAATGTAACCAAAATAAGTGCTCTTATAACTACTTAATCTAAAACAAATATGGTGGAAAAAAGGAACCAAAGCAAGTAAGAGCTATGGAAGAAAGTGTAATACTGTAAATCTTCTATGGATTTAGTTTGCCTTCAAAAATTAATCGGAAAATCTGTTGATCTAACGACAAATAATAACAGCACTAGCGGTCCAAAAATTTGGTTCCAAGTCACATGTTAGTCCTCATATGCTGTAGGTTTTGATTACTGTAACATTAAAAATAAAAAAATCAATGTGACATATTATTATGTAAATCGTTATTTGCAAATTAAATGTATACTTTATATTTAATTGAATTAAAAATATATCACTTACACGCACCACATTACCAGTTTTGGAATAATTACTCTGAAAAGTATGCAATGAAATTGCATTGATTGATTGTCGTGTATGAAATCAATGAAATAGAATATCACTCATACGTCACTTGAATTTTTGTATTAAATGTTCTGGTTTGATATTTTTGGTTGTGCATTAGTGAGTAATAGAGAGAAAATAAGTCGAGAGCTTGCAGTCATAGAAAAATCTTAATAATATACCCTATTTTGATTTTAATTTAATTAACATATATAAAGTTATATATCTTTAACTTAATAATTAGGTAATGTTTTTTAGATATTTGCTGGGTACTAATTTTGGTTTATAAATTTCCTCTCCAGCAATAACCAACCTTTTAATTTTTCCGATAATATCGCCTTATGTGTATAAAAATATGTTCTCTTTCCATATCATCTAAATTATTTACTTGACTATTAAAACAATCAAAATGTGTTTTAAGAACATATAAGAATGAATTTAAAAAAAAGGATTTTTCACATAAAATATTTTTTGAGTGAAGCCGACATGTGTGCTTGTCGCAGTCTGATCGACAACTAAATAAAAGAGCATAAGCAATATGTGTGAATTCTTTCTGCACAATTGTGCTATGAAAGGGTAACCACTGTATTAAATGATCTGGTTAGGAAACATGAAAACTAAACGTACGTACGTTGACGTCAGAACGCTTGTGTAGTTCTAGAAACGTTAAAAACGTGACATCTGTCAACGAAGAATGTTAATAAAAACCAAACAGAATACAAAGCAACAAATATACGAACACAACACAATGCAAAGAAATTGGTATATAGACATTTGCACGAAGTCAGCTGTTCAGAACAGTGATGAGTGTTGTTAAGGTCAGGCAAAAGTAAAAAAGTACCAATTAGGCCTAAATTGGAAAAAGTTATACTTGCTTCTTAAGTTTTATTTTATTACAAATATTTATTTATTATAGAATATTACGTTGTTGCCTTAATCTGAGCCAATATTTATGGAATTTAGATATAAATACACTGTCGAATATTGTTCTATTCAAATTGTTTTTTTTTTTATTAAATTGTTTAAACATACCTAGTCAATAATAAAAAATACTCTTATAATTATTTATGCCGCCGTAGTGTAGTAGGTAGCACCAGGCCAGACATCAAAACAAAATACAAAAAGTATTTCTTCGGCGACTTTCTCTCAGCAGATTTCTGGCAAAAACTTTGAGAGTAAATAAAATTACCATGAAAATTTTCTCAAAAATCTGTCGTTCGGAGTCGACTTTAAACTGTAGGTCCCACCACTCATGTATAAAATTAACACACACAACATAAGTGGTGTGAGAAACAAGGTCGTAATCTTGACTGAAGGGTTGTAATGACCAATTATGTATGTATGTATAGCCTTTTTACATAAAATTAAACTTCAACAAAACTAAATTTTTAAACAATTCAAACAGCACAACATTATCCAGTGGTGATTATAAAAGAAGCTTTAATGTTGAATATAAGTGTTTAGCTGACGGTAATGGCATTTTGCTTTAACCAGTCAATTATGCGTTTCATTTTGCAATAGCAATGAAGAAAATCTGTTAATTACTGGACTGCATTTGCTGTATTTCAAACTGTTAGCGGCAGTCATATCCTGCCATTAAGCAGATTTTGGTTTGATTTCCACTGTTATGCATTTGTGTACATTTTCTCTACACGTATTCGAAATCATGCTACAACGCTACGGTTGCAAATAACTTTTAATAATTTTGGAATTTTTTTTTGTCGGTCTTTATTTGCAATCTATTTTACAATATTAAGCAAATTTGGTAAAAAATATAATATTATTAACTTAAATTATTGACCTTTATCAAGATTAACATCATAAACACTAAATTGAGATCAAAATAGTTTGTTAGTAGAACAACATTTTATCATTAATACATGTTTTATTGGTTTCTAAACGGTAAATCCAGAACATGATATTTTTTCAACCTACATACTTCATCACTATCATTTAACAACGAAATTGCTAAAGGGTTTAAATGGTCATTAAGTAAGTAAGTAAGTAAGTTTAAATGGTCACTTAATCTTTGTAAATATTGATTACTGAACTTTCTTATCTCCGTTAATACAAAAGGAATTTTAAGATCATTATGTAAGTTGTTATTAGTAATAAACCATGGTGCGTTTGCCATCATTCTTAATATTTTAGATTGAAATCTTTGAATAATTTTATTATTTGAATTGCTTGTAGTTCCCTACAGTTGAACAGGCTTTAAAATAGTTTTGTAACTTAGAATTTTATTTCCTAAACTCAATTTAATTTACGACCAAGAAGCCAATAAATTTTTTTTAGTTTATTATCAACTTGTGTTCTTTTGCTTTTAACATGATCTTCCCACGTAAGTCTTCTGTCTAAGCATATTCACAGAATTACTTTTTTTAATAATTGACCCACTGATGGTAATATTTGGGCAATCTCCTTTCTGTAACGTAAACGTTACATTATTTTTGCTCATTTACTTTAATATTCCAGGTCATTAACAAAGCGTGCACCTCATTTAGTTGATGTTGTATTAGGTTTAAAGCTTCAATTGGTGAGATATTTGAAGAAATAAATGCGATGTCGTCTGCATAAGTAGCGACTGTTACTCCATTAGTGCAAGGCATGTCTGACGTAAAAATAGTGTTTAGAATTGGTCCAAAGACACTTCCCTTTGGCACACCGGCTTGTATTTCACGTAAAGAAGAGGTCTCGTTGTTAACTTTAACATAAAGTGTACGGTTTTTCAAGTAGGATTTAAGATCGAGATAAAATGGTGCTAGAATCAAACTTTTAAGTTTAAGTTTAAGATCGAGATAAAATGGTGCTACAATCAAACTTTTAAGTTTAAACGACAAACCAGAATGCCAAACTCGATCAAATGCTTGTTGAATGTCCAAAAATATAGCCGAACAGTACTTCTTTTTCTCCAAGCCATCAGAACTACCATAAACTATTCTGTGGCACTGTTCTGGCGTTCCATGCCTATGTCGAAAGCCGAACTGGTGTTCTGGGATTATATTTCTGGCTTCTAATATTGGAAGTAGTCTTCGTGCAAACTGTTTTTCAAATAGTTTGGAAAAAGTTGTTAACAAACTTATTGGCCTGTATGAGTCAATGCTGTTCTCTGGTTTGTTTGGTGTGGCAATCATTAAATATCCGCACACTTCCATTGAGTAGGAAAGTGCTGTAATCTTAATACAGAGAGATAAGAGTTAAAAATACTATGGCTTTTTTTTGATAATGACTACACAACTGTTGCGTCTATTTTATCAAATCCTGGAGACTTTAATTTGTTTAGCATTTTTATTTCAGAAAGTACCTCACTTGGTGTAATATGAGAAATTGGAAGATCCATTTGACACGCACTGTCTAGAAATCGTAGAATGTGGTTTTCATTAGAATTGAATGAAAAAGGCTTAAAAGCCTGCTCTAAATGTTCAGCGAAAGCCTTAACTTTATCTTGATCGGTTCTACAGCATACGTAGCTAAATCCTTGACAGGAACATTTCTTCGCGTAGGTCTTTTTATATATTTAGTTGCTTTCCACAGATTATGCTCATTATTTGTTGCATTTGCGTCTAGACTTTGAGGATATTCTCCGATATCATTGTTCTTGTATTCTGCAATTTTCTTTTTAATTTTCTTTTTAAAAGGCTAGTTGCAATGTTTAAATTTCTTTTATCGGCAGGGTACCTAGTTAGTTTACATTTTTTTCGGAGTCGCCTTTCATAGTTTATATTAGTTGCCTTACTTCTGCAGAAACATATACCGATCTGCCATTAGCTGATCCTGTAGCTGGAGTTGAAAGAAAAGAATAATCATCTTCACTCTTAATGGCAAATATTTAAATGAATATTTCTCTCAGTCCAATAACTAAATGACCTTAAATCAATTTTTGGCGAAATTAATTTAATCTTCTTTGGTATAAGCTCTATGGAAAGGCTAAAATTAATAACTAGCGGTCAGAGCACAAATTTTCATTATTTAAAATATCAATCATATTTCTTGGAATACCAGAATAGGGAGCAAAATGTAATACATCAGGTATTTTAGCTGGGTCTGTAGGCCAATAGGTCGGTCTACCTCCTCATAAAACTGAAAAGCTTTTCTTTTGAATACAGTTATACAATTGTCTACCTCTATGATTAATAATTCTTGACCCCCACCATGGATGTTTGTCATTAAAATCACTAGCTACTAAAAATCTGTTGCCGAGTTTATCAAAGAAATTTTCATAATCTTGACAATTAATTCTGTGCCTTCGTGGAGTATAAATTGAATATAAGTTATAAAATGAGTTGTTACACTTTATTCTAATATGTACCAGCGGCTTGAATAGAGGGTTTAATAAATGGTTTTGAAATTTCATAATTAATAGTCGATTTAATTAATATTGCTGCTCCTGCATGTATTTCAAGATGATTAACTTTATTTAAATCGTAGCCACTTATTTTAAAATATGTTTAAGTGCGTTTCACAAAGTAAAAATATGTCAATATAATTATTCTTGATAAAAATCTCAATTTCATTGAATTTTTGGAACATGCCATTAGCTATTCGAAATCGTAATTGCATAATTTACTAATGAGCAGAGTAAACATATTTATTAGTTGACTAAACATATTTTCTATGTTCTTCATGCGATTATTAGTATCATCTTGTTTAAGAACGTCTGAGTATTGAGCCTTATTAAAATTATTGTTAGCACCTTCAAGTTTTATATAGGCCTGTGGATTAATCTGTGGGAAGCCTTTAGTATTTATTCTAACGTTCTGATGTTTTCGATTTCTGTTTTCGGGCAGTATTTTTCTTCGCAGTGCTTGGTAAACTTGGCATCCCTTGTAGTTAGCAGTGTGATGATTAAGGCAATTCACACCCCGCGAAGGTTCCCCGATACTTTTTTTGCATTCCGCCGTTGGATGTCCAAGACCGCATTTCACACACAAAAAAAAGTAGTGTAATATTATATTAAAACAACTTTTTATAACTTTTTTCGCATTGTAGTTATGCAACCTTTGGGATTATGTTACGAAAATGGAAATGGTGTTACATGGTTTAACAATAAAATGATAAACAAAAGCTACGAAAACAAAAACAATGGACTTGTTTACATGATCGAAGAATAAACAAACATATACCAACAACGTCAGTATATAAAAAAGGATGTAAACAAGTAAATAAGAAACAACAGCAAAAATTACTAAAATAAATGTAAACAAAATACACAAACAACAATAAAACAACGATCTTTACATTTACAGGGATTTCGAGAAAGCGGAGTCATTCCCCTTCAAGAGCATCCATCAGACTGTGTACCCTGCGATATTAAAGGCAAGACATGGAAGGCAACGGAGTTAGTAAAAATTGAGTCAGTCTTGTGTGAAGACGCATTGCGTGTGAATTGTGGTTTGAAGATCTCCGTTATAAAGATCGGTCGAACAATTGTTATTGTTTACGCAAACCAGTGTAAAGCAGAATAAGAAAAAAAGCAATTGTTGTTGTTTACATCAAATTGTGAACAGTGGCGCACAGAATTGTGCGAACAATAAAGTAATTAATTAAAACTGAACACAAATTTATTTTTATTGCAATCTACGAGCTCATATTTCAAACTTTTTTAAAAGGTAAAAACGTAACAATATTGTTGCTATATAATATTGTAGAAATTTTTTTATCACTATTTAGGAGATAAGAAATTCTAAGTCAAGATGAAAATATTGAACTAGGATAATCAAACAAGGGTTTGGATTTCGTGTTCTCAAAATAAAATTTTACTTTAAGACCACAAATATTTTTATTCCTTCTGATTGTTAACTTAATATTTTAGCTTTAATTAAAGACGGATTGAAGACTTCATTTCATTGGGAAATTGAGAAAATTGAAAAGAAGTCATACAAGAACGGTAAAAACCATTGCTATGCATCAGCATTCGGACTTAATCTATCGTTTACGATTCTCGTTAGCCTATTATAGACTCGTAATTTTACCATATGTTTTGTTTCGTGAGCATAATTAATTGGATAGAACATGGAAAATTACAGAGTGAGAGTAAAAAACGTGTTGCGTCCTGTCTTGAGGTCCTTGACGAGGTGGGTCACACCATTTTTCTATACTTCTTTCCGCGAAATGGATGTCCTGAATCCCATTGTGAAATCGTTCCGCGGTGTCATGTAGTCATTGTTTTCCACAGCCTTAACTTCTTTCAGGAAGTCTGAATGAGATGCCTGACTAGTGTCGGATGCATCTCACTGTCCAGTCGCCCAGAGACGCCTGCTAATTTTAGCCGCCACACCCCTACAAATTAAGGTCAAGCGGAAAGGGTTATAAAGTTGTCTCTAATGCCGACGTAGGTTTATTGCACCTCTAATGAGTATACAATTCTGGTTATACAACCGAAGTATAAGGTCCAAATTCGTTGTCCCGTGGAAGGATTCCCACCAAAGTAGGCATCCATAGGTCAAGATAGGTTGGGGATCATTTGCATACTTTGTTGCAAACGTACAGGGCAATGAAGGCCCTTTTGATTCTGATAACGACCTTCCATTTCTAAGACAGCATATTCCATATATGTATGTACATCTTTTTATCACGGACAACAAATGATTAATTTCAACCACGCATTGATCAAAAACCGACCAAAGTGGACCACAAGACACGGTAAGGTAATTTTGCAACATGACAATGCCCCTGCACTCAAAGTAAAACTAGCGCATTGATGGAGCAGAAATTCTATTTCTGTGGGAAAGTAGACAATTGGGTGACTAATTGGTTTGCTTCAAGCGACAAACAGTTTTATTGGGCGTTGAACCCACAATCTGCTCAAAAAATGGAAAAAATGAGTAAACAGCTATGGCCAACACTATGAATAAAATGTTTTTTACTTTCCCATTAAAAATTAATTTTATAATGGTACACATGATACATGCCAAGCATTACAAAAACTAATATATTTTGTTGCTGTTCATTAAAACGCTTATGGTTTTCCAGGAAATGCCAATTTTTGTAGGAGATTTTATTTTGAATACAAATACGGATCTACTATGACAATTTGAAATTAATTTAATTAAATTAAAATGACTTGGAATTAAAAATTCAATATTACTGAAAATCGCTTTATGACCATACCTGTTAAGTAATGATTAATAATCGTAACGATTAGTAATTAGATTACTTTTTTTGAATGGTGAAATAATGATTACAATTACGATTAATTTTGGTTTGAATAATTAATAATCGATTACAATTACAAATAATCAAAAAATAATTGGGATTTTTGACGATTGAAATAATTAAAAAGAATGAAAAGTAATCCTAAATTAATCAAATTGTTTTCAATAATTCTTTTTGATTATTTTCAATAATTGGAGAACGCACGAAGCTTCAATTTATTCAAAACAGTAACATTTTTCGAATTACAGAATTGATGTTTTATAGTGGACTGGCTGTCAGAAAGACTAGTATTTATTTCATTCTCTGCAGATTTAAATCGCTAAATTCAACAAAATTACTAAAACCAAAAAAATCGGGAATAGTCGACACTAAGTGTACAGTTATTTTAAGCGTAGAAACTACATTGCAAATTCAAAAACTATGTTGATTACATTCTCAGTAGTTAATTCCATCAAATCACGACTTAATATTTGCAACATCTTGAACCATTTCTTTTTGATGCTTTGATTTAGTAATGTCGCCGAAGAACTTTTATAAATTTATCAAAAAAATGTCTTTTGGAAAGAATGAAAATTATTCAAAAAGAAAGCAATTATTGAAAATAGTTTGATTATTTTTGGAATAGTTGCAATCGTATTCAATTAAGAATTAGAAAAAATTGTTCATAGAATTAAATAATCATTACGATTCTTTTCTAAAAAGTAATGTAATTGATTACTAATCGTAATTAGGGTTTCGTAAACGTTTATAACCGTAACCGTAAACGCGGTTATTTGTGCTCATAACCGTAACCGTAAACTGATGAAAATCGGACGCATACGCATATTTAGTAAGCCATGATTTTGTAAATTTTTTATTTGTAAAACTAATGTTCATACATAAAAATATATTTGCAGTCACAAGCAATTTTATTTTTTAGAAGCAAAGAGTTTCTTAAAATGCATATGCAATTTGAAATGAAATCCATTTTTTTTTGAAAACAATACGCACACATATGTAGTAGGCCATGAAATTTAAATTTGTTTTATTTGTAAAAGAAGTTTTGGTGAATGCATATCATTTGTAAACAAAAACTTTTTGAGAAAGAATATTCAACGCATTACGCACCAAGTGGAACCAAAATAAAATTGGTAAAAAAAACATACACAGAAAATAAAACATTCATAATGAATTGAAATTATTATGTATTAATACTTACATAAATTAACAAATATTAAACCTAGAAAATGTCATTAAATAGACCAACATCATCAGTTTGGAGTTATTTCAAGAAATTGGATGAAGAAAATGAAGCACAATATTTAAAATGCTTTTCCAAGGTGACAAATGCAAAAGGTACAACTGGCGCTATAATAAATCATCTGAAGCTGATACATAAAATATCATAAAGCTCTATGGAAAATGAATTGCATCAACCAAGACTACAAAAAACTTCAAGTTCAATGCTAGAGTTTGTTAATCGAGAGAGTTTGGTGGATATTGTATCAAAATTGGCTGCAATTGATAACATCTCAATACACACTATAAGGAATTTAAAATTTATTCGAAAATCAATTTCAAATCGATGTTATTTTTGCCACACTGTGAAAGGGGTGTCATGAACTTAATTCATAATAACTTCGAATTAAAAAAATTGAGATGATTAAAATCATTCAAAAGCATAAAATAAATGGGAGAAAATTCAGTCTCACCACTGATGAATGGAGAAGCCTCAGAGGACGTAGATATATGAATGTAAATGTACACGGAGAAAACAATGAATTCATGAATTTGGGCCTTGTTCCAATCAAAGGATCTTGCAATGTTGAGAAAATTAAAAATCATCTAACTGAATTCAACATAGATTTTGAGAGTGATATAGTATGTATAATTATGGAGCACCAATAATACTCAAGTATGGAAAAACTTGTCCAGCTGAACTAATTGTATGTTTAAATCACAGTATACACTTAAGTGTTTGTGACTACTTTTATAAAAAACGTGAGTCTACACAAAGATCTTATGATGCAAACATGGAGGACAATGAAGAAGATATTTTTGAAGATTCTTGTGTTGACCATGAAATGGAAGATTATATAGAGGATAACATCTCCATTTTTGAGCAACTTAAGTTGGTGAGAAAAATTGTAATAGCGTACTTCAAAATCATATTAAAAAGGAATTTGAATGTGTATACGAGTTGCTGCTGGACATCAAAGTGCGATGGAATTCAATTTCGTCAATGTTAGAAATATTTTTGAAGCTCAAAACATAAATAGCACAAGCTTTAAAAGATTAAAATTCATTTCATTTAATGGTCAAAGTAGATTTGGAGCTGATTGATAACGTTTGCATTGCTCTACAGCCAATAATACTTGCCGTAGATGGATTAAGTCGAAATGACATAAACAAATGACATAAACTGAACACCAAGTTGATTTAGTAGATGAACTGAACTCTTACATAACAAAAGCATCAAATATAAACCACTTGGGAAAACCTTAGCATAACACAACAACATTTTAAAAAGAACACTGAAAAGAACTCCCAATCTTGAAATGCTCTATAATGCTCTAAAAACGGTTAAGCCAACATCAACAGACTCCGAGAGAACTTTCTCAGTTTCAGGAAATTTTTGCACCAAAATTCGTCCTCTTTTATCTGGTAAGTCACTGAATGCTTTAGTGTTTTTAAAACATTATTATATTAATCATGAAAAACAGAAAAAATAATTTTAAGTACTTATGTATGTATGTACTCTAAAGCAATGTATGTTAAAAATAAACTATTGCTACTGAAGTTATATATTCTTTTAAATTTTCCTTCGGTTAACCGATAACCGCGGTTATTTGGAAAATTACTAACCGATAACCGCGGTTACTGAAAATGCAGTTATTACGAAACCCTAATCGTAATAGAAATTTAACAGGTATGTTTATGACCATATTTGTTTAAAATAATATCAGTGCCCTGAGAATATCTTGAATAATATTTAATTGTACTTATTGAATTACTGAAGTTTATTAATTACTATAATTTAATATGAGGCACGCCAAAACTAATTAAAAAAATTGCAAATAAGATTTGAAAACCAAATTTATTTAATTTTAACTTTTCAATTTTAACAATTCATTCTAAAATCTTTACTAAAATTCCCAAATTCTCCACTTCCTATTGTTTACTCTAATATTCAAACTTTAATCCAAAGAAACATACAACGCTTAACCTTCGGTATTGCTATTGGTATTTCTCACAGTTTAAAAACCTTGTGAATTATTAATTAAAAACGTCATGCCATACAACACTTTACTTAGAATTTTTATTCGATAAATTGTTGCTTTTTTGATCGTACTGAATTTCATTATTTCTTTTCTATAGAAACTTGTTCGCAAAAAACTATAGCAATGCATTTTAACAATCTTATATTAACACTTTTTAACAAAAACAAATGATAATATCTTGCAGTAAGTTGAGCTTTTGAAATAAGACTTTGTAATTCTGTGAATTTTATAAGATCTTGCGGTCGCCATAGTCTAGTAGGTAGTATATTGGATTATTAGACATGAGGTCACGGCTCAATACTCAGATCACACAAATCTAACAAAACGAAATATTAAAAACTATTTCTTTGGCGACTGCTTCTCAGCGTATTTCTTGCATAAACTCTGAGAGTAAATAAAATTGACATGAAAGAGTTTCTCAAAAATCTGCTATTCAGAGACTATAAACTCATCTATAAAATTAAATATAACTGTCCCAAAACCAACTAATTGTGAAGCGAATCTCCATTCCATCCATTATGAAATTCTGATTAGTGACCGTAAACGGTCAAACTCCGGATTGACGGTAAGCAATGTTTTTCTGTAGACTTCTCTCAATATTCCGCAAAGACAATAGCAGATAAATGTTTGTATCTTACCGTCATCAAAGAAACAGAATAATCTTAGCGATCTCCGGCAAGTGGTTTGAGCTGAACAGAATGATATTCAAGTTGCAAAATGTCTGACGTCTTGAAAGTCTTCCTGGAAGTTTACTATTGGTTGTTAAACAGAAGGGGGTACCTCCATAAAATACTAAACAAAATTAAACTCAAATGATAATTTTTGTCATCTTTTGCTAGTAACGTGATCAAGATTTTTGGTTTTTATAATTTAAAGTATAATTTATTGTTAAATTCTTTTAACAATACATCTCTAACCCCATAGAATAATTAACTGCCCTTAAATAAATTTTGAAAAAATTTTTAATATTTAATTTAAAAATAAAAAATATAAAAATAAAATAAAATATAAATATAAATAAATGAAATTATAAAAAGCAATCACTTCATCTCTTACTTTCAACGATTCAACTACTTTAAAAAAAGGGTGTTCACGAAGTGTTTGTGAAAAAAAAATAAATGAATATTAAAAAAAGGAACAAAAAGGAAAAATATTAAAAAGCGAAACCTAAAACTAATATAATTAATAATAATTTATTTGAAATTTATAATTTAAATTTAATAACTAAATCTATTTCTCTACACTTAAAATTATATTTCAAACCAAATACTTAAAAGAATATAAAGTGAAAAAGAAAAATGAATTAATATATTGCCAAATAAAATAAAACGTATATGAAAATATATTGAATGATATTAAAACTAAATTAAAATATTGTATTTAAATTTTATCACAAATGAAACCTAAGTGATTTTGAATTAAATTGTTATATGAAATTATACCTACCTAAAATATGTACATATATTAAAACATTGATTGGAATTACACTATATATAATATATAATACAAAATATAATCAATTCATAATTGGAAAAACTAAAAGAAAAAAAAAACACAAAAGGGTTAATTCATCGCCAAAAAAAGGTAAGAAACTCTCTCTCTCTCTCTCAATATCTCACATTCCAGAAATTGATATTAATTCCATTTCTTTTCTTTTATATCTCTCTTTACACAACGATTATAATTACTTACGAGTAAAGCATAAAAGCATTTTAAACCTAACGCGGCAGCTGAAAAAGTAGAGAAGCTAATGAAGATTTTATCATAAATAGAATTAAAAATTGCATATGAGAAATTAGGATGTAAAAACAGTTATAAAAATTTGTTATTATCAAAAGTTGAATAACAGAAACATAACCTTAAGGACTGATATGAAAATAATTAGAATAACTACTGTCTAAAAGAGTGCAAAATTCATGTAGAACGAAGTAACAGAATATCATAATCTAAATAATGCATTTGTTTGAGCTTTCATATAAGTATTTTTCTAATAAACAAACAGGTATGTAAAGAATTAAAACCGTAGAGCAATAAATATTTTAATATATTTTTCAAGTTAAAATGTTTCAAAAACGAGTTACACGCATACAAAAATTTGTTCATTCTATCCTTTAAATGTTAACTTATTTTTATTATTTTTATATTTTCATTTAAAAATTCTTTCATTTGTCTGATTTATGGAAAATGATTATCATGCCTCAAGACGACGATACATCTTTCTGAAGAGAAAAAAAATTTAAATCTTATCTCATATCATATCTTCCAAGAGACATTTCCGAAATTTGACATTTGATAATGGCCATATTAAATGCTACATCTGTCAAATTTTCTGTATTCATACAATCTGTGGGGCAGCATCAGCATGAACGATCCTATCGTTCAACAATAAATAAATAATAATTTTTTTTTATCAAAATGGCTGCTCTGTTCAGGCGCATCGCCTGAATTCATCCATATAATAGTCTTACCGAGAGGTCTATTCGCAAAATGCTGGACAAAGATCTGCCGAAAATACTTAGGATGCCCTTGAGAATGTGCCGAACTCGGCCTTTCACAAAATGAATTCGTTATTACAACCGTATAGCCAGATTTACGACACACACTGTCGGGATTTCATATAACGAGTGGCCAAAAATAGGAGTAATAGTAGAGTAATGAAATTTGGAACACCTATATTAATTGGTAAAACATAATCATACCTAAAATTTGGTCATTTAAAGTCAAAGGATTCGTGTCCTTCCCAAATATCCTGAAATTAAAAATTGCTATAACTTGGAGGAAAAAAAGATATGTTAATAAAATTTGGTATACTTATTAGTTTTAAGATTCTTAACACTTTCTCTAAGTGGAGCAAGCATACGCCTACCTTTAAAAATGTGTTTTTTTCAAAAAAGTATCAAAAAGACATAAAAAATTTAATATATGTATACTTTTTTCGAATCGCAAATTATGATTTAAATGTTTTACTAACTCATTGAAATTTAATTTTGTCACATTCCGTAGAAGATTTTAAGGATAATTTTATAGCATATCTGAAATACTAAATAAACAATATTTTATTAAACAATTTAAAATTTTTTCATATATATTAAAATATTTAAATTTATACATATAAGTAAAAGACATTATTTAGCTGAATAAACTTACTTTACGACATATTACATATCATAAATATTTTACTCATTATCGCTGGTACCATTACTCTGAGAATCCAACAAACGTAATGGCACAAACGATGTAACAAATAAAAATTCATCAGTAGCATCTTGGTTTTCAAATCTTTGTTTATAGGCACTATGTCCGCTACTTCCATCAAAACCGCATTTACATTCTAGGAATAGATCATTCTGTGTATCAATTTCGAAATTATTTAATATTCTTTCAGCTGTTTTATCTAAATTTTTTTGCAAAGGAATCTCTGCAGAAGTTTCTTATATATGAATACCATCAGAAACGATTTTTTTAGCTTCTGCAATTAAATAATAGGAAGGAAAACAATCCTCGTGAATTGAATTTACAACCTTTCTCATCATGCTGTATTGTTTGACTGAGAGATCCATATCAATGTATAAGGCTAAAGCTCTTTCTACTGGTATTTGATCTTTTTTGGACTTATATAATTTTCCTGTTGCTTTAGTAAGAGCATCAGGCTCTTCGATTCGTCTTCTTTTTGTTCGCTCTGATGCATCTTCATAGCAAACGGGTGGTCGACCCTTACCGCAACTTGTACTTGGTTCCTAATTGATTTATTTATGTTTAAATATAAAAAATCGATAATCTAGAAAACTTACATCACAAATGTTTACAAAATAGCTCATTATCTAGCAAGGTACTCAACTCAGTTTCAAACATACTTTTTCCTCGTATATATTTAGTCCAATTATTACTAATTTTTAAAAGAATGAATTTTAGCTTATGCCTCTCTATATCTGTAATAATTTGAATACGACTTTCCACAAATTGTTCAATATGTTGCAACACATTTGTTGTATTATTTTTCTGAAGCTTCATCCATTGCTCAAAAATATCACGAATCTGCAATGATGTTGACACTAAAAAACATTTACAACGCCCACAAAAGCAGTCAGAAGCAGCTGCAATTTAGATAGAAAAAGTACATACTTGTGGCAATAAAATATCAAAAAATTTTGGTTTTTGTTTTTGGGTGTTTTTTTTTAATTCACTACTGAAGTCATTAAATGTATGAAAATCTTTATTTTTTTATGACCTGTATTTTGGCTAACGGTATTTAACATAATATTTGTAAATTATTACAGCGTTTTAATTACAATTACATACCCGGCTTACAATTCTATTACAAATAATTTAGCAGTTACCAGAAGAATTTTTGTATTTTAACTATTACAAAAATATGTAAAATTTCAAGCTTTCGCACAAATTTACCATATTGCATGGGAATTCTTAACTTTGAGATACAATAACTAAAAAACTACGCAAAAGTTTTTAAAACATTTTTACATATCAACTAATAGAAGTGTTTAATAGACAAAGGTAAAAAATAATGAATTTCCCACATTGACTATAACCATTTTTGCCTACGCTCACGACAGTGTGCGAATAGTGTCTGACACCACTTATTGTGTTTATGTTAATTTTGTCCATAAGCGGCGGGACCTACAATTTAAAGTTGATTCCGAACGACAGACTTTTGAGAAACTTTCAGGGAAATTTGATTTACTCTCAGAGTTTTTCCCAGAATACTGCTGAAAAGGAGTCGCTGAAGAAATATTTTTCATATTTCTTTTTGTTGGAGCTGCCTGATCTGTACACCGTGGCATCATGCCTAATAAGCCAACACATCACTTACTAGACGAAGGCAACTTCACATCTTTCAAATAACCTCTCATTTATTCAGTCTGTTTTGCCACATCACCATAAGCGGACATAGCATTCAACAATAAATAAATAATAAAATATTTTTTTATCAAACTTGATATTCTGTTCACGCATTGCGCCTGTATCCATCTATAAAATCCTCTTACCGAGAGTTCTATTCGCACTGTGCTCGATATATGCGATTCCATTGGATCAGTGAACAAACCAAAAACACCAGTACGGTGATGAAACGCAAGATCTACCGAAAGTATCTCTAATGTCCCTGAAAATGTGCAGAAGAATCATATGCAGTCGAATAAATCAACCAAATAAAACTGTTCATCTTTTGAAGCAAACCAATTAGTCAACCAATTTTTGAGTTGCTCGAACTGCTGCTCAACCAATGCGTGTCCCATCTAGGGATGCAAACGATACATCGATATTTAGAAAACATATTGTTACGCAAAGCGAAACGACCTAATATCGTTTAACAATACATACATAACATACATACATAATTGGTCATTACAACCCTTCAGTCAGGATTACGACCTAGTTTCTCACACCACTTATGTTGTGTGTGTTAATTTTATACATCAGTGGCGGGACCTACAGTTTAAAGTCGACTCCGAACGACAAATTTTTGAGAAACTTTTCATGGCAATTTTATGTACTCTCAGAGTTTTTGCCAGAAATCTGCTGAGAGGAAGTCGCCGCAGAAATACTTTTTGTATTTTATTTCGATGTCTGGCCTGGGGCTCGAACCCAATAATAATAAGCCAACACACTACCTACTAGACCACGGCGACTACAATAAAAACGAATAAAATAAACTAACAATAAAAACGGTAAACAAAAGCTACCAGCTACACCAACACAAAGCCACAATATACAAACGCACACTAACACTAAGTATACAATGAACATGTTGGTTATCTAAAGCTGCACACACACATATGTATGACGAACCTGGTTGCGCCTAGTACGGCAACATAAGCAAAGTACACAAACAACAACGTACTAGCAATAGAGTTCTCGAGAAGGCGCGAGCGAGAACCTTCCACATCGAGAACGTTCATCATACTGATTGATACGCGTGTGTGCGGACTATAAAAGGGCTGGACAAAGCAAGCAGCAGTTAGAGTTAATTCAGTCAGCCTTGTGTGAAGTTGCGTGTGAATAAAATAAGTCGTGGTTGTAAAGATCTAGCGAATAGTTGTGTGAACTAGTGAATAAAAGAGATTATTATTGTTGTATCGTTAAGTCCTATACGGTGGCACACAAAAGTAGTGTATATAATAAAGAGTTAAGAAAAACTAAAGACATATATGTGTTTTTACTTTGTTGCAATTAACGAACTCATATTTAAACGTTTTTAAAAAGGTAAAAACGTAACAATATCATAATCAATCATATTTAGAAAACATCGATGTTTTACGCATAAATTTAGATGTTTAACGTCGATGTTTTGATGGACGATACATCGACGTTTAATAAAAGATACATCTTGACTAATTTTTTTTTGCGGCAATCCTTCAAAACCTTCACAGCCAAATGTTGATGATTTCATCAAAAATATAAAAAGTGTATCCACTCAGGATGGAGCAAAATCAATAAAAAATAATAGTGCCCATAGTGAATTTTATAATTTTTGATAACGAACCCTTTGCAACAGTAGAAGATAAAGGTTTTTTACAGCTGATGAAGAAAGTTTGCCCATTGTACCAAGGTACCAAGACGGGAAACTATAAAATCTAGGATCGATGCCAGATATGAGGTTATGAGTAATCTTTATAATCATATATAAAAACCGCTGAAAGTTATTGGATCACCTATGACATTTGGACGGAAACTATGCTGAAGAAATCATTTGTGGAAGAATTGAATTCCTCAAAGGTACATTAGGCGTTTTTGAACTGACGGAAAGACATACATCAGCGTACATACAAGAAAAACATAATGATATTTTTTCTGAATGGAATGTATCCACTGCAAAAGTTTCAGCTGTCGTTACAGATAATGATAGCAGTATTATGAAGGTTAATCAGGAAATGTTTGGTGAAAAAAAGATTATTTGTTGCTTTGCTTACACAGTTAACTTAGTTATTACTAAATCTATTGAAAATATAAAAGATTTGAACGAGATATTAACGAAAGTACGTGATATTGTTAAATTCATAAAGAAAAGCGTTACTGCAAGCGACAAACTAAAAAAAACAAATATAGATGGTCTTAAAAGAAGGCCAAATTAAAAAGTTGGCATTAGATTGTTGTGAAATGAACGATAATAATAATGCCCTGTACTTCTCCTACACTTTATTTAATTTACACACTTGATATTTTTACATTATTCCTCTGTTTTGCAACTCTATACATATTTGAACTAACGACATTATATTGTACAACCTTTTGCAGTTGAATAAATGAATTTAACCCAACAGGTTATGGGCTAAATGTCACGCGAGTTAAAAAAAAAAATTTAAGAAAAAAAGTGTGTTTTTTTATTAATAAAATCGCGAATCGTATAAGATGGCAAGTCTTCCTCTAGAATTTTCGATGGAGCGTTTAAGAGGACGCGAAAATTTCGATGTGTGGAAGAGAGAGGCCAAATCTTGCTTGCTCATAAAAGGTTGCTGGAAAATTGTGGAAACCGGTTTGCTTGATGATGGCGATGATATTAGTAATGAACGTGCTTTGGCTGAAATAACGTTGATGGTAGATCCATGTAACTATGGACTCATTGCTACAGCTATAACTGCGGAAGATGCTTGGGCTGCGTTAATGCGTGCTTACGAGGATACTGGCCTCACACGGAAGGTGGAGTTAGTGAAGCAGCTGGTGAACATGAGATTGCGGAATCATGCTTCTGTCCAGGAGTATGTCAACGAGTTGGTGATAACTGCATTGAAGGTAAAGAACGCAGGACTCAATATAGACGACGAACTCACAGCTTCATTAATGCTTGCCGGGTTGCCATATGATTTTAGGCCACTCGTAATGGCCGTGGAAAACTCCAAGGAAACACTGACGGTCGATATGGTAAAAAACCTACTCCTACAAGATACTGAATTCGATACAACAAGTGCTGAAAAGGAGGCTGTGCTGTAAACCAAAAATTTTAGTGGAAAAAATAAAAAATCACCCCAACGCTACAACTGTAAAGAATTTGGACATATTTCTAAGAATTGTCCAAACAAAAACAACAACAAAAGTAAAGGTAAGTACAACAGAAAAAAATAGAGGAGAGAAGTTTCATCAACACTGCAACAAGCACGAGCATGAATGTGTGTGAAGAGGCATATAAGCAATACAACAACAACAGCAACGACTATATGCATTGGTATGTTGATAGCGGCGCAACCCTACCAGAATATAACTAGTCAAATGACTAGTTATTTGACCGTAAAGTGTGACGTATAAACTAGTCTCAACTTCCCATCAAGTTATTAAGGGCAATGTGAAAAACTTGACGTAAACATTCGTGTACATGTGATTTTGCCTCTCTTTTTAACATTCTTTCGACTGTAAAACATATATCTAACCTGCTCCCTCTTGCGCTATTTGAAGTCAGAAATGGCTAGTTAACTGGTTACACTTGACTATAGTGAAGTATAGTTGACTAGTTAACTGGTTACACTTGACTATAGTCAAGTATAGTTGACCAATCACAGTTGACTAGTTAACTGGTTAGACTTGACTATAGTCAAGTATAGTTGACTAGTCACAATTGACTGGTTAACTGGTTACACTTGACTATAGTCAAGTATAGTTGACTAGTCACAATTGACTGGTTAACTGGTTACACTTGACTATAGTCAAGTATAGTTGACTAGTCACAATTGACTAGTTAACTGGTTACACTTGACTATAGTCAAGTATAGTTGACTAGTCACAATTGACTAGTTAACTGGTTACACTTGACTATATTCAAGTATAGTTGACTAGTTGACTAGTCACAGTTGACGCATCATACCCCCTTACAAAAGAAAAATGTTTTTTGTTTTGATATATTTTTATTGAAAAAAGATATTTTATTTTATAATTAAAAAATAAATAAAATTTATTATTTACATATAATTATTTCGAAAATTAATCTACTTCCTGGAGGCAGCTAACAATTTGAATGAACCAGAAACAGGTATGCGTGCTTTGGATTAATTTTCCACTGGTAACAGCACTCTTCAAATATTGCTTAATGAATGAAGCCAATTTTTGGGCATCTACCTTATACATATGTATGTGCTGGCGAGGTATTTCTTCATAGCTGGCAAGGATGAACTTCCACATTCCTTCAATGTTTAATGGCAGCATCTACCAATTGGAACAGTATACAAAAAAGTAACCAAAAATTAGAGGACTTAATATTCACAAATAAATCACAACAAATAAAATACTTTCCTTCCTTGTTGCCTGTCCGACTTCTTACTTCTTTCTTGATTCAATTGATTCACTTTCCTTTTTCTCTTCAGACTTTAATTAAATTCACATTTTGTTTCTATTTTTTCCACAAGCTTCAAATTTTCAATTTAAATTTTATATTATTCTATTTTTCACACAGTTTTTTCACAAAAGTTTTGTGGGAGTAGCTTTTGTTTTCAAAGCCTACTACGATTGAGTTTTTGAAAGTAATAAATATGAACAAATACAACTCTGTAGCTTAAAAAGTCAAATGAAAACTACATGTGTAGTAGTAAGTAAGTTTTGTTTGTGTTAGTTTCGGTCATTAATTTCTTGTAGGGAAGTAACCACAAGATGAATAACAATAAACATCTTTATAACGTACGCAGCATAGAAGACAAAAAAGTCGTTGTTGCTAACAAGAGTGAGTTGAACGTTGAATGCGCTGGCAGCGTCGACTTAAATATTTTAAGTGGTAACGAAAAAACTCCGTAACGGTAAAGAACGTTGAATACGTACCGAATTTGTGTGCGAATCTTCTTTCGGTAAGGCAGATGACTAGAGACGGTAAAACGGCAATTTTTAAAGGAGAAACTTGCCATATATATATTGATGATAAAGTAGTTACATCTGCCACAGTGGACAACAATTTATATTGCCTTTATTGCCAAAAAGTATTTTAAATTATGGCACAGAATAATGGGTCACATTTGTGATAAAAATTTGAGTGAAGTGAAAAATTCGTCAATTGGTATTGTTTTTGACAAAGGGAATAACGAGCCTTGTGTGGTTTACGTGATGGGCAAACAAACTAAAAAACCAACTAGAGAGGACGGTACGAGGGCCACAAAATTATTGGAATTGGTACACTCCGATGTTGTTGGGCCCCTAGGCGTGAATTCTTTTTCTGGTGTTCGTTTCCTGGTCACATTTGTGGATGACATAACATAGCACATAATTGGTCATTACAATCCTTCAGTCAGGATTACGACCTAGTTTCTCAAACCACTTATGTTGTGTGTTAATTTTATACATGAGTGGCGGAACCTACAGCTTAAAGTCGACTCCGAATGACAGATTTTTGAGAAACTTTTCATGGCAATTTTATTTACTCTTAGAATTTTTGCCAGAAATCTGCTGAGAGAAAGTCGCCAAAAAATACTTTTTGTATTTCATTTTGATGTCTAGTCTGGGTCTCGAACCCTGGCTTTTCGTCTAATAAGCCAACACACTACCTACTAGACCGCGGCGACTTAGTGGATGACTTTCGTTAACTTCAAGAAAATTTTCGAGAACCAGTGTTCAACATGGATACAAATTTTAAGAACAGGTGGCTAATACGTAAATGCTAACTTCCAAAGTTTTTTGAAGGACTGTATTGTGATTCATCAAAAGACGAGCCCATATTCTCCCGAGCAAAATGGCGCCGATGAAAGAATAAACCGGACTTTGATGGAACGTGTGAGATGCATGTTAATAGACAGCGGATTAGATTATCGTTTTCGGGTAGAGACTGTCAACACGGCGTGTTATTTAATTAACAGGGTCCCTTGCCGTGGTAAAAATATAAGTCCGGAGGAAATTTGGTCGGCGTCCTAATTTGAAATTTTTGAAGGTTTTCGGCTCCAAACACTTAAGAAGCACAAAACATTCCAGTTGAAGGGAATATCCGTCGGTCTGCTCGCATTGCCAATAGAAATCAGCTATCGACAAATTTGTGTGCAATGCAGTACATTTCTGATGATCCAAGTATATTAAAGGAGACATTGTCATCAGAAAATTCAATAAATGGAAAGCTGCAATGAAAGAGGACATCAATTCGTTAATTACGAATAAAACGTGGGTGCTAGCCGATTTACCACCACCATAAAATCGAAGTGCGTGTTCAAGACGAAAAGAGATGAACGTGGTAATCCCATACGTTGGAAGGCTAGACTGATATCGAAAGGCTTTTCACAACGTGAAGGAATCGACGGAAACCTTCTCACCCGTTGTCCGGTATGATTCGATTATTATTATTTGCTGGCGTTGGCTGTTAAAAATTGTATGTTTATCCACAAAATGGACGCAGTAAGTGCAAAGTACGTGATATTGTCAAATTTATAAAGAAAAGCGTTACTGCAACCGACAAACTAAAAAAAAAACAAATATAAATGGTCTTAAAAGAAGGCCAAATTAAAAAGTTGGTATTAGATTGTTGTGAAATGAACGAAAATAATAATACCCTGTATTTCTCCTACACTTTATTTAATTTACACACTTGATATATTTACATTATTCCTTTGTCTTGCAACTCTGTGCATATTTGAACTAACGACATTACATTGTACAACCTTTTGCAGTTGAATAAATGAATTTAAACCAACATAGATGTTCGCACAAGGTGGAATCCTCGCTTTTACATGCTTCAAAGATTTATAGAATTGGTATCTATTATTAATATTATATTATTGTCAATCCCAGCAGCTCGCCCAATGGTTTTAGGGATTGAAATAAACTGCATAAAATAAATGCGCAAAGGTATTCCACCGTGTTCATGAGGTTGTTGAAAAAACGAAGCCCAAAAATTATATTGTTTCTAAATTTAAAGAGGAAATTAAAAACGACTAGGTTTGACTACATTCCTTGTCATACATCGAACATTCTATAATTCTTTCGTTATCGACTACTCCTAAATTAATTAATTACAATTATTATCATTATTAATTACTTATTCAATTAATTATTTATTTAAGTTTTGTTTTATATGATTTCTTAACCATGGAAATATATGTACAGAATTTGTTTTTTCAGCCTATGAGACTGTTTTTTTTTTTTTTTTGATAAATAAAATGAATTATTAAACACAATTAATTTTTGTCAAAAAACTTAGTTTTTCTTTTAAATAATATTTTTTTTAGTATTTATTTATACGAAAATAAAACATCGATGTATCGCGGTCTTATCACCGATGTTTTTTAACATCGTAGTGTAAGCGATCTGTATTAAAGGATTTACCGAATTTGAGGAGCACGTGGTACGCAACATTTTTCTGTTCCCAGCAGAGACACTCAAAATTGTCTTCCTGCCGAATCGATTTGTTTTTACAGGCGAAGTTAATGGTTGTTCCGGATTATCCCATGATATTTCTGTTTAGAATTCTGAAAATAAATCTATTTTTCATCGTCAGTAGCAATTCGACGTAACACTGATTTTCTATTGTGCCTTTGAAGCAAAATTTCACAAGTGGTTTTTTGGGTTTTACATCCGTCTATCATCCAGCTCTTGTGGCACTAATTTTTGAATATTTCCCATAGCTTTAAACAGCCAGAAATGTATTTTGTTCGTCATTTACCATTTCTGTCTCCAAAAAAGTTTAAAAAAATTAATGCAGAATTTTCAAGGAAGAATCTTGGATGGATTACAAAAGTTTTTTTAAATATACAGTCATTGAAAAAATGCTGTATGCAGACGATTTTTGAACCATAATTTCCTACAGAAACGCTTAATGCAATTCTAAAATAAAAAAAAAAATTATAATTTTCTATCTTGTTATTTCGCAATTTAAAAGAATACTTTATTTATTTAAATAAACAACAGAGATTAATTGATAACAGCAGGTTCTGAATTGTATAAACGACCCTTTTACTACTTCCCAATGTATATATGCATGTCACCCTTTTTATTGTCGCTGACTGATATCTTTCGTTATATTTATATTAAATTTATGTTTTGGCAGGCAACTTCTAGAACTGTTGATTTTATCGTACAAAGTGTCAAGCTTTTAATGAGAGAATTCACTTTTGGCATGTCAGCACTTATTTCAATTTTTTTATTAAGGACCATTATTACAACTTACCCATAAACTTGGGTTTAGTTAAAAGTACTTTTAGTTAAAGGGAACTGTAAGGTACCTTTAACTTATTTTCGTTATTACGACTTACAGATAAAATTTATCAAAAGTCTGGCAATGTCAGATCATATGTACAATATGATAAGGTCAAACATAAAGTGAATGTTAAAGGTGGGATGATCCTGCCTTTGGCTTAACGATCACTTCTATCTTATTGGGTACTCATAATAACGAAAAAGAATTTATCTGCCCGTTAAAATCCTAACTTTAGTTAACTGCAAGTTGTAATAATGACCCTAAATATTGCAATTAACAATGATCAAACTTGATCAATGTTCAACGATCAACTTAAGAAAAATTCATGTTTTCCAAGTTTACCAGATCAAAACTCATAACATATAAGTTTGAACAATATGTTTACGTATACCTAGGTTTTCCAGACGTACTGTTTTTATTAGTGCATATACATGTACAGTAAGTTTGAAAGCAGTTTTAAAGGATTACCTCTTCCCATTTCAAAAAGCTTTAATTCTTCAGAATCGGGTCAAAAATATTTGAGTTATCAATAAAACTGTTAAAAAAAAAACGGTTTTTGTGAAATAAAACAGAAATATTTTTCGATACTGCTCAACTAAATATTCAACTTACGCTATGTAGTTACTCGAGAGTATTTTCACTGTCGCGCAATGTTATTGGTACTTCAGGAGAATATACTGAAATATTTTTCGAATGAAAGAAAATTTTGAAGAATGTTTAAATATACACACATGCATATGTTCACATCTTATTATTATTATATTTTATTATATTATTATTTTTAAATTGTGTATTGCTAATCTCTTTTAGAATAGCTATTTGCTCATCTCAGTGTTGTAGATTATTCTTAGCCTTATACTTCTGTGCACAAGTTAGTCAACCAACTTTAGCACGTCGTTCTAAGTCCCTCTGTTTCTTGCCCGTCTTCGCCAGTTGGTCACACCAATCGAAAACAGGGCTTCCCCCTTCGCCAACTTCCGCAAATCTCTGCATCAAATACACATCTCACCGCAACATCCTCTTCCATTTATGTTATGGTACTCTTCACTAGGAAGTACAAACCAACGCCTAGTCGTCTGCTGAGAATGCATGAGGTGGAAGCGGAACCCAGGGATGAGACGCATTTATTAGGACTCGTTCTGGAAAGAAAATTGTCTTGGAAACCGAACATCATTAATTGATTTAAAAAGGCCTCCATTGCCGTCTGCGATTGCCACAAAATGTTGGGGAAAAAATTGGTAATAGATCCTAAGATCGCTGGATCTATACAGCTGTCGTCAGACATATCTTGACCTACGAATGCTTAGCGTGACGGAAGTCGTTCGATAGGACAACTAATTTGAACGGAGGTTTCGAAAATCTGCCTGTATAGTTATTAGCGATGTCTCGTGCATTACACCTACGTTGGTACTTTTCGAAATATTTTCATGTGGAAAAATCGGCATTTTAATAATCTTATACCTAGTTTCCGATCATATGTTTGAACCATTATAAATGAGATAGTAGAGGTACCGGGACCTTCGGAATCCCTTTGGGGATCTGTAAGCTTATAATAAACAACCGCAAATGGTAGGCTTTTGTCCCTACCTATGTACTTAAATTCAAAAAACCGTTTAAGTGTCTATTAAATTTGTTTTGTATTTTTTTGGGTAAAGGTTAGAGTTGTCAACTATTCGAAAAAATCAAAAAACCGGTCTTCGAATACTTTAAAAAACCGCACGTTTTCAAAAACCGGGTTTCGGCTTTTTTTTATTTGAAAACCGGTTCGAATAACAGGGCTTTTCGGTTTTTTCCATTAATAAAAATATATACAATATACATACATATATATATAATTTTTTATTTTTATTAGATTTATAATTAAATTATAAGATCTAAGTAAGAAATTAAGGAGCACTAGCAACGAGGGCCAACGGCTCTAGGAAATATTTATAAATAACTTAAATAATAGATGAACTGCGGATATTGCATAATAGAATTCTTAACTAAATAATGATTCCAATTTTCTTTACAAAATTCTTGATTTTTAAAATGTTGGTTTTCGTAGTAGATTTTAACAGTGAGATTATAAGAACTAAACTCATCTATCCTTGCCGAGTGATAAAGTGGTCAGTCGAGGAGGAAGTGTTTTACGGATATACTAGTATTATTACTATTTGACCTCAAAAAACAAATTCGTATTCACATTCAGTCCTAATATTAATCTGAAATAAATTTCAATTTTAAAGCAGTATAGAAAAGTGCATATACATATATTTACGTATATAGAAAAAATTTATGTAGATTACAGAAACTAATTATTCAAGATTTAAATACTTTTATTATTTTCGTTAAAATAATATTTCAAAAATAGCACGCAGTTTAAATGTTTAGATGACATATGATTCCCTAGCTTTGCTGAGCTTACTGAAGACACGTTCACTTATTGTAGAGGTTGGGTTAATTGTAAGTAGCGCTGTATATAATTGATTTATTTATTTAAATCTTTTAGAAAATTTGTCTAAATAATCAAAGTCTTCATTTAAATCACTATTATTAAGTAATTTGTTTCTTTTTGGTGGATTTTGCAATTCATTTAAAACAATATTCGGTTCCTCTTCTAAATTTTAGAGTTCGCTTTCTACATATTCTAAATCCCACCTTGAACTGTCTTGTGAATCTGATTGCTGATAGTCAGAAAAAAGTCTATCGTACAACTCATCGATGGAGAAAAAGTGTTGCATACGTAATTTAAATTTGTTAGAAAAAAAAAGAACCGTAAAATAGAATATACCTAAAAATGACAAATATTCGAAAATGTCGAATAGTTCGACACTAAAAAACCGGTTTTCCGAATAACTCGAAAAGTGTCACTTTTTTAAAACCGGGTGAAAAATAATTGGAAAACCGGTTGTGACAACTCTAGTAAAGGTAAATATTATTGTAAATAAGATATCAACAAACAAGTAAATCAAAAATAGGAAGATTTAAAATATAATTTTGTTGTCGTACTTACATTTTTTAACAGTAACTAAACATGTACGTTGCGGAATGCTACGTTACGTTAATACTGAAACTAATTTATAAATGTCGGGACGGCGCGAACGCCATTCCCGGCTATCAAAAATTATACGCACGCGTTATTCCCATTAGGAATAATCGCGAAGATCAACTCAACCGAAAGTGCCAAGCTTCACTTCGAGAGCACCGCCTTTGTGATCACGGTAACTCTTACGCGATGTAATTATGCTTTTATGTGCTCAACTTAAAGATCTTTTATAAAATTTACGATGAACTAAATGAGAATTATGCGCATGATTAAATAAATGTTGTTGATGTTGGACAAAATGACATTTATTTATTACTGATAGGTGGTTGGAAAAAACAAAATACATATACGCACTACATAATACTTGCACATGAGCTACTCTTGTTTATTTTTGCTTTTCAAGAACATCACCATAAAAACATGAAATATATAACTTATGAAGTATATAACTTACGTACCTAGATAAATTGATATTGAAAATTAATTGTAGGAAACAATTTAAGTTTTTTGATCACATTAAGTTTTTACCGCTACCATTTTTGGCAATTGGTGAATAGTATTCGCTACAGTGCACGCGAATTTTGTATTTTGTAAGGACAATTAAGTTTTTAAAAAAAAGACACAAAAGTTTTTTCGGAGGAAGTGTACCGTCACATCAAGAAGTCAAACAACAACTGTCTTTTCTTTATTATTATAATTATTATTAGACTTAAACTAAATTACATTTTTGTTTATTCAGCATTTGCAAACTTTAATTTAAATTACATTTATGATTATTCTGCGTTTTGCAGTTTTCACAATTTGCTTTAGACTACTTTGTATTAATTGGGATACCTATTCTATTTCTTAGAATTTTGTCTGTAATTTTGTTTTCAATTTTAAATTCTTTAGATTTATTTTGACAAACAGGAAATAGGTTTTATTTTACAATTTTATTTTATTATTTCTTTTTTTTATTTTGTGTTTTTTATGCTTGCTAAGAAATCTTCAATAACTTCTGTTTTGTTGTATGTGTTTGTGTTTAAATATGTAACTTCTCCCTCCTTTGGATTAGAATTCTCCTGAATTCTTTTATTTAATATTATTTTAATATATCTTTGTTTTACAATTACAAAAATTAAGATAATAATTATTATTATTGTTAAAAGGAGATAAAGTCCATAGGATATATTACTATGATATTGTAGTGCTCTAATATTTTTAAGATTATTGCTATTTAATTCTTTGATTTCTTGAAATGTTATTTTATGTGAAAAATTTTTTTCTCTGTGAATATTTTCAATTATTTGTTTTTCTTCTATGTTTTCCATTATATTTGAAAAATAATAGTCTTTTATTCTAATTGAACAGTTATTGAAATTTACAATATAATTTCCGTTTAGCATAATTTTTTCAAAATTACAATTTTGAATGATACTTATATTTATTGCATTCTTAATTATAATTGTATCTAAGTCCAATTGTATAATTTCTAAGTCATTATTCTTTACTAGTTGACAGTTATTTTTTATTAGACAGTGATTACTTAATTTTAAATTCTTTAAATGTTTATTTTCCTCAAATTTGTATATTCTGTTTTCAAATTCAATTGTTTGCTCTATTACAGAGTCTATCTCGTCATTGTGATCATTTGGTAGTGGAACAATATATTTAAGCTTAACATTTATAAATGTTTTGGGTATTTTTATCCCAAAAATTAAACATGAATTATTAAAAAATGTAGTTCCTATCTGAATATATTTTAGCTTATTATAATCTATAGCATATTTTTCTATTTCACTAGAAGTCAATAAACTAGGATGTGCAATACCATATTTTGTGGACATTACATTATCCTGTAGATGTTCTATTCTATTTTTAATTAACTGTATATATGATAGCTGTTCTAAATATATGTGCTTATCATTTTCTGTTTCTAAAAATTTATTGATAGAATTTAATTCCCTTTCTATTATTTTTCTGTCATTTTTGACGATCATTTTTAAATGGCTTATAGTTTCATTAAAATAGTCGTTAATTAATATTTGTTGGTTATTATTTTCTTTAAATTCGTCGATACTAAAAATATGTTTCTGAATGTTTTGTCTGTCCTCATCGTCCATAGTCCCGAATAACCATTTCGATACACTTCCTATTCCGTTAATCAGTCCTCTTCGTTGTCGGTTTTGTTTTGGTATCAAAGTAACCAATTTGTTTCTTGCATCTAACAGTTCTAATTGAAGTAAATGTTTATTTTTTGTTTTCAGTAAACTAATATTTTCTTTCATCTGGTTTAGAATATTTTCTATTTCATGTAAGTTTACTATGTGTAGTATAATGTCTGATTCCTTAACTATATCTATGTTTTTCATGTAGATGTTTATAAATCCTGCTTGTTCTGTAAGTCGTTTGGTAGTCAGTTCCCCTTCAGTCATCGGTGTCCATATTACTATCAGCATGAAGATGGCTATTATCTGTAAATTTTAACGGTCTTTTAATATTACTCGGATGTATTCCTTCTAATTTTGCTTTTTTGTATTTCGGTTGTTCTTTATGCCTTAGTGCCTTGTAGTTTTTTATAAATCCTTCTTCTCTTGTTTCCCTGTACTCCTCTCTTTTTAAATTAAGTTTATCAATTTTCTTTTTCTTACATTCTTCTAAATTTTGCTTGACTTTATCTAAATCTATACGCCCTTCCTGTACTTCTTTTGGTGTGTATTTTATGCTAGAATGGAACCTTTCATTGTAATTTCTTATTGTTCGCTGAATTAATTGATGTATCGGTAAATCTCTGTTTGTTTGATATAAAATTCTAAATTTTTCTGCAATGGTGTTATGAAACCTTTCTATATCTGAGTTTCCCGTGTGACTATTTGGTTTTGTTAAGTGTAACTCTATCCTTTTATTACATATGTATCGATATGTATAATTTGATTTTTATCCGACGGGGTCTCAGTAAACTGAAATTTATTTTTAATTGGATGCCTATCATATTTTACCTGTTGACAAAGGTCACATTGATTTATTACTAGTTGAATTAGTTCTCTAAGTTTTGGAAAATATATCTTATTTTTGATATTATTATAGGTTTCATTTATTCCCGAATGTATGCTTTCCCTTACGTGATAGAAGGATATTTGCTTAACCGCTTCTACCTCTGTTTCAATGTCCTGTGCCCTCATTGTGCACTTGATGAATTCAATTTGGTTATCATTTGAATACATATCTATAAGCTTTTCCTGTACTATGTTATAATTATGATCTGAAAGTTCTGAATATATGCCTATCTTTCCTTTTGTGATATAATTCCTAAATATATCACCCATTACATTAAAGTCACATTCCGCTATACAAATTATTCTTTTTCCATGCAATGTTTTTGATTCCTCTGTCTTATTATTAGTCAATATTATCTGGGTTTTGTACTTGTTAACTATTTCTTCTTTTATGGGAAAGTGATCTAAAAGATTCTCATCGGCAGAGTGAATTGTTATCATTGATACGTTATCTTCTTCAATATTGTGTATTAAATTCAAATTGGATTCAGTATCCTTTAAATTATTTTCATCCTTCTTATTTTCAAGTCTACTAAGAAAATCCGCTACTCTATTTTCTTTTCCTTTGATATACTCGATTTCAAAGTCGTATTCTCCTAATTTCAACAACCATCGTTGATGTCTTGGGGACATATCTTTCCCTCTGTATTTCGAGTGAAGATATTTTATCGGTTGGTGATCTGTAAGGATTTTAAATTTTCTTCCATAGAGGTAAGGTCGTAGATACTGTACACTCCACAATATGGCGAGAAATTCTTTATCTGTTGCGGAATAGTTCCGTTCGTGATTATTTAGAGTTCTTGACGCGAAACAAATTGGGTGTCCCTCTTGGGATAAAACTGCACCCAGGGCATAGTTTGATGCGTCTGTTGTTACCGTGAATTGTTTCTCAAAATTTGGATATCTCAAAATGGGATGCGAAGTTATTAGTAACTTAAGTTTTTCAAAAGCCTCTATATATGTTGGATCTCGAACATTTATTTTAACTCCTTTCTTTAAATACTTTGTTATAGGTTGAGCAATTTTTGCATAGTCCCTCACGAATTTACGGTAATATCCCGTAAGTCCTAAAAAGCTTTTTATTTGTTTTTCGGTTCTTGGTAAAGTTAAGTCCTGAATCGTTTTAATTTTATTAGGATTTGGTTTGAGTCCTTCCTTTGTTAATATATGGCCTAAAAATTCTGTCTCTCTTTTCATAAAATTGCACTTGTCAATCTGTATTTTTAAATTGGCTTGTTTCAAAACTCTGAAAATGTCCGTTATAGATTTTATATGTTCTTGAAGAGATGTACTAAATATTAAAATGTCGTCCAGGTAAACTACACATGTTTTGTTAATGAAGTCGCGTAGTATTTCATTCATAAGTCTTTGAAAAGTTGCCGGGGCATTTTTTAACCCAAATGGCATCCTTATGAATTCATATAGTCCGTGTGGTGTCACAAATGCTGTTTTTTCCCTATCTTGTTCCCTTATTAAAATCTGATGGTATCCTTTCGCGAGATCTAAGGTTGTGAAGTACTGAGCTCTTCCTAACTTGTCCAAAATTGAGTCTATATTTGGCAGTGGAAATTTGTCGTCAATAGTCACTTCGCTGAGTTTTCTGTAGTCAACTACGATCCTATATTTTTGTTCACCTGAATTGTCCACTTTTTTCGGTACTACTATTAAAGGGCTCGAATACCTTGAACAACTTTTTCTTATTATTCCCTGTTCTTCCATTTCCTGTATTTGTTTTCTTACTTCCCTTTCGTGTTGCGGGGGGTATCGGTATAGTTTGGAATTTATCTGTTCATTTGTCACCGTTCTAATTTCGTGTTGGATTTTCATTGTGCTAGTTAACTGATCACCTTCTTTGAAAAATAGTCCTTTGAAATTATTCAAAACTTTTACTATTGCGTCATATTCCTCTTTATTTAAGTGGTCTAATTGTATTCTGTTCCAATCAAAGTTAGCTGCTTCTAATGCACAAACTTTTACTTTTTTATAAGGATTTATTATAAAACTAGTTTTTTTATTATTAAAAGATATTTGTCCTTCCACTAAATCCATTACTGTATTGAAACAATTCATCAGATCAATCCCAATAATGAACTCATATTTTCTTCCTTTTAATTTAGTCATTTTCCATTTTATTTTCGCATTTTTCTCTACATTAAATTCTAAGGGTGCGTCTGTCAATACTTCATATCTAATTATATCCTTTCCATTTATCGTACTAAATTCTAGTGGCTCTCTTAATAGCATTTTCTCAAATCCTTTTATATCTTGATCAATTAAACTTATATTTGCACCTGTGTCTATTAGTGCATTATATTTCTTATTTTTAATTGTTATTGTTATGATGGGTAGATAGTCTGATGTCGTTCTAAAAAAAACTGATCCTGGCTTTGTCGGGATGGAGCTCTGTTACTGTTACACAGGTCTGGTTCCGAGTGTCCTGCCAATTGATCATAGTTTATTTTTTCACAATTACGTTCAAAAAATCCGTTTCGTTCTTGCCTAGGTGTCAGCAAGCGATATTGGCTGCCTTTTGTCCTAGGGTTTCCTAACTGGGCGGTTTTTTGAATATTATTATTTACCTGATTATTTTCATTATAATTCGATTTATTTATTTGCCTATTCATTTGAATATTATCTATTTCCATGGGTTCACCCTGATTTCTCCTAAATTGTCCGGACCTATTATATTGAAAGTCTCTATTAAACTGTTGGTGATTTCTTCTTAATTGGTTGGAGAAGTTTTCTATATTTCGATTCTGATATTGTAAGTTGTTAAAATTTTGTGCATTTGGCCTAAATTGACCTGCGTTACTTCCCCTGTATTCTCTGTTTTGATTATGATATGGACGATGTATGTTGTAAAAATTTGGTTTGTTTTGCACATAGTTGGGCGAAGTATATCCTTGGTTATTTTTATAATACGTTTGTCGATTGTTGCTATTGTTATTTTTGTCCGAAACCCTATTCTGCTTAAATATTATGTCCTCTCTAAATTTTGATTTCCTATATTCCGGTCTTATACAGCTATCTTCAAATCTTCTTGTAGTCATTATCCCTAAAATATCCTTTAACTGTCTAAGCTCGTAAATTTTGTCCAGTAATGTTCCCTGTGTTATTTCTTTTATAGTGTTCACTAGCAAACTTTCTATGTTTGTTAAATCTATTCCATTTTCTCCATTATAATATACAATTAATTCATCTGTTTTATACTTGATATTTTGTACTGTATTAACTAATTCTCTTACCGTATTAATCCTCAAGTTAGCGATTTGTTTATAAATCTCGTGTGGCTCTGTATCTGGTTTATACCTCAGTTTCAGGGTTTCCTTGATGAGTTCCCAATTGTCGGGTTCTGGGATGTTAATCACTGTATTTTTTGCTTCTCCTTGGATGATTCTGTAATATACAGCTCTTACTGCTTCCTTTTTTTGTCCTTCGTCATCGAGTGTTGATATTAAATATTCCACGCCGCTGAAGAATGAGTTGATTGTGACATCTCCCTCTCCCGTATAGACTGGTAAGTGGTTTATGTTTTTTAACACTCCCTCCAGCCTGCCTGGATCCTGTTGTTGTCTCTGTTGTAGTTCCATATACGCCGATCTCAGTTGTTCGAGCTGCTGTTCCCTTCTTGCGAGTTGTTGCACCAACTCTGCAGGTGGTATTTCCTGGTGATTTTGGTCCATTCTTCTTTCGTCAAATCTTCTGTTCCTTAGATGTTGTCGAATCTTGTTATTTGTTTGTAACTTTTACTCAAACACTCAAGCTGCACTATTACAAGATTTATTTATGATCTAAGTGGTCTTAACACCGATTTTTTTTTTCGTGTGTCTTAACTGCACTTTTTTTTCACTTATATAGTGGTCTTTACACCGATTTTTTTTTCGTGTGTATTAACTGCACTTTTTTTTTATGTCCTTTTTTTTTCGTTTCACTCTCCTTTTATTTTATTTTTCTTAAAAGGAGTACCGACTGCGCCAATTTTGTATTTTGTAAGGACAATTAAGTTTTAAAAAAAAAGACACAAAAGTTTTTTCGGAGGAAGTGTACCGTCACATCAAGAAGTCAAACAACAACTGTCTTTTCTTTATTATTATAATTATTATTAGACTTAAACTAAATTACATTTTTGTTTATTCAGCATTTGCAAACTTTAATTTAAATTACATTTATGATTATTCTGCGTTTTGCAGTTTTCACAATTTGCTTTAGACTACTTTGTATTAATTGGGATACCTATTCTATTTCTTAGAATTTTGTCTGTAATTTTGTTTTCAATTTTAAATTCTTTAGATTTATTTTGACTAACAGGAAATAGGTTTTATTTTACAATTTTATTTTATTATTTCTTTTTTTTATTTTGTGTTTTTTATGCTTGCTAAGAAATCTTCAATAACTTCTGTTTTGTTGTATGTGTTTGTGTTTAAATATGTAACTCGCGCGCTAATGTGAAAATATAAGTAATATTTCTTCGGCGACTTTATCTCAGCAGATTTCTGGTAAAATCTCTGAAAGTAAATAAAATTGCCACGGAAAGTTTCGCAAAAAAAATCTGTCATTCGGAATCGACTTTAAACTGTAGGTCCCGCCATTCATGTATAAAATTAACACACACAGCATCAGTGGTGTGAGAAGACAGGCCGTAATCCTGACTGAAGGGTTGTAATCGCCAATTATGTATGTATGCAATATATTAACAAAGAGAAATGGAATATTCACAACATAATCAATAATAAACCATAACTTCCTACCTTCCTCTCCTGTTATTTCTGATTTTATAATAATCCGTTATTTATTTAAATTATCAACACAGATTATTTGTTAACAGCATGCTATGAATTGTATTAAACAATCTTTTTACTACTTCAAAGTGTACACATACATACATTTATGTCGCTCTTTTCACAGCTGCTGACTGGTACCCTTCGTTCTGTTTGTATTTATTTTCTGTTCGGCAACTTCTAGAACTGTCGATTTTATCATACATACATTTTATTAATAGAATATTATAATATTAGAATAAATCATATTTTTAAAGTTTACCCAATCAAAACTTATAACATATAAGTTTGAACAGTATGTGTATGTATGTATTCCGTTTTAAAAGGTTATTTCAAAAAACTTTGATTTTTAAAAATCGGATAAAAATATTTGAGTAATCAATAGAAAAAATGTAATACGAAAATTTAAGTTAAAGTTTTGTCAAATCAAACAATTTGGAGGGTTCGCGTAATATAAACTAATATAAATCTACTCATCTAAATATAGAACTTACACTACATAGTTACTCGGGTGCATTTTCACGGTCGCAACGTATTATTGGTTGCACAAGTAGTACTTCAAGAGAATATACGGAAAATATTTCTAATGAAAAAATTTTTGGACGAATGTTTAAATGTACATACACATGTACAAATGTTATTTTTAAATTTTGTGTTGCCAACCTCTTTTGGGATGACTATTTGCTCAGCTCTGTGTTTTAGATTATTCTTAGCCTAACGCTTTTGTTAGCAAATTAGACAGAGAGATCTTGCGCACTTACTTAAGTGACCATTAACAACCAGATTATCGTATATCGGCCTACGTTAGCACATCCTTCCAAGCGCCTATGCTTCTTGTACACCTTCAGCAGTTGGTCCTTTCAACATGGCATGTATGTTGTTGAGGAGTTCATACAGCTCATTATTAGATCGGATGTGGTAAACATCGCTAACTCGTACTAGACCAAGGGCCTTACATCGGAATTCACGAATACTATCGAGGCTGCTGCATCAGTGCTCAATAGGGTCCATGCTTCAGCGCCATAGAGAAGCTCGGAGAGGATGAGTGTCTTGTAGAGTACGAGACAATTGCTACTCAATTATCTATTGAGACCATAGTAGCACCTGTTGGCAAAAGTTATCTTACTTTTCATCTCCATACTGACATAATTTTTGGTGGTAACGCCGGAGCCAAAATAAACAAATTCATTGACTGTATCGAAAGTATAATTATCGCCCGTAATCTGGGACAGCTAAGAATAGTCTTTGGCATACATGATCTCTCCACTCGCTAACTACGGAGATGAGGAAGAGGATGAAATTGTTCTTTACCTATGCGCAAAATGTCCGACAGTAAAGCGAAAGAGAATAATTTAGGGGAACTCTCAAGCATTGACATTGCCATCTGAGATGCTTCATCAGCAGCTCTGAGAAGTTCAAGGACTGTGATTTTATAATGGGCCCTATGTGTACTAAAAGCGTTCACCCGACTTTTTTGGGTAGAAAGCCTTTTCCAGCTACCTACCTAAACTGAAAAATCCGTCTCAATGTCAATGAAATTTATTTTTCGATAACGGTAAATATTATTGTGAATAAGACTGCAATAAACAAGTAGATCAAATATTATTATGATAGGAATATTATTATGATTGGAATTGTAGTTTTGTTGTTGTACTTATATTTGCTAACACTAGTTAACACTGAGACAGTTATTTGAGTGCAGCGTTACCGCTGGAAATTTTTAAGAAGTCGCACAAAAAGGGGAATTTTGAAAAAAAAAGTCGCACATAAAGGGTATTTTGGCAGTAAAAAGGGGCAACATTTTTAAAAGAAAAGAAAATGATTGGAACAAACTTATAATAAGTTTATTTTTTAATAATTTTTCCAATTTTTTATAATAGGAATAAATTTTTAGCCAAAAATTAATAAACCTAAACAAAAATTTTAATTTTTTTTAAATTATTTGTTCTGTTTTATTTCTAGCTTTAAAATGTAATTTCATCCAAATTTATGAACGTTAGGACAAAAATGAATTTTTAAATTTATAAAAATTCCATTAAATAAAACTTTTTTGCTAATCTACTATATAATAATACAAAACACATAATATAACTATTATTATAACTAAAAAAACAGTTCAATAAAAATAAATAAAAAATTATACTAAATTGCGTATTTTGTAACAAATTAAATAAAAAAAATAACAAAAAATATAATATATATTTTAAAATAAAAAAACAATTCAAAATTATACAAAATTACTAATTTTGTAATAAATTAAAAGATGTGAAGTTAATAAGGTACATACATTTCAAATAATTACGCTAAGGTATGATAAGACTTAGAGTACATAGTATTTGGAAAAATTTTGTATTAAACAAACTGAGATCAAAAAGTTAAGCATAAATACTAATTTTGTTACAATGGTTCATTTTAAAGTAAATAGAAACATTTTGTAATAAGTTAAATATGATATATAGTTTTACATTTTATATTATGTTATTAATTTATATGTCATAATATATCACAATTTTATGAAAAAATATATCATAATGCAAGGAACAGTTTTTAAAACTTTATTGTTCAGGCATGGAAAATAAAAAATCTGAAATTTAGATTTTTTTCAAAACAAAACAACAAAAATAATCAAATTACACAAACTAGTTTATAGATTATTCAATAGACTAAACAATAGAATAGTTTATAACTTATTTAACACACCAGTCCATAGACTAGTAGTAGTCTATAAAATAGTCGATCGAATAAACCATTGACTAATACAGTTGATTAATTCATGGTCTATTTAAAAAACTAGTTCAAATGCTATTTGAAAGACCACAGAAGTCAATAGACTGGTCAATATATTATATCATATACTAGTATAATATATTTACTACTCTATAGACTACTATATATGTGGACTGGTCTATTAAATATCCTTTGAACTAGTTTTTTAAATAGTCTATGAACTAGTCTACTAGTCTTTGAATTGGTGTATTAAATAACCTATAAATATACTCTATATTGACTAATCTATTAACAAGTCTAGAAACTAGTCTGTGTAATTTATACGCAGTTCTATGAAATACTGCGAAATTAGGATGCAACGATATTTCTCAATGTCAAAAAGGACTATATTACTTAATTTTCCATGCTTGTTTTGGTTTATATATTTTACAAAATGAGTTTTAATATATATTTCACAGTTATATTAGTATTTACATTTGATTAAATTATTTTTTTGGTAAATTACTTTTGTACTTTTTTGATAAACAATTATATTTGAAAGCTGATTGTTCCGAAAAATGTAAATAAAAGAAAGAAAAAATTTAAATAAAAGAAAAAATACTTTTTCTAAAAAAGGGGAAAAAAGAGAAAAAAATCTTGAAAAGTGTCAGATTTAGTTCATTTTAGTAAGGGTGCACAAAAAGTGGCGGGTTTGCTGAAAAAGCAGCGATGCCAACTTTGTAGATGCAAAAAGCGCCAGGGCAACAAGTAAAAAGAGCTAAATTAAAATGTAACGTTTTTTAAATTAATTTTATTTGTCCTTTGGATTTAAATTAATTCTATTATAATATTATATTAAATAGTGTTCATAAATATAAAAAATATCATTAAAAGCAAACGTTTGATTCATCGTTTTCGTACAAAATTGTATTGTCTTCTTACTCATCGATCCACAAAACAGTTTTGATAAATTATTTTGACTTTTTATAGGTTTCATTAGAATTAATTTTTAGACAAGCATTTTCTGGTATTTGATAGTCCAAACAGCAGCATTTTTTTTTCGTTTTTTACTACTTCTTCATTTGAGTAGGGCAGTGTCAGAAGTCTTAACACAAAAGATGAAAGTTTTGCAAATGGATTTTCGTTTGTTGAGTTTTTAAATTGGTTTACTTCGATCCAAAAACTATCAGTTCTATCCAGATTTTTCCCCTTATATAGTTTGAAATTTTGTATACAATTTTTAAGTTCCTCAATTTCTTTATAGTTCTTTATAAACTCTTTAATAACAACCTTTTGTATCTTCTATATTACTAGAAAAAATATTGGTTACACTAAATGCAGAAATTTTTTCCAAAATTTGAAAGCTTGATAGTAATTTTGCCCTTATTTCATAAATTAAATTCTTCGTAAATTTTATCAAGTTTTTCTTGATATGTTAGACTCTGCACAAGCTTTCTCAAAGCTGTAACCAAGGTAACAATTTTCGTCTACTTTTGGGTCTATTTCGCCATTCATGTAATCAAAATCGTCTGTTGGAATAATTATTCTATTAGTCAAGCTCTGCAATAAACGATACAAATCACTAAAAAGTTTTGTGTGGTCAGCAAACTGGGCCTCGAAGGCCAGATTAACTCTTTGTACATTAGCTAAAACTGATGCCAAAAACGTAATATATATAAAAATTTTCTCGTCGTTATATATGTCTTTTAATAATGATGTTTCAAGAGACTTTCCTTTACGAAAGAAAAATGTGTCCTTTTTTGCAAAAAGTGCTAAAAACTAAACCAAAAAGGGCCATTCCAGCTCTTTTTTTAAAAAAGGGCTAAATAGAAAACAAAACGCGCAGCGTGCATTCAAAAAGAGCTAAAAATAGCGTAAAAAGTGCTAAGTTGGCATCGCTGTGAAAAAGTGTCAAATTGCGACTTTAGTCGCTCAACGGTAACGCTGTTTGAGTGACTGTATAAACATGAAATACAGCGTTGCCACCTTGTGTGTAATTACATATATTGTGTGTAATTTTGCATTGTGTGTGTAGCGTGTGTGTAATTAGCTTCGTGTGTAATTTGTGTGTAATTTTATTTTTTGTTCAACTTTTTCTTTAATCGCTCTTTTTTAACAGTCAATTTGTTAACATTTAATTCAATTTGTTTTGAAAATTTATTGCAATTTCCAACACTAGTTTGCAAAAATAAACACCTACATATATCTCTTAAGCCCACTCACACGGTAATACTTTACGTACGTAAAGTCTAATGAAAAAGTAAAATGAAATTCCATCCGTATGACAAAAAAGAGAATAAAAGTCGTATGATTTATATTTTTTGCGTTTACATGATCGGTATAAGACAATAACAAAGTAAAGTGAAAACAGCTGTTACACTTTTTTCTATGTGTTTACATAAAAATACATACCTGATCTAATGCGACTTGCTTGTTTTTTGAATCATTTCAAAATTAAGAGAGCCATACGACTGTCAAACTTTTCATCCGTATTTTCTATCAATGTGTGATGGTTTCATTACATAGTACGTTTAGACAATCACATCCGTACTCTTCTACACAAAATTTTGACAGATCATATTACTTGTGGGACCGTGTAAAGTAGGCTTTACTAATTTAAATACCTGTAAGGATAATGTTTGATATATGCTATTGAACTGTGTTCAACATATTTTTCTCAGTGTAATACAAACATATTGGTAAGTATTATTTTTGTTTAATCTGTTATACGAATATTATGTACTTGTTTTTTATTATATATAAATATATATGAATTATACACAACATAACATATGTATATAATTGGCCATTACAACCAACCCTTCAGTCAGGATTACGGCCAAGCTTTTCACGCCACTCAAGTTATGTGTGTTAATTTTATACATGATTGGCGGGACCTACAGTTTAAAGTCGACTCTGAACGACAGATTTTTGAGAAACTTTTTCATGGCAATTTTATTTACTTTCAGAGAGTTTTTGTCAGAAATCTGCTGAGAGGAAGTCGCCGAAGAAATATTTTTTCGTATTTCGTTTTGTTTTGATGTCTGGCCTGGGGCTCGAACCCTGGCTTTTCGTCTAATAAGCCAACACACTACCTACTAAACTACGGCGACTTTATGGATTATATATTGGTAAATTCAATATTTGTATTGTTTACGTAAAACCTGTTGAAAATAATTACCATCAGTTGTTAAGAAACCTCCACTAAGGCAATAAAGGCTAAGTTGAAACAAAACCCTCAGCCTTCGTATTTTATTAGGGGATATATATTTCAGAAGAACATACGTATCCCATTCTTCAACTCCTTTTTATAAACTCTAGGAGTTTAGTTGACTCCTATAGCCCACATATGCATTTACATCTTTTTTGTTAGAAAAAGAAAGCAATACTTCTATTTGAGTTTTACGTTACATTTTTATTTATATATTCGTACATTTTTTGAAGTCGCCGTAGTCTGGTAGGTAGTGTGTTGGCTTATTTGACGTAAAGCCAGGGTTGGAGCCCCAGGCCAGACATCAAGACAAAATACAAAAAAGTATTTCTTCGGCGACTTCTCTCTGAGAACTAATAAAAATTGCCATGAAAAGTTTCTCAAAAATCTGTCGTTCGGAGTCGAATTTAAAATGTAGGTCCCACCACTCATGTATAAAATTAACACACACAATATAAGTGGTGTGAGAGACTAAGACGTTATACAATGGCTCAATTCGACCTCCGGGTACTGTACTTGTCTTAATTGACAAGTACACGTCCTCTAACCTAACCTAACCTACATACATATACTTATGCATTCATAAATTATTATTTTAAGTATGTATATGAATATATAATTTTATTGTTTACATAGTATATGTATACAATATTTGTAAAAACAGAATTTTGTGTGTAATTTTTTTTCATATGTGTAATTTCGAGGCCATTTGTGTGCAACACTGATGAAATACCAAATTGTACCACCACTTATGTATGAATTGTTTTAAAACGATTTTTCCGTTAATCAATCAATAATCATTTGTATGGTTTTCATATGCAGAAACCAGCGTACGTTACGTTGAGTGAACGTTCGACCAATTTTACCTTAATACTGAAATTAATTTATAAATGTCGGGACGGCGCGAACGCCATTCCCGGCTATCAAAAATTACACGCACGAGTTATTCGCATTAGGAATAATCGCGAAGGTCAACTCAACCGAAAGTGCAATGGCCAAGCCTCACTCCGGGGGAACCGCCTTCGTGATCACGGTAACCCCTACGCCAGGTAAGTATGCTTTTATCAGCCCAATTTAAAGATCTTGTATAAAATTTACAATGAACTGAATGAGAAGTATGCGAATGCTTAAATAAATACTGTTGGTGTTTACTGATATGGTGGTTGAAAACAGAAAATATCATACATACATATACACACTACATAATACTTGCACATGAGCTACTCTTGTTTATTTTTTCTTTTGAAGAACACCAGCATAAAAATACGACTAGGATAAGAATATAGCTATTAACATACATCCCTAAATAAACTGTTATTGAAAATTAATTGTGTTGAACGAAGTTTTTTGGGCGTTCTTAGTTTCTCACTTCTACAATCCCTGGCGATTTGTGAATGTATTGAATTTATGTTTATATTGTATGTTATGTATTATATTTTCTATTTCACAACTATAGCTTCTTCTAATGGGATTTGCTTGGTTTTTTGGCTGCAACTGCTCGTTTTACGATCCTCCAAAGATTTTCAATAGGGTTCAGATCGGGACTTTGAGCTGGTCAATCAAGAACCCTTATTTTTTTCCTTCCTTAACTATCCGAAATGTGTGCACAATTTACGATTTAAATCATTTTTAGTAATTTTCAGTGGCGCCACCTGTCGGAAATTGGTCATACTAACTTAGGAACATTCCCCGGCTCATGAGCAACAACTTTGCTGAAGATCATAACATGATCAAATGCATAGTTTACGATTCTATTAATTACATACAAACAAACATTCATTTTTATCATTTATATAATGATTTAAGATAATATCCGGCTAAATTTCAACAATATACACGAATGAAAATTGAAACCTTTAATTACATTCTGGACAAGATTGGTGTGCAACTAAACAAAAACTGGACAAATTTTATTACGGTGCCAGTAACTTCTTGCGAAAGATTGATAGTGACTCTGTGGTAAAATAATTCTTTAATACTTTGTTTAATTCAATTTTATTTCATGTAATAATTTGTATTTATAAAAAACTACTTATGTATCGAGTCAGTATAATAAATTGACGTCTCCTTTGCTGTTTTCATTTGGTCCAATGATGGCTCACTTCCAATTTGTATGGAGAAGTGGTTCGTTCATTTGCGATTTCAATTGACACAAATGTGCTGGGCTGAAAATGTCCTGATGAGCTCAAATCAATTGGGTACACGTTCTCAGAGGTGCTAATTGGAGAGGAAATTGTGTCATAGCGTGAGCGTTTATGTGCAGTTCTGGCAAACTGTTGCCTTTGCCATAAACATATTTGTACAGTGAATTTTGCAATTCCATCCTACAAAAAAAATTTTCCGGCTCCAATTTCCGAAAATGAGGCAGTAATGTTAAGAAAAATGCCTCATCTTCGTCCAATACTGTTTTTTTCTGAATTTCTTTTCTCAAGAAAAAGTATTTTTTTTCTATTTCTAACAGTTCTGCACTGCTGCTGTTCGCAGTCCATTTCCTAACTTTCCTCACCTTCTGATGTGTTGTGGATGTCTTCATTTGCATACTTCTCCACCTGACTATTCTTAAATTTCCCTGGTTTTAAATTTCCACTTAAATTTCTATATTTCATCTGATCCCTTACAAAAAGGAAAGACTGGAGGTATGGCCAAGTTGAATTGAATTGTGATGCAGTGTCACCAGCATCATCAGACCTTGGTGTTGGAGTCTTCTGCAGTTCACTGCGGATTGGTCGCGCAAATGTTTCCATTTTTTCTTCAAATCTTCCTCTGAAAAAAGATAATTATGTATAAAAAACACTTGGATAAAGTTGCAGCGCAATACTGGAATTTATGGAACTTCCAAAATTTCATTGGTGCTATTGTTGGAAAGCACATACGTATCCAGTGTCAATTGTGTTGCAAGGTGCCAACTGCAAATTTATGTCGATCGAAGTTGGTGGGTATGGAAAGCAAAGTGATGGTGGTACTTTCAGTTCTTCTCAAATTTATAAACTTTTAAAAACTGGGGAACTACAGATACCGCGAATCACAAGTCTACCAAATACTAACCAAAATTTGCCATATGTTTTTCTTGGTGATGAAGCCTATCCCCTTTTGGAATGTTTATTACGGCCATATAGCAGAAAAGACTGTACTCAAGACCACGAGTATTTTAATGCGCGCCTTTCAAGGTTTCAAGGTCATTGAATGCGCTTTTGGAGTTTTAAATGCCAAATTTAGAATTTTATGGAAACCGATCCTTCCTTTGCTGAAGTAATTATTAAAGCAATTTTCCTACTGCACAATATTATCATTGATCGAGAGGGTTTGCATGTAAACTTGTGAGAAGAAGTTGAGAAGCAAAATACAAAAGAATTGTAAAAACAATTCAATAAAACTACCATCAAGGATGGTAGATTAATTAGAGATCACTTTTGTAACTATCTATGCCTCAATAAACTTGCGGTACGGTATGTAAATATTATCGTAACATGATATGATTAGACTTTCCGTAAGTCGTAGGTATATGCGAATAAGCTACAAATGACAGTGATCCTTAAAGCCTACATAACTCATGCCATTTGTCAAATTCAGCCTGAGCTATACACCAGTGTTAGGGAAAATTGATGGATAATATTCCTCATATAGTAACATCAATATATCTTTAAAATTAATAAAATATTTCCATGATGTCTCACACACGCTTGATTTTAATTAAATTTTAAGAAATGAAGAGCTTAAAATTGACCCTAAGTAAAGTCTGTAATGAAAACTCAGGCGCCTGATTTGAGATGTTCAGTAGATATATCATATTATAAGTTCGAGTTGTTTTATTTTTGCCCCAGCCCAATTGGAATTAAGTTGGGATGCATTAAGTAATTTATTGAAGTCATTTAATATAATAATTTTTATAAATTTTTTTTAACATTTTTCTTCCCATCGTCATTGTTTAGTCAGCTGTTTTTGCCAAGATGATCACATCTCAACAAAAAAATGCCTGTTGTTTTTGTATTGTACTTATTGTAATACTAATCCCACCTGCTATGAATTCGCCTTGCTTACTATACTAGACCAAATAATCAAACATGAACACATTCAAAAGTTTAGCTAATTATACTTAGCTGCACAACAAAAAGTGGAACACAAGAAAGAGAAAAAATAATGCAATTTTACTCTGAGCCGTATAATACAACACTCTAATGCAGGGGTTACCAAAAATTGTTTGGTTGTGCAATAGTGAGTAAGAAAGAGAAAATAAGTTGAGAGAATTTATTTATTTACAGCCATAGAAAAGTGTTAGTAATATACGCTATTTTGATTTTCATTTAATCAACATACATATGTAAAGCTATCTATCTTTGGCTTAATAATTTTAGATAAATAAAAACGAAATAAAAAATCCATTTTTAAATAAAAAACATAAAGCTATCCATCTTTGGCTTAAAAATTGGATCATGTTTTTAGATAAATAAAAATAAAATAAAAAAGCAATTTTTTATTAAAAGAAAAAAGCGAGCATTCCAAAGCATTTAAAAAAAATTATACTATGCGACAAAATAAAAAAATATAAAATACGCCATAGAACATTTTTAACATAAAATATTTTTTGAATGTTATTCAGAAATAAAATGATAAAGCTAAAGAATACTAAATTAAAGAACACAAGAATGCGTGTGAGTTCTCTCTGCAGAATTGTGTTATGAAATGGTAAACCATGCTTAATGTATGTGTGTTATGAAATAAAAACGTTATAACGGGGTGACATTGTTCCAGGGTACGACAGTTTCATGTCGAAAATTCGAATCAATTTTACACACGTTTAATTTTAAATTTTGGTAGTAAAAAAAAGTTGCATAAAATTTATATCAACTCAAGTTACATAGAAAATATTTAATAATTTTATTCTTCTTCTTGATTACTGGCATATACATAAAGTGATAGCATGAAAAAAATACAATACAACTTTTCGAAAACATATGAAAAAAAGTGTGTAAAAGTACGGTCACATCAAAAAAATATTTGATCCAAAACGTAAAATACTTCTTTGCCATAATGTGACCACAAAATAATTTTTAGGGGCAAACAGAATAATCTTCAATTCTGAGCAAATAAAATTATTTGCCGTCAAACAAAAATGTTTTAAATGCGACCACTCAGTGTCAAATATTTTAGGCACATATTTATTTGCAGAGGCAAATAACAGCTGTTAAAGGTTGTGTTGTCTACTAGCAAAACTAAATCACCAAAATCGTAAGAAAAATATATGAAATAAAATTTTAAGTAAATAAATAATTTGTTTCATGCAAACCTTTTTATTCGTTGTAAATGTATTCATTATATACGTATAAATATTTGGGTGCCAGCCTATACATACATACATTCAGAGTCTGAAACTAAAATACACATGAATGCATATACACTGGTGGCCAAAACTAAAGCAACTGACATTACACTTTGATATTTTAGCAAATATGTTCCGCTAAAAAGTTTAAAACTGGATGATTTTTGATTTTTATGTTTACACATTATTCAGACTAAACGTAAATGCAAAAAAATTAAACTAAAGCAACTTTCGTACTTCTGCAACAAAACTTAAAAATTAAATTAATAGTCAATAGCGTGCACATCTACGGGGTGTTGAATCAATTAGCCTCTTAATTTGATCTTTAGAAATGCTGTTCCATGCGTTCTGGATACGATTAAAAATGGGATGTTTATTTGTCCCTAAATCCCTTTTTATTTTGCGGTCAACTATGGTCCAAAGGTTTTCAATAGGGTTAAGGTCTATCGATTAACCTAGCCACCTGAGAACACTTACTTTTGATTGACTCAACCATCGCTTAACAAATTTTGAAGCATGATTTGGGTCATTGTCATGTTGGAAAACCCAAACCAGTGGCATGTTCTCTTCTGCGTATGGCAGCATTACGTTTTCCAACAGACTTTTATAAACAAATCGATCCATTTTCTCAGTAATTTGATAAATTGGTCCAACTCTACAGCTGTAGAAGCATATTTAAATGCTCGGAAACCATCAAAGAAACCATTTATTTCCCAGAAAAATCGCAGAGCCAGGTTAGCTTTTGGAAAGGCCCATATTGGTTGAAGTCCTGCTCAGTGGAGAAGCATATTGTTCTCCGATGAATCCAAATTCTATATAAAAAAGTTTCAGACATGAAGAACTTCACCGTAAGGAGACCAAAAAATTAACGCCTTAAACCGCAATATTATAAAGGAACGGTAAAAGATGGTGGAGGCTCAATAATGGTGTGGGGCTGTTTTTCATACGATGGAGTTGGACCAATTTACCAAATTACTGAGAAAACAGCTGATTTTGCGTTCACACCGCAAGTTTTATTAAAATTGGTTTTAAATTCATGATATTTATGACTGCGAGAAAAAAAATTTATGAGCAATATGCCTTATTTCATCTTGATATATTTAGCTTCTGACTTACTTTTCGCACAAGAAACTATATTCATTGTGACCAGAAACAACACACATTTCGATTAATAATTAAATATTTACAAATTTTTAAAATTTTCATTGAAGAAATTAAAAATATTCCAAATTTTTCCTTTTTTAATACAAAATAAATGATTATTTACATTTATTTATTTATTTACATTTGTTTTTGTTTTTATCAGCTGTTTTCAGGTTTTCAGAGCTGGTAGCTCTGATTTAGTGCATTTAGTACATCAAAACAAGGTTGTATTTCATAAAATCAACTTAAAACCAATTTAAAAATGGTTTTATTTTGGTTTTAACACAATAATTTTGAATGGTAAAATCTGGTTTTATTTTTGGTTTTAACGTTAAAACCAACTTTTGCGTTAAAACCACTCGATGTGAAAACACTATTACAGAAATACAAAAGTTGCATTAGTTTTAACCTCTAGAATTATATGATTATTTCGTTATTTTGATAGAAAAGCAATATTTTAAGCAAATTGATTATAATTTTTTGCATTTACGTTTAGTCTGAATAACGTGTAAACATAAAAACCAAAAATCATCCAGTTTTAAACTTTTTAGCGGAACATATTTGCTAAAATATCAAAGTGTAATGTCAGTTGCTTTAGTTTTGGCCACCAGTGTATGTATATGTATGTATATTACTATAACTTTCTACATCAAAGCTATTCCAAATAGAAAATGTATTGTATGATGAGTAAGGACAAATATTGAAAGATAGCAACAATTATTTGAAAATCCAGGTCAGACATTTCAAATACAATGAAATATGAAAAATTATTTCTTCGGCTTCTTCCTCTCAGCGGATTTTTGAAAAACTCTGAGAATAAATAAAATTGCCATGAAAAAGTTTCTCAAGAATCTGTCGTTCGGGTTCCCGCCATTCACTGATAAAAATTAACACACAAGATGTGGGATGTGAGAAGCTAGGTAATAATCCTAACTGATAGGTTGTAATGATTTTTCAGTAAAATGGTTGGTTTTTTAATCTCGTTAAAGAAAGAGATCTTTCTCTGTAACGACCTAACTTTGGAGGATAAATTTCGAACCAAAGTGTCATAAAAACCTTTCTCAAAAATCTATAAATTTTCAAATTAGACCTAAAATAAATCATTTAATTTATATGTATACATTCGATTTCAAATTTTTAGATTAAACATTTCTTTATGTTAGACACCTTTTGCACGTTCAAATTAGTTTGCAAACTAGTTTGAAAACTCTTGAGTTTATTGGAGAGGGGTGAGTTCACAGTTTGATGTACTCGCAAACTTGCCTTTTTCTTTATTCGTATATACACCTAGTTGTATTTGAATTCATATTTTATTTGACATTTTATTGTATTTTTTGTTTCGCATAGTGAAGTTAATATAAAGTTCAGTTATTTGAAATAACATTACTTTTCGTTTGTTTTGTGTTTCAAATCAAAACATTTGGAAAAAAAATTAGTGCCAAACAATTAGTTAGAAAAACGTGAAAAATTAAAATCAATCACGCCACGTACATCTGCAGATAGTGGCACTAAAATTAAAATAGGGTCCAAACGAAAAAACTCAGTACTTTTTGTAAGAAATTTATACAATCACAAAAATATTTATTTCATTTTATTTGCCTATGGAAATGTTCCTTGCAGGCAATTAAGTAATATTACAAGATATTAATTCTAACAAACTATGAATTTAAATACATAATTACATTATTTTTTATAACATTATTTGATAAAGAAAAATCAATTAGCATATGGGCAATTTCGTGTCAAGTGACCCAATTTTTAAAATCGATGTCTTCCGATTTGGATGAAATTTGCACCAAGGTTAGTACTATTGGATAGTAGACAGACAAGAACAGCCAGAGTTAGAGGGGGTCAAAGTTGGACATTTTGGTCATACAGGGTTTTTTTAAAATGTGTGTAACTTTTCACCTATTGGTGCTAGCAAACATTTTCCAAAGGATATTAGATAATTTTTTAATTAATTTTTTTTTAATTAATTTTTTTTTCAATATTTTGTCAAAATGGGCCCTTTTTTCTGCTCAAAAGAAAGCTTATACAATTTCCTTTAAGGCCTTTATAATCGTTTAATGGGATGCGAGTGGGATATCTATCAAAAAATTATTTTTGAACTCAAGAATAAGATTTTTCAATATTATTTCAATATTTTATTTATTACTTATAATACGAAATAACAATAATAATAAAAACTTTAATAAAATAAATATATAAATTTTGAAATTGCCAATCTTTCGTTCTTCTTATTTATTGCCTTCATTTTCTGCTTTTTTGCCAATCCTGGCATCATTCGGATCATATCATCTCGCTCATAAAATTGAGTTACTAGAGCTTCAGTTTCGCACGCTAAAGTTTTTCCCTTCTTCTCGTTTGTAAGTGTGTGAATCCCATGCTCAGCAACCAAGTTTTTAGCAATTCTTGCTTTTCGTTGAGACGTTCCAAACTCGGTCATTATTTTTGAACAACTCCATGACGATGGGGCAAGAGTAAGAAGTTGAATTCTTTCAGATCTACTCTGTGACGTTTTGTACTTCTTTTTTATTTGTTCAAATACTTCTACTGCATCCTTGTGGTAATGGGTGCCATTATTAGGTCTTAAAGGTTCTACTTAAAAGTTAGAACAACCATCATCTCCTGCAGAACTGTCATCATTTTCAGAATTGTATGTTATGTATGTACTTAGTAAATAACGCACGTCCAAACTTTAACACTGTTTATAAAAAACTAATTTCCGAATGTCCTTAGAATGCAAATAAATACTTTTTTAAGATCATTTAAGTAGTACATTTTTATGCCTAATGAAGGCAATATATAAGAAGGCCGAAAGGACTAATTTCCGAATGTCCTTAGAATGCAAATAAATACTTTTTTAAGATCATTTAGGTAGTACGTTTTTATGCCAAATATTGAAAAATCTTATTCTTGAGTTAAAAAATAATTTTTTTGATAAATCGCATCCCATTAAGCGATTATAAAGGCCTCAGAGGAAATTGTATAAGCTTTATTTTGAGCAAAAAAAGGCCCATTGTGAAAAAATTAAAAAATTATTTTTGGAAAGATTGAAGAAATAGCTATCTAATATCCTTTGGAAAATTTTTGCTCGGACCATTAGGTGAAAAGTTAAACAAATTAAAAAAACATATATGACCAAAATGTCCAACTTTGCCCCCTCTAACTCCGGCTGTTCTTGACTGATAGAGTTGAAAATTTGTGTATGGCCTACTATCCAATAGTACTAACCTTGGTGGAAATTTCACCCAAATCGGAAAACATTGATTTTAAAAATTGGGTCACTTGACACGAAATTGCCCATATACAGTTTATTAAATTCGTTACACATTCTCCTTATTGGATCAGCATCAGCGTAGTTGGATCTAAAAAATTGTATTGATAATGGGGAAAAATGACGTGACGGACGTTGAGGAACATTAAACGTGATATTATGGATTAAAAAACTGGAGCCTAGGTTAGGTTAGGTTAGAGGACGTGTACCTGTCAGTCAAGACAGGTACAGTACCCGGAGGTCAGATTGACCCATTGTACAACGTCCTAAAGGAGGGAAGGATAGTATAGGGGGTAGGATGAAAGGAGGCTATATGGGAAAGGGGGGAGTGGGAAGCGGAGAAATCACACAGACCAGACACAACAAAAGGATGGGAGAGCGCGACTACACCGATGAAGTCCTAGCCTCTCAACCAGCCTAAGCCACTTATGAATCTGTAGAGAGCCTTGATGTCGGCTCTCGACACAGAATTCAAAATCTCAAAGAAGGGCCTACCAAGGGTGCTCAACTTCAATCTACCAAGGGCTGGGCAGTTACAGAGGAGGTGTTCGATAGTCTCCAACTCCTCCTCATCGCAACACGCCCTGCAATAGTCCGGCTGGGACCTGTTCCAGATCCCCGTCAGTAACCTAATCTCGCAGTGCCCCGTGATAAAACCGACAAACAACCTTAAGCTGGCCTTATTCAAGCCCAGCAGCCAATCTGTTTTCTTACTGTCTACAGCAGGCCATAGACACCCAGAAACAAAACAACCCGATCCGTTCCCGCAACGCCTCTGCTCTTTCTCCATGACCCATCAATTGATGAGGCCATAGAGGTGACAGATTGGGGGGTCATGACCAACCATCAAATCGCCTACTGAAAGCGAACCTAGCCTCGCGCGGGCATCCGCCGTCTCATTGCCCGGATACGGTCCGGTCCAAAAGTCCTCAACGACTCCTTGCACTCGCGAACAAGCCGTGATTTGCACCAGACCCTAAGGCAGCCTGACTGTCAACGAAGATCATGTAAGATTCGGAATCCGAAGCTGGGCCACCAGCTATGGCCCCAATAACCTTCCAGATTGCGAAAATCTCCGCCTGAAAAACGTTGCAGTCATCATTCAACCTGAAGTGGAGTTCAAGACCGAGTTCCTTACAGAAAACCCCAGCACCTGTACGTCCACCTAACTTAAACCCATCTGTGAAGATGGGTATACCACTCTGCCCCTGGAGTACCCCACTATTCAATTGTGCCCTATCCGGTATAAGTATTCTTAAACCAGGCAGGATCATAGCCTCAGGCACAATATAATCAGTGGCTTTTTCTGAAAGCACATATCTTCCATCAGGAAAGACGACATTCAGAACTCTAGAGTGACCTATCGAACGCTGTTTCCAGCAGCCCGATTCCCTCAGGCGTATGGCACTACGCGCTGCACACCGCTTGACATACAAGTCAAGCGGAGTCAGGCAGAGCACTGTGTCAAGAGCAGCCTGAGGGCAACCCTTCCTCACTCCAGTGATACTCAAGGAGGCAATCCGTTGAATCTTATCTAAGATTTTCCGTTGAAAACTCTTATCTAAGGCACTCCACCAGACAACGCAGCCATAAGTAATAACCGGTCTAACAATCGCCGTATATATCCAGCGAATGGCCCTAGGCGGGAGACCCCAGCTTTTACCTATGGAGTTCCTACACTGGTAGAAGGCATTCAGTCCCTTCTTCATTCTTTCCTCGGTGTTTCTTTTCCAGTTCAGCTTACTGTCCAGGACAACACCCAAGTACTTGACCTCAGAAGACAACGGAAGCTCCCTACCAGCTAACCTTGGCAATCCGAAGGTTTCAATCTTGTACCGACGCGAGAACAAGACGAGGTCCGTCTTATTTGGATTTATACCCAGACCACATTTCTGGGGAATGTATATCCCTTAGAGAATTCTCAATAGAGGAAGTGGTGACATTATTGAAGGCCCCCTCTATATCAAGGAAAGTCGACAGTGTGTACTCACCCCTAGCCAAATTCGCCTGAACAAAACCTGTCACATCATGAAGAGCGCTCTCAACGGACTTACCCTTAATGTAAGCATGTTGCGACCTACTCAACAGAGACCGGTCCATGTTTGACCTCAAATATAGATCGATAAGTCTCTCCAAAGCTTTCAAAAGAAAGGATGAGAGCGATATCGGTCTATAATCCTTAGGGCCGATGTGACTACGTTTACCAGATTTTGGTATAAAAACCACAAGCACATCTTTCCAACCATCAGGTATATCACACAAGCGGAGACAGTCCCTATACACGTCCACCAGACATTTGTGCAATATATCACCAGCACGCTGAAGCAGAGCCGGAAAGATACCATCCGGACCAGGCGACTTAAAGGGCCCAAAGCTACTTATAGCCCATTTTACCTTGTCTCATGCTTGGCATCATGCCAGCATCACAGAAGGGATCAGCTACGCCCAATGGATAGCTTACTGGTTCCTCACTATTGGGAAAATGAGTGCTCAATAGGACCTCTAGGGTTTCTTTTCTCGAGGATGTCCACGTACCATCATTCCTTTGGATGAAGCCTAGGACTTTGGGGTCCTTCGACAGCATCCTTCGGAAATGAGCCACGTCGGCATCATCCTCGATACTCGTGCAGAAACTCATCCAGGCGGTTCTGTTTGAGCGCTTTATTTCCCTTTTATAATCATTAAAACTGGATGTATATGCAGACCAGTCGACATCCCTACCCGACCTCTTAGCCTTATTAAAGAGTCGCCTAGTACAGCAGCGGAGTCTCTGGAGTTCCGCATTCCACCAGGCTGGCTGGCTCCTCTTACCCGGGTAAGTGAGAGGACAAGCATCTCTATAACAAGACAACAAAATATCCGTCAAAGATTCAACTCGATCATTGATGCCAGGAGGGGAACGACCCCTAAGGGCCATAAGTTCCCCCTCCACAGCCTTCTCATATCTGATCCAGTCGGTTCTTTATTGGATTCCTAAAGGGCTCATTAAAGCCACCAGATAGATTAATACTGAAGGATATCAGTTGGTGATCAGAGAAAGAACACTCATCTGAAACCCTCCAGTCACTAATCATAGACCTATCCATATTAGAGAGTGTAATGTCAATTACCGCCTCCCTAACACGGTTTCTAAACGTTGGCGTATTACCAACGTTACAGATAGTAAGCCTATTAAGAATAATGAAATTCAAAATCGACTCACCCCTAGTATTTATGTCAGCACTTCCCCATTGCGTGTGATGAGCATTGGCATCACAACCCAAGACAAGGCGACATCTTTTCCTCTTCGCATGCTTCACCAGTAATTCAATTAAGTCACCAGGAGGCATGTACACTGATGACAGCATCAAATCGATTCCAAAGTCATCTCTGTACGGCACAGTTGTTACGTCACCTGTACAAAAGGAAGGAGTAATTAACAAATCCAAATTACTTCTAGCTAAAATACAGGTTCTTATCTTCTCACTTGTTCTAGGAACAAGTAACTTATAATCAGGATTGCTCAGACCCATAATCCTATCCCTAAGGATCCAAGGTTCCTGGATAAGAGCAATATCAACTTCAAGGCGGCGCAGGGTGGTTAGCAGGTTGTGTGAGGCGGCCTCGCAGTGATGCAGATTAATCTGCACCACTTTTAGCCTCCTCTGGGTCCTGGGCACCACTTATGTCCGGATGACGGAACTTTAAGCGTGCCAACCCACACAACACCACGCCACCCCTTGCACCCAGCCACTGAAGTGAATCCTGATCAATAGCGATCCGAAGATCGCAGCTTTTCTTACCATCACCAGCCAGGGAGTTGACAACTACCCACGAACTGGTGTTCAATCCGTTATTCTGCTTTCCAATAAGTTTTGGGTATGTTCACCAGCCTAAAGGTAGGCGGGACCCATACCGTCACTATTGGACGTAGAGGGAGGTCGAATTGTGCTCCAAGCGAGCACCGTGCCAGAGTTCGCCAAGGCGCTTCACTGATTCCACAAGGAACTTTACAGTTCCCTCGTTTTTACAGTCCACTACCTTGATGCCCTTGGACCAACCGATGGAAGATATGCGGGCATTTCTGCCATCACAGCTATCCTCCGTCATAAACTCAATAAGCCTTTCTTCAACCAGATCCCATCTTTCAGGAGAGATTTTGCCATCTAAATCCGTCCTGTCAATGAAAGCCAGCTGAAGGGAAGGGTTAGTTCCTAGGCTACCTTGTTTCTTAGGCCGCTTGGAGTCCGGAAGACTCGTCGGATCTATTTCTCTTCATGTGATTTCCTTTACGAGAAACCTTAGAAGACCCATCCAACGAGATGTCCTCCCCCGCCTCCTTCTCCTCCAACCTTACATCCTTCTTTTGGGATAAAGGATTAGCGGTAGTTTCTACCTCCTTTCCTTCATCCATTGTAGAAGGAAAACTATCACCCTTTCTCTTCGCCGGAGGCATGAAAACCTGCGTAGTCTTCTCTGCACCAGCTGGGAGCAGGGGTGTAGAACCTTCATGCCCCTTGCTTGCAGCTTGAGAGGTAGAAGCAAGTGGCTCTACGCTCCCGTCCGCACTCAAGGGTCCATCCTTCTTACCAGAATCAGCACCTCGTGAGAGGACACTGCCCGGATATTTGGTTTCATACCGCGAAACAGTGCCTCTGTGTCGAGCCAGCATCTTCTGTTCTTTGACAGAGAGGGAATCCACATCACGGCTTGCAAATCTCTTTAAGACCGTGCAGGCCCTGCGATATGAATTCATTTTCCTATACATAGCATAGCGTTTCCGCCCACTTTTGCCCCCCTTGTCAGACAAGTCACCTTTACCCATGCAGTCCGAATCATCAGATGATTGCACTAGTGGGTCTAAGGCATCCTGTCTGATAAGTGGGTTCCTTAAGGGGGAAGTCGCCACCTCATTGCTCCCAGCAATTTCTTTTCCACATAAGTCCCACGAGTGAGGGGGAAAGGAGGTCGATCATGCCATAGCCCCCGATAGCATTACAAGGGCTTGGTAGAAACCTAATACTCACTGAGGCGCCCAGGTATCATTGAGGCTCCGTTATAATACAGTCTGGATTAGACCCCCAACTGCAAACCTTCCGATGAGCACGGGTCGCTTAACACTCCGGATTAGGGGTATAGAAGAAATATACGTGACAGGGCGAGTCGAAAAGATTGCACAGAGACGTCGATTCGAAGATTGTCCCCTCACGATATTAGGGTAACCTTTAGTCATGCACCACATCCCCAACGGGTTGGGGATAGATGTACTTAAGCCCCCACATCGCGACAAGATTGGTACCCAGGTGGAGGAACCTATATCACCAGTAATTATTTTGAATATTTTTTTTTCATATATTATTTATTGAATCTTTCCTTTCAGAATTTACAATAAGTATTCAAATCTTAACCTAAAATAATACAATAATAAAAGTTGTTATTGCCACTGCAACGTACAACTAAAAGTGCACATCAAAAGTAAATTTATCTGATCAGATCATTTGTTTGAACCCTTTTGAGACGTCTGTGACTGTCGAATACAAGTAAGTCTCTTACAAGACGGTTGGGATGTTCTGTAATCCTAGAGATGTAATTGACACTTGCTATTTTTATTTCCTCTCGAACTAAGGGCACCTTCAGATCTTTGTGGATGTTACTGTTTCTCATATACCAAGGAGCACCTGTTATTATTCTAAGAAGTCTAGATTGCCGCCTTTGAAGCTTCTCTACATTGGATGGTGAGGCTGTTCCCCACAGTTGGATACCATAAAGCCAAATAGGTTTCAATACTGAATTATGCAAAAGCAGTTTTAGTTCTAAATCAAGGGTTGACTTAGGTCCAATAAGCCAGTAAAGCTGTGCTGTTCTGAGTTTGATCTGGGTAATTTTGGCAGCTATATGGTGAGCCCAGGTAAGGCGACGGTCGAGATGGATGCCCAGATATTTTACACTACTATGTTCTGGTACTGTCACACCATTAATCTTGATGGGCGGACAATTTCCCCTTCTCAGTGTAAACGTGATGTGCATGCATTTAGAAACATTGACTTTTATCTTCCATTTCAGCATCCAATTTTCCAAATCACTAACATGAGATTGAAGTCTTTGTGACGCAACTGTAGAATCTCTATGAATACTTAAAAACGCCGTATCATCCGCAAAAGTAGACGTGTGAGTCACTAAACTTGTAGGCATATCTGCAGTGAACAATAAGTAAAGGAACGGCCCTAGAATACTTCCTTGTGGTACGCCAGCAGATATCTTTCTGCGGGAAGAGGTGACATCTTTTGATTTTATTTGGAAATATCTATTCCATAAGTAACTTTTTAGCAATTTATACACATTCTTTGGTAAAAACTGCGTGATCTTAAACAGAAGTCCTTCGTGCCAGACCTTATCGAAGGCTTGAGATATATCAATAAATAGCGCAGAGCAATACTGCTTGTTCTCAAAAGCACGTCTAATTAAATTGGTAATTCTGTGCACTTGCTGAATCGTGCTATGTTTTCGCCTAAAACAAAACTGATGGTCGGGAACTATAAGCAGCATTTTTTCGAACATCTTAGAAAGTATTGGGAATAAACTTATTGGACGATATGATGATACTTGCGTTATGTCCTTGCCTGGTTTAGGTATCATCACTAAATCAGATAATTTCCAAGATACAGGAAAGTAGCCTATTCGCAACATAGAGTTAAAGATGAACAATATAAAACGCACGGCCGATGTAGGCAAATTTTTAATCATTGTCGCAGTTATTTTGTCACAACCAGATGATTTGTTCGGCTTTAGGCTCTGGATGGCGACAATCACTGCAGACAGCCGGAACTTGATCGGCCTACTAACCACATCGTCGATTGTAACTGGGGCAATACTAGAAACAGAATTGTTTGGTGTAAAAACATTCTCTAAGTAGTTGGCAAAAGCGTCCACTTTCTGTTCTGCGCTTTTTGCCCAATCACCGTGCTGTAGTCGTAAAGGGGATTCATGCAAAATAGGTCCCCTCATTTTCCTTACTGCCTTCCATAAACTGTACTCCGAGTCTTTCGTTGTGTCCACATTTTTCAAGTATTTTTGCAGGTTTGACTCTTTGTGTCTCTGCAAAGCATCACGCAGAAGTCTTTGGCACTGATTAATTTGAGACTTTAGACCTGGAGAACGATATTCTTGCCGTTGGCGTCTTAAATTCCTTTTTTGGCGTAACAGTGCTTCTATGTTATTAGAGCAGGTAACTTTTCGTTTTCTTACCAAAGGGGTAGAGGATGTAGATACCCTAGCAGCTTCAGTTAAGATGTTAGTAAACTGGCGGATGCCGGATTCAATTTCGTGTTCACACTTCAAAGAGATATTTGATGGCAGGTGCGAGCTTACGAACATTTTGTATTTCCGCCAATTTGTCCTCGTCTGAAGATAATTTTGCTCCAGTAGGTTTGTATCAGGCACAAATGTTAGGATGGTTGGTGAGTGATCAGAAGACAGATCCAATGACGGGTGCATACGAAGATTTTCACGTCTAATATTTCTTACTACGGCAAAATCTATTACATCCGGAATTTTGTTTAGATCAGTTGGCCAATAAGTAGGATGACCAGCAGACAAGGCATCCATTCTGTTCGAAGATACTGCGTCTTCCTCTCGGAGTAATGAGACGTGATCCCCAGAATGTGTGTTTTGCATTATAATCACCTGCTGCAATAAATTTCGGACCCAGCGTGTTGAAGTAATCGAGGAATTGATCTTTGCAAATGTTGTGTCTTGGAGGACAATAAAGTGCTGATATTGTAACACCAATGTAGGGTAAATTGATTGATGTTGCTTGAATGTAATCTTGGGTGAATTCTGGCAATGGAAAGTGCCTAATGTCCTTGTGAACAAGAATAGCTGCCCCTCCGCATGCCCTACCACTAGGGTGTTTTGCGTCATATGTGTAGTAGTCATTAATTCTAAAGCAGTTTTTGTCCGAGAAGTGTGTTTCCGATATTAGCATGACATCAATTTGGTAAGTATATAAGAAGTTTTGTACTTCGTTTTTATGATGGCTTAAACCGTTCCCGTTCCAAAAGCACATTTTGAGGGTGTTCATGTCTTATTTACTAAAATCTGCATAAGCATATTTTGGTTTTGCAGCAGCTGTTGCAACATGTACTGCATGTTAGCCATAAAATTACTCATTGTTTGGATTAGAGTATCAATTGAATTTCGGGAATTCGAATGTGCAGTTGGAATGCCTTCTTTTAGAGCGTCAGCATATGAAAAAGCATCTGGAAATTTGCTTGTGGTTTGGGCAGCATTTTTGGAGTTTGCCTGTTGTGGAATGGTGGCCTGAGGTAAACTTGGGAAGTTTGATTCACGGTACTGGTTACATATAGGTCTTTTGACCACCGCTTTATTTTTGAGTTCCAAGTATACTTTGCATCCTCGATAATTAGCCGTGTGGTGTTCACCGCAGTTACTGCATTTTTACAGCTAACTTCAGTTTTCGGGTGGGAACATTCACTGCTTCTGTGTACGTCTCCGCACCTGACGCATACTGCCGGTAATTTGCAGAAAGATTTTGTGTGCACAAATTCTTGGCAATTTTGACACTGAGGGGGGCCTTAACGTTTAATGGGTTCCTCTACATATATTCGACGGTTTAGAAGATACCGTAATCCATATATAGGATGATTGTCACCTTTTTTCCTTATATTGTTCGAGTTAAATTCTATTTCAACTCTAAAAAGCGGTTGTGGAATTTTATTTGTATTTAAAATATTATGGATTGATTTGACTTCATACCCTTCAGATTTAAGGACATTCTTAATATCGCTAATAGGTACAGTACTATCAATGCCTTTAATGATTACGTTTAAACCTTTTGCACTTTTGAGTTGATAAGTATAGTAGTTTTTCTTTTCAGTATCCAACTTGTTCACAATTGCTCTAAAAATCTTTTCATCTTTGGCTTGGATTTTGGTTTCCTGAATATTACCCTTTCGTAGAGAAACAACGTAGAAATTGTCTTTGCCAACAAGCTGTGTCAACTTAGTTACCAAGGCATTGGTAGTGGGCTCTCGTAGGTACAGTGGTGGGGGTTTGAAGTTCTTTTTTGCAGGTGTATTGTCTTCCTTTTCTTTTTCTTCAAGAATTGCAAAACAGTTTGCGTTGTCAGTGGTATTTTTTGCCTGTTTTGGATGTGGTTCCAACGTGGAGGCTGCTCTAGGGCTGGACTTACGTTTCGTTATTGTGATATAACGGTCCAAACCTGTGAGGACTTTTTCACTGCTCTCAGTCTTCGCTGCACTTTTTTTAATTGTTGTAGTTTCCTTATTTAAGTCCGGTGATTGCAAAATATTTTCACTGTTCTTATGATTACCCAAAAGAGGGGTATGGGGTAGATTCGTATTTGGCCCAACACACTTATTTAAATTTTGACCACTCGCACTATTGCTGATTTTTTTTCACTTGTTGGGTCGCTAACGTAGCGTACCCGATTTGCAGGCTTCGCTGTCAAATAACGCGAGTCATCAATTTTTTTATTTATATTAACTGTTTCACATTCTTTTGAAGTAATGATCACGTAAGCATTTCTATCATTAAAACTCAGTCTGCGTTCATTAGCACTTGCACTTGGCTCACTCATTAATTAGGTTAACGGCCTTTATATTTTTTTACTTATTTGATCGAAACGGTATTCCGTGCAAGGTAAAATTATTAACAGAAATTGGTAGTCAAATAGAATATTTATTTCTTGAAATTTCATCCACCAATAAGAAGAAGGTTTTATTAGGTAGTGTCTATAGACCGAATTCTAATATAAACTTTGATCCCTTTATTTCTATTCTTGAGGAAATTTCTATTCAATATGATGACATTATTATTATTGGTGACTTTAATAATAATCTCTTACTTGATAATGCGCTATCTGATTCATTGTTGTCTCTCCACCTTAATCCTGTAAATGTGTCCTTGCCAACTCACTTCCATTTTTCTTCCAGTAGTCTAATCGATCTAGTATTTGTTAATGATATGACTAAGGTACTGTTATATGATCAAATTTCAGCCTCTTGCTTTTCCAATCATGATCTTCTCTTCTTAACTTATAATCTGTCTACGAGTCATGAGGACAGGTATATTACATACCGTGATTTTAAAAGTATCGATTTTACAGTTTTGAACAGAAGTGTTGATGATATCTGTTGGGATCAAGGGGCAGGAAGTTCGCTTCCGCATTAGATAATAGAGCTATATGGAAGGTAATCCGCGATATTGGTATTGGACAAAAATGCCATAACACTTCTCCTGATGTTGATGTAAACGGTCTGAATGACAAATTTGTTAATATTAATGTTCCTACACCTGACAGTAACATATATGATGACCTTTGTTTTGTTCCGCTAGCAAACCCCTTTAGTTTTCGTTGTGTTAGTCAGCTCGAGGTTTTGGAATGCTTATCTTCTGTGAAATCGAATGCGATTGGTTCCGATGACTTAGATCCTCTGTTTTTAAAAGCTTTGTCACCTAGACTTTTACCGTATTTTACTCATGTATTCAATTCAGTCTTAACTATGTCCTCTTTCCCTGATGAATGGAAACGGTCAAAAATCATCCCAATTCCTAAATCTAACAATGAATTCAGGCCAATTGCCATTCTTCCGTTCCTGTCCAAAGTTATGGAAAACCTCATAGCTAGACAAATGAACGATTATCTCACGAGTAATAATTTTTTATCTGATAAGCAGTCGGGATTTATGAAAGCTAGGAGCTGCACTACTGCTTTAGTCAAAGTAGTTGATGACCTTAGGTTGAAGCTGGATGAAAATTACATAGCGTTTTTGGTTCTTTTGGATCACACTAAGGCTTTTGATATAGTTGATCACAGAATATTATTGAGAAAGCTACAGACCCTCTTTCACTTTTCTAATTCAGCTTGCAGCCTTATACGTTCCTATCTCATTAACAGATCACAACGAGTTTACCTAAACGGCAACATCTCGAATTCGGTACACGTTGGAAGAGGTATTCCTCAGGGATCAATTTTAGGGCCCCTTTTGTTCTGTATATACATTAACGACCTACCTGATGTTTTGGATAATTGTAGCGTACATATGTACGCTGATGACGTTCAGCTCTATAGGAGCGCTTGTATTGATAATATCCGACTATGTGTAGATACGATTAACGATGATTTACGGAAAATTGACAACTGGGCTAGTGCTAATGGACTTTGTATTAATCCCTCTAAATCGAAATGTTTATTGCTCTCCAGGTCTAAGAGAGCGTTTGATGTGCCGAATATTATTATCAGGGGGAATAAAATTGATTTTGTTGAATCGGCATCTAATCTGGGTGTTATCTTTAATGGTCGGCTAACGTGGTCTAGCCACATTAATGTCATCGTTGGTAAAGTTTACGGTATGCTTAGGAACTTATGGGCTGTTATAGATTCGACTCCTTTTGCTATACGCCTGCAACTGGCAAAAACGTTTTTGATTCCTGTTCTTTTATATGGATCGGAAATTTTCGCAAACTGTGATGCGGATGATAGACGGAAACTCAACTTGGCTTATAATAACATAGCCAGATATGTATTTATTAAGGGACGTCGGGACCATATATCACAATTTTCTTACCAGATATGTGGTATTCATTTTGATAATCTATTGAATATTAAGTGCCTAATTCTCCTCCATAAGATTATTACTTTGGAACAGCCAGTATACTTATTTAGCAGGATTAGATTTGCTAGACCCAACCGCGGTAGGAAAATTATCCAATTAAGACATAGGACTCTTTTGTCGAAACGACAGTTCTTTATACACACCATCAGTCTTTGGAATACACTACCTAATTATATTCAGAACATAGGCAATGCAACTAAGTTCAAAAAGGAGCTATACATTCTGTTTAAGTAGTTTGTAATATATTTTGATTGTTTTATACATTTTTACTCTTCATTTTTATTAGTGATTAATTATTTTAATTTTTCTAATTTATTATTTAAATTTCATTGTATCTCATTATATGAATATATTTCTTTGTTTGTATTTTTCTTTATATTTGTATCTTTCCTAATTTAGTTTTTTACATATACTCATTTTCTTATCCTAATTTTTTTGTATCGATTGCTATTTCCTGAGATTAAATCATGTTCTTATTCTTATTCATTTTTATTTATACTGTACTTCAAACAATTCGTTACTCATATAATGAGCGATTTGTTCTTACTTTTTCCTATTTGATGTCCTCCCATAGCACTTTCATTTATAAGATAATTATCTTGTTGTGCTATGATTAATAAATAAAATAAATAAATAAATAAATTGTTGTCTGTCTTTATGCAGTTTTCTTTTCTTTTTTTTATTTTAGTTGTAATAAAACACCTATTCCAAATATTTTTCATAATTTGCCGACTGCACGTCCGTACACTTTAAGTGCCGCGTTGGAGATGACTTTAACATAGTTCTGTGGCTTTTAAGTGTCAGAAGTTCGATTAATGCTATCCCGGCAGAATAAGAAGGTAAAGTTGTGGGATTAAAATTCAGTCCTCGGAGACAAAACATCAGAAATTGCTTTTGTACAGATTTTAATATTGCATTTACATTTCGTAGCAAGCCGTTACAGACCTTCGGAGGGACTTATATAATTTTAGAACTGCTATTAGGGAAAAAGGAAGCAAAAGCCTATGTATGGCTGGGGGCGTTCGTCGTGAATGAAATGCAGTAAAAACTCCCGATATGACTCCAGCAAATCTTGAGGGATATCTTACTAAGTATAAGCAATAACATTTTCATATATTAGCCCTTTGAATTTTAAATTTACTCTCTTTTTTTTCTTAGGGATACCTTTAATTTTGCGGTGCCAAAATATGGTGTTATATATGTTGTGCTAAACATCAAAATTTTACTGTTTTGTAATAAAACAGAAATAAATTAATAAAATAAATATAAAAACTTTAATTATTTATACAAGCTGTTTACTGAAATTCATGACATTATCAAACTATTGGGTACTAAGACTTGCTGTCCCCTGTATATATAAGAGTTATTTATTTATTATCTCCTCATTGTTTTTCAGTTTTTAAGTAAAATTATTTTAACAATATTTTCTAGCTTTAAATAAAGTAAATTTCACCTTTAAGGGTGCAGATGGTGACAAATGTTGCAACTGTTAAATTTTTTATTGATTATATGCAAATTTTTAATGTATTAATAATTGAAATATAATGAAAGGGTTTGTCTCAATTTATGTAATTTATTAAAGATATTACTTACAGTGAGAGATATTATTTTATAAATTTTCTTTTTATTTTTGTTGGTATGTCCAATTTTTGGAAATATTTTATGTTTAGAATACATAAAATTAATAATTTGATAAAAAAAATCCATTTTCGTTCTTGAAATCTTTAAAAGAATATGGATGTTCCATAATAAAAAAATTTTGCATTTTTAAATAAAAAATTTTCACTAGAAAATTAAATACATACATATATACTTATTTGCTTTTGGCAGTATATTTTATATTTTTATATTCACAAGCGTAAAAACACTTGTTACGAGAAATGCAAAAAAAAAAACAAACAAACACTTGTAAAAGAATGTGAAGACCCTTGTAAAAACTCTTTTGAAACACTTCTTAAGAACTCTTTCATATAAATCCAAAATTAGAAAAGACAACAAAATGAACCCTTTAACATTTTTGAATTATTAACGTTCAATCATTTACCGTTAGGATCGTCCAAAATATTAAATCATTCAAAATTTTCTGATTGATGCCGCTGTTATACCAATAACACTTAACTTCAAACTTAAAATTTCAGAACAGTGTCACAATTTATAGTTATTGCAACACAATTTTTAAGTTTCAGAAGAGTGGCACAATTTATTGGTATTGCAAAAAAATGTTAGCTCTTCTATTACATTATTGAAAAGGTAGTAGGTTTACTTTCTACTTTTCTATGCGACTCATGCATTGCTGGAAAAAGTCAGCAGTTGATGCTTTCATCAAAATCCAATGTCGTATGTGTTCTTAAAGGACATTTTAAGACATTTAAATGATAGGGCAAGAAACATTTTTTTGTAGACATAAAGTTAATTATTTTTTTGCAAATATTGAAAGGTTTGTTATTAGTAGGTGAGGAAAATTATGAACCAAAAGTAACCCAAATATCTAAAAAATATTCTTTAATTTTTGAGCCAAAGATGTATAACTTTATGTATGTTGATGAAATGAAAATCATAATATGTAGTGGCAGATTTTGAATAAAATATTGAACATCAATTTCAAATAATAACGGTCGACGTGATGATGTGTTTAGTTAGCATAATTATAATGTCATAGTCAGTAGTATGTAAACGCATCCTGACGCGTCTACTGAGCCGAACATTTTCCAGTCACTACTAAGACAAATAGACCATGCGAAGTGTATTAGGTCGAACTTGTAAGATTAATATTCCTTTTCAATTTGAGCTGTTCGACTGAAAGCAAGTAAAAGGAAAACACCCTATAACTAAATATAACTTTTAAATAAATTCTCAAAAAGTTAAAGTGGAGAAAATTTTTAAGTGATTTAGTGACTATTGGAATTTTATAGCGCATTTTCTTTTTTGTTCTAAAGGAAAAGGTAAGATTTAACATCATTTATTTGAAAACTTAGTGGCGTGAGGAATTTTTTTTCAATTTTTTTAGTAAAAGTGTGAAGCGTTAATAGGAAAGTGACGTCAATACCTCGTGTTGTTTTTGACTTTTGAAGTCAAAAGTTCCATAAATTTTTTCTTTGTAAAAGTTCCTAAAGAAGAAAGGTAACGGTGTATTAATTTATTTTTGCGATCAAAAAATATTTTATTTTATTTCTCTTTAGAATTCAAAAATAGTGGTGTTGAAAATTTTGTTGCACCGTGTACAATACACTGTTCGGGCAGTGATATTCGAAACAAAAGAAGGTAGATAAGAAGGGAAAACTGGATTTATCCAGTTGCCAGTCTGCTGGACTAACAGCACCCCAATTATCACTGGAAGATCAATCTCCCAAAAACTACTGAAGAATTCCAGGAAAAAACTAGCAAGAGACTCCAAAAATGTCGTAATTCATTTATTATATTTTCATATTTCATTTAATTAGTTTAGTTATAAAATTTTAATATTATAAATAGATTGAAAATTTGTTCTTTTTCCTTTTTATCATAATATAAAATAATAAGTTAATAAGTTAAATATGCATGGAAATGCCCATATGTTTAGACGTCTACTAGAAATATTTTAATCAAGACACTTAAAACTCTCAGCAACAACATCACCTACAGCTATTGAAGAGGCCTCATCAACATGCTGCAGAAACATTAAAATCGGTGAGTGTTTGTTTTATTTAATTTTTCCTTATTTTGTTTTCAATGTTATTTGACCTATATACATGCATATTTAATTAAACAGATCTATAAATAGATTGATCCCTAGCAACATGTTTAACAACATATTGGTTTATTAGAAAAAGCTTTTCGTTATTCTTTTCGCACTCTACTTAAATTACTAGGTCATTTTTGTTTAATGTTTTTTTTTATATGCTTATATGTAACTTCATTTCTTACATTTTTTTTTATTTTTTTTATTGAATTTGTAATGTAAATTAAAATTTCAAATTTAAATTTATTAATTCTGTTATAGCAGTTTACCGGTTATAGTTTTAAGTTGATTTCTTTTTATTCTGATTGTCAATTATTATGAATTATGAATTATTACTTACTAATGAATGAAAACACTGTGAATAAATAATGAGGAAATATAATATTTAAGACATGTTTCTTACTGATGTGAGGAGATTGGGTAGGTTATGCATTTGGGATCTTAACAAAGAACTGGCGCGAGTTAAGATCATAGGAAGGGTGGGTGAAGATGCACGTTACTCTCCAATACCATCGTGGAGAGAAGAGTTTTGCGTCGATTGGTTTGGTTGACTCATTTTTTCCGTTTAGTTGATCCTTAAATAGGGTCTTATATTTCCATCTTCTAGCATCAAGGATTAACACCCGGTCCATTATATTATAGTTTCCATGGAGTCTATAATAATTATTTATGATAATGACGAATATTATTGGAAAATAAGATTGATGAGAACAAGAATCCCCCCCACCGGCTGCTTGCTAGCTTTAATTCAATGGCTCCCGTTCGTTCTCTCCCTCTCACCAGAGCACCTAAATACCAATAAGTCAGCAGCTTCTCCGTGTAGGCTGTGGCCGTATGATAGTTTGTTCATACATAAATTGACGCCCAATGTGGGGCAGGCAAAATAGAGTATTGGTTACTAAAGTAGTTTAGTAAGTAAGTGTAGACTTTATTGGTTCTACTCACATAATTCATAATTAGTTTATTTTTAGATTTCATTAACTTGCGAAGTTTGTAGCGGTATAACAATAGAAACCTAGTGTTCAAATAATTATTAGTCTTATTTGGATTTTCATGTCTTTGAGTTTGAAAGTTTCGAAAACATTGACCAATAATACGTTAGTAATCCTTTTGGACATAGATGTAAATTGTTTATACTGTTATTAATTTTATAGAAGTTTTAGAAATATGTGTTCTCGATTTGTTTATCCGTAACAGGGTTAACGATATCCTGATTTTTTCTAGGATCTACAGTAACATTGCTCAGCGATTTACTGTCCGCTAAAATCAGTTATATTAAGGAGAAAGTTTTTGTATATCGGTTTGTTGGTTTAAGCAATCGGAATTAATATTTTTTGAACTCCATAGTCTTGTTTTGTAATCCAGTCAACCATAATCAAGTGTCGATCTGACCTACCTATCAAATCACATCAAGAAAGTAAGAAGACAAGTTACAGATAAAACGTTTTTGCGGGAAAAATTTTAGTATTATTATTATAATTATTTTTATAAGTATTTTCAATTCTGAATTTTGATTTATATTATTGTTATTTACATTTATTATTTAATCTATATTTAAATTTTCAAATTATTTTATTTTTGTTGTAATTGAGTATTTTGACCATGATGGAGAGATCATCTCCTAATGTTCAAGCGTCGGCTTCAACGTCTGCTACTGGTAAAAATGGCCTTTCTTGTGTTTTATGTTCTGAGCGAATGACTGATAGTCAGGAATGCTTGATTATTTCGGAATGTCTACACTCATTTCATAGACAGTGTATTGAAAATCATCTCTCTCAGTCGTTAGAATGTCCTTCTTGTAAGTGACCATGCTTATTAGTCGAACTTAAAGCAGTTAATATTCAAAATATGCCTCTACCATTAGAAAAATCGAAGAATTTTAAAAGTAATAGAGCACGTGGTTCTATGGCAAAGCAGCATAATACTCGAAGCCATACAAGGAATTTGTTTAATGAACCTCAGACATCTTTATTCGATACTAGTGTTCATACCATTAATCAGAATACGTTACAAAGGGAATCTTTTACTCCTCAGAGAAATCCTCAGATTTCTACCCAACAGAATGCATCACCCGTTGATCGAACGAATGCTTCTTCTCGTGAAAATGAAGTAAATAACCATATCAGTTTGAATTCAATGCAATTGAGTAGTATGATTGAGAATACAGTAGGTCGTATGCTACAGAATTTAAATTTAGTTCAACCACCTCAAAATTGCTTAATTAGTCAACAAATACAATCCCCTATTAGGTCTCGAAATAGTTTTCAAAATTTACCAGGTCCATCTCAGATTCATCACTCTTCTCATAGTTCCTCGTTTGACGAGAATGTTGCGATAAGGTTGTATAAAATAACTTCAATTATTCAAAATTGGAATATTAAATATGATGGTTCAAGTCAAGGAATCAGTGTCGATGAATTTCTATATAGAGTTAGAAGTTTGACAAAGGAAACATTTAATAATGATTTCTCATTGATATGTAAAAACTTACACGTACTGCTATCTGGAAGAGCTCGTGATTGGTACTGGCGATACCATAAACAAGTTGCAGTAATAGTATGGAAAGATTTTTGTGAAGCGCTTAAATATCAATTTAAAGAATAGTTTTGAAATTCATGAAGAGATTAGAAATAGAAAAATGAAACCCAATGAGAATTTTGATACGTTTTATGAATCGGTTTGTACGATATTAGATAAGCTTTCTACTCCCATTCCTGAAAGTGATTTAATAGAAATATTAACGCGTAATTTACGTCCGGAAATTCGTCATGAACGTTCCCATTTATTCTATTGCTCATCTTCGTAAATTAGTACACATGCGAGAACATCTGATGGATAACGAATATTTTCGAAAAAGTTACTCACAACGACTTTCTAACAATTTCGCAACCAGAAGACAAATTTCTGAAGTTGATCTTACTCAGGACAATAGTGATTCTGATTAAAGTATAGCTCAGGAAGTGTCTATTGATGCCGTTCAACAAACTCTCAAAACGTCCAAGTTCTGGAATTGTGATCAACCAGGTCATAATTGGGAGGATTGTTTGGAAGAACGAAATATATTTTGTTATGGATGCGGATTGAAGAATACCTATAAACCTCAGCGTATGAAAAGTGCATCGCGTAAGATTTCATTATCAAAAAACCAGTTGCTTCAAAACAATATTCGGGAAATACCTTAGCAAATAATCTCATTTCGCGAACCTCTTATTTTAATTCAAGAAGTAACTTCAATAGTTTTAAAAATGGAAATATAAAATTTAGTAAAGATAATGAAGAAAATCTTTCTAAATTAGTTTACCCTATACTACCTTATCATATTAGATTACAACGATATCTACAGAAACGTGATGAAATTTTTAATGCAAATGCGATAAAAATTACTTCCTCAAAGAAACCAAAACGGTCCACCATTCGTTTGCGTAAATATTACAAAAATAGAAAAATCGTTTCTAAATATATACTATCCTCAATTATAAATAATGAGTATGATAAACGCTATTATGCTTCAGTTAAATTTTTAACTTTTAAAGAACTGGGTCTATTAGACACGGGAGCAAATGTATCCTGTATAGGCTCCGATTTAGCTACCTTTAATTTTAGACAGTTCAAAGAAATCCACGAGATGAAAACCTCAGTTAAAACCGCTGATGGACGCTTTCAAAAAGTTATAGGTTTCATTCATGTAGATGTTGAATTCAAGAATGTGACGAAAAAGTTGAAAATTTTAATTGTGCCATCAATTACTCAAAGATTAATTTTAGGATTAGATTTTTGGAAAACTTTTGATTTAGCGTTTGGTAACATTATTTGTTCCACTGGTTTGGAAAGTGCTACTAATATTCTTTCAGAGATATCTACTGATGTTAGACTTAAACCTAACGAGAGTATTATTGATCTTCTTGTCAACGACAGCAACTGGCAACAATTATAGAATTATTTCCAAATTTTGAAAAAGAAGGCCTAGGACGCGCTAGTTTATTTCAACACAGTATTGAGGTCGGTGATGCAAAACCTGTAAAACAACGATTCTATCCGTGTCACCGGCAGTAGAAAAGTTAATGTTTAAAGAGATAGATCGAATGTTAGCCTTAGGAGTTATAGAACCTTCATCTTCTCCTTGGAGTTCACCCATGAGACTAGTGGTAAAACCAAATAAAATTAGATTATGTATGGCTGCTAGAAAACTTAATGAAGTGACAAAAAAGATGCGTACCCATTGCCTAATATCGATGGTATATTTTCTCGTTTACCGAAAGCAAATATTATATCTAAGTTAGACTTGAAAGATGCTTATTGGCAAATAGGTTTAACTGATGAACCAAAACCTCTTACCGCTTTCACTGTGCCAGGAAGACCGCTATATCAGTTTGTAGTAATGCCCTTTGGGTTATGTAATGCTCCATCTACTATGTGTCGTCTAATGGATAGTTTAATACCACCTGATCTTCGACATTCGGTATTTGGTTATTTAGATGATTTAATTATTCTATCGGAAGACTTTAATTCACACTTAGCTGTACTTGTTCGTATTGCAGAACAGTTTCGAAAAGCCAATTTCACACTAAATATTTCAAAATCTAAGTATTGTGTCATAGAAGTTAATTATCTGGGTTATATCATTGGTAACGGTGGTATAAGAATAGATCCTGATAAAATTATATCCATTCAGAAGTGGCCAACCCCTAAGAACTTGAAACAGGTTCGAGGTTTTTTGGGTTTAGCAGGTTGGTACCGTAGGTTCATATCAAACTTTTCTAGCATTGTTCTTCCTATTACGAAGGTATTGTCTACGAAAAGAAAATTTTGTTGGACGTCAAAGGCTCAAAGAGCGTTTGATTTAATTAAGAGTTTATTAACATCAGCGCCTGTTCTGTCTAATCCTGATTTCTCAAAGAAATTTGATTTACATTGCGATGCAAGTGACTTTGGTATCGGTGCGGTGCTTGTGCAGTTGGATGATGAAGGAAATGAAAAACCTATCGCTTTCATGTCAAAGAAATTAAATTCTGCTCAGCGAAATTATAGTGTCATTGAACGTGAGTGCTTGGCAGCTGTTGAAGCTATCAAGAAATTTAGGTGCTATCATTAATTACAGGAATTTGAAGTTATAACTGACCATTCATCATTAGTTTGGCTTATGAAACAGCAGGATGTAACAGGAAGGTTAGCTAGATGGGTGTGGAGACTGCAAGGATATAAATCCACTATAAGCCACAGAAAAGGAAAGGAAAATACCGTTCCAGATGCACTATCCAGGATTCCATCATTTGAAATAGCTGAATTAGAAATAACAGAACCAGAAATAGATTTAACGCCTCCATATTTCCAGGACCAGGATTATCTTGAATTACAGAAAAAGGTTAAGGAAAACCCGTCAAAATATCCTGACGTTAAAATTATCGATAAGTTTGTATACATTAGAACATGCCATTACTCAGGAGATATAGAACAAGAAAATAATGCGTGGAAACTTTGGATCCCTTTAAACATGAGAAAGCATATTTTGTCACGATTTCACAACTCCCCTATTGTTTCACATGGAGGCATGTTGAAGACTTTGGAATTAATTAGGCGAAAAATTTTCTGGCCAGGTCTTGTCCGTGATGTTATATACGGTCATGTGAAGTTTGTAAGGAATCTAAAGCTCCCAATATGTCCCTGAAACCAAATATGGGTAATCAAGTAGTTACCACAAGACCTTTTCAACGACTCTATTTCGATATTCTAGGTCCTTATCCTCGTAGTAAACAGGGTAATATAGGCATATTAATTGTATTGGATCATTTGACAAAATTCCATTGGCTATGTCCCCTCCGAAAATTTACCTCCACTGTAATTAAAGATTTCCTTCTGAAATAGATATTTCATGTATATGGTGTGCCAGAAGTACTTGTTAGTGATAATGGTTCAAAGTTTAAGGCAAACGACTTCAATGCATTTTTAACTGAATTGGGCATACATCATACATATACGGCTATTTATTCACCTCAATCGAATGCGTCAGAAAGAGTTAATCGCTCTATTATATCTGGACTTCGAGCTTATTTGAAAAAGATCAATCTTTATGGGATGAGAAATTAAGTTATATAAGTTAATACAGTGTTCACCATACCATGCAGTTTTTTGTCAGGAAATGATAACTCATGGAAGTTCGTACAAATTGTTTAAAAATATCAACATTCTGAATGAACCAACGTCAGCACTGAATAAAGACGACCAACTCTATTTAATTAGTAATGATATTCAAAAATATATATCTAAAGCTTACGATCAGAACAAAGCACAATATAATTTACGAACTAGACCGATTTCGTACAGTGTAGGACAAATAGTTTTCCGAAGAAACTTCGCACAAATTAATTTTGGTAAACAATTTACTGCGAAATTAGCACCCTCTTTCATTAAGTCCAAAATAAAGGAAAAAATTGGAAACCATTATTATATTATAGACGATATGGAAGGAAAATTAATAGGTACATATCACGCCAATGATCTTAGACCATAGTTTCGCTTGTTGATTTCCTCCTAATATTGTTACTTAATAGGTCAATAACATGCGGTTTGTAGTGGCAGATTTTGAATAAAATATTGAACATCAATTTCAAATACTAACGGTCGACGTGATGATGTGTTTAGTTAGCATAATTATAATGTCATAGTCAGTAGTATGTAAACGCATCCTGACGCGTCTACTGAGCCGAACATTTTCCAGTCACTACTAAGACAAATAGACCATGCGAAGTGTATTAGGTCGAACTTGTAAGATTAATATTTCTTTTCAATTTGAGCTGTTCGACTGAAAGCAAGTAAAAGGAAAACACCCTATAACTAAATATAACTTTTAAATAAATTCTCAAAAAGTTAAAGTGGAGAAAATTTTTAAGTGATTTAGTGACTATTGGAATTTTATAGCGCATTTTCTTTTTTGTTCTAAAGGAAAAGGTAAGATTTAACATCATTTATTTGAAAACTTAGTGGCGTGAGGAATTTTTTTTCAATTTTTTTAGTAAAAGTGTGAAGCGTTAATAGGAAAGTACCGTCAATACCTGGTGGTACTAACGGTACTATTCCGTTAGCCCATTATCTTAAATTTACCTCGTGTTGTTTTTGACTTTTGAAGTCAAAAGTTCCATAAATTTTTTCTTTGTAAAAGTTCCTAAAGAAGAAAGGTAACGGTGTATTAATTTATTTTTGCGATCAAAAAATATTTTATTTTATTTCTCTTTAGAATTCAAAAATAGTGGTGTTGAAAATTTTGTTGCACCGTGTACAATACACTGTTCGGGCAGTGATATTTGAAACAAAAGAAGGTAGATAAGAAGGGAAAACTGGATTTATCCAGTTGCCAGTCTGCTGGACTAACAGCACCCCAATTATCACTGGAAGATCAATCTCCCAAAAACTACTGAAGAATTCCAGGAAAAAACTAGCAAGAGACTCCAAAAATGTTGTAATTCATTTATTATATTTTCATATTTCATTTAATTAGTTTAGTTATAAAATTTTAATATTATAAATAGATTGAAAATTTGTTCTTTTTCCTTTTTATCATAATATAAAATAATAAGTTAATAAGTTAAATATGCATGGAAATGCCCATATGTTTAGACGTCTACTAGAAATATTTTAATCAAGACACTTAAAACTCTCAGCAACAACATCACCTACAGCTATTGAAGAGGCCTCATCAACATGCTGCAGAAACATTAAAATCGGTGAGTGTTTGTTTTATTTAATTTTTCCTTATTTTGTTTTCAATGTTATTTGACCTATATACATGCATATTTAATTAAACAGATCTATAAATAGATTGATCCCTAGCAACATGTTTAACAACATATTGGTTTATTAGAAAAAGCTTTTCGTTATTCTTTTCGCACTCTACTTAAATTACTAGGTCATTTTTGTTTAATGTTTTTTTTTATATGCTTATATGTAACTTCATTTCTTACATTTTTTTTTATTTTTTTTATTGAATTTGTAATGTAAATTAAAATTTCAAATTTAAATTTATTAATTCTGTTATAGCAGTTTACCGGTTATAGTTTTAAGTTGATTTCTTTTTATTCTGATTGTCAATTATTATGAATTATGAATTATTACTTACTAATGAATGAAAACACTGTGAATAAATAATGAGGAAATATAATATTTAAGACATGTTTCTTACTGATGTGAGGAGATTGGGTAGGTTATGCATTTGGTATCTTAACAAAGAACTGGCGCGAGTTAAGATCATAGGAAGGGTGGGTGAAGATGCACGTTACTCTCCAATACCATCGTGGAGAGAAGAGTTTTGCGTCGATTGGTTTGGTTGACTCATTTTTTCCGTTCGTTCTCTCCCTCTCACCAGAGCACCTAAATACCAATAAGTCAGCAGCTTCTCCGTGTAGGCTGTGGCCGTATGATAGTTTGTTCATACATAAATTGACGCCCAACGTGGGGCAAGTAAAATAGAGTATTGGTTACTAAAGTAGTTTAGTAAGTAAGTGTAGACTTTATTGGTTCTACTCACATAATTCATAATTAGTTTATTTTTAGATTTCATTAACTTGCGAAGTTTGTAGCGGTATAACAATAGAAACCTAGTGTTCAAATAATTATTAGTCTTATTTGGATTTTCATGTCTTTGAGTTTGAAAGTTTCGAAAACATTGACCAATAATACGTTAGTAATCCTTTTGGACATAGATGTAAATTGTTTATACTGTTATTAATTTTGTAGAAGTTTTAGAAATATGTGTTCTCGATTTGTTTATCCGTAACAGGGTTAACGATATCCTGATTTTTTCTAGGATCTACAGTAACATTGCTCAGCGATTTACTGTCCGCTAAAATCAGTTATATTAAGGAGAAAGTTTTTGTATATCGGTTTGTTGGTTTAAACAATCGGAATTAATATTTTTTGAACTCCATAGTCTTGTTTTGTAATCCAGTCAACCATAATCAAGTGTCGATCTGACCTACCTATCAAATCACATCAAGAAAGTAAGAAGACAAGTTACAGATAAAACGTTTTTGCGGGAAAAATTTTAGTATTATTATTATAATTATTTTTATAAGTATTTTCAATTCTGAATTTTGATTTATATTATTGTTATTTACATTTATTATTTAATCTATATTTAAATTTTCAAATTATTTTATTTTTGTTGTAATTGAGTATTTTGACCATGATGGAGAGATCATCTCCTAATGTTCAAGCGTCGGCTTCAACGTCTGCTACTGGTAAAAATGGCCTTTCTTGTGTTTTATGTTCTGAGCGAATGACTGATAGTCAGGAATGCTTGATTATTTCGGAATGTCTACACTCATTTCATAGACAGTGTATTGAAAATCATCTCTCTCAGTCGTTAGAATGTCCTTCTTGTAAGTGACCATGCTTATTAGTCGAACTTAAAGCAGTTAATATTCAAAATATGCCTCTACCATTAGAAAAATCGAAGAATTTTAAAAGTAATAGAGCACGTGGTTCTATGGCAAAGCAGCATAATACTCGAAGCCATACAAGGAATTTGTTTAATGAACCTCAGACATCTTTATTCGATACTAGTGTTCATACCATTAATCAGAATACGTTACAAAGGGAATCTTTTACTCCTCAGAGAAATCCTCAGATTTCTACCCAACAGAATGCATCACCCGTTGATCGAACGAATGCTTCTTCTCGTGAAAATGAAGTAAATAACCATATCAGTTTGAATTCAATGCAATTGAGTAGTATGATTGAGAATACAGTAGGTCGTATGCTACAGAATTTAAATTTAGTTCAACCACCTCAAAATTGCTTAATTAGTCAACAAATACAATCCCCTATTAGGTCTCGAAATAGTTTTCAAAATTTACCAGGTCCATCTCAGATTCATCACTCTTCTCATAGTTCCTCGTTTGACGAGAATGTTGCGATAAGGTTGTATAAAATAACTTCAATTATTCAAAATTGGAATATTAAATATGATGGTTCAAGTCAAGGAATCAGTGTCGATGAATTTCTATATAGAGTTAGAAGTTTGACAAAGGAAACATTTAATAATGATTTCTCATTGATATGTAAAAACTTACACGTACTGCTATCTGGAAGAGCTCGTGATTGGTACTGGCGATACCATAAACAAGTTGCAGTAATAGTATGGAAAGATTTTTGTGAAGCGCTTAAATATCAATTTAAAGAATAGTTTTGAAATTCATGAAGAGATTAGAAATAGAAAAATGAAACCCAATGAGAATTTTGATACGTTTTATGAATCGGTTTGTACGATATTAGATAAGCTTTCTACTGCCATTCCTGAAAGTGATTTAATAGAAATATTAACGCGTAATTTACGTCCGGAAATTCGTCATGAACGTTCCCATTTATTCTATTGCCCATCTTCGTAAATTAGTACACATGCGAGAACATCTGATGGATAACGAATATTTTCGAAAAAGTTACTCACAACGACTTTCTAACAATTTCGCAACCAGAAGACAAATTTCTGAAGTTGATCTTACTCAGGACAATAGTGATTCTGATTAAAGTATAGCTCAGGAAGTGTCTATTGATGCCGTTCAACAAACTCTCAAAACGTCCAAGTTCTGGAATTGTGATCAACCAGGTCATAATTGGGAGGATTGTTTGGAAGAACGAAATATATTTTGTTATGGATGCGGATTGAAGAATACCTATAAACCTCAGCGTATGAAAAGTGCATCGCGTAAGATTTCATTATCAAAAAACCAGTTGCTTCAAAACAATATTCGGGAAATACCTTAGCAAATAATCTCATTTCGCGAACCTCTTATTTTAATTCAAGAAGTAACTTCAATAGTTTTAAAAATGGAAATATAAAATTTAGTAAAGATAATGAAGAAAATCTTTCTAAATTAGTTTACCCTATACTACCTTATCATATTAGATTACAACGATATCTACAGAAACGTGATGAAATTTTTAATGCAAATGCGATAAAAATTACTTCCTCAAAGAAACCAAAACGGTCCACCATTCGTTTGCGTAAATATTACAAAAATAGAAAAATCGTTTCTAAATATATACTATCCTCAATTATAAATAATGAGTATGATAAACGCTATTATGCTTCAGTTAAATTTTTAACTTTTAAAGAACTGGGTCTATTAGACACGGGAGCAAATGTATCCTGTATAGGCTCCGATTTAGCTACCTTTAATTTTAGACAGTTCAAAGAATTCCACGAGATGAAAGCCTCAGTTAAAACCGCTGATGGACGCTTTCAAAAAGTTATAGGTTTCATTCATGTAGATGTTGAATTCAAGAATGTGACGAAAAAGTTGAAAATTTTAATTGTGCCATCAATTACTCAAAGATTAATCTTAGGATTAGCTTTTTGGAAAACTTGTGATTTAGCGCCCGGAATTTTTGGTAACATTATTTGTTCCACTGGTTTGGAAAGTGCTACTAATATTCTTTCAGAGATATCTACTGATGTTAGACTTAAACCTAACGAAAGTATTATTGATTATCCTCTATCTTCTTGTCAACGACAACAACTGGCAACAATTATAGAATTATTTCCAAATTTTGAAAGAGAAGGCCTAGGACGCACTAGTTTAATTCAACACAGTATTGAGGTCGGTGATGCAAAACCTGTAGAACAACGATTCTATCCCGTGTCACCGGCAGTAGAAAAGTTAATGTTTAAAGAGATAGATCGAATGTTAGCCTTAGGAGTTATAGAACCTTCATCTTCTCCTTGGAGTTCACCCATGAGACTAGTGGTAAAACCAAATAAAATTAGATTATGTATGGATGCTAGAAAACTTAATGAAGTGGATGCGTACCCATTGCCTAATATCGATGGTATATTTTCTCGTTTACCGAAAGCAAATATTATATCTAAGTTAGACTTGAAAGATGCTTATTGGCAAATAGGTTTAACTGATGAAGCAAAACCTCTTACCGCTTTCACTGTACCAGGAAGACCGCTATATCAGTTTGTAGTAATGCCCTTTGGGTTATGTAATGCTCCATCTACTATGTGTCGTCTAATGGATAGTTTAATACCCCCTGATCTTCGACATTCGGTATTTGGTTATTTAGATGATTTAATTATTGTATCGGAAGACTTTAATTCACACTTAGCTGTACTTGTTCGTATTGCAGAACAGTTTCGAAAAGCCAATCTCACACTAAATATTTCAAAATCTAAGTTTTGTGTCATAGAAGTTAATTATCTGGGTTATATCATTGGTAATGGTGGTATAAGGACAGATCCTGATAAAATTATATCCATTCAGAAATGGCCAACCCCTAAGAACTTGAAACACGTTCGAGGTTTTTTGGGTTTAGCAGGTTGGTACCGTAGGTTCATATCAAACTTTTCTAGCATTGTTTTTCCTATTACGGTGGTATTGTCTACGAAAAGAAAATTTTGTTGGACGTCAGAAGCTCAAAGAGCGTTTGATTTAATTAAGAGTTTATTAACATCAGCGCCTGTTCTGTCTAATCCTGACTTCTCAAAGAAATTTTATTTACATTGCGATGCAAGTGACTTTGGTATCGGTGCGGTGCTTGTGCAGTTGGATGATGAAGGAAATGAAAAACCTATCGCTTTCATGTCAAAGAAATTAAATTCTGCTCAGCGAAATTATAGTGGCATTGAACGTGAGTGCTTGGCAGCTGTTGAAGCTATCAAGAAATGTAGGTGCTATCATGAATTACAGGAATTTGAAGTTATAACTGACCATTCATCATTAGTATGGCTTATGAAACAGCAGGATGTAACAGGAAGGTTAGCTAGATGGGTGTGGAGACTGCAAGGATATAAATCCACTATAAGCCACAGAAAAGGAAAGGAAAATACCGTTCCAGATGCACTATCCAGGATTCCATCATTTGAAATAGCTGAATTAGAAATAACAGAACCAGAAATAGATTTAACGCCTCCATATTTCCAGGACCGGGATTATCTTGAATTACAGAAAAAGGTTAAGGAAAACCCGTCAAAATATCCTGACGTTAAAATTATCGATAAGTTTGTATACATTAGAACATGCCATTACTCAGGAGATATAGAACAAGAAAATAATGCGTGGAAACTTTGGATCCCTTTAAACATGAGAAAGCATATTTTGTCACGATTTCACAACTCCCCTATTATTTCACATGGAGGCATGTTGAAGACTTTGGAATTAATTAGGCGAAAATTTTTCTGGCCAGGTCTTGTCCGTGATGTTATATACGGTCATGTGAAGTTTGTAAGGAATCTAAAGCTCCCAATATGTCCCTGAAACCAAATATGGGTAATCAAGTAGTTACCACAAGACCTTTTCAACGACTCTATTTCGATATTCTAGGTCCTTATCCTCGTAGTAAACAGGGTAATATAGGCATATTAATTGTATTGGATCATTTGACAAAATTCCATTGGCTATGTCCCCTCCGAAAATTTACCTCCACTGTAATTAAAGATTTCCTTCTGAAATAGATATTTCATGTATATGGTGTGCCAGAAGTACTTGTTAGTGATAATGGTTCAAAGTTTAAGGCAAACGACTTCAATGCATTTTTAACTGAATTGGGCATACATCATACATATACGGCTATTTATTCACCTCAATCGAATGCGTCAGAAAGAGTTAATCGCTCTATTATATCTGGACTTCGAGCTTATTTGAAAAAAGATCAATCTTTATGGGATGAGAAATTAAGTTATATAAGTTAATACAGTGTTCACCATACCATGCAGTTTTTGGTCAGGAAATGATAACTCATGGAAGTTCGTACAAATTGTTTAAAAATATCAACATTCTGAATGAACCAACGTCAGCACTGAATAAAGACGACCAACTCTATTTAATTAGTAATGATATTCAAAAATATATATCTAAAGCTTACGATCAGAACAAAGCACAATATAATTTACGAACTAGACCGATTTCGTACAGTGTAGGACAAATAGTTTTCCGAAGAAACTTCGCACAAATTAATTTTGGTAAACAATTTACTGCGAAATTAGCACCCTCTTTCATTAAGTCCAAAATAAAGAAAAAAATTGGAAACCATTATTATATTATAGAAGATATGGAAGGAAAATTAATAGGTACATATCACGCCAATGATCTTAGACCATAGTTTCGCTTGTTGATTTCCTCCTAATATTGTTACTTAATAGGTCAATAACATGCGGTTTGTAGTGGTAGATTTTGAATAAAATATTGAACATCAATTTCAAATACTAACGGTCGACGTGATGATGTGTTTAGTTAGCATAATTATAATGTCATAGTCAGTAGTATGTAAACGCATCCTGACGCGTCTACTGAGCCGAACATTTTCCAGTCACTACTAAGACAAATAGACCATGCGAAGTGTATTAGGTCGAACTTGTAAGATTAATATTTCTTTTCAATTTGAGCTGTTCGACTGAAAGCAAGTAAAAGGAAAACACCCTATAACTAAATATAACTTTTAAATAAATTCTCAAAAAGTTAAAGTGGAGAAAATTTTTAAGTGATTTAGTGACTATTGGAATTTTATAGCGCATTTTCTTTTTTGTTCTAAAGGAAAAGGTAAGATTTAACATCATTTATTTGAAAATGAATGAAAATTTTTTTAGTAAAAGTGTGAAGCGTTAATAGGAAAGTGACGTCAATACCTGGTGGTACTAACGGTACTATCCCGTTAGCCCATTATCTTAAATTTACCTCGTGTTGTTTTTGACTTTTGAAGTCAAAAGTTCCATAAATTTTTTCTTTGTAAAAGTTCCTAAAGAAGAAAGGTAACGGTGTATTAATTTATTTTTGCGATCAAAAAATATTTTATTTTATTTCTCTTTAGAATTCAAAAATAGTGGTGTTGAAAATTTTGTTGCACCGTGTACAATACACTGTTCGGGCAGTGATATTTGAAACAAAAGAAGGTAGATAAGAAGGGAAAACTGGATTTATCCAGTTGCCAGTCTGCTGGACTAACAGCACCCCAATTATCACTGGAAGATCAATCTCCCAAAAACTACTGAAGAATTCCAGGAAAAAACTAGCAAGAGACTCCAAAAATGTTGTAATTCATTTATTATATTTTCATATTTCATTTAATTAGTTTAGTTATAAAATTTTAATATTATAAATAGATTGAAAATTTGTTCTTTTTCCTTTTTATCATAATATAAAATAATAAGTTAATAAGTTAAATATGCATGGAAATGCCCATATGTTTAGACGTCTACTAGAAATATTTTAATCAAGACACTTAAAACTCTCAGCAACAACATCACCTACAGCTATTGAAGAGGCCTCATCAACATGCTGCAGAAACATTAAAATCGGTGAGTGTTTGTTTTATTTAATTTTTCCTTATTTTGTTTTCAATGTTATTTGACCTATATACATGCATATTTAATTAAACAGATCTATAAATAGATTGATCCCTAGCAACATGTTTAACAACATATTGGTTTATTAGAAAAAGCTTTTCGTTATTCTTTTCGCACTCTACTTAAATTACTAGGTCATTTTTGTTTAATGTTTTTTTTTATATGCTTATATGTAACTTCATTTCTTACATTTTTTTTTATTTTTTTTATTGAATTTGTAATGTAAATTAAAATTTCAAATTTAAATTTATTAATTCTGTTATAGCAGTTTACCGGTTATAGGTTTAAGTTGATTTCTTTTTATTCTGATTGTCAATTATTATGAATTATGAATTATTACTTACTAATGAATGAAAACACTGTGAATAAATAATGAGGAAATAGAATATTTAAGACAAGTTTCTTACTGATGTGAGGAGATTGGGTAGGTTATGCATTTGGGATCTTAACAAAGGACTGGCGCGAGTTAAGATCATAGGAAGGGTGGGTGAAGATGCACGTTACTCTTCAATACCATCGTGGAGAGAAGAGTTTTGCGTCGATTGGTTTGGTTGACCCATTTTTTTCCGTTTAGTTAATCCTTAAATAGGGTCTTATATTTCCATCTTCTAGCATCAAGGATTAACACCCGGTCCATTATATTATAGTTTCCAGGGAGTCTATAATAATTATTTATGATAATGACGAATATTATTGGAAAATGAGATTGATGAGAACAAGAATGCCCCCCACCCGACTGCTTGCTAGCTTTAATTCAATGGCTTCCGTTCGTTCTCTCCCTCTCACCAGAGCACCTAAATACCTATAAGTCAGCAGCTTCTCCGTGTAGGCTGTGGTCGTATGATAGTTTGTTCATTACAAATAGCGTATATTACTAACACTTTTCTTTGAATATAAAATAAATAAAATCTATCTATTTACTTTCTCTCTCTTAGTCACTAAATGTACGTTCAAAAATTTTTTTGGTAAACTCTGTTTTATTTGTATTTTTTCCAAATGCGCTGATAAAAATTAAATGTACTTCGCGATAGAATATCTTCGCTAAATAAACATAGATACATACAAAATAATATTATGCAATATTAAGATGTAAACTTTTGTTTATTTTATGAACAATGATATTGTATTTTAATATTAATAGTGAAATATTTGGGCAATTCACACAAGCCCCTTTATTGTTGTATTCATTATATATATTCATTATATATTCGAATATACAACAGTATATGCTTGTTGTTGATAATTTTCATATAAAAATCCGATACACTTATACACATTTTTTCCATATGTTTTTAAAAGTTGTATTGGTTTCGTGCCATCAAATTGTGTGAATGAAAAAAATGTGTATATGTTTTCATATGTTTTTAAAAAGTTGTGTTGGTTTCGGGCTATCAAATTGTTTGAATGCCACGAGATACACAATACAGCATAGCATTGAGCGTTCACAAACAAACAAATGTATTCAATACAACATACACGATACAAAGTCGTGTGAATTGCCCAAATGTTTAATAGAGATAATACTATGCGGATAGGAAATATAAAATTGAAAATGACGCCTGGATTATTTGAACTAGTATTTCATAAAAAACCTCTCCATTATTCTAAAAATGATTTGAAAAAATATAAAGAGATTTTAATTCATACCAATGCACATAAACGTCGCTATGAACCTAATGAACAAGTGAAAGGAACACGAGCCTTCAAATATATACGAATAATTAAACATTTATTCGAAGCAACAACAAACATTTTAACAAAAGGCAGTGGTTTAATGCTAAAATTACTAAATAATCTGAAATCAAATTACATACATTGGGATGATCCTAATGAACTAGTTGACAGACTACGTTTACTTCTTTCATCGGAAGGTGCTGGTTACAACAATCATCAAAACGAAATAATCTCTATTATTGAAGAACTTAAAGAATCTAACATAATTTATTAGAAGAGTGAAAGAAATGTCTCATATTAATAAATTTGGATAAAGTTTTAATAGATATAATTATAAAAACAAAAATATCGTAACTTAGAAATAAATACATACACTCATATAAAATCACAAAAAAAAAAATCAAAATACATTATAGAAATAGCAATAATTTTGTTTTTAATCTTTTTTCTACCGTTTAAGAAAAAAAATAAGCCGTTTAAACAATAAAGAATTTTCGAGTTTTTATTCGGTTTTAAATATAATGTAAGTTATTTTTCACATCACTGTGGCTGGTACAGAGGTATAGCTAGTATAGCTGGTATAGCTAGTATATCTGGTATAGCTAGTATAGCTGGTATAGCTAGTATATCTGGTATAGCTAGTATAGCTGGTATAGCCGGTATAGCTAGTATAGCTGGTATAACTAGTACAGTTGATAGAGCTGGTATAGCTAGTATAGCTGATATAGCTAGTATAGCTGATATAGCTAGTTCAGCTTGCATAGCTTATATAGCTAGTATAGCTGGCATAGGTAGTATAGCTGGTATAGCTAGTATTGCTGGTATAGCTAGTATAGCTGGTCTAGCTAGTATAGCTGGTATAGCTAGTATAGCTGGTATAGCTAGTATAGCTGATAGAGCTGGTATAGTTAGTATAGCTGGTATAGCTAGTATAGCTGATATGTCTAGTATAGCTAGTATAGCTGGTATAGAGGTATAGCTAGTATAGCTTATATAGCTAGTATAACTTATATAGCTTGTATAGCTGATACAGCTGGTATAGCTAGTATTGCTGGTATAGCTAGTATAGCCGGTATAGCTAGTATAGCTGGTATAACTTGTACAGCTGATAGAGCTGGTATAGCTAGTATAGCTGGTATAGCTAGTATATCTGATATAGCTAGTTCAGCTTGCATAGCTTATATAGCTAGTATAGCTGGTATAGCTAGTATAGCTGGTATAGTTAGTATTGCTGGTATAGCTACTATAGCTGGTCTAGCTGGTATAGCCAGTATAGCTGATAGAGCTGGTATAGCTAATATAGCTGGTATAGCTAGTATAGCTGATATAGATAGTTCAGCTTGTATAGCTTATATAGCTAGTATAGCTGGTATAGCTAGTATAGCTGGTATAGTTAGTATTGCTGGTGTAGCTACTATAGCTGGTCTAGCTAGTATAGCTGGTATAGCTAGTATAGCTGGTATAGCTAGTATAGCTGATAGAGCTGGTATAGCTTGTATAGCGGTATAGCTGGTATAGCTAGTAAAGCTGATATAGCTAGTTCAGCTTGTATAGCTTATATAGCTAGTATAGCTGGTATAGCTAGTATAGCTGGTATAGCTTGCTAGTACAGCTAGTACAGCTTGCTAGTGTAGATTGTGTAGCTTGCTAGTATAGCTAGTACACCTTGCTAGTATAACTAGTATAGCTTGCTAGTACAGCTAGTACAGCTTGCTAGTATAGATTGTGTAGCTTGCTAGTATAGCTAGTACAGATTGCTAGTATAGCTATTACAGCTTGCTAGTACAGCTTGCTAGTATAGCTAGTACAGCTTGCTAGTATAGCTAGTACAGATTGCTAGTATAGCTAGTACAGCTTGCTATTACAGCTAGTACAGCTAGTACAGCTTGCTAGTATAGCTAGTATAAATTGTATAGCTTGCTAGTATAGCTAGTACAGCTTGCTAGTATAGCTAGTATAGCTAGTACAGCTTGCTAGTATAGCTAGTACAGATGGTATAGCTTGCTAGAATAGTGTTTCATACGAAGAGGTATGAAAGTAACGAAAACAATGGTTATAAACTACAGTCAAAACCAAAAAAAAAAAAATAAACCTAATTAGTGTAAGATTGTAAGAGGTTTTGTAAACAACTTAAACAAATTACTTGTTGAATTACATCTACCTGGTTATCAGTTTTGTGAACCTGATACAAAAGTTCAAAAACGATTAGCAAGAGGAGACAAAGGAATAAATTTATTGGATGCAGCTTGTAGAAAGCACGATACGGCGTACCCAAATTCAAAAGATATAGACATAAGACATCAAGCAGATCATGATCAGGTATAAATCAGATCGTGAGCAGATACAAAGCAGATCGTGAGCAGATACGAAGCAGATCGTGACCAGATACCAAGTAGATCGTGAGCAGATACGAAGCAGATCGTGACCAGATACGTAGCAGATCGTGTCCAGATACAAAGCAGATCAAAATTAATATGAAAAAATTAGCACAATGTCTAAAAATTACCATACTAAAATGTTAGAAGATCTTGTAAAGACAAGAGCTGTTCTAAAGGAAATGTTAAAAGATATTAAACTGAAATAAAATTTTAAATGAAACAACAGATAAACGATTTTTTTTATTTTCTATTTTTATTATGTAGATAAGTAGGTAGGTTTACATTTTTCCTTATTTTTATTATGTAGATAAATAGGTAGGTTTACATTTTTTCTTATTTTTTACACTTAATTTCTTATAAACTGTTAAGTCTGAGGTTTTTTATTTTATAATGTCCCCAGGCGTAAGTGTCAACATTATTTTCACATATAAATCTCTTATCGTCTAAATAACTTAAAGTTAATTTACTTATATATTGTGTATATACTTGATGAATCTTAGATCTAAACACATACATAGAATCATGATACAGCTTTTTCTCTAGTAGACATTTTCTAAAATCATTAATACTTAGTCTAGATGTTACACTATTTCTAACACCTTTAATTTTTTTAATTTCTTTGTCTACTCTATCTATTTTGACGGAATACATTTTAGAACGTAAACCAATGAATTCCCTAATAACTTTTCCATTACATTCATCTTTCATCATTCCCAATACTTTTTTATTCATCAAGGGGAAATTATATGCATTTTCTCTTGAATAAGCAGATGTATCGAAATGTGTTGGAATATCATTTCTAATATCATCATACATATCATTTGTTTTCACATCATATATAAATGAATCGGTATCCATATAACAGAGATTAATATTATCAAGATATTTGGTCTTCATATAATCGTAATGAAAATTATACATTTTCCATTTTGATAATTCTAGAACTGAAAAACCAATATAAATGGGTTTATTATATTCCGTTTTCACTCTACTCATTTCAACGGCAACCATTTCTTCAGTAATTTCAATACAACTATGAAAATTTGGTTTCGCAATTAGTGATCTGGCTCCTAATCGTTTTCTTCTATTTTCCCATCCCATTACTATTTTGATGTCTTTTCTCTTATCGACATTTTCCATAGTCTTACCATAGACAGCATTATTGAGTAATTTGAAAAAGTTTTGTTCAAATGTGTTTTTAGCCAATGTTCTATGATGGTTATTTACATCAATATATTTTTTTAACCAATTCGATTGATTAAATTGTAGAATTCTATGAATTTTCTTCAAAATTAAACCATGTTGAATGCATTGCTGAAGATTGCGGTAATGTATTATGTAATTCTTTTTGTCATTTAAGTCTGTTATTAATTTTCTATGTTTCATATTCTCAATTTTCTTATTTTCAGCACAGAATGGAAAATCACTATGGTGATCGTGCAATACAGTTGAATATTCCAAATCCACTTCTAAAATATAACCAAATTCTGAATCTTCTTCTACAGTAGTTACATTGAAGTCGTTACAGTTGTCAAGCCATTTAAAATTTTTATAGGGGAGATATTGAGACATTGCATAACCATATAAATTATTTACATCTAAATACATTAGATAATTTGATTCTTTTGTTGAATCATAATCACTAACGTATTTATTATTAGCTGTCACATGTCGCTTACTGCATTGAACAATACCTCCCCTAATACCCCGCACAACGAAATTGTACATGTTGATATCTGTCAATAATTCCAACTCAATTTCAGTTGTTTTCAACATTGCATCCCAGGATAAACCGGGTGTGGTATAATATTGACAGGGGTCTAAATTGTAAATGTTTTTACAAACCTTGCGGAAATTTTCAAATACATCACAAAGCAATAGGACATCAACTTTTAAATATAATAGAAGATAATCTAAAAGTTTCTTACATTTGAATGTATTCCAAACTTTTTCAGCGTGTTCATAATCATCTACGCTACACGACTCATTAGTAAGTTTATTAAAGAAACATGATCGGGGTGGTAGTCCTGTTTCTTCAAGACGGTTGACTGAATCTAGATAGTCATATGGAAAGACACCTTTACGTTTCATTAAACTAAATTCATTGGGAGTTTGATAACTTGAGTTTACTGTCAACAGATCATTATCTGATAAATATCCCGCTAGTTTTTCCAAACTTGATGGCATAAACCGACAAGAATCAAGAAAACGTAGTTCGATAGTATTTTTTTCATCTATATTAATCTTTTTCGATATAGATACATATAGTTCTTTGTTTAAGGGAATTACATTTATATCACCTTCAATAGAAGAGAGTTCTCTTACGAACAAATGACAATCATATGATGAAAGATTATGAAAGAATATAGGAATAAATTTTGGTATTTGATATTCTAAATTACATTTGTTATGTGCCGGTCCTCTATATTCACCTGTTAAGTGACAATGATCGGCTACTCGATCTACATGAGATAAAAATTTTTTGCAAATGTGACAAATTGTATCCTCTTTCTGTCTAATCTGCTGAGAAGGTGTTAAGGTATTCATTGGTTTCACGATACTTAAGTAATTCACATATAAATCTGTACAATCCTTAACTAAATTTAAGAAAAAATGTTTTGGTGCATCGTCACCACTGTACATGTTAAATTTATCTAACCTACTGTTAAATGAACATTTGATGTAATAACTATAAGCAAAGGGAATATGTTTTTGTATTGACTTAACATTAGCTGAATTTTGAATATTAATTGCCTCTAGAATACACTCAAAATCAGCGTAGACTACAAAAGGTATATCCATTTGCTTTTTGAAATTTTTAAAACTTACGATATTATTGTCTACAGAGGGTAGACTGGTTACAATTTTGTTGCACTCATCTTTGTGTTTGATCAGCACCGTTTCACTATGAAAATGTATTAAACAAGTGTTACATATATAAACTTGTCGACGGTGTTTTGTTAATTGACTTTTAATTAATCTGTAATTAAATGGAAAGTGAAGCAATTTTATATTAATATAATTTTTTTAACATAAAATTATTATTGATTTACCTTGAAATATTTTTAATCCATACGTAATGGAATCTCTCACCATCTTCTAGTAATAACAAATTTACGTGCATAGCTTTTTCATTTATACTGGAATAGTACGGTCCGACTATATCATTGTTATCATTCAACCCAAACACGTTCACGCTAATATCGGGATTTCTCATTTCAAAATCTTTAATTCTATTCGTTGATAGCGGAAAAATCAAATATTCAAAATTTAAAACAATACCATTTTCCAACGTGATAATAGCATCACTAATGTTATTAATTTTATATGATGTGGTTCTTTTGGAACTGTTATTAACAGGATACAATGCTGATATAACAGCCCACTTGAAACAATATTGATCATAGTTTTGTACATTGATGCATGCATGTTTCTTTTGTATTGGGGTTGGTAGAGGGATATACTGCGAACCTTTGAGACACTGATATTTATTTATATTAATTTCTATCCGTAATATTTGTATTAATGTCCATCCGCTATCACGTTCCTGGAATTCACTCATTTTTTAACAATAACATCACATTGTGTTTTGTAAATATTGAGGAGATCATCTGTAGTTGATGATGAGAGGTTAATTATAATCATTTTAGTCTGATGTGATTTCACTTCGATGTAACATAAATCCTCCTCTTCTTTAACCAGCATGTATTCACAAAATATCTCCAGATTGAATTTTATATTATCATGTTTTCGAATCATATTACTTAACAGGTTAACCACTTTGAATTTAATTTCCGATAAAAAGTTCTCAGGTATTAAATTCGTTTCCTTATTATTTGCAATCAAATATGTAATGATGCGATTATTAAACACTGATCTAACGCATTTTACTTCATCGTCATCAATATAAACACCGTTATCATCATTTCGGATTTTGTTAGCACAATTAAGTTTGTGAGCATTTGTTCGAATATGATAGCGCCAATTTGTCTTTGGAATATGTTGATTGCAGTCCGTACAATTAACTGTATCAAATGTTTCTCCCTCATCACCAATCTTTGAATGTTGTAAGATGTGTTTTTGATAATTCAGTTGGTTTGAGAAATACCTATTGCAAGGTATGCATTTAAATGATGTGGATGGTCCATCATGATACAATCTTTGATGTTTTCTTAAATTTATATTCAGAGTGAATACTTTTTGACAAACTTCACAAATAAAACCAGCCATTTTTTAATATTGAATTTGTAAATACAACTGTAACGAGTTCTAGCACAGGAATGACTTCTAAATCCTTAAAACAAGTCTATTTATACTCTGGGATGTGCATGAGGAAACGTGCACACACTCATATATACTCATATTAATACAAATAAAATGAACATGCACAATCATGTTTCTATTTAGGTATACGATGTAAACCCGCGCACAGCTGCACAATTCTTGAGTCAGCGTTTTAAAATTTGTTTACATTAAAAAAAAATATTCTTACTGATCTTATGCTTAAGAGTAAGAAATTATAAGGAGCCGCGCTGCTATTATTTATAACAAAGCGCAGCTATTGTTTACAGCAACAATATGTCGTTTTCCCACATTTGTCTACAAGAAAGAAAACACACATAACGGAAATATATCGCGTTAAATCATACAAAAAAAATTAATTAAACAAAACCACATCTAAAATTCTTTATTTGTTTACATTCGACTATCATAAAATGCGTTCATAAGAAAACACACACACACACACACACATAACGGAAGTATATCGCATTAAATCATATAAAAAAATTAATTAAACGAACCTACATCCAAAATTTTTCATACTTAACATTAAAAACTGTAATATGAGTCAAGCGTTTTAAAATTTGTTTACATTAAAAAATATTTTTATTGATCTTATGCTTAAGGATAAGAAATCGTAAGGAGTCACGCTGTTTGTTGTTGTGTAGCTTATAACAAAGCGCTGCTATTGTTTGTAACAAACATGTGATATCCCATATTTGTCTACAAGAAAAACAAAACACAAATGTATCACACTAACAAAAAAAATTAATTAAACGAAACCACATCCAAAATTGTTTATTTGTTTACATTAAAAAATATTCTTATTGATCTTATGCCCGTGCACTTTTCATAATACATGTTACAAACCTATAGCCGGATCGCACACAATAATTCAATTCATAACTCCCAGCTATGCATAATCTCTAATTTTAACACACACACACACACACACACGCACACATATTATACATGTTACAAACATATAGACCCATCGCACACAATTCATTTCACAATTCAATTCATAACTCCCAGCTATGCATAATCCCAAATTTGTATGAAAAAAGTGCCCCAGAAGGTACAAAAACATACTACTATGTATAATACTATAATAATCAATCACAATTATTTAAAATTATTATCACTGTTTTTAAAAATTGTAAAAAATGTTTTTTTATTATTATATAATTTCCTGTAAGTTATTTAGAACCACGAGTTATTAGATATTTTAACTGAAGCAAAAGAAAAAACATTATGTGCATGTACATAACGGTCTATTTTTATCAAATCAATCAAATTGTTCTATTTTTTTTTGTTTTTTTTAATTAAGACTTGAATTTTTATATGTAAATGCGTCAAAACATGAATGCGTTAAAAACTCTGAATTCGAATATGATGTTTGTTGGACTGCTATCACCATTTAATGAGATAGATAGATAGATAGATTTTGATGTGTGACCAAATCAGTTAAGTACCAAATAATTATTTCAATAACGTAATAGAAGGAATAACATTTTTTTGCAATAACCATAAATTATGCCACTCTTCTGAAATTTAAAAATTGTGTTGCAATAACTATAAATTGTGACACTGTTCTGAAAATTAAAAATTGTGTTGCAATAACTATAAATTGTGACACTGTTCTGAAAATTAAAAATTTTGTTGCAGGACCCATGATTTGTTACATTGTTCTGAAATTTTAAGAACGAAGTTAAGTGTTATTGGTGTAACAGTGGCACCACTAAGGATATTTTGAGTGATCTAATATTAAAATAAATATATATTTAATTTTCTAGTGAACACCTTATTTTAAAATGGAAACAATTTTTTATTATCGAACATTTATATTCTTTTAAAGATTTCAACAACGAAAATGGATTATTATTTTACCAAATTATTAATTATATTAATTATATGTATTCTAAATATAAAAAAATAAAAAGAAAATTTATAAAACCATAGCTCTGACTGTAAGTAATATATTTAATAAATTACATAAACTGAGACATATAACCTTTCATTATATTTCAATTGTTTTTCAATTTTTAGCAGATTGCAAATTTGCATATAAGCAATAAAATAATGTAAGAGTGGTCAAAATTTGCCACTATCTGCACCCTTAAAGTTTAAATTTATTTTATTTAATTCTAGAAAATATTGTTAAAATAATTATACTTAAGAATTGAAAAACAATGAGGAAATCGAAAATAAATAACTTTTATACATACAGGGGGCAGCAAAAGCCTTAGTACCCCAATATAATTTGACAATTTCATGAATTTTAATCAACAGCTTGAGTCATATCGGGAGTTTTTACAAGAGTATCAAGCCTGTGGAGACTTTGGTATGCAAATCACATCTTCACATTACCATTAGGTTCTTTGACATCTTTTAATTAATTATGATTGCAAATTCTTAATTCTTCCGAATTTACCCTCTTCTTCATGAAGGTATCTATGCTTTTGCAGTGCAAAAATAAGAAGTCATCAGAAATATTATACTTATATTATATTTCCGACATTGCACATTGGTTTAAAATCGATTTTTTTTGGCCAAAATTATTTACGGCGAGAATATAATAGTTTTTTGTTAATATTTGAATTATTATTAATTATTAATATCATATTTTGTCCATTCTGTGAAATTTAATTAAAAACCTACTTTTGGAATGTCCAGTCGAAGACCAAGCTGTGTCCAGAAGCCATTTTCAATTTTCTTTCTGACACTTTTTCCCGATCCTTGTCTTCCCTAATTTTCCATTTTTTTATTTCGCACTTATATCCCAAATGTAATAAAAACTCGAAAAACCATATACAGCAGTGAAGCGGGCTTAGGCCATATTTCAGATTACTTTGTTTTGGCTTAAATTTATCAGATTTGTAATTTTTTATTTTAATGAAATCTTTAGAAGTAGCACCACATATAGGACATGAAAAATTGGATCTGGTTCCTGCAAGGACGTTTAAAACTTTTCCATCTATTAAGGTAAGGAATAATCTAAATGTTGTTTCTATTGTTTTTGAATCGTCTATCTGCAATTTTACTGGAGCCAAATTTTTAATTTCATTATCCAAGTCGGAATTTTCCTTTAGTATTGCATCTCTTGTTTCCTTTAAAAATTATAATTTCAAAGGCTTACAAAACCGAGTGGATTGGGTTGTTATGTTACACCATAATGGTCTTTGTGATGTATCCAAAAGTCTTAATGGTATTACTGTTGTTGCAAAAAGACTTGAATCACTTATATGGGATGAGCAAGAAGTCGTTGTTTACACTGAGCTTGACCAGTACTTCCATCGAATCCATAACTCAGAATTAACTCTGCTTCCTTTAGAACAACAGCTAAGTCTTTCTCTCCCTTTTTACGAGCAGACATACGCGCTGCCTTTATTAATAAATCTGTCGTAATTTCTTTGGATGAAGACATAATTGCTGCTTCTCTTCTCTTGCTACGATTCGACATTTCATTAAAAGACATTTGTGCCGGACCTGCTTTAGAGGTGCTTGGTGCTTCATTTAAGACTTTTTTAAAAAATACTTCAGAATTTAGCCATTTCATGTTTCGAGAGTCTAAAGCATTCTGACCGCTTTGCATCTAATTTTACGCAATATATCCTTATTTTTTCTTTTAAATGTTTTAAATAATCCTCAGGAGGATTTGCAGTTCCACTTTTTTCTAGAACGAAGTTCAAAAGTACCTCCTTTTTCTTTTCTTTAGCATTTGTTTTTTGCCAAATTTTAAAGAGCTCTTCATTTCTGAAGCCAATGTAGTCTAGTAAAAAGCAAATATCTTAAGTTAATGCAAGTTATTGCAGGAAAAAACTTTAGAATGTGTTGCACAAGACCACATGCTATTTTCGAATTTTGTTTTTTCACTGGACAAAGTTGGACATTTTTTTAAAAGTTTAAATTTATGGAAAAACAAAATAATAATTGAATGCGTGAATATGCATGTAAACAACACTCGTTATTTCTATGTCTATTTATTTTTTTTAACTTTTTATTTTACAATTAGTTAATACATACCATAAACTTTATTATCCATTAAAAATATTATTTTTAACTTTTTAATTTCATTCAAAAACACTTTTTGACCAACTACTTAAATTAAACTACTTGCACTTGATTATTCAACAATAGTAAAAAGTTCTATGTTTGTCGCTCTGTAGACTAACGGTAAATACCGCTTTAGAAAGACAATTGGTCAATTCACACAAGTCGTTGTATCGTTGTATTCACTGTATTGTTGGACGACTATACGACAGTGTATGCTTGTTGTTCATAATTTTCATGTAAAAATCCGATACACTTATACACATTTTCATATGTCATTAATAAATTGTGTTGGTTTCGTGCTATTCGTGCTATTAAATCGTTTGAATGTCAAGAATTATGAAGAAGAATATGACATACACAATACAGCATAGCATTGAGCGTTCACAAACAACCAAGTGCATTCAATACAACATACACGATACAAAGTCGTGTGAATTGGCCAAATATTTATTTTCTGATAACTTGAAGTGTTGTCTATCATGCTGTATTAAAAAATTTACAAAAAAACGAAATTTAAAAAATTACATTTTGGCCAAAAAAACTGAATTTTAAACCAATGTGCATTGTTTTAAATTTACTGTCACTTTTTAGGAAACCACAGACATTAGTATAGAACAACTTTTTTCTTTATCAATTCGCGAGTTTTTAACAACACTGACTTACAACAATGCTTGTTAGAAGCAGAGAGTCTTTTAGTCTGAAATAAAACATAATGATTTCATCAACATTTTACTTTCTCAATACATATCGTCTATTTTGGAGTCAACGAAATTTACCAAACTTTCCATATCTACAGAAGGATTAGAAAAAACAGATAACATTTAAAAAATAATATCATTTCCAGCTGTCTTAGATTTTGAGACAGATAACTTAGATGCAATTAATGCCATTTTTAGCCCGAATTTATCAAATGAGTTAAGTAAAACAGAAGAATATCAATGAACAATTGTACCAGAAAGACCAAAAAATTATTCAACAAATAGATTTAATAGTAAAGATTTGCTTTCGTCCACAAAATGATCGGATATTAATATTACTAAAGACGAAAGCAAAATCGAAGAATATAATGAATTAGAAATAAATTAGAAATACCAAGCCAACCAAATTTAAACGTGTGCATCACAGTTGGAATAATAAATGAAAAGTAATTAGCAAAAAGAATAAATTATACGCACAGTGAGGGGAAAATATTTATTAAAATTCAGGAACATATATTTTTAAAGGAATATTTCACAAATAATAAAAGACCGAATAGAGACACTACATTGAGGACATAGGTCGTCAAAATTATAAATTAGTCAACAATGTGTGTCCGATAAATTTTAAATACAGTGCACTCGCGATAATATGAACTAATCAGAACAATGCCTGTTCATATTTTCGAAATTGTTCATATTTACAAATGGCTTAAATTGTTGAGGAAAATGTTGTTTTCTTGCGAGGTAAACACTTTTCCTGCTTAAATAAAAGTTCTTTTTTTCGTTAAATAAATGGTGCTGATTTTTCTTGTGACGAGACGTAAGTTTTTGTGGCAAAATCTTCCAAAATTCACCGGCGTTGTAAAGTTTATCATTAGTTAATTCAAGCTCTTCAATCTTTGGTTTTAGAGCCATTTTAAATGGATCAACCAACTGAGGTTGTAAAGAAAGCTTCTCACCTGAAATATGGAGCAATCGTACTCCGAAACGCTTTTTAAAAATTTTGAAGCCACCCATCACTGGCGATGAAATCTGAGCTAAAATTTTCTTTAATTTTATAATGAAGTTCTTTGGTTTTTTCTTTTAAAATCAACCCACTAATCGGAATCTTCTTATCGCTCATATGCAAAAACCATCGATGCAAAGATTTTTCCATTCTTGGGTACTCCGACGGTCGCATTGTTTTTCGTTTTCCACATGTAATAATTAAGCCTACTTTACACGGTCCCACAAGTAATATGATCTGTCAAACTTTTGTGTAGAAGAGTACGGATGTGATCGTCTAAACGTACTATGTAATGAAACCATCACACATTGAGAGAAAATACGGATGAAAAGTTTGACAGTCGTATGACTCTCTTAATTTTTTGAAATGATTCAAAAAACAAGCAAGTCGCATTAGATCAGGGATGTATTTTTATGTAAACACATAGAAAAAAGTGTAACAGCTGTTTTCATTTTACTTTGTTATTGTCTTATACCGATCATGTAAACGCAAAAAATATAAATCATACGACTTTTATTCTCTTTCTTGTCATACGGATGTAATTTCATTTTACATTTTCATTAGACTTTACGTACGTAAAGTATTACCGTGTGAAGTGAGCTTTAAGCCCTAGTTATGCCACCGGAACGTAATGTAACGTAATGTAACAGTAATGTGCACGGAACGTAAAAATGTAAGAGCAATTATAGAACGTAATCATATGTTTTAAGTTAAAAAAAACAATAAAAGAAATAAACAAAAACAAAAAAAGAAATAAAAATTGCAAAAACTAAAAGACAAAAATTCAGATATGGATACAGAAGACATGTTTTTGGGTTTGAGTTTTTATTTTATTATATTTATTATTGTTTTTTAAACAGACTTAATATTAATTTCAGATTTTAAAAACTTCGTTTTCACTCTTTTTATCACTTTTAATACGGCGCCTTTTATTTTACTTTAATTCAGCTGTTAACCAGTGTTATCACTACCGCGTTTTTAGATCCATTTCAACGATTTTATATTTATTTAAATGTACTTATTAAAAGTTTTATGTACTGTTTCTGTAAGCCAAACAATTTCACTTTCACACAAACAAAAACACTCAATTTAGTTTGTGTTGAGGAAAACAAACACAAAATTGAGTGCTTTTGATTGCATTTTCCATACAAATAGACAATCAAGTTAAATCGTTTATTTTACAGAAACAGGGGGGTTACTCCGTAACTCGATTCGAAAAGTAAAAGTTTTCCAAAAATGTTTTCGATAAGTAAATAAAAGCGTATTCTGTAAATCGTTCGAAATATTTCATAGAAAAACCAAAAATAAACTTGGCTGCACCTTAAAATATAAAGAAATTGATAAAAAAATATCGAAAAACAAAAGAAAACCGAATTCATTAAATATATATATGTATGTACATATATCTATAAATGTATGTAAATCTGTAAGCTATTTATTTGTGTGTCCAGACTCTTATCCTTTCTAATTTTCTTCAACTAAATACTGAGTAATTACTGGTGAAAATGATTGTGGATTTGAATCAAAGTGTTTACTTTGGCTACCATTTTTATAGTCTGCCCAAACCTAATAAAAGTTATAATGTTTAATAACTCCGCAATAGATCGCACTCAAATATTTAGATCTATCTAAGCTTACTTTTTTCCGAACTTTAACATCTCGCTGCGGTAGACCAAGTGAAACCAATCTGTTCTTAGTTTCTGCCACAGATTATTAGGTTTGTTTCTTGCATCCGGCACTTTTAGATAGCCCTTGGCCAAATCCAGATGCGTCATCATAAAGTCCACAACAGTTTCGTATTGTCTTTGGTTGGTATATACAATTCGCAATATATAATTCGCAAAGACGCTAAATCCACTTTTTTCCAAAATTGAGATTTTAATGCAAAACGATAACACTATACCAAATACATATTTTACAAGGTTTGCATGAACGCTAAGTCCATAAAACTACGAAAAATATTAACAGCACGTGCTAACTCCACGAATACTAATTATTAATTATTCTTAATTTTTGGTCTAGGTCATTAAGAGATCTATTTTGTAAAAATAATTGCGAATTTGCAATTGCGAGTTTGCAAATTTTTAAAAACTGAAGAAGCCGCAATGTTTTTTGTGTCTCCTGTAAAATTTGAAAAGAGGGATTCAACACATTTGCGAATGAGACTAACGATATATTATTTTATGTTTATTTTGCAATGTATTTGTATTAATTATACTAATTTAAATTTATTATTAGTTGTCACCAACACAATTGCTAACGAAGAACTTTCGAATGTTTACTAAGCTTTTTATGCTCGTTTTCATAATACAGAGTAACAGAATTTTTTATTCGTACGAAAAAAAGAAAACAATGGTATCACTTTCGAAAAATTTCCGTACTACAGAGTACAATTTGTTCGAATACTTACATTTTAATTTTCGTATCGAGTTATAGAGTAACCCCCCAGGTCAGGTATTTCAGAAACCAAATTTGTACGAACGTTAAAACGTAGTTATCTTCTCTAATAAAAGTAAAATGCAAACTGAAATGCTTTTCGAAAGCTGTAATTAGTTAAAAATCTATAACTATATTTTCTAATTTAAAATAAAAAAACACTACCTACATAATGTAATAGTAAAATAGTGTTTATTTTTATTTTAAATTATAAAAGTTAATAATGAAATAAATTATAATTTGGGTTTTTAAAATATGTGAAGTACAGACACACATAACATATGTACAAAATGTAAATTCTGTTTATAATTTTAGTTTTCAGTTTTGGTGGTTTTTAATATTGACATGTTGTTAACACTGCTAAACAGATGTCACGTAAAAATGTAAGAAAATTCTATTTTTTACAGATTCTTACGTTCCGGTTACGTTACATTACATTTCTATAACCACTCGTATTGCTTTATACATAACAAAAACGATCAGCTGTTTCTTACTGTTGCGGTTACATTCCGTTACGGTAGCATAACTAGGGCTTTAACGACCTTGACCGTGCATATACATATTTATGTATGTATGTGTGGTTTTTTTAAGATTTGATATTAAAATAAACATAAATAACTCGGGATTTCCCCAATTTCTAATGCTTTGTAACTGAAATTTGTATGTTTTAAAAACAAAAAACTGTTCAAATTTTAAAGCCTTTGTACAAAGTTCATATTTTGGAGTAGTCAATGGTTAAGAAAAAATGTTCATATTTTGGGGTGTTCATATTATCGCGAGTGTACTGTATTTTGGAATAAGCAAAAACGGCAAAACAATAAGACTAAGCATACTGCATTTACAGTAATATTAGTTGCAGAATATACAAATTTGTAGTAAAATTAAATACAAGTCCATACATGGTTAATATTTCCGCATCAAGTGGCACAGTTACCCACCCAAACAAAATTTTAAAAATCCAACAAATTCGTGCAATAAGGAGAAAAGTTGCGAAATTGCAATTAAAGATCGAAATTGCCACTAATTATAGAAATTTGAAATTAATAGAAATGTCAAGTACATTGAGGGATGTTGGGAATTTGGGTGAGGTAGTCTCTGGGTCTGTTGCCCGAAAAATGAAATCAGAGTACTTCAGAAACTGGATAGGGACAAGGATCCATTTTTGCAAAAGGGTGCTAGTCCACAAGAAGTATACATGTACTCAAAAGCCCAGTTGCAATTAGTACAATTAAATAAAAAAATACTAACAATGAGTCGGGGTAGTTTGTTTATTGATTCCATAGGGGGTATTGTTTTAAAATTTGACAAAAGTTCGAAAAGGGTTTTTCTTTACAGTATTGAACTTCATGTCAATAGAGAAAATAAAAAGGCATTGTTATCCCAATAGCAGAATCATTAGCATGTAGACGACATTAAAAGATTTTTAATGGAAATAAAATTTTTTGGTAAAATTAATGGAATTTGCTGGCCAATCTGCAAGAGAATAGTTACAGACTGGAGTTGGGCACTGATAAATTCGTCCTTGAAAGTTTTTAATAAAGATGTTGAAACTTAAATACCTATTAAATTAATTGTTATATGATTCTAAATAAACAAAATATGAAATTAAATTTCGTAATTGTGCAAATTTGTCAGAAAGATATCGCAAACATAGTAAATGATTTTTTTAATATTATGTTAAAAGCAGTAAACATTTCAAATATTCGTGAAATGTGACATTGGTTTCAGTCTATCTTCATAATTTTATTCTCTGGGAAGCGCAATGACTGTTTGAAAATGCTGGTAAGTTCATATTCACACTAAAAGGAGAAGACATTGTCGAAGAGTATGAGGAAAGAAATATTGATGATTATAACGTTCCCTTTATCAGATTTATAACGTTTCCCTTATTTGCCAGAATACTTACTGCAACTGCAACAATAGAAAAGTATGAGGAAAGAGTCACATAAATTCCAAGTATTTGCGGCCACCATCGCGACCAACATTTACTTAGAATTTGCCAACCAATTGCATCTACAAAATAAGCAACGGCAACCATCGCTGCCTCGAAGCTTATAATGCACTTGCAATTGGTTGCGCGACCACTCTCACTAACCTGCAACATTAGAAAAGACTGATTCCGTTGAGTGCACTGCTTGTATACCCTTTTCAATATGGGTGTTTTCCTAATATTAATCACAGCAAGCGCTGCTATTTCAAATTCAGTTTCAAATTCAACGAAAGAGCTTCAGTTCCTCTATTGCAGCGTTATTTTAATCTATTTACAGGGTTGCATTTAAACAAAGTCATACATGCTAGTGACGTACAATTTAATAGTAATCGGTATAATAATATTTTACTTATGTATATAAAATTATGCTACGTTACATGATATTAAATATGGGGTTAAATCGCAGTCCTTTTTACAAAAAAGCTGTTCGAACGTTTCTCACGATAAAGAAAAAAAATTGATAATTTAAATAATAGTCAGCAAGCAAATATTTATAATAATCCTGAGTTTTTGAATATGATCACTTTGTAAATGGATGCCCTATGTGCCTTTATGGACAAACGTAATGGAAATTCGTGTAGATAAATTATGTTCCCGCGTATCCAATAGCCCAGTAGAAGCTTATTTAAATATTTTAAAAAATATCACGCTGAGAGGAAGACGGAATATAATACCTGCGGAATTCGTAAGGGAGTCTGCAATACATTCAAGCTAAAAAGAAAGAAATCGAAAATACGTACTTAAGTAATACTATAAAAGAATTCACCCACAAAAAAAAAAACGAAATCTCCACTACTTGAGGAAAAATGGTACACTGAGAAAAAGTATTTAATTTTATCATGTGGATTTATATTTAAGCAGCGAAAGGTCGTCTATTCTCAAATATTTAAAGATACATGCAATGATCTAAAACCATTTGAAACAACGGCTATTGCAATAACAGAGTTTGATTCGCTGAAACATGGACAACAACTTTACAACAATGTTGTTGACATTTATAAAAATTTTCTCATTAAAGAAAATAATTTAAGAAATGCGGTCACATGTACTTGTGAAGAAGGGGAAGCAATATTTTTTACGAATCAATTAAAATTTATTTCGATCTTTCAAAAGACAAAAAAGTAGTTCCCATTTTAAGGATGTACCATTTTACATCTGTATATATAAATGTTGAAGAAAAAAATTTCATTATGTTGACCCAATAGAAATAAAATTAAAGGTAAGCAAATTGCTTGCAATTTTTTTTTATATTTTAATTGATTTGGGCAAGAATTTGCCCATGTGGACCCACAAAATAATTGCATATCCAATACAAGACGATACGTTTAACTGCGGAGTCTACTGCTGTCATGGAAATGAACTCCACGGAAAGACAAAGAAAAGATGAATACAAAAATTGAGGATTCTTTTACATTTCGGTGCGTTAGCCAACTGGAAGTTCTGAGCAGTTTTCGTTCAATAAAGTCTAAAGCTATCGGTATAGATGGATTAAATCCCAGGTTTTTTGAAATATTGCTGTATAAACTTTTGCCTTATGTTACTTATGTGTGCTAACACACAAGTAAATAACATACTTTTGTGCTAACAAAATCAACATTTCCTGATGAATTGAAAAAATCAAAAATTACACCAATACCTAAACAAAACAACGAATTTCGGCCAATATCTATTCCTCCCTTCTTATCTAAAGTTATTGAAAATATTATGAGTGAGCAGATCAATGAATATGTAAGGAACCATAATATTTTATGTGCTGTTCAATCGGGATTTATTAAAGGAAGGAGTTGTATGACAGCCTTGACAGATATAGTGGAGAATCTAAGAGCTGATCTTGATAACAATATGATTTCCATTTTAGTTTTACTTGATCACAGTAAAGCTTTTGATACAGTTGATCACTCCATATTATTAAAAAAACTGGAAAAACTTTTCTGCTTCTCAGAAACAGCTTGTAGATTGTTACATTCATATCTCACAGGTCGATCTCAGATTGTATTTTATAATGAAACATATTCTGAAAGCCTTGATGTTAATAGAGGTGTCCCACAGGGCTCAGTGTTTGGAACCCTATTATTCTGCGTATATATAAATGATTTACCGGATACTTTAGAACATTCTAAAATACATATGTATGCGGATGATGTCCAAATCTACAACAGTGGTACTTTAAATGGAATTAACGCATGTGTCAACAATATAAACTCTGATTTGCAGAAAATAGATATCTGGGCTAAAAACAATGGACTTTGTATCAATCCCAAAAATCAAAGTGTATTTTAATAGATATAAGCAATAGAAAGATTGCTGACGATATTCGAATTGAAATAAATGATAATGTAATTGAATTTGTCAGCTGTTCAAAAAACGTATGGCCTTGTGAATTACGAACGAATGACTGTCATCTCTAATTTTTATCGATTATTTACGTATCAAAATCAGCTGTCAAAACAAAACAAAATAAAGAAAACCATTTTAGTATTAAATAAATAAAACATATAATAGACGAAAAAACAAAAATATAAAAAAAAATTATTATGTCCCGAAGATTATTGGCTACATTAAAGATTGTGGAGGAAACAACATTGTGGACCGAGGCACTACTCGATCTCCAAAAGAAGCACTTGCAGCTTTTAAAACAACTACAACTTCTTAATACTGGGAAACTATCACTTACCTCAGAAAAATTAGCCTGGAAAAAGGTGAGTTGCTTGAAAAATTATACGTACCCATTTTACACGCATATATTTATAGGAACTTACTCAGTTTTTCTAGGAGATTGATTGTCAGCAAGCCGATGATTAAAATTCGCACCAAACAAACAAAATTAACAAAAAACAAGACATGTAAACAGAAGCAAAAAAGAAGAAGAAATAAATAAATGTCAAATAGAACTACGAACGTGTCGTGGAAACGGGTTAATTGGCTATTGTATTTCAGGGGCCGAATTAAGTAATTTAAATGTCCGTGAGAAGATGGTATTATATAGTATAATTGTTACTATTGCATACAAATTCGTATAGTATAATACCGTGTTCAGACAGGCATTTTTATTAAGTCAATATTCGTTTATTTGTGAACAATATTTTATGTGTTCAGAGAGAGAGTATTATCAATATTTTTTGACATCTGGTAAACAAAACAGCTGATTGTTTCAACAACATTGCTTTTAATTTAATCGTGAAAATTAGTTCCAATTTTTTTTTTTTTTTTTTAAATGGAAAAAAACTAAACGTTGCAAAGGGCCTTACTACTAGTGTGTAATAGGAACGCTGAGATGTTGCGAGGGATAAAAAATTGATAATTCTGAAAAGTTTGCAGAAAAGAAAGCTTTTGCTTATGGCAATGTAGCGGAAAATTAAACTCAAAGGACTTTATGGAAATTGGTAAGTAAAATATGAACAATATTAATCAAATCCATAACTACATTTCCAATTTTCAGAACCGCCCATCCACATTTTGAGAACTCACTTGTCACTGCAACGACGATCAGTTTTTAGGATGCATTTCCGAATGACCCGTAGCAGTGGTTTGTTATCGAATTTGAGTAAGGAAGACACAAATTGGCGAAAAGCGATAGCATTAGAAAAGTGCGTAGCCATCGCTTTGTTTACACTTAGTTCATCCGGCGAATACAGAGTGGTTTCTGAGCTTTTTGGTGTTTTCAAACCAACTGTGTACAATTTTAATTGAATTCTGTGAGGAATTGTGGCAGGTGTTGTCCAACAGTTATATAAAAAAATTGCTTCCAACGCAAGAACTCTTAAGCGAATGCGTTGACGGATTCCAAAGGCTTGGTTTTCCAAAATTTGAAATTTTTGACATTTTGTACCATTTTATATGTATACATAAATAAAAGAATCCTCAAATGACAAGCAATTGCAATTTATATTTACAGATGGGTGCCGCATAGAAGTTAAACCAAACCAAAACTACGCCACTGACTACTACAACTATAAGGGATGGTATTCTATGGTACTTTTGGCGCTTGTGGATTAAAGGTACCGTTTTTTATATATAAACATTGATTCTCAAATTTATAATACATCAGTGTTAAAGAAGGTACTGAAAAACTCCGACGTGTTAAAATCCAATACGAAAGAAATAGGTAATATTCAAAAGCCAGTTTGAATTTTGGGAGACTCCGCCTTTAGGTTCTCTACCAATTTAATGTACCCCTTTTCATTGGCTTTATCAGTTGAACAAAAGTTGTTCAACTATCGAAGTGTAGAAGAGTGGTAGAGAACGCATTTGGTCACCTTAAAGCACGCTTTCGCCGTATTGGTAAAGGCATAGACAATGGAATAGGGAACGCGCATATTATTGCTCGAGCCTGCTGCGTTTTGCACAATTTCTTAAATGAGAGAAATGACAACATAAATCAGTTGTGGCTTGAAGGCGTGAATGATTTTACAACAAATCGGGAGAGACCAACTTATAACACCACGATTTTTATTTTGTTTTTTATTTAAATACGAAATTAATGCATTAGCAATTTTTTTATTTTCTTCAGCTATACTGCCTAAAATTTCTATCTTTTTTCTTTCCAAATCCATTAATAAAACTTTCTCATTTTCCTCACTTTTTTCTAACAACTTTTCCATTTCATTCGAAATATTTCCCAAATTTTCAACTAACATTTCTTTTAAATTAATTATTCTTTTTTTCTCGCAGGTTCGGATGTGCAGGGTGAAGGGGCAGGGGAACACAGGACCAGCGGCGATGATGGTGCAGACATCGGTGCACCTGGCGATCGTGCAGATGTTGTAGCACTTGATGTTGCTGCCAGTGATGAATCCGAAACATCTGTATAAATAAAAACATTTTTAATTAATAACAAAAACAATAAAATAAAAAAGGAAAAACAAAACATACCATCAATGCTTTCCTATGTCAGCTCATTGTACATATTTACTTTGCAGGCTCCAATTACTTGATGGACAATTTCGTAGTGGCATCATATCCTTTCTATAAAATTGTGGTTTTAAAAAAGTTTTACGTATATTTATATGTTACATTTATTACCTGTACCGCTGGGTGAAATTTTGTATTTTCACCTGCACATCCCTTGGACTGCCTGAGTGTCCCTACTGGCTGAGTTCCTCCGCCATCTCCACATATATGTGGCCATTTTTCTGTGCCCACGCATGGAGCGCACCCAGTTTTGTTGGCCACATATCCATGGTTGCTTCGCTTTCATCCCTCCAGTACATCCTGCTCTTCTAGCTTTTTTCTTTTTAAAATATAATTGGTTATTATTAAAAAATATAAATAAACAAATAAATTAAATAAAAACTTACCTTCCACCTGACTCGCCATTTTTGGTTTATTTGTTTGCCGTTGTTGACATTGAGTTGTCAAATATCAATTGAAAGTATTCGGAAAATTGTAATATGGTCACTGAACGCACTTATGACAGTGTTGTATTTAAATTTTTTTGTCAATTTTGAAACAATTTGAATTTTTATTTAGCAATAATTAATTCAAATTTTATATGAAATATTGAACACGGTATAAGAGGTAAAGTGTTATAAGTATGGTAGAATAGTTAATGTAAATATTGCTCACTCGAAAATGTACAGGCTTAGAGCACGTATTAAACTCACAGAGTGCCGTACGCAATGTGTTAAGAAATTTTGTTCCTAGTAGCTAAAATTTAAGCCATTAATAATTTTTCAGTTAGAGTAAAATTATATTGCTAATATTGCTCGTATTTTCTATTTTCAGCAGCCCTGATCTGTAACCGATTGAACGGCTGGTTTACGGTTAGTTTCGTATGCCATTTAATACTGATTATAAAACAAACTGATCGTGCACATAATGGCCACTGAAGTGATTGTATATTAACATATCGTTAATATGCACAAGGATGAAATGATCACAGTGGGCAATGATATGTTTCTATTCTTTGAGGAGTAACATTAGAGTACAATGTTGATTATAGAACAAGCGGTCTTACTTAGCGCAATTTTCAGTTTTCTTGGTATTTTAGAAAATGAAGAAAGTATTTTTTCAAAATAAATAAATTTTTCTTGATGTCATTGGAGTTCTCCAAACATCTTCCTGAAGAACAATATTTTTCTTCCGACTCGAAGTGTTTTTTATTATAATATTCTTCTACAAATATTCGCTTTCAATATTCTTCATTTTGGCTTCTACATATACGTACGACTTACGTATGTACTCTGTTGGCCAGAGAAATCTGTGTCCGTCTATTGTTACATTTTTCACGATATTGAAATACCTTTCTACTGGACTATTTGAAATACGTGTCTTCTTCTTTGTGTCCACGTAGTTTCCAATGATATTTGTCCACAGGGGAGCATAAGCTGCATAGTTTTTAGAAGTACTTTGCACAATTTTTCATTATAGTAAATATTCTTACCGCCGCTTGTTGGAGCGTTTTCATTACATTTAAATATAATCGCATACCTTTAAAATAAAATGAACTTTTTTATACTGTACGTTCGAATCAATTATTCCATTATTTTTATTGTCATGTTTTACACCCTCTTCTTCCTCTATAGGGATCATATACTTATTTGCAATTATAGTCAACATCTTTTAAGCCAATTGAAAAATTTTACTGTATCGCTGATATCAATTGCAGAATTCATTTGTGTTTTATAAAATGCAATTATGTTGGGGGAGGCACAACAGGATTCAAGGTCCTTATATGCAATTTAAATTAAGTAAACCGAACATATTTGGATTATAACAAAATTACACCTTTTCTTTTGCGATTGTCACATGCTATTATAACATGCTGTTATATATTCCTCGGGAGAGTAAATTCTTATGTGTTCATTAAATATTCGAATTAATGCATTTATGGAAGCCTAACTCCAATCAATGCAGACCATTTTACATAATAGCCATGAAATTTTGTTTTCTGCGTAAAATGTATACAAATAAAGCAAGAATAATAAAGCTTAACATAGCTTCAGCCACGGGAAGTAATATGCCACTTTCTTATTCCTCTTTCTTAATATCAGCAACAAGCGAATATAAAAAGATCCTTTTAGAGATCATTTCAGCTTTCTTAATAACACTTCCTGTTGCATCAAAGAACAAAGTATTTCTACTTAGTTTTAATAGGATGCTCCTGTTTTAGTGTAAAATAGATAGTGTTAGACCCTTAAACAAGTAAATTTCAAGAGGAATGGATATTTTCCGAATGAATTCTGACCACGATTTTTCCTTTCTCATTTTATAAAGATCAATGAAAGGATCGCTATCTCTATCCAAACTTCTTAATTGTTCGGATTTTAATTTCCTTGCTGTAGAAGGTGTTGGAAATTCCTGCATATTTCCAATCATTCTCAAATTCTTTTTTGTTCGATTAATTTCTTGTTCCGCCAATTTGCTGCCCTCTGGTATTTTATTTCCTGCTTAGCAATCTTTCTGTGGACTGCCCGGAGTTGGATGTTTTTATATGTGCAAGAATGCCTAAATTCATTTAAAGTTCCATAAATTACTGAAAGAATTTCTGTTTCTTTAAGAATTAGGGTAAATCCAAATCTACCACAGCATTTTGGATAATATATACATTTCGCATATAGCTGCAGTTTTGCATAAGTTTTGTTCCATATATGGATAGTATAGTTTATGGGGCAACTTAGGTTAAACATTTTAAATTGCTCTCTAGCATAATCTTCGAAAAATGGTACAGCTTCATCAAAATGTTTGCTTTCGAGATAATTTTTTTTTATGTAGTAAAAATTACATTTCGACATTTCAAACTTGCCCACATAATATTTGAAAATAGAACTTTTTGCTTTTAGTGTAACTTCAGCAATATAATTATCAGATCTTTCTTTATTTTTTTGTTATATATTGCTCCTTATCACTGAATATTCCACAATGTCCGAAGCCGTATTATGTGATATTTGATGGTTTGGAGTATTTTCGCTGTCAAATTAATATTTCTTATTTTCTATACTGGTTGTACATAAAAAGTTTTCAGAGTTTTCTCCAAACACATACGCCTCTATTGCATTTACATTCGGTGTTGAGTCGTTTTGTGTATTGTTGATTAGAGTTTCGTCAAGAGGAGACTCTAGCAAAATTGGTATTTCCTCTTCTTGTTTATCCTCGGATGTTTTTGGGTACTGCTGTGTATATTCTGATTTGTGGCATGCGCAGTTGGAATTTTTAAAGAAACTAGCAAGGGCATTGGACTCAATTTCTAAACTTTTTGCCACCTCGTCAAACAAATTTGGTGTTATTTCTGCCTCAATACACAACTTGTGCAAATTACGCAGAGTTGTATTGAATTCCTAAAGTGGATGAAAAATTTATAATTAATAACATTTCAAATGCTAAATGCATTTTGACGTACTTTATCAAGTAAGTCATTGAGAATATGTTGTTTAATTCTATATTTTTGTATTTATTTGTAATGACTACTACTTGTTTGAAATTTCGTTTGCCATTTACTTTATTTGTTTTTGTTGTTAATTTTTAACTTAAACTCCATGGGCGTTTAAGAATTGGAATCAATATATAAAACAAAAGTATTTTAAACTAGAGTAGTAATAAGAATTTATATAAATATCGGATTTATAGCAAACAAGTTTTTAGACTGAAATTTTTCTGCTTGTATGTAAAAAAAGATTCAATAAAATGTTTATGTTTTCCCGAACTATAAGACCTACATTTTGGTACGGCCAATTTGGTTTTAGAGAACTCCTACAGAAAATCAAACGAGTAAGAGCAAGTAAGACAACTTTCTTACGAGGATAGGTCAATGAGTCGAGAGGTTTTAAAAAAGGACTAGTTTTCGAACAAAGAAATCGTTATATATTTGCCAATGTCTTACTGCGATCTCCACCTACTTTGGCTAGTATTTCAAATTTGTTTTCTATATTTTTATCTATATGAGTATATTTATACGTGATGTGAGCGTCAGATGTAAGTAAACACCTCACATTATTGGAAAAACGTGTAGATTATTCATTCATATTCATAAAAATAGCGAAATATAACAAACAGTTGGTTGTAATTCATTGTAATTTATAATAATCGATTATCGAGTAACTGTTTTTGTATAGTAGTATAGTTAATAATAAACTATACATTTTTAACAAATAAAATGGGTATTTAATTTATTTTGACGCCCACTGTATATGCATGTACATTTTTTTGTTAAATAAATTACTTTGGGCCATTATAATAACTTGCCGTTAAACTTGGGTCTAGTTAAAGGTACCTTTTAGAGTCGTGTAGTTCACGAACGAACTAGTTCAATTGAACTATTCATACAACTGAACTAAGAGAGCCGGTCATAATAATGAGCTCTTTTAGCTCCGTAGTTCATTACTCTTTTGTTCTCGTTTCTTATTCGTTCATTTGATTTTTATTCGTTCTTTTATCTTTATCGTAGTGTTAAATGGTAGTGTCATCATCGGCGGTTTTACCACATACTAATAAAAGATCTTATGGCAACATTTATCCCACAAAAGCGCGAAAATTTAAAAAAAGTACTAAAATAAGCAATTAATTTTTGATGATTTATCAAAATTAAAATTTTAGCTTTTGAAGTAATAGCATATAATTGCTAAAAAAAATTGTATAATATATTTTTTATAATCAAATTCCGAAGTGGGCTCTATTCTAGTTTGATTCTCACAAGATAATCTGGTCAGTTACGCTAATAAGTATGTTTTTATAGATAAAAGTGAATTTTAAACTTTTTGTCAGCTAAAAAACTAAAAGATTGAAAAAATTTGACAAATTTCAACGCTTATCACGCACTGATGCCAATATTTAAATAGTGTAAAAACAATTTGCTTACCCAAGAAACCCTCTATTTTTGCTTACAATATCTAACGGTAAAAGTTGGCTTGGTTTTTTTAAAATTCATAGTGATCTTGGTGAGTGAGTGATTTAAGTGTTCTAAGTGAGATTTTATATTTAAAAAATGGCTGAAAAAAGAAAATTTACCGCAATATGGACTCATTTCACTGCAGAAGAAGGCAAAAGAGCAACGTGTAAATATTGCATTACTGGGGGTTCTCATGGAAATCTTTCTCGACACATGAGAACAAAACATCCACTAACATCATTAAATCAAGAAAGACAGACACCAATCCCACCAGAGGTACTTCAAGTAGAAATGCTAGATCTACAACAAAATATAACACACTACTTTCATAGGCCTCCACCCGTTCGTAAAGTTAAGCTCATCGATAGACAAGTGTTAAAAATGATAGCCAAAGAACACAATGCTCTACGAATTGTAGAAGAACCGGAATTCAAACGGCTAATAGAGCTTGTCTCACATTGTCCGGGATACACGCTTCCTACAAGAAAGACCATATCAAATAATATTATGGAAGCGGTTTATGGGGATATCTTAAGCCAAGTAAAATCTCAATTATTATCTGCTACAGCAGTCTGTTTAACTACCGATGGATGGACTTCGAAAACAAATGATAGTTACTTGGCCATAACTGCTCATTCTATTAGCGAAGATGTGCAACTAAAGTCACATTTAATTGCATGCGACAAATATGACGACAGACATACTGCCGAAAATCTAAAAAAAAATTCTACAAAAACAGGTGCAAGAGTTTGGCATTCAAAATAAAATTACGGCAATTGTGAGCGATAATGCGGCAAATATTACTGCAGCAATACGTATGGGAAATTGGAGGGGAATTAACTGCTTTGTCCATTCATTAAACCTGATCGTGCAATTAGCACTTGCAGAGGTGAGTAATACTGTGTCTAAAGTGAAAAAAATAGTAGAATTATTCAATAAAAGCACATAAGGTATGAAAAAGCTAAGGAAATCTCAAAGGCAAATGAAACTCCCAGAGTTAAAATTAAAGCAGGATGTTCCAACACGATGGAACTCTACGTACGACATGCTTAACACGATTGTTGCCGTAAAAGATGCTGTAATTTCAATCTTGTCACTCACAAAACCAGATTTATTTTTGGCACTTCAAGATTGGGAGGTTTTAGAGGAACTAATACCAGTTCTCGAGCCATTTTATGAGGTTACGAAAGATATTTCAGCTGAAAAAAATGTAACCCTTTCAAAAGTTTTAGGTTTACGTAATCTGCTAGAGAGTGTGATTTGCGATTTTAACCCAATTAAAAGTCAAATAAAAGCACTGATTTCCATGATGAAAACAGAAATTACTCACCGTTTTGGTGAACTAGACCGAAGTACTTTATATATATAGAGAGAGCACAATCCTAGATCCCAGATTTAAAAAATTAGGCTTTAAAAATGACAGCTCATATGAAAACGCCGTGAAATTATTGAGCAACAGAATCGTCCAAAAATACAAATCCCACAAAAAATATTTGGAAAAAATTCGAATGAACTTCAGCCGAATTAAAAAATCCGAAAATAACCTAGCTGCTGAAATCAGAGAATTCGATAAGTACCTGAACGAGGAGTACCTGGAAAGAAAAAAAGACCCTCTTGCGTGGTGGAGTGAACAAAGGCATTTGTATCCAAGGATGTATATGTATGCTTTAAAACACCTTTGCATAGTGGCCACATCGGCACCATGTGAGTGTATTTTTTCAGCAACACGACAAATAATGAACGAAAGAACGATCCTCATCAAACCAAATAAAGTCTCCACTCTTGTGTTTACACAATAACATGTGAGCCACTCAATTTTCTTTGTATGTAACTTTTACTATTAACTTCATAACAAAAATATAAATAATGTATATATGCATTATATATACACATCATATTTACATATATGTATGTACACTCCGCCATAAAAGTATACATACGGATAACAAATTTCAGAAATTTTTTAACTAATCCGTTTTCGTTGAAAATCTTTGTAATTGTCTGACAACTTTCCTCGATTTTAAGACGGTCTTTGTTAAAAAATTTCTGAAATTTGTTAACTTTTGTGGGCCTGATGTACACTTTTGTGGAAAATATTTATAATTGTCTGACACTTTTTTTCGATTTTAAGACGGTCTTTTGCATTGGTTCAGAAATTTGTGAAATTTGAAAATCGGATGCATACCTTTGTGGGCCTGTGCAGCGCCACAATTCAGAAATTGTTTAACCAATGCAAAAGACCGTCTTAACAGCAAGGAAACTATAAAGATTTTCAACGAAAACGGATTAGTTAAAAAATTTCTGAAATTTTTTAACCGCATGTATAATTTAGTAACTGTGTGTATATTAGGGTTGCCCTGTTTGTATGGAGAAAAAATAAGGTATAGATGCCCCAACTAAAATGAAAATTTGATTCATTCTAAGACTACGTTTCTCAATTTTTTCGTCCTGGGGTCAATATTTGGTGAGCTGGATCAAAGGATAAAAAGGTCCTTTTTTGAGGTTTTTTTCATATTTCTTCCAAAGGAACTAATGGGTGATTTTTTAAGAGCTAACAGAAAATTTTTCAAAAATAGAAACATAAAATTCAGAAATGAAATGAAATCCATATAATTTAATGTTTGAAGATTATTTCATGCAAATGTTGACCGCGACTGCGCCTCAAATGGTCCATCCGCTTAGTCCAATTTTGGCATACTCTTTCCAACATTTCGGCCGGTATCTCACCAATAAATGCTTCAATGTTGTCTTCCAATGCGTCAATTGAAGCGGGCTTGTCTAATTGACCGGTCCCGAACATGAAATAAAATGTTCACCGAACTTGCCTCTCAATGAGTCCATTGTTACGCTTGCTGTGTGAAGAAGTACGGTCCAATGATGCCAACAGCCCATAAACCGCACCAAACTGTGACTTTTTCTGGATGCATTGGTAGCTTTTGCAATGCTTCTGGCTGATCTTCACTCCAAAATATTTTTTTCATAGAATTTACTTAACTAAATTGTTGAAATTTCTTGATTATAAAGACCATGTAATTTAACCAAAATGGTTTTTTCCGTTTTTCAAAATTCAATCTAGTTCAATTTTTATTAAAATTTTGCAAACATAATTTCTTCATTTGTTAACTCAATTCATATATGTAATAGCCATCAAAATAATTTTATAAGCTTTCCATTGATGTATAATTTCTTATACTTTTATTTTGTTATACAACGAATATTTCAATTTAAACCAAAACATTTACGATACATCCCGCTATAATGTAATTTTCTTGTTATTCCTTAAGAATGTGGTTGTTTATTTTAAGCAGCAAATGAAAAACCGTTTATTACATATATTTTTACATTGGATTAGTATATTATTTGCTTAATGATAAATATTGGTTAATAGTTGTAACTAAAAAATATAAATTCATAGAAAATATTTTAAGATTAACATAATTTTTTTCATATACATTTATTAACAAATGCGTTTACATGAGTTTATTCTGTTAGCAATATGAAAAGGTCGATTTTTTCCGATTACTGAAAGCATGATTGACTGACAAAATGTACAAATCGTTCTGTATTTTATGAATGAAATCTTGAGTGGATTTCAACTTCTAGTTTTATTTATATATGGTCTTTTTTAATTAAATTAATATGATTGCAATGGACTGAATTCTTAATAATTTATATTTTTTGCATTTATTTTATTTTTGTTTTTTGATGACCCTATAATTCAATTAAGATTTGCAAAAGCTGAATTTTTTGATTTTTTCTAATATCCTTGTACATATATGTATATATTTAAATATTTTTTTTTGCTATTATTAGTTACTTATGTAATTTTGATTAAAAAGCGCTTCAAGCACGTAAATGAATTAATAAAAATGAAAAAATTTTAAAAACTACAATTTTTTAAAATGCTAAATCACTTTATAAATATGTTTTTATTTTATTCAACAAGTTGATATAAATTTAAACGGAACACATTAATTCCTGAAAGTGTATATATGTATTGTTGAAAATATAAGTGAAATTGAGAAAGAGATCGGAGTTGTTTGAAAGTACTGAACTATTGAACTAAAAGAACGACCTAGTTCATTACAGAGAACTGAACTAGAAAGAGTGAAAAGAGCTAATAAACCCAACTCTAGTTGGTATGCTAATGATCTATAATCAACTAAAATTTTTTTAAACCCAAACAATAAATTAATCCTACGATAGAAAATGTGGGATGGGAATTTTTATATGTGTTAGATTTGTTATGTTATTTATTATTTCACTGGTGTGAACAACATCTTTTATAAAATTCTTATGGAACTTTTTTCTTTAAATTTCAAGACGTCACTAAATTAACCTGTAATAGGTGCTAATTTAGCAAATGCTGTGACAAAATTCACCAAATTATCTGCACTCATTATTTGTATTTTTCACTTCAAATGCGTGTAAATACATACATACATACATACATACATATATAAACTTCAAATTTATAAGTGCTTGTTATTGTTTAGGTTTTGTGTTTTTCTGCACTGCTTTCAAAGTATTTAATATTTCAATATTTTCTATTGACATGCTGTCTGCCGTCTATATACACGCGGAACTAGTTGCCAGGAACTTTTTAAACAGTCGAAAAGAACTAAGTTTAATTTGGATTGGAATGTCCTCAGATCTAAGTTTATAACACTTAAAAATATAAAAAGGATGGGCATATGATTAACAAATGTCCGAAATTTTTTAACAAATTCGAAAAACTCTTACACCTTATGGGGATATAAAACAAACATTTTTAACGGTTCGAAGTCATATTAAAATGAGATCAAAAATTAGTTTTTAAATTTTAAAAATAATTTATTATTCACTTAAAACAATAACAGTTTACCTATTACTTGTTTATTCACATATTATTAATTTCAAACCGAATAATTTTAAGCACAGAATGTTAATTTGCCTTAGAACTCGTTAAAAAATATTAAAATTATTTATATTTATGAATACAGTAATATATTTTTTAAATGAATAATTTAGCGTGACGCGGAGCTACATTAGAGAGATATTAATTGAATCACATATAGTATTCCCCAGATATGAGCACTTTTAAAAATTCTTGCATGTCAAAGCTTAAAAGCGGGGAATTCTTGTATCGAAACCCAGCACCAGAGATCAAATAATCACGCAAATAGAATTATATTTGCCTCGTTAACATCTGCTGATATTCCACAACTTGGTCGATAATTTGGATTGGATCTTTAGATCTAAGTTCCGCAAGTATAAAAATATAAAAAAGAAGAGCATACGGTTAACAAATGTCCGAAATTTTTGAACCAATTTGAAAAACTTTTAAGAAGATTGGTATCGTTACAAATTCAACAATTTTGTCGTGAAAATGATTTTTCTATGGAAATTAGAGTCAGTTCCAGATCCCATTCAACGAACTGAATAACTGATACCTAATTACGATTCTACGGTAACTTCTAGGAAAAAAGAAGGAATTTATAATTTTATCATCCAAATGAAGCAATAAAAACAATGTCACCACAAATACATACATACATACATAATTGGCCATTACAACCCTTCAGTCAGGATTAAGGCCTAGCTTCTCACACCACTCATGTTGTGTGCGTTAATTTTATACGTGAGTGGCGGGACCTACAATTTAACGTCGACTCCGAACGACAGAATTTTTGAGAAACTTTTCATGGCAGGTTTATTTTACTCTCAGAGTTTTTGCCAGAAATCTGCTGAGAGGAAGTCGCCGAAGAAATATTTTTTTTTTTATATTTCATTTTTGATGTCTGACCTGGGATACGAACCCGGGCTTTACGAATAGTAAGCCAACACACTACCTACTACACCACGACGACTTCCATGTCACCACAAATAAGAACGTCAATGTGACCGCTTATATCGAATTTCGGATTAGCCAACGAAATCCCCGAAAAGGTTGCTGATCTCGAAATATCAACCGTTGAATTTCGCAACATGCCAGTCAATTTGGATAGTACTAAAACCGTTGCCTTTACTTTAAACCTATCGTCCAAAGGCGAAGTCAGGGCAAACGAAGATTGCCTCTGAACTCTACCTGTAGAAGCTCCGTTCAAACCCGAAATTTTGGCATTTGTACGAATTATTGGCAATCCTAATTTTCCGGAATAAAAGTTGAATGAGATGCGGAACCTATCAAGGCCCTCACTTTAAACGTTTGCCCTCGATGGCAAATACCAACTATGGCTGTCCCTAAAAGAATCTGCCTAGGTGTTGCAGCAACAGTTCTGCACATCACCACCAAGCTTTGCTATACGACTAGCACTTGTCGCATCCAAAACTCCAAGTTCCTGAGAGGATCCAGACACCTCTCGGTGCAGCAGAGTGTGATGTCGAAAATTGCACATTGAACAATTGAAATTCTGCATGCATTCATTTAACCTATGACCAACCGCGAAACAGTTAATACACAGGTTGTTCTCCTTTACAACTGTTCAAACTAGGTTTGAACACAACCAAATTATAACGATAACAATAATAATAAGTGACAACAAAACACTTTCCATCCATCTAAAGGAATGTCTCCGCAATTCCATTATACAAAAGGAATGCCTCCACTATTTACAGTAAGGCAAATTGTCTATGAAGTTTGGTGGGAAATAAAATTCGAAAAAGGAAATCACTTATCATCTTGCGCTTATCGTAACAACAACCTAGTTTAACATCAAGTTTTTTTTTTAACACAGTCAAGTAAAAAAAAAGTGTGATAAAATCACCTAAAAATTGTGCTCCAATATAATTTAAAATATTGAAAATAAACTAAATTACATAATAAATTAAATGAAATTTATAATTAAATATAATATAAATAAATCTATTTTCTACCCTTAAAAAAACCATACTTCAAACCAAAATAATTTACATTAAAATTGTACAACAAAAAAAACTATACTTACCTCAACTTATATGTACCTAAATTTATACTTACCTCAAATTATATTTACCTAAAATTATACTTACTAAAAGTTATAATAAATTATACTCACCTGAATTCTTCACATATATAATAGTGCTTATTTAAATTCCTTAAATTATAAATTTTACGAAAAAATATATTGTGTTAAAAATTGAACTTCCCTAAGAAATTCTAATTTGGAAAGAAAGTAATAATCTCTCAGCGCTGGGAAAAAAAGGTAAGAAATACTCTCTCTCTCTCAAAACTTCCAAGAAATTGAATTAATTCCATTTCTTTCCTTTTCTCTCCCACAACACGCATCCCAACGATTGTAATTACTTACGAGTAATTACAATCCACATCTCCTAAAGATCTCTTTTTTTAAGAGATTCAAGGGAGATTTGTAAACAAATTAACAACCCCAATTTGTTTCATGGTCCTTCTCACGGCAAACAAAAAGCAACCTGTGGATTTGTTTCATGGTGTTTTTATAAAAAAGAAGACAATCTCTTTGAATACAAATTAAATTAAAAGCAACTTCATACAACAACACAATACAACAACTCCATACAACAGCTCTATACAACAAACTCCATACAACAAGCCCATACAACAACTCCATACAATGAGGTAAAGAGATATTCTCAAGATCATCACTACAACATAAACCATCAAAACCGTAAGTGACGTACATTTTTTATACATTACACATAAGATATTGGAAAATAAGTAAAAAAAAGTAAGTGACAAAACTTTTACATACATATATATATAGAAATTATTCCGCATAAACTCAAAAAAAAATATATATGTAAAAAGAGAGAGAAAAAACAAAAAGTGACCAAAAAGGAAAAAATGATAATAGGTTAAAAATAACATTTAACCCGTTAAAGAAAGAGTGCTAAAAAGTGATTACGATAAAAATTAACCTCGAAAAACAGAAAAGAGGTTAAAAGAAGCGTATGGACATTTAGATGGGCATATGCTTACGGTAAAACTACATTCTAAAAAAGCACATACATCCCGTTTTTTCTCTCCTTTTACCCGTGTACCGGTTTTGCGTTTATCCCGTTTTATACTTATACACATATAAGAAATCATTTAAAATTCGAATATACTAAGAAACAAATTTTCACACTCTAAAATTACACAAACCCGTATAAATACGTATATGTACATATAGTATATAGTATGGTATATTAATACCGTTCTCTATTTCGCGTTTCATTTCTCGTTTTCGAATATAAAATACAGAAATTTCTTTTCTGTATATGTAAAAAAAAATAACACCATTTGAAAGTTCCCCCTTTAAAAAAAAGGAACAAAGTAAAAAAAAAAAAATAATAATAAATAAAAGTGCAAGTGATCTCATCTCCCTTAATTTCTCTGTAAATCAAACATATAGTGTATTAATACACCACTCTCTTAGCCACACATAAGAGAAGTGTGTTTGATTTACTATATTCCCGTTTGATAACTCAAGTGCAATGTCTCTTGATTTGTAACAAATCTCTTTGTTACAAAATTCCAACAAGAGAATAGCGGATTTATCAAAATTGAAACAACAATTCTGGTTGTGTCACAAGGAAAGCGAACGAAGAAGGACAAGGAATAGACAGAAGGAAAAAACACCACACAGAGTATTAAAGGAATGATATTTATAACAAATATCAACTGCAAATTTTTATTTTTCCCACTTTTAATAATTATAAATAAATATATTATTAAAATAAATAAATAAATGATTATCCCATTTACCCTCACTTGGTTTAATTTTAATTTTAAAAACATAAATTGAAGAAAAAAAAAATTAATTAACAAATGAAAATTTTCCTGTACACCACTGGTCTTTATTTCCAATGAAAACAATACAGTCCATTGCAAATTAACCCATTGAGGCGCACATCGTGAAAATGATACTACAAGAATAAATTAAAATTTAATAATAAATACATTTTGCGAATTATTAATAAAATATATTTGAAACTCACAAAAAAAAAAAATATTTAAAAATATTTTTAAAATTTAATAAAAAAAAAAAAATTTTTTTTAATTTGAATTTTTTTAAATTAATGAACTAAAGAAATTTAATGTCACCAATATCTCAAATATATTTGGTTGATTAATACACAAATTACACGGTGAAATAAATTAAATTTCATATCTCATTTGAAAATTCATATCATAATTATATAAGAGAATTTACATGGCAATTTATTAGAATCCCAAATTTCTTTATTCAATTCTATATTCTATTTTTTCTATATTTAAACTAGATAACAGGTATCTAATGCTATTCCCATATAGCCCCTAAGCCCCTATTCATAGAATATAGAAAAGAATTTTTTACACCGCGAATTAGCACTTAGAGTTTTTTCTTAACTCTTTTTACGCTAGATAACAGATATCTAGTACTACTTCCCAGTAGCCCAAATCTCCTAAGTGCTAACTTCTCCTGGATTACAATATCCAGTATTGCCCCTATATATATTCTCTTTAAATTTTGCTAGATAGCAGTTCTAGTACTACTTCCCAGTAGCCCGAATCTCTCGAATTCTATATTCTCTTCAAATTTTGCTAGACAGCAGTTCTAGTACTACTTCCCAGTAGCCCTAATCTCCTGGATTACAATATCCAGTATTACTCACATATATATACACTCTCTTTGGAATTGACTGGACAGCAGTTCCAGCCCTACTTCCCGATAGCCCAAAGATCTCATATTTGAATTCATCGTATCTCAATATACGAATCTAATATTAGAATCTCAACACACTTTGCTTATATCATTTAAATTTTCAATCCCATATTGGAAAAATGTCTACCACATCTCCTAATGAAGCGAACAGCTCTCCAAAGGAGAGCTTCTTATTCTATTGTGATCATTTGATCCAATTTTGCCAACATCTCCAACGAACTCCCACAGACCAGCAATCGGACTTGGTTCTAGGGCTCAAGTTGAAACACTTGGACTCGATATGGGCAAAACTCGAAAGTTCCTATGAGAACTTAATGTTGTCCCATAACAGAATAGTAACCTTGGAAGTTAAGGAAGAGGCGAAGACAAATTATGAAGCGTGTGAAGATGCCTACTGCCTTTGCACTTCACAAATTCTCGAGTTAATAAAAATAGCTCAATTAAATTCCTCTAGTGACCTAGGAACATCACGATATTCACACGCCTTCACCCAAAATACATATGAATCCACAGATAACTCTATAACACTTCCCCCCTGCGATACAGAGGTATTTCAAGAAACTATCAATTACTCTCTGCTCCACATGACAGAAATTTCAGAAATTCCACAACAAGATTGTCATGACTCGAATTATAAAGGTAGCAGTAATGCCCCACAATATTCAAATACTACCCAAAACAATCCCGATGAAACTCAAACAGAAAACCCTACATCGAATAAGGTACACGCTAATTGCTCTACGAGTAATGAAAATACTCTATTGCAAACTGTTCTAGAGCAAATAGAATATAGAGGTGAACGCTTCACCATTCGAACTCCTATTAACCCAGGATCTCGGCGAACATTCTTAACAGAAAAAATTAGAAGCCGACTTCAACTCCCCTATCAAAAATCTCATTTTGAAATTGTCAGCATTGGCGGACAAAATCAGTCCGCAAATATCCCGAGATATCCCATTATATCACCTGGCAACTCCCGATTTTGCCAGCCGTATATGAACCAATCTCACGCTGAATGCAGTCAAATGTATCGGAAGGTACAAACTGAATTCTATATCTTCCGTCTCAAACCCCGAGTGAAGAAGATAATACGACATTGCAAAACTGGTATTATTTACCGACAACAGCCCTGTTGTCGGATAATGGCCCCTCTATTTCAAGTCATAGGCATTGACTTTGCTAAAATCTCAGCCCCACTCAATTCAACTACTACAAAGACCTATTTTAGCGCTTTCGTTTACTCCAACACGAAAGCTATCCATTTGAAACTATGCTCGGACCTGTCTTCGTCAGCATTCCAAGACTCATTCTCTCATTTCTTTGGGAGGCGTGGACTACCCCGAAGGGTAGTAACTGACAATGGTCGTAGTTTTCTCGTAGCTAGTAGAGCACTCGAACGTGAGTGGAAATTTACTCCCCCTCGTGCTCCACCGGATAGGAATGTGCGTACCTCAGATATTCGCACATCGTCTGAATGATGAAAATTCTAATTAAAATCAATTCTAAAGTACCCTCAAACTCAATACAACTCGTTTTTTTCTCCCGCTATTAACATTTCCTAATTCGACTCAATTCTCATTACTTTCAGCTTAATCTCTCTACCTTCTCTAATCTGTAAAATTTCTCCCTTAGACACAACCGTAGATTTACAATAATACGCCGGAACTACAAACACAATTCCAATAGACGTCACGCGGGCAAGGGTCGTCACCCAAGATCTCGACCAGATCCTGAAATTTACGAATGTAAAATTTGCCGGAAATTCCACGCGTTGAGGTTTTGCCGCCAATTCCTGAGAATGTTTATCATTGAAAGGCAGGAACTCGTCGATAGGCATCGGTATTGTGAAAACTGCCTAGCTAGGAGCCATGACCTACGGTCCTGCACGTCACTGGACATGTGTAAGAAATGTGACAAATTCCACCACACATTGCTTCACCCTACCCCTGAAAGGTCCAAAAATGCAGCAGTTCAACGAAAGACGTTTCAAAAGATGAAAAGAAAGAAGGTCGTTCAACGAAAGACATCAACGGAAGAAGCATCATCATCGACTTTGTCCACAACTCCAGATACCAAAATAATTACACAAGCTATAAGGTCCTTGGCACAAGTCCTTTGTACTACACCTCCGGGCGAGAGGCCATCTTAAGTTTAACCCCAGGGCCGGCGATATGTTCAAACTAGGTTTGAACACAACCAAATTATAACGATAACAATAATAATAAGTGACAACAAAACACTTTCCATCCATCTAAAGGAATGTCTCCGCAATTCCATTATACAAAAGGAATGCATCCACTATTTACAGTAAGGCAAATTGTCTATGAAGTTTGGTGGGAAATAAAATTCGTAAAACGAAATCACTTATCATCTTGCGCTTATCGTAACAACAACCTAGTTTAACATCAAGTTTTTTTTTTTTTTTAACACAGTCAAGTAAAAAAAGTGTGATAAAATCAATAAAATTAACATAAAAAAACTTGTGTAAAATATTTAATAAATTCACCTAAAAATTGTGCTCCAATATAATTTAAAATATTGAAAATAAACTAAATTACATAATAAATTAAATGAAATTTATAATTAAATATAATATAAATAAATCTATTTTCTACCCTTAAAAAAACCATACTTCAAACCACAATAATTTACATTAAAATTGTACAACAAAAAAAAAAAACTATACTTACCTGAACTTATATGTACCTAAATTTATACTTACCTCAAATTATATTTACCTAAAATTATACTTACTAAAAGTTATAATAAATTATACTCACCTGAATTCTTCACATATATAATAGTGCTTATTTAAATTCCTTAAATTATAAATTTTACGAAAAAATATATTGTGTTAAAAATTGAACTTCCCTAAGAAATTCTAATTTGGAAAGAAAGTAATAATCTCTCAGCGCTGGGAAAAAAAGGTAAGAAATACTCTCTCTCTCTCAAAACTTCCAAGAAATTGAATTAATTCCATTTTTTTCCTTTTCTCTCCCACAACACGCATCCCAACGATTGTAATTACTTACGAGTAATTACAATCCACATCTCCTAAAGATCTCTTTTTTTAAGAGATTCAAGGGAGATTTGTAAACAAATTAACAACCCCAATTTGTTTCAACAACCAAAAATCTTTGTTCAGGTGATGAGTTCAATAATTTTGGACAGCCGTTTACCAAATGATCACCAGCGCAACAAAAACAAGTCTCGGTCGATGACCGAATAGCACAAGTTCGAACACTCTTCCTCGAACAGAAAGACCTCGAGGGGCTGACTTATCAGTACCACTATTCACTGGTTCAAAATTGCGAAGGTCATATATGGTTTCCAAAGACTGAAACCGCGAAGTCAAGAATTCATCAATATCTTTCCATTTGGGAATCTCCATTTTGTCTATTTCCATAGCGACAAAGACAGCACTGGCAACTTGGTGGAGCATAAATAAACAAAAATTGGATTGGATATTGGAGATATCAATATCGTGCATCCGAAGTACCGATATGGAATTATTAATATCTCGCTGCAACCTTTTGATGTCCTGGGCTGCTTCGGATTTGACCGGTGCGAGTCTGAACAAAACCTTCAGCTTAGAATTCACCAAAATCCTTTTATTCTCGCACCTGTCCTTCAGGTTGTTCCACGCATCCTGAAATCCACTAACAGTCAGGGGAGATTTCTTCACAATCTCCAAGGCTTCACCACGCGTGAACTGAAAATGTCGCAAAAAGACGGCCAATATTTATAGTCCCCATAAAACACCTCCATGGTACAAGGGGGCAGCTGCATATTATGCCGAATACGGTTCTCGCTGCCTTGACCACTTGGGCAGTGGGTCGATGACATCCCAGCTTGGTTGACCAAAGTCTGGTAGAGCTCACCCATTAGTGAGGCAACAGTTATATATCCCAACCTACAACGTCGAAAAGTTCCCTTGCTGCTTCCCGATCACCTTTCAGATCCTCTTTATCACCTGTGGCAAAAGCTTCATAGGAGTCCCTAACTTTTGCCCATAACGACTTGAACTCCTCTCTCTGAATCTCAATGGAGAAGGTCGTATTACCTTCCTGAGGAGTAAGTCCAAGAATATTTGAGCAAACCTTTTAAACGTCAAAAATTTGCTCGACTTTGGCATCTCGATAAGATTAAAGGTAGCTTATAATTTGGCGGTTAGGTTGAAAATTGATGAGATGAAGATGTCGCACAACGAAACAAGAAATAAAACACAGTTCCAAGATCCGGTTCGATTGGACCAAATGTTTATCCGTGGACTGTATATGGGGGTAGAGCACAACAAAAAAGAATATCGTCTTCGGCGTTGATCACAATTGTGTAGCAATATACCAAGAAAGGAGCCACTTTAAAAAGTATCAAATTGCTAAGAAAAATTCACCAAAAAGACACTTTCCTTTTTTTCTTGTTGTTTTTATTTTCTTTCAGTCACTTAATTTTTCGATAATGAGCAAGCATAAAAAACAATTCCTTTTCTATATATTGTTTTTTCCAGAACAGTTGATATTTTATTTTAGTTTTTTTTTCAAATTCTATTTTGATTTTATTTTAAATACAATATTAAATACAATATTCACAAAGTTCTGTTAACTGACTATGTTTGCGTCCAGGGTAATAGATTTTAAAATCTATCTTCACACACATAAATTCAGTTGAATGTTGCTAAATATTATATTACAAATAACAGAAAATTGAAGAGTTGAGCCCCAGTTATGCTACCGTAACGGGATGTAACCGCAACAGTAATGCTGTAGTTACCCACATGTAACGTAACGTACCGTAGCGAACGTTCTCTTTTTAGCATATGGAGACCAATGTAAATGATTACCGAAAAGTTCTCTCTCGTTAGCAAAACGGAACGATCTGTATAAATCAGAATTCTCCCACGTTTTTACGTGACATTTGAACATGAGAGATGATGAGCAATGTTGCCATGAAAAAAAATATTGTAACCCACATTTGTGAAAAAAACCACCAAATAAGGGAAAATATGACCAAAATTAAATTCGCAGTTTTTTTATTTTATTTTTTCAAATTTAAATTGTAATTGAGAAAAAAGAAATAAAAAATAACAAAATAAAATTATAGTCTTACTAATTAATTAATTTTAACAAACAAAACAAAGGTTATTTTTATGAGAAAAATAATAACCAAATCCGGAAAAATCTACACATTGGACAAAAAACGGCAACACTGATGATGAGTCTGTATACCAATTTCTTTGCATTGTGTTCGTTTGTGTGTTGGTTTGTCTTCTGTTTCGTTTTTATTTACATTCTTCGTTGACATATGTCCCGTTTTAAACGTTTCTATAACAACACAAACGTTTTTAAGGCTACGTACGTTACGATTTTACGTTTCTTACGCTTGGGTAACCAAGGCATAAGGAACAGCTGATCGTTTTTGTTATGTATAAAGCAATACGAATGGTTATAGGAATGTAATGTAACGTAACCACAACGTAAGAATCTGTAAAAAATAGATTTTTCTTACATTTTTACGTAAAATCTGTTGAGCAGATTGAGCATGTCAATATTAAAAACCACTAAAACTGAAAATTGAAATTATAAACAGAATTTACATTTTGTGCGCATGTTAAGTTTGTCTGTATGTGGAATTCTCTTTAAACATATTCACATATTTTAAAAACCCAAATTATAATTTATTTCATTATTAACTTTTATAATTTAAAATAAAAATAAACACTATTTCAGTATTACATTATGTATGTAGTGCTTATTTTTAATTTAAATTAGAAAAATATAGTTATGGATTCTTAACTAATTAAAGCGTTCGAACAGCATTTCACTTTACTTTTATTAGAGAAGATAAAAACGTTTTTACATTCGTACAAATTTGGCTTCCGAACTACCTGACCTGTGTCTGTAGGATAAACGATTTCACTTGCTTGTCTATTTATATGAAAAAAAACATATCTGAATTTTTGTCTTTTGGTTTTTGCAATTTTTATTTCTATATTTGTTTTTGTTTATTTCTTTTATTGTTTTGTTTACATAAAAACATATGATAACGTTTTTACGTTCTGTAATTGCTCTTACATTTTTACGTTTTTACATTCGTACAAATTTGGCTTCCGAACTACCTGACCTGTTTCTGTTAACCAGTGTTATCACTAAAGCGTTTTTGGATTCATTTCAACGATTTTATATTTATTTAAAGGTATTTATTAAAAGTTTTATGTACTGTTTCTGTAAGCCAAATAATTATACTTTCAAACAAACAAGAACTAAAATTGAGTGCTTTTGATTGTATTTTCCATATAAATAGACAAGCAAGTGAAATCGTTTATTTTACAGAAACAGGTCAGTTATTTTCGGAAACCAAACGAACTTTAAAACGTAGTTATCTTCTCTAATAAAAGTAAAGTGAAATGCTTTTCGAACGTTTTAATTAGTTAAAAGTAGATAACTATATTTTTATAATTTAACTAAAATTAAACTATATTTTTATAATAAAATTTAAATTATAAAAGTTAATAATGAAATAAATTATAATTTGGGTTTTTAAAATATGTGAAGTTTTATTTAAAGAGAATTCCACATACAGACAAACATAACATAAGTACGTACAAAATGTAAATTCTGTTTTTTATTTCAATTTTCAGTCTTGGTGGTTTTTAATACTGACATGTTGTTAACACTGCTAAACAGATGTCACGTAAAAATGTAAGAAAATTCTATTTTTCCACAGATTCTTACGTTCCGGTTACGTTACATTACATTTCTATCGTGGGGCTGAGCTTCAGGCTACCATAGGGGTCAGTAGCTGGCGGATAACTGGACGGCCTACCCTAGGTAGGTTAGCTGCGAATAACCAATAAGTAGTCCCCGACCAAGAGCGGCAGATGATGAGGCGTACTACAAAAGGGTACAAGTGACCGAAGACATTATCTGCGACATGGCGAACCGATGCCGCCATTAACTAGGCATCACCCCACAGAGGGTTCTCTCAAGAGATGGGAAAGTAGGAGAGTAACGCCTCCGTGGTCCCCTCAGTTTCACCATATCGACGCCCGTGATTCGGGCATTAGAACCGAGCCTGGTAAGGTTCTAATTATGGTATACCGGAAGACGTATGTGATATTGGCTGACGATGGCAGTATTCCGGCACTTTATTAGGCGGTGTGAAAGCTGGCCGAAATGGCTGTTGGGCTAATGCTGCCATTGCCTCCGCCCCGTTAAAACTATGGCAAGTCTGTCGGTACGTTCCTGATTTGTCACCGTTAAGTTGGTGTTGTAGGACCAGATGTGAATCCCTGGTTTACGTCGACCTGGCTCTGAACACATATTCCCATGAGGTTATGTGTCAACCCTCGCGTGGCCTCCCTGCTTATGCATAGATAACCACGGGGTCTTTCGTGACGACTACAACGATGGATTAGGATAACGGCCGAGAGTTGGGGCCCAAATTGAAATGATGAGCGAAAATAGAACAACAAATAAACCGACGAATTCATGTGAGATGAATGCTTCGGAGCTAAACGCTTTTGGGCAGAGCTCGAGAATACCGAGATCTCCGGTGCGAAATCGGGAAATAAACCCGTTTGGACAGAGCACGAGAACTCCGAGATCACCAGTTAACGGGAAAGATTCGGAATTAGTGGTCCTGGGATCAGAACCGTCGCGAGGCGACACGGGGTCAGCGGCCAGCGGTGTTTTTGGTCAACTCGGCGACCAAATCAGAAGTCTGATTGAAATGTTGGAGGATGGGAAAAGAAGGTCAATCCATCAGCCGATGAGGGATGCGATTGACTCTATCAAAACCCTATATGACCTGTACGCAAGCGAGCTGCAGGGACAAACTACCAAGGCGACTGACCGCAGCAGTTCTGCTACACAAACATCGCCATTGTTGAGGACCCAGGAGACGAAGAGGAAACATGAGGAGACCTCCGAAATTCCTGCGGCAAAGAGAAGAACTCCGAATCCTGCAGCAGGGGCTCCAGCGAGGGAAACTACAGATGTGATCTTGAGCCGGCAGGTGGATACTAAGGGAGTAAGTGAGGAACCAGGGTGGCAGAAAGTCACGAAAAGAAAAAGGAGGAACAAGAAACCACAGGAGAGGACAACGAAGCCGGATGCGATCGTGGTAGCGACGAAGGATAACACGTCGTATGCCGATATTCTGAGGAAAGTCAAAACGGACCCTAAGCTTTGCGAATTAGGAGAAAACGTGACCAAAATTCGGAGAACCGCAAAGGGTGGTCTACTACTCCAACTTCGCGGGAGCGGGGAGCACACGGAGAATTTCAGGGGAGCCATTGGAGAGCTCTTAGGAGAAAGCGCGTTCGTCCGCACTCTAAAGGATATGAGGACAATTGAGATCAAGGACATCGACGAGATCACGGAGAAGGAGGATGTATATGAGGCTATACTAAAGATTCCAGGCCTCGAGATTTTCGGTAAGCCCGACGTAGTTGCCCTTAGGAGGGCATATGGTGGGACGCAAACTGCCACAGTGAGCCTGGACGCAGACGCTATAGCTATTCTCCTGAAGGAAAGTAGAATCAGCATCGGCTGGGTCATATGCAGGATTCGCGAGAGAAACATACCGACGAAATGCTTCCGGTGCTTGCAGTTTGGGCACATGGCTCGTCAGTGCAGGAGTAAGGTTGACCGCTCGGGAACTTGCCGTAAGTGCGGACGGGAGGGGCATATTGCCAGAAATTACGAAAGGGAACCTCTTTGCATGTTCTGCAAAGTGGATGACCCGAAATCCGCCAACCATTCGCGGGGAGCGGAAAGTGTTCGCAATTTCTTAGCGCTCTTAAATCACGTTCTAGGAGATGAAGTTGATACAGATTAATCTGAACCATTGCGAAGCAGCCCAGGACCTATTCGTCCAGAGGGTAAAGGAGGAGAATATCGATGTCGCAATCATAAGCGAACCTTATAGGGTACCGAGGAATGGTACTTGGATCACGGACGGATCTAGTACTGCAGCTATATGGATTTGTGGTTCATTACCCTTCCAGCAAACATATGCGCGGGACATTGGTTTCGTTATGGCCAGGATAAAGGGAGTTTTCGTCTACAGCTGTTACGGCCCCCCGAGGTGGTCAATGGATGACTTCCAACATATGCTGGAGAGGCTGGCGTCACACGTGCGCTTGAACACCCCCGTTATTATCGGAGGAGACTTTAACGCTTGGGCGACCGAATGGGGTAGTAGATATACTAACGCCAGGAGTCGCTGCCTCTTGGAAACGTTCGCTTCCCTTCCTGTGGCGCTGATGAATGACGGAAGAGAAAGCACATTTAGGAGAGCTGGATCGAGCTCGATAATAGATTTGTCGTTTGTGAGCGATGGCCTTGCATCGCGGACCGCGTGGAGGCTAACTGAGGACTTCACGAATACTGTCCATTAGGCAATCGTGATGACGGTTACTGGGCGCAACACGAGAAAAAACGGAAGAGACGTATAGATTGATGTTGTCGTCTTTTCATACGACGGACAGCACGGTCGAGCAATTAGTGAGCGGCGTATACGAAATACTCAACACTGCATGTGATGCTGCTATGCCTAGGAGAACTGTATGTAGGGGACGTTCCCCCTGCTACTGGTGGAATGACGAGATTCGAAGACTGCTGTCGGCATGCTTTGGGGCGAGAAGACGGGCCCAGCGCACGTGTAGTGTGTTGGTCACACTTATCCACCATTGTGTGTTGGTTACGTTTGTGCTACCTAAAAATGCATTTTGATACATTCCTCAATAATATAAACAAAACTGTCAATGACCAATGGCACGAGGTATCAAATTGCATTATAAAAATTTTCAGTACGTAATAATTGTAAAGTAGCAAAATGCTGACCATGCACACTCTATGTTAAGTAAAACTTAAACTAGGTCATAAGTATTATGTAATTAGAAATTAGACTTAAGTAAAAAACTAAATTAGGTCATAAATATTAATATGTAAGAAATTAGACTTAAGAAATTTGTATAAATAGCTGTAAGTTGATTGATATAATTTAGAATAAAATTGATGATCATAACGGCTCTTTAGCTGATAAAGATTTGACTTTTTATTCTCACCAAACTGAGGCTTTTTAGCCATAACTAAGCGACATGCTCGCCTTAATAATAAGCAAACCAGGACAGACATAAAACTGACCGACAATTCAAATACACAAACATTTCACTCATTACATGGCGATCCTGCAAATTCGATCCTGTAACTGACATATTTTTTTTTTTTTTGCCGCGCTGATCCTTCCAATTCGATCCTGTTACTGACAAAATTTTTGCGGCGTCGATCCTGTTACTGAAAAAAAATTTTTTTGCCCCGTTGATCCTGATTACTGACAATTTTTTTTGTTCATTTGATCCTGCCCATTCGGTGCTGTTGAGTTTCTAGTTTCGTGATCCTGATTCTGCCAGTTCGAAATATATTCATGACTTCTCCAGCTGAAGACGTACCCTCGAAGGAAGACATTGACAACACTTTCAGGAAGTACGAAGAATACATTCCAAAAGCTGAAAACGTCAAAGACTATTCAAGGTACAAAAATTGTTTTTGCTCCGTTGATCCTGCATCTCGATCCTGACTACTGACAAAATTTTTTGTCACGATAATCCTGCCCCGTGTTACAAAATGAAAATATTTATAACAACTATGCTAATCCTATAGAATTAAAATTAATGTTAAAGTTGTTGAAAATTAATGGTAAAGTTATTATTGAAAAGGAATGCTACGACAAATTTTACAATATTATATTATATTATAAAAAGCATAAATGATGTTGATGTAACTATTTACAATCAGAAATAAAAATGGAAAAAATTAGTTCATAAAAATAGACTGAGAAAAATATGGAACTAAATAATAATGTATTAAATTAAATTAAAAGAAATGAATTGTAAATTTAATGAAATAAAAATTTTTCTATAAAAGAGAAGAAATCACTATAATAATCAATATATGTATTTATACACATAAAAAAAACAATTTTTTTGATAATGAATTTTGTTAAAGTAAGAATAACAAAAATTATGAAATTATTATGTATTTAATTTTAATTACAGTTTTAAAATTAGTAATAATAAAATGTTAGTTAAAAAAAAAATAATATAAAAATTAGTATGACTCATGGAATATACAGTGGCTCCATCGCATAATCGGACAAGCACTAGTCTGATATGTATGTGCTTAAAACTTAAAAAGAAAATATTAAATATATGTTTTTTTTTGCTTTTATTTACACTCTACATTATAGACTTTCAGATTAATAAAAAATAACAAAATTTTTCATGATAACGGTAATTGTATAAAGAAAAAGAAAAATAACTAAATTTTTTGCGCTCAGCGCATAATCGGACAAAGAAGAGCACCATTGCTAAAAATGACGAAAGAGAACAATTAATACTTTGTGGCATATCCTTTGTTCTCAGGAAAGGCCTGTAAACGTTGTGGAATTGATTTTATCAAATTGTAGGATATCTCAGGTTCAATGGAGTTAAACGCTTCCAGTAAAACCGCCTTAAGCTGATTCAAAGTGTTAAATTGTTGTTAGTATACTCTTCTAGCTAATTCTTCCCAAAGATCTTCAATTACGTTGAGATCTGGGCTCTATACAGGGATTTCTATAAGTTTGGGGCAATTATGGATCAACCGAAGCTTTGCCACACCCGAATTGTGCTTTGTATCATTGACCTGGTAAAAAGCAAAATCATTCGCAATGCCTGATTTCTCGGCACTTTGCTTTAAATTTTCCTTCAAAATGTTGAGGTAGCCAAATTTGTCCATTTTACCATCAATAAAATGCAAATTGCCCACCCCAGCACTCGACATGCAGCCCTAAACCATAACAGAGCCTCCTCCATGCTTAACAGTAGCTTTCGTATTTTGAGGATTAAATTCTGCATTTGGTTTACGCCACACAAACATCTTGCAATCTGAACCAGGCAAATTGAATTTGCTCTCGTCAGTGAACAGAACCTTGTAACGAATAAAAACTATCAGCAAAAATGTATTTTAAGATATCTTTACACCAAATTACCTTATTCCAAAAATCTTCTGTTTTAAGCAAATACTCTTTAGCAAATTTTATTCTCTTGTTTTTATTCTTAGGCCTAATAAATGGCTTTTTTCTGGTAACTCTACCATGGTAGTTATATTTGTGCAATGTATTACGAATAGTATTTAAGCAAATATCATTTCCACTGCTGTTTTTTAAAGATATTTTTAGTTCTTAGGCATTGCGAATGACTTTGCTTTTTACCAGGAAAATGATCCCATGCAAACTTCGAGTGTGGGAAAGCTTTGGTTGATCCATAATTGCCCCAAACTTATCGAAACTCCTGCACAGAGCCCAGATCTCAACGTAATTGAACATCTTTGGGATGAATTAGCAAGAAGAGTATACCAACAACAATTTAAAACTTTGAATCAGCTTAAGGCGGCTTTCTAGAAGCGTGGAACTCCATAGAACCTGAGGTATGCTACAATTTGGTAAAATCAATTCCAAAACGTTTATAGGCCGTTCTTGAGAACAAAGGATATGCCACAAAGTATTAATTGTTCTCTTTCGTCATTTTTAGCAATGATGCTCTTCTATGTCCGATTATGCGTTGAGCGCAAAAAATTGAGTTTTTTTCTTTATAAACTTACCGTTATCATGAACAGTTTTGTTATTTTTTATTAATCTGAAAGTCTGTAATGTAGAGTGTAAATCAATGCAAAAAAACATATATTTAATATTTTCTTTTTAAGTTTTAAGCACATACATATCAGACTAGTGCTTGTCCGATTATGCGATGGAGCCACTGTATATACGAACGAGTAGATTCCATTACATCGAATGCTAGGAAATCATTAGTAAGAGGTTATACAGCAGAAACTATTCAGGTTAAAAGAACAGAACTACAAGAGTTAGAAACCAAATCTATACAAATACTTGAAAATAAGGCAGTAAGAGAACAATAAATACAACTACATACTTTGAAATTTAGAGAAAAGAAAGAAAGCGCATTAGAAATATTACAGAGTCACGAAGATAAATTGAAAATTCAAGCATTAGAAGAAGAGATAGAAAATTCCACCATGACTGAATAAAACTTGAATACGACAGGACTAGCATCAATTTCAAAATTACTAACAGTATACAATGGTACAAAAGATGAATTAAACCCTTTCATAGCAAATATCGAAGTACTGAAAGATACATTACCTTCAACTAAACACATTTCATTTTTCAATTTTGTATATAAAACTAAAATTTCAAATAAAGTTCAAACCAAATTAAGACAAGTATTAATTCCTACTGACTAGGCTCATTAATTTCAACTTTAAAAGAAACTTATAAAACAAAGAAGTCAACAAATGTTATTCTAAACGAACTAACAAAGATTACTCAGTTAGACACGATCAGAAAATTTGCTGATAAAACAGAAGCATTAGCTAAGGAATTAAACGAAATCCAGATAAGTTCACTTGGAGAAAACAATAGAGAAGTGATCAGTAAAACTAATGCCATAATTGCATTTAATTCTTTCAAAAACGGACTAAAAGACCAAGAAATCGTTAGGACAATAAATGCCAGTAGAGCATTGTTTACCATTTCATAGCACAGTTGTGCAAAGAGAACTCACACGCATTCTTGTGTTTTTTCATTTAGTTGTCGATCAGACTGCGACAAGAACACATGTGCGGCGAATGCTTTACCATTTTATTTCAGAATGACACTCAAAAATTATTTTATGTTAAAAGATGCTTTTGATAATATTCAATGCCTTATATGTTATAAAACATTTAAAGAAGGTAGGGAATATGTTCTTAAAAGACATTTTGTAAGTTATCATATTCATAATAATAATTTAAATGATAAGGAAAGGGAAGAGCTTTTTAATAGAAAAAAAACAATTTTTTTAGATAAATTAAAAGGTTGGTTGGAAAGAGAGGAAATTTCCGAACCAAAATTAGTTCCTAAATTAAAAATGGAAATTTCCAGTTTAATAAGTTTGGAAATTGTTAGAAAGGGCAGACCATTTAGTGATGGCGTTTTTATTAAACAATTATTAAAAAAAGTTTGGCAAAGATTAAATTATAATACAAAATTTATAGAGTCCCTTCGACTGTCTGACAAAACTGTAGCCCGTCGCACTCTTCATTTAGGAATATCAATCGAATCTCAGATTAGGGAAAAATGAATGAATTGTGAAAATTTTTCACTTTGCTTAGACGAAAGCACTGACATCAACGATCTCTGTCAACTTGTAATTTGTATTCGATGCGTAGACAGCTCTTACAATATTTTTGAAACCATGTTTACTTTAGAAACATTTTATGGAAATGTAACAGGTAGGCTGTTGTATAATGTTGTTAGAGAAAAGCTTCTTTCCATTGTAGATAGAAACAAATTTGCTGGAATATGTACAGATGGAGCCAATGTAATGGCGGACAAACATGAAGGTTTAATAGGCCAACTAAAAAAGCATGAATATGCAGTTCATACTTTTCACTGCTTAATTCATCAGACTGCTCTTGCATCGAAATTTATAAGCGATTGCCAAGCTATGAAAACAGCAGAGCAAATAATAAATAAAATTCGAGGCGGACATCACTCGCTTACCCACCGCAAATTTGTAACCTTTTTGAAAAACAAAAATGCTATGAATTACGACTTAAAAATGTTCACAGAAGTTCGGTGGTTAAGTCGCGGTGATTGTCTTAATAGATTGAACGATTTGCGAGAAGAAGTGCTTGAGTTCCTAGAAATTGAAAATATAGAAAAAAATTTAGTGAGTTATTTAAAAGACAGTAATTTTATTTTAGACTTAGCTTTTTTGGCAGACACAACAAGAATGTTAAATGAACTGAATTTAGAATTACAAGGAAAAGAACGGAGTATATGCCATTTGTCGAAAATAATTTTTAATTTTAAAACCAAACTGTTTTTGCTTCTTTCCCAAATTCAATCGGCGGATTTTTCAAATTTTCCAAAAACTTTACTTGTTTGCAGAAAGCAAGAGAACGTCAAAAAAAATGAATACGCGGAAATATTTGAAACACTTTTAAATAATTTTCAGGATAGGTTTCAAGATTTAGTCCATGTACAACCACTGTTAGAACTTTTCGAAAACCCTTTTTCTTGTGATCTAAACAAGTATGAATTTAAAATTCAATCAGAACTGATTATACTTCGAAGCCAAGTAAAAGTTCCTGATTTAATTAATATAGAAGACTTCTGGAAATATTTGGATAGTGAGTTTTATCCTGAACTTAAAAAAAATTCATTTAAGGTTATATCTTTATTCCCTACCACTTATTTATGCGAACAAATATTTTCTGATTTAAAATTCATTTGTTCAAAATAACGCAACAAATTAAGTTCAACATATTTAAAAAACATTCTACTACTACGAAACTCTCATAAGAGTATAAATGTAGAGGATTTTATTTTATAGATAATAATAATAATAACAATAATAATAATAATAATAATAATAATAATAATACTCATAATATAATAATATAATATAATATATAATAATAATTCTACTCAACAAAACTCAAAACTGGGCGTATTTTTTTTTTGTATTTTGTTGCATAATATAATTTTTTTTAAATGTTTGAGAATGCGCGCTTTTTTTCTATTAATAATAAATGGATTTTTTATTTTTATTTATCTAAAAAACATGGTCTAATTTTTAAGCCCAAGATGGATAGCTTTATGTTCTTCTAATAGAAAATGGATTTGTTATTTTATTTTTATTTATCTAAAATTATTAAACCAAAGACAAATAGCTTTATGTATGTTGATGAAATGAAAATCTACATAGCGTATACATATTACTAACACTTTTCTATGGCTGTAAATAAATAAATTCTCTCAACTTATTTTCTCTCTCTTACTCACTACCACATAGCCAAAAATTTTTTGACGAACCCTGCAGTAGAGTAAAGACTCTCAACGAAGCCATGGAAACATCAACAGACATGAGACAAAATCAAATAATGTACCAAACATCATCAAACAGAAATTACAGGAATAACAACCATTCTACTAATAGATACAACAATAATAACAACAATAACAATTATCAAAAAAATTATAACAGAAATGACAATAGAAGAAATAATAACAGGACAAACAATTATATAAATAATAACCACAACAATAACAATTATAATAACAATAGAGGCAACAACTATAATAATAACAATTATCGTGGTAATGCCTACAATAATGGTAATAGTTACCGAAGGGGGAATACTAATAATAGTAATCGTAATGCTAATAATCGAAATAGAAATGGTAATAATAATTACTACAATGGTAACAGAAACCAGAACGTAAAATTAATGAAGCAAAACTAGGGAAACTCCCATGGTCCGGAGACCATAGAATACCAAGGTACTCCGGAACAAAATCAGTAAATTCAAAAGCAGTATTTAGCATTTCATCAGATCTAAAATATTATGTGAGATTAAATATAAAAAATACACACCGTGCATTAACATTTTTAATAGACACTGGTGCTGATATCTCACTATGCAAAGAAGACTTATTACACAAATATGATGAAGATCCAGATGACTATTGCTGTTTAACAGGGATTACAAAAGAAAAAATAAAATCCTTAGGTTCCACTAACATAACTATACAGATTAACGATACATTACTTAAACATAAAATACAACTAGTACATGAAAATTTTCCTATCCACACTGATGGTATACTTGGACGAGATTTTTTGTTGAGGTACAATTGCAACATAGATTATGAAACATTCATATTAACCATCAATAGAAGAAATGAGACTTTGATATTACCTATTCACAACGACAGATATGAGATAAATGTAATAAGAATTCCTCCAAGAAGCGAAATAATTATACCTTTACAAATAAATATTGAAGAAGATGGTGTAATATGCAACCGTGAAATTGGGAAAGGTGTATTTTTGGCAAATTCAATAATTCCTAAAGATGGATACAAACACATAAAGTTATTAAACGTTACTGACGAAACTATTAAATTAGAAAATTTAAAAGTAGAAACTATCCCTTTAAGAAAGTTTGATATATACAAAACAAGTGTTGATAAACCATATACGAAATATGATGAGAAAAGATTTAAGAAAGTGTTAAATGAATGCAACATGGAGAAGAACGACGAGGAAGGAAAGAAGGAATTGTTAGAGATATTAAAAAAATACAAACACATATTTCATTTAGAGGGTGAAAACCTGACGACCAATAATTTTTACAAACAAACTATTCAATTAAATGACAAAAAACCAGAAAGAACTATCGATTACCACAAACGCACACAGAGGAAATAAATAACCAAGTAAAAAGTTTATTGAAACAAAAAATAATAGAGCCATCCACAAGTCCTTACAACGCTCCACTCTTATTAGTACCTAAGAAGGGACAAAATGATATAAAAAATGGAGACTAGTGGTTGATTTTAGGAAACTCAATGACAAAATAGTTAATGACAAATTTCCACTAACACGTTTAGATGATGTTCTAGATAGACTAGGAAGAGCTAAATATTTTTCCACATTGGACATGACAAGTTCCTTTCATCAAATTGAGCTCGATCAACAGTCAAGACCATTTACAGCATTTTCAACAACTAATGGCCACTACCAATATACAAGATTACCTTTTGGCCTAAAGATATCTTCAAATAGTTTTCAGAGGATGCTAACGATAGCACTATCTGGACTAGAATCCGAAGCATTCCTGTATGTTGACGATATAATAGTTTTTGGATGTAGTTTAAAACATCACAATAATAATTTGCGCAACGTTTTCGATAGATTATCTAGATATAATTTAAAATTGAATGCGAGCAAATGCTATTTTTTGAAATCAGAAGTTATATATTTGGGACATTTGATAACATCGAATGGTATTAAACCAGACCCAAGCAAATATGACGTAATTACCAAGTATCCTACTCCTAAGAATACTGATGACGTAAGAAGATTTATAGCATTTTGTAACTATTATAGAAGATTCATCAAAGATTTTGCGAATATTGCAAATTGTTTGAATGATTTATTAAAAAAAAGGAACAAAATTTGAATGGACGGAAGAACGTCATAATGCGTTTGAAACACTGAAGAACAAACTTATTGAACCCCCTATCTTGCAATATCCAGACTTTGACAAAACTTTCATTCTGACAACAGATGCATCAGATTTTGCACTAGGCGCAGTTTTGTCACAGGGTCCAATAGGAAATGATTTGCCAATATCATATGCAAGTAGATCTTTAAACAAACACGAAAAGAATAAACCTGTGATTGAGAAAGAATTGTTAGGCATATATTGGGGTATACAATTCTTTAGACCGTATTTATATGGTAGAAAATTCACAGTTGTGACAGATCACAGACCTTTGATTTCACTATTTTCGCACAAAAATCCGAACTCGAAATTAACAAGGATAAGACTGGAACTTTCTGACTACGACTTTGAAATAATATACAAGAAAGGAATAAACAACACTAATGCCGATGCATTATCAAGATTAGATATGGATTCTACTACACTAAAGAGTATGATACCATTGGAAAATGACGAAAAGGTAAAGAAAACATTATTAATTACAAGAGGTATGAGTAAAAAGTCATCAGAAAAGAATATTATAAGAGATAAAAATGTTATGAGTGAATCTCATAAGGGGACTGATCAACTCCATATGTGGGATTGCACGTCAATAAATGATATAAAGCGCGCAACGAAATTAAAATTTATATTAGAAAAAAGGCCAGAAAATGCCGTAAAAGAATTATACAAACATATAGTAGAATATTATAAAATGAATAATGAAACACGTGTCAGATGTAGCGATAATCCAAAGTATTTAGGTACTCTTTTGGAGAAACTATCATCATATTTAAAAAATACAAGAAACAAGAAATTCGCAATCGAGAAAAATGATGCAATATTTGATATAATACCCGCGGATGAATTTAAGGCCAAATATAACGAAGCAAACAAAAATAATAAAGATGACATAATTATATTACTATACAAAAAACCTCAGAATATAACAAGTGAAGAGAGAAGACAAGAACTAATAAAATTATACCATGATACACCCCAAGGAGGACATTTCGGAGTGAAGGAAACTTTACTAAAATTAAAGCAGAAGTACATTTGGAAAAATATGAACAAAAATGTAAAAGAATACGTGTCTAAATGTGGCTTATGCCAACGTAACAAACAGACTAGACATACAAAGGAACAATTAAAGGTTACAGATACGCCAATAGATAGTTTCAAAACTATAGTAATTGACACTGTAGGTCATTTACGTCCAATAAACAATTTTAGATATATTTTAACTATGCAATGCGAATTAACGAAATACATAGTTGCATGTCCCATAGAGACAAAGAAGCAATAACAAAAGCACTAGTAGAGAATTTAATACTTAAATATGGTTTGTTTAGCACACTAAAATCAGACAACGGTACAGAATTTAGAAATGAATTGTTAAAGGAAGTATGTGAGTTATTAAAAATTGAACAAAAATTTTCCACACCATATCATCATGAGACATTGGGTACAGTGGAGAGAAATCATAGAGTTCTTAATGAATACTTTTTGTCATTTGTACAAGATGACAATTGGGATAAATGGATACCTTACTATACCTTTGCGTACAATATAACCCCTCATGTAGATACTGAATATTCACCTTTCGAACTCATTTTTGGAAAATTACCAAGTTTACCCGGAGATGAAGTCATGAATCATCCTAAAATTTACAATTATGAAAATTATGCTAATGAACTAAAGACTAGACTAAAACATGCTTTGGAAAGTGCCAAAAAGTTAATAGAGACTGTAAAAAACAAAAGAAGTATGGACTCATTAAATAACACGAACAACATAGAACTAAAAGTAGGCGACTTAGTTTTGGTCAAGGCTGGAAATAGAAGAAAATATGAACCACCTTATGATGGACCATATGAAGTAATAGATATAGATGATTCAAATGTATTAATTAAGATAAAAACAAATATAAAAGCAATTCATAAAAACAGGCTAAAAAAATATAAAGTATAAAATAATGGCAATGTAAAATAATTCTTAGAACGCTTAAAAATAAATTTAATAATATATACTTACATTAAAATTAGAATTCATAAGTATTCAAAAAATCATCCAATTTATATTGTATAGATTTTTCTTAAGAGCGGAGGTGTAGTGTGTTGGTCCACCGTTGTGTGTTGGTTACGTTTGTGCTACCTAAAAATGCATTTTGATACATTCCTCAATAATATAAACAAAACTATCAAGGACCAATGGCACGAGGTATAAAATTGCATTATAAAAATTTTCAGTACGTAATAATTGTAAAGTAGCAAAATATAGATGATTCAAATGTATTAATTAAGATAAAAACAAATATAAAAGCAATTCATAAAAACAGGCTAAAAAAATATAAAGTATAAAAAAATGGCAATGTAAAATAATTCTTAGAACGCTTAAAAATAAATTTAATAATATATACTTACATTAAAATTAGAATTCATAAGTATTCAAAAAATCATCCAATTTATATTGTATAGATTTTTCTTAAGAGCGGAGGTGTAGTGTGTTGGTCCACCGTTGTGTGTTGGTTACGTTTGTGCTACCTAAAAATGCATTTTGATACATTCCTCAATAATATAAACAAAACTATCAAGGACCAATGGCACGAGGTATCAAATTGCATTATAAAAATTTTCAGTACGTAATAATTGTAAAGTAGCAAAATGCTGACCATGCACACTCTATGTTAAGTAAAACTTAAATTAGGTCATAAGTATTATGTAAAGAAATTAGACTTAAGTAAAAAAACTAAATTAGGTCATAAATATTAATACGTAAGAAATTAGACTTAAGAAATTTGTATAAATAGCTGTAAGTTGATTGATATAATTTAGAATAAAATTGATGATCATAACGGCTCTTTAGCTGATAAAGATTTGATTTTTTATTATCACCAAACTGCGGCTTTTTAGCCATAACAAAGCGGCGTGCTCGCCTTAATAATAAGCAAACCAGGACAGACATAAAACTGACCGACAATTCAAATACACAAACATTTTATTCATTACGGAAGATCGACATGGGAAGCTGAACGGGCTTCATATGAGGATCTAAGGCATCAACTTAGAAGAGCCATTAAAAGGAGCAAGAAACTATCTTTTCGTCTGCAAGAGATTCGGTGCTCGAGAACAGCCTAAACTAGGTTGTCCAGTTTTGCTACGTGAGATTATTAGTACATTATTCCCACGCGGCCAGCCCTACACTTTTATAAGTAGGGAGCCGGAGGCAATTCATACCATACCCGAGGTAACAGGAGAGGAGGTAGTCGCAGCATGCACTGGAATAGGAGATAGGAAAACACCGGGGCCAGACGGAATCCCAAACAGGGCACTTAAGGCGGCTATTAGGCTTAGACCGGATATGTTCGCCAAGGTGTTCCACACGTGCTTCGTCGAAGATGTTTTCCCACGTAGATGGAAAAAGCAGAAATTGGTTCTCATTCCAAAACCTGCAAACCACCAGGAGAACCATCGTCGTACCGGCCCATCTGTCTACTCGACACGATGGGAAAAATACTGGAGAGGATAATATACAATCGACTACTGACGTGTGCCGAGACAGGAGGAGCTCTCTCGGACCTGCACATACGGATTTAGGAAAGGACGGTCCACTATTGACGCGATAAGAAGAGTGGTCGACATTGCAAGAGATGCAATAGAGGGCGAAAGATGGCGATTTGGCACCAAGGAATACTGCGCGGTTGTCACACTTGAAGTTAGAAACGCGTTCAACTCAGCGAATTGGGGGCGGATTATGAGAGCCCTCTTTAACATGGCTACGCCGCCATACTTAATGTAGATACTAAACTTACTTTCAGGACAGGAAGGTAATATACCTAACGGATGAAGGAGAGCAGGAATACGTAGTGACGTCGGGAGTCCCACAGGGCTATGTACTTGGGCCACTACTGTAACTGCATCTGTAACACAGGGAGCACTGGCGAGGATGATGCCAAATATTGGAGGACCAGGTCCATTTAAAAGGAGAATAATTTCGGCGGTACTAACGTCGATAGTGATGTATGCTTGCCCAATATGGTCGCTCTCAGTGGGGACGACGAGGATGATACTGTCCTCGGTGTATCGTCTAAGCGCGATTAGACGGATAAGTGGCTTCAGGACAGTGTCTGATGAAGCAGTTCTGGTATTGGCAAAGACAATACCAATAGATATACTGGCGGATGAGATCAGAAGGATATACCTTCGCCGTCTCGAGTCCCCGGGACAAATAGCAGCTATAAAAGCGGAGGAACGAAGGACTTCCATGCACAAATGGCAGTCACGATGGGAGAGCAGTCTAAAGGGAAGATGGACATTTCGTCTTGTCCCTGATGTAACGCTTTGGATGAAGAACGAACATTGCGAGTTGAACTACTACGTGACCCAGTTCCTAACTGGTCATGGGTGCTTCAGGAAGTACCTGCACAGATTTGGTCATGACACTTCTCCTATATGCCCAAACTGTGTAGATGAGGAGGAAGATGCGGAGCATATTCTAACATGCTGTCCCAGATTTAGATGGCCGGGAGAAACGAATTTAGGACTAAACCGGCTAATGGAAGAGCTGTTGAACTGTAGAATTCTATGGAGTCAATATAGCCAGAGAATGGCTGAAGTTATGATAGTACTCCGAAGACTGGAGGAACGGAGGCGAAATTTGAATTAATGTGATAAATCTTTTAAGCTAACCAGCCCTCCGCGAAGTAATACCTTACGGCAGTCCCGCGGGGGGAGAGTGGTTGAAGTGTGTAGGGGTGGGTTTAGTACGTAGGCACCAGTGATGGTGAATCGTGCACTCTTTTGTTGGAACAAAAGTGGTTATACAAATGTAATGTAACGTAACCGGAACTTAAGAATCTGTAAAAAATAGAATTTTCTTACATTTTTACGTGACATCTGTTTAGCAGTGTTAACAATATGTCAATATTAAAAACCACAAAAACTGAAAATTGAAATTATAAACAGAATTTACATTTTGTACGTATGTTATGTTTGTCTGTATGTGGAATTCTCTTTAAATAAAACTTCACATATTTTAAAACCCCAAATTATAATTTATTTCATTATTAACTTTTATAATTTAAAATAAAAATAAACACTAGTTTACTATTACATTATGTAGGTAGTGTTTATTTTTGTTTTAAATTAGAAAAATATATTTATCCAGTTAGAAATGGATAAAATTAAAGCGTTCGAAAAGCATTTCAGTTTGCATTTTACTTTTACTAGAGAAGATAAAAGCGTTTTTACATCCGTACAAATTTGGTTCCTGTAGGATAAACGATTTCACTTTCTTGTCTATTTATACGGAAAATACAATCAAAAGCACTCAATTTTAGTTTTTGTTTGTGTCAAAGTAAAATTGTTTGGCTTACCGAAACAGTACATAAAACTTTTAATGAATACATACATACATAACATACATAATTGGTCATTACAACCCTTCAGTCAGGATTACGACCTAGTTTCTCACACCACTTATGTTGTGTGTGTTAATTTTATACATGAATGGTGGGACCTACAGTTTAAAGTCGACTCTGAACGACAGATTTTTGAGAAACTTTACATGGTAAATTTATTTACTCTCAGAGTTTTTTTTTTGCCAGAAATCTGCTGAGAGGAAGTCGCCGAAGAAATACTTTTTGTATTTTGTTTTGATGTCTGGCCTGGGGCTCGAACCATGGCTTTACGTCTAATAAGCCAACACTCTACCTACTAGACTACGGCGACTTTACTTTTAATTTTCACTTTTAATAAATACCTTTCAATAAATATAAAATCGTTGAAATGAATCAAAAAACTGTGTAGTGATAACACTGGTTAACAACTGAATTAAATAAAAACAAAAGACGCCATATTGAAAGTGATAAAAGGAGTGAAAACAAAGTTTTTAATATTTGGAATTAATATTAAATATGTTTAAAAAACAATGAATAATAAAATAAGAACTTAAACCCAAAAATATATCTTCTGTATCCATATCTGAATTTTTGTATTTAGTTTTTGCAATTTTTATTTCTTTATTTGTTTTTGTTTATTTCCTTTATTGTTTTGTTTACCTAAAAACATATGATTACGTTTTTACGTTCTATAATTGCTCTTAAATTTTTACGTTCCGTGCACATTACTGTTACATTACGTTCCGGTAGCATAACTAACTGGCTTAAGTCATTCAAAAAATTGAATATTGTCTAAATATTCTGAAATACAAACTAAAAACAAAAGAAGATTTATATTTATAATTACAATTACACCAAATTTATATTGTATTTGAAATGACGATTAATTAAAATTTTATGAAAAAAATTTAAGCAATGAGACAATAATTCGTTATAAAAAAACCGTTACGCCGCACTATGTGGCATTTTGCCTGAAAACCTCGCCAAAATTAATAGACGTGTTTTATGAGTTAATAGCTGGAATTTCTTTGATAGTGTTAGTGATAATTAGTCCCCCCTCGAAATTGCACTTATTTACACATAATCATAGTAATTATGCAACAATCATGATAAAATTTAGCACGGTGAAATCATGGTGTAATGTTTGATGAAAATCGGATCACATTTGACCCTAGTCCCCATATAAAGTCCCATTTAGAAATTCACGTTTGCGCTTATAAATGGCTTAAAAACATCGGTATCGTGATGAAATTCGGTAGGAACGTGTATTTTGTAAATCTAAATCATATTACCATATTTTGTTATGGTCGGTCCATAATTGCCTCTTGGTCCAAAATAGGGCCCCTTAAGAAAATATGTTTAACAATTATAATTGGCTTAAACATTTTATTACCTCCATGAAATTCGACATGAACATGTTTAATATGGATGTGAATCATTTATGATCACATTTTATTATGATCGGATCATAAGTGCCCCTAGGTACCACATACGGTCCATTAAGAAAATCAAACATATATCTCATATTGTTACAATAGTCGATATACATATAATAATTAAGTTTTTAAAGCTCTATGATAATTAATATTTATTCATAGTATTTATTTTACATTATTTAATACCTGACTTAAAAATACTTAAAAAGTGAAACTAACTACAATCGTTAAAATCGTTATCATTTTCATCATCATTGTCAGGAAGGAGTAATTTAATAATATCTGAATTCCTTCGCAATTTATGTGTACTGCAGGTTATAAAAGGGTCACTGCTTAAAAGTAACCTATTCAGGACATCTCGATTGGTATCGCTGCTACTGAGTCAATATAAAATCTCTATTCGTTTAGCCACAAAAAATATCATATAAACCTATTAAAATTTCAAAAAACACCAAAATCACATTTAATTTTCTTCACTTTCCTGACTTTGACATCGTCTCAAATCTACAAATCTCAACCTAAAGTCGTGAAAAATCACTATAGAATTTTGTTGTCTATCGAACTGCATACTCAGCTTCTTAAATTTCTTTAAATTCATTTTTGCCTTTTTGACCAACTTTTCAGGGTATATGCCACATAGTGCGCTGGTAGAAAAGGTTATTGCGGTATAACCGAAAAGTACAATATAGTCAAATAAGAAAAAATAAAAGCGGAATATTCTTAACCGATTATCTATCAAAAGAGAAAAATTAAATAATAAAATAAAACAAAAACCAGAGAGAAGTTTATATGTATATAAAATACAGAGATAAATATATAAAATGTAATATATGTTTACGTAATTTTTACTCAACTGTTAATTACTTACAACTAAAAGGTATTTATAACTATTCAAAATTGTTAAAATTACTCTGTCACTTCTCTCTACGATAATTTTCCTCCCTAATTCTATAAAAAATTTTACAAATGTTATCTCTCTTTCTTGACATTATCTTAGTCATAAGAAAAAGTTCAAGTTAAAAATTAATGAAAATTTTCATACGTACATACTCATACATACTTATATACGTAAATAAGTATATGAGCAAAAAAAATAATAAATTTATTAATTTATTTATTAATAATAAAATATGAAATTATATCTAATTATTACGAGCTGAGTAACAGACCAGAGTCTCTGGTCGGGATCTAACCCACGAACCTCATGTTAGCACATTATTCACACATATAGTTTATATTTCAACCCCATAAGTCCCTAGGAAACTCTTCCTATTTGATAGTGATCATTTAACAGTTTTGTAGTAAATAGAACTGCAATTGATCAAACGAAAACGGTCCTTGAGGTCAAATTAAAGGATTTCAACGTACGTTGGGCTGAATTCGAATCATCCTACAAAAGTTATACTGTCCCACGCTGACGCAGTTATGTCAAATTTTAAGCAGGAAGCAAAAGAAAACTTTGTCTCGTAGGTAATGTGGTGGTTTATTGGACATGAGGCCACGGTTCACCCCCCACAGACATCTCGAACAAAATGAAATATGAAAAAAATTATTATTTCGGCGAACTCCTCTCAGCAGATTTCTCGCAAAAACTCAGACACTAAATAAAATTGGCATGAAAAATCTATCGTTCATTGTTGACTTTAAACTGTAAGGGCCATTTTTTGAATGAGAGTTTAAACTCGAGATTAAGTTAATCTCCAGTTAAAGTTAATCTTCAGTTAACTGAGTTTTAATTTTTTGAATAGGAATTTAACTGGAGATTAACCTTGTAGAGCTGCCGTACTTATAAGCAAAATGGCAACATTTTTTTTTCGTTTATTTTGTTGTGTTTACTACTTTTGCAAAGTGTTTCACAACAATTTGCTTTTGTATATAACAAAAACAAACAAACAAAAGCTGAATGCTATTGATCTTTATGTAAAAAATCATTTTCTTAAAATAATAAATAAATTAAGACTGTCTATTGTCAATTTGTGTTTTATATAATTCAGAGTCACTTAAATATTTGTCTTATTCGGCTTCCCCTCACTCAAAAGCTTTTTTTTAATAAAATTTGTCAACTACTTTTCATAGTTAATGTCGAGTTTAAACCAGCTACGTTGGTGGTTTAAACTCGAGATTAACTGCTTAACCGTAAGGTTAAACTCAAGACTAATAGCCCATTTACACTACATCGAAATCTAGTAGATTAGATTTCAAATCTTGCTCAAAATCTAGATCGTTTACACTGGATTTATTTGACAGTAGCAAGATTTCATTTTAATAACAAAAACAGCTGACTGAAATTTAAAATTAAATAATAATATTTTAGTTTAACTTTAATCAAGTCAGGACAAATTTTTACAAATCCAGTCAAAATGTGTCTTAGAGGCACATGCAAGGAATTTACGTATTAATTTTGTTAACTTATTTTTATTTTATTAAATTTTTTCTTCTCAGTTACATAAATGAAATATTATTTATTTATTTTCGCATTTTAAGCAAACTAGAACTTTTGAACAATGCTCGTTGCAAGTATTTTTGTGGTAAATACTGCAAGACTGCTTACACATACTGCATATCTTCGGTGCGCACATATAACATCTACGTAGCATATCTGTCTGCTTTGGCTGGTTTGAGAATTCATCCTCGTGTTGTATGGACCGAACATTGGACAAATTATATTTATTTAATTTTAGAAGACTACGGCAAATAATGGGTGCCAGAACTCTTCCTAACTCATTATACCTCATTATAACTCATTATTATATTTTATTTTGTTCTTCACCAACAATAGAAGTAATAGTTAGCGTTCCCATATGTGCCTCATAGACACATTTTGACATGATTAAGAACATTTTTGATTGAAACAAAATAAAAAATAAAAAGAAATTTATTTATTACTTGAAATTTGTAAATTCTAAATAAAACAATTGAAAGTAGGAATTCAAGAAGCAGTAAGAACTAGAACATATATTTAAGGAAGTTAGAACATGACCAAGTGAAATATGTGTCGGAGAGGCACATGTTGACTGGATTAGGGTTAAATTGAAATGTCATTTTTTTCCTGCTCAGCGTTGTATTTTTAAGTACTATTTGGCAAAACACATAGTTTCATTTCTATTTTTACTAGATTTTGAGTAGATTTTGCCGAAATCTACTAAATAAGTAGATTTTGTTTAGTATGGGAAATCTCGTTAAAATCAACTAGATTTGGCTCGAAATCTCATAAGTACTAGATTTAACTGTAGTGTAAATGGGCTATAAGTAAATTCAAAAACTGAAAACGGAGTTTAACTGGAAATTAACTTAATCTCGAGTTTAAACTTGCATTCAAAAAATGGCACTAAATCCCGTCACTCATGCATAAAATTAAATAATTATTAAATTAATAAATTAATTTAAATTAAGGTAGGATGTTGGTTTATTGGACATGAGGCCATGGTTAACCCCCTACAGACATCTCGAACAAAACGAAATATGAAGAAAATATTACTTCGGCGACCTCCTCTCAGCAGATTTCTCGCAAAAACTCAGACACTAAATAAAATTGGCATTAAAAATCTGTTTGTTCATTGTCGACTTTAAACTGTAGGTCCCGTCACTCTTGAATAAAATTAACATAAGTGGTGTGAGAAGCTAGGTCGTAATATGTGTGTGAAGATAAATTAAAATTTAACTAGCAAAGACAGAAACCAGAAATTTTAACAGATCTAATGTTAAAGTTAACAGAGCAATGTTAAATGGTTAACAGATATTATGAAACAAAGTCAAGGAAGAAATCACCCAAATATACGATATCATAGAATGGAATACCTATTCCATTTCTTTAAAATTGTGCTCCACACGTTCCTGAGTGGAACAGCAACTGTGGTAATACGGAAATACTTTTAAAAATTGCACAATTTAGATAAAAAAAATGTTTTTGTTTTAAGAATGTCTGGACAAATTGTAGCCTAAGGTGTCCACAATTAAACCCAATAAGTGGTATATCCCAAATAATTTTGAAACTTGAGATATGTTAACAGTGTCTGGGTATGATGGATGATGTATATTGTAGAAAAAAGGGACTTGCTGCAGATATCCCACTAAATACAAAGTGTAGCATAAGGTGTCCCCAATAAAACCCAATAAGTGGTATATCCCAAATAAGAAATTTTGGATATTTACAAGAAATTCCCAATCCCACAGCCGCCAGGAAAATAAAGTCAGAGAGAAATGGACAGATGATATTGACATGTTTATTGACATATAAATATGAGGGTGTGATTATATTAAATATAGTAGTATGCCAATGGATATTTATTTGTTTTCTAAAAAGCAGTCAAAAGTCCTCAGCATTAATATGGGTAAAATGATAAAATTAAGTAGAAATACACTTTTCTTTGATGCTACTAGTAGCGTAATAAAGAAGTTTGAGGGTGCATCTAAGCAGGTATTACTTTACTCTTTAGTAGCTATAACCAGAAAAGCCCAAGAACGTGAACTTTTGCAACCAGTAGCAGAAACACTTCTTACAATTCATTATGCTGAGGACCTTGAATGATTTTTAATTTTTATTTATAAATATTGCATAGAAAACAAAATTCCATGGGCTCTTTGTAAGAGAGTTTGTGTGGATTGGAGCTGGGATTTAACAGATTCCGCAATAAGAGTTTTTAATAAACGAAAGGAACTACAAAATATTATACGCTTGCTACAAAGTTTGTACCAACAAAACTAACAAATGCAATTTTGTTGTAATACAAATATGTGTGGAGCATATATTTCCTCAGAGTAGCATTTAAAGACATTCCTGAATGCTTATATGCAAAAAATGTTGCAGATTATTTAAGAAAAGTATTTCTGTACGCTTGTATGTATGTATGGTTACAACACATGTTTATAATTGTTGATTCGAAATATAAAAATTTGGAGGCATAATTTGGAATTTCAAAATACAAATTCAAATGAATTCGTAAATATTTACACTAACAAACAGGAATTTGAGGCAAATTATAAAAAGAGTTCTTTTTATTTATAGGCTTATAAATTGTTTCTTAAACTTAAGACACCAAGTAATCCTGTTCAAAAAAATCCGATTTCATAACGAAAAATTATGTAATTTACTTTTATATATGTCTTATGGACAAATGTGGTAGGTACATACGTAGGAGCAAAAAAATTGAGTAGGATATCAAATAGTCCAGTAGAAAGCTGTTTTAATATTGTTAAAAATATTACACTCCAAGCGCAGATTATTTAAGAGCTTGTGAGTATGTGCGAAAGTCTTATATATACGCACAAAGCAAAATTAAAGAAATTGAACAAATATATATCGAAAACAATATGATAGAAACAAATAGCAAACGCAAGGTCATCAATTTGGATGAAGACAAATGGAAGAAAATAAGCAAAAATATATATTATGAAAAAATATTAGAAAGCTACTTCAGATTACTGAGAGCATTGAAAGATAGAAGATATGTTCTTTTAAAATACGAAAATCTTTGCAATCAGTTGTGCTTCAATACATTTCCTCCTGAAATCGATGTGATAGAATTCAATAGCCTAATTCAAAACAAGAATTGTACAATAATATTTTGGAGACATATATACATATATATTATAATTCATATATACATATATATATATTTCGTTCTCTACGAAATGTGAAGAAGGACAAACTTTTTTTATAATGAGCGGAATAATTTCTCACTGCCTCTTTCCACTTATTAACAGATTTTTATTCCTATTTTACATAGGCATCATTTTACATTAGTGTATATAAACACAAGGAATAAAATAAAACTGAAGCAGAAAACTATAATCTACCTATTAAAAATTGACCATAATTTGAAAAATTTATGAAAAGACACTTTTAATTGTGGAGTTTTTGTATGCCTATATATACAAAAAGATCTTATCAACTTACAAGATCCTAATGAATTCAGAAATGAAATGAGAGCAAATTTTTATGAATATGCTGATGAAATTTTACAAACTTGCTTTCATGGTGGAGGAAAAACTTCTGATCCTCAGTTAATGTGCAATGAATGAAAAAGAGCGCTTTGCGAAGGTTGCTTCAAATTTAAATACAAAATGAAAACAGTACCTTTTATATGCATGTTTTACAGCGGCTATTAAACATAAATGCAATTTACTAAATTAACGCCTACTGAAATAGGTTTTCACCGGAAAAACTGAGTCCTATGCAAATAAATATAAGTCATGCAACACCTTTTTTTTAATTAGCTATATTAAAATTAATCAAATTTCATTCGAAAAAACATCTTGTACCATTATTTATAAACCAAACAGGAAGCAACAGTTGATACAAAATAAAATTTTTAAAATTAATAAAGTGTGTTCAAAATTATTTTTAAAATTTTATTTTTTAAATGCAAAAGAAAAATGAACTAAATTTTTCGATGATTTTCAAAAATTAAAATACAAACGAAATATTCGAAGATTAATTCAATAAAATAAATACAGTTCTAGTGATGATCACAACTAAAGTGAAACCAACACATAATTATAAAAAGGTTTATATAGAAATTTCTTGACATTTTTTTGTATAATTATTTTATAAATTTAATGGCCAATAATCCAAAATCAACTAATCAAAATCAACTATCAAAACTCGCTCTGTTAAGGGTTCTGACGGCTTTTTTAACTAAAGGGACGCAATATACATTAAAAACAATTCATTTTGTCCTCTCATGTTGTACTGTTTACCCGGAAAATAACTCTGTGGATTTTAAAATATAACATTTCGGAAAATTTCAAAATCTACTATCAAAATTCGCTCAGTTAAGGAGCTTTAATAATTTTTCCTATTTTTCTTTCCAAGTCTTAAATTAATTGTTTCACAGAGTTCTGTTAGTAACATTACAAAGTTCTATTTACTGACCTTGCTTGCGTCCAGGGTAATAGATTTTAAAATCTTTCTTCACACACAGGATATTACTCCGGAATTTTAATCATTTTTCCTGTTTTTCTTTCCAAGTCTTAAGTTAATTGTTAAACAGAGTTCTGTTAGTAACCGAACAGAGTTCTGTTAATTGACTTGGTTTGCGACCAGGGTAATAGATTTTAAAATCTATCTTCACACACATAAATTTCCTGGAATGTTGCTAGATATTATATTAAAAAAATACAGGAAATTGAATTGAGTCATTCAAAAAATTTATTTAGTCTAAATATTCTGAAATACAAACTAAAAAGCAAAAGCAATACCAAAGAATGTAAGTCATTCGAAGATTTATATTTATACACCAAATTTATATTGTATTTGAAATTACGATTGAATAAAATTTTATGAAGAAATTTAAGCGATGAGGGAATAATTCGGCATAAAAGAAAAAACTGTACTGTAACGACGGTAGAAAAGATTAGTGCGATATAACCGAAAAGTACAATATAGTCAAATAAGAAAGAATAAAACCGAAGTATTCTTAAACCGTTATCTATCAGAAAAATTAAATAATAAAATAAAAATAAAAAGCAGAGAGAAGTTTATATATAAAATACAGAACTAAATATATTAATATATGAAATGTAATATATATGTACGTAAATGTTTTACTCAACTGTTAATTACTTACAACTAAAAGGTATAACTATTCAAATTTATTTACAATTACTCTCACTCTTCTCTCTCTTGAAATAATCATAGTCATAGGAAAAAGATCAAATAGAGACTACAACAAAAACTTTTTTTTTTTAAAAAAAAGTAAAAAATTAATAAAAATTGACATACGTACATACCCATACATACTCATATACGTAAATAAGTATGAGCCAAAAAAAAAATAAATTTAATCTTTTATTTATTAATAGTAAATTATTACATTACATACATACATAATTGGTCATTACAACCCTTCAGTCAGGATTACGACCTAGTTTCTCACACCACTTATGTTGTGTGTGTTAATTTTAAACATGAGTGGCGGGACCTACAGTTTAAAGTCGACTCCGAACGACAAATTTTTGAGAAACTTTTCATGGCAATTTTATTTACTCTCAGAGTTTTTGCCAGAAATCTGCTGAGAGGAAGTCACCGAAGAAATACTTTTTGTATTTTATTTGATGTCTGGCCTGGGGCTCGAACCTTGGCTTTTCGTCTAATAAGCCAACACACTACCTACTAGACCACGGCGACTATTACATTATATCAAATTATTACGAGCTGAGTAACAGACCAGAGTCTCTGGTGGGGATCGAACCCACCACCCTCACGTTAACACATTATCCAATAGACTACCAGGGCACTCCAAAAGAAAATTGTGGATCGGTAGTCACACATATAGTTTATATTTCAACCCCATAAGTCCCTAGGAAACTCTTCCTCTTGGATTGTGATCATTTACTACAGTTTTGTAGTAAATTCAATAGAACTGCAATTGATCAAACGAAAACGGTTCTTGAGGTCAAATTAAAGGTCATTCAAAAGTCATATTGTTCCATGCTGAGGCAGTTACGTCAAATTTTAAGCAGGAAGCAATAGGAAACTTTGTCTGGTAGGTAGTATGTTGGTTTATTGGACATGAGGCCACGGTTAACCCCCTACAGACATCTCGAACAAAACGAAATATGAAGAAAATATTACTTCGGCGACCTCCTCTCAGCAGATTTCTCGCAAAAACTCAGATACTAAATAAAATTGGCATGAAAAATCTATCGTTCATTGTCGACTTTAAACTGTAGGTCCCGTCACACAATGTTAACAGAAATTATGAAAAAAAAGTCAAGGAAGAAATCCCCAAATATACGATATCATAGAATGGAATACCTATTACATTCCTTTAAAATTGTGCTCCACACGTTCCTGAGTGGAACAGCAACTGTGGTAATACGGAAATACTTTTAAAAATTGCAAAATTTAGACAAAAATAAATGTTTTTGTCTTAAGAATGTCTGGACAAATTGTAGCCTAAGGTGTCCACAATTAAACCCAATAAGTGGTATATCCCAAATAATTTTGGAACTTGAGATATGTTAACAGTGTCTGGGTATGATGGATATTGTGGAAAAAAGGGACTTGCTGCAGATATCTCACTAAATACAATAAGTGGTATATCCCAAATAAGAAATTTTGGATATTTACAAGAAATTCTCAATCCCACAGCCGCCAGGAAAATAAAGTCAGAGACAAATGGACAGGGGATATTGACATGTTTATTGACATATTGTGATTATATTAAATATAGTAGTATGCCAATGGAAATTTATTTGTTTTCTAAAAAGAAGTCAAAAGTCCTCAGCATTAATATGGGTGAAATGATAAAATTAAGTAGAAATACACTTTTCTTTGAGGGTACATCTAAGCAGGTATTACTTTACTCTTTAGTAGCTCATACCAGAAAAGCCCAAAAACGTGAACTTTTGCAACCAGTAGCAGAAACACTTCTTACAATTCATTATGATAAATAGGAAAAAGCCCAAAAAAAAGCAAAAGAGAAAATAAGCAAAAATATATATTATGAAAAATATTAAAAAGATACTTTAGATTACCGAGAGAATTAAAAGATAGATGATATGTTCTTTTAAAATACGAAAATCTTTGCAATCAGTTGTGCTTCAATACATTTCCTCCTGAAATCGATGTGATAGAATTCAATAGCCTAATTCAAAACAAGAATTGTACAATAATGTTTTGGAGACATATATACATATATATGTATACAGTAATTCACAAGTATAAGTCAAATGCATTCTCTACGAAATGTAAAGAAGGGGAAACTTTTTATAACGAGCTGAATAATTTCTCACTGCCTCTTTCCACTTATTAACAGATTTTTATCCCTATTTTACATAGGCATCATTTTACATTAGTGTATATAAACACAAGGAATAAAACGTTCTCCTATTTAAATTCTATTAGCGATGCCTGTACCAACTTCTTTGAAATTTTGAAATTTAAAACTGAAGCATATTAAAAATTGACCATGATTTGAAAAATTTATCAAAAGATACTTTTAATCGTGGAGTTTTTGTATGCCTATATGTACAAAAAGATTTTATCAACTTACAAGATCCTAATGAATTCAGAAATTAAATGAGAGCAAATTTTTTTGAATATGCTGATCAAATGCTACAAACTTACTTTCATTGTGAAGGCAAAACTTCTGAACCTCAGTGTACATGCAATGAATGCAAAAGAGCGCCTTGCTAAGGATGCTTAAAATTTAATTACAAAGTGAAAACAAAACCTTTTATCTGCATATTTTATAGCGGCTATTAAACATAAATGCAATTTACTGAATTAACGTCTACTGAAATAGGATTTTCACCAACTAACTCCTAACTAAGTCCTATGCTAAATATAAGTACTGTAACACCTTTTTTTTTTTATCGAACGTCCCCGGCCTCACACTAACCCACCCTCACCCGACCGCGGAGGGCTCGTCCCCATTACGTAGGGACACGTACACACTACAGTCCGGACTATAGCGGGTAAGGGAAAACTAATGGCAACGAGAACATAAAACAGCTACAGAAATTAATCACAAGCTGAATAAGGTTATAATAAACATGAACTACGTATAACAAGAAACGATAATACATTTTTATATAATAATTTACAAATTTACGTCAGCATATAAGCTACGTTTTATATTACAAACACTACTATTAAAATCAATAAAATCATAGTATATGTTAAAATCGTTACATAATCTACGAAAAGGAAAATTAAATCCATAGTTCGTTCTATAAAAATCTAAAGAAAGAGGACGATAGTGTCGTGAAAATCTTGCTGGAATACTGAAATTCAGGTTATAAAGCAAAAACTCAGAATCGATATCACCTTTAATTAGATTAAAAACAAAACAAACCCCTAAAACAGTCCTTCTACGTTCCAAAGTTGGAAGTTTTATCAAACCTAATCTAGCCTCATATGACGGAAACCTATTGGCATAATCCCATCCTAAGCCACGTAAACAGAATAATAAAAACTGCCTCTGCACAGACTCTATTGAATCACTATGACAACGATAGTATGGATTCCAAATAATAGACGCATACTCCAAAATAGGTCTAACAAGTGAAATGTATAGCAGTCTCGTTATATAAGGATCAATGAATTCCCTAGCCCATCTTTTCACAAAACCAAGAACAGCCCGAGCCTTGCCAATCATCATACTAATATGATCAATAAAAGACAATTTCATATCCAATAATACTCCCAAATCAAGAAATGTAGTCACAGTTTCCAAGGGGCAAGAATTAATCACATAAGTGGACGAAATTACGCCCCCGCGAGAGAAAACCATGCATTTACATTTCTTCAAGTTAAGATCCATTAAATTAATTCTACACCAAGTTACAAACAAATCAATATTTCGTTGAAGAACAGCCTGACCATGATCATCATCAAAAGTATAAAATAATTTAACGTCGTCAGCATACATCAGAATATTACAATCAGAAATAGCACAAGGAAGATCATTAAGAAACAATAAGAACACTAAAGGACCCAAATGGCTACCCTGCGGAACACCAGAAGTAACATATACAGTCTTAGACAATACATTCCTAAACAATACCCTCTGAGTCCTAAGGGAGAGGTAGGAGTCTAGCCAACGATGAATAATATCAGGAATACCGATTAATGAAAGTTTAAGAAGCAAAATTCTATGATCAACCCTATCAAAAGCTTTACTGAAATCAGTATAAATTACATCAGTCCGAGCCCTGGCAAGAAAACCCCTGAAAACATGCGTAGTAAATTCAAGAAGATTAGTGACAGTTGACCTACCTTTCAAAAAACCATGTTGGAAAGGGGATATTAAAGATCTCGTATTAAAAGAGAGATAATCCGTCACCAGTTTCTCCATTAACTTGGGAATAGCACTGAGTTTGGCAATACCCCTGTAATTGGAAATATTGGATTTATTACCTGACTTATGCAAGGGAATTATAAATGAACTCTTCCAAATAGATGGAAAATGACCAGCCCTCAGAAGCCCATTGAATATAAAGGTCAAAGGACCACTCAAAACAACAGCGAACTTTTTCAAAATACAGGCCGGAACCCCGTCAGGGCCCGGCAAGTATGTAAGTTTCAGTCCAGACAAAGACTCAAGAACAGATTCCTCATCAATTGAATATATATTAGAAATAGAGACACTTCCCACTGAATAAGCCGCTACTCAGATAAGGTCCCGAGTCCAACTGCCTATAAGTAGACTGAAAAAAGTCAGCAAACATATTAGAAATATCAAGGTAATTAGAGGAAGATACGTCCCCATAAAACATCTCAGTGGGAAACAAAGATGATTTACGTTTAGCTCGAACGAAGTCATAAAACGACTTAGGATCGCTAGTGAAGTTCGACCTGACCCTAATCATATATTCCTCATAACAGTAATGATTCATTCTACAATAATCCGCACCCGCCCTAGAGTAAAGAGCATAATCAATATCAGTACCTGATCTAACAAACTTCTTAAATAATCTTGATTTTCTGTTCCTCAACCTTGACAGTCTAGCCGAATTCCACGGAGGACCAGAACGCTCCAAACGACTATTTGCAAGTGGAACACACTCCCTAAAACATTTAAATAATACCTCATAAAAGCAATCCAAGATCCTGTCAAGTGAAAGAGAGTCATATGGTGGTGAAATTAGCACAGACGACCAATCTATAGAGGCTAGTAGTGTATTCAAACGACTAAAATCCGTACGATGGAAATTAAAACGCCCCTCGTCACTAAATAAGCGATTTATTAAAGGAGGTAAACAAAGATCAACTTCAATAGAAAGTAACAACGTAGGATGATAACTATCCTCAGGAATAGATATAGGATCAATGCGAAATAACGAAGAAATACTTGGATCCTCTAAAAATACAAGATCCAGAATTCTACCCATTGAATTCAATACACCATTCACCTGGAAAAGACCCAGATCACACATAGCGGACAGAATTTCATCATAGAAAGGAACTGAAGAACATGGCACCAATGAACCAGTCTCAGGTGAAAAATTCCAAGATGTATGCGGAAGATTAAAATCACCAAGGACTACTATAATCTCCTCATGCCCCATTGAATCAATTACTCTTGAAATTAAATCGAAGTGAGCCCTATAGATACGAATGTCAGAACAGGGAGGAATATACGAGCAAGTAATGTATATAGACCTTCCACGATCAGAGACCTTAACGCAAATAAACTCAATATCCTCAGAAGAGCACAAGTCAATCAATTCAGATGTGTATTTAGAGCAAATGGAAATAAGAACACCACCACCATTTTTAGACCTCCTATCACGTCTATAAATACTAAAATTACCAGACATAATCTCAGAATCAAATATATTACAATTCAGCCAAGTTTCAGTAAAAGCAATTCCATCAAATTCAAAATCAAAGCTACTATTATAAAGCGAAGAAAGTTTAGACCTAAGTCCGCGAACATTTTGATAAGCAATTTTGAAATTAAAAGACGATTTCGAAGTTAGTTTTTTTGAGAAATAGGACCAGGCAAATTAGCACCCTTCCTTCGTTGGCCCAGCCTGAATACGAATTCCCGCACCAATACACCCTGCGGCCAAAACGCAGGATTAACAATTTCACCAAATTTTTCATCGGGAACATACAATTTAAACGTAGAAATACTGCTATTCAAAGATGGCCTCATCTTATAGCAACCAAAATCAAAAGGTTCCCTAATCTTCGATTTAACGAAACATCTTATATCATCGACCGAAGTATCACATGAAAGACGAGACACAAAAATAGTCCTTTTAGGTTTAACTACAACCAATTCCCTTGGAGCAGAAGTATCTAAACTAGCGGACACTACAGATGAATACGAAACAGAAGACGGTTTAGAAGATGCATGAGAAGTGACATCAGATAGAGTAGACTTTGGACTCAGTTCAACTAAATTTGCAGACTTCAGTATAGAGCTGCCAGTTGGGTTATCGGCAATAGATGGACAAATGTCCACAATAGGAGTAACAGTGGACAATGTGTTGATTGTCGCAGTTTCCCTTGGTACAGAAACTTGCGCCACATGCCCAGAAGCCTCAGAAGAAAGAGGGCCTGGAACCCTTTCCGATTCAAGCAATTCGTTTAAAAGGCCATATTTTGAAAATAATTCCTCAAACCGACGAAATCTAGCAAAAAGAGATGCAAATTCAGTGTGCATCTCAGTAAACTCACGACGAGTCCCCATAAAAAATTTATAAAATTGGATGTCCACCACCTTACACTTAGGACAACACCAACGTAGACCCAAGGAACTATCCACTAATTGGTCCGTGGTACGAGGAAGCAAACCAACACACTTAATGTGAAACAAATTATCACATAGCCAGCAAGAAATCTGGCGTTCACCCTCTTTCTTTACAATGCACTTTGCTGCCATACAATTATTCATTTTTATAAATTAAATATAATAATAATAAAATAAATTAAATAAATAAATAAAACAAACAGTATAAATTATCTATATAAAAAGAAATGAAAGAATAAAAATATATATAAAAGTTTAAAAACAAAAATAAATAATAAGTAAGTAAGAATTACAAGCAAAAAAAAAATAATACACAAAGCAGCAAACAAAATAAAAAGAAAAAAACAAAAGAGGAACACTGATAGAAAGAAAAAAAAAAATAAACAAATAAACCGTAACCAGCTTACAAAAACAAAAAATAATTAAAACAAGCAATTTTTTGTTTTTGTTTTGCTAGAAATGATACAACTAATATTACAAATTAACAAATTAAAACTTACAATTTTAAGATAAAAACTCAAAAAAAAAACAAGAAGACAACAAAAACAGCTTCCAACACACTTATATAAAAAATTTAAAACTTAATTTAAACAATTAAAAATCACAAATATAAAACTTTTATAAAGAGCACTACAAAAAACACAACCAATCTCAACAGAGTTGCCAATACTTTTTTGGTTTTTTTTGCTATGTGTAGCGTGGGACCTACAGTTTAAACGTCGAATCCGAACGACAAAGGTTTTGAGGAGTTTTTTTTGATTGGCAATTGTATTTTACTCTCAATAGTTTTTGCCAGGTGACACTGCTGAGAGGAAGTCGCCGAAAGAAATAATTTTTTTTTTCATATTTTGAGATGTCAGAGCCGAGGTTTGAACTTACGATCTCTCGTTTAGTAGGTTAATGCTCTACTTACTTGATTACGGCGACTTTTTATAAGCTAGATTAAAATTTATCAAATTTCATCCGAAAAGACATCTTGTACCATTATTTATAAGCCAAACACGCTCCAGTTCATACAAACTCTCTTCTCCAACTTCTACATTGCAGCAAGTCCCATTTTTCCACAATATCAATCATCCTACCCAGACACTGTTAAGTGTTAGTAATATACGCTATTTTCATTTAATCAACATATGTACATATGTAAAGCTATATATATTTGGCTTAATAATTTTAGATAAATAAAAATAAAATAAAAAAAATCCGTTTTTTATTTAAGAAAAATTTAAATTTTTATAATTAGACCATGTTTTTTAGATAAATGAAAATAAAAAACCCATTTTTTTAAATAAAAAAAGCATTCCAAAGCATTTAAAAAAATATTCGACAAAAAAATATGAAATACGTCAAGGTAATGACATAGAACATTTTTAACATAAAATATTTTTTGAGTGTTATTCTGAAATAAAATGATAAAGCATCCACCACTCATGTGTTATTGTCGCAGTCTGATCGCCTACTAAATCAAAGAACAGAAGAATGCGTGTGAGTTCTCTCTGCACAACTGTGCAATTAAATGGTAATCCATAATCTAGAGCAGAATAGTTCGAAAAAAATGTTATTTTAGTGATGTACGATAAAAACGTAAGTACTTATATACAAGGTTTTAATATACATACATAACTAATACTCAAGTTTTATTTAATAAATACCGTGAAGAAGAAAAGAACATCTGAAGTTTGGTTGCAAATATTTCATCGAAAATAATGTCCTTAATGCACTTCTGGACATGAAGTCTTTGCGTGGGACTAATTTTTTTAGTTTATATGCTCACCTACTAGCAATTTGATCGTGCTCGTCTGGATCAGATTTTTTAGATTCCCTGGGTTTTTGGTAATTCTGCAAAAAAAAATTAATTGTATGTATGTTGCGTATACAGTACCTGGCAAAATTCTTGTAAATAAAATTTAGCTTTAAATTTTTTGTAAATAAAATTATTTACATTATTTATTATTATTATTTATTATAGCTTAGCTAAACAAAGCATGCTTTTCAATCACGCAGGAATCCGTGCTTTAGTTTTGTCTGACATAGTATGTGTATCTATATTTTCAGAATAAGTAAGTATTATTATATAAAAAATAAGTTAAATGTAAATTAACTTTTAACATACACGTAGAGGTGCCATTATATATATTTATAATAGCAAAGTGGCTAACACAAAAAAAATCCAAAATTAGATAAAAATACAACCAACTCGCGACGTAAACACTTTCTACAAAATACCATGAATTAAAAAAAAATGGTTTTACAGTCTACCAACAAACCCTTATAAAAAAGAATGTCAACTAAATTAACAAAGAATTAAGAATAAAGATATGGATTTAGAAGACATGTTTATGGGTTTGAGTTTCTTAAATTTGTTAAAAGAAAAAACCAACGTCGCTTTAGAAAATGAAGTGTTCGCTCCATTAATTGGCACTGAATACCATCGGGCTCTAACAAAAAGTTTTAATAAAAATGAAAGAACTAGATGAAGGAAAGAATTCGTGAATTAAAGAAACCGGGACAAAGGATTGGCCCAAAAGAGAGGCTATCAATAAATCTCTTTCAAACAGTTATATAAGTTATATTTTAATATAAATATTTGAAGATATTTGGGTCAAGTCTTTTGCCTGGAGTAACAAGCTGGGAAAACTATGATCCGCAATATTATTTTGAAAAAGTGTAAGTATTAACCTTTTGTCCTCTATTTGTATTAGCGAGCCATCAACTTAGCAATAAAGAATCAAGAAAATTTATAATTATGTGAGCGGAAACTTATAGGTATCAAATGTCCTAAAAATTCTGGATGCATATATCACGATTATAAGAAGACTAAGACTCAGTGGTAATAGGCCTTTACGATCACCTTCGACAATTATCAAAAGATCCACTTCCCTTTCAATAACGAATGATTTTCACGTTATATATATGGGGAATTTCGTGTCAAGTGACCCAATTTTTAAAATCGATGTCTTTCGATTTGGATGAAATTTGCACCAAGGTTAGTACTATTGGATAGTAGGCCAGCTCTATCAGTCAAGAACTGCCAGAGTTAGAAGGGACCAAAGTTGGACATTTTGGTCATACAGGGTTTTTTTAAAATGTGTGTAACTTTTCAAATATTGGAGATAGAGCTGAAAATTTGTGGCTGGCCTACTATCCAATAGTACTAACCTTGGTGCAAATTTCATCCAAATCGGAAGACATCGATTTTAAAAATTGGGTCACTTGACACGAAATTCCCCATATATATAGTCCATCGGAGCGGTGACATTAAGTGAACAAGGAGTTCTACGTAATATATAATTTTAAATGAGGTAAAATATTAAAACTACATACATCCTTGGAGAAAAATATGGACTTGAAAATTGTTACTCAGGGGTTTTTGGGGTCGCTGATTACAGATCTTCGTTCAGATTTAAAAAATTCAAAATAGCGGATGCAATATGGTTTGATTAATTTTTATAAACCTCGACCGCCATTTTGAATTTTTTAAATCTGAATGAAGGAAAGTTTTTGAACCCAGATTCGTGTTAAGCACGCAAAATGGCTTCGGAAACACCTGGAGCCATCTTATTTGCATAACCCATGCAGGGCTGTGTTATTGGAATAAATATTTTTAACATAATTCGAAGGGTAATCGAATAATATCTTCTGTATACAAAAATATTCTTTCCTTTCCGCTAGATAGTGCATACGATGAATCTATATCTCTTAAAATAATTGTAATATATACACTGTCGGACAAAATAAAGTGCTGTTTGAAATATTTTTTGTTTTTTGATTAAAGCATATGTTTATTGCTTTCAAATGTTTCAAAATTATAGTTTCATTTTTAATTCGGTTAATATTTTATCTAAAAAGTATCTTAAAATTGAATTCTTTCTTTATATTTTCTATTTATAATAGAAACTATATGGCACATAAGGAATTTCAAGTGACAAAATAAAGTAACACTTCACTAGAAAATATTATAAATAATTAAATAACTTCAAAATTTAGTACGAAGTAGCTCCTCCTTTGTTATTTATGACTTCTCTTAAAATTTTCGGCATACTTAGCGCAAGGTTCTCAAGGTACTTGTAGGAATTGCCCTCCATTCACTTTGCAGTTTTTCCCAAAATGTTTGAAAAAATTTTTTTGACTCCATCGGGTTTTTGTCATCTGAGATAGCCCAAAGATGCTCTATGAGGTTTAAATCTGGGCTTTGAGCAGGCCATTCAAATTTTTCAACATTATTTTCTTCAAAATATGTTTTAGCGACCTTACTCGTGTGCTTGGGTTCGTTGTCTTGTTGAAAGATAAACTCCCCCAAGCCCATTTCCTCCTCACTGCTGTAAAGATGTTCTTCCAAAATATTTACATAGTGCCCTCCAGTCATTTTGGAATCAATTTTAACGAGTCTACCTACTCCTGAAGAGGAAAAACATCCCCACACCATGAGGCTGCCTCCATCATAAATATTTACATAAATAAATATTTACATAAATATGTCTGAATCATTTTGGAACAAAGTTATTTGAACAGATGAGTCAAAATATGAACAAAAAATTGCAAAACTCGGAAAAGAGTGTGCTGTGAACCAACGCAAAGGCTTAAATCGAAAAACCCTATCCATACTGGAAAACATGGTCATAAGCGTAGTGGCTACTCAGTAATCCTTCGGCAATTGGTATTCCGAGTCTTCACTCATTTTTCCCTAATATGTTCTATAAATGAATATAAAAAACTATCTTTTAATCTGTGTTCTGCCAATGGCGTCAAAAAGTAGTGTGTTGTGGCTCATCTTAAGGTGTTTTCTATTTTTTTCACACACAAACTTAAGTTGAGGCAGAGAGAATAAATAAATTTCGAGACGGTTTCATATTTTTTGTGTAAATGAACTCCACTTTTTTTCGCACTGCATTTTATAAATATCAATAAACAAATCTGGATCTCTTTGAGCAGAACGAAGTTTTTTCCGCTTTATTTTACTTGAAATGTTAGCAGAAGTTACTTCCTGGTTGTTACCCAGCACCATAGCGTCTTTGTTGAGTTTATAAAGTTTTTATTTCTGCAGTTTGCAGCTTTTGGGAACTGCAAATTAGTCTTTGCAATAGTTATACGAACACTCCGAATTTATTGTTTTTTATATATTTTGGGTGACATAGTTTCTTTCCATTTGACTCAATTGTATCTTCCAAGCATTATTTAAGAAAATTAATTACAAACCTATACGTACCGTGGAAGTAAATGCACCTTGCATATAAGAATATGGTTGTTTTTTGTTTATTAAAACTTTTCAGCTTTTCCCTAGTCATATCTTCTATAAAGGATACTATAGATCCTAATTTATTTTGGTCAAAAAATGTTATTTTAAGGATAAATATTCACTTGGAGTTAATATAACTTGAGCTTCTTTTTTATTATATACTAAACTCCATTTTATATTTACTTCCTCAGAATTTTGAAGAGGTGTTAAAACAATATTTGTATTTTTACTTTCCTTTATTGGGTTCCTCAACTCTCTATATTCCTCGATCTGAGGGTACGTACACCCTGTAATATTTATAGCATCTCTGATGGATAACAGCGGAACATTCTCATGGAACGGTACCGAATCTGCCAGAGTGCTGTTACCGAAAACTATTGTATCAATGAGCTTGATAGCGGCATCATCAATATTAATTTGTGAGCAAATGACTGTAAGTAAATATTATTAACAACAAATTTAATTCATTACAAAGACTATCTTACCGTCTCCAAATAAATGCTTACTCTCTGAAGTTAAGTCACGTTTAGTTGAACTATCTGTAATATTCTGATTATCTTCTGAAAGTTAAACATTATTTTGTAATTAAGACAACATTTTGAGCTGAATATTTTCCTGGTGAAATTTTTTTCAAAATTGATTTTTTTTTTGCTGTTACCGTATATATACATCCTACGTTTGTACTATCTGTAAGGGAGAAAAGCTGAAATATAAGTTCCTCGACCATAATGGTTTGAGTATCCTGCAGAACAATATATATATATATATATATATGTATATATTGTTACGTTTTTACCTTTTTAAAAACTTTTAAATATGAGTTCGTTAATTGCAATCAAAGTAAAAACAAATATGTGGTTAATTTCAGTTAAACTCTCTTTATTATTCACACTACGTTTGTGCCACTGTATAGAACTTAACGATACAACAATAATCTGTTTATTCACTTTACTAGTTCACACAAGTATTCGTTAGAACTTCACAACCACGACTTATTTTGTTCATACGCAACTTCACACAAGGCTGACTGAATTAACTCTGACTCTGCTTGCTTTGTCCAGCCCTTTTATAGTCCGCACACACGCGTATCAATCAGTACGATGAACGTTCTCGATGTGGAAGGTTCTCGCTCGCGCCTTCTCGAGAACTCTATTGCTAGTACATTGTTGTTCGTGTACTTGCTTATGTTATGTACCAGCCGCGACCAGGTTCGTTACATATTTGTCGTAGCTGGTTTACTTCATTCCATGTTGTTGTTGCTACCTGGTTCGTTGTACACATGTGTGTGTCCAGCTTTAGATAGTCAGCACCAGTGTTGAAAAATTCAGTACTTTAGTACTTTTTTCAGTACTTTTTCATTTCAAAAATACCGCAGTACCCCCGCGACAGTTTCAGTACTTTTTTAATTTGAAATATTTTATGTCTTGCACTTTTCAATTATTAACAGGTCCAACGTAATGCTAAAGGTAGAATTAGGCTTTAGTTTCGGTTAGCCAAGCCTCTACGGAACGTACATTCGTTTTTAGAATACGCAAAGCAATTAAAACGCTTGCCGAAATGTTATGTAATTATTTGCATTGCTCTTCATAACGAATATGTTGCACTACGTTCCATCGACGTTTGACTAAACATGGCTTTTACGTTGTTACGTTCCGAAACAGTTGTTTTTGTCTTGTATGTGAGTAATACGCAAAATTCGTCCGTTTTCCTGTTCCGTGCCGTATGTGTACTGAAGAAAATATAAATAAATAATAAAATATAGTGTGCTAGTTTACTAAATGTGAGCTCGCGGTTCAAACCCCATGTCAGACATATCCATCAAAACGGGATATGAAAAAATGTTTTTCAGGCGACTTCCTTCTGGCAAAATCTCTTAGAGAAAAGAAAATTGCCATGAAAAGTTAGTCAAAAAATCTGTCGTTTAAGGTCGGCTTAAAATAGTAGGTCCCGCCACTCATGTATAAGATTAACACACACAACAGAAGAGGTGTGAGAAGGTAGGTCAAATCCTGATTGAAGGGTTATAGTACCCAATTATGTATGTCTGCATGTAGTTTTTACAAAAGTACCATTTGATGGAAAAAGTACTCTTTCCGTTATAGTTCAGTACCATATTAAAATTCCAATTTTGCAACACTGGTCAGCACGTTCATTGTATTCTTAGTGTTAGTGTGTATTTGTATTGTGTGGCTTTTGTTTATCGTTTTTATTTTTAAACGATATTACGTAGTTTCGCTTTGCGTAACAATATATACTCATTTGAATCCACACGTAAAAAAATATTATCTAGGCCTTGAAAATAGTTAAATCCAAATCTATTTCCATTCAGCGATTATACATTGTTAGGAAACAAGAATAAAATACATACACAATTAATCATTACAACCCTTAAGCCAGGATGACAACCTAGTTTCTCACACCACTTATGTTGTGTGTGTTAATTTTATACGTGTTCACCCACTCCCTACTACTTACGTGTTTTATTTTCTTTTTAGCGTGCATTAAAAGGAACGAAAAATAGGCATATTGATTCATTGCCACTAATTGTGTTACCCTTTCCAATGGACTCAATGTGGACTATATATACCTTCTCACTATTAACTTCTTTGGCGTAGGTTCCTTTTAAGAACAAATCTTCTGCTTTTCGGTATGCTGTGGTGTATTCACATTTCTTTTACAGCTACGAATCGGCGCTAAACTAGTTTTACACTGTTGTGCTTGTCACCGATTGTTAGCGAAAGTGGCATACATCTTGCAGAAACGTTTCGCAGCATTCAAAGCGAAAATCGATGAATTACAGTGGACAGTGTAATTCTAGAAACTTCGATGCGGAACTGTTAGCCATCCTATCTTATTCCGTGATTTCCTTTGAATGAATATATATACAGTCAAAGAAGGAAGTCTACATACACCTCTGTATGTAGCCCTTTTTCTATGTGATTTTTTATCACATTTAAAAGTGTGAACGTTATTTAAAGTCGTTACAATTAAGAATGTTTGAAAACAAAAACAAAACGAATATAAATAAATATATATAACATAGAAATTTAAAAAACAAGGTATTTAGCGGTAAGAAAGTAGACATGAAGCGGTGTATGTCGACCTTATATATACAGTGACTCCAACGCGTAATCGGACAAAAGTTTTAATGATATAAATGAGCTCTAACAAACACAAAATGTACTTTAGCTATGGTTTTTTCTATTTTGTTTATACTTTACATACCTACTTATTTCTTACAACAATAAAAAAATGACTTTGTTTAGAATAGCTGTTAATTTTATATATAATATATAAATAACTTAAAGTTTTGAGCTCAACGAATAATTGGACAAAGAAGAGTAGGCATGGAAAAAAGTACTGTTATTTTTTTAAATAACATAATCAAGTATTGAAGTCGCCGTAGTCTAGTAGGTAGTGTGTTGCTTATTAGACGTAATGCCAGGGTTCAAACCACAGGCCAGACATAAAAACAAAATACAAAAACTATTTCTTAGGCGACTTCCTCTCAGCAGATTTCTGGTAAAAACTCTGAGAGTAAATAAAATTGCCATAAAAAATTTCTGTAGGTCCCGCCACTCGTGTATAAAATTAAAACACACAACATAACTGGTGTGAGAAACTAGGTCGTAATCCTAACTGAAGGGTTGTAATGACCAATTAAGTGTTATGTATAATCAAAACTACATATTTTTTATCGTGTTGATTTTAATCATAAAAAGTGCAAAAACTTTATTTTAAGTAAAAATGGCTCCAAGTGGAAAACAGACGACTGTCGAAATTACACAATTAATAGTCAAATTAAATTTGGAAGGTAAAACGTAAGAGAAATTGCCGAATTAACTGGAAAAAGCAAATTCATGATATAATTAAAAGATGTCGTAATGATATGCCGAGCGTACTACATGTAGTACACCTGTTATGTTCAGGTTTCTGTGTCTACTGTGCTTCAAATTTTCAAATCTACTTGTTATGCTACAGAATATAACAGTTATGGTCACCCCTAATATGGCCACCCCAAATAAAATAATTATTTGAATATTGTATTTGTAATTTTTGTAATTTCCACTATTCCACCGAATTCTATTAATATTAAATTAAATTATATAAAAATGCATTTTTGCATTTTCTGTTTAAATTATATAAAAAATGCATTTTTGCATTTTCTGTCTCCCAGACAGGAAATGCGATCTATTTTTATTTTTTTTAGTTTTTTTCGTAAAGTAAAAACAAATTTTCATTTACGTTTGCATTTCTTGTCTCCCAGACAAGAAATGCGATCTATATTTCCAAAAATGCCTAATTGGCAGAATTCGGTGGAATGGATGGAAAACAAGGTAACATTTAAACATAAGCATTGTTTTTTAATCAGTCGTATTGTACGGTTCAAAAAGATAACAATAAAGTTGAAAAGATTAATAAAAACAAAATAATTTGTTTTTTTTAAAGGACTTTATTTTATAAAAACAAAATTGGCGACGAGGATGGGATACAACGAATAATCGTTGACATTCCCTAAAACAAAAAAAGTGCAAGTGTTCTTTAAAATATAATCATTTGAAAAAAAATATATATACAATAACAAATTGTGCTTTAAAAAAGAAATTAAAAACGCATAAAACAGAAGGAGATTAGAGCAAAGGAAATTTTAAGGATTTAAGAAAAAAAATAAGGAACATATAAAAAAAAAAAGAAGAAAAGTAAAAGTGAAGTGAGGACTAAATAAAAGGATTCGTACTTTGTTGTCCTTATCATTGTGCATGAAAAGAAAAGCAAACCTAAAACTAAATAAAACAAAAGAAGAAATACCTAAAATAACACAAAACACCAAGAAAAAATTTTTACTTTTATTGCAACTTTGTTCGGTATTTTATTGTGAAAAGAGAAATAAAAACAAAATAAAACTTTGGTTAAAGAAAAAATAAATTTTTTTGCAAGTGATTTATAAAAACGGAAACATTAGTTTATGTTAGTCAAAGAATCTAATGCAAAGATCTAGTTTTCTAACAATATTGAGAAAATAATTAAAACAAACATTAAAAGAAAATAAATTCAAAGAAAAATAAGTTGCAAACCCTGGTGATGAAAAAGAAATTCGAAGAAGAAAAAAAAACACAAAGTAAAAATATTTGACTAATTGACTTGTGTAAATTAAAATTAAACATTCAGAGAAAACTTTGTCCTGATTTGTCCTGAAATTTAACTGCCTCAAAATAGAGCTGCCTTCGACCGCTGTAGTATAATATCTTTCGGAACCCACTAAGTCCACAGGATCTTCACAGCCAACACCTCTACCACCATATTATCAACCAACGATATCGGCATTTTCACCATTACCTTTTATCATCATCGGACCCATCATTCAGCACAAAGTAAGCAGCAGAGCCAATATATTATTTTATTAAATAATTTAAATATAATAATAATTTAATTTAAACAATTATTTTTTTTTAATTATTGAATTATTATTTTTTTTTAACAGTCTAAATATTTAAAAAAAAAAAAATATCGCTTTTTAATATTGGTTTCTTAAAAAATTATTGTTTTTGATTTATGGTTTTATGAAATAATTTTTTATAAAAAAAATTTAAAATATTTTTTAATTTATGGTTTTATGAAGTAAATTTTTTTTATAATAAAAAAAAAATCATATAAAAAAGTTTATAAGTTTTTATAAAAGAAAGTTTAAGAACAATTATTAAAATATTACTTAAGAACAAATATTTTATATAGCATTACTTTTTACTATAAAATCAACCTATAGTTCTCTAATAGTCATAAAATTAGAAATTTTTAAGAAAAATGGCAAATCAACAAATTCAATTAGATCCAATTAAATATTTGAATAATCTCCCTGTGTACAATGGTAGTAAAGACGACCTGAACACTTTCACTAAACTAATAGACAGGATACACCCAATTCTAGTGACATATGACGAAATCTCGCAATTGGTTTTCTCAGACATAATAAAAAGCCGGTTAGTGGGAAAAGCCAAAGAAACTATCGAAATTAATACACAGGCCCGTGCATGGCAGGAAATTAAGTCAGTCCTAGTAAATAACTTTGGCGAAAGGAAAAGTTGTGAGGAATTGTTCGATGACCTTAGGTCTGTAACTTTTTCCACCACTACACTCGAATTTTATAATGAGATTAAGTATAGACTTAGACGTTTGAATAATAATAAAGCGGCTATGATTATGGGGGAAGGAGCAGGACTGAATCAGATTGCCCTAAATAACCAGAGGTCCGCTCTCCATATTTTCAAAAATAAAATGCCAGAGCCAATGCGTACAATATTGGCATGTAGGAATCCTGACACATTGGAGTCCGCTATGGACATCCTATTTGAAAGTGGGTATGACAAAATGGGAAAGGACAGTTATCAGACAAAACCTCACAAGACGAACAAAGACAAAGGGCTAAATAACAGAGAACAAAACAAACAGAATTTTGGTAACAAACGGTATAATCACCCTAGGGAATATCGAAAATACAATACTGACAACTATCAGGAACACTGGAGGAGCCATCCAAATGGCAACCAAAGGAATTGGACGAACGGAACGAATTATGATCGTGGCCATAGGAATTATCAACAAAATTATAATTCCGCTTTGAATAATCAGCCACAGCAAAGATATCCTGAACCTATGGAGGTAAACACTGCAGAAAATTTTCGACCCACAGCCTCCAAAGGAAATTACCCTATATAATAATTAAAACAAAATCAATAAATTTAAAATTTATTCTCGATACTGGGGCTACTCATTCGATTATAAATCCTGAGATTTGTCATCCGAAGTGGCGTATACCTTGTAGCGAAGTAAATTTGAAAACACTTCAACACCATATTAAATTAAGAGAAAAAGTCCGCATCCCAATTTTTAAGGAATTCAGCGATAATTCTGATGACAGAATTGAATTCCTTGTTTGTCGTTTTCATGACCAATATGATGGTCTAATTGGAAACGATATACTAAAACAATTGCAAGCAATTATAAATTTAAAAGATAATTTTTTGCATATTAATGGTAAAAGTATTCCAATAAAATATACCAATGATGATATTGAATATTATTTTGAAAAGGGCGGCTTACACAAAATTAAATTACTTGTTGAACAAAAGAATGGTTTAATATTTAATCCCAAAATCGTTTTAAAAAATGGAACCGTAGAAATTATTGAGGGTGTATATGAGGCTCAAGATTCGGAAATATGTGCATTGGTTAATGTATCGGGAACTCTACCAAAAAGAGTTGTGTTAAACACCGAAAATACGTTTGAAATAAACACAGAAAATTTTTACATTAATACTTTTAAAGATAATGAAGAAAATAGAAACAAATCCATAGAGGACCAAATCCGTATAGAGCACCTCAATGTAGAGGAACGAGAGAAACTTCTCCCCATTATAAAAAGATATAAGAAAATTTTCTATACAGAGGATAGCGACCTCTCCTTTACTAATGCAATTAAGCACGAAATACGTACAAAAAATAATGTTCCAATTGCAGCAAAAACGTATAGATACCCCTATATACATAAAGAGGAAATAAATAAGCAAATCAAAGAAATGTTAGAAAAACAAATTATAAGACACAGCCATTCTCCTTACAACGCGCCTGTTTGGATCGTTCCAAAGAAAATGGACGCCAGCGGCAGAACAAAGTGGAGGCTTGTCGTCGATTATAGAAAACTAAATGAGGAGACAATAGATGATAGATACCCCATTCCTAATATTGACGAGATTCTAGAAAAACTAGGACGATGCCAATATTTTACCACAATAGATTTGGCTAAAGGGTTCCATCAAATCGAAATCCTCGATAAAGATATTCCCAAGACAGCTTTTAGTGTAGAAGGCGGGCACTACGAATTTCTACGTATGCCCTTTGGTCTAAAAACAGCTCCAGCCACCTTCCAAAGGCTGATGAATAACGTTTTGGCTGACCTTATTAATAAAATATGTCTAGTATATCTAGACGATATAATAATATTCTCAACCTCCTTGCAAGAACACGTGGAATCTTTGACAAAAGTGTTTCAACGTTTGAAAGACGTGAACTTAAAAATTCAACTCGACAATAGTGAGTTTATGAAAAGATCCACGAATTTCCTGGGACACGTAGTTACCAATGAAGGTATTAAACCGAACCCAGAGAAAATCATTTGTGTTCAAAAATTCCCTTTGCCCAAAAATCCGAAAGAAATTAAACAATTTCTGGGACTGGCTGGATACTATAGAAAGTTTGTTAAAGACTATTCGAAAATAGCCAGACCAATGACAAGATACTTAAAAAAGGACGTATCTATGAACCTAATAGATGTGGAGTATATAAATAGTTTTGAAGCTCTAAAGAAGCTTCTAACCAATCCTCCTGTTTTGGCATATCCTGATTTCAACAAAAAATTCGTCTTGCAAACAGACGCAAGCAAATTTGCCATAGGAGCTGTTCTTTCACAAGACGGTCATCCTATAAGCTACGCAAGCCGGACACTAAACGGGTCCGAACAAAACTATAGCACAATAGAGAAGGAACTCCTCGCTATAGTATGGGCAACGAAACATTTCAGACCGTATTTGTTTGGGAGGAAATTCTTGATAGAAACTGACCACAGACCATTAGCATGGCTGTTTTCTATCAAAGAACCTAACTCCAAGTTGGTACGATGGCGACTACGATTGCAGGAATTCGATTACGAAATTAAGTACAAAAAGGGAGTTTTAAATGGGAATGCAGATGCACTATCCCGAATCGAAACCGAGATCAGTGAGATAAATTTGGTTGAGGAAAATGAGGTTCTAAGGGAGGTAGATACACCTCTAAATTTCTTTAAACGACAGTATATTATTAAACAAACACCATCAGGATCATTAATAATAAAGACTGAAATTGTGTTTCAAAACAAAAGAAAAACTATTTGCGCTAAAAATTTTGACGAATCCACATTAATAACACTTCTAAAAAACCACTTCGATCCCGAAAAAATTAACGCAGTGGTAATCGAAAATGAAACACTGTACGAAAAGTTTAAAGAAGTGGTAATCAAATACTTTAACAATAATAATAAATTTAAAATCTACAGAAGTAAGACAATTCTTCGCGACATCGTCGACGAAAACGAACTTGCTGAAAAAATAGGAAGTGAACATAAAAGTAATAACCATAGGGGCATAAATGAAAACTTCGCCGAGTTAAAATCGGAGATTTATCACCCGAAATTAAAGTTGCGTATAACACAGTTTATAAATAATTGTGATATATGTAATAAAGAAAAATACGAGCGTAGGCCTATTAAACAAAAGTTTAAATTAACAGAAACCCCGCTAAAATCAGGCGAAATAGTACACGCTGATGTGTACTACACTCTAGAGAAAAAACTATTTTTAACCTTTATCGATAAATTCTCAAAATATGCGCAGGCAATTAAAATAAATAACAGGTCTTGGATCGAATTTAAGGTCGCCTTAGCGCAATATCTATCTTCCGTTGGAAACATCAAAAAACTCGTTATTGATAACGAACTGGGTTTCAAAGCGTTGCCTCTTCTAGAATACTTGCGCGAGCAAGAAATAGAAGTACATTTCACTTCGAATAATAATCACACTTCCAACGCAGAGAGGTTCCACAACACTTTAAATGAGCATATACGAATATTGAAGCATGACTCCCGGGTGGATATAGATACCGTGGAGGAAAAAATATTCAGATGTGTCAAATATTACAATAACACAATACATTCCACTACTGGGAGAAAACCTATAGATTTCCGGAATGGTACGATAGGTAGAGAAGAATATCCCAGTATTATAGAGAAAATAGTCGGCAGAAAAGAAAAAACATTAGAAAAGCTAAATAAGAATAGAGAGGAAGTAGAGATTCAAACAGGGCCGGTATACTTGAAAGATGAAAGAGGAGGAAAGAACCACTCTAAATTTCGGAGAGTAACCGTCTCTCAATTAGACAATGACCACATAAAAACTAGCAGAGGTCACAAATACTATAAATCCCACGTAAAAAGAAAGAAAGAATTCCAAAATGTACCAGAAACAGTTTAATCTTTAGTGTCTTTCCGTTTTCAGATGACTCCAACCTTACTACTGTTAACCACCATACTTGCTACCATAACGGCACAGACATTGGAAATGACAGACTTATCGGACAATCATGGATACCTCCCTATCAAACTCGAAGACGTAGAGATTGTTGACAGTTACTCAACAATCATACATATCATTAACACGACTCAATATTTGGAAACAGCAGACCTTCTGGAAGAAAACATTCATAGGTTAGCGGACACTTATACGAACATTACGCCATTACTAGACAGCATAAGGAAAGGTATGGAACTATGCAAAGCAAAAATCAGAAATTTGATACCTCAATTTAGGCAAAAAAGAGGACTAATAAATGTAATAGGTAAAGGATTAAAATACGTAGCTGGGACTATGGACAGTGACGATGAGACAAAAATACTAGACAAAATTCAGACATTGGAGAAAAATAATGGTGAAGCCATGACAGCAATAGACGAACTAACCTATTTGGGCAATTCTATATCGACAAAAATATCCAACATCACAGCTCACATAAATATACAGCAAAAAAGCGTTCAGAAATAGATAAATAAATTCAAGACAGAAATAGGAAATAAGATTCTTAACTTGGAGGACGAAACTATATTCCTTGAAAATATCTTTCAGATTAACAACGACGTAAACCTATTAACAGACCACGTAAACGAAATCGGACATGTGATTTTTAATACCAAATTAGGAGTAATACCATCAGATGTACTGACGACAGAAGAATTCAGACATATTGACAAATTAGAATCATATCTCCACGCTAAGGTATCGTTGTCATACAGGGACAACCTAGTAATTTTAACATTAAAGATCCCAAAGTTTCTAAACGAAACATTTGCGAAGATCATTTTTGAACCATTACCTGACAGACAGAACAGATCTCTAACCCTAAAAGACAATACGGTCTTGATACACGGAAACGAGGTGTACCAAGCCGACACTGTAGAATACAAAAGACTCACAAAAATAAACGACGAATGCCTCTCGAGCATAGCAAAAAGCTCAGAACCAAAATGTGACATGGACATAAGAACGGACCAAGAAGAAAAAGAAATTTACCCCGGACTGGTTATTTTTAAAAATTGTAGGGACGACTTTACTACCAATTGTAACCATTCCTACAATTATGGTGGTGCGAAAACTTATTTACTCAAATTTGAGAATTGCTTTGTTAGGACAAAAACTAAAACTTACGAAAATTATAAAGTGAATGTAAAGGAAATGTATATTTTGGAAAATTTAATTTTAAAAATCAATAAAAACAATGTTTCGTTACCGAATTTAAATATTGAGAATATAAAGTTTAACGAAACATTGGATTTTGTAAATCATAAGATTTTAAAACATAACTTAATTAATACCACTAGTAATTTAAGTATTACCGTTATTTTGTTTTCAATTTTGATTATAATTTATTTTAAGACAAGAAGTAAAACTTATATCATTTCCTCGTCGGAGCCTCGCTCTAACGGTGGGGGAGTTATGGTCACCCCTAATATGGCCACCCCAAATAAAATAATTATTTGAATATTGTATTTGTAATTTTTGTAATTTCCACTATTCCACCGAATTCTATTAATATTAAATTAAATTATATAAAAATGCATTTTTGCATTTTCTGTTTAAATTATATAAAAAATGCATTTTTGCATTTTCTGTCTCCCAGACAGGAAATGCGATCTATTTTTATTTTTTTTAGTTTTTTTCGTAAAGTAAAAACAAATTTTCATTTACGTTTGCATTTCTTGTCTCCCAGACAAGAAATGCGATCTATATTTCCAAAAATGCCTAATTGGCAGAATTCGGTGGAATGGATGGAAAACAAGGTAACATTTAAACATAAGCATTGTTTTTTAATCAGTCGTATTGTACGGTTCAAAAAGATAACAATAAAGTTGAAAAGATTAATAAAAACAAAATAATTTGTTTTTTTTAAAGGACTTTATTTTATAAAAACAAAATTTATAACCTTCAACAAAGCATGCCTTGATAAATTTTGTCTAAGGTAATCGCTTATGCGTAGTTTTTTGAATCAAAGATTTCAGTTTTGTGAAAACGGCAAAAATCTGAAGATGTCACGTAATCGGAAAGAAAAAGTTGTATATACATATTTTATTGTTTTCGCGTTTCTATGTTTTTTAACTATAATAGAAGTAAAACAAATACGTATCAAAATTATATTGAAAAAAATTATATGTGATTTTAGTTGATGTATTTGATGACGTACTACATGTAGTACGTACGGCATTAGTGTGTAAAAATGGTGAAAACAAAAACTTTTTTTTAAATGCCTTAGAGGAAAGTGATGAAGAGTTTCCGCGAAATTGTGCCCACTCAAGGGGCGAACAACTACATCACAGATAAAGATTCTGGGGAAGAAGATGAAGTGAATTTTGAAAACTTACCTCCCCTATTATTAAATGCAGTGGCTGAGCTTTTTCGAAAATCTTATTCTACTGAATCGGATAGTGAAGACGACTTTCCACTTGCGTTATTGCAACAGGCCAAGAAACGTAAATGTAAGTCAATAAAATGGGTAAAGCACGATCTGGAAGAAACGGAGCCTATTGTTACAGCATGCGAACAGGAGATTTAACCTACACCTCTTGAACTGTTTGAAAAATTTTTTAATGAAGACTTGGTACAAATTATTACGCATTGACTACCCAATGAATATGCGGCTAAACAAAATACAACTGCAAATATAACTGCAGAAGAAATCAGGTGCTTTATTGGAATTTTGGTACTGAGTGGCTACAATACTGTTTCGAGACGTCGTATTTATTGACAAAATGATAGGGATAGTCATCATTCCTTTGTGTCGAACGCAATGAGAAGGGATCGATTTGAGTTCCTAATAAGAATCCTGCACTTTGTTGATAACAACAGTCTGGATAAAACAGACAAGTTCGCAAAAGTTAGACCACTTCTACAAATGCTAAACAAGACTTTCCAAAGCAATGCTCCGAAAACCATACAGCATTCAGTGAATGAGCAGATGGTTCCATACTTTGGCAGTCACGAGTGTAAGCAATATATGCATCGAAAGCCGATAAGATATGGCTATAAATTTTGGGTTGGAGCAACATATAAAGGCTATATTATTTGGTTCGAGCCATACCAGGGTGCAGGAACTTTCCCAAATAATATCTATAAGGAAATGGGACTTGGTCCAAGCGTAGTCTTAACGTATTGCGACATATTATCACAAAGCCAACCCAACATTGCTCACCAATTCTATTTCGATAATTTATTTACAACAATAAACTTATTGGCTGAGTTAGAAGAACGACGCGTGAAAGGCACTGGAACAATTCGTCACAATCGGTTAGGCAACTGTCCTTTGCTAAAGAAAAAAGATCTGCAGAAAAATTAGAAAGGATAGCATGACTACCGTAAGATTTCTAACAACAATATAATTGTATGTTGTTGGAACGACAGCAGTGCAGTAAATGTGGCCTCAAACGTCCATCGAGTTGGACCAAACAAAAATATTTCATGTTGGTCTCGAAAAGAGAAAAAGCGTATACATATTCAACAACCACGCCTTATTCATGAATATAATCGCTACATGGAGGCGTTGATGCAAATATCAGCTTGTACCGTATATCTATTGGTGGTAAAAAATGGTATTTCCCAATGTTCACACACGTCATTGATCTCGCAGAGCACAATGCGTGGTAACTGCATAGACATATGGAAAACCCTCAGCAACGTTTCCATAAGGATCATCATGCGACATTGTAAACAAAATAAATAATTTGTTTAATATTTAATGTAATTTTATTAATAGTAGAATTCAGTTTACAACAATATGAACAGTCGAATATACTAGAAAGAACTGAGCCTGTATAAATGACAATCAGAGTTTGTTATATGTAACAGAGTAGTAACTAACAGTACAAATAGAAATAGTAGTAAAAAAGTGATAAAATGATAAAAGTGATATTGATAAAAATAGCAGTAACTGCAGATTTAAGCCCATCTTCTCATCCCTCTTCTTTTAATACGAATTAACTATACTGAAGACGTTGTGGTTGAGTTTTTATTCTGGAGGATCTTCTAAGGACGAGAGGTGGTTCCTTTTTGGAGCTTGGTGGTTGAAAGACATTGGATGGACTTGAAGAATCAGCAACAACATCGGTTGTAGGCGCAATTTTAGCTTGAGATAGTCTGATGTCTTGCGAATTTCTACGATACAGATTTCCATTTGCATCTTCAATGACATAAGAACGAGGATGGATCTGTGCCTTAACTACTGCTGGATTCCAAGTACTTTGGTTTTGCGTTCTAGTGACCACTGTATCACCTTTAGTAAATTGGGGAGGACTGACTCTTGCACCACGATTTGCGTACTCACTTTGCTTATCTCTTTCATCTTTCAAATATTTTGATATTCTTTGGCTTTCTGATGAAAGAAGTGTGTCTTTTGATGTTGGTAGTATACTTCTCGTGGCATGGCCAAAGAGGCGTTAAGATGGTGAACCAAGATTGCCACGTGGCATGTTCATGTAGTTTAGAAGTCCTAAATAGTAATCGCTGTTGTCATATGTTGATTTTTTGAGGATATTTTTTGCAATCTGCACTGCCTTTTCTGCCAATCCGTTTCCACTTGGGTGATACGGCGAACTGGTGCGATGATTGAATTCCCAAGTTGATGAAAAAAGTTTAAATTCACTGCTTGAAAATTGAGGACCATTGTCAGTTTCTAAAGTAAGAGGGGGTCCAAACGTGGAGAAAATCTCTTTTAGGAATGAAATTACTTGCTTTGAAATTGTTTCGCTAAGTTTTTTAAATTTGTGGTAGCCCGAGTAGCTGTCAATGAAAACAACATACTCGTCGTTATTGAAGTGAAACAGGTCGGTTGCGCCTATTTCAAACCCATGGGATGGTATCTGTTTTTCGCCGATTTTAATTTTCGTATTTTTCCGTTGGTAAACTTGGCACGCTGCACATTTTTGAATAAAATTATGAATGTCCTGACTCATACGAGGCCAAAATACTGATTCTCGTGCCATACCTACACACTTAGCATAACTGAAATGACCAGTGTGAATATCTCTTAAAAATGCTTCTCTCAGTTTTTTAGGTACGAAAACTTTAGAGGCTTTAAAAATTATACCGTCGTCATTTATTGATAGCTCATCTCTAAAATCCCAATATTGTTTCAACTCAATCGGCAGATTTTCTTTAGACTTTGGCCAACCCGTTCGTAGCAGCTTTATCAACTTTTGGCAGATATTATCAGAAACTGTTTCTTGTTTTAACGTTTCTAATTCCTTGTCACAAATTGACAATATTGTCTGAATTTCCAGATTCTCATCCTCTTCTTTGTTAACTTTATTAATGCAATCTCGACTCAGAGGATCTGCTAAAGACATTTTGATGCCAGGTTTGTATACTATTTTTGGGTTGTACGTTAACAAACTTAACCTGATCTTCAGCAGTCGCGATGGAGACGAATGTAGAGGTTTTTTGAAAATAGACTCCAACGGCTTATGATCAGATTCGATAACGATGTCTTTGCCCCAGACATATTGGTGAAATTTTTCGCATCCAAATTTTACGGCAAGTGCCTCTTTTTCGATTTGGGAATACCTCGACTGAGTGTCTGATAAGGATTTGGAAGCATAAGCTACAGGCTGACCGTTCTGTAGCAGTACTGCACCCATGGCGTAAGAGCTAGAGTCAACCTGTAGCTTGACATCTTTGTTGACATCGTACAATTTCAAAACTGGTGGTTTGCTAATAGCTTCTTTTAATTTGTCAAATGCTTGTTGTTGTGTTGTATCCCAGTAAAACGAGGTTGATTTTTCCAGTAATGCTCGTAATGGTGCAGTAATGTGTGAAAAATGTTTAATGAATTTACTCAAATATGTAAACTTACCTAAGACCCTTTGCAACTCCTTGTTATTTGGTGGCTTAAGTCGATTGACAGCGTCTATTTTTTCTGGGTCTGGAGACAAACCTGCTTCCCTTATAACATGACCTAGGAATTTGATTTTTCTTTGCTCAAATTTGCATTTTTCTTTGTTTAATTTTAATCCATTTGATTTAATTATATCAATAACCTTTTTTGTAGTTGCACGAAGTTCATCTAAGTTGTTAGCGTGTATTAAGATGTCATCTATAGCAACTTTCACGTTTGGTAAACGTGAGAAGAGTTGTTGCATAACACATTGAAAGATTTCGGGTGCTGATGAAATTCCAAATGGTAACCTTTTACAGGAATACCGACCCCAAGGAGTAGAGAACGTTAGTATTTTTTTCGTTCGGTCTGTGACCGGAATTTGCCAAAACCCCTTTTTACAGTCAAGAACTGAGAAAAATTTTGCACCTTTCAATTGAGCGGCAATTTCTTCTAGAGTGTTCATGGGGTAGTGGCGACGTTTAATATTTTTGTTAACGCTGGTAGGGTCAATACAAATCCTAATTTTGTTATTTTTACGTACTACTACCATTGGAGATACTGCGGGTGTTGGTTCCTTAGTAGATTCTATTACTCCCATGCTTACCATTTTGTCAAGTTCGGCCTTTACCTGTTCTTGAATTTTAAATGCTATTCGCCTGGCGGGGGAAATTTCAAAACGTGGGTTTTCAACTAAGTCTATATCGTAAACAAAATTTTTAATGCACCCAAGGCCTTCAAATAAGTTTTCGGCAATTTCCAGTTCTTGTATTCTTTTTACTAAGTGTAGTTTCTCACACGAGTTTGCTCCGAGTATTGGTATTACGTTTCCGTTCACTATCTTGAAATAAATTTTGCAATTTGCACAAGGTAATATTGTTACTGAAACCAAATGTAGTTGACTCTACTTCACGTCATTTAGATAAAGCAAAAACACTCGTCTTCTGTTTGCTGTACCTAAAATTGATAAACTGCTGTCCATCATTAAATTTTTCGCTAAGTTATAAGTTGTGAAGAAATTATGACAAACAATATTCCGTCTCCTTCCACGAAAGCGATTGACGCACAAGTCCTTCACTACCGTCTTGTCCACGTTTTTTTCCCGTTCGCCGAATGCCGCCATTCCAGTATAAATTTGTCCCTTCATTGGATAGGATGATACTTTAATTCCGTACTTGGCGGGTTTCGATGGTATGTATTGGGTAAAACCAGTACCACCATGGAAGGGATGCAACTACTCATCAACTGTCACGTTTGGACCTGTTACGTACTTGCTGCATTAAAAATAAGTCCGTTATGGCTACAGCCTTGTCGGTTTTTTATGCTGTTGACGTGTGTTTTTTTGTCGAAACGTATAAAGGGGCTTATATCATAAAAATATCATGGAAGCACGATATAAGGGATGTGATGTCGTTTTTCATAAGTCTTTAGTATATACGTAACCAGAGTGCGTAACATCACCCAACAAAAGAAAGCTCAAATATGGATCAAACTCATTTTTTGTTAACACTTTCATTTACGTGGTTCTTTTGTTGGATTTTGAGTATTATAATATTCGTAGCAACAATTTGCTTTTCTGTTTGTCTCAGGAATGATAATGTCACACATATTAACCTTAACGTTTCTACAATGGTTAGCCAATAAGACAACAGAGAAATAAGCTTAGCAGCAAAAGAAATTAAAATGTATGAACATGTACGTATGCTTCTGTTGACGTAAGTATAAATTTTTAACTGTTGACATAAAGGTTAAGCAATTGAATTTTATATTCATCTTTAAAAAATATCCTAAAAATTTTATAAAAGTTATATTATAAATTTATTTAACTTTATTTGGCACAAAGGAGTAAAACAAGGAAAAGTAATGCAGTTTCAATTCTGTGTTACAGGATAACAATCACCTTATTCTGGTTGTAGTCGTCGACGCAAGACGACGTCGACTTGCGTCGACAATTTAAAATTGGTATTCTGTTTGTCGTTATTGACAGTTATCGATGACTGTCGACACAAATTTCGTATTCTGTAAGTCAATACTAAGTCGATATTGTGTTGTGTCGACTCTGATTTTGTCGACGTCATTTTTGGTAACGACAAGCATTAAAAATTTAACTCTTGTGGAGAATTTTTATTGTCTTACGTTTTTCTTCCTTAGCACAATACCGATATGGATCGCCTTGATATCCATAAATAAAGTTACACATCACCAAATGATTTCTAACAAACCATTCGGCATTCTGCCTACAGGTACCAGGACATGAGTCTTTACATTTCGCATTAACATATGCCCTGTTTGACGGGCAGTCGGAATCAAACATTCCGGTCGACATCCTTCATAAGGATTGCCAAATTATTCAGGTAAACATTGACAAGATGCAACGCCATTTTGTTGGCGGCATTGATCGTAGGGTCCACAAGGCGATGGATTGCAAGGGTCGACAACTTCAGGTGGATTATGTTGTATGGGAGAGCATAGCGCAAATGGATTACCAGTATAGCCAGACTCAAAATAACACATTGGAGTGTGGCTATTAACACGACAAACTGCACTTTGGCCACAAAGTCCTGAGCAGGGATCCTTACATTTCTGATTAATGCAATTTTGTCGCGAAGTACATTCAGAGTTTGTAACGCATTCAGGGCGGTAATGAGGCGGTTGTCCTGTATACTCTGGTAAGCAAGTACATGAAGGTGTTGTCCGTATATCCTTCCAAATGCTATTCGGACCACACGGAGAAGGTTAAGGATTCGAAGCAACAACATCCTTTTGAGGTTCAACTACAGACATTAAAAATCGTATTAATAGCTAAATTTTCGCAGCAATTGTAATCCTATCAAACTTACTCATTATTTGGCACTGAACAAATGGATATCCTGTATAGTCTTGAATACAAGTACAGACCGGACTGTGGTTTACAACATTGCAAAGCGCAAAACGGCCACATATTCCTGGACATGGATCAATACATCGCTGATTTTGACAGGCCAGAAGATAAAAAAAACTTTTTTTTTAAAATAAACCATAAAATGAATCGGCAGACTTAAATATTAGAGTGTGTGTTTTGTGTTATTACAATTTTCGATAAACAGTCGACGACGACACACTAGTGTTACAGAATACCAAAACAGTGTTGACGTGATGTCGACGACGATAGAAAACGATGTCGACTCAAACATGACGACGACGACGACAACCAGAATAAGGGTGAATATTTTTATTCATAATCACTTAAATTACATTTTTTTAAGTTTTAAATAAAATATATAAATTACATTCAATATCATTTATGCAGTTCACCAAGTCTTTGTATCGTTGTATTCATTGCATTGTTGGACGAATATACAACAGTGTATACTTGTTGTTGATAATTTTTATATAAAAATTCGATACACTTATACACACTTTTTTATGTTTTTGGCAGTTGTACTGGTTTCGTGCTATAAGTTAATGTAAATATCAGTTGTTCAAATGAGGTTTGAAGACACAATACCCTATAAGCAATTCCAACAATAACAATAGAACTTCCATCAACTAAAAGAACGCCCCATCATTCCAGTATCATTAAGAAAAGGGAATGTCTTAACATTTCCAATAAAAACAGAGGGAATGTCTCCGTAATTTACTGTTAACCCAACTGGTTTAAGAGAAGTTTGGTGGAGAATGAAAATACATACTCAAATCACTTATCATCTTGCATTAATGTAGTAAACAGTGGCATAACTTCATCTCTTAAAATTCAATCCATTATTGTTATTTATGAAAGCAAATAAATTCAAAAAAAAAAAATTACAAATTATAAATTGTGCTAAAGTTATATAAAAAATTTAATAAATTTTAAATTGTGTCAAAGTTTTATAAAGATCTAATAAATTTTAAAAATGTGCTGAAGGTATATATTAAAATATATGCTTACCTTTGAATTAAATATATGTACCTAAACCTATAATTTTTTTTACCATGTATTAAATTGAAAACAAATATACCTACCAAAATATATATTTATAAAAATTGAAATATTATCTACTTTAACCTAATCTTTACCTCAATTGTTATATTAATTCCCCTTAATTAAAGGAAATAAAATTTTGTTCTGGAATACTTAGTAAAATTGAAATCCGCCAATTGTGCTTAAACGTAATAAGTATTAAAAAATATACTTACCTGAATTGCACTCACCTGAATTATTTACATTAACAATTGTACAATTGATTTAAGTTAGACTTGCCAAAACTGAGTTTTGAATACCCATAATAAATTCATAATTGGAAAAATACAAAGGTTTAATTGAATGCTAGAAAAAAGGTAAGAATCTCTTTCTCTCACAAAGAAATCGAAATAATTCCACTTCTTTCTTTTTCTCTCCCATACCACGCATCCCAACTCATGAATAATTACAATCAACGTCTCCTGAAGATCTTTTCTTCAAGGAGACTTAAAAACAAATTCTCCTACATTTGTTTCACCAGTAATCAAAAAGAATAATAAAGATACAAAATATTTTCTATGTAACTTGAGTCAACATTTAACATTTCAAAATTATAATTGTTCACACTAATAATTAGTTAATTTACTTTTTTCCGTAATATTTTTCATTTAGTTGCTTGAAAAACAAAATATGAATACTGGTCTTCTTATCATTTTTTGTCATTTGAACACGAACTAATACAATACGGCATAGCTTTGAGCATTCACAAACAAAAAGTGTCTTCAATACAACTATACAAAGTCGTGTGAATTGGCCAATTATGTTAATACATACAATGTTAATACAAAGTATGCAATTTCAAAATGCGTCACTTGGATGTGGTACAAAGAAAACTACGGGGAAGCCCTAGTTTTCATTATCCGTGATTCGATTATCCGGCAACATCAATTATCCGGGATGGAAGAACAAAATTTTTTAGTTTTTAATTTTATTTTGGATCGACTTAAATTTTTCTGCATCGGTTAAATCCGTGATTACCTCTTTATCCGTGATTATAAGCAAAAATTTGTTTCTATTATTTTGGACAAACAAGCGAAAAAGGGGAATTCCCTCTTTAGTAAACGATGAGTCAGAAGCATACATATAAACCTGTTTAGTTTAATTTAGAAATTTAAGAAGTGCGGTTTTTTATATTTTTGAAATAAAATCCTTGAATTATTTAGGTTTTATATAAATATGTACATATTCAATTATTAATTAATAAAAATATCTATTAAAAAACTAGCTAAAATTGGTCCTCAATTAACCGGGAAAATCGAGTATACAGAATGCTTCCGATCCCGACCATCGCGGAAAATCGAGGTCCCATTGTACTTTTAATATTACAGTCATTTGAGTATAAAAAAATTGCCATCTTTATATACCGTCAAAGTAACTAAAACTGAATATAAAGCAAAAATAATTTGGCCACGGTTCAAACCCAGGTCAAGCATCAGAAGCATTATTGTAGCAGAGTTAACGAAAGTGTCTGGACTTGTGGACTTTGAAACAATTTCTAATAGTTTGGCGTAATCTTTCCATTTGATCCCTCGCATCGGGCAGCTTCTGAAATAAGTATAAAGAACAAACAAAATTAAATTTGTAACACGAAAAATCTAAACTAACATACATACAAATGTACATTTATACTATCTATAGACTATACTATAGACTTGACTGCAGACTAAACTATATAATAGAGGAGACTATAGACTTGACTATATAATGAACTACACTTTAGACTAATATAATAAATATTTAGCAACAAGTTTATAAGTTAAAAAAGTATTTTACCGAAAATGGCCATATTTAATACTTTGAATTCTTTAAACGCCTTCTTATTTTGGGTGCCGTCATAATTGTGTGATAACATAAGTGAAATGTCAAGGATTTTACAGAAGTTTTGAGTAAGGCCTTCTGGTGAAATTATAATTTTAATAATGCTAACCTGAAAGAAATGAAATTATTAGAAATAGTAATATATTTTTAAAATAATCTTACATATTTTTCAAAATCTTGTTGAATTTTTTTCTCTAGAATTTTCATTTCCTCAGATTTAATTGGGAAGTTTTGCGTTGGTGGAATCTTTATGTTAGTTTTCACCATTTCTTTTAAAATTGCCAATTCTTGGGAATGAGCTCCAGTATTAATATCAATTTTCTTTCCGATTTCATCCAATCGGTTATTAATTTTACTTACTGCCATCATCATATCAGATTGGTTCTTTAAAATTTGGTTCAGTTTATCAATTATTTCATTTGCTTTGTCCGAAGTAAGAAAAAACACAATAATTAATTTTTTAATAATAATATAATCAAATAAAATAATAATAAAAAGTATCTGCTGTGTGAATAATAGGTATAAGGAGGAAATCATCATCGATAGGAAATGAAACATTTTTATAAGCAATATTATCTGTAAGAATTTTTCTTCGTGTGATAGAGAGTTATTTGATACTACGTAAATTCCAAAATCAGCTGAGGTAACAGGAGTTTCATAAAAAGGGGTTTTCTCCAGATAACGACTACCTAGAGCAAATAACTTTCCATCGCGTGATTCGAAGTTTGAAATTCGAAATGGAAAATTGGTGTTCTGGTTTATTTTTTTGTAAAAGTAAATTCTTTTGTAACATATTTCCTTATTATTTTGCTACCTGATATATTGAATCCCAAATGTTTTTGTAGGGGCAATATTCATTGAAATTATTGTCGACTTGCCGCAAAATATTTGTTGAACTTTTGATCTTTTTTAATAGTTTACAAAAAATTTTCAAATTTGTATGCAGTGAATGATTGAAGATTTCCAAATTCCTTAGCACATTGTGTAATATGTAACATATTATGTACATTGTACGACAAATATTGTTTAGGATATAGTAGTTCGAAATTTTTTACAAAATCTTCGAGCATGTTACTCACAACTGTCAAGTAATCAATAGCATTTCTTGAAAGCAATACTCGGTAAGAGCAATGAAATAAAAGAAAATGATAATAGTAGTCCTCATTTAAGATTCCTCGAAGTACTATTATCGACGTATATAAAACAAATTGACAGAATTCGATTGCTTTCCACCGTGGTAATTCTGTAAACTTCTAGGTTTTCTTCCAAACTCACAAGGCACATACTTGCTAACGATTTCTGCTTTTAGGAGATAGATTCCGAATTATCATTTGAAATGTAAATTTTTCCTATTAACCCAACAATTTAAAAGTTTTTTACATACCCCCAAATCCAGTGTCACCATCTTGATGCCCTTCTCTTCTATGTTTTTGGAAGTTCTGTATTGTGGTGGTATGGGTCCCGTCTATTTGACAAGTCTTCATCCGAGCGTAAAGGACCAGACTGAGCAGAAAAAACTATAGTCCTTGGAGAGTGGTACCCAATTGATTACATTTGCAATATCCATGAAATGCAGTGTGACCAACTATTCCACATAAAAATGCACGGGCCGGACTATCACAAATGAATGCTCTTACTATAATTTTCACTTCCACGCTGCCTAAATCAATCAAATGTTGATTTGTATATAGTTCGTACATTAAGTCGTGTAAGTATGTATCCACATTTGCAGGTTTTTTCCCCCCAGATATGTCCGTATTGAAAAAACTTCTGAGTCCGGAAAATTATAAAAATGTCACATAATTGGCCACAAGGTCGAACTCGAACTTTTAAAAAGGGGCAAACCATCTATGCCAATGTCCAGAAATAATTCCTGTATTTTTCCGGATATAATTTCTTCTTTTAGTGCCAGTACACGACTTTTAATGCTAATGTACATATACGTTCCAGGTGTAACCGTTCTGGTAATCATATTATTTGTTGTAAAGTAATGGACTGAAGCTGGAACGTCCAGGCCTTCGGACCGAAGAATCCCTAACAGCTCATTGCAGAATGTCTTCCCTGGCAGGTATTTCCTATACCAAGACGATAATTTGTCATTTAATCCTACTGAATTTTCTTCAGTAATGGTCGCACTTGCTGATGGTTGATGAAATTCGCTGTGATCATTTTGTACAGTCTGATCATTTATTACAATATTATTGTTTTCCAAACAGTCTGTTGTAGCATCTACATTTCTTTTACTGAAGCCGAAAATAAAAACACACAACAACACTTACTATTTTTAATTTATATGTACTTACTTATTTTATTTAGTTATAATTTTTTACTTTTAAATACCACATGTATGTTCAAAAGAACTTCACAATATGAAATTTTACATTGAAAAAATAGAACAAACAAAGAAACACCAAATATTAAATAACGGGACATCGGCTGAACCAAAGCATGCTTTGTTGTTTGCAAACAACAATACCACAATTTACCACTTGTATATTCAAAAATATGATGCTACATTACTTAGCCATCCAATTCAGAAGCAAGTACGATGCCAACATTTTATTCGATTTTGTCTTGTTCTTTAATTCGTATATGTATTTCGTTTTACAATGTAAAAGCAATTGGATTCATGCGAATCGGATGCTAGTTGTATGCTCTTAACCAATTTTATGTTTTCCTATTGACATAATAGTATACATTTGGATGTGTTTCAAATTGCAATAACCTGCGGACTGCTGGGTTATGACAAATTTTTTTAATGTACTTATTTATAAAATCCAAAATCTGATAATAGGTTATTCTAAGCTACTCTTTTCCAGGCATGCTTGTTGTTTTGAATGTAATTGTTACCTCTTTATGTAAAAAGTTCTCTTTTTGTGACTTGATATTTCCCTTCATCTCATACAAATTAGGAAAATTTGGAAAGTTATTTTTCTTACAAAATGTGGTATAATCGTTTTACCGATAATAAAATCATTCTCGGTGAACATTTAAGTAATGTGAAGTTGAAAGCGCTTAGCTTTTTAGTGAAATTGATGTTGGTGAAGTGAAAGTGTATTCACCAAATTTAAAAAATTTACAAAATTATTTTTAAAAATTTATTTCTTACATTCAAAAGAAAAACTGAATAAATCACTTGAAGATTTCAAAAATTGGAATAGTAACCAAATATTCGAGGATTTATTTAATAAAATTAATTATTTGATGGTGATGTTTAATACTCATTTAAAACCCACATACATTTATAAAAAACGAATATATTCACTCTATAAAACAATTGTAAGTACAAACATTTTTTAAAAATTAAATCAACGAAACGGTAGTGTATTTAAAAAAATAATTTATGATCCTATAAAACGAAAGATATAAATAGTGATACATTTTATATATCTGCTATTTTAGAAAAATTAAAAACAAAAAAGCAATGTATATTATAAAAATAATCCTACCCAGGGATTGAACTCAGCTGCTTGAGATTATTGTTGAGAGTTGTAAATACAAAGTTTTTGACAATATTTTCTCAATCAGTGATTTGTTTGTTGTTGATTATTCCATCGTATATTATTTTGTTAGTGACTTTATTATAAATAATATTTTCTCAATCAGGAATTTTTGAGTGATTTGTTTGTTGTTGATTATTCCATCGTATATTATTTTATTAGTGACTATTATAATTTGTTAAATTACTGTTTATTTACTGTTTAATTCTATATGAAATATTGAATTTTTAATACGCTTGATGATCACTTTAATTTTTATTTAATTGAAAAATTAAAAATTTGTACAATATACAATATTTTAATTTTATTTAATTGGAAAAAATTAAAAAACTTTTGCAGTATTCAATATTTTAATGCGTTCAATTCTAATTTCCAAGCTTCTCCCTTATTCTATTGTGTTCTGATCCCTTCATCAACCCTAAAAAATGCCTGAAAGTTTATGAAAATATAAAAGATTAGCCTGGATTGGCTAATAGCAACTAAACGAGTATTTAAAAAATTAAAGATCGATTCTGGTTGGTCAATAGAATCTGAAAGAATTTCGTTGAATTCAATCAGTACGTTGCCATATGCTACAAATATTTCCAGTGTTAGTAAAAGGATCAAATTGTTACAAGTAATTACTCGTTACAAATTTAATGAAATGAACTCCCATAATATTGTAATAAGATTAGTAATAAGGTCAATGAATTATGAAAATAACATGGTCAGATAAAAGCAACAGAGTTGCTGAATAAGTAACACAATTAGGATTAAATACATAGAATAAGTTAGAATTAAGAAATATGAAATAAAGAAATTCAGTTGCTAAAGAAACTTAATCGACATCAGTCTTATCTCTTAACTCGATATTTTGGTCTTTGCTTTCGCAAGTGTTCATAAATTCACAAAGTGCCCATTTAGTTTAAATTAGGTTAGGCTAGAGGACGTCTTAATTGACAAGTACAGTATCCGTAGGTCGAATTGACCCATTGTACAACGTCCTAGTTTCTCACACCACTTATGTTGTGGGTGTTAATTTTGTACATGAGTGGTTGGACATACAGTTTAAAGACTCCGAACGACAGATTTTTCAGAAAGTTTTTCGCGGCAATTATATTTAGTCTCAGAGTTTTTGCCAGAAATCTGCTGAGAGAAAGTCGCCGAAGTTATACTTTTTTTGTATTTTGTCTTGATGTCTGGCCTGGGGCTCGAACCCTGGCTTTACGTCTAATAAGCCAACACCCTACCTACTAGACTACGGCGACTTAGTTTAAATTATAAATTATTTAATTTAGTATCTTCCCTTAAAAACTATTAAGGGATAACATTTTGGCGCCGAGCAGGGACAAGTGAATTTAAAAGAAAGAAAATAGTGACTATTAATCTTATAAAAACAAAAATTTAAAGTTAATTTGATAATTTATTTCAAATTAATGAGCTTTAATAAGAAAAACATTAATTATAATTAATAACAGTGATCTCATCGAAAATTCGAAATGACTAAAATTCGCGCGACTAATTCTATAAGTTATTTAGAATTAAAATATACATATGTATGCGCGACTGCAAATTTTATCTCATAAATAAAGTTTAAATAGTTAAACATATAAAACCAAAATTACAAACACAAGCAAACACATGACAAAAATAAAAATAGGAAACATACAAATAACCAGAGTTTGTTTTTGCTTCACTGTGTTTTGCTTTTTCTTATTTACTTAACTACAACCAAAGAATATGGATATAAAGAATGCGCATCATGTAGAAGTAAAATTTCTTATGGCGGGTCGTAACATCACGACCCGCTCTCACAAAATTTTTTTTAAAAATCATTTCTTGGTGAGGGGAGAGGAAGACAGAAGGAAAATGAACACAAACAAAGAGCGTAACAATGTGTTGCTCTCATCGTACGTATGTACATGTGTATGTATTCTTGTGTTTTTTGATTTAGTTGTCGATTAGACCGCGACAAGAATACATGTGCTGCGGATGCTTTATCATTTTATTTCAGAATAACACTCGAAGAATATTTTGTGCCATAATTTTTTTAAAATGCTTTGGAATGCTCGTTTTTTTCTTTCAATAAAAAATGGTTTTTTATTCTTTTTATTTTTATTTATCTAAAAAACATGGGCCAAATTTTTAAGCCAAAGATGGACGGTTTACAAAAAAGTGGTGCCTAATTTGTATTATTTTTCCGCCATGGATTTCCTGAGGAATAATGAGCTGCCATGTACATCCCAATCAACTATGGATGAAGGATATGAAATGGTAAGTGCATTTCCTTATCGTAATTTTATTAATGAAGTGACATAAAAAATAGCAAATTTTTAAAATAGAAAATGTTTATTTTCCAAAATGCTCTCCCTAAAAATTACTTTTTACTAGTACTATTTCTTTGTGTGTAGATTTTACAAAAAAAATTAATTATAATTAAACTATAGTTTAAATTCATATTTCATTTTATTTATATATTGTTCGATTTGTTGCTTACAAATGTTTTTGCAAAGACACTTGTCCAACGGCGATGAAATTCTGCAGCGTGTTTTTTCCATTCATCTTCGTTTGTAGGAAGCTGTAAATAGATATACAATATATACGACATGCATTATTTTTTCATTTAGTTAAAAATATAAGTTGCTTTTTTTTCAGAATTACCAAGGCCCAAGAAACGAAAAAGTCCGATGCGGCTGACGAGCTAATAAATTTGGCAGCAAAACGCCTCCAACAACCGCCGAACGAATACGACCAGGTTGCTGGAAGCTGGGCATGTAAATTAAGGAAAATGAATCCCACTCAAAGGATATATGCAGAAAAATGCATAAATGATATACTTGTAGAGGGACAAATAGGAACTCTGCATAGGAATTGCATGCAGCTTAACATTTTATGCCATACTCCAAGCAGTGAATATAGGTTAACGCCAACACCATCGACAATAGCCCATCCAAATACATCCGCAGCCGACTCAAGTACCATTAATGACCCCACAACCGACCCAAGTACCACTACAATTAATGACCCCACAAATGAATCAGGTAGAGCCAGAAAGTACAATTACGGAATATTTCGCGCCTTTTCAATAGTCAGAAATTTCCTATTTGTATGTAAATAGTTCATTTTTTTTTTATATATGTATATAAGACTGCATTTTGTGATACTCTTTTGATCGATCATCATCATTCATCATTGGTATGTTGACAGTGATTGTGTACATATCTAGTGAAGTGAAATGAAAAATAGCGAACAAAAATAAAAAATAAAAAAATTATTACAAAGCTATAAAGTACTGAGGGTCAGTGCGTATTTTATACCTGATACCGGGTGCTTGTTGTAAAGCATCAGGTAGCTGGAAAAATCTTTAACGAAAATGAGTGAGGAAAATCGCCCTACAAATAAACGGCCGAGAATGGTGACCTCGGCTAATGAATACAACATTTTGAAAGAAAAATTTGATATTATCTATGCGGAGAATATCAAACTGAAAAAAAATTTGGAGATCCTGATGAAGCGTCTGGAAGGTAGTGACGATACCTCATCAGAAGACTCGGTGGAAGAAGAAGAAGTGGAAATGTGCGTTCCAGAGGAAGGTGCAGTTATAACTAAAGAAAAGGCACACGCTGAGGGTGATAATGTCAGCTCTGAGCGGAAAGCAGAAGAAAGCGTGCCCAAGAGGACAACAGAAAAGAAGAGAAAAACGAAGAGAAGATAAAGTCGAGAAGAAAAGGTGGTAAGTCAATACCAATCTTTACGACTTATAACGTGAATGTCAGGAATATGACTGACGGTTTAAGGGACGCACTAGAACGCAGTGATTTTAACATAAAAATATTAAGTAGGACAGTGACGTACGCGGAGGTTTGCACAATTGAGGATTATGAGAAGGTTAAGCAGAAGTTTGTTGAGAAGAAGGTGGCGTTTTACACATATACGCCAAAGGGTTTAGCACCCTTTTTGTTTGTTATGAAGGGGCTCTCGGACACCTTCGATGAGAAGGAGGTCCAAGAGTACATTGCCGGTCTACAGATTAGGGCGGAAATTATAAAAGTTAGAAAGCTTGGGGGCAATAAGTGGCTTCTTAGCTTGAGTAGGGACTCTGACATTAGGGGTTTCCTCCAGATAAGATATATCCTCCACTGTAGGATTTATGTCGAGAAATTTAAGAGGCAAGGGTTGACACAATGTTTCAATTGTCAACGCTTTGGACACGTGTCCTGCAACATGCCATATAGGTGTGTTAAATGTGGTGGTCCACATGGACCTGGTAAATGCAAGGTCCCGAAAAAGGGGGAAAATAATGAGGGTAGGTTGATGACCGATCCCAAAACAGGTCAAGCCAGTCTTAAGATTGGCTTGCCTGTAAAGTGTATTAACTGCAACATGGAAGGTTACGTTGCTAGTTCGAAGGAATGTCCTAGACGAAGAGCACTTCTTCAAAAAAAATAAATGTTTGGAAAAAATAGGAGGTTTCGCCAACGAATATGAGAAACTTAGGAATGATGAGGAGACATGCAGGGCTCTGCTTGGGATGTTGATGTCGATTAGACATGGTAAGTCGTCTTAAGTGTATCTTCGCGAATGTGAACTCCGTTGTGTCTAGACACAGGAGGCATTATTTGAACTTATTTTTGAGTGAGCATAGACCTGATGTAGTGTTGCTAGCCGAACATAAACTTAGTCCCGGACACATTCTTAACTTTGCGGGATATAGAATCTTTAGACAGGATCGGTCGAACGGACGTGGCGAGGGAACCGCTGTTATGGTCCGGGAAAATTTGTGTTGCGATAGGGTACACCTAGAAATGGGTGATATAGAGAATACAGCAGTGAAGATCTGGCGCGAGAATGGTTCAGCTCTCCTTGTCATCGCCATGTATCTCAGACCTGCGCTTGCTTTGAGAGTTTCCGATCTCGATCCACTGCTGGATTTGTCGTCCTTAGGATCTACACTGATTGGAGCGGACCTGAATGCAAAACACCCGGACTGGAGAGGAACTGTTTGTAATAGCAGAGGCCTCCAACTTAGGGACTTTCTTTTTACATGTCCCAATCTCGATGTCCGGCGTACTGACGGACCTACGCGTATTTTTGGGGAAACCCAATCATACATTGATATTGTTTTAACGACACCTGATATTGGACCCGAGCCTGAACCTACCAACGGGCTACGGACACTTGACTACGAATCGGACCATAGAGCAGTGGAGATTGTGTTAGGTACGGGCGATTTTCGCAACAGGGAGAGGCCGGTCATGTTTGACTACAACAGGATCGACACGAGGCGTTTGAATGACGTCTTATCGCAGGCTTTGCCTGGATGTACGCTTCCGTCAGACAGGAACGTTTCGACCTCTGAAATAGATCAGAACATCATCGACATGACTGAAATTTTTAACCGGACTATGGGGGAAGTAATACCCAGGGTCCCTGCGGGGAGTCGTGGTCTCTTGAAGCTCCCTCCAGATATCCTGCACTTTATAGCAGAGAAAAAACGGCTTCACAGAATTCTGTATAGAACAGGGGACCTGACGAAGGTGCCTATCCTGAAGGCGGATATTAAAAACCTGGACAGGATCATACAGGGGTCCATTGCGCTTCTTGAGAGAGATCATTGGACTAAATTCTTGGAGAATATTAGGATTGATCACACGACCTTCCGGAAAGTTAGAAGAGGGGCTGGAATTAGGCGCAGGGCAACGGTGCCTGACCTTTTGAGGGATAATAATACCTTTGTCAAGGACGAAGTAGGTAAGGCCAACCTTCTGGCTGGGCATTTTGATGGCACACAGCTGAGAGTGGGGGATATTCGAACCCCTACTTTTGTTGATATAGTAAGGAACAGGGTAGCTCCATTGGACAACCACATTCCTATATTGAACTTTGGTCGGTACTTCAGGGCGGATGGCACTACGACGGGGGCTGTCCCCATGAATGGTTTTCGGTTGTTGACCCCAACTGACATTGGATATGCCCTACGAAGTAGGCGAAATAAGAAGTCATCTGGCCCAGATGGAATACCTGATATTGTTTTGAAGAAAACAGGGGTGGTTGTTTGGCGATCATTGGCCATACTATTCAACCACTGTTTTAATATAGGCTACTTTCCAAACGCGTTGAAGAGAGCGTTGGTTGTGCCAATACCCAAACCCGGCTCCAGTCCTGATCGGGTGGGTGGTTATAGACCTATCTCCCTGTTGTCTTGCCTAGGGAAGATAATGGAACGCTTCATTCTGGATAGAATGAGGGTGTCAATGCAGGATATGGGCGTGCTGTGGGATTGCCAATTTGGTTTCAGAGGTGGACACTCTACTTCTCACGCACTTATGGTATTATCTGATCATGTCTCTAGGGGACTTAATAGAAGATGTCCCACGATAGCGGTGAGCTTGGGATTTGCAAAGGCTTTCGACACAGTCTGGCAAGATGCCATAATTTATAAGATGATGTCCTTCGGGTTCGATAGGGAATTATGTAGAATTACGGCTAATTTCTTACGAAATCGTACATTTAATGTAAGGGTGTGCGACAAACTATGGGAGCAGAGGACTGTAGAAGCAGGAGTTCCACAGGGATCTTTGCTAGGGCCTGTGCTCTACAATATATTTTTGGCGGACATTCCACCTCCACCTGAGAGTGATCTTTTACTGATCTGTGCTGACGACATTTTGATTGCGTCAACTGGATCGAGAGCGTTGACGGTCAACTCGAGACTCAACGAATATCTAGGAAGGCTTTATACTTCTTTTGTAAATGGGGTATGAGGTTGAACATGGATAAGACGAACTGCATGATATTTAAAGGACGGCGCGGGGGATTATACCCGAATGCTAGGAAATTAATTCCATCCCTGAGCCTTGGTGGTGTGGCCATCAGGACACAGTTTCAAGTACCTCGGAGTTATCTTTCATGAAAACTTCGAGTACTATAGACATATCGACTTAGTTTTGACTAAACTGAAGAAGATATTTTTCTCCTACTGCAGTCTGCTACGCAGGAGGGGAGGTCTCAATAACAATGTTAGACTGCTTGTATATAAGCAGATTATTAGACCTCTTATGTCCTGCGCTTTCCCAGTCTGGTTTGGTATCTCATCTCATCAGATGGAGAGGCTTAGGATATGGGAGAGACGCATACTATCCGCGTGTCTGGGTCTGAGACCGCGGATGCACCCCAGTGGGACTTTTAGGAAACCCCCTTGCAGAGTGATTTATAGGGAATTTAACTCTGAGAGGATAGATGTGTTTCTGATGAGGACGGCCATTGCATTCCTTGAACACTCGTCTAACATGCAAAATGACATGGTAGGAAATTGCTTTGCACATTCCTCTGATATCGAAGGGATTAGGAGCCATAAATATCTATCGCCGATAGACTTATTAACCCTTAGAGACGCTGGACTAGTTTATAGGGAAAATAGGCTATTATTTTACCACAGAAGGGTGAACACTTTGGACATAGAGGACATAGTGTACAATACTGCTCAATAGGGAAAATTGGTATTGGCTTACCTTAAAGCAATTTATTATAAACTATTGTGATAACTATACGTTGTATGTTATTTTGTTAACTATTTTTAAGTTAGATTTTAAGTTAGTGTGTAATTTAGTAAATAAGTGTTAATTAGTTCGTAAGTATAATAAAAACTAAAAGAATGTTTCCTTTTTTCCCTTTTATATAGAATATACTATAAGTTAGAAATTAATTGATTGTCTGCACCATGCTGCAATTTTTTTTATTTTATTTATTTTATTTTTATTTATTTTTACATGTAAAAATGAATTTTAGGGCGAATAAATATGAAATTGAAATTGAAAAATGTGATACTCTTTTATTTATTGATTAAGAACTTTTTTGTTTAATAAAAATTATTTTAATTATAAACCGAAAAAATTAAGTCCATTAATAATTTGTTTTAATTACGTTTATATTATATTTTAATATCTTGTTTATTTCTTCACAAGTTTCCATAACAATGCGACCAATTGCCCGTTCCGAAATAGCGCTAACAAATTTTAAATCGGAAAAGGAATTGCCTGTAGCAAGAAAACGCAATGTTATAGACATTGATTCGAAGAGATGGCGTCACGTATTGGAGTATTTTGTTTTTCAATTTTTGTGCCAAGCAAATTTAAAAGTTCCTCATATGTGTCTTCATCCATCCGTAAAAAGTTTCGAAAATCATTTAGAGAACTCAACTTGAGTTCATTGAGAAGATTTTTGTGAGTAAATTCATCCCTTTTCTTCAACCATTCTTTCATCCAAAACGCTTCGCAGTTTCCTTTTTTTTTTTGTTTTTTCTTTAATTGCCTGAGCCAGGGCAATGGCTATGAAACAATCATGTCATATTTAAAAGAGCAACTCGACACTAAAAACCAAAACTAGAATATTTTCCGATGAAAGTTTTCTTCTTTAGGACAATAAAAAACAAAAACAAAGCTATCTGCCAATAAAAAACCGTATGTTCTTTCAGAATATTAAAAGAAAAATATTTAAAAAAAAAACCAAAACAAGAAAATTTCCGATGAAAACCATACATTGTTTTCTGCTTTACGACACTTTTTGGCAATAAAAAACAAAAACAAAGCTATCTGCCAATAAAAAACCATATGTTTTTCAAAAAAACTAAAAAATATTTTTTAAGTAGCCCCGCCACGACAGTGTTGTCAGATTTTTTTTTACCTCCATCGCCAAAACCTATACGCAAAATCGCCAAAAATCGCCAAAAAAAATATTATTAATTTTTTCCAAAATAAAAATCGCCAAAAGTTTAAAAAATCATTTATATTTATTTATTTCATATACATATTATAAAGTCAATATAAATCTAATAAAAGTCTATAATAAAAAAATATTATAATTCTACATTACATTTGTACTTTTAGTACATTAGTTGTCAAAATATTTTTTACAAAAATTATTTGCATAAATCTATAATATCATATACGTCATTCTCTGCAGATTCATTTTCACTGCTTGGTATATCATACATTGTATTAGAATTAAACTTTTTTAACATTTTATCTGTAGGCTGAAATGAATTGCAACAATATTTATTAACGTTCATATAACTTATTATTCTTATCAATGAATCTAAAAGTTCATATTGAATTTTATTACGTAAGCGAGTTTTAGTGTAATTCATAATAGAAAATACCCTTTCTACGCAAGCGTTGCTAGTTGGTAAAATTAACATATTAAGAACGGCCAATGCTAAGTCTTTAAAGTGAAATGTTCCAGCCGCATCGCAATAATTGTAAACTTGTGGCCAAAAGTCTAATAAATTTGTTGGGATGTCACCTTTAAATATCTCAGTCCAATTGATATATGCTAATTTTGACCATTGCAATTCATATTCCCCTGCAGATATTTTTGGATTTAAAAATAAAGTTAATGAATTTTGAACTACCGAAAATTTTACTTGCGTTAAAGGGTTTCCACATTTTAATATTGAAAATTCTTTATATGTTTTAAAAATATTTATATTTTCAGGTAACCGTTTTAGCATTTCTTTTAATAGTTTTTTTTAAGTACAAAAAACAATTTTCTTTTAAAATTTCTGCATCATATTCATTCATTTTTATATTTTTTAATTCCATTTCAAATTCTGTGCCAAAATCTATAGATTCCAATGACAGAAAAGAATCCGGCGAATCAATAGCCAAATTTAATGAACATATTGAGTTCTCCAAATTTCCATTATTTCTTAAAAATGACGGCTTAAATATTTTAGAAGAAAAAATTAATATTGTTGAAACTATTTCATCATCTGCATCCATATGATCAGATTGAAATTCTAAATTTAAATGATTCATTTTATTAACTATTGATTTAATAAATATCAAAAAAAGTCTATTTTTTTCGTCGGATAGTTCTTTATAAATATGTTGAGCAGTCTTGTCGCTTTCAGCAGTTGAGATTAAAGAAAAGTGGTATTTTAACTCCACCCACTGTTCCAAAACTCTTCTGATGGCGACCCCATAAGACAGCCAACGAGTCCCCGATATTTGTACAAGTTTTCTAAAGTTATTTGAATCAACTCCAATGTTAACCAATTCAAAGGCTCTTTTGTATATTAAAGTACGAAGTGGGCTATGGCTAAAATAGTTGTAAATTTCTTTTAGTAAAAAGTCAGCATTTTGGGGAATTTCACTTGAGGCTTTGGAGCAGCATAAATGGAGGGAGTGGCAGGTACATTTTAAAAGTAATAATTGTGGATTTTCTTGCTTTAAAAGGACAAATAAAGATTTATTTTTACCACATAGATTACTGGCCCCGTCAGTTCCAAGAGCTATTAACTTTTTTATATTTAAACCCACTTTTTTTAAAAACAGTTTCATACCTTCAAAAAGATGTGTTGCAGTAGCTTCCTCTACCAGGAAAATGTCCAAAAAATGGGTAACAATTTTAAGTTTTTTATGATCAAAAAATCGTATACAAATGCTCATCCATTTAGTTTGGGATATATCGGTAGATTCATCTACCACCAAACTGTAGAAATTATCGCCAATATCTTTCACCAAATCCTCTAAAATTGACGGAGAAACGACATTTTTGATAATAGCAGTACATTTAGTTTTGTGCTTCCTTAATTTTTCAAATGCACTTTCTTTTGTTGAGCAGTTTCGTAGCAAGGTTGTAAGGTGGTCAACAGAAGCAATTGAACTATGTTTTGCAATAAAAACGGCTAGTTTAATGTCAATCACTTTAGACTCATTTGATTGCGACTGTATTACTAAAAGTATATAAAAATACATTTAAATTTATTTTATAAATTTGTTTAAAATGAACTTACCATAATTTTCAATTTTGTTTTGCTTAAATAGCACCGCCATATTAGAAATGTGTTTATTACTTTCTGAATGCTTTTTAGATCGATCTTATGAGATCTTAGAGCTATTTTGCATCCAAAACACCACGATGTATATTGGTCATTAGATGCAGACTGGTACGACAAAGGGGCATCTGCAATAGATTTTAGCCAACCTACAAATTTAAGTCATTAAAAAGTTTAAAATATTACATTTGTGTACTTACCTACTGCCCAACTTTCATTTTCCCACTCCTTTCGATGTCGACGATCTACTTTAATTTTTTTTGAAGAAGATGCCATTATAACACTTTCGTTTTTTAAATAACGCTTTAATAGTATGTATTTCTTTAATTTCTACTTTTCCTAAATGTTTCTCTTTTCTTTTGAAGTCTTAATTTTTCTATTTACCGTTAACTAATTTGACACTTGTTTGGCATCAATACTGCACATTTAAAGAGGTGCCATACTTCACATTTTTCAATACCAATTTTGACAGAAAAGTACTCTGTTTTTGTACTGTTTTACAACGAAATTTACGAAATGACAAAGACATTGGTATAACCCATAAATATGAACTGTTTTACTTGTTGACATTAATTGTGCCATTCACTATGTAATAATAACATAATATATAAGGGATACCAGAGATGTATAATGTAAGAACATTATGTTATTAAATTAAAGTGTTAAAAAGTATTTCAAGAAAATAAAAATAATTTGTTAAAAATAGCCAAATAAATCGCCAACTAGTCTGTAAATCGCCAAAAAATCGCCATGTCGCCAATTGAAAATTTTGGTCGCCAAAGGCAATGAAAAATCGCCACGTTTGGCGAGAAATCGCCACATCTGACAGCCCTGCGCCACGATCAAATTGTCATATTTGTGATTGTATTCGTAAAACTGTACTCACACGTACAGAAAACTGACCTCACACGTACAGGCTGAGAAGAGTTTGAAGAATATCAAAATAGTTTTGATTTTCGCTATCTGCTCTGCAGAAAATTGAAGCAAATTTGATGCGTGTGCGGGCAATTGCTTCAAATTTCATTTTTCTTCAGATTTCGTAGCAGTAACATCACGCGAAACAAAGAGTTGTATCGCGGGTGTTTCGAAAGTGTGTAGCAAAAAAAAAAAATAGTGATAAAAAGTAGATGTTTTGTTATTTTTTATGTAGTGTTGTTTTTATTTATGAAATTTATGACACTTCCTTTATTTTTATAAACTTGGTTTTGTTTAATAAAAATTATTTTAATTATAAGCCGAAAAAATTAAGTCCATAATTTGTTTTAATTGCTTTTATATTATATTTTAAAATCTTGTATATTTCTCAACAAGTTTCTATAACAATGCGACCAACTGCCCGTTCCGAAATAGCCGTAACAAATTTTAAATCGGAAAAGGAATTGCCTGTAGCAAGAAGACGCAATGTTATAGATAGACGTTGAATCGGGTAGACAGCGTCACACATTTGAGTATCTTGTTTTTGAATTTTCGGGCCAACCAAATTTAAAAGTTTCTCATACCTACATATGTGCCTTCAACCATCCGTAAAAAGTTTCGAAAATCATTTGGAGAATTCAATTTGAGTTCATTGAGAAGATTTTCGTGCGTAAATTCATACCCTTTCTTCAACCACTCTTTCATGCAAAGACGCTTCCCAGATTCCTTTTTTTGTTTTTTTTTTAATTGCGTGTGCCAATATGCAATAGTTTTGAAACAATCATCTGCCATATTAAAAGAAAAAACTCGACACTAAAAAACAAAAACAAAGTAGTTTCCCAACCAAAAACCATATGTTCTTTCAGAAAACCTAAAACCTTAAAAAAAATATTCTCAAAAAATAAAAAGAAAACCATAAAAGAATTTTTTCCAATGAAACCATATGACGTATTCTTTTCCAAGACATTTTTAAAATGAAATTTGAAGGCCGAAATTTGATGTGTTGCTGTGCTAAGCCAAACAAATATTACCAACACATATGCAAAATTTGATCAGTTAATTTTGATCGTGTCCACGGCACTTAAAGTAGCACAGCCACGATCAAACTAAACTGATCAATCTTCAATTTTTGTGATTGTATTGGTAAAACTGTACTCACACGTACAGAAAACTATCCTCACACCTACGGACTAAGAAGAGTGTGAAGAATATCAAAATAATTTTGATTTTCACTACCTTCTCCGCAGAAAATTGAAGCAAATTTGATGTGTGTGAGGGCAATTACTTAAAATTTCAGTTTTCTCCAGATTTCGTAGGAGTTTCGAAATTATAATAAAATAAAAACTAATAAAAAAGTAGATGTTCTGTTATTTTTTATGTAGTTTTGTTTTTATTTATGAATTTTATGATATTGTTCCTTTATTTTTATGAACTTTGTTTTGTTTAATAAAAATTAGTTTAATTATAAGCCGAAAAAATTAAGTCCATTAATAATTTGCTTTAATTGCTTTTATATTATATTTTAAAATATTGTTTATTTCTCCACATGTTTCTATCACAAAGTGACCAATTGCTTGTTCCGAAATAGCGCTGACAATTTTTAAATCAGAAAAGGAACTGCCTGTAGCAAGAAAATGCAATGATATAGATAAACGTTGAATCGGAGAGACGGCGTCGCACATTTGAATATCTTGTTTTTGAATTTTCCGCCCAACCAAATTTAAAAGTTTCTCATTCATACATATGTATGTATGTGCCTTCATCCATCCGTAAAAACTTTCGAAAATCATTTGGAGAACTCAATTTGAGTTCATTGAGAAGATTTTCGTGCGTAAATTCATACCCTTTCTTCAACCATTCTTTCATCCAAAGACGCTTCCCAGTTTCCTTTTTTTGTTTTTTTTTTAATTGTCTGCGCCAGGGCCATGGCTACGAAACAATCATCTGTCATATTAAAGAAAAAAAAATACGACACTAAAAAACATTAACAAAGGAATCTTGCAACCATATCAGAAAACCTAAAAAACATATTTAAAAAAAAAAAAAGAAAACCATAAATGAATTTTTTCCGATGAAAACCATGATGCAGCGTTGCCAGAATAATGATTTTATCATATTTTTGATGATATTTTAACTAAAATATGATTTGATGATTGTTCTCCAAAAAATATTTTTTTTTATCCAAAAATATGATTTTTTAACCAAGCCTTTTATGCTTCAGTTAAGTAATTAATTACAGTTGTGGTTACGTTTTAGGCATGTGTGGATTGATCCAATTAAGGTACAAATGCACAAAATTGCAGCACTGATTATTTTCAAATGTTAAACGGCTTTTACACAACGCAAATCAGTAGCAACTAACTTGCACCGTGTAAAAGCTCTATTAGTAAAACTACGAAAATATATACACACACCACAAATATAACGTAACTTGAAATAGTTGAATTTTTACGTAGTTTTATATAGACCAATATAGATAGTGCTAACATAATTAAAAACAAATTAAATGATATGAATGAGATGTACTTATGTTTCTTGAAATATGTATATACTTCACGTTATAAACAGTGTAAACAAAATGTTTCAAAGTACAAACTCCCAAATTCAAAAAATGTATTCTGAAATGGAACGTTCATAGTAATTATAAAGACCTTTCGGTTTAGTGATTCGACATAGAATAATCTATATTTATTTTCCAAATCTGATTACAGTTCTGTTTTTTGTTAACAATTATTTCGCAACATAAGTTTTTTATTTCATAAATGAGGTGATTTATGCTTAATTACTATTGGTCAAAATACAATAAATTTCAATTTAATAAAAATTAACAACAATGCATTTTTTAAAGCAAAAAATAAAGGTATTAATTTCAATTTATTTAAAAACAATTATCACCTCATACGCTTTATTCTGATTGGTTAAATTACAATAAATTTTGGTTAACTAAATAAATGATTACATTGCATAATATGTTAAATTAATAGCAAAAACAATTATTAAGCAAAAATTAATTAATAGGGATATTCAAGCCTGCTGCTAATTGTGTTGACAATTAATAAGTGTATTCACACCTGTTGCTAACTTACTTAAAAATATTAGATAATTGTGTAAAGCCAATGTATGTAAACACTGATTTCAATATTGAGGAAAATATTGAATATAAAGACGTTTTTTTAAACGCCGAAGATGTATATTTAGGATTATTTGTAAATAAAAAGATTTCTGAAACAAAATTTACCAATAGTGAATTAACTGAATTCACAAATTACTGCGTTTCATTTTACAGTTTTGTAAACAATTAACCAAACGTTTTAATTTTAAAGGTACTTCCTTAAAAGAAATGTCATATATTGATCCACATAATATTTTTAATAAGAAAGTTTCTTCATTGTCTCCACTAATAGAAAGACTTCCAAATTTAATTAATGAAAATGATTCTCAAAACCTAGACGATGAATTTAGAGAGCTTCGTCACATAGATTCAAACAATATTTTCGAACCTTAGAAAATATTAATTGTGAAGATTTTTGGGCCAGAGTTTCTAAAATAACTCGTGTTGATAACGATTTAGTTATTCCAACATTGACGAAATTTGTGTCCAGTATACTTTGTCTTCCCAGTTCATTGGCAAACGTTGAACGAATTTTTTCTAAAGTTAATTTAAATAAAACTAAGTACAGGAACAGGCTTGAAAATGCAACATTAGAAGGTATTTTGTGTGGGATCGCACCCGAAAGGATTAAGGCGATCCCGTAGGGTTAAAGAAAAACACTGAACTAAAATAAATATAGTAAGCGGACTGAAAAGCATAAACATGATAAAACTTAAATACTCGATAGAGTTGGAAAAAATAATTCTTCAATATAAAAAAAAACAAATAAAAATTATTATATCTTTGGCAGTCGAGCAGTTCGATTTTGTGTGTTTTTTTTTTTAAATAAGAATTGTTTTTTGATTTTAATTTGTTTAAAAATTAAATAAATATTTGTAATAATAATAATTTATATCATCATATATAAATTAATCTCTTTAAGACCTACAAATTGGGGCTCAACCGGGATAAGCAAATTAAAACAATTTAAAGCAAAAAAAATTCAAACATAAGGATAACCCTTGTGCCAAATTAAAGAAACTGGAAAATAAATTGAACTACAAGAAGGACAATCGAAAGAGGATTAGCCTTGTGCCAAACTAAAGAAACGGAAATCAAATTGAATTATAAGGACGATCTTAGTAAGAAATTAAATTTAAATGAATTACAAGGACGATCTCTGTAAGAAATTAAATTGAAATGCGAAGTCTCTAAGCCTGTTCAATGTACAGATTCATTGAGACGAAATGAAAAGCCGATGAAAATAACTAAAGTATGTACATATGTATAATTTAAGATGTTTGTTTTTGCGAGAGAACGCATGAAATGTAAGGAACGTGTTGAAGTTTTAGAAGACAAAAGAAGCTTAGAAAAATAAGTTGAAGTGTGCAAGAAGAGAATAGAAGTTGAAGCTTATAGGATATAATAGAAGTTTATGGAAGAATATTGAAGCATATGGTAAATCGAAGTATATAGAAGAACATTGATGATTAAAAGAGAACACAGAAGCTTTGTGGAAATATTTTGAATTAAAAAAATATTTAAACTTTTAAAAAATATTAAACATTTCGAAATTATATTAATTTAACGTTATTTAAATTATTATTACATTAAAATATTTAATTGAATTTGTGTTTTATAATTCATTTTGATCATTTGATTTTGTATTGTAAGCAAAATGGAACTGCTTGACATTTTGGCGCTTACTGTAGAGGGCTTACAAGGAGAACTGACAGAATTAGGGTTAAAAAAAGACGGAACGAAGACAATTTTACAGGCGCGTTTAATAGAACACTATCAAAATTTTAACAATAGGGCCGATACAGACTCCGAGTATTGCGAATTGAAGTTACAGGACAGCCTGAGTCAACATATTCTTTAAAGGATATAGAAGATACAATCTTGAAATTTTCAGGCGAGGGTCAGCCGGGGATAGACCAGTGGCTTGAATATTGCGCATATAAAGTGAAATGGAATGAAATGCAGAAATATATCTACGCCAGACAACTGCTAACAGGGGCTGCTAAAATTTTCATTAGAAGTCAGGGCAACGTTCGTGAGTGGAAATCGCTTAAGGATTTTTTAAAACGAGAGTTCAGAAATAAACTTTCCTCAAGGGATGTACATCGTTTATTGCAAAGTCGAAGAAAACGGGCTAACGAGAGTTTCCGCGAATATTTGTATAGCCTTATGGAGATTGTATCTCCAGTTGGTGTAGATTCTGAAAACATAATCGGATATTTTATTGAGGGAATAGATGATGATAAATCGAACAAGTACGTTTTGTATGGAGTTAAGGGACAAAATTTCGATATACGAAAAGATTTGTTCGTCGAGAACATCAAATTCGAGAGGATCACATAGGAATTTATTTAAAAACACAGTGACGAAGACGGAGACTAGGGACGAAAGACGATGTCTTAAGTGCGGTGACAAAGGATATTTATCAAACAGTTGCACTAGTGTCGGAATAAAATGTTTTAAATGCCAGCGTTTTGGACACAAATCATTTGAGTGTAGTGTGGAACTGAAGAAGGAAAATAGTTCAATGAAGGACGTTAACACCGGAAATAGGAGAAATATTCATACAGTATTTAAAGATATCAACCCTCCACCTGGTCGAATTTTCAAGGATATCAAGATTATGGGAAAAACTGTTTCAGCTTTTGTGGATACTGGCAGTGATATTAGTGCTATCCGTTATGATGCAGTTTCCTTTTTAGGCGATGTTGATCTTGGACCTGAGAAGACAACATTAGTAGGTATAGGTGGAAAGAGAATTACGACGATGGGTGATTTTACTGTTTGTGTCGATGTAGATAATGTTGAATTGGATGTAACATTTCATGTTGTCAGGGAAGGTGATATTTTGTATTCAATTGTGCTGGGAAATGATATTTTTGAAAAGGTCGACATGCTAGTAAACTTGCTTGGAGCAAAGTTTATGTATAGAAATAAGCCGTTGGAAGTTCGTGCTGCGCTGGACCATGGGAGATTAGCTTAGTGGCTGAATTACAGAGGGAGTTTGGTAGTATTCTTCATAACGCTTCTGAACACTCTATTGAGGATCGACTGGGTACGGAACATCTCAGGGAGAATATAAAAGTAGAACTTGACGAATTAGGACCTACAGGCCGATTAGACCCCAGAATTATCCGGTGAAAATGAAGATTGTCTTAAGTGACGATATTCCTGTAGCACATAGGCCAAGAAGAATGTCATATGCTGATCAGCTTGTAGTACAGAACCAATTAGAAGAGTTGTTAAAAGACGGTATAATTCAGCCAAGTTATTCGGAGTATGCTGCGCCAATAGTTTTGGTATCCAAGAAAGATGGAACTAAACGTCTTTGTTGTGATTACCGTAAACTTAATCTCAAGATCGTGGAACAAGAGATTATACAAACTGCGCACCGTCAAGGTCATTTTTCATCCCGTAAAATTGAATTGAGGACAAAAGTAGAGAGGATAGTTAAGAGTTGTGTTGAATGTATAGTATCGGAGACTAAGAGAGGTAATAAGGAAGGATTTTGGAACCCCATAGATAAGAATGATAGACCTTTAGTAACATACCATCTAGATCACGTAGGAGCAATGGAAGCAACGCATTAGAAATACAATCATATTTTAGTAGTAGTCGATGCTTTTTCTAAGTTTGTGTGATTGTATCCAACAAAAAGCACAGGGACTGAAGAGGTAATAGAACGACTCAGAAGACAAGCTGCAGTGTTCGGAAACCTGGAGAGAATTATTACAGACAGAGGTTCGGCGTTTACACCAAACAAGTTTCAAGAGTTTTATGAATCCGAAAATATTCAGCATCTTATGATTGCAACTGGAGTGCCAAGAGGGAACGGCCAAGTTGAAAGGATACATAGGATAATTATTCCTATGTTGACGAAGCTCTGTGTAGAGAAACCAGACCATTGGTACAAATATGTTGACCGTGTACAGAGGACTATTAATAGTACCACAACCGTTTAAGATACTGACTGGACTGAACATGAGGAATAACGACAATCCTGATATAAAACTTTTATTAGATGAAATTTTCATGAAAGAGTTAAACGAGGAACGTGATGCATTGAGGAAGGAAGCTAGAGAAAATATACTTCGCATTCAGGAAGAGAATAGAAAGAGTTTTAATAAAGGCAGAGTTCCAGAGACAGTTTATGAGGTAGGAGAATTGGTCGCAATCAAGCGTACCCAATTTGGTGTTGGTATGAAGTTAAAGCCAAAGTTTTTAGGTCCCTATAAGGTCGTGAAGAAACTTAAACATGGTCGTTATGAGATAGAGAAAGTTAGAGAATGTGAAGGGTCTAGGAGATGTAACACAGTGGCCGAGTACATGATGCCGTGGAGCACATCATTGGGGTCGAATAATTCGTCAGGAGGGCCGAATGTGGGATCGCACTTGAAAAGCACATCATTCGGGTCGAATGATTCGTCAGGAGGGCCGAATGTGGGATCGCACCCGAAAGGATTAAGCGATCGTGTAGGGTTAAAGAAAAAACTGAACTAAATAAATATAGGAAGCGGACTGAAAAGCATAAACATGATAAAACTTAAATACTCGATCGAGTTGGAGAAAATAATTTTTCAATATAAAAAAAAAACAAATAAAAATTATTATATCTTTGGCAGTCGAGCAGTTCGATTCTGTGTTTTTTTTTTAAATAAAAATTGTTTTTAATTTTAATTTGTTTAAAAATTGAATAAATATTTGTAACAATAATAATTTATATAATCAAATATAAATTAATCTCTTTAAAACCTACATTTACCTACATTTCAGGATTATTTACTAGTTAAAAGGTGTTCCTGTTATAATCTTAAAATTGATGAAGAAATTGTAAAAAATATGAAACCTTCCCAGTATTATAATTAAATTATTATAGGAAACTACTAAAAGTTTTACAAAACTCTAGTTTTAGATCTCATTTTTGTGTTAGGGCAATTTGAAGGCCAGACGACAATATGTATGTATGGATTTTTTAAATTAATTTTAATTGAATTGAATTCTTTTATGTATAATATACATATTTATTTTTTGTTTTGTTTGTATATAATATTTTTGGTAAAACATGTAATTAATTTAAAATTGTTTGATTATCGGGTTATATCATATCCTCAAGGATAAATTTAGTATATGATAACAAAACCCGATAAGCAATCAATGTAATACACTTTTATTTTGAATTGTTATTTATTTTTTAATGTTTTACAAATAAAAGGTAAAAAGTGATGATTTTTTCCGCCGAAATATGATTTTTTTTCCTTAAAATTATGATTTTTCACCAGAATCTTCTGGCAACACTGCCATGATGTTTTCTTCTCCACGACATTTTCAAAATGAAATTTGAAGGCTTAAATTTGATATGTTGCTGTGATAAGCCAAACAAATATTACCAACACATATGCAAAATTTGATCAGTTAAATTTGAACGTGGCCACGGTACTTTAAAGGGAATAAAAAGTGATTAAAATCAAAAAGTAAAACTATCTTATCACAACATATAAACAAAATGAAAAATTCGAAAGCCACAAAAAAATAAAACTACAAACGATAAGAATGGAAAATAACTACAATCACAGGGTATGCAATATATCTGTGGTATTAAATAATACTAGTTAAGTCCAAATTTCGTGTTTAGAGATATTAAGGGGTTTGTCTAAAATAAATTGTGTTTGTAAAATATAAATGCGTATAGTTTTATTAATAATGACATTTTTTACATGAAATTTAGAATAGGAATCCTAATCATAATATACATATATTATAAATCTTTCTGTAAGTCTGTTTTTTGTTTGTTTGTTAGCTAATCTGATCTATTTAAACCTGGATTGATTTTCTTGAAATTTGGGATATAGATCGTGCTTTTGTCGGTGCAGGTTATAGGCAATAAATTTTTACAAAATTTTGACCCAAAGGGGAAAAAATGGGAAAAAATTAACACTTTTATGCATAAATGGTGTATTTTATCTGTTTTATAGGTAACTAGCATTTGCAATGACCATTAATAATTCTCAGGGTTAAACATTGAAGGTGGCTGGTTTAAATTTGGAGATATCATGGGATCATATCATATGTAGCCTGCTCACGGGTACCAAGTGGGAAAAATTTATATATTTTTACCCCAACTGGTAAAACAGCTAATATTGTGTATAGAAGCGTTTTATCAAAATAATAATACTATTTAATTTATTTGTAGAATAAGTTTATATTGCATTTATTTAATAGTACTCAATATTCCCATAAGTATTAATAATAGAATAAGTTTATTTTTTGTATTTTTAATATATATACTTAAGTTACTGATTTTTGTGTTTTTTTAAGTGTTAATAACAAAAATTTTAAATTTCTTTAACAACAACAAATAATCACTGTTTTTTTTTAATTTAAAAACATTTTTCATTTTTTAAACTAGTCCAAACTACATAACCCGCGCAACGCTGGGTACAATCTGCTAGTATGTAATAAAATGAAAAAAAAACACTTATGTATGTAAACTTAAGCCATTATCATTTATTGCCACAGATGTGTATAGAGTGTGCATGTTATAAAAGATTTAAAATACTTTTTCTTTACGTTTCCTGATGCGGGCGGTAAGATAAAAAGGAGAGTAAACATAATCAGAGAAAATCACAAAAATTGTTTGACGACGATAAACTGATTCATCAGTTCAGTGCTTCAAAAGGGACTAAAAAAGACTAATTTAAAGAACAAAAAACTGGTAAAATATACGGAATCAAATTAAACATGTTGCGACTCCTTTTGTAAAAATTCATATCAGATTTTTTCCTCTGTCGTTACTTATAACGGCATAATATTATTTCAACAATAATAATTTTTCTATTTCTTTCCTTATCTCGTGTTGTGAATGAAAATAAACCGTGCTATACATAAAAGGCGGGCCATTTAAAAGTTTAAATTTCAGAATGTAATAAGACTAACAATTTTTTAAATTTTGCAAATATAATTTTTTGTTGTGAAGAACAATTGATCCTGTTTGAAATGGAATATTATTTCACACACCTCATTTGATCGAACCAATTTTAATGCCCTTTTTTGAATGTATGGGATCGTATCTCGGCAATGGCAATACGAATACTGGCCTTCAAATGCTCAATTTTCTCTGGTTTTGTCGGCATAGCACTTTTCTTTAACGGCGCCGCACAGAAAACAGTCCAACGGTGTCAAATCGCAACCAATCACGGCCATCAAACGTTTGATGCAGTAAATATCCGATTTATTGCCATGTGGCAGGCTACAGCATTCTGTTGAAAAAACATCGTTCACATCAATATCTTGGAGCCTAAACAAAACAGAATTGGTTGTCATGGTGCGATAGGAGTCTCCACTAATCTTAATGGTTCCGCCATCCTCATTTTCAAAGGAATATGGGCCAATGATGCTCCGCTCTTCAAGCCACACAAAACAGTCACTCGTAATAGGTGCATTGGCTTCTCTAAGAACGCGAGTGGGATTTCTGAATCTCAAATAAAGCAGTTTTGCTTCTTAACGTACCCGATACCAGCGTGCAGTTTCTCGTTGATACATTAAATTCCGTTCAGTGGAGATAATATACTGAATTTTGTTACAGAATAGAATGAAATAAGTATTGCCGATTAGATTAAAGTTCAAACCGATAGATCGCCCACCATATATAAATTCAAAAGTTGGACACTATAACTTATATATGTATGTTATATATTTTGTAAAATTATTTCTAAGAGAAAAGGAATAAAGAAAGGAATGAATATATAATCAAAAGTGGATAAATAACCCAGCATACCAAAAAGCTTGAGAAAATATTTTAAAAAGTTTGCTTACTGCAAGCCTTAAGCTTGAAAAATATTGTAGATTATGTTGAAAATGGCTATCGTAACAATTGTAGAAAAATCAAAACGGAACCCTCGTGAAAATATTATATGTGTAAAATTATTTTAAACTTTATTTTTGCAATTGTAGAATAAACTTACTAAAAAATATTTTATTAACTTCTATAAAGAAAAGTTTACTATCTAAATATTTGTGGAAGCTTTTTCACATAATTGTAGAATAACCTTACGGGAATAATCTTTTATTAAATTTTGTATTAAAAAGCTAACGATCTCAATATTTTTATAAGCTTTTCTACTTAATTGTAGAATAGGTTTCTCAAATATAATATTCAGTTTAAACAAATTTTGATTTATTTATTCTTCAGTTTATTTGTAGAATGAAGAGTCTTCCAATATTTAATGTATTTTTATACATATCAAATTAAGTATAATTCAGTTACAAAAAATTAGATAATTATTATGTAATATATAAACGTAATGTTTTAAATTGAATTTTTATGTTTTTTTATTTTTGAAGTTTAAGCGTAGTTTTATACGATTTTTTACAAACTGGAAGAAAGTTCGCGTGTCCGTAATAAATTGGTTCTCTGTAATACCAACTGATATAGCTGCATCTATTAAATTTGGAGATTTGTTATTATTTTGTTTTAGTTACATATTTTATTTAACTTACTTCGAATTGCTTTTGTTGTGCTCAAATTTCGCAATCTTTTTTGGTCTCAGTACCTTTCCAGCATAGTTGTTCTCCTAATTAGTCAGTTAAGGTTTTCCTTTAACAATTTTTTTTTTATAAAATTTGGTGCCTTTGTAACAGCTGTCAGTTCGTTTCCCTGAAAAAAGCGAAAAAGAAAAAATTAAACAATAGTTTTCATATATAGCGTACATAGAATAAAAGTTAAAGTTACAAAAGAAGCAAAGCTTTCTCCGTTTTCTTGCAATAGTTTTTCAAACCAAGAATTTCTCAATTTCCTTGAATGGCTGTGTAGGCATTACAACAAGTTTTATTTGAATCTTTTCTTTTTTCAGCTCCTGCAACTCCAAGTTTCATTTGTCAGTCTAATTAACATCGGCTGAACCGCTGCAACTATTTGATTGGCTATTTATACAATTATCTTCTTTTATTGATTTGCTTCTAGGAACACCAGCACTGAAATCCTCTAATGATTCATTCATTTTTTGTTTTTTATTATTTAAAAGAAGTTCAATTACTTCTTTTGTTTGTATTCTAACACTTTTTTATAGTTATTTGGCATTTTAATTATTATATAACAAAATTACCGATTATTATTAATTTAATATTCCATTCTACTTCCACTCCCTTTAAAAATTAAAACAAAATGTGTACGCAAAACATTTTCATCAATATTTGAAAGCTGTAGAAGCAAAAATAACGGTACATGACTTGAGAATGTACTACTTTTTTCATGTATTTTATTGCGTCATTCAATAGCCGTAAGCACATTTTAGAAAAAGTTGCGTGTAATAATTTTTTCTCAAGCATTGTTTGCGTATTAAAATTCTATCAATATTAATGTAAGTGACATTGGAAAAACTTAATATTCACTGTTTACATAAGCTTATTTTTAAGTTCTATTGCAGTTTGGTCACAATTTGATATGCTGGGTAATTCATATGTATTTTTATGTACATGTATAGGTATTTAAAAAACAGTCCCATATATTCGGTGTAGATTAATGTATTTTCGTTTACACATCAACAAAATAAGTATGCTTTGCCTACATTAACTTACATAGTCGTATTGCTTCACTTTATTCAATCGCCATACTAATGTCTGAATATTTCAATCTATTCAAAAAAATAAACTGATAAGCAGAGCAACCACAAAAAATAAAAGTAGCAAAGTAAGCAAAATATGCGATACAATTCTGTTCTTTGTATTTTTTCTCTTATTAGTAACTAATGAAATGTTTACATGGAGGTTGTTTTTTAGTTTGTGGTTTTTCGTTGCAACGAAATCTCAATACGATTATGATTTTTGAATTTTAGTTTATTACTTTTCATTGGATTAAACAATCAATTCCTATTGTGGTCGCAAAGGATTAACATCGTGCCAAGTGTTCTGAGCAGAAAGTGAAAGCAATTTTAAGAAAGAAGAAAAGAAGCAATTTACCCTAAAACCATTTATAGAAAAATAAAAAAGGAAAAATTAAAAGAAAGACAATTTTATTTAGAAAAAACTATAATATTTAATCAAAACAAATATATGTTAATGTGGAAAGAAAAAGAAAACTAACGAAACACTGGACATAGAAATTAAATACAAATGACAATATAGTGTTTGAGTTTTTTTTTATTTAAACAAATATAAAGAAACTGTAATAAAATAAAATGATAACGTGTCACTCGAGTGTTTCAAGGAAAGGTAAAAAACCCATGTTGGTAATATTAGCAGTATTTGCTTAGCACAGCAATACATTAAAATTGAACCTTCAAATTGCATTGTATTGTTGTTATGAAGAAGAAAATAACATATTGATTTATGCGACGCATGAAGTGAAAATTAAAAGTACATATTTTGATATTCTTCAAACACATTAACAAAAACGCCGAGTTTGATCCATTGTTTGATTCGTGGCCGGGCAACTTAAGGAAGAGGAAAATATAGAGTCAGCAAAGCAGAAACACACAGTTAGTTCTGTAACATAAAAAACAGTGATTTTTACAACATCTGCAGAAAGAATAGTGGTAATACTCGGAACTAAATCAAAGATGAGATCAAATATCTTTAAAAAGAAAAGAAGTGCGGTTTTGCAAAGGAAGAGAAATTTTTTAGGTGCAGTTGGAATGAAAAGAAGAAAAGTAGGCTGATGAAGAAAATAAAAAGTGCAATTTATTCAAAAATAAAAATAAATCAAAAAACGAACACAAGAACATTTTTGTAGAAGCTTCTTTTTTAAAAGCCTAATAGAATAAAGCACAGTCGTAAAGTAAAAAAGTGTTATTAAGACGAAGAGAAAATACTGAAAATAATAATGAACACAAGACCATCTATAAAATTGGTTATTTTAATAAGCCTAACAATAGTCACTGTTTGAAGTACAGCTTTGAAAAAGAAAAAATGAATTGTAAAAGTGTTATCAGAACGAAGAAGAGAAAAAAATCGGGATATTAAAAATAACTAACAAATATAACAACATTTATGAAAGAAAAACAAATTAGAGAAAACGAATAGAAGCCATATCGGCAATAGAGAAGAATCGAGAAACCAGCGAATCCCAGGTCTAAGCCGCTTACTTGGAATCAAGCTCGAGTATGGTAAAGAAGAGTAAGGAGAATCAATAATAATATATTTTTATTTAAATTAAATATAGCATAGATCTATAATATAATATAATAATAAATAATAATTTATTATATAAGAAAAAAAATCATTGGAAATTTCATAATTATATTATAGTTACTAACAAATAATATTTATACAAAATTCCATTACAAATTATAATATTTATTAATTGTATTTTCTTCTGATATTGTTTTTTTTGTTTTGTAAGAATCTGTTTATATTAATATTACACTTCTTTCGAAATTCTATTGTAACTGTGTATTGTCCTTAGGACGCAGAGAAGAAAAGAACGAGAGGAATAAAACTTACATTTTACGGAAACTTAACAATAATACTAATGATGTTTATTGAAAATATACTTTCATTGTTTAATGTTGTTAAGACATGTATCACAGATATGATGGTGATGAGTGATGTATCAGGCTCAAATAGATTATTAGATTTTATTCAGCAAATTTATGTGATACAATTAAAAGAAAATTGCGTAAATATATATTAAATTTTATGAAAAATATATACATTTCGAACTAGTTAGATCTACAGAGACGATTAATTGAATATTTCGGTGAAAGAGAAGAAGTGAGTTAATGGATAAACTTAAAACCAGCCGATTGTGTGAGACAGTAGAAAATGATTTTAACTGTACGCTTTTGAACTCGTATAAGTACACACACAAAGAGGATACGCATTATTTGGGAGCATACTAAAATTCTGATATTAGCTAGAAGTCCCACTAATGTAGATGAAGCTTAAAAATTTATATTAGAAGCAAGGCATCCAAAAAAAAATAATAATACGAACAACGATGATAGGAATTCCAATTTTAATGTCACTCACAACAATATGCGTGAAGTCGCGTTTTAATGATGTCAATCATAGTATACAATTGCAATATGAAAGTTAAAGGTTTAGGAAAGGAAAGTGTGTTTAAATTTTTTTATCGTTTTCTGCTTTTTAAGGAATTTAATTTAGAATGCGAAATCTGTGATTACTTGCAAACAATATTTTGAGTAAATTGAATGCAGATTTTCGTAAGTGACAGTGAAATACTGATCATGCAGTTTTTTTTTGTTATTTTTATACAGGGAAGAGGAAATGTAACACTGCTAATAAGAGTCAATGCCTCACGGCATAAATTCCATAATCAGACATAATGAATAAGTATTTTATGATATTTCTTTCACTCAAATATAAAATATACACCACTACAGGTACACAAAATTATACGAAATTATACAGACATCCAAAAAATAAAAATATAAGATTTGTCCTATAGAATTTTAGTTTATTTGAAAAGCCTCGGAATTGTAGAAGGCTTTATATCATGGCAAAGTCAATTGTCGAAGGTGATCAGAAATAAACAGGTTCGAAGTCTGATTAGTTTCTGATGTTTATTTACAAAATTTTAGGTTTATATATGTACTATTCTTATTCTATGTTTTCTATAATTATCTTAAACTATTTCCTTTATTTATTCCATTTTTATTTTATTTCTATTTCCCCTACTTATTATTTGTTTACATTTCGGTAACTCACAATATCGGTAACTGGTAATATCGTATTCATTGTAATGCATTTCTAGTGACCCATATTAATCAACATGATTTACTTGAAATCGCATATTTTGCATATTACACTTCTACACTCAGCCACAAAATTATACATACGATTAACAAATTTCAGAAATTTTTTTAACCAATCCGTTTTCGTTGAAAATCTTTATAATTGTCTGACAACTTTCCTCGATTTGAAGACGGTCTTGGTTAAAAAATGTCTGATATTTGTTAACTTTTGTGGGTCTGCACAGTCCTGCACAGGCCCACAAAAGTAAACATACGATTAACAAATTTCAGAAATTTTTTAACCAATCCGTTTTCGTTGAAAATCTTTATAATTGTCTGACATCTTTCTTCGATTAAGACGGTATTTTGCATTGTTTCAGAAATTTGTGAAATTTGTTAATCGGATGTATACTTTTGTGGGCATGTGCAGGGAAACAATTCAGTTCAATTTCAGAAATTTTTTAACCAATGCAAAAGACCGTCTTAAAATCGAGGAAACTATAAACATTTTCAACGAAAACGGATTGGTTAAAAAATTTCTGAAATTTGTTAACCGTATGTATACTTTAGTAACTGTGTGTACATACTTTGCGAAGTCACTTTGTATTTATACTCTGGTTTATATTTTTGTTTATTACTTTTATTTGTATGTACATGAATACATTACAAGAGATTCACAGAGTAGGAGTTCGTAGATAGACAAATAGCAGACACGTTACAGCAGGAAATCTTAATAATATCGCATAATATAGCTCAATCTATATGGCGTCGAACAAATTAGACAATTCAAGAGAAAAGAATGAGAGAATAGTGACGGATTAAAATCAACTCAATAAAGTCACAACGAAAGTTCAATTTCCAATACCAAAATATGTAAGACATATTTTGTATAAATATAAATTGGGTAGATGTCAAAATTTCTCAACGTTTCAACTTTAACAAAAATGTAAGATATGTATTAATTTTTATTTTTTATATCTTTATACATTTTAGAAAAAATAATGTTGATAAGAAATAAACCATACATCAACAAAAAATAAAATATTTAATGCGTCAAGATAAAACATTTCTCTTGTATTTCCATTGTGTAATATTTATCATTAAAATAATAAAATAATGTTACAAGATGTGGTTACATATTTTCTTTCATCAATTACTTCATTTGAAGATCTTTAATAAAAAATATATATGGAATGTTGTGGTTTTATTGCATGTAGACTTCAAATATCAACGTTATAACTGTAGCTGAAGAAAAATACATAGATCTACACATATGTGTGTAAGTTAAATTAAAACACGCACATTGTTAGAATAGAATAGAATAGAACATGTATATTGTTTTAATATAACTTAGGCACATAAAGTACTGCCTAAAAATATAGCGCACTTTCAATATTATTGTAGTATCCTTATATCTGCTTAAAATAGTAAATTAAAAACCAGATTTTTTTTGGCATTTTATTGGAATTATTAAGGTTTATTAATTCAGTAACACCATTAATTTTAAATTAACAAAATAAAATTTACGGTACTTCTTTTGTGAATTTGCTTTCAAATATTTAAATCAAAATTATAGCGCACTTATACATAAATATTTAAAAAAAAAATTAAAACATGATATTATGTTAAAACTTCAAATCAGTACGAATGAATACTTCCGCCTTTGGCTTTCAAGATACATTTTATTCTATTTGGAATAGATTTGACCAAAGAAGAGCATTCATTTATTGTTATTTTTGACCAAATCTACTTTATAGCACATTTTAATTCTTGTGCAGTTATTTTGTAATTTTGAAGGTCTCGATCGATAATAGACCATATGTTTTCAATCTGATTAATATCAGGTGAAGTTGGAGGCCAATCAAGTAGAGGTATATTATTACTTTTGAACTAATCCATTGTAATTTTTGCCTTATGACACGGAGCGTTATCTTGTTGAAAGAAAGCCTCAATTGTTTCCGATCCGCACATTTGCTCATAATATGATGGAAGTTTTTCAGAAATTAATTCAATGTAGTTTCTAGCATTTAAACGTCTTTCATAAAATAGTAGAACACCAGTACCATGAGCAGTGAAACATCCCCATACGCTTACAGAACCCCTCCACATTGTCCACTTGGTTTTAAGCAGAAATGTTGGCTACTTTCGTTCATTGTTCGTCGTACAAATGTAGCTAAAAAAGACGTAGGCGGGATGTACTTGCACTTACTAATTTTCCAATTGCAGATGACCATTCGGAGGAAAGTTGACGGCTACTTGCCGTTCAATTTCGCTTACACATTTGAATTAAATAAAGATCTTCTGGTTGTGTGGTACACTTCAATAGTCCCTGGCCATTCTTATTAACAAAGGGATCATTATTTAAAACTTTTTGAAATTTGTGTATGAGTCAGCTTTTCACCAAGTAGTGTTTTGATTGAAATTTTTTGTTCAAATTAACTTTTTCCGACCCATTATTTCAAATAACGAAAATTTTAAATTACTAATGAAATGGTTGAAAATTAATGTAACACGTGTATAACTAATAATGAAAAATGAAACAGAATTAAAATTACAAAAAAATATAAAAACAAAAATACCGTTACGAAGGAGATTTTAAAATTTCAAGAGAATGCGCTATAATTGTGACACTTAAATTTGAAGCATAAGAGTTAAAAAACTTTAATACTCTTTGATATATATTTTATTAAATTTGTTGATATCGTATATGTTTAAATATAGTTGTGATGTTTATAAAAAAGTAAACATAAATTTATTTAAACGTGGATTATACGAGTTATTCTCGTTAATAGTTTTTATTCTGAAGTGCGCTATATTTTTAGGCAGTACTTTATGTGTAGATCTATTTTTTCTTCAGCTACAGTTATAACGTTGATATTTGAAGTCTACATGCAATAAAACCACAACATTCCACATATATTTTTTTTATTAATAATCTTCAAATGAAGTAATTGATAAAAGAAAAAATGTATGTATTGAGTGCTACTTTATAACTAAAAATTTTATTTTCAAACAATGATCTTAAAAACAAAAATTTAACAAAAAAATTTTTACAACTAAAAATAGTTATCAGTACGGATATTACAAGAAAGAAAGAAAGTCATTACAATGCAACATAATTTTGCTCTCACTTGTGTGGCCGAATTTCACATGTTGCGACACTTAAAAAAAAATGTAAACAATGCTTATGTTACGGAACAGAAAATAATTGTAATAAAATCATTTTACTATTTCTTGTTTGGTCTTATTCTATTTATTGCGACATTTAGTTTACAATGAAAAAAATAATAAATTTAGGATATGACAATTCAATGGTTCTTCAAATCCACAAGTGCAAAACACTTATGAAAAATTGAAAGAAAATAAGAATAAATAATTTTTGATATTAACCCTTCCCCTTCTAAAACGATCGTCTCGATCGATAAATCAAAAATAAGGAATTTCACTAATTCTTGAAACTGAATAGCCTCTTAGTTCGCTGTTATTTTGAGGGAAATTTTGTAGTGGCAACCACTGTTGCCAACTTTTTTCCAAAAATATCGCTAAAGTCGACTAAAAAATAGCTAGAAAATAGCTAACTTCAAAAAAAATATTTAAGATTTAACGATAAATCGCCAAAACAATAAATTTTAAAAAAAGTTAATAAAATTTACTTAAAACAGCTACTCCTTTGGGAATTTTAATATTAAAAGATAAAAGATAAAAAAGACAACGATTTATCGCTTAATACTGAAAAAATACTCGCAATAAATTTAAATTCAATATTTCTTTTTTTCATTATAACGTTGTCAATAATATTTGCTTTTGCAACATGATCCCCTAAGCGATGAGGCTGATTTGTGTTTTTTAGTTTCCGCGTGGCTAAATAGGTCGTAAAGCTTTCCAGACAAGGATCATCTGCAATATTTACAGAATCCTTTTGTTTCGTCGTTCTCAATTTTTCGTGATTTAGACACTCACGGCGAAATTTTTGGTTAAATTTATTCCTTAAGTTGTTATAGTTTCTGACATTATTAAAATCTTACAACTTAATTTTATACTTTAATTTTCATTCACTGAAACACTTGTCATAAAAATACAGTAGAAAGAATTCGCGTTGTTTGTTTATGTTTTTCTTTTCTTTAAAAACCGTCACTTGAGTGTTACTTTGTAGCAATATAAAAATCGCTAGATTTATAGCTAATAGCTAAATCATATTTTTTCCCGCATATTGGATTTAAAAATCGCTAGATTTGACGAGAAAATAGCTTAAAGTGGTGGCAACACAATACTTTGATTTCTAATTTTAAGGGAGTGATTTTTCTTGAGTTGATGTTTATTACTTAAGCGTGAAATGATATTTATTATAATGATCATGATAATGATCATTATCGAATATCCGATTACATTGGACCACTTGCTTTGAAGATTTAAAAGGGCTATTGCTTTAGTATTGTTAACGTGCATTTCTTTAACTAACTCCAAAGGGAGGGCTTTCTCAATATGAAGGTTGTCCATCTTCGGTTGTATTATTGCGGCAGAGGATCGGAAAAAGTGACTTCTGTTAGCCTAAAAGTTCTATCATTTACGTTTACCGTTTCGTTGGAGAATTTTATGAGAAAAGTGCCGTTTAAATTATAGGTTTCATCGCTAATAACAATTGTGCCATTAAATTGATTCAGCAAAAGAGCACCAGGTACTATTTCTTGTACTATAGGTAGATGATTATTATTTATCATTGTGCAATTCGAAGGTTTACTCTGTATTAAGTTAGGTAGGCATTTGGAGTTAGTAATATCTTCGGTATCTTCATTTTGGCATAGCATCAGTTTGTTATGATTCCCGTATTCTCTTCTAATACCGTACGTTTTCCCTTTACATCTCAGAATATCCTCAAATTCAATCTTAACACTAATATGATTTGATCTTACAGGGGCGACTATCAGATTATTACAAGTTTCCTTTCTGGTTGTGGGAATGTTCACAATGTAAGGAAGAGAATTATGGTTAGTGGCTATTTTTATTTTGCTAAACTCAAAAGTTTCCTCAATATTCACATAAGTGCTATCCTCAGTATTTATAAAATTTCTGACCACATTCATCTCATCGCTGGATAAAATGAATGAATTCAAATTATAAATTAATTACTTCCTCTTTGATTATTTCCAATTTATTTTTAATCTTCTAACTAGAGAATCCATTGATCTGTCAGATTTTAAGATTTCGTTGGTCTTCTGCGTTATTTCATTAATTTTTTCTAAAGACATTCTATTGATTATTACCTGTCTATTATTGTCCTCCAGGGCATTATTTATTTTCTGTTCTATGATTTCGAAGTCATCATGGTATGGATTGCCGGCCACCCATTTCCATGCGAAACCGATGAACTTCAAAGATCGTTTGTTTCTGGGCTTAAGGTATTCTCTATTCCGCTTTACAATCTCCTGTTTGTAATTTTTCGACAGTTTGGTCCCTAATCTTTTGTTTTGTTTTACGAAAATTTTGTCACCTACGTTTTAATTCTTTGGGTCATTCCTATTATGATAATTCAAATCTGACAATTGCTTTCTCCTAAGGTCTTTAATAACCTGTGTCATTTCCCTTTCGCGATCTGTCGGTTTACTGTAAGATTTTCTTCCGAAAAAGGCGTCAAATGGTTTTCTCCCGGTTGTTGAATGAATTGTGTTATTATATTCAAAGCATACCTGTTAAGTAATGATTAGTAATCGTAATGATTAGTAATTTGATTACTTTTTTTTTGAATGGTGAAATATCATTAATCAATAATCAATTACGATTATTTTTGGTTAAAATAGTTAATAATTGATTACGATTACAAAATAATCAAAAAATAATCAGGATTACTGGCGATTAGTCTAATAATCAAAAGGAATCAAAAGTAATCCAAAAGTAATCAATTTATTTTCAATAATTACTTTGAATTCTTTTTGAATATTTGAAAGTAATGAAAAAGAATTATTGAAAAAAATTTGATTACTTTTGGATTACTTTTGAATATTTGAAAATAATCAAAAAGAATTATTTAAAACAATTTGATTCTTTTTTAAACTTCTTTTGATTCTTTTTGATTATTAGACTAATCGTCAGTAATCCTGATTATTTTTTGATTCTTTGGTAATCGTAATCAATTAGTAATTGGAAAAAATTGTTCATAGAATTATATAATCATTACAATTCTTTTTAAAAAGTAATGTAATTGATTACTAATCGTAATCGAAATTTAACAGGTATGATTCAAAGACAGCTTTGTCCAATAGCTCGAGAAGATTTTCATGAATTCCCTCTGATCTAAGATACCTCATTATCTCTGACAACGTACAGTGAAATCTCTCAATCTGTCCGTTAACTGTGCTGGCGTATTGAGGTATGCGAAAAATTTTCACCTTAAACTGGTTCTCCGTCATAAATGTTATGGATTTTGAATTTGAAGGACTTTTCGTTATCCATTACAACCGTCTCAGACATACCAAAATTAAGAATGTTGTTTAACATCCTCCGTCGCTCTTGACTTTAGAATTTTTGCTTGGGCGTATTTAGTCAGTTTATCTATGGCTGCCAAAACAGATCTTCCGGGAACTATCTGTCCGGGGAACTGTGGGGGTATTTTTCGAAACGTTCAGAGAATATTTCCTGTGCCCTACCAAGGGTACCATCTGTAGTTTTTACACAATTTACCGCTGATGGGTTAAGATACTTTTCGAATATTAGTTCTGAGTTTTCCCTAGAGAAATCTGGTTCTAGTATTATGTGTCTATGGTACGTTGGCGTGTGGAAGATGTTGATGGTCTGTAAATGTCTTTATTCGCTCAGCACCATAAAGATAATTTCTTAAAGTTTTCAGAGCCCACACTACTGTCAGCATTTCCTTTTCGTTTGTGGCATAGTGCTCTCAGCCTTATTTAGAATTCGGGAGATAAACGTAATTGGTCTCCCCTCTTGTTCTAACACAGCACCAATTGCGTAGTTTGATGGATCTGTGGTGAGCTGGAATTCCTTGTGGAAATTCGGATATGCCAACATTACATCCTGTGAAATCAGTGTAGTCCTTATCTTGTTAAACGCCTCTAATGCATCGTCATTCATAACTATTTTTACCCTACTAGACATGGATTTGGACATGCGTCCCTCCTCCCCTCTCAAAAGAGCTGTAAGGGGTTTTGCTAATTTAGCATAGTCCCTACGGTAAAATCCTGACATACCCAGAAACGATATTAAGTCCTTCAAGGTCTTAGGAACCTGAAGTTTGCTGATTGCTTCTACCTTTTTTTGGATTAGTTTTTGTTCCAGATGCCGATATAACAAAACCTAAAAATTCGAACTCTGGCTTCAAAAATTCGCATTTGTAAAGTTGTATCTTCATGTTAGCTGCTTCCAGTGTGCTAAAAGCTTTTCTGATGTTCTCAAAGGATATCATCTAAACATCTCTGAAAAACTGAGGGTGCGTTTCTCAATCCAAATGGCAGTCGAGTAAACTCATACTTTCCATTGTTAATGGAAAATGCAGTTCTCGATGTCCTTTTCCCTCAACGGGATTTGATGAAATAAGATTTTAAGATTTAGTACTGTAAAAAATTCATTTCATTGGGACAACACTTCATTAATTTCGGGGATAGGATAGCTGTCTGGGATGGTTATCTTATTGAGCTTCCTATAGTCGATAACGACTGTATATTTTCAGTCCTGAGGCGGCCATCTTTTTAGGTACAACCCAAACTGGCGAGTTGTATGGAGACCTCTAAGGCCTAATGTTTCTTTGTTCCAGTAATTCCTGTATTTGCTGTTCGACGGTATTTTTTAGATGTGCTGGGTATGGGTAACATCTTGAATTGACAGGGTTGACGGTAGTTGTTCTAATCTCGCCCTTAACTGTCGTGGTGTAAGTAAGTCGTTCGTTAGGTTCGGCAAAAAGACTTGGGAATTCTGCAACCAGTTTCTTTAACTTAATATTCTGTCTCTCTGTCATATGTTTCGTTCGTAATTGTATGTTTTCTGGGGTTTGGAAGATGTTATTTACGTTTTCTGAAATATATTGCTTTAATCTAATTTTAATGTTGTTTCTGATGACCATTAAGTTCCTGTCCTTATTGATGACAGCTGAGAGTTGTTTGAGGTTATCATTGCCCAATATTGCATGAAAAGATTTAAGATTAGGAAAAGCAAAAAATATAAGGTTTATTGATCTAAGTCCGAAAAGGTTTATGAAAGTATGATGTTTTCCTCCGACAGAGTTCGCGTAAAATGGTTTTTTGTTTGATCCAGTGTCAATTAATATTTTCAAAATTTCTCCCTGCTTCGTCTTCGTTTCAAAATAAGGCGAAGATGAATCACTTATTCTAAAGAATGAATATCCAAAAGTTCCTGTTCATCAACGGGCTATGGTTGACTTTCCTTTTCGTACTGAGCACTCTGATCGCAATATTCCTCAAAAGTTCGTATGAGTTCATATCTCTATTGTAGTCAATTTCATGGACATCATTGTCTGTTACAATGTTACAGTTTTTTTTTTTTTTAATTTTTGTGTTTGGAATGTTGGTAATTCCGGTGGTCTTTTCCCAAAAAATATGTCATTATTACATGGTCTATTCATATAATTAACGCGTCTAGATTGAATGGATTGATCAATTTTCACAGGTACTGGTCTAGGTAACGGTTTGGGAGCGGTTGGTCTTGGTAGAGGTGTTGGGAACGTATTTTGGAACGGGTTTTGGAAATTTTGCAATAAACCTATATTTGGAAAAGTTTTGTAGTGAGCGTACTGTTGTTGTGTTAAAGGTCTATTGGCTAAATGATTTGGGTAATAGGTTTGATATTGAGATTGATCATATTTTTGGGTTACAGGGAATGTTTGTGTATAGGTGCAAAATTTCTTCCGATTGTCGAGGTTCTATAATTTTGATTTGGTTTGTGAATTCCTATGACCTTTATTTAAGTCATGGTCAGTTCGAAAGTTTTGATTTTGAAGTTTTAGGCAAAGGTGTAATGCTTGTGGTAGACTATTTGGTTGCCTTATGCACAGAAGTTTGGCGAGGTCTCCTCTTAATCCTCTTATAAAGGTATCTAGTGCTTTGTCTTGGTATGTTTGTATTAGTTCTTCCATAGCTTCCCTTTCCATGGTTATACAGTTTATGTTGCTTATTATCAATGATAATTGCGAATACACTTCTTGATAGAATTCCTGGACCGACAAATTTCCCCGGACAAGCGTAGTAAGTTGATATCCTAGTGTCCCTATGTCCCTTTTGTCGGCATAGAGTAATGTGAGACAACGTGTAATTGCCTCCCAACACAATGGAGTGATATAGGACTCAAGCGCTGAGTCTGCAGCCCCAATTATCTTATTCCTAATCACATTTAAAATTGCGAAGTACTTTGGGGTACCTTTTTGTTCTTGATAAATGTTCAACACCCGTTCGACACTTTTTTCCAAGAGCTAAACTCGGATCACCAGAAAACTCTCTTAAACAACGAACAATATCCGACACTTTGTCTAAATCGGATAGGTTTTTCCTATATTGCTCTTCAATATCCTGATCACCTACTATTAGTTCTGCATTTGGATTTAAAATATTCCCTATCAAAGTCTTGCACTGTTCTCTACACAATTGGGTAGGGTAACTAGATTAGTTACTGTTGCTTCTAACTGAGCATATGTTTGAGGAGACGTAGGTGGATTTTGATAACCTAAAGAGTTGTTTGACCCGGTAGGTTGAGGATTGTTCAAGACAATGGGTCTTATTAAATTATTTGGGTTAGACATTATATCTTAGTTTCTAATGTTAATTTTTATTTTCTAGTTTTATTAATATTTTTAATATAATTTTTTCTTTTCTTGACCTCTTTGTATTTCAATTTTATGTTTCAAACTAGCTATACTACACGTTATAATAATTTTTAAGTCAATCTTATTTTCAAAGAACAAATTTTTTTTAATATTTTTTTCTTATATTTGAATAACTCAATCTGTATTAAAAATTTGTGGGAGGCTATAATTGTTTATTATGACTTACATAAAAATAATTACATATTCTCATTTTTGCTGTGGTGGAGTTATTAAAGCTGTTGATATAGAGTTACGGTTGAAGTTTTCATCACTTTTTTTCTTCCTTTCTTTGTTTAATTCGTAAAGTTCTTCGTTTATTTCGCTAGTTTAATTAATTATGTTTTGTTTAATTTGTAAGGTTCTTCTTTTATTTTACTAATTTTATAATTCTTTATTTATTAATAACGCTTGGCGTTCATTTGTATTTTTTCGTTGGGCGCCAGTTAAAATAAAATACGTTGATTTAGTGAGTGCTACTTTAGACCTAAAAATTTTATTTTCAAACAATTATCTTAAAAACTCAAATTTTACAATAACTGCATACAACTAAAAATAGATATCAGTACGGATATTACATGAAAGAAAGAAAGAAAGTCATTACAATGCAATATAATTTTGCTTTCACTTGTGTGGCCTAATTTCACATGTTGCAACACTTAAAAAAATATAAACAATGCTTATGTCATGGAAAAGAAAATAATTTTAATAAAATCATTTTTCTATTTCTTGTGTGGTTTTATTCTCTTTATTGCGACATTTAGTTTACAATGAAAAATAATAATAAATTTAGGATATGACAATTCAATGGTTCTTCGAATCCACAAGTGCAAAACACTTAAGAAAAATTGAAGAGAGTAAGATAAACATAAGAAAATCAGAATAAATATTTTTGATAATAACTTATACACTGATATTGATTTATATTAATTTCTATCCGTAATATTTGTATTGATGTCCATCCGCTATCGCGTTCCTGGAATTCACTCATTTTTTAACAATAACATCACATTGTCTATTGTAAATATTGAGAATAACATCTGTAGTTGATGATGAGAGATTAATTATAATCATTTTAGTCTGATGCGATTTCACTTCGATACAACATAAATCTTCGTCTTCCTTAAACTGCATGTAATCACAAAATATTACAAGATTTAATTTTATACTACGATGTTTTTGAATCATATTCCTTAACGACTTAACCATTTTGAATTTAATTCCCGATAAAAAGTTCACAGGTATTAAATCCGTTTTATTATTATTCTCAATGAAATATATAATGATGCGATTATTAAATACTGATCTAACATATTATACTTCATCATCGTCATCAATTTTAACACCATTATCATAATTTCGAATTTTATCTGCACAATTAAGTTTATAAGGCCAACGTTACTTATACAATAACTTTCTCTAATTTGAATTATTATATTGACTTGATTTATTGCTTTTCTACATTCAGAACATTCTCTGCGCCATGATCGAAACCACTCTGACACAGATAGTGTGTGCAATGTAGAAAAACAATTACCTGGCCGTCTCTTTTCTTTGCTAGGCAAACATTGCATTTATACTTATGACTAAATAAATTTTCTATAGGGTTATTATTATGATTATTTTCTATATACTTATTATGTGATAAATGTTGCCTATGTCTGTCCAAAATCTTTTGCCGCTTCCTTTCCAGCTTCTGGATTTTTGATGATAACCGTCTTTCCCCTCTTCGAATTCTGTAACCCTCTTTCTCATCTCTAACAATTTGGTTTGTCTGCAATTGTACACTTCTGTATAGAAATCCTGAAGTCTTTTGGCATCATCAGGGATTCTGTTAACGGGTGGTGGTGGTGGCGTCTCCGGCGATGGGGACCTCGTAATCCTTGTGATTAGTGGAGGGGGTGGCGATGACGTCTCAGGCGATGGAGACCTCGGCGTGTCATTCTCACCGAAAACTGTTGAGGGTGATTCTCTTTCCCTTTCGTTTGGTAGAAACCATTGTGTTTCTTCCTCGTCGTCGTAAAACATTGTGCTATTCATTCCTTCTTTCATAGAAACTCCAAATCTGATATAAATTTTTTAAATTATGGAAGGAATATTGGAGAAATACAAACATTCGTTTGTACAGATTAAAAGCTTTTACGCTATGATATATTTTTCATAAATGTTTGACATCTGCAAATGTCAAAAGATTTTGAATAATTTTTTTCACAATAATACGTACATATGCTATTATTAATACATAAAAACGGATTACTTATTTCACTCTTGTTACATATTCTTAGTCCATTGATAAGACTTAAAAATATTACTATGTCTATATAATATATCCTCTGACTCAGCTGAAGTCGCCATTTTTCCTTCTTTAAATAAATGGTAGGTTGTGTTAGTGCTGAACGATGTACTCTGATTAGTAATAATTAACTAAACGATATTAACATATTTTTGAAATGGCTTATAGTTAATGTTTTCTAAGATTTGGAATAGAATTTTTATCGATCGAATTATAGTGATTTTCACAAGTATTTAGAATAGTGTTCGATTTATATAAAGTTCTTATATTAGGACAATTCAGTTCATTTAAATGAACTATATATATTTCTATTTCTCCTTTAAGAAGATGTATTAACCACTTAATTTTTTCATTTCCTTTAAAATATATGACAGAACATAGTTGTTTCCTTTTTTTCAAAGTTATTGTTAAGTAGTCTGTCACATCTTTTGTAGAGTAACCTTTATTCCAATGTATATACAATGTATTTACCATAATATTCTTATTAGTTAGTTCTGAATGTTTTTCCAACGTTGAAATCAGAAAATCGGATTTTAAAATCTGATATTAAAACGCAGACTTCTTTTGCATGAAATTTTTTAGCAATGAATATTCCTTGCACTATTTTGCCGTTACCTGCTTACAATCTGCTTATGATCTGCTCACGACCTGTTTACAATCCGATCACGATTTGCTTTATATCCGATCATGATCTGCTTATGATTCATTTTGTCTTTTATTTAAAACCTATCTTATAACTGTATAAAATTATCAAATTACTTACGAGATCTTCCTTTATTCAATTCATCATCTTTACTAACAACACGAAATCCATATTTATCTTTCCAATATCTATTACATGTGTATATTATATGTATCTACAAATTGATTAAATGACATATCACCAATGATCATTATATATATGCCTCAAGTTCATTTTGTCTTGCTTAAAAATCACAATCATATTTGCATTATCACATATTAAATGTTTTGGTATTTTAGTATACGTTTGACAATCAATATTTTTATGGCTACCCTTGCAAAAGTAACCTCTTATCGCATTTTATTTTACACAAATCACATAATCGAAAATCATTATTGAATGTTGTTTTGTTTCAGCCGGACTTAGAATTTGTTAGGTTAGAGGACGTGTACTTGAAAAAAAAAACTAATTTGTTTTAATTAATCTCTTTATTAAATAATTTTATTTATTTAAAACCTGAAAAATAAATAAATCCCTACTAAATAAATAAAAACTAATTTTTTTATTTTTTAATATATTTTATTTATGTGTGTGAAGATAAATTCGAATTTGAAAAGACGCAATCCATAAACTTTAGCAGCGCCACATTTAGCGTGAACAGTGCAAAATTTGTTGTTAACAGAGCAAAATTTGCTTTTAACAGAGCACTGTTAACCGTTTAACAGTATCCATCTGAACGAGGTCACTTGTTTAGAAGCTAATTTTAGGGCATATAAGATTTTGAGTACCGTATCATACTCAAAGGAGTTCCATGGCCTCTTAATACAATAAGCATTATAGTCCCATATAAAGTGATATGATATTGTTGAAATTGGCTTTGCAAAAATAAATTTTTTGATTGAAAATTCTCTAGAAGATCAGTGGGCATTTGGGAACATATAAGAAATAGTACACCATACAGACTACATGCAAATGATAGTCCAGAGGGTTTTCTTTCCAACCGTGGTAGTGGGATAATAGCGCCCTTAAGCCAACTCGGACAAAATCTCTTCTTCCGGTATTTGCTTTTGTAAGTATTATCTGTTTTCTCAGCAGAAGAATTAGATGAGATTATTCTGCAAATAAAATTTTTTTATAGATAATTACCATAAAATGTTAACTTTTTTTTCTTACATTGGTGAAAGGCATGTGTACTGATTTATTTTATTATTATTAAAAAGAAAAAACGATGAATCCACGAGAAAAGTGTTTGTATGTACAGGTCTTCAATATTTATAAAATTTAAAATTAATAAAAACACATATTTACAAAAAGCGCACTTAGAAACCACAAATTGTAATCATAGAAGCCAAAAATAAAGTAATGCGGTCTTTTCTGTCTATCAAGACGATATGGCCATACTTTTTTTATGACTATCAGATTGTAAACAATTTATTGTAGGGTTTTTCTTTTGGAAAATATTTGGGAATGTTGAATATTTTTAATTTATTTTTTTTTTGATTAATGTGTTAAAAAGACATTTTAAAAATTCCCTACATATCGCTTAAAATCAAAAATCTCTCCCTTTTTCCCTAAGTTTTATAATTTTTGAAAATATCCCTACAAAAAGGAAAATTCCCTACATCTGACATCACTGCCGGATACCATAAATTTATTACCAACTGATTTATGAACATAAGATGCAGGAAACAACTTCCTGTGATCCTCTTTAGGCGATTGTTTCATCCCATGCATACATTTTAGCAATTTCATTGTTTAAATTATGAAACCTTAAATTGTTTAGGTTATTTTTACGTTATTTTTTATAAGGAACTTTAGTAAATTAAACACTTTCCTTTAACTTGATTCGACTTAGAATGATTTATTGCATAAATTTACTTAAAATTAAAGTTTACAATAATAAAATAATAGCTGACTAATCATATAAGAACTTTACAAAATTTTCCATTAATTAGCCTAGCAAAATAATACAATAACATTAAATGCTGATGAAGTATTTGTCACAAACATATAAAACTTTACAACATTTTTCATTAATTAGCCAATCAAAATAATACAATAAAATTAAATGCTGATCAAGTATTTGTCACAAATAATCAAAGCACTGACCAAATGAAATAATGAAATTCAATCCAAAATAACATTCAAAATAAATTTGCTAGAAAATGCAACCAAGCATATTATCAGTAGTATAGGCATTAATGTCGACCATCAAAATAACATGGGTATTCATAGCGATGTTAACTCCTCCCCCTTTTAAGTTTCCGAGCGTCCCTGTTTCGACCTTATATTCTTAATTATATCCTCTATATTGGTAGTATATTTTCTTTTGTTCCCGCGTAAATAGCATATCAGCCTAACTATTATTAAAGTTGTCCTATGCGCAACGATGTTCTCTTGTATGTTGGATATCAATTTATAGTTTTCCAGGTTTATTTTGTGTAGATATGGTAGTGTGACTTTGGATTCGTGGCTATTTTTCAAAATATCCAAAATTTTTGGTGGATGAAGTTTAATCAATCCTCTCTGTTTTTTCTCTTTGTTGTAATAACTTGTCCCATTGATAGCCACAATTTCTGAAAACGTTATCAGTACAGTGCCATTTACTGTAATCGTATATGTCTCGGAAATGCTAGTGTTAAAGGCGTCATTCAAAAGTATTGATTCTTCTTAGATTCTCTGAATAAGCGGGATATGATAAGCGGATTGTGTCAAACAGGATTCGGTATTATTATTTGACAGTTTGGACAGGCACGTATTATTGGCCTCCGTACAGATATTTGTTGAGCCCATACTTGTGCAGTCCTTTACGGGAGTAGTCCATTCGTCACACTTGGAAGTTTGGTTTATGTCTAATTTTAATATAGAGTTATTTTGAATTACAGGATAAATGTTTGAAAACTTACAAAGACTGGCCAATACTGGATATTTTATAATTTGAATAATTATGTTATCATTTTGAAAAATATTTATATTACTACATTTTAGAATGTTGCTTATGCTAACGGGTACCTTTTCTGATTTAAGTATGTCTGTGTTTTCAATGTTATCAAAAATTACCGGGTTTATAATATTCTCTTTGGCCAGAACAATTGAGAGCGCGAGACCGTTTAGAAAGGATATAGGATAACGAGTTCAAAAAGAATTAGTTCTTCCCCTTGAATTGAATTACTGCCTTTCCTTTCCATAATATTATTAACCCTATCGGTTAAGTCATTAATTCTCTCCTGTAACACGGAATTTATTATCGCTTGTTTGTTGTTATTCTCTGTCAAGGCTCTTTCATTCGCTGTTAAAACTTCTAAATCACTATGGTCCGGAGTGCCCGCAATAAATTTTAGGGCGGATCCCAAAAAATCCAATGATCTGGTATGCCTTCTATTTGTTTGTAAAATTGTCAATAACCTTTCTATTTCTCTTATCTGTTCCTTTATTAATACAGTCATTCTCGCGTCTGTCATCGTCTGTAAAATATTGCCAGTTTCCTGTATTATTGACTCATATTCTGAAAGGTTCGTCCTATGTACCAGGTAGTCGTAGTCAGTAAATGTAGCGACGTCACCCTTTGTTACAGCAATAAAATGTACACCCGAGTAGTCCATAATCTTTACCGATACCAATGGCAGCCAGACAATAACTATTCTACAAAAAGAAATTAGAACTATTAGGAATCGGTTTGAAAGCCTTTTGTTTATCTAAGATTTTCCTTATGGACCTTTTTCCCTTTTATCATAACCGTAGTTCCGAGACCCCTTTCTATTACCTCCTGTTCAAATACCTTATTGAATTTATTCCCCAAGCTTCTGTTCCGTCTGACAAACACAATTTCCCCTGGGTGATATATCTTGTTAGAGGTATTCTTATTGTTACGATTCAGAGATTTGTCCTGTTCAATCTGAAGCTTTTTCTTTATATCCACCAGGGCATTCTTCTCGAGATCGTTAATTATATCCACGGGTTTTCTCCCTGTAACACAGTGGATTGTATCGTTATATTTGAGCGTAGAGGGTAACAACAATTCAACAGTTTCATCTAAATTTTGCTGGACCCTAATGCATCGTCCAATTTCTAAGAGTGTCGAGTGGAATCTTTCCACTTGACCATTGTTTTTACTATGCATTGGTGGAACAAAAAATTGTTGCACATCGAAGTGGTCCCTCAAAAAATGCCAAGTGTACCTGAACAAAACGCTCTTTCATTATCAGAAACGATTGTTTTAAATCCCTTGAAGCTATTTAAAATCTGAAGCAAACCTATCTTAAAATCTATGGAAGACCTAGAATTTATAGGTAAAACAATAGCAAATTTGGAAAATTTATCAAGACATGTAAGAAAATAGAGTTTATTAGTGATTAAAATGTCCTTCCCCAGGATAGGAAGGTATAGGGGTTGTTGCAATTACCACATTATGAGGTGTTCGTTGGTATTTATTTTCCTTGCATATTTTACAGTTTGTTATATATTTCAGCATATTCTTTATACCAGGAAAGTAGTACTCATTAATGATCTGATGGAAGTTCTCCTGAAGCGATCTATGTGCTCTATTGTGTTCAGTGGTCACTATATCCCACTGATCGTCCTCCCGTATTACGTGACATTGTCTTTTAAATATGCCAAGAACTTATCCACTGCATCATAATTTATTGTATGACGCATAAACCGTCTGAACACTATTTTCCTGTTAGCTGAATAGATATCAGATTTTGAAATTATGAATTGATTTACTGGAAATTTAATAGATGTAATCGTATTTGAAAGCGATATCTCACTATGTACAGTCTGATCACTTTCCTCATTCATTTGGTTTATGTATTGTCGTGAGAAGGCATCTGCAACTACATTTTCCTTTACGGGCTTGTAAAAGAATTTGGGTGAAAACTCCTCTATAAACGCTCGCCATCTCTTTAACTTCGCGTTTGGATTTTTGTCGGACGTAGCAAAGATTAGTGGTTGATGGTCTGTAAAAATGTGAATTCCAGTAATGCCTAAGGGTTTTGAGGGCCCATACAATTGCTAGTAATTCTCTTTCATTTGTAGCAGAATTAGCGTCGGCACTTGAGAGTGACAATACTGCTCCAAGTGCCACCCCTGATGCGTCGGTTGTTAGTTCGAATGTTTCTTATATTCTATAATCGGGATATACCAATAAAATAATGCGTCACCTTATGCTAATATTCGTTTCAGTTTTTCAAAAGCAATTTGTACCTCGTTATCCAAAGTAATTTTGACGTTTCTTGAGGCACTTGCTGCTGCATGGCCATTTTCCCCTCTTAAATATTTTGTCAGTGGTTTAGCAATGCGCGCGTAGTCCTTAATAAATTTCCTATAGTACCCTGATAGGCCGAGAAATGATCTAAGGGATTTCAAGTTTTGTGGTGTTTTAAACTCTATTATGGCTTTTACTTTTTCTGGACATGCCTTAATACCTTCTCTAGTCACAATAAATCCAAGAAACTGAACGTCTGTTTTAAAGAATTTAGATTTTTCAGGTGAAACTCTCATTCCCGCAACTTCAAGCTTCCGTAAAATAGTTTCAATGTCCCTTATGTGCGTAGATAGTAATATCGTCCATATAAACCTGGCATCTTTTCCCTATGTCTTCACGCAGAATGTCATCTATGGCCCTTTGAAATATGCTTGGAGCGTTCTTAAAGCCAAATGGCAATCTACAGAGTTCGTATTTGCCGTTATTTACACTAAAGGCGGTTTTTTTCTGTCACTCTCAGACAATTGAATCTGGTGAAATCCAGATTTCATATCCAAGGTGGTAAAATATTTAGATTTTCCCAAATTTGACAGAATTACTGAAATGTCCGGCATAGGGTATCTATCACCAATTGTTTTTCCGTTTAATTTCTTAAAGTCAATTACAGTCCTATGTTTTGGGTTTCCAAATTCGTCAGTGCCTTTTTCCTACCACATGTACTGGAGAGTTATAAGGAGAAGATGACTTTCTAATGATACCATCCTTTATTAGTGATTCAATTTCCCTGTTCACAAAATCTCCAACTGATATTGGGTACGGATATGATCTACTGTAGAGTGGCTCATCATTATAGGTATCTATCGTCGCCTCTACCGACGTGTTAAATGGTAAAGACCTGTTTGGGTCAGCGAATGCGTTAGCGTTTGCAGCCATAACTTCTTAAAAATCCGCCAAAATATTCGATGGTACCCCCGTTTTGTCTATCGTCATAAAGTTTATTTTATCCTTTTAGTAAATTATTTGCTAAGTCTATGGTTGCTTGAATTTCTCTAAAAAAGTCGCAACCAATTATTCCGTCAAACTGTTGAAGTCGTGGTAGAATGTAAAACGTGGTTACGTAGCCGAAGATTACCATTTTCCATTTTTTATCTATGAAATTTTTTCCGTATACGGACCTTACGTTGAATGGTTGCTCTAATAAAGTCACACCAACTAAGGAATCTATATACATACATATATAAATACAATTTTTTGTCGTGCCTGTGTCTATTAAAAGATTTAATCCCCTACTCTTAATTGTTTTTCTAACAAAAGGTAGGACGGGTTTTACCCTAAAAAATTGAGATGCTCTTCGAAATTTCCTCCTTTTCATCCTCCTGTTCAAATTCGAATACGAATACAAGAGATTCCTGAATTGTCATATTTGCGTTTAATTACATTACCCCTGTAGTGTTGCTGTCCGGATTGGTTTGTTGCTGATCGCGGTTGTTGAGAACGCCATTGGGCATATTCAGTAGAACGACCCATTGGTTGTAGTTGTCGTTCAGCCGAATACGCTGTTGGTCGTCTAAATATTGACGATCCAGTGTCTACATCCATTGGTGTTGGATTCGTATCCTCACTATCTTTTGGTCTAAAATCGCGTTTAGGTCTGTATGAAGAGTGTGTCACTGGAAGGCCGCCGATTTTCTTTGCCTGATACTGGCGTATTAAAAACACATTATTATGTTTATTTAATTAAATTTTATTTATTTTTGGGAACAGTCGCACTAGCGGCTGTTGAACGGTTACAATTAAACTTTCTTACTTAAAACTAATTGTTTAATAACTAACTATACACCACGCTTATGCATATTATGGGAAAATGCTTAGACAGCATAATACACAAATTGTTTATGTCTAAGCATATAACGCAGTGTGGACAATATCATATCAAGAATGTGTTGATATTGGATTGCATACAAAGGGTATGGCAATCCAGACAAGTCAAACACACTACACAGGTTCGACTTTACAGAGTCTCCGGCTGCAAAAATTCTCGCGAATTGCTGTAGTCTCTGGTCCGACTCCAATTCCAGGGCGACAGCTAAAGCCGTTGGTAAATCCACCGGCCTGGCAGAAAATAAAATGTCGCTCAATGGGCGACGTAACCCAGATATAAAGACGCGCAAGGCGTTGTCCCTTGCACGCTCGTCAAGTTCTTTTCGCCACCTCGTCGTTACCAGAGTAAGTCATTTTGTTCTTATTAATAATTAGGGTCAAATACTCATCTACTAAGTCGTAAAATTCTGAAATTGTCAGTCTCACTTGCCTTAATATACTGATCTCGTTTTCTAGCGCCTGCAGAGACCTCTTGTCCGCGTAACATTGGTCCAGTCAAGCGATAATTGCCTCAAAATTGAGAACCGTATTAAATGACGCTGGTTTGGCGTTAGCCATTCCCGTTATTTTTTTTTCGAAAGACCCCTATGTAGTAGTTCTCCGTGTTTTCTGGACAATACTTCAATGCAAAATGTGCTGCATCTCTCCATGCCGGGTAAGACTGCACATCACTTTTAAACTCCGGTAAGGATTTAATCAGATCCAACGAACTCCCCCTACTATTGTTCGGTACTGACACAGGTTCAAAGTTCTCTACCCTAGGATTAAGATTCTCAAATTTCTGTGTCAAAGCTTCAATTTTCGTCGTCAATTCCTCTGTCAGCGCTTCCACGGTAACGCTGATCAGACCTAATGCTTCATCCCTAGTAAGACTCATGTCGTTAAGAGTAATTAAATCGAGAAAAAAATATCAACTTGTTCTGGCACTTAAAAACTGATAGTTTCGCACCCTTTCTTCTACTTTCTCTCTTCCGATTATTTTTTGTAGATATCTATGCTTTTACCTATTCGAAAAAAGGACTATCAATATTTTCTATTATTCTTTAATTAATCAATTGAATTTCGTTTCCTTATCAGAAAAGGTTCTTCCTTAAATTAATTCAAAGTACAAAATTTATTATAAATTAAAAATAAATAATTTTAATTTAAAATTAATAATAAATAAAAAAATTTCAAATAGGTTCTTTCCTTTCTTTTTAATTTGAGTGTTTAAACTTATTTTTTTTTATATTCACTTAAATTCATCAAAATAAAAAATTATTAATTAAATATTTTCCAAATTTTTCTTTCTCTTTAAGAATAGTAATTTCACCATTAATTTCCAAAGGATATACCAAATTTTCACTTCTCTTTAAAATGATCAAGTTTCTGCATTCTTTCTTAAAATAATTGGAATTTACTTTAATCGATTTTATTAAACTTTATTTTTTATTTACTTTATTTAATTCAAATTAAATTCCATTCCTTTTTCGTCGGTTTTCTTTGATAACATTAGTCAAATTTATTTTATTTATAAAATTTTAATCTCTAGTTTTTATTATTCCTCTTTCTTGTTAGAATAAATGAAACTTATCTAGCTTTTCTAAAATTTTAGTAAATCAACATTTAGGACTTACAGTACCACAACAGCTTTAATTTTTTTGATCCTTGGTTGGATTTTTCCTTTGGTGGATTTTCTGTTGGGTTGATTTTCCGTTATATTGATTTTCCCTTTTGCTATCTTTGGTTTTTTTGATTGATTCGACATAGAATGCTTTATTGAATAAATTTACTTAAAATTAAAGTTTACAATAATAAAATAATAGTTGACTAATCATATAAAAACTTTACAAAATTTTCCATTAATTAGCCAATCAAAATAATGCAATAAAATTAAATGCTGATCAAGAATTTGTCACAAACATATAAAACTTTACAAAATTTTCCATTAATTAGCCAATCAATATAATACAATAAAATTAAATGCTGATCAAGCATTTGTCACAAATAATCAAAGCATTGACCCAATGAAATTTATGAAATTCAATCCAAAATAAAATGCAAAATAAATTTGCCAAAAAAAGCAACCAAGCATATTATCAATAGTATGGGCATTAATGTTGACCATCAAAATAACATGGGTGTTCATAGCGTTGTTAACTTATAAATACATGTTGCGCTTATAATAAGTTACCGAAACAGAAAGTTTTGGATACGAAAGTGCTTTCTGTAGATCAAATGTGATCCGTAATATTCACTTGGGTTATCTTTTGCTTTTTGTATGTCAGCTGTTAAACATTTTCTAGCCTGTTCGGCACTGTTAAGATGTGAATCATGAATTTCCATAAGATGCAACTTCTCGTCTTCATACTGGATGCTTCAAAAGAATCAAAATTAGCTTTCTTGTATGATACTGGTAACATTCTCATCTGTCAATAATAAGGAAACAATTCTTCGTAAGATCTAGCCTTACCTACAATATATCTGTTTACGAAAGGGTCATCATTAATGGCTCATGTACCATTCAAAAACGATACGCGTAATATCTTATGCACATGCTCATTATTGATAAGAAATGCAAACGCACTGGCTGAAAATTCGTTCAACACCTGATAAATTGCGTTGCCACACGCTGGTGTTGCGGAAACAAGAGGATAAACAAGCATTCGTAATTTAGGGTTTACTCCTGAGACGCCATTTTTGATAGTGAATGAAATTCTATCTCTAATCATTAGAGTCTAATGGCTTGTATTAACATGAAGCAACAACGAAAGTTGGAGAGAGATATGGTAAATGTTTATTTTTTAGTGTTAAATAAACATTTTATATAATAACAATAAGCAAATGGAATATGTTTTTGTATTGATTTAATATTCATAGAATTTCGAATAATAATTGTCTCTAGAAGACATTCAAAATCAGCGTAGTCTACAAAAGGTACAACCATTTGCATTTTGAAAGTTTTAAAACTTACAACATTTTTGTCTACAGAAGGCATTTTAGTTACCATCTTATTACGTTCATCTTTGTGTTTATTCAGAGCCGTTTCACTATGAAAATGTATTAAACATGTATCACATATGACATGCAGTAGCAGTGATTTGACTTTTTATTAATAATAATTGAATGGAAGGTGAAACAATTTTATATTAATAACATTTTTTTAACATAAAATTATTATTGATTTACCTTGAAGTATTTTTACTCCATACGTTATGGAATTTCTCAGCATCTTCTAGCAATAATAATTTAATGTGATTAGCCTTTTCCTTTATACTGGAATAATTGGGGTCGACTATATTATTATTATTATCATTTAAACGAAACACGTTCGCACTAATATCGGGTTTGTCAATTTCAAAATCTTTCATTTTATTCGTTGATAGTGGAAAAGTCTAATTTTTAAAATTCTAAACAATACCATTTTTCAACGTGATAATAATATCTCAAATATTTTTCATTTTATGTAATTTGCTTTGTAGGATGTTTCAAACAGACCAGTTAAGTAATGATTAGTAATTTAATTACTTTTTTTGAATGGTGAAATAATGATTACAATTACGATTATTTTTGGTTAAAATAGTTAATAATTGATTACGATTACAAAATAATCAAAAAATAATCAGGATTACTGGCGATTAGTCTAATAATCAAAAAGAATCTAAAGTAATCAAATAATTACTTTGAATTCTTTTTGAATATTTGAAAATAATCAAAAAGAATTATTTAAAACAATTTGATCTTTCTATCGTACCTAAAGTCTGGTGATGATGTGCTGTTGACGTTAGTTTTTCAATCTTGAATAGGTTGCAAAGTTCAGTCAGTATAGAATTCTTGTATTCTGTACCCATGTCCGAAATGAACGTCTTCATCGGACCATAGGCAAGTACAAAGTTCTCAAATATCGCTTTTGCAACAGTTTTTGCTGATTCATCTGGTATTTGTATCGTTACCAAATATTTCGTTAGGTCACACACTAGCGTGACTGCGTATTCATTTCCATGAAGTGATTTTGGAAATGGTCCGATTGTGTCCACATAGACCGTATCAAATGGTTTATTGGGTGTCTCTGTGATAATCATTGGACATTTAATGTGCTTGTTTGTTTTTGCTAATTGACATTTGTGACATGCTTTAACGTATTTAGCTATGTCTTTTGTTATGTTTTTCCAGTAGTAATATCTTTTTATCTTTTCGGCGGTTCTGTATATCCCGCAATGACCTCCTTCAATGGGATCATCATGATATTTCAGCATAATATCAAGAATTGCCTTAGCATTATTCTTTTCAACAGTTACTCTGTTTAATAGCGCTATTCCAATTTTCTTCAATATTTTACTGCCCGTGCCTTTAAAATCATTCATTGAGATAAATTCGAAAATCTCCTCTTTATGTGCTACTTGTAATTTACTGATATTTAGATTACCGGCCACTTTTTCAAGCTTAGAGAAAAATTGTCCTAAGTCAAATTTCTCTGAAGTAAACGTATCATTCATTTTTATGCTAGCTAATATTGATTTTCCTTTCTTTATGTAGCATTTGTTAGGAAAAATCTTTAATTTATAAAATTTTCTGACGTCACTATTCTTAATTGGTATATAAATTTTGGGCTTCTGTATTTTATCTTCTTTATGCTGATTTTTATTTCAATACTGGTTTGTTTAGTCATCGATCTTGTCGAGACTCTTAATACGCACGATACCTTTTTATTTATGTTTTTAAAGTCTTCAATTGTAATTCGCGACAATGCATCCGCGACATAATTATACTTTCCCCTAAGATACTCAACTGTAAAATCATACTCCTCCAGATCCAGTCTCATTCTTGTTAATTTGGAACTGGGATTTTTCATCGAAAACAGGTATGAAAGTGGTCGATGGCCGGTTCGGATCAAAAAATGTTTTCCGTATATGTATGGCCTGAAGTGTGATAAAGCCCATTGTATGGCAGTTAATTCCTGCTCAGTGGTAGATTTATTACTTTCTCCCTTGGTAAACGTCTTTGAAGCATAAGCAACCGGTAGGTGCCTACCCTCATGTTCCTGAGTCAAAACAGCACCACATGCATGTTTACTTGCGTCCGTCGTTATGCAAAATCAAATCAGGATACTGAAGCAATGTTGGACTCATTAATGCCAATTCGCAATCCTTTATCCATTCGAATTGACAAATGTCAATTCTAGAACGTTTTTCTCATTGTCCTCAAATTCATCCACTGTATCCTGAATTGGATTTTTTGGTCTTATTTTTCTTCTATTCATATTCTTATTTTTTCTTACTTTAATAAAAATTGTTTTTGTTTTTTTTAATAATAATAATAATATTTTTAATTTTCTAATAAATAATAAGACAATTACAATTAACTTTAAAAAAATTCTTTATTTTTTTGTGTTGTGATATATAATTAAAATTAAAATTAAAATATTTTTTATTTTAAAGAAAAAGAATTTTTGCCAAGAGCGGTTAACGCTTTCCGGCCTATGGGGCGGCTGAACGCCCCACTTTTTAAGCTATACTATTTATGGTTTTTTTTTTCTTTACCCTCAGTTATTCTCATTTTTTTGATGTGGTGTTGTTTTGAGGAGCTGTTCGATTTCGTCCACCTTCGCCCAGAGCTTTGTAGCCTTGTCCCATGGGGGATTTTCTCCGTTGATAATTCTTAGGAGGACACCCTTCTGCCTCCGCAGGTTGGTCTTATATCCTCCCCTTCTTTTTGGTTTTTTACCTTTGGTATTACGGGTGATGTGGACCTTTGCTGGCTTTGCCCAGTCCTCCTTCTATACTTCTCTATGGTGATTGGCCTAGGTCCTTCGGCCATGGGAGTATTTCAATGTCTCTCGGCCATGGGAGTATTTCACTGTCTCTCGGCCAGACAGTATCTTCCTTCTTCGCTACTGGCGGACCGTTTTAGCTGATCTGCCAGGACAAAATTCTCTTCTTTTATGGGTGCAAAAATATTTTTGTGCACTTCCAAAAATGTGGTGCAATATGTATTGCACTCCTTTTTGCCTTAAATCTTGTGTGCTTTTTAATTGATAGCACTCCAAAATTATGGCAGGATCGGCATGTAGGATGGACAGAAAATATTAAGAGTTAAGAGCTCAAATGAAGAGCTCTGTTCACTTTATTCAATTCAATTCAATTGATCTCGATATGGGAATAATTTCCTCATATATACTTTTTTTAGCTGATCCGACAATTTCGAATCAACTCCCTTAATTTTATATAGTGTTCTAGTGACCTATATTCTATCAATTACTAATACATGGGTTTGTGTGTATGCAACACGATCCAAGCCTTCAGCCCAACACCAGTAATGCAAACAAAGCATAATTCCCACGATAGCCAGCGGAGAATACACAGCAACAACAACATGCACACAATGTATTGACGGGTTGAGCACGCGTCAAAAGCAGCGAGAGTCAATGCCCAGAATTATGTTAATGACACACTCGCTTATGTTATTTGATATTCATTTGTTTATACATGTTGTGTCGTTAATGATCATTAGCTATACAGAACATTGTGTTGGCATAAACGGCAGTAGGGTCGTGCTACACATTAACCTGGATATCAATTTTGCGGATCTGGAACAAAATTTGCAAAACGTTTAGCAAGAGGAGATAAGGCTATACATTTTTTAGGCGCAGCTTGTAAAGAATTAATATTGCATATTCACAATCACACGACATAAATAAATGACATCAAGCAGATCAAATATTCGCTGCAAAAGTCTGGCAAAGAGTAAAAGCTAGAGATAGTGATATTAAAGAACGTGCTAATGCGTGGTTTGTGACAAACGCTATGAAAGCTAAAGTGAAATTTGGATTAGGTTTAAAGGATCAGAGACATAAGAAAGAAAGAATTGAAAAAGAATAAATGTAATAAGAAATTGTTTTTAAACACCGTTAAGAATACATTTAACCTTTTGAAAAAGCAAAATCCTGATAATATAAATGCTGCTGTTAAAATTGCAAAGAAAGCTGTTCATACTAATTTCAAGGGCAAAAAGGGATCTAATATAAGTATACCAAGAGTTATTCCATTGCCAAAAATTGGTGGTTTTCTACTATTAATTCCTGTGTTGACAGCATTGTCAGCGCTTGGTGGTTTATCAAGTGGAGGATCCGCTATTGTCAAGGCAGTAAATGCTATCAAAAATGAAAAGAACAATTTGCGGTAGCTAACCGTCACAATACATATATGGAATCAATTGCTATGGGAAAAGGATTATATCTGAAACCATTTAAAACTAGATATAGATTGTATTATAGACCAGCTTCAAAAAACTTTTAGAAAATCTACCCAAGCACCCCCTAACCGATTTAGATATAAGAAAATATGGTAAACATCTCAAATACTATAGAGGTTTTTTCATGCGTGATTCTCTACCTAAAAGACCATTCAAACAAGAATGCGGTGTTGTCAATTTGGATGATACAAAAGGCGCTGGCACACATGGGGTAGCATATTATAAAAACCACAACTATAAAAAATACTTTGATAGCTTTGGAGACTTACAACCACCAGTTGAGATTGTCAACTACTTAAAATATCCCATTGAATATAATTATGAACGAAAACAAAAATTAAATACATTTAATTGTGGACACTTGTGTTTAAAATCTCTATTTAATAAATTGAAATGAAATAACAAAAAAACTGATTTATTTTATTTTAAACCTGAAAAAAAGAAATTTCCGCTCAATAAATAAAAGACTTTTTTACATTTTTATTTTAATAAAAAACTTGAAAAGAGAAAAAAACTCTGAAAAAAAAGAAATTCCTCAACAAATAAAAACACATTTTTTAAAATTTTTCACATTCTGTGAAATTTATATTTAAAAAGTAATATTTGGTGTTTTCGAACTGAACACCATCCTCTTCCAGAGTTAAGCACCCGCAACAGGATACATCCAGGAAGATATAGATGAGCTTTCCTCCCTTTCAAATATGCAGCCTTCCTTTTCCACAATATATTTTAGGATTAATTCTTCAAGCAATGGCTTGAAGCATTTAGTCTCTTTAAGTGTACGCAGGAAGGTCTTCGCCTTCTGAAGTTCCTCCCGGAACCTGTCATCCATACAGAGATCGTACTGTGATGACATTTCAGCGCCCCAATACAACTCCTGCTTTCAGAATTCATTTTTTAATTAATTTTTATATGCCAACATACTAAATTTTTATACTAATTTCAATAATTCTTACATTCGATAAGAACAATGTGTATAGAGTTTTCTCAATATATCAAAAAAAAAAAAAAAAAAAAAAAAACCCAAAAAAAAAAAAATTCCTTTTTTAGTTTTTAACTACATCACATTCTTCGATGTAATCAGTTGTTACATTCTTTAGTTTTATCCAAACTATATTATCCCATACATTTAATTATGATTATTTATGTTTAAAGAATTTTTTCTTGTTTGTGCAATAAATATAAAATTTAAATTAAATAAAAAACTGATTTATTTTCAAATATACACATACACAGAAAAAATTATCGCCAAAAAGGACTCAAACAATCGCATGTTTGAAATTAATTTTGTTTTTAACAAATATTTTTTATTGTTTCAAATATTATTTTTGTTTGGTTTTCATGTTCGTTCAAACACTAATGACAACTTAAAAATTATAATAAACGCTTTTTAGTTCAATCAATTTAGTGCTTTTTCCTATGAAATAATGAACGCGCTTTACTTTTTGCGTTTTTTTAAATATATTTTATAGTACACAACACCGCACCATAATCATATAGAAAAAACGTAAGAAAAGAAAGCAAGGAAAAGTGTGTGATAGATGTATTCATACAACTAATGTATATACATATGTATGTATTTTAATAAATCTAATGCTTTCATGCATTAAATGTTATTATATTAAAGTTAGAATTAGTATTTTTGTTAAAAGTTTAAAATAATTAAAATTAAAAAGATAATAATACTTATTTCCGAAAATAAATTAAATTGTATACATTAATCAATGAATGAATGTGTACATTGCACACTGTATTCATGATTTAGGAAGAGAGCAAAAATTAAAACCATAACGAATGATCAGTTGCACGCAGTGTTGCCACGAAAAAAAATTATTGTAACCAACATTTGTGAAAAAAATCGCCAACTAAGAAAAAATATAACCAAAATTAAATTCGCAATAATTTTTAATGTCTATAGTTGACATTTTGGTACTAAAATAGCTTAGTATGTGCTGTCAAAGTATCAGAAAATGTGTTAAAAATTAATATTGATCAAAATTTAATGTTTTTGATTATAAAAAAAAATTAAAAGTTTTCATGTTCAGAATTAGATACATATTTTGCCAGCAAACGAAACAAAAAAAAAACTACCAAAACAGGAAAAATCTACACATCTACACATTAAACAAAATAATAACCAATTTTGGTTAGAAATAACCAAAAACGGCAACACTGGTTGAACGATGTCATACACTTGTATAAATGTTCTTGGAATAATACAAGAAATAAGGGTGGGTTTTGAAATACACATAATATTCTCATTGCTTTTTATATACGTCAGAGATTCTCTCAGTGAAGAAGATTGTGTATTTTTTTGTTGCTGACTCCTATGTGTGTTTACAATTACAGCTGTAAGCAAAGTGCGACTTATTAAAGAATATATATGTAAATGCATGCTTTTAAGGTTTGTCGCGTGAATTTTGTATTTTGTAAGGACAATTAAGTTTTTTAAAAAAAAGACACAAAAGTTTTCGGAGGAAGTGTACCGTCACATCAAGAAGTCAAACAACAACTGTCTTTTCTTTATTATTATAATTATTATTAGACTTAAACTAAATTACATTTTTGTTTATTCAGCATTTGCAAACTTTAATTTAAATTACATTTATGATTATTCTGCGTTTTGCAGTTTTCACAATTTGCTTTAGACTACTTTGTATTAATTGGGATACCTATTCTATTTCTTGGAATTTTGTCTGTAATTTTGTTTTCAATTTTAAATTCTTTAGATTTATTTTGACAAACAGGAAATAGGTTTTGTTTTACAATTTTATTTTATTATTTCTTTTTTTATTTTGTGTTTTTTATGCTTGCTAAGAAATCTTCAATAACTTCTGTTTTGTTGTATGTGTTTGTGTTTAAATACGTAACTTCTCCCTCCTTTGGATTAGAATTCTCCTGAATTCTTTTATTTAATATTATTTTAATATATCTTTGTTTTACAATTACAAAAATTAAGATAATAATTATTATTATTGTTAAAAGGAGATAAAGTCCATAGGATATATTACTATGATATTGTAGTGCTCTAATATTTTTAAAATTATTGCTATTTAATTCTTTGATTTCTTGAAATGTTATTTTATGTGAAAAATTTTTTTCTATGTGAATATTTTCAATTATTTGTTTTTCTTTTATGTTTTCAATTATATTTGAAAAATAATAGTCTTTTATTCTAATTGAACAGTTATTGAAATTTACGATATAATTTCCGTTTAGCATAATTTTTTCAAAATTACAATTTTGAATGATACTTATATTTATTGCATTCTTAATTATAATTGTATCTAAGTCCAATTGTATAATTTCTAAGTCATTATTCTTTACTAGTTGACAGTTATTTTTTATTAGACAGTGATTACTTAATTTTAAATTCTTTAAATGTTTATTTTCTTCAAATTTGTATGTTCTGTTTTCAAATTCAATTGTTTGCTCTATTACAGAGTCTATCTCGTCATTGTGATCATTTGGTAGTGGAACAATATATTTAAGCTTAACATTTATAAATGTTTTGGGTATTTTTATCCCAAAAATTAAACATGAATTATTAAAAAATGTAGTTCCTATCTGAATATATTTTAGCTTATTGTAATCTATAGCATATTTTTCTATTTCACTAGAAGTCAATAAACTAGGATGTGCAATACCATATTTTGTGGACATTACATTATCCTGTAGATGTTCTATTTTATTTTTAATTAACTGTATATTTGATAGCTGTTCTAAATATATGTGCTTATCATTTTCTGTTTCTAAAAATTTATTGATAGAATTTAATTCCCTTTCTATTATTTTTCTGTCATTTTTGACGATCATTTTTAAATGGCTTATAGTTTCATTAAAATAGTCGTTAATTAATATTTGTTGGTTATTATTTTCTTTAAATTCGTCGATACTAAAAATATGTTTCTGAATGTTTTGTCTGTCCTCATCGTCCATAGTCCCGAATAACCATTTCGATATACTCCCTATTCCGTTAATTAGTCCTCTTCGTTGTCGGTTTTGTTTTGGTATTAAAGTAACCAATTTGTTTCTTGCATCTAACAATTCTAATTGAAGTAAATGTTTATTTTTTGTTTTCAGTAAACTAATATTTTCTTTCATCTGGTTTAGAATATTTTCTATTTCATGTAAGTTTACTATGTGTAGTATAATGTCTGATTCCTTAACTATATCTATGTTTTTCATGTAGATGTTTATAAATCCTGCTTGTTCTGTAAGTCGTTTGGTAGTCAGTTCCCCTTCAGTCATCGGTGTCCATATTACTATCAGCATGAAGATGGCTATTATCTGTAAATTTTAACGGTCTTTTAATATTACTCGGATGTATTCCTTCTAATTTTGCTTTTTTGTATTTCGGTTGTTCTTTATGCCTTAGTGCCTTGTAGTTTTTTATAAATCCTTCTTCTCTTGTTTCCCTGTACTCCTCTCTTTTTAAATTAAGTTTATCAATTTTCTTTTTCTTACATTCTTCTAAATTTTGCTTGACTTTATCTAAATCTATACGCCCTTCCTGTACTTCTTTTGGTGTGTATTTTATGCTAGAATGGAACCTTTCATTGTAATTACTTATTGTTCGCTGAATTAATTGATGTATCGGTAAATCTCTGTTTGTTTGATATAAAATTCTAAATTTTTCTGCAATGGTGTTATGAAACCTTTCTATATCTGAGTTTCCCGTGTGACTATTTGGTTTTGTTAAGTGTAACTCTATCCCTTGCTCTATTAGAAATTCTTTTATTCTTAATGTTTTAAATTCGTTGTCAGCTATTATTTTATTTGGTTTTCCGAATTTTGTAATGTGTTCTTCCAATTTTTCTATTATGGTTAAGTGGTTTCTGTCGCTTAGTGAATAAGCAGTTCCAAACTTAGAAAATTTATCGATTGTTGTTAGAAAATGATGACCTTTTATTACATATGTATCGATATGTATAATTTGATTTTTATCCGACGGGGTCTCAGTGAACTGAAATTTATTTTTAATTGGATGCCTATCATATTTTACCTGTTGACAAAGGTCGCATTAATTTATTACTAGTTGAATTAGTTCTCTAAGTTTTGGAAAATATATCTTATTTTTGATATTATTATAGGTTTCATTTATTCCCGAATGTATGCTTTCCCTTACGTGATAGAAGGATATTTGCTTAACTGCTTCTACCTCTGTTTCAATGTCCTGTGCCCTCATTGTGCACTTGATGAATTCAATTTGGTTATCATTTGAATACATATCTATAAGCTTTTCCTGTACTATGTTATAACTATGATCTGAAAGTTCTGAATATATGCCTATCTTTCCTTTTGTGATATAATTCCTAAATATATCACCCATTACATTAAAGTCACATTCCGCTATATAAATTATTCTTTTTCCATGCAATGTCTTTGATTCCTCTGTCTTATTATTAGTCAATACTATCTGGGTTTTGTACTTGTTAACTATTTCTTCTTTTATGGGAAAGTGATCTAAAAGATTCTCATCGGCAGAGTGAATTGTTACCATTGATACGTTATCTTCTTCAATATTGTGTATTAAATTCAAATTGGATTCGGTATCCTTCAAATTATTTTCATCCTTCTTATTTTCAAGTCTACTAAGAAAATCCGCTACTCTATTTTCTTTTCCTTTAATATACTCGATTTCAAAGTCGTATTCTCCTAATTTTAACAACCATCGTTGATGTCTTGGGGACATATCTTTCCCTCTGTATTTCGAGTGTAGATATTTTATCGGTTGGTGATCTGTAAGGATTTTAAATTTTCTTCCATAGAGGTAAGGTCGTAGATACTGTACACTCCACAATATGGCGAGAAATTCTTTATCTGTAGCGGAATAGTTCCGTTCGTGATTATTTAGAGTTCTTGACCCGAAACAAATTGGGTGTCCCTCTTGGGATAAAACTGCACCCAGGGCATAGTTTGATGCGTCTGTTGTTACCGTGAATTGTTTCTCAAAATTTGGATATCTCAAAATGGGATGCGAAGTTATTAGTAACTTAAGTTTTTCAAAAGCCTCTATATATGTTGGATCTCGAACATTTATTTTAACTCCTTTCTTTAAATACTTTGTTATATTTTGAGCAATTTTTGCATAGTCCCTCACGAATTTACGGTAATATCCCGTAAGTCCTAAAAAGCTTTTTATTTGTTTTTCGGTTCTTGGTAAAGTTAAGTCCTGAATCGTTTTAATTTTATTAGGATTTGGTTTGAGTCCTTCCTTTGTTAATATATGGCCTAAAAATTCTGTCTCTCTTTTCATAAAATTGCACTTATCAATCTGTATTTTTAAATTGGCTTATTTCAAAACTCTGAAAATGTCCGTTATAGATTTTATATGTTCTTGAAGAGATGTACTAAATATTAAAATGTCGTCCAGGTAAACTACACATGTTTTGTTAATGAAGTCGCGTAGTATTTCATTCATAAGTCTTTGAAAAGTTGCCGGGGCATTTTTTAACCCAAATGGCATCCTTATGAATTCATATAGTCCGTGTGGTGTCACAAATGCTGTTTTTTCCCTATCTTGTTCCCTTATTAAAATCTGATGGTATCCTTTCGCGAGATCTAAGGTTGTGAAGTACTGAGCTCTTCCCAACTTGTCCAAAATTGAGTCTATATTTGGCAGTGGAAATTTGTCGTCAATAGTCACTTCGTTGAGTTTTCTGTAGTCAACTACGATCCTATATTTTTGTTCACCTGAATTGTCCACTTTTTTCGGTACTACTATTAAAGGGCTCGAATACCTTGAACAACTTTTTCTTATTATTCCCTGTTCTTCCATTTCCTGTATTTGTTTTCTTACTTCCCTTTCGTGTTGCGGGGGGTATCGGTATAGTTTGGAATTTATCTGTTCATTTGTCACCGTTCTAATTTCGTGTTGGATTTTCATTGTGCTAGTTAACTGATCACCTTCTTTGAAAAATAGTCCTTTGAAATTATTCAAAACTTTTACTATTGCGTCATATTCCTCTTTATTTAAGTGGTCTAATTGTATTCTGTTCCAATCAAAGTTAGCTGCTTCTAATGCACAAACTTTTACTTTTTTATACGGATTTATTATAAAACTAGTTTTTTATTATTAAAAGATATTTGTCCTTCCACTAAATCCATTACTGTATTGAAACAATTCATCAGATCAATCCCAATAATGAACTCATATTTTCTTCCTTTTAATTTAGTCATTTTCCATTTTACTTTCGCATTTTTCTCTACATTAAATTCTAAGGGTGCGTCTGTCAATACTTCATATCTAATTATATCCTTTCCATTTATCGTACTAAATTCTAGTGGCTCTCTTAATAGCATTTTCTCAAATCCTTTTATATCTTGATCAATTAAACTTATATTTGCACCTGTGTCTATTAGTGCATTATATTTCTTATTTTTAATTGTTATTGTTATGATGGGTAGATAGTCTGATGTCGTTCTAAAAAAAACTGATCCTGGCTTTGTCGGGATGGAGCTGTGTTACTGTTACACAGGTCTGGTTCCGAGTGTCCTGCCAATTGATCATAGTTTATTTTTTCAAAATTACGTTCAAAAAATCCGTTTCGTTCTTGCCTAGGTGTCAGCAAGCGATATTGGCTGCCTTTTGTCCTAGGGTTTCCTAACTGGGCGGTTTTTTGAATATTATTATTTACCTGATTATTTTCATTATAATTCGCTTTATTTATTTGCCTATTCATTTGAATATTATCTATTTCCATGGGTTCACCCTGATTTCTCCTAAATTGTCCGGACCTATTATATTGAAAGTCTCTATTAAACTGTTGGTGATTTCTTCTTAATTGGTTGGAAAAGTTTTCTATATTTCGATTCTGATATTGTAAGTTGTTAAAATTTTGTGCATTTGGCCTAAATTGACCTGAGTTACTTCCCCTGTATTCTCTGTTTTGATTGTGATATGGACGATGTATGTTGTAAAAATTTGGTTGGTTTTGTACATAATTGGGCGAAGTATATCCTTGGTTATTTTTATAATACGTTTGTCGATTGTTGCTATTGTTATTTTTGTCCGAAACCCTATTCTGCTTAAATATTATGTCCTCTCTAAATTTTGATTTCCTATATTCCGGTCTTATACAGCTGTCTTCAAATCTTCTTGTAGTCATTATCCCTAAAATATCCTTTAACTGTCTAAGCTCGTAAATTTTGTCCAGTAATGTTCCCTGTGTTATTTCTTTTATAGTGTTCACTAGCAAACTTTCTATGTTTGTTAAATCTATTCCATTTTCTCCATTATAATATACAATTAATTCATCTGTTTTATACTTGATATTTTGTACTGTATTAACTAATTCTCTTACCGTATTAATCCTCAAGTTAGCAATTTGTTTATAAATCTCGTGTGGTTCTGTATCTGGTTTATACCTCAGTTTCAGCGTTTCCTTGATGAGTTCCCAATTGTCGGGTTCTGGGATGTTAATCACTGTATTTTTTGCTTCTCCTTGGATGATTCTGTAATATACAGCTCTTACCGCTTCCTTTTTTTGTCTTTCGTCATCGAGTGTTGATATTAAATATTCCACGCCGCTGAAGAATGAGTTGATTGTGACATCTCCCTCTCCCGTATAGACTGGTAAGTGGTTTATGTTTTTTAACACTCCCTCCAGCCTGCCTGGATCCTGTTGCTGTCTCTGTTGTAGTTCCATATACGCCGATCTCAGTTGTTCGAGCTGCTGTTCCCTTCTTGCGAGTTGTTGCACCAACTCTGCAGGTGCTATTTCCTGGTGACCTTGGTCCATTCTTCTCTCGTCAAATCTTCTGTTCCTTAGATGTTGTCGAATCTTGTTATTTGTTTGTAACTTTTACTCAAATTTATATTTGAGTGTTTGCTGCACTATTACAAGATTTATTTATGATCTAAGTGGTCTTAACACCGATTTGTCCTTCGTGTGTCTTAACTGCACTTTTTTTTTTCACTTATATAGTGGTCTTTACACCGATTTTTTTTCGTGTGTATTAACTGCACTTTTTTTTGTCACTTATTTAGTGGTCTTTACACCGATTTTTTTTTTTCGTGTGTATTAACTGCACTTTTTTCACTTATTTAGTGGTCTTTACACCGATTTTTTTTTTCGTGTGTATTAACTGCACTTTTATTTTTATGTCCTTTTTTTTCGTTTCACTCTCCTTTTATTTTATTTTATCTTAAAAGGAGTACCGACTGCGCCAATTTTGTATTTTGTAAGGACAATTGAGTTTTTTAAAAAAAAGACACAAAAGTTTTCGGAGGAAGTGTACCGTCACATCAAGAAGTCAAACAACAACTGTCTTTTCTTTATTATTATAATTATTATTAGACTTAAACTAAATTACATTTTTGTTTATTCAGCATTTGCAAACTTTAATTTAAATTACATTTATGATTATTCTGCGTTTTGCAGTTTTCACAATTTGCTTTAGACTACTTTGTATTAATTGGGATACCTATTCTATTTCTTGGAATTTTGTCTGTAATTTTGTTTTCAATTTTAAATTCTTTAGATTTATTTTGACAAACAGGAAATAGGTTTTGTTTTACAATTTTATTTTATTATTTCTTTTTTTATTTTGTGTTTTTTATGCTTGCTAAGAAATCTTCAATAACTTCTGTTTTGTTGTATGTGTTTGTGTTTAAATACGTAACTCGTGCATCATATATTGTGAATAGCTTCTTTTTTGCAATGAATTGCAGAAACAAATCTAACGGTAAAAAATTGTGTGTATTGAGAAAAGAACTTGGCGAAAACGTTGTTAAGATTTTAGTTTTATTCTGTGTTAAGGAAGTTGATGCGTTGAAGTGTTTTGAGGAAAATATTTTTGTGAAAAAATTTAGTGTATTAGAGAAAGAAAATATAAATAGTGATAGTGAATAAAAAGTTATTTGTTAACAAATAAAAAACGAAAAGTGCTTGTGTATGATTGGTGCGTATTTAAGAAAATAATTTTCTATATACATAACATTTTTAGGTACAGTATTCATTTTTCATTATGAATTTAATATAACTCGAATGAAAATGGAGATGGAATGCTTTTTATTCAAAGCATCATTCGATTCCCCCAAAAAATTATTAACCCATTTGAACAAATGCGGTCTTTCACCCAAAGATTTTTATGAATGTACATTTTTAAATTGTTTCCAAAAATTTCAAATCAAACGATCTTTTCAAAGACACATTTATAAACATTTTGGCGTCAATCAAATGCAATCAGTCGAACTGCCTGCTGTAAATACGGATTCTGATAATGAATGTAATGAATTTAAGACCGAATGTAATATCTCCATTAGAGAAAAACTAGTCAATGAAACAGAAAAAATTAAAAATTTTCACACTTCTGTTATTAAATTTGTTACCAAGCTACATTCAATTAATAATTTTACTCAGTCGGACGTTACTAAGGTTACTAATTTAGTGGAAGATTTAATACTACATCCAATGTTTGATATCTTAGAAGAGCAGATCAAAAGTAAAAATGAAGGAACTGTATTAAATGTGTTAAGTAAAATAAAATCAACATTCCAAGAATTTAGATCAGAATTTAAATTTAATAAAAATTTAAGCGAAATGGACCTTATTGGAAAAGTACAGCCATTTAAGATTAATAATAATCCACAATCGAATGCAATAATAATGCCTCTCGATTTTCAGTTCAAAAAATTCTTGGAAAAATGAAACAACTTAGAAAAAATGTTGCAACATATGCGTGAAATAGAGAATGCCCCGAAATTTGTAAATTTTATCCAAGGAAACTTATGGAAACAAAAGAAAGCATTGTATCCAAAAAATACTTTAATTCCGTATCTAATTTATTCAGATGATTTTGCAATAAATAACCCTCTTGGGTCAAAATCTAACCGGCATTCAATGTGTAATTTCTACTACAGCTTTCCATGCCTCCCACAAAAGTCATCAAACTTAGGTGAAGTATTTTTAGCTGCTTCTATTAGATCTTCCGACATGAAATTGTATGGCAATGAATGCCTTAAGCCGTTGGTTGAAGCCTTAAAAAACTTAGAAATAAATGGTATTATTATTAATACTAAAGACGGCACTAAAAAGGTACATTTTATTATGGGTTCATTAATGGGTGATAATCTAGGGTTAAATGTTACCTTAGGATTTTTGTTGTGTTATGAAGTTTCTGTGTCTTCAATGCACCAAATAAAGACAAAAATTCAATATTTAAATAACAATTTTCAAACTTTGTTTAAAAAACCGCTTACTCCAAAATTTCATATTTTAACACATTACCCAACAGTTTTAAAACAATGCGGACCATTAAGAAATTTATGGAGTTTTAAGTACGAAGGAAAACATAAGGAATTCAAAATATATTCCCATGTGATAACTTCGAGAAAAAATGTTTCAAAAAGTTTTTCATTTAAACAACAAATGTCATTTGCGAATTTTTTACTTGATAACGGTCAAGATAACGATGTTATTTTAAAAAAACCAATAAATAATTTAAATATAGTAAAAAAAAGTCGGTAGGGAGTTAAAAATATCCGAAGAAAATATTTCGCTATATGCAGAAGGAAAAATTTGGGGCTATAAATACAAGGAAAATAAGATCATATCGAAATTTACGACTGACTTTGAATTATACAAAATTAATATTATTATTAAAACATCAAATGACATACTATTTTGTTGTAATAAAATAGATATTGTCTTTAATACACATTACATTGATTATGAATATAAAAACATTTCGAATCAACACATAATAATAAACATTGACGACGTTGTTGGACCACCGGTGGAAAAAATTGAATCAAATGGTACTACATTTATTAAATTAAAAGAATTTTACAAGAGTACTTATAATTAAAGATAGACAAATTCAGCGATTTGTACTGCCTACTACACAAATGGAATCTGAGTCACCTATATGATAGACTAAAAGGTATAGAAATATATTTTTTGTTCGCTGAATATACAATTTTCGTTGTAGGTCCGACTTTAGTTAATTTTGTATTTGTTTCAATGATTTTGTGAATTGAATCAGTTATTTATTTTTTTCTGTGTATGTATGTACTTTATTAATTCATATTACATTCTTATAAACTTTAATCTATATATTCACATTTAAAAACATATCATCATCATCGTCTTGCATAAATTCTCTATATAAATTTAAATTTGATGATGATGATGATGTTGATGTTGACATTATTTTATAATGTCCCCATGCATATGTATTGATACCATTTTCTTTAATATATCTCTTATCATCTAAGTAACTTAATGTCAGTTTACTAATATTTTGTGTATAAATTTGATGTATCTTAGATCTAAATATATACATTGTGTTATAGTATAATTTTTTCTCTAAGAAACATTTTCCAAAGTCATTTATACTTAATTTTTTAGTTACACAATGTTTAACATCTTTAATTTTTTAATTTCCTTATCAACTCCATCGATTTTTACCGAATACATTTTAACTCTTAAACCAATGAATTCTTTAATATTTTTACCATTGCACTCATTCTTCATCTTCCCTAATACTTTTTTATTTATTTTGCGGAAAATTATATGGATTGTCTTTTGAATATGCAGATGAATCAAAATGTGTACTAATATCATTTTTTATGTCACTATATAGATCATCCGTTTTAATATTGTAAATAAAGGGATCAGTATCCAGGTTTTCACAATATTTAGGTTTTATGTAATCATAATGAAAACTATACATTTCCCATTTAGATATTTCTAAAACTGAAAAACCGATACAAATTGGTTTATTGTATTCAGTTTTAAATCTATTCATTTGAATGGCATGTATATTTTCATGAATTTTGAGTGAACTATGGAAATTAGGTTTAGCAATAAGCACTTAATCTTTTACCTCTACTCTCCCATTCACATACTATTTTAATGTCTTTCCTCTTATCAACATTTTCCTTACTTTTTCCATAAACAGCATTATTTAACAATTTAAAAAAAATTTGTTCAAATGAATTTTTAGCTAGTGTTCTATGTATAATGATTATTCAAATCAGACTGACTAAACTCAAGAATTCTATGAATGTTTTTCAAAATCAAACCATGTTGTAAGCATTGTTGTAGATTTCTATAATGTATAATATAGTTTTTATTATTATTTAGTCTGTTATTAATTTTGGCTGTTTCATGCTTTCAATTTTCTTATTCTCAGCACAAAATGGTAAATCATTATGATAGTCGTGTACTGTCGATGGATATTCTAGATCTACTTCTAATATACAACCCAATGGAGAATCTTCTTCTATATTATTTACGTTAAAATTTTCAAAATTTTCAACCCATTTAAAATGTTTATATGGAAGGTATTTTGACATTGCATAACCATATAAATTATTTACATCTAAATATATTATATAATTTCATTCCTTGTTAGAATCATAATCACTAATATATTTGTTATTAGCTACTGAATGTCTGTTAGAACATTGAACAATACCTCCCCTGATACCTCGAAGAACAAAATTATATATATTAATATCAGTTAACGACTCTAATTCTATTTCAGTTGTTTTCATCATTGCATGCCAGGATAGACCAGGAGTAGTATAATATTGAGAGGGATCTAAATTATAAATGTTTTTACATACTTGACGGAAATTTTCAAATATGTTGCAGAGCAAAAGAACGTCGACCTTTAAATATAAGAGTAAATAATCCGTTAATGTTATACATTTAAATGTCTTCCATACTTTTTGAGCATGTTCATAATCCTCTACACTACACGACTCGTTAGTTAATTTATTAAAGAAAACGGAAATGGGAGGTAATTGAGTTTCATTGAGACGATTTTCAGAATCTAAATAATCGTACGGAAAGACACATTTACGTTTCATTAAATTGAATTCTTCAACATTTGAATAGTTTGATTTTATTATCGTCGTCGGATAAATAAGATGCTCAGAGAAATCTAAACTAGATGGCATAAACCTAAATGAATCGAGAAACCGTAACTCAATTGTACTGTTGTCATCTACGGAAAATCTTTTTGAAAAGGTAATGCTTTTTAATGTTATGTATGTGTGTCTGTGTGTTTCATATGTAGGGTGATTGTTATATTTATGTCAGCTGTTTTGTAAATAGTGTGTGTGTGTGTTTCATATGTAGTGATGTAGGGTGATTGTGATTGTTATGTTTATGTCAGTTGTTTTGTAAATAGTGTGTTTCATATATAGGGTAATTGTGATGCGTTTATGCCGGTTGTTTTATATTTTCATATTGTAACAGTTCTTACAGTTTAGTTTGATAAAAATAAGTTAATTATTTTCTTATGGTTTTAGGAAATACGTAGTTTAATAAAAAATATTTGATGCGGTTTGAGTAATATAGAAAAATTATAGTTTAGTTTGATAAAAAAATTAGTGCATTGTTTTGATTAAGAAATGTAATATATTATATTTAGATAAGATGATTATAAGAAAATTATAGTTCTTGATAAGGAATTATAAAACACAGTTTTCTTGTTTTGAAATATGGTTTTAGCGAACGGTATATTATGGTTTTACCTATGGTTTTACTATTAATAAAAATATGGTTGTTTCATTTCGATTTGAAACAAAAAAAAATTGTGTAAATAGGGTGTGAAAGAGTAATAATTTTTCATTATTAAAGGAAAAAATGTCGTTCAACTACTCTAACTTAGATGAAGAGGAAACTCAATGGTTTCCTCTATCACAATCAGCACCAGGACCATCATCGGTATCAGCAGCAAGAACATCAGCATCAGCATCAATACCAACGCCACTCCCACCCCCACTATCAAGCTCACTGACGTCATCAATCGAGAACATGTATTCTATCATGATGGGTGAGCGCTTGATGGACATCGGGCATATTCAAGAGGAATGGACCTCTTATAAAGCCAAACTCAAAGAAATAGATGACAAAGAGAAGCAATTAGAGGAGGAGAAGAGGAAGCTTGAAGATGCAAAAAAAGAGGTCGACATGAAAATGATGCAGTTTTTGAAAAATCTTCAAAAAAAGGAGAGTTTACCCAGTTCACGGTTAGAAGGTATATATCAAGCGAAGTATAAATGCGAAATATGTTACAACGAGGTATATGGGAGGGATCTCATATTCCTCAGTTGTAGCCATCATTTATGTGTACACTGCCTAAGAAGATGGAAGAAGACAATATGCCCTCATTGCCGTCAAAATTATCTCATTTGTAACATTTCGCAACGTAGTGTATTGGCTTCCAGCCCAATACAAATCGATGATAATGATGACGACGAATTATAAAAAATATTATGTATATTATATTTGTATAATTATGGTATTCTTATATAAAAATCAATGTAAAAATAAAAGAGTTAAAAAGTAAAAAAAGTGTTTTTATTTTTTTAAATTTTTATTATATATTTCTTTTTTTCGGTGTTTTACAGGTTTAAATATAAAAATACGATTATAAAGCTTAAAAAACTTAAGTGCTAACAAATATTCTGAATTGAATATTTGACACCGACAAATGTTGAAAGATTGTGAATAAATATTTTCACAGTTAGATCTATGAATGATATTATTAATACATATAAATGCTTGATTTACATTATTATAAATTCTTATTTCACTTATAAGTTTCATAAATAAATCTATATGGTCTTTGTCAATCTGGTTACTATGTTTTGTTAATAGTTCTTCCAATTCAGCTGATAACGTCATTTTTTTTTTTTTTTTGAGTTAGAATTATTAATACACTTTATGTATATGTATACTATATAAAGAGTAAGAATCAACTAAAAATAAAATTGACAACTACAAAGTTTTTATTGATTAACAATGTTTTCTCTCTTTATGTCTAAATTAACAAAATTTCTAAGTAAAATAACATTCTTTTCAGCACATATATGATTAAAATTAATATGATTTCCAAAAATCTTTATATGTGGATTAGTTTTATATAAAGTTGTTATGTTTGGACAATCCCAATAATCTAAATCAGTTATAAATATTTGTGTTTGTATTGTATCTTTTCCAAATAGTTCTCTTAACTGTCTGACTTTTTCATATCCTTTAGCATGGACAACAGGATATCCTTCCTCTTGCCTTTTTTATATTTAGTATTAGGTATTCTATTAAGTCTTTCATTGTAGACTCCCCAGTATTCCAATGTAATCCATGCAAGTGATTATATAACCATTTGTTGCTCTATCCTTTTTACTTAATTCGGAATATTTTGTTGTTGATTTAATGTGAAAAGTTTTTCTTTCAAAATCACTGATTGAAACACGAACTTCTTTAGCATAATATTTATTATTGATAAAAAAATCCTTGTAAATCGATAACTATAAAATTATTGTGTTGTTCCATTATCACCTTTTACGAAAAACTAACATAAGTGTAGAGCAGAACTATAAACTTAAGAAAAAATATGTGTCTGTTGAATTCAGTGTATATATATTTAAAACAGAAAAAATAAAAAGAAATTCATTTCATATTGTCGTCCGTGCACGTCTTTTCTTTTCGCTGGTTCTCACTAGACTGCAAACTCTGTTGTCTTCATTTCATGTGCTTACAGTCGGCCATCCTGTCAGACAAGCGCCCTCGATTGGCACTCGCCTCGTCATCACCGAACTCGTTGTCATCGTCCTCGCCTGTTGGTGGGAGTCTGCACCACGGCTTGATCTTATCAGATGCGTACACCGATTTGTAATGACGCTGGGTGCGGGCAGAATATGGTAGATCTTCAACCACCCAGCGGTCTTCATCAAGCACTTCAGTAATAATGAAAGGCCCTTTGTAGCGAGGCTCTAACATTCTCGACGTACCAGTGGCTGCTGGTTCATTCTCCACTAGGATCAGGTCGCCTTTGACATATCTCTTCGGATGACTATGTTTTGAGTCATACCTTTGTTTGGCCAGTTTACGGTGTCCGTCTATTCGTTTCGCTGTATCGTTACGCAGTTTTGCCAGGTTTTCTTTATCAACGACGTCGCAGCTATGTAAGGCAAGGACCAGCTTATTTTGCAGTATGTCACGCGGCTTGAATCCATATAACAGTTCCTGAGGTGTCTTTCCTGTAGTTTTATTCACCGTAGAATTGAATGTCCACTGGATTCGTCGCAGTTGTTCGTCCCAACGCTTGTCTTCCGCAGTTGATGGCAAGAGCATACTTAAAATGGTCCTATTTGCTCGTTCAGCGTGTCCGTTTGCTCGTGGTGTTCTTACGGCATTTAATATATGTTTTATATCGTTATCGTTACAATATTGTTCGAACGCACGAGATGTGAAAGCTGTTCCTCGATCGCTGACTATTCGGGCTGGCATACCAAAGTATCCACTCGTTAAGTACATCTATTACGTGCTTTGTTGCGGTACTTTTTACTGGTCTTATTATCGAAAACTTCGTGAATGCGTCAATGACTACGAGAATGTGCTCATTACGTCGGGTGCTTTTAGGGAACGGGCCTAAAAGGTCTATATGTATTGTATGGAATGGCACCGGGTTTATTTTATCCGTATGGTACTCACCCTCGTGTTTACCTCCTTTGTTTTTGTTGTAGGCACATTCCATACCTGTTAAATTTCGATTACGATTAGTAATCAATTACATTACTTTTTAAAAAGAATTGTAATGATTATATAATTCTATGAACAATTTTTTCCAATTACTAATTGATTACGATTACCAAGGAATCAAAAAATAATCAGGATTACTGACGATTAGTCTAATAATCAAAAAGAATCAAAAGAAGTTTAAAAAATAATCAAATTGTTTTAAATAATTCTTTTTGATTATTTTCAAATATTCAAAAGTAATCAAATTTTTTTCAATAATTCTTTTTCATTACTTTCAAATATTCAAAAAGAATTCAAAGTAATTATTGAAAATAAATTGATTACTTTTGGATTACTTTTGATTATTAGACTAATCGCCAGTAATCCTGATTATTTTTTTATTATTTTGTAATCGTAATCAATTATTAACTATTTTAACCAAAAATAATCGTAATTGTAATCATTATTTCACCATTCAAAAAAAAAGTAATCAAATTACTAATCATTACGATTACTAATCATTATTTAACAGGTATGGCACATTCTATACATGAATTGACGTGAGACTTAACAGCATTGCGCATTCGCGGAAACCAAAAATACTTCTGAAGGTTGGATAATGTTTTTTCAACACCAAGGTGGCCAGCATTATCATGTTGTTCCTGGATTACTCGACCTCGTACAGCTTTTGGCACTACCCATGTCTGTTTATCGTTGATATTTCGGAATAGTCTGTCGTTTTTCATCGCGTATTCGTTGCAAAAGTTTCTGTCTCCAGCCTTTACTCTTTCGACTATTTTCTGTATATTTTCGTCCTTCGCGCCAGGTTTGATATTCTTAAATTCCTCGCTTGCCCGACGCACGACAACTGTTTTAGATACCGTACGATTTTCGAATTTCAGCCAGTCGTCGTTGCAGACTAAGCTTACTGTATTATTCGCGAATACGTCATTGCCGATTATAACTTCGGGTGAGAAAATATCGTCGTCTGCAATATATAAATCAATGGTGTAAGCTCAACATCATCGATTATCAATGTGGTTGTAATCATTTCTTTCAAGACCCGAGTGCCTCCACAAACACCGCTTATACGCACGTAGCATGGTTTTATTCTACCGGATAACGACATTGCCTTCGACCTCTTTATCATACTGCACTCGCTACCCGTATCGATCAGAGCTAGCATATCTATTCCATTGATTGTGATTCGTTTATCAGTGGTGAGTTTTTTACAGCGTTTGAGGTTCTAACGTTTGGCTTGCCGCAATTTTCGGGCGTTCCTTTTGGGTGAACTCGTTGACAGTCTTTGCATCGCGCTCGTCTCTGTGGCTTGGGGCATGCGCTAGATATGTGGCCCGCTTCGGAGCAATTAAAGCAAACGATCGGTTTATGTTCCATTTCCGTCTTAATTATATTTTTATAAGGCCTGTGGGCGGCTTTACCACCATATTCGCTACGCTTAAACATTGTCGAAGTTTTGCCGTTTGAGGAGCAGCTGGCTATATTCGCAAAATATTCTTCGACTGTCTCTCGCATTTCCTTCATTTTCCTAAAACGTACAGTAGGGATTGCGAGTTGTAATTCTCGGTGTTTTAAACCTTCGCGGGTTTATTTTATAATTGCTGACTCACTCAGGTTATGCCGTTTACCCAAAGCACTCATTCTAAAACAATATTCACTTACTGGCTCACCTGTTTTCCGCGTCGAGTTGGACATTTTGAAGTGAATATCAGCTTCATCAGGTACTGTACCGAATTCTTCCTTGGGCGCCACAGACAACGCTTGCCAGGTCACATAAAGTTCTGCAGACGCATCAAGCCATAGCTTAGCTGGACCTTTTAATTTGGCGTAAACCGCTAGCAGCAAGCATCTTTCGTCCCATTGGTATGCTGCCATGACCTTGCCTACACGGTCAATAAATTGCTCCACACTGAAAATTGAGTCTTTCGTTGGGTCATATTCCGGTAGGGTGTCCGCGATTTCTCGAACGCTGCACATATTACGCTGACGCGGTTCCTCACTTGCTAATATGACTGGCGGTCTTGGCGTATGATCCTCGCGCACTGTACTAAAAGATTGTTCGTTCGTAGACATTTGGCGCTGGATCAAAGCGGTTAAATTTTCCACCATACCGCGTAAACTATCAATTTCTGACCGTAAATCGTCATCGTCAGGTGACACGTCAAATTCATTTTCAGCGGAACCGACGGCCTCAGTCAGGCGTTGGACCAATTCGGCCTTCGTTCCGATCGTTATTTGATTCCATTCCCGTAGTAGTCGTTTAAGATCGACAACCCTTAAAGACGCTATTGCCGGCATTATGTCGTTTTATTTGGTTTACTAACTTTCAGTAGTTTTTACCACTTTTCGTTTTATTTCGTATTATTACGTTTTATTTCGTTTCGTATTGTTTTCCTTTTTTCGCGTTAATCGTTAAATAGTTCTTTCAAAATTGGCCCTTTTAAATTTTTTAGTATCGTTTCGGCAAGCGTTAATCGTTTTCATCAAATATTATGTCTATTTACAATTTTCATTGCTTCTTCCATTACGTATTATTGCGTTTTTTTTTTCGTTTCATCAACCAATGAGTTATTTTCACAAAATATTTTTATTTTCTTTTTTATTACTATTACCGTTACTATATTGTTTTATTACAACTCGTATATACATATTTTTCCTACCATCGTACACTCGTAACTCACTGCGTAGTCTGTTTTTTAACATATATGCCACATCTGGTCGTACATATCATGCCACGCACAAGCATATGTCTATTTCTTTGTTCTTATGCACATATTTTTTCTTATTCATGTCCTTCACCAAATTTTGGTTGCTAACACTTATAGACATACATATGCACATATGTTTCTATACACAAGTGATTTTTTTCCAAACAAGCGTTTTCATTTTCTTTGTTTTTTTATTATTATTATTCATTTCCCACGAAAAGCACAAAAAAATGTTCGTTTCGTTCATTTCGTTTCCGCCGTTACGCACACGCAATTAAAATCTCTTCAAAACATTTTCTTTATTCTTTACCGCGCACTATGGATATTTATCCCACTTCTGAACTGTAGAGAAGAAACTATAAATTAAGAAAAAAAATGTGTTTGTTGAATTCAGTGTATATATATACATATTTAAAACAGAAAAAATTAAAAGAAATTCATTTTATATTGTCGTCCGTGCACGTCTTTTCTTTTCGCTGGCTCTCACTAGACTAGAGCTGTTCGATGTTAATCGATGCATCGTAAACATCGATGTTTTGATTTCGATACATCGTTAAAATGTCGATGTATCGTATCATACGATGTTAATCGATACATCGATATTTTTTCTTCGATGTGTCGAAAAGCTGAATTTTAAGTTTACGCATCCGGCAGCTTTTGTTTAAGTAGCAGATTGCAACTCATTTAAAGTAGTGACAATGTTTTTAAACTAAAACCCTCTAAGAATGACTTAATTTGATTTAAAATCGCTTGATTTTTTTTTCAAAATGGGCCCTTTATTTCTCAAAAGAAAGTTTATACAATTTCCTTTAAGGCCTTTATAATCGCTTAATGGGATGTGCGTGGGATATCCATCAAAAAAATTATTTTTTAATTCAATAAGATTTTTCAATATTTGGCATGAAAACGTACTACCTAAATGATCTTAAAAAAGTATTTGCATTCTAAGGACATTCGAAAAGTAGTTTTTTATAAACAGTGTTAAAGTTTGGTCGTGCGTTATTTACAATGGCTTCCGCTTCCAAAAAGGAAATGTTGACTTCTTTTTGTTGTAATCCCTTAAACAAAAAGAAGCACAGATCATCAGATATGCGAAATATTTCCGACAACTTATTGAAAAAATTCCCAACGCTTTCAAAACGTTTGCTAATTTGTGGATCGTGCAGGAAAATGGTGGGAAAGTTGGACACATTACCGGTTATTCCAGATGAGAACAAAATCAATTCTGAAAATGATGACAGTTCTGCAGGAGATGATGGTTGTTCTAACTTTTCAGTAGAACCTATAAGACCTAATAATGAGTGCCAAAATTAACATCACAATGATGCAGTAGAAGTTTTTGAACAAATAAAAAAGAAGTACAAAACGTCACATAGTAGATCTGAAAGAATTCAACTTCTTTCTCTTGCCCCATTGTCATGGAGTTGTTCAAAAATAATGACCGAGTTTGGAACGTCTCAACGAAAAGCAAGAATTGCTAAAAATTTGGTTGCTGAGCATGGGATTCATACACTTCCAAGCGAGAAGAAGGGAAAAACTTTCGCGTGCGAAACTGAAGCTCTAGTAACTCAATTTTATCATAAAATATTGAAATAATATTGAAAAATCTTATTCTTGAATTAAAGAATAATTTTTTTGATAGATATCCCACTCGCATCCCATTTGAGCAAAAAAAAGAAGGGCCCATTTTGATAAAAAATTAATTTAAAAAACAATAAAAAAAATTTTTTTAAAAAAATTATTTTTGGAAAAATTAAAGAAATAGCTATCTAATATCCTTCGGAAAATTTTTGCTAGGATCAATAGGTGAAAAGTTACACATATTTTAAAAAAACTCTGTATGATCAAAATGTCCAACTTTGGCCCCCTCTAACTCCGGCAGTTCTTGACTGATAGAGCTGAAAATTTGAGCCTGGCATACTATCCAATAGTACTAACCTTGGTGTAAATTTCATCCAAATCGGAAGACATCGATTTTAAAAATTGGGTCACTTGACACGAAATTCCCCATATATTAAAAATTTTGTTTTTTTCTATCCAGATAAATATAACTTGATGTCATGTTTTACACAATTAGGACCGTAATAATCTAATAACACTGAATTTAATGAAAAAATTCCTCATAAAATAAACAATTCTTGTTTTCAATATGTTAAAATAATTCGACTTTTATTCAATTAATTTTGTTAAGTTCCAGTTAGAATAAATACGATGCATCGCAAACATGGATGTTTTTTTTAATTGACGCATCGAATAACATCGATGTTAATTAATGATGAATCGAATGGCAAAAAACATCGACGTTTTTTTTACATGAACAGCTCTACACTAGACTGCAAACTCTGTTGTCTTCATTTCATGTGCTTACATAAGGTTATATAAAATATATTCTATTTATATTTTTTCTTTTCCATACTTAGAAATTACTTTTCAAAATATAATTTATAGTGAACTCCATCCATGACTTTTTTTAAATAATAGCTTCCAGTTGATAGATCCTCCATAACTTCCTCTGGTAGATTGTTATATCTTTCGGGCAAGAACATTATACGAGTTTCCAACTCAATCATTGTTTTCGGACCGAATACTGTTGACTTTTTACACAGTTTAGAATTTTAAATTTCTGGTTTACAGGGAGTTGTTTTAGAGGTAAAATCTCCTTTAAATATTTGTTGGTGTTGACATTATTTAAATAATTTAATGTGTTATTCATATTTTTAGATTTTTTTTTGTTTTTTTAATTGTTTGAACGAGGAGAAGAAAATTTAGTTATGTATTCCACAATTTTTCAAATATCACTGTTGAATTCCTCATTTTTACAACGTCTATTTAAATGAAAAAATTGAGTGGTGAGGGGTTTTTTTTCGTTTAGAACAAAGATTAATGTAATTTACAATTTCTGTTTTTTTATAATTAAATGTTTGTAGTTAGATAAAATGCGGTTGGATTATGATTACACAAATTGAAGCTGATATAAGAGCGTAAACAAGTTGTGATTATAGCGATAACAGAATTATTTATGTAAAATATTAAACCCAACCCATCAACCGACAACAACAACAAACTTCTCCAGCTAATTCTTAATGCGCAAAACAAATTTTTGCTATAAATATCGGTTGTTGTTAGTTAAAAGAAACATTATACCCTACCAGAACATAACTAGTCAAATGACTAGTTATTTGACCGTAAAGTGTGACGTATAAACTAGTCACAACTTCCCATCAAGTTATTAAGGGCAATGTGAAAAACTTGACGTAAACATTCGTGTACATGTGATTTTGCCTCTCTTTCTAACATATGAATTCTTTCGACTGTAAAACATATATCTAACCTGCTCACTCCTGCGCTATTTGAAGTCACAAATGACTAGTTATGTGGTTACACTTGACTATAGTCAAGTATAGTTGACTAGTCACAGTTTACTAGTTAACTGGTTACACTTGACTATAGTCAAGTATAGTTGACTAGTCACAGTTTGCCAGTTAACTGGTTACACATGACTATAGTCAAGTATAGTTGACTAGTCACAGTTTGCCAGTTAACTGGTTACACATGACTATAGTCAAGTATAGTTGACTAGTCACAGTTTACTAGATGACAGTTGACCCCCTTATAAAAGAATAATTTTTTTTGATATATTTTTATTATAAAAAATATAATTTATTTTATAATTTATAATTAGTAATAATAATAACACTAATAATAATAAAGCTTGCGTATGGCTTTCATACGTTGATTACAATAGACATGAATATACCCATCGCTGAAATGCTGTGATGATATATAATTCAAGAAAGTAGAATAGCAGAAGCCTGAAATTTAAAAAATATTAATAATTGAATTGCAACTATTTAAATAAATGAAAATTTTTATTTGTCTTTTTAAATTCCATTTACTTACCCGACGTAAAGTCGTTATAATGGTAAACACTACTGCTCCAAATACCGAAATGATATAGAAAATAAACAATTGGCCAATAGCAGAACTTATGGAAAGAATAACAATATCAAAAACAAATTTTGGATGCTAATAAAATGAAAGAATAAAATAATTTAAAACTTTAAATTTTAAGACAAAATGTTGTAAAAATCAAAAACCTACCTCAGTAGAAAATTGTAAGGAATCCATAAATCATAAAGTCATACCATATCCCTTAAATAAATTCCCTTAGCAATTGGCAGTAAAACTATCAAAGACCATACACATGGCCAATAGAAAAATGCCTGTCAATGTGGTTACCTCACTGGCCCTCAAACTATCAGCAGAGCCCATCATGAAGACCAGTTGAATCATTAGGCCGCCAAATCACAATAGCAAGAGTTTAGTTTCATGGGAATTTGAACGCTTTGGTAATTTCTGTAAATGTATACAAACAATTTAAGACATATTAAAGTTTATGCAGTAAAATAATAATAATACTTAACTTTTTGGTTTCCACATCTTTTTTTAACACAAAGAACACAATTAAAATTTTCGTCATAAGGCACTACATTTCAAAGCCTACTACGATTGAATTTTTTAAACTAATCAAATACAACTCTGAAGCATAAAAAGTCAAATAAAAACTACATGTGTGGTATTAAGTAAGTTTTGTTTGTGTTATTTTCGGTCATTAATTTCTTGTAGGGTAGTTTCAGAAATCTATTTCTTTAATATCTTATAAGCTCTTAAGCACATAAAGAAAAAAAAATAAATAAGAAATGGCGGTTTTATTTGTGAATTTTGTGAGAAAGTATTCACTCTCATTTTAACTCGCTAGCTTAACATTCCATAGAATAGCTGTGCTTTGTGGAAGTGAAGGATAATAATAAATTGTATCCCAACTTTTAAAGGCAATATTTAGCGGTCGGCGGCTATTACTTGTTTTAAAAATTTCTAACTTGTAAGCATCAGCCAATTGGATATGTGGTTCTTTCCATGTAATATTCAGAATAGATAACTTAAATTTTTCATTAGTAATAATAGATTTGAGTACTTGAGAATTATCATTAGAGCGTAGAATTATTAGTTGATGTTTAGAATTGAATATTACTCTATTAAAATCTTCAGCAAATTAACATTAAGTTGCTTCTATAAATACAATATAACGTTGTTTTATTTAAGATGACTAAAAACTAAAGACTAAAGAAACAAACTTATTTCTTTTAATTTTTTTAATTTAACACAATTTTATTATTCTCAATTTCTTTTATTTTATTATACGAAACAGCCGCTTGTGCCACTGTTCATTTCTTTTACTTATTTCTTACCAATTACTCTAAAACTTACTGTCTATCAACTAACTCTATGACTGCAGTACGTATAACGTGGGAAAAGCTGCGACAGCATAATACATGCCGTCCCAACATTTTCGCAGTGTGGACAATATCCACAAGAATGTATTAATATTAAGTTGCATACAAAGGGTATGGCAACTTCGACTAGTCAAACATACTACAAAATCCAAGAATCATTTTTAATGGAATACAAAAATTAAAATAAAATAAATAATAAATTAAGACTTTCAAAATTATTTGGCGCCCATCCTGCATTTATTAACGAATTGCTATCAAGTTTATTTAATCGTACATAGTTTATTATTTCTGTAGTTATTCCCAAATGTAGTGTACGATTAATTTCTATACCGTTCATACCGGATTTCATCAAAGAGATAACACATACAGTTGTTAAGAAGTTTTAGAGAGAGGGTGGCTGTTGAATCTTCCTTTGTTGCAAACCCTTCAATATAGATAAAGCTTTCACTATGTAAAACATATAAGTCCTGGTTCTGAATTGATATTCGAATTTCATCATTATTTGTATAACATTGTAAATATAATGTATAACTACATCATTAATAATTGAAATATCAAATTGTGGTTTTTGTAATACGTTTATTATATTACTCATTTTCGTAACTTTAATTGAAATCATAAACTTTGTAAAAAATTTTGATAACTTTTACTCAGATTATTTTTCGGTTCGCTTGTGTTTTTTTCAATTTAATGTGCTCTTTAAAAGAAGAAGATAATTTATCCCTTGTTTGCTGTGTACTGAGTGTTGATGGCGGAATGAATGTTGTTTCCGCATTCGAGATCCTTTTATCGAAAATAATCATTATTGTGTTAGTTTCAAATGTAAACGTATTGATATTTTATCACCTCGAAAATTTATTAAATTTCCGTCCTGATCGACAATTTTCAAAACTAATGTATTTATTGTTCTTGTATTAAGTAGAAAATATATAACATTAGCTGGTGCTTCTGTTATTTTATAGCCTAGACTAACGTTCAATGAAAACTGATGTAGGGTAGGAGCAGATGTGCTGTTTATATATGATCCACTTACAATATTACAATCAACGGATATTGTATTTATTTTTATTGTATCTATAGTTTTGTCCGAATAGTGCTCTTCACTATTTTAAAGTACTCTATTGCTAAAACCAAGCAATGATCCAATTGACCGTTCTCTATCGAAATAAATCGTATCTAATGAACTCTTTATGAATGTCTGTAAAGTATTGCCCAATTCTCAGTTGCCCTTTAGGATTAAGACTATAGTATTTTAAATTAATTTATCATCTTTTATAGTAGATCATTAGCATTAATCCAAGAATTGTGTTCCGATGAAAATCCTAACCATTTAACATATAACTTATTATCCTTTTTCTTTAAAACCTTTTCAACTAGATATGCTTGTGGATATTTAGTTTTCCTTAATTCAAATTCATAAAAACCACCCTTTATATCATGACCTTGATAGTCTTCCAAAATGTATGTTTTTGGATTAGTATTTCTTACACGTTTAATTTTAAAAATTTCAGTTGCCAATTTGGTGTATAACCCTTTTCAAATATATATTTGCTAATACGAAAATTATCGCCAACTTTGAATTTAGATTTTCTAAAATCTTTGAATTGTTGAAGACAGTATCGAGTAAATGTTTTTCGTTTGCAGAATTCACTTCGTTTGGTGACATTTTTACTGTTCTGTGTAGTGTGTTGTTGTATCTACCGACAAGATCTTGATAGATATTAATTCATCTATATATGTACCTTGATAACTAAACTCTTTCCACATCATTCCTTTTAATGTTCTATTAAATCGTTCAACTATTGATGCTTTCAAAACACTATAGGTTGAATAATGATTAATTTGATGAGATTGCATTAGATGAGTAAAATGTGTGTTAAAAAATTCTTTTCCATCGTCTGTTTGTAAATTTTTTGGTTTTCGTTTGCTTTTATTAAAAATATTTTTCATTGCTTCTGTTACACTTAAAGCAGTTTTATTATTTACTGCTTCCGCCCAAGCTTTTTTAGAAAACGTATCTATGACGATAATTTCTATTATACGATTCATATGCAATCATTTTAACTAAATCCGCTTGCCATAAATCATCAATTCCTTTAACTATAACTCGTCTTCTTACAAAATTTTTCCGTGCTTGTTTATGTAGTTCATTTACTACACCTCTTTTATTCACATTCATATTTTCTATTCAAATGTAAAATTCTATATGACAATTAATTAATGTAAACATATCTATTTTATTAGTTTTTTTTTAACAATTTCAGGCTTTATCATTTGTTAGACTTGTATCAGATTATTTCTGTTGTTGAGGAAGTAAAGATTTAAAAAGATAATTTTCAATGTTGTTAAATTTCTTTTCGTTGTCAAATGCAATTTTATTTACTGCATTTAAATCGTTTTCAATATTTTGATTTTCCTTTTTTTATTTATTAGTAAATATCAAAATATCATTTTTAAGAGTTGCCAGATGAATTTTTATGTTTTTATTTCTTTCGATATCGATATAATACTATTTGTTTCTATATTTTCAATTTTTTCTATATTCTTCAATATTGGTACATTATTGTTTTTAAGCGAATGATTGATTTCCTCTTGTAATAAAAGTAATGAGTTTTTAAAATTTGCACCAGCTACTGCTATTTTATTTATAAGCAAATCAGTTCTGTTATTAAGATATGCTTTTGTAACTGAATCTTTAGGTTCAATAGGTGCAGTTCGATATTCGATATTCTTTTTTTACGCAAGTCTAAACGATTACTGTCTACAGTAATATCGAGAGTTTTAAATAGATTTTTCTTAAAGGTTGAATCACTCATCTTGCTATGACTTTCTAAGCTTTATCAAAATTTATTTATAGAATTCAATTTTTAATAAATTATGTTAGCTTTTTTCAGTTCTACAGCTATAGATGTTATTTCGTTTTTATGATTGTTATGTCCGACACTTTCAGAGGATAGAAGTAGTCTTAGTCTATTGACTAACTCATTAGGATTGTCCCAATATATATAGTTTGTTTTTTTGTAATCTACAGATGTAAGTGTTAAACCACTACCTTTCATTAATTTATTTTTGGTTTTGTACTAAATAGTTTTTTTATTATACGTTGATATTTATTGTACCTTTTATTTGGCCATTCGGATGATATTTACGTCTATACACATTTGTGCTTATTAATAAATCTTTATATTTATTTAAATCAGTTTCTGCATAATGTAAGGGTTTTGCATGAAATACTAATTCAAATAAGCCTGGAGACATTTTCTTTCGCTTTAAATTTTTTTCAATTAAATGTTTTGTTTTATTTCTTTTTCTATCATTATTCAGTATAGTGTTACTTTTTCGTTTGAGTGTATTATCTTGTACATATTCCTGTTCAACTTCGTTGTTGTTGTTATAGTTATTATGAACAGTAACCTTTGCTTCCTGCGGTGATAAAACCCCATTAAATAAATGTGAAATTGTTTGCGGTTTGTTTATTATAAACAATTTTCTTTCTCACTTGTTCACTGACCTTATCCTTATGATGTGTTCTTAATGTTGAATTCAACTTAAATTCTTTAAAACAAATCTCACAAACTAAACTAGCAATTTGTTCTTTTTTAATTTCGAACTTGAAAGTATAACTGTAACGGTTTATAGCACAAAAATGACTTTTAAATCCTTAAAACAAGCCTATTTTTATTCTGCGATGTTGATGAGGAGGTAATACATTTTAGAAGTATTGAGGAGTAATTTCAATTATGTAATTATGTCCACTTATGTGTAAAAAACGCAGACACAACTGTACATTTCTTTCTTATCAGTTTAAAATTAAAGATTCTTATAGCACAAAAAACAACAACACGTTTAGCTATATTTCTGTTTCTTCAACATTAAATCACAAAAAATAACACATCCAAAATTCTTTATACTTAAAATATTCTTATTGAACTTATTCTTAAGTATACAAAATTATAATGACGCGCGATGGTATTGTCTAGAACATCAAGGTGTCGTTATTCCACTTTTGACCGTCTGTAAATGTCTCAGAATTTTATTATTACAAGAAAACGATATTGGGGCAATTAATGTTTTTTTGTTAACGAATACATTAAGTGGTTTAGAAAACCACCAATTTCTATACTTATATTTTTACAAAACAAGAACTAACTGAAATGTATCGCACCTACAATAAACAACAACAACACGTTCAACTATATATCTATTTCTTCAATATTAACTCTTACAAAAAATAAAATAAACAAAACCACAACATTCCACAATTCACTCAGCGTCGGCAACAGGAGTTAAGGGTACCCTACATCACACGCTCACCGATCATCCGAACCTCGCGCCATATATCCATGAGTTTACGGTAGCCTACACAGAAGAACTCGTTTGAAATCACAAATAAATGCATACTAATTTGAATTCAATTGAAGAGTTTTAAATGTGGCAAAATAAAAATATAATATTATAACAAACTAAAAGAGTCGTAAGAATTAAAAAACAAAATAATAATTTTCAAGGTTTACATCGTCTTCTACAACTGTGCTTATGTTAATGATAATGGCTTATTATATCAAATTATCCAAGGCAGTGTTCTGATCGAAACTCCAACTTTTTAACATACAATGTATTTCCTCTTCTTTTTAATACGTCCTATCCATAAGATACACCATTAATTTCACTACCACAATAGGCTTCTAAATTAAAAGTACTAGGATTTTTATTGCTGATACATACATAGGTAACATGCGTTTATGTTTGCTTAAACGAACGCGATCGTCAATTGTAAACTTGGATCTCCTAAAAATCCATAGAAAATTACTATGGATGAATTTTTTCATTTCGTTTGGTGTTACATTAATTGTTCAATGAAATATATTATTACATTTATCCACCAGTTCTTGATATATGTTTATCAATTTGTACGTTTATCAATGTTCTATTAAGTTGTTCAACTATTGATGCCTTTTAACAACTAGTATATATTGAATAACGGTTAATTTGATTAGATTGCATTAAATATTCAAGTCGTTTGTAAAAGAACTTTCCAGAATTATTCTCTCACCGAATTTTGTAGCCATTCTCAAACATTATAAAATTTCATTTGTGCCAAGTATGGGTATATCCTTAATATAATTAATATAAAAGAATAAGAAATTTTTAAATAAGAAAAAATCACTTATTTTCTAATTTTTTTAATTTTTTTCTAATATTTACAAAACTCAAGGGAACGGAAATTCTAAATTTCAAAAATAGTTTAAAATATTTTACCAAACAAACTAACAGCTTTTAAAAAAAGAGAAAAAAAAAACAAAATCAGAAAATGAAAAGAGAATGCGTTCAAATAAGATCTATAAAATATTAAATATCAAATTCTATTACATCTATCAAATTTAAATATTATTAAATTAGTAATAAGTTAAATATTATAAATTGTAATTAAAATCGATTAAATTATTTGTGTTAAAATGAAAACTAAAATAAGAATACAAATGAAAATATGTAAATATTTAAATAATTATAAGAATTTTTGATGAAAGAAAATGATACATCATATTTATAATAAATTAATTTTGAATTAATAGGGACTGTTAATTTGTAAATGGAAGATTCATATAATATGATTCACCAACGCCTAGATCCAAGTTACTCTATGATTACATTAATAATTAATGTACTCTACTTATAATTTTCTTGCTTGCCATGCTAACTATTATAACAAAACCTATTACATTTATTATTATGCTATAATCACTATAAATGCAACGCAGCAAGCAAAGCAAACTTTATTTTATTTTATTTGCTTGTTGTCGCGTTGCCTTTAAAATAATCATTTCCAAATACAGCCATGTGTTCTATTTTTGAGAGATTGCTGTGTTTGCTGCGTTGCGTTTATTGTGTTTATACTTCATTATTATACTACACTAGCTCCTATACTACATTTCTATGTTATACTAAGTTAGCCTGTTAAGAACTGTACGATCTATAACTGTATTTACATATATTTTAAAAATATAAGAAACAAAATTGTATTAAAAAGAAAATACTTTACAAGTAACATCCGAACTATAAAGACGTGTTTTTATTTGCATAATTTTACTCAGCATGCCTTCTTCGTATGTGTATATGTAAGTATATGTATGCATATGCTGTTTCATATTATCAGAAAGTTTACATGGTAAGTCAATGCGTATATGGTTTGTTATATTTGAAATACTTTGTTTTGTATCTATGAATTTATATGTATGTTGGTTTTCATAATTTCATCACAACGTATAGAAATTCGTTTTTCATTATTTCTTACATAAGTGGACATTGCAACCCTTCAGTCAGAACTGCAACCTAGCGTCTCACACTATCCATATAGCATGCGGCTGGCACATTTTTAAGAAACTTTTCATTGCAATTCTAATTATTCTCTCAATTTTTGGTCGAAGACAGTTGAAAGAAAATCGCCGAAGATGTATTTTTTTCATACTTCATTTTGTTTGAAATGTCTGGGCTGAGGCTTCAACCTCGGTCTTACGTCTAATAAACCAACGCAGTACCTACTAGTCTACTCCGACATTTCTTCTTTACATTAACAATAAACCTTATAAATATAAAGTTCGAAGCTCAAACTGACTGATGCACTGGCTATTAAGGCTGATCCTTTCTACATTCTTTTGATTTCGACATTCAGTTATTACGCTAATCCTTTGTATTGAGTGATATAAATAAAGCCTTGGAGATAGACGAAATACGATATTTACGTCATGTAAGATGTGCTCCTTTTCATCCTTCGTCAAATGGACAGGTTGAACGTATGGTGCAGACCACAAGACATTACTTGAAGAAAATGCCATCTAATTCAAACGTTGAGTTGGATCTTGTTCGTTTTGTTTTTAGCCAACACATAAGCCCACATGCTACAACAGGTCGTTCACCTGCTGAGCTCTTGTTTAATCGGCAACACAAAAGTTACTTTGACAAGGTTCATCCACATGAATTGCCAATTTCTGGTGAACATTTATGTTTGAAAGAAACATTTAAAAAAGAAGACCCTGTATGGATTAGGAATTTCGCCTCAGGTCAAAAGAGGATAACAGGTAACATAGAATCACAGATTGGACTCTTGTCTTACAATGTGCATCTTCAAGATAATCGTTTACTAAGGCGCCATTTAAAGCAAATTCGCAGCCGAGCCTTAAACATCAGCTGTGAGGTACAATTTTCAAAAAATTGGAAGTAAATTTCGTTGATACGAAAGTTTTTTTTTCTATAAAAACTACGAAATGTTTAGTAGTATATTCGACGGTCAACGACAGGCAATACGGCTTCCGCAAGCTCGGTTCTCCTAATAACACGATAATCATTATTCTTAGCAAGAATCAGCCTATCCGACGATTTGATGAGAGCTAGCTTGTGCCTACAAATATTTTTAAAGCATTGGAGTCTTTTTGATTTTTGTGGTTGCTCGTTACTTCTCTCGATTTATTTCAAGCTCGAGCAAGAAGGGTTCGCTAAATATGGGACTCCAACAGATGTGTTCATGCTAAATTCAGGAGTGCCACAAAGTCCCGTTCTATCTCCAACACTGTATTTTATTTTTATCAGCGATCACATAATTACTTCTTCTAAATAGTAATAATTTTCTTTCGTTTGCTGATGGCAAACATTTCATTTAATAATATCATCATCAACACAGCCAACGCAATGGTGATTGGCACACTCTCGAGAGGGTAGCTCAATGGTTGATTTTGAAACGAGAAATTTTTGTTCTTGTTGTAGTTTTATTACTCAAATAAACCGTAGAAAGAAAGGCAATAATTATTGTAATACTGTAAAATCAAATTTAAAATACTCACATCGTTTGAAGTATCACAAAGCTTTAGAGTTTTGTTATATGTATTCAAATTCATCATAAAATTATTATACAATAGTAAAACAAGAAATACTATCCATGGGCAATTAAAGCTAACCAAGGGGTCTCATGTATTCAATTGTGTTGCTTCTTTTTGTTTCAACAGAAATTTTATTTTAATATATTAATTTCAACAATTTTAGTGTTTCATAAAGATTTTAATACTGTGTGTTTATGTCTTAAGTCTTTTGTCTTGTGTAAAAACCAACGAGATGGCAATCCTGTACCAAAGGACACCTTGTAGGTTTTATTATTATTTATGCCTCATTAAAATAATATTTACGCCACTAATATCATGTTAGGCCGATTCCTTTAAGTATCTTTTGAGGTTAATCGACTACGTGTTGAAGAGTATGATGACAATTGATTATCAAATTCTATTGATTCATTAGAGCACCATCGCATTGTTGATTCTGATTTTTGTTTGAACGCTACTTCAAAGGAATGTGCAAGAAATAGAGACTTGTTCCCGAAAACTCATTCTTTAGTAGTTGATTGGCCAGTGGATCGCACAGTGTACTACACGTTGTTTAAAGTTAAAAATTTTTTACATTAGGCTTTCATTAAAGAGACTTGTTTCATACTTATACACTCATATAGTAGTTAAAAAAATATTAGACTCGTAGTTGCAGACGCCGTAGTCCAGTAGTAAGTGTATTGTTTTATTAGATGCAAGGTCACGATTCAAACCCCAGATTATACATTTCCAACAAAACGAAAAACTCTGAGAGTAAATAAAATTGCCGTGAAACCGTTTCTCAAAAATTTGGCGTTCAGAGTCGACTTTAAACATTTCATGTATAAATTAAACGAACACAACATATGTATGTAAATGATGTGAGAAGATATGTCGTAATCCTGACTGAAATAATCCTGGGTTGAAATGACCAGTTTTGTCAGAATGTATGTGTGACTCGTAGGGTCAGAATAATTAGTAAAAATAGACTATCAAACGAACAGCGCTTCCAAATCTTTCATATTTGTTCTCAAAATTCCTGTGGGAGCACACCGCTACTGACAATGACGAAGGGTCATTGTCATTGTGTTAACTGACTAGACTATTTTTTGTTGAAAAACATGAACTGGGACAAGTCAGTCTTAATTCCAAAATTAAAACTCTCGAATGGATTTCTACGTCGCTCTCTCTCTACGTATTTAAAAAATAATCATTAAAATGCTTAAAATTGTAATTTTAAAAATAATATTTATTTGTAAAATTTAAACTAATAAACGCAAATAGTTTACAAACTTAAATAAATAATCTTAAAATTATTTTCTTTTTAATTTATCCACGTTAGTGCAGGATTCAGAGCCCAAAGATTATTTTTGTTGCGGTAGCAATAGTGCTTTTTGTTACTCATGCTGTGTAGATGTTGTTTGAGTTGTTGTCGTAGCTGTTTCTGATATTTGTCCGCATGATAGTGTTTGGCACGGGCAATTTGTCGTCGCGACTTACTACTTACTTACTTAATTGGCCATAACAACCCGTTTAACAGATTGCCTGCCGCAACACATTTTTCCAGGCGCCTCTGCTTCTTCCGCGCCTACGCCAGTTGGTCACACCAATCGATGACAGGGCTTCCTCGATTTGGTCCTTCCAACTGCGCCGACTTCCACATATTCCCGCATCAAATACCCGTCTCGTCGGAGCATCCTCCTCCATTCGAACGACATGGCCGAGCCAGCGCAGCCGCTGGATATTAATACGCTGAACAACGTTAATGTCGTTGAGGAGCTCATACAGCTCACTGTTGGATCGGATACGGAAATCATCGCCAACTCGCACTGGACCGAAGATCTTATGTAGGACTTTTCTCTCGAAAACCATCAAGGCCGCTGTATCAGTTCTTAATTGGGTCCATGCCTCTGCGCCATGAAGATGCACGGGTAGAATGAGTGTCTTGTAGAGTGTTAGTTTTGTCGTACGAGAGAGGTCTCTGCTACTCAATTGCCTATTGAGACCATAGTAGCACCTGTTGGCAAGAATCATCCTGCGCTTGATCTCCAGACTGACATCATTTCTGGTGGTAACAGCGGAGTCAAGATAGATCAATTCCTTGACCGTATCAAAAGTATAGTTATCGGCCGTAATCTGAGAATAAATACGCCGCGCATCTCTACTTGTCGATAACATATACTTTGTTTTGCCCTCATTTACTGCCAAAACTTGTGAAAAATACAAGGGACTGTGCAAAATAAAAACGTGTGAAGAATAAAAAACTTGTGAAAATACAAGGGACTGTGAAAAATAAAAAACTTGTGAAGGATAAAAAAACCTGTGGAAAATACAAGGGACTTTAAAAAATAAAAAAAAACTACCAAGAATACAAAGACTGTGAAAACTTGCGAAAGAATCCTTCCTGAAACAAATAAGGTAAATATGGAATGTTTACAAAACAAAATAACAGAACTGACTGATACTGACAACGCAGTATGTATCTTGGATACATAGCGTAGAGAGCATCCTGAAGGACTATGAAATCGTCCGACAAAAGCCAATTTATAGGGCTATTATTCAGGCTATACGCCGCAAATGTAGGGGAAGGGCCGATGCTGCCCTTACCTCATATAACATTTTCGATGACGATGACATTACGCTACAGTAAATCATCAGCTCTCCCTTATCATAAATAAGTTGAAAACTGAGAGTTACTCAGGAGAAACAACCACAGTACTTATCGAGACATACAGAAACAAGACTCTGGAAGTCTTCGTGGAAGTCGCGCCACAGCGTGCTGTACAACAGTCTGCCCCAAATTCACCCGAACCAATGGATGTGGATCGGAGTACACAGTTTAGGAAATTTGGAAACCGTCCGTGGAATAATAACTATAAAAGACGGGCCTTTTCGGAACAGGTTCGCTCCGGGTCCGCTCAACGCCCGTTTAAACAGCAAAGATTATATAACATGACACAAGAACAATGACTGAACAATGAGGAAGACCCGGCCGAGGATGAAATAAATTTTCAGACTCGGGCCTTTCGGTCTTACCATACAGAAGTTAAATTTTTAATTGATACCGGGGCTACAAAAAACTTCATTGAGCCAGCCTTATGCCCCCCTGTCCCAAGAAATTAGATAAACCATTCCTCCGTACTGCATCAGGGAAGATGGAAATTAATGAAAAGGGAAATTCTTTGCCCCATTTGGTAACGATACCACACCTTCTATGTGTTACCAGGGCTTATGTCTTTTAATGGGATAATCGGCGACGATACTCTACGTGAGCTTCAGACCATAAAAATAATACATTAACGATTGCCCCAGGAATCAGTATACCTCCTGCAATACATACATATGGTGGACTTAACAAACTTTCCCCAGACACAGAAGACACTTTAAACCGACTTATAGCTGAATTCAAGGACATATTTGGGCCAATTAATAACGAGTTGGCAGCAACCTCTATTAAAGCTGAGATACGATGTACCACTGACGAGCCAATATATTCAAAAAATTACCCATATCCGGCTTGCATGCGCCCTGAAGTGGACTTCTAAAAAAATATAATTCGACCATCAAAAAGTCCCTATAACTCTCCCATATGGGTTGTCCCGAAGAAACCAAAACCCAATGGAGAGAGGCAATATCGTATGGTGGTAGATTTCAAAAGACTGAATACTGTTACCATACCTGACACATACCCAATTCCTGACATAAATTCAACTCTGGCGAGCCTTGGCAAAGCGAAATTTTTTACAACCCTTGAGCTCACTTCAGGGTTCCACCAGATTCCAATGAACCCAAGGGATATTTCTAAGACAGCCTTTTCTACAATGAATGGCAAATATGAGTTTCAACGCATGGTCGATGACGTCCTGCGAGGTTGTATAGGGAAGATTTGTTACGTCTACATAGACGACATAATAGTTTACGGGAGTACTACTAAGGAACACCTAGAAAACCTTAGGAAAGTATATCAGTGCCTAGGAGAAGCTCGCCTTAGGGTCAATCTAGAAAAAACTTCTTCTTCTTCTTAATTGGCCATAACAACCCGTTTATCGGATTTCGGCCTGCCGCAACACATCTTTCCAGGCGCCTCCTGTTCGTACGCGCCTACGCCAGTTGGTCACACCAATCGATGACAGGGCTTCCTCGATTTGGTCCTTACAACGGATGCAAGGTCGTCCTCTTCGCCGACTTCCGCAGATTCCCGCATCAAATACCTGTTTCGCCGGAGCATCCTCCTCCATTCGAACGACATGGCCGAGCCAGCGCAGCCGCTGGATATTAATACGCTGTACAACGTCTATGTCGTTGAGAAGCTCATACAGCTCACTGTTGGATCGGATACGGAAATCATCGCCAACTCGCACTGGACCGAAGATCTTGCGCAGTACTTTTCTCTCGAACACTCTCAAGGCCGCTGCATCTGTACTTAATAGGGTCCATGCCTCTGCGCCATAAAGAAGCACGGGTAGGATGAGTGTCTTGTAAAGTGTTAATTTTGTCGCACGAGAGAGGTCTCTGCTACTCAATTGCCTATTGAGACCATAGTAGCACCTATTGGCAAGGGTGATCCTGCGCTTGATCTCCAGACTGACATCATTTCTGGTGGTAACAGCGGAGCCAAGATAGATGAATTCCTTGACCGTATCAAAAGTATAGTTATCGGCCGTTATCTGAGAATCAATACGCCGCACGTCTCTACTTGTCGATAACGTATACTTTGTTTTGCCCTCATTTACTGCCATACCCATCTTAGTAGACTCCCGTTCAATAGCACTAAAGGCAGCAGTAACATCTCGCTTGATATCAATTTCGTCAGCGTACGCAAGCAACTGGACACTTTTTTGGAAAATAGTCCCTTTTCGCTGCACTCCCGCCTTTCGCAGAACACTCTCCATGACGAAGTTGAACAGGTCGCATGGTAAGGAGTCGCCTTGTCTGAAACCTCGCGAGAAGGCTTATACCCCTATAGTTGGCGCATATAGTAGGGTCTCCCTTTTTCAGGACAGGACAGAGGACACTGAGGTTCCAATCGTTGGGCATACTTTCCTCTAGCCATATTTTGTAAATAAGCTGGTACATGCGCCACATATAGTAGGGTCTCCCTTTTTCAGGACAGGACAGAGGACACTGAGGTTCCAATCGTTGGGCATACTTTCCTCTAGCCATATTTTGTAAATAAGCTGGTACATGCGCCCTACCAACTCATTACATCCGGCCTTAAACAATTCAGCGGGGAGGCAATCAGGACCTGCCGCTTTATTGTTTTTAAGACGCATTATCGCGACTTTGAACTCTTCATGGCTAGGCGGCGGAATCTCCACGCCGTCATCATCGATCGGGTTCGGAACATCATATCTAAAGGCGGAATTGGTGTCGTCATCAACTTGTAGCAGAGTAAATAAGTATTTCCTCCACAACCTCAGCACCCCTTGCGAATCTCAGCACCCCTGCGGATGTGTTACCAAGTTACCGTTCTCGTTTTTGCAGGAAGACCCTCCGGGCTTAAAACCTTCGGTTAGACGCTTAGCCGTTTGATAGTGGTCGTCAACTTTTAAGGGGATCTTTCTAGGCATATTTTGGGTTTTCATTGGCATGAATTTTCTACGTGGTGGATTCCAAGGACTACGCACAACCCGAATTTAACGTCCAGGGGATTCGACTTCACTGCACGCAATAGTTAACATCTAGTGGGTGCTAGTATGCCATCCACGAGGGGCCACGAGGAGGCTGCGTATCAACTTGGATACAGCACGACAAGGATCGTCTTGGAGGTTGACCACGGTCAGAAACTTTACATTGTTTGCATGCATCCCATCCCTCCCATGCTCACAATTTCACTCGGTGGAAATGTTGAGGGGAATGGGACCGTTTTGCCATTGTAGTCTACGAGTCCGAAACGGTTCGGAAGACTAACTGAGTTGTATTAAGATAACGAAAAAGCTGGGACTGCTTGCTAGTTATTTCACGCACTTTTTCTAAAACAATAATAATTTTTCACACAAAGAACTTGTCAGCTAATTACAGGACCCGTGATCGAATTAAATTCGTATCTGAATTAATTTCGATTGTTCGAGTTTTTTATATGACTCGATTTCTTGCGATACTTTTTTAATAAGGTGTTGAAAAGAAGGCTACAAGAATTAGCCCCTAGTTAGTGCTCCAGCCTGATTCAATAATTTTATTAATATGACGGGTAATTTGAATAATATTAATGCAACAGTTCCTATATTGTTTTCACACATAAAGTTAAAACCTGATTTTAACATTAAAACCATAATCAGCTGATTTTGTGTTCACACTATGAGTTTTCTTAAATCTGGTTTCAAATTCATGACATTATGACCGTGCAAAAAAAGAAAAAATAAGAAAAATTAAGAAATGAACAATAAATTCAAAATTACTCTATTCTATTTACTCTATATCTATTTGATTTATTACAACGAAAACATGGTTGTGTTTTATAAAACCTACTTAAAACCAATTCAATAAAGATTTTAAAATGGTTTTAACACAATAATTGTGTATGGTAAAACCAGGCTTTAACTATGGTTTTAACGTTAAAACCAACTTTTGTGTTAAAACCACTCAGCGTGAAAACACTATTATTCAATCTAAAGATTAGGGCGATATTGTTGCATTAAGAAAACATTATTTCCTATAAAGTAAAGAATATTTAAAACAATTGCTAAACAGTGCTTTTTTGTGACTACCACTTAGGATGATCCATTCATGCTGTGCACTGTATTGGAATACAGAAAAAATAGTTTATAGGAGAAAGGAAAGAGAGGATAATTTATTTTTAAGAAGTAAAATAACATTACACAACCAAATTTAAAACAATAACGAGGAACAGTATAAAATAATATTTGGAAGAAGATTTCTGCATTGGCAAAGCTTGGAAAAATGTATTTCTGAATGCGCAATTGAAGATGAATGTGTGCGTAATTTCAAAAATAATAATATCATGTAATCATAAACTTGGTTCATACAGTAGGATTTACTGGTTCAGAAGTTTTTGACAGATAACTTAGAGCACTTAGAATTGAACAGCCTCTCAAATTGAAATCGAAATGAAATCTTCAGATACAGGAACTTGAAGTGATATTTAACAGATTCCATTTATATGTATAAATTAGATTGAAAATTTCGAAAAAACCGAATCGATAAGGATGAGAAAAGAATTGTGTCGTAAATCCGTATCATCGATAATACCGGGATTTGTACAAAGAGAAAAATTTTATGCAGAGTGAGATAAGATGTAGATGTCTTTTTATATTTAAATTTTTCGTGTTTTTCCTTTTTTTACATTCTGTATATAAGTTTTGTAATAGTTTGAAGAACATATGTTTAAATGTAATTGTTTTTTAAAGTTTTTTTTTATAAAAAATTTGCATTTTATTTTATAAGACTGAGTTTAGAATGCATTTTGAATCGAGAGATTACTGTACATTCTTTAAGAAATATAAACGAATCACAACTACGGGCGGTAAAAAATGTTTTGACGTAGTAAAAATCCTACCGGTTTTAACTTTTGCACAAGTTATTTTTTTATATAGTTTGCTTTATTGTTCTAGTAAAAAGGGATACAATTCCATCAAAATCCGTGTGTTTATTTCTTAAAAAATCTCTATTGGCTCGTCCCAATATTTGAAATAAAACTAATATTTAAACTGAAAATTTCAAAAATCTGATTAAATAAAAATAGGGTGACTGTATTTAAGTTTCCCATACACTGTTGGCAGTATTCGAACACTTGTACTTTATATATGGTCACTTGAAGTTGACAAAGTTTTGTGCTCAAGTTAATAATATTTTGTAAAAGTGTTTTGATCTTTAAATTTCATTTCTTCATATATAACTATGTTATAAATTATTAATTACTACGAAGAAATTTTTCTTATTTTTATAAATGAATTATTATGTATATTATTTATATTTATGAAGTCTTTAGTGTTGAATACTTTATCTTAAACACCTTCGTTCATATGGTCCGTAAGGGAACTTCTCTACTTACATAAAGAGGTTAAAATTCCTTAATTTTACTTGTAATATTGTAGATTATGCTTCGCAGAGGACGTGAGTAGTATGTTTTTGTACCTTCTGGGCCACTTTTTCCATACATAATTTGGCTCATGTCAACGCTACAGTGGGTAATGTTCGGTTAGTCGACAGATTTGTAACATGTATTGTGAAAATGTAACCCTTTTTAATGTGTGTGGTTGTTATTCATGATGAATTTAGTGAAAATAGTGTATTATGTTGGCAATCATTAACAAAAAAATGCAACCCTTTTTAATGTGATGGTTGCTACCCATTATAATTTTAGTTAGAATAGTGTGTTATGTTGGCAAGTCTATGGCAGAAAATGCAACCGTTTCAAATGTGGTGGTTTGTGGCAATGATGGCAAGTGTGTTAAGTTATATTTCGGTTGGAAACCCTTTGATTGAAAGTGAGTAGGTTCGTGTAGAATCTGAGTTCATGGTTCCGATGATCAGCGAGTGCATGATGTAGGGTATCGTAAAGTCATGTTGTCGACTTGTGGAATGTTGTAGTATTGTTTATTTTATTTTTATTTTTTGTATAATTTAATATTGAAGAAATAGAAATATAGTTGTGTGTTGTTGTTGTATTTTTGTTAGTGCAATACATTCCAGTTAATCCTTGTTTTGTGAAAATATATTTTATTTATTTATTTATTTATTATAATACAATTACAATTATTTTTACGAGCTGAGTAACATACGCCATCTGCTCGGTGTAGTGTAACAGACCAGAGCCTCGGGTGGGAATCGAACCCACGATCACTAGACTACCTGACCGCCCATGTGAAAATATAAATATAGGAGTTGTTGGTCTTTTAAACCACTTAGTGTATATGTTAACGAAAAAAAACATTGATTATCCCAATAACGTTATCTCGTAATAATAAAATGCTGACACATTTGAAAGTGGGATAACGACACATTGATGTTGTAAACATTATGATTTTGTATTCTTAAGAATAATTTCAATAAACATATTTTTTATGTAAGCAAATTTAAAAACTGTAGCGTAGCATATTTAATATATAATTAAACCTTATTTTATTTTGTAATACCGATTACCATAAAATTGTACGTCACTAGCATGTGTGACTTCCTTAAGATACAACACCGCTACTAGTTTAATTCAACACTGCAAAGAGGAGTAGTCTTTCGTTGAATTTGAAACTTAATTTGAATTAGCAGCTCTTGCTTTGAATAATATGAAGAAAAACCCATATTGAAAAGGGTATAAAAGCAATGCACTCAACGGAATCGGTCTTCTATTGTTACAGGATAGTGAGTAGGTCGGCCAACCAATTGCAAGTGTATTATAAGCTTCGTGACTGCGTCAATTGGTTGACAAATCCTAAGTAGATTTAGGTCGCAATGGTGGCCACAAATATTTAAAATTCTTGTGATTCTTTCTTCTTTTCTATTGTTGCAGATTTATTTTGTAAGTATTCCAAAAGCCGAAAGTCCATACCAACCGTTTCATGCGGCCTTGCGTTACATGCATATACCGAAAAAGTGGATTCAGTGTAGTTGTTTGTGACAAGTCACAGAAGAAAATGCATAGACGCATAGAATGCATCAAGTAGGTTTACTTTTTACTTTTCTATGCGACTCATGCATTGTTGGAAAAAGTCAGCAGTTTTTTAAACTTGGCATGCCAAATTATATACTATTGTTAATGGTTTCTATAAATATGTTTAAATAGTGCATTACTACTTCCGCATTTTTCTTTTTGAATTACAAAAATTTTAATAAAAACATATTTTATAATAAAGTTTATTACTAATTTAAGAGTAAAATACATTAAAATACAGTTTTTAACACATTTGTACATATGAACAAAATATGTACATATATGATGATTGTTTATATGTACATATGATTGTTTTTACATATGATTATTATGAGTGTCATGTATTTTGAATTTATTAATTTGTAAACAAGAAAACTGGAGGACAAATTAACAGAAAACACTCGTCTTGTGTTCTTTTGAAGATTTTCGTAGGCCTTAACAGCACAATACAATGTAATTTTTGTGTAAAACTATTAATAATAAAAACAACTAACAACAATTTTTAATTTTTCCTTCCAAGAAATTAAAAAATTTTGGCAACTTTCAGCAGGAAAATTTTTTTATTAGCAGTACGTCTTATTTTGATCTTATAATATTTAGCTTCTTAATTACCACTTGCTGAAGAAACTATACTCATTGTGACCGAAATTCACCCACATTTCGATTAATATTTAAATATTTAAGAATCTTTAAACTTTTCATTGAAGAAATTAAAAAATATTCCAAATTTTCCCCTTTTTAACACAAAATAAATGTTTGTTTACATTTAATTTTTTTTACTTTATCTGCCAGTTTTCACTCTGTTGCTTCTAACACATTTGCCTCGCAAAACTTATAACATTTTTTTCTCCCTCTAAATTGGCCTGTCCTTTTATATTATGAGCGTTTTTCAAATGTCAAAATATCACATATGTAAACTCGTAAATTTGTAATTAATGCCATAAATTCTTTAAAAATTACAATTTGATTTTCTATTTTTTCCAAAAATGTTCTTGTTCGCTTGTTTGTTGTTTACCACAACAGCTGATCAAAACAAAAAACCAGTCGCATAAACGCATTGTGTGTAACTTGCAATAAAATCGGCATAGAAAGCAAGATTCGCAATGCGCATGAAAAGGGTGGTATGGACTTTCGGCTTTACTAAATTTACAACAACGTTCTCACACATATTAAAAACACACTCAGTCTCGTTTGAGCATTCAGTGAAAGAAGTTGTGTTGTCGCATGTTTCTTGCTTTTGTGCATGAAGATCTGCTAATGCAGGGATGGAAAACTTAATGTTTATAACATCAGCGTATGGTGTTTTGAGAATTATAATCTTTTTCAAAATAAATTATTCTAATTTATTAAGACAAATTTAATAAAACAAAAACAACTTATATTTTACTATTCATAAAAACAATGTACATATAAAAAAGAAGTATTTTTAAAAAAATCCTATAAAAAAAATTACAAATTTAAATTTTCCATGCCTGTATTGTTGTGAATGTGAGAGTATAAATTTTTCTCTTTTCTTATATTTCGCTCTCGCAACAACTGACCAATAGCAAGTGTTGCCTGGCTCTGGTTTATATAGTATTTCAAAACACACATACATACGCAGTTCATAAATATAAACAGAGTTGTGTAAAAATATAAACAGAGTCGTGTAAAAATATAAACAGAGTTGGATAATGATAAAACAGGGTTGCTTTTCATAAAATCTGTTAAATTCAAATTAAGAGCGTTAAATGTTAAAAATAGTAATATGAAAATAAATGATTATAATTCAGTAAAAGATAAGGTTATACATAAAATAAATTAAATAAATGAAATTAATATATATAATAATAATGAGCTGCTTCACAGTTGATTTTGACTTTTACTTTTAAGAGCAGAAATAAAAGTTATTTTTCATTTTTATTTTTTCGAATAGAAATAATAATATAAAAAGAAATAGGATAATATTTTTTATTTAAAATTTCATCTTTATTAAAATATAATATAAGTTAATAAATTATTTATTAAAAAAAATATTTTTTGGCTAAAACCCACACTTAATCGTTTCAATATGACTTAAGAACTAACTTTACAAATTAAATTTTCTTTTATTAAACCTCGGTCAATTGATCTAGCCATGTTGCAAAACAGGTGAGTAACTTATATTTTGGGTGTCAGCATATTGGTAATAGCGCATGTAATTAATGCCCCGGTATTTTAGAAATTTTGTCAGTGTTTTTGATAATTGCGCCTGTTATATTTTCGATAATGTGGGAAACCTATTTTTTTGGAGTTGTAAATGTTGACTTGTTTACGTTTATTAGAGATTCTATTTAAGGATACTACAACCAATATTACAATTATTTATCACAGATTCTGCAAGTTATTTACAATATTTACAATGTTTATTTTAAATAATTCTTAAAGGAATTATTATTATTTGTTATTATTTTGAATAACCTGGAGTTTCTTAAGATGTGTTTTTGCTGTTTTATACTATATTGGGCATGCATAAGTTAAGGTGGGTCTTATAACGCTCTTAAAAATTAAATTTTTGTTTTTTATGTTATGCCATCATAATGGCATAACATCTCTTTGAGAGATTTCTTACAAACTTCGTCGATATGTTTCCCAAAGTTTAGTTTTTTGTCTAAATATAGGCCTAAGTATTTCACATTATTGCGTATCGTTATTTGATCATCACTTAGACATAACTGGCGGTTTGGTGAACGTTTGGGGGAGTTATTATAGGGGAAGATAATGGCTTGAGTTTTGTTCGGGTTAAGTTTTATCTTCTATTTGTAAAAATATTTACCACAAGCCGCAAAACTATAGAAAAAATAGGATAAGGAAGAAGGAAAAGAGAGGAAAAACGAAAACATATAATAAAAGTTTCAATGAAGTAAAAGTTCAATGCTATGTAACTCAATAACGCCGTCATCTGAAGATCTTATTGTATTCAAAAAAATTCATAAAAAGTGTGTTTTGATAATGATACAAACATATAAAATTGGAAATGCATGGCTTTTTAAGCCAGTGATTTGTTTGGATTATTACAGTTATGTCACACGGAGCTATCAAGGGTTAAAGATGCATTTAATATCAGATTGTAATTTAATATGTACTTGTTTTAGAGGTTGAAATAATTGTAATAAAAAAGTTGTATGTAATATTAATAGGACATAATGACTTTGTATTTTTCATCTTTAATGTCTTTTAATACATTGGTTTAAAGTACAAAGCTTTCAAGTTTCCCACAAAAACATTTTAAATAAGCTTTCATTTTATATAAGAAAATATGTTCGTTTCATGAAATAATAATTGGAAAGAATGAAAAAATAAACAAATGGGTTCTATTCAAAATATTTCTGATACGTATAAACACATCTTTGAACGTAGTCTTCTTTGGTCTGCTTGAAACTAAACAGAAAGGAATTAAACAAAGCAAGAGCTGAGGCAACAATGATGGCAAAATGAAATCCATTTCTTATTGTAGTGTATCACAACAACGATAAACAACACATCACATTTTTGATACACAAAATACAAATGAGTGAAGTAAAAAGATTCTAATTACATATGTTTAACACAATTTTTAAATTTTGTTTAATGTAGTAATAAACCTTGAGAGATAAGGGAAATAGAAAAGTATGACACACATAATAAGCGTCACACAAACAAGAACACACATGTAAAAACAGAAAATGCAATAGAATTAACAACATGGGTCAAAGCACTTTAAAGGGATCATAAATGTTTTGGATTACAGATATTATCAGAAAGAAATTTATAAGTTTAAAGTGGCTCATTTATAAAGTAATGAGTAAAACTATTAAAAATATTGGGTGAGGTTTTGACCACTCACCCAGTGGTAATTGTCGCAAGTGATTCATGCTTTGCAATAGAAAGCGCAAAATGTATAGTTTTAAGAATGATTGTAAATATTAGAAATTAGTATAAATAGTTGAAGAACTTTGAATAAAAAAGAAAAACATTTTGATAATCACATAATTAACAACGTGTTTCTCATTATTCTTATCCAGCACCTTAAACAGTGCAGGAAAGAATTAAAACTGCTGTGGTTAGGCATACCATTATAAACAACCTAATAAAACAATAATTAATATTTCAAACATAATAAAGACAATCATTATATGGCGATCCTGCGATTTCGATCCTGCATAATTTGATACTGTCCATAATATTTTGAATCTCGTATATATCTTTTAATCTTCTGACCCTGCCTTAAGTTGATTCAATGTCCCCGCAAGACAACTCTCCGACGGTGAAAGATATTGATAACATTTTTGTTAAGTACGAACGACTTCTAGGGGAATACGAGCCAGAGGAAATAGTCGTAAACTGCCACGACAAAAAACTGTGGACCAAGACCCATCACAATTGAAGACTACAAAAGTAGGACAACAAGAAAAGAAGTAAAACAACCAGAGGTGAAGAAGAAGCCCAATAGAGCAGACAAAAACAAAAGCTTATAAAACAAAAGACGGAAATATTGCGGCTCATGGGTATTACTCCTGGAGAGACAAAAAGAAAACTGTACCTACAACTTAAAGAATTGAAGTAATGGGAAAGATGCAGTCAAAAAGTGAAGAAGCCGTCAACATCAACCTTGGGGCCATTAGCCAGCAGAACATGGAACTTACAAATGTAAAGCTTCATACTTTTGTACTTCTATTTATCATGGTAGTGATATTTCTAATATATAGAGTAAATAAGTATTTGAAGGAATATGTCCGCAAAAGGACAGTTGTACAGGTTTGAATAAATAAATATATAAGTAAAAATTTTATGTAGTCAATTATACACAGATTAGAAAGAATAATAGTCAATTACAGAAAAGCAGGTACAAGGGGATAGTAGTATGTTTATGTATGTTCGCGCTCAATTATTTCATACGAATTTGGGAGCATGCCTACGCTACAGTCGGTAGTTTAAGTTAGTTGATAGGTTTGTAACATATAGATTGGAAGGACAGAATGAGTGTGTGTGTGTGTGTCATTTTTAAAGTGTGTAGGTTCGTCTCGAGTCTGAGTTCATGATTCCGATAATCCGCGAGTGCGTGATGTAGGGTACCGTAAACTCATGTTGTGGACTTGTGCAATGTTATGCTTTTGTTTATTTTATTTTTTAATGTAAACAAATTTTAAAACGCTGGACTCATATTACATTTCTTAATGTAAACAACTAAAGAGTTTTGGATGTGGTTTCGCTTAATTAATTTTTTTTTGTTAGTGTGATATGTTTCCGTTATGTGTAGTCCTTTTCTTGCAGACATATTTTATAATAATCAAATGTAGGAGAATACATTTTTTTGTTATAACAATAACAGTGCTTTGTTATAAACAATAACATCGCGAATCCTTATCATGTTTTGTATTCCTAAACATTAGTTCAACAAGAATTGTATCATATTACAGTTTTTAATATTAAGTTTAAAGAATTTTGAATGTTAATTCGTTTAATTAATTTTTTTTTGTATGATTTAACGTTAAAGAAACAGAAATATAGTTGTACGTGTTCTTGTTATTGTGCTATAAGTATATGTGCATAAGATCAATAAGAATATTTTGTATGATTTAATGCGATATATTTCCGTTATGTGTGTGTGTGTGTGTGTGTTTCTTTTTTCTTATGGACCCATTTTATGATAATCGAATATAGGAGAATACATTTTTGCTACAAAAATAACAGTGCTTTGTTATAAACAATAACATCGCGAATCCTTATCATTTTTTTTGGTATTCCTAAGCATAAGTTCAATAAGAATATTTTTTAATGTAAACAAATTTTAAAATTCTTGACTCATATTACAGTTTTTAATATTAAGTTTAAAGAATTTTGAATGTGGTTTCGTTTAATTAATTTTTTTTTGTATGATTTAACGTTAAAGAAACAGAAATATAGTTGTACGTGTTGTGTTTATAACAGCGCTTTGTTTTGAGCAGGATTTCTTTTTTTTTCAGTTTTTTTGTCAGGTTTTAAATAAATAAAATTATATAATAAAGAGATTAATTAAAACAAATTAGATTTTTTTCTTAAGATATGTATGTATATTTTATTTTCAGATTTTGTTACAGTTCACATATTTCTACTTCTCCTTGAAGAAAATCTATTAATCACTTAATTTTATCATTTCCTTTAACATATATGACAGAGTATAGTTGTTCCCTTTTACATTTTATATATTTAGTTTTTACTGTTTAAAATAAATAAAATTATATATATAATAAAGAGATTGATTAAAATAAATTAGTTTTTTATTTCATTAGATTTTTTCCTATGATTTTTTTGAGATGATTTTGTTATTGGTTGAAAGGTATCTTCTAATAAATAACTTCAACTATTTGACTCAGTTTAATAATTTTTCACTTTTCCTTTAGAGCAGCCCTTGTCTTTACAAGATCTTCTAACATTTTATTATGATAATTTTTAGACATTATAATAATTTTTTATATTGATTTCGATCTGCTTTATATCTGGTAACGATCTGCTTTATATCTGGTCACAAACCGCTTGATATCTGATCACGATCTGATTTGTATCTGCTCACATCTGATTTATACCTTATCATGATCTGCTTCATGTCTTATGTCTGTGTATTCTGAATTTGAGTACGCTATATCGTGCTTTCTACAATCTGCATCCACTAAATGTATTCCTTTGTCTACTTTTGCTAATCGATTTTGAAGTTTTGCATCAGGTACACAAAACTGTTAACCAGGTAGATGTAATTCAACATTTTGAATTTTCAACAATTTGTTTATTATGTTGTTTACAAAACCTTTTCCAATCTTACGCTAATACGGAATCTGTGCAAGAAGGGGCGCAAACGCAACCGGCGCATAGTGGAACACAGGAACCGCTTTTGAGGCACAGTTCCCCTAGACAGGAGTTTATATGTAAGATGAGAAACTCCGAGGAGGAGACCCTCACTAAGTGCCAAAATGTTATCCGCAGGATTAGAGGGGCAATGACGAGGGCAAGGAACATCAGCATGGAAGTTCAGAGCGGAGTAGCTGAATTAGAGGAGCTCATCGACATAATGCGGAGCTATAGAGAGAACTGGAAGACTGCGGAAAAAGAAAAAGAAGTGAGTATAGCACCCGAGATCACCAAGAACAACAGGAATGACTGTGAAGTCTCCACACCTGTTAGTTCCCTCAACAAGAGAGGCGCCTCAAGCCCGCCGGAGAGCCGTCCGGAAAAAAGGCCGAGAGGAAAACCGACGGACACCATACAGCTCAAGGAAACAGTGGACGAGGAATGGAAAACAGTGAGGAGCAAGAAAACGGCAAGGAAAGAGAAAAAGGAGCGAAGAAAAACTGTGAAAGAACGTCCCAACCGAGGGGCGCAGCTACGCTGACGTTCTGAGGAATATAAGGAGCAAGATAAGGCCAGAGGAATCGGAGATAGCGATACGAGCCGTCCGGAAGACGAAAACAGGTGCTATTCTCATTGAAATGGGTAAAGGAGGCAAAAGGGACGAGTTCAGGGAGAACCTAAAGAGCATCCTAAATCAAGAGGCAACAGTAAAGGACCTTGTACCTACGGTCACTTTGGAAATTCGGGACCTGGATGCCCTCACAACCACCGAGGAAGTTATGGCAGCCGTACAAAGAGAAGCGGGCGAAATAAATCCGGATACGTCCGTTCGTATAACCGGGGCGAACAGCCGGGAGCAGAAAAGAGCCTTCGTGACAACCTCTGCAAGTTGTGCGAAAGCGCTGCTGAAACTACAGAGGATCAAAATAGGCTGGACACGCTGTAGAATAACCATCAGGGAAGAACCGACACGCTGTTTCCGATGCTTCGGAATAGGTCACAAACGGTGGGAGTGTGGTGGACCAGACAGGTCAGACCTATGTATGAAATGTGGAGAAAAGGTGCATAAGCGAAAAGAATGCCGGAACACACCGAAATGTTGTATTTGCTATGCGGAGTCAGGAAAATCTCTGGATCACCTCCCGGGATCGCGGGGCTGCGGGACGAGCTTACGAAAGGCAGCATGAGGATATTGCAGCTGAATATGCACAGAGGGAAGGTGGCTTTTTCTTTGCTATCGCAAATAGTCAGGGAGCAGGAAGTTGACGTAGCTGTTATAAGCGAACAGTATGCATCTAAAAATAGCGGATTCTGGCTGGGTGATGAAACATCTACAGCAGCTATATGGATAACGGATAACCAGGGCCCCCGACCGAGAAGATCTGGTAGGGGGGATTGTTTCACCTGGATACAGTTTGACGAGATTACTCTAATGAGTTGTTATTTGACTCCCAATGATGACGTGGGAACCTTTGAGGAGAAATTGGCCAGAATCGAGGATGCAATGGCGCAGATTGGCGGCAACTTCATAGTTGCAGGCGATTTTAACTCCAGAGCGGTAGAGTGGGGAATGCAGAATACCAACCCAAGAGGCAGGCGAATTGTAGAGATGGCAGCTCGAACCGGCCTGGTCTTCGCGAATGAGGGGAGCGTAGCTACCTTTAGACGACCAGGCTGCGAGGGCACCATCCCTGACATAACTATGGTCTCGGAGAGCATGTATCACAGAGTCAAGGAGTGGAGGGTCTTGGAAATATATACGGGCAGTGATCACCAGTACATATCGTACACCTTTGCTCCAAGGAATATACTTGAGGAGGACAATTACACCACGAATAGTCGAATCTGGGATTCACGGAAATTAAATGCGAATCGGCTACTCTTGGAAGTGGATAGACTGTGTAGCAGAGTTGAACTCTCGGACGATGCGAGGACAAGAGTGGAACAAACCATGGAGATAATAAGACGCGGATGTAAAAAGGCAATGCCCTTGCGAAAACTTCCGAATATCAGAAGGAAGGCAGTGTACTGGTGGGACGACAATATCGCAGCACTCAGGCGAGAGTGCCTACGACTACGACGGAGGTACACTAGAGCCAGACCCGATGGACCAGCTGCTGACGAAATGCGGGCATATAAGGAGGCAAAGAAGACTCTGAAGAAGGCTATATCGCGAAAGAAAAATCAGGCATTTCAGGAACTACGCGACGACGTAAACGTAAACCCTTACGGACTTGGATACAAAATTGTAATGGACAAACTAAACAGAAGGAAACCAATGGAAATTATGGACGAGCGAGTAATGAGAAATATAGTGGATACACTATTCCCTACTCATGAACCGGCGAACGAACGACGACGGAATACGCGCAATACAGAACCTTTGCCATTTTCCGCGGAGGAGCTGAAAGCAGCTGCAGTCGGATTGAAACCCGGTAAGGCACCGGGGCCCGATGGCATCCCGCCTGAGGTAATGCGGGAGATTGCCAATCAGAGACCGCAATTCCTACTGGGAATGTACAACGCGTGCCTGAGAGAGTGTATTTTCCCCGAAATATGGAAGAGACAACGGCTAGTCTTGATTAATAAGGGAAAGGGCGATCCAGAGGACCCATCCGCGTACAGGCCACTGTGCATGCTGGATACGGCGGGAAAGCTGCTCGAGAGGCTTTTGAAGCCTCGGCTTGCTGCCGCGATTGAGAATAGTGGCGGACTGTCTGCTAGACAATATGGATTTCGACCCGGTCGGTCTACAATTGGTGCCTTGAGAGAGGTGACTGAAGCGGCCAGGGTAACACAACGAGGGAGCAAATCTTCGAGGCCTGTGGTACTGCTTGCGACTCTGGACGTTAAAAATGCGTTCAACAGCCTTAGATGGAGCGACGTATTAAATGCTTTGGAGTACAATTTCTCGGTGCCACACTACATCTTGGCCATGATAAGTAGTTATCTGAGTAGCAGACAGCTGGTGTATAACACAAGCTCGGGCCCAAGGGTGAAACATATAACATCAGGAGCGGCACAGGGATCGATACTCGGCCCCGACCTATGGAACGTCAACTACGATGGAATTCTGAAAGAGGATATGCCAGATGGAACTTTTTTGGTTGGATACGCAGATGATATTGCAGCTGTTATCACGGCCAGGAACACGGAAGAGGCACAACGAAAACTGAGACGTGTCATGCTGAGAACGAAAACATGGCTGGATGCCCACGACCTGGATCTGGCCATGCACAAAACGGAATTACTTCTGATCACTGGTCGTCATATCCCCTTGCAGGTGGACATGAGTAATTAGGAGTAATTAGGACCAAGAGCTCGGTGAAATACCTGGGAATAAGGCTGGATCCCAGACTAACATTTTCACATCATATCCAGTACTCGGCTAACAAGGCCCAGAGGATCGTTGGACAGCTCAGTAGATTAATGGCGAACATTGGAGGCCCGCTACCGGCGAGACGGAGACTCCTGATGGAGGTCGGAAACAGCATTATGCTTTATGGGAGCGAAATTTGGGCTGAAACACTGAATGTTAAGAAGCGGACAAACGCACTGGTAGCGGTACAGAGAACGGCTGCATTGCGTATCGCGTCGGCATATCGTACGGTATCCGCTCCAGCCGTAGTGGTGATAGCGTGTATTATTCCTGTGGATCTGCTGGCAGCGGAGCGGATGGAGATCTATAAGGCGAAATCGGCTGGGAGTCACATAACCGCTCATTTCAGGGAAAACACCATTTCAAAATGGCAACAACGATGGAACGAAGAAGATAGAGGAAGATGGACGGCGAGACTTATTCCAAACATAAGGCCATGGATTGGTCGGAAATTTGGAGAAGTAAATTACTACGTTACACAGATGTTATCGGGTCACGGATATTTTAGGAAATATCTGCACAGAATGGGAAAGACCGCCTCACCTTACTGTCTTTACGAGGAAGGGGAGATAATTGATGACGCAGAGCACACCGTTTTCGAGTGTGCACGCTGGCAGAGCTATCGCTCTGCACTGACGTCGATAGTTGGGACGATCACGCCCGGTAACATTGTCGGGGTTATGATCGCGAGTAGAGAAAATTGGACCTCAGTGGCGAATTACGTGGAGAGGATTCTAAAACTGAAGAAGAGGGATCTTGAGGCTGCAGAACATGTGGGCACGCCGGAATAGATGAAACTGGCACACGTGTCTATCGAAATTCGAAGCAAGGATCTGGAGGAAAGGAATAGTGGAGACGCTTAGTTGTCTCTCCAACTTTCAACACGCAATCCGGACGCGGATATGAACATGCAGGGGCCAAAGAGCCAAAGGGACTCCACTCCGAAGTAATACCACCGTAGTTCCGGAGTGGGCACAACAAGTCCATGAGACGAGGGGGGGATTTAGTGGGTGAGGGCCCCACACACGGAGGATGTGACGACTTCCTCTATGGTGCGGTTAGGTACATTTACCCCTCCTCGTCGTAAAAAAAAAAAAAAAAAAAAAAAAAAAAAAAAAAAAAAACTAGTTATACCAGCAATACTAGCTATACCAGCTATACCAGCTGTATCAGCTATACTAGCTATATAAGCTATACTAGTTATACCAGCAATACTAGCTATACCAGCTATACCAGCTCTATCAGCTATACCAGCAATACTAGCTATACCAGCTATACTAGCTATACCAGCTATACTAGCTATATAAGCTATACTAGCTATATAAGCTATACTAGCTATACCAGCTATACTAGCTATATAAGCTGTACTAGCTATACCAGCTATACCAGCTCTATCAGCTATACTAGCTATACCAGCTATACTAGCTATACCAGCTCTATCAGCTATACTAGCTATACCAGCTATACTAGCTATACCAGCTATACCAGCTGTATCAGCTATACTAGCTATATAAGCTATACTAGTTATACCAGCAATACTAGCTATACCAGCTATACCAGATCTATCAGCTATACTAGCTATACCAGCTTAACTAGCTATACCAGCTATACTAGCTATATGAGCTATACTAGCTATACCAGCTATACTAGCTATATAAGCTATACTAGTTATACCAGCAATACTAGCTATACCAGCTATACCAGCTGTATCAGCTATACTAGCTATATAAGCTATACTAGTTATACCAGCAATACTAGCTATACCAGCTATACCAGATCTATCAGCTATACTAGCTATACCAGCTTTACTAGCTATACCAGCTATACTAGCTATATAAGCTATACTAGCTATACCAGCTATACTAGCTATATAAGCTATACTAGTTATACCAGCAATACTAGCTATACCAGCTGTATCATCTATACTAGCTATATAAGCTATACTAGTTATACCAGCAATACTAGCTATACCAGCTGTATCAGCTATACTAGCTATATAAGCTATACTAGTTATACCAGCAATACTAGCTATACCAGCTCTATCAGCTATACCAGCAATACTAGCTATACCAGCTATACTAGCTATACCAGCTATACTAGCTATATAAGCTATACTAGCTATATAAGCTATACTAGCTATACCAGCTATACTAGCTATATAAGCTGTACTAGCTATACCAGCTATACCAGCTCTATCAGCTATACTAGCTATACCAGCTATACCAGCTGTATCATCTATACTAGCTATATAAGCTATACTAGTTATACCAGCAATACTAGCTATACCAGCTGTATCAGCTATACTAGCTATATAAGCTATACTAGTTATACCAGCAATACTAGCTATACCAGCTCTATCAGCTATACCAGCAATACTAGCTATACCAGCTATACTAGCTATACCAGCTATCCTAGCTATATAAGCTATACTAGCTATATAAGCTATACTAGCTATACCAGCTATACTAGCTATATAAGCTGTACTAGCTATACCAGCTATACCAGCTCTATCAGCTATACTAGCTATACCAGCTATACTAGCTATACCAGCTCTATCAGCTATATACTAGCTATACCAGCTATACTAGCTATACCAGCTATACCAGCTGTATCAGCTATACTAGCTATATAAGCTATACTAGTTATACCAGCAATACTAGCTATACCAGCTATACCAGATCTATCAGCTATACTAGCTATACCAGCTTTACTAGCTATACCAGCTATACTAGCTATATAAGCTATACTAGCTATACCAGCTATACTAGCTATATAAGCTATACTAGTTATACCAGCAATACTAGCTATACCAGCTATACCAGCTGTATCAGCTATACTAGCTATATAAGCTATACTAGTTATACCAGCAATACTAGCTATACCAGCTATACCAGCTGTATCAGCTATACTAGCTATATAAGCTATACTAGTTATACCAGTAATACTAGCTATACCAGCTATACCAGCTCTATCAGCTATACCAGCAATACTAGCTATATAAGCTATACTAGCTATATAAGCTATACTAGCTATACCAGCTATATTAGCTATATAAGCTGTACTAGCTATACCAGCTATACCAGCTCTATCAGCTATACTAGCTATACCAGCTATACTAGCTATACCAGCTATTCCAGCTATACCAGCTCTATCAGCTATACTAGCTATACCAGCTATACCAGCTGTATCAGCTATACTAGCTATATAAGCTATACTAGCTATGTAAGCTATACTAGTTATACCAGCAATACTAGCTATACCAGCTATACCAGCTCTATCAGCTATACCAGCTATACTAGCTATATAAGCTATACTAGCTATATAAGCTATACTAGCTATACCAGCTATACTAGCTATATAAGCTGTACTAGCTATACCAGCTATACCAGCTCTATCAGCTATACTAGCTATACCAGCTATACTAGCTATACCAGCTATACCAGCTATACCAGCTCTATCAGCTATACGAGCTATACCAGCTATACCAGCTGTATCAGCTATACTAGCTATATAAGCTATACTAGCTGTATAAGCTATACTAGTTATACCAGCAATACTAGCTATACCAGCTATACCAGCTCTATCAGCTATACCAGCTATACTAGCTATATAAGCTATACTAGCTATATAAGCTATACTAGCTATACCAGCTATACTAGCTATATAAGCTGTACTAGCTATACCAGCTATACCAGCTCTATCAGCTATACTAGCTATACCAGCTATACTAGCTATACCAGCTATACCAGCTATACCAGCTCTATCAGCTATACTAGCTATACCAGCTATACCAGCTGTATCAGCTATACTAGCTATATAAGCTATACTAGCTATATAAGCTATACTAGCTATACCAGCAATACTAGCTATACCAGCTCTACCAGCTGTATAAGCTATACTAGCTATACCTCTATATATAAGCTATACTAGCTATACCTCTATATATAGCTTATATAGCTAGTATAGCTGATACAGCTGGTATAGCTAGTATAGCTTATATAGCTAGTATAGCTGATACAGCTGGTATAGCTAGTATAGCTTATATAGCTAGTATAGCTAGTATTGCTGGTATAACTAGTATAGCTTATATAGCTAGTATAGCTTATATAGCTAGTATAGCTGGTATAGCTAGTATAGCTGGTATAGCTAGTATTGCTGGTATAGCTGATAGAGCTGGTATAGCTGGTATAGCTAGTATAGCTGATATATCTAGTATAGCTAGTACAGCTGGTATAGCTAGTATAGCTGATATATCTAGTATAGCTAGTATAGCTGGTATAGAGGTATAGCTAGTAAAGCTTATATAGCTAGTACAGCTGATACAGCTGGTATAGCTGGTATTACTATTACAGCTGATATAGCTGGTATAGAGGTATAGCATGTATGGCTGGTACAGCTTGTATAGCTGATATAGCTAGTATAGCTGGTATAACTAGCTAGCCACTGTTTCAGTGTTTCAGACGAAGAGATATGAAATTAATGAATAACAAAATGGTTATAATTTACAATCAAAACAAAAAAAATTAAACCTATTTAGTATAAGATTGGAAGAAGATTTGTAAACAACTTAATAAACAAATTATATGTTGAATTACATCCACCTGGTTATCAGTTTTGTGGACCTGATGCAAAACTTCAAAAACGAATAGCAAGAGGAGATAAAGGAATAAATTTATTGGATGCAGCTTGTAGAAAGCACGATAAAGTGTACTCAAAATCAAAGGATATAGACACGAGTCATCAAGCAGATCGTGAACAGGTATAAATTAGATCGTAAGCAGATATAAAGCAGATCGTGATCAGATATCAAGCGGTTTGTGACCAGATATAAAGCAGATCGTAACCAGATACAAAGCAGATCAAAATCAATATAAAAAATTATTATAATGTCTAATAATTATCATAATAAAATATTAGAAGATCTTGTAAAGACAAAGGCTGTTTTAAAGGAAAAGTTAAAAAATATTAAACTGAATCAAATAGATAGAGTTAATTTTTTAGAAGATACCTTTCAACCAATAACAAAACCACTTAAAAAAATCATCGGAAAACTTAAAGATAAACATAAGGATATAGACAACACTATTGATGATGGCGATGATTATGATGATGTAAATGGTGACAATAAAATCATCGGAAAACTTGAACATAAGCATAAGGATATAGATAACACTAATGATGATGATGATGATTATTATGACGTAAATGGTGATAATGAAATCATTAGAAAAATTGAAAATAAGCATAAGGACATAGACAACACTATTGATGATGATGATGATGATGATTATTATGATGTAAATGGTGATAATGAAATCATCGGAAAACTTGAAGATAAGCATAAAGACATAGACAACACTATCGAAGACGACGATGATTATGATGATGTAAATGGTAATAATAACGATTTTCAGTATGAAAATATGACAACTGATAACAATCATGATGAAAAAAACTATGATCATAATAGACCTGTATCAAGTACACGTCTGAAAAACTTGAAAAGAAAACAAAGTTTAAAGCTGAAGAAAAACTCTCCATTATTTGAAAATATTCAATCACTTATTAATAATAAGCAAATAGATCAAATTTATGGTTTTCATCAAGATGTAGACGGAAGTTGGAGATATGGCAAGGAAAAATTAATATTTAATAGAGATAATACTATGCGGATAGGAAATATGAAATTGAAAATGACGCCTGGATTATTTGAACTAGTATTTCATAAAAAACCTCTCCATTATTCTAAAAAGGCTTTGAAAAAATATAAAGAGATTTTAATTCAAACCAATGCACATAAACGTCGCTATGAACCTAATGAACAAGTGAAAGGAACACGAGCCTTCAAATATGTACGAATAATTAAACATTTATTCGAAACAACAACAAACATTTTAACAAAAGGCAGTGGTTTAATGCTAAAATTACAAAATATTCTGAAATCAAATTATATACATTGGGATGATCCTAATGAATTAGTTGACAGACTACGTTTACTTCTTTCATCGGAAGGTGTTGGTTACAACAATCATCAAAACGAAATAATCTCTATTATTGAAGAACTTAAAGAATCTAACATAATTTATTAGAAAAGTGAAAGAAATGTCTCATATTAATAAATTTGGATAAAGTTTTAATAGATATAATTATAAAAACAAAAATATCGTAACTAAGAAATAAATACATACACTCATACAAAATCACAAAAAAAAAAAATCAAAATACATTATAGAAATAGCAATAATTTTGTTTTTAATCTTTTTTCTACCGTTTAAGAAAAAAAATAAGCCGTTTAAACAATAAAGAATTTTCGAGTTTTTATTCGGTTTTAAATACAATGTAAGTTATTTTTCACATCACTGTGGCTGGTACAGAGGTATAGCTAGTATAGCTGGTATAGCTAGTATAGCTGGTATAGCTAGTATAGCCGGTATAGCTAGTATAGCTGGTATAACTAGTACAGTTGATAGAGCTGGTATAGCTAGTATAGCTGATATAGCTAGTATAGCTGGTATAGCTAGTATAGCTGATATAGCTACTTCAGCTTGCATAGCTTATATAGCTAGTATAGCTGGTATAGCTAGTATAGCTGGTATAGTTAGTATTGCTGGTATAGCTGGTATAGCTAGTATAGCTGATATAGCTAGTTCAGCTTGCATAGCTTATATAGCTAGTATAGCTGGTACAGCTAGTATAGCTGGTATAGCTAGTATTGCTGGTATAGCTAGTATAACTGGTATAGCTAGTATAGCTGATATAGCTAGTTCAGCTTGCATAGCTTATATAGCTAGTACAGCTGGTATAGCTAGTATAGCTGATATAGCTAGTTCAGCTTGCATAGCTTATGTAGCTAGTATAGCTGGTACAGCTAGTATAAATGGTATAGCTAGTATTGCTGGTATAGCTAGTATAGCTGATATAGCTAGTATAGCTGATATAGCTAGTTCAGTTTGCATAGCTTATATAGCTAGTATAGCTGATATATCTAGTATAGCTAGTATAGCTGGTATAGAGGTATAGCTAGTAAAGCTTATATAGCTAGTATAGCTGATATAGCTAGTTCAACTTGCATAGCTTATATAGCTAGTATAGCTGGTATAGCTAGTATTGCTGGTATAGCTAGTATAGCTGATATAGCTAGTATAGCTGATATAGCTAGTTCAGCTTGTATAGCTTATATAGCTAGTATAGCTAGTATAGCTGGTATAGAGGTATAGCTAGTAAAGCTTATATAGCTAGTATAGCTGATACAGCTGGTATAGCTGGTATAGCTAGTACAGCTGATATAGCTGGTATAGTATGGCTGGTACAGCTTGTATAGCTGATATAGCTAGTATAGCTGGTATAGCTGGTATAGCTAGTATAGCTGATGTAGCTAGCTCAGCTTGCATAGCTTATATAGCTAGTATAGCTGGTACAGCTAGTATAGCTGGTATAGCTAGTATTGCTGGTATAGCTAGTATAACTGGTATAGCTAGTTCAGCTTGCATAGCTTATATAGCTAGTATAGCTGGTATAGCTAGTATAGCTGGTATAGTTAGTATTGCTGGTATAGCTGGTATAGCTAGTATAGCTGATATAGCTAGTTCAGCTTGCATAGCTTATATAGCTAGTATAGCTGGTACAGCTAGTATAGCTGGTATAGCTAGTATTGCTGGTATAGCTAGTATAACTGGTATAGCTAGTATAGCTGATATAGCTAGCTCAGCTTGCATAGCTTATATAGCTAGTATAGCTGGTATAGCTAGTATAGCTGATATAGCTAGTTCAGCTTGCATAGCTTATATAGCTAGTATAGCTGGTACAGCTTGTATAGCTGGTATAGCTAGTATTGCTGGTATAGCTAGTATTGCTGGTATAGCTAGTATAGCTGATATAGCTAGTATAGCTGATATAGCTAGTTCAGCTTGCATAGCTTATATAGCTAGTATAGCTGATATATCTAGTATAGCTAGTATAGCTGGTATAGAGGTATAGCTAGTAAAGCTTATATAGCTAGTATAGCTGATATAGCTAGTTCAGCTTGCATAGCTTATATAGCTAGTATAGCTGGTATAGCTAGTATTGCTGGTATAGCTAGTATAGCTGATATAGCTAGTATAGCTGGTATAGCTGGTATAGCTAGTATAGCTGATATAGCTAGTTCAGCTTGCATAGCTTATATAGCTAGTATAGCTGGTACAGCTAGTATAGCTGGTATAGCTAGTATTGCTGGTATAGCTAGTATAGCTGATATAGCTAGTATAGCTGATATCGCTAGTTCAGCTTGCATAGCTTATATAGCTAGTATAGCTAGTATAGCTAGTATAGCTGGTATAGAGGTATAGCTAGTAAAGCTTATATAGCTAGTATAGCTGATACAGCTGGTATAGCTGGTATAGCTAGTACAGCTGATATAGCTGGTATAGAGGTATAGCATGTATGGCTGGTACAGCTTGTATAGCTGATATAGCTAGTATAGCTGGTATAGCTGGTATAGCTAGTATAGCTGATATAGCTAGTTCAGCTTGCATAGCTTATATAGCTAGTATAGCTGGTATAGCTAGTATAGCTGATATAGCTAGTTCAGCTTGCATAGCTTATATAGCTAGTATAGCTGGTATAGCTAGTATTGCTGGTATAGCTAGTATAGCTGATATAGCTAGTATAGCTGATATAGCTAGTTCAGCTTGCATAGCTTATATAGCTAGTATAGCTGATATATCTAGTATAGCTAGTATAGCTGGTATAGAGGTATAGCTAGTAAAGCTTATATAGCTAGTATAGCTGATATAGCTAGTTCAGCTTGCATAGCTTATATAGCTAGTATAGCTGGTATAGCTAGTATTGCTGGTATAGCTAGTATAGCTGATATAGCTAGTATAGCTGATATAGCTAGTTCAGCTTGCATAGCTTATATAGCTAGTATAGCTGGTATAGAAGTATAGCTAGCATAGCTTATATAGCTGGTATAGCTGATATATCTAGTATAGCTAGTATAGCTGGTATAGAGGTATAGCTAGTATAGCTGCTATAGCTAGTATAGCTGATATAGCTAGTTCAGCTTGCATAGCTTATATAGCTAGTATAGCTGGTATAGCTAGTATTGCTGGTATAGCTAGTATAGCTGATATAGCTAGTATAGCTGATATAGCTAGTTCAGCTTGCATAGCTTATATAACTAGTATAGCTAGTATAGCTGGTATAGAGGTATAGCTAGTAAAGCTTATATAGCTAGTATAGCTGATACAGCTGGTATAGCTGGTATAGCTAGTACAGCTGATATAGCTGGTATAGAGGTATAGCATGTATGGCTGGTACAGCTTGTATAGCTGATATAGCTAGTATAGCTGGTATAACTAGCTAGCCACTGTTTCAGTGTTTCAGACGAAGAGATATGAAATTAATGAATAACAAAATGGTTATAATTTACAATCAAAACAAAAAAAATTAAACCTAATTAGCGTAAGATTGGAAAAGGTTTTGTAAACAACATAATAAACAAATTGTTGAAAATTCAAAATGTTGAATTACATCTACCTGGTTAACAGTTTTGTGTACCTGATGCAAAACTTCAAAATCGATTAGCAAAAGTAGACAAAGGAATACATTTAGTGGATGCAGATTGTAGAAAGCACGATATAGCGTACTCAAATTCAGAACACACAGACATAAGACATGAAGCAGATCATGATAAGGTATAAATCAGATGTGAGCAGATACAAATCAGATCGTGATCAGATATCAAGCGGTTTGTGACCAGATATAAAGCAGATCGTTACCAGATATAAAGCAGATCAAAATCAATATAAAAAATTATTATAATGTCCAAAAATTATCATAATAAAATGTTAGAAGATCTTGTAAAGACAAGGGCTGCTCTAAAGGAAAAGTGAAAAATTATTAAACTGAGTCAAATAGTTGAAGTTATTTATTAGAAGATACCTTTCAACCAATAACAAAATCATCTCAAAAAAAATCATAGGAAAAAATCTAATGAAATAAAAAACTAATTTATTTTAATCAATTTCTTTATTATATATATAATTTTATTTATTTTAAACAGTAAAAACTAAATATATAAAATGTAAAAGGGAACAACTATACTCTGTCATATATGTTAAAGGAAATGATAAAATTAAGTGATTAATAGATTTTCTTCAAGGAGAAATAGAAATATGTGAACTGTAACAAAATCTGAAAATAAAATATACATACATATCTTAAGAAAAAAATCTAATTTGTTTTAATTAATCTCTTTATTATATAATTTTATTTATTTAAAACCTGACAAAAAAAACTGAAAAAAAAGAAATCCTGCTCAAAACAAAGCGCTGTTATAAACACAACAACAACAACACGTACAACTATATTTCTGTTTCTTTAACGTTAAATCATACAAAAAAAAATTAATTAAACGAAACCACATTCAAAATTCTTTAAACTTAATATTAAAAACTGTAATATGAGTCAAGAATTTTAAAATTTGTTTACATTAAAAAATATTCTTATTGAACTTATGCTTAGGAATACCAAAAAAAATGATAAGGATTCGCGATGTTATTGTTTATAACAAAGCACTGTTATTTTTGTAGCAAAAATGTATTCTCCTATATTCGATTATCATAAAATGGGTCCATAAGAAAAAAGAAACACACACACACACACACATAACGGAAATATATCGCATTAAATCATACAAAATATTCTTATTGATCTTATGCACATATACTTATAGCACAATAACAAGAACACGTACAACTATATTTCTGTTTCTTTAACGTTAAATCATACAAAAAAAAAATTAATTAAACGAATTAACATTCAAAATTCTTTAAACTTAATATTAAAAACTGTAATATGATACAATTCTTGTTGAACTAATGTTTAGGAATACAAAACATGATAAGGATTCGCGATGTTATTGTTTATAACAAAGCACTGTTATTGTTATAACAAAAAAATGTATTCTCCTACATTTGATTATTATAAAATATGTCTGCAAGAAAAGGACTACACATAACGGAAACATATCACACTAACAAAAAAAATTAATTAAGCGAAACCACATCCAAAACTCTTTAGTTGTTTACATTAAGAAATGTAATATGAGTCAAGCGTTTTAAAATTTGTTTACATTAAAAAATAAAATAAACAAAAGCATAACATTGCACAAGTCAACAACATGAGTTTACGGTACCCTACATCACGCACTCGCGGATCATCGGCATCATGAACTCAGACTCGAGACGAACCTACACACTTTAAAAATTACACACACACACACACACACACACTCATTCTGTCCGTCCAATCTAAATGTTACAAACCTATCAACTAACTTAAACTACCGACTGTAGCGTAGGCATGCTCCCAAATTCGTATGAAATAATTGAGCGCGAACATACATAAACATACTACTGGGGATATCAGAAATCAACCTTAATAATCATACTAGAGGAGACAGAATTATTGAAAAGGGAATTTTTAGATCTGGTAAATAGAAATGCAATTAGGACAGACGAAGCAGAAAGGAACACGACGGTGTTTGAAAAATATTATACAAGGGCAAAAAAAACTTCTGTTAGTAGCCCTAGACGGACAAGAAAGTGAGCAGCACAAAATTTAGCAAATATGGCGAATTTTAATTTAGAAACTGCTATGAAAGCAATTCCAAAATTCTCAGGGAACTACAGAGAAATTAACTCTTTCCTCACAATAGTAGAACTGATCAACGATGGTTTGGAAATTGAACAAAAACAATTCTTTTAAAATTTGTGTACAACGTTAAGTTATCTAGCACAGTAAGACCTCGTTGGGAATATCCACTCCAGCAACATTCGATGAATTGAAGAATACTTTATCAAACAGAAGTCGTCGTGGTGTAGTAGGTAGTGTGTTGGCTTACTATTCGTAAAGCCCGGGTTCGTATCCCAGGTCAGACATCAAAAATGAAATATGAAAAAAAAAATATTTCTTCGGCGACTTCCTCTCAGCAGATTTCTGGCAAAAACTCTGAGAGTAAAATAAACTGCCATGAAAAAGTTTCTCAAAAATTCTGTCGTTCGGAGTCGACGTTAAACTGTAGGTCCCGCCACTCACGTATAAAATTAACGCACACAACATGAGTGGTGTGAGAAGCTAGGCCGTAATCCTGACTGAAGGGTTGTAATGGCCAATTATGTATGTATGTATGTTTATCAAACAGATACAAGTCAACCAAAACAGTCGCTCAACTACAAGCTACCCTTAGCAATTTTTCCCAAAAGAATATGAACGTACATACTTATCACGAGAAACTCCTACAGATGATAGCAGAACTGAATGAATTACAAATTAAAGATATAGTAGATTGGAATACTGTTCAAGCCAACACTATTAAGCAAATTAATGAGAATTATGCTTTCAATATTTTTAAAAATGGTGTCAAAGGAAAACTGAAGCCAACCATTTTCGCTTCAAGGCCTATGGAACTTAATGAGGCTGTACAATTAGCCTTAGAACTTGAAAAAGAATTTTCCAACAACAATGATCAAGTTTTATATTTTTCACAGTACAGGCGTAGGCATAATAATAACAGGGATTACACTAATAATAATCATAGAAGAAATGCAAATAGAAACAATTATCAGGGTAACAATAACGGTAATGGAAGGAACAATGTTAACTCTCTTAATGGAAATTATGGTTACATTCCCGGTAACGGCCAAATTAACAATAATTTAATTATTATATATGTACAGTTAAACTTAAAGATACTATAATAAAAATTAACAAAACAAAATAACAAAATAACAAAATTTAATTAAATTTAATTTAATTTAATTATTTATATAATTTATATATATATATAATAAACTTATTAAATAAAAGGGAGATCTAAAATGTGATTTCTTTTGAGTCTTCTGATTTCATCAGTCTCATCTAGTAATGCAATTGCCAATACGTTTGTATGGTTACTAAGCCTAGCTAAATAATTGGAGCTATATCTTTTTATTTCCGATTTTATAAAAGGCATGCTAAGGTCATTATGTAAGGATTTATTGGTTATATAATAAGGAGCGTTTGTGATTGATCGTAAAGCCTTAGATTGAAATCTTTGTAGGATTTCTATATTAGAGTCGCTGGCATTTCCCCACAATTCTATACCATAGGTCCATATAGGTTTAAGTATAGTTTTCAGTAGTAATACTTTATTATTTAATGAAAGTTGGGATTTACGACCAAGTAGCCAATACATTTTTTTAAATCTCATATCAAGTTGTTTTCTTTTAGCTGTTATATGTGCTCTCCATGTAAGTCTTCGGTCCAGGTGAAGACCCAGATATTTAACAATTTCACTACGAGGAATTTCTTTGTTGTTTAGATACACAGGTGGGCAGGTTTCTCTTCTCAATGCGAAAGTAATGTGTTTTGATTTTTCAGTGTTAATTACAATGTTCCATTTTGTGAGCCAGAGATGAAGACTATCGAGTTGCTCTTGTAGAATTGAAGAAGCTTGGGAAGGTAGGCAATTTGATGACAAAAATGCTGTGTCATCTGCGTATGTTGCCGTAGTAATATCATCATGTGTTGGCATGTCATATGTAAATAGCGTATACAACACTGGGGCGAGAACACTACCTTGCGGTATTCCGGCATTAATTTGGCAAATTTTTGAGATGTCATTGTTAACTTTTACATAGAAACACCTGTTTTTTAAATAAGACAAGAAAAATATATAAAATGGAGCAGGAAAAGTTATTTTTATCTTGTAAAGCAAGCCCTCATGCCAAACTTTATCAAAAGCTTGTTGGATGTCTAAAAACACAGCAGAACAATGATTTTTTCCTCAAAGGACTTCGTTAGCACTTGTATAACTCGGTGACATTGATCCGGTGTCCCATGCTTACTCCTAAAGCCGAACTGATGGTCTGGAATAATATTGTTTTCATTAAGGAAAGGTGTTAGACGTTTTAGAAATAGTTTTTCAAATAATTTCGACACGATAGACAAAAGGCTAATGGGTCTGTAGGAAGATAACAAATTTTCGGATTTATTTGGTTTTGACACCATAATAATTTCCGCACACTTCCACTGAGACGGAAAATGTTGAAGTCGCAAAATAGAATTGAATATAAGTGTTAAAAATGTAATTGCTTTAGGTGGTAAATATTTGAGTGTAAAAGCATCTATGTTGTCATAACCAGTGGATTTATTATTATTTAGGAGATTTATTTCCTTTTTTGTTTCAAGAGGAGAGATATGTTTGATTGGAACATGCATTTGGCAAGCAACATCTAGAAAATTTCGAATATCGCCATCATTAGTATTAGTTGAATGAGGTTTAAAAGTGTCTTCCAAATGAGCGGCAAAAGCAGTTGATTTTTCTTTATCTGTTTTACACCATGTACCATCAGAACTTTTAATAGGAACATTCCTTTTTGATGGCCTTTTAAGAAACTTAGTAGCTTTATATAACTCATATTCTTTGTCTTTATTTTGTGGTTTCAAAGCTTTAAGATAGGAGTTAATAGAATCATTTCTTTCATTTGCCAACATCTCTGAGCATAACTTTATTGCTAAATTCCAGATGGTTTTATCTCTTTGATTTCTTGTGCGATGCCAGACTCTTCTCAGTCGTCTAGATTCTCTGATCGTATTTCTAACTGCAGCCGAAGCTTGAACTTTTCGACCTACATTGTTATAATTCACTTTATTTGGAGTTGATAATAAAGCAGCTTCATGTATTAGAGTAGTGAAGTACTCAACAGTATCGTCTAAATCGTCTGTAGTATCAATTCTTGTATTAAGGTTTAGATTGTTTTCAATGTATTCGCTAAAAAAGTTCAAATTGGAGTTTCTTCTTAATAATTTAACGCTTCCAGGGCCTAGTTTAACATTAGTGTTATAGTTCACAACAAAAGGAGTATGATCTGAATTTAGTCCTACATCATCGGGAATCTTCGTTGGATCAGAAGGCCAGTATGTTGGTTCATTTCCCGATAGAGAGCAAAAGTTGTTCTTCAATAAACATTTATATAGTTGCTTACCTTTAGGATTAGTAAGTCTTGAACCCCACCAAGGATGCTTTGCGTTGTAATCACCACCAACAATAAAACGAACACCTAAGTTTTTAAAAAAGTGTTCATATTCTTCAAGTTTTATAGAATGTCTGGGAGGGGAATATATTGAATAAATGTTAATTGGAATATTATTGCAGATGACTTTAACTCCTACAGATTGTATATAATTTTCTTGAAAATCTTTCGCAATTTCATATTGAAGAGTGGATTTAATAAACAGTCCTGCTCCGGCACGAGCCTTTCCATCAGGATGATTTGTACAAATGAAATCATAACCCTTTATTTTTACATAAGATCTAGCAGTTAGGTGAGTTTCAGAAATCAAAAATATATCAATAAATTTATCTCTCATGTAGTAATCAATTTCATTTATTTTGCTAGTTATCCCATTCGCGTTCCAAACAGCAATTCTTAAATTTACTTGCATAATTTATTGATTAAAAGAGACATCATGTTCAAAAGAGTATTTGTTAACTCTATTTGTTTATTTAGAAGGTTTTCTATATTATTCATTATATCACTATTTACGTTTTGGTTAGCAACATTGGCGTAAGATTCACCTAAATGCATGCTTTTGTAACCTGTATGTAAATTATTTTGGCTATTACGATTCATATAAGGAAATTCATTTTCGTTCATAAAGAATTGTTGTTGTGTACTGGGTCCCCTATCTGACTGTCTCTTCTTTAAGACGTTCTGGTAAACTATACATCCTCTGTAACTGGCCGTATGTTGTTTTAAACAATGGACACATTTAGGGAGAGTTTCAGGCTCATTGGGACAATTGGGCGAAGGATGACCAAGTCCGCACTTTACGCATACGAATGGTTTTCTGCAGTATGTTTTCGTGTGCCCAAACTCTTGGCAGCGATGACATTGCACTATGTCGTTTGTCCTTTTCGGTACTACAATTTGCACTATGCACTGATTTATCTCGTGTATATCAAAAACTTTTTTATTGTTAGGGTTTGGATCGACGTCAACATAAAACATTGGTAAAGGCCGTTTATCAAATCTACTTTTAACATTAATTATGTTTCTTACACAATGACCTTTATATAAAAGATCAGCTTTTATGTCTTCTATTTTAGTGGAATGGTGAAGGCCTTTGATAACAAATCTAAAAGAACGCTCATTTTTAAGTTGATAAGTATGGTAAGTAATATTGCTCGCATCAAAACACTTAACCAACCGTCGATAAGCATCCACAGATTTTATATTGAGCTTAACTTGACCGTCATGCAAAGCTTTAAATTAAATTCAGAATTGGCAATTACATTACTTACACATTTTATCATTTTATTTATATTAACAACATTATTAACAAATATTGGTGGAGGCTTAGTGGCAGTTTCTTTTTCAATATTACAAGTATCGGTATCATTGTCATCTTCAATAGTATCAGCAAGATCAGCAAATTTGTTATTGTTTGAGCAGCTAGGTTTGTCATCAGCATTCGTTTGTTTTTTTGTGTAATTTGTTTTCTTACATATTTTTTTGCGTTTTGTTGTAACGCATTGGCAGTTCAGCAAGTTCTCTTCACTTAAGTTATCATCGTCACTTACTAAAGTCATAGCTATTTGTTATTTAGCTTGACCGTTAAATTTTGTATTATTGTTTTTTTTTTTTTTTGTTTTTTTTTTGCTTTTAGAGAATATTATTTGTTAAAAAAAAAAAATAACTGAATAAATGAAAAATAAATGAATAAATTAAGTCACAGAAAAAGTGCACAGAATACGTCTGTTTACTTTGAATAATTCAACGCGACTCAACAATAATAATAGGATAAATGACAATAATAATAAAGGTAATAATAGACCGCTAAACCAGAGAAGTAATTACGGAACTAACAGGAATGCTGTTCGTAATGGGAATAATATAAGAAGTAGTAATAACAACAATAACCGTAATAACTACAATAATAGAAACGTACATTGTATACAGGAAAACTACGAAACCCCGGACGTGAACCATGGAACTGTAAAAACTCAATATCCGGAGGGACAACAGTAAAATTGAATAATGTCTTTAAATTGTCGCACAACATCACTAACTACATAAATCTGGAAATAGGCAAAAATCTAATTTAATTGACACAGGAGCAGACGTTTCTCTGTGTGAAATAAACAGATTGGATCATAGTTTGGAGAATACTGATAGGGAACAACCAATTAGCTTTACAGGAATCACAACAGAAAAAATAAAGTCAATAGGAACAACAGAGTTAAGTTTTAGGGTAAATAATACAGGCAAAACACATAAATTTTACTTCATAAACTATAATTTTCCAATACCGACTGACGGAATTCTAGGAAGAGATTTCTTTACTAGATTCTTATGCAAAATCGACTACGATACATTTACAATATCACTCACCGTGTGAAATAAAAAAGTCATAATACCGATGGAATCATGGCTAGATAGAAGTTTTTGTATTACGGTAGATAAAAGATCGGAAAGCATTCACCCTGTAAATATAGATATAAAAGAAGACAGTATAATTTTGCAAAGGGAAATTCAACTGGGAATATTCATTAGCAATACAGTAGTACCAGGCAATGGGAACTGTCACGTCAAAATATTAAACACGACAGATAACGACGTAACCTTGGAAAATATCGACTTTGAAATGGAACCATTAAAAAATGAACATGATGCAGACAGATTTAGAAAGCTTCTAGACGTCTTGAAAATTGACACTAAAGACAGTAAAGTATAAAGAGAATTAACAGAAATCTTTAAAGACTACAAATAATTTCTATACACAGACACTAAAGGTTTCCGATAATACACCGGTATACATAAAAAATTACATATTACCACATACACAGTACGATGAAATAAACGATCAGGTAAAACAATTACTGGACAGTGACATAATAGAACCATCAGATAGTGCATACAATTCACCATTATTGATAGTTCCTAAAAAGAGTGAAAACGGAGAGGAGAAATGGAAACTAGTGGTGGATTTTCGACAGTTAAACAATAAGATAGTTAACGACAAATTTCCACTAACAAGATTAGAGGATGTTTTAGATCGTCTTAGAAGAGCCAAATATTTTTCAACTTTAAATATGACCAGCTCGTTCCATTAAATAAACTTTGATTAAGATTCAAGACATTTAACAGCTTTTTCGACTAATAATGGTCACTAACAGTTTAAAAGACTACCGTTTGGTTTGAAAATTGCATCCAATAGCTTCCAGAGAATGTTGACAATAGCACTGAGTGGACTATATTCTAGGGCAGTCTTGTACGTAGATGATATCATTGTGTTTGGTTGTGGTCTGAGACACCATAATTAAAATTTGGTAAAGGTATTTAAAAGTTTGTCAAGGAACAATTTGAAACTGAATGCATCAAAATGTGTATTTTTGAAATCGGAAGTAATCTACTTGGGACACCAAATAACAAAAGACGGTATACGAACGGATTCTTCGAAACATAGAGCCATTGAACAATACCCAATTCCGAAAGACAAGGACGAAGTTATAAGATTTGTTGCATTTTGCAATTATTACAGACGTTTCATAGAAAATTTAAATGATCAAACTAAAAAGGGAAAGGAGTTTCATTGGACATAAGAATGTCAACAGGCTTCTGATACACTGAAAACAAAATTAATTAATGCACCAATATTGAGATATCCAGCTTATGAAAAACAATTTATATTGACCACAGATGCATCAAACTATGCATTAGGCGCTGTACTGTCACAAGGTGAAATAGGAAAGGATCTACCGATTTCTTATGCAAGCAAGACTTTAGGAAAGCATTACTTAATCAAACCAGAAATAGAAAAAGAACTACTTGCAATACACTGGGGAATAGAATTTTTTAGACCTTATTTGTTCGATAGAAAATTTATGGTTGTGACTGATCATAGACCACTTGTTTCACTTTTTGCTCACAGAAATCCTTCGTCAAAATTAACACGCATAAGAATAGATTTAAATTATTTACAAAAAGGGAAAGATAAATACTAACGCTGACGCCGTATCCAGAATAAAATTGAACTCCAACATGATGAAGAATATGATCCCTGTAGAAGACGACATTAAAAACCGTCTAGAGTAATGGAAAATAACAAGAGTGTCATTCCCAAGGCCAACATATAAATCATATGTGGGAATGTACATCTTTAAGAGATATACAAAATAATACACACGAATTGAAATTTAGTATTATTAGAACCGGTATAAATAAAAAGGATGGACCAAAAGATGGTACCATAGAACGTAAAGATAATAGCTTTGTGTTAAATATTAATAAAGATCTAGCAAAATACGTTTTGTCTCCAGAGAAATTAATAATTTACATGCATAAGCAGAATATAAAAAGTCTCGCTTTACCATGCGAAGAAAAAATTTTTGAGCTCTTATCAACTGAATATTTAAATAGAAGTTATAATGAGGTGCACCGGAAAATATTGAAAGCGAACAAATACAAAAATTATGAATTGAATATTATATTGTTACGTTTTTACCTTTTTAAAAACGTTCAAATATGAGTTCGTTAATTGCAAACCAAGTAAAAACAAATATGTGTTTAGTTTTTCTTAAACTCTCTTTATTATTCACACTACGTTTGTGCCACTGTTTACAACTTAACGATACAACAACAATTTGCTTGTACACTATTCTATTTCACACTTCTTTCCGCGTTAACACTAACAACTGTTCGTTAGATCTTCTCTGCTTACAACGTTTTTGCAAGCAATGCCGCTTGTACGTTCCAACCGCAACGCGTCTTCACACAAGACTGACTGAATTCTTACTAACTGCTGTCTGCTTTGTCTTGTCCTTTTATAGTCCGACACAACCAGTCTAACGAACGTTCTTGAAATGGAATGTTCGTGTTCTCGCCTTCTCGAGAAATCTATTGCTACTACATTATTGTTTGTGTACTTTACTTATGTTGTCTATCCCTTTTTCTCACATACTTGTTGTAGCTGGTTTACTTTCATTTCATGTTGTTGTTGGTACCAGGTGCAAACAGGTTCGTTGTACATATGTGTGTGTATTTGTGTCTTACACATTGCCTCTTGTTGCGTTTTCGTTATCTATCTCTTTCGTACTCATGGTCTTTGTTTTTGTAGCTTTTGTTTATCGTTAATGTTAATCGATGTATTCCTGTAAGATAATATTAGGTCGTTCCGATTTGCGTAACACTGCCGAACACTTAAGCCTGTTCGCCGAATAGGCTCACTATCTCTACTCCCATATTTTGCCAGTCGCTCTATATGTACGACCTTCATTTTTATACGGGGGCTGCTAGCTTTCTGTATCCTGTACACGACGTCGTTTAACCGCTTTATTATTTTATACGGTCCATCCCAGCTGGTTTGTAGCTTGGGAGATGATTCCTTCTTCCGCTTTGGGTTGTATAGTAGAACTAGTTGTCACTCATGAAAGCCCTCCGTGTTTGCAGCTCGATCATATCTGGCTTTCATTCTATTACTGACCTTTATATGGACCTTTATATGCAATACACTGGGTACAGTTTGCTATCCAATCCGCCACTATTTGCTGACATCCAACCCAATAAAAACGTCGTTTTAGCCTTTCCAGCATCTTTGTCACTCCTAGATGCCCTCCGCTAGCTCCATTATGGGACTCCTTTAACACTTCTTTCGTCTTGGAGGAAGGCACTACTAATAGGTTGGATAAGGTCTTGTCATCAGCGCTTTCCCAACGTCGATATAAGCATCCGTTTTTCAACCGTAAACTGTCCCATAGTGCCCAATATGCTTTTGTAAGAGGACCTTCTCCGGATATCTCGTTGCTGGTAGGACGTTTGTCCTCTTCCTTATATTCGCCAGTATGGGGTCACTCTTTTGTGCTTCGGACCAGTCTTCATTGGCTTCGATTTGCATTCGCCGGACATCAACGGTGGATTCCTTCTTCTCAGCCTTTACATAACGATTACGGTCCAAATTACGAGATCGGCTTGAGAGAGCATTTGCCTTTCCATGTTTTATGCTACTTTGTTTTGATAATGGCGATAGTTCCGAGTTATCTTTAATTTTCCTGCGTTCTCTTCTGGCTTTTCCAGCCGCAGTCTTTCCTTTTGCCGTATGAGTGTCCGGAGACTGTTCGATTAGAATATTAGCCTCTATTTTCGGTACTTTGGACACAGGATGATCCTCGATATTTTCAGGCTTTCCGCGCCTTCTCTTGGTACTACTCGTGTCAACGTAGTGTCCATCAGTAGCCTTAGGCGTAGCAATGGCACGTCGTCTTGTTGGTGAGACCAGTCTTGATCTTTTCCGTGGCGCTTTACAGTTTCTTTGGAAATGCCGACCCTTTCCACAGTTGAAGTATTTATGTCTACCCTTTTCTCCGTTTTCTCTCAAAACTTGCTTCAGAATCTGTTTCAATTTATTGAGAAGGCATTCCTCTTCCTCCACGACTTCCATTTTTCGCACTTTGCTTACTTGTAGCCTAGAAATCGTGCGAGCCGTCTCTTGGGCTAGTGCGAAGGCCGCGGTCTCTACAAAGGTTGTCTTCTGCGTAGAACATACCGCTAGTTTAATATCAGGGTCGCGTATACCTTTGACAAACGCCTCGTTCTTACTGTTGTCTATCAACAGGTGGTTTTCTCCTGTGTATGTAAGCTGCACCAACCACTAAACCTCCATTGCAAAGGCTTGTAATGACTCGTTTGCTTTTTGCGCCCGGCATCTCAACTCCATGCGGTACAGTTCTCGTTTATGCTCGTCGCCGAATTCGCGCTGTAACGCCACCATTAATTCGTTGTAGTTGTTTCTACGGCTGGCTGGCATGGTCTCTAGTATCTCGGCTGCTACACCCTTTAACGCCAAAATTAGTTCCAAAGCCTTTTCCTCATCATCCCATCCGTTCCTACTGGCTACTGTCTCGAATTGGAACTTGAATACGGATAGGGTTGAGCTACCATCAAAGCAAGGTGGTTTTATCCTGCCGGTACTTTCGGATACTACTCACACTGGTTCCGGGCGATGGCTTTGGAGGTTGTTGATCATCGCCTCCATTATGACTAGTTTTCCGTCAACTGACTTTTCCAAATCGTTCACTTTCGCGTCAATGGTTTTTTCTAAATGTGTCACCTTTTCCTCGAAGCCAGTGATTCTTCTGCTGACCGACTCATGTATTTCCTACATCTTCCCTGATGTCGCTTCGAGCTCCTTTTCAATTTTTGACAAAACCGCTGCTTGCATTCTTTCTATTCTTTGTTCACTATCTCGTCGCGACTCAGCCAGAAGTTTTTGATTTTCGGCTCTAGAAGCTTCTTCTGCGTCAGCAAATAGCTTTCGGTTTGCTACTTGCATTTTCTCCATCATAGCGGCTAGGAACGAATTTATGTCAGCACCGCTAGGGGTTGCAGGGGCCTGTAATTCTCGTTCCTCTTCTTCTTCGAACTCGTGAGAATCGATGTTAATGCCCTGAAACTGCAGCTCTAGTTTACCCAACTCACGTTTCAGTCGTTCCACTCTTAGTTCGGTGAGCTTCATTGTAATTAATTTGTTTCTGTTATTTATTTTTACTTTTGGATTTTGCAATCCCACTTCTGACACCAATTGTTACGTTTTCACCTTTTTAAAAACGTTTAAATATGAGTTCGTTAATTGCAAACCAAGTAAAAACAAATATGTGTTTAGTTTTTCTTAAACTCTCTTTATTATTCACACTACGTTTGTGCCACTATTTACAACTTAACGATACAACAACAATTTGCTTGTACACTACTCTATTTTACACTTCTGTCCGCGTTAACACCTTACCTGTTAAGTAATGATTAGTAATCGTAATGATTAGTAATTTAATTACTTTTTTTGAATGGTGAAATAATGATTACAATTACGATTATTTTTGCTTAAAATAGTTAATAATTGATTACGATTACAAAATAATCAAAAAATAATCAAAAGACTAATCGCCAGTAATCCTGATTATTTCTTGATTCTTTGGTAATCGTAATCAATTAGTAATTCGAAAAAATTGTTCATAGAATTATATAATCATTACGATTATTTTTAAAAAGTAATGTAATTGATTACTAATCGTAATCGAAATTTAACAGGTATGGTTTTGATCAGGTAAACTTGGAATATAAAATTTTATTTTTATGTTTTCATGTTGAACATTCTTAATTGTAAAATTTATAAAAAAATATTTAATAAATGCTAACAGTCTTAGAGTGAATTCTCTTGAAAAGAGATTGACAGTTCGTTTGATAAAATCGGACAAACATTATCGTAGTCATTATTTAAAGAGTAAAACACTGGTGTTATATTTTTTATATAAATCATTTTATCACTTTAAGTTAAAGCTATTGAAGGAATAAAACAGTCATGTGTTATTTTTCATATATATTCTTTTAAAATGGACTTACACTTTAAGCATTTTCAACATTTTTGATTCATCTTGATGGTTTAACAGAAACCGTTTCACGTTTGAGGGACTACCACAAGTCGGCTAATATTTTCGTTTTTTGCAAATTAGACGACTAGCGTTTGGAAATAGCAAATTAAGTATGGGAGACAAACTAAATACTTGCAGACCTCCGGAAAGAAATGAAGTTGAATGGAAAAAGGTAAAAAGCACACAAAAATATATTATAAATCTATTTTAAATAAGTTTCATAAATATTAATTACTACAGGAAAAAAATAATGTAGAAACAGGCCATTAATGTCTATAGCCAATCGATTTTTACAAAACTTACAGTAGCACCTTGAACTTTACGTTTGACGATGTATAACCATATTCTGTAGCTGGAAATCATATAAATATATACAAACATACATACATCTATCTATCACATAAAATATTCCATTATTCCCACAAGTACACTTAACAGATACTCAACGTTCTTTACCTACTGAATGCCTTGTTCTCACACCGACTTTGTTTTCGTTGTTTTATTTTTCCTTTGTTTTTATGTTGCAATACAAACACTTGAAATAAAAAATGAAATGTCAAACTTTTGCTAAGTATAGCTTTTATTGACAACGATTTATTTCGCACAAATAGCCAAATATTTATATACATATAAATGTCTTCGAACAGACTAATAATAAAGTTAGAAAATAACAAAACGGAATAAAACTTTTCATGAGGACGATATATAGCAAGTTTGTCTATAAAAAGGAACCAATAAAATGGAAGTAAAATTTAAAAAAAATTGGTTAAAAATTAGTCTTTACCAACAAAAAATCAGAGCTGAAGTTTTCTAGAAATGTTTGAAAATCTGATCTTCAGTGTCCCATTTGGACACTAGGTATGAGATTATTCGAATGCAGATTATTCCACTTCAATGGAAATATTTCGAAAAAAATGTTAATGCGGATTTATAAATAATTAAAAAAAACCTTAAAACAATGTACATTATATACCTACATAATTTAAAGTCGACTCCGAACGACAGATTTTTTAAAAGCTTTTCATGGCAATTTTATTTACTCTTAGAGTTTTTGCAAAATATCTGATGAGAGGAAGTCGCCGAAGAAATATTTTTTCATTTTTTTTCATATTTGACGTCTGATCTAGGGTTTGAACCGTGTCCTTACGTCTAATAAGCCAACACACTACTTACTAGACTACGGCGACTACAGTATGATGATAATTTGTAATAATACTTATCACTTTTTATTTAAAAATATTTTCAAAACAAAAAGGAAAACAAAATTAACAAATTTCATATCAAACAAATAATTGATAGGCACTGTTTTAATACATAAAACAAAAACGTTTTGCTTTTATTACTGCTTCCAAACGTCGAGGCAACGACTGCACAAGATTGAAGCAAAGTTCCGAGGTTATGTTGTTCCATGCTTACCAAATTCTTAGTTTCAACTGTTCCACTATGCTGATACTGTATTTACATGCTCAATAATGTTGAGATCTGGGGTCTGTGCCGGTGTTTGTAGTAGTTTTAAAAAAGTATGGATAAGCCACAGCTTTGCAAAGTGTGAAGTAGGTTTCGGATCGTTGTCTGGTAGATATAATATATAATAGGAGATATAATATATCTATGAGATATATTTAACTTATCGGCATTTTGCTTTACATTTTGTTTTAAAATGGATCAATTTTTCTGTCTATATTTATATGAAAAGTTTCTCAAAAATATGTCGTTCGCAGTTGACTTTATACACTCATGTAGAAAATTATAAGTTGGTAGTACTGACTAAAAGGTTGTAATGACCAATTATATAAGTATGTATGTATACTTTAGCCTGCGGATCGTGTTTTCGATTCTCACCAGGAACTCTGATCCGTTACACTACACCCTGCTTAAAGTATACAATATTCATTATAACATAATTTGTAATTGTACTCTAATCAATAAATAAAACAATTTTCGTTGTTATTCTATTATGTAAATATGTATATTTAAAAAATAGAACATGAATGTGTAGATTTAAAAGTCCGTTTACTTTCACTTTTTGTGTTGGCAGTATATTATGCCAAGAAAATGTTAATGACAGTCAGTTGCCTCGTACGGAATCTTATAATTTCACAAATTCATATATTTTATAAATTTAAAATACACAGACTCAGGTATGCACACACATTCTATTGCTTGATATTTTTCATAAAAAGTACATTATATACCTACATACATACAGATGTATATGCTTAAATATAAATTAACGTATTTATTTTTCTTTTTCATTTTATTTGTTATATTTTGCTTCCATTCGTTCAAGAAGCAATTACGACGTTTGACTTAAAACCAAAACAAATTCTGCATACCATGGAAAAGTTATTATGCGGAAATTTTACGGGTGTGCAGAAAACGTGAAACCCGACAAGATGACATGTTTGTAACACGCCTTTTGCTGTGTTTATGTAACATATGAATATGTGTGTAAGTAAATGAGAATGAAAGAAAAAAGTTTGATTGTGATTGCAGAGGCCTGCACTTTAAATGGGAGAAAAAACACAAAAGTAAGAATAAATCGGAAGCGAAGTTGAACCAAAAATATAAAAAAAATTTATGATTTTCTGTGATAATGAAGTTTACATCGCGTGCGTATGAATGTTTGTTGCATATATTCGATTTAAAATTTATTGAATAATGAGTTTTAAAGCGCCTCCTCTTGAATAAGAACACGTCTTAATAAGCAAAAGTTTCTTATCACTTAATTAATTATTGAATTAAATATTTCCATTAAGACATTGTGGAGGAATTAAAAATTCTCTCTAATTTTTTTTCATCAAAGTATATATTGCACAACGCATACAACGCAACAGTAAGTGCATCTAGAATGCACTGAAAGAATGGAATTTTTAAAGATCTTAGGTTAAAATATCCCAAAAAGAATTTTTTATTATTTGAGAATTTATTTAAATATAAATATGTCGTAGTCGCCGTAGTCTAGTAGGTAGTGTGTTGGCTTATTAGACGTAAAGCCAGGTTTCGAGCCCCAGGCCAGACATCAAAACAAAATAAAAAAAGTATTTCTTCGGCGACTTCCTCTCAGCAGATTTCCGGTAAAAACTCTGAGAGTAAATAAAATTGCCATGAAAAAGTCGACTTTAAACTGTAGGTCCCCCGCTCATGTATAAAATTAACACACACAACATAAGTGGTGTGAGAAACTAGGTCATAATCCTGACTGAAGGGTTCTAATGACCAATTATGTATGTATGTATGTATGTATGTCTAAGGCTTCGTATAAAAATTATTGACTTTGAAGCTCATACTGGAATTTGTTCAACCTCTCTAATATTTTCGCTATTTATTATGGTTTTAATTGTTAATAATTTTGGTTAGCGTCCGTTACAAATTATTTTTATTTTTTAATTACAAGATAATTAGAAATTATTTTATTTATTTACGGGCTATCAAATTGTTTGAATGCCAAGAGATACACAATACAGCATAGCATTGAGCGTTCACAAGCAAACAAATGTGTTCAATACAACATACACGATACAAAGTCGTGTGAATTGCCCAATGGAAAAAATGTGTATAAGTGTATCGGATTTTTATATGAAAAATATCAACAACTATCATACACTGTTGTATGTTCTTCCAACAATACAATGAATACAACGATACAACAGCTTGTGTGAATTGACCATATGTTATGTCTGTTACATTAATTTAACTGTCTGACAATACAATTGACACAACGCGCAAAGGTACGAGAAATTAATTATGAAACATACGCACCATATTCAATTTAACAGTACAGAAATTTAACGAGAGAAATCTTAGCATTATGTGGGGGAATTCCCAACTTACATATGTATATGAGAAGCTTAGAGTAGTATATTGAGTTTACTGCATATAATAATTAATAGATTTTAAGCATTAAATTCTTTAGAAATTAATTTTGTTCCCAACTGTTCGAAAACAACACGTGTCTCAATATTCTTGCATAACTAAACAGCCACTCGGAAGAAAATTATAAAACACATCTTGTAATTTAAAACAATGTACAATAGTAATTTATATTTTCTAATTTTTGAGATTCTTTTAACATATGTTTGTAATAGCATAAATACAGATTTGAAAAACTAGAACCCAAAACGTATTCGAGAAAGGCGTTCAAATTTCTCTAATAAGTTTCCAAAAAATATGTTTGCAGTAGAATTCAATATAGCACAATAAAAAAAACAGATATAAGAAAATCAGTATTCTATTTCATACACTTCCCGTTCAGTTTGACGCCTTTTGCACGTTGAAATTAGTTTCGAAACAAATTTCAAAACTCTTGAGTTTGTAGGAGAGAGGGGAAAAACGAGGGGGGGTGATTTAACAATTTCATGTACTCGCAAAACTTGCTTTGTTCTTTATTCGTATATACACAGAGTTGTATTTGATTTCACATTTTATTTGACATTTTCTTTTATTTTTGGTTTCGCATAGTGAAGTTTAGATAAAGTGCTGTTATTTAAAATAACATTATTTTTTTTGTGTTTTGTGTTTATAATTAAATAAATAATTAAAAAAGTGAAAATATTAAAATTTAAATAATAAATTTATTATTATTATTATTTATTCATATAAATCAAGGAATATAATTAATTTAAATAAGGTAAATATATTAAAAAATAATAATATATAAATACATTATAATATAATAACATATATAATAGCACAATGGTATACAAATGCCAAAAAGAGCAAATCGAAGAACTCATCTTTTTAATTCAGGAGGTTCCATGCATTTATAATATATAGTCACGAGAGTATTTAGGCAGGACAAAAAAAGCCGATGCCTTTCAGAAATTACAGATACTCTACATCAAAACGATCAGGCAATTAGATTCGAAGAGGTGAAAAGAAAATGGAGAAATTTACGGGTCCAATACACTAACGAACTTCGCGCAATTTCAAACTCAAAAAAGTGGGTGTTCTGCTGATGACTTATACCTGCCTAAGCTGTGGTGTTTTGAGCAGCTAAATTTCCTCAAAACACACACGGAAATGCGACAGGGCACTAATAACATAGAGGTATGTTTGAAAATATTAATATTTAAATAATTGATTAATTTTCAAGTTTGTTTCATTTTTCAAGTTTTTGATTAATGATGGCACGCCACGAACATCAACATTCAATAGCACAGATATTATAGAGGTATGTTTGAAAATATTTATATTCAAATAATTGATAAATTTTCAAATTTGTTTAATTTTTCGATTTTGGGATTGATGATGGCACGCCATGTACATCGACAGCTAGTGGCACTAAAATTATAAGAGGGTCCATAAGAAATCTCTGTATTTTATTTATAATGAGAAATTTATTTGTCGTTGCTGAAATGCGGCGGATTAGGCCGGAAGATCAGCCCGAAGCTGCCTGGCAAGTGCAATGCCAGGCTGACGGCGCAACCAGAGAGCATCCGGAAAGATATTTAAAAAAAATCCATTGGAGGAATTTTTGGTGAGGATGATTTTGAGTGAGTAGGATTTTATTTCAATATCATTTTTATTTTCATTTTAATACATTTTTATTTATGTAGGTAATAATTTATTTTCGTTTATTTATTTTTTCTTTGTATTTTTGTATAACTTATTGTTTTCTTTTGCATGTAATTTATTTTCAAATTATTTTTATTATTTATTATTTTTTGCAATTTATAATTTTTGTTCATGTGAACTGTACCTGCTTTTGTTCATTTGAACTGTACGTGCTTTTGTTTTTATTATTTATTATTTTTTGCAAAACATACTTTTTGTTCATTTGAACTGTACCTGCTTTTGTTTTTAAAAATAAAATAAATATACATTTCAAATTAAAACAAATTTTATGTTTTTTTCAATTCAATGGATATATTTAATAGTAATTTAATATTACATAGAAATTATTGGGGAAAAAGGTAAAAATTCACTTGTGATACATACATTCAATGGATACATTTAATAGTAATTTAATATTACATAGAAATTATTGGGGAAAAAGTTAAAAATTAACTTGTGACTTTTTTCTTAGACTGTACATCACTTCACTACTCTATGCTCAATAACGCCGACCTTTTATTGTTCCTAAAAAATGTAATTAATTAAATTACATAAAATTAATTATCTTACCATCTACTCTGCAAATAAGTTATATATTACAGCCAATCCAATTTACCCTCGTTGTTAAAATATTCAGTGAATTGCTGCCTAATAACTTCCGCATACCCTTTTCGTGGATTGTATGTGTTGTCTGAATGACCATTATTACTTGGTTGAGAAGAATTTCGTATATTATTTGAATAAGTGCTAACATACGTATCATCAGTATTGAATAAAAAATTATGTAAAACACAGCACGTAAATGTTATCGTTACCACAGTCTGAACTTTTAAGTCAATAGACGATAAAAAAATTCTAAAACGGTTCGCAAGAATGCCAAAAGAATGCTCGACAACATGTCTTGCTCGAGACAGTCTTGCATTAAATAGCATTGCAGTGGGAATGCATCATCACCAACTACAACATACGGAAGATACCTGCCATTTCCTACCATACTTTTTTGTGGTACATCCTTCTCTTCTTCTAAAATTTTTTTTAAATTACCCTCAAGGAATACACCAGCATCGTTACACCTTCCATTACAGCCAATATCCACATACAAAATTTACAATTGGCGTCCACTAAAGCCATCAGCATTATGCTATTGCCTCCTTTATAGTTGTGGTAAAACGCACCGTCTTTTCGTGGTGCCCGAAAATTTATATGCTTACCATCTAAAGCACCTATACTATTTGGGAATTGAAACTTTACAGCAAATTCTTTAGCAATTGTTTCCCATTTTGTTGAGCTGCTAGGAATCTAATTTTAAGAAAAAATAAAAATGTTCACTCATGCATACATATATGAAAATTATATTTTCGGAAAGAAACTATATGTTAGTGTACAATACCTTTAAATATATTCCGATCATTTTTTTTTCGTAATACTGAGGCAAACTTCAGGAACTATGGAAGATATCATGGAAACAGACACTCGTGTTTGATAATCTAAGCTAATAAAAGATTATTTAAAACAGTTTGATTATTTTTTAGACTTCTTTTGATTCTTTTTGATTATTAGACTAATCGTGAGTAATCCTGATTATTTTTTGATTTTTTGGTAATCGTAATCAATTAGTAATTCGAAAAATTTTTCATAGAATTATATAATCATTACAATTCTTTTTAAAAAGTAATGTAATTGATTACTAATCGTAATCGAAATTTAACAGGTATGTACTACAAACCAAGAAGTATTTCCCTTTGTCACTATCGACAGAATCCAATTCCATAGCTTCTTCAATACATTCAAATAAATCTTTTAATATATTTTCTTTTTCCGTGGTCATTTTTGAAGCGTTGTGTTGTGTTTGAACATAGATCAAGATGCCAAGTAAAGTAACAACTGTCCACAGTGCTAAATATATACAGAATGGAAACGTGATTTTGATAATTAATGTGATGTTTTTATAACACAGGCTATTTCACTTGCCTGCCTGTTTCCATGGAAAACAAAAACACTCATTTTTGTTGGCAACATTTTTTATGAGCAGTACGTCTTATTTTGATCTTGTAATATTTAGCTTCTTAATTACCTTTTGCACAGAAGTCGCCGTAGTCTAGTAGGTAGTGTGTTGGCTTATTAGACGCAAAAGCCTGGGTTCGAGCCCCAGGCCAGGCATCAAAGACAAAATACAAAAAGTATTTATTCGGCGACTTCCTCTCAGTAGATTTCTGGCAAAAACTCTGAGAGTAAATAAAAATTGCCATGAAAAGTTTCTCAATAAATAAAAATCTGTCGTTCGGAGTCGACTTTAAACTGTAGGTCCCACCACTCATGTATAAAATTAACACACAGAACATAAGTGGTGTGAGAAACTAGGACGTCGTACAATGGGTCAATTCGACCTCAGGGTACTGCACTTGTCTTAATTGACAATAACACGTCCTCTAACCTAACCTAACCTACCTTTTGCACAAGAAACTATATTTATTGTGACCGAAAATCACCCACATTTCGATTAATAATAAAATATTTATGAATCTTTAAAATTTTCATTGAAGAAATAAACAAATATTCCAAATTTTCCCTTTTTTAATACAAAATAAATGTTTGTTTACACTTAATTTTTCTACTTCATCCGCCAGTTTTCAGTTTGTATATCTGTTGCTTCAAAACGTCAAAATTATCATATCTGCCAACAGAACTGTCAACTGTCAGCAGAACGACGCGATAAAAGAAAACAAAATTTGTGAAATTAATTTTTTACCTGCAAAAGCGAAAGAAAGTTTAAAAGAAAATGAAAAAAGTTTTTCATTTAACAAAAAAGTTAAATTATGCTATTAATTATAATTTACATACATAAATATATAATTGGCTATTACAACCCTTCAGTCAGAATGAAGACCTAGCTTCTGACAGCACCTACGTGTTAATTTTATCCATAAGTGGCGAGATCTACAGTTTAAAGCCTTTTTAAGGCAAAACTGTCTGAGATTTTTTTCATAAATCTGTTGAGAGAAGGTCGCCGAAGAAATATTTTTTCAAACTTCGTTTTATTGGAGATGTCTAACATGGGGTTTGCGTTCTCACGTCTACTAGACTACGGCGACTTCAATCAATTATTGTTATTTATTATTATTAATTAGTATTTATAAAAATAAAACAATGGTGGTGGCCCCAAAGTACTTCTTTGACCTCACATTCGCCTTTCACATAGCATGTCTTGCCATATTATATATTATTTTCATTATCGCAACTTCAAATTTAAACAAAATGAGCATATACAACAAAAAAAAGGCCGCGGTTGCCACTACGTTAAAAAAACTTGTATAATTGAGCAGTTTTATCGACATTGCTCCGGCACTGCCATATTTTTGAAAAAATTTATCTGTAAGTTATAATAACGAAAATAAGTTAAAGGTAACTTTACACTTCCCTTTAGCTAAAGGTACCTTTAACTAAACCCAAGTTTAACGGCAGGTTGTAATAATGGCCCTAAGTAAACTACTTCGTTTGGCCACCTCGGAGCTGCGATTTGACACCGTTGGACTATTATTTGTGTGGTGCCGTCAAAGATAAGTTTTACGCCGACAAGCCACAGACAATTGACGCTTTAAAGGGCAATATTCGTGAAGCCATTGGTGAAATACTGCTGCACACAATCGATAATGTGCTTAAAAATTGTACCGATCGTGTAGGCTACTGCATGGTCAGCCGAGGCAGCCATTTGAATGATATTATTTTCCATTATTAACCGGAAGGATTGTACTTTCAAATAAAAAAAGAAATTTGAGAAAATATTCAGTAGTTTTTTTAAAACATTTTCAAAAATAAAAGTTGTTTGGCGGACCCTTTATCTATTTATATCTCTCTCGAAAGTATATGTATGTATGTGTAGGTCATCGCCGAATGCATGAGCAATTATTTCTATTTTTTTATTTGTTTTAAAAACAAGGAATGAAAATCTATTTTCTGGCACAATCTTGAGCAGTCTTTCTTATTTCTTTAAGAACAGTCAGAACAGAATTGCTTGTTCTCTGTAAAAGAAATGAAGCGCAAGATGAATAGAATTACATTTAATATGGGTATAAAAAATTCGAAATTATAGAGAATGTAACGGGTGTTTTTTTGTGCTTCAGAGTAATTTTTTTAAGTTTAAAGTCAAAGATTCATGGTTCATGATGGCAATGCCAATGATACTGATGACGAGTAAGAATTTGCACTTTGCTGTGAATATGCAAACAACTGAACAACGCTCGCATTCTTTGAATTTCATTGTCAAAATTCAAGCTGTGTTAAAAATGTGATTCGTATCAAACGAATCTCTCTTTTGGTTAATTGCTTGGTTAATGGGAACAAAAGGACAACTAAATGCAATTCAAGAACTCAACCAAAATTAGAAATCTTGGACGGACTTCGGCATATCCACAGACAACATTTAACAACTTAATATTTTTATTGTTTTTTTTTCTAATTTTCAAAGTCTAACATTAAGACAAGATAGTAAATAATTGGAATTTTATTTCTAAATTTAATTTATTCTTGGCAATCATTTGAATTTATGTTCAACGCAGTCACATTGAAAAGTATTTCTTAAACACAAGTTTTATTTGAATTTAATAAGTATCAAATTCAATAAAATCCCTTTTGAATCTGTTGAGGCTATTAAAAATGCAATATTTATTTTGCGCAAAAATTCCTATGCGGGGGTAACTGATTCTCTGTTTTGCATTAACTATCGTGATATTTTTTCTTTTTTTGTGAATAAAAATATGATTATTTTATACAATTTAATGGTACACGAAAGCGAAATAATAATGTTCTGCTAATTGCTAAAGCGTAAAAAGAATGAACTTCCCGGTGAACAACCAAGATCTGTAAAGAATTTTGAAAATATTTATAATTCAAATGAAACTTTGAAAATGTCGTCGCTTATTTTATATCTTTTAATTAAAATTTGCAATTAAAAATTTGCAAAAAAAAAATTCAAGTCAAAATTAAAAATTAAGAAAATTTCATACTTTTCAAGTTTACCCGATTGAAACTCATTGAGTCATATGTTTATGTATACCGTTTTAAAGGATTATCTCTTTCGTTTCCAAAAAATCTTGGAGGTTCGAGAAGTATAAAAAATGAGTTCTATTCAAGTAACTATATTTAACTGTATTTGCACTGTCTCACCGTGTTATTATTAAACGACTCAATACGACAATCAAGGCTATAATATATGCCGTTACTGGACTAGATACTATGTACTTTAATCATACCTGCCAGATTTGATGATTTTGTGATCCAAAAAGATTGTATCGACGATTTGACGATTTATATCCTTATATTGATGGCTTTTAAAAATTAAAAATGTGCGTCATTTTCTTCATCAGTACTTGAAATCTGAATTGAGACAATTAAATTTGTTAATTTGTCTGAAGGGTTGTAATTGCCAATTATGTATGTATGTAAATTTGTTAAGCTTTAAAAAATGTCAGAAATGAAAATGTGAAATGCTCTTTATTTTCAACCTCGACGTAATTATTAAATTATGTTGTCACACAATTTTCTAAATGACTAACCATTTATTACAATGGCTATTATTATTAAAATTACGATTTCCAATTTCATAAAGGATCAGACTGTGCAGCTATTCAAGTAATCATGATTTAACGATTTTACAATGCTTGAACTGTTTGAACTGTGGTCAAATTGATTCGCTGCGGTTTAACTCATAGTAGTGACAGAAATATTAGCTTGACTAAATGTTTAGTCATTCTTTGCATACCAATGCAAATACTTTAACAAATTATCAGCATCGTCGCTATTATTTTTCCAGCACATAACTGTTAAATTGCTTAAAAACATGTACTATGTAATGCGTTGTGTCGATCAATGTTATTCAATAAATCAAGTACATTTTATAATCACATTTTACGAATTTCTAACAATCCCATTAGGTCCTTGACACATTTGCTTTTATCGTCTTTAAAATAATAACGATTGTCATAATTTTCCCCCATAGATATGCAACCAAGCGTAATGGTCTTTGTTGATGATTAAAGATCCAATGACGCTTGAAAAGCAAGTACGTTATGAAACAACACAACATGAAAAATATAACATTATAGCATTATTGTGAAATGCATAAAGAATTGAAAAATGTAGTGTATGAGTGTAAAAAAAAAATTGGCATAACATCACATGGCACTTTTACTATTTAATGTGATTTTGATTTGTGGTTCTTCATTTGTTCAAACACAGCAATGTAACGTAGTTCTTCCTAGCATCTACGTATTAATTACTCAAAAATTATTCCATTGGATTTTCATATTAATAGAAGCTCTAATCTAGCTGATCAGAAATAAAGCTCATTAAAATCTTTCAGTCAGGATTATGACCTAGTTTCTCGCAGCACTAAAGTTGTGTGTGTTAATTTTATCCATAAGTGGCGGGACCTACAGTTTAAAGTCGTATCCGAACTACAGATTTTTGAAAAACTTTTCATGGCAAATATACTTTCATTCACGCAATTACTGACTTGTTGTACTACGTAAACGGAATAGTCAAATGAAACAGCACATGAAGAGGTTAATAAAACTGTAATGATGATGAACAAAAAGCATAAATGAAAAAACACTAACGCGCCGTTAATAACATCGACAACTAGATGGTAAAGACCCATATAAAACCGAATAAAACTCATATAAAACATTTATTTTTATTTTATCGCATTTATTCATATTTATTGCATTTAAGAGCCGATGTATCAAATTAAATAAATCGGGTCATTCAATAAGCGCTTCATATCTTTAAATTTAAATTTGAAGGATCTAGACATCGTCTAAATGTTAGCCGCGGCTTCTCTGGATGGAGACTGAAATGGTGTGGTATTGTTGCTTTCGAGAACTCCTGTGGTTTATGGATCATATGCAAACACCTGCAACTTACGAAAGCCTCACAGAAAACAGTTTATTGGGTTAAAATCACACAATCTCGGTGGCCAATTCATATTACCTCCATTTTGGACCAAATCTGTTGTGCAATATATTTAATGTGGCACGTAGATCTCTCATATTGAAACCACATGTTGCTGGTGTCCAGATCATGCAATTTAGACCAAATAGTGCTCGTCGGTGACAGTGATGGACTTTGCCAACTCATCCTCAAAGAAATACGACTTGACTACGCCTCCAGCACAAAATTCCCATCAAACTGTGATTTTTTCGGGCTGCATAGGCATGCGTTAGATCTCATGTGGAATGGTACTTCAGAGAACATTTATTTAAAATATTTATTTGTCTTCAGAGTCTAGATCATTTGCTCACTCTTTTCGACAAATCTAGAACTTCATCGAAATACAGATATTAAACGATAATTTACTAAATCAATGGACAGAATTTTGTAGTCGCAGTAGTCTAGGGTAGTACGGTAGGTAGGTAGCTTATCAGACATGAGTTCACGGTTCAAACACCAGGTCAGACATCTCCAACAAAGTGAACTACAAAAAAATATTACTTCGGCTATTTCCTCTCAACAAACTTCTGGCAAAAACTCTGAGAGTAAATAAAAACCGCCACGAAAAGTTTTTCAACATCTTCAAACTGTAGGTGGATAAATGAAATGAAATATCTGTATATGAGCATATACAATTAAGCGTTTATTTCTAATAATTTTATAGTATTTTTAATATTTATTGCAAATTATTAAAATAGCGTCTTTGCTTGTCTTTCAAATTTTATATACATAGTTGATACAATATTTCTATTTAAAAACTTAAAAAAAATTGTTATAAATTAATCAACACGGAAAACGAAACTGGCGGTCACGTTAACCAGCACTATAAAACTGTATGAGCAATGTAAGAGCATCATAAAAAATTTAATACTCATACGTCACGTGGTCTGACAACACCAATTCATACGTATGACACCAATTCATACGTATGACACCAATATGAGTTGTTTTATTCTCTGTGTTTAAAAAAGTAAATAAACAGTACAATGTATTGGGAAGGTGTTATATTATGGCATACTTTTATATAACTCCAAAGCGTGAAAGATGAGCCACCTAAACTAAAGGTCTTAACATTTTTTATGTTTATATAAATGATAGTTTATAAGGGCCATATTGTTGAAGCTGCCTCTGTCAAATTTGCTGTCAAATTGTCAAATTTGTTGTTGTTGAATGTGCAAGTGAAACTAATTTTCATTGAAAGATGAATGGGTACGCGGATTAATAAAATTGTCGTATTTGAGACAAAATCATTCCACTTATCATTCAAGGGTGTCCAATACATGCCCAAAATATTACTATTTGATGTGGGTTTTGGGCTAACAGCACAGGGGTGTTCTAGACTGAACTTGGTAATTTCAGTGTATATATTCGATTATTTCCATTTGTAATGAATTTTTGCAGGAAAAGCAATTTATTTTATCCTTTCGATGAGTTCAAGTGAAACTACTGGCTTACCGCAAACAGTATCATTTATCATTGACTATGTAAAAGCTTCTTCAGGATCATCCAAAAAAATATTGTAAACATGGTCGACTTCAATAACCTAGACATCATGTTTTTGTTTACCCACGCACTTGGCTTAATAATAATTAAGATATGATAACGAACATCTGTATGTGCTGTAAAATACTACTGTGAAAGAGTACAGCCATGTTATAATTAGTTTGTTAAGTTTTTAGCATTAATAAATCAGTTTGTTTTGTTTCTCGAGAATATTCATATATACACACATAATTGGTAATTACAACTCTTTAGTCGGAATGAAGACCTAGCTTCTCACACCACTTATGTTGTGTGTGTTTATTTTATACATGAGTGGCGGGATCTACAGTTTAAAGTCGACTCCGAACGGTGGAATTTTGAGAAATGTGTGTGTTCGAGACGTCTAATAAGCCAACACAATACTTATTAGACTACGGTGACTTCTTGACTAAACGGCTGGAACTCGCATATTTTTAGGTTTAAAAAATGTTGCAAGGAATTCCTATACCTAAATACCATTAACACTGCCTATAACTGAGTAAAATTTTGATTAAATTCACGTTAACCATTTCGACCATACATATCTGATTGCGAAAGTGTTAATTACTGACAGTAACATTTACTCTTTGCAATTTGCAAATTAAAGAGATTTTAATCCCCTCTAAATCATTCTTCCAGTAAGCAACCAGACTACATCCCTTTAATAAGCCGCATTACTACCTCTTTAGAAAAAGGATGTTGAAATCGGAAAAATATATTTCCACTATTTTATTGCGCTAAGTCTAGGGCTTACTATTTTGATGTTTTTATTCACAACGTCGCTATCGTAATCATGTGTAAAATCCTGAATATCATAATACCGCATGGGCTTAAGAAGAGAAGTATGCAGTAATCTCTTTGCCAATATTTTGTCACGTTTTTACCTTTTAAAATCGTTTGAAATATGAGCTCGTAAACTGCAAATAAAAATAAATTTATGTTCAGTTTTAATTAAATTCTTTATTGTTCACACAATTCTGTTCACAACTTGATGTGAACAACAATAATTTGCTTTTGTTGCTATTCTTATTTACACTCTTCTGCATAAACACTAAAAATTGTTCGACAGATCTTTATAACGTAGAACTTCAAACCACGATTATTCTCACCATAAGCAACGTGTCTTCACACAAGACTGACTGAATTTTTGCTGAATCCTTTGCCCTTTGATTTGTGCTAATTTTACTTCAACGTGAAGTTTTCAAGCCAAGAGTCTGTCAAAATAAGTGCAAAGATATTTCCAGGATAGGAATTCGCATGGAAGGACAGGTTTTCAATCGTACTATGAATGTCACAAGATTTCTAAAAGCGCTCTATAATGAATAATTCAACCTCTGGAGTAGCATTGATAACTTCCTAACATCTTGAAAGGGATGTGTCGCCTTGCGTCTTTATAAAACCTGATTTGCTGTTGAGGTTCCTTAATGTGATTCTCAATTGGTTCCAAAATCTCTCTGTACATTGTTTTGGTCATTCCAAATCTAATAACCTCTGGAACTGCTTATTAATTGGAAGGTCATCGCACGGCGTCAAATCGCATAATCTTAGTGGCCTGTTGTCATCAAAATACCTTGAGATACATACATCCGTAATTGGTCATTACAACCCTTCAGTCAGTATTATGGACCTAGTTTCTTACACCACTTATGTTATGTGTGTTAATTTTATATATAAGTGGCTGGACCTACAGTTTAAAGTCGACTCCGAACAACAATTTTTTTGAGAAATTTTGCATGCAATTGCATTCACTCTCAGAGTTTTTGCCAGAAATTTGCTGAGAGGAAATAACCGAAGAAATATTTTTTTTATGTTTTCGCATTTATGTCTGACCTGGTGAACCGTGGCCTTACATCTAATAAGCCAACAGACTATGTACTGGACTACGGCGACTTCGTTGAGATAATTTGCTATAAATCGTTACTGCAATAAATTAACAAAACTACATATCGTCCAGATCATGCAGTTCTTCAAATCCCAACTTCTAAAATCTCAACGCAAGTTGCTTGCTAACAGAACTCCAAAGAATTATCTTCAAATGTTTCCAATCCAAACTAGTATTTAATCTTAAATATCCCCAGCCAACCTTCAGTTGTTAAAGATTTCATATAAATGCAATGACTTTAAAAAACTTTGAAAAATAATATATTTAGTGAAATGCCAAATAAAAAAGACCATTGTACAAGTAAGTGAATGGAGACAATAACAAGAAAACACTCACAATGGTAGACGACGCAAAAAAAACTTATTGTATAGAAAGAAAGATCGATAAAAAGAACTTGAAAAAAGTTGCAAAGCAGTTCAGCTAATATGAACATTGTTTCACCAGAAGCTGCAATGGTGACAGAAATAGAAGTTATGACAGTGCAAATAAGTAAGTGAGCTACAGTCATTCAAATGAAACTAGGATTTTTTCTGTTTTTAAAATTACTTATTACAGCTCAGGTACATTTAATGTCAACAGGGGAGCAAATTCTTTAAGGGCCACTTTTATATATCTATATACATACTCGTATTAAGGACCTACCTGATATTGTTATCAAAGGTAAAATTAAAATAAATTCTGAAGATGTAAGTCTGAATAAAAGTGCAATAATAACGTAACTTAATAATATCATTACTAGCACAGCTAATGATAATAAGCTTTGTATTAATCCTTCGAAATTTTATAATTTTATGTCCCAAAATTATAGCATTCGGAACAAAGAAAATAAGTAACAAGATGTTTACATAACTGCCTCATGCGGCCATGAGAACTTTTCTTTGTATTTTAAATGCTATTGTACGTCCTCAAACCTATCCTCAAGAATAATAAAATAAAATAAGAAAATAATACACGCCAATATTACTTTTATTAATATTATTATCAAAACTCTAGGAAAACCTGTTGATTTCCAAACTACTCCAAATTATTTCAAATGTGTGCAAGGCTATAGGAGCACTAATTTGGTTTCAGAAGAAAATACAACACTTTTTTGCAAACCCACAGATTTATTACGAAAATTTCATTCGAAATGCTTTGCTCTTTAATAGAAGTTTCTCAAACATTTAACGAAGAACTGGTATATTAATTAATATTGAGAAGCCGTAAGAAAGCTACCTTATCGGGCAAACTTTTATAGTTAATGAAGATGACTTTGTGAGATATCCCCAGCTTGTAGCAGTTAGCAATAGTAGTATATTGGAATCGGTTTTATATTTAATATATTATTACGTCGATTAAAAATAAAATAAAATAAAATGAATAAACAAGATAAACCGCCAACAACAAAATACACACAAAGTACGGTAGACATAATTCACTAAAATACGTTGAAGCAAAGGAGAATTGAATTAAACAAAGATCATGAATCCAACAAATAAACTAAAGAAAACCATCACGTTTCTAGATATGGAATAACGCAGTACAAATAGGCTGGCAGTCAGTGTTGAATAATGAGTCAGGGACGCGACGTGAATCTGTAATCAATAACCGAGAGTTGTTTTAAAAAATTCGCGTTAGGCACAGTTGTATTAAACACCGAAAAGTTTGATCTTTATTAATAAAGATTGAGAATAAAATTGATTAAAACCTTCTCACACCACTTATGTTGTGTGTGTTAACTTTATATATGAATAGTGAGACCTACTATACACTCTCAACGACAGATTTTTAGAAACTTTTTCATGACAACTTTATTCACTCTCAGAGTTTTTGCCAGAAATCTGCTGAGAGGAAATCACCGAAGAAATATCTTTTCATATTTAGAGTTTTGTTGGAAATGTCTGATTTGAGATTAAAACTATGGCCTCACGTCTAATAATCCAACACACTACCTACTAGACTAAAACGACTTCATTAATAGAGTGAATGAAACTGAAAGAAGGAAATAAATTCTTTTATTCTTTTATTATTTATCGAATTCACGATAAATAAATATTTCGCAAAATTAAAAAACGTAACAATATACTTAGGACATGCGATTGAGCATTCGTACTCACAATTTTATTTTTGCGTGGGTATTTACTGGAACATATTTTTCAGGTAGGTAGGTAAGATGGAGTGATAGCTTTGACACCAAAAGCTCACTTGAGCGCGCATAGCGGCCCGTTGTGATGCAACAGGTGAACGCAGTCCCTGTACTTACAAAGTTCCACCAAACTGGGAAGGAAGTTGGTCAGCGCAAGGGCTGCACCTTAAAAGCACGACTACCATACGCTAGAAAACCAGCTTGAAAGTTTCATAAAGGAAGCTGTATACTTAACATCAATTGGCGATAGCTCCGTCAAGCTGACGAGGATTGGGGAGTCAAATAACCTATATCTGCACCTCACAAGATGTGGGCATTGACAAATAAAGTGGATAACAGTCTTCTCCTCCTCAGTGGACCTGCACCCACCGAAGAAGTCATTGGATGGGAGCTGCATTCTTTCCGCTTGTCTTCACATAACACAATGACCTGTAAGCATGGCCACTGTGATCGAGATGACGTTTTGACCAAGTCTGAGTAACTAGTTGGTACGTCCTCTATCCATTAAAAGCCAAGAGATTTTAGCGGTGTAGCAGGGCTCCTCATTGACCCAGGATAGGATAAACGTTTGAACTTAAATGAATTTTAATCCAAATTGTTTTAAACAAAGTTAAAGATCCTTCGCGTGATTGTTATTGTGTATGAAACTTATGATTGTGTAGGGTATAAAAATTCAAACCTAGAGTTTGCAACTCTGTAAATACATCACAAAGTTGGCCAAGTACCCTCTTTACATTTTCATTGTTGCTTAACAGCAGTAACAACTAGAAACAGCTGTATAAAAATCTATATACTGTAAAGGAGGTGAAAAGAAACGAAGTAAAATTTTAGTTTTTACTTCTGAATATGGTATCCCATTGAACAAAGGCCATAAAAGTAGTTCAATACATGTGTTTCTGGGTGTAGACGAATAAAAGAATATGTTCTTATGAAACTGTAACTGTAAAATGTTTACCACCACAGGTGGTTGAGACGTGTTGAGTTTGACTCACGCAGACACATCAACACATTATACATTTCTCTATGACATTTGCCAAAAAAAACAACCGTAAATTTGGCTTAAACAATTACATTTTGTTGTAGTATATCAAGAAATCTTGACGTTTGTCTTGTTACGCGTGATGATATAAGTGATGTGAATCAGATTGCTCTATTACATGCGTTGCCTGTTAATCTCGCAGATTGTTCTCTACTTTATGTTATAAATAAATAAAAAAAGTTTTAACTAACTAAACAGAAAAAAGACAAAATTCAGGGTGCTTTTCAGCGTCTTAATTCTTTCGAACTTTAGGTGAATTTGTTTTTTAGAATATTGAAAAACGTTCTTATCCTTTATAATTTCAAACTGCACTCACCTAGTGCTTACGCACACACAATATATTGGAGTACCTAGACTTTTGCTTCGATCCAATTTAAATACTGCAGCTGACAAGAAGTAGATTGTGTAAAAAAGAAATATGTTTTGCTTTTTTGTTTTATAAAATTGTAGATACCCAATGTTCTGATGCATGTGGAATGTCTTTGTAGAATTAATGAAAATCAACGAGTAGTAGTTCAGAAGTTTTTTTTTTTAATTTGTTTGCTATTTTTTTGAATTATAAACATTTAAAAACAAAATTTACAAAAACACAATTATTAAAAGGTTGTAATCATTCAGTTCTCTTGAATTTTAATGGGATTTAATATAGTAATAATAATAAAGGATTTTAGGAATTTTAATTGTTGATTTTAGCAAATTTGTAGTAGACCTTTAGGCATTTTCTTTTATTTAATTAACGGTAATTGCAATTGATTTGACAGGACTACTGGGATAAGGTTTCTGTCTATTATCACTTCTCTAATCTTGAATCACTAGACTTTGTCACATTTTCCTCCTTTTCCAAGAGGGACGTGAAAATGCAATAAAATAATACCCTTACAAAAATGACAAATATGACCTCCGTCGCAACTTTCTTTTCTGACAGATATTTAGCTATTATTTTAATTATTGAAACACCGTGCTATCTACTATTTATTAAACCTTTTTTAAATTGTTAAAAAAAAAATAACTTCTTCTGCTCCTTTTTCATGAGCTCCCCAGTAAAAAAACTGTGTTCTGTTCTCTTCCTCTTTTTCATGCGATTCGATCATAAGTTGAAATACCACTTTTCGGTCAGTGCGTAGTTGAACTGAAACGTAATCGAAACGCAGAGTAGGGGCAAGCGGCTGTCTGAATGGAATGGATTTTAGAGTTTTGAGAAAGATCTGGATGTTAGCACAGGAGATTTAAAACGATTCAAAGATATGTGATAAGGTTGGACGTGATATACTTATTAAAGGTCCTGATATTAAGCTGTAAGATAACTGCAATGCAAGCGGCACTATGCGTGTTGTTTGTCGGCATTTTTCCTGAATACCTCTTGATTTACTCAATTAGTTTCAAAGTCGCCGAAGTCTTGTAAATAGTGTATTGGTAGTCTAGTAGAAGTGAGTCCACGGTTCAAACAACAGTTCAGGCATTGCCAACAAAAGGTTATCTGGAAAAATATTTCTTCGGCGACTTCCTCTCAGCAGATTTCTGCAAAAACTCTCGGAGAGATTTTTTCAAAAAAATCTCGGAGTCGACTTTATACTGTAGGTCATGTATAAAATTAACACTCATACCTTAAGTGGTGTGAGAAGCTAGGACGTAATTTCAACTGAAGGGTTGTAGTGACCAATTTTGTATGTATGTTTCTAACGAACGTATTTTCAATGTCCACCCTTGGTCATGAATGCCAATTATTTCTCAGAAAATTTTAGAGCATTCTAAGGCAACTCTCATCTGAGTTTCGGGGCATAGCATCAGGAATGAGCTGTTGCGGAACACACAACCTCCGACATATTGCAGGACATAAGTAACCCGAACGCCTCAGATAAGTTTGCTATAATCCAGTCTGCTGGAAGCATATCTATTCTATACTCAAATCGCGTGGCTAATCATCGCACAATAGCGATTCTCATAGGCCATTGTAGGCATGAAGAAAGAAAAAGACGGAGGTTATTACATCTCACTTTCTGAAATACTTGACACTTAATATTTAATATAAAGATTGCTGCAATAGGACTTGGGATGGTTTCCCGTAGAGACCTCTTTCTTCACCTTACTTAACCAAACCTTAATGCATTGATACATTGTTACAATTCACTCGTATTTGTATAATAATTTTTGTGCCTTCTTTTACAAACATAACAGGATTACGGCCTAGCTTCTCACACCACTCATGTTGTGTATGTTAATTTAATACATGAGTGGCGGGACCTACAGTTTAAAGTCTAATCCCGAACGACAGATTTTTGAGAAACTTTTCATGGCAATTTTATTTACTTGTAGGCTTTAGCCAGAAATCTGCTGAGAGAAAGTCGCCGAAGAAATATTTTTTCATATTTCGTCTGACCTGGGGTTTGAACCGTGGCTTTATGTCTTATAAGCCAACACACTACCTACTAGACTACGGCGACTTCTTTTAACAATTATATAATAAAATGATTTATAATTGAAATACATCATATCCTAGTGGACTATGACACAGTTAACTGTAGTTAAGACAAATGATAAGTTACATTTTATGAATATTTCCATGCAACTTCTTGACCCAACTTCTATGCTAAGTAGAAGTTGTGAAGTAAAAAAACAGCATTTCAATATATACAATATTGATTTATAAATAAAATTTAAACCTTCTTCTATAACATATACTTATAATCAAATATTCTGAGAACTTTTAAAACAATTACACAAATAAAATATTTTTCGTAAATATTCGCAATTCATTTCAGTTGTATGACATACCTGTTTGAGTCTTTGATTAAATTTCCTACAGGGTGTGCGTTTGTAAAAAAGTTACAAAAAGAAACATACAAAAACACAATAAAATTCTTTACTAAAGTACCGCTAATCATCGTACTTATTTAAAATCTATATAAAAAAATGTAAATTTGGTCACCGAAATCTTTGAGCTGGTAAATTGCAGACAAATATTATTTTGTAAGTTTAAAATAAATTTTTTCTTTTTGCAACCGTCATTGGTAAAACAAGTGTTTTTCTTTAATATAGTAAAAGTGTGATTAAATAAAATATTTCACATTGGTGAAATATTAGAGCACAATGAAGTAAAAAAACAGCATTTCAATATATACAATATTGATTTATAAATAAAATTTAAACCTTCTTCTATAACATATACTTATAATCAAATATTCTGAGAACTTTTAAAACAATTACACAAATAAAATATTTTTCGTAAATATTCGCAATTCATTTCAGTTGTATGACATACCTGTTTGAGTCTTTGATTAAATTTCCTACAGGGTGTGCGTTTGTAAAAAAGTTACAAAAAGAAACATACAAAAACACAATAAAATTCTTTACTAAAGTACCGCTAATCATCGTACTTATTTAAAATCTATATAAAAAAATGTAAATTTGGTCACCGAAATCTTTGAGCTGGTAAATTGCAGACAAATATTATTTTGTAAGTTTAAAATAAATTTTTTCTTTTTGCAACCGTCATTGGTAAAACAAGTGTTTTTCTTTAATATAGTAAAAGTGTGATTAAATAAAATATTTCACATTGGTGAAATATTAGAGCACAATTTCTTTGTAAGTTTTTCGCTTTGTGCCAGGAAAAGGCTCTTGGCTCATACAATACCCATGGTTATTTATTGTTTATTTTATTGTTGGTTTTTTACGTGTGTGAAATAAAGTTTTTAACAACGCTATTATACTCCGTTTATTTTATGGTTCATACAGCCAACATTTTCTCATTTTTTCTTTTGTTTCTTCTGCGTCATGTTGTTTTCTGTGCAAATAAACGTTTGGCAAGTGAAAATTTATAATTTTTAATGAGACTTACCAATACATGGTTGACATTTATTAACGCCTTGAAAATTAAAAAAGAAATTGTTGATTGAGGAATTGAGTCTTGTACATTTAAAATAAATAAACGACATGCAATTATTCCATGGCTGGTGAGTGAGTTTGTTTTTATTTTTTTTTGTTTGTTTTTGTTTTAGGGCCATCGTTACAACTTGGCGTTAACTAAATGAAAGATTTTAACGGGCAGATAAGTTGTTTCTCATTATTATAAGTGGACGATAAGGTAGAAGTGAGTGTTATGATCATTCTGCCGGTAACTTTCAAAGTTAAGTTTATGTTTGAACTTGCCATATTATATATTTTTTTTTAATATGGCAACTTCAACTATAAAAAAAGCAATCGTTGTCACTGCGTTTGAAAAAAAACTTTTTCAATTGAAGAATGTTATTGACATTGCTCCGGCACTGCCATATTTTTGAAAAAGTTAACTTTATTTTATCATTAGGTTGTAATAACGAAAAGAAGTTAAAGGTGACTTTAAAGTTCACTTTAGCTTAAGTTACATTTAACTAAAAGAAAACAAAAATTATTGAAATATTCAACAATACTAAATAAAAATTAGGAAAACTTCCGGATTACCCAGCAATGTAGATACCCCAAGAACAACTCAGAGTAAATTTTAAATTAAAAAGCCAAATAATTAAAACTTTACACGTAATATTTACTAAGGTCAAGCTCTGCATTTAACCTTTGAATATACCAGTTTTTTTGTGTTTTCTGCAAATAATCACTTGGAGTTGTAGTTATTCTTTAGACTATTAAAATTTATTTATTATTTGTTGTTGACCCAATAAATTGAAAATTGTCCATATGTATTCGCGACATACTGTAAGATAAATATAAATACCTCACGTTATTTTAAAGAGTTGTAAAATATAATAAACAGTATTTTGTAATTCAGAATAAAATTAGTTTCGTTAAAATCAAAGAACTAAAATCAAACAACTAATAAATTGTTTATTTTTAAATATCCAAAGTTTTTTGTGTCAAAGCAAAGCAAACACTTAAATCTCTTTTTTTAAACAAGATTGTTAAAATTGTTAAGAATGTGGTATCTCTAATAAAATGTATTTATAATTAAAAATATATATTTATATTAAATGTAGCTTAAAGGAAATATGCAAAATATGAGCGGGAATAATGATTCCTGTATATACTATATATTATGTAGTCGTCGCAGACCAGTAGGTTGTGTCGGGTTATCAGATGTAAGGCCACGGTTCAAGGCCAGGCATCTCGAATAAAATGAATTCTTTCATATTTTTTCAAGTTTGTCCATTCATAGCACCAAACTTTTATTAAAAAATTTAAGTAAAGTGGGGAGATTCTTAGTACATTCTGCTGTGAAGAGATTGATAAAATGTAACAAAAATTATCGTAGTTATTATTTAAAGAGTAAAATAGCTGTGTTATATTTTTCATACATATTTTTTTTTCAAATGATCTTTCAGTTTAAAAATGTTCAGAATTTTTGATGATGCTTGATTGTTTTTGTTCGATTTTATCAAACGAAGTGTCATTCTCTTCACAAGAGCATGCACTTTAAGATGTTACCACTTATTTCATATTTTTTAATTAAATTTTGCAATTAAGAATGGCTGAACTTTAAATAATAAGAAAAAAATCATTTTTTCAAAGTTTACCCTATCAAAACTCATAACATGTACGTTTATGTATACCGTTTTAAAGGCCCATCTCTCGCCTTTTCAAAAGACTTTAGATTTTGAAAATAGATTAAAAAATATTTGGATAAACAATAATTTTGTGTGAAACTATCAAAACTATCGTTTATGTCAAATAAAACAAGTTTGGAGGGTTCGAGAAATAAATAAAAATATTTTTGAGTTCTACTCAACAAAACTCACAACCTACACTATGTTATTAGCTAGGTGTAAGTTGACTAGTCACACCGTGTTATTTTTATTTTTATTATTTTTAATTATCATTTTTTATGATCTCACTTTAAAAATGCATGTTTTATTGCATTTATTTCTACCATCATTTTTTTGCCCTGCAACTCGCTCTGGGTTACTGTGGTAAAGCAAAAATAATGTATGATGAAGGCTTCTTAATTGATTTTATATGAGCCATTCCTGACAACCATTGCTATTCTTTTTATATTCGACAGGTACGCGTCAAAAAGTCGTTCTCTATTTTGTTCTTTAATTTACAACACTCAGTGATGTATTTATAATTAAAGTAATCTTATTCGTATTGGTTTTATTTTTAAAATTAAAAAAAATAACCAAATTTATTTTATTTATCAGTTGATAAATCTAAAACTTATACACTATGTTTAACAGATAATTTACAATTCTGCAAAGAAATAATATAAAATAAAATGGTGTATTGTGTTGGCCAGTTTGTTGTTTCATATTTCTTGCAATCTTTTTTTGATTTCTAGTTTTTACCACCAATATTTCGTGGGCTAAACTTTATTTTTAATAACATTTTCAAGTCGATTTAGCAAACTGTGAACCAAGCGCCGGCAGAGAAATCGATCAATAACTCTCCAAAATATTGGGACGTTTTGTCACAATTCATCAGAATTATTAAGTTTTGGCTTTCCACCTTTCTTTCAATTTCAGTCCACAAATTCGAAACTGAATTGAGATCAGCGGATTGAGCTGCCCACTTCAAAACATTTATATTTTGACCTTTAACACTAGATTTACCACGCCAGTCAAAATGACTGGTTTTGCCTTATTAGCCTTAAATATTGACTTTGTGTGAATATTTTTTCCGAAACTATTATATGACTTTTATAACGATTAATTTGATAACTTATTTTGATCTTGTGTCCACAATAAAAAAAATTTTTTTTGTTTCTGGTACTTATACCGGTACCAGCCATTTTGACTGGTATGTTTTTCTATGGCAGAAGACAGTGTTTTTTTGCATAATATACAAAAACGAATGTGTATGGGGTTTCCTTCTAGTTCTGAAGAGGATAATAAAAGCGGGGAAGATACACAAATTGAGGTTTTTGCAAGTGAAACTATGTGGAAAAAAATAAAAGCAGGAAGTGTTGCTGGAATTTTACCAACTCATTGCATATTGAAAGATTTATCTAGGCCTACAGCATATGCTAGAAGAAATATTATGGAATAGAAGCCAAGCAGTGCCTTTTTACTATTGATTGACCACCATATACATATTAGAGCATATCAAAACTTGCACCTAATTAGAAGCCTCTAGACGTACGTACAGTGGTGCATACAGTATTCAAAGGGTTGCAGCTGTCGTAGTTATGGAACAAAAAATGGGGTGCTGAATTTTTTCTAAAACTATGAGTAGGCATGACATTTTACGTTTCATTCGTTTCGATAAAAGAAATGAAAGGAGTCAATGCTTGCAAACTGTTAAATTTGCGTTAGTGTCAACTGTTTGCAACAAATTTATTGTCCACGGCCAAAGCTGTTTCAAACCAGGAGCAAATATTACATTTGATGAACAATTGTTTCCAACGAAAGCCAGATTGGTTGGTTTACACAGTATATGCCAAACAAATCAGACAAGTTTGGAATAAAATTCTGGCTGGCTTCTGACGTTGAAACGAAGTACGTTGTAAATGGCTTTCTTTATCTAGGAAAAGATGAAACACAAAATTTGGCAACACCTCTTATTGAATTTGTAGTAATGAGACTACTGGAGCCTTATACCATGAAGGTAGGACTGCAATAACCGACAACTTTTTTACCAGTGTTTCTTTAGCTTCTAAATTATTAGCCAAAACCACTACCTTGGTTCGTATCGTACGCTCAAACAAACGTAACCTTCCAAAAATTTGCAAATAAAATTAAAAAATAAAATAAAATATGCAACAAATAAATGTATACTTACAGTTTATAAGAGTAAGCCCAACAAAAAAGTTGTTTTATTCAGTACTATACACAAAGGCGTCAAAATTGATACCGACAGCAAGAAACTAATTGAAACTGTGTTTTTTTATAATAAAACCAAATTTGGTGTCGACGTCATAGATCAAATGGCACCATACGGCTAATGACATGAAGTCAGGATCTAGGAGATGGCCACTTCAAGTATTTTTTAATATTTTAGATTTTGTCGGAATAAATTTCTGGATTTTGTATAAAAACACAACCGGAAAGAATATTTCAAGAAAGGATTTTTGTTTCGTTTGCCTGAAGGACTCACTTTTTGATTATCAGTCAACAACAACTACTCTTCCAAATAAAAAAATAAAATAAAGGTTTTCACGGTGCAGTGCACCCACATAACGAAGCGTCCATAAACTGTCGTCTACTACTTCTAGATGATATATTAATACATTATTTTGACGCTAATTTAACTTTAAGGTGTTCAGAGCTATAAAATAGGTCAGCGTTAGATGCTCTTATGCTATTGCAACTTTCGTGGCTGTGGTTTTAGGGAGTTGGGGGGTTTGGGTACATTATTTGCGGATCCAAATTTATTAAAAGAGTTCATGACATTATAAATTGTTTCTTTAGGACAACCAATTAACTGGGTTATTTGATTTACCTTCTTTCCGGGTCCTCTTTCCTTCATTCCTTTCGTTTGGAACAACACACAAAAATGACGAGCTGACGAACAAAACCAGACATGTCCCTCTGACTGTTTTTATAGGAAAAGCAACACTGAACTGCCTAAATAGAGGCTAGCTAGGATTTTTCTTTCTTTTCATAAAAAAAACTTTATCTAACCTTGAACACAGGACTGGTTTTCTTTTTTTTTATTGGCAAATTTTTCTATTATTTCAGTTTTTTAAATAGACATGTCTGAATTTGTTAGAAAATATCTGGTTATGATTAAAAATCGGATGGAGATAGCAAATTTCAGTGGACAGCATTGGATACCAAGTAGAAACAATAATTTGGCAAATTTTATTAGTCAAGTATTACATACAGTCAGTCAGGATTACGGCCTAGCTGCTCACACCACTCATGTTGTGTGTGTTAATTTTATACATGAGTGGCGGGACCTACAGTTTATAATCCACTCCGAACGACAGATTTTTGAGAAACTTTTCATGGCAATTTTATTTACTCTCAGAGTTTTTGCCAGAAATATGCTTAGAGGAAGTCGCCGATGAAATATTTTTTTTCATATTTCGTTTCTGATGTCTGACCGTGGCCTTACGTCTAATAAGCCAAAACACTACCTACTAGACTACGGCGACTTAGTCAAGTATTGCTTTTTTCAAAACAATTCATAGGATTAGTAATGCTATTGAATTTATTTATTTTTGATTGGAAATAAAAAAAATTAAATTTTGCTCAACTGTTGGAAAAAAGTTTCTGGTTTTGTTCAAAAGTCAGTTTTCGTTTTTATTTTAAGGTAGGATCAAAGTTATTTTAAAGGAAAATATATCGTGTCTTCGTAGATGTCTACTTGATGTCCCAGAAAATAAAATAAAAAATGTGCGTATGTCTGGCTTTGTTCGCTAGTTCCACAAATATATATTATGGGGCCCACAAATTAATCATAAAAAACCAAATAAATAAGATATCATATTTATGTATTATTTGTATGCATGTCCACCACGGTGGCTGCCAGATTATTTCAACGAGCATAATTAAATAAATTAATCTCGAAACGAAGCAAGATATTAAAAAAATTGAATAAGGTCTTACAAAACACGTTTAAAGATAAACAAAAAACAAAGCAAGTTCTCTGCAGTCATTAACAAAATGGACATGACAAAGAAATGTGCAAAAAAAACTCTATGGAATCTATGAAAAAGGCTTCGGAGTTTCATATTCTAATGTAATTTTTCCACTGTTCTTTGATGAACTTTATCAAATAGTTTTTCTGGGCGATCTTTTTCCTACCTTTTTCTTTAGATGAACCCACAAATTTTCGATAGGGTTAATATCAGGACTTTGGGCAGGAGTATCAATAACTTTGGAGCAGTTGTAAAGTAACCTGGACTTACATAAATAAGATTTATGTTTAGAATCATTATCTTGATAGTACTTGTAATTAAATTTATTCGGATTTACCGGGTCAATAAAACCAAATTTCTTAATGCTGGTCAGTTCATTTTTTAAAATATCAAGATGTACTTCCTTAGTCATTATTTCATCCGAAATCCTGATTACACCAACTCCCTTGCTGGCAGCCCCATACCATTACAGTCAGTTTTTCAAACTTTACTGTAGGAATAAGATTTTTATTTTCTAGTGCTGTCAGAGGCTTACGCCGAACTCTTTGTGGTCCGTCATGATAATAAAGCATTATTTTCGTCTCATCTGAGAAAATAACATCGTCCCAGTACTCCGGAGGAAGTGAAATGTATTCGGTGGCAAATCTTAATCTCTTTTCGACATTTTGTGCTGACAGCAGGGGTTTTTCCTAGCCACTATTGAAGAATATTTGTGTTTTTGAAGAACATTTCTGATGAGTTCTTGGGAAACACGTAACCCAAAGTCTTTTTGCACTTGAAGAGCTAATCATCTCGTACTGGATTGTGGGCTTTCATACACAATTCTAACAGTATTTCTTTCAACTCACTGCGTCACCTTTTTTGGCCTGCCTGTAAATCCTTTTAAGTCTAGTCCTCCTTCTTTTTCAGCACGGGATATAGTATTATATACAGTCCTGATGTTCAAGGATTGGTACAACCAATACATTATTTTTAAGCTAAAGTTAAGAATTGAAATTCAATGATGCCTTTGTTTAAAAATGCTCAATCGGCATCTTTATAGAAAGTAAGTATGTATTGGTACAGCCTACATTATTCTTAAGCTAGATTTAAGAATTTGAATTAAATAAAATTTAGTTATACATTGCACCAAGAGCGATAAAGTCGTTTCTCTTAAAAAAGTAAACTCAAAACTATAAACACAAAACTGGCGCAGTCGGTAGGATGCTAAGTGAAAAAAAGAACCGTACGAGAGTGAAAAGTTCTTTTAAATAAAATAAAAACAAAATTTACATTGTGTTTAGAAAAAAAATAACAAACATAAAAAGAAATTGAAAAAAAAGAAAATTAAGAAAGCATTACCTAAACTATTTCTTAAATTAACAACAAGATTGTTGAAAGGAAAGTATTACAGGAAGTATTAAAAAAAATATAAAACAAAAATATTTAATGTGACTGTTGTTTAATTTGCCAATACAAACACATTTATGAAAAACAATAACTTTTTAAGACATTCTTGAACTGAAATTAACAAATAAAAGAAGAAGAAAGAATAATTTCCATCGCCTTGGAAAATAATAAAGTGCGGCCAAAGCACCTGAAGGAAGAAGCTGGTTAGCCGAAAAACCAGTCATCAGCAGTAGCAACAGTAACAACAAAAAAAACATCAATCAACAGCAACCACAACAACAACAGCAAAAGCAAAAACATCTAAAACTCAAACAACAACAACCACAACAACAGAGAACAACAGCAAATGACGGAAGGAAGGATTTCTAAGGTATAATAATTTTTTTAAGTTTAACATTTAAAAAAAAGGTTGACTAGAAGTTAACAATAGAAGTAAAAGAAATCGTGTTGAGAGAGTGATATTAAAGCTAACACAATAATATTTAATAATAAAAAAAAAAAATTTACATAAAAAGCCTATAAAAATTAAATTTAGTTGCTAAATAAATTCTTTTTAGTAATAAGAAATAAAAACAAAAAGTTTTTTTTGTCATTTTTTCGACTTCGGCGATTCCCAAGGGACCCTCCCATAGTGCGATAAAATCTATTCGGTTACCAACTGATGAGTGTCAGATATATGCCATTTTGAGTCTGAGACCCGTTACTTTGATGGAACGGATTACGGAGGGAGTGGCATATATATACATATATACAAATACTGCTTTAATACGATATTGACCACAGATTTAGGATTGGGTATTGACAAGAGCGTAGTTTAATACATTGAAAAATCAGTTGTTGTTGAGGAATTTTAAGAAGAAAGAAAGGAAAGAAAATAAAAATGTCGTTAACATTGATCGAGGGGTTGCGCGAAGCTCGAAGCTTACCGCCATTCAGTGGGACAACTGAATATGCTTTGAACAGCTATTTGCGCGACGTAAATACAGTGTTGTCCTTGGTGGGAGAAGAACACAAGGCAACTATTAGGTCGGTTTTGGCGAACCGTGTTCAGGGTAAAGCCTTGAAGGCAATTGAAACCTTGGTAGACCCGACATGGGAACAAATTATTGCCAAACTTCGAGAAGAATTTGGTGTGAAAGAATCATTTTTGGGGTTGCGAAATCAGGCCATGAACGTGGTGGCTTTGAGCGTGGAGGAACTCCACTATAAGTTAAGTGAGATTCTAAATGAATACCAAGTATGGTCTTAGTCCGGAGAATAACGCTATGTTTTCTCCAAATATAAATTAATCATTAATCTTCGAGATATATTTAAATTCTTTGTCTTTGAATATAAAGACATTACTAATTCAGAACAATATTACTACCATTTCTGGAGCACAAACATACTTCATTGAAAACAATTTAATGAAGGACGTATACTTACCAGAGCAAGAACCTTGATAAAGGACAAAGAACGGGAAATTATATACAAAATTTTAATAACAGATCATATAAACCAAATCCTCAAAATATGACCCAGCCCAGTGGAAACTACTACGACCGAAGAGGTTCAGGTCAATATAGAAATGTTGGTTATGATCAAAGGGGTTCAGGTGAAAATGGACGTGTTGGTCCATATCAAAATAATAACAATAATATTAATAATAGTAATAATAATAGACCCGTACCAATGGAGGTTGGAAATGGGGCTGCAACTACTTTGGGTGGAACTAAAATAGTGTAGTCGCCGTGGTCTAGTAGGTAGTGTCTTGGCTTATTAGACGAAAAGCCAGGGTTCGAACCCCAGGCCAGACCTCAAAACGAAATATGAAAAAAATATCTCTTCGGCGACTTCCTCTCAGCAGATTTCTGACAAAAACTCTGAGAGTAAATAAATTTGGCATGAAAAGTTTCTCAAAATTCTGTCGTTCGGTGTCGACTTTAAACTGTAGGTCCCGCCACTCATGTATAAAATTAACACACACAACATAAGTGGTGTGAGAAACTAGGTCGTAATCCTGACTAAAGGGTTGTGATGACCAATTATGTATGTATGTATGTAAAATAGTCAATGAAGAGGTAGTGGTTAGTGTTCCTTTGGAGTTTAATGCGGGGGATGAAACAATGTCTGTTAAACTCATTGATTTAAAAAATAAGAGTTTCGATTGTATAATCGGTAATAATGTCTTGATGGCTATGGGCGTCATACTAGACTTTTACAATATGAGGATTTGGGTTAATGGTGTCGAAGTACTGTTCTATTCAAGACCAATTGATACATGCTTTGACGAAATTGCGGCCTTAGAATTACAAGACATAAACTTTGGTAGCAGATCATTTAAATAGCGAAGAAAAGCGCAAATTAGATGTGTTTTTAAATAAAAACAGATTTACTTTCTATCAGGAAGGTCAAGCTCTCACAACTAATGCTGTTAAACACAGTATTGTCACAACATCGGATAAACCGGTGTACTCTAAAATATATAGATACCCTAAAGCACATGAAAGGGAAATTGAAACCCAGATAAAGGATAAGCTAATCCAGGGAATAGTTAGGCCGAGTAAATCGCCTTATAACTCACACTTATGGATAGTACCTAAGAAACTGGATAACGACGGTAAACGAAAATGGCGTATAGTCATTGATTACCGAAATTTAAATAATATAACCGTAGGAGATAAATTCCCGATACCCAATATGGATTCCCTATTTGATAAATTAGGTAGAGCACAATATTTTTCCACCATTGATCTTGCGAAAGGTTTCCACCAGATTAGGATTGAGGATGGGGACATTCAGAAGACAGCCTTCTCAACACCAATGGGACATTATGAGTTTGTCAGAATGCCATTCGGGTTAAAGAATACACCCGCCACCTTTCAGCGTATGATGAATTACGTTTTAAGTGATTACATCAATAAAATTTGCGTCATCTATATGGATGATATATTGGTTTTCTCATCTTCAGGAGATGAACATTTGAGTAGCCTAACAAAGATATTTTCTGTTCTAAACGAACATAATATAAAAGTTCAAATGAACAAATGTAGCTTTCTAGCTAGACAGACTCAGTTCTTGGGTCATATAGTTACACCAAACGGTATAAAACCTTGCCCATCTAAGATTGAGGCAATTAATAAAGTACGTATTCCAGGTACTGTGAAACAGATAAAATCATTTTTGGGTCTCACTGGGTACTATAGAAAATTCATAAAGAATTATTCTTCTATAGCCGGACCAATTATAAAATATTTAAGAAAGGATGTACATTGAATCATTCCAAAAATTAAAAAGAATTATAACAAACTCACCAATACTGTCTTATCCGGATTTTAACAAGAAATTCGTCCTTGCTACGGATGCTAGTAATGTCGCATTGGGTGCCGTTCTTAGCCAGGGTGATAAACCCATCGTTATGCTAGTAGAACGTTAAATAATCACGAGAAAAAGTATAGTACAATAGAGAAAGAACTCTTGGCTATAGTGTGGGCGGCTAAATATTTTCGTCCTTACCTTTTTGGCACCAAGTTTTTGGTCAACACAGACCACCAGCCTTTCAAATGGTTGGCTTCCCTAAAGGAGCCAAATTCCAGATTGAGTAGATGGAAAATCATGCTCGCCGAATATGAATTTGATATCGAGTATGTTAAAGGCAGGGATAATGGGGTTGCAGATTTCCTAAGTCGATTAGAATCTGATGATGAGGAGACTGAAGATTGCGATATTAAATCACTGTTTGAGGTATCTGAGGTAGTAGCAACGGTACATAGCAAGAGGATGATGGTAGTACTAATTTTCTATTGTGAACAAATATAGAACACAAATAGGAATTTTAAAGACTAAACAACGGGAACACGATATCTTGTATAAAAAATACAATATAGTTTACGTAAGTGAAAATGATTTGCGTAATGATCACTATCTGGACGATTTATTTAGAAGAACGTTGAAGAAAGGGAGAGTCGGCATATATTCCGATAATTTGTATTGTGTAGTCCAGAGAAGGTTGGAGTCGTTGTTTGGTGGTGATCGGGGTTTGAGTTTTGTTAAATGTACAAAGTTGGCTGTTGACATGCCTAGCGAAGAGGAAGTGTATGAGATAATTGAAAATACCCATAAAGACGGAAACCATAGAGGCGTTTTGGAGAATTTTGGGGAGATAAAAGATTCCCATTTTTATCCGAATTTGATAAAATATATAAATAAATTTATAAATTCTTGCAGAATATGCAATGAGAACAAATACGATAGAAATCCATATCGTAAACGTTTTAACCATACCGTAACACTTGAAAAACAAAACGTGATTGTCCGTATGGATATTTTTCAGGTCCATAGAACATGTTTTCTGACCACAATAGATAGATTTACTAAACTGGGTTCTGTGCATAAAATTACAGACAAAAATATGTGTACGGTCAAGGTGAAAATTCAAGAAAGGTTTGCCTTACTTGGCAAACCAGAGTTATTGATAATGGACAACGAGTTCAATAACGCCTTGATAAAGCTGTTTTGTGCGGAAAAGAATATTCAAACGCATTTCACAACGGCATGTTCTCATACAGGTAATTCTGACATAGAGAGAATGCATTTGTCTCTTTTAGAACACATTCGAATTCTAAAACGGAGAAACGAAAATATAGATGTGGAGGAGTTGGTTATTGAGGCAATAGGCTCAATTCAAAAATGGAGATTGAGTATTTCCCATAACTTTAAGATAGATGATAGTTGGCTTCTTATAAGCCTTAATAAGAAAATTAACGAGCTAGAGCACTCGTTGCAAACACTTATGATTCACACGGGTTCAAGAAACAAAAGGGCATTAATAGATGCAGGAGGTAGATTGATAAATTGGCTGTTTGGTAATATGGACAATGAGGACAGATTGAGAATAGAAGACCATTTTAAGGATATAGATTTGAATCAGAGAAATGTCATTAATGGTTTGAATAAACAAGTAAAAATAAATAATGAAATGCAGAGTTACTTACAGAATATTCGATTGGTGGTGGAACAGAATAGGAAGTGGTTCAATAAGACATACACAGGGGTGGTCGATGATAGTTTAAGAATGACGAAGTATAATAATTTCTTACTATTGATTAACGAAGTAAAGAAAAAAATGGAACAGGTGCAGGAGAATATAATCATGTCCAAGCATGGAATTGCAGGCAGATTTTTTTTTGACGAACGAAGAGGTAGATCACTTTGATATCGATGGTCTAAAGTTGAGATATATGAGGAGTAGTATGGGCTCGATGGATGGCAGTTGGATAATTTTTGTTTTGATGATACCGAATTTTATTAAAGAAGAATATAGGACGGAGGTTGTGGTGCCGGTGCCGGATCGGAATTTTATGCAGTTAAATATTGAAATAACAAAAACTGTAACTATAAGAAATATAACACTTATTGTAGAAGAAGAAAATATATTATCTAGGATGAAAATTGTAAATTCTTGTACATCTAATGTTTTAAGAGGTAATTATAATGATTGTAATAAGATTGTAAAGAGCGAAAGGTGCATAGAAGAAATTGAGATTGGAAATTTGTTGTTGGTTAACGTAGAGAGCATTTGGCATTCGTGTACTAATTTTTCATATCCTTTGAAAGGAAATTATTTTGTTAACTTTGAGAATTGTGAAATTGAGATTGATGAATTCAAAATCAAAAGATTTGAAAGTAGATTGAATGTAATTGTTCCAAATATTAATGTTTTGCCTGTTAATATGACAGAGTTGTTGCCCGAGTTAAATTTTACAAATATAGACGAAATTAAAGAAACTTTGAAGAAACAACAGAATAACCATAACTTCTATGTGCTCTATACCTTGATTTTTGTATTTGTGTTATGCTATATATTAATTAAAATTAAGAAAAATATTGGGATTCGAAGGGACTCGAATCTTAACGAAGGGGGAGTTATATGTGCGAGTCCTCCGGATGGTCCAACAGCCGATTTTCCCATGTCAATTCCGGTATGAATTGACAGAACATGGTTGAAAGCTTTAAGCGCCACCCTAATGTTTTGTTTCAAATTTGTTTTGGTTAGAAATATTGTCGAAGACCACCAGTTAGTTAATGTAAACAAAACGTTTACATGCTATTGGATTGGACTGTTCGCATGGCTTGACACAATATGCCCACCAAAGATGCCTTTGTTTGAAAGTGCACAATCGGCATCTTTATAGAAAATAAGTATGTATTGGTACAACCAATACATTATTTTTAAGCTAAAGTTAAGAATTGAAATTCAATGATGCCTTTGTTTAAAAATGCACAATCGGCATCTTTATAGAAAATAAGTATGTATTGGTACAGCCAATACATTATTCTTAAGCTACATTTAAGAATTTGAATTAAATAAAATTTAGTTATACATTGCACCAAGAGCGATAAAGTCGTTTTTCTTAAAAAAGTAAACTCAAAACTATAAACACAAAACTTACCGTTTATGTTGTGTGTGTTAATTTTATTCGTAAGTAACTAGATCTACAGTTTAAAGCCGACTCCGAACGACAGATTTTTTTAAAGAAATTTCATAGTAATTTTACATAATGTCAGAATTTCTGTCAGAAATCTGCTGTGAAGCAGTCGCCGATGTATTACCTTTTTATATTTCCTTTTGTTTGAGATGACTGACATGGGGTTTGAAACCAGGCCTCGCGTCTAATAAACCAACACACGATCTTCTAGACTACGACGATGAAATCCTTGTCGTTATTCTAAAACAGATAATGGAGCTCTACAGTCGTTTTCATCATACGTTTAGATTATATCACAATAACTCAAATGATTTCTGATAAAGATAAGAGTAAATCTAACATTTTTGAATCAGATGATTGACGATTTCTGAGGAAGAGTGAATTAGATGCGTTGTAGTTAAAGAACTTAATAGTAGCCGTGAAATATAGAGGTGGTTAAGTGGTGGTGAGCGCATAAGGAAAAATGAATTTTACCTTAACCAAATCTAGTAAATAGTTTTTGAAAAGATGAAAAATTGTAAAAATAGTCTCCGCCTAATTGGTGTACAATAATTAAAAATTCGTTGAATCCTAATCTTACTAACGTAAAAGTGTAACAAAACTTTCTGATATGAGCCCTAAAGCATATATATTAAAACTAACAGTTTCTTCTGACGAAAAACGTTTTAGAATATTTTGTACAACAAACAGTTCCGCTCCTTACAAAATCTAAACGGAATTAAAGTTTTTAACTCTTGTATGTTGTTCAATCATAAATTCGATATAAGGCGGTGGTGGTTTGGAGTAGACCATTCGCAACAATATGGCCTTCTCCCCCTTCAGTTTTTGGGTGCAACCACCCCTTCTTTTCGGTTTACTTATCTTTGGGTTGTATTCGACGCTTCTGTGTTTTATGTGTTCTTCTCTGTACGCCTTCTGTATTCTTCCAAGGTTATTGGTTGAGGACCCAGTGCTGGTGGAAATACCTTCATGCCTTTTTGCTAGGCAGATCTTCATTCACGCAACTGACGGATTTTTGGCTATCCGTCAGGATATAATATAAAAATATATTTTGAGTGTTTTTTGAGCACACCAGTTGTTGTTATTGGTTCCTTGGGTGCTTTTAAATTTAGCACACCAAAGCCTAGGCAGGATTGCCTGGATCGCCTTGTAAAATAGGAAAACAATTTTTAAGTTGTTTGTTTAACGCCAAGTGCGCTAGAAGCGCTCAGTTTGGCTATAGTTTATTAATTGATTCTTATCCCTAAAATTACTTAGAATTTATACATAAATAATGCTGATCAAGCATTATGTCTACAGTGGAAGGTATAGCAAGAATTTCAACCAACTATTAAGAATATGAAAATATGAATATGTCCAACACTAACAGTGTTGACAGCATTCACTATTAAATTGCAAACGCAAGCAAATTGATCGTTGCTTGAATTTACCAAACAGAAGTGCAAGCGACAATGTGTGTGTATGTACATATGTACGTTATTAATAGTTTGTATTTTTATAACAAAAGATAAAGCGTCGGCAATGCTGACATTATGAACGTGCTCCACTACTTTATGTGAGCCTCTGAGACTCATGTCAGTAATTAACGTGTGACAGATGGAAGTATTTAATTCTTAATTTTTTTACTGAATTTTTAAAAAATATATGCAAAATAAAAGTCATGAAATTTAGTTGCGGTATATTTGTCTTGTTATATTGATTTGATCATCACAACAATTGTATATATTTTTATTATTTATTAATTATATTTATTTATTTATATATTATATATACATATACATTTTATTATTTATTAATGTATGTCTGTACTATAATTTATTAGCCAATTATAACAAATGACTTGAATGCCAAGATATACAAAAAACGACGTTAAGTTTCTCTTAGGAGTGTTCATGTATTTATTGTTCATATATATATTGTCATGGATTAATTTTTCAGGATACATGTAGGTGTATTCTTTTCTTTTTAAATAATGTACAGTTTGTTGAATGACAAAAGTTTATTATTTATTTATAATTCATTTTATTATTTATGATTATATTTCTTAATTAAATTAGAATACTTTTACAAGATTAATATTAATAAACATAAGAAAGGTTTATTTTTAAAATAATTGCAACTTCACTGGCTCACTGAAATGAACTTCACTAAAATTCAACTGTCCTCCCAATCCCTATTCGTCAATTCTTATTTGTCTCTATAGGTTTACAATAGTTAGTCAAGTCGACTGAGGTTGGCACCCTACATACATACAGACATAACACACATAATTGGTCATTACAAGCCTTTAGTCAGGATTACGACCTAGTCTCTCACATCACCGATGCTGTGTGTGTTAATTTTATACATGAATGGCGGGACCTGCAGTTTAAAATCAACTCCGTTGTCAGTTGTTGTAGCGACGATTAAACATTATTGCGTAACATCTGTAGACAGACTTCTTTATAGCAACGTCGTAACACAATTACAAAATGAAAGTAAGTGGTTATCTATTTATGCGTAGTCTGATCAGAACTGACGCCCATTCGTTTATTATCTATTTACATACATACTTAATTACTACAAACTTTATGAATATAAACTTAACGACTTTGACTTAACTGAACTTAACGATCAGCACTGCCAATATTGTCACTGTTGTGACGGCACTGTAATTATTGGTGAGACTATAGCAACAAGAATCGATTAAATAATTGATACAATGTTGTTAGCAATAAAACTGTGATATTAATTTAAATGAATAAAGAATTTTTTTAATTAAATAAACAATAGCAATTAAAAATATAAATATATTCGTTTATTTGCAATCCTTAAATGCACAGGATATATTTTATAACTAAAAGTTATTATTTGCTTATTTATACCGTCTGATAGAAAAAGTGTACATTAAAACCTACCTTTCTTTACCTTCTGCTGTATTTGTTTAATCAGAGCCTACTCTATGTTATTGGTTAACACTTATGACAATCTTTTTTTTTGAATGTACAAGTCCTAATTTGTAAACTTTTTTGTTATCCATTTTGTTATCCATTTCATAATAAAAATTCTAGAAAATGATTAATCCACAGGCAGAAGAAAATTGAAATGATTTATAATTAAGGAACAGGTATGCAACACTTGCTTTGTAACTAATATAACGTATGTATATTATATTTTTGTATAATTTTGTAGTTGTTGCTCATACGTTACGTATATTGCTGTGTTCTCTGAATTTAGCGTTATGTTATAAGTAAACTTTTTGGTGCATAAGAGCACGAAGGCTGAAGGACAAATATCATTTTATGTGGGCTGTTTATCAGTTCAGTCTCATCCACGCTATCATAGCTATCAGTATTTCTATGGCTTTATTTTGCTGCTGTTGGCTACATGGCAGTTCGTTATGAGGTGATTTTAGTCAGATTTATTCTATTTTTCTTTTAATTTTGAAATTTTTTAAGCAGAGAGTATAATTATACTATTTGATGGATTTATATATATTAGTAAACGTATGTAAATACAGTCATTCGGATAACTATTTCAGTGCTTATCTGTAAGTAAAACAACAAAACTATAATCTTAATCAATTTGCTTATTGCAATTTTATTTACAACTACAATTCAAAACTTTTGTTTTAATGTGGGCCTTTAAAGAAAAATAAGCAAAATATGAGTAAGTAGCCCTTGAAACGATTTTTTTCCATTAAAAATGGAAGGTACTCGTGCTTTTCGTAAAAAAAATTTATAGAAGAAAAATGTGGTTGGACCATTGGTATCGTTCAAACTTAACCAAACTAATTAGTTTTTATGTCAAAATAAAAGTTTTAGTAAGATTTCTTTACTTCTCAATGTTTCCAAATACAGCGTGAGCAGAGTGTACAAGTCCTTACAAAATTTACCACTACCACCCCAAGAAGACACAAAAAATCTATTATCCGATAATCCAGCCATTGTAGAGTAGAAAATTCAAAATTAAGTTAAAATTTTGAAGCAGTTTTGAGAAAATGAAAATATTATGTTTCTCTTGAAATATAAATACATATACCTGAATCGTCACGGGGGAACGTGCTAAAGTGAAAAATACATCAACAATTTCCTTTAGACTTTGCACAGTAATATGCTAATGGGTGGCAAATAATTCAGATTAGTTCACTTTGAAGGCAAAAGTTGTTAAATCAACCTCTAAGTTCGGCGGGATACCCATAATGATAGGGAGTTGCATTATAGCTACAGAATAATCATTTTGATTTCGCAAGTATTATAAAATAGACCATCGAAAATTTGCCAGTTAGGTGATAATTTTGCAAAATTTATTTGATGGCTAGTCGGTCGAGAATGAAAATATTTTTTTGTTACTCTGTAATTGTACCGATATATTTATGCAATAGGCAATAGAGCATTATTAATATTAAAACTCTCGAATGAAGTGGCTAATTAAACACTCAGCTTAGGTTTTGCACAAGCTTTAATCACAAGCTTGTTATCGTTGATAAAACGCTATAATATTTTTCTTTCAAGATTCATTTTAAAAGTTTTAAAAGGATATGTGTAAAAATATTTTGACATTCAAATTTGAGGAACGTCTTACTCTACATACGTGTGTAAGGTTTAATTCCTATAATATTCTAAAGTCTCATTTAGCTTTTATTTCAATTACATATTTAAATGCAAATCTAATCCAAGTGTTCACAATTTTAATTATTCGTTGAATGAAAATATAAATTTGAATTACAAAACATCACAAATTTTAAAATGAATTATATTTTTTATAGTGAATAGACAGAAACTATAAAAATATTTCCTACCGATCTGTTAAGAACAACTTAAACCCTGTTAAATAATTTTAACACCGGAATCTTAATAAATATTTTAAATTATTGTACAAACATCCTTCAAACAATAGGTCGCCGTTGCATATTGTGTCTTACAATTGCGTTATGAATGAAAACATGATATTTTAATCTAAGCGCTGTCAATGAACCCCACAGACACTATTTCACTGAGTCCATAAACATGCACAAATGAACAACTTCCATAAAATTTTTTAACAAATTCTTACATGTGTAATTTGTAAAACATGACAGGCTGAATTAAAAAGAGGAATAATTCTTTGTAGGCAAAAGAATGTCATATTCTGTTAGAATTAAAAGCATACAATAATAAAAAGTATTCATATATCCTAAGGAAAGAAATAATAGTCGTAAAATGTATATAGGTGTGTAACATTAATTTTCCCTTCTTCATTAGAAACGTAAAACATAAAAATATTTCATAAATAAAAAAGTTTGCTTCGATTTTAATTTGAAACTGTACAGTCTTATGAAGTGGAGCAAAATGTAGTCTTTAATTTTTCCAATGGTTGGTTTTTGCAATACGTATATGGTATATGACAATGTGCATACATATATTATTACGTTATTACTTTTTAAAAATGATAAAAATATGAGCTCGTAGATTTCAAATAAAATAAAAATAAATTTCTGTTTCGTTTTAATTAAAATTCTTTATTATTCGCACTATTCTGTGTGCCAATGTTCATAACTTGATGTAGACAGCAACTATTAGTTTTCTTAGTTATTCCTCTGGTTATGCCGTTTGCATAAAAAATAACAATTACTAGACAATTATTCGACAGATCTTTGTAACGGAGATCTTCAAACCACGATGACTCTCTTCAAACGCACCGCGTCTTCACACTGGACTGACTGTACTTCACTAACTTACTCGCCTTGCTTTGCCTTGCCTTTTGTATAGTAGGGTAAACATTCTTGAAGGCGAATGACTTCGCTTTCTCGAAATCTCCATAAATGTAAAAATGTTGTTTACATTTATTCTTGTAGCGTTTGTTGTTGTATTTCGGTTTGCTTGTATACTTGCTTACCATTTTTTATGCTATTGTTTGTTGTTATATTAAGCAGTACGATAATTTGTAAACATGTTTGTTTACTGCATTGTTTTGCTTTTGTAGCTTTTGTTTATAATTTTAATGTTGTGATATAAAAGCAAAACGCGAGTATCTTGATTTTTTCATTTTCGTAATAATATACGAGTATATATGCAATCGAGTATATTTTTATTGTTTGTTTTAAAGACAAAATCATAAGTACAGATGCAGAAAGTGACAAATCAATTTTAACGGTCATGAAACAGCAAACCCAAAATAAGAGTTCTAGAAATCTTAAAGCAATGTCAATAAAATTAAGCAAATATAATCACAAACTCACACTAATCAGAGCACAAAAATATTCTAATTTCGACATGTTAATAAATGCCAAGTCGTATCAAAAAGAGGGCGTGGTCGAATCGTCGTAAGCTTTAGTAGTGTTTTGCCATGTGAATAACAAGGATTTACTTACTATAAGTTGCAATTATTATCGCCATTCACGCCTAACTTTAGTTACATATGTATGTATGTACCATATGATGATTCTATGAAAACACTGTTCCGATTTGAAAACCTGAGACAAAAGAACTACTAAATCAACCCTGGTTTTAATTTCAACCGTCTACAACAAGTTGGTGTGTTGAATAGTTTTATGGTAAATATAACCAAGTTGGTGTAGGATATACTATCGTCGTAGACTGGTAGTGTTTTGACGAGAGCACCATGGCTCCGATATTTAGAACATAACGAAATATGAAAAAATATTTATTTCGGCGTGTTCCTCTCAGCAGATTTCTGGCAAAACCTCTGAGAGTAAATAAATTTGCCTTCAAAATTTTCTCAACCATCTATCGTTCGGAGTCGGCTTTAAACTGTAGGTCCCACCGCTCATGTATGAAATTAACACACATACAATAAGTGATGTGAGCAACTAGATCGGACTGAGGAGTTTTAATGGCCAATTAAATTTTTTTTTGTTTTACTCTCCGCCGTTTTTGCTGACATTGATTAAAATAATTTCTATTATTTATAGATGAAAAATAATAATTTAAAAATTTTCTCACTTCTCACTTCACACTTCACAAATTCACAAAACTTTTAAATTCATTTCAACTTGAAAAGAAATTATTATAATTCTAATCATTCAACCATTCAAAAAAAGTAATGAAATTACTAATCATTACTGTTATCATTGGTTAACAGGTTGATTTCAAGCCAAGTTTCTTTATTTGAACATTTAAAAAAACTTTTTGTGAGTATTCAATATTTGATGAGCTGATGACATCTTTTATTAAAGTTATGTTAATAAATGTTGTTCTTCCATGTCGCACTGGACATTGAAATATGGAATAACGAAAAGAATAAAATTGCAGTTATTTGTTATCGCTCTTTTGAACGATGCCTTTTGTTGTCTGAAATCTTCCTAAAATAATTCTTTATGGGCTTTCATTAAAACAAAGCTTGGTATAAAAATACACTCAAATGAAAAAAATGTGATTAATTGACTTGAGCACAACTAGTATCTGTTCTATAGAAAACTTGATTTGTTATTCTTGCTTTATGTTATTAAACAACAATTTATTACAAAAACGTTATAGTGTTTTCACACCAAAATTTAAAACCTGATTATAGCATTAAAACCATTATCAGCTGATTTTGCGTTCACTCTGCAAGTTTTCTTAAATCTGGTTTTAAGTTCATGAAATTTGTGACTGCGCAACAGGTGTTTTTGTTTTGATTTTGTCTTTTTTGTTTATTTATGTTTTGCTAGTTTTCGGAGTGGGTTTTTATTATTTTATTTTGGTAGAATAATAGAATAATTTTGAAAGGAGATGAACCATTTTATTACAGAAACGTAATTCATAACTATTGTATTGGTGACACCTTTCATCGATCGTCACTAACTTAGTATTTAACCAATTTAGAGGTATATTCACAAATTCTTGAAACTAAAAGTTATGAGTATATATTTTGTTATATTTTTCTTTTTACTTACCTTTTGCACACGGAACTCATTATGAAGGGAAAATTACCGAATTTTAACTTTTTCATTCAAGAAATTAATAAATACTGGGCCCAAATCGCGGCACTCGTGATCGAATGAGTATTCGTATAGACTAAAATTTCGTTTCGTATCGAATAACTAAATTACGGCATTCGATAGCTATCGAATCGAAATTTACAAAAAGAATGTAAAAGATTTTTTGTTTAGTAATAGAACAAAAACATATGATTGGTACATTTGTAAACAAAAAATAATAATTTTGAAGTAAAACACAAGTAAGTAAAATTAGAGAAAAATATTTAAATACATTAATTATAATATTAATAACATATAAAAATAATATAAAAAAGAAACTTCAATTCTTTGTACTTTGAGAATAGGAATTAGATTACAAAAATTATTGTTGTTTTTTTAAGAGCTCAAGCTCAATAGTTTTAATTCGTAATTCTACATTTTTAATAGCCATGTTTGCAGCATGTTCTTCTTCTCTTAGTTTAAAAGATTTTTCTTTCAATTCCAAGAGGCGATCTAGCTTCAAATTTATTTTGTGATATTCTTCACTTTTATTTATGTTGAGCGTTAAGAGATCTAATTTGCTTTCAGCTTTTGAAATGGTTCTTTGTTTTTTAGGATTAACAAAACTATTTTCCTATACTTTCAGGTTCAGAATAATCACGAATGCTTTCACCTAAACTACTTTGAAAACTTTCTCCACTTCAGAAGAAAAAGATTCGTTTGGATCTTTTCTCTTTCCAAAAGTTTTTACTATTCGCATACCTTCAACGCTGGCTTCGATACCGGCTACTTCAATTATTTGGTTCCTCATAGGAACCACCACCGGTTTTTTACGTTATGTTTTTGGTCAGCAAAAACCTTAAAAATGTGTAAATAAATATAAATATAGTTAACTTTTCGCCATGTTGTCACATCCTTAATAGGTGGACCACATGCATTCAAACGGTTGGACAATTCTTCCCACAACCTTTTAGTTGTTTCTTTTCCCTGTCCCCAATTGAGCAGCATGTTTTTAGCTAAATTGGGATCATCAAACGTATGTTGTACCATAACGTTCTTTTGCTTACCGTTTATTTTGTTAATATTTGTCCTGAAAGGGGGAATTTCATTTATATATACTTTTAGTTAAAAAAAAATATTTGCTACTTACATTTTTGGCAATATTATTATAAATAAAAAAATTTTTTATTACAATAGTTATTTTTCTACTCTGTTTTCGTGGAATACATAATGTTCAACATTTCAATTAAATATCAATCATACGTCGTGTTGCACTTAATTCTGTATTACTAATAAACAAATATGAATTGTATAAAATAATAATAGAAATTATAAGAAAATAATTATAAAAAAAGCAAAGACAAGACAACGTAGCTGGAAGACTACCGTGCATTTAATTTAATTATTTACTTAGGTGATTTTTAATTTCACTAACTGAAAAAGTTTTTATAAGATTTGTGCTATAATTTTTCAAAGATTTTTACTATAAAAAAAAAAAACTATTTCATTCTTACGAAAACAAGTTCCTTAGAGGTAATTTTGTTATTTTTTCAACGAATTAAGTTTCGAAAAATTTTCCAGTATAGATACTTATGTTTTCGTTACATATTTTGCATTAAAGTATCACTCCGACACGAAACGATTACACAAAAGATCAAAATAGAAAAATTAGAAAAAATATTTTTAACAGACAAATAAGACACATGCATCACAATTTAAGTGGGATGCATATAATGTAATGTATGAACATAATGACTTTAACAACTCTTTCTTAAGTTTAAATTTATCCATCTTAGTTTATTTTAAGGGAAAAAAATAATATATAAATAAAATTGCATATCTATGCCAAAGGCATTTGCATTTGAGATTTCGTGTAACAAGCATATTGTTACGTTTTTACCTTTTTAAAAACGTTTAAATGAGTTCGTTAATTGCAACCAAAGTAAAAACAAATGCGTCTTTAGTTTTTCTTAACTGTCTTTATTATTCACACTACTTTTGTGTGCCACCGTATAGAACTTAACGATAAAACAATAATAATCTGCTTATTCACTTTATTAGTTCACACAAGTATTCACTGAATCTTTACAACCACGACTTATTTTATTTACACGCAACTTCACACAAGGCTGACTGAATTAACTCTGCCTGCTGCTTGCTTTGTCCAGCCCTTTTATAGTCCGCACGCACGTATGATCTCGCTCGCGCCTTCTCGAGAACTCTATCGCTAGTAAATTGTTGTTTGTGTACTTTGCTTATGTTGTCCGCTACATATTTTTCGTAGCTGGTTTATTTTATGTTGTTGTTGCTACCTGGTTCGTTGTACACATGTGTGTGTGCAGCTTTAGGTAATCAACACGTTCGTTGTATTCTTAGTATTAGTGCGTATTTGCGTTGTGTGTATTGTGTTGGTGTAGCTGGTAGCTTTTGTTTATCGTTTTTATTGTTAAACGATATAAGGTCGTTTCGCTTTGCGTAACAATATTTTAATAATGAGTTCTTCATGTTATAACATTAAAACGTCTTTTACGATTTCTTTGATGCTGTTCTAATATATTTTAACAAGAAGAAAAATGCACAGTTTGATATAAAAATGATGATAAATGTAAATATTCTCACATTTTACTAAAGTTCACATAGCATTCGTAGAATGTTGTAGAAAAAACACAAAATTTACATTTTTAAACTAATTTACTACATAAACATTTTTCTATGTAATATCTGATATAAAACAGTATTATGTAAAAGTCTTCTAAGATTTTTGTATTAAAGATTTAATTTATTTAAAATAACTGCTTCATTTTATTTAATAATGTTGAGCGTAGGGAAAATAATTTCTGATGTTACGAATAATGTAAGTGCTTAATCGTTATGATCTTCGGTATGCATAAAGTCAGTTTGGTAGTAAATAAAACTAAATGATTTGTACAGAGAAATATGGCGACATACATACATACATAATTGGTCATTACAACCCTTCAGTCAGGATTACGACCTAGTTTCTCACACCACTTATGTTGTGTGTGTTAATTTTATACGTGAGTGGCGGGACCTACAGTTTAATGTCGACTCCGAACGACAGATTTTTGAGAAACTTTTCATGGCAATTTTATTTACTCTCAGAGTTTTTGCCAGAAATCTGCTGAGAGGAAGTCGCCGAAAAATACTTTTTGTATTTTATTTTGATGTCTGGCCTGGGGCTCGAACCCTGGCTTTTCGTATAATAAGCCAACACACTACCTACTAGACCACGGCGACTTCAAATATGGCGACAGACGATTGGAAAAAATGTGTATATTAGATAAGCAAATTGTAAAAATGTATACATGACCAAGAAAAGTTTGACAATAAATTTTTGAACAGTGTACACAAGTAATACTGATTATATTTAAATTAATATTTATTTAATACTAATTAAAAACGAACAGCGATCTTATACAGTCGGCTCTGGCAAAAGTACACAGGCAAAAAGGTGGAAGGAGGAGAAGAACGGCTTGGGTGTGAACCCAGCTAAAGCCGAACTCGGAAGTACAAGCTTCTTAACTTCACCAATCTGAAAATGAACGGAACAGCTCTGAGACTCTCAAAGGAGACAAAGGACGTTTGGGAGTAGATGGGGCGTACAGCCTTGTATCACCCACTGGATGTTTACTGCGGTTGATTGGCATTTGCTCTCTTACGGGGCATTAGTATGGTTGGAAGCTATACAAAAGAGGGAATATCTCGCTACGCTGAACAAGATACAGAGGTTGGCATGCTTAGATATCATGAGTGCTCTGAAGTCAATTTCGAATGCTGACCTCGAGGTCTCTATAACCATTGGACATCTTCCTCCGAAACGTTGCTGCTGGACCTGCACTGAGTCTTAAGCTTTCAGATGTACGGTGGTCCACGTTCCAATACTAAATGAAGTAGAACGGAATCACCTAGGTTTAAATGTGAATTCATAGTACGGGAGACTATCTTCGCACGAACATACAAGACTCACACTGCCACACTGGAAGAATGGTTTGCCGAAGCTGTCATCGATAGCGGTGATATAACGATCTTCAACGATGGCTCAAAAATGGAACACGGAACTGGAACTGGGTTCTATTCCTTAAAACTGGCACTGAAGTGGTAATACGGATTACCTAACCTAGCCAGCGTATTTTAGGCGGAGATTTTTGCTGTTTAACAAGCTGTCTGTATGGTATGGATAGGGGACCTACCTCCTACGAACTTGATCATATGTGTCCAGCAGCAATCAATGCGCTAGAATCCCATCTCATCAAATGAAAGGGCGTCACGGACTCTCGACACCGTATACGTCGCCACAAAACCCGGCTATTGACTATTATTTTATAAAAATTTAATTTTAATTTAATTAAAATTTTACTCATTTAGGTTGAAAACTTCCATTTTAATTTATAAATTCAAAAGGTCACAACTACAATGTCAACAATACTTATAAAAGACCACAACTATTTCGCAAACTACTTTTTGAAAAAATGTTTAACGATATTTCTAAACTGGAATACGAATATACTATATCCATCAGATTTTAAAAGCTACCAACATGTATATGAAGATTGTTGTAATTACTTCGAACCTAGGAGTTTAAATGTATTTTCCATCATACCAGCCTTTACAAGTACGAAGTCTTTGTCGTTAACTGAGGTTCCCTAGAGATCTAATTTGTTTTCCTTTTCTCCTGTTGAAGACAGACTAGCACACTTGTCCATTGGATACATTTCACATAGTGAAGAAAATTAATGTCTGTTAGCCGCCCCAAATGAGGGAACAGATATCTGGTGAGGTAAGTTTAGATCCCTCTGATAATAGTAGCTGGATCACTTTCATCTCGGCATCGCGATAGCATAAAAACAATTATCATAGTGGCATCTAATTATATACAAATCTTTTATGAAGTACTTTCTTAAACAATACTTTGGTAAAAAACGATAAGTACAACTCTTTTCTTGTACGTATTAATGAACTCCTGAAATGATTTAAGGGCTAAATCCGTATACGATAGCATCAAAACACAACAAAACTGAAAATTGAACTGAAAATGTAAAACTTGAATTGACAAAAACTTCGGAATTAATACACATTAAAGTAATTACTGTATTAATGCACGTTTTCTGGAGACGCTAAACAAATATACCCTTTAGAAGGCTATTGAAAAAGTTTACAATGGTAAGCTATGCAATTTCTATAGATAATATAATAAATAAAAATATTTGAAATATTTTGATCTCGAGCTGGGCAATGCAGCACATAACCAGTATAATTGTACTTGCAAACACGAAGTGTCCCACAAGGATGCTTATCAGTGCAGTAGAGTCACCTTTATTATTTATTTATATTTATTTAATTATTTATATTTTATTAATTTATATTTACTTTACATACAGAAATGGTCATTAGAAACTTTTAGTTAGGATTACGTCCTACTAGTTTCTCTCAACACTTATGTTGTGTGTGTTAATTTTATACATGAGTGGCGGTACCTACAGTTTAAAGTCGACTCCGAACGACAAATTTTTGAGAAAATTCATGGAACTCGCCGAAGGAATTTTTTTTTTCAAATTTTGTTTGTTGGAAATGTCAACCTGGGGTTTTAACCGTTGCCTCACGTCTAATAAGCCAACATACTACCTACTAGACAACGGCGACTACATAAATATTTATTTATGTTGCATTTATCGTAGTTGTAATTATATTTTTTATGTGCACAAATCTTAAGTATTTAAAGCTTTATTTGCTTAAAGCTTTATTTGTATATTTGTGAAAATAGCAAAAAAATTGTTATGAATTTCTATTTATAAATTGCTGTCAGCAGCTATTTGCTTCTTTGCTATGTGTTGTTTACTAATAGTACCCTCAACTGTAACTCCTGATTTAAAAAAAAAGATATTTTGTATTTTCAATATTGAAACCTAAATTGAAAAAGTTTCGAATTTATTGTCACTAAACTTGTCTGCGGCACTTTTAAATTGAATAACTTCTAAGTAAAATAATTTTTTTTTCTTTACATTTTTCTTTTATTAATTTTTTTATATCTACAGTTGGCGAAAGTTATATTTGAATAAATTTGTTTAAAGCGTGAAAATATAGTTAGCAGTAAGGTTATGTTTTATTATTTTCAGTTTGAATAAATACAAAATCAAAAGTGATATTTTAAATGGCCAGCAGCACTTAATGTTTGAAGATTTTTCGATTTTTTAATATTTACATTTGTTTTTATTATGTCTTTTAAATCGTTGACACTGTGTCTATCATTAAATACTTTCTTTCTATAAATTTATATAAAACAAAGTGTGTATGGGATATCATCGAAATGCTTTAATCGTTTGTAATGCCCATTGATGGAATTACATTGTTGAAATGGGAGGAATGCAACCAAAATGTCCAATTATCCATGAGTCTGGCCTATGAATTTGACCGATGGTTTGGGTTATGTTAGCCATGAAGTCCTCTTTGGCTTGAAACTTATTTGTATACACGTACAAAAAAATTTGGAATTGATTAAAAGTGAGCCGTTTAGTGCTTAACGATGAGCCAACCAAGCAAGTATTTAAATATTTAGATGTGCCGTAAAATTTAATTATTGTTTGGAAAAATATTCGAAAAGGTGTCTAATATTCCACCATGTCTGTAATAAAATGATGTAAGACAAATCGTCAGGTTTTATGTCCAAACCATAACAATCTTCAGATAACCAGAAGCACCGAAAACATTTATTACATTCGCTTCCAAGTGATATTGCAGATAAAAAATGTAGACGCAGTAATTTTATTGTTTCATTTCAAGAGTCATTGGCAGTACCACGTTTTAGCCGTTCCATGACCGTAAGATTATGAAAGATAAATTTATCATTTTATATATTTTGGATGTATCATTAGATCATACCTGTTAAATTTCGATTGTGTCAATTACATTACTTTTTAAAAAGAATCGTAATGATTATATAATTCTATGAAAAATTTTTTCGAATTACTAATTTCTTACGAATACAAAATAATCAAAAAATAATCAGGATTACTGGTGATTAGTCTAATAATCAAAAAGAATCAAAAGTAATCCAAACGTAATGAAATTATTTTCATTAATTAATTATAAAAGAGAAATAAAGCTCGCAAAGAGAACCACCTGGATGAGCTTCTGCGAAAATGTCGACGATGTTGCTGATGTGGCTCGTTTCTAGAGGATGCTGTCCAGGACCTCAAAGTCCTAGGATTCGTCCAAAAGAACAATGGCACTTGGACAGCTTCGAGAAAAGAAACCCAAAAGGTTCTATTGAACACTCATTTTCCCAATTGCGTGGATCCAGATAGCTATCCGTTGGGTGTTGCTGATCCCTTTTATAATGCTGGCATGATGCCCGATTTTGAGGAGATCATTACCAGGGATAGGGTCAAATAGGCTATATGTAGCATTGAGCCTCTTAACTCGCCTGGTCCGAATGGTATCTTTCCGGCTCTGCTTCAGCATGCCGGTGATATATTATACGAATATCTGGTGCACATGTATAAGGACTGTCTCCGGTGGTGTAATATACCTATTAGTTGGAAAGATGTACTTCTGGTGTTTATACCGAAAGTTGGTAAAACCAGCCACGTCGGCCCTAAGCATTATATACCGATATCGCTCTCATCCTTTCTTTTGAATTCAAATATTTAAGGTTGTGGCATACGCCATGGAGTGATGGAGTCTGCGCTTCGTACTTTATCCTCTTGGACTACGTCTGGGTATAAATTCCGATAAGACAAAGAATGAAAGAGGTAAGGTAGGTAAGAGCTGGGGTCTTCGTCCTAGGGCCATTCGCAGGATATACACACAGTTACTAAATTATACGTACGGTTAAAAAATTGCCGAAATTTTTTAACTAATCCGTTTTCGTTGAAAATCTTTATAGTTTCCTTGATGTTAAGACGGTCTTCTGCATTGGTTAAAAAATTTCTGAAATTGAACTGAATTGTGGCCCTGCACATGCCCACAAAGGTATGCATCCGATTTACAAATTTCACAAATTTCTGAACCAAATCAAAAGACCATCTATAAATCGAAGAAAGATGTCGGACAATTATAAATATTTTCAAAAAAACGGATTGGTTAAAAAATTTCTGAAATTTGTTATCCGTATGTATACTTCTGTGGCTATGTGTATCTGGCGATTATTAAACGGGTTATTATTTATGGTTGTGTTGTTTGGTGGAGTACCTTGGATATGAGTTTTCAACGGAAAATCTTGGATAAGGTTCAGGAAATTGCCTTTGTTAGTATTACTGGAGTGAGTAAGAGTGGCACTCAGGCTGCTCTTGATACGATGCTCTGCCTAACTCCCCTTGATTTGTTTGTCAAGCAGTGTGCAGCGCGTAGTGTCATATGTCTGAGGGAATCGGGCTGCTGGAAACAGCGCTCAATAGGACACTCTAGAGTTCTGAACGTCATCTTTACTGAGGGGAGGTACGGACTATCGGAATAAGCCACCGACTATATTGTGCCTGAGGCTATGTTCCCGCTTATACCAGATAGGGCACTATGAAATGGTGGAATAAAAACAATGTTGTTGAAACAACCAGCTGTTTTGTTTACCAGCTGTTTTGGTTACCAGCTGTCAAGTGAATATTGAATAAGCAGCTGAACTGCGTCTATTATTATGCCTGAACACTCAATTAACCGAATATTGACTCAATAAAAGCGCATATCCGACAAAGAAATTTTGCTAAAAATTAAATAAAAAGATGAGTGGTTGATGAACCTTTTCTTCCAAGAAAAACACATACAATTACAAAGGAGGTACTTAGACAGCTCTAACACCACAGGACAAGCGAAAAATTCTTCGAATTGCCACAAATTCAGCCCATTCTACCTCTAAAATTAAGCATTTAGCAGGAGTTAAAGCAAATAAATCAACAGTTCATAGCGCTATTTTAAGCATTGAACATTTACAGCTCCGAAAACTAAAGAAAAAACATCCATTAAATGCATTAAAAAGTTATAGCCATCGGGGCCATCCAAATTAAATTTTTTCATCAGAAAAAATTACTTTTCGCCAATCGTAATCGCTTTATTGTCTTTGAACATTCCATGCCATATGTCCTCAAAAATACTTTTTTTATTTTTCTCGAACTCTTCAAACTTGTTTTATTTGACAATAACGGGTTTTTTTATCTTTACACAAATATGATGGAATATGATGGAACCTATTTTAAAAATCCAAAGTTTTTTCGAAAGGGGAGAGATAGTTACTCGGGTGTATATAATTTTTTGTATTCTATCGCATAGTGTAATTAATAATTATAGTTTGACACAACATGTAATACACACAAAAGAATAAAATAAAACCAATCATTTGCATACACTTCACATTATTATATACTGAAGAAAATATTTATTCTTTATTTAAATACACTCTACTTCTAATGAATACCATATAAGAGTCTCCATATAAGAATCCTTGTAGCAGTACAATATGCAGCACAATAAACCCAAAGTGTTACAGATGTAGTTGTAATTGAAATGTCAATACAAAATAAATTTTGTATTATGAATCCATGTAAAATCGAATTTGACTCATTGGTTACTAAACCATTTGTACGTAATTAAATTGAATTATAGTTGATGTATTTGAGAACAAATTAAGTTAATACAATACTGTCAGATATGTACAATATTGACATTAAACTAAATATTCAACAAGTTGAATTTGACTACATCATTGGTTAATACAGTAACTCAAACAATTGAACGCACACCAAGCAAACGCATACAATTTTCATAACATTTCAAAAACCACTTACCAGATTTGAATAAAATAAAATTGATTTAAAACTTCAAAAAGTGTAATTTATTAATATAAATTCAAAAATGCAATAAAACAAAATCTGTTTGAAATTTTGCCAAAATATTTTTTTTTTTTTTGTGAAGTACAATTGCTCTGGTTAGAAATGGAAATTTACTTCATTTATATTTCAACTAATTAAACGGCCATCAAAATTTTGACGCAATAAATCTCTTGTGGCATGAGATGTGTAGCAAGTTGCCCATCCTGTTGAAACCATACATCAGGCATATTAATACTATGAAGAGTGGGTACAAAACAAATCTGTTATCATGGAACTAAAGGTGTCTCCATTAATTTATTAATATTTATTATTTTTTATATTTTATTTATATATTTATTTATTATTAATAAAATTAATATTAACGTACCCACCAAGCTGAAAATGAGCTTCATCCGAAAAGATTTATTTATTTTTTTGGTAAAATCGACATTATCGTGCAGTTTCTCATTGGCCCATCTAACGAAGCGAAAACGATGCGGATGGTCAGGTGGCTTCAAATCTTAAAACAATTGAACTTTGTAAGACGTCATGCCGAGAATTTTGCGCAAAATCTAATGTAAACTGGTGCGTGAAATGTTCAATTCTTAAGAAGGTTGATCAGTTGATGTTGATGGATTTCCACTCACAGTCTCAGTCACAGCTTCGATATTTTCGTGTACGCATAACGGGCACTGTTCGTACTACTTTGCGATATATTCATGCAATTTCCGTCTAATTGTCTTTGTTTTGGAAATAGATTTCCAATAAGCCTCAACGTTGCTCAAACGTAAATCGATTCATTACTGAATTTTGTGACAGAATAGAAAGACGTAATTATTGCCAGAATCGAAATAGCTGATAGTTCGAATTTAAACCGATAAGTGTCCCACCCGATATAAAGAACTCAAAAATCAATTAAAGTCGTAAAAATTAATTTTACAGCTATGAACTATTTATGCGGTATTTATTTTTAACAATGGGATTGAATTTCTTCCGTGTCCAAAATTTCTTCTAAACGTCTTTTCATAGAAAAGATCAGCTCTTGAGTGATTTATGTTCCATTATTCCACTCAACCGCAACAACGCAATTTTGGGGCGTTTGCTTATTAATTATTGTATGCTATAAATTCTTTTAAGTATTGAAGTCGCGGTAGTCTAGTAGGTAGTGTGTTGGCTTATTAGACGTAAAGCCAGGTTTCGAGCCTCAGGGCAGACGTCAAACACAAAATACAAAAAGTATTTCTTCGGCGAATTCCTCTCAGCAGATTTGTGGTAAAAACTCTGAGAGTAAATACAATTGCCATGAAAAGTTTCTCAAAATGTATAAAATTAACACACGCAACATAAGAGGTGTGAGAAACTAGGTCGTAATCCTGACTGAAGGGTTGTAATTATATATTTATTCCACAAAGCTTTATGAGGTTTATACCATTGTATGGAAATAATTTTTCCACATTTCGGATCATTATCACAAAAGAATCGAAAATCGCATCTAAATTTTTAAAATTTTCTTTTGAAATATGAAATTATTCCCTCATTACTTTTCCCCAAACATCAGGTTGAGGCACTCACAGAGGCCATTGCACCCCACACTACCACGAAGCTACTTTAAAGTTTGACGGTTATATTTAAAATATTTAACTGCAACGTAGTTTTCCTGCTCTGTCACAGAAATCATCTGGCATTTGATCTAAAAATATAAAAACTATGCTCCAGAAGTTATCTAACTTATTAAAATGTTTGGTGACACCATCTAATCTCAGCTTTATATCCTTGCAAAGACAAAAGGCTTCTTATGTGAAAATAACAACGCCGAAAGTTGTCAATTATCGTTGCTTTCGCTTGGACTATAACGTTCTAAACGTTCCCAGACTAACGTTCTGGGCTCAGATCCAACACGTTGCAACCAAAGCCACTAAAGTCCTCCTTACTTAGTGGACTTGGGTAATATTGGTGGTCCTACACAAAGCAGACGCTGATTGATGATGGCAATTACAGGCTCTATTCTGTTTTACGGCAGTGAGACCTGGGTGGAAGCGTTAAAGGCCGACTGTAGAATGAAAATTTTATAATCCGCACAACGAAACGCTGCACTTAGGGTTTCATCGGCGTATAGAACTGTATCTAAGTCAGCAGTACTGGCACGGAGTGTCTGTAAATATCGACGATGCAAGTATGCGAACCATACAACACTGGCAAGGGATATGGTACACTGAAACAAGTTGTAGATGGACGGCAAAACTTCTTCCAGATATTACCCGATGGATTGAGAGGAAATTTTGTGAGGTAAATTACTATTTAACAAAGCTGTTATCCGGACACAGTTATTTTTCTAAATATCTGGTTAAAATGGGGAAGATGGCACGACCAAATTGGATTTATAGTGATGCTTCGATTGATGACGTGGAACACACTTCTTTCATTTTGAGCGATGGAGTTTAGAAAGAACTAATCTTGAGGCCAAAGTCGGCGTCTGTACTGTCGAAAACTTCTGCGATATACTTCTAGACAGCGAAGAGAAGTGGAATAGCGTAGCCAGTTATACTGAAGTCTTGTTGAAATCTAAAAATCTTGTTGAAATCTAAAAAGACTTGGATGAGAGGATAAGAAGAGATGTTTAAACACCTTTTTAGATCTCGTTGCGCAATCCGGACGAGGATATTAATGTAAATTGGCGAAATGGCCAGAAGAAGAAATAATACTACAGTAGTTCCGGAGTGGGCACAAAGAGTCCAAAAGAGGAGGGGTAGATTTAGTGGGCGAGGACCCCACAAACGGGTAATAGTGACGACTTCCTCTATAGTGCGGTTAGGTACATTTACTCCTCCTAAGCAAAAAAAATTCGTTTATGCTAATTTTATACATGAGTGGCAGGGTTTACAGTGAAAAGTTGACTCTGACGACAGAATTTTTGACAGAAATCTCCTAAGAGGATGTCACCGAAGAAATATTTTTCATATATCGTCTTGTCTGACCTGGTGTTTGAACCGTGGCCTCAAGTCTAATAAGATAAAACACTGCCTACAAGACTATGGCGACTTTTTATTGTTCCACAGAACTGGTTTTTCTTAATCAAGCTATCCATTTGATTTTCCTCCCCTAGGAATCAGCTTTTATTTCTGCTCATCATCTTCCTGGAAAATGCTAATTATGATACCCATCAAACCGAATAACTATCTACATTTTATGGAAACAAAACAAATTTGAAAAAATTGTGATATTAGAGAGGGGTATATTTGTCTATATCTTATTTCTTGATTTTTTTTGAATTTATTATTATTTTTTATTATTATTCAAATTCCAAATTTTTATTGTCTCAATAATTTATAGATTTTTTTCTCTCTTGAAAACATAGGTTAGGTTAGGTTAGGTTAGAGGACGAGTACCTGTCAGTCAAGACAAGTATAGTACCCGGAGGTCAGATTGACCCATTGTACAACGTCCTAAAGGAGGGAAGGATAGTATAGGGAATAGGATGAAAGGAGGGTATATGGGAAAGGGAGGAGTGGGAAGGGAGGAATCATGGAGTCCTAGCACCTCTCAACCAGCCTAAGCCACTAATGAATCTGTGGAGAGCCTTGATGTCGGCTCTCGACACTGAATTCAAGCTCCCAAAGAAGGCCCTGCCAAGGGTCCTCAATCTCAATCTACCAAGGGCTGCGCAGTTACAGAGGAGGTGTTCGATAGTCTCCATCCTTCTCATCGCAACACGCCCTGCAATAGTCCGGCTGGGATCTGTTCCAGATCCCCGTCAGGGATCTAATCTCGCAGTGCCCCGTGATAAAACTGACAAACAACCTTAGGCTGACATTATACAAGCCCAGCAACCAACCTGTTCTCTTACTGTCTACAGCAAGTCATAGACACCTAGAAACAAAATAACCCGATCCGTTACGCCAACGCCACTGCTCTTTCTCCATGACCTGGCTTGAAAACATATGTCATATAAGTATTTCCAATTGTTTGATGTACGGTCAATATTTTGAGTCAGTGTATATTGTGTGTACGTTCAATATTAGTAGTCGCTTGAATACAATATTATGATTTCTTGATTTTTGTAATTGAGTAATACGATAGATACTAAAATTGTGTGAGTATACAGTGCCTCCTAGCTTATTTCAACTCATATCATTCGAAAGTAAGATATTAAAAAAATGTAATATGTTCTTATAGAACACGTTCAAAAATTAGTGTAATGAACAGGAAAGAATAATGGACAAAAATAACCCTCCAAACCACAAGAAAAAAAAACTTACAGCTCTAACTGAGCGAAAAGGAGGTCATATTAAACAAATTGGTGAATTAATCATTTAATTGTTTCTCTATAGTAAGTGGTTAAAATAAGCTGTGAATAATTGTGTTCCAATATATTTGGGTTATAGTTTATAAGTTTTTTTAAACTGTAAATTTGAGCCTGAATAAAACTTTTTTTATTTTTTAACATGTTCTATAGAATTTCATTTTAGCTTTTTATACTAGTTTCATCTCGAAATAATATGAGCTTATTCTTTTTAAAGGTACTGGTTGAAATAAACTGTTAGCCACTGTATGCATATAGTACAAGTATAGTTTATGTACGCCTGCCATAGAAATTCTCATTTAATCGTTGGAACTAAAGCGAGTACAAATCTCTTATTCACAATTGCTTCGAATTTTAATAGAATGTAGATATTTTCTTCATTCATTCCTTATGTAACGCATACTAAACCATTCATTTATTTATTGAACTTCAGTTGAAAAAGTTAAAAATTAATATGCAAGTAAATTAATTGCCTTTGTTTTTGAGATGTCCTAAAAAGGTACTGTTGTTTTGTAAGTTATAATTGTCCCTATTTGATTTAACGATAATAATATTGGAATACACATACGCTCTTAAGCAGTGAATCATTTAATCTGTTGTTTAGTTTAAAATTTCAACATTTGTTGGCATATTACACTTCAAATTAGGGCTTCCAACCAGATCAAGGTCAAATGAAATGAAATTGTGAGATATGGCTGCAAAACGATTCAACAAAGGCTATAATATTGGAAAAATACGCGAAATTTTCCGAAAAAGGTATTTTAATGGCAGCATCGCATCCAAGAGTCCATTTGTAAACAAAAGAATTACAAGGATTCGATTACAGTTTGCTCATTGCTATGTTGGTGAAAAAGTTTATTTTTGGACGACAGCAAATACAGTATATTACGAAGTCACATTTGAATTCGTTTGAAATATCTTTCGAACTATAGAATTAAAAGAATAATATTTTGATAAGTAATTAACAAATTCTTTATTTCATTTTTTTTATATGCAGACATTTGTATCAAATCGTCTTGGCTACGCATTTCGTTAAACTAACCGTCAAAGCTCTTTTAATATTGAGGTTGTATTTTACTGATCTTGTGAATATTACGTATACCATGATATTGTATCCACCATGTTTAACCGCTTAAAGTGTGTACTTTGGGTGATGCTCCAGGCTTGGAAGACGCCATACGTAGTGTTTCCAATCGTCGCTCCAAGTATGTTTTTCTTAAATATCATCTGTTTATTCATATGTTTTATCAAAAAAGGAGGACGTAGTAAAAATTTATTTTTTATAACCGATGTGTTTACCAATATACCATAATCGGTCAAAAGCCCCAGTTCCTGACCATGGAATTTCTGCACAAGTAGTATGACAACTTTTTAATTCTCTCCTAAATATTCAGTCTCCACGTCGGTTAAGAGTCAAATGTGATGCTATCGTCCTATCTGAAAGTCTTAACGTAACTCCGTCATGAACCTGCGTTCTTAATGTGACCACCTTATGTCTTAGTAAATAAGATTATTTCTTATCCGGGTTAATCTCCAGATCCCTGCTACTATTCCTTGATGACAGATTTCGCAGAGTCGACTGTATCGCCTTGCTGATCATAGTCAAAAATTTTCCCCATAGTAGGACTACTACATTATCAGCATGACTTGATTTTAAATTGTTTCAACACGCCGCAAGTAGCCAACCACAATAGTGGCTACAGAACCTCTTTCTGGTCTTCCCCGGTTAACCAGTTTCCAAACTTTTCCCTCTCCCACCCGACATCTCTGCTGCTAAACATCTGACTTATCCACACTACTGAAAGGTGTTAAACACGTAAGGATTCCTGTGTTCCTATATAGACTGGCTATATCGAATCAAATACTATGATATCTCCCAAAGGCAAACAATGACCTTCGAGTTAGTTTTGTCCGTTTTCGGAAGGCGTTCGCTTAAGGGGGTGTTGTATTTGTTTAGGTGAAAATTAAACCTTAATGTTTTTTAAATACATAATAAATATACGTAAGACTACCATGCGTAAAAACTACCAAAATTCCTATTCAAAAAAAACTTGTACGAGAAGAAATTGTTCTGGTAACAACAAAAAATTAAGAAATATATCACTTAAAAATGCTTTGCATGACAATATTTAGCTACTCTTACAACTAGAATAAGTCTACTTGACCAAATTTCTGGGTATAGGTTCCCATATATCCATAGGAGTGGTATTCCATGCTTCCTGTTGTAAATTTAATTTTCATGTAAGAATTGGCTTTGAGGGAGAATTTTTGATTTATAAAGTAGCTATTCTCTGAATACAGCCTCCGAGCGCTTTGGAGCTTTGTCGCGAACAATCACAACTCTGCAGACACGATTACAACATAGCTTTTCACTCCACTTATATTATGTGTGTTAATTCTATACATGAGTGGCGATACCCACAGTTTAAAGTTTTTGAGAAACTTTATCATGGCAATTTTATTCAATCTCAGAGTTTTTGCCAGAAATCCACTGAGGCAGTAGCTGAAGAAATATTTCCTTTTTCATATTTCGTATTTACTAGGGTACAGTGATACAAAACCATTATTTGTGGTAAATAAATCAAATTAATTTCTAAAATATTGAAACGACATGTTTTATATCTATTTCGCTCAAAAACGTCAAGGTTGTTAACTCCGTTTCCGTACTTAGAGTCCCAAACCACTACATTTCCAAAAAACGAATTTATTTCATTTACAAATACCACAGTTTTTAAAATCATTTCCACATTTTTATAACCTCCCTTTAAAATATTTTCCAATCATCTTAGAAAGTGCCTTTCAACAGATTGGTTTTTAAAACAGTTGCACACGCTGCTTTTGACATTAACTTAAGTGTACACACATGTGTCCATGACGTAAAGTAACCGAAACTTTTATTCAAATATTGTTGAAGTAAAATATCCTCAAATACATTCATTTTCGGTTTCCCAAATAATTTCACCACCTGTCGTTGTGAAATTTGAAGTTTAATTTCGAGAGTAAACAATTTGCACGTATGTATGTCCTTTAAACTTTGTATGAAAGAATAGGTTTTTTTACAATTTAGTATTAAATATTACTCCCATTAAATTTTTATCGCTTCTTATATGTATGTACCTAACATACACATCATAAGGAAACATGTGAATATGTTCACCAGACTTGTACTGCCATAATTTGTCCATGATAATGGCATGTTTTTGATATATATATATACATATGTACGTGTAAATATACATATGTATAAGTAAAACTGTTCAAATATGCTTACTGGTTTCGACATTTCCTTTCAACCTGGCACGCATATTCTGTATGGTTTATAAAAATTTACCACAAAATTTGTAAACAATGCAGACATTTAGTAAATCAGCCTCACAGTGGTAACGGAATTTTAAAGGTTTTTGTTTCTTTTATACATGTGAATTTACGTCAAAGTAATAGACAAATTGTTTAAAACTTAGAAAACTTATTAGAAGAGAATCAGTTCATACCCCAGCTCAGATGTCTCAAATAAATGTAGTTTTCTGCAAATAAAATTCTCATGAAAAGTTTATCAAATCTGTAGGACTCGTCTCTCATAGATGAAATTATCACACAATATGGGTGATGTCAGAAGCTAGATCGTAATTCTGACTAAAAAATTGTAATGACCAATTAAGTCAGTATTTAAGATAGATTTGTCTCGCTAATTAAAAACATAGTATGATCCAAACAACCCAAACATGAATTTTGCATTAAAAAGTCGACATACGAAACGTAATGTTTTAATGTCAGGGTGATCACTCGGAGTGCAAAACTTGAAAGGCCATTATTACAACTTACCGTTAAACATGGTTTAGTTAAAGGTACCTTTAGTTAAAGCGAACTTTAAGGTCACCTTTAACTTATTTTCGTTATTACAATTTACAGAGAAAATAAAGTTAACGTTTTGAAAAATGTGGCAGTGCCGGAGCAAGGTCGATAATACTACTCAATTAAACAAGTTTTTTTTAAACGCAGTGGCAACGACGGGCTTCTTTTTTCATTGTATTTGCTCATTTTGTTTATATTTAAAGTTGTCATACTGAAAATAATATATAATGTGGAAAGTTCAAAATTAAACTCAACTTTAAAAGTTAAAGGTAGGATGATCGTCCATTCAGTTCAACACTCACTTCTACCTTATTGTCAACTTATAATAAAGAAAAACAATTTATCTGTCCGTTAAAATCCTGACCAAATGATAATTTCCAGTAAATGATAATTTGCGGAAAGCATAATTTTTTTCGTTTTCATATGAAAAAACTGCTATAAACTCGCATCGAATGCTTGTCGAAGACCATTAACAAAGTTTTAAGACAATTCGGCGCAATATACGATGAATATAACACTTTAAGTCAGAAAGAAGTGGCAGATATGTTAAACAATTTCTGACCATTTAAAAGCTATGGGAAAGATCCAAAAGACTGAAAAATGGGTGTCACATGAATTGAAATCAATGTTGCACCAAATTGTTACTGATAATGAAAAATCTATTTGTTTTTAAAAATTCTAAACGGAAAAATCATGGTCGATTCGGCACCAAGACAATGCTGTTTGTTCCGTGAGTCTAGAAAGATGCAGTTTACAAGGAGCTCTTACCATATTCAGTGGTAGGCAGTGCAAAGCAAAGGAAACGAACGAAATAAAAAAAAATTTTTAGATGCCCTGGTTGTCTAGTAGGTAGTGTGCTAGACTATTAACGTAAGGGTCTTTGTTTTCTATTTCTATTGTCTTGTCATCTTGTGATTCAAACCCCTAAGTCAGTCATCGTGAACAAAACTATATACTAAAAAAGAATCTCTTTTGCTTTTTCATCTTAGCAGATTCCTGGCAAAACATGAGAAATTTCCCAAAAATCTGTCGTTCAGAGTCGACATTAAACTGTAGGTCCCGCCACCCATGTATAAAATTAACACACACAGCATAAGTGGTCTGAGGAGCTAAGTCGTAATCCTGGCTGAACAGTTGCTAATTGCTTTACCATATTAATGTGCTATAACCATTTATTGTTGCAACAAAGGCATATAATATTCTTCAAGAAGCAGCGAGTTAGTCTTTTACAATTTGGGCAAAAATTTAGCTTCAAAAATTACTTGCATTCTTTAAAAACAATACAATTTCGATGACGATATCAAAAGAATGAATAGTGACTTATAAATTAAAGGTTCTACCTAGATTATATTTTTTCTAAGTTATCTTTTTTTCATAAAAGAAGATAATCTCAATTAATTTATAGTTTTTTAAACATTGAACAAAAAAGGCTGTTGTGGTCTGTTCCTAAATGGAATAATAAGCAAATGAAACGCAATATATATATCATGTTGGAACAAAATTATTGGTACATTATTCTGATGTCTTCAAATAAATTTGGCGTATAGCGTTAATGGTGAATATTTGCTTCCAATGACTCAAGAGTTGCTATTTTATCATTATAATCCATCGAGTTAACATACTCCTACAAAAAGAAATCCAGAAAAAATTTGAACGAATGCTGGAGATAGTGAAGTGGACAAATTTTGCCAAGAAAATTGGCACAAAGCGGGTGGGTATAAAAGTAAATTTATAGTATTAAGTAAATTTAGAAGGAAAAATAAAGATTCCGAGCGTGCTTAAATCCAGGGAGTACTGTATTACTTAAAGAATAGTTTCATGTGTTAAGGTTGAATTAGTCTTAAGATTCTGTTGCGTTCTGTACCAGTTTCGTAAATTTAATACACGTACGGAATGCAAGAAAAGAACTAAAAACTTTATATGTATCTTATATAAAAAACAAAACAACTGATTCGGAACGTAACAGAACGTAAAGACTAATTACACTTACCCTCTTTACCGATTCGTAAAACTTTTAAATTTATTCGTTTATTGTTTCTAATTTTTCCACTGTGCAATGCTGTGCTTTAACAATTTTGTAATACATTCCCGCTAAAATCCGTACGTGTGCCTACTGCACAGGTCTCTGGTTGTAAGTAACATTTATTTTGGTAAAATGAAATGGAAGCATACGTAACCGTTTTACATTATATCACGGATAAAATATGGTATTGGTTTTCTAAACATTTTCGCATGTTCCTTTATGTTACCTTTTCAATACTGTAAAATTTATTTTCAGTTTATATTTCATAGATTTTAAATACGTGATAATTGTTTGCCAACAAAATTAATTTCATAGATTTTATGAAATTCAACAAATTCTAATTAAAATTTTAATTTAATTTTAATAGGAACATTTGTTTTACAATAACGAATTTTTCAATTTTCTGTATTGGTCTTATATTGCAGAAATTCACTGTAAAATTCTATCACTTACCTTATTAAGCCAGATAAAAAGATAAAAAAGTTTTGAAAAAAATAAATAATAATAAAAAAAATAAATAAATAAATAAGTATTCCGGCGAAATTTATTTTTTATAAGTGTCTAAACATACAACAGAAGCAGAAAACAATCTGCTTTAAAACTTTAAAAGCAAAGGGTATCATATATGAAGAAAAAAGATATCAATATAATGTGCCCCAAAAATAATGCGTGATTTGGCAAAATTAAAGTTACAGAAGGTAGTAGTGTATCTGTTGGCTTATTAGACGTGAGGGTATGGTTCAACTTCAAGTCAGACATCACCAACAAAATGAAATTTACAAAAATATTTATTTGGCGACTTCTTCTCAGCAGATTTCTGGCCGAAACTTTGAGAGGAAATAAAAATTGTTATGAAAAGTTTCTCAAAAAATCTGTCTAATGGATAAAATTAACACACACAGCATGAGTAGTATAAAAAGTTAGGTCATAAGCCTGACTAAAGGGTTGTGATAACCAGTTATATAAGTATGTAAAACTGCAGGGACAATTTTTTAAATCTTATATCAAATAATAAAATTTTACAACAAGAACAATATTTGAACACGTAGCCTATGGGAACACATTGTTTTTATATCTATTTATATTTTCTGATACGTATACCAATGTTTAATAACAATTTTGTAGACATTTAATAGAAACTGGAAACGCAAATTTTAGCACACTTTGTTTCAGTTATATAATCTATGATGAAAATATTTAGAAATGGGGAAAAACTAAACAACAGCGAGGATTGTTAGCTTAACATGTCTACTCCTACACACTGCAAGTGACCTACATAAATGTTAAACATTCTTTTAAATTAGATTAAATTGCAAGTTCAGCAAAGAGAAATAAATTGTTCTTCAACAGGATGGTGATCCGAAACACACAGCAAAAATTTTAAAGAAATAGATTGGGAAACAAAATTTTCAATTGATGGAAGCCAGCACAAGTTCCGACCTTAATCCGATTGAAAATCTTTGGTCATTAGTGAAAAGCCGGCTCGGGGAGTACGAAGCAGCCCCAAAAAACCTGAACAAACTTGGTAATCGTATAAATCACTTCTGCTCGTCACTATTGTTATATAATATATAAATTATTTGTTTATTTTCTTCTTCTGTAGTTTATAAATTGGTTCGAATCACAAACACACTCAAGTACAAAGTAGGCGGACGTTGTTGCCTGGGGATTATTACAAGCGAAGTTTTGATACTATCGCTTGTAAACGAGTGGAAGTTTCCATGTTAGACAAAGGAAACTGCGGGAGCCATTTAGCACTAGCTTCAGTCGGCAGGGGGTTCTTGTCTCCTTATGTCTAACTAAAAAATTACATGAACATTTTATTATAGACTACCTGTTAGATATGGAACTGCTTCACCAGATAATCATACATTGGAAAAATCCGCCATATGGTTATCCTTAGAAATGACAGAACGAAAAGGAAAAACCAAAACTATGAAAATGATGAATTAGGTTCAGCTGAAAGATTCCTAGATGTCATCAGAAATCGTCGCCTCTTTACCCTGGCCTAGGCCTGTCCTGCTGACGAGTAAACGATTTGCAGGATCCCGTAAAAATTCATTAACACTAACCCGTGAAAGAAAAAATTAGATGCTAATTATGCATAATTACTACAATTCAATTTTTATTAATTCTGAATATCTATCATCCCATAGGAATTGAATAAGTATCTTGACTTACTAGCTACACTTCAGTGATAAGAATAGTAACGATTATAAACTAACATAATGATATATATATTTATATATATGAAAGTAATGAATGAAAGAAAAAAACTTACAAGTTTTATAGTATGAACTATTAGGAACTAGTTATAAATAATATGTATAATTCAGCATAAAAACCAGTTATGACTAATGACAATATAAAAAAATAGTGATTTTGACAAAGGTTTTTTTCTCCCATAAGGGAAGAAGAAAAGAGAGAAAAAAAATTTTAAACTTATTTAATATAAAATACTCAAGATAATTCAAGGATTCAAAAAATATTGACTTAATCAGTTCAAGAACTTGTATTATAGAGCGAAAGTATTTATACGTGAGTATATATGTACATATATATATCTAAAAACAACAATTTGACCACGCTATTCGAAAATTTGGCGCATCAATAATAGTAATACAGAAAATAAAATTTAGGTTCTCACCCATTAGGACTCGCAGAGGCCTCCGGATTCCATGATGATGTGGTAGCGAGATGAATATGATGATGACACCAAACAGTTAGGTCAAAAGGTTATTAATTATAGTATCAAAATAGCTTAATTGATTATCAAATAAAATACCTTATTTATGGAAAAGAATTATGACGGAAGGAAAAGGTTGTTGTAATGGTTATGCCAAAACAAGAAAAAACAAGAGAGAGAGCTTAAGTTCAGCAGGTGAGAAATTGCATGACATAGTGTTGGTCCTAGAAGACGCTGTTGTGCCTTTAAAAGAGGTGGTCATTGTTACCACGGTGGTTGGGTATCCGGGAATGCTGATCAAATGTTGGCCTGATTGATGCTGGGATTAAATTAGTTGTTGGTGAGGAGACTTCATAATACGAGGTGACTGTTCGACCCTGCTGTAGTAGAGTGCACAATTGATAGCAGATGACACTGTTGCTGGCTGTGGTTGATGAAAAAAATTTTTAGACGCCAGATGATGTTGTTCGAAGTGATGGTATATTTCTATAGCAGATGATGTTGGTTGAATTAAATTGGTAACACAGATCATGTTGTTGGAGGAGCTTTCTATAATTGATGATGTTGGTTGAATTAGATTGGTAACACAGATGATGTTGGTGAAGAAACTTTCTATAATTGATGATGTTGTTAAAGGAGCTTTCTACAGCAGATGATTTTGGTTGAATTAGATTGGTAACACAGATGATGTTGTTGGAGGAACTTTCTATAATTGATGATGTTGTTAAAGGAGATTGCTATAGCAGATGATGTTGCTGAAGGAAGTTTTGTCGGGTGGAAATTTTCTTGCAGATGACGTTGCTGAAGGAACTTTTGTATTTCCTAGCAGATGATGTTACTGGAGGAACTTTTGCGTGTGGGAACTTTCTAGCAGATTACGTTGCTGAAGGAACTTTTGTCGTGTGGAAATTTCTAGCAGATGACGTTGCTGAAGGAACTTTTGTCGTGTGGAAATTTCTAGCAGATGACGTTGCTGAAGGAACTTTTGTCGTGTGGAAATTTCTAGCAGATGACGTTGCTGAAGGAACTTTTGTCGTGTGGAAATTTCTAGCAGATGACGTTGCTGAAGGAACTTTTGGTATTTCTTAGCAGATGATGTTGCTGGAGGAACTTTTTTCGGGTGGAAATTTCTAGCGGATGACGTTGCTGGAGGAACTTTTGGTATTTCCTAGCGGATGATGTTGCTTGGAGGAACTTTTGTCGGGTGGAATTTCTAGCAGATGACGTTGCTGGAGGAACTTTTGTACCGTCGTGGCAGTGACAAAAAAAAGAAAAAGGGGGTGTTTGCGTCCGGAGATTGTAAAATACCACCTCCGGCGATCACCTAAAAGAAAACTAACATCCAATAGAGGGCGCTACAGTATTAGTTTAAGCTTTTCTATCTTTCTTTTTTAGAACATTGTAAAGCTTTAGGAATTTATAACATTGTACTGTAATTTAAGTAAAGCTTTTGCATATCTTAACATTATACTGCAATCCCGTATAATTTAGGCTTCCTTATTGTATAAGCTGAGACTAAATGATTATTCTAATTTGTAACATCCAAAGTGATGAAAGTGAACTTTCTCTTTTGTAAAATTTGAAGAAAAAATATAAATTTGTGAGAAAATATAAAGATAAAAAATTGTAATAAAAATGAATCTGTGAAAAAATAAAATAAAAGATTTTTTAATAATCAAACTTGAAAAGAATCCAGAAAGTGGAGCTATAATTTTGTTTTATAAGAAACAAAACGGTATACATTTGGACTGAAGACAAGATAAAAGTGCAATTGGTTTTTCTTGCGTGCAATAAAGGAAGAGATAAAATTCAAGCCGACAACATAACAAAAAGGAAACACTATATACGTAAAGATGTGTTCGTATGTGAATAAGTAAAAAAGGGAAATTGTTCGTGAGTCATTTGCGACAAAATCAGGAAAGTGCTGATATTTTTCTTATATTTTGAAAGAATTTTTTTTCCATACATTTCCCTTTATTTTCTATTATTGCAAGAGAGTGACGGTTCGAGTTCTGAAGAGGTGAAATCCATTACCGCAACATCATTACCCACACAGTTCCCGGATAAACATCGCCCATACAGTCCACAATTCAACATTTGGTCCAATCGAGCCAGATTTTGGAACCTGTTTTTTTCGGATTTTGGAACGGTTCATTTTGTATTTTTTTTGTGTGACCTTCATCATCGACCATCAAAGTAACCTTGAGATTATAAGGTAAAGTGTTTTTGTTTTTTCTTTTACATTTTTTGATTTTTGGTGGTAATTCTATATACAAGTAAAGTTCTGTTAACTAGACAACAAAACTTTGCTTTTATGTAGAATTTATAACAGTGCATATATATTTACAAAGTGTTGTGTTATAATTGCGATAGCACTTGCACACTTTATAAATTTATCCAATATAGGAACCAAAGTTTATGCACGTTATACCAACTTTTCTTAACTTGTAACAAAGTCAATAGTGACTAGGATGTCAAATTGAGGTGTGAATATCACAGTTGGAAATCGAATTCAACCACCCAATTTGATATCGGTTATAAGTTGATAGTTGTGTTATAATTGGTGATTGTGCGTTGGCTAAATAGCGAAGCTCATTACCTTTTATAACACTTCTTCAAATCCACCGGATACATGAAAGAGGTACCCATAAATAATTGTTACTCACTTCCATAGTATTAGATCTGGAATTTTTTAACAGATTTGTTAGCAAATGGGATATTTGATTTGCAATAAAGTAAAGTGAAGTAACACATTAAAATTTATTTATGGGTTTCCTTTCGAATTTTTTATTCTTTTATTTAGTCATTTCGAAAATCATTTATATTTTTTAACAATCGTAAACGAAAATAAATTTGAATTCACCATTTTTATTTATTTCAATTTATTTCTTTAAATTTTATTATATCAAATTTAATATTTTTGATTTACTATTGACAAATTTTATATACATATATACTATACATATATTTACATATATTTTTGAAATTAAAAGTGAAAGAGTGTAGTTGTTTGGAACTGCCTTTTCACATTTTGTATTTTTTTTATTGTTCATGTATTTGAATTTTGAAGACTATAATAGTCATCGGATTATTGGCCATTGGAAATTCGTCCTGTTGGCTTAGTTTCGCGAAATGCGTAATTTTTTTTTTTAATTATATATGCCCGTTTTATTGGACCTATATCACTTGTATTAATTTTGCGATAAAGCGTCAAGTTGGTTGTGGTGGCGCGTTGTAAATATCAAGGTGATCACGGTGACCTTGTGTTTAATTTTTTGGAATATCTGCGGTGGCGTGTCGCGTGATTAGTGGCGATCAGGGCGCGGACTTTTTCGAGTTGTGTTCTGATTTAGTTTATTATTTATTTGATTTTTTGATATTTTTATCGGATTTACATTTCGTTTGGGGAATTAGTCTTCGAATAGTTAATTCCTTTTGGTTTTCACTTTTTGTTGTTGTTGCTAGCTACTATTAATAATATTCGAGATGCCGAAGTCGAGGAGATTATTGACTTTTGAGAAATTTGCCCAAATAATCCTGGATTTTGAGAAGGAATTCAATGCTACTCCTCAGGAAGCTAATACGACCTTCTCTATTGAGATCCTGAAGGAGGAGTTCAAGTCGCTGTGGGCAAGGGTGAGGGATTCCTATGAGGCCTTTGCCACAGGTGACGAGGAGGATTTGGAAGGTGACCGGGAAGCTGCACGTGAACTTTTTGGACACTGTAGGTTAGGATACATTACTGTTGCCTCATTAATGGGTGAACTTTCCCAAACCTTGGTCAACCAAGCTGGAATGTCATCGACACAGTGTCTCAATGGCCAAGGCAACGAGAACCGCATTCGACATAGCATGCAGCTACCCCCTTGCACCATGGAGGTGTTTCATGGGGATTACAAATCTTGGCCATCATTTCGCGACATGTTCACTGCTGTTTATGTGAACGGGGCCAACATTTCACAAGTGGAACAGATCTTTTATTTGAGGCAGTTCTCGCGAAGCCTTAGAAATTGTAAAAAAATCTCCTCTCACTGTTAATGGATTCCAGGAGGCGTGGAATAATCTGAAGGACAGGTACGAGAATAAGAGGATTTTGGTGAATTCTCAGCTGAAGGTTTTGTTTACTCTAGCACCGGTCAAATCCGAAGCAGCCCAGGATATCAAGAGGTTGCAACGGGATATTAATAATTCGATATCGGCACTTAAGATGCACGATATTAATATCTCCAATTGGGATCCAATTTTTGTTTATTTGTGTTCCACCAAGCTGCCAGTGCTAACTTTGTCTCTCTGGGAACAGACAATCCAAAACAAGGTGGAGATTCCCAAATGGAAGGATTTGGACAATTTCTTGACTTCACGGTTTCAGTCTCTAGAAACTGTATCTGAAATTCGAAATTTTGAACCAGTTGTTAGCGGTTCGAGGCCTGCGCCTGAGACTCTTTTTAATCCGAAAAGGGGAGTTCGATCTTTCTCCACTAGATTAAATAGGAAAGTTTGCAAATATTGTTCGGGAGACCATTTGGTGGATACTTGTCCGAAATTTTTGGATTTACCTCCTGAGAGACGGTTTTGGGTCGTGAAGAGGTACAGTCTTTGTATCAATTGTCTCACAGGTGGTCATAGACTCAATGAGTGTAAGAGTACTGTTGGTTATACGGTGTGCAAGTTGAAGCACCACACTCTACTGCATCGAGAGGTGTCTGGATCCTCTTCGGGCGTTTTGGATACGCCAAGTTCTAGCGGTGCAGTCAGGTCGAATGGTAAGGTTCAAAATTGTTTTGTGCTACGTCGAGGCAGATACTTTTGGGAACTGCGGTAGTTGGTATCTACCACCGAGGGGAGCTAGGGCCCTAATAGATTCAGGGTCTCAGGCTACCTTCATTTCGGAAGGATTACAGAGGAGATTAGGATTTCCGGCGGTGAATATACATGCTAAGGTCTCTGGTTTGAATGGAGCATGTGCTGGTGCAGTCCAAAGACAATGTTCGTTTGTCTTAACTCCTCTGTCGGGCAATCGGTTTGGTGTTGCCGAAGTTAACCGGAATGTTACCCAGCTCAACTATTAACATATCGCGATCTGCAGCTTTTTCGGGGATCACATTGGCTGATCCTAAGTTTAATGAGAGCGATCGAGTGGACATCCTAATTGGAGGCGACATTTATCCTAGCGTGATGTTGGAGGGCGTTAGGAAGAATCTTCTGGGGACTTTGATAGCCCAGGAGAGTATTTTTGGTTGGGTTCTGACGGGGTCATTACCCGAACCGTGTTCCAAGAGCTATACGACTCTCGTGTCGTATTGCACTGAATTGGAATTGGATAAGCAGCTAGAGAGGTTCTGGGAATTGGAGGAACCTCCAAGACATTCGAAGATGTCGCCTGATGATGAGTACTGTGAGGAATATTTTAAAAAAACAGTACGTAGGAATTCGGCTGGGTATGGTATGGTTCCCTTGATTGTCTTGGCTCTTCCCGCCCAAAGGCTTACAGAAATGAAGCTTCCTTGCTTCGAAATCCGTCTCTTAAACTGGATTATGATACGGTTTTATTGGAGTACGAATCTTTGGGTCATATGGCAAAAGTGAATTTGAGGAATACGAATGAAGGAGATTCGTATTATTTGCCTCATCACGCTGTATTCAAGCCTGAAAGCTCTTCCACGAAGGTTAGGGTTGTTTTCAATGCGTCTAGTAAAACGTCATGTGGATTGAGCTTATTTACCGGGCCTGTTTTACAACACGATTTGAGGCTTCTAATCGTTAGATGGCGTTTTTACCGACATGTCTTTAATGGAGACATTGAGAAGATGTATCGACAGATTCTCTTGGACCCTGATCAGGTGAAGTACCAACGAATAGTTTTTCGTAAGGAGTCAGATGGGGAAGTAGATGATTTTGAATTGAAAACCGTCACGTTTGGGGTAAATTGTGCTCCTTTTTTGGCAATAAGAACATTGCTTCAACTCGCGGATGACGGTAACTCGAAATGGCCTTGGGCATCGGAAATTTTACGCGAGATGATGTACGTGGATGACGCGTTAGCTGGGGCTCATGATGTTTCTGGAGCGATAGAGGCCCGAGACCAATTAAGATCGGCGTTGACTTCCGCGGGATTCTCAATGCGGAAGTGGACCTCAAACGACAAGAGAATTCTTCAGGGATTGCCTTCTGATCACTTGTTGAGGGAAGATTTTTTGGAATTTGAAGATGTCAGCTCCATCAAAACCCTGGGCGTACGATGGAATGCCAGGTCTGATCAGTTCTTCTTCACGACAAAGACAATCGATATTATGGAAAATTTTACGAAAAGAGAGGTATTGTCGAATATAGCCAAGCTCTTCGATCCTGCTGGATGGTTAGGTCCGATAGTTGTCACTGCAAAAATGCTCATGCAGAAAATATGGAGCGAGAATACTGATTGGGATGCATTTTTGACCCCGGAGAGCCTTGCGAAATGGAAGCAATTTCTTAATGAATATAGTTTCATTAACTATATAAAAATACCTCGTTGGGTAGGTTTTCGACCCGATTATAATGTGGAGGTTCATGGGTTCTCTGATGCTTCGGAGAAAGCATACGGGGTGTGTATATACATTCGTATAGAGGATGATTTAGGTGCTATTCAAACCCATCTGTTGTTGGCTAAGTCAAGGGTCGCTCCTTTGAAGACAATTTCGTTACCTAGGCTGGAACTTTGCGGGGCTGTCTTATTGACTGAGTTGATGGAAGCTGTGAAGGCGAATTTGAAAGTTGACGCATCAAGAACAAAATTCTATGGGTAGACAGATTCTACCATATTGTTAGCTGGGCTTCAAAAACCACCCAGTTCGTGGAAAACTTTTGTTGCTAATCGGGTTGCAAAGGTGACAGAGCACCTGAATAAGGCCTGCTGGAGGCATGTTCGGTCGGAGCAGAATCTGGCTGATTTGATAAGTCGAGGAGCTCGACCGTAGGATTTGGCGACGGACAATCTGTGGTGGCATGGTCCCCAATGGTTAGGTTCTCCTATCGACGAGTGGCGTAATCCTATTCCCGAGGAATATGACACTAAGGAGGAAGAAAAGTGTCACATGGTTTTCTTCGCTTATTTTAGGGAGTTCGATGACCTTTTGAATCGGTTTTCTTCCTATTCGAGGGCGTTGCGTGTGATGGCCTTAGTGTTTAGGGTTTTTGATAGAGAACGCTCGCGTCGTGGTTCTTTGGAGATTACTCCACACGAAATCCAGAGGGTGAGGGGAAAACTGATAAAAATAGCTCAACGAGCTTGGTACCCTCAGGAATACCGGCGGTTGTCTGATGGAGAGAAGATTGTTGAAGGAGAACTTTTGAATTTAAATCCCTTTTTAGATGGAGATGGTTTGATGAGAGTCGGTGGCAGACTGGCTAATGCGATGAACCTCAAGTACAACGAAAGGTTTCCGATTCTTTTACCGACAGCGAGTCGATTTTCTTATCTGTTGATCGATTTTATCCATCGGTTGACTTTGCATGGCGGAAACCAATTGATGCTAAGAGTCTTGAGAACCGAATTCTACATGCGCAGGTCTAAGAATTTGATAAAGACCGTCGTAGGGCGTTGCAGGACGTGTACTATCTATAGGGGAATGACTCTGAGTCAAATAATGGCAGCTTTACCTACGTCTCGTACCGTTTTTACTCGTCCTTTCGCTAGCACTGGTGTAGATTTTGCTGGGCCCTTTGACATTCGAAATTACACAGGCAGAGCGTGTCTTATAACTAAGGGCTACGTGTGTCTGTTTATTTGCTTTGCTACGAAGGCTATTCATTTGGAAGCGGTTAGTAATTTATCCACGTCTGCATTCTTGGCTGCTTTGGCTAGATTCACTTCTCGTCGTGGATACCCTACCGATATGTATTCTGATAACGGGACCAATTTTGTAGGAGCGTCGAAAATCTTAAGAAGTGAATTTCGGAATTTTCTTAAGGAATCAGGTTCCCAGGTCAATGCTACTTACGGACCTAGGGGATTAACATGGCATTTCAACCCTGCTGGTGCACCTCATATGGGAGGTCTCTGGGAAGCAGGTGTCAAAAGTTTTAAACACCATTTCAAGAGGCTGGCAGGGAGCTTGAACTATTCTTTTGAGGAGTTATACACTCTCCTAGCACGTGTGCTTGACTTCGCGCCCATTATGCCCTTTGGCAGATAATACCGATTGCCTGGATGCTCTTACGCCAGGTCATTTCTTGATTGGTGGTCCTTTACTGTCCCCACCGGAATTGGAGATTGCGGACCCGAGGGTAGAGGGTTAGCAAACCGATGGCAAAGAGTCAAGGCTCTAAACCAACGTTTATGTCTTCGTTGGAAGGAAGAATACTTAAAAGAGCTACAGAAGAGGAATAAGTGGAAGTGTTTGAGGAAGGACTTAGAGGTCGGTGATATGGTGGTCGTCCGCGAAGACAACGTGCCTACCAATGAATGGCGCCTAGGTCGCGTAGTGAATTTACATTCGGGTAAAAATGATCATGTTAGGGTGGTGGATTTGAAGACGTCACGTGGAACAATTACTCGACCAGTTGTGAAACAGGTAATTCTTCCGACATCTTCAACTTTACATATTTAATAATTTCAGCTAATAGTATCATGGTTTCGGCAAAAAAGTACAAGCGAGGCGACAATCAAAAGAAAATGGTATGTCGTGTGTGTTTGAAGAACCACCCATTGCGATTTTGCGAAAGATTCTCGAGGGCAGACTACGATGAGCGAATGAAATTGGTGACTATCTACAAGTATGTTGCTGGCTGTTTGAGTGTTTGTTGTATGGCTGTTTGAGTCACGATCATACCTGGCGGACGTGCGTTAGTACGGGCAAGTGCAAGCGCTGTGGGGATATGCATCATACGCTGCTCCACAAGCCGGACACTAGACCTCGTTCGTCTGGTTCGAAGAAGGTCGCGAAATCGAAAGACGGTAAGCGCAATCGCCAAACGCCTGCTCGCACCGGTAATAAAGGACCTCGTTCGTCCCGAAACTCCGCCAGGGGACCTCGTCCGTCCAATAATCGTGAGAGCCAAAGACCTAGTCCGTCTAACGCTCTGGTTCCAAGTCGATCGTTCAACAGTTGGTGAAACTTTACCATCTTCGTCGTATACGTTAACGGACAGCGTTCTTCTGAAACCTACCGCTGTTGTAAACATTGTGGTACATGGACGATACGTCATAGAAAGAGCAGTCATCGATCCTACCGCGGACCGTACTCTCGTTTCTGAGAAGGTGGTTCGTCGGCTTGGTGCGAAGACAATTAAGGTTGGACGATCAGAGCGGGTTCTATTGGTAGTTAGAGGTAACTACGGCAGCAGCGACACGGTCGAAACATATGCGGAAGTGCGAAGTAAGTTGGATGGTCACACACCGTCAAGGTCGATAGACGGAAGAATAGCCGACGAGTTCCCCGGACTACAATTGGCAGACCCAACTTTTTTTGTAGCAGCCCCAGTTGAAACTAGATTAGGCTGTGATGTATACAGCAAGATAATTCGCAATGGCGTTTTTGGTGGTACGGTTTTCTATTTTCGGCTACCTGATTTCTGGATTGTGTTCTGTATAATACATAAGTATGCAACACATTGCTCTGAACACCATGATACGTATTAAATACAATTTTTCATTTATAGTTCATAATTTCATTATCTTTTATTAATGCAGCTGACGGATACCGATTGGAGTCTAAGGATCGTGAGCTGATAACTATATCAATTCTAATCAGCATTGTACTTTTATGTATTAAGCTGTCACAATGTGAAAGTGTTGTATTTTTACGTACTAATAGGGTAAAGTTGCTACAGCTACTCTCCCCCCAAATTTGTGGTAGGAGTACTAGGGGCATTCTGAGCGAAAGTAACGGTCTTCTTTCGGCTATACGTTCTTAATGGTATTGTCCTGGTGACATGGATTTTGGATGTAGAGGTAGGTTGTTCCAGCAGTTCAGGACAGTTTAAAGGGGTTTGCTGTTCAACTGGCTTCGGTAGTTTAGTTTGGTTTGGTTGTTCCACTGGTTCCGATTGTTCAGTTGGTTTCTTTCTGCTATATGTCCTTAAAGGTGCTGGCGTTGTATCAGGATCTTTTGTAATGAAAGCAGGCTTCAGTCGTTCAATGGATATATTGTGTGGTTTATTATCAATTTTGATCGAAAACACTCTGTCGGAAACTCTTTCCAAAACTTCAAAAGGTCCTGTGTAAGGGGCTTCCAATGGTTTTTTAACGTGCTCCGATTTTACAAATACATGAGAACAGGTCATTAAGTCTTTATGAACGAAAACTTTTGTGTTGCCTAAGTGATGATTAACTGGCGTGGGACGAACATGTCGCATATACTCTCGATATTTATCCAAAAATAAAATTGGATTTGCTGAATCATCATTATCCGAAAAATATTCTCCTGGAATACGAATTGTTGTACCATACAACATTTCTGCTGACGATGCTCCCAAATCTTCCTTGTAACAGGTTCTCAAACCAAGCAATACAGTTGGTAAAACTTCCAACCATGGAGTTGTGTTGTTGCACATCAACGCATCTTTTAAAGACCGATGCCATCTCTCAATCATGCCATTTGATGCCGGATGGTATGGCGAGGTACGTATGCGTTGAGCTCCAATTAAGCGTGAGGGAGATGAGAATAGAGCGGATTCAAATTGTGTTCCTTGGTCGGTGGTTATAGTTTTAGGTGAACCAAATCTAGAAATCCATGAGGCAAAAAAGTGTTTCGCTACGGTATCTGCTGTCATTTCCTTAAGTGGCACAATTTCCGGCCAACGTGAGAATCTATCAATCATCGTAAGGCAGTATCTGTATCCCATATAATCTGGGAGAACTATTAAATCTATATGTACATGGTCAAAACATTGATCAGTTTCCCTGAAATGATTAGGTATCAAATGTGTGTGCTTATTAACTTTTGCTCGTCGACAGTCTAAGCATTCGCGTACCCAAGTAGTTATATCACGATTCATGGATGGCCATAAAAACTTTTGACGTATCTGTTTCAATGTCGCTCTTTTCCCAGGATGTGACATTGCGTGGATCAAATGAAAAATTTTCCGCCTTAGGGGAAGTGGAATATACGGGCAAACTGTTGAATTTGATATGTCGCAATACAATTCAATATCATTTATTTTAATTTTCTGTAGACGTAATGATGTGCTATTTTCCAAAATTTGTTTCATCTGTGTATCAGATTCCTGATGTTGGAGTATTTCCTGGAGACTTACAGCTTCTGGCATGCTTATCTCATTAACTCGTGATAGAGCATCAGCGACTGTGTTTTGTGAACCAGAAACGTGCTGAATATCGGTCGTAAACTGGCAAATAAAGTTCAAGTGACGTACCTGACGAGGTGATGCTTTATCCAATTTCTGCTGCAAAGCGTTAGTCAATGGCTTATGATCGGTTAGCACGACAAAATTACGCCCATCTAATAGATGCTTGAAGTGTTTGATGGCCAAATAGATCGCCAATAACTCCCGGTCGTAAGTGCTATAATTTCTCTGACACGGTTTCAGTTTTGCTGAAAAGAAGGCAACGGGTTCCCAATGGTCATTAACGTACTGTTCCAAATGAGCCCCCGCTGCTGAATCCGATGCATCCGTAATCAAGGACAGTGGTGCTTCTGGATCCAGGAAGTTTAACATGGTCTGCTTGGCCAAACTTGTCTTGCATGCCTCGAAAGAGCGTTCTAAATCATCATTCCATTCAATTTTTCTTTTGTCGTTTTTCTTTGATTCTTTGAATAGCCCATTAAGGGGAGCTTGAATGGTGGCCCCATTAGGAATAAATTTTCTATAGAAATTCAAAATTCCTAAAAATCGGCGTAACTCTACAATATTTTCCGGCTTTGGGTAATTTTCTATAGCATTAACCCTGTCCATAGGTGGTTTCAATCCCGTAATGGATATGTGGTAGCCCAAAAAGTCCAAACTGGGAACTCCAAACTCGCATTTTGAAGCATTAATTGACAAGCTTGCATCTTTCAATTTTTGTAACACCGTTTCTAGGTGGTTGTGATGCTGTTCTTCATTCTCGGAAAAAATAAGAATGTCGTCCAAGTAACAATACACATAGTCCAAATTCCGGAAAATCGAATCCATATATCTTTGGAATGTTTGGGTAGCATTTCTTAGCCCGAAAGGCATTACTATAAATTCAAACAATCCAACTGGTGTGTTGACGGCAGTCTTTTGAATATCATCCGGATGCATGGGTATATTGTAGTAAGCCTTATTAATGTCAATTTTAGAAAATATTGTTTTCCTGCATAATTTTTCCGATATATCGTCCACTCGTGGAATTGGATATCGATCTGGCTGTGTATTCGCGTTAATTTTTCGATAATCGCCACAGGCTCTCCATCCACCAGTTTTCTTCTTTACAAGATGGATGGGGCTAGACCATGGACTACTTGACGGACGAACTATTCCAAGTTGCAATAAATTGTTAAACTCTTCCTTGATAGCATTCAATTTCTCTCCAGAGTAGCGCCTTTGTGGTCCTGCTATTGGCTGACAACTTGTTATGATTCGGTGCTGTACGTTTGCTGTCGTTGGTAGGCGATAAGAATTTGGGTTCGTAATTTCCACATATTCCACTACAAGATCGTATAGATTGGAGGACGAGTTAATTGTCGATACACTTGGTTGATCCGAATATTTCGCATGACAAACAGATGTGAGTGATGTTAGAGAATCAATCAATTGCTGTCGCCTTAAGTCCACAACTAAACCATAGTGAGATAAAAAATCGGCACCAATTATAGGTGATTTAACGTCCGCTATTATAAATGTCCAACCAAAATTTCGTCGTAGGCCTATATTTATTTCAAGATATTTTGTACCGTAAGTAGGAATTGGTATATTGTTTACCGCAAATAATCTCATGTCATCCGATTTTGCTTTAGAATTGGTTAAAAGATTTTTTGGTATTACTGACACAACCGAACCAGAGTCCACAAGAAATCTCAAATTATGTTTTCCGTCAAAAATGTGTAATCGTTTTTCAAAAGTGCGACTTAAATTATCGGTGCTGTCATGCGTCGCACTTACCGAGGACAGCTGACCTAGTTTTCCAGTGGTGTACCAGAATTGAATTCACATGGCTGCCTGCACTTCTTCGAGCTGGCACCAAATTGAACGTGATAATAGCAATCTTTTGGCTGACGACGGTTTTGAGACCTGCCTCTACCATGGTCACTCTCCCTACTGCTACTACGACGTTGTGCATTTGTATTGTTTGTTGCAAAGTCTATTGAAAGTTGGCTGACTTTCTGAATTAATTGGTTTAAGGATGTTTCAATAGCCAACACACGGGTTTCTAATGCTGAAGTTTTCGAATGTGACGTGAGCGCATCACAGTGAGATACAATATCCCTTGGTGTTGTTGTTGTAGCCATAACAAAGGGTGGCTGCGGAGAATTGTCAAAAATACGATCAGCAATTTCAGCCAAATTCTCAATGTCCTCAGTTTTACACGCTGATAATATGCATCTAACATTACTTGGCATGTGTTGCATCCAAAGTGCAGCCAAAGCTTCCGAGGAAATGCTGTTCCCGGCCAACTCTTTCATTTCTCTTAGTAAATGGCTAGGTTGTTTGTTTCCAAGGTCCAACCCAGTCACAAGTTTTAGTAGTTGCTTTTCCTTAGAAATACCAAAACGAGTAATAAGTTCCTTTTTTAATTTATCATACTTGCCTGTAGCTGGAGGATTTTTGGCGACATCAGCTATTTGCATTAATGTATCCGCATCTAAGGCAGTGATGACGGTATAATATTTGGTGTTGAAGCGACTTCAACCATTTTTTATATTCTTTATTTATTTCCTTTTTTTAATTTCTTTATTAATCATTAATTTATTTAATATCAATTATTTTAATTATTTCTTTCTTATTTGAATATATATCTCACATAATTTCTCTATGTGTATTGGAAAGTCATTACTTTTAAACTTAAGTAAAGCTTTTACTGTCATTTAAGTAGCGTTGAGTGATTTATCATTGTTCTTTATCATTGTTTCTTTCTTAAACATGTATGCTAACTAAATTATTTCCAATTATCTTTTTAATCATTGCTTAACGAACCTTTAAGTTAATCACAGCAGCAAGAAGCTGCAAGTTTCTTTTTTTTTGTATAATAAAACAGCAAGAAGCTGTACAGTAAATTTTAAAGTTCTAAGAAGAACACCCAGCATTTTTATTAAAAAGGATAATTTAAATCTGGGCTAAGAATCGAGCCCACATTTTGGTCCTTCGATAAAATTCTAGGAAGGCCTAGAATAGGAAAACCTTTGAAGGCATCCTTGATTCATACATCTTTACTGTTGTTCTACCGAAACAACAATTCCAGCAGAGATATTTGCTCCACCGCAGCATCTATAAATATCGCCACAAGCCTGGAAGACTAGAATCATCGTCAGTCAGACGTCAGTAACGGGATAATTACAACATCAACAACAACAACATTAATTGGTAACGGGAAAAGAAAGAATTTGGTATGTACAGATTTAATTTATTTAGTGCAATTCGAAATTTGTGAAATTATTATAAAGTGAGTAATTTGATTTAAATGTGGATAAATGTTTAAAAACAATCATTTTGAACATTAATGGTGTTAGTTGTATCACAATCACCATATTTTAAAAAAGTACCAACGTCGATAATTTCGTACCTAAAGTGCCAGCACTGATAATAACTGTATTTCTGTAAATGAAATACAACAAACTAAAAATAGAATATTTTAATGCATGAAAGCTAATGTAAAGTAAATAGATGCCACAAATTTGCCAGTGACGGTACTTATTTTTTTAATACGGTACTGATGTAAAGAAAAAACTGTAAATTGTAAATTCTGTTCTGACCTTGAGGACTTTATTGAAAAGAAAAATTTTTTTTTGGTCTGCATTTGCCATTCCTCCAGCACTTTTATTTAATTTTTTTTACACGTATTTGTTTCATCTGGAATTATTGACTTATTTCTATTGATTTGGCTACGGGTTTTAACTGAAAAATGGTTTCGGATAGAAAGTGTAAGGCTGCTATTCAGCAATTGATGCGTTTTTGCGCTGCGTTCGAAAAACTTTCTTCAGGGAATTGCACAAATGAACTTTTAGAGGTGAAACAAACAGAATTAGAGCGCCGATGGAACAAGATGTTAGAGGCCTTTGACGATTTGAGTATTGATGAAGAAAAGGTGAAGGAAGAAGATAATGTCTTAGAAGAAATATCAGCTAAATACGAAGAGGCTTGCAAACAATACCAGTTGGTAAAAGCGAAGATTATCCACATGATGAAGGAAAAAGTTCCCCAACAGAAGACTCCATCGGAGTGTCGTCCGGCACTTAAACTTCCTCCAGTTGAAATAAAAACTTTTGAAGGAGGTTTCGATAACTGGCCTGCTTTCAGGGACATGTTTATGGCTGCAGTGGGCAATGAGCCTACCGTTGCTCCAGCCCACAAATTATACTATTTGCACAGCAAAACGAGGGGGGAGGCCTACCAACTCATTAAAGATTATGAGTTGGTAGATTATAACTTTGAATTGGCTTGGCAGACATTGATAGCTCGGTATGAGAACAAACGCATTTTGATCAACAACCAAATCAGGAAAATTTATGGGATACAGACTCCTCAGAATGAGTCATTGAAATTTTTACGACTTCTTCAGAATACAGTCAACGACGGGTTATCTATTATTAAATCATTTAAAGTAGAAGTTGCTAGCAATGATCCCTTTCTGATGCATATCTGCACGTCAAAGCTTCCTGAAGACACTTCACGTGATTGGGAAGATTCACTTTCGAATCACAAGCAATTACCTACATGGGAACAATTAAACAAATTTTTGTCTGACCGAATCGAAACATTGGAGACGTTTAATAGTTTGAGGAAGACCTCCAGTCGGGATGCTCATCATTCAAAATCCCAAGTTTTCTATTCTATGACTGAAACTGAAAATAAAAAGGTAGTCTGCAGAAAGTGTAAACAAAACCATCCCTTGCGGTTTTGTAAATATTTTAAAAGCTTATCTGTCAACGATAGAATTAAGTATGTATATTCTAATAAAATTTGCGCAAATTGTTTTTCGCCACATCATTTTCGAGTAAAATGTCCTAGTGCCAGTAGTTGCCTAAAATGTAACAAGTGACATCACACTATGTTACACATTGAAAATGAACAACCAGTGAAACAGATGTCGCAGAAGCAGAATTATAGCAACGATCAAATACCGTCTGGATCAGGAACTCAACGAAACTTTACTTCTTCTAATAATTACATGGTGCGAGATGCCTCTACAAGTGGACATGAAATCGAGTCAGTGCAAGTCAACTTGAGTCAACATAGCGGAACAACTATTTTGCCCACAGTTTTGGTGTACGTCGAACATTTAGGTGAAAAATTTACAACACGTGCGTTAATCGACACGGGATCGACAAAAAGTTTTCTGTTGAAACGAGTTCAACAAAATTTGTCGATTCCTTTAGAGCCTTACCGAAGCAAAATTTCTGGATTTGGTGACACAGTGGTTGGTAATTCCAAAGGACGATGTTACATAACTGTAAAATCTAGGATTTCTGATTTTAAAATAAAAATGCAAACTATTGTGGTGTCTTCGTTGGCACAATTTATGCCTTCACGACCTATTCCAATACACTGTTTGGAAAATTTGGGGGGACTGAAACTCGCCGATCCCTATTTTTATAAGCCAGCTGGTATTGAAATGATTATTGGTAGTGACTATTTGCCATTTATAAACCTTGGTGGCGTTAGAATGAATATCGGTAATAATTTTGAAGCGCGGGAATCTCACTTCGGGTGGTATTTGATGGGACCTGAACCCTCTACCGAGGTACAGTCTTTTCATAACGTGGTGCACCCTTCGCACGATTTAGCTCTACAGGAGCAATTAAAGCAATTTTGGGAGATTGAAGAAGCCGAAAAAACCAAGCTTAAGTCCGACAGCGACCTTTTTTGTGAAGATTTTTTTAAGCGTACAACTATTAGACAATCTGATGGACGCTACGTTGTACGACTCCCATTCAAAGAACAATATCCACATGAAGTCTTTTTGGGTCCGTCGCGGAACATGGCGCTTGCACAATACCACCGAATGGAGAACACGTTAAACAAAACACCAGAGTTTAAAGCAAAATACGCTGAAGTGCTAAATGAATATTTGAAGCTAGGACATATGGAGCCAGTAACATATTTTGAACCGAAAACCGAAAAAGTGTCCTCATTTTTTCTGCCCCATCATGCGGTTATCAAACCCGAAAGTAAATCTACTAAGGTCAGAGTGGTATTTAACGCATCGAAGAAGACAACCAGTGGTTTCTCGTTGAATGATGTCCTTTACCAAGGGCCAACACTACAGACTGACTTAATGGAGCTCGTGCTTCGGTGGCGAAACTACCGCTATGTATTTACAGGCGATGTACAAAAAATTTACCGTCAAATTTTGGTGGACAAGATTGACCAACCTTATCAGCAAATTCTATTCCGCAATGAAGCAGAAGGCCCGGTGAACACATTTCAATTAAAAACAGTAACGTTTGGAGTGAATTGCGCTCCATATTTGGCGATAAGGACACTACTGGAGTTGAGTGAAGACTGTAAATACTTGTTTCCAAAAGCATCAATAATTTTAAAGAGCGAAGTATACGTCGACGACATCTTGTCGGGTGGACACTCCATTGAGGATGCTAAACTCAAACAAGAGGAACTTGTTAAGGCCTTGAAGTCTGCCGGATTCCCTCTCAAGAAAATGACAGCAAATCATCAGATGCTTCTAAACCATTTGCCCCGGGAGGATCTTCTTGACGAAGATTTTTTGAAGTTCAACGATTCCAGCATCGTTAAAACTTTAGGAATACGCTGGAACGCTTTAACAGACAATTTTTATTATGCCGTAGAGCCTATTGAGATTACCCCATCCGCTACGAAAAGAAAAATCCTATCCGTAATTGCCAGGTTATTTGATCCTCTTGGTTGGTTGGGTCCAATATTAATAGTATCTAAAATATTAATGCAGGAACTCTGGAAGGAAAAGTCCGACTGGGATGAAGGGCTATCTCAACATTTACTTGTAAAATGGCACATTTTTCTAAATAATTTGCCATTTATTTCTCAAATACAAATCCCTAGATGGATAAACTTCTCCCCAACGTATCGCATTCAGATACACGGTTTTTGCGACGCCTCTGTACAAGCATATTGTGGTGCTATATATATTCGAACGGAAAGCCCAGAAAACGAAATAACAACTCATTTGCTAGTCGCGAAAACTAAAGTTGCTCCGATTAAACGCATTACAATTCCAAAACTAGAATTATGCGGAGCTCTACTAGTGTCTAAACTCATCCGAAGTGTAGTGTCGAATTGCGGATTTTCATATGAATTGTTTTTATGGACAGATTCATCAATTGTTTTAGGGTGGATACAAAGAACACCTAATTCATTGAAAACATTTGTTGCAAATCGTGTGTCTCAGATTATTAGCATTGCGGACACTGGTCATTGGAAACACATCAAAAGCGAGGATAATCCTGCTGATATAGGTTCTCGTGGCTGCACCCCTCAGGAACTAATAAATAATAAGTTATGGTGGCATGGGCCTCCTTGGCTTCAATTTTCTATGTCTCTTTGGCCGAAGCCAAGGTCCTTTGATCCAACAGATTTGGAAACAAAAAATTCAACCAATTTTCTTCTTGATGTGAACTGTACAGACGTACTGGAAGAATTTTCATCATTTTCAAGAGCTTTACGAGTTCTTTGTTATCGAATGCGTTTTATCAATAGATTATTGAAAAGACCATTCTCTATCGAGAAATTCATCACTACGCAGGAAATCAACGCAATGAAAATTCGACTTTTTTCTATAGCTCAAAAGACATATTTCTATCGTGAATATGAATGTTTAAAACATAAGAAATCAATAAGTAACAAAAGCAGATTACTTAGCTTGAATCCCTTTATCGACAAGAACGATCTTCTGCGAGTAGGTGGTAGGCTAGCCAACTCAGAGTTAAGCTACGAAGAAAAACACCCAATTATAATCCCAGAAGAATCTCGACTTGCAAAACTACTAGTTCATTTTACGCATCGAATTCTTCTGCACTCTGAGCACCATATCATGTTGCGAGCTATCCGACAAGGATTCTACATCCCTAGATTGAAAAACTTAGTGCGGAAATGCATACGAGAATGCAAAGAGTGCACTATTTACAAACACCGGTTCCAAAATCAGATTATGGCCGCACTACCACCAGAGCGAGTAAACTTCTCTTTACCCTTCACATACACAGGTGTCGACTTCGCTGGTCCGTTCAACATTAAAGTTTCGTCTCTAAGAAATGCTAAAAAACTAAAGGATATGCTGCAGTGTTCGTCTGTTTCTCAACTAAAGCAGTACATTTGGAGTCGTGTTCGGAACTCTCCACCGATGCTTTTCTTGCCTGTTTCGACCGGTTCACAGGACGAAGAGGCATTCCTAAGACTATGTATTCAGACAATGGCAGAAATTTTCTAGGCGCAAGTTACGCTCTTATAAAAAGCCACAACGAGTTTTTAAAATCAGCTGAAAAGGCTTTAATCGACAAGTACAGCGCATTAGGTTTTACCTGGTCATTTATACCGCCGTATGCACCTCATATGGGCGGCCTTTGGGAAGCTGCAGTCCGTAGCATGAAGTCTCATTTAAAAAAAATCGCCTCAAACTTATCATTTACTTTTGAAGAATTCACCACACTTCTCGTGCGTATTGAAGCTGTACTCAACTCGAGGCCACTCTCACCCATCACTGAAAATCCTAACGAAATTTTGCCTCTAACTCCTGGTCATTTTCTGAGAGGAGCCCCAATAACTGCGTTACCAGAAGCCCCTCTAGAAACTCCGCTTGAGAAAATACCACATTTAAAACGTTGGAAGCAATTGAAGGCGTTACAGCATATTTTTGCACGCCGCTCGAAATCGGAATACATTACCGAACTTCAACGACGTTTCAAATGGAGAACCGAACGAGAAAACTTAAAGAAAGATGATATCGTTGTAATTAAAGATGATTCACTGCCACCAACTGAATGGCTTCTCGGTAGAATTACCAATGTTATCTATGGGCGTGACAGCAAAGTACGAGTCGCCGAATTACATACCAAAAATGGCACTATCATACGACCGGTGGTAAAATTATGTGTACTACCCACTGGTAACCATGTCCCGAATGGAAAAACATTGTAATGATCAAAAAAAAAAAGAAATCTATAAACCATTTTTCAATTGCACTGAATATGTTTTATTTCTGTATATATTTGTTTTTTTGCTTTTTCCTATAATAATGACCAAGAATATAGTTCAGCTAAAATCCAACATTTGCCCACAAACCAGACGAAAAGTTGCTGAGTAGTTATTACCGAACGAAGCTAACCCACTAAAAGATGTACCTCCGAACCATCTGCCCATTTTTAATTGGATGATAATCTAGTACTGTTGCTCTTTCCATCCTCGCCCGGGAGAATGTTGAAGCGACTTCAACCATTTTTTATATTCTTTATTTATTTTCTTATTTTAATTTCTTTATTAATCATTAATTTATTTAATATCAATTATTTTAATTATTTCTTTCTGTCTTATTTGAATATATATCTCACATAATTTTTCTATGTGTATTGGAAAGTCATTACTTTTAAACTTAAGTAAAGCTTTTACTGTCATTTAAGTAGCGTTGAGTGATTTATCATTGTTCTTTATCATTGTTTCTTTCTTAAACATGTATGCTAACTGCAATGTATCGTGTTTGATGGTTGAATATCAAGTCAATCAGTTCTTTATTAATACAATTTTGTTCTCTATTTTTTATGACATAAAAGGCAAAATATTTGTACAATTTTGGAAAGGTAGCTACAGAACAAGTATAACACCACAACTCCCCTCTTAAGTTGTAATAATACTATAAATATTAAAAATACGTTTATAGGAAATTCATAAAATGTAGTTTAATTACATTCATAAACAAAAAAAATTATTTGGTTTTAATTACTAATATTTATCAATTTTGCAATTATAAATATATACATATTTTTGTAAATATAAGTTTTCCTTTAGTGAATTGCTAATATTAACTAATGTTGAAATATAATACCTAGTATAACAAAAAAATTAAAAAGTTATTCTTTGTAATTTGGTCGTTGCAAACGTCTTAAATTACGAGTTTTAATCTCTTTTGTATCCGGAGTAACATTCTGCTGTCCTCTGTCATTCTCAGATACTGATTTTTCAGACTCTGGCTCATTTTTATTATTGGAAACCTCTGGGCCTGTTTGTTCGTCGATATCCGCATTCTCACTTGCACTTTGAGTACCACGAATCATTTGATTAACGTGTCTTTTTATGGATTTGTTATTTCGCGTTAAAATACAATGGTAAGATTGCGGACCTAATCGCTTTTTAACGGTTGCCTCTTGCCAAGAAGCTTTATTCGGATTCGAATAATCCCGAACAAAAACTTTTTTATCATTTTCAAAATTTATATTTCGTGCCCCTCTGTGATTTTTAATGTTAGATAACTGACTCTCAACAATTTTGTTTCTGACTAAAGGTGGACAAAGCATACTAAAACGTGTTTTTATCTCTCTACCTAATAGCAATTTGGCAGGAGTTTCTCCTGTAGAACAATGTTTCGTTGTTCTGTAATCAAATAAAAATAAACTTATAATATCGTCGAGATTTTCTCCATCTCGAAGATTCGCTAAAACAGTCTTTTTAAAAGTTTTGACTAAATTTTCAGCCTGACCGTTAGTAGCCGGGTGACCCGGTGCAGTTAAAATGTGTTTTATATTGTTCGATTTCATAAAAACTTTAAACTCTTCAGCCGTAAATTGCCGCCCGTTATCACTCACTAGAGTGTCTATTAAACCGAACCTTCCAAAAACTTCACGCAATTTGCTGATAGTAAAACTTGATGTTATATTTTTCGTTTTAAAAACCTCGACCCATTTAGAGTAAGAATCAATAATCAAAAGAAAATGGAAATCTTTTATTGGACCCGCAAAATCAATATGAAGCCTGGACCACGGTGTATCCGTTGGTACCCAAGGAATCAATGGAGCTTTTTCAGGACTTGGTTGGTTTACCTTACATGAAACACAATTTGAAACTAATTTTTCAATGTCGTGGTCTATTTTAGGCCACCACATATACGACCGTGCTAACGCCTTAGTTTTAACAATTCCAAAATGAGAATAATGCAATTGCGCTAAAATTTTGTTACGCAATTTTTGTGGAATCACCACCCTGAATCCCCATAAAATACATTCGTATTCCACCGAAAGCTCCTTCTCACGACTGACGAATGGAATAAATTCATCACCCTTTAACAGGCCGATTTTTCCCACCTGAATGGCCTCTTTTAACTTTGCCAAAATTGGGTCTCTTCTAGTTTCTCTAGAAATATCCCTAAAATTCAAATTTAGCTTATTATCGCTACCTATATAATTTATAAAACCGAAGTCTTCACTATCTTCTTCTCTATCTCGATGAGGAAAACGAGATAAATGATCTGCTGAATTTTCTATACCTTTTACGAAACGCATGGTATAGTTAAAACCTGATAAAATAAAAGCCCATCTTTGTATTCGAGCTGCTGCCATAACTGGCAAGCCTTTATTCTCCCCAAAAATGGCTAAAAGCGGTTTATGATCCGATTCCAACGTAAAATGAATACCCAATAAATATTGTTTGAGTTTTGTTACGCTAAAAACAATAGCCAAAGCTTCTTTCTGTATGGTACTGTAATTTCTCTCAGTTTGACTAAGCGCACGAGAAACAAATGCTATGGGCTTCTTCGACCCATCCGCCCCTATATGGGCTAAAATACCCGCTACCGCAAAATTAGATGCGTCTGTCGACAGCAGTATAGGTAGTCTAGGGTTAAAATGAACTAATATTTTGTCCGAAGTCACCTCCTCCTTTAACGCTTCAAATGCAGTTTGGCGAGTTTTCGTCCATTTAAATTCAACTTCTTTTCTTAAAAGTTCATAAAGAGGTGCCATTTTATGAGCAAAATTAGGAATGAATTTTGAATAATAGTTTAGCATCCCCACAAACGCTCTAACTTCCGACACATTTTTAGGAACTGGCGCATCCAGAACCGAAGAAATACGATCCTTATTCAAACTGAGACCATCACGATTAATGTTAAAGCCTAAATAAGATACCTTATGCTTAAAAAATTCACATTTTCCACTATTTAGACGTAAACCCACCGACTCCAGCTTACTTAACACCAACTCAATCGTTTTGACGTGGTCCTCCAAATTACGACCAGTAATTATAATATCATCTAAGTAGTTTACTACGTTGGAAATTCCACGTAAAATATTTTCAATCGTTTTTTGAAAAATAGCCGCTGCTGGTTTTACCCCAAACGGTAAACGTGTCATTTTAAAAATACCCAAGTGAGTACTCCACGCACATAATAATTGTGAACTTTCGTCCAGCATTAGCTGATTATAAGCATTAGAAAGATCTAATTTTGTAAAAAGTTCTCCACGAAGAGAAGCGAACAATTCGTCAATTAATGGCAGAGGGTATTTGACATCTTCTAAATATTTATTAATGGTAGATTTGTAATCCCCGCAAATACGGATCTGACCATTGGGTTTTAAAATGGGCACCAATGGTGTACCCCATTCAGAATTATCTACGTGAACTAACACTCCTTTCTCCACTAAATCCTGCAACTGTGATTCAATTTTGGCTCGCCATGCCAATGGCACCGGCCTTGGTTTACAAAAAACTGGCTTCACCTTTTCAATTAAATTTAAGGTAACTGTTCCACCCGTATATAAACCTAAGTCTTTATTAAAAACTTTGCTGAATCTCTTTTTTATGCTTTGTACACCCTCATTCATGTCCATTATAGAATTAACATTTGAGATACCGACACCGAACATTGACATAAAATCACGACCCAAAATGGGAGGGCTACGCGCATTTGTAACTACAAACGATAAATTTTTAACTTGGCCCCTAAATCTCACCATTGCTAAAAACTCACCCATAACTTTTATGCCTTCCCCTCCATATGCACACAATTTTTTTGTAGAGGGATGCAATCCAACCTCTTTAAAATAATTATAAAAAGTTTCACTCGACATCAACGAACAAGCTGCTCCAGTATCCAACACAAAATCCATCATTTTGTTATTTAGTTCAATTTCCAACGTAAACGGAGCAGCAGAAAGTTCACCCGTTACACTATAAATAGAAAAATTACAATCATTTAATGTTTCAGAATAATTATCATTATCATCATTTAAATTTTCATTTGATACTTGGACCACATTAACGTGATTATTGTTGCACACACTTGCTAAATGTCCAACTTTACGACATTTGTGACAAACACTGCTTTTGTATTTGCATTTTTCACTGGCATGATTTTTCCATCCGCAATGCGAACATTTCTTCTTTGCCTGATTGCCGTTATTCTCATACCCGTTAACCTTGTTGCCGTTCCCCTTATTGCTGTTGTTGTTGTTGTTCTTCTTAGTTTTCGCATATCTTTTTTGTACATAATTTACACCTTCACTTTCCCCTCTTTGTGCATACAGCTTCGCCTCCATCGTCAATGCTTTTCTTAACGCACCTTCTAGATTTAAACCTTCGTCCTCCTCACACAATTTTTCAAAAATTCTGCCTTCCAAACCAGTTACAAATTTATTAAGCACAAATTGTTCTAGCTGTTGACCATATTTGCACTCCATCGCCAATTTTTTTAAACGTGCATACCAGGCTGCCACAGATTCCTCCTCCCGTTTTTTTGCGTCCAAAAAATTTCTTCGCTCACGAAATATTATAACCGGGGGCGAATAATGCATCTTTAGCATGTCACACAACTCCTTGTACTTCTTCTTAGCAGGTAAATCAGGGAAACACAACTCCCTCAACAAGCCATACGCCTCAAGACCAACAGCCTTCAATAACGTTGACGTTTTAATACGGTCTTCATCAACCGCCGCCTCCACAAAATGTGAATCCAACACCTCTTGCCAATGACACCACTTATCTATCACCGGCCGGAATTCTCTTATGCCGGTTGCCATGGATGTTGCAAAAAGGCTTTCGTTGTGCGCTATTGTTGTATCACCTGCAGCTCGCATCATTACCACCAAACAAGTATAACACAAAATGTATCAGTTAACACTCAAAAAGTTTGGTTATCTTGTAATATTTATTACATATATTATATACACAAACTTTGTATATAAACCAAAAATTAACTGTTCTTTTTATATAACTTGCACACTTTTTTTTTTTTTTTTTTTTTTTTAACTTATTTAAACCCTCGTCGCCACTGCAATGTATCGTGTTTGATGGTTGAATATCAAGTCAATCAGTTCTTTATTAATACAATTTTGTTCTCTATTTTTTATGACATAAAAGGCAAAATATTTGTACAATTTTGGAAAGGTAGCTACAGAACAAGTATAACACCACACTAACTAAATTATTTCTAATTATCTTTTTAATCATTGCTTAACGAACCTTTAAGTTAATCACAGCAGCAAGAAGCTGCAAGTTTCTTTTTTTGTATAATAAAACAGCAAGAAGCTGTACAGTAAATTTTAAAGTTCTAAGAAGAACACCCAGCCTTTTTATTAAAAAGGATAATTTAAATCTGGGCTAAGAATCGAGCCCACATTTGGATAAGTCTGCTGTAATTCTGTTCACATGTAGCAATCCATCTACTTGTGTGAACCACAATTCAGGATCAGACGGCAAAAACTTTGGTAAATGGTGCATACCAACAGCTTCTACAGAAATATTTTCATCGAGTTCCAAGAGCTTTCTGCATCCACCTGTGTCCGTTCTGTTCGTGTCTTCTACAGTTTTAAATGAGCTTTGTGGTGGCGATCTCTCAACACTCATGTTGAATTGTCGGGGTCACCAATTATAGTCTTTACTATAATTAAAACAAATATTTTTTTAATTCTATGAAAGTTCTTTATTTTAGCTTGTTTGCTGTGTGAGAATGAAAAAGAATGTGAAGCGTTAATTTTTAAACAAATGTCAAATCAATTCTAATCAGCATTGTACTTTTATGTATTAAGCTGTCACAATGTGAAAGTGTTGTATTTTTACGTACTAATAGGGTAAAGTTGCTACAGTTTAAGCTTTTTATCTTTCTTTTTTAGAACATTGTAAAGCTTTAGGAATTTATAACATTGTACTGTAATTTAAGTAAAGCTTTTGCATATCTTAACATTGTACTGCAATCCCGTATAATTTAGGCTTCCTTATTGTATAAGCTGAGACTAAATGATTATTCTAATTTGTAACATCCAAAGTGATGAATGTGAACTTTCTCTTTTGTAAAATTTGAAGAAAAAATATAAATTTGTGAGAAAATATAAAGATAAAACATTGTAATAAAAGTGAATCTGTGAAAAAAAAAATAAGATTTTTTAATAAACAAACTTGAAAAGAATCCGTAAAGTGGAGCTATAATTTTGTTTTATAAGAAACAAAACGGTATACATTTGGACTGAAGACAAGATAAAAGTGCAATTGGTTTTTCTTGCGTGCAATAAAGGAAGAGATAAAATTCAAGCCGACAACATAACAAAAAGGAGACACTATATACGTAAAGATTTGTTCGTGTGTGAATAAGTAAAAAAGGGAAATTGTCTGTGAATCATTTGCGACAAAATCAGGAAAGTGCTGATATTTTTCTTATATTTTGAAATAATTTTTTTCCATACATTTCCCTTTATATTCTATTATTGCAAGAGAGTGACGGTTCGAGTTCTGAAGAGGTCATCTCCATTACCGCAACATCATTACCCACACAGTTCCCGGATAAACATCGCCCATACAGTCCACAATTCAACAGGGGGAAAAGAAATGTGAGTAGTGGAAAAGCTGTTATTACTCTGTTCAAGGTAAAATCAATTATGTACTTTCCTGTTTTCTTCTTTTATTCACCTGGGTAAAAGCCTGTTTCCCTGCCCCTCGTCCTAACCTGAATTGAGGGCCTTCTCGATCCACACTTAAACGCCACCGCGCAGTTGATTCCACCCCTCCTACTACTCCACCACACTTCACTAAAATTCCCCTAACACTCACTATCAGTACGATGATTCCCGATTACGTTTTCCCTGTTCCTTTTCTTTTTCCTCTTTTCTATTTACTTTCCTCGTTCTGTACCTTTTTTTCCGTTTTTTTTTTGACAGTAGCCCCTTCTAAAAGAAACAATAGACAAATTTACCTAGTACCAGTAGTACAAGAAAATTCACTTTTCAATTACCTTCCGTGTTTCGACTTCGCGTTTTAAAGCTCTCAGCAAAAAGAAAGATTTAGCTTCGTTGTCGGAAATGCCAAGGAAAAACTTTTGACATGTCAAATAACCACTGAACACACTTCAATCGTTCAGATTACTCAATTTCTAAATTTGCGAGCTTTTGCATATAAGGCATATGTAACGATCATCATATGCAAAACAAACAAAGCAAATACCGAAAGCTCTAATTTGAAACACAAGAGAAAAATAAATAAATCAATAATTCTGACAAACGACTATTACAATATACATGTAAGGTGTACTTCAAAATGATATTTCCACAATTCGTTAAAACTGTAGAATATTATGTATGGTCACCTTATTCAAAAAAATTCTACGTTCAAATAAGTGAACAAGAAGCCGATTTTCTGCTTAGAGAAAGTTAAAGTTTGATTCTATTATACACGGTAAAGTACGAGATACAATTCTGAGGCTACTATGCTATCGATACCTCGAATCTCATTCCTTACCTTTAAAAATCCCTTTTTCTATGCCACAGAAAGTCTTAAACTCAGGCCATTCTGTCTGTTCATTGCCGATGTCTTACAGGAACTGTGCGGGGCTCGGCCTTACTGTCAGATTAGTACAATTCCTATCCAAGTCGAAAGGAGTACATCTTTAGATAGTGTAAACATTCGCTTGGAATCAACTTGAAATTTTTCCATGTTGTCCATGTTAAGTGGCCTTTTTCGGCCACTTTGCGTATTTCAATCATAGAGATTTTTGTTTCTGTGTAGGGGACAGTTACGGAAGAGCCTTTAATATTTCAGGTCACTATGCCCCCTGATTAACAGGCTTGTCTCTCGTCTTGCCTTCACTGTAGTGTCCAAGGTTGTCAATACATATGCAACGGGCTCAAAACCAACAGAGCCTAAAGGGTCATCAAAAGACAGGCTGTTATTACAAAGGCAACTTTCTATATAACTTATGAAACACCAAAAACGTATTTTCTTTACAAAACGAAACAAATTGATGTATTTTTTATTGATCAACATTGATACTTTTATTCAATATTTTTCGATATTTACTTTTCGATAAAATTAAAATAAAATATATGGAATTGTTTCGATGTATCGATATATCACATATATCGATAAGTTACAAACATACAATTAATAATTCTTTGTGTTTCATTCAGAAGCCATGTTATTATTCTCACCTTTCATTCTGTAGTCGATGCTTTTTTAATGGTAGATTTAAAGGGAAGAGATGCAACGCATCACATTGCGTTCAACTCGCTCTTCTCTTGTGTTTAAATAAAATGAAGAGAATTCACAACACTGTACTCTATTTTAGTGAATGCCTTCCGCAGCTCAAACCGTTCTATGATACATATCCTATTTATGAGCACAGAATTTTAAGAGTGAATAAAAACAATTATTTTATGCAATATTTTTTGTTAAACTTTTCATTTCATTATTTATTTTTCATTTTATTTTTAATTCAATTTCAAGTGAACAGCAGTTAATACCCTTTAAAAATTCACAAAAAATAACAGAAAAAGAACTGTCAAAACCAATGATAAATCATAAAATTGATTTGATCAAAAAGCATAGTAATTCGAAGTCTCGTGTCAACATGGCATAGGACGGATTGTACAAACATTTGTTATTGGCAACCCAAAAATTTTGCAAACATTTTACGGTTCTTTGAATTAATTTGCTCTCCGTGATTGACACAGTATTGTGTATGAAAGATGAGATGAGATATAGAATTAAAATATTAACATTTACTTCTAAATTATCTACAGTAGAAGTTCCAATTTTTAAAGGTTGAAATTTGAAAAAGCTTTCTGTCACATATGAAATTCAACGGTTAACAACCATTCCGTATGCCGTCACAAAAAAGTTCTTGCGACGTTGCAATTGTGTGAGTATCACAAATATAAAACATTTATTTGTTTGCAACATTAATATATTTTACTAACTAATAAATTCATTAAATAATGTATTTATTTTAAATGTCGGCTTTGGTACATTAACTGTCGCCGTGTAGACTTTGAAAATAAAGATAGTTACTTGAAATGGCAACTGCAAATTTGTCAGTCTGAGGTATTGCTAAATTGATACAAATGAGTTAGTTTGTTTGGATTATCGAATGTCAATTTTACAATTTAGTGTTTAATACCTTAAAAAAAACCGATATTGAAACAGCACCTGTGAGATAGGGTAGCAAAGTCCCACATGCGCTAGTCCATATGTAGGAAACCTATAATGTTATCCACAGAGCATTGGAAACAATGCCTTTACTGCATATCCCCTTCGGGCTTTGGGGATGAATCAACCATGGTCTCAAAATTTATCATCAGAGTACAGTCGGAGCACTGCAACAACCAATACATATCAACATCTAATACTGGATCGTCTTTCTGGGTCAAAGCAATCCATGCCACAGTTACCCGTGGGAACGAGTTGTTACAATGATGGCTCTGAACATTGACTGGGAATGGGTTTCTATATAGAAGAAACGGAGTTCTGCCGTTGGCTATCTGACCATAATTCAGTTTTTCAAGCAGAGATAAGTGCGATCAGGGAATGTATAATTTGATTTCTAGTAATTATTTTTATGGAGTTTTGTTACGGAAATATGTCATAATATCACTATGAATATCGGAAAGTATTTACAAAAGTTTAAATTTACAGTAGTGCAATTGTGTCAGCTAAAACAAATTTAAAAGGACAACAATATTAAGTAACATAAAAGTGATCAACTAAAATTCATATTCTATTTAATAACAAAAAACGTAAGTATGTAGCAGCAAAAAATTATTTTAAGTATAAGTTTCAGACTAAGAACTTATATAGACAGATTTCTCCCCACCTATGTATATTTTATTCGTACGAGTATATGTTTCCCGACAGATTAAAACATCGTACAGATAGCATTTAGAAAGAAACGGATTGTCCTTCGAAATATTATGCTGTATTATGACGAATAAAACTATGACACCTTGATGCGTGTTCCAGCACGATAATGTCCCTAAATATGATGAAGAAAAGTTTCAGAAATAACAAATCAATGTGGTATACTGGTTCGCATTATCTTCAAATACGAATCCGATCGAGACCTTGAGGAATATAATAGAAACAACAATCAGAAAAAGGTATCCCAAAAATTATGTTGGGCGGTGTGATATAACTGATTCGGTATATCTTGTTGTTAGATGATTTCTAGCAGATTTAAAGCAAAGAAAGAAATAAAAATAAAAATAAAATAAAAACTTAAATTAATGCAAATGAATTATTATATTATTATTTTCTTAATTACCACGTACATATATTAAAAAGCGAATAGATATATTCGATATATATTGAAATATTCATTCCATAGAGTGAATTTCTATTTGAATATACAAAACTCTAAAACAAGAAAAAGCAGTTAATAAAACTACATTAAAATTATACATTAAAATTATACGCTGAGAATAAATGAAATTACTTATCAAATATTTTCTCATTTCAATTATTTTTTCATCAAATCTCTATGGTCCTCTTTAGTTTTCAAATTACTGTCCACTCACATGTAATTTGCTTTAATTAACTCACAAAAGCATATGAAATTGTGAGTTGACACAGTATTAAACGTTAAAAATAAAAAAAACAATTTGAAAGTCATTTTGGAAAATTCAATACAATGAATTCAGCAGTGTTAAGAAGTATTGAAATGGAGCTTGCCGTATAAATAAAAGAAATGGAAAATGAGTACGTTGCTAATTTAAGTATTATTCACTACACGGCTTGTTTCCTGTATCCACCAACCAGTTCTTGCCTAGATGTAATCAATTTAAAATAAGTTAAAGCGTTTTGTATCTTCGAAATTACGAATTACAATTCCAATTCATTATTCAACGTTTGATTCCAAGATTTCTAATGATGTTTCTATAATTTTATTCAAACAAACCTATCCGCTACGGAAATTATATCCGATATCGTTACATTTATCTAGAAATGAATATTGATATGAACTTTGATGTATTGCAATGGTGAAAAAACCACACTTCGGAATACCCTAGTTTACACAAACTTGCCAAAAAAAAAAACAGTGCGGCTTCCGAACGCCGCTGGTAATATAATCTACGAAAAGCGTAACCGCATTGGTCCACCAACTGTAAATAACTTACTTACATATGGAACTTCTTCTTGTTTCCGAAATATAAGTTACGATATAAAAATTCGAATATATTTTGTATTAATTAATAACGTAATTATTACAGTAAAACAACATTTTTAGAAGAATTTTTTAAAAAGTATTCAAAACACTCACACTGATTCGTTGCTTTGTGAATCATATAAATTTTAACATTCTTTTAACATTCACTTTTTGTTGAAATGACAGCTAGAAATTAAATTGTCAATGCCATAAAATTAATAGTCATTATTGTTTCCTTCGTTCATCGTTGCTGCTGTTACCTTCATTCAAGAACAATGAGCGTTCGAGGACGGTAAGTAATGTTTTTATGCTAAAATTTTATTTTCAACTGGAAAGAAAAGAACGTTTTTCTATACAATATTTAAGTGCATAAACAATGTGTATATATGCATATATACATATACATGTACATATAAATCTGTTAGACAAAGTCCTTCAAGTTTAATTTTTAATAGTGTTTTATTTTTGTTTTTTGGTAGATGGCAGGTAAAATGCGAAAAATTTAGTAATATGCATTCAGTTCAGTTTTAAATTATTTTTAATCCATCTTAAATACTGGTTCTTTACAACGACCAGAGTAAAGTAAAATAAGAATTCAAATGAATTCATATCTTTATAATTAAAAAAAACTAGTACCCTTACCTGTAGAAGTGGGGTTGTGTTTCTTATCAAAAGAATACGAAAAAAAACTTGTTAAACCTGAAAAGTATTTTCTTTGCATTCAATGTATATGTAGACTTTTTTCCTTGACTGTATAGTACATTAATTGTCTACAAAAACAGAGGTTAAAAGTTAGTTATAGACATACAAGCTCTTATTCGCAAGGCAAAAAACGGTGAAAATTTTCTGAAACGGTGAAAATTTTCTGAAACGGTGAACATTTTTCTAAAACATCATTTTTTATTTTTCGAGTTCGTTAGACTACATAATAAATATGCTCTCTGGCATTGAGAAGTGTTTTCACATGTTTTCAAGAAGGAAAACTATTCAAAACTATTTCATAAGCGCTATAAATGTTTATACCAATCTTAAATAAGGTGATTTAGTAGTAGTTATGGACGATTTATTACCTCCCTCAGAATTCGGGATTCGATAATAATTTCCGTGTAGCATATGTTAGAACTGGTACAGGCATAATCACTCGTCCAATATTTGAACTTTGTTATAATCTATTATTATGTAGTAATCTGCCCCCAACTAATCATATTTTCCTTAAATACGTCCTTAAGGCTCATTATTCAATATTTCAATATCTTCCACTCTCTTAATTACTATTTTTTTCTAGTACTTTCTGTATTTTCTACATGTTTTAAAGCCAAAAGTATCTGCAAGCCATTGTATTCGTTGGATAAACATCGATACTGCGAGAACGCCTTGTTATTTCATCTCAGTGTTAAAAGTCGGTCAATTAAAAAAAAAACTTATGTCTTCATCCAACCACAAGATACTCTTTCAACCAAGACAGTTTAACATCAAATATATAACGTAACATTACAGCATCAAAACTTCATCGTAGCCTCAACTGCTCCTACTATTTTGGTCAGTATGTGAATATAAAATTTAATAAAACAAAAATTAATAGAAAAGAGCAATAACTGAGACTTATGTTTTCTTAAACGGATATCATTAAGTTTATCTATTTTATTGTTTTAAAACACAACGAATATTATAGTAATTGATAGACTGCAATTAAATATAATTAGTATTTTATTTGCTCATTATTTGTTCCAGTTTCAGTACACGATGAGATTTATGGATTCCCTAAATAGAACAAGAATAAAACCAGAAACGCAAGGACAACTTTGGTCGCACACAATCGCATCATTTGCTCTTCTTCAGCTGCTTGTATTTCCGCTTTAATTAGTTCCGTTTTCATGTGGCAAGCCACTATTTCGATCATAATGAGGCAACTAAAAATAAACATTTTATCAGAACTAAAAATAAAAATTCTTAGGAGGAAAAAGAGAGATTTTGAATACAGAATTAGATGGAGTTAAATAGCGGAACATTTTTCAATACACGCTAAAACGAAAATAATTATAATAACTCTTGCATAAATGAGTGTATCCTTCGTGTGGAACATATATGTATTTGGAGTAATATAAAGAGCAAGTTTATTTAAAATACAACTTAAATACGATCTTTCATTAAGCGCTCTCTACTTTTAAATTTAAATAAAGCATAGTGTGTGCAGGATACCATCCACATTATTTTATTCATCTAAAAGACCTTTTGATGCCATTACGTTTGAAATATAACAGATCAAATATCCGCCACAGCTTCTTTGGATGGTGTACATACGAAATGTCGAATTTTGACCATGGCGCATAGATCAGGCTGAATTTGGCGGTTGGCATCGTTTATGTTCGCAGTGAGGATCACTGTAGTTTGTGGGTTATTTGCGACTCAAAAAAACTATACTAGTAAAAGTTTATAGATAGAACTGGCTATCTTCATGTAAGAAAATCTTGTTCTTAAATCGTGCAGAAAATTAAATCTCCCGGCGAAACGAAGTTGATAATCATCGGCGTATAGTGCTCAGCGTTGACAGTGAATCCTGGCCAACGTCGTTCTCAAAGAACTACGAATCGCCGCCAGCACAATATCCACTCTCTAGTTCAATTAGCAGTTTTCAAGAATTCTATACATTTGCGTTACAAATGATAGTTGAAAACCAACATTTAAAAATTTCACTTTCAACAGACAAAGTTTTCGACGACTACAAAATTTATATTTCCTAGCTAGCAATGCAAGTGATTTTTGGCTGAGATCCATAATCTGCCCAATCTAACAATATAGAAGCACGACCAAATAAAAAAACTTCCGCGGTAAGTTCGATCAATTTCTTATTTTCCGATGTTCATTCATCATGCATGATAAAATATTTTTCTCATAAGAAAAATTGCGAACATAGAAGAGTTTATTTTGCTATTTAGACTAACATTTAAAGGCAATCCTGATACGTGATTACAATTTCATCCACGTTTTTTAATATTCATATCCAATAGAGAAATTTTCCTTATAATTCTCAATTTATAACAACAATTTAAACAGCGATAATAATTTTAATACATACTGCCCAATAAAAAATTTCAGCAATTACAATCTTTGTTATAACATTTTAACAATTTTTAACAAACATAACAAAAAAAGCACGTCGTTACCACAGCGTTTCTATTGATTGCGATCTAGTTTCTCACAGCACTTATGTTGTGTGTGTTAATTTTATACACGAGTGACGGAACCTAAAATTTAAAGCCAATTCCGAACGACAGATTCTCATGGCAATTTTATTTACTCTCAGATTTTTTTCCAGAAATCTGATGAGAGGAAGTCGCCGAAGAAATATTTTTTCATATTTTCGTTTTGATGTTTGACCTGGGGTTTGAACCTAGGCCTTACATCTAATAAGCCAACAGACTACCTACTAGACTACGACGACTTATTACAAGACGCAAAATTAGGTATAAAATCTTCGGTGACAGAGGTTGTAATTGTAGAAGAAGCAGAAAAACCCTATCCTGTGCTGTAATTGTCAAGAGTATGGACTCGTATCGAGAAATTGCAATAAAAAAACAACAACAGCAGCAGTTACAGAAGTGATACTAGTAGGTACTGCAAAAGTAAGGAAAACAAAATGTTTCATAAACATTCCTTGCAAGAAACATGAATTTGTTGGCACACATAAACAGAGATAACCACAATGACAGCAATGACAATCACATGACAAACGTATGTAGCATGGGAAATATGACTAACAAAAACGTTTTGGATTTTGAAGGCATGAGAGATGTTGATTTAAACATTTGAAATTGGAGCAGCAAATGGCAAATATCAGCAAAATTGAAGAAGACGTAAGAGATTTATGTTGAAATATTTTTTTGCGAATTAAATGAAAAGGTTGTTTTTGTCAAAAATGACATCCTCATTACTTCAGGCACAGTTTAAATAGACTTGTGTCATGTAGATAGTGAAGCAAAAATGAAGTTCTCATTGCGAAAGAAGAAATTTGTGGAGGGTATAAAATACAAGCCATATTTCTGATAAGAATTTAAACAAGATTAGAAAAATCGTTCTTAAACATTAATTTTAATTTTTAATATTATATATGGCAATTATAAGACTTGCTTGGTATACGTAAATGGTAAACAGACCAGAAAACCACATAAAAAAGATGGTAGAAGGGCAGAAAATTTTTGAGACTAATCCATTCCTATGTTGGTAGAACAATTAGCGTACATTCGCTGATTTGGGGATGATTTTTGACGGAAATTATTTGCGTTCCCATTCAAAGGAAAATTTAATGTATTTGAGACGTCTATTAATATAAGACAATTGGCTCAAAATCAGTATTCGGAAAAATGTAAGTTTTTTAAAGGTTTTGCAGAAGTGCAAAAGACGTGTTCATATTTTTCGGAATAAAATGAAAAGAATAAATTGAACGGGTAAGATACATGCAAATTTAAAGCGAATTAGGCAGTTGATTTTGGGCAAAAACTGTCAACGCTGCTATTTAACCGATAGATTACCTTGCCGAGTTGAAAAAAGTCACTTGAGCAAAATAGTTGGATGCCAATTTAATACAAAATTTCAAAAATTTTTAGATTTCCCGCTAATGCCAACACCCCAAACGAAAAATTCGTAAGTTGATGGCAAATCTATAAAATGCATCGTCATATGGTAAAGCACCGAAAGCGTTAAAATTATTTATCTCTACAGATAAGAACATAAATATCAATCATGTATTGATGTATTGTCCTTAGAAGACATACAAATTAAACTCAACATTAAGAATGCTAACATATGCATGTCAGCGTTTTAATTATTTTAATCCAAGGATGCCTTTATATCGGGCAACTCAATCAAATGGAAAGCTGCAATAAAAGAAGAAATGTATTCAGTAATAGCAATAAAAAATGAATATTGGCGAATTCACAATCAAGTGAAAAAGCAATCACATACACTTGGGTTTTTAGAACTTATACAGATGAATATGGTATGATGTGCAATAAAAAGATAGATAGATTCGTTCTAAATATTTTTCTCATAGAAAGAGAATAGACTTGATTGTATTCGCCCCTGTAGTAGAATACGACTGAATACAACTTGTTGCCGTTGGCTATTAAATGTGATATATTTACTATTATATGGAATTAGTTCATATCTAAGTGGTTCGTTGTAGGAATACTATTATTATTACTATGCATATCTGTGGCATATGGAAGATTAACTTAAGTCGAAAATTGATGTTTTGAGATCATCATCAATTTTGTGTAATTTTTATTCTGCCTGATTTTTGCGAATAATTTATGAAGTAATATATTGGTAACATGTTTATTAGAGAAGAAGGATGATTATTTTAAAAAAAATATTGTTGAATTCAGAAGATATTACGCCTTTTCTACTTAAGCGCTTTTTCGAAACTGAAATTTGCGTTGAACTGGACCTTAAGTAACTTAAGCGCTTCTGTTTAAATAAAAAGTATATATTGTGTAGTTCTAAGTAAACATAAGTTGTTTGAAAACAATGACTTTATATTTTTAAGGTTAACATTTATACAGCTCAAGTGAAGTTAAGCGATACCGTTATATGATGGGTGGAAAATCTGAATATGTAAACAATAATATGTGTACATAAGTTGTTTTGATCAATGCATCATTGATTCAAAAAACTTAAGCTAAAAAGTAAAAGTGCATAACATTGATAAAAAACAGAATTCTTTCAAACGGACTATACACATTGAGGCGCCTTTGCTTCTGTAATGCGCCAAACGCCTTAACTCAATTCTCTCTTATGACGACTTAAGCTACTCTTCCATATTTCCACAGATATATTATTAGAGTGACTGAAGGACATATCCACATTGTTGTTGACAATGTATTCATTTTTTAAACAACACGAAGCCCATATATACGGTGAAGTTAAACCTCACTCGTAGGTTAAAAATGAAAAATTTGAGAGGTGTGACATCGGTACGACTAGAAATAAAAACTTTATTAACCAAAAGGCAGTAGAAATATCTTGAACAGAAGCTGAATTCCAATGCATAATGAGTTTAATTGAACTTTATTTTACAAATAAGAAAACTGTATCTTTTATGTATTGTGATAATAAGGGCATTTAATAAGTTAACAATAACTATTAATTTTTGATGAAATCAATACTAAATTTATCCGTCAGAAAACAATATTTTTAGATTTGAAAACATTATTTATTTCAGGAAAAGTGTTGCGAAGAACGAAAAATTAATTGTTACTCTAAATTATATTTCATCCTGTACTTTTTTGTGCGCATTTTATAACAACAATATTAATAAAACTTATCCATAGTATTTGAAATGCTGATGATTTTTGAAGTTAAGCTGCCAAAACGCATTAAAAAATATAGTAAATATCTGTTATTTATCTACTTATTTATCTTTGTTTGTTCTTTTTATTGTTATTTCTATTATTGGTTATATTTGGGGTGAATAAATTTTGTTTATATTTCTCCTGTTAATATTATAAAAAAACTCACGTTGACAGAATAAATGATATGGATGATGTTTATGCTATGGCGTACAGAACACGCCTCATATTTACGTATGACTATTATTTGTGTATAATGTTGCTGGAATTGCTTATACGCCACCGCTCCTGCTTAAATACACTAGTTGCAGTTTAAACAGATGTATGTATTGTTTTGTGTGTTGTGAAAGAGCATTAAAGTTTAAAACTAAATACCATTTGGTATCCTTTGGGTTGTTTATCGATTCGTTGTTATTGTCACAACCATTGTATTGCACTTTTCAATAGCTTATATATGTAACTTAATAGCCTTTGACTTCATTGCACTTTCATATGGATTTGTTGTTGTTTGCAATTCTGTAGTCATGATATATGTTATTTTACTTTTTTTTGCAATTGAAGGAGTGAATGAAGGATAGTATATTTTGTAGGTGGAGATAGTAAATGTATGTTTAAATGATTACAGATATACGTATATATTTATGTACAAGTGTATGCATAAATATATAGAAATTTTTTTAAATTTTCATTCTCTTGTTTTATTTATTGTTATATTGGGTTTTGGAAACATGTTGTTTTAAACATGTTGTTTTCGTTATTGTTGTTTGTGTATTTTGTTTATGTTTGTCCTTGCAATTTTGTTGTTGCCTGTTTGTTTACTTGTTTTTTTATACTATTCTATACTTTTTTATACTGATGTCGTTGCTATATTTTTGTTTATTTGTCGATCATGTAAACAAGTCCATTGTTTTTGTTTTTGTAGCTTTTGTTTATTATTTACCTTTTCCATTTTCGTAACAATATGAAAATAATTTATCGAATGTTCTTCGCTGCAAAATGTGTAGGAAAATAGAAAACAAATAGAAAATGTAATGGTATATAAAATGTATTAAAGAAGGCTCTGAGTAAATTGGTAACCTTCAAAATTTTTAAATTAACACGCATTTTATTTTATACATATGTAAGTATACAGAAAGAGTCCATAAAAAATGCACTTATGTTTTTCCTTTAAGCAACAATTGAATACTGATCACAATAAAATTTAAATTAAAATTCAGAGAAAAACATAATTTCTATAGGACATATAGGTGAAGACTGTTTGGAATTTTTGGGGAAACAATGAATTAGAGAATGTTTAAACATTCCGAAGAACAAATTCACCTAAAGTTCAGAAGAATCAAAAGTTTGTAATTGATATTACTTCCATCATGTCAATGAAACTACAAACTTAATACTGTTGCACAGAGTTCCGATATGACTCCAAGAGACTATTTAGGAGATCATTTGGAAGAACAGTTACGTAGTCGCTAAAATTGAAACAAAAGTTAACCGAAAAAATTGCTCAAGAGTGCATGGCGGCAAATATCACCAGAAAACACTAAACCAAACTAGTACATTCAAAATTTTTATATATTGCGCCTTTGAATTTTAAATTTACTCTCATTTTATTACGGGTACCTTCACTTTTGCAGTGCCAAAATATGGTGCTACCAGAATATTTTCCTTATTTTTCTTTTCTGTTGTGCAAACATAAAAGAATTTTTGTTTTATAATAAAAGAGAAATAAATTAATAAAATAAACCGAAACAAAAAATAAAATAAAAAATAATAAGGAACGACAAAGTAGTATCTCTAACAAAAAATAGCTTACTTGTTAATATGCAAGTTAACAGAACAGTAGCTCATTAAAAATTAATTTTTTAAATAATTATGTATCTCAAGGAATTTATTTATCTAATCTATATTTATTTACCTAATCTGAATCTAACAGAAAAAAATAAAATAATAAACCAAAATAACAGATAAGAAGATTTTTATCTCAAATTACGATCAAAAGTTTATTCAGTTCGCTTTCTAAACAAAAGAGAAAAGAAAATTGAAGAAGTAAATAATCGAAACGACATAAATTGAAGGATTTCTCTGTATATTTATTTTTTTAATGATAAAAGAGAACACAGCCAAAGAATTGCGTAACATATTAATTTTTGCTTTCAAAGAAGGAAAAATGCATTCAAATAGTAGTTCTCCGCCTTTGTTGAAGCAATTAGAGTTTTATGCCAGATGTTTTTAGTTTATGGTTTTATTTTCTATACTTTGAAACTAAAGACCAAAAGAATTATCTGCAACTTTCTTCGTACCATACTAGCGTCATTAACCCTGGACGGTTAGTGTTCGTCGAATCGACGAAGCTCATTTACTCTTTATCATATAACTCTTTTATGTTTGACCAAATTTCACTCAACAATGTTGGTTGATAACGGAAAGAAAGATAATTACTGTGGATGAAGCGTTTGGGTACAAAACGAGGGAGTACAAACAAATTTCAAACGTAATAAAAACAAATAATTACAGTCTTCGGAGGAAACTAGTTTAATTTCGTAAAATTGTTAATAAATAGGACCTACAGTTTATAGTTTACACCAACTGACAAAGTTATGAGAAATTTATTTTATCTCAGCAGTTCTCTGGCCAAAAATTCTCTGAGAGAGAAAGTCGCCATAGCAATATTTTTTCATATTTCGTTTTGTTCGGGATATCTGGGATGAGGTTTGAACCCCGGTTTTGCCTCTAAGCAGTCAACACATGTTACACACAAATGTTAACTGAAAAGGCGATTGAAATGAAAAAAGTAACAAAATTAGCTGCAATATAAAGGGTCATTTAAAAGTTTAAATTTAGAAATGCAATAAATCAAAACCAGTTTGAAATGGAAAATATCTTCTATTCTTCTGCCTCGGCTGGCCTCACAGTACCTTATTCGAATGGACCAATGTTGGCCTTCAAATGCTCAATCATGTCTGGTTCGTCGGCAAAACACTTTCCTTTAATGGCACCCCACAGAAAATAGTCCAATGGTGCCCAAGTGTGGCAAGTTGAACCATTCTGTGACCAAACATCATTCGCAACAATCTAATGAAGAGCGGGAACAAAAATATAGGTTATCATGGTGCGATAGGTGTCTCCATTGACCGTAAAGATTGCGCCGTTCTCATTTTCAAAGAAATATGGGAAAATGATGACTCCGCTCCACAAGCCGCACCAAACTAAATCATGCATAATGGGTGCATTGGACCATGCAGACCCTTTAAGATGCAAATACTCCCAATTTTGTTTATTAGCATACCATCAAGGCGAAAATGAGCTTCATCCGAAAATACGATTTTTTTTTTGGCAAATTCAACATCATCATGCATTTCTCGTTGGCTCATCTAGCGAAGCGAAAATGTTGCGGATGGTCAAGCGGCTTCAACACTTGAAGCAATTGAACTTTGTAAGGCGTCATACCGAGATCCCTTTGCAAAATTCGACGTAAACTGGTGAGTGAAATGATCAATTTTTGAGAACGACGACGAGTTGATGTTGATAGACTCTCACGCGGAGTCTCAGCTACAGGTTTGATATTTACGGGTGTACATACTGTACGAGCACGCTCACGTCTTGACGGACAATTGACAATTTCAGGAACTTTACCAATAAACTTACGTATACCGGGCACTGGTGGTCCTTCTCTGTGATTCAATTTTGTACGACATTTTCGTGCAATCTCCGAGCAATTGTCTTTGTTTTCGAAATAAATTTCTAATAAATCCCAACAGTGCTCAAATATAAATCGATTCATTACGATCAGTGGAGATTATAGAGTGCATTTAGGGACAGAATACAACGACATAAATATTGTCAAATTTCGATTGTTCAAATTTAAACCTATAGATGGCCACCTGATGTAATGTATTAAATAAAGAATTTAAATAGCAAACACAGACATTGTCCCTACACTTATGTTTCCTGTATAAGCACAATATCTATTGATATGTACTATTAAATTAATAATTTCAGACATACTTTAATTTTTTTCTCCGTATTATTTATTTCGGTTTATGGAATTTAAAACCGTACTTTGTAAATTCGTTAACGTTGTGATCTCTTAAGCGACGAGTACCAACTCTTTATAATTTAATATCCGGAGATTTTATGCTCTAATCATTTCTAACACTTACTGCTAGCAGTAAAAATTGATAATTTCTATTTAATACTTCTACTAATTAATGCATACAAAAAGAAAAGATAGTAAAATAATATTTAATTTTTGATTCAATGTGATAATCTCACATAAGGCCGCACAGTGGACCAAATACACAATCTAGCGCGCAAGAGAGTTTAACTCGACTTTGGAAGCACTTAGAAATCTGAAATTTGGAATTTGACTAGAAAATGATATGAGCTGTGGTTGACATTTAAAGGGGCGTGGCACTAATTAAAATGAAATAGGGATAAAACAAACAATTTTGAACAAAAAATCGGGATTTGATCATGAACCATTCATTCCGATATTGATGAAATTTGGTACACACATGCTTTGTATAAATACAAAATTTAAAGTTCTCCAAAATTTCCAAATTCATTACGGTTAAGATTTTATCGACGTTCAAAGTTCATATTTTTTAACTTATTATTTTACATCTTTGACAATGTACATTTATTTAAATAAAAAAATTAACATTTCATTTAGTTTAAAAAAGGATTTATTTAGAAAAAATACATATAAAAACATAATAAAAATAATATACTTTTCATTTCTTCGTCCAAAGAGTTAACTAAATCGAGCTGATGAGCTATACATATTTATTCACTGCGTTCATCACTTGAATAGTCTTCTGCAATATCGTTTCCGGTTTCTGCTATGATGAGTTCCGAAAGCAAAGATGCTACGTCAGCACAAATAGACTCCGATTTTCGATATATAAACGGTTTTTTGATATTGATGATATAATGGGATCCGATGATACTATTAAAGATTGAAACAAATCTTGCATAGTTTTTTTCCCGGGAAATCTTTCGGGTATGAAATTCGCGTACATTTCTAATGTCTTTATTTATGGACTCTATGGCCTGTTCTGATATAGTACCAGGGATAAAGTTCTACATATATTTTGGCTGTTTCTGATAAGTATCGGCGAAAAGCTTCAATATTTATCGTATATCCACTGGATATTGTACTTAAAATGATTTGCAGTCTCTTTATTAAAACTTCGCTTACACTTGACGCTAAGGACGATTGACTAAAGAATCGTCTGGCCGTGTTTCCGCCATTCGTTGATCCCATTCCAGGTTTTGGGGCATCGGCCAATAAATGCATTTCAATTTTAATTTTTTCTTTAACAACCTTTTTTTTTGGTTTCAACTATTTCCCTTTCTTCCAGATTAGAAGGTCTCCACTTTTTAATTCCAATCTTGTATGAATTGTGTAAAATGCACTCCAAACTCCTTATCCAGGCATGCAAACCGAAATTCCGAACTTATATAAGTTTTCATTGCAGTTTACATATTTAGATTCGAATTTTTGCCTAGTTCTATTCACACTTTTCCATTTCTCGGATAGATCATGGCCAAATTTATATGCAACTTGCTTCACATTATCATAATCAACACTTTTGTGTTGCTTGCTTAACCCGATTTTTTCCATTACATATTCAATAATGGTATCACATTTATTTTTATTGTCATGATTGTTTACCCAAATATTAAATAATTCGCGTCTTAATATGGACATTTCGACTAATAACAAAGAAAGGGGCAAAAAGTGGCAGCCAATTTTTCTATTATTTTAAAGCTTAGGATCTATTCTTTCTTATATATATAAAATATCGACAGAAGTAAGCGGGAGTAGTAATTAAAAACTTTAATAAAATTAAAAATTTTTTCAAAAATAACTTCAAAATAGGTTTACGTTTGATCGCAATTTTCTGGCGAACCATGATACAAACATACTATATATATACACCATTATTTAAGCATACCTTAGAGTTAAAAATAATAAATTTATTTATTAATTACCTTTTCACAATTATAAGAAAAAAGACTTAAAACTATCAACACATCTCGTCGGAATTTGGAGAATTTTTTATTTCAAATTATTGCTTATGTTTGAAAGCATACAGCGTTTTTAATTTGGTAGTAAACAAAAAATAAAAATTACCGTTAAGTTCACTGGGAACATGACAAGTGTAAAAGCGACAACAATTTTGTTTATAAAACATCAAATTTCTCGACCAATTTCGCGCTAGATTGGGCACTTGGTCCACTGTGCCTTAGTGTTTGCATGCTGTCCCTTGAATAGTAGATTAACATTTAATGTCTGGCGTAGCTTAAAATCAATATGTCTCTCCATTGTCTTGACCAAGAAGGCAAAAGGTGGTGTATAACTCTTAGATGCTGTATTGGAATTTCTCTCTGCTTGTGCTGTGAAGTCTATTTTCATTCCACACAATTCAAATTGTACTTGAATCAATCGAAGTCTGATCAACGTGCTACAGTCCCAAATACCGGGCATAATATGTTTAAAACTGAAGATTTAAGCGGTTTACTTCTGACAATCGGCAATTGTCCTCCATATACACAATTGCCGGGTAGTACTCAGATGCTCCCTTTCCTGGAAAGATTCAGTGGAAATCCATTGTCTACAAGAAGTGTGAAAATTTTTCTTCCATAACCGGTCTTTAAGCCATTTTTGCTTTGCAACACACTTAGCAGATTCAATGTAGTCGCTCGAATCCTAATTAGCCTAGAGCATACATTGACACAGAAACATATGACAAGAACTTTTTAATTATCAGAACATCTAAGCAATCTTTTAAACTCAATATCGTGGTACCTACCATTCAATAAAGACCATCAGTTTATTCTGCTATGTACCACGAGTGGTATTGCCAAGTAGTGGAGGCACATGGGCAGTTCGCACTAGAAAAAGGATTTTGGGTGAAGAAGTTTGCCGGAATTTGACAATTTAATTCAAATGCGTAAAGAATTTTAGCTTAAAACACACCTGTTAAATAATGATTAGTAATCGTAATGATTAGTATGTCATTAATTTTTTTTTTGAATGGTGAAATAATGATTACAATTACGATTATTTTTGGTTGAAATAGTTAATAATTGATTACGATTACAAAATAATCAAAAGAATAATCAGGATTACTAGCGAATAGTCTAATAATCAAAAAGAATCAAAAGTAATCCAAAAGTAATCAAATAATTTTAAATAATTACTTTCAAATTTTCTTGAATATTTGAAAATAATCAGAAAGAATTATTGACAACAATTTGATTATTTTTGGATTACTTTTGATTACTTTTGATTAGACTAATCGCAAATACTGATTATTTTTTGATTATTTTGTAATCGTAATCAATTAGTAATTTACAAAAATTTGTCATATAATTATATAATCATTACGATTCTTTTTAAAAAGTAATGTAATTGATTACTAATCATAATCGAAATTTAACAACTATGGCTTAAAATACCATTACATGCGAGCGAATTATAGAGAGGTACTTCAATTAAAACTTCATTTTATTGCAGAGTATGTACTAGATTTTATAAATTTTCTGGCATGTTATACTAACATTTTTATCCACTTTTATGATTTTAAATACGTCTTACTTATAACACCGTTAAGTTGATTTTTTTGTACTCCCATAATATTTTCTTTTCAATTACATATCTACGTACATAATTGGTCATTACAACCCTTAAGTCAGGATTACGATCTAGTTTCTCACACCACTTATGTGGTGGCGGGACTTTAAAGATAAATCTGAGTGGCAGATATTTGAGAAACTTTTTGGCCGTCGGCGAAATTATTATTCTTTATTCATAAGTTTTAGACTCCATTAGAAAAATTACTTACCTAATTGGTGGTATGAACTATAGTTTACTGTTGACTCTGAACTATATTTTTTGATTTGAGATACCTTTCAATTTTATTTACTCGTTAGTGTTTTTGATGAAAGACTGCTGAGAGCAAGTCGTCGAAAGAAATAATATTCAACATCTCAAAATATAAAAGCTTTGTAGCGCTAAACAAACTCATATTTCAACATTATTTCTACAGCTAATAATAATTGGAAAAATAATAGCTACGTATGTATGGTTAAGGCGAACGTATTATTTTAGAAACAAATAAATAGGCGTTTTGACGTTTTGTTATACAACAAAAATATAACAAAAGCTATGGTGAACCTTTCACAAAGAAGGAAAACGTCATGTCTGACCAACATGTAAGCACTTCATGGTACAGTAACTAAAACGGAATACTTGAAACCACTTAAATAAGACTGAATACAAAAAAGTAAAATGTAAGTATCCGACATGATTGAATACAAAGAAATATTATTATTTTTGGTCAAATATTTTTTTGGTCAAATCGGGTTTTATAGTTCTAAAATATTAGACCGCCTCTGGGCGGCTTTGGGAAAATAATTCAAAAAATTTTACAGCAATTTTTTTTCTTCATATAAGTAGAGTAAAATATTTAATTTAAAAAAGAACAGTTTATAAATGAAATTTATAAAAACTAAATAAATAAATTTCAGATTTCATTTCTTTGTAAGGTAATACAAAACATTTCGAAAAAGAAAAAAATGGGGAAAAAATAATTTGTTATATATTACTATATAAGTTATTTATATTTATATATACTATATAAGTTATTTATAGAGACACAAGTTATATTACACTTTTGACACACAATTTGAGTTTCGGAATTGCAACTAGCAAATTCATTTTTTTACCAGCGCGTAATAAAAACTGAGGAAAATTTTCGACTCCATCGCACCGGACGTCTGTAGGTGGTAGAAAGGATTTTTCACCTATAGACTTCTTTTTTAGATCTTGACGACGGCGCCCTGGAGCTTTTGGTAACGAAGGACTCTGCATGCAAAGTACGGATGCAATCTCTGCTCGGAAGTGTGGTAGCTGGTATCTCGTATCATTAGCGTTAGGCTTGCTGATTCCGTTAACAAAAATGTAGGCGTTTACTATGGCTAAGTCAAGCTAATGTAAGAACAGTCGATTTGTATACTTGTTGCTCTTCATTGGAATTTTATATCGTCCAATAAGACCATCCAGACCCAAGAAACAGATCCAATAAACTCTCTTGTTTTACATTTAATACTATCTTCAGGCTAAATGATATTCTGCTCTGCAAGCATATTGCGTTTGCATTTCCTTGACCGAGGAGTAATTGAATCAATCGAAGTACAAGGGGATAATAATTTTACCAATGACGAGAGGCTTCCGTTTTGAGTAGCGTTGGTATAGCCCTTTGTCTCACAGGCATCATCATCCAAGTCGTCTTCTACGTCAGTATCGCTCTCGAAATTCAGCAAATCCACAATTTTCCCAATTTCTTCATCAGAAAGCGATGACAACTTTTGCTTATCTCGACGTTCCATGTCTATTAACTACAATTTTTGTCTTCTAAAATGTTCCACTTCCAAATTCGTCTAATACATATATTTTGGTTTTTTTTTTGTTGAATTGACATAAGACCGCCTCCAGACGGGCTACCTTGCAAGATCAATAAAAAGCTTACAAAAGTTTTTTTTCCTATTTATTTTCTTTGTGCTTTCTTAACACTATCAGCAACATACTTATAATTTTTTTTTTTACTTTGACCACTTTTAATATTTTATTTGATTTTTTGAAATTAATTTTTTAAATTATTTAGTCCGCATTTCACAATTTTTCAACTTTAAATGACAATGCTAGCTGCTCAAAGCTTCAGCATATGTTTTTGGTCTTCCCTGAATTAATCAATATATAAAAAGAAAGCAAAACAGAAATTTAGAAGTCGAATAAATGAGCATTGAATTTAAGCCGTCTACAGGCGGTCTTGGGCACTAGAGGGTTAAACCCCGACAAACAGCAATTCCAAAACAATAAATTTAATAATAATCCTAAAAAAGCTATATACTTTTATATGTGTGTAATTATGATATCAAAAATGATACAACATCCGAAAAGTTTATTTATTTAATAAGTCTTAATAAAATTTACTGATTAAGTATTTTCATTTTGAAATTTTTAAAACCAGTGCCTTACAAATACCTTGTACGAGTATAACATATGTACATATGTATATCAAAGCTAAAATATCTGTCCCAAAAATTATTTTTTAATATCCACATAAATTGTTTAAATGAAAATTAAAATGAATTTTAACGGAAAATTCAAATGAATTCCTACATAAGATTGGTTTTCCTCTAGAGAGAGACCAACAAATGAGCTCACAAAAATTCCATTCATTGACAAAGGTAAGATGGGATAATGAACCTACTTATAGATACACTAGATAGATCTGCCCCTATTTGGATATATGGAGAACAGAATCTGCATAGAGCCAATCAAGATTCCATTTAAGGACACTCATGGCAGTGATAACGGGACACTGGCCTCAGGGTGTTCACTCCAGGAGTCGGAGAATGCCTCATAACGACTTTTGCAGAAGCTGCAAAACGAGGAAGAGGAGATGCTTGGAAGCCTGAGAATTGGAATAATGTTATACCCAGAGTTTAATGATATAACATGTCTAGCCAAAGACCATTTGAGAAAAATTTATACCTTCAAAATCTCTCGGGATGGTTAAGGGATGCCAACCAGTAGCTATAATAATATACCCAAATAGGTTACAACGGGACTTAAGTTAACCTAACCCTTCTAGATAAAATTAAAGCTTATAAAAATATAATTTAGATTTAAGAAATGTAATCTTAAAACTACATATAACATACAACTGTTTAAATTACATATAACCAGAAATTATTAATTTATTTTTAACCCTTTGCACTCCATTAGTTTTCAAGCTCGTTATCTGTCAACCTGTATTTAATTTTAAATGAGTGGATTAAAATAAATTACAGTGCTAGAATTCCTTAGAAAAGTATTATTCAATTTTATGTAAATTAATAGTCCCCATATTAAATATGACGTCTATAAATGCACACATCTTAGCATCGGTAACTCCCTTCCAGTTATTCCACACGGACCTTCTTTTTTAAACTTTAGAGTTTATTTTCTGTCTTGCATAAATGTTGATTTGCTTTACAATATCTGCAATAAGTTTATCAGTTAAAAATCTTTAAAAAAATCTATTTCCTCAAAGTCTTTGTCTTGAAATTGAAGCCCAACATTCTTGCCTCCAACGCTAAATGTAATTTCTTCTGACAGTTGATCCTCTCCTTCACTCACATCAATCCAACTTGATTCTGATATAGTGTCATTATCCCTATGATGCTCTGGTACAGTATCACTTTCACTATCAGATTAATATTGTCGAATGCCTGTTATTATTGTTATTTTACAGTTATTGGGTTTTATCGTCTACAGACTAATATGCGAGTTGTAGAGTAAATTAATGTTGCAACCTCTAGTGTGACATACGCGTTGTAGAGTAAGTTAGTATTGCCACCTCCAGTGTGACATACGAGTGCAAAGGGTTAATAATTTAAATTATAACTATTTCTTTGTGTAACTCAAACCCTACTATCATAATATGAAATGTGCCTTATATTATAAGGTATTGAATTTTACTTACATATGCAGTATTAAGTCCTACGCAATATTCACGAATGGGCATCTTGTTTTCATAAACGAACGACCAGTGGAGGACAGAATTATGAAACGTAAATGTGCTTGGATGAAGTCGCCGTAGTCTAGTAGATAGTGTGTTGACTTATAGGACGAGGACAGAATGAAAAATGTAACAAATATTGCTTCTTCAACATCATCTCAGCAGTGTTTGGACAAAAATCTGTCATTCGGAGTTGACTAAAACCTGTAGGTCCCACCATTAATGTATAAAATTAACACAAATTAACACACACAACATAAATGGTGTGTTTTCAACGAACTTGGGAGAGATAAAAAATAAATAAAACGACAAAAATATAAAATGAGTGAGTATTATTAGAGTGTATATGCAAACAAATTATGCTATGTTTGGTATTAAAAAAATGGCAATAAAAGTTTATGAATACATAAATATAAAATACAAGTTTAGGTTTCAGAATTGTTTACAACTGAACTGCATAAAATTTCTGTATTTGTAAAATTCTCGTGTGGGTGTAGAATGAATTAGACTTGCTATTTGCATAAAGCAATATTCTGGCAAACACACAAAATGGAAGAAAATAGGAGTCTAAAAGAACATATTGTCCGTACATTCTCCCAATTTTTGCTTTCATATGAATATTCTTTTTCTACAATGTCGAGTTTGTCATGGCTCAATGTCATTTGAATATTTATATTTTCAACTCCGTCCTTTATGTGTCATGATATATAAAAGCCTAACAAGAACCGATCAAACTAAATCACATGCTAGTGTAATGAATTTAAATCAATGGTATATAAAAGAGAAATAAAAAAAATATTCACTAACATGGAAATCATTCCTTTTAAAGAAGTTTTAGTTTATTTTTATTAATCAATGACATTTATTTTATTTAACTTCTTTTTCATAATTGCGTATACGCTCAAAATATCCGCGAATAGTAGTTATATTTTTTTTTTATGGCAATCGGCCATATTTGTTTGTAAGTTTTTAAATATTAAAACACTAAAAAATTATGATAATCAAAATGAAGAAATTATATTGAAATTAATTGCAATGGCCATGATGTTAAAATACGAAAGGATTTGTAATTAAGCATTTGCATTAATAGTTTTTTACTAAAAATATTTTCTACTTTCTTCTTCCTTTTTGTTCCTTTCACTTTGAGTGGAAGATGCCAACAACTCAAAAAGAAAGAAAACATATGCATATGTATGTATGGATAAAACAAAATCTTAAAACTTTAAATCCTTAAAGGAAGTAAATATATATTCCACTTTATACACAAATACACTAGTGCCGTTGGATGTGTGAATATTTCGTAAAGAATCACTAGAACAAAACTGTATAATTCTTCAATTAAATTAATAAGAATTAAATAAATCATGAAGCCTGTGTATTATATAATAAAAACAAGAAGGAAAAGAATAAAAACAAAATAATGCAAACTTTATTCCCTATGCTCAAAAGTTATGTTGCTTATACATATTGTTACGCAAAGCGAAACGATCTAATATCGTTTAACAATAAAAACGATAAACAAAAGCCACACAATACAAATACACACTAACACTAAGAATCAGGGATGGAAAAGTTGGTACAATTGTACTTTTTTTTAGCACTATTTGGAGGTCAAAAACACCATAGCACCTCAATGACTGATTTAGCACTATCCTATTTCCCTATAATTAAAATTTACCTAATCCCTCCCTACAAAGGGAGAAATAGACTGTTTGTTTCGACTGTCTCCAATGTAATCCAAACAAGGGATTTATTGAAGTCATTTAATTCGTGTTGCTACAATTTTGAAATAACAAATAGTTTGCTAGCAAAAAATGTATCATAAATAGTGATTTAAAATTTAGATCTCATAAACTTTTGTATTCCTTTATAGTTAAGTATTAAAGTAAGTTGTTAAGTTTACCTATTATATTGTTACGCAAAGCGAAACGACCTAATATCGTTTAACAATAAAAACGATAAACAAAAGCTATCAGCTACACCAATACAATACACACGACACAAATACGCACTAACACTAAGAATACAACGAACGTGTTGATTATCTAAAGCTGCACACACACATGTGTACAACGAACCTGGTGGCAACAACAACATAAAGTAAACCAGCAAAGTACACAAACAAGAATGTACTAGCAGAAGTCTCGAGAAGGCGTGAGCGAGAACCTTCCACATCGAGAACGTTCATCATACTGATCATACGTGCGTGCGGACTATAAAAGGGCTGGACAAAGCAAGCAACAGTCAGAGTTAATTTAGTCAGCCTTGTGTGAAGTTGCGTGTGAACAAAATAAGTCGTGGTTGTAAAGATCTAGCGAATACTTGTGTGAACTAGTACAGTGAATAAACAGATTATTATTGTTGTATCGTTAAGTTCTATACGGTGGTACACAAAAGTAGTGTAAATAATAGAGTTTAAGAGAAAAATAACCACATATTTGTTTTTACTTTATTTGCAATTAACGAACTCATATTTAAACGTTTTTAAAAAGGTAAAAACGTAACAATTGGTGTCAGAAGTGGGATTGCAAAATCCAAAAGTAAAAATAAATAAATAATTAAGAAAGAGAAAATCAAAATCAAAATGAAACTCCCCGAGTTAAAAGTGGAACGGCTTAAACGAGAGTTGGATAAACTCAAACTCTCAACAATGGGCACGAAGAATGAATTGCAGAAGCGGTTTAGGGAACACCTTCAGCTTCAAGACATTGACATCGATTCCTACGAGTTCGAGGATGAAGAGGAACGAGAGGTAAAGGCCATTGCAACCCCTAGCGGTGTGGACATAAATTTGTTGCTAGCTGCTATGATGGAGAAAATGGAAGTAGCAAGCCAGAAGCTATTCGAAGCTTCTAGAAGCGAAAATCAAAAACTTCTAGCTGATGTTCAAGAAGCTTCTAGAGCTGAGAACCAGAAGCTATTCGAAGCTTCTAGAACCGAAAATCAAAAACTTGTGGCTGAAGTACAAGAAGCTTCTAGAGCCGAAAATCGGAAACTTCTGGCTGAGTCGCGACAAGATAGTGAAAGAAGAATGGAAAGAATGCAATCAGTAATTATGGAACAAATGGATCATAAAGAACAAAATTTTTTGTCATAAATCGAGAATAAACTTGAAGCGACCACAGAGAAGCTGCACGAAATACATAAGTCAGTCAGCAAAAGAATTACCAGTGTCGAAGAGAAGGTGTCAGACTTAGAAAAGTCCGTTGACGGCAAACTAGTCATAATGCAGGAGAAGATCAACAACCTCCAAAGCCAGCGACCGGAACCAGTGCGAGTAGTATCAGAAAGTACTGGCAGGATAAAACCACCTTCCTTTGATGGTAGCTCACCCCTATCCGTATTCAAATTCCAATTTGAGACAGTAGCCAGCAGAAACGGATGGGACGATGGAGAGAAGGCTCTAGAACTAATTCTGGCGTTAAAAGGTGTCGCAGCCGAGGTTCTAGAAACCATGTCAGCCAGCAGCAGAAACAACTACAACGACTTAATGGTGGCGTTGCAGCGTAAATTTGGCGATGAGCACAAACGGGAACTATACCGCATGGAGTTGAGATGCCGGGCGCAAAAGGCAAATGAGTCATTACAAGCCTTTGCAATGGAGGTTGAGAGATTAGTGCAGCTCACATACCCAGGAGAAAACCATCCGCTGATAGACAACATTAAGACCGAGGCGTTTGTCAATGGTATACGAGATCCTGACATTAAACTGGCGGTATGTTCCACGCCTTGGTGTACTTTCCCAAGTGATCAATGGAACAGAGAAAGTCGTAGGGTACTATAGTCGCACATTGTCAAAGCCTGAAAGGAATTATTGTGTAACCCGACGAGAGCTACTGGCAGTGCTGGAGTGCATCAAACATTACCACAAGTACCTGTATGGGCAAAATTTTCTGCTAAGGACTGATCACTCTGCACTGAGATGGCTGCTACAATTCAAGAACCCTGAAGGACAGTTAGCACGTTGGATTGAATGCCTCCAGACCTACGACTTCAGTATCGAACACCGAAGGGGCATAAAACATGGAAATGCTGACGCTCTTTCACGCCGACCTTGTAATTTGGAGTGTAAACATTGCGTGAAAGCTGAGAAAGAGGAATCCATCATCGATATCCGGCTAACGCGGATTGAAGCCAACGAAGACTGGTCCCAAGCACAAAGGAGTGACCCAATATTGGCGAAGTTAATAGCGGCGAAGGAAGAGGACAAACGACCTACAAGAAATGAGATATCCGCAGAAGGTCCTCTTACAAAAGCATCCAACCTATTGGTAGTGCCTTCCTCCAAAATGAAAGGAGTTCCATAATGGTGCCAGCGGAGGACATCTTGGAGTGACAAAGACACTGGAAAGGCTAAAACAACGTTTTTATTGGGTTGGATGTCAACAAGCAGTGGCGGATTGGATAGCAAACTCAACCCAGTGTATTGAAGCTAAAGGTCCAACAAGAAGAAGTCGAGGTCAGATGCAGCAGTACAACTCAGGCGCACCTTTCGAGCGGATAGCCATGGACGTTGCAGGCCCTTTTCCAGTCAGCAATACCGGAAACCGATATGTTCTCGTTGTGATGGACTACTTCAGCAAATGGCCGGAAGTATATGCCATACCCAATCAAGAGGCGAACACAATAGTTAACGTTTTTGTGAACAACTGGGTATGCCGCTACGGGGTTCCAATAGAACTACATTCCGATCAAGGCAGAAATTTTGAGTCAGCTGTATTCAAGGAAATGTGCGAAGTATATGGCATTAAGAAGACTCGAACGACGCCTCTTCACCCACAGTCAGACGGAATGGTAGAGCGATTTAACCGAACCCTGGAGGAATACTTGCGAAAAGTAGTGAGCGAGCAACAGAAAGACTGGGACGAACACATTTCGAGGTTTTTACTGGCGTACCGATCGGCGGTCCATGATTCAACATCTAGATCACCCGCCAAGGTTATCTTTGGGACTGAGATAAAACTGCCCGGTGACTTAGAATTTGGTGTTAAGCCCGCCACAGAGAGGAACGAAACATACACTGGAAAAGAAGAAGGCCTGAATGAACTTCATGAGTTTGTACGCACCCGTATAAAAATGGTCAGTGATAGAATGAAAGCCAGGTATGATAGAGCAGCAAACACAGAGGGCTTCCATGAGGGACAAATGGTTCTGCTATACAACCCACAGCGGAAGAAGGGATTATCTCCCAAGCTACAAACCAGCTGGGATGGACCGTATAAAATAATTAAACGGTTAAACGATGTCGTGTACAGGATACAGAAAGCTAGCAGCCCCCGAGCAAAAATGAAGGTCGTACACATAGAGCGACTGGCAAAATATGGGAAAGGAGATAATGAGCCTATTCGGGACGAACAGGCTTAAGTGGGCGGCAGTGTTACGCAAAGCGAAACGACCTAATATCGTTTAACAATAAAAACGATAAACAAAAGCCACACAATACAAATACACACTAACACTAAGAATACAATGAACGTGCTGATTATCTAAAGCTACACACACACATGTGTACAACGAACCAGGTAGCAACAACAACATGGAATGAAGTAAACCAGCTACGACAAATATGTATCGAACCTGGTAGCGACTGGTACATAACATAAGCAAGTACACAAACAACAATTTACTAGCAATAGATTTCTCGAGAAGGCGCGAGCGAGAACCTTCCACATCGAGAACGTTCATCGTACTGATTGATACGCGTGTGTGCGGACTATAAAAGGGCTGGACAAAGCAAGCAGCAGTCAGAGTTAATTTAGTCAGCCTTGTGTGAAGTTGCGTGTGAACAAAATAAGTCGTGGTTGTAAAGATCTAGCGAATACTTGTGTGAACTAGTACAGTGAATAAACAGATTATTATTGTTGTATCGTTAAGTTCTATACGGTGGTACACAAAAGTAGTGTAAATAATAAAGAGAGTTTAAGAGAAAAATAACCACATATTTGTTTTTACTTTATTTGCAATTAACGAACTCATATTTTAACGTTTTTAAAAAGGTAAAAACGTAACAATATGTATGTATATGATGATAAAGTTGAACCAAGAAAAATCAATTCTAATCTCCGCAAACTATTCAGAGATCAACATGTATTTGAAGAAACTTTTCTATAAAAAAGAATAAATTAATAAATATGCGTATAAACTATAAAAACTATAAACTATAAACTTGAAAAAGTTATTCATTTGTAGTGTCAAGCATTTGTAGCGTCAACTGTCACAGTGAATGTTCAAATCGATTTGTATATGTACACAATATAAAGTTCTACATGTCGATAATTATTTTATATGTATTCTTAAATAATTTTATTTTTTTTATTTGTTTACGCAATATTAAGAAATTTCATCATTATTGCAGTAAAAAGGACGAGGACTGGGTTGTGAATTGTGTACAGATGCTATGCGACTTCATTCAAAAAGTTCTGGAATTTACAAGCCATTGAAACATGATAGTGATTAGTAACATTTACAAGAAGAAGATAATTTTAAAAATGGAAGAATATTCGATTCGAAAAAAAAGTAAATTATTTAATTATCCGTGCGAACAATACAATTTTGAAATGTTAATTGTTGACACAAGTTTCATAGAAGAAATTTTGTATTTTGATACTAATTCTTGATTACCTGCATTTATATGAACTGATAGCACGAAACCAATACAACTTTTAAAAACATAAGAAGAAAATGTTATGAGTGTATCGGATTTTTATATGCAAATTATCAACAACAAGCAAACACTGTTATAACACTCAATACTACGATACAAGGGCTTGTGTGAATTGCCCAAATATAACAAGACCACAAGTTAGTATCACAGAAAATTTGATATAAAACTAGATACTGAATTGACATACCTTAATTGCATTCACAATGCTTCTGTTGAAATCCGGGGTGCAACCCATGAAGTATGCACTGCCTGTACGTACATATGTCAGAGCAATAGTGAGTATGGAGCAATTGTCTGGGCCGACAGAACGAATATGAGAACAGCTCAAACGGAGTTTGATAAGATATGCAGACTAGCGTGTGTTTGCATAACATGGGTTAAGAGAACTGAGAGCTCTGTTGGAATAAAAGTTTTGGAGTTATGGTTGTCCCTAATCGTAACTGTCTCCTGGACAGAACCAGTACACTCTGTGATTTTGAGAACTGCTCTAGTAACAAAAATGAATGGAGAAATTTGTGGTATACAACTGCTGATCCAAGCAAAAGTCTATGCCATCGAAAGAATAGCTCAGTTTAACTTGGTTAGAAGGTACAAAATGCGGGACATTACAAAAGTATCTATCAGACAAGCTGCCACTCGACCCTTATGAGGTTAAATCAATGATAGTGTTAGGCTAGGTAGGGTAAATAGCAACAAGAATAACTCTTCTGTGTCTCAGATCATCTGGAAATTGTCGACAATGACTAGACACACGAGCTTACTAGGAGGGGAGATAAAGGGATAAAAACGCTTCTGTGGAGATGGAGCACATGGCACACCAGATTGCTTAAAGGGGTGTTATCATGCTATTAATGGGACCAAAACCCTTCTGTGGAGCGGGAGTAAATGTTCGGAAAGGAATGCTTAAAGAAGGGGAGATGAAGTAAGTCCAAGGATCTTATCAATCCAAGTGGGTTTGAGGTAGTCAATACTTTGTAGAATTACAATGAGAGAAGATCTGAGTCATGCATCAGACTATCCAGGAAAAGTCTGGGTTTAATAACCCGTTCTTCTAACAGGCTCTCTAGGCTTAGAGTACACTCATTTAGAACAGAGTGTGAACCCAACATTTTGGTTTTGTGGCGATGAGGATGTATCTAAGACACACATTCTTGGAGCCTGCATTCCAAGAAGAAACACCAGGTGTTAGGCAGGAAATATATCTAGCAAAATAACTTAAAGGCTTCAATGACAACTTGCTCATAACTCCAATTATAATGCTTTGTTTTGAAATCCAGCAAAAAAAAATATTTTTGGTTATTAGACAGATTCAGTTATTGTAGCGTCCTCAACCACCGAACAAACTTGATACTGTTTGCATTTAATATCAGCTTGATAATTCTACCGTAAACGTCTAGAAACGGAAAAAAATTTAGTTTTCTATTTTGAAAATTTTTTTATCTTCACGTAATATTATTAAACAATAGTTCAAAAATAATTCTAGCGTTGCTAACATAACTGGTGAATTTGTACAAATATTGAAAACGTTTCAACAAAAATAAATAGAAAATACTGAAGCTCAAGAAATAACCTTTTTTTAATCGCACTTATACATAAAAAGTCCAACAATTTACAAATCTTTCAATATCGCAAAAGAGAATAAAAAATACAAATCTTTTCCGTTGTTTAACTAAAAACTTAGAAAAATTTTATTTTCGATAAAAAAAAAATTAAATTAAAACCACGAATTACAATTTATGTAGATAGTTAGGAAACACTAAAGGGTTTGAAGGAACATGTTTTTAGGTAACGTCTGGTCTGGCAGTATAAATTGCTGCTAAGCGGCCCACAGTGGACCAAATGCCCAATCTAGCGCGAAATTGGCCGAGAAATTTTATGTTTTAAAAATAAAATTGTTGTCGCTTTTACACTTGTCATATTCCCAGTGAACTTAACGGTAATTTTTATTTTTTGTTTACTACCAAATTAAAAACGCTGTATGCCCTCAAACATAAGCAATAATTTGAAATAAAAAATTCTCCGAATTCCGACGAGATGTGTTGATAGTTTTAAGTCTTTTTTCTTATAATTGTGAAAAGGTAATTAATAAATAAATTTATTATTTTTTAACTCTAAGGTATGCTTAAATAATGGTGTATATATATAGTATGTTTGTGTCATGGTTCGCCAGAAAATTGCGATCAAACGTAAACCTATTTTGAAGTTATTTTTGAAAAATTTTTTAATTTTATTAAAGTTTTTAATTACTACTCCCGCTTACTTCTGTCGATATTTTATATATATTAGAAAGAATAGATCCTAAGCTTTAAAATAATAGAAAAATTGGCTGCCACTTTTTGCCCCTTTCTTTGTTATTAGTCGAAATGTCCATATTAAGACGCGAATTATTTAATATTTGGGTAAACAATCATGACAATAAAAATAAATGTGATACCATTATTGAATATGTAATGGAAAAAATCGGGTTAAGCAAGCAACACAAAAGTGTTGATTATGATAATGTGAAGCAAGTTGCATATAAATTTGGCCATGATCTATCCGAGAAATGGAAAAGTGTGAATAGAACTAGGCAAAAATTCGAATCTAAATATGTAAACTGCAATGAAAACTTATATAAGTTCGGAATTTCAGTTTGCATGCCTGGATAAGGAGTTTGGAGTGCATTTTACACAATTCATACAAGATTGGAATTAAAAAGTGGAGACCTTCTAATCTGGAAGAAAGGAAAATAGTTGAAACCCAAAAAAAGATTGTTAAAGAAAAAATTAAAATTGAAATGCATTTATTGGCCGATGCCCCAAAACCTGGAATGGCATCAACGAATGGCGGAAACACGGCCAGACGATTCTTTAGTCAATCGTCCTTAGCGTCAAGTGTAAGCGAAGTTTTAATAAAGAGACTGCAAATCATTTTAAGTACAATATCCAGTGGATATACGATAAATATTGAAGCTCTTCGCCGATACTTATCAGAAACAGCCAAAATATATGTAGAACTTTATCCCTGGTACTATATCAGAACAGGCCATAGAGTCCATAAATAAAGACATTAGAAATGTTTGTTTTATCCCTATTTCATTTTAATTAGTGCCACGCCCCTTTAAATGTCAACCACATTTCACAGCTCACATCATTTTCTAGTCAAATTCCAAATTTCAGATTTCTAAGTGCTTTCAAAGTCGAGTTAAACTCTCTTGCGCGCTAGATTGTACATTTGGTCCACTGTGTAAGGTGAGGTCGCTAACGTAGAAGCAATACACATAGGCTACTTTGCTGTATATAGACGAGATATTTGATCAGAAGGTACTAGGTTGGGTATTACATCTTCAACATTGTATAAAAAACTTGGGCGACTGATTTGGATTACAATTGTGAATAGAGCAAAAATGGTATTGCATCTTAAAATATTTAAAAGATGAAATTTGTTCATTATTATTTCCACAAACCTAAGACTTGAGCCACTCGCAGTGGTTATTTTACCTCACACAACCTGCTGAAATAATGAAGATTGCTCTCCTCGGTAAATATTACTATTTGTTAGAAGGCATTTAAATAATTAATATAGCTTTTATATTCTTTTCTGATATGAAAGATTTCTTACGAGATAAGATTTGGGCGCTGAATATAAAACTTTTTCAAACATTTAAATAGTTTTTTCTTGCTTAACATTAATTTTTTTATAGTCATGCTAACCATTCGATTTACCTTTCTATCACATATTGAACTGATGATCTTGGTTTAATATTATCAGCAATTTCCTGCCAACTTTTGCCAACACTATGCAGTTTAACATTCAATTCCCTGGCGTCAATACGAATATAATTTTGAGATTTTTGTTATTTGTACATACTTTGTTATTTTTCTTATCTTCGAATAATATTTAAATAATCGAGTAATTATTAAAACCAAGAGCCATTATGTTAGAGAGGAAAACATTTATCTCTATCCTAGCTGTACGAACAATTGTTTAAACTTATTTCTTGAGTTTTTTGGAACTTGTAGTACAAGCTCAAAATGTCTGTTGTCTCCGTTCTAGCTATAGCTTTTTTATAAATTAAAAAAATTTAAGTTGACGAAGCTAGTATGGTGTACGGCCAATTGTTTGAGTCAGAGTAAATCACAGGGTATTTATTAAAATGTATTATTGCAATAAAATTTTACTTCTTCATTTCAAAACAGAAGAAAAGTGTAAAGTGTGAATTATGGCTTGGTTACCCAAGCGTGAGAAACGTAAAATCGTAACGTACGTAGCCTTAAAAACGTTTGTGTAGTTATAGAAACGTTCAAAACGGGACATCTGTCAACGAAGAATGTAAATAAAAACGAAACAGAACACAAAGCAACACACAACACAATGCAAAGAAATTGGTATACAGACTTATCATCAGTGTTGCCGTTTTTTGTTCAATGTGTAGATTATTCCGGATTTGGTTATTATTTTTCTTATAAAAATAGCTTTTGTTTTGTTTGTTAAAATTAATTAATTATGAGACTATAATTTTGTTTTCTTATTTTTTGTTTCTTTTTTCTCAATTGTAATTTAAATTTGAAAAAAATAAAATAAAAAACTGCGACTTTAATTTTAATCATATTTTTCCTTATTTGGTGATTTTTTCACAAATGTTGGTTACAATATTTTTTTTTCGTGGCAACACTGATCTCTCTCATGTTCTCTCGCTTATGTTCAAATGTCACGTAAAAACGTGGGAGAATTCTGTTTTATACAGATCGTTCCGTTTTGCTAACGAGAGAGAACGTTTGGGTAATCGTTTACATTGTGCTCCATATGCTAAAAAGAGAACGTTTTCTACGGTACGTTACTTTACGTGTGGGTAACTCCAGCATAACTCCAGCATTATTCTTATGCCTTGGTTACCCAAGCGTTAGAAACGTAAAATCGTAACGTACGTAACCTTAAAAACGTTTGTGTAGTTATAGAAACGTTTAAAACGGGACATATGTCAACGTAGAATGTAAATAAAAACGAAACAGAACACAAAGCAACACACAAACAAACACAACACAATGCATGGAAATTGGTATACAGACTCATCATCAGTGTTGCCGTTTTTTGTTCAATGTGTAGATTATTCCGGATTTGGTTATTATTTGTCTTATAAAAATAGCTTTTGTTTTGTTTGTTAAAATTAATTAATTATGAGACTATAATTTTGTTTTCTTATTTTCTGTTTCTTTTTTCTCAATTATAATTTAAATTTGAAAAAAAAAGCTGCAAATTTAATTTTGATCATATTTTTCCTTATTTGGTGATTTTTTCACAAATGTTGGTTACAATATTTTTTGTTCGTGGCAACACTGCACTCTCTCTCATGTTCTCTCTCTTATGTTCAAATGTCACGTAAAAACGTGTGAGAATTCTGTTTTATACAGATCGTTCCGTTTTGCTAACGAGAGATAACGTTTCGGTAATCGTTTACATTGTTCTCCATATGCTAAAAAGAGAACGTTTTCTACGGTACGTTACGTTACGTGTGGCTAATGCTGGAGTTACTCTCTCTCGTTAGCAAAACGGAACGATCTGTATAATAATGCTGGAGTTACCCACACGTAACGTAACGTACCGTAGAAAACGTTCTCTTTTTAGCTTTTTAGCACCGTAGAAAACGTTCTCTTTTTAGCATATGGAGAACAATGTAAACGCTTACCCAAACGTTCTCTCTCGTTAGCAAAACGGAACGATCTGTATAAAACAGAATTCTCCCACGTTTTTACGTGACATTTGAATATAAGAGAGAGAACATGAGAGCGAGAGTAGTGTTGCCACGAAAAAGAATATTCTAACCAACATTTGTGAAAAAATCACCAAATAAGGAAAAATATGATCAAAATTAAATTCGCAGTTTTTTTATTTTATTTTTTTCAAATTTAAATTATAATTTAGAACAAAGAAACAAAAAATAAGAAAACAAAATTATAGTCTCACAATTAATTAATTTTAACAAACAAAACAAAAGCTATTTTTATAAGAAAAATAATAATCAAATCCGGAATAAACTACACATTGAACAAAAAACGGCAACACTGATGCTGAGTCTGTATACCACTTTCTTTGCTTTGTGTTGTGTTTGTTTGTGTGTTGCTTTGTGTTCTGTTTCGTTTTTATTTACATTCTTCGTTGACATATGTCCCGTTTTGAACGTTTCTATAACTACACAAACGTTTTTAAGGCTACGTATGTTACGATTTTACGTTTCTTACGCTTGGGTACCAAGGCATAAAACAGAATTCTCCCACGTTTTTACGTGACATTTGAACATAAGAGAGAATACATGAGAGAGAGTGCAGTGTTGCCACGAAAAAAATATTGTAACCAACATTTGTGAAAAAAATCACCAAATAAGGAAAAATATGATCAAAATTAAATTTGCAGTTTTTTTATTTTATTTTGTTCAAATTTAAATTATAATTGAGAAAAAAGAAACAAAAAATAAGAAAACAAAATTATTGTCTCATAATTAATTAATTTTAACAAACAAAACAAAAGCTATTTTTATAAGAAAAATAATAACCAAATCCGGAATAATCTACACATTGAACAAAAAACGGCAACACTGATGATGAGTCTGTATACCAATTTCTTTGCATTGTGTTGTGTTTGTTTGTGTGTTGCTTTGTGTTCTGTTTCGTTTTTATTTACATTCTTCGTTGACATATGTCCCGTTTTAAACGTTTCTATAACTACACAAACGTTTTTAAGGCTACGTACGTTACGATTTTACGTTTCTAACGCTTGGGTAACCAAGGCATAAAAGTAAGAATATAAACAGAAGAAAAAGAGAACAAGCAACATCACTGTGGTGCTCCAACAAAAAACAATTAAACTTAAGAACAAAAAAGAGAGAGAAAAGATTAAAAGTGAGAACATATTGCAGACAACAACATTTATACAAAGAAAATAAGAATAATAAATACAAATAACGATGGAGGGTCTATCAATGAATGATATTTTAAAAGACGCTCAGAGAATTGATGTATTTAGAGGCGATGATACATTCGCGCTGACATCATTTTTACGTGAAGTAGAAACATTATTTCTGCTAGTACAAGCAAATGCCAATGCGAAGGAATACATTTATCAGCGAATAATTTTAAATAAAATACAGGGCGAAGCGCTTCACGTTTTAAGAACATTGGTACCAAATCCTAATTGGGATGAAACCAAAGCAGCTTTAATAGCCAATTTTGGAGTGAAGGAGACTTACCACCAGCTATAACAGGAGGCTTTTGCAACAAAAAACAATGGTATTGTTAATTATTATAATTGTTTAAGAAATATTTTGTGTAGAATTAATGAAAAATATGAGTATGATCATGAAAAACCATTAGAATTTAGCCCTTTATATGTCGAAAAGTTTATTTTAAAAACATTTTTAAATAACATTGATGTCAGTTTAGCATCATTTATTATAAATAGAAATATAACTAAATTAAGAGATGCTTATAATATTTTAGAAAGAGAGGGCTTAATAAGGAATAAAACTGAAGAAAATAAAACTAATGCAAATAAATACAGTGTAAACCATAGTACTAGTGTAGGTAATGAAAGATTTAGAAATCAAACACGTAATGCTAACGGCAATACTCTTGGTCAAGATAATTTTAACAGACATAACTCTTACAAATTCAGGCCAAAATAGAAATCCTTCAAATTTTAATAATCGCTCTTCAGGTATGCGAAATTTGAGTAATCAATATGAGCGCAGGACATATCAGACTCGACGTAATCAATATTTAGGTCAACATAATAGTTCTCAAATGGAGGTAGATTATATCCAGGAAGGTGAGGATAATTATGATAGCGGTGAGCAGGTAAATTTTCACTCAACAGCCTCCGAAAGACACTTCCAATCGCACTTCGCCTCACAATTGGTGGAGAGATAATTAAGGCTCTAGTTGATTCTGGTTCAACTACTTCACTCCTAGACGAAAGAAAATTACAAAATTATAAAAGACTTACTTTGAAAAATCCCATTCCCTTTTCCTCTTTGAATGCTAGAACAGAGATTAATTGCGAGATAATAACAGAACTGCCAGTAGAGTTTGGTGAAGGTGCCACAATATCGTGGAAACTATTTGCGTTCCATGGTAAACAGTTCGATGCACTTTTGGGTCAGAATATTTTAAAACCTTTGGGTGCCGTTATTGATTTAGCTAAGGAAACTTTGACCATAAATGATAGAGTAATTGAATTTTTAAGACAATGTCCATTTGATCATAGTGAGATTAACCAATTGGAAGTCACTAGCATTGATGACAAAGTGTTAGAGAATTTGTTCAAGTATTTGAATGTTGAGGAAAAGTTAGCTTTGGAGGATTTATTAAACTCTTATAAGGATTTAATATTTGTTGAAGGGCAAATTTTAGGAAATACAAATATTGTCGAACATCAGATTAGAACAGTTAATGATAGACCAGTATATACCAAGATGTATCGCTATCCAGTTGTACATGAGCAGGAGATATGTAGCCAGATTGATGAGATATTGAAGCATGGTATAATAAGGGAGAGTAATTCGCCATATAATAGCCCTTTGTGGATAGTGCCGAAAGAAGTAGATAATTCCGGGAAAAGGAAATGGAGGATAGTGATAGATTATAGGAAATTGAATGATATAACTGTCGATGATAAGTTTCCTATCCCCAATATAGATAAGATTCTTGATAAGTTAGGTCGTGCCCAATATTTTTCGACCATAGATTTGGCTAAGGGCTTTCACCAAATTATGGTAGGGGAGGAAGACCGACCAAAGACGGCATTTCCTGCTCCTTACGGACATTACGAATTTATTCGGATGCCATTTGGCTTAAAGAATGCTCCGGCCACTTTCCAGAGGCTCATTAATTTTGTTCTTCGTGACTTAATCAATAAAGTTTGAGTAGTTTACTTGGATGATATTTTAATATTTTCCTCTACTTTCCAGGAGCATTTGTGCAACGTGAAAAAGGTTTTTGAAAAATTAAGGGGAGCCAACCTTAAGATACAGATAAACCAATGCAAATTCTTTGCTAAGGAGACTTTATATTTAGGGCATATATTGGCACCTGAAGCAATCAAACCCAATCCGGCGAAGGTTGAGTCTATTTTGAATCTTAAACTGCCCAATACTATGAAGAAAATAAAATCATTTCTTAGTATGACTGGTTATCACCGAAAATTTATACGGGACTACTCGAAGGTAGCATACCCGATGATAAAATATCTCAGAAAAGACGTTAAACTAAATGTTAATGATCCTAACTTTATAAATGCTTTTGAGAAATTGAAGAGGATAGTAACTGAGGCTCCGGTGCTTAGATACCCTGATTTTGAGAAGCCTTTTCAGCTAATTACAGATGCTAGCCTGAATTCACTAGGTGCAGTTTTACAACAGAATGGGCATCCTATTTGTTTTGCTAGTAGAACCCTGAACAAACCTATTCTGCTAATGAAAAGGAGCTTTTGGCAATAGTTTGGGCCACAAATTATTTTCGGCCTGATTTGTATGGTGTCAAATTTAATATACTTTCAGATCATCAACCACTGCGATGGTTATTTGTCAAGTCTCAGAGGAGGGAATTGATCCTAGACTTTATAGGTGGATTATAAAGCTTAGCGATTCTGGAGAGATTAATGTTTTTGATGATTCCAATGGTTCACTCTACAATAACGGTAATGACAGTGAGAGGGCGACTATTCATTAAGAGGATTTACACGATCATATTGGCATTCTTGACACTGTTGTGAATAGGTTTAGAACTCCAATTATTTTAACTGATTGTAAAACGATTGAAACGGATATGAAACATAGCAATAAAAAAATTTATATTAACTCTGCGGATTTGGAAAATGGTCTTGATTATATATTAGTTAGGAATATCGAAAAGGGAAAAATTGGAATTTATACCGAATTAAGTGATCACAAATATAATATTTTGCAGAAGAAGATAATAGAACTTTTTGGTGGAAACAATAGCTTGGAATTTATAAGATGTTCCTATCATGCCTTAGATATGCTATCTGAGGATGAGACATATAAACAGATTCATCACTATCATAGGAATGAGACAGGATATACTGGTATAAACGAAAATTATGAAGGATTAAAAAGGAAAATTTATTTTCCGAATTTGAGAATTCTTATTCAAAAATATATTAACAATTACAATGTATGCAACAAGGCGAAATTTGATCGAAATTTCAAATCTCCGAGACACCGAAGAGTATTAGGCAAATAGTATTGTATTATTAGTATATTGAATTTTATTTGGAAATCTATTTGAACAAGAAGAATATTAAAGAGAGTATATAAAAAGTCTAAAATAATTACATATAAGGACAATTTAATTATGATACTGAATTAATAACAAATAATACTTAATATACTATAATTAATCTATAAGCATTTACTATTTTTAAGAAGGAGAAAGGAAAAGAAATAAGTATTTTCAAAACTATGAATTTTTAAGATTTTTATTTTCGTAAGGACTCAGGAGTGTCCCTTACTAAATATGGGGATAGTTACGGTGCTAATTTATCCCTTATAACCTATAGTGGGTTAATTTAAAATATTTGTTAATTTTATTACTTATTACTTTCTCATTACTTTACTTATCACTTCATTTCTTTTCTACTCTTTATCATAAATATTTTTTACAACAAAAACATAGTCGTAAGTTCTTTTCTTTTCATTCGGTTTACTTATTTAGTCTTTAAGTGATATAATTCAGTTACATTCCATCCTTATTTTAATAAGCATTGAATTATTGATTTAATAAAGCATTTAATAAAACTAAACAGTGTGTTCTTTAATTACATAAGTCGCGTTGGTCTGTGACACCGATTTTTTATTATTGCGAATTTTTTTTTGTAAAAAAATAGTGCCAGTAAGTTAATATCACTGTTAGCTTCGTTATTCGTAATAAGCTTCGTTTTTGTGCAAATACGAAGTATCTGCAAAAAGCACGAGTATACACACACAACGATAATCGGTCTGTTAGACCGTGCGCGGGTATTCGTGTAACACTTTTGTGTAAGTAACTTTTTAAATATTTTCATTTGCTTTATGCTATTTTTTGTTATTTTTATTTTATATATTGTTATCTTTAAAGTTATGATTTTTATTTTTATTTTTAGTATAAGTGTATTTTTGTTCAAGTTTTCGTAGCCCTTACGAAGAAGTGCCTTTTTAAAATACCTGAAATAAATGTATTTTTTTTTAAATTAATAAAATTATTTTTCTGTATTTTCTTTTTTTGCATATACTTAAGTACATTCAGTTCTAATATTAAACTTGATTCAAATTAATTTTTTTGAAATAATACCAAGGATATAAGGCTATACAATTGTCGGTCTCACAGACCGTGCGCGGGTATTGGTGTTTCAGTTTTTGGTGCGGGTATAAGAAGGTTAAGGATTCTGAGAATTAATCCGTTTTTTATTGAAAATAACAATACGATACAACACTGATTTTCTATTCTGCTTTGCAGCACAATTTTAAAAAGTTATTACAAAAGGTTTTTCGGTTTTCTATCTGTCTGTCATTTAGTTTTTTCAGCCACTTTCCAGGCTTTTGGATCTTTTCCACGTTTTGAAATTTTAAATGTTTTAAACGTATTGAACTTGTTGGTTTTTATATGGCATCATCATTCAATATTGTTTGCAATTCGGCGTCTTCAAACTTTAGTGGTGGTCTTTCATTTCTTCTTCATATCTCACATCAAATCTCTGTTTTTCCTGAAGTTGGAGACGTTGGATCCAACTAGCACCAGAAGGCACCGTCGGATCGGTCTAAAAAGTTATGACAGCAATTATGACCTCAAACTTCACATTTTAGACTGCACACACATATGAAATTAAGAAAAAAAAATTTAACGACCTGTCTAATGTCCCCATTGAAACACACGTTAAAAGATAAATGAGATCACAATAATAATTTATTTTAAACTTAATGCACAATTATGCATTTTAATGACATTCTTGCAGTTTTCTATTTTAGATTTAATTAAATAAATAAAATAAAATCATAAAACAAAAAAATTCTTATTGTAATTCTTTTATTCCATTTTGTATATTATAACCATCACATCAATTATTGTACTTTCGGATTGAATTATTTAATCCTTAAAGAAAGAATAAGAGAGTGAGAGGATTTCAACAAGTATATTAATTCTGCATACAAGTGTATACATGATACCATAAATTTTGTTTGTATTTCTTCTTTCCTTTGTATCTTTCAACACTACAATATGATTTTATTCATGACTTTCGGCTTAACAATGCTCTTAACGATGTAAAGCAATCAACAATACTGAAGCAACAGAGCACGTCTTCATGTGGAAAAATAAAAATAATATTTTAAAAAATTAATGCTAATCTTCAGAGGAAGAAGAAGACTAATCTTCGTTGGGGTATAAAACGTTTGTTTAAATGTGTGTATTTTCTTCCATTACCCCTCTTAGGGGATTATGGGGCTCTCTCAAAACATTTCTGTCTTGTTTGCGTTTCGTTAATCTTTTGTTGAGGTAAGCAGATGATTGGTCTGCTATAGCAAGATCTAGGATACTGGGGCTGTCACCTATAGTCCTATCAACGCTCTACGAGTATTTTATTTATCTTCATATCTCTAGCATTTTTCACAAGTAGAATACTAACTTTGGCTAGCTCATCAGCAATGCAATTTTTTAACGATATCCCTATGTTCGTTTTTGGCGAACGCCTTTAAGAGGTATTTTTTAATGATTGGAAATATCTCTGAGAAATCCTTGGCATTCAAGGAAAAGGACGGTCGTTTAGACTATGATCGTTAGGGACTTAATCATTGCAACTCTGTTCGAAGAAATCAAAATATTTTCAGAGAAAATCCCGGCATCAAACAAGCGTAGTACCGCTTTCAAAATTACTATAACCTCAGTTTGGAAAGCCCTTTAAAAAGTTTGATATCAGAACTCTGACTAAATATACCACAGCCCACTCTGCCGCTAATCTTGGAGCCGTCAGTGTAAGCCTCAAGAATCACATTCGGAACCTCCGGTTCTTCAATCCAGAAGACCCTATTTGGAATCCTAAAATTAAATGTTCTTTTGAGAATGTGGTATGGAATCACATAATCGAGTGATAAAGATTAATTTTGATTCGAATTAGACGTTTGATATTTTCAAAATATTTTACCGGCATTTAAGCAGAAATTGGACAGCTCTTAGTAGTTATAATATAATTTGCAACGAACAATAACAATACATAGATATTTATTTACAATTACAATTACAAATTATATTCCAATTATATACGAGCTGAGTAACTTTGACTTTATGCTCGGTGTAGTGTCACAGATCAGAGTCCCTGGAGGAAATCGAACCCACGACCCTCACGTTAATAGTCTAGCACACTACCCACTATACTACCAGGGCACCCTAATTCATAGATAAATAAACAATAAATCAATTAAATAATAAAACATTTCACAACCAAGCATTTTTGTTAAAAGCAATAAATTTTGCTACATTTAAAATAGAAAAACTTTTTAATGAATAATGAATGCTGTGATATTATTTTGTCGAAAAAGTGAAACGAAAAATATTAAAAGATTAGGGGCCGAATTACCGCATTCGTGATCCAGTTGTCTTTCGTATCGAATTAAATTTCGTTACGTATCGAATAGACGGATTACCGGATTCGATAGCTGACGTATCGAAATTTTATCAAAATATACTAGATTTTTTTACAATGGAATAGAATTAAAACATATGTTTAATACATATCGATCTTGGATGAATGTATTAATAAGAAGAATAACTGATTTTTATCAAAAAAATGGAAACACAGAACAACATTTTCGTGGCTTATTTAATTTTGGTGACAATATATACATATTTTAAGAACATAAATAAAAATTTTATTTAAAATAAAGGATGGCTAAATAAGGGATAAAAGCGATGCAATGTCTCTGTTGACTAATGCGCAAGTAAATTACATTATAAAATTGTATTTCAAATAATATTTATTATTTTTATTCAGATTTATTAAGCGCTTTAGGCTTTCAAAAGAAGCGTTTCATTTTCTTCTTTCAGAACTATGTTTCAAAGGCCATATGTCCACCTCCCTACCACCAAAGCTGCAGCTGGCTGTAACTTTTTGGTCAGCAAAAGTCTAGAATTATATCATAGGAATTCAGTTTAAGAGCCCCTCCGACAGTCTTTTGGCTGTTGCTTTTCCTTGGCTGCAATTTAGCAATTTGTTTTTCGCCAAATAAGGATGATCGACCATATGCTGCGCCAAAACATCGTTCTGTTTTCCATTTATTTTATTAATATTATCCTACAAAATAATTATAATTTTATTTTATTTCAAACTTTAAATATAATAATAAACTTACATTTTATATACAACTTGTTTGCCCAAAATAAAAATATTTTTTCAATAGTGCTGAACTGACGAGTAAAATTTAAACAGCTGATACTCGATTCGAACCTCGTTATCGTATGCTATCATCTCAAATTACGATAGTACTTATTCGATGACGAATGCGGTAATACCAATTAGAAAATTTACAACCAATATTACTCGATCACGCATGCGGTAATTCGGCCCCAGATTAGAGATTAGCAATCAATTGGTAGTTTCACTGCCGACAAGGGGATTGTAGCCAGGAAATTGCAAAACTTTCAAATTGATGGTAGCGTTACCTCCAGAACATATCAGAATATCTACTAAACAAGGCAAGGTACGATTTAACCTGTAGCAACATTTCGTTTTTAAGCAAAATGTAGAGCGTCAGTTATATTGCGCCGTGCACTGACGGCTCTACAACGGCATATACTATGCCCTCAATGAATAAAAACGGCGAGCTAAAACGGAGGCACAGAGTATTAGTATATACGTGTAACTTGCAAGCTAACAATCTCTTTTTATAATAACTACGTACATATATTAATTGTAAAATAAAATATTGAAAATTGCAGTTAACAACCCTAAAGGGAAATTTTACATCTAAATCGAAATAAATTGTTGACTTTATATCGTACGTAAATAGTTGGAATTTCTCTTTAAGTGGCAACGCTGATGTACGCCATTCCCTAGTACCAAAAATTACACCCACAAGTTATTAGCATTAGGAATAATCAGGAAGGTCAACTCAACCCAAAGTGTAATGATCACTGTAACTCCTACGCCAGGTAAGTATGAGTACATGAGCTCAACTACAATATTTTGTTTGGAATTAACGATAAGCTGAGTGAGAAGTATTCTTATAGTGAGGTAAATGTCGCAATTGAACAAAGAACTTTCCTTTCTTTAGTGGTATGATGATTAAAAATAAGAAATAACATATGCACTCATAACATATACACTCTGATGAACTTTAGCTACTCAAATAGCTTGTAGTTTTCTTGGCACAGATCGACTAAAGAAATTTTCAATGTTTGCTTGCTGATAACGCGGTATTCAGACATACATTCATAATTGGTCATTACAACCTTTCAATCGAAATTACGACCTAGCTTCTCACACCACTGTTGTGTGTTTTAATTTTAAACATGAGCGACGGGACAGTATAATGTCGACTCCGAACGACACATTCCAAGGAAACTTTTTCATAGCAATGTCATTTGCTCTCAGAGTTTTTGTCTGAAATCTGCTGAGAAACAGTCGCTGAAGAAATATTTAGGGTTGAACCGTGGCCTCACGTCTAATAAGCCAACACACTACTTATTAAACTACGACAACTACGTGGAATTCAAATAATTTAATTTTCATATGAGTCCACAGAAGTTTGATTAAATTTAAGTCTGCTCTTTAGAAAGGCTGAGACAAAACACTTTTGTATTACAGAGCGCTTTGGAGCGGTGCTTTGAACTAATACAAAGCATCTCTCAGGCTCATTATATGAGGATTGCGAATCAAATAAATTGACAAAATTCAATTTAAACAATCTGTTTTGTCCCCTCATTAAAGACAAAGTTGCCTACTTCGTTTGCGAACATTAAGCACATCTTTTACTCCGAGTAACGTTTGTGAAGAAGTAAAATTTTATCACGATTTCCGTTTGTAATACTAATTTCGGGTTCTCATCTGTTATCAACATAAATCTAATTAGCCCTCTAATTACTTCAATGTAATTTTTGGAAACTGTCAACACGTGCTTGTAAGCTATCTAGGTCGGGAGATATGGCCGGGATTCTTTTTTCAAAAATATACCTTATCAATCGGACTTATGAAAAAAAATTGCTTGCGTTTTAGAATGCCAAATTAAAGTCAATTAGAAAGCAAGTAAGATGTTGTTGTATTCTAGCCTCTTCAATCACAAAACGTATGGTTTTTCTAAAAGTTAAATATTTTTATGAAATACCCTTAAAATACTAAACCTACTTTAGACCAAAGAAGTTTTAAGTCGAAATTACTTTAAAATAATTTTTTAAGACGATATCGATTTGTTTCATAAAATACACGATCTTACTATGCAAAATTATAAAATTAATTCTATACTTTATTTTGAATGAATAAAGGTAATAAGGTGATCAAGTATAAAAAATCGAAAATATGACAAAAGCAATGTTAAATTATAATGACAGGCAAATATTGTATTACTGAATACAGTTCTAGAGAATACAACAAAATAATTGCATGAAATAAAATCGTTGCTCTCTTTTATTTATGTACGTATGAAAAATAAGAAATAATAAAAGAATAACAAGATGAGTACAATTTACATATCTGCGTTTTTATACCTCCCACGTTACTGAAGCCCTCCTGCTTAAAGTTTGGTAATGTTAAATGCCGTGTCACATAAAACTTTTGCTTCACGTGACATTCCAACTTCGCTTTGACATTTGAGATAAAATATACATGTTTATAATACACTTTTTACATAATTTAATTTTAACGCAACGCAAAGCCAAAAGTTGGGCATCTCCCACCTTTTTGCGCGCTTTTACAGTCAACTGTTCATTATTCTTCAAATATTTTTGATAAATTTGCAAGCAAATTCTTTTGTATACAATTTTTATTAAAGCTTTAATTGTTTTATGTACATTTTTGGGCATAGTTTTGTAAAAAAATTTATTCGCAAGTTTTATGTAGAGGTTGTTTGCGAACAAAACCAGTCAAGACCCGTTAACTGTATTGCAGAGGAAATAATAAAATTAATTTTTGTACAATGTATAAACTAAAGGATGTCTGTAACAAATTATAAATTTAAATTGAATAAATCATTATTTTAAAAAAAAAGAAGTGCGTATTAAGATATTGTAAATTTAGATTTATATTGGCATTACTTTTAGTGCATAAGTTTTAGGCTAAGATTTTTATTAGGTTACGATAAGATCAGTAAGATATTTTAACTAAAGTTTAAAAATATATAAGATTAGACTATTGTACTTTCAAAGCAAGATTTCCGATGACGCAATTATGCATAAAGTACGTTTAGATATATAAGGGGACCCAATATTCGCCTTTTTGTTCTTTCTTACACAAAATTAAGTTCGTAGCTCCATTTCCGAAAGTTTCAGCACGTCTCAGTTTAAGAATTTGATAGTGATAAATGATATATGTAAGCCTTTACCCTATTATGTTGTCAAAAGTTATCTATCCCCTGAGTATATACGTGTATCATGTAATTTTTGTACTCAAGACTTCACACCTAAGAGACACTAGGTTTAGTTATGAGTAATTGCTTCTTTTATATAAAAAAGTAAAGACGTTTTACATTTGAAATCATATTTTAAGTTATTTTCAAGTTTCAAGAACTAGCAGGACAGAGGTTTTAAAATTCTATCGATGTTTTATTTTCCTCTCAAATATTTATTTATTTATATAATCACTAAACTTTTGAAACTTTATATTACACTTTGACTACTTTTTTCTCTTTTTTAATATATCACAAAATAAATATCACCAAATTATTTTATTCTTATCCTATAAACACTATAAACGCAACGCAGCAAGCACGATTTAGGTAAGCTACCTGCGTATTAATTATAAAGTATAAGTAAAACAAATAAAAAATAAACAGTTCATTAATTCTTTATCAATGTTGCTACTAAAATATTCTTTCACTTTATATTTCATACATTGCCGTCCTAAAACCTCTATTTGACGTATGTTACTAATTAGCCTGTGTTCTGTTTGGTAATTCGAATATAAAAGATCGAACATAATCAATTTCAGCTTTTACCTGTCCTTCCCGTAATCTTATCATTTTTCCATTTCCAGGCGGTAAGAAGGCTTCTTAGATCAACCAAGACCCAATAACAATTAAAAAAAATTTTACTCTTCGTTGCGACTACCCTTGGAAGCCTTGCTCACGTTGCACATTTAGTAAACCTGCTTATTTTGCAAGACGTCAACTAAAAAGCACTCAAAATCAATATTTACATTATACGAAGAAATATGCAAGAGCATCACTACATTCTAATTGCAACGTTTGCAATGCTTAAAAGCCTGAATGTTTTTCGACATAGTTTATTTATGCCTACTTATTTATGTATTTATCGTTAATTAGAATACAGTTAAAAATTATATTATAATTATTACGATCTGAGTAACATAAACCTAATGTTCGGTGTAGTGTAACAGATCAGAGTCTCTAGTGGGAATCAAACCCACGAACATCACGCTAAGAGTCAAGCACATCACCGACTAGGCTGCCAGGATACACATCTTTGCTTACTTCTGAAATTTCCAACGTAGGCTCTAAATTGAGGCGAAGACTGTTTAAGTAATTATTGTTAAGAGTTAGAAGTTATATTATAAATCGTGTGTGAAAATATAAATTATTATAAATATAAATCGTTGATATAATTTTTTTTAGTAATTAAAAAAAATGTTTTCTTTGCTTAAAAATTTTAACAGAGATGTTGCCGTTCAAATATTTGCCTATTGTATTCAACTATGTATATAAGTAAACAGAAAACGTAATATAATTGAATAATAAACAACCAAAAATCAAAATTTAGGATATGAAACAAAATGGCAAAATAAAAGATAGAACGATCGGGAAATTAAAAAAATATGTATTTACAAAATTTTTATGAGTTATTAATTAAATTATTAACTACGAAAATAAATTTTTTTATTTTCTTAATTGCCTCTAAAACCAGCTGTTATAATATCGAGTCTGCCATCTAACGATTTTTTTTTCAACTAGTGCTTATTTCGTGAATGGTAACACTTAAGCCGAAAGTCCATACCATCCTTTTCATGCGCCTTGCATTACATGCGAATCTTGCCGATTTTATTGCAAGTTACACACAATGCGTTTATGCGACTGGTTTTTTGTTTTAATCAGCTGTTGTGGTAAACAACAAACAAGCGAACAAGAACATTTTTGGAAAAAATAGAAAATCAAATTGTAATTTTTAAAGAATTTATGGCATTTTGGCATTTGAAAAACGCTCATAAAATAAACGGACAGGCCAATTTAGAGGGAGAAGAAAATGTTATGTTTTGCGAGACAAATGTGTTAGAAGCAACAGAGTGAAAACATTTATTTTGTGTTAAAAAGGGGAAAATTTGGAATATTTTTCAATTTCTTCAATGAAAAGTTTAAAGGTTCTTAAATATTTAAATATTAATCGAAATGTGGGTGAATTTCGGTCACAATGAGTATAGTTTCTTGAGCAAGAGTTAATTAAGAAGCTAAATATTATAAGATCAAAATAAGACGTACTGCTCATAAAAAATTTTTCTTGCTGAAAGATTTCACTATTTTTTAATTTCTTGAAAGGAAAAATTAAAAATTGTTGTTAGTTGTTTTTATTATTTATTAATAGTTTTACACAAAAATTACATTGTATTGTGCTGTTAAGGCCTACGAAAATTCGAAAAATAAAGCCAAAAGTCCATACCATGCGATTTGCATTACATGCGTATACCGAAAAAGTAGAATCAGTGTAGTTGATTGTGACAAGTTACAGAAGAAAAAGCATAGATTGCATAGACGCATAAAAAGTAGGACTACTTTCTACTTTTCTATGCGACTAATGCAGTGTTGGAAAATGTCAGCAGTTTTTTAAACTTGGCATGCCAAATTATATACTATTGTGAATGGTTTCTATAAATATGTTTAAATAGTGCATTACTATTTTCTCATTTTTCTTTTTGCATTACAAAAATATTAATAAAAACATATTTTATAATAAGGTTTATTACTAATTTAAGAGGAAAATACATTAAAATACATTTTTTAACAAATTTCTTTCATGAACAAAATATGTTTATACATATGTATGTATATATGATTGTTTTTATGGCACCTATTTTGAATTTATTAATTTGTAAACAAGAAAAATGGAGGATAAATTAACTGAAAACACTCGTCTTGTGTTCTTTTGAGGATTTTCGTCGGCCTTAACGGCACAATACAATGTAATTTTTGTGTAAAACTATTAATAATAACAACAACTAATAACAATTTTTAATTTTTCCTTTCAAGAAATTAAAAATTTTTGGCAACTTTCAGCAAGAAAAATTTTTTATGAGCAGTATGTCTTATTTTGATCTTATAATATTTAGCTTCTTAATTATCTCTTGCACAAGAAACTGTATTCATTGTGACCGAAATTTACCCACATTTCGATTAATATTTGAGAATCTTTAAACTTCTCATTGAAGAAATTAAAAAATATTCCAAATTTTCCCTTTTTTAACACAAAATAAACGTTTATTTACATTTAATTTTTCTACTTTATCCGCTAGTTTTCACTCTGTTGCTTCTAACACATTTGCCTCGCGAAACTTATAACATTTTTTGTCTCCCTCTAAATTGGCCTGTCCTTTTATGTTATGAGCGTTTTTCAAATGTCAAAATATCATATATGTAAACTCATAAATTTGTAATTAATGCCATAAATTCTTTTAAAATTACAAATTGATCTTCTATTTTTGCCAAAAATTTTATTGTTCGCTTGTTTTTTATTTACCACAACAGCTGATCAAAACAAAAAACCAGTCGCATAAACGCATTGTGTGTAACTTGCAATAAAATCGGCATAGAAAGCAAGAATCGCATGTAATGCAAGTCGCATGAAATGGATGGTATGATTTTTTGGCTTTACACAATTCGATAGCACGAAACCAATACAACTTTTAAGAACATATGAAAAAAATGTGTATAAGTGTATCGGATTTTTACATGCAAATTATCAACAACAAGCATACACTGTTGTATAGTCGTCCAACAATACAATGAATACAACGGCTTGCATGAATTGACCAAAGTAGTGTGTTTATGTATGTTCGGGGGCACTTACTCCATACAAATTTAGGAGCATGCCTACGCTACAGTCGGTAGTGTCGGTTAGTCGATAGGTTTGTAACATGTAATGTGAAAATTTATGTACGAATGTTTGGACGAACAGAATGAGTGTGTGCATAACATGTAATGTGTATGATCGTTTTTTAATAGTAAATTCTTGGCACGTATTATCATACTCAATGCTGAAAAAATAGAAAAGGGATCTACACCTATATAGTTGTTGTGTGTTTTTTATTTTATTTTTTGTATATTTAATTAGAAGGATCTTTAATTTTAAATGTGATAAGAAAGAGATGAACACCTGTGTAAAAATTTTTTTTTTTGGGATAATAAATAACATCGTATACCTTAGTAGAAACATGAGTGTACATGTTCATTGTATTTGTATTGCTTTTCGAATGATTGGACGGACAGAATGAATGTGTGCACGTATTATCATACTCAATGCTGAAAAAATAGAAAAGGGATCTACACCTATATAGTTGTTGTGTTTTTTTTTTTTTTGTATATTTAATTAGAAGGATCTTTAATTTTAAATGTGATAAGAAAGAGTAGGTTGGTTGTGTCTTTTTAGTTTTGTATGATTTAATTAGAAGGATCTGCAATTTTAAATTGATAAGAAATTCTTGTCACGTACTGCTCATGATCAAATGTAGAAGAAATAGTAAACGGATGTACACCTGCAAGATAGTTTTCTAGGAATAATAGATTCTTATCGCAGTTTAGTGTATACAGGATGAACACCTGCATCATCGTTTTCTATGAATAATAGATTCTTATCGCGGTTTAGTGTATACATGCATAATAAATAATAAATTCTTGTCACGTACTGCTCATGATCAAATGTAGAAAAAATAGAAATACAAACTGATAAGAAAGGTTAGTTTGGTTGTACGTGTTCTTTTTTTGTAAACAGGATCACCTGCGTGCTAGTTTTTTTATATACCTAAATAGAAACATGATTGTGCATGTTCATTTTATTTGTATTACTTTTCAAACGAATGATTGGACGGACAGAATGAGTCTGTCTACGTTTCCTCATCTACATCCCAGAGTATAAATATACTTGTTTTTAAGGATTTAGAATTTTTTAGTTTTACTGTTTTAAATAAATGAAATTATACAATAATGAGATTAATTAAAACAAATTATTTTTTTATTTTTTGAAAATTTTATTACATATTTCTTTGTTCAGATTTTTACAGATTCGAATTTAAAAATACGTTTATACAGATTAAATAACTTAAGTGTTAACAAATATTGTGTATAGAATGTTTGACATCGACAAATGTTGAAAGATTGTGAATAAGTATTTTCACAGTTAGATCTATGTATAATATTATTAACACATATAAATGGATAATTTACATAATTACAAGTTCTTAATTCATTTATAAGTTTCATAAATAAATCTATATGCTCTTTATCAATCTGATTACTATGCTTTGTTAATAGTTCTTCCAATACAGCTGATGTAACCATTTTTCCCCTTCTTTAAAAAGTCAATAGTAGGTTGTGTTAGTGCGGGACGATGTACTCTGAACAAAAAGTAATAATTAACTAAACAAAGAATTCAGATATGGTTAAGGTTTTTTTGTCATTTATTATATCATTTCTTCGTTTGAATTTATTGAAAATTACAATTTATTGAAAACACAATTTTTACATTTAGTAAGATTATAAAAATTAATTATATTTTTAGCTTCATTTTCAGCTTAATATAGTCTATGTTTATAAAGTATACAGGGCAGGTGTCAGGACCACATGTACTGTTTTCATTCGACCATTCGCAATCCTCGAAATGTTCACCATGTCTATTTCTTATTCTTTTTAGGTTGTCTACATACTCCAGTTGTGTTTGTATGTTGATGAGTTTAGTTTTATCTATGTCAGAAATTATGTGTGAGAATGATTTTAAAAAGTTGTATATTTCCTTTAAAATCATTGTATGTTAATCTACTGCTATTGTATGCTCATGTGCAGAATATGTGAATAATCTTTAATATTTATATGATTTCAGATCTGTTAATGGACGCTTAGGTAGGTTATCTAATAGTTTTTTGGAGCTGGACTATAGTAGAGACCATATCCAGTTTTATATGGTTTGAGATATAACCCTTTACCCATTGCAATTGATTCCATATATCTATTATGACGGTTAGCTTCAGCCAATTGTTCTTTTCCATTTTTGATAGCATTTACTGCTTTGACAATAGCGGATCCTCCACTTGCCAAACCACCAAGCGCTGACAATTCTGTTAGTACGGGAATAAGTGGAAGAAATCCTCCAATTTTCGGTACAGGTATAACTCTCGGTATTATAATGTCTGCTCGTTTTTTTCCCTTTAAAATTTGAATGAATAGCCTTTTGTGATATTTTAACAGCATCATTTATATCAAGGGGTTTCTGTTCTTTCAATTGTTTTAAAGTTTTTCTCACAGTAGCTGTGAATAATTTCTTATTACACTTATTCATTTTTCCTGTTCTCGTTCTTTTCGAATTCTTTCTTTTCTTATGTTTCTGCTCCTTCAAACCTAATCCAAATTTCACTTTAGTTTTCATAGCGTTTGTCACAAACCACGCGTTAGCACGTTCTTTAATATCACTATCTTTAGATTTAAATCGTTGCCAGGCTTTTTCAGCTAATATTTGATCTGCTTGATGTCTTGTGTCTATATCTTTTGATTGTGAATATGCAATATCGTGCTCTCTACAAGCTGCGTCTAACAAATTTATACCCTTATCTCCTCTTGCTAAGCGTTTTTCAAGTTTTGTACCAGGTCCACAAAACTGATAACCAGGTAGATGTAATTCAACAGGTACTTTATTTATTACGTTGTTTACAAATCCTCTTCTCATCTTACACTGGCTGAGGTTTTGTTTTGACCCTAGATTATAACAAATTTTTTTTAGTTACTTTTATACCTCTTCGCAAAAATAGCTGAAATCAAGACGATCTCCTATATATACAGCAATTTATATGATTTCAGTATGTTAATTTTTTGATATTGATTTTGATCTGCTTTGTATCTGATCACGATCTACTTTACATCTGATCACGATCTGTTTGTATCTGCTCACGATCTGCTTTATATCTGATCACGAACTGCTTGCTATCTGGTCACGATCTGATTTATACCTGATCACGATCTGCTTGATGGCTTGTGTCTATATCCATTGATTTTGAGTACGCTATATCGTGCTTTCTACAATCTGCATCCAATAAATTATTCCTTTATTTCCTTTATTCTTGCTATTCGTTTTGAAGTTTTGTATCAGGTCCACAAAACTGATAACCAGGTGGATGTAATTCAACATATAATTTGTTTATTAAGTTGTCTACAAATCTTCTTCCAATCTTACACTGATTAGGTGTTTTTCTTTTGACTGTAGTTTATAACCATTTTTTTTTCATTACTTTCATACCTCTTCGCATGAAACACTACACCAGCTATACTAGCAAGCTATACCAGCTATACCTGCTATAGCTGCTATACCAGCTATACCAGCTATACCAGCTATACTAGCAAGCTGTACTAGCTATACTAGCAAGCTATACAATCTGTACTAGCTATACTAGCAAGCTATACAATCTGTACTAGCTATACTAGCAAGCTGTACAATCTGTACTAGCTATACTAGCAAGCTGTACAATCTGTACTAGCTATACTAGCAAGCTGTACAATCTGTACTAGCTATACTAGCAAGCTGTACAATCTGTACTAGCTATACTGGCAAGCTGTACAATCTGTACTAGCTATACTAGCAAGCTGTACAATCTGTACTAGCTATACTAGCAAGCTGTACTAGCTATACTAGCTATACTAGCAAGCTGTACTAGCTATACTAGCAAGCTGTACTAGCTATACTAGCTATACTAGCAAGCTATACAATCTGTACTAGCTATACTAGCAAGCTATACTAGCTATACTAGCAAGCTGTAGCAGCTATAGCAGCTACATCAGCTATATCAGCTATAGCAGCTATATCAGCTATACCAGCTATACTAGCAAGCTATACAATCTGTACTAGCTATACTAGCAAGCTCTACAATCTGTACTAGCTATACTAGCAAGCTGTACAATCTGTACTAGCTATACTAGCAAGCTGTACTAGCTATACTAGCTATACTAGCTGTACTAGCTATACTAGCAAGCTGTACTAGCTATACTAGCAAGCTATACAATCTGTACTAGCTATACTCGCAAGCTGTACTAGCTATACTAGCAAGCTGTAGCAGCTATAGCAGCTACATCAGCTATATCAGCTCTACCAGCTATACCAGCTATACTAGCAAGCTGTACTAGCTATACTAGCAAGCTGTACAATCTGTACTAGCTATACTAGCAAGCTATACAATCTGTACTAGCTATACTAGCGAGCTATACAATCTGTACTAGCTATACTAGCAATCTGTACAATCTGTACTAGCTATACTAGCAAGCTGTACAATCTATACTAGCTATACTAGCAAGCTGTACAATCTGTACTAGCTATACTAGCAAGCTGTACAATCTGTACTAGCTATACTAGCAAGCTGTACAATCTGTACTAGCTATACTAGTAAGCTGTACAATCTGTACTAGCTATACTAGCAAGCTGTACTAGCTATACTAGCTATACTAGCAAGCTGTAGCAGCTATAGCAGCTACATCAGCTATATCAGCTATACCAGCTATACCAGCTATACCAGCTATACTAGCAAGCTGTACTAGCTATACTAGCAAGCTATACAATCTGTACTAGCTATACTAGCAAGCTGTACTAGCTATACTAGCAAGCTGTAGCAGCTATAGCAGCTACATCAGCTATATCAGCTATACCAGCTATACCAGCTATACTAGCAAGCTGTACTAGCTATACTAGCAAGCTATACAATCTGTACTAGCTATACTAGCAAGCTGTACTAGCTATACTAGCAAGCTGTAGCAGCTATAGCAGCTACATCAGCTATATCAGCTATAGCAGCTATATCAGCTATACCAGCTATACCTGCTATATCTGCTATACCAGCTATATCAGCTATACCTGCTATATCTGCTATACCAGCTATATCAGCTATATCAGCTATACCTGCTTTACCTGCTATACCAGCTATACCAGCTATATCAGCTATATCAGCTATACCTGCTTTACCTGCTATACCAGCTATACCAGCTATATCAGCTATATCTGCTATACCAGCTATCCCAGCTATAGCAGCTACATCAGCTATATCAGCTATAGCAGCTATATCAGCTATACCAGCTATACCTGCTATATCTGCTATACCAGCTATATCAGCTATACCTGCTTTACCTGCTATACCAGCTATACCAGCTATATCAGCTATACCAGCTATACCAGCTATATCAGCTACATCAGCTACATCAGCTATATCTGCTATACCAGCTATACCAGCTATATCAGCTATATCAGCTATACCTGCTATACCAGCTATACCAGCTATACCAGCTGTACCTGCTATACCTGCTATACCAGCTATATCAGCTATAGCTATAGTATGGTATAGCTGATATAGCTGCTATAGCTGATATAGCTGATGTAGCTGCTATAGCTGGTATAGCTGGTATGGCAGATATAGCTGATATAGCTGATATAGCTGGTATAGCTGGTATAGCAGGTAAAGCAGGTATAGCTGATATAGCTGATATAGCTGGTATAGCTGGTATAGCAGGTAAAGCAGGTATAGCTGATATAGCTGATATAGCTGGTATAGCAGATATAGCAGGTATAGCTGATATAGCTGGTATAGCAGATATAGCAGGTATAGCTGGTATAGCTGATATAGCTGCTATAGCTGATATAGCTGATGTAGCTGCTATAGCTGGTATAGCAGATATAGCAGGTATAGCTGGTATAGCTGATATAGCTGCTATAGCTGATATAGCTGATGTAGCTGCTATAGCTGCTACAGCTTGCTAGTATAGCTAGTACAGCTTGCTAGTATAGCTAGTACAGATTGTATAGCTTGCTAGTATAGCTAGTACAGCTTGCTAGTATAGCTGGTATAGCTGGTATAGCTGATATAGCTGATGTAGCTGCTATAGCTGCTACAGCTTGCTAGTATAGCTAGTACAGCTTGCTAGTATAGCTAGTACAGATTGTATAGCTTGCTAGTATAGCTAGTACAGCTTGCTAGTATAGCTGGTATAGCTGGTATAGCTGATATAGCTGATGTAGCTGCTATAGCTGCTACAGCTTGCTAGTATAGCTAGTATAGCTAGTACAGCTTGCTAGTATAGCTAGTACAGATTGTACAGCTTACTAGTATAGCTAGTACAGATTGTACAGCTTGCTAGTATAGCTAGTACAGATTGTACAGCTTGCTAGTATAGCTAGTACAGATTGTACAGCTTGCTAGTATAGCTAGTATAGATTGTACAACTTGCTAGTATAGCTAGTACAGATTGTACAGCTTGCTAGTATAGCTAGTACAGATTGTATAGCTTGCTAGTATAGCTAGTACAGATTGTATAGCTTGCTAGTATAGCTAGTACAGATTGTATAGCTTGCTAGTATAGCTAGTACAGATTGTACAGCTTGCTAGTATAGCTAGTACAGCTTGCTAGTATAGCTGGTATAGCTGGTATAGCTGATATAGCTGATGTAGCTGCTATAGCTGCTACAGCTTGCTAGTATAGCTAGTACAGCTTGCTAGTATAGCTAGTACAGATTGTATAGCTTGCTAGTATAGCTAGTACAGCTTGCTAGTATAGCTAGTACAGCTTGCTAGTATAGCTAGTATAGCTAGTACAGCTTGCTAGTATAGCTAGTACAGATTGTACAGCTTGCTAGTATAGCTAGTACAGATTGTACAGCTTGCTAGTATAGCTAGTACAGATTGTATAGCTTGCTAGTATAGCTGGTATAGCTGATATAGCTGCTATAGCTGATATAGCTGATGTAGCTGCTATAGCTGCTACAGCTTGCTAGTATAGCTAGTACAGCTTGCTAGTATAGCTAGTACAGATTCTATAGCTTGCTAGTATAGCTAGTACAGCTTGCTAGTATAGCTAGTATAGCTAGTACAGCTTGCTAGTATAGCTAGTATAGCCAGTACAGCTTGCTAGTATAGCTAGTACAGATTGTACAGCTTGCTAGTATAGCTAGTACAGATTGTACAGCTTGCCAGTATAGCTAGTACAGATTGTACAGCTTGCTAGTATAGCTAGTACAGATTGTACAGCTTGCTAGTATAGCTAGTACAGATTGTACAGCTTGCTAGTATAGCTAGTACAGATTGTATAGCTTGCTAGTATAGCTAGTACAGCTTGCTAGTATAGCTGGTATAGCTGGTATAGCAGGTATAGCAGGTATAGCTGGTATAGCTTGCTAGTATAGCTGGTGTAGTGTTTCATGCGAAGAGGTATGAAAGTAATGAAAAAAAATGGTTATAAACTACAGTCAAAAGAAAAACACCTAATCAGTGTAAGATTGGAAGAAGATTTGTAGACAACTTAATAAACAAATTATATGTTGAATTACATCCACCTGGTTATCAGTTTTGTGGACCTGATACAAAACTTCAAAACGAATAGCAAGAATAAAGGAAATAAAGGAATAATTTATTGGATGCAGATTGTAGAAAGCACGATATAGCGTACTCAAAATCAATGGATATAGACACAAGCCATCAAGCAGATCGTGATCAGGTATAAATCAGATCGTGACCAGATAGCAAGCAGTTCGTGATCAGATATAAAGCAGATCGTGAGCAGATACAAAGCAGATCGTGATCAGATGTAAAGTAGATCGTGATCAGATACAAAGCAGATCAAAATCAATATCAAAAAATTAACATACTGAAATCATATAAATTGCTGCATATATAGGAGATCGTCTTGATTTCAGCTATTTTTGCGAAGAGGTATAAAAGTAACTAAAAAAAATTTGTTATAATCTAGGGTCAAAACAAAACCTCAGCCAGTGTAAGATGAGAAGAGGATTTGTAAACAACGTAATAAATAAAGTACCTGTTGAATTACATCTACCTGGTTATCAGTTTTGTGGACCTGGTACAAAACTTGAAAAACGCTTAGCAAGAGGAGATAAGGGTATAAATTTGTTAGACGCAGCTTGTAGAGAGCACGATATTGCATATTCACAATCAAAAGATATAGACACAAGACATCAAGCAGATCAAATATTAGCTGAAAAAGCCTGGCAACGAGTTAAATCTAAAGATAGTGATATTAAAGAACGTGCTAACGCGTGGTTTGTGACAAACGCTATGAAAACTAAAGTGAAATTTGGATTAGGTTTGAAGGAGCAGAAACATAAGAAAAGAAAGAATTCGAAAAGAACGAGAACAGGAAAAATGAATAAGTGTAATAAGAAATTATTCACAGCTACTGTGAGAAAAACTTTAAAACAATTGAAAGAACAGAAACCCCTTGATATAAATGATGCTGATAAAATATCACAAAAGGCTATTCATTCAAATTTTAAAGGGAAAAAACGAGCAGACATTATAATACCGAGAGTTATACCTGTACCGAAAATTGGACGATTTCTTCCACTTATTCCCGTACTAACAGCATTGTCAGCGCTTGGTGGTTTGGCAAGTGGAGGATCCGCTATTGTCAAAGCAGTAAATGCTATCAAAAATGGAAAAGAACAATTGGCTGAAGCTAACCGTCATAATAGATATATGGAATCAATTGCAATGGGTAAAGGGTTATATCTCACACCATATAAAACTGGATATGGTCTCTACTATAGTCCAGCTCCAAAAAACTATTAGATAACCTACCTAAGCGTCCATTAACAGATCTGAAATCATATAAATATTAAAGATTATTCACATATTCTGCACATGAGCATACAATAGCAGTAGATTAACATACAATGATTTTAAAGGAAATATACAACTTTTTAAAATCATTCTCACACATAATTTCTGACATAGATAAAACTAAACTCATCAACATACAAACACAACTGGAGTATGTAGACAACCTGAAAAGAATAAGAAATAGACATGGTGAACATTTCGAGGATTGCGAATGGTCGAATGAAAACAGTACATGTGGTCCTGACACCTGCCCTGTATACTTTATAAACATAGACTATATCAAGCTGAAAATGAAGCTAAAAATATAATTAATTTTTATAATCTTACTAAATGTAAAAATTGTGTTTTCAATAAATTGTAATTTTCAATAAATTCAAACGAAGAAATGATATAATAAATGACAAAAAAACCTTAACCATATCTGAATTCTTTGTTTAGTTAATTATTACTTTTTGTTCAGAGTACATCGTCCCGCACTAACACAACCTACTATTGACTTTTTAAAGAAGGGGAAAAATGGTTACATCAGCTGTATTGGAAGAACTATTAACAAAGCATAGTAATCAGATTGATAAAGAGCATATAGATTTATTTATGAAACTTATAAATGAATTAAGAACTTGTAATTATGTAAATTATCCATTTATATGTGTTAATAATATTATACATAGATCTAACTGTGAAAATACTTATTCACAATCTTTCAACATTTGTCGATGTCAAACATTCTATACACAATATTTGTTAACACTTAAGTTATTTAATCTGTATAAACGTATTTTTAAATTCGAATCTGTAAAAATCTGAACAAAGAAATATGTAATAAAATTTTCAAAAAATAAAAAAATAATTTGTTTTAATTAATCTCATTATTGTATAATTTCATTTATTTAAAACAGTAAAACTAAAAAATTCTAAATCCTTAAAAACAAGTCTATTTATACTCTGGGATGTAGATGAGGAAACGTAGACAGACTCATTCTGTCCGTCCAATCATTCGTTTGAAAAGTAATACAAATAAAATGAACATGCACAATCATGTTTCTATTTAGGTATATAAAAAAACTAGCACGCAGGTGATCCTGTTTACAAAAAAAGAACACGTACAACCAAACTAACCTTTCTTATCAGTTTGTATTTCTATTTTTTCTACATTTGATCATGAGCAGTACGTGACAAGAATTTATTATTTATTATGCATGTATACACTAAACCGCGATAAGAATCTATTATTCATAGAAAACGATGATGCAGGTGTTCATCCTGTATACACTAAACTGCGATAAGAATCTATTATTCCTAGAAAACTATCTTGCAGGTGTACATCCGTTTACTATTTCTTCTACATTTGATCATGAGCAGTACGTGACAAGAATTTCTTATCAATTTAAAATTGCAGATCCTTCTAATTAAATCATACAAAACTAAAAAGACACAACCAACCTACTCTTTCTTATCACATTTAAAATTAAAGATCCTTCTAATTAAATATACAAAAAAAAAAAAAAACACAACAACTATATAGGTGTAGATCCCTTTTCTATTTTTTCAGCATTGAGTATGATAATACGTGCACACATTCATTCTGTCCGTCCAATCATTCGAAAAGCAATACAAATACAATGAACATGTACACTCATGTTTCTACTAAGGTATACGATGTTATTTATTATCCCAAAAAAAAAAAATTTTTACACAGGTGTTCATCTCTTTCTTATCACATTTAAAATTAAAGATCCTTCTAATTAAATATACAAAAAATAAAATAAAAAACACACAACAACTATATAGGTGTAGATCCCTTTTCTATTTTTTCAGCATTGAGTATGATAATACGTGCCAAGAATTTACTATTAAAAAACGATCATACACATTACATGTTATGCACACACTCATTCTGTTCGTCCAAACATTCGTACATAAATTTTCACATTACATGTTACAAACCTATCGACTAACCGACACTACCGACTGTAGCGTAGGCATGCTCCTAAATTTGTATGGAGTAAGTGCCCCCGAACATACATAAACACACTACTGACCTAATACGAAATTGAGAAATCATAAGTTAATTCATTATTTCATTGTCTAAGAAATGATTACATTTGGATTTCAGTATATCTTGATCAATACGTTCAAGCAACAACATATTTAAGTACACTTTGAACTCGAATTTATCAAATGTTTTCACGTTTCGCTAACTTTGTACAGCGAATCCAAAAATTGAAATTATTTTCAAAATATACTTACAGTTTATGATACACTTTTTTTCTTGTGTATCATTTTTGCTCGTTGTAAACTGCACTGGTCAAACAAAGTATCTCATGGCAAAAATGAAATCGAAACATCTAAGTGGTTGCAACTTAAGAAATACGTGCATAAACGGAAGTTGTAAAAAAAAGAATTCGGTTGTGAAAAAAAATTTCTAAATTAATTGAATGTGTATACATAATAGTATTTGTCATTTATATTGATCGCATTTAAAAAATATCAAACAATTGTAAAGGGACACTAAAAGGATAAAATAGTACTTATTATAATCGGGGCTGCATAATATTAAATACGATAATGAAACAGTAATAAATTTATAACATATGGAAAACTAAGAGTTAATAAGATTAAAATTAAATTAGAAAATAAAATTATTAATCATCCCTAATCTATTTGGAGTTGTAAAGACAAGACAAGACTTTTCGTATTTTATTACAAATCGGTATTCTAGTGTTCAATATTACATTAATTTTTTTAAATAATATTTACATATTTACATTTTTTATTTTCTAAATGGCAGGTCTAGAACATGAAACCTTTTAAGCCTTACAATTTCCTCACTTTCATCTAGTAAAGTAATCGCTAGAGTGTTACTATGGTTACTAAGTTTGTCAATATATTTCCTACTAAATTTGTTGATCTCATTTTTCACTTTAGATATTCCTAAATCTTTATGAATATTATCGTTAATAATAAACCAAGGAGCATCTAATATCATTCTTAGAGTTTTAGACTGATAACGCTGCAGAATTTCAATATTCGAATTGCTCGCAGTCCCCCACAACTGTATTCCATATGTCCATATGGGTTTGAGGATAGTTTTGTAGAGCAACATTTTATTATGCAAACTTAGCACAGATTTTTTGCCAAGTAACCAATACATGCGTTTTGTTTTTATATTAAGCTGTCCTTCCCAAGTTAATCTTCTATCAAGATGCATTCGATTTAGAAAACTTGAAGGACAATCACCTTTTCTTAATGCTAAAGTTATATGCACCGTTTTTTTAAGCCATATTGCTATACTATTTATATAGTTTTGAATTACATTCGATGCTTCTGTTGGACAATCATTATTTGCAATTAATGCTGTATCGTCGGCATATGTGACAAATGTAACATCTTCCATAAAAGGCATATCTGATGTATATATAGTGTAAAGAACAGGGCCAAGTACAAGAACATATATCCGAAACAGAATTGTTGATTTTAACATAATCATACTTAAGTATGATTTAAGAACTAAATAAAAAGGTGCAGGTAGAAGTAATTTTAGTTTGAAAAGAAGACCAGGATGCCACACTCCGTCGAATGCTTGCTTTACGTCCAAAAAAACTGCAGAACAATATTGTTTCCTCTCTAAGGCATTTTGAACAACATTAACAATGCGATGGCATTGTTCGGGCGTACCATGCTGATGACGAAAGCCAAACTGGTATTCCGGAATGATATTTTTATTATCTAAAATTGGCTGAAGTCTTTTCAGAAAGATTTGCTCAAATATTTTGGAAAAAGTGCACAGTAAACTTCTAGGTCTATAGGAACTTATAATGTTTTCTGGTTTATTCGGTTTAGACACGGTTATAATTTCCGCACATTTCCATTGTACTGGGTAATAATTTAGCCTCAATATGGAGTTGTAAATAAAAGTTAATAGGAGTACAGCTTTTTTGGTAACATTTTTACGTATTTCGCTCCTATTTGGTCATATCCAGGCGCTTTTTTAACGTTTAGTATTGATATTTCTCGTTCAAATTCTTTGGGGGTTATATGTCTGATAGGCAAATCCATTTGGCATTTTGATCACTATCATCATTAAAAGAGAATGGCTGAAATGTTGACTCCAAATATTGTGAGAATGCTTGAGCTTTTTTGAGGTCCCATTTACACCAAGTACCATTTATATATTTTATTGGTACATTTCCTTTACTTTTTGATTGTAACCAATATTTCTTAGATAATTACTTACTTGGTCATTTTTATATTCACGTAACTTTCTTCTCAGTTCTTTATTTGCTCTGTTAAGTATTGTTTTATTTAGTAAGGTTATCGTCCAAACGTCTCTTATCTCTAATCATTTCCCTTATTTCCGCAGAAACCAAAACCCTATTTCGGTTATTAGCAACAGCTTCTTTCCGTGAAGATAAATATGCAGCTTCATGGATGAGATTTGTAAAATTTTCAACGACATTATCTATAACAACAGCTTCTTTCAATTTTATTTTAAGATTTATATTTTGCTTTAACCAGTATTTAAAGCAAAACACGCCAATAAGTGTTAATGTTACTTTATAAATTCCATTTTTTTTGTAAACATATGTCATAATTTACTATCAAGGGCGAGTGATCACAGCTTAAATCATCCGAATCTAAAATATTCAACAAGTTACCTGGAATACCGGAGTAAATTACAAAATCTAATAAGTCTGGAATTTTTATTGGATCACCTGGCCAATATGTAGGTCTTCTAGAGGTTAAAATTGAAAAATTATTATCGATTACATTTTTATAAAGTTCTTTTCCCTTTTGGGTTGGCAAGTCGGGAACACCACCAAGGATGTTTGGCATTAAAATCGCCGCTAACAATGAATTTTATACCAAGTGTTTCAAAAAAGTCTTGATAATCATCATATTTAACATTATGTCTGGGGGGAAAATAAATTTAATATATTGATATATCATTGTTATTGCAATTTATTCGTATTCCGGCAGCCTGTAGATGAGGTTTCTGATAATCATCTAGGATAGTATATTTTATTGACCTTTTGACTAAGATTGCTGAACCTCCATGAGCTCTGTTTTCAGGGTGATTACAAGGAATTAGGTCAAAGCCATTTATATTGAAATATGTTCTATTGGTAAAATGTTTCTCAGATATAAGAAAAATGTCGATATGATTAATATTTATGAATGTTTCAATTTCTTCTTTGTGGTTTGGTAGACCGTTTGCGTTCCATATTGCAAACCGTAGATTTATTTGCATAATTTGGATATTAGCATGGTAATCATGTTAAGGAGATTTGTTAACATGGATTCGATTCGATCCATTGTGTTGGAATTAATGTTTTCAGAGTTATTGTTTCTCACTACTTCAGAATAAGATTGATTGTTATTCTGTTGGCTGTTTCTCTGGTAATTATTATTAGAGTTAAATTGAGGAAATTCATTCGAATCGTCTGGGGCATAGTTGGTTTCTCGGTTGCGAGTAGTTTGTCGCTTATCAATTAATTTCTGATATATTTGACAACCTTTGTAATTGGCAGTGTGACTTTTGAGGCAGTTAATACATTGAGCTGGCGAAAAGTTGGCATCGGTGGCATTGAACAATGTCGTTTATTTTTCTAGATGCTTCAACTGTAATGATAGCATTGTTTAAGTGTCTTAAATTATAAATGTCCTTATTATTCTGTTGAGGATCGAGATCAATATAAAACATTGGCAATGATTCTTTGGTCAATCTACTTCGCACGTTAGTAACAGTACGAACTTGATGTCCTAGGCATATTAGTTCGGCCTCGATGTCCTCAATAGGAGTAGAATGGTGAAGTCCCTTTATAACAACTCTATATGAACGATCTTGTTTCAATTGATATGTATGAAAACCTATATTTCGACCTTCTAAGTATTTTACTAAGGTTCTATATGAATCAACCGATTTAACCATAAGTCTGATTTGATTATTTCTTAATGATTTATAACTAAAATTATCTTTTGATATATTACAAATCATACTATTAACATCAACTACATCTGATATGTATATTGGCGGGAGTTTAGGTATTGTTGCATTATCTTCATTGTCATCAGAATCATCAGTCTGAAGCTCAACAAATTTGTTGCTACTCGATGGAATGCCATTCGTTTATTCTTATACATTTTTGGGGATTCAATCAGATTTCTCTTTCTATGACGTTTTGTTATTATCTGCCAGTTTAGATTCTCGTTTGACTTGCTACCTACTTCAGCATCAGTATCATCAGCATCTTCATCCATGGTGTTATTATTGTTTAAGAACAATAACAGTTAGTCAGTGAAGTCGCCGTGGTCTAGTAGGTAGTGTGTTGGCTTATTAGACGAAAAGCCAGGGTTCGAGCCCCAGGCCAGACATCAAAACAAAATAGAAAAAGTATTTCTTCGGCGACTTCCTCTCAGCAGATTTCTGGCAAAAACTCTGAGAGTAAATAAAATTGCCATGAAAAGTTTCTCAAAAATCTGTCGTTCGGAGTCGACTTTAAACTGTAGGTCCCGCCACTCATGTATAAAATTAACACACACAACATAAGTGGTGTGAGAAACTAGGTCGTAATCCTGACTGAAGGGTTGTAATGACCAATTATGTATGTAGCACAACTAAATTGTTTTTATAATACTCTGACTTATTGTTTGTGTTTAGTTTTTATTATGTTTTATTTTTCACTTGTTTTTTTTTTTTTTGTTTTACTTGTCTAAAGTCTGAGTTTATGTCTGTCCACTGTGAAAGTTGATGAAAGACTCGGTCAAAAGACTCAAAATAATAAATAATTGTTTTTTTATTATTTTTTTATTATTGAAAAAAATTTAAATAAAAAAAAATTTTCAAATAAAAATGTTCTGATTCGCTTGACGGTAAAATCAAAAGTAAATAAAATTAAAAAGTAAATAAATTAAATAAATTAAAAAAAATAAAATGCTTTTAAATAAGTGAATATATAAAATAACCAATCGGTTTTAGTTTGAAAACCTTGTGGAGGGGGCAGAAAAATTCAACCAATTGAATTCCGGAGGGCCACTATTCCCAATTATTTTAAGCAACAACTATTATGAAATCTCTTGGTCAACCAATTAGAACGGGTAAGGACTGCCAAAGGATTTACATTTTTATTGCTTTTAAACCGGTAAAATATTTTTATAAAATTGGAGACAATGGTCACAAACAAGGCAGAATGCAGGAGGTAGAGTATTTAAGTAGGTCATCTTGATACCTTTAAAAGAAGCTATAACAAATTTCAAATGGCGTAGTACAAGAAGTTGCCTATGTGTATTTTCTGGGTTCCTAAACAAATCAGTTCTCTCACTAACATTCGTCTTTAGGCATACTAATTTTAAACATCATTCTCTTCAAAAGAGAAATACTTGTTGTTAAAACAACAACAGTCAGTTTTCCAAACCCCTTAAAAAGAAAATTTAACTCTGCGCCTAACAATTAAATTTTCGTCACACAGAAATACTTGCAATGCTATTGTTGGGCTAGAATATTGACAGAAATATTAAATTCCATATATAAAATACATTCTTATAATTATTTTATTCATTATTATTATTTTTTGTTTGTTTTGTATATAAAAATACTATTCGTATTATTAATTTTACTTTCCACAAAACAAAATAAAGCAGCTGTCACAAAAATTAAAGTTGTGTACTGCACGTTTTTTTATATTATCGGTAAAAACAATTGCAGAATACCGTTTTGGTATTAACGTTATTTAAATTGATGTTCTCTTAAAACCTTCGATGTTGCCGTCGCCAAATATAATAAAAGTGATCATTAATAAACCCATAAGCAATGTGGTGCAGAAATTAAAGTCTAAACAAATGTTACTCAAACCGGCGTTTTTTTTATCAAAACCTACTTCATACATGTATATTTTGTTCGTCCTCATCAACGTACGTATCTATTTTTCATATCATTTTTTATTTCATTACGAATGTATTTATAATATAATGTTATTATTATTTTTAATAATTATTATTTAAAAGAAAACAATATATAATAAAGACAAATTATAAATAACAACGGCATAATTAAAAAAAACTTTAGCTACAATTATATAATACTGTTACGTTTTCAACCTTTTAGAAACGTTTAAAATATGAGTTCGTAGATTGCAAATAAAAAAAATAAATTTGTATTTAGTTTTAGATAAATTCTTTATTGTTCGCACAATTCTGTGTGTCACTGTTCACAACTTGATGTAAACAACAACAATTTACTTCTTTACACTCTTTTGCGTAAACAGTAACAATTGTTCGATAAATCTTTATAGCGGGTATCTTCAAACCACGATTATTCTCTTCACACGCAACGTGTCTTCACACAAGACTGACTGAATTTTTACTGACTACGTTGCCTGCATTGTCTTGCCTTTTATATTGCAGGGTAAACAGTCTGATGAATGCTCTTGAAAGAGAATGACTTCGCCTTCGCAAAATCTGTATAAATGTAAACATGTTGTTTACGTTATTGTTGTTTGTATATTTTGTTTACGTTTGTCCTTGCAGCGTTGTTGTTGCCTGTACTTGTTTATCCCCTTTATTTATAATGATATTGTTGCTATATTTTTGTTTATTTGTTGATCATGTAATCGTCTTTGTTTTTGTAGCTTTTGTTTATCATTTTAATGTTTAACGATGTAACACCATTTACATGTTCGTAACAATACATTAGCAAAAAAAAATTAATTTTCACATGACAAGCAATAATACTCAATATACTGTTACGGTTTTCGGTTTTATAACCATAATTTCCTAAGGAAAAAAGAAATAAATAACCACATTGTCAATTATAAGCTTACAAGTTCCCAGCGAGATTCCGAAAGTCCCGATATGCATTTACTTCTGCTCCCTCATTTACAGCGGTTCAAACATAATTTTTCCGATTTTTCCATATCAATTAAAATATTTCTAAAAAGTACCAACGTAGGTATCGTGCGCAAAACAACGCTAATAATTATGCAGGCAGGCCTTTGCAGCCGCAGTACTATGTTCAAATTAGTTGTCCAACCGAGCGATTTCCGCATTTGTAGGTGAATATAGGTCTGACCACAGCCGTGTAGATCCAGTGAGCCATCCTAAGTGATTTAATTAAACTACACAGAAGCGTGCTCAGTATACTGGAGTTATGACGGGCCATTGAATTATGGGCACCAATGCAAGGCGCACTGGTCTTTGGCACCCTGCAAATGGCTTCTGTAGAAGCTGCGGGGATGAGTCACTTCATCAGTAGCTCGGAGAAGTTGCAGTACCGGGAGATAATGGAAAAACTATGGTCTTAAAATGGTCCCTAAATCGCCTAAGTATGTCTACCCGAACTTTTTGGATGGACAGCCAACCTACCTAAACTTAAAAAACCGTTTAAATGTCAATTAAACTTATTCGCTTATTTTTTGATAACGGTAAATATTATTGTAAATAGTACTGCAATAAACAAGTAGATGGATTGTATGTATTGGATGTAAGTTGTATTCGTTGTTGCATTTTCATATGTTAACAGCGGCAAACTACTGGGACAGTTATTTGACAAACTGTATAAATACGAAAGTATCAATAGGTCATTTGTGCCACATTGCCAGTCAAATATACAATTGCACCATCATTTAAACACGAATATCACGTAAACACGTTATGAAATTCTGCCTTACGCAAGTTCTTCCATTCAGTCAACGTGGCACTAGCTTCGATAATCATTTGCTTTGTTTTCATATGCAGAAACCAACGTATTTTACGTTACGCGAACGTTCGACTAATTCTATCTTAATACGGAAATTAATATGTAAATGTCGGGACGGCGCGAACGCCATTCCCGGCTACCAAAAATTGCACGCACGAGTTATTCGCATTAGGAATAATCGCGAAGGTCAACTCAACCGAAAGTGCAATGGCCAAGCCTCACTTCGGGGGAACCGCCTTCATGATCACGGTAGCCCCTACGCCAGGTAAGTATGCTTTTATGAGCTCAACTTAAAGATCTTGTATACAATTTACGATGAACTGTATGAGAAGTATGCGAATGCTTAAATCAATTTTGGTGTTGTTGTTGTTGGACAAAAGGACATTTAATGTTTACTGATAAGGTGGTTGAAAAAAAATAGTACACGTACGCACTACACAATACTTGCACATGAACCACTCTTGTTTGTTTTTTCTTTTGAAGAACATTAGCACTAAAAATATGACTAGGATAAGATATACATATACCTATTTATATACGTGCCTAAATAAATTGTTATTGAAAATTAATTACGACGAATTAAGTTTTTTGGGGCCCTAAGTTTTTCACTTCTACAATTACTGAATCGTATGCGCTATTATGTATTATAGTTAGCACTTCTCAACTCTAGCTTCTTCTAACGTGTACTTCAAACCTTTGGCATTTAATATCGACATCTGCTAAATTAGTTGTCATTTATTCAATCTAGCTTGCCAAGCCACTATGGACAGATATAGTAATCAATTACACGTGGAAATAATAACTTTTTTATTATCAAAATGAACAGCTGACCCTAATTTTCATAGAAAAACATTTTCGTCGATTATGTCCATTTCTGGATTAAGTCGTAATCAAACAAAATTATCCAATTTAGGACGATACCAATCTTCATGAGATCCGATGAATCCCGAAAAAGTCACTGTTCGGAATGGACTCTGTGCTGGCATGATCATTGTTTAATATTCAACAGGACTGTGGTACATGCGGTACAGCGCACAGCAGTTTGAATATTCTATACGAACGATTTAAGGGCACGGTCATCTTACGTGGAGATGATGAGCACTGGGCACGGCACGAGCTATTTGATCCCGTCAGACATTTGTTTGTACGGTATTCTGAAGTTTTTAATTGAAATAGAGAGCGCTTAATCAAAGGGCCGATAGTTTGAAAGTTTATTGATTTTTATAAATTAAAATTCGCCTTATTGGAGAACTTGACTATGCTTTTTAATTTGAAAAATAGAACAAAATCTTGTCTAACAATTTTAAACAACCCTTCGCATAAAAAGGTATGAGAAAATAATACGAAATAAAAAATCATAATTTAATTTATTATTTAATTAGCGAAGGAATGGGTTTCAATAAATTTTGATCAATACGTTTAAGCACTAATAATTAACTACGCTGTGGTCACGAATTTACCAAATGATTGCACGTTTCGCTAACTTAGTACAGCCAATCGAATAAATGAAAAGTCAAAACAAATTGAAGATTATGATACAATACAAATTGATTGATATTACGTATCTTCTTTTTCAGTTTTTTGATTGTGTATTGTTTTTGCCATTTTTAAAATAAATTGGTCACAGAAAGTACCTCGGCAAAAATTAAAGCTAAACATTGAAGTGGTTGAGATGTAACTTCATAGAAATACGTGCATAAACGGAAATGGTAATAAAGAAAGAGTCAAGGGTATGAAAACTGTTTATAAATTAATTGAAAATGTATATACATAATCGTTAAAAAAAACATTAAGCAATTCTAAAGGAACATAAGGGATTTAAAAAGCAAAATAATACCTATGAAAATGACTGCAATAAATTGAAAACAATTAGAAAACTACGAGATAATAATTATCATTTCACACTGACAAGATGGTATAGAAAATGTTGAACACAGTCCATAATTTAAATGTCAAACGATAAAATCAAAACAGAATAAGCTTTTTGAATTAAAATAACTTAAAAAAATAAATTCAGCAGCCACAATAATCAAATTAATAGGGAAATAGCTACGTATTTCTCCAAATGAATAGCTTTCTTAAAAATGTGGTCTTTTGTCTCTAAGATTTTCAGTAAGGCACATAATTTATCAAAATTGGTTCTGTTCATTTGAATTTGTACGCAATTTAAAAAATGTTTACCATTTTCATGGCATTTAGTTTCCCAAAAACTTCCACCCCGATTATAAACAAATCCATATGATTTAAATGTTTGGTAATACTTGTTTAATGTTTCGTAATTTACATTTACTGAAGTCCACGCAGTCCTCGCGGCTCCATGGGTAATCGTTATCCATTGTTGATTAAAACATATATTCATTTTTCTCTCAGAATCTTTTTACGTTTCTTCAGTTTGTATTAGGTTAGGTTAGGTAAGAGGACGTGTACTTGTCAATTAAGACAAGTACATTACCCGGAAGTCGAATTGACCCATTGTACAACGTCCTAGTTTCTCACACCACTTATGTTGTGTGTGTTAATTTTATACAATTTTTTATGGTGGGACCTACAGTTTAAAGTCGACTCCGAACGACAGATTTTTGAGAAACTTTTTCATGGCAATTTTTATTTACTCTCAGAGTTTTTGCCAGAAATCTGCTGAGAGGTAATCGCCGAAGAAATACTTTTTGTATTTTGTCTTGATGTCTGGCCTGGGGCTAGAACCCTGGCTTTACGTCTAATAAGCCAACACAACCTACTAGACTACGGCGACTTCACAGTTTGTATTAATCGTTTCATAATTTTAAAAATATTAATTCACAGTGAAAAATAGTTGCTATTTTAAAGCACATTTCCGAAGTGTTTTATAAAAAAAAACAGCAAATAAATTTGAAAACCACATTTAGAAAAATTATTAATGCAAATGCAATGGTTTCACAAAAATGGTTTTACGTTTTAATATTTGATGTAAAAACTATGACTCCAATTTAATTGGAACATGAAATTATTACTCACCTTTATTCTATTTGGCGTCGTCAATACAAAACAACCTCTTTTTTCGTGTTTTGTTGCAAATTGGTATTCAGTACTCAAATTTGTGAAAGAGTATTAAGCCTGTAGGGTCTTTGGTTGGCAAATCACATTAGAAGCAGTATGATTGAGCGACCTCACGTCTAATGAGCCAACACATTACCTACTAGACTATGGAGACTTCAAATACAAAGAGTTGTACGACAAAATAAAAAAATTTAAATACACCCAGCTAATGACATACTGTAGGTTGTGAGTTTTGTTGAGTAGAAATCAAAAATGTTTTTTTGTATATTTCTTGAACCTCCCAAACTTGTTTATTTGAAAAAAACTGTTTTTTTGTTTGGACTTCACACAAATAGTTCTGGACCGATGTCCAAAATTTATATTTCTTGAACCTTCAAAACTGGTTTTATTTGAAAAAACTGTTTTTTTGTACTTCACACAAATATGTCTGGACCAATGTCCAAAATTTAAATCTTATTAGAACGCAGAAGGATGGGCTTTCAAAACAATATACATACAGTGAGCGCCAAAAGTGAGTAAACACCACTGAAATAATTCATTTTCTTAGGATAGCGATAAAAGTAAATGGGAATAGTCTAATAAATTTCCAAAAATAAAAACGTTTATTTATTACTTATAAATGTTAAAACAAAAGCAACAATTCATGATAAAGGAACTTCTTTTGTACTTAAGAACAAAACCGTTTTATACTTAAGAACAAAAGTGTTGACTCACTTATAGCGCTCAGTGTATATGTATTGTTTAACTTAATCTGCTATGAGGTTTGATGAGGTAAACTTGACCAATGAAAATTTTATTCATAAGTTTGTCCGTTCAAAAAAATATAACACGACTGTTATACTATTTAAATAATAACTACTGTAATTTTTGATCAAACGATGTGTCAATCTTTTCACAAGATAATCCACTTTCAGAATGTCATCACTTATTTTACCTTTTTTAAATTAAATTTTGTAATTAAGAATAGCTAAACTTGAAAAACTGAGAAAAATAATCATATTTTCCATGTTTGCCCGATCATTCATAACATGTAAGTTTGAACCATACGTTTAATATAAAAAATATTTTTGAGTTCTATTCAACAAAACTCACAATCTACACTATGTCATTAGCTGCGTGTATTTTGACTGTCGCACCGAGTAATTCGTCAACCTCGACCAATGTACGTTTAAATCTTTCTGAGGAATAATTATTTCCCTATCTTGGCTATAGTTAAATGCATAGACGACTATTTGTATGTTGTAAAGTGGTTTAAGCGTACAGGCCGTTAACAATAACACTTCATTTCATCCTGTCATATCCTATTTGTAACACCCATAAGGCTCCACTACATTACAAGTCCTAAAGCAGATATAACATACTTGCATAAAAAATTTTATAAATTTTGTATTATTCTTTATAGTTTTCTATTTATTTTATCGATTCATATACACAACAACAAATAAATTTAATATAAACAAATTTTACAAAAATTTATTCAAGTAAAAAAATTAATTCTCTTCTTACAAACAGTTGTTAAAATATGTATATGACTTGCTTTGCTTATGCATGTGCTATACGACGAAGAGGATACAATAATTATAACGACTTCAATTTAAGAACAACTAAAATTTATAAATGGTAAAATAATGAATAATTGTTACGTCCGAGGTAAGCATGAAGATTCGCAACAGGAAATTTAAAAAAGCAAGGGAAAAAAATGAAACCATAAAATATTTTATCAACCATGCAAAAACTTAATTAGCAACTTTTTTACTGTTTTTTCCTTGTTTGTTTCACTATTATAAGATTCTGGCGTGTTTGTACTTAAACGTAAATTTATGACACTCTATTTATTTGGCTATAAGTCCCTGTTAGCAAATCCTTTCATTTGATAATGCAATAAAATTGTAATTACAACTAGCATTATATGAATAATTTTAAATATTTATAAAGTGACATAAATAATTAAAAGAAATTGCAAAATTTTGGCTTTAACAAATTTAATAGTTGCCCAATCATGCATACCTAAATCGTAATATTAATTATGTACGGTAAGAAATTGCAAAAAATTTTAAGCTTTAACAATTAATCAAATTTTATGACAGAGTCAAGAGATAAAATAGCTCGATCAAACATCAGTCTCAAAAATATTTAAGTGACAAATGTTTACATAGCGGTGTATTCTCACGTGTGGATTTTATCAAAAATTAAAAGCATTTGCTTATAGATTATCATGTGCATATTCCGCTTAAATGATTATGTACCATCCACCCTTTAGCAAAGCCATACACAACATGACACAAGTAAAACCGTTTCATAACGTATACAGGGACTTCCACATCAAGGACATTCCACTCCACCCTTAGCACAAGGGCGGAGTAACAATAAAGTGGCTTGTTGAAAACAGCATAAAATGTCTTTTTTTTGTTCAGTAATTTGTATAGCCTCCTTTGGTAGTAACTATAGCTTCTATATGACCCAGCATACTGTCCACTAAATTTTTACAGTTCTTAAGTCTATACAACACAAGGGTCGACAATTATTTCAAATTTCCAGGTCTACAGACAGCACCCCTTTTGTGTACTACCCACAGGTGTTGAATGGAGTTAAGATCCGGTGATTGGTAAGGCCAATCGATAATTTTCGAGGTTTTCAGTGAACTTTTAGTTTTTTGTAAATTTTTAATTTTGCTTAGGTTCATTCTTATGTTCAAAAATGATATTTACCGTCTATAATCCGTATTTTTATGGAGTGGCAGGAAAGTTAGTACTTAAAATTTACATAGGACAGTCATTGCACCAACTATTTTACATCCAACTAACCATTTTATTCCAGCTCTCTCATCCAACACCATATTAAGACTGATGACCGGTTTTCTTTCTTTAGCCTACACATTTCCATCCGGTGCAAGCAGTTAATTTTGGTTTCACCTGATGAAATAACCTTATTCCTTTCGACTGACGACTCACTTCAAGTCAAAGGTTAACTTATAGAAATACAAACATAGATGTGACTTCAGTTTAAAGAAGTGCTTAAATTTATGATGCCTTAATCTCCAACTCCCTTTTGATATAGAGACAACTTAATTTCAGTGAAGATTCTTTATGGTATATCATAAAGAGAGAATTTCGGGTTAAACAAAATTAAATGTCATATTTTGATCAAATATACTATTTATCACACCTGATTTTAGCGATAAGGACACTTTTACCATCGTAAACATGTGTCATAATTTACTATCAAGGGCGAGTGACCAAGTTACCTGGAATACCGGAGTAAATTACAAAATCTAATAAGTCTGGAATTTTTATTGGATCACCTGGCCAATATGTAGGTCTTCTAGAGGTTAAAATTGAAAAATTATTATCGATTACATTTTTATAAAGTTCTTTTCCCTTTTGGGTTGGCAAGTCGGGAACACCACCAAGGATGTTTGGCATTAAAATCGCCGCTAACAATGAATTTTATACCAAGTGTTTCAAAAAAGTCTTGATAATCATCATATTTAACATTATGTCTGGGGGGAAAATAAATTTAATATATTGATATATCATTGTTATTGCAATTTATTCGTATTCCGGCAGCCTGTAGATGAGGTTTCTGATAATCATCTAGGATAGTATATTTTATTGACCTTTTGACTAAGATTGCTGAACCTCCATGAGCTCTGTTTTCAGGGTGATTACAAGGAATTAGGTCAAAGCCATTTATATTGAAATATGTTCTATTGGTAAAATGTTTCTCAGATATAAGAAAAATGTCGATATGATTAATATTTATGAATGTTTCAATTTCTTCTTTGTGGTTTGGTAGACCGTTTGCGTTCCATATTGCAAACCGTAGATTTATTTGCATAATTTGGATATTAGCATGGTAATCATGTTAAGGAGATTTGTTAACATGGATTCGATTCGATCCATTGTGTTGGAATTAATGTTTTCAGAGTTATTGTTTCTCACTACTTCAGAATAAGATTGATTGTTATTCTGTTGGCTGTTTCTCTGGTAATTATTATTAGAGTTAAATTGAGGAAATTCATTCGAATCGTCTGGGGCATAGTTGGTTTCTCGGTTGCGAGTAGTTTGTCGCTTATCAATTAATTTCTGATATATTTGACAACCTTTGTAATTGGCAGTGTGACTTTTGAGGCAGTTAATACATTGAGCTGGCGAAAAGTTGGCATCGGTGGCATTGAACAATGTCGTTTATTTTTCTAGATGCTTCAACTGTAATGATAGCATTGTTTAAGTGTCTTAAATTATAAATGTCCTTATTATTCTGTTGAGGATCGAGATCAATATAAAACATTGGCAATGATTCTTTGGTCAATCTACTTCGCACGTTAGTAACAGTACGAACTTGATGTCCTAGGCATATTAGTTCGGCCTCGATGTCCTCAATAGGAGTAGAATGGTGAAGTCCCTTTATAACAACTCTATATGAACGATCTTGTTTCAATTGATATGTATGAAAACCTATATTTCGACCTTCTAAGTATTTTACTAAGGTTCTATATGAATCAACCGATTTAACCATAAGTCTGATTTGATTATATCTTAATGATTTATAACTAAAATTATCTTTTGATATATTACAAATCATACTATTAACATCAACTACATCTGATATGTATATTGGCGGGAGTTTAGGTATTGTTGCATTATCTTCATTGTCATCAGAATCATCAGTCTGAAGCTCAACAAATTTGTTGCTACTCGATGGAATGCCATTCGTTTATTCTTATACATTTTTGGGGATTCAATCAGATTTCTCTTTCTATGACGTTTTGTTATTATCTGCCAGTTTAGATTCTCGTTTGACTTGCTACCTACTTCAGCATCAGTATCATCAGCATCTTCATCCATGGTGTTATTATTGTTTAAGAACAATAACAGTTAGTTAGCACAACTAAATTGTTTTTATAATACTCTGACTTATTGTTTGTGTTTAGTTTTTATTATGTTTTATTTTTCACTTGTTTTTTTTTTTTTTGTTTTACTTGTCTAAAGTCTGAGTTTATGTCTGTCCACTGTGAAAGTTGATGAAAGACTCGGTCAAAAGACTCAAAATAATAAATAATTGTTTTTTTATTATTTTTTTATTATTGAAAAAAATTTAAATAAAAAAAAATTTTCAAATAAAAATGTTCTGATTCGCTTGACGGTAAAATCAAAAGTAAATAAAATTAAAAAGTAAATAAATTAAATAAATTAAAAAAAATAAAATGCTTTTAAATAAGTGAATATATAAAATAACCAATCGGTTTTAGTTTGAAAACCTTGTGGAGGGGGCAGAAAAATTCAACCAATTGAATTCCGGAGGGCCACTATTCCCAATTATTTTAAGCAACAACTATTATGAAATCTCTTGGTCAACCAATTAGAACGGGTAAGGACTGCCAAAGGATTTACATTTTTATTGCTTTTAAACCGGTAAAATATTTTTATAAAATTGGAGACAATGGTCACAAACAAGGCAGAATGCAGGAGGTAGAGTATTTAAGTAGGTCATCTTGATACCTTTAAAAGAAGCTATAACAAATTTCAAATGGCGTAGTACAAGAAGTTGCCTATGTGTATTTTCTGGGTTCCTAAACAAATCAGTTCTCTCACTAACATTCGTCTTTAGGTATACTAATTTTAAACATCATTCTATTCAAAAGAGAAATACTTGTTGTTAAAACAACAACAGTCAGTTTTCCAAACCCCTTAAAAAGAAAATTTAACTCTGCGCCTAACAATTAAATTTTCGTCACACAGAAATACTTGCAATGATATTGTTGGACTAGAATATTGACAGAAATATTAAATTCAATATATAAAATACATTCTTATAATTATTTTATTCATTATTATTATTTTTTTGTTTGTTTTGTATATAAAAATACTATTCGTATTATTAATTTTACTTTTCCACAAAACAAAATAAAGCAGCTGTCACAAAAATTAAAGTTGTGTACTGCACGTTTTTTTATATTATCGATAAAACAATTGCAGAATACCGTTTTGGTATTAACGTTATTTAAATTGATGTTGTCTTAAAACCTTCGATGTTGCCATCGCCAAATATAATAAAAGTGATCATTAATAAACCCATAAGTAAAGTGGTGTAGAAATCTACTTCATACACGTATATTTTGTTCGTCCTCATCAACGTACGTATCTATTTTTCATATCATTTTTTATTTCATTACGAATGTATTTATAATATAATGTTATTATTATTTATAATAATTATTATTTAAAAGAAAACTATATATAATAAAGACAAATTATAAATAACAACGGCATTATTAAAAAAACTTTAGCTACGGTTATATAATACTGTTACCTATTCAACCTTTTACAAACGTTTAAAATATGAGTTCGTAGATTGCAAATAAAAAAAATAAATTTGTATTTAGTTTTAGATAAATTCTTTATTGTTCGCACAATTCTGTGTACACACAACTTGATGTAAACAACAACAATTTACTTCTTCTTTACACTCTTTTGCGTAAACAGTAACAATTGTTCGATAGATCTTTATAGCGGGTATCTTCACAGGCAACGTGCCTTCACACAAGACTGACTGAAGTTTTACTGACTGCGTTGCCTGCATTGTCTTGCCTTTTATATTGCAGGGTAAACATGAATGCTCTTGAAGGAGAATGACTTCGCCTTCGCAAAATCTCTATAAATGTAAACATGTTGTTTACGTTATTGTTGTTTGTATATTTTGTTTACGTTTGTCCTTGCAGAGTTGTTGTTGCCTGTACTTGTTTATCCCCTTTATTTATAATGATATTGTTGCTATATTTTTGTTTATTTGTTGATCATGTAAACAAATCCAACGTTTTTGTTTTTGTAGCTTTTGTTTATCATTTTAATGTTTAACGATGTAACATCATTTACATTTTCGTAACAATACATTAGAAAAAAAAAATTAATTTTCACATGACAAGCAATAATACTCAATATACTGTTACGGTTTACGTTTTTATAACCATAATTTCCTAAGGAAAAAAGAAATAAATAACCGCATTGTCAATTACAAGCTTACAAGTTCCCAGAGAGATTCCGAAAGTCCCGATATGCATTTACCTCTGCTCCCTCATTTACAGCGGTTCAAACATAATTTTTCCGATTTTTCCATATCAATGAAAATATTTCTAAAAAGTACCAACGTAGGTATCGTGCGCAACATACGCTAATAATTATGCAGGCAGGCCTTTGCAGCCACAGTACTAGGTTCAAATTAGTTGTCCAACCGAGCGATTTCCGCATTTGTAGGTGAATATAGGTCTGACCACAGCCGTGTAGATCTAGTGAGCCAACCTAAGTGATTTACTTAAACTACACAGAAGCGTGCTCATTATACTGGAGTTATGACGGGCCATTGAATTATGGGCACGAATGCAAGGCGCACTGGTCTTTGGCACCCTGCAAATGGCTTCTGTAGAAGCTGCGGGGATGAGTCACTTCATCAGTAGCTCGGAGAAGTTGCAGTACCGGGAGATAATAGAAAAACTATGGTCTTAAAATGGTCCCTAAATCGCCTAAGTATGTTTACCCGACCTTTTTGGATGGACAGCCAACCTACCTAAACTTAAAAAACCGTTTAAATGTCAATTATACTTATTCGCTTATTTTTTGATAACGGTAAATATTATTGTAAATAGTACTGCAATAAGCAAGTAGATGGATTGTATGTATTGGATGTAAGTTGTATTCGTTGTTGCATTTTCATATGTTAACAGTGGCAAACTACTGGGACAGTTATTTGAGAAACTGTATAAATACGAAAGTATCAATAGGTCATTTGTGCCACATTGCCAGTCAAATATACAATTGTACCATCATTTAAACACGAATATCACGTAAACACGTTATGAAATTCTGCGTTACGCAAGTTCTTCCATTCAGTCAACGTGGCACTAGCTTCGATAATCATTTGCTTTGTTTTCATATGCAGAAACCAACGTATTTTACGTTACGCGAACGTTCGACTAATTCTATCTTAATACGGAAATTAATATGTAAATGTCGGGACGGCGCGAACGCCATTCCCGGCTACCAAAAATTGCACGCACGAGTTATTCGCATTAGGAATAATCGCGAAGGTCAACTCAACCGAAAGTGCAATGGCCAAGCCTCACTTCGGGGGAACCGCCTTCATGATCACGGTAGCCCCTACGCCAGGTAAGTATGCTTTTATGAGCTCAACTTAAAGATCTTGTATACAATTTACGATGAACTGTATGAGAAGTATGCGAATGCTTAAATCAATTTTGGTGTTGTTGTTGTTGGACAAAAGGATATTTAATGTTTACTGATAAGGTGGTTGAAAAAAAGTTAGTACACGTACGCACTACACAATACTTGCACATGAACTACTCTTGTTTGTTTTTTCTTTTGAAGAACATTAGCACTAAAAATATGACTAGGATAAGATATACATATACCTATTTATATACGTGCCTAAATAAATTGTTACTGAAAATTAATTACGACGAATTAAGTTTTTTGGGGCCCTAAGTTTTTCACTTCTACAATTACTGAATCGTATGCGCTATTATGTATTATAGTTAGCACTTCTCAACTCTAGCTTCTTCTAACGTGTATGGACAGATATAGTAATCAATTACACGTGGAAATAATAACTTTTTTATTATCAAAATGGACAACTGACCCTAATTTTCATAGAAAAACATTTTCGTCGATTATGTTCATTTCTGGATTAAGTCGTAATCAAACAAAATTATCCAATTTAGGACGATACCAATCTTCATGAGATCCGATGAATCCCGAAAAAGTCACTGTTCGGAATGGACTCTGTGCTGGCATGATCATTGTTTAATATTCAACAGGACTGTGGTACGTGCGGTACAGCGCACACCAGTTTGAATTTTCTATACGAACGATTTAAGGGCACGGTCATCTCACGTGGAGATGATGAGCACTGGGCACGGCACGAGCTATTTGATCCCGTCAGACATTTGTTTGTGCGGTATTCTGAAGTTTTTAATTGAAATAGAGAGAGCTTAATCAAAGGGCCGATAGTTTGAAAGTTTATTAATTTTTATAAATTAAAATTCGCCTTATTGGAGAACTTGACTATCCTTTTTAATTTGAAAAATAGAACAAAATCTTGTCTAAAAATTTTAAACAACCCTTCGCATAAAAAGGTATGAGAAAATAATACGAAATAAAAAATCATAATTTAATTTATTAGTTAATTAGCGAAGAAATGGCTTTCAATAAATTTTGATCAATAGGTTTAAGCACTAATAATTAACTACGCTGTGGTCACGAATTTACCAAATGATTGCACGTTTCGCTAACTTAATACAGCCAATCGAATAAATGAAAAGTCAAAACAAATTGAAGATTATGATACAATACAAATTGATTGATATTACGTTTCTTCTTTTTCAGTTTTTTTGATTTTGTATTGTTTTTGCCATTTTTAAAATAAATTGGTCACAGAAAGTACCTCATGGCAAAAATTAAGGCTAAACATTGAAGTGGTTGAGACGTAACTTCATAGAAATACGTGCATAAACGGAAATGGTCATAAAGAAAGAGTCAAGGGTATGAAAACATTTTATAAATTAATTGAAAATGTATATACATAATCGTATTTGTCATTTATATTGCTTGCGTTGAAAAAAGCATTAAGCAATTCTAAAGGGACATAAGTGATTTAAAAAGCAAAATAATACCTATGAAAATGACTGTAATAAATTGAAAACAATTAGAAAACTATGAGATAATAATTACCCTTTCACACTGACAAGTTTTAGTATATATTTAAAACTATTGTTAAAATCTGATTTTGCCATACAAAATTATTTCGTCATAACTTGCGTTTCAGTTTCCTGAGTACTACATTTAGCGTTGGCAATATAAAAATGTTGAACACAGTTGATAAAGAAAAAGAAAAAGCTTTTTGAATTAAAATGATTTAAAAAAATAAATTCAGCAGCCACAATAATCAAGTTAATAAGAGAAATAGCTACGTATTTTTCCAAATGAATAGCTTTCTTAAAAATATCTTTTATCTCTAAGATTTTCAGTAAGACGCATAATTTATCAAAAAACAAACACATGATTTTAATGATTGGTAATAATTGTTTAATGTTTCGTTATACATATACATTTACTGAAGTCCACGCAGTCCTCGAACCTCCATTAGCAATCGTTATCCATTGTTGATTAAAACATATGCTCATTTTTTCTCTCAGAATCTTTTTACGCTTCTTCAGTTTGTATTAATCGTTTCATAATTTTAAAATATTCTTTCACAAATGAAAAATATTTGCTATTTTAGAGCACACTTCCAATGTGTTTTATACAAAAAAACAGCAATTTAACAATTTAATTGGAACATAAAATTGTTATTCACCGCTATTCTATTTGGAATCGTCAATATTAAACAACTTTACTTTTCGTGTTTTGTTGCAAATTGGTATTCAGTACTCAACTTTGTGCAAGAGTATTAAGCCTGTAGGGTCTTTGGTTGGCAAATCACATTAGAAGCAGTATGATTGAGCGACCTCACGTCTAATGAGCCAACATATTACCTACTAGACTATGGAGACTTCAAATACAAAGAGTTGTACGACAAAATAAAAAAAATTGAAATACACCCAGCTAATGACATACTGTAGGTTGTGAGTTTTGTTGAGTAGAAATCAAAAATGTTTTTTTGTATATTTCTTGAACCTCCCAAACTGGTTTATTTGAAAAAAACTGTTTTTTTTTGGACTTCACACAAATATTTCTGGAGCGATGTCCAAAATTTATATTTCTTGAACCTTCAAAACTGGTTTTATTTGAAAAAACTGTTTTTTTGTACTTCACACAAATATGTCTGGACCAATGTCCAAAATTTAAATCTTATTAGAACGCAGAAGGATGGGCTTTCAAAACAATATACATACAGTGAGCGCCAAAAGTGAGTAAACACCACTGAAATAATTCATTTTCTTAGGATAGCGATAAAAGTAAATGGGAATAGTCTAATAAATTTCCAAAAATAAAAACGTTTATTTATTACTTATAAATGTTAAAACAAAAGCAACAATTCATGATAAAGGAACTTCTTTTGTACTTAAGAACAAAACCGTTTTATACTTAAGAACAAAAGTGTTGACTCACTTATAGCGCTCAGTGTATATGTATTGTTTAACTTAATCTGCTATGAGGTTTGATGAGGTAAACTTGACCAATGAAAATTTTATTCATAAGTTTGTCCGTTCAAAAAAATATAACACGACTGTTATACTATTTAAATAATAACTACTGTAATTTTTGATCAAACGATGTGTCAATCTTTTCACAAGATAATCCACTTTCAGAATGTCATCACTTATTTTACCTTTTTTAAATTAAATTTTGTAATTAAGAATAGCTAAACTTGAAAAACTGAGAAAAATAATCATATTTTCCATGTTTGCCCGATCATTCATAACATGTAAGTTTGAACCATACGTTTAATATAAAAAATATTTTTGAGTTCTATTCAACAAAACTCACAATCTACACTATGTCATTAGCTGCGTGTATTTTGACTGTCGCACCGAGTAATTCGTCAACCTCGACCAATGTACGTTTAAATCTTTCTGAGGAATAATTATTTCCCTATCTTGGCTATAGTTAAATGCATAGACGACTATTTGTATGTTGTAAAGTGGTTTAAGCGTACAGGCCGTTAACAATAACACTTCATTTCATCCTGTCATATCCTATTTGTAACACCCATAAGGCTCCACTACATTACAAGTCCTAAAGCAGATATAACATACTTGCATAAAAAATTTTATAAATTTTGTATTATTCTTTATAGTTTTCTATTTATTTTATCGATTCATATACACAACAACAAATAAATTTAATATAAACAAATTTTACAAAAATTTATTCAAGTAAAAAAATTAATTATCTTCTTACAAACAGTTGTTAAAATATGTATATGACTTGCTTTGCTTATGCATGTGCTATACGACGAAGAGGATACAATAATTATAACGACTTCAATTTAAAAACAACTAAAATTTATAAATGGTAAAATAATGAATAATTGTTACGTCCGAGGTAAGCATGAAGATTCGCAACAGGAAATTTAAAAAAGCAAGGGAAAAAAATGAAACCATAAAATATTTTATCAACCATGCAAAAACTTAATTAGCAACTTTTTTACTGTTTTTTCCTTGTTTGTTTCACTATTATAAGATTCTGGCGTGTTTGTACTTAAACGTAAATTTATGACACTCTATTTATTTGGCTATAAGTCCCTGTTAGCAAATCCTTTCATTTGATAATGCAATAAAATTGTAATTACAACTAGCATTATATGAATAATTTTAAATATTTATAAAGTGACATAAATAATTAAAAGAAATTGCAAAATTTTGGCTTTAACAAATTTAATAGTTGCCCAATCATGCATACCTAAATCGTAATATTAATTATGTACGGTAAGAAATTGCAAAAAATTTTAAGCTTTAACAATTAATCAAATTTTATGACAGAGTCAAGAGATAAAATAGCTCGATCAAACATCAGTCTCAAAAATATTTAAGTGACAAATGTTTACAAAGCGGTGTATTCTCACGTGTGGATTTTATCAAAAATTAAAAGCATTTGCTTATAGATTATCATGTGCATATTCCGCTTAAATGATTATGTACCATCCACCCTTTAGCAAAGCCATACACAACATGACACAAGTAAAACCGTTTCATAACGTATACAGGGACTTCCACATCAATGACCCTTAGCACAAGGGCGGAGTAACAATAAAGTGGCTTGTTGAAAACAACATAAAATGTCTTTTTTTTGTTCAGTAATTTGTATAGCCTCCTTTGGTAGTAACTATAGCTTCTATATGACCCAGCATACTGTCCACTAAATTTTTACAGTTCTTAAGTCTATACCACACAAGGGTCGACAATTATTTCAAATTTCCAGGTCTACAGACAGCACCTCTTTTGTGTACTACCCACAGGTGTTGAATGGAGTTAAGATCCGGTGATTGGTAAGGCCAATCGATAATTTTCGAGGTTTTCAGTGAACTTTTAGTTTTTTGTAAATTTTTAATTTTGCTTAGGTTCATTCTTATGTTCAAAAATGATATTTACCGTCTATAATCCGTATTTTTATGGAGTGGCAGGAAAGTTAGGACTTAAAATTTACATAGGACAGTCATTGCACCAACTATTTTACATCCAACTAACCATTTTATTCCAGCTCTCTCATCCAACCCCATATTAAGACTGATGACCGGTTTTCTTTCTTTAGCCTACACATTTCCATCCGGTGCAAGCAGTTAATTTTGGTTTCACCTGATGAAATAACCTTATTCCTTTCGACTGACGACTCACTTCAAGTCAAAGGTTAACTTATAGAAATACAAACATAGATGTGACTTCATTTTAAAGAAGTGCTTAAATTTATGATGCCTTAATCTCCAACTCCCTTTTGATATAGAGACAACTTAATTTCAGTGAAGATTCTTTATGGTATATCATAAAGAGAGAATTTCGGATTAAACAAAATTAAATGTCATATTTTGATCAAATATACTAATTATCACACCTGATTTTAGCGATAAGGACACTTTTACCATCGCCTTTGAAAACGACAGGCGAGTAAACTGGATCGTAAAGTGTTACACGGCAATTTTAGAAATTGAGCATTTAAAGTTCTTTTATTTTCCAAAACCACCTCTTTCATCTAATACGACCACTAAATATTTAATATGATACTTTGTAAAGAATTTGCAGTTGCATATTGGCTCCAAAGAAATTCGTACCACAGTCTCGATTAAAGGTCCACGAAGGAAGGATATGCAACAGCTAAAGGCGGCCAAAAAGACATCATACCTTCGTAACATAAATAAATAAATATACCCTTTTGTAGTTACTGAGTTTCTCGCAACTGGTAGTCGCCACAGTCTAGTAGGTAGTGTGTTGGCAAATTAGATGCAAGGCCACGGTTCAAATCTCAAAACAAGATATGAAAAAATATTACTTCGGTAACTTCCTCTCAGAAGATTTCTAGCAAAAAGTCTGAAAGTAAATAAAATAGCCATGAAATGTTTCTCAAAAAGCTGTAGTTCGGAGTCGACGTTAAACTGTAGGTCCCGCCACTCATGTTTAAAATTAACAGACACAACATGCATGGTGTGACAAGCTAGGCCGTAATCTTGACTGAAGGGTTGTAATGGCCAATTATGTTATTATGAGTTTCTCGCAATTGATAGTTTTATAATAAGATAATCGAGCATAATTGACAAAAATATGGAAGGCCACCAAAAAAGTTCGAAGACGCCGAATTGCAAGCAAAATTTGGTGAAGATGATCCTTAGAGTCCGAAATAAAATGTTGCACAACAACCAATTTCTAGCCGTTTAAAAGCTTTGGAAAAAATTCAAAAGTCTGGAAAATTGGTTTCACATGAATTGAATTTGAATTTTACTTCAAAGACACAGTAAAAAATCAGTGTTACATCGAATTGTTACTTCCAATGAAAAATGGAATCATAAATGGAAAAAATCATGGGTTAATCCGAAACAAACATCAACAAGTGCAAACCAGGTCGCTTCAGCAGAACGACAATGCACTGTGTTAGATGTGTCTAGGAAGATATTGTCTACCACGTGTTCCTGAAACCTGCAGACAACAAATAATAAATTAAAAAAATTGATCCAAATGGGCCACATACCAAGAATTTGTAGTTATTCAACAAGACAGTGTACCTGCCCACAAAGCAAAACCGGTTCAAGATGCAATCAAAGCTGGGATCTGCTATTCACTAGACTTTTTCCGACTACTATTTGTTTTCATCGATTAGACACGCATTACTTGAGCAGTACTTCGATTCCCACAAGGAAGCCGATAATTGGCTGACTAATTGGTTTGCTGCAAAAATCAATCAGTTTTATTGGTATGAAGTCCACAAATAGCCTGAAACATGAAAACTGTGTACCCTGCTATGAATACTACTTGAAATAAAATGTTTTTACTTTCTAATTAAAAATTAGTGTTTCATTTAAAAAAAATGTATGTACCTCGTATGTGCATCCTTTTGTTCTTTTGATGTTTAAACAGAGGAGCAGTTGTAGTTGTTTCAAGTTTTCTTGGAAATAAAAATTCAATATTGTGGATACAATACTTAAATATATTGAACATTTTCTGAAATTACCACTTATATGGCTTAGTGCAATGACTTTTCATTCGTTATCTTAGATATTCCATCAATAATTTCTTCTTACCAAAAAGGTTCTTGGATAAAAAAAAAAATTTATAAATTAAGTTTAATTAATTTATTGAAAGAATTGAATTTATTTTTACAAGAATTTAAGAAATATTTTCCAAAGAAAAAAACATTTCAAGTATTTTATATTAACAGCTGTCATGGTAATCAATCAGTACTATATACAAGTGCTTGTTTAGAGAATTTATTTTTAATGCATAATTTCCGACAATTTGAAGCATTTGTGGAAGAACATCTCAGCGTAAGGTACTATATTGCTGTCAGCATAATTCGTAACGAAAACATCGATTTTATAATCATCATAAACGACGACCATCTCCAGGAAAGTATAAAAGTGAGAAATAAAGAAAACAATGGTAAGAGAGAATGTGAATCATATTGCAATTCGAGACAATGTGGTAATTGGAAGAAAATATTTTCAATAACACGGTGCAACAGTGAAAATACACCCGAGGAACTACATAGTCTAAGTTATTCAATAGGTTGAGTAGAAGTCAAAAATGCGTTTTTTATTTTTCTCGAACCCTCTAAACTTGTTTTATTTGACAAAAACGGTTTTTTGGTCTTTTCACCCCAAATTATTGATTACCCGAATTTGTTTGAACCTATTTTAAAAATTCAAAGTTTTTTAGAAAGCGGAAGGATTAGCCTTTAAAACGATATGCATAAACGTTTTGCTCAATCTTATATGTTATACGTTTTGATGGGGCAAACTTGGAAAATATTATATTTTTCTTAGTTTTTCAAGCTTAGCCATGCTGATTTGCAAAATTTAATTAAAATATATGAAATAAGCCATGATATTCTAAAAGTGCTTCTTGTGAAGAGATTAACACTTCATTTAATAAAATCGGACAAAAATTACCGTAGTTATAATTTAAATAGCATAACAGTCGCGTTATATTTTTTATATATTTCATCTTATCAAATGAACTCTCAGTTCAAAATTTTCAAAAGTTTTGATGGATCTTGATTGCTTATCGCAAAGTGTGTCAATTTAACGTTTGCGACTACCAGAAAGAAGTCGGCTAATATTTGTGGTTTTTGAAAATATTATTATTCCTGTTTACCCAAACATTGTTCAATTTCTGGTGGTCGCTCAAACGTGATATTGACACATTTTGCGATAAAAAATCAAGATCCGTCAAAAATTCAAAAAATTTTTGAACCAAAAGTTCATTTGAAAAAATAGATATACATAAAATATAACTCGACTGGTAGGCTCATTAACTAACAACTACAGTAATTTTTGTTCGATTAGATCAAGCGAAGAGTCAATCTCTACCCAAGATAATACACTTCCAGAATGTCACTTATTTCATGTTTTTAATTAAAATTTGCTAATATGAACGGAGAAACTTGAAAAATATGAAAAAAAATTCGCATTTGCCAAGTTTACTTCATCAAAACTAATACAGTAGAAGTCCATTAGTCCGGCATCCAATAGTCCGGAAAGCCCGATAGTCCGGCATCGCTCCGGAAAATTATAAAAATTTTGGTTTTTTCCAAAAGTGTGCATTAAAGCAAATAAAAACTCTTGAGAGCTATTCGGAAGTTTTCGGGGTAGTTCGGGATCATCCGGAAGCGCTCGGTTTTGTTCGGAAATAATTCGCGGTCGGCTAGTCTCAGCTGTCACAACAAATTCAGGTGCAGTGCAGCTCCGTTAATCAATCACGAAACTTCTTCACCATTTTTTTGTGCGTTGTTGATTTGTGTCTTTTCACATCGCAGTGAATGTAACTTTTGAAACTGTTTATAAAAAAGTGATATTCGTTCTAATTGTGCAGTGACCATGTTTTCAAAACCAAAGCCTTCGAGTTCAAAAGAAGAGAAATGAAACACATCATTATCAACATTGTAGTAAACCTCAGCCTATTCAAAATCTTGAAGAAAGTGATTCAAATGCCGAAACGGAAGAAAAGGGAAAAAATCAGCTGGGCAGAAACTGCAGAATCACTAAATAAGTCTATCTCTTTTCCTGAGGCTGATACTAGCTACAGTGCTCCAGAAATTATTGATTTCCATATCAATAGAAATAATTTTTATACTAAACGCCAATAATCAAGAAAACAAAAAGACATTCGTGACTTTTTTAAATCTAAGTGAAATATGTTTACAGTACATACTTACATTATATGAAATGTAAAATAAACCTTGTTGTATGTATTTGCATACTGTATTTGTAGTTTAATTATTAACATAATTGTTCTTATTGTTACGCAAAGCGAAACGACCTAATATCATTTAACAATAAAAACGATAAACAAAAGCCACACAATACAAATACACACTAACACTAAGAATACAATGAACGTGCTGATTATCTGAAGCTGCACACACGCATGTGTACAACGAACCAGGTAGCAACAACAACATTTAATGAAGTTAACCAGCTACGACAAATATGTTACGAACGTGGTTGCGGCTGGTACATAACATAAGCAAGTACACGAACAACAATGTACTAGCAATAGATTTCTCGAGAAGGCGCGAGCGAGAACCTTCCACATCGAGAACGTTCATCATACTGATTATGTGCGTGCGGACAAAGCAAGCAGCAGTCAGAGTTAATTCAGTCAGCCTTGTGTGAAGTTGCGTGTGAACAAAATAAGTCGTGGTTGTAAAGATCCAGTGAATACTTGTGCGAACTAGTACAGTGAATAAACAGATAATTATTGTTGTATCGTTAAGTGTGAACAGTGGCATAAACGTAGTGTGAATAATAAAGAGAGTTTAACTGAAAATAATTTATTTGCAATTAACGAACTCATATTTAAACGTTTTTAAAAAGGTAAAAACGTAACAATTGGTGTCAGAAGTGGGATTGCAAAATCCAAAAGTAAAAATAAAAAAAAATAAAAATAAAAATAAATAAATAAATAAAATGAAACTTTCCGCACTAAGAGTGGACCGGCTGAAACGTGAGTTGGGTAAACTAGAGCTGCCAACAACGGGCACGAAGAATGAACTGCAAAGGCGGTTAAGGGAACAACTGCAGCTTCAGGGCATAGACATCGAACCCTACGAGTTCGAGGATGAAGAGGAACGAGAGTTACAGGCCCCTGCAAACCATGGCGGTGTTGACATAAATTCGTTGCTAGCCGCTATGATGGAGAAAATGCAAGTAGCAAACCAGAAGCTATTTGCTGGTGTTCAAGAAGCTGCTAGAGCTGAGAACCAGAAGCTATTCGAAGCTTCTAGAACCGAAAATCAAAAACTTCTAGCTGAAGTGCAAGAAGCTTCTAGATCAGAAAACCAAAAGTTATTTGAAGCTTCTAGAGCCGAAAATCAGAAACTTCTGGCTGAAATACGTGAGTCATTCCACAAAAGAATCAATGGCGTCGAGGAAAGGGTCTCAGATTTGGAAAAGACCGTTGACGGAAAACTAGTCATTATGGAAGAGAAGATCAACAACCTCCAGAGCCAGCGACCGAAACCAGTGCGAGTCGTATCCGAAAGTACCGGCAGAATAAAAGCACCTTGCTTTGATGGCACCTCACCCCTATCCGTATTCAAGTTCCAATTCGAGACAGTAGCCAGCAGGAACGGATGGGACGATGAGGAAAAGGCTTTGGAACTAATTTTGGCTTTAAAGGGTGTAGCAGCCGAGATACTAGAGACCATGCCAGCCAGCCATAGAAACACCTACAACGAGTTAATGGTGGCATTACAGCGGAAGTTCGGTGATGAGCACAAAAGAAAATTGTACCGCATGGAATTAAGGTGCCGGGCGCAAAAGGCTAATGAGTCACTTCAGGCCTTTGCAATGGAAGTCGAGAGATTAGTGCAGCTTACATACCCCGGAGAAAACCACCCGCTGATAGACAACATTAAGACCGAGGTGTTTGTGAATGGTATAGGCGACCCTGACATTAAACTAGCGGCATGTTCTACACAGAAGACAACTTTTGCAGAGACGGTGGCCTTCGCACTAGCCCAGGAGACCGCTCGCACGATTTCTAGACCACCAGTCAGCAAAGTGCGAAAAATGGAAGTCGTGGAGGAGGATGAATGTCTTTTAACTAAAGTTAAGGAGATGGTGAAGCAAGCTTTGGAAGAAAACGGACAAAGGACTAAACTTTAATGCTTTAATTGTGGTCATTTCTAAAGAAACTGCAAAGCGCCACGCATGAGATCAAGATCCGCCTCACCATCAAGAAATAGGAAACGGGCGAACTACCAACCATCTTCACAAGAGTCCCCGTTAAACTAAAACGAGCTAGCACTGAGGGGCAAGTGCTGGCTCCCACAAGCGAGGGCCCCACAATCTCAATATCAGTGATGCAGCAGAACAACAACAATCTTACGGCGTGCGGATACATAAATGCCAGACCACATACCTTTACTATAGAAACCGGGGCGACGCAGTCTATCATCAGGCCAGATGTAGTGAAGGAAAAGTGTGAGGCACTTAGCAATGTAAGACTACGGACAGATACAGGAGAGTCTGCCACCGTCCACGGAAAAACAGAGGCGAAGGTGACTATAGCCAACATTAGTGTAAGTCACATCTTTATTGTTGCCGATATTGTGGACGAGGTTATAATTGGTGCCGATTTCACGATAGCTCATGGCATCAATTTGAATATGGGGCAACAGATTATACATATGTACATAATTGGTCATTACAACCCTTCAGTCAGGATTACGACCTAGTTTCTCACACCACTTATGTTGTGTGTGTTAATTTTATACATCAGTGGCGGGACCTACAGTTTAAAGTCGACTCCGAACGACAGATTTTTGAGAAACTTTTCATGGCAATTTTATGTACTCTCAGAGTTTTTGCCAGAAATCTGCTGAGAGGAAGTCGCCGAAGAAATACTTTTTGTATTTTATTTCGATGTCTGGCCTGGGGCTCGAACCCTGGCTTTTCGTCTAATAAGCCAACACACTACCTACTAGGCCACGGCGACTAGACAACAGATTATAAGTTGGCGAAATGTGGAGATACCTCTAGACGTGGGGTACAAGCATCAAGTGCACGCCAGAAGGATAGTTGCGGTCGAATAACTCAAATTGCCACCTCAGAATGAATCATCAGTATGGATGGATGGAGATTGTGTGGAAAACCGCTTGTGGGTTGTGGAACCAGCAGAAATACAGACGGATTTAATATCAGCAAAGGCCCTCGTCAAATCCACAGAACAAAGAATAGTCTCGGTGAGAGTGCTAAATCTATCAGGCCATGAAAGAGTCGTCTGTAAAAACTCAGAGGTGGGCCAATGTGTTCCAGCAGAGGCGGTAATAAACAGCGAACAAACGCCGCAACCTGCCGATATGTCAGTCAAGGATCAAAAGGAATTTGGTGAAAATGTGGAGAAATGGATAGCAGGTTTAGCAGCTGCAGAGAAAAACAAAGCCAAAAAGCTGCTAAAGAGGTATGCTTTCGCTTTTGCCACGAACAACAAAAGGCAAGGAAGAACAGCCATGGTCAAACATGAAATTGATACTGGCGAAGCGAGACCGATAAAGCAGGCACCCAGAAGCATACCGCTGGCGAAGCGTAATGAGATCAAGGAGTTAGTCGACGAAATGAGGAAAAGCGGTGTAATCGAACCATCATCGGGTCCGAGGAGCTCACCTGTAGTCCTAGTAAAGAAAAAAGATGGCAGTACAAGATTCTGCGTAGACTACAGGAAGCTGAATGATGTCACCAAAAAGGATAGTTACCCGCTACCAAGAATTGACGACACACTCGACACGCTAACCGGAACCAAATGGTTCTCCACATTGGATCTACAAAGCGGGTATTGGCAGGTGGAGATTGCAGACAAGGACAAAGAGAAAACCGCACATAGTGCGAACGGCGGCTTATGCCAGTTTAAGGTTATGCCATTTGGACTCTGTAATGCTCCGGCCACATTCGAGCGGCTTATGGAACGTGTGCTAAAGGGACTGCATTGGAAGACTTGCCTGGTATATCTCGACGACATAATAGTGATGAGCAGAACTTTCGACGAACACCTCAAGAACCTGGGAGAAGTTCTGCAACGGATAACAACGGCTGGACTAAAACTAAGCCTAAAGAAATGTGCAGTTTTCCAAAAGCAGGTGAAATATTTGGGGCATGTTGTCACAGCAGAAGGCATATCCACCGATGAAGATAAAATACGAGCAGTAAAGGACTGGCCTCGCCCCAGAATCTGCATGAACTACGCAGCTTTTTGGGACTATGCACATACTACAGACGCTTTGTGGCTAACTTTGCCAGCGTGGCTGCAAGTTTGCATGAGCTCACCAAGAAGTCAAAAGTCTATCAATGGGGTGAGCCACAGGAGAAGGCTTTCCAGACACTAAAAGACCTATTGTGTGCTGCACCAGTTTTGGTGTATCCAGTCCCAGGAGAAAAGTTCATCTTAGACAGTGATGCTAGCGGATATGGTATTGGTGGTGTACTTTCCCAAGTGATCAATGGAACAGAGAAAGTCGTAGGGTACTATAGTCGCACATTATCAAAGCCTGAACGCAACTACTGTGTAACCCGACGAGAGCTACTGGCAGTGCTGGAGTGCATCAAACATTACCATAAGTACCTGTATGGCCAAAATTTTCTGCTAAGGACTGATCACTCCGCACTGAGATGGCTGCTACAATTCAAGAACCCTGAAGGACAGTTAGCACGTTGGATTGAACGCCTCCAGACTTACGACTTCAGCATTGAACACCGAAGGGGCATAAAACATGGAAATGCTGACGCTCTTTCACGCCGACCTTGTAATTTGGAGTGTACACATTGCGTGAAAGCTGAGGAAAAGGAATCCATTGTCGATATCCGGCTAACGGGGATTGAAGCTAACGAAGACTGGTCCCAAGCACAAAGGAGTGACCCAATATTGGCGAAAGTAATAGCAACGAAGGAGGACGACAAACGACCTACAAGAAATGAGATATCCGCAGAAGGTCCTCTTACAAAAGCATATTGGGCACTATGGGACAGCTTAAAGATCATAAATGGGTGCCTATATCGACTTTGGGAAAGCGCTGATGGCAAGACCTCATCCAGCCTATTGGTAGTGCCTTCCTCCAATATGAAAGAAGTGTTAAAGGAGTTCCATAATGGAGCTAGCGGAGGACATCTTGGAGTGACAAAGACACTGGAAAGGCTAAAACAACGTTTTTATTGGGTTGGATGTCAACAAGCAGTGGCGGATTGGATAGCAAACTGCACCCAGTGTATTGCAGTAAAGGTCCAGGAAGAAGAAGTCGAGGTCAGATGCAGCAGTATAACTCAGGCGCCCCTTTCGAGCGGATAGCGATGGACGTTGCGGGCCCTTTTTCAGTCAGCAATGCCGGAAACATTTATGTTCTCGTTGTGATGGACTATTTCAGCAAGTGGCCGGAAGTGTATGCCATACCCAATCAAGAGGCGAACACCATAGTAAATGTTTTTGTCAACAACAGGGTATGCCGCTACGGGGTTCCAATAGAACTACATTCCGATCAAGGCAGAAATTTTGAGTCGGCTGTATTCCAGGAAATGTGTGAAGTATACGGTATTAAGAAGACTCAAACGACGCCGCTTCACCCACAGTCAGACGGAATGGTAGAGCGATTTAACCGAACCCTGGAGGAATACTTGCGGAAAGTAGTGAGCGAGCAACAGAAGGACTGGGACGAACACATTCTGAGGTTTCTACTGGCGTACCGATCTGCAGTCCATGATTCAACATCTAGATCACCAGCCAAGGTTATCTTTGGGACTGAGATAAAGCTGCCCGATGACTTAGAGTTTGGTGTTAAGCCCGGCACAGAGGAGGATGTCACATACACTGGAAAAGACGAAAGCCTAAATGAACTTCATGAGTGTGTGCGCACCCGTATAAAAATGGTCAGTGATAGAATGAAAGCCAGGTATGATCGTGCGGCAAACACGGAGGGCTTCCATGAGGGACAAATGGTTGTGCTATACAACCCAAAGCGGAAGAAGGGATTACCTCCCAAGCTACAAACCAGCTGGGATGGGCCGTATAAAATAATTAAACGGTTAAACGATGTCGTGTACAGGATACAGAAAGCTAACAGCCCTCGAACAAAAATGAAGGCCGTACACATAGAGCGACTGGCAAAATATGGGAAAGGAGATAATGAGCCTATTCGGGACGAGCAGGCTTAAGTGGGCGGCAGTGTTACGCAAAGCGAAAAGAGAACCTTCCACATCGAGAACGTTCATCACACTGATTATGTGCGTGCGGACAAAGCAAGCAGCAGTCAGAGTTAATTCAGTCAGCCTTGTGTGAAGTTGCGTGTGAACAAAATAAGTCGTGGTTGTAAAGATCCAGTGAATACTTGTGTGAACTAGTACAGTGAATAAACAGATAATTATTGTTGTATCGTTAAGTGTGAACAGTGACATAAACGTAGTGTGAATAATAAAGAGAGTTTAACTGAAAATAACCGCATATTATTTTTACTTTATTTGCAATTAACGAACTCATATTTAAACGTTTTTAAAAAGGTAAAAACGTAACATTATAATACCGCCCGATAGTCCGGAATTTTCGATAGTCCGGCACCGAGCCAGTCCCGAACGTGCCGGATTAGCGGACTTCTACTGTAGCATATTAAGTCAAATAATATATATATGTACAGAATTATAGAGGACCATCCCTCTCCTTTCTAAGAAGGTTTAAATTTTGGACATCTGTTTAGAAATGTGTGTGTAACCAATAAAGTAAAAAAAAAAACAGTTTTTGTCAAATTAAACAAGTTTGGAGGGTTCAAGAAAAATAATTATTTTTTAGTTCTACTCAACTAATTGAACAACTTAGAATAGATAGTTACTCGGGTGTATTTCGTTTTTTGTATTTTGGCGCATAGCGTAATTGGTGTTTTCTTTCGTTACTTTTCGTTACATAAAAAAACGGAGAAAATTACAGGATGTTGTTCTAAATTATGAAAAACATTAATTTCCAGTCGCAAAATAATGCGCTTCTTTGACTCTAATGTAAGAGGTAAGATGCAAACATTTAAGAAAAATGGCGAAAATTAGAAAATCGTTCATAATATAATTTGAGTTTTTATAAAAAATCTTGAAAATGTTGTTATTTAGAAATTATAATAGAACACGCATGAAAAAGATAATGGACGCTACTGTCCTGCGTCCTGTTGCTAGTAAACTTAAGTTTCAAAGAGAAAAACGATTGAGTAAACCTAAACATTTAAAACAAAAATTATAAGGCAAACACTAAAAACATCACATTTTGATATTCATTTCTTTTAAATTTACATACAGTGATAGAAAAAATAAAAGGGCCATACCAAAATTGTTTTTAAAAGGAAAAAGTGTAGATCAAATATTATGATTGAAGCCTTTTATTAGTTAAATATATGGTTGTAATTCTCTTTATTTTAATAACCTCTTGGCATCTTTATGGTTTATAAAATTTACGCGACTGTGAAAAACTTTTCCATGGAAGCTTATTCCAAACAAGTTTCTACATTTTATTCCACACCATTTTTTTTTTAAGTTGAAATAAATTTTTTTTGCTCTTTAAAATTGAGAGACTGGCGGTTGGGAAGGCACTTTCTGGTAGTCAGCAGCCGAAATAATTCGCTGACTCAGACAATGGGACCAACGCCATTTAAACTGAAATCATCAACAATGTTTGGCACAGTTCTTTGTTGGGAAGATTATATAAAATTTTCTATTTTACCAAAAAAATTAATCTTTGTTTTGTTGGACCATAACAAACTACAAAGTACAGCAAAGTCTTTGGCACTCTTGATTGATTTTCTCTCTCTTAGCTTCTGGTTTGCCAAGAAGAGTTGCTTTTTGATGACATCGACCTTTAAGCCTAGCTTCCTCAAAGCTTCTTATAATTCTGCGAGTATATAGGAGCATCGTGTTTAGTTTTGATAACTTGATTGAGTTGTGATTATTACGTTTTTATTTTTAGTTTTAACTACTTATCATGTTTAGATTGTTTGTAAGAGGCATAAATAAGACAAATGCTTTGCATGTTTAACAATTTTCCTCTATCGAAAAAATGGATCAAAGAAGTTGTATTATGTAAAAAACGGAATCAAGTGCTCAAAAACATTTGAAATGTTGGCAGTGGCATAGTGGCGAGAGACTCTGAGTCGAGAGGGAGTCTGTATAGAAGTGGTACAAACTTTATAAGGTATCCTTATCCTCCTCTAAGCCTATTGAGGGTTCATCTTAAGGTCGACAATGATAATTCCTTGCTGTGGCTAGAATCTATTAATGTTCCACAAGTTCCAAGAAATGAGTGTCGAAAATTATCTTTAAAATTAAGATTTTCTAAACAGCAAACAAACAACACAATCTTTTCTTGAACAGCCGAAATTTTTAAGAATCCGTAATCACGCTATTTAAAGACTTTCCCATAGTTGTTCGAGTCGTAAGTAATCCACAATATCAATACATAATCCATTTCATTGTGTTTAATAATTAATTCATCTGAATTGACCCCTAGCCAAATTGATTTACTTTCTCTTCATTCATTCAACAAAGTCAAACTGTGCTGTAATCATTGGGTGATTAAATGCTTGGTTGCCTTTTCAGCTTTTAATCATTGTTTTTATTTTCGTACCAATTTTTTGCAATTCATCAACGTCATCATTATTTCCGACGTCTATAGTTACACTTCATATCACCCATAAAATATGAATATGTGTTGTAGTCATCGTTGTGCAATATGTCATGTTTTTGTAACCGTTTAAGTCTTCCATTATGTCTTGGACACTTTTGTTCTTTTCGTTTTGTAAAATAGCAAATATTGCCATTATTTTCAACCAATAAAGTGTCTGCTGATCATTAAACACCCAGTGAACAAGTAATATATGAAAAATTCAGCAGAAAGAGAAAACAGTTAAAGTAACAATGGAATGGAATAATGCTATGAAAAGTGTAAAGTACCAAAAGGATTTATAAATTATGTAAGTGGGAAATAATGTCTTCGAATTAGAAGAATAATAAAAATTTACTTGTCACACGATTTCTTACTTTTTATTGTGATTGTCTTTTAGTACTTCACATGAAATATAATATATTCCTCAGCCCACTTTTCATGGTATATTTATTATAGATTTCCAGGTCCCGACAAACTGCACGACCAAAATTTGAAATTATTATTTTCAAAAAATTCGTTTGCAGTACAAAATGCGTAAACAAACTCTTATACAACTTTCATTAACATTTCAAAGTCAAAGAGATTATCAGTGAAACAGGTTATTCTAACAAAGCCATTTACAGTGTTATGACAAATAGAAAGGACACCAATGTGACACTTAAATCGGGTAGACATCGTCTGAGCATATGATCAACAAGATTTTGGCATACCGGATCTGCTATATTAGATCACATACATACATTCATTACAACCCTTCAGTCAGGATTACGACATAGTTTCTCACTGCACTTATGTTGTGTGTGTTAATTTTATACAGTTTAAAGTCGACTCCGAAGGACAGATTTTTGTGAAACTTTTCATGGCAATTTTATTTACTCTCAGAGTTTTTGCCACAAATCTGCTGAGAGGAAGTCGCGGAAGAAATTCTTTTTGTATTTTGTTATGATGTCTGGCCTTAGGTTTGAACCCTGGCTTTTCTCTAATAAGCCAACACACTACTTACTAGACTACGGCGACTTCTACCGCCAGACCACATAGCCTGAATTAATTCCCAAAGATTATCACAATTTGTGGTGATAATTGTTATTTTTACTGTATTCCACAAGTTCTACATCGGATTTAGATATATTTAGAGAATGTGGACCAGAATCATGATGATGAACTTTGCAGTATATGTACATATATAGGGTCGTGAACTTGTTGGAGTATATAACGATGTGACATATTTTTATCTGAAGTAATGTAACATGAATTGTCGAAAGATTAAAACATAATCCGTTACTTTCTAAATGTGTTGTACGCGATACTGTGGCCTATCACCATAGTAGGAAAATTAACTGGTTACAACAATATTACCGCCAACATGCTTTATCATATTAAGAGTTAACTAACGATGGGGTTTTAGCTAAAATTAATTTAAATAATGTAGATCGAGATCTTCATACTGTATACACTTAATACACTTAATCCTACGAAATTTCATTCTACATTATGTCAAAGTAAAAGTTAATTTTGAAATTGCTGCACTGGAGACTTTAATTACAAGGTGCGGCAGTCAAAATACACACAAATAATGACATAGTGTAGGTTGTGAGTTTTGTTAAGTGGAACTGCAAAATATTTTTTTATGTTTCTCGAACCCTCCAAACTTGTTTGATTTGACAAAAACAGTTTTTTTGAGTTTTACTCACGAAAACACGTAACATAAACTATGTTGTTACTGGGTTTATTTCAGTTTCATTTCATTTGTCGCATAGCGTTATTAAAATATTCGTTGTTATAAAGCTTACTTGCGAGAGTTATAAATTACTTTAATATCAGAACCCTTAATATTTATATCACAGCTCACTCTGCCAGCCCTTGCAGAAACTAAAAGACCTTGCCTAGGTTTTATAATCCGTCTCGATATCCAGAGAATTCGCTTAGTGAAACAAATTAAAATTCTGTGGAGGCCTGCAAAGCAAAGTATCCAAGGTTTAATACATAAACATACTTGATTTAATGAAATTTGTTTCAAAAATTATTAATGGATTAGTCAGCACGTTCTAAATTATTCAGTAACTAAATGTCACCAAGATTAAACAAATAAGGTCATGAATTCCATTCAATAATAGAATTCTTTAAGCTTAGGTATAACCAAAGAATATAATAATAAAAAAATAAAGTATTATATTCTTTGGTATAACGTAGTTTGATGCAGTTTGGTGCTAGAAGTAAATGATTAGATACGGTCATCTCACGTGTAGGTGATGTTAATTGGCCAAAAAGAAGCGTGGGATTTGATCACAAGTATGTCAGAAATAACTGTAGTTTTCAAACTAGAGATGCAGCGACGGACGGTGCTATAATGTCATCATAAAACTTTGTTTTATGGAAATTTATAGATAGGAAGTGCTTAATGAAAAAAAAGACCGATAACAATTTTTATGTGACAACCCAAAGGAGAGAAAAATAAATAAAGGCTTTGTTTTGTCTTTTTCTAATGCAGCCGCTACATGTTGCAATTAGTTGTAGAACAAGTTAAAACAGCGGTTGGTCATCTTCTTCACAACATCTTCTTAACAACGTATTTTTCGTCAGTTGAATGCAAATCAAAATATTCGGATCTTCAAATAAGCGAGGACCAACCAGCAATTCAACATAAGAATTGTTTGTCCACAACTGTAAAGTTGTAAAACTAGTCTCAACATGTAGGGAAATTTGAAAAGCGCCAAATCGAGTTCGAAAGGCACTATGTTGGCAACGCTTTATATGTATACTGCCAAAGTCTTGCTTCATTGCCAGACTAATATCCTAAAATTGATGGAAGTTATACCAATCAGTTTTTTAAATTTTATAATAAGAGCATCCACGTCCCTGTATCCATTCGGGTACCTGATAAAGCATTCTGGAATGTCACATAAACTATTTTTTAAGTTATGAAATACTTTTTAAACTGTATAAAATTGTGCACTTGGTGAAAAGAAGTTCAGAAGAGAAGAAATTTTATGTTTTTATATTTTTATATTTTATTTTTATATTTTTTTTATATTTTATATTTTTTCTCTCATGACCGAACAAAAAGAAAATGCAGCTCAACAAACATATAAAAAATGAAAAGGAAAAAAAAAACAAAAAAGAAAAAAAAAAAACAAAAAATATTTGAGATTTATTGGTGCGAGTACCATTTCCTTTTCCGTAGTAGCGGATGTGTCAATAAAATCATGTGCAAAGTAAACATGAGCACATAGGAACAAAGCATTATAGAACGCATAAATGCGGTTATAGAACGATAGACAAAGAGAAAAGAGTTGGCAAATGCTTTAAACTGTTTAAAAATGCATATACAAAAAGTACAAATCATTGAATAAGTTAGAAAATCCTTTCATAGATATATATTAACATGTGTACAGTGTGATTCGATGTGCTCTAATATGACGTTGAAAAGTATAGAAAGAAAATCTTTTCAGTTGGCTTAAAATTGTTATAATTATGTTATAAATAGACGTCCAAATTGGGAAGTATTCGAAGTTTAATTTCTAAATTAATTTCGCAAGACATTGTGAAAAATTTAGAAATAAAAAAATATTTTGTAATCAATTTATGGGATGCTTAGTTGAAGTCCTTCAGTTACCATAATTTAAAGGTTCAAATGAATACATAATAGAATGATCGCTTTTGTAAAGCGTTTGTCATCTCTATAAATTATCCAGAAAAAAGATATATTTGAAGACTATAGAAAACGTAATTAAAACTTCATACACAAGCATTTTAAAGCATAAGAAATGAACTCAAGTATTTTTTAGGTTATAGAGGTTTAATCTGATTAATGATAGACGACTGCTTATTTCGGTGTTTGGAATCAGATTGCCCGACTCTATTAATTCTTTATTAAGTTAATTTATTATTAAGTGTATATTATTTGACATTCGTAAATAGATTGTAATATAATGAAAATGTAAATGAATAGAGATACTTAAAAGCTTAAAAGCTATAATACAGAGATGGTAAAGATCTGTTACACCTCCCTTTTTATTGAAAAAGGAAGAAATTAACAAGGGGTACCAAACTTGTTAATTTCTGCCTTTTTTCCCAAAGGCGTACGTATCTTAAAATATAAGTTTTATATATTTTAATATAATAAAAATATTAATGTTATAAGATTTATATCTTGTACATTTATATATATATATAAGCACTTTACTGTAAAAGAATACAAATCCTTTTTTTTTTGCATTTAATAATAATAATAATTTTATGACTGAAAATAATCTTTAATACATTTTAATATAATCAGTTTTAATATACTGAAGTTGAGAAACGCTTCTCTTCCTCCCTCTTTAATAAAAAGTAAAATGTTAATTTTTAATTATTTTACGCTTTTCTTAGTCTGTTTTTGTGAACAGTTTTTTCTTTTTTACTTATTTTATTGTACACTGTTACATTACAACCATCCAATCTTTTTACTACAAGTGGGCCTTCATAAATACTTTTAAATTTATCATAAGGCTGTTTCTGAATTAAAACATTATCATTGATATTCAATGTCAAAGGCTTTGAAAATTTATCGTAATAGTTTTTATTTCGTAATTTATGTTTTTTGATTAACTCCTTTGCTAAAATATGAGTATTTTGTAACCTATATTTAACTTCCTTACTATAATTTTCAACATTGTATATAGGATCAATCACTTTTTTTATAGAATCTTTAGGCATCGATGGAGACTTTCCAAAAACTAGTTCATATGGGGAGAATTTATTATCAAAGACTGTATTTGTAGTGGTATTATGGAAAAACGTAAAATATTTTAAATATGTATCCCAATCGGACATAACTTCATTTGCAAATGACCTTAAGTATTCATTAAATACTCTGTGATTACGTTCTACTGTGCCTAGTGTTTCGTGATGATACGCGGTTGAAAAATTTATTTTTGTATTTAAAAGTTTACATAGATCTTCTAATACTTGGTTTTTGAATTCTGTTCCCAGATCTGATTTAATAGTATGCATAGATCCATATATCAAAATAAATTGTTCAAATATTGCACGAGCCACAGTATTTGCGCTTTTATCTGGAATCGCTATAGTAACCAAATACTTTGTTAAGTCACACATAAGAGTTAACGCATATTTATTCCCATAACAAGATTCAGTGAATGGACCTATTGTGTCCAATACGACGATTTCAAAAGCCTAATTTGGCGTTGGGGTTAAAACCAGGTTTTCTCTATTTTTAGATTTTACTTTGTTAAGTGTACATTTCTCACAACTTTTTACAAAAGTGGCTATGTCTTTCGACATATTTTCCAAAAGTATTTTGTCCTGAGCTTTGCATATAATTTTTTTTGTCCACAATGCCCTCCTAAGAGTGGATCATTGTGATAAATAGTCATAAGTTCCTCCTTTCTTGATTTTTCAAATATTTGTTCAATTGGATCAGTTAATATAATTTCCAGCTTCTTTAACACTATTATGCCATGGTCTTTCAATCTTTGAATACTGCAAATTTTAAAAAATATATCATCTTTTGGCCTTTCAATTTTTTGAATATTCTGATTGACAGCTTCCCTTTGGAGCTTCGAAAGCATATTGTCTAAATTCAATGTTTCGTTATCAATTGGAATATTCAGAAAAGTTAAAATTTTAAATTTTTTATAAATATTTATACGCAATTGTACTAATTTATTATTTGTATACAAAATTTCAGATCTGATCTTTGGTATTTTAAGATTAAACTCATGAGTGAATTTGTCATATATCGGTAATTTTCCTACGCTAGCGATTATATTTGCATTTTCCGGTTTCCATTGTCTAGTCATTGCTCGAGTTTTTATGGCAAATACCTCCTTGTTAGCGTTTTTCAATTCGTCAACTGAAATTCGCGAGAGTGCATCTGCCGCAACATTGTTTTTTTCCTTTTATATGTTCAATTGTAAAGTTGTATTCTGATAATTCTAACCTTATTTTCGTCAATTTTGATGATGGGTCCTTCATATTAAACAAATAGACCAAAGGTCTATGGTCTGACCTGACGGTAAATGGTGTTCCATAAACGTATGGTCTGAATTGTGTTATTGCAAAATATATAGCTAAAAGTTCCTGCTCAATAGTTGGTTTCTTTTGTTCTGCTTTATTAAACGGTTTAGACGCAAAATAAGTGGGCAGGTCTTCACCATTTAAATTTTGGCTCAAAACGGCTCCACAACCAATTTTGGAAGCATCCACGGTTACAACAAACTGTTTAGAAAAATCTGGGTACTGTAAAAGTTTTGGAGACATTAAACTTAACCTGAGACTTTAGAAAGCTTTGTTGTATTTGTTGTCCCAACTAAAAGGTACATTTTTACGTGTTAGCTGGCTTAGTGGTGCTGCTAACGAAGCAAAATCCTTAATAAATCTGCGATAATAATTCGCGAATGCTACAAATCTCTTAACCTCGTCTTTATTGGTAGGAATAGGGTAATTTTGAATTGTTTTCATTTTGGAATCGTCCGGCAAAATACCTTTTGATGTGCATTTATGGCCTAGGAAAGTCACCTCTGATCGAAAAAAATTACTCTTGTAGGGATTGATTTTTAGATTACATCTTCTCAAAATATCGAAAACAGTTTTTAAATTCTTTAAATGATGTTGAGTACTACAACCAATGACGATTATGTCGTCAACATATAAGAATGTTTGGTCCGGTGACAGACCTGAAAACGCAATTGACATCATCCTTGTAAATGAATTTGGTGCTATGTTTAAGCCAAACGGTAAAACTTTCCATCGAAAAGAACCTAAATTCGTGCTAAAAGAAGTAATGTCTCTCGAATCTTTGTGAATAGGTATTTGGTGAAAACCAGAATATAAATCAATTGTTGAAAAATGTTTTGCACGTCCAAGATTATCTAGGATGTCATCGATCCGCGGGAGAGGAAATTTGTCGGCGATCAACTTCTTATTTACCACTCTATAGTCTACACACATTCTGTAGGATTTTTGCCCATTTACACTCTTTTTCGAAACCAAAATCAAAGGACTATTGTAATTCGAGCAACTAGGTTCGATTAAGTCGTTTTGTAATAAATTTTTTACTTGCCTATCAATTTCTTGTTTTTGTGAATATGGTAAACGATAATTTTTGATGTAGACCGGTGTAGCATCATTTAACCTGAGTTTCTGCTCATAAAAATTATTAACTGTCGTTTTGTCGTCTTCTAATGCAAAAATTTCGGCATATTCCTCACATAGTGCCAATAATTTATCTTCCACTTCCTTGGGCATGTGGCTTTTCAACTCGCTTTTAAGTCTTTCAATAAGTTCGTTGTCTGAATTTAGGGCCTTAATCGAGTATACATCATAATTTGAAAGCTTTTCCGTTTTAATATTAAAATTTGTAATGTGTTTAACATTATCGGTTACATTAACTATTTTCACTATGGGCTGTTTCGTATCTATTATACATTTACCAATAAAAACTCCGTCACATACTTCTTGCGCATCTACGAAAAGTGGTTCTTCTACATTGTTTAAATTAAATATTCGAAAAACTTCACACCTTGGTGGGATTACGCAACTATTGACGCTTGTACCATGTTCTATGGGAATAATTAACCTATTGTTGTGAAACCAAAATGAAATTGACATGCTTTGATAACTAATATTGCACCTATTTATCTTTAAAAAGTCTTTGCCAAGTATTCCGTCCGAAGGTATGTTAAAGTCATCTTCTACTACATGTAAAATTTGAGGGATTAGACAATTATCTACAATAAGATTCGTACGAATTGTACCTATAGTTAATATAGAATTAGTTGTAACGCCTGTAATGTTCACTTTCTCATTTCGATTTAAGCCAATAATTGGTTGAATACATGAAATTTTTATAAGAGAAATATCTGCTAATATATAATATATAATAATTTGTTTCTTTCCGTGCATTTTAAGTTGATAAAGTCCGAGTAGTTTAAATTTAGGCTATAAATAGCTTTAGTTGAAATATTTTTATTGTTAGTTACTGAATGTGAATTGTTTGTGTATCCCCCAACGACTCTTCTTGAGGGCCATCTGCGTTTAAAGTGTATGCTCTTGCATTATGATTAGTTGTATTCGCCCGGTTATAGTTGTTACTATTAGTACCACCACGATTACGTCCACGATTGTACGTATTGTAATTATCATTTCTAGTATGATTATTATTATTACGGTTGTTAAAGCCTCTTGAATTATAGTTACCACGCCTATAACTATTTCCACGATTGAAATTTCTGTTATTATATCGATGATTATTCCCATTGGAAAAATTACCTTCACCATGATTACGAGACTGAAATGCCAGAATTTGTTTTTCATTTGACTCGTTTGTCTGTTCTACAACTAACTTCGCTACTACGTCTTTCGGGTCAGAAAAAGTTGTGGAAGCAAGGATAGACTTTACCAAACTTGATTTCGCATTTAGTCGACATACACTGACCGTTTGTTCGACAGCCATCTCGTGTGCTTTAGCCTTTGTAATTCCCTCAACTACTAAAGACCTTTCGAGAGCATCAGCAAGCTCTTCTGCTTGTTTCGAAAATTCTGCATAATTATTGTTTCTTATTTGTAACGCTGCAATTTTCCCCGCAACAACTTTAGAATTATCCGGTTTTATTTTATTTTTTAAGGCAGTTTTTATCGATTCAATTGTATTTACATTTTCGGGTAAAGCCTCACGACCTTTCCCTTCCAATTTTGATTTTACAAATGAAATGAAAGTAGAATTTAGATTTTCCTCAGTTAAGTCTTGGATTAAGTTAATTTTATCTAAAAATGACTCCAACGCTAGAGGGTTCCCATCATAATTTTCCCTAATTATACCCGAGCATATACTAATAAATGATTTCTTCTGATCTATGGTAGCCATTTCTGTCTCAAAAAATTTCCTTCCTGTAGTTCCTTCTTTTATTTCCGTATTTTCTTCCTCAGTTTCTAAATCGATCTTTGTATCAGCCTCTGACAGACCTTCATAGCTAACGAGTTCGAATAAAAAGATATCATGGGGCACTTTAATTCTTGATTCTAACCTATCAAAGCACTTGACTAAAAGTTGCCTGCAATGTATGATTCTTTTAAAAGTATTTGTTTCTGTTGTTTCGGATAGTAGTTCAATATTTAAACTTGTGTATGATATAATTGTGTTGTAGTTTTCGACAAGTAGTTTAATATATTCATTTCTTTTTTCTTTTTTAGTAGAAAGTGGCCGGTTTTGTAAAATTCGTTTTGTTACGTTATCAAATTTTTTAATTAAATCATTTAAAATATTTTGACTGTCTGTCATTTATAAGAAGAAAAAAAAATTTCAAATTAAAAATGTATTTGAATTTTCAATATTTCCTTTTTGAAAATCTTTTTATGAAGGTTTTGTATTCTTTCTCAATAAGTGCAGTTAAAAAAGTACATATAAAATTTATATTTATTATTTCTTTTTTATAAATTTTAGAAGTAATAATATAATAAGTAAATATTATTGTATATAATGTTGTATAACAATAATTTTAAAGATATGATTTTATACATTTATTATTTAGGGCTATAAAGATTAACCATATAATATAAATTTCTAAAAACAAAATAATAAATTTGTATGATTTCAATTTTAAGATTTTTATAAATATACATAATTAATTGTAGATTAAATTTATTATTATTTACTATTAGATGTATTTAATTACAACGTATGTATTTTACTTAGGATTATTATATAAAAAATTAATAAAAATATTTTTATGACTGATTTTAATTTATTCTTTAATTAACAACTATATACATATGTATATAATAAAACTTACTTATTTATTTTAAACACTTTCAATTATTTTACATTATATTTAATTATAATTATAACTATATTTAAATTTTTTAAAAAATTTCATTTTTAATTTTGTTTTTATTTCATTTTTATTATGTTTCTATTTAGTTGTAAATTATGTATTAAAATTTAACGTTATGTATTACATACTTTACATCTTTATTTTTAAGAGAACGTTATTTTTTTTTTTTACATATTAAGAGTAATGATCATCTCCTCTTAAAGTTTGTTTTTCATATTCTCTTTTCAATGATCATCAGATCTACTTTAGCGCTGGTGTTGCCGCGTCACACTTTTGTCACCAACGTTACAATTTCGCTGCCTGCGTTGACTGATTTTGTTGTTATTTGTTGTTATATTTCTTGCAATGCTTTTTTTTCTCTTGTAGATAAATTTTTAAACTCCTTTTTTTCATCTTTATTCTCTGTTTTTAATGGTGATTTAATTTTCTATTTTCTTTGATAATACAATTACGGTTTTTTTTTACAGTTTCACTTTTCGTTTTAAAAATTTGAAAACGGTATTTTTCCACAAAACTGGTTTTTTCGTCATTTTTATGTGCAAAATTTTATTATACACATAATTTTGTATTTTTGGTTTGAAAATTTTCCCGTTATTTTTGCAGATATAAAATTCACTTTTTTATTGTTTTTAGTAAATTAAGTTTTTTTTTCGTAAAAATTTATGTACATTTGTTTTTTTTTTCAATTGATTTGCACATTTTTCACATTTTACAGGCTAGATTTTAATTCAATATTTGCTATTTTTTATTTTTTTTTTTTTAGTTTTTGGATAAAATTAGAATTTTTCTTCAAATTATTTTTGAACTTTGCATTTTCATGTATTTTAATTTAAATGTTTTTTTTTTTTCTTCATTAATTTAGAATATCGTTTTTTTTTGCGAATTCGTTTTTAATATTGTGAGGTCCAATGTTTCCAAGTTTTGTTTTTCATTTTATTTAGGAAACAAATGAGTCGTTGCGACAAAATAAACTTAAATTTAACAAAGCTCACTCTCTTGCTCTTTGATATTAAAAAACCAATTAACCATGCTTAAACAAAATTTTTTTTTATATTTTTAAGTTTTATGTGTGTGGCTCAAAAAAATCTAATTTAAATTTTTTTTTTATTTTTGTTCGAGTAAACTTTAAACAGTTTTAAAAACTATGAAGTTAATTTTTCTTTTTTTTTAAACTTTAATTTTTACTTTTTTATATAATTAAACAAACTTCAGTTTCAAAGTTCTATAATGTAACTTAAATGCAACTTGACCCATAAATTTTTTATGTCACGGTCGCCATATAGAGGTTTAATCTGATTAATGAGAGACGACTGCTTATTTCGGTGTTTGGAATCAGATTGCCCGACTCTATTAATTCTTTATTAAGTTAATTTATTATTAAGTGTATATTATTTGACATTCGTAAATAGATTGTAGTAGAATGAGAATGTAAATGAATAGAGATACTTAAAAGCTTAAAAGCTATAATACAGAGATGGTAAAGATCTGTTACAAGGTAAATGCTTCGATATTTTATTATTATTATTTATTATTGTTATTATTTATTTAGTTGTATTTAGAGTACTTTCTTATTTACTGTATTACACTACATTATCAATATTTTAATTGCTCTGATAAGTACAATTTTTAACAAAATGTACACAATTTCTTTTAAATATGTTAATATTTCTTTCATTTTTTACGCTGCTAGGTAGGAATTAAATAATTGCAGTCCTTTATATAATAAGCACCTCTTCATCGCATTGTTCGTTGCTCGATGTATCCTAAAATCATTTGCATTTCTAAGACTGTAAGGTTGGGATTCGTTGACATATCTTAATTGATCCGTTAGATATTCCGGTGTGTTGCCCATTTTCATTTTGTAAATAAATGTATACGTACTTAATTGAAGTCTTTGTCTAATGTTGAGCCATTTTAGTGTATTTAGCATGTGTTGTATTGATGTAAACCGGTTGTATTTAATTATAGACCTCATCGCCTTGTCCTGCAACTTTTGTAGTCTATCTATTTGTGTGTTTGTACAGCATGTATATAATATTGTAGAACCAAATTCAAAATGTGGCTTAATGATGGTGTTATATATTATTAATCGCAGTGATTGTTGATATTCTATTTCTTATTCTCTTGAAAAATCCAATTTTCTTCCCGATTTTTTTACATATATATTTAAATGATCAGGTTCTTGTCTATTATAAATCCCAAATATTTTATATTTTCAACTTTCTCAATTATTTTATTATTAATTTTAAACTCTGTTTCACTGTTCATTTCCAAAATTTGTATTTATTTCAGATTCATTAAAAATTAGAGTATCATCGGCATATAAAACTATTTCACACTTTTCCATTATATTGGGTAGATCATTTATATATATAATAAATAAAAGAGTCCCCAGAATCGATCCCATACTCCACTCATTGTTCAAAGCACTAGATATAGTATCGTTCACTTTAGTCATTTGTTTTCTATCCGATAGATATGATTTAAACCAATTTAATTCTTTATCTTGTATTCAATATTTATACATCTTGCACAGTAATATATCTCTATCAATTGTTTCAAAAACCCGTTTAAAGTCAAGAAAAATTGCCATTATCTTTCTATTTCCGTCAATTTTCTTCTACCTATTAATAACATAGTTTACCGCTGTTTCACACGAAAAGTTTTTTCGAAAACCCGATTGATATTTCGATAATAAGTTATTTTTTTTTCCATGCAGTCTTCAAGCTGTTGTTTAACAATTTTGTCTAAGATTTTTTCAAACAGTTTTAAAGTGTTTATTGGACGCAATTCTTCACATTTATTTGTTTTCGCTATTTTCTCAATTTGTGTAATCATTGAAGTTTTCCAATTATCTGGAATTTATTATTCTCAAGATTATTATCCAAGATTAAACATATATTTACTTTATTATAGTCTGGTTTTTTCTTTATGGTTTTACAAATTGTCTTAAGTTCTGAAATAGTTATTGCACGAAAAATAAACCTATTACTTATCACGTTTATCCGATTATCGTATTGCACATCTTCTATACATGCTCTTATTTCTCTAATACTGTTTACAAAATATTCAATAAATTCTACATTATTAAATATCACATTTTTTATCACAGATTTTTTCTTTTTTAGAACTAATTCTTTTATGTTATTCCACATCTGTTTTTGATCCTTGGTATTTCCTATTTTTTGTCAATATATGAATTTTTTTCATTTTCCATTTTTATTTTTTATATATTTCTGGCATTTTTATAATTATTCCAAGCTACAGTAGTATTTTCACATTTTGCCATATGGTACTTCACTATTTTATCTTTTTAATGCTTGTAATTGTCTGTTAACCACTTATTTACTCTGCTCTTTTCCGGTATCGTTTTTCGCACCGTAAGTTTTTTAATTGTGTCTTCAATCGATTTATCGAAGTTATTTACAATATAATTTAATTCCACGTTTTCATCAAATTTCAATATTTAACTAATCTCTCTTCTAAATTTCCGGTTTTCATATTTAAAGAATTATATTTGTCTTTTACTTTCATGGTCTTTATTCACTTTGGTTTCTATATACATTTCCACTATTTCATGATCAGATATTTTATTAATTCTACTGTTATTTACCTTTATATTGAGATTGTTTGTTATAACATAATCTATTATAGTTTTTGAGTTTCGCGTAATTCTTGTATAATCGGTAATAACTTGTACAAGTCCGTTATCGCTTATAATCTGTTGTAATTTTTGTTTATAAAAACCTTCCTTCGACCAATCAACATTAAAATCTTCGGCAACAATTATGTCGATGTTTTTATCACATATCTCTTCTATTGTTTGTTCAAAAACTTCATAAAATTCTGAGTCTTGACGACTTGGCGATCGATACACAGCTGCAATTATCATTGATGTATTTCTTATTCTGATATTGTATGCACTAATCCAATATTTATAGTTTCGTATATTTTCACAAATTATATTCACTTTCCAATTTTTATTAAAATATACAATTATTCCACCTGTTCTTGATGAGTTGGATAATGTAACATATGCGTTGTATCCCTCTAGTTGTAACTCCGATTCATCTACCCTATCGGTTACGTGTGTTTCAGATAGTATAATGAAATCCGGCTTGTCAGTATTCGCAATTACTTCAACCTGGTTAAAATTGTTAATCAATCCTTGTACATTTATATAAACTCCTTGTATGTTCTTTTGTTGTTAATCTATCATTCCCATGGTTCTCTTTTTAACTGTAACTTATTGTGATACACTTGACACCATTTATTCCTTGTAGCATGATTATCATCAAGACTCAAATTTAACCTTAATTTCGAATTTACACAGTTAATGCATTTATTCACATATTCTTTAATACAGTCTTTTGTTGCATGATTTTCATGACATTTTAGGCATTTAATGTCGTACTGATGTTAGAAAATTATCACATTATTCTTACAAAGTTCGAATTTTTTAATAGAGAATCTATTCTGCTATTAGTTAAGGAGGCATTAAATTTACATTAAATTTCTATTATTATCTTTGAAATTGTTTCACTTTTTTTAGTACTTCTGTTGCAAGCATATGGCTTCTACAAAGCATTTCTGCCTTGTTTCCGTTTATCTTATATATAAAAATGAAGGTGTGTTTATTCGTTTGTGAGTTTGTTTGTGTGTTTGAAGTCTATAGACGGCTTAACGGCTAGAACTATTTTCTTGAAATTTTAACAGTATCTTCCTGTATGTATGGAAGGAGTTATAGACTACTTTTTATTTTATAATTTCAAGTAGACGAGGTGCCATGCCCACATACCCAATAAGTATTTAACGTCGCATATCTCATAAACTGCAACAGCTAGAGTCCTCAAATTGTATGGACGACTTTGACGTATATATGAACAAAATGGGCGTATTGGCTATAGTGGGCGTGTCATCTCCCATAGTCTATGTATATAAAAATGAATATTTGTTTGTATGTACCTTATAGAATCGTAAACTAGGCATTTGATCATGTTATGATCTTCAGCAAAGTTGTTGCGCATGAGCCGGGGAAGGTTTCTAAGTTGGTATGACCAATATCCAATAGGTGCCGCCACAGAAAATTACTTAAAATGAATTAAATCGTAAACTGTGCATTTGATCATGTTATGATATTTAGCAAAGTTGTTGCGCATTAGTCGACGATGGTTTCTAAGTTAGTATGACCAATTTCCGACAGGTGGCGCCGCTAAAAATTACTCAAAATGAATTAAAACGTAAACTGTATATTTGATCATGTTATGATCTTTACCAAATTTGTTGCGCATGAGCCGACGAAGGTTTCTAAGTTAATAAGACCAATTTCCGACAGGAAACCCCGCTGAAAATTACTCAAAATGAATTAAATAGTAAACTGTTCATTCTTTAAGAAAGTTGTTGCACATGAGTCGACGGAGGTTGGTGCGATTAATTTCCGATGGATGGCGTCACTGAAAATTATTCAAAATGAATGACAAGCAATTGGTCGACCTACACCTCAAGCACGGAAGAAAAGAGCGTTACGAGCCTCAGAATCAGACGAGCATTGAGACTGGAAAATCTTCGAGTATATGCCGCTGAGACCCGTTCGCTTGAACCACTTGAACAACGAGAAGTGGAGATTAGAAACTGATCGAATGCGGGAAACAAAATCAATAAAATGATTCAAAATTAATTGGACATTTGTGTAATGTGTTTCCTTCAAATATATTTTAGTTGGTGGCGCAGCAACATGCGCAGGGTACAGCTAGTTCATTATATTTTTGTCATTTCAACTAAGCAGAATATTGGTCTGCTGTAGCAAGTCCTAAGATAATGTGGCGCCACCCATTGTTGCTTAGAATCACCGTCCTCCGAGTATTTGTTGTAGAGGTGGGAAATCTGGCTGGTTATTGATTCCTACTTCTTTTTCTCATTAGGTGGCGGCACTGCATGCCCTTCCTGTGATATTGTCCTTTTTCTATTTCTAAGTTGTGACGGTGCTTCTTAAATGGATTGTATTTTGTTCCATAATTCGAAATTTTGTTTTTTCAATTACTCCTTGCCACATAAATTCACGTGTATTAGGACGAGCAAATTCAATCTTTTTTGTTTTACTTCCTAATTATTTAATTTCAACCAACACTCTCCATTGGTAACATACGTTTAGAAAAAGGTGTTGAATTAACCACCCATTAGTTTCGCAGCATGGCATAGGATATACACACCTCAAAAGTAATTGATTATGATTGTCATTGAATATGATTTCCAAGTTATAGACTGACTTGACAGATCAAAATTATCGCCTAACATAGTCAATTTTCCTTACGGACTTCGAAAGAAGAATATACACTGCGTTTCACTTGAATAGCACACCGTACAAATTGAAATTCTCCCCCCTATATCTTTGTAAAAAATAAAGATAGCGGATTGATTTTGGATTGCAATTGTAGTGTTATTTATAGCTTTTATCATAAAATAAAAAAATATTTCGATATATCAAGTTGTTTTCAAAATACAACATAAAAAAGAAAAATACTCAAAAAATAACAATCAAATTCCGTTTCACTAGAATAGCACATATTTTAATAAATGTAGGAAAATTACTTTTTATGAAGGTTTTTAATTTTTTTCTTATTTTTTATTTATTTTTATATAAAAACTAAGATTTAATTATGGATTTCTAGTAGTGTGTTGGGCCTCCCTTGTTCAGAATAACCTCGTATATCCTATTATACATTAGAGAAATTGAAGTCCATGCCCGTTGAATGGCCTCAATCAGTTCTGCTTTGGTTGAAAATTGTTTTTTAGACCCGTAAACTTTTCTGGCCAGCCATCCCCAAACATATAAGAGAGTTTTTTTAAGAGAAGCTTCAAATTCGCACGATTCTGTTGACAAAATTAAGGCTAAAGTAGGTGTCCATGCTAGAAAGACCACTGTGTGGCGTTTTATTTAAGGAGAAAATCAACTCAAACGACTGAAATTAAAGAAAAAACTACCACTTAACTCTGCACGAAAAGAAATGCGGTTGAAATTTTGTCGAGATAATATGTATAATTTACAACTAAATAGAAACATAATAAAAATGAAATAAAAACAAAATTAAAAATGAAATTTTTTAAAAAATTTAAATATAGTTATAATTATAATTAAATATAATGTAAAATAATTGAAAGTGTTTAAAATAAATAAGTAAGTTTTATTATATACATATGTATATAGTTGTTAATTAAAGAATAAATTAAAATCAGTCATAAAAATATTTTTATTAATTTTTTATATAATAATCCTAAGTAAAATACATACGTTGTAATTAAATACATCTAATAGTAAATAATAATAAATTTAATCTACAATTAATTATGTATATTTATAAAAATCTTAAAATTGAAATCATACAAATTTATTATTTTGTTTTTAGAAATTTATATTATATGGTTAATCTTTATAGCCCTAAATAATAAATGTATAAAATCATATCTTTAAAATTATTGTTATACAACATTATATACAATAATATTTACTTATTATATTATTACTTCTAAAATTTATAAAAAAAAAATAATAAATATAAATTTTATATGTACTTTTTTAACTGCACTTATTGAGAAAGAATACAAAACCTTCATAAAAAGATTTTCAAAAAGGAAATATTGAAAATTCAAATACATTTTTAATTTGAAATTTTTTTTTCTTCTTATAAATGACAGACAATCAAAATATTTTAAATGATTTAATTAAAAAATTTGATAACGTAACAAAACGAATTTTACAAAACCGGCCACTTTCTACTAAAAAAGAAAAAAGAAATGAATATATTAAACTACTTGTCGAAAACTACAACACAATTATATCATACACAAGTTTAAATATTGAACTACTATCCGAAACAACAGAAACAAATACTTTTAAAAGAATCATACATTGCAGGCAACTTTTAGTCAAGTGCTTTGATAGGTTAGAATCAAGAATTAAAGTGCCCCATGATATCTTTTTATTCGAACTCGTTAGCTATGAAGGTCTGTCAGAGGCTGATACAAAGATCGATTTAGAAACTGAGGAAGAAAATACGGAAATAAAAGAAGGAACTACAGGAAGGAAATTTTTTGAGACAGAAATGGCTACCATAGATCAGAAGAAATCATTTATTAGTATATGCTCGGGTATAATTAGGGAAAATTATGATGGGAACCCTCTAGCGTTGGAGTCATTTTTAGATAAAATTAACTTAATCCAAGACTTAACTGAGGAAAATCTAAATTCTACTTTCATTTCATTTGTAAAATCAAAATTGGAAGGGAAAGGTCGTGAGGCTTTACCCGAAAATGTAAATACAATTGAATCGATAAAAACTGCCTTAAAAATAAAATAAAACCGGATAATTCTAAAGTTGTTGCGGGGAAAATTGCAGCGTTACAAATAAGAAACAATAATTATGCAGAATTTTCGAAACAAGCAGAAGAGCTTGCTGATGCTCTCGAAAGGTCTTTAGTAGTTGAGGGAATTACAAAGGCTAAAGCACACGAGATGGCTGTCGAACAAACGGTCAGTGTATGTCGACTAAATGCGAAATCAAGTTTGGTAAAGTCTATCCTTGCTTCCACAACTTTTTCTGACCCGAAAGACGTAGTAGCGAAGTTAGTTGTAGAACAGACAAACGAGTCAAATGAAAAACAAATTCTGGCATTTCAGTCTCGTAATCATGGTGAAGGTAATTTTTCCAATGGGAATAATCATCGATATAATAACAGAAATTTCAATCGTGGAAATAGTTATAGGCGTGGTAACTATAATTCAAGAGGCTTTAACAACCGTAATAATAATAATCATACTAGAAATGATAATTACAATACGTACAATCGTGGACGTAATCGTGGTGGTACTAATAGTAACAACTATAACCGGGCGAATACAACTAATCATAATGCAAGAGCATACACTTTAAACGCAGATGGCCCTCAAGAAGAGTCGTTGGGGGATACACAAACAATTCACATTCAGTAACTAACAATAAAAATATTTCAACTAAAGCTATTTATAGCCTAAATTTAAACTACTCGGACTTTATCAACTTAAAATGCACGGAAAGAAACAAATTATGTAGCTTTTTAGTCGATTCTCAAGCAGATATTTCTCTTATAAAAATTTCATGTATTCAACCAATTATTGGCTTAAATCGAAATGAGAAAGTGAACATTACAGGCGTTACAACTAATTCTATATTAACTATAGGTACAATTCGTACGAATCTTATTGTAGATAATTGTCTAATCCCTCAAATTTTACATGTAGTAGAAGATGACTTTAACATACCTTCGGACGGAATACTTGGCAAAGACTTTTTAAAGATAAATAGGTGCAATATTAGTTATCAAAGCATGTCAATTTCATTTTGGTTTCACAACAATAGGTTAATTATTCCCATAGAACATGGTACAAGCGTCAATAGTTGCGTAATCCCACCAAGGTGTGAAGTTTTTCGAATATTTAATTTAAACAATGTAGAAGAACCACTTTTCGTAGATGCGCAAGAAGTATGTGACGGAGTTTTTATTGGTAAATGTATAATAGATACGAAACAGCCCATAGTGAAAATAGTTAATGTAACCGATAATGTTAAACACATTACAAATTTTAATATTAAAACGGAAAAGCTTTCAAATTATGATGTATACTCGATTAAGGCCCTAAATTCAGACAACGAACTTATTGAAAGACTTAAAAGCGAGTTGAAAAGCCACATGGCCAAGGAAGTGGAAGATAAATTATTGGCACTATGTGAGGAATATGCCGAAATTTTTGCATTATAAGACGACAAAATGACAGTTAATAATTTTTATGAGCAGAAACTCAGGTTAAATGATGCTACACCGGTCTACATCAAAAATTATCGTTTACCATATTCACAAAAACAAGAAATTGATAGGCAAGTAAAAAATTTATTACAAAACGACTTAATCGAACCTAGTTGCTCGAATTACAATAGTACTTTGATTTTGGTTTCGAAAAAGAGTGTAAATGGGCAAAAATCCTACAGAATGTGTGTAGACTATAGAGTGGTAAATAAGAAGTTGATCGCCGACAAATTTCCTCTCCCGCGGATCGATGACATCCTAGATAATCTTGGACGTGCAAAACATTTTTCAACACTTGATTTATATTCTGGTTTTCACCAAATACCTATTCACAAAGATTCGAGAGACATTACTTCTTTTAGCACGAATTTAGGTTCTTTTCGATGGAAAGTTTTACCGTTTGGCTTAAACATAGCACCAAATTCATTTACAAGGATGATGTCAATTGCGTTTTCAGGTCTGTCACCGGACCAAACATTCTTATATGTTGACGACATAATCGTCATTGGTTGTAGTACTCAACATCATTTAAAGAATTTAAAAACTGTTTTCGATATTTTGAGAAGATGTAATCTAAAAATCAATCCCTACAAGAGTAATTTTTTTCGATCAGAGGTGACTTTCCTAGGCCATAAATGCACATCAAAAGTTATTTTGCCGGACGATTCCAAAATTAAAACAATTCAAAATTACCCTATTCCTACCAATAAAGACGAGGTTAAGAGATTTGTAGCATTCGCGAATTATTATCGCAGATTTATTAAGGATTTTGCTTCGTTAGCAGCACCACTAAGCCAGCTAACACGTAAAAATGTACCTTTTAGTTGGGACGACAAATACAACAAAGCTTTCTAAAGTCTCAGGTTAAGTTTAATGTCTCCAAAACTTTTACAGTACCCAGATTTTTCTAAACAGTTTGTTGTAACCGTGGATGCTTCCAAAATTGGTTGTGGAGCCGTTTTGAGCCAAAATTTCAATGGTGAAGACCTGCCCACTTATTTTGCGTCTAAACCGTTTAATAAAGCAGAACAAAAGAAACCAACTATTGAGCAGGAGCTTTTAGCTATATATTTTGCAATAACACAATTCAGACCATACGTTTATGGAACACCATTTACCGTCAGGTCAGACCATAGACCTTTGGTCTATTTGTTTAATATGAAGGACCCATCATCAAAATTGACGAAAATAAGGTTAGAATTATCAGAATACAACTTTACAATTGAACATATAAAAGGAAAAAAACAATGTTGCGGCAGATGCACTCTCGCGAATTCCAGTTGACGAATTGAAAAACGCTAACAAGGAGGTATTTGCCATAAAAACTCGAGCAATGACTAGACAATTGAAACCGGAAAATGCAAATATAATCGCTAGCGTAGGAAAATTACCGATATATGACAAATTCACTCATGAGTTTAATCTTAAAATACCAAAGATCAGATCTGAAATTTTGTATACAAATAATAAATTAGTACAATTGCGTATAAATATTTATAAAAAATTTAAAATTTTAACTTTTCTGAATATTCCAATTGATAACGAAACATTGAATTTAGACAATATGCTTTCGAAGCTCCAAAGGGAAGCTGTCAATCAGAATATTCAAAAAATTGAAAGGCCAAAAGATGATATATTTTTTAAAATTTGCAGTATTCAAAGATTGAAAGACCATGGCATAATAGTGTTAAAGAAGCTGGAAATTATATTAACTGATCCAATTGAACAAATATTTGAAAAATCAAGAAAGGAGGAACTTATGACTATTTATCACAATGATCCACTCTTAGGAGGGCATTGTGGACAAAAAAAATTATATGCAGAGCTCAGGACAAAATACTTTTGGAAAATATGTCGAAAGACATAGCCACTTTTGTAAAAAGTTGTGAGAAATGTACACTTAACAAAGTAAAATCTAAAAATAGAGAAAACCTGGTTTTAACCCCAACGCCAAATTAGGCTTTTGAAATCGTCGTATTGGACACAATAGGTCCATTCACTGAATCTTGTTATGGGAATAAATATGCGTTAACTCTTATGTGTGACTTAACAAAGTATTTGGTTACTATAGCGATTCCAGATAAAAGCGCAAATACTGTGGCTCGTGCAATATTTGAACAATTTATTTTGATATATGGATCTATGCATACTATTAAATCAGATCTGGGAACAGAATTCAAAAACCAAGTATTAGAAGATCTATGTAAACTTTTAAATACAAAAATAAATTTTTCAACCGCGTATCATCACGAAACACTAGGCACAGTAGAACGTAATCACAGAGTATTTAATGAATACTTAAGGTCATTTGCAAATGAAGTTATGTCCGATTGGGATACATATTTAAAATATTTTACGTTTTTCCATAATACCACTACAAATACAGTCTTTGATAATAAATTCTCCCCATATGAACTAGTTTTTGGAAAGTCTCCATCGATGCCTAAAGATTCTATAAAAAAAGTGATTGATCCTATATACAATGTTGAAAATTATAGTAAGGAAGTTAAATATAGGTTACAAAATACTCATATTTTAGCAAAGGAGTTAATCAAAAAACATAAATTACGAAATAAAAACTATTACGATAAATTTTCAAAGCCTTTGACATTGAATATTAATGATAATGTTTTAATTCAGAAACAGCCTTATGATAAATTTAAAAGTATTTATGAAGGCCCACTTGTAGTAAAAAGATTGGATGGTTGTAATGTAACAGTGTATAATAAAATAAGTAAAAAAGAAAAAACTGTTCACAAAAACAGACTAAGAAAAGCGTAAAATAATTAAAAATTAACATTTTACTTTTTATTAAAGAGGGAGGAAGAGAAGCGTTTCTCAACTTCAGTATATTAAAACTGATTATATTAAAATGTATTAAAGATTATTTTCAGTCATAAAATTATTATTATTATTAAATGCAAAAAAAAAGGATTTGTATTCTTTTACAGTAAAGTGCTTATATATATATATAAATGTACAAGATATAAATCTTATAACATTAATATTTTTATTATATTAAAATATATAAAACTTATATTTTAAGATACGTACGCCTTTGGGAAAAAAGGCAGAAATTAACAAGTTTGGTACCCCTTGTTAATTTCTTCCTTTTTCAATAAAAAGGGAGGTGTAACAGATCTTTACCATCTCTGTATTATAGCTTTTAAGCTTTTAAGTATCTCTATTCATTTACATTTTCATTATATTACAATCTATTTACGAATGTCAAATAATATACACTTAATAATAAATTAACTTAATAAAGAATTAATAGAGTCGGGCAATCTGATTCCAAACACCGAAATAAGCAGTCGTCTATCATTAATCAGATTAAACCTCTATAACCTAAAAAATACTTGAGTTCATTTCTTATGCTTTAAAATGCTTGTGTATGAAGTTTTAATTACGTTTTCTATAGTCTTCAAATATATCTTTTTTCTGGATAATTTATAGAGATGACAAACGCTTTACAAAAGCGATCATTCTATTATGTATTCATTTGAACCTTTAAATTATGGTAACTGAAGGACTTCAACTAAGCATCCCATAAATTGATTACAAAATATTTTTTTATTTCTAAATTTTTCACAATGTCTTGCGAAATTAATTTAGAAATTAAACTTCGAATACTTCCCAATTTGGACGTCTATTTATAACATAATTATAACAATTTTAAGCCAGCTGAAAAGATTTTCTTTCTATACTTTTCAACGTCATATTAGAGCACATCGAATCACACTGTACACATGTTAATATATATCTATGAAAGGATTTTCTAACTTATTCAATGATTTGTACTTTTTGTATATGCATTTTTAAACAGTTTAAAGCATTTGCCAACTCTTTTCTCTTTGTCTATCGTTCTATAACCGCATTTATGCGTTCTATAATGCTTTGTTCCTATGTGCTCATGTTTACTTTGCACATGATTTTATTGACACATCCGCTACTACGGAAAAGGAAATGGTACTCGCACCAATAAATCTCAAATATTTTTTGTTTTTTTTTTTTCTTTTTTGTGTTTTTTTTCCTTTTCATTTTTTATATGTTTGTTGAGTTGCATTTTCTTTTTGTTCGGTCATGAGAGAAAAAATATAAAATATAAAAAAAATATAAAAATAAAATATAAAAATATAAAAACATAAAATTTCTTCTCTTCTGAACTTCTTTTCACCAAGTGCACAATTTTATACAGTTTAAAAAGTATTTCATAACTTAAAAAATAGTTTATGTGACATTCCAGAATGCTTTATCAGGTACCCGAATGGATACAGGGACGTGGATGCTCTTATTATAAAATTTAAAAAACTGATTGGTATAACTTCCATCAATTTTAGGATATTAGTCTGGCAATGAAGCAAGACTTTGGCAGTATACATATAAAGCGTTGCCAACATAGTGCCCTTCGAACTCGATTTGGCGCTTTTCAAATTTCCCTACATGTTGAGACTAGTTTTACAACTTTACAGTTGTGGACAAACAATTCTTATGTTGAATTGCTGGTTGGTCCTCGCTTATTTGAAGATCCGAATATTTTGATTTGCATTCAACTGACGAAAAATACGTTGTTAAGAAGATGTTGTGAAGAAGATGACCAACCGCTGTTTTAACTTGTTCTACAACTAATTGCAACATGTAGCGGCTGCATTAGAAAAAGACAAAACAAAGCCTTTATTTATTTTTCTCTCCTTTGGGTTGTCACATAAAAATTGTTATCGGTCTTTTTTTTCATTAAGCACTTCCTATCTATAAATTTCCATAAAACAAAGTTTTATGATGACATTATAGCACCGTTCAAATGTCCGTCGCTGCATCTCTAGTTTGAAAACTACAGTTATTTCTGACATACTTGTGATCAAATCCCACGCTTCTTTTTGGCCAATTAACATCACCTACACGTGAGATGACCGTATCTAATCATTTACTTCTAGCACCAAACTGCATCAAACTACGTTATACCAAAGAATATAATACTTTATTTTTTTATTATTATATTCTTTGGTTATACCTAAGCTTAAAGAATTCTATTATTGAATGGAATTCATGACCTTATTTGTTTAATCTTGGTGACATTTAGTTACTGAATAATTTAGAACGTGCTGACTAATCCATTAATAATTTTTGAAACAAATTTCATTAAATCAAGTATGTTTATGTATTAAACCTTGGATACTTTGCTTTGCAGGCCTCCACAGAATTTTAATTTGTTTCACTAAGCGAATTCTCTGGATATCGAGACGGATTATAAAACCTAGGCAAGGTCTTTTAGTTTCGGCTGGCAGAGTGAGCTGTGATATAAATATTAAGGGTTCTGATATTAAAGTAATTTATAACTCTCGCAAGTAAGCTTTATAACAACGAATATTTTAATAACGCTATGCGACAAATGAAATGAAACTGAAATAAACCCAGTAACAACATAGTTTATGTTACGTGTTTTCGTGAGTAAAACTCAAAAAAACAGTTTTTGTCAAATCAAACAAGTTTGGAGGGTTCGAGAAACATAAAAAAATATTTTGCAGTTCCACTTAACAAAACTCACAACCGCACCTTGTAATTAAAGTCTCCAGTGCAGCAATTTCAAAATTAACTTTTACTTTGACATAATGTAGAATGAAATTTCGTAGGATTAAGTGTATTAAGTGTATACAGTATGAAGATCTCGATCTACATTATTTAAATTAATTTTAGCTAAAACCCCATCGTTAGTTAACTCTTAATATGATAAAGCATGTTGGCGGTAATATTGTTGTAACCAGTTAATTTTCCTACTATGGTGATAGGCCACAGTATCGCGTACAACACATTTAGAAAGTAACGGATTATGTTTTAATCTTTCGACAATTCATGTTACATTACTTCAGATAAAAATATGTCACATCGTTATATACTCCAACAAGTTCACGACCCTATATATGTACATATACTGCAAAGTTCATCATCATGATTCTGGTCCACATTCTCTACATATATCTAAATCCGATGTAGAACTTGTGGAATACAGTAAAAATAACAATTATCACCACAAATTGTGATAATCTTTGGGAATTAATTCAGGCTATGTGGTCTGGCGGTAGAAGTCGCCGTAGTCTAGTAAGTAGTGTGTTGGCTTATTAGAGAAAAGCCAGGGTTCAAACCTAAGGCCAGACATCATAACAAAATACAAAAAGAATTTCTTCCGCGACTTCCTCTCAGCAGATTTGTGGCAAAAACTCTGAGAGTAAATAAAATTGCCATGAAAAGTTTCACAAAAATCTGTCCTTCGGAGTCGACTTTAAACTGTATAAAATTAACACACACAACATAAGTGCAGTGAGAAACTATGTCGTAATCCTGACTGAAGGGTTGTAATGAATGTATGTATGTGATCTAATATATCAGATCCGGTATGCCAAAATCTTGTTGATCATATGCTCAGATGTCTACCCGATTTAAGTGTCACATTGGTGTCCTTTCTATTTGTCATAACACTGCAAATGGCCTTGTTAGAATAACCTGTTTCACTGATAATCTCTTTGACTTTGAAATGTTAATGAAAGTTGTATAAGAGTTTGTTTACGCATTTTGTACTGCAAACGAATTTTTTGAAAATTATAAATTTCAAATTTTGGTCGTGCAGTTTGTCGGGACCTGGAAATCTATAATAAATATACCATGAAAAGTGGGCTGAGGAATATATTCTATTTCATGTGGAGTACTAAAAGACAATCACAATAAAAAGTAAGAAATCGTGTGACAAGTAAATTTTTATTATTCTTCTAATTCGAAGACATTATTTCCCACTTACATAATTTATAAATCCATTTGGTACTTTACACTTTTCATAGCATTATTCCATTCCATTGTTACTTTAACTGTTTTCTCTTTCTGCTGAATTTTTCATATATTACTTGTTCACTGGGTGTTTAATGATCAGCAGACACTTTATTGGTTGAAAATAATGGCAATATTTGCTATTTTACAAAACGAAAAAACAAAAGTGTCCAAGACATAATGGAAGACTTAAACGGTTACAAAAACTTGACCTATTGCACAACGATGACTACAACACATATTCAACCTATTTTATGGGTGATATGAAGTGCAACTATAGACGTCGGAAATAATGATGACGTTGATGAATTGCAAAAAATTGGTACGAAAATAAAAACAATGATTAAAAGCTGAAAAGGCAACCAAGCATTTAATCACCCAATGATTACAGCACAGTTTGACTTTGTTGAATGAATGAAGAGAAAGTAAATCAATTTGGCTAGGGGTCAATTCAGATGAATTAATTATTAAACACAATGAAATGGATTATGTATTGATATTGTGGATTACTTACGACTCGAACAACTATGGGAAAGTCTTTAAATAGCGTGATTACGGATCCTTAAAAATTTCGGCTGTTCAAGAAAAGATTGTGTTGTTTGTTTGCTGTTTGGAAAATCTTAATTTTAAAGATAATTTTCGACACTCATCAATGGAATAATGGGTGTAAAAAAAAATAAAATAAATAAAAAAATTTAACAACAATGTATAAAGAGTGTAATAATAACATAACATAAACCCCTAACAACTTATTTCCTTTAGAAGCATTATCATGAATTTAACAAATTTTACAAGACAAAAAAAGTAATAGTGAAGTGTAATAAATTTCAAAACAATAAAAAGTCCCTATTAATACATAAATATAATAATTTTTACTTATATAAAAGTATAGCCTCAAAATTAGCCCCTTTCCAAAATTTGCAAAAAGTTCTTATTTGTCAAATTATTACATTGCCTGCCTTAAAAACCTTAATTTAAAAAACAAAACAAAAACAAAATTTTTGTTTTCGTAAAAATTCTGTGAAAACCTTCTGGTAAATTTTTATGTTTAGCGCCTCAAAGACTTCTTTCGATAGTGGTCAATCTTTATTTTACGACAGTTCAGCTATGTACTACCTTATGCAATATAGACGTCCTAAGTGACCACTCAATATTACTTTAAACATTAAGTAAGTGGAGTGTATATGTGCAATCATTTGGTGGTGTCAGCGATTTAGTCGTGTGCGGACAGCATGTTTTGCTGCGTTCATTTCAAACCGAATTTGATATTTTTCTGATGGTTTTCGTTTGGTGGTAAAGTGTATAGTGAATTTAGGTCAGTTGTGAAGAATTGTCAAAAGGTGAACTTCTGAATACTGAGCATTAAAGAAACGTTATTTGTTCAAACACAAATTGATTAAATAACTTGTAGAGGTAACATTGTATTATACAATCTACCAATTTTTTAAAGCTTTGAAACCTATCCGGTCTCTATCATTTACAATTCTTGCTGTAACGCATATATGTATTCGTCGTAAAGCTAAGTAGAAAATGAGTTCCACCACACAATCCTGGCGGATATTTACAAGTCGGAATATATATTTTCATGTTCATTTATATAATATCGTGACTGCTATATGGGCAATTTCGTGTCAAGTGACCCAATTTTTAAAATCGATGTCTTCCGATTTGGATGAAATCCAAAAATAATTTTTTTAATTTTTAAAAAACTTTTATTTTATTTTTTAAAAATTTTTTTTTTCAAAATGGGCCCTTTTTTGCTCAGAAGAAAGCTTATAAAATTTCCTTTAAGGCCTTTATAACCGCTTAATGGGTTGCGAGTGGTATATCTATCAAAAAAATTATATAAGATTTTTCAATATTATTTCAATATTTTATTTATTACTTATAATACTAAATAACAATAATAATAAAAAATTTAATAAAATTAATATATAAATCTTGAAATTGCCAATCGTTCGCCCTTCTTACTTATTGCCTTCATTCTCTGCTTTTTTGCCAATCCTTTCTTGGAGTTACTAGGTTCAGCTGCTGATTTCGCTGCGGCTTTCTTTTTTGGCTTTGGAAAGAAATCGCATTGAGTAGATGAAGGAAACTTTTTCAACTGAAGCCTTCCATCGATAAGTGGTATAAAATCATGGTATTGAGCTGTACCATCAATTGTTACAGCAGCATCGAATCTACTCTTCAATGTTTTTAATATTTCCTCATGATCATCTTTGCTACTAAAAACTATTTCAGTTTCTTTAAAATGGTTCTTTGCCCATCGGAATAAAGCGTTCGCATCTAAGATGCGATCTTGATGAGAGCACTGCAGGCTATACCTTGCTGCATTTCGTTTGAGATTTGCTCCTATGCCATTACATGCTCCTTTGCCATGTGCAGTTGGATGAAAATGCCATTCAGCTGGAATTCCAGAATCTTTTTCGTGAGCTATAAGATTTGCGAAGCTATTTTTGTTTTCAAAATGTTGACGAGCTCCATCCGAAACGTAGTAAATCTTCTCCACTATAAATTTAGATTTTAGATAATTTAGAATTATCTTCTGGTATTCATAAACTGAAGCGGTATCATGTTTTAAATCGTCGGATATGATTGCCATACTTTTGTGTTCCAATTTTTCATCTTCTATGTAGTAAATACAAACTGTGAATGTAGTTGCTTGGTCATTATTGAAGTGGAATCCTTGTATGGCATCCTGAATAACATATTTATAGTTCTCTGCGAAATCATATGAAATCACGAATTCACCAGACTTCAAATGTGTCTTCAAATCATTCAAAAATGACCATTGCTGTTTGACGAAAAAGTCATGGGTTCTCAAATTTAGCAAACCTTTGCATATTTCTTCCACAAAATCATCCACATTTAAAATTACTGTTTTTAAGGTACATCTTTCAGTCTGAAGCCAAGATTAAAATTTTATCTTATCAATACATTTTCGATCAAAAGAGTTCATTAAATTCTCCTTAATTAATGTGGTCTCCGGGCAATTTGAACATTCGCCTAAGTGGCATGAAGTTGTTACATAAGGACACATAGTCAATTTAAGGCTATCACGGTAATCGTGCAAATCTTCTGAGGAATCATCTGTCAAATACTTTAAGTTGATTTCCTTCAACATGAGTTTAACATTTTCATGGTAAATGCAAAGGCATTCTGTGTGAGTTCTGCTGCTTCCCGCCAAAATGCAATACTTTGGCCTCAGTTGGGTAAATTTTGTAGATCCAATTTTGACGTCCTCGTGTTCAGATATAACTCATTGAGGTTACAGAGAACCATCCTCTTCTGCATTTGGACTTTCTGGCCATCGATTCGAACATACACCCAGTCTTTCATTCCTGGCATCAATCGACTCATATCATCTCGCTGATAAAATTGAGTTACTAGAGCTTCAGTTTCGCACGCTAAAGTTCTTCCCTTCTTCTCGTTTAGAAGTGTGTGAATCAGCAACCAAGTTTTTAGCAATTCTTGCTTTTCGTTGAGACGTTCCAAACTCGGTCATTATTTTTGAACAACTCCATGACGATGGGGCAAGAGTAAGAATTCTTTCAGATTTACTCTGTGACGTTCTGCACTTCTTTTTTATTTGTTCAAAAACTTCTACTGCCTCCTTGTGATGTTGATTTTGGCACTCATTATTAGGTCTTATAGGTTCTACTGAAAAATTAGAACAACTATCATCTCCTGCAGAACTGTCATCATTTTCAGAATTGATTTTGTTCTCATCTGGAATAACCGGCAATGTGTCCAACTTTCCCATTATTTTCCTGCACGATCCACAAATTAACAAACTTTTTGAAAGCGTTGGGAATTTTTTAAATAAGTTGTCGGAAATACTTCGCATGATGATCTGTGCTTCTTTTTGTTTAAGGGATTACAACAAAAAGAAGTAAACATTTCCTTTTTGGAAGCGGAAGCCATTGTAAATAATGCACGTCCAAACTTTAACACTGTTTATAAAAAACTAATTTCCGAATGTCCTTAGAATGCAAATAAATATTTTTTTATGATCATTTATGTAGACCGTTTTTATGCCAAATGAAGGCAATAAATAAGAAGGACGAAAGGACTAATTTCCGGATGTCCTCAGAATGCAAATAATTTCTTTTTAAGATCATTTAGGTAGCACGTTTTTATGCCAAATATTGAAAAATCTTATTCTTGAGTTAAAAAATAATTTTATTTTATTTGTTAACTTCTGTCTAGGGTTCTGCAGTAAACTTAAAACTTTAATCTAAATTATTTTTAGATGTTGAATTACAACAAAAGTTTTTTTGAAAGTCTTTATTACCCAATTCAATCGATTTTAAGACGCGTAGACTTAGTACAACTTACTTTCGTACTTAATAATAGTCATTTGTTTATTAATTACAATACAAGTTATCTTTAATTATTACGAGCTGAGTACGTATACCACAGACCATATGCTCAATGTAGTCTAACTGACCAGAGTCTATGGTGGCAATCGAATTCACGACATTCACACAAATACGTAGTCTTGTACACTACCCACTAGACTACCAAAGCACTCTAGTCAATTAAGGCCGTGACTGATTATCAGATTTAGTCGTTCGACCTGTCAAAAATTACATGTGTGTTCAAAAAGTATGACAGTGAGTGCTAAAAAGAGTAAGTGTGTGACAGATTTTTTGACATGTCTATCCGATTTCATAATTTTTTGAAAAATTTCATAAAATAATATTTTCTGGGTGCCCTGGTAGTCTAGCGGGTAGTGTGCTAGACTATTACCGTGAGGGTCGTGGGTTCGATTTCCACCAGAGACTCTGGTCTGTGACACTACACCGAGCATATGGTCAAAGTTACTCAGCTCGTATATAATTAGACTATAATTTGTAATTGTATTGTAATTAATAAATAAATAAATAATTAAATATTTTCTGTGCGATCAGAGTTGTTTTATTTTGAACAGCTGTACAAAAAAGTTTCTAGTTATTTGTTTATCGTATATCCAAGGAATATATAGTAAATGAAAATAGTGCAAATTTACATTAGAAACAAATATTTTTTGCATTTGTCTTGTATGACAGAGTGGCGCCAAAACACACATTTTGTTCGATTTTTTTACAGTTGGACAGAAATCAGTCAGACTTTTTTACACAATTGCACAGCTTTGAGAGGATATCACCATAATTTACTTGGTACTGGTAAAACTTTTGTTTATCTATGGTCTTGACCATAAAAATCTAAATTGTTTAATACAATAGTTTTATATGTTTCCATGAGACATGATTTGAGGTATAAACTTCGATGGTTTTACGATAGTTAATAGCTATATAGGGTAGTATTACCTTTATATCATGAATTTTCTTTCGGTTGTTTAATAGATAGGAGGAAACACATCAAAAGGGTTTCTTTTTGAATACTTTCTTTTACAAATAGGAAATCATAGCTTTTGAATCGTTTGTAAGATATAAGTTTTCGGCACATGAAAAATTTAATTTTCATATATCATAACACTTACCTACTTACTCCATAGGCTATTAACAACCCGATGAACTGATTTTGATCTGGCTTAACATATCCATCCAGGCACTTCTGATTCCTGCGCGCTTCGCGAGTTGGTCTTACAAATCAATGACAGGTCTTCCTCGATTTTGTTCTTCCAATGTAGAAAAGGTCATCCTCTTTGCTAACTTCAGTAAATCAATGCATCTAATACCCTCTGAAGCATCATCTTCCATTCGAACGACGCTGCACAAGGTCCAGGTCGCAAATCATCGCTTACTCGCACTGGACCGAATATCTTACGTAGGACTGTTCTCACATATGGTCTCAAGGCTGCTGCATCAGTGCCTTCATGAGGAGCAAGAGCGTCTTGTAGAGTATTAGTTATGTCGTACGAGGTCTCTGCTATTCTATCGCGTATTGAGACCACAGTAGCAATTATTGGTAAAAGTTAACATACGCTTGATCCCCACACTGACATCATTTTTGGTAGTAATGGCGGAGCCAAGACAAACAAATTCGCTGACTATGTCGAAAGTATAGCTGTCAGCCGTAATCTGGGAACCAGGACGCCACATGTCCTTACTTGTGACAACATATACTTCGTTTTACCGTCATTTAGTGCTAGACCCATCTTAATAGACCCCCTTTAATAGCACTAAATGCAGCGAAGACCCCATTTCAGATATCACTAAAGTGCGTTTAGTACGCCCTATGATGTCAATATCGGCAGTGTACGTGATGCACTTCTGCCTTCCGCTGAGCAATCTCCATAATGCAGTTGAAGAGGTCGCATAATAAGGGATCGACTTCTCTAAAACCTCGGAAGGTGTCAAAAGATTCGGGCATGCCCATTCCTATATTGACAGAGCTGCAGGAGTTGCTCAACGCCATTCTGCATAGCCTTATCAGCTTCGCAGGTGTACCGAGAACATACATTGCAGCAAAAACACGATTCATTATGGAGATATCAAAAGCTGCTTGTAGTCGACAGAACTTGACGTAGTATGAAAATCTGGTCAATGGTGGACTGAAGGTCTAAAGCCGCACTGATAAGATCCAAACAATATTTTGACGAGTAACTTCAGTCTTTCATATAATATAGAACGACCTTATACGCAATTGGGAGAAGGCTTATGCCTCTGTAGTCGGCGCATATCGTAGGCTCTCCCTTTTTCAGAACAGGACACTCAAGTTTTAATCGTTGGGCATACTTTTCTGTAGCCATATTTTGTAAATGAGCGTGTAGATTCCACCGTCTAACCGTGAAGAAATTAAAATCGCGGTTGTGCGTCTTAAGAACAATAAAGCTTCAGGTGCTGATGGCATGCCCGCTGAATTGTTTAAGATCGGAGGTAATGAGTTGGTGGCAGTAAGACTCAATGCATTCAAATCATGGCCAAATCTTCAACAATGGACATGGTGCTATCCTAGGAAGATATAGATGCATTAGGGTCGATTATATGATTGCTTACAATTTTCATTTGAAATATAGCATTTGATTTTAGAATTCAAAATAAGACCGTCTGGTCTAAATATTCGGGGGTTCCCAAAGGGAACTTTGGGGTTTATTCCTAGACTCTACTGGACACGTAGTAAGGGGGACTGATTGTCTTATAATCGCATGGAAATACATCGCACAATAGCGATTTTACGAGTTACTATCTATTCGTAGACATGGTATTCTGATAAATAACTTCTGCGGGAGCTGTGGTTTTGAGCAAAAAGAAGAGATTGTCTTGTCATAAAGTGACAGAGGCTTCTGGCCTCTCATTTTCCCAATTCTTTTACCGAACTTTATAATATAAAGATTGCAGTAATAGCAAAATAGCAAAATTCGTTTCACCTGGGAAATGTTTGATCTCCAGGTAGAATTAATTGTGGCATTATAAGGTGCCTAAATGCCTATTTAATGTATTTATGATTAGTTTTACTCCAGTTTGGAATGAGATCGGTCGTTAGAAAAGTATTGAAATATAAATATCATATAACATACACATTGCGAAAAAGAGCAAATGAAATATGTATTTAAAATATGCATATTTCACGCAAATATTATATAAATATTGTTTACGTTTCATTGTTTGCGACAACAATTTAAACGTAAACCAAAGAGAAAATTAAATTATTGTATTAAATGAAGAAAAAAGTAATACAACTGAATAATAAGCAAAAACAACTAACGAACTAATTATAATGTTTAATGCCATGTTAATAATTTTTATAACAAATGAATTTCAAATTAATAAAACAAAAACTAAAGCACAACATTATCATTTGTTAGGAAGGACTACTGCGGTAATAATAATTAATTACCCGTAAATCTCATAACAACAAAACAAAAGTATACGTATATACCATATATACACTCTCTGAAACTAGTATCCGTACAGCAAGAAGGTGATTTCAATTTACGCAATATTTCAAAAGCTACTAACCAACTTTGTTGTTTATGTTTATGTATTTTTTTATACAAAAAACTCAAAAAACAATTCAAAATGCTAACTCAAAAAATTATCCACACAGCAATGGGCATTTAAATTGATTTCTTCAAAATTTATTTTTAATATAATTAATTAATTTTTCATAGAATGGGAATGTCATATAGGAAGTTTTTTGCGATTTCTGTCCCAATGCTTCAAACTTCTATAATTGTAGTATCTTGGAGACTTTGCTTATTAGCTATCGTTTGCTATCAAGTTTTTGTTCCCTAAAATACACCAAAAAAGCTTTATTGTGTCTACATCTGAGATCTGGAGTGGTTATGTATTACTTTTATAACATTGTACTCTTCTACAATTTTGAATGAGTGATTTGAAAGAATCGAAAATGTCAAATTTGTAGCACTTATTTTAAAATATTTAAATAATGAAATGTGTCCACAAAGGTGCATAATGGCCATTGCAACACACCACAGCTAAGCAACCATTTATACAGCTGATGTGAAGATCTTTAGCAAGGCAAAGTTATTGCTCTGCAACACAAATCATCTACCATCTCATCCAAAAATGTTAAGTTTATTCTAAGTCTGCAAATATTGCTATTTATAGGAAGTCATTTTTATGTCATAATGAAAAGATTATATACTTTTGTCCGATTTTATAGGCTTCTTACATGGAAAACATGTTTTATATTTACTCGTAAGCAAAAAATTTCTTAAGGTTTGTGGATTTAATTGCTTCTGATCTGAATTGCTTCCGATCTGAATTACAATGTTTTTCAATTTTTAAACTTCACTCTTCGGATTCTCTGATGGGAATTATAGAACAATTGCGATGATTTTACAAATCAGCAAAAAATTTGTGATAACTCATTACTGACTAACAGACAATCTTAGACCTAAACACGGCTGCATTACTGTTCTGATGGAAGTTGTAGAGGAGTTACGGTCAAAAATGGATCAGAACATGGTGTCATTTCTGGTACTTCTAGATCACTCTAAAACATTCTTTGTCACAAGTTGAAAAATATTTTTCATATTTCATCATCAGCTTTAAAACTATCACATAAATATCTGTATAAGAGAAGTTAGACGGTACATCATGGTAATGAAAGACGGAACGAAGAGATGTACCACATTGTTCAATTTTTGGCCCTCTGCTATACTTAATGTACTCAAATGACCTACCTATTTGAAGTATCGTAAGCTAATTTTCCTGCACAAAATTATCTACCTTAGAGAATCAAATTACCTATTTATTTACCAATCTGCCAGATTCAACAGCAGCTGCAGGATAAATGCAATAAGGTATCGGAAATCCAATTAAAAAGCAATGTAAAGCAATTTAGGGCTGCAATTTCAACACACTTTTCATTTGGATAAAATTCTTTTGCAAGGCTTATTCAAATTGTCGAATTTAATTATTATCACTTTTGTCATTTTTGTGAAATTTTTATATGCATATAATATATATAATAAAATACATATATAGTATAATAATATTTTAAATTATTTTCAAAAATCAAATTTTTGTGAGGAGCTTTATATAAGCCTTTAACATGAACGTTGGTCGTGTAAACTGGGAAAGTGAGCTTATTTCTTTATTTTCTCAAGTTTGAACATTGTTAACTGCAATATTTAATTAATAAATGTCGAATAAACAATACAAATTCTAGGCTGTATGGGCAATTACATTCATGTATAGTATACACATAATTTGTTCATTGCAACCCTTCAGCTAGCATTACGATCTACCTTCTCAAACAATTATGTTGTGTGTGTTAATTTTATACATTTCATGACAATTTTATTAACTCTCAGAGCTTTGCAAATCTGCTGTGGGTACGAGCAATTACTTGAACTTATTTCTTGAGTTTTTAGGTTTTATTTGCTTTTGCAGTACATTTGTTTAGTTAATTGTAGCTTTTTATCATCTCATGAAAACATTAGAGTTGGCTGAAATCGACCTGGTATTTTTGAGATACGCTGTAATATCTCATTACATCCGCATTGTGAGCGGGCAATTATTTGAGTCACTGTATATATAACTTTTATCCGACAGAACAAACGTGATATGAGTTGATTTGCTGCAGGCGCAAAATAAATGTGAATATATGTACATATATAAAATTTTTTTCATTTTTATTATTATTTTTAATTATTTAGTTTATTGCCAGTTAATTAATTATAAATATTTTAAATCATTTGTTTTTTCAAATCATTTTTAACAACCAATTTTAACATAATTTTAGACAATGAATAAAAAAATGCATCAATTATTTTACTTTTTATGTACAAATTTTACAATTAATTGTAGTTTCGATTGTTATTATTTTTTTAATGAAATTTTCATTAATTATACAAGCATTTAATGGCTTGCAAATCATAAATTTACTATAAAAGATTTAATTGAAATAGAAATTGATTCTATTATATAGGATAACAAGGGGTGTCCATATAAAAGTTTAAATTGAAAAATGCAACAAAACAAAAACGGTTTGGAATTTTGTTATATCTTTATTTTGTTGTGAAGTACAATTGTTCCGGTTAGAAGTGGAATATTATTTCATTAAAGTAGATGCAGCGGCTGGCCTTATAGTACCTCATTCGATTGGTCAAATTGCGTGCACTTTCTTGAGTGTATGGGGTCGTATATCGACAATGACATCACGAATGTTTGCCTTTAAATGCTCATTTGTCTCTGATTTATTGGCATAACACTTCTATTTAACGGCGCCCACAAAAAATAAACCAACCGTGTCAATACGCAGCTGCTTGGCGGGCAATTGACATCACAATTAAGCGACTTTTAAACCTCTGACGCAATATATCGATTGTGGCAAGTTGAATTATTCTGTTGCAACCAAACATCGTTCGCAACGATACCATGAAGAGCGAGTACAAAAAAATCGGATATCATGGATACCATTGACCGTAAGGTTGCGCCGTCCTGTCCTCATTTTCAAAGAAATATGGACCAAGGAATGACTTCGCACAAGCTGCACCAAACAGTCACTCGTAATTGGTGCATTGGCTTCTGTAAGACCACATTGGGTTTTCTGAACCCCATATACGGCAATTTCGCTTATGAACGTATCCACCAAGATCAAAGCGAGTTTCATCCGAAAAGATGATGTTTTTGTCGAAAACAGTGCAGATAATATAGTGAATTTTGTGACAGGATAGAATGACATAAGTATTGTCAGATTCGAAATAACCGATGGTTTAAATTTAAACCGATAGATGGCCCACCTGAAATATAGTATATAATATTTTTATTTAATAAAAATTTGTGGAGTAATTAGTTTCATATACTTTATTTAATAGAATTTGTTTAAAAAAATTCCTTTGAAAATAAAAAATTTATCCTGAATTATTACAAAATTAGTTATAATAATGTATTGGAAGCATTACAAACTGAAGTCCAGGAATTAACAGTAACACGTTGCAACACTGAAAATATAGCCGAGCCAAATACATATGCTGTACTAGCAGAAGTTAGCTATTGTTTATGTTTTCTGTTTTCCATGGAAGGGCTTACTATACTGTATGGAATTCGTTGCCTAGGTTCTCTGGATAAAGCCCAATATGCGAATGAAAAAATTGGATTATGATAGAAAAAAGAAAGCTCGCATTTATTAAGTTTACGTAGTTGTATCCTCTGCGTTTGCCTATAAAGCTGTAGCCTAGAGAAATAACACTTAGCCATTCTTACTTTCCACATCATTCAATTTCTCAGTGAAATTTCCATCTCGTGATGATTTTACGAATTTGTGGCCCAAGAAAGTAAAATATATTAAAACTATATAAAACCCTCAGATGTGAGAAAATAATGTTATATGGAATACTTTCTTTGTTTTTAATGTCTCTTAGCTTGGAAAGTTATTTTAAAATATGCAACAATTACGCCGTCTTTGTCCGGTCTGCTGACAAACTGTTTCATGTGAATTAATTTCAAGTGCAGTGATGATCAGATGTTAACATCTGTCAATTCAATTATTTTGACGGAATTATTTTAGTTATTGCCACTTGCTCCGATTACAATGGTTACAGACATGACTGTCCTGTTCGCTCAAGTTAGAGTCATATTTAATATAATATAATATAATAAATATATGTAACAATTCGTAAATATCAAGTAGATTGTAACCTATGTTTTGAGAGAACGTAGTTAAGTTAAGTAGTAAAAAAGTGAAGTTTTCCATTAAGCGCTTCCAAGGAAAACGAAAAGTGTAAAAATGTACATCATACGACATATAGTTAACTGGGTGAATTTCATTTTTTGATTTTGTTGCATAGTGTTATTTACTAACTAATGTTATTTAAATATCTTCAAAGTTAAGGTCTTTCAAACATCAGCATAACACTTGTAGAATTAAAAGGAAATAAAATATTAATGTAAATATACTTAGGAACAAAAAATTCATTTTTTATTTGAACATGAATTATAGTAAATATGCAAAAATGTGTTTCATAACAAAAATCTGAAAGTACCAATTAGTTTTTAAAATCAATGCTACAAAATTTTTTTTGGTGATTTTATTGTATTTACAGTTTATTTTAAGACTATTATTATTATATTATTATTATTATTTTCCTTTCCAAATAATTATAAAAAATAATAATAAAATAACGCAATTCCTCTAATTCAAGTTCTTCTTCTAAAGTTAGTATTTTGTAGAGACTCCGGTGTTCAAAATTGATAGAAATCGTTTAAGCATGCGGTAAACAAAATTTTTCCGTAATTAATTCCCAAAGCTTATCACAATTGGTGGCACTCTTTAATCTGATTGTTGATTTTAACATATATTGCACATACATATATACATGCTAGTCAAATACTTCTATATTGTTATCCACTGACCATTTCTGAGTGCAGTTTGTATTCAGGGTTATTAACTGCTGGAAGTCACCGTAGTCTAGTAGGAAGTGTGTTGGCTTATTAGACGTGAGGCCACGGTTCAATCCCCAGGTCAAACATATTCAACAAACGAATATATGAATAATATTTCTTCGGCGACTTCCTCTCAACAGATTTCTGACAAAAAATCTGAAAGTAAAGAAAATTGCCTTTCAAAGTTTCTCAAAATGTGGCGTTCGGAATAGACTTTAAACTGTAGGTGCCGCCACTCATATGTGAAATTAACATTCACAACATAAGTGATGTTAAAAGCTAGGTCATAATCCTGACTGAAGGGTTGTAATGACTAATTATGTATGTAGGTATACTGCTGGTATACGCAATGAAGTGCAATATTTTTATTCCACATAATGTAGCATAAAATTTCTAAGTATTACTACCTAATCCAGTTTTTTCTAAATGTCTTCTACAAAATGTATGTCCTAATAACATTACCATCGCCAACCTATACCTGGTGAGGAGTAGATCTACGATGTGGTTATTGGCAAAAACTCATTTATTAAATGTAAATTAATCTCATCATACTGTAAAGAAACCAATAAACGTATAAAAAAATCTACTCTTAAGACGGTAAACCATAACGGCTGTAATATTGTTGTTTGGAGGCATTTACAAAATAATGTATAATCCAATGAAATTTTTATAAAGAATAGAAAAAGACGACATCATCCCAAAACGTGAGGATGGATATATAGTTGACTGGGTGAAAATAGAGGAACTTAAAAAATGTATGTCCTAACTTGCAAACACTGACTCTGATAATAATAACATAGGATAGCTTATTTTCTTACTTCTTATGTCCATTATAGAGAGTAATGCATTTATTCGATTAAAAATTGGCGAATGGGCGCTTGAAGCTTACGATAATTATTTTGAATATGTTATCAGCCTAATGAAGCTGTCGTAGTCTAGTAGGTAGTGTTTTGGCTTATTAGACGTAAAGCCAGGGTTCGAGTCGCAGGCTAGACATCAAAACAAAATACAAAAAGTATTTCTTCGGCGACTTCCTCTCAGCAGAGTTCTGGCAAAAACTCTGAGAGTAAATAAAATTGCCATGAGAAGTTTCTCAAAAATCTGTCGTTCGAAGTCGACTTTAAACTGTAGGTCCCACCACTCATGTATAAAATTAACACACACAACATGAATGATTATATGTTGACATTTAAAAAAGTCTTACCAACAACATCATCATAAACGACAGAAAAAATGAAAGCGAGAAAGACGCAAAAATATTAATTAATAGCAACTGAACGACACGTACTTCAACTACAATGCTACAATACAATGTCATTGTTAAAGAGTACAACAACAAAATTCACAACAATGTTATTTTCATCCCCATCTGTACTTACATAATTTTCTTGGTTGCTTTGTGAAACTTCAGAGCATTCGACAAAAATTAAGCACTTAGATGAAAGACCGAAAATTACACTTAAAAACCAAAGACAGACCAAACTCAAGACAATGTGCAATAAATGTTGAAAGCTTGGAATTGAACGACTTAAACAATTAAATTAAGATTGCTGAAAACTACTTTTTTTTTTTGTTTATGTTTATTTATTTACAATATATAACAATTTTCTTACTTTAATAAACTCTAGTATAATACATATTTACATATATACAAAGTCCCAGAAACGAGCTCTCGAGTATTATGGCTATAATATTAGTTTTGATTTGCAAATACAATAAATTTATATATATTAAAAAAAAATATAAAATTATATTTATATTTGTAATGAAAAATGTGAAGAAAAACATTACTTATATAACACAATATTAAAAAAAGTCTTAAAGATAAAAAAGGGGTTTTATATTTTACTACTCCATTATCCACCAGAACTTTTTGGTTTTTGTTCTTTGTAATATAAGAGAATCTTTATTTGATATACTTCTATCATACCTGTTACAGAAATTTGATAAATTATTTCTTTGACATTGGCACGTCTATAATTATGATAAAAAATTGGAATACCATTGTTGTCTTGAATTATCTTTAGCCTGTCTAATAACAAAAATGATTCGGGAGGACCGAAGTCATTTTGTAGAGCATTAGATATATAATTGAAATTTGTATAATAAGGTGCCATAATCAAATTATTTTCATTACATGAAATACATCTCAAAATATAATTTCTAATTAAACTTATTATAAAATTGTCTATTCTTATAATATTTGATATATCATACAATTTTTTATTAGATATATATTTTACATAGTTGCTCTCTGATGATCTAAATAATCCTGTGCAAGCTCTCAGGCATTTTCTTTCAAATACCCTTATTTTTACCATGTAGGAAGGAGCGATTTTAAACCATATCGGACACCCATATGTGAGGATTGGCCTAATAAGCGATTGATACATAATTATTTTGATTTTAGGCTTTAGATATTTTGAGTAAAATAATTGTTTGTACATAAAAAAAGCTTTTCGTGCTTTACTTATGGCTTCAATGACATGATTATTATAATATAGGAATTTATCCAATTGAATTCCTAAATATCTAACAATTTGTTTGTTTGGTATATTGACATTATTTAAATTCGATTTAATTCCAAATGATTTCCAATTTCTTTTGATGTTATTGTTACATTTATTGACTGGTGGTCTGAATAAAATTGTTTCGCATTTATTAATATTTATCTTCATAAACCAATTAACTGAAAACTGCTCTACTATATTGAAGTACTCTTGAAGTTTGGAGTTTATTTTTACAATAGTATCATCAGCATGATGTATAATGATATCATCTGCAAAAGCTATAATGTTGTCTATTTTTTTAATCAAATCCAGTATATAAATATTAAATAGTGTAGGAGAGTTTACCGTGCCTTGTTGTAATCCATTAACAATGTTAAAAGATATTCTACTTTGGTAGTTTTGGTAATATACCTTGAAGGATTTATTACTTATCATATTATAAATAAGCAATATCATATAAAAGGGAAATTCAAGATCTATTAATTTATATATTAACCCTGGGATCCAAATGTTGTCGAAAGCTTTTTCCATATCTATTAAACACGCTCCTGTGCATAATTTTTTGTTCCAGTTCCAATTAATATTAGAAGTGAGAAGGTGTATTGCATTGACTGTCGAATGCTTAAATTTAAAACCAAATTGTTTTTCATCTACTTTTCGATTTTCATAACAAAATTTATTTATATTGTTATTAATGCATATTTCAAAAATTTTACTGATGTTAGGCAGTAAGCTTATAGCACGTAGATTTCTTGGACCCGACAAATTTTTGGCCTTTTTTGGTAAAAGAATAACTTTTGCATTTTGCCATGTATCGGGAAAATACGAATTGTTTAACATATTGTTACGTTTTTACCTTTTTAAAAACGTTTAAATATGAGTTCGTTAATTGCAAATAAAGTAAAAACAAATATGTGGTTATTTTTCTCTTAAACTCTCTTTATTATTTACACTACTTTTGTGTACCACCGTATAGAACTTAACGATACAACAATAATAATCTGTTTATTCCAGGGATGGAAAAGTTGGTACAATTGTACTTTTTTTAGCACTATTTGGAAGTTAAAAACACCATAGCACCTCAATGACTTATTTAGCACTATTTAAAAATTTTCCCTAATCCCTCCTTCAAAGGTAGAAATAGACTGTTTGCTTCGACTGTCTCCAATTTAATCCAAACAAGAAATTTATTGAAATCATTAAATTCGTGTTGCTACAATTTTGAAATAACAAATAGTTTGCTAGCAAAAAATGTATCTAATGTAATGTAATGTATAGTGGTTTAAAATTTAGAACTGATAAACTTTTGTATTCCTTTATAGTTAAGTACATATTAAAGTAAGTTGTTAAGTTTACCTATTATACATATATACACGTACTTAGTACAAAGAAACTGCAATGTACTTTTTTGTTAATTTTTATGTTTTTTTTACGCGTATACAGTGGGGTGCACAAATGAGTATATGTTTGTACTCTGAGCAATTTTAATTGCATAAAAATAAAAGTGTTAAAGCAATTCGAAAATTTTTTTCGTTTTTTATTTAGTATTTAGTACTTAACAAAATAATATAAATTTCCGAACTAAGATGATCAAATTCTAAGAAAAAACAATTAAGAGGAAAATAACTCGGATGTACTCAATTTTGCACCATTCCAAAATTTTAGGGAATACGAGTATTTTTAATATTTAGTCCAAAGACCCTTGTTATGTAAAACCTCATTTACGCAACTAAGCGTGCTCTCTACCAAATTCTCTATAATTTCTTTCGGAATATTTGTCCGTTCCTGATGACTCCGTTGCCAAAGCTCACCTAAATTGGTTGGGGCTGATCAGTACTGTCCCAACCGTCTCTTCCCGAATGACCACAAATTCTTAATTGGATTGAGGTCGGGACTTTGTCCAATTTCTGTGTTTTCTTGTAAACTTTAATAGTGCCTTTACATTTTTAGCCGAAAGTGCAGGTTTTTTCTTTTTGAGTGCCGAGGTATAGCCAATATCTTTAAGAGCTCTACTTGCCGTCCATCGACTAACGGTTTTCCCGATTGCCAAAAAGCTCCTTTGGATGTTAAAAATGTGTTCCCTTTCATTTTTGTTAGCATGAAACGAGCATCCGCATTCGTTAGTAGTTTTTTACGACGTCTGTCTTGAAGCTAGAGAACAACAGACCGTTTTTGGACTCTGATGACTAACTCTAAGTTGTTTACAAATTTCCCTGGTAGAACGGTCACTTCCAGTCAAAGCTACAGTACTATCTTCAGTTGTTTCTTCATTTTTTAATAGAAATTGATTTTTGTTCTATAAGTTGCAAAACATATTCGCTCAACGAGATTAAGTAATTAATATTAAACTAATATTTTCTTAAAAAGTCAAAGTAGTGCTAAAACATGGAAAAATAACGATAGTTTTTGATTTCGTTTTTGCAAACATATCATAAAATGGACACTTGCAAAATTGAATACATGCGAGTTGATTTTGCTTTGTTCGTTTTTTCTTAGGGCTTGATGATTTCTAACTTTTGAAGTTTTCTTTATTACTTTTAGTTTTATTCAATAAAAAGCGTCCAAAATACAAACATGTATTCATTTGTGCATCTCACTGTATGAACATAAATATATGTAAAATGAATTGTCATTTATATTTTTATTTAATTTTTAATAAAAAAGTTTCAAAAAGAAAAAAATGAATTTAGTACAATCGGGCTGAAAAAAGTACAATTTTTTGTGAAAGTTAGTACAATTTGTTAAGATCAATTTCCCATCCCTGGTTTATTCACTGTACTAGTTCACACAAGTATTCGCTAGATCTTTACAACCACGACTTATTTTGTTCACACGCAACTTCACACAAGGCTGACTAAATTAACTCTCCCTGCTGCTTGCTTTGTGCAGCCCTTTTTATAGTCCGCACACACGCGTATCAATCAGTACGATGAACGTTCTCGATGTGGAAGGTTCTCGCACGCGCCTTCTCGAAAACTCTATTGCTAGTACATTGTTGTTTGTGTACTCGCTTATGTTATGTACCAGTCGCTACCAGGTACGATACATATTTGTCGTAGCTGGTTTACTTTATGTTGTTGTTGCTACCTGGTTCGTTGTACACATGTGTGTGTGTGCAGCTTTAGATAATCAACACGTTCGTTGTATTCTTAGTGTTAGTGCGTATTTGTGTCGTGTGTATTGTGTTGGTGTAGCTGGTAGCTTTTGTTTATCGTTTTTATTGTTAAACGATATTAGGTCGTTTCGATTTATGTAACAATATTATTAAAAAGAGAACAATATTCCAAAATCAAAATTACAGGTATGTTTTTTAGAACAATATTAGGAATACCATCGTTTCCTGACGATAATTTGGCTCTCAACTTAGAAAGAATAAATAGCATTTGGTCTTTAGTTATAAAATATCCATTAGCCTGTAAGTCACTCATGTTATGAGACATTTTTTCCGCATTAAAAAATGTGACAGTAGTTGGATTACTATCGAAATCATTTTTAATTCTTAAAAATCTGTTAAACTTGTCATTTACTTGTAAATGTGTGCTATTATTTCTATCAATTTCTTTATGGGCATGGACTGATTGTAGAAAAGAACCAATCGCATCTAGCATTTGATTATGATCACGAATTATATAATTGTTGCAATTGTCTTTTTCTAAAACATTGGTATCAATAGCTACATTATCAAGTAAGTATTTAAGGTTTTGTGGGATTTTTATGTTGTCCAAATGTAATGGTTTAATTTTTTTAAAGTTTTTTTTATTTCTTCGAACATTTTTTTGGAATCTTTTGGATCTAATTGGGAAAGTTTATCTTGTATATTTTTGTTTAAAACTTTGATTATGTTTTCTTTTAAAAGTTTTTTTATTAGTTTTAGTTGAGCTCGAAGTAAGTTTAATGAAGTTTCAGGAAACGTGAATTCTAGTCTGTTATGTTTTTTAATTATTGTTAAAATTTTACTTTTTTCTTGATGTAGTTTCTGCACTATTGGGCTTTTAGTTTTCTTAAAATAGTCGACTTTCTTAGTCTTAGGAGTTACCTTTTCAATAGCATTTACAATTAAATTATTTAATTTGTCAATATAATTATCTATCTCAGAGTTAGAAAGATTTCGATTTTTTGGAATAAGTGTATTGTTACGCAAAGCGAAACGACCTAATATCGTTTAACAATAAAAACGATAAACAAAAGCCACACAATACAAATACACACTAACACTAAGAATACAATGAACGTGCTGATTATCTAAAGCTGCACACACACATGTGTACAACGAACCAGGTAGCAACAACAACATGGAATGAAGTAAACCAGCTACGACAAATATGTATCGAACCTGGTAGCGACTGGTACATAACATAAGCAAGTACACAAACAACAATGTACTAAGAATAGAGTTCTCGAAAAGGCGCGAGCGAGAACCTTCCACATCGAGAACGTTCATCGCACTGATTGATACGCGTGTGTGCGGACTATAAAAAGGGCTGGACAAAGCAAGCAAGAGTCAGAGTTAATTTAGTCAGCCTTGTGTGAAGTTGCGTGTGAACAAAATAAGTCGTGGTTGTAAAGATCTAGCGAATACTTGTGTGAACTAGTACAGTGAATAAACAGATTATTATTGTTGTATCGTTAAGTTCTATACGGTGGTACACAAAAGTAGTGTAAATAATAAAGAGAGTTTAAGAAAAACTAAAGACATATTTGTTTTTACTTTGTTGCAATTAACGAACTCATATTTAAACGTTTTTTTAAAAAGGTAAAAACGTAACAGTATTATTGTCCAATTTTTGAATGATTTTATACCTGAATTTTTTCCAATCCGTTCTCTTATAATCATATGTTACATTCTGAGGTTCCTCAATAAAGGAAAAAAGGTCATATTCGTTATTCATATACGCACATATTTGCAATGCTTGGTGGTCACTGTCATAGTCTAAAGTTTCTAGACAGTTTAGTGTGCTGTTTTTAGTAATTATGTGTAACCTACAATCAGCTATACATACGTCTATATATGAATTTGATTTGGGATATGAAGGCATTTCTGAAGTGTAAAATTTACATCTATAGTCTATCTCATTATCAACTAACCAGTCTTTTAATTTCTTACCTTTAACATTATCAGTAGGATTACTCCAGTCTCTATGACGGCAGTTTAAATTTCCCGCTAATATATAGTAATTGTTGATGTTGCGTAAATCTAATGCTTGGAAAAGGTTACTAAATTCGAAACTAAAACTTGTGTCATTATTTCCCGAAGGATAATAAGAAGAAATAATTACAATATTTTTATTTTCAGCCATAGGTATACGCACTATACAACTTTCTAAAATCTGAATTGAATTAATTGTATTGTTTGTACATACGGTGTACTTTATGTTACTTTTAATCAAAATGGCTGTACCACCTCCTCTTGTTGTACCTGGTCTATCTTTTCTTATCATAACATAGTTACAAAATTTAGGCTTATGTCTCGGGTTGAGTTTTGTTTCATTTAAAAGTACAATATCAGGATTGTGTTCTTCAAGAAATTTTTGAAGATCCAACCTTCTACTTAACGATATTAAAGAATTCACATTAATATGAATTATTTTGAGGTTTTTTAGTAAGAATGAATTATTATCCATTTTTTACACTCCTACCATGGAAAAAATAGCATCTATACGTGATGCTTGTAGGTTTAATTGTTTTTGGAGGTTTGCCACTTGATAATTTAGATTTAACAACATATTTTTTAATTCTAATATAAAGGTGTTATTATCTGAATACGAATTCATATTATTATTATTGTTTACTTTTAAAACATTAGCAAAACTTACATTTGGGTTATAAAAAGAATTTACATTAGAAGCATTATTTTTATTTTCTATTAATGATCTTTGCTTAAGTCTAAGTTTTTGTTGCAGTTGCTTATATTTTTCACAGCCTTTATACGAGGCTGGATGACCGTATTAGTTGCAAAGCACGCAGTACAATTTTTCTCTTTCTTCTTCCACTATATTTGTTAATTTACATTCACCTCTTTTATGAAGGTAAGTAGCAGTTTGCCGCGCTGTGGAAAAAGCCTTGACAATTGCGGCACTGTGCAATCTCTTCTCTTTTTACTTGTTCCCATTTTATCATGCGATAAAAAATTGTTTTAATCTTTTTTAATTCGTTTACACTACTTTCTGGTGTGATTTGTACTAAAAAGAAAGGCAAGTTGTACCCTTTCTTTATAGAAATTTTCGTTGTAAATTGACTAACTTTAACAAATTGTAAATCTTCAGTTTGATAATGGCAAAGTTCATTCAAAATATCGTCCGCTTTTATATCGGAGTCTAAACCTTTTAGCAAATATGACTTTGTTTTTAACACTTTTGCAGTAAATGTGAAGAAATTTGAATTTGTTTTAATCAGATATGCCTTCACTCTTGAAAAGTCATCTAAAGAATTAATAAAAAGAGTTTTTTTATTTCTAAATTCTTTAATTTTGAAGTCTTTTATTTTTAAAGCATTTTTTATAAATTCTATTAATTCTTTAGATTCTATATCAATTATGTTAATAGGAGAAATTTTTTTGTTTTTATTTTTTTCAGAATTAATTGTTGTATTATTGTTAATTGCTGGTACAGAAATATTTTTTTCATTTATTTTTTGACTTTCAGGCATTGCAGCTCGTGCTAAGTTATGCTGTTGCCATTTTTTTTATTGTTTTTTACATGATCTTCAAATTTTTTCAGTAATTCACCATCACATACAGTATCATTTTCAGTGTCTAGAACTTGATAATAATTGTTTTTATAATGTTTGGATGCTGATTGATCCATTCTTTCGTTTTTTCTTTTTTTCACATTCTCTATGTTGATTTTGTTTTTTGAATTGTTATTATTATTGTTCACTGAGTCTGAAGCTTTAAGCTCGCTCATAACACAAATGTTTTAAACTTTTTAAAACCGGTTTTTTATTATTTTTCACCGTTGAAGCAAAAACAAAATATTATTACTTCGATTTTAAAAGAAGTAAAAATAGGAAAAGAACTTATACTATTCGACTTTTTCTCCGTAATGCGACTGACTCTCATCACGGCCACGATCGAACTCCTTGCTGAAAACTACATTACGACATGATTGTCAATTAAGACGGCATAATCAGGCTGACGCATATTATAAGTTGTTTTGACGATAAGTTTCATACTTTTAGTCAAAGTTCAAGTGACAGCGGATAACACTGATTAGCTATAAAGCCGCAAAAAGTGTCACAGTTGTTACATATCCATAAAAAAGAGTGAACAATTTTGAGTTTTACATACTTCCGTTAACAATATTCAATCCAACATGATATCCATTTGTATCGGATCTCTCATTAAGCGAATTGCATTAATGCTTTTAAGTTAATATTGTTTAGCTTCGCCGTTTAAAAGGCCTTAAAATTTAAAAGCACATCACGTTACATCCAAGGACAAAGAAAAGCAAGAGCAAAAAATAACTACTAGCAAGAGCAACATCTCAAGAGAATTAAAAATTAATTACAGAGGGAGTAATACATCCAAACAACGGGATGTGTAAGTGTGTTGAGGGAAAATGCATAAAACGATGCGATAAAGGGTCTTTATAATTATGAAATTGGAACTCAATTGAGTACAAAATTATTAGTTCGAACAATTAATACTTGACGTAGTCTTGTTTTATACACATACCACAAATTCGTAAAGCAAGAAACAATCATTTTTAACTTTGGTTGTAATCTTTCATTATTTTTAAAAATTAAATAGTAATGTTGCGTTAAAATCCACGATTTTGTTAATTAGTCTTTTTCAGATCTAGTCCATATTTAAATATAGGTAAACAATTGTTTTTCATTATCCAAATTAATTTGACCAAACGCGAACTATTGCCTTGTATTATTATTGGCCGCATTTGTTAGCCGAAAAAGAGTGCGAAAAAAAAATATAGTTGGCTTTAATACTATTATACCGCGATTAGTAAGGCCTAGTGCCTATTTAATCATTAAGTAAATATTCACCTCAAATTCCATTGAATGCCGTTTCTTTTCAATTATATATGGGATAGTTCAGAATGTAAACATAATCATATTGTTACGTTTTTAACTTTTTAAAAACGTTTTAAACATGGGTTCGTAGATTGCAAATAAAAATTAATTTGTGTTAAGTTTTAATTAAATTCTTTATTGTTTGCACAATTCCGTGCGCTACTGTTCACAACTTGATGTAAACAACAACAATTGCTTTGTTTGTTATTCCGCTATGCACTCTTATGCGTAAACAATCACAATTATTCCACAATTATTTGACAGATCTTTATAACGGAGATCCTCAAACCACGATTACTCCCTTCTAATACACACGTCTTCACACAAGAAGAATTTTGAATTATTACTGACTCCGTTGTTTTGTTGGTATATTTTTGTTTACTTGTTTATCATGTAAGTTCATTGTTTCTGTAGTTTTTGCTTACAATTTAAACGATATGAAAGCAAAACATCATTTCCGTTTTCGTAGCAATATCTATAAATATCTATACGATACTAATTTTATATATCTACCTGAGTGGCACTGAGAACAAAATTCTGTTTTATTGTAAACGAGTCTTAATATTTTTGTTCTATCAAACATATTTAGTATGCATTAAAGCATTGAACAAAAAACATTTTGTACCAGAAAATGGCAATTTTATTTAAGCTTAAATTGTGTGCCAAAAGACTTATTTATTTACTTAACTGGCCATTAACAACGGATTTCGGCCTACCTTAACATATCCTTGCAGGCGCCTCTGCTTTTTGCGCGGTTTCGCCAATTGGTCACACCAATCGATGGTTTTCCTCGATTTGATCTTCCCCATGCAAACAAGGTTGTCCTCTTCACCAACTTTCGCAAACCCCGCATTAAATACCCGTCTCGACAGAGTATCTTCTACCTTTCGAATGAGTAGGCCGAGCCAGCGTAGCCGCTGGATTTTAATACGCTGCACAAGGTCGATGTCGTTGAGTAGCTCATACACCTCATTGTTGGATCGGATGCGGAAATCATCAGCAACTCGCACTGGATCGAAGTTCTTACTTAGGACTTTTCTCTCGAATACTATCAATGCTGCTGCATCAGTGCTTAATAGCCTCCGTGCTTCTGTGCCATAAAGAAGAACGGGGCGGTTGAGCCTTGTAGAGTATTAGTTTTGTCGTACAAAAGAGGTCTGACTAAAAGACTTCAGAGAAGAATTCGCCGAAAAATATTATTTCGTCTAATAAGCCTACCTCCTAAAATATGGCGACTTCATAATATTAATAAGCGTATGAGCCTGAAATTCATTTATATTCGCAATTTTTTTAACAGTAACTATTGTGCGTTCGATGAAGACTAGTTTGTTATTGAGAATGTTTAAAGAAAACCTTCGCTTATAATTCACAATTTATTCTAAAGGAATCTTTACTCTAAAGGTAAGTAAAGCTAACAAATTCTTGGATAATCGACAGCTTGTATGCCGTTTAGTTTCTTTAAATTGTTTCTTTGTATGCTAAATATGTATTTATAAATTACCTGAGCTAGCTTAAAACTAATTACCTCAGTAATAGTGTCATTATCAGCAGTGATTTTCTTACATACATACATACATAATTGGTTATTACAATTCTTCAGTCAGGATTACGGCCTAGCCTCTCACACCACTCATGTTGTGTGTGTTAATTTTATACCTGAGTGGCGGGAATTACAATTTAAGGTCGACTCCGAACGACAGATTATTTAGAATCTTTTTAAGGCAATTTTATTTACTCTCAGAGTTTTTGCCAGAAATCTGCTGAGAGGAAGTCGCCGAAGAAATATTTTTTCATACTTCGTTTTGATGTCTGACCTGGGATTTTGATTCTGATATTCTTACCTGCATTTAATTTACAAAAATTTTAATATTATTTTTCCATTTTATTCTCCATTGTAGCAAGAGCTAAACATTCATATATTAATTCGAATCATTAGTAAAGCGTTAATAGCTTTGGAAACAAAATTTTTAAATTCAACAAACTGTGTTTCTGATCTCGTGTTTTGTGTGATTATTGTTTTTCTATTACAAAACTTTTAAGCACAAACAGGCAAATTTATTAAATTATTAAAAGCTTGTTTATTCTCATTATCAAAAGGTATAAAAGTAAACAGAATATACTTGTTCTCTTCTTCAGATGTTAACTGCTTGAGTTCATTTTGCTGCAAAAAACAATCTTTATAAAGGAAAAAGTTGAAAAACTAAAATTAATAGATAATGTCTGCCGGAAAAAGTAAGGCATTGTAGTCATCACGACCAATAAAGGGCCTCTGGAAGAAAAATTAATTGCGCTACTTTAGAATAGTTTAGTATTGTTACGTTTTTACCTTTTTAAAAACGTTTAAATATGAGTTCGTTAATTGCAACCAAAGTAAAAAAACAAATGCGTCTTTAGTTTTTCTGTCTTTATTATTCACACTACTTTTGTGTGCCACAGTATAGAACTTAACGATACAACAATAATAATCTGCTTATTCACTTTATTAGTTCACACAAGTATTCACTGAATCTTTACAACCACGACTTATTTTATTCACACGCAACTTCACACAAGGCTGACTGAAATAACTCTGCCTGCTGCTTGCTTTGTCCAGCCCAGCGTTACCGTTGAGCGACTAAAGTCGCAATTTGACACTTTTTCAGCGACCCCGCCACTTTTTGTGCCCCCTTACTAAAATGAACTAAATCTGACACTTTTCAAGATTTTTTACCCTTTTTTCCCCTTTTTTAGAAAAAGTAAACCTGATATATTTATACAAGAATTAAAAATATTAGAAACCAAAATTAATGATAAATCATATGAAAATATCTTTAAAATTACAAAACCAGAAGAATTTTGGCATAAAATTGGTAATTTAAAATTAGGCTTAATAATTATTTGTATCCTAATTTATATGAATTTGTTACTTACGTATTTACTCTGCCACATAGTAGTGCGTCGGCAGAAAAAATCTTTTCGTAACTAACATTAATGAAAAATAAGTTATCGAATAGGTTAAGAATGGACACATGGACCTGGAAAATTGGGTGCCTGACGATGAACTTATAAAAAAGTACAGAAGTAATTTATCAAAAAAATAATTTAATCGAATGTAAATATACTAATATAACTGTGAAATATATGTTAAAACTAATTTTGTAAAATATATAAACCAAAACAATCATGGAAAATTAAGTAATATAGTCCTTTTTGACATTGAGAAATATCGCTGCATCCTAATTTCTAAGTATTTCATAGAACTACGAATAAATTACACAGACTATTTTATTGTTGTTGAACAATATAGAGTAGATTGTTAGTCAATATAGAGTGGACTTATTGGTTATTTAATACACCAGTTCAAAGACTAGTAGACTAGTTCATAGACTATTTAAAAAACTAGTTCAAAGGCTATTTAATAGATCAGTCCACATATATGTATAGTAGTCTATAGAGTAGTAAATATATTATAGTAGTATATAATATAATATATTGACCAGTCTATTGACTGCTGTGGTCTTTTAAATAGCATTTGAACTAGTTTTTAAATAGACCATGAATTAATCAACTGTATTAGTCAATGGTTTATTCGATCGACTATTTTATAGACTACTACTAGTTTATGGACTGGTGTATTAAATAACTTATAAACTATTCTATTGATTAGTCTATTGAATAATCTATAATCTAGTTTGTGTAATTTGATTATTTTTGTTGTTTTGTTTTGGAAAAAATCTAAATTTCAGAATTTTTATTTTCCATGCCAGCACAATAAAGTTATAAAAAATGTGCCTGCCATTATGAAATATTTTTTCATAAAATTGTGATATATTATGACATATAAATAAATAACATAATATAAAATGTACAATTATATATCATATTTAACTTATTACAAAATGTTTCTATTTACTTCTAAAATGAACCGTTGTAACAAAATTAGTATTTATGTTTAACTTTATGATCTCAGTTTGTTTAATACAAAAATTTTCCAAATACTACGTACTCTAAGTCTTTTCATATCAATTATTTGAAATGTAATTAGTAATTTTGTATAATTTTGAATTGTTTTTTTTTTATTTTAAAATATATATTATATTTTTTGTTATATTTTTTAATTTGTTACAAAATACGCAATTTTGTATAATTTTTTATTTATCTTTAATGAACTGTTTTTTAGTTATAATAATAGTTTTGTTTTGTGTTTTGTATTATTATATAGTGGGTTAGCAAAAAAAAGTTTTATTTAATGGAATTTTTATAAATTTAAAAATGCATTTTTTACTTTTTGAAGTTTAAATGTCCTAACGTTCATAAATTTGAATGAAATTCAATCAAGAAATAAAACAGAACAAATAATTTTAAAAAAATTAGAATTTTTGTTTAGGCTTATTAATTTTTGGCTAAAAATTTGTTTCTATTATAAAAATTGGAAAAATTATTAAAAAATAAACTTATTATATGTTTGCTAATGTACATTACAAAATCCAATAAAAATTTATTTTTTATCTATATTAGTTCATTTTCTTTTCTTTTAAAAATGTTGCCCCTTTTTATTGCCAAAATACCCTTTATGTGCGACTTTTTTTCAAAAATCCCCTTTTTGTGCGACTTCTTCAAAATTTCCAACGGTAACGCTGGTCCAGCCCTTTTATAGTCCGCACACACGTATGATCAGTATGATGAACGTTCTCGATGTGGAAGGTTCTCGCTCGCGCCTTCTCGAGACTTCTGCTAGTACATTGTTGTTTGTGTACTTTGCTTATGTTGTCCGTTACATATTTGTCGTAGCTGGTTTACTTTATGTTGTTGTTGCTACCTGTTTCGTTGTACACATGTGTGTGTGCAGCTTTAGATAATCAACACGTTCGTTGTATTCTTAGTGTTAGTGCGTATTTGTGTCGTGTGTATTGTGTTGGTGTAGCTGGTAGCTTTTGTTTATCGTTTTTATTGTTAAACGATATTAGGTCGTTTCGCTTTGCGTAACACTGCCGCCCACTTAAGCCTGTTCGTCCCGAATAGGCTCATTATCTCCTTTCCCATATTTTGCCAGTCGCTCTATGTGTACGACCTTCATTTTTGTTCGGGGGCTGTTAGCTTTCTGTATCCTGTACACGACATCGTTTAACCGCTTAATTATTTTATACGGTCCATCCCAGCTGGTTTGTAGCTTGGGAGATAATCCCTTCTTCCGCTTTGGGTTGTATAGCAGAACCATTTGTCCCTCATGGAAGCCCTCCGTGTTTGCTGCTCTATCATACCTGGCTTTCATTCTATCACTGACCATTTTTATACGGGTGCGTACAAACTCATGAAGTTCATTCAGGCTTTCTTCGTTTCCAGTGTATGTTTCGTTCCTCTCTGTGGCGGGCTTAAAACCAAATTCTAAGTCACCGGGCAGTTTTATCTCAGTCCCAAAGATAACCTTGGCGGGTGATCTAGATGTTGAATCATGGACCGCCGATCGGTACGCCAGTAAAAACCTCGGAATGTGTTCGTCCCAGTCTTTCTGTTGCTCGCTCACTACTTTTCGCAAGTATTCCTCCAGGGTTCGGTTAAATCGCTCTACCATTCCGTCTGACTGTGGGTGAAGAGGCGTCGTTCGAGTCTTCTTAATGCCATATACTTCGCACATTTCCTTGAATACAGCTGACTCAAAATGTCTGCCTTGATCGGAATGTAGTTCTATTGGAACCCCGTAGCGGCATACCTAGTTGTTCACAAAAACGTTAACTATTGTGTTCGCCTCTTGATTGGGTATGGCATATACTTCTGGCCATTTGCTGAAGTAGTCCATCACAACGAGAACATATCGGTTTCCGGTATTACTGATTGGAAAAGGGCCTGCAACGTCCATGGCTATCCGCTCGAAAGGTGCGCCTGTGTTATATTGTTGTAGCTGACCTCGAGTTCTTCTTACTGGACCTTTAGCTGCAGTACACTGGGTACAGTTTGCTATCCAGTTCGATACTGCTTGCTGACATCCAACCCAATAAAAACGTTGTTTTAGCCTTTCCAGCGTCTTGGTCACTCCAAGATGTCCTCCGCTGGCTCCATTATGGAACTCCTTTAGCACTTCTTTCATTTTGGAGGAAGGCACTATCAATAGGTTGGATGAGGTCTTGCCGTCAGCGCTTTCCCAATGTCTATATAAGCACCCGTTTATCAACCTTAGACTGTCCCATAGTGCCCAATATGCTTTTGTAAGAGGACCTTCTGCGGATATCTCATTTCTCCCTTCTCCTCCTTCGCTGCTATTACCTTCGCCAATATTGGGTCACTTCTTTGTGCTTGGGACCAGTCTTCGTTGGCTTCAATCCGCGTTAGCCGGATATCGACGATGGATTCCTCTTTCTCAGCTTTCACGCAATGTTTACACTCCAAATTACAAGGTCGGCGTGAAAGAGCGTCAGCATTTCCATGTTTTATGCCCCTTCGGTGTTCGATACTGAAGTCGTAGGTCTGGAGGCATTCAATCCAACGTGCTAACTGTCCTTCAGGGTTCTTGAATTGTAGCAGCCATCTCAGTGCAGAGTGATCAGTCCTTAGCAGAAAATTTTGCCCATACAGGTACTTGTGGTAATGTTTGATGCACTCCAGCACTGCCAGTAGCTCTCGTCGGGTTACACAATAATTCCTTTCAGGCTTTGACAATGTGCGACTATAGTACCCTACGACTTTCTCTGTTCCATTGATCACTTGGGAAAGTACACCACCAATACCATATCCGCTAGCATCACTGTCTAAGATGAACTTTTCTCCTGGGACTGGATACGCCAAAACTGGTGCAGCACACAATAGGTCTTTTAGTGTCTGGAACGCCTTCTCCTGTGGCTCACCCCATTGATAGATTTTTGACTTCTTGGTGAGCTCATGCAAACTTGTAGCCACGCTGGCAAAGTTAGGCACAAAGCGCCTGTAGTATGTGCATAGTCCCAAAAAGCTGCGTATTTCATGAAGATTCTGGGGACGAGGCCAGTCCTTTACTGCTCGTATTTTATCTTCATCGGTGGATATGCCATCTGCTGTGACAAGATGCCCCAAATATTTCACTTGCTTTTGGAAAAATGCACATTTCTTTGCGCTTAGTTTTAGTCCAGCCGTTGTTATTCGTTGCAGAACTTCTCCCAAGTTCTTGAGGTGTTCGTCGAAAGTTCTGCCCATCACTATTATGTCGTCGAGATACACCAGGCAAGTCTTCCAATGCAGTCCCTTTAGCACACGTTCCATAAGCCGCTCGAATGTGGCCGGAGCATTACAGAGTCCAAATGGCATAACCTTAAACTGCCATAAGCCGCCGTTCGCACTGAATGCGGTTTTCTCTTTGTCCTTGTCTGCAATCTCCACCTGCCAATACCCGCTTTGTAGCTCCAATGTGGAGAACCATTTTGTTCCGGCTAGCGTGTCGAGTGTGTCGTCAATTATTGGTAGCGGGTAACTATCCTTTTTGGTGACATTATTCAGCTTCCTGTAGTCTACGCAGAATCTTGTACTGCCATCTTTCTTCTTTACTAAGACTACAGGTGAGCTCCACGGACCCGAAGATTACACCGCTCTTCTTCATTTCGTCGACTAACTGCTTGACCTCATTACGCTTCGCCAGCGGTATGCTTCTGGGTGCCTGCTTTATCGGTCTCGCTTCGCCAGTATCAATTTCATGTTTGACCATGGCTGCTCTTCCTTGCCTTTTGTTGTTCGTGGCGAAAGCGAAAGCATACCTCTTTAGCAGCTTTTTGGCTTTGTTTTTCTCTGCAGCTGCTAAACCTGCTATCCACCAAATTCCTTTTGATCCTTGGTTGACATATCGGCAGGTTGCGGCGTTCGTTCGCTGTTTATTACCGCCTCTACTGGAACACATTGGCCCACCTCTGAGTTTTTACAGACGACTCTTTCATGGCCTGATAGATTTAGCACTCTCACCGGGACTATTCTTTGTTCTGTGGATTTGACGAGGGCCTTTGCTGATATTAAATCGGTCTGTATTTCTGCTGGTTCAACAACCCACAAGCGGTTTTCCACACAATCTCCATCCATACGCCCCCATATCAGTGATTCACTCTGAGGTGGCAATTTGAGTTGTTCGACCGCAACTATCCTTCTGGCGTCCACTTGGTGCTTGTACCCCACGTCTAGAGGTATCTCTACATTTCGCCAACTCATAATCTGTTGCCCCATATTCAAATTGATGCCATGAGCTATCATAAAATCGGCACCAATTATAACCTCGTCCACAATATCGGCAACAATAAAGATGTGACTTACACTGATGTTGGCTATAGTCACCTTCGCCTCTGTTTTTCCGTGGACGGTGGCAGACTCTCCCGTAGCTGTCCGTAGTCTTACATTGCTAAGTGCCTCACACTTTCCCTTCACTACATCTGGCCTGATGATAGACTGCGTCGCCCCGGTGTCTATAGTGAAGGTATGTGATCTGCCATTTATGTATCCGCATGCCGTAAGAATGTTGTAGTTCTGTTGCATCACTGATATTGAGATTGTGGGGCCTTCGCTTGTGGGAGCCAGCACTTGCCCCTCAGTGCTAGCTCGTTTTAGTTTAACGGGAACTCTTGTGAAGGTGGTTGGTAGTTCGCCCGTTTCCTATTCCTTGATGGTGAGGCGGATCTTGATCTCTTGCGTGGCGCTTTGCAGTTTCTTTGGAAATGACCACTCTTTCCACAATTGAAGCATTTAAGTTCAGCCTTTTGTCCGTTTTCTTCCAAAGCTTGCTTCACCATCTCCTTAACCTTGGTTAAAAGGCATTCATCTTCATCCACTACTTCCATTCTTCGCACTCTGCTCATTTGTGGTCTTGAAACTGCGCGAGCGGTCTCTTGGGCAAGTGCGAAGGCCACGGTCTCGGCAAAGGTTGTCTTCTGCGTAGAGCATACCGCAAGTTTGATGTCAGGGTCACGTATACCATTGACAAACGCCTCGGTCTTAATGTTGTCTATCAGCGGGTGGTTTTCTCCGGGGTATGTGAGCTGCACTAATCTCTCCACCTCCATTGCAAAGGCTTGTAATGACTCATTTGCCTTTTGCGCCCGGCATCTCAACTCCATGCGTTATAGTTCCCGTTTATGCTCATCGCCAAATTTACGCTGCAACGCCACCATTAAGTCGTTGTAGTTGTTTCTGCTGCTGGCTGACATGGTTTCTATAATCTCAGCTGCGACACCTTTTAATGCCAGAATTAGTTCTAGAGCCTTCTCTCCATCGTCCCATCCGTTTCTGCTGGCTACTGTCTCAAATTGGAATTTGAATACGGATAGGGGTGAACTGCCATCAAAGCAAGGTGGTTTTATCATGCCGGTACTTTCGGATACAACTCGCACTGGTTCCGGTCTCTGACTCTGGATGTTGTTGATCTTCTTTTCCATTATCTCCAGTTTTCCGTCGACGGTCTTTCCCAAATCGTTCACTTTCATGTCGACGGTCCTTTCTAAATGTGACATCCTTTCCTCCACACCAGTAATTCGTTTGTTGACCGACTCGTGTATTTCCTGCAGCTTCCCTGATGTCGCTTCGAGCTCCTTTTCGATTTTCGTCAAAATTGCTGCTTGCAGTTTCTGGTTTTCGGCTCTAGAAGCTTCTTGCACTTCAGCTAGAAGTTTTTGATTTTCGGTTCTAGAAGCTTCTTGCACTTCAGCTAACAGTTTTTGATTTTCGCTTCTAGAAGCTTCAAATAGTTTCTGGTTTTCGGCTCTAGAAGCTTCTTGCACTTCAGCTAGAAGTTTTTTATTTTCGTTTCTAGAAGCTTCAAATAGTTTCTGGTTTTCGGCTCTAGAAGCTTCTTGCACTTCAGCTAGAAGTTTTTGATTTTCGCTTCTAGAAGCTTCTCGTACATCAACAAATAGCTTCTGATTCTCCGCTCTAGAAGCTTCTTGTGCATCCGTTAATACTTGCATCTTTTCCATCATAGCGGCTAGCAACGAATTTATGTCGATACCGCTAGGGGTTACAGGGGCCTTTACCTCTCGTTCCTCTTCATTCTCGAACTCGTAGGAATCGATGTCGATGTCCTGAAGCTGCAGATGTTCCCTTAATCGCCTTTGCAGTTCATTTTTCGTGCCCATTGTTGGCAGCTCGAGTTTACCCAACTCCCGTTTAAGTCGTTCCACTTTTAGATCGCAGAGTTTCATTTTGATTTTGATTTTCTCCTTTTTTTTTTATTTGGGATTTTATTTATTTTTGGGATTTTGCAATCCCACTTCTGACACCAATTGTTACGTTTTTACCTTTTTAAAAACGTTTAAATATGAGTTCGTTAATTGCAACCAAAGTAAAAAAAACAAATGCGTCTAGTTTTTCTGTCTTTATTATTCACACTACTTTTGTGTGCCACAGTATAGAACTTAACGATACAACAATAATAATCTGCTTATTCACTTTATTAGTTCACACAAGTATTCACTGAATCTTTACAACCACGACTTATTTTATTCACACGTAACTTCATACAAGGCTGACTGAAATAACTCTGCCTGCTGCTTGCTTTGTCCAGCCCTTTTATAGTCCGCACACACGTATGATCAGTATGATGAACGTTCTCGATGTGGAAGGTTCTCGCTCGCGCCTTCTCGAGAACTCTATTGCTAGTACATTGTTGTTTGTGTACTTGCTTATGTTATGTACCAGTCGCTACCAGGTTCGATACATATTTGTCGTAGCTGGTTTACTTCATTCCATGTTGTTGTTGCTACCTGGTTCGTTTTACACATGTGTGTGTGCAGCTTTAGATAATCAGCACGTTCATTGTATTCTTAGTGTTAGTGTGTATTTGTATTGTGTGGCTTTTGTTTATCGTTTTTATTGTTAAACGATATTAGGTCGTTTCGCTTTGCGTAACAGTATAGTATAGCAACGCATTAAATTTCATTTCGTAAAGTTTTTCTTAATAAATAAAATTAGGTAAGTTTAGCGAGATAAAAAATGTGATTTATGCCTTGGTTACCCAAGCGTTAGAAACGTAAAATCGTAACGTACGTAGCCTTAAAAACGTTTGTGTAGTTATAGAAACGTTTAAAACGGGACATATGTCAACGAAGAATGTAAATAAAAACGAAACAGAACACAAAGCAACACACAAACAAACACAACACAATGCAAAGAAATTGGTATACAGACTCATCATCAGTGTTGCCGTTTTTTGTTCAATGTGTAGATTATTCCGGATTTGGTTATTATTTTTCTTATAAAAATAGCTTTTGTTTTGTTTGTTAAAATTAATTAATTATGAGACAATAATTTTGTTTTCTTATTTTTTGTTTCTTTTTTCTCAATTATAATTTAAATTTGAACAAAATAAAATAAAAAAACTGCAAATTTAATTTTGATCATATTTTTCCTTATTTGGTGATTTTTTTCACAAATGTTGGTTACAATATTTTTTTTTCGTGGCAACACTGCACTCTCTCTCATGTATTCTCTCTTATGTTCAAATGTCACGTAAAAACGTGGGAGAATTCTGTTTTATGCCTTGGTACCCAAGCGTAAGAAACGTAAAATCGTAACATACGTAGCCTTAAAAACGTTTGTGTAGTTATAGAAACGTTCAAAACGGGACATATGTCAACGAAGAATGTAAATAAAAACGAAACAGAACACAAAGCAACACACAAACAAACACAACACAAAGCAAAGAAATTGGTATACAGACTCAGCATCAGTGTTGCCGTTTTTTGTTCAATGTGTAGATTATTCCGTATTTGATTATTATTTTTCTTATAAAAATAGCTTTTGTTTTGTTTGTTAAAATTAATTAATTGTGAGACTATAATTTTGTTTTCTTATTTTTTGTTTCTTTGTTCTAAATTATAATTTAAATTTGAAAAAAATAAAATAAAAAAACTGCGAATTTAATTTTGATCATATTTTTCCTTATTTGGTGATTTTTTCACAAATGTTGGTTAGAATATTCTTTTTCGTGGCAACACTACTCTCGCTCTCATGTTCTCTCTCTTATATTCAAATGTCACGTAAAAACGTGGGAGAATTCTGTTTTATACAGATCGTTCCGTTTTGCTAACGAGAGAGAACGTTTGGGTAAGCGTTTACATTGTTCTCCATATGCTAAAAAGAGAACGTTTTCTACGGTACGTTACGTTACGTGTGGGTAACTCCAGCATTATTATACAGATCGTTCCGTTTTGCTAACGAGAGAGAACGTTTCGGTAATCGTTTACATTGTTCTCCATATGCTAAAAAGAGAACGTTTTCTACGGTACGTTACGTTACGTGTGGCTAATTCACACTTTAGTAATTGTTATTTTTTGAACGTTATAAAATTTAGAATTCAAATTCTTGTTGTTAACTGCTATTTTTACTTTTTTCGTCTTTTCTTCGTTAAAATACTTTTTTTTCTAATTGTTTTAATACAAGGTTTTTGTTTTTTTTTGCAGTAAAAGTCTTTCGATGATTTATTTACAGATTCAATTTTTTGTTTAGACTGTATTTTTCGAAATAATAAATCTTAGTACAAATCTACATACAAATATTCGTATATTTGTAGGTATTTACATATGTATATCAAAATAATAAATTTGTAATATATTCAAGTTTAAGTGTTCTTTTCTTTACAAATAGGCAATCGTTTTTTTAGAAATTAATTGATCAAAACCTCTGAATTATTATAGATTTTTTATGTAAAGAACGAAAGTTATTTTGTTATATTTATATTTTAAATAAATATTACATTTATATGTAAACGATTTATAAAGTTTCTTTATTATTTTTTTTTTGTTTTACTCTGCGTTCGTTTTTAAGACTGCGCCACTTATGTAATTAAATAACACACTGTTTAATTTTATTAAATGCTTTATTAAATCAATAATTCAATGTTTATTTAACTAAGGATGGAATGAAACTGAATTATATCACTTAAAGACTAAATAAGTAAACCGAATTAAAAGAAAAGAACTTACGACTATGTTTTTGTTGTAAAAAATATTTATGATAAAGAGAATAGAAAAGAAATGAAGTGATAAGTAAAGTAGTGGGAAAGTAATAAGTAATAAAATTAACAAATATTTTAAATTAACAAACTATAGGTTATAAGGGATAAATTAGCACCGTAACTCGCGCGGGTATAGGAAGGTAAACAGATAAAATCATGGTTTAGTATTGGACAATCATTAACTTCGACTGTAAAACCAGGTGGATTCGGCAGGAAGATATTGCTGTGTCTGGTGGGAGGTACACCAAGTTTCAGCCGTTATTGCAGATGATGATGCAGTTTGAACCATGCAGAATGGTCCACGGTAACGTAATTTTGCTAGATGGCAATGCACCAGCACACAAATCTAAACGGGTTTACGATACAATCAAATCCTACATGGAAATCGAAAATTGCATGACTTTGCTTCAAAAGGAATGTACAAATTTCCGGAAGGTGGAAAAACCGTGTAACCAGCAATTGTAAATTTTTTTACACGATTTTAATTTCTTATTACCCCTTGTAAATTCAATAAGTACTATGTAGACACCCAAAATTCTTTAAAAATGTATTTAAACATTTTGTAAACTTGTCTTTAGCTAATGTATTGAAAGTATAATATAGTCTGACCTTAAGAATTCGCTGGTGTTTCTATGTTTTGATCGATACTAAATGTAGTACTATACTACTAAAATGATGCAAAGAGAATAGTAACAATTTTAAGTAAGAAATATATGCGAAGGCGCCGCAGTCAGCAGGATAATAATTCCTCTCTGAAGATAAAGAAATATTGCTACGAAAAGTTTCTCTAAAATCTGTCGATCGGAGATAACTTTAAACTTATGGACAAAATTAACACACACAACATACATAGGTGATGTGAGAGCTAGGTCGTAATCTTGACTAAAGTGTTATAATGACCAATTAAGTAAGTAAGTAATGTGTGAAATTACGAGTGTTTATATTCGACGGCCTCGAATTCTTTTATTCATTCACAGGGAGATGCCTTTGGCAGACTTTTATATAGCACATTCCGAATAGACCTCTCGGTAAGACGATTATATGGATGATTCAGGCGTTGCGCCTGAACAGAATACTAAATTTGATAATAAAAAAACGACAGATGTTTCGTCGTCTTGTGACAAAATATTTCAAAACAGCTAACAAGTGAAAAAAATTTAAACGAAAATATAAGAATAATAAAAACAAGTTACCATTTCTAAAATATTTTTATTTATGTATTTTTATTTGGTATATTATATGGGCTTAAGTTGTTTTTGAATTATATTTTCTGGAAAAATATAATGAAATAATTATTCTCGTAACTTTTGAATTCTTTACATAACTGTTTGTTTATTACAGAAATACATGAACAGTTTAACTAACGTGTTATTTGTAGTGAAAGAATTTGAAATTAGCTTTTTTTATAATTTATTATCATATTTTGTTATATTGTTCCATAAGATTTTTGCGCTCCTTTAGACAGGAGTTATTCTAATGATTTCCATAACAGTTTTTACTGCTGAATTTCTGTTATTCAAATTTTACTAATTTTAATTACTTTTTTCTCTTCGCAATTTCTTTTTTTAACTCCTTGGGATTTTCAATTTTATTTCGATTAAAATCTTCTTTAGTTTTTCTATTTTTTACCACATTATGTTCAAAATGCTTGCATGCTTTATAAAAATAGAACTAATTAAAGTTGAAATAAAAACAGCAATAATACGATTAATTTAGGGTAAAGAATGTTTTTGAAATAGATTTTTATTTTATTAATTATAATTTTACTGTTCTCCCTTTGGGAATATATAAATCTTATCCTATATGGCATCGATAACAATTACTGAGCAAACAAAATACTAATTAAATTTAATTACTTGAATGCTTGTCATGTTACAAAAAAAAAATAAAATAAAACAAAAATTAAAAACATAAGATTAAATATTTATTTTCAAAATTTATTTAAGGGCAGTATTCTAAGGGGTATACTATAGAGCTGTTCGATGTTAATCGATGCATCGTAAACATCGATGTTTTGATTTCGATACATCGTTAAAATGTCGATGTATCGTATCATACGATGTTAATCGATACATCGATATTTTTTATTCGATGTATCGAAAAGCTGAATTTTAAATTTACACATCCGGCAGCTTTTGTTTAAGTAGCAGATTGCAACTCATTTAAAGTAGTGACAATGTTTTTAAACAAAAACCCTCTAAGAATGACTTAATTTGTTTTAAAATCGCTTGATGTAACAACACAGTAAAAAATATACGTTATATTCATAAACCATCATCGAAGCAACAGCGTTTGCAGAAAAAATCAAAAGTATATTTGTATAGCGAACAAAATTTTCTTTTTTATGGTATTAATCAGCAATGTTAGTTCTTTTTGTGTGTTTGATGTTAACAGCAATAGTATATTTGTCTTTATTATACTGTTACAGGTTGTAATAATGGCACCGTCAACGTCGAGCTGGGTTTGGAAATACTTTGAAAAAAATGGCGATAAATCTGGAAAGTGTAAGCTGTGCGAAAAAAATATAAGGACCGCTGGTAATACTTCTAACTTGATGGGTCATATTAAACACATTCACAAGGCTACATTTTTGGAAATTGATCAAATAAAAAATCCTGGAACGCAAACATTAATAAATACAAATTTTGTAAGAGTGTTAGGCGAAAATACACCAGTTGTTGCCGATTCATGTGTGCCGTCTACAGGTAGTTCAAGTAGTGTACATTCTGTATCATGTATTGAGGTAAATGCTGACACTACTACTGAATTAGTACCTTTAAAACGTCAGAGGTCTATACAAAAAAGTTTTGAAGATATTGCTTCTTATTCCGGTGGTGACAAAGCAAGAAAAATTAACAACGCTATTGTATATATGATTTGTAAAGACAATCACGCGTTCTCACTGGTAGAGAATGAAGGTTTTAAACACCTAATAAAAGTTCTATCACCGCATTTTAAAGTTCCAAGTAGAGCTACTGTGACACGTTGGGTCGATAAAAAATATGAAGTTTTATCAGAAGAACTGAAAAGTAAATTACCAACAGTGGACAATATTACATTGACAACTGACATTTGGTCCGATTTTCAAATGCGAAGTTTTTTGGGTGTCACAGCACATTTTGGTATTGGAACTGAATTTCAGTCGATAACGTTGGGAGTATACCACCTCGATGAAAGACACACTTCTGAATACATATCAACTGTTATTACCAAGGTATGCAATGAATGGGGCTTTCCAAAAGATAAAATTACCGCAGTAGTAACAGATAATGCAGCCAATATGGTAAAAGCTATAGAATTGGCTTTTGGAAAAAAGAAGCACATACCGTGCTTTGCACACACACTAAATTTAGTTGCGCAAAAAGTACTAAGTGTCTCAGAGTTGCAGGCATTAGTAACTAAAATAAAAAATATTGTCACTTTCTTTAAACAAAGTTGCGTAGCAAGTGACGAATTAAGAAAAACGACAAAATCTGATGCAAAACTTATCCAAGATGTACCTACTCGTTGGAATAGTACGTTCTATATGATCGAAAGGTTTCTAGAACTTCGAAATGCCGTAAGTGAAATATTACTTCGACACAAAACTGCCCCACCCATGTTGACTGGTATGGAATTATCCACATCTTCAAAACTACTTCACATATTACGGCCTTTTGAGGCAGCTACAAAAGAAATATCCGGTGATACCTATTGCAATAGCAGCAAAGTTATTCCGCTAGTTCACTGTATGGTATCGAAACTAAAATCTCTTGAAATTGAAGAACCCTTGTTAAAAGAAGTACATGAAATTGCTCTTACTGAAATCAACAAGCGAATGGGTGCTATCGAACACGTATCAATTCTGGCTATCGCCACATTGTTGGATCCACGGTTTAAAAAAATACATTTTGAAGATCCACTTGCATGTTCGAAAGCCGTTGGGAAAATCCAAGAAATGATAATAAGAGATATGGCAGACGAAAAGTCTGGGGATGGCGACTCCGATATTTCAGACAAGCCGATAGACGAATTTAGTCTATGGAGTGATCACCACAAATTAGTTCATAGAAATTGGAAAACAAATAGGACTGAAAGGAACACTTCTGATGAACTCTCAGTTTATTTGCGAAGTCCGGTAAGTCGGCTTAATGAAAACCCTTTAGAAGCGTGGGCCGACTATAAAATTCAATTCCCCAGTTTGTACAATATAGCATACAAATATTTAACAGTGGTTGCCAGTTCCGTGCCATCTGAAAGGCTTTTCTCAAAGACTTCATTAGTGTTGTCCCAAAAAAGAAGCAGTTTGCAGGCAGAGAGGGTGAACAAAATATTGTTTTTGCAAAGCTTAAATAAAAAGTATTGGGACATTTAGTAAAACAAATTTCCTAATCTTTGAAAAATTTTAAATTCCACTTTTATTTTATATTATTTTTATTTGACATTCGTCCACAAATTCATTTATAAACATTTTAGTTCAATTAGAATTTATATTTCTTTTACATGTAATAATATAATAATACTAACCCCTAATTTTGTAAATCACGTCACCAAAGTGATATTTATATGGATAGCGAAAACAATATTTCAAATTTTGGATATATATTAAAAATTTTTTTCTATCCATATAAATATAACTTGATGTCATGTTTTACACAATTAGGACCTTAATAATCTAATAACACTGAATTTAATGAAAAAATTCCTCATAAAATAAACAATTCTTATATTCAATATGTTAAAATAATTCGACTTTTATTCAATTAATTTTGTTAAGTTCCAGTTAGAATAAATACGATGCATCGCAAACATCGATGTTTTTTTTAATTGATGCATCGAATGACATCGATGTTAATTAATGATGAATCGAATGGCAAAAAACATCGATGTTTTTTTTACATGAACAGCTCTAGTATACTAAACGACGTATTGAGTAAATGTTACCTCATAAAAATAATTTATGGACAAATGACACTTTAAATCATAGAAACAAAAAATTGCTTGGTCACGTAATTGGCACACCCCTTTATTAAACTTGAACAAAACCAACATTTGCGTTTAATTTTTTTTTGTATTTTATGTTTAATAACCAGTAATAAAATTCCAGGAAATCTTTCAAAATGTCAGATATTTTGTAAGTTGAATGTCATTCTATGCAGCTCGAATCACTTTTCACAGGACTTGAAGATTTTTTAGTTAGTTAGTTTAGTTAGTTTTTAAACTTTTGTCTCAAGATTGTTCTATGGATTGGACTGGAATCAGATGTCAGCAGACCATTATTTAATATCAACCTTATTCAATAGTGCCAATGTGTTAAACACCATTCCCATTATCTCCATTAAAATGCCTACTACATACAAGTTTTCATGAGCGAAAGGAATCAAATGAATTTCCATAAAATGTTTGATTAAATGTTAATCCATAAAAGAATCATTCCTTATGTTCGAACACGCACTATGCTACAAAAAGCTGGTCCTTCCTATATACATACAAGTCACTTATGTTTAATTATCTTCAAAGTATATTGTGGATTTAAATCTCACATTGTTCTGTTAATTAAAATCAAATAGATTGGATCTAGATTCGCCACTGCTTAAAACTTTGTTCTGAATACTGCTAGCCTATTTCTTTATATTTTAGCGAAAGAGAGACGAGTCACAAGACTATTCTCTTATACCTTACGTTTGTGTTACAGTTGTCTATGGTCTGCGAGAGATGATTTTTGTTTGTTTCTGACGCCATTATGAGGGGATTTTTCTTCGCATAAGTTATAGTTTAATAACCCGCTATGCTAGTAGGATTTCTTGGTCGTGGCTTTTTTCTAATAACTGCAGTTGTTTCTTGATATTTTTGCAACGAAGACATAATTTGACAATTTTTAGATGTCTATTATAAGTCAAAAATTTAATTTTTTAATTATTGTGCATATTTTCTACAATTTTGCGAAATTTAAGTGTAAAGAATGAAATTTTACCCTGTTTAACATAAAATATTATTCTAAGAAAACACGTAAATGTGATGGAATTAATTCGTAACCGTGTAATCTGGTTTAACACTAGATTTACCGCGCCAGTCAAAATGACTGGTTTTGCCTTATTAACCTTAAATATTGACTTTGTGCGAATATTTTTTTCCGAAACTATTATATGATTTTTATAACGACAACTAAATACAATTAATTTGATAACTTATTTTGATCTTGTGTCCACAATAAAAGAAATAATTTTTGGTTTTGGTACTTATACCGGTACCAGTCATTTTGACTGGTATGTTTTTCTATGGCAGAAGACAGTGTTCCTTTGCGTAATATGCAAAAACGAATGTGTATGCGGTTTCCTTCTAGTTCTGAAGAGGATAATGAAATTTGAGGTTTTTGCAAGCGGAACTATGTGGAAAAAAATAAAAGAAGTTGTTGCTGGAAGGTTACCAACTCATTGCATATTCAAAGATTTATCTAGGCCTACAGCATATGCTAGAAGAAATATTATGGAAGAGTAGCCAAGCAGTGCCTTTTTACTATTGATTGACCACCATATATTAGAGCATATCAAACTTGCACCGAATTAGAAGCCTCTAGAGTTCAGGAAAGAAATGGACACTTTCACAGGATAAATTGAAAGTTTTCATTGGAATACTGTTTGCACGAGATACATACAGTGATGCATACAGTATTCAAAGGGTTGCAGCTGTCGTATTTATGGAACAAAAAATGCTGACCTGAATTTATTCTAAAACTATGAGTAGGCATGACTTTACAGAAATTCTACGTTTCATTCGTTTCGATAAAAGAAATGAAAGGAGTCAACGCTTCCAAACTGATAAATTTGCGTTAGTGTCAACTGTTTGGAACAAATTTATTGTCAACGGCCAAAACTGTTTCAAACCAGGAGCAAATATTACATTAGATGAACAATTGTTTCCAACGAAAGCCAGACGTAGGTTTACACAGTATATGCCAAACAAATCAGACAAGTTTGGAATAAAATTCTGGCTGGCTTCTGACATTGAAACGAAGTACGTTGTACATGGCTTTCCTTATCTAGGAAAAGATGAACCACGAAATTTGGCAACACCTCTTAGTGAATTTGTAGTAATGAGACTACTGGAGCCTTATACCATGAAAGGTAGGACTGTTATACAACTTTTTTACCAGTGTTTCTTTAGCTTCTAAATTATTAGCCAAAAACACTACGTTGGTTGGTACCGTACGTTCGAACAAACGTAACCTTCCAAAAATTTGCAAGGAAGAGAGGGGTAGTATGGCTCGTTTTTCAACATACTATATGCAACAAATGAATGTACACTTACAGTTTATAAGAGTAAGCCAAACAAAATAGTTGTTTTATTGAGTACTATGTATACACAAAGGCGTCAAAATTGATACCGAGGGCAAGAAACTAATTGAAACTGTGTCTTTTTATAATAAAACCAAATTTTGTGTCGACGTCATATATCAAATGGCGCGATATGGCTAATGACATATAGTGTGAAATCAGTATCTAGGAGATGGCCACTTCAAGTATTTTTTAAAATTTTACATTTTGTCGGAATAAATTCCTGGATTTTGTATAAAAACACAACCGGAAAGAATATTTCAAGAAAGGATTTTTTGTTTCGTTTCGCTGAAGAACTCACTTTTGATTATCAGTCATCAGGTCAAGAGATAGGAAGTGAAGCTGACTGTTCAACAACTTCTCTTCCAAAAATATTTCATTATTATTTTACCAATACTGTTTATTAATTCTATAAAACATTAAGGCACATACAAAATTTACACACTCAAAACGTTATTTTTGAACACCAGTCATTTTGACTGGTGTTGGTATAAATGGGTATAAAAATTTCTTGGTGAATCTAGTCTTAATTGTTTTCATCTCACTGAGCAAATAATAACAAAATATAAGGTGTGCTCATTATATGTCCCGAAATTGTTTTGATCTCTTCAAAAAAGTATAAATATAATTTCAATAATAATATAATGTATAATAAATATAAGTTTAAAATATTTAGTAGATATTATTAATTACAGTCCGTATGTAATTTTAATTAGCATGTGACAAAAAACTCAACAGAAACCCTTTAGTGGATGAGTGTGCTAATTATAAAACAACCACTGTATTAGGTGTCTAAACAAACGTAAAATAGAAAAACCATAATGAACGGTTAAATAAATAAAATTAACGCACACAACATGAGTGGTGTGAGAAGCTAGGCCGTAATCCTGACTGAAGGCTTGTAATGGCCAATTATGTATGTATGTATGTATAATGAACGGTTAATAAGTTTGTATACTGACATAAATATTCAAGAGCATTAACACTAGAAAAATATAATTTAAATATTTCAAATTTTTAACATGGTAATGAAATTTATTTTTGTGAACATGATGGTTATAATAAGTATATTTTTCACATCACTGTATATGTAAAATTTTTAAAATTAAATAATATATACATATACATACTATACACTTACATATATCTCACTTTGCGTCGTGGTTACTTTCCACAACAACAAACCATGTAAAGATCGAGGATACGTTCCAGGGTTACAAGAATACTACTTTTTAAAAAGAAAATTAAACAAAGTAAACGTTAATAAACAAAATTAATATACAATTTAATTACATACATATCAAAAACAAAAAAAAAAACAAATTTAATTAAAATAAAATAAAAAATTCACTTAATTTAAAACACACTAATTGAAACTGAACTCTGAAATTAGAAAAACAAGGTGACAATGAAACTGTATTATTTTCAGTTAGAAAGGAAATCCCCAAGTTTTGATAACATGGCACAATTAGAAACATCTTTTAGAAAAAAAAAAAATAACAACAAATTTAAAAACACTAACCCAAAACGGCGCAACTTCTAAAGACGAAAAACGAAACGACGCAAAGCGAGGTATGGGTGTACATATACATATTTGCATGTGTAAAAATTTTCCATATATAAAAAATGTCTAAAAAATATTTAATAAATTTTTGAACGAAATTTTGCGAACAACGGTTTCAGTGTTAAACGGTTTATTTGTGCATTTTAGCCGTTACATTTCATGCATCATGTTTTCATTTTAAGAACCTTACATTAATCATTTTATTGGAAACTATGCACATAACCTATACATTAACGCTAACAAAGTATACAGTTTTTAAAGTTTCGGAGAACTTTAGTTTTGTATACGTTTCATACATAAAATTTAAAGAGGAAATAACATATTTTATGAAGAGGCTTTACTCCAATGCTAACTATCGCTACATACATAAAGGTCAACATGGTGATACCGTTTCTATGAAAAAAATTGACAGACAAAATAGCGGTTTTTCGGCTATTAACAATCGTCCTTCTGAACAGCATTATAGAAAGAGTTGAACATAATCTGTGGAAAATACGATGAAAGCTGCACGTGGTTGACTTAGAGGCCATAAGGTTGGAACTTAGAATACACTCTGTTAAAACAGAAGCAACGTCGAGTGGTTCACTTGAAGATGTAGGGACTTCTTTTTGCGGCTGTCTGATTTTGAAAACAGGTGGCTGCTCTTCTGACATCAATAAGAAAATTGAAAAAGCAAAACACCCACATTGTTTGCGTATCGAAGATCTATAACAAACATTTGTCTGCTATCGTCTCTGCGGAATATTGAAAATTTTTCGCAAACTTTATTTTATATTTTTATTTGGTTGTGGTAAACAATTGGTTTTTAATTTGAAGTTTAAGAATAATTCATAAGAATCCTCTTTCTTGTTTCCAGTACTCCAAGATGATCAGAATCACTGAAGGTGGCTGCTTATTTCTTTACTATTAGGTATAGAGTCAAAAACTACAGTCCAACATACCTTAAGGTCAATCCAGAGTTAGACCATTTACGCTGCCTAATCACAATTTCATTACGACCCCTTTTTGCTTGTCCTGCAACATTTTTCATCACTAGTGTTGAATAGAATTTAGCTTCCAATTTAATTGTTTTTGTTAAATTTCAATGCTGATTTTTGCGTTAACTGTTGTGAGACAAATGCATCATAATTCTTGGACCTGGAGCCTAGTAAATAGTTATGAAAAGTAGGCTTCTTACGAGAACACATACATACATAATTGGTCATTACAACCCTTTAGTCAGGATTACGACCTAGTTTCTCACACCACTTATGTTGTGTGTGTTAATTTTATACATGAGTGGCGGGACCTACAGTTTAAAGTCGACTCCGAACGACAGATTTTTGAGAAACTTTTCATGGCAATTTTATTTACTCTCAGAGTTTTTGCCAGAAATCTGCTGAGAGGAAGTCACCGAAGAAATACTTTTTGTATTTTATTTGATGTCTGGCCTGGGGCTCGAACCCTGGCTTTTCGTCTAATAAGCCAATACACTACCTACTAGACCACGGCGACTGCAACGAGAACGAAATGCTTAAATGCGATAAGCACTCACAAATTGTTTTCAAGCTACGATAGACTCTTAGTCAAAATTAGGAAGATTTTTATAAATAAAGATCTAATAAAATTTACAGAATTACACAGCTATATTTCAAAAGATTTATTTTAAAATTTATGTTAAAATTTGGTAATAAAAGATTTTTGATTCTTTAGAAAAGACAAATAGACATTCACTACATTCAAAATAGCAGCAATAAAATTAAAGTAGTATGTATTTGACATGATTTTTTAGCCTCAAAAAAAAAAATCAAAAAAAGAACAGAAGAGAATATTGAATAAAAAAGAAAAATTAGCAGAAGGCGGTTTAAAAGCGGCGGAATATGATGAAGGCGTTTGTTTAACGAATGAATTATGAATTTTTGTTTAAAAATGAAAAAAAGAAACCTTTTAAGAAAATGTTTGCTTCGCCTCATGAAGGGTTAAAAACCCATTAAAACCTTTTCGATTTTCACTACTTGTACAGTTTTTTTTATGTCAAATTCAATTATTTACATAATTTTTAATTTTTTTTATTTTGTGTTATTTAGTTTATTTGTAATGAACACAAACAAATGAAATGTTGTAGTACTGAATCTAATGGAACCAGTACTTTAAGAAATTACCAAGAGAGGACTGCGGTAGCAATGGAAGAGCTAGCTAACAGTCTTCTTATCAACCTAAGAAAGCACTGTTATTTAATTTAGCCAGACATTATGTCTAAATTCTCAATTTATTAATTTTATAATTAGAGTTAACATGTTTAAATAAAAATTAAGTATTTTGGTTTGTTTACCAAAACATACGCTAACCGCAATTAAAATTCAACTAGTATAATATATGTTTAGATAAACCGAAAGTTGTTAGATACTAGCGGGTTAAAATTATGTATGTATATGACAACTATGGGAGCATTAATATCTTTAGACTAACTATATAATTCATGAAATTGACTATTATCAAGTATATGTTGTAATAGCAAAATATAATAATTTTGAAAAGCAAAGAACAAAATGTAAAAACGTAATCAAAATATAAAATATGTAAAAATGTATGTAGCAGCAAGAATGAGAATTATATAAGAAACTCTTATTTTGAAATTTAATAATCCGTTTGAAATAAATACTCATTAATATGATTTGCAACCCGATTGATACGATCATACTAATGAAGTAATAAGCAAGTTGATGATCTTTATTTCTGATTATGCCTTAAAATGATATTAAGGATGTTTATAGATTTGTGGACTCACCAAACATGTGTGCTGTCGTTGTTCTCGAAGGCCTTCAAGATTAAAGATGAAATTAATTGCTGTAAATTTTTGTAAATTGTCCCCAAGAATATCTTTGGTTACTTGTAAAACAATTTTAACCTATTAATGCTCACACCTATGCTCTTAAGTTAAACTTAGGATTTAGTTGGAATAATTTAAAGTATGATTTTAAGTAGAAGATTTAAACAACCATTTGCAACATTTCTTTATCGATCGTTAATCTTCTGTTTAAATTAATGTTGTGGTGAAACGTAATGATCATTTTTGTGATAATAAACAGCTTAATTGCAAAATTCAGAAATATTAATGATCATTTAATTTTGTACCATAACAAATTATTAAAATATTTTGATTTTGTTTTGTTTTTGGATTCGTACCATTTAAATGAATTATAATTTTTTTTTTTATAGAAATGTATATAATTTATACTTTTGGTTATTTGCCAATTATGATGTAAGCTCGGTTAAGATATTGATCAAAATGACCCAGAATGATAATTTTTCATAAAATCTAAGCTCGTAGAATGAGAGTGTAAAGTAAAACATGGATAACTTTCTGGAAAATTTTTATCTTTTTCTTTAAATTTGCATATGTCAATGTCGAAAGGAAATGAACCCTGTCTTACAGAAACCAGATATCAATATCATGACATCAGAGTCATTACCGTAGATAATAATGTTTGTGAAGTGTAATTTATAATTTCTTCTGTAAAAATGTAAATAATTACCAATAATTACTGCAAAAGCTTCATTTCCTGATTTAATTAAGTTAATTATTAATTGTAATCCTAATCATTCAAATGTTTTTACTTTCAGCTGTAATGTTTAATTTGTTTATCTTATCATGTTGCTAGAGAATGTTGTTGTTATTACTGCTGATCAACATTGATAAATAACAAAAGCTCCACAAACAAATAAACATTTCTGCAACAATAGCTCTGTACGTGAATTTTTCAGATCAAACTTATTAGATAGAATATTTGTAGATTAAAATAAAAAAACATTGAATTACCACATTTTAAGGACCAAAACATTCGACAAGATTAAATTTGTATTTCTACTGATATTTACGAGGGCGAAAAAAAACCAAGTATATGAAAAATTGAATAAAATTGAGTTTTGTTACAAATTTTTAGTTTAATAGTTAACCGTTCATTACAAAATGGCAAACGTTTTAAACGTTATGTCATGTTTTTAATTACTTCTAATTAATAATTGATAAGGTTTTTAAACTTTGAAAAATGTCAACAGCAATATCGAAGGTTATGTGTTGAATATTAAAGGAAACCATAGAAGGTCGAGAATTGGAATATTTAATAAAGATTTTGGAATGAAGAGTTCTTGATATAATTGAAAAGTTAAAATTTAATAAATTTTGTTTTAAAATCTTATTGCGACATTTTTAATGAGGTTAGTTGTGTCTAATTTAAAATTTTAATAATTCAACATTTGAGAAATACGTGCAATCAACGAGTTGTTAGTCAAGAATATTCTTGATTTACTGATATCTCTTTAAGCACCTTTCAATAATATAAAATTTTTTATTTGAAGTCATTTTCATCTAAATTATTATCACACAGAGTACTTTTTAATTATTATTGCAAGCTACTCACTCTACAAATTTTTCAGACTATTTGTGGTCTCCACGCCAATAGAACGGTTCGCCAATTATCTACTTCCTCGCAGAAATAGAAATTCTGCTCAGCCAAGTCGTCTACCATGGATGAAAACAAATAGTAGTCGTAAGGAGCGAAGTCTGATGAATACGTCAAGTGTGGTAGCAGCTCGCAACCTAAGGCTTTAATTGTATGTATTAAAAAAAGCTTGTTTCAATACAATATTGAACTACTTCTAATTGGTATGTTTTTAATATTCCGAAATTATTAAAAGTTAATAGCAATCGTTATGTTGCAGCAGAATTTTGAATATGAGTAAAAAAATAAACACAAATGCATAACACTGGAACAACCAAAACCTGCTTAATGGGAGAATGCGACTGTCACTAATAGTTTGAACTGCAGCAAATTCAGTAATTAACAAATTTTCTACGATGTTATTGCAAAATGAAACGAGTAATTGACTGGCTATTCAAAAGCATAATACCATTACCATCAGCTAAACATTTGTGTTTAAACATTAAAGATTATTTTATTATCATCACTTGAAAATGTTTTTCCGGTTTTGATCTTTTTAAAATGTTAATTTTGTTGTAGTTTGTTTTCATATAAAAGATTTAATTTTTTTTTGGCGACCGTATGAAATGAGGATAACGCAAGAAACTGTTTTTGATTATCAATCCTAGTGTTTGTCAAGGCAGACCTTACTAAGTATTTATGGCGTTGTCACATGGCATGAATCTATTTGTATACTGCAATGTTTACATTGAAAGTTTAATTAGCAAAAAAAAAAAATATTATGAACGTTAAGAATGAAATCTTATACATTGAATTGACATTTTGGATATAGTAATTCGTCTTTAATTGGATTATATTTGTGAATTTGTTCCTTAGCGAGAGATGTTTATTGATATAGATTTTCTCTTTTCGTTCTCGTATTCCAAGGATGCTTTTCATTTATCAAAAAAGTCATCCCCGTGGGCCAAATGTAAGGTTGCCTCCTTAATAGAAAATTTCCTTGAATTCGTGATAATTGACATTGTCCATCATTTTTGTTAACTATAAACATTAACAGATTTTTAATTATTTTTGTATGACCTCATTTTCAAATAACTTAAATGAATTGTAGTAATGAGAGCTGTTAACATAAGGATTGTCTTTCAAAATAACACATTTTTGTTTAATTATTAAACGAATTAAAATCGTTACAGATTCTACGAAATGGATCGAAGTTCGCATAGTTAATTGTGTAATATTATATATTTATGAAATTATAGCATCTTGTTGCAAAGTTTTTCTGGAAAAAATTGAGAGTTGATAACACCATTAATCAGCTTCAGGAGAAAGATAGCATTTATTGCATTTTAAAGACGGTAATTTAATGAGTGCTAGGCGTTTTTCATAAGATGGTGACCTTTTATTTTGATCCCATCTATTCTCTAAACCACGAAGACAAAATACTATGAACTGTATTTGAATTGATTCGATTTTGTCAGAGTGTACAGCTTATTGAGGGTCCCATATTACATATTTATATTCAAGAATTGGGCGAACCAGTGTGGTAAACAATTGTTTGGTAACATAAGGGGCAGAAAACTCTTTAGCCCATCGTTTGATAAATCCCAGGGTATATGTAGCTTTGCTTGTAATATGTTGATGTAATATGATTTCTGAAGTCCAATTTACAATCGAAAACTATCCCTAAATCGTTAAAGAAATTAACTAGTTCAAGAACAGCACCATTCATTGTATAAAATCCATTGGTTGCAGATGATCTAGTGAAGCACATATATTTGCATTTTTTAGCATTCAGCTCCATTAAATTAGTACTACACCAAGAGGTTAAGTAGTTAATATCATCTTGATAAAAATATTTTAACATCGTCTGCATACATTAATGTGTTTGAATTTTTGATAACAGAAGGGAAAGTAAATAGGAGCGGCCCAAGTTGACTACCTTGTGGTACATCAATAAAGTTAGATTGCGTATTCCTGAATTTAACGCACTGCTTTCTGTATACTAAATACGATTTAATCCAATTTAATTATGATGAACTAAAACCAAGTTGATTAAGCTTATGAATTACTTTATGATTTACTTTATGACATGTCTTACTGAAATCAATATAAATGATGTCAGTTTGCTTGCCTTCAATAAATGTATCATTTGCCAAAGTTGTAAACTCACGAATATTTGTGATTGTTGATCGAGACTAGGATCCATGCTGGGATGCAGATAAAATAGACGATACTTGAAATGACAAAGTATCACATAAGAGTTTTTCAAATAATTTCGGTATAATGTTGAGTTTAGCAATTCCTCTATAATTTGAAATATCAGATTTAGATCCTGATTTAAACAGTGGAATTACAAATGATTTCTTCCAAAAGTAGGGAAAATAGCCCAATTTAAGTGATTTGTTGAATAAGCAATTTAATGGAGTACTCAATAATTTAGAATGGTGTTTTAAAATACTGCTAGGAACCCCATCAAAACCGGCAACATGTGAAGATTTTAATTATTGTATATATGTATTTGGAAACAGTACGTTGATCAATAAAAGATATATCAAAGGCCTTTACTTCGGGAATATAATTTGATTATTGGCGTTAAATGTAGATGATGAATAGGTAGATGCAAAAACTTCTGCAAACAACTTACTTATAACCTTATTATCTGAAGATTCATGACTACCAAGCCTCAAAATAGAAGGATAATCTGCTGCTCGACGTCTCGAATTAAGAAATTTGTAAAATGATTTATTATTTCAGATTAGATTTCATACATTTGTTGTTTTTGTAATGAATATAGTTTTCATTACCGGTGATAATATGATGCAAAAGTGATTCCTTTTTAAAGTCATGAAATAGCATATCAGACATAAAAAACTATCTTTTATCGTCTCCCGGTTTCAGTTCGTATGACATCCAATTTCCTACCTTTTGAATAAATTTTATTCTTTGCCTGAGTCACGCCTAATGATTGTGCAAGTCGTTATTGCTTGTGAATGAATCTGGGTCGAAAAATTTTTCCAATTTTAGGTCTTAAAAAATTTTGGACTGTCCAGATTCGACTTCTGTGACTCCAAAATTACTTTTTTTACATGGAAGAAAATTATGGTGTGCATAATCAAACTATACAGAGTTGACTAATATTAACAGCTCAGAAATTGCATGGGTTCAACAATTCCATTTCTCTCATTGACTGGAAAGAAAACTCTTCCCGAATTTGTATTTGAATATTGTAATGAGAAGCTTCCTGTATGACCGTTGTTGTGCTATTTTATCTGGCGGTCGGCTGTCGCTTTATTGTACCGACCGTAGTTCTCATTTCAGTATAATAAATATTTAAGGTTAAAAAATTACCAATAATGAAAACTAAATTTATGCCGGGTTTAACATAATTGTATTGTTTTCAGTTTAATTTTTAAAATGGTATACTGCAAGAATCTATTATCGTCTGGATAGGATTGAATTCTCTTAATTGTAAAAATTTTAATTCATTTATGAACAGTTTTTAGGTTCTTTTAAGTTTTTACCTGTAGTGCTTAGATTTTTAATAAATCATCCTAACCACTTCACCATGACACTCCTTTGTTCAACATTAACCTATCCTAATAATATATTTTTGATCATGAGTATACTTATATTTCGATAAACTATATTGCTTATGAATTCCCATTTATTTAATTAAAATAGTATAAATTAAAATAGTATAAATGCAATAGTAGCAACAGCAAAATATTTCAATTTGATTTATTATTTTCTAATTGTTATTATGTAACAATGGTGGTTGCCCGATGGGGTGTCCACCAGCCCGATGGGGTGTCCACCAGCCAAGAGGGGAGTCCATACTCATTTGATTGTAGGTCGAATGAATTATGGCTCTCACCATAGGATAGAGGTATGGGCTGGACTAAGGTGTTATACGACCCGCGCCGATAGTCAGCCTGGCTGGGGGCCCATCAAAAATATCCCAGTCGTTAACGGAGTATCCTGGATACCGGGCGACCTCCAGGATTAACTAGCCTTACCTGGGCACAGCGGATCCCTGCTCAGGTGGACCTTCCCCTTATCCGCAACTCGTGGGACCAAAAATGAATAATAAAAATAAATTAAAGGAAAATCAGGAAACCGCCTCCACTAGTGAGGACGAGAACGGAACTCGTAAAAATCCGCGTACGGGTGTTAAGCCGACGCCCGTCTCCACAGAAGAGGGAAAAGACTTGGTTGATGCTAAAGCAGACCAAGAACCTAGTACCTCAAAAAATAATAGAACACAACAAGCCAAAAGCGTCGGCCTTTCCAGAAGCAAGGTTGCTCCAAAAGCCGGACCTTCGTCCAGCAAGAGTGGCCTTGGTAATGTAAAGGTTGACACGGCTCAGAAAATGAAAGAATCGAAGCAGAGGTACAGGGAGCGATTGAGCGCAAAGCGGATTCTAGACAGGATCTCCAAGATCCCAATAGATAACCGCACGCAGCGCGAAGCACAATCACTGGCCTGGGCCAAAGAAAAGCTCGAAGAACTAGACAAGACGTCGACCATGGAGGTGGCTGTCAAAAGACAGCGATCTTCTGATGGAGACGCTCCAGGCGCTAAAAAATCACGCAGCTCGCATCGCACCAACACCTTATACAGTGAGGTGCTAAAAGACAGTATAGAAATGGCGGTTGTAGATCGCTCAGATCCAGACGGCAGTATTACACCGTCGAACTGGAGACTTGTAGCAGACGCCCTTGCAGACGTCTTCCTAGAAGTAATGGAGGAGAATCCGGGACCAGTTCCAGTCTACCAAATGTGTGGCTGGCACCAAGGACACGTGAAGCTAGTAACGTGTGCCGATAAGAGAGCCCTGGATCTCTTCTCCATCGCCATAATGAGGGTAGGTGAAATCTGGAAGGGCGCCAAACTAGAAGTAGTGCCCAAGGATGCCATACCTAGCAGACCCCGAACACGCTCCTGGATACCTTTAACTCCAAAGGAGCCAGAAAAAGTGCTAAAAATAATAAAAATGTGCAATCCAAAGTTACCAACACACAATTGGAAAATTGCAAAGTTGGAGGAGCGCCATGGATCTCGCTGTGCGACTATCATAATCAATCAGGAATCCCTGGAGCACCTGGCAAAATCCAATGGTATGGTGGCCTTTGGATTTGAACATATTATACTAAAAGTATATAAAAAGGATAATCGCCCCATGGAGTCGAGTGACAACGCCCCTCAGGGGGACAAGCCACAAGACGAACACATGGGCGCATCAGTCAATGAAGAAAAGGAGGAGGATAACCTTACAGCATCCTCAACGCAGATTCATACCCGGTCCAGAGTTAGCTCTCTCTCTTCCACTGGGTCGGATATAGCATCTGCCTTTGATATGCTGTTAAGGGAATCTGATCTCCTGGACGAGGCTGACCAAGAAGATTATGGCCTAGACATTACGATGGTGGAGAAGAGAGAGGATGAAACAGTCCGAGTAATCCAAATAAATCTCCATCACTCTAAGGCAGCATCGGCTGCACTACTTCTCCGGCTGGCGAACAGAGGAGAAGACATAGCCCTGATCCAAGAACCATGGTCCATAGCCAATAAGGTTTGTGGATTAGGGCACAAAAATTATAGGCTGGTCCATGCCAAATGTGTAGGTAGACCCAGATCCTGTATACTTATTAAGAACAATTTAATGGCATATTTGCTTCCTAATTTGAGCAATGAAGACCTAACCACACTAACGGCGGAGATCAATGGTAAGCAACATTGGATCTCCTCCTGTTACATGCCGCATGACCTAAGCAGTCACCCACCACCAGATCCAGTGAAGAGACTGGTTACAGAGGCAAAGCGCTCAAATGTTGGCCTGCTGATTGGCTGTGATGCCAACTCTCATCACACTATATGGGGCAGCACGAACGTCAACGAACGGGGTGAGTCTCTTTTTGATTTTATTATATCTAATAACCTATTAGTTTGTAACACGGGTAATAAGCCCACATTTATAACGAAAAACAGAAGGGAGGTTTTGGACATAACCCTTACTTCCGGCAATATTTATGATAGTGTCAGAGATTGGAGAGTCTCGGAGGAGCACTCCTTTTCTGATCATAGGTTTATTGAATTTTCCCTTGGTAGGGAGAACAATACTGTAAGGGCGATTAGAAATCCTAGAAATACGAATTGGGATCTTTATGATCGCCTTGTCAGGCTGGGCTTGGACCCACTCACGAGCTGTAGTATAGATAGTATTTCTGGACTTGAGGCTACAGTGGCTGAATTCACAAAGGTCATAGTAGGGGCTTTTGAAAAAGCATGTCCGAAAAGGGTCAACAGGGGTGGAAAAAAACCACCCTGGTGGGACCGGGATCTGGACATGCTCAGAAAGGAGTCAAGACGACTCTTCAATGTGGCGAGAAAGTCCGGTAATGCGGATCAGTGGAGGGACTATAAAGTGTCCCTTGGAAAATACAAGAGAGTTCTAAGACGGGCTAAGAGGGACTCGTGGAGAAATTTCTGTAGCAACATGGAAACCATCAACGAAACTTCTAGGCTAAGGAGAATTCTCTCGACAACATCCTTTATACCCAGTGTACTGCAAAGGGAGGATGGCTCATGGACCAACTCTGAGAAGGAAACTTTGGATCTTCTTGTGGACACCCACTTTCCACCGGGACAAGGTTCGGATGTGCGAACAACCGTCTCGGGGAGTGAATCACAGTGGGAATACTGCTCGATCATGTCTGCGGACGCGATAAAATGGGCGATAGACGGATTTAGACCGTTTAAATCTCCGGGACCGGACGGAATATATCCGGCACTCTTGCAACGTCTGGAAAGGAAACACATCAGAATGCTTGAGGCGATGTTTGTCGCCAGTATTCGCATGGGCCATATACCGTCGGAATGGTGTAAAGTGGGGGTAGTCTTCATACCGAAGGCTGGAAGAAACTCTCATACTACACCCAAGGACTTCAGACCCATAAGTCTATCCTCCTTCTTACTGAAGACTATGGAGAGACTCGTGGATGTGAATCTGCGTCAGACCTTGGATGGAAATCTCCTTTCCGGGGGACAACACGCATACATTAAGGGGAGGTCTGTTGAGACTGCCCTACATCCCACACTTGGGAGCTCACAGACAACCAGGGCTATAGGGAGGGGAACTCCACAGGGCGGAGTACTCTCTCCTCTTTTGTGGAATCTGGTGATGAATGAGCTACTAGTGATACTAGAACAAAATGGATGTGAGGCAATTGCCTATGCGGATGACATTGTTCTTGTTATCTCCGGAAGATTTGTCGACACTATCAGAGATAGGATGCAACTGGCTCTGAGAAGGGTCTGCGTGTGGGCATCTGAACGTGGTTTGGGTGTTAACCCGGTGAAAACGGAAATAGTACTCTTCACAAGAAGGTACAAGCCACCGACATTTCGTCCATTGAAACTTAACGGGACGGAACTGAAACTCAAACAGGAGGCACACTTTCTAGGACTTATTCTGGATAGGAAGCTGTCTTGGAAATCGAATATCATTAACAGAACTAAAAAGGCTTCCATTGCCCTGTATGCTTGTAACAGAGTGTTGGGGAGAAAATGGGGCCTAGGACCTAGGATGACACACTGGATCTACACAGCGGTGGTCAGACCTATCTTAACCTATGGATGCCTAGTTTGGTGGGAATCCCTTGAAATTAAAACTAACTCGAAACTAATACAGCGACTGCAGAGATCTGCCTGTATTATCATTAGTGGTGCCTTGCGCACTACACCTACGTCGGCACTGGAGATAATTTTGGGCCTCTTTCCGCTTGACCTTTTCTGTAGGGGAGTGGCTGCTAAAATAAATAAACGTCTCTGGGCGACTGGACAGTGGCATGACTCGGGCATAGGCCACGCAAGAATCCTGAGGGAAGTTGGAGCTGTCGGGAGCAGTGACTACATGACACCGAGGTACGACTTCACGAAGAGATTCAGGACATCGGTTCCGGATAACGGAGCCTGGAAGGGTGGTGTGACCCACCTGTTTAGAGACTCCGTACAAATCTACACCGATGGCTCTAAGCTGAACGGAGCGGTTGGCAGTGGAATTTTTTCGGAATCAGTTGGAATAGCTCAGTCTATAAGACTACCAGACCACTGCAGTGTCTTTCAAGCGGAGGTGGTGGCCATACAGGCTGCGGCGAGTATTATTGGGGATGGAAGGGTCTCCAAGCGGAACATTACCATACTTTCTGATAGCCAGGCGGCTATCAGGGCTTTGAGTTCTAACGTGATGAACTCCAAGACGGTGTACGGCTGTCGCAGATATCTCGACGAGATAGCGGAACGATATGACATCCATATCGTATGGGTACCGGGACACAGTGGTATTCCGGGCAACTGTAGAGCTGATGAACTTGCCAGGCGGGGCACGACCATCGAGCTCACCGCTGAGTTCTCGAATCTAGGCATACCAATGAGGACCTGCAAGCTCATAATTGATAATGCAATCGTCGATTCCGTCAACGACAGGTGGGCGGCCTCGGACACGGGTAGAACGGCTCGTAAAATCTGGCCAAGGCTGGATGAGGGGCGCACAAAGAGTCTACTTAAACTCCAAAGAGGCGCGCTCAGTGTAGTTGTCGGTGTCATTACGGGGCATTGCATTATGGGTACGCATGCGAGGCGCATTGGACTTGGACACCTTGCCAACGACTTCTGTAGAAGCTGCAGAGATGAGGAAGAAGAGGAGACTGTCTCTCACCTTCTGGGTACATGCCCGGCTCTATGTCAAAGGAGAAGGAAGTACTTGGGTACTTACTACATGGATGATCTGGAGGAACTGTCAGAGATTGACATTGACAGCCTAAATCGCTTCATCAGGAGCTCCGAATGGTTTCGAGACTAGGGGATAATGGATGACTGTGGTAGCACAATGGGCCCAATGCGGCCTAAGTGTGTCCATCAACAAGAAAAATTTTTCTTGGATGGGCAGCCACCTCTACCTACCTACCTACCTATTATAAAAATAAGAATACAAGCTGTTGTTATGTTAAGTATTCGAATTGAAAGGAGAATTTAAATGTATTCATAAGAGCAATTGAAAAATAATGAAAAATTTAAACTACAAAATAATTTGCTACTAAGCAAAAACATATTCTTTGTCTGTTGTACCCACCAGATTTAATTCTATTTCTATATACACACTTGCAACAAATATACAGCGGCGGCTATATACTTAAAACATTAGTAATGATATTAAGTACTATCAAGCAAGTCAGTAAGTAACTTTCAAAATAAAAAAAACCATTGAATTCTTTTTTCAGTACCTAACCCTTAAACAGTTTTCAATACAGTTGTTAAATTAAAGTAGCCGTTGTCTAGTACGTAGTGTGATGCCTATTAGATGTGAGGTCACGAAATATGAATAAAAAATAATAATACCATATCCATATCGGTTTGACAAATTCTGAACTAACTGTCGACAAAGACATCGAGAAATTGCCCTCCAACACATTTCTATAATTTGCCACAATTGATCTGCATTTTTTTCATTCTATTTTCAACTTCAGTCCACAAGATCTCAATTGGATTGATATGAAGGGATTAAGCTAGCCACTTTAAAACATTTGAGTTTTGTTCCTCTAAGTAGCTTTTCTCAAGTCGTAGAGATAACTCTGAGTATTATGGCCGTACATGAACGTATTGCATTGTATTTTATATACCGTTTTTGTAAAAATGTGGGCCCATTCTTGGACTGTAGCCAAAATTTCAATACCATCCAATGCCATGAAGAATCATCCCACATAATAATGTTCCCGCCATCATACTTAATTGTTTTATGGTATATCTGGAATTAAGATGTTGGTTAGCAGGATGCCATACATGTCGTTTTTATAAAATATTTTTCCAAAAACTTGTTTGTTTATCATATTTTGTTTGACAAAATTCAATCAGGATTTAATTTTATTTTGGATACGAAAGGTTTTCACTGTGTATAAGGAAACTTGTTTAAGCCGTCGTTCTATCGAGATTCGATAGATGTTCCTAACTGAAGAGTGCGACAGGCTACAGTTTTGTTAGACAGTGGAAGAGACTCTATAAATCTTGTATTGTATTGTATATGTATTATATGTATTGCCTTTGCCAATTTTTTTTAGTAAATGTTTAATAAAAACGCCATCACTAAATGGTCTGCACTTTCTAACAGTTTCCAAACTTACTAAGCTTGAAATTTCCATTTCTAATTTAGTAACTTATTTTGGTTCGGAAATTTCCTCTGTTTCAAACCAACCTTTTATTTTTTTCTAAAAAAATTGATTTTTGTCTAGTAAAAACTCTTCCCTTTCCTGACCAATTAAATTATTAACCCTTTGCACTCGGCACCGTTACCTCGACGCCACTTTTTAACGAAAACGCACATCCTTGAAACGTGATATTATACAGTATAATTTTAGAACCAAGTAAGGAATTGTGATGAAATTTGTTTTATATGAATTTGTGGACATTGATGAACACATATTTATAAAAAATATCAAAAATTTTTTCTATTCCACGCTTCAGTACGAATTGAGATCTTGTATATTTCTTCTCTCGGTTATCGGATTTCTTTATTATCGTATCAAGTTTCCCACTTCATTGAGCCACACCCTTGTAGCCTAATCCACTATACCTATCTACAATTTGCTCAATGGATCAGAGAAGTGTACAGTGCGTCATGAATGCACTTCGCACGTTCCTTTTCGACGTGTAGAATGGACGATTTATTTATCATGCATCTTGTTAATTGTATAACATTTCTATCAATTTTTTGTGCCATTTTAACAGAAAACTACAGGAGAACACGTGTTTCTTAAAAAATTGCGGTGGAATAATTTCATTGTCCCTAATTGATAACAAACTATCATGTCCCCTCAGAGGGGAAAACCGAGTGATATGCTAGACTTACGTTGTCCCTTCAGAGGGGACAGCCGAGTGCAAAGGATTAATATGAATATGATAACATACAAAATGTCTTTTAAGAACATATTCCCTACATTCCTTAAATGTTTTATAACATATAAGGCATTGAAGATTATCAAAAGCATCTTTTAACATATAATATTTTTTGACTGTCATTCTGAAATAAAATGATAAATCATCTGCCGAACATGTGTTCTTGTCGCAGTCTGATCGACAACTAAATCAAAAAGCACAAGAATGCGTGTGATTTCTCCTTGCACAATTGTGCTATGAAATGGTAATTCCTGCTTTAGAACATCCAAGTCACTGCGATATTTTATTGACTGTCTTCCCTGAGAAACTAGATCCATAATCCTTACTGAAGGATTGTAATGACCAATTATTATGTATGTCTTCAATGCTTTTTAGAGGTTGAGTGTATTACATTCCTTTCTTTACAAATTGGCCCTTTTCCCACACCTTATGTTTAATTTTGGTACACATTTTTCCTGAAAGCATTTCAAACATACTTACCAATAAATCTATGACAAGCAAACAAAATGACATGTTAAAAACAGATTGTTAAAGTAGAAAAACTAAAAATGTTTCAATTATGAGTCCACTTGAAAAACAATACTTTTACAAAATAATTCATTTTTGAATAAAATTGAGTAGAATAGAAAATTAAAGCTGAAATCAAATGTAATAGCGAATTTTTGTTTCAGTGGAAAAGAACTTTCCAATTATCAAGAAATCATATTAAAAACCGAACTAATATGATATCCTATTTACGTTATACTGATTTTTTATTGTCTGTTCCACTTTTGATACTCTTCAAAAGAGTGGGAAAGCAACAAGTTGGAAAAAATAATAGGAACGTAATACTAATTCTTTCTTTTACCTGACCTATTAAATTTGTACTCTAATCGAAAAGAAATGATGAAATATAAAGGTAAAAAATTAATTCTTGAAATTAAATTTTATTTTTGAAATCAAATTATTTGAATTATTGTTTAAAAATGTTTAATTTATAAGAGGGGAGTTCTAGCAAATATTAATATAACATTGAAAACATAAGATATGTTATGGATTAAAATTTGAAATAAAAAAACAAAGTCGTTCCTATTTTTTTGAGGCAGTTTTAGAATTTTAATAATTTGTTGTAAATTAATAAAATAGAATAGATTTTATTTTATTTATGAGTCAGTAAATAAAAATTTAAGAGAAACTGAAAACTAAATGTTGTCCCTATTATGTTTCCCCAACACCGTATGACCACCACTATATGTACTATGCGTACGAGTAAAATAGTAAAAGAAAATTAACAATACAATATTTACATTTACTTTATTATTATTTACTAACATTACAATATTTACAATAATACAACAATATTTACAACCTCTTCTTAAATTGTTTTAGTAAAAAGATTACAACATGAAAAATCAAAAACAAGCTGTCACTACGGAATGTCTAACCATTAACAATCCTTGAGGACTAACAAAAACAAAACATATGTATAATATATACATATTTTGTATGTATTCAATTATTATTATACAATTTTTCCCCCACAAAAATGTAGTCGCTTTATGTAGTATAAGAATCTCTGTGTGCATTGCATATTCTTCCTAACAAATGCTTTAGGGATGATGATGTAATATTTCATTCTAAATATTGTCAGTGAAGCCATGTATTAACATGCACGAAGTCATAAACAATTACGAAAGAAAATTTTCAAAATTTTTATGTGAATATTTTTCTTAAAAGAAGACTACCAACCAACAAAAAATTAAACTATTGTTTTATGAGCAACAAACTGTCATGTTCAGTTAAAAACTAAATAAAATATTTAAAATAATCAAAACGTAATACAAACAAAAAAATTTATAAAAAATAACAGACATAATATGACCCTAAAGCAGAGTTCCGTTCATTAACCCTGCAGTTTTTATAATGTGTAGCTAAAAATTTCTACAATCTGGTTGCTTGATATTTAAATATTAAATTTTAAAATATTTACTTCTACATAAAGAAACAAAACAAGATGGATAGATTTAATTTAAAGTTCTAATAAGACTACGACTTTCATATATTAGACTGTTTTTAACTACTTGCTCCTTTTAATACTAGAGAAGTAAAATAATATTTCTTAATCTCTCCCAAACATGGAAACTAATTGAATTATTATACATATGTACAGATCGATGAGCACCAATTTCTTCTAGCTTGAATTTTACGATCTAGAAAATTACGATGTGATTTCAACAGGACGAGTGATGTGAACTGGAATCCGATATTTTGCAAAATTTGACGTCGTTAGATTTTATATTATTAGGTTTTCTTAAGTCGCATCTGTATCCAAATAAGCCAAAAACCACATCGTATCTCATAGCTAAAATAACATATACAATCTGTCAAATTCAGATAGATTTATGCGCCAGAGTCATAAAAAATTGGGCGCTCCATTGCAAGAAAATCAGACATTTAACAATGTTATATTCCAGACATAATAGCATTAAGTCGCCGTAGTTTAGTAGGTAGTGTGTTTTGGATATTAAAAGTAAAGCCTTAGTTCAAACCCCAGCACAGGCATCTCGTACAAACCGAAATATGAAAAGAGTTTCCTCGCGACTTTTTCTCAACAGTTTTCCGGAAAAAATATGAGAGCAAATAAAATTATCAATTAACACACTCAACATGTTTTGAGTGACGACATAGGTTGTAGTCTTAACAAAAGGGCTGTAATGATTAATGATTGATTTACTAAGTTAGTGAGTAAGACAGTAACTATACATGCCTAATTGATAGGTTATCAAAACAGATGACTGGAGTTTAGTACGTCGATTTTAAAAAACTGCTACATTTTTACTGTTATTCTAATAATATAATCCTTTCAAAGAGAATTCGAATTCATGTCGTGCTATTATAGTTACAGTATTCTGATTATAACTCCATAAGGGTTGAAGATAATAACATCAACGAAAATTGTAGAGAAATTTTTAATACTTTGTTTGGGTTTTAAAACAATTTAATGAGATCAAGCAAAAGGAAAATTGTTACAATAAAATAACAGCATATGGTTATGGCTCTGTTTAAAACAAATGAAGAAGAGGCAAATGGACGATAAAAACCATTCTTATTTAAGTTGTTTTGCTTACATTAAACAGAGCACGAAAAAAGAAAATATATAAAGTAAAACTTTTTGTTTCAAAGAGTCAAAAGGAAAAATTGAAATAAAAATAAAGTTAAACATCATCATTGGTGTTACAAATTCTATAAACCTCTTAGCGTGGTAGCCGATAAAAAATTGGCAATTGAAATACTCAACAGACAAATCGTATTCGATTTCTTTTTTTGTTTTTATTGCATAACCGTCATCATCATCAAAACATCGATATTCGATTTAGACAGCGTGCCTTGCCGCGAAGAGTTTAAAGCCACGACTTTGCGACTTAAGGGCGATAAAGCTGCAGGTTCTGATGGCGTGCCCGCTGAATTGTTTAAGACCGGAGTTGGTAGGGCGCATGCAACAGTTTATGTACAAAACATGGCTAGAGGAAAGTATGCTCAACGATTGGATCCTCACCCTACGATATGCGCCAACTACAGAGATATAACCCTTCTCCTTATCGCATACAAGGTTCTTACGAGCAGACGTGGCAAGTCCACCATAGACCAGATATTCATACTTATCAAATCCTGGAGATGACGCACGAAAAACAAGGCGACACACACCATCTTCTTGGCGATTACAAGGCAACCTTCGATTGCTCAATAAGGAATCGTGTTTTTACCGCAGAATCTGAACTCGGTATACCTTCGAAGCCGATAAAGATCACTTTTGCCAACAGGAACTACTATGGTTGCAATTCTACAAGACTCTCAACCTTCCCTGCTTTTTTATGGCACAGAAGCATGGACACTATTAAAAAGTGATGCAGCAGCCTTGAGAACCAGTGCGAGTTAGCGATGATATCCGCACCCGATTCAACAATGAGCTGAATGAGCTTCTCGATGGCAAGGACATTGTGCAGCATATTAATATCCAGCGCCTGCGCTGACTAGGCCATGTAGTTCGAATGGAAGACGATACTCCGGTGAGACGAGTATTTGATGCGGGGATTTGCGGAAGTCGGCGAAGAGGACGACCTTGTTTGCGTTGGAAGTGCAAAATCGAGGAAGCCCTGTCATCGATTCGTGTGACCAACTGACAAAGGTGCGGGCAGCGGAGCCTGGAATGGTGTATTAAGGCAGGTCGAAATCCGTTAATCGGGTTATTAATGGCCAATTGAGTATGCAAGATATTTGAGTTTGTATGGCCGTCGTTCATATTCCGTATGAAATTCTCATGTAATTGCAAAAGAAAGAGTATCTCATCTATCGTTTCGTTGGCGTCCAAATTATCCAATTCAGTTCAACGTCGTTCTCAAAGAAATATGGGCCGATTACGCCAATGTCCGAAATTGATGTCCGAAGATGATGTTTCGATGAAAATTAAAATCATTTTGCAACTTCTCGACAACCCAGTCTGAGAACACACGTCGTTGCCAGTAATCGTCCATGGTGATCTGACAAAACAGACTGAATAAATGACAACTAATTTTACAGATAGTAGTTAGTTCAACAACGTGGCCATTATCAACAGTCAGAGTTCACAAGTCTTTGTTGGGAGATCCGATACTTTATTTACAAATTTTACTTCTCTAATTTTTTCTGCTTTTGGATGTAAATACGACGACGTTATGACGTTTGTTTTCTTTGTTTTCGAATTTATTAATTACTTAATTAGATAATAATAAAACCGACTGTATGATGGTGTAGAGAATACAAAATTTAACGTGTTTTGAGTATAAATCGTATAGTGTTTTCACAGCATGAAATGGAGCACAATGCCAACAATATTCACATTAGTATGTTTAAAAATATAAAAAAGTAAATTTTCGTATAAATAACAGTAAGTGCCACGTAATTAATTAGGTGGCTTATTGAAAATCCAAAATACGTACATATAAATAAATATAAAAAGCTAATGTTTGTAAGTCTCATGTAATTAGGAACTTTGTTAATTTTCCACATTAATAAAGTATGTTAATGTATTACGAAAAAAAGAACTATAAATGTTCTTAAATACATTTTATTTTTTCCTCTGTTCAACTTCCATACAAATCTTTTTATATCATTTTTTATTTAAAGAAAATAATGTGTTTATTTTGCCATTAGATTTCTGTCAAGAACTGTAAGAGTACATAATATTGCCATTAAAAAGTTTTTCAAATTTTCCTTCGAAATCGACTTTAAACTGTAGATCCCGTCACTCAGGTATAATAGTTGTAGTCGATTAAATTATATATTCTGGCACACATTTGTGCCTTTAATTAACAAATTAATGTTTCTAATTACATTAGAAAGTGAAATAAAAACAAAAATTAGTTATCAAGAACAACAACAATAATAATAATTAAAGTAACTTTTAACGACATTTGCAAATTGTCAAACTCATATCTCCAACATTTTTCAACCTCTATTAAATACTTACCGAGCTAAGGTCTGCAAGAGATATGCCACCAATCACATTTTAAAAAATTTTTTAAGGACTGTTGAACTGATTAAGCAAACGAAAACGATTTTCACAATACCTCTAAAACTACTTACCAGAATGGTTGAGAAGCTAGATCGTAATCCTGACTGAAGCTCCAAGTAGTTTGAATTATTTTTGAACTAAAAAGTCGTTTTTCGTACTCTCATGAATGCATATTCATTAGTTGGTATTTGATAAAGAACATGTTAAAACTAATAACGATATGTTTGGTTTTGTAAAAAACTAACTACAACCGCGAAGCAGATAGTCCAAATCATAGTTTGTGAGTAAAGAGTTGAACGAGGTATATACGGTGCGGTTTGATTTAATTTTTAAGATCCTTTTAATAGTTAACAAACAAACATAAACTGGAATTAAATATGGAAAACAAAAGTTCTAGTAAGTGCTTAATAATAATAATAATAGAGAAAGTTTTTAAGAAAAAAAAACTTTTTTACGAAAAAGCTCGGAATTCGGACAGACCTAATTTTTTCTGAAAATTGAGTTCTGGATAACCTTTTAAAAAATTGGCGAATTTGGTCGCATCTTAAAAAATCACAAACATACTAAATGAAGAATTATGAGCATATTTTTGTTAATAGCATGTTGAGATATTTAGCGTTTTTTGAGAAATATAATTATTTATAGCCAGTCTCCGCTGACCAAAAAAAATCCATTAAATAATTTTATTTAAAAACATAAAATTTTCCACTTATTTTTGACATATTTCTTTTTTTTGAGGAAGAAAGAAAGAAAACTGTTCAATTTTTCTTATACCTCAACTAGACTTTTGAACTCATATTTAGCCGATCGACAACAATTAGTTTTCTTTAAAAACCAGCTTTCACGTCCTTCACATGTCTCAATAGAAGTCCTATAGGGCTCTATTCTCCATCGACTTGTTTTATCATTATATACTATATATATACTATATACATATGATTTGATTAAATACCTCACTTTTAGTTGTTCACCCTTATACGTCGATGATTTACAAATTTGTATAAGAACTGACAAAAATAAAATAAGCGAAGGTGCGTCTAAACTAAACGAGGAGCTTAATCGCGTTCACATCTTAATTCAAATGCCTGGTTATAACTCCGAGATATTCGGTCTCAGAGAGTTCAGGTCTCATTCAGTTCACGGATCGAACTTTAGCATTTAAATGGAAATTTTTTACCTCTACATTTCAGTTTACTATCACATATTGTTATTTAATGTTACGTTGTAGTAAATTTATTGACATTAGTATCGTAATATTTAATATAATTATTTTTATTATTATTATTATTATTATTATTATTATTATTATTTTATTATTCTAGTTTTAAATTTAATTTTCATTTCAAATTGTTTACATAATTTTAGTTCTATACTATAATTATAAGAACATAAATAAACAAAATAAAATAATGCAAAAAAAACATAAGAACTTGAATTTAAACGCAATTTCGACGACTTATTTAACTTTAACAATAGTTCGCAGAATATCACTACTTTTATGTACGCAGATTTTTTCGATGGCGGAAAAGCTCTTTTTTCTGTTTTATATCGATAAATTTAATGTTGCCGATAACTGTGAATCGGACTTGTTACTAGAATAGAGAGAGATTTTATTACAAAAAAAAAACATAAACTAATTAAGACATTTTAATATTTTCAAATTAGTCACCTTAGTCTAGGAGGAAGTGTGTTGGCTTAGGTTAGGTTAGGTTAGGTTAGAGGACGTGTACTTGTCAATTAAGACAAGTACAGTACCCGGAGGTCGAACTGACCCATTGTACAACGTCCTAGTTTCTCACACCACTTATGTTGTATGTGTTAATTTTATACATGCGTGGTGGGACCTACAGTTTAAAGTCGACTCCGAACGACAGATTTTTATTTATTGAGAAACTTTTCATGGCAATTTTTATTGTGTTGTGTGTTGGCTTATTAGACGTGATGCCACGGTTCAAGCCCCAGGTCATCTCCAACAAAACGGAATATGAAAAAATTTTTGTTCGGCGACTTCTGCCTGTCTGTCTTCTGTCTAGGCACTCATATACAAAATATAAAAAAAACAGTGGTGTGAAAAGTTAGGTCGTAATCCTGAGTGAAATGTTGTTATGACCAATTATGTATGTATGAATGTATACCTCAAGGTAGTGTCCCAGTTGGCCCAGTCTTGTATATGATGTTTACATACAATATGCCAACATTTACTTCAAATTACTTACCTTCTCAATACTATGTTTTAATCAAATTAAATAATATATGTATTCGATAATAATCACACAAAATAATGCAATTCCTAATCATTTATGTTAAATGTTAAGTAAAAAAACGGCAAAGTTTTAACTGAAAACAATTTTGTTGTGTTTTGTATGTTCAGCGTTAAATTCTTAGCGATTGAATTGATAGAAAAACTTATGTGCAACAAAAACAAGAACTAGGACATTTTATTAGTCCATTCGATGGTATTTAAAAGTTTGCAAATATTTATTTTTTATACAAAACAAAGACCTGGAAGAAATAAAATTATTTTAAAAAAAGTTTGGTGGCAGTTAATTTTTTAAATAATATCTCAAGTGTTTGAGTTGTACTTTACAAAAGAATAAAAAAGAAAACAATGACAATTGAAGTGAGACATTGAGTTTTATAGATAGAAAGGCCGTATGTTAAAGGGAGCATGAAATGCGTGTGCAAATTCTTCTGTACGCCAATAATCCGAAGTACACATCGAAGCATGTTTAGTTCTTGATTCAATATATTATATACAACATACTAATATATATAAATGACCAGATCGCACATCCTAAGTCCAGCAGGGTATCGTCAAAATAAATTAATATGACCTTAAAGATTTCAAATAGCTATCTTTAAAACTTCTAAAGTTTGAGGTTTACCAGATACCTACATACGTAAATGTCAAAATATTGAGTCATTTGCTTTAGATTCTGCTACTAGCGTATATTAGAAGCGATCTAATGAACTGCAGGGCAAATGGATTTGATATAACGACATCGCTGAAAATGTTAATCATTTAACAAAACCTATCTATAACCTTTTGGGGAACAACGCTAATAGATTCTCATTAGAGCAACAATAATAACACATGATGGTAAGAAGGATATAAATCCTCACCTACTGATGTCTTTTTGCAGGCGGATCTGATATCCGTTAATAATAAAAAGTATTGATATATTTGTAAATAGCTCTTGACTGAATGGACTGACTATTTCACCATAAAACTTAATACATTCTAAACCGCATTTGATCAATAGAGCGACTATAGCAATGGTATTGTAAGGCATTAATTGACTACCTTGCCGAGAAATAAGTGAAAATCTAACAGGATCTTCTGACTAACTTTTTGGTTTGGCGAAAACGTAAAGAGGAAATTACTTTATTCCAGCTTTTAAATGTATTGTAAATTTGATCTTGAATGGTATTAAACATTCTTTTTCGTAGGTTTCATCTACAATTAACAACACAAATGCTGTTGTAAATATTGGTTTCCCCCTGTGTTAAAAAAGTATCAAAACTTTTGTATAAAAAAGTCCAAACAAAACAAAGGAAAGTAAAATAGTAGCACAGTAAAAAACATAAATTTGAGTGATTGGTTGTCCGGTTTTATGGTAGGTTTGGTGGTCATGAAAGTTTTGTGTCCGCTTTTACTTCGGCTTATAAATAGAATGAAACAAACAAACCAAAACTTGTTTCTATACTTCCCCTTTTCGTTGTACACGAAATAAATGGATTTTTCAGCTACAATATGTGTATTGCACTGTCTCAAGCAATTGTTCATACACCAAGCATGCAAAGCTTATTTTCGGAATACTTTAAAAACCACTTACCAGATTACAACAAAATTCAATTCTTTTAAAGTCAAAAAGTTTCATTCAATAATTAAAAAAATTATTCGTACAGTAATAACATTTGAATTGATTTATTCGAAATTCATATTTAATAATGGATTTGATGTCCTTTGAGATTTTAAACGTTTTCTCCTAAACGATTTTTCATATAAAAGGCCAGATTTTGAGTGTTTTCTACCCCAATATTCCAGAATTTTGCTACCATGGTATCTTTGGGCACTAACTTGTTTGTTATTGTGTGCGCCAAGATTTGCAAATCATTTTTCCACAATCTTTTAGGAGTGATTTGAATCATTATCACAAAGGGATCGACTATGGTATACTACGGCTAAATTTATAGTACTCATCTTAAAATTGCTTTTAAAATATTAAAACAATGACATTTGTCTACAATTATTTCCAAGAAACACAAGATTTGGAGCAGACGTTGGGGCCATTGCACTTCATACCACCACTAAACATTCATTTTCCATAATTGCTTTTAAATCCTTTTCTCTTTTGCAAAGCATTTCTTATATTTCATCAAGTTATTCGTTTAATTTTCCGTTCCAAGGAAATCGCTTTAATTTTTGCTCGGTCTCTTACCTGGAGAAATTAAATGGGACGGAGTACTCTTGTTTTATCATTCTGTCAAATATTGAACTAGTAATTTTGGTGTACTATTTTCACTTTTAAATGTTTGCTTCAAAAACACTAGCGATTACAAACGGATTATAACAATTCTTATTTTGCTTTATTTTAAAAAATATCTGCAAAAAAGAAAAAAGTCACAAAAATTCTAAGCTTTTGCGACTACCAACGTGACAAACATTTACATTGGATTTGCTAACCAACTGCATTTACCATCGCTGCACTGTGGTCCAAAACCCCAATCTAGCCGGACAAAAGTCATTTTTTATAATATTTAAAAAGTAAATTTTTTGTATGGTAATATATTGACTAGTGTCTAAAGTACATAACGGCATATTTTTTCCCTTTAAACAGCTACACTAGATATATTGCATCAAATACTAGTAATTGGTCTTTGCTAAAAAATTAATATCTCAAGTGACATTTAACAGTCCGAGTGAAATTGTCGTGAAAAATAATAAGAACTATTAAAAAAAATTTTTTCGTGTAATTAATATAACAAAGGTATGAGTAAAAAAAATACTGTTTAAATTTTTCATAAAATATGTTTTGTTTATAAATGAAATGCAATTATGTACATGTGTGTTTTAAATGTGAAATTTTTGTTTAATGTTCGAATTCAATTAGAATTTCAAATGGTAATTTATCGTACTTAAGCTTTAGCTTTTATGTTGTTGTCATCTATATATATGTAGCTTTTAAATGTTTAAAAAATTAGCTGCCGGATTTTGCCCAAACGACTTTTATTTCATTTAGAGTTTAGCATGTCCATTACAAGAAAAGAGCTGTATTATACTTGGCGTAATGAAAAACAACTAACTAAGAAAACTGATGCTGTTGTTAAACACGTTGTTGCTAAGATTGCTATTAAGAATGATGAAACGGATAGCTATTACAGAAAAGTAAGGCAATCTGCTCGAATGTTTGTATGCATTTTAACGAAAAAGTGGGCGCAAGCCAGTCCGACAAGGCTTACGTTCGAAGATAAAAATAAATATTGGTTAGAAGGGTATTTTAATATTCCACATAAATTTTTTTCATCAACTCGTGTTGAAGGATGCTGGGATGGACCTTCGACCCAATTATGGCAGGCGTTCGAAGGAATTTTTATGTAAAACTGAGAGAACAAAGCGTAGAAATGTTGCTCCTTTATTAGAGACTAGTCCGCCGGCAGAAGAACAGACTTTTGCTGCTGAAACAAGTATTTATAAGTCCGGGAAACGAAGTAATGCAAGCATAGTCAAAACTATAGATTCTTCTAGGGAGCATTAGAAATAAAAAATGAGCTTTTGAAACAATTCTTTCTAAAGATTCTTTTTTCAATTTAAGTTACAGTATATATAGAGACTAGCTATACCCAGCGAGCTTTACTACTCTCATTACAATATAAATAAAATTAGTTGTTCCCAGATGTAACTTCCTAATATTTTTTAGGAATTAGTTCAATTTAGAATTTAAATTTTAGGGCACTTTTATTTTATATTTATTTTATATTCGCGAGACCAAAATCTTTGAGAGTTAAAATAACTTCACCGAATGACTTTTTTATTACAACTAACTTTATTTATTTCATATTTTCTTAATTCTAACATTTCTATACTGGATTTCTACAGTTAAGGATATTCAGCAACTCCGTTGCCTGCTTAACCTTGTATCCTATGTAGTTATTCAACTTAAAATTAACTTAATATTAGGGTAGTTCATTATGTAGAATTCATTTTAGGTATTATTATTATATTATTATATTATTTTAGGTATTATTATTAAAAATATATATATAAAATTATTATAACAAGTAAAAATGACCCAACATTCCGGCCCCATTGAAGGACTGGAGGTCTTCAATTGAATGGAAGTGGAGCTAATTTGTGAACTGGTTGCTTAAAGATGCCGTTGTGCGTTGCGACCTCCGCCACCCTGACCTTGCCGTCTTCTCCTTCTACGACCTTGACGACTCTCCCGGTCATCCAATGCTGTGGCGGGCAGTTGTCCTCGTGGATTATTACGACCTGACCTAGCTTCAGGTTGGGCGTTTCGTTGATCCACTTGGCCTTGTCTTGCAGACCCAGGACGTAGTCTCGTGACCAAGCCTGCCAGAACGTCTGCTTGAGACCACAGAGCAGTCGCCAACGCTTCCATAACTTGGGCTCGTTGAGTTTCCCTTCGCCTACGGATTCTAGCGGCAGCGAACGCAGACCCTCTCCTATTAGCAGATGAGCTGGAGTTAGTGCTTCTCCGTCGTTGGGGTCTGGAGACAGCGGTGCGATGTTCCGACTGTTGAGGACCGCCTCTGTTTCTGCGAGCATTGTCTCCATTTCTTCCTGCGTCAGCGATGCGTTGCTCACTGCGCGCAGTAACAGGAACTTTGCCTGCTTGATGGCTGCTTCCCACAGCCCTCCGAAGTGCGGCGCCCGAGGTGGTATGAAGGTGAACTTCACCCCGGACGACGCTGCGTAAGATTCGAGGGCGTGTCGACTCCTGTCGAATGCTTGCTGCAGCTGCTTGAGGACGTTGCTGGCTCCTACGAAGTTTGTTGCATTGTCGCATAGCACCTCTTTCGGAAGACCTCTTCTGGCAGCGAACCTTTTGAAAGATAAAAGAAAGGAATCAGTCGATAAATCTGATACTAACTCTAAATGCACTGCCTTAGAAGTGAAACACACGAAGACCGCTATATACATTTTCAATGGTGGTCGACCTCGAATTCTCAATGAGACATTAACGGGACCACAAAAGTCTACGCCGACGATAAGAAATGGTCGCGTAGCTCTCACTCTGTTAGTGGGCAAGTTTCCCATTATTTGGGACATGAGTCTTGGCTTATAGCGAAAACAATGTACACACTTGCGAACAATTCTACTGCACTCTTCTTTGGCGTTAATTAGCCAGATTGTCTCCCTAGCGAGAGCAATGAGTACTTTTGTGCCAGCATGGCAATTCTCGAAATGGAGATGTCGCAAATAGAGTGTGACAAAGTCATTTTGCTTCGGTAACAAAAGTGGGAATTTTGCATCATATGGCAAATTTGCATTAAGCAATCTCCCACCTACCCTTAATAGTGAAAATGTTCTCCCATCCTCAGTGAATGTATGAATGAAAGGTGTAAGTCTCTATATGTTCGACGGTAAGATCAGAGATTTCTGTAATTTAGAAATCTCCTCAGAAAAATTGGATTTCTGGACAGCCTCTACTAGGCGATAAAATGACCATTTCATTTCCGTTGCATTAGGTATGATACTTTGATTTAATTTTCGTTTCTTTAGGTTATCAATGAATCTGAGTACGAAACATGTTACCCGCAGTAACTTCTTATATGAAGAGTATTTCGATATCATTTCCAGTAGACAGTTAGAAGTCCCCTCTACTGCAAGAAATACATTCACCTTTCTCGTTTCCAATAACTTTTGGTTCTCTGTTAATTCAAAATGTTCATTAACAGGTCATTTGGAACTGTCGTCTAGAAGAAACGAGGGTCCTATAAACCATATTGAGTTTTTCAAATCTTTTACATCGGATGCTCTTAACACAATGTCAGCTGGATTCTGCTTAGTAGGCACGTGGCGCCACCAAACTTGGTCCTACCACTCCTGAATCTCAGCGACTCTATTTGACACAAAAGTCGTCAAAGAGGATGGATGCGTTTTTATCCAATGCAGTACTATTTCGGAGTCCGTCCAGAAATAAACATCATCTATTTCGAAATTCATCATACGCTTAATTCTATTTCATAACTTAGCCAGCAGGTGTGCAGCACATAGCTCAAATCTAGGAAGTGATTTAGACTTTAGAGGAGCAACTTTGGACTTAGCCGTAAGTAGCCTCGAAACGACCGTGTCCGTCTCGGAGCTTCGAATGTATATGCAACACCCATATGCTCGAATTGAAGCGTCAGAAAATCCATGAATCTGAATTCTCGATGTTGATGTGGTATGGACGAATCTTGGGATACTAATTGAATCAACTTCCATTAAATTAGCTTTGAAGTTTTCCCATGAAGTATTCAACCCCAAGGGAATTGATTCATCCCAGTCAAGCTTTTGAATCCAAAGCTCTTGCAACAGGATCTTTGGTTTCCTAACAAGTGGGCATAACAGTCCGAGAGGATCGAATAATCGAGAAGACACCGATAATATGTTTCTCTTTGTACCCTTTAAGTCCTGAAACTTATCTTCCAAATGAAATTTAAATAAATCATTCTTCGGAACCCAATGTATGCCCAATGCTTTCGCAGAGTCGGAATCGCTATGAATTAGTTTCTCTTTCTGTAGAGAATTCAAAAATTCAGGATGGTTAGAAAACCATTTGGTGAGATAGAAACCAGCCGAAGCTAAAATTTCAGTCACCTGATTTCGAATTAAGATTAATTCACCATAGCTTTCAGCTCCGGTAAGTAGGTCATCTACGTAGAAATCACTGCGAACAACTTTCGAACCGATAGGCAAAGTCTCTTTGTATATATCGCTTAAGTGAATCAGACATCTAATGGCTAAAAATGGTGCTGAACCTGTACCATAAGTAACAGTATTCAACCGAAAATGTCTCAACTCATCAGATGGATTCTGTCGCCAAAGGATTAATTGAAAATTCCTATCTTTGTCACCAATCATGACCTGACGATACATTTTTTCAATGTCTGCAGTGATTACATATTTGTGGAATCGAAAACGGATTAATGTAGAATATAGTTCTTCTTGAACTGTAGGACCAACCATTAACAGTTCGTTAAGAGATACATGTGAAGAAGTTCTACATGAAGCGTCAAATACTACACGAAGTTTGGTAGTTGTACTCTGAGGGCGCAAAACGCATTGATGTGGAATGAAGTAGTGGTGAGTATCAGGGAATTTGTCCAAAAGAGACATGTGACCCAAGTTGAAGTACTCCTTCATGAAATCAGGATACATCTGCCGCATAGTATCATCTTTGGAAAGTCTTCGTTCCAAAGAGAGAAATCGTCGCTTGGCAATTTCAAACGAAGATCCTAATAATTTAGGAACAGACTTGAAAGGTAAAGAAACCTCAAACCGTCCCGACGCAAGACGTCGTACTGTCGTCTTGAACTCGTTCTTATGCTCCTCACAGTAAATTTCAGTTGATTCGGTTGGAAGTTCTTCTAACTCCCAAAATTTCCGGACGATTGAATCAACAGTGCTCTCGTCTTCAATTGAAGTATTTATATGAAATACTTTAGTGTTACAAGAGTCCTTTGAATGATTGTATCTTCCAGTAACAATCCAACCAAGAGAAGTCTTTTGAAGAACTGGAAGACTCGGGCCCAATTTGATTTGGCCAACACACATTAAGTCAAAGAAAGGACCTGCGCCAATTAACAAATCAATTTTTTGCGGCTTATAGAAGCAAGGGTCAGCTAATTCCACGTTTGACGGGATACTCAAACTAGCTCTGTTAACCCTACGATCAGGTTGCAAGTTTGTAATTGATTTTAATACCCAAAACTTTGATGTAAATTGGGTAGAGTTGACACTCGAAGTAACAGTCAAATTGACGCGAGATTTTGATAATGAATTTGTTTCACCAATGCCATTTAAATTCAATCTGCCTCCTTCCTTTTTCAAAGGTAGTAGTTGCGCTAGTTCCTCGGTTATCAAATTAGGTTGAGAACCGGAATCCAAAAGAGCTCTGGCTGGTATCAGTTGGCCAGAACTACTTCTTACTCTTACCACAGCCGTCGCTAGAATTATGCATTATTCTGACGCCGAATAGTTATCAGAAGCGTGAGAAGTCGAAGGCTGTTCAGAGTAGTTTATCGAGGCATTATTAGAACTTGTATTATATCGGTGAAGTAATGAGTTATGTGCACCATTACATATCCGACACTTAGAAGATGGACACCTTGCAACTGTGTGTCCCTTTTTTAGACAGTTAATACATGCTGGCACGGATTTGATGAAGTGAAATCGTTTGATTATAGGCTCAGCAGTAAAGGAAGGGTAGTTGTTGATCATATGCTGCGTCGATTTGCAAAATAGGCATCTGTCAGCAGATTGTTTCGATTTGGTACAATTTAATGATGTTCGACTGGTTCTAAAATTAAAATGTTCATTTTTAGGTTTAGTAACCCTCGGCCTTGAATTAGAAGACTCGTCAGCAGAGATATGCTGGTAACGTCTATTCAAGGCGGCTTCGCAATCTGACCACAATGGGAGCTTCTCGAAATCAAGCTGTTTTTCCCATTTTGATTTGGTGATTGGATCCACTTTCGACATCACTAAATGTATTAATATTGCATTAGCTATTTTCTTGTCATCACCAATTGACAACAACGAATCGTAAATGGCAGAAACAGTATCGATCATGCTTCGCAAAGCAACAGCCGAAGGCTTGGTGATTTCGGGCAAATCAAAAAGTTTTGCAATATTATCGAAAAATATCAAGCATTCGTTATCGTACACTTTTTTCAAGCTTGCTATTGCTTTGGGGTAATTCTCCTCGGAGATCTGAAAGGCCTTCACTGTACCCAAGGCCGATTCGGTTAAGCATGAGATCAAGTGATTGAATTTCTCAATATCCGTCAAAGTCGGATCGTTGTGGACCAGGTTCTCAAATAGGCTCATAAAATTCTTATAATCAGCGTATTTACCACTGAATTTAGTGAGCTTCATATTTGGGAGTCTTGAATGGTGAGCCTGTACGCTAAACGAAGTTTCAGGCACATTCGATTGCCTATTCTTGGCCAACAGGCTCATGAACAAACTCTTCGTGGTCACACAAAGATCTTCAAGCTCGGCCCTGTCGTCATTATCGGGATCCAAATTATCCACTTCCGACTGAAGCTTCATCGCTTGGTCAATATATGATTTTAAAATATCCAATCGACATTCGAGCTCCATCGAATTAAAAGAAATAGCCTTATCCACAATCGACTGTCGAATCCTGTCGATATTCTTAATGACCTTCGCTTTTTTCGCGAGTAATTTCTCCAAGCTTTCAGCTCTGGAGGGAGAATCTTGGCGTTTAGAGCCCCTACTAGTCATTATGATTGTTGTCTAAAAAAAATTCCTCAAAACAAGAATTAAAAAATTACCAAAGTAAATTATTGGTCAGACTATATTCGAATTTAATAGTATTTACTTGTTTTGGACAATAGAATTTTATCGATATTATTCGGACACGCAATACCCGAAAGTTCAGATTCCAAAATTTCAGTGAGTTTAATTGAGTCAAGATTAATTTACTTGATCTCAGAAAGTAAAGAATAAAAAATCTTTACACACAGCCGTCGGTAAAAAAAAAAAATATTTTAATTTACCGAGTAAAATAGCCTAATAATCGATTTGTAAACAATATACAAAAATCAAATTTCAATATGAACACACAGCGTTATTAATAATAACAATGGAATATAATTCGATGACCGAAATTTGTGTGAACAATTTTTATTGAACTTATTTGTTTTGATTTTTGTTCTAGTGTGACCACAGTACACAGCTGTAATGTGTAACTTATATACAAGCAGTATAGGAACGCGTGAAACGGAACACTTATCGAAACGAATTTACGAAAAATAAATAAAAAGGAAGATGAACAAAACAACACAAATGCTATGCTGAATGTTCTCTCACGAATAACGACACGAATTGTTAGTGTAATTCGAAATAAATACAAAATACTAACACTTGCGAATATGTTTCAAAATGTTTCACTAAATAAGGCTGGGTTTTGCTTATAATTTTACAATATCGATGTAATTTTAATAAATATATAAAATTATAAATAAACGAGATGTTTCAAGTATTTTAAAAAATGCGAAATATTATTTGTGTTCTGCTTTTTAAGCGATTAGAAATATTTTGGTTAAATTACAAAAAATCTCTTAAATTTGATTAAGTTACAAATATAAGGACAAAGAAACACAAAAATATTTTGCACTTTTTTACCTCTTGAGAGTCTGAAGTACTCCCCTTAGTTTTCTCCGACCGGCATTGTTATTTGTTGCTTGTGTAGTGTATTTTTAAGTTCTGTGTAATGTGTATCTTGAATTATGTTGGTGTTTATGTTACAGGGATATTTATCACTTCACAAATTTTTTTAAAATTAAATTTCTTGTAAGCTAATCTTCTATCTATATACAGATTTCACTTATTTAATTTGTTATTAATCTTTTATTTAGATTTTTCTTTACAACACTGCACTTGTATCTTTAATTCTTGTTATACTGTATTTTTTTTGTATTTTTATTTTTGTTCTATTTTGCTCTACTTATGTTCGTATGTTCCCACAACAATAACCAATATATGAATATTGTTATTTTTGTTTTTTCTATTTTTCTTATTTGTTATTATTATATATATATTTCTTATTTGTTATTATTTTTCTATTTTATTTATTTCACTATACTGTATTTTAGTATGTTTTGTTTATTTTATCGTTTAATATTTTATATATTGTTTTGTGTATTTTTTCTTTTAACAATTTAAATTTTACACAGTGAAATTTTAGTTTGAATTCATTTAGGATCAACTTGCGAAAATTTTTTGGTAAATCCTGATGTATATTGTTGTTGTTTCTTTTTTTTTAGGTTTTACATGTATTGTATGGTTTTATTGTATAACACTTTGTTGTTTTATGTTTAATTTTTATTTGTTTTATTAACAAATTAAATTTTAAGCACTTTATAAAATTTTTAGTTCTCGCACAATTTATTTGAAACAACTTATCAAACGCGCGAAATTTGGTCTTTTTATATATATAGGCATAAATTGAAGCAAATTATCAAATTTATTATATTTGTCACTTATTTTTTTTTATGTCCCTGCTCGGGCGCCAAAATATAACTTCCTAATATTTTTTAGGAATTAGTTCAATTTAGAATTTAAATTTTAGGGCACTTTTTTATATTTATTTTATATTCGCGAGACCAAAATCTTTGAGAGTTAAAATAACTTCACCGAATGACTTTTTTATTACAACTAACTTTATTTATTTCATATTTTCGTAATTCTAACATTTCTATACTGGATTTCTACAGTTAAGGAAATTCAGCAACTCCGTTGCCTGCTTAACCTTGTATCCTATGTAGTTATTCAACTTAAAATTAACTTAATATTAGGGTAGTTCATTATGTAGAATTCATTTTAGGTATTATTATTATATTATTATATTATTTTAGGTATTATTATTAAAAATATATATATAAAATTATTATAACAAATAAAAATGACCCAACACCAGATATTCATGTTTTAGAATCCATGTGATATGGAAGGTGCTACGCATACTAATGCTATTCCGCCTATTGTTAACCAAAATATTAATATCGACACTAAATTTCATCATACATGACTTGGAGATTTTGGCTGTTATAGTTTTCCCAGATATACGAATTTTAGTGTTTTATTTATATTAGAGGTAACACGCTCACTGTAGCTACTTCAACCATTCTTCCCACAAATGTTTATGTGGATATGAAAGTTGTCCATGCTGAATTCGAAGATTCTAGCTGTTGCAGTTTCAATGATATAAGACTTTTAATACTTAATTCTTAAGGTAGGCGTGGTACTTCACCCATTTAAAACTTTTGAATAAAAATTAGCCTATAATTCCACCCACACATACAGAAATACGATGTGAAAATTTTAGGAAAATCGGTTCAGTCGTTTTGTCGTCTTTAGACTTTAAACAGACCCCCCAAAAAAAAAAACAAATTTACGTACATATGTACACACACTCATACACACACATATATATTTGATTTTTTTCTCTTTAATTGTTTATATTAATGAAATCTATAAACGTACCAAGTTTCATGTCGGTACGTCTTCGCAAAAGCGAATTATAACTTTTGTCCGGCTAGATTGAGAATTTGTGCGCTGTAAGGAAGCTTATACTGCAATTGTGCGACCTTCCTCACGACTTCTGCAACGATAGAAAATACTTTTTCTGTTCAGTGCTCCGCTCTTATACCCTTTTCAATATGAGCTAATTAATAAAGCAAGCGCTTCTAATTCAAATTAACTTTTAAACTCAACGAAAGACTACTTCCTATGGCAGTGTTGTATCACACATGCTAATATATTTAATGATAATCTATAATTTAATGATGTTAGTATAAAATAAAATATAGTATATACATTGAAAATAATCTGCTGCTCTACTGGATTAATTTTCAAAATCCTAAATGGAAAAAAAATCATGGGTTAATCTGGTACAACCATCAACTTTGGCTGCAAAACAACATCGATTCGACAGGAACACAATGCTGTGTGTCTGGCGTGTACATAAAACCTATTGTGACAGCTATTTGAATCATGTATTGCTAAAAAAACGAATAGAATAGAGTCGAATATCAACTAGAAACGCAAGGTAACGACAACAAGGCAACATGAGAATGCTACTGCTCACAAAGTAAAACCGGTTCAAGATACGATCAATACGTCTTGCAGCTGATACACCACTCGTCGTATTAAGCAGACTTGACTCCTTCCGACTACTTTTTGTTTTCATCGATGGGACACTGATGAATTGAGCAGCACTACGCTACGAGGAAGTCGAAAATTGAGTGACTAACTTTCTTGCTTCAAAAGACGAACACATTTATTGGCATGGAGTCTATAAATTGCCTGAAAGAGAGAAAAAATGTGGACCCAGTAATGGCATATAACTTGAATAGAATGTGTTTTACTTACCCATTAAAAAAACGCTTATTTCATACCGGAATTTCAGTTCTCTTTAAATGTTGTTAAAGAATTTAAGTGAACTATAACATGAATTATTATTTGCTTATAGAATGCAAACACTAACGATACAGAATTGGAATCATGACAAGTCTGCATATATCGTTTTGATTCAATATTTATGAAGGTTTTCTATTATAGCACATACAATTCTTAAGAAATTAATTGCATAATATAGTTTGTCTCATAATTACAAGGTAACTTATTTCGGTACAAGGTAACTTATTTTTTAGTCAATTAGATACGTTTTGAAAGAAGGGAATAAATAATTTAGGGCCATTATTACAACTTGCCGTTAACTAAAGGGAGGATTTTAATGGGCAGATAAATTGTTTTTCATTATTATAAGTGGAGGATAAGGTAGAAGTGAGCAAATAAAGGGTGGTTTTTATTGAGGTATAGAACTTTAAGCTGGCATTCCTTTTTTTTACTATATACTACTTTTTACTATTTAACAGCTGTCAAGTGATTTATTCTCAGTTTGGTTTGGCAATTCATCGTGAATAGACTCACGCCTGACCAACGCTTGCAAATAGTGCAATTTTATTTCGAAAATAATGGTTCTGTGCGGAAAACGTATCGCGCACTACGTCCATTTTATCGTCGACAAAATCATCCATCAGAGCAGTTAATTCGATTAACCATGGAACTTTTTCGCACCACGTTTACTCTTATTGATAACTCGCATCCCCAGAGACGCTGTACGGTGCGTACAGAAGAAGCTATTGCTGCTGTAGAGCGCAGCATTGAGGAAGACCCGAATGAGTCTATCCGCCATCGAGCACAGGAATTGGATCTGTGTCCATCCACTTTATGGAAGATTTTGCGGAAGGATCTTGGTATGCGTGTTTACAAAATCCAACTCGTGCAAGATTTGAAGCCAAACGATCATCAAGTAAGGCGTAGATTCGTCGAATGGGCCCAAAACGAGATTACCGTTGTTCCCGATTTTCATAAGCGAATTTTGTTTAGCGATGAAGCGCACTTCTGTTTGAATGGCTACGTCAGCAAACAAAACTGCCGCATTTGGAGTGAAGGTAATCCTCAAGTGTATGTGGAAACACCGTTACATCCAGAAAAACTGACTGTTTGGTGCGCTTTATGGGATGGTGGAATCATTGGTCCGTACTTTTTCAAAAACGATGGTGGCAAGAACGTTACAGTCAATGGTGATCGGTATAAAGCCATTATTACTAACTTTTTCATTCCTGAATTGAATAACCATGAGGTCCAGGCGATGTGGTTCCAACAAGACGGCGCAACATGTCATACAGCTCGTGCCACAATAGATTTATTGAAAGACACGTTTGGTGACCTGTCCTAATTTCACGTTTTGGACCTGTGAATTGGCTTCCAAGATCTTGTGATTTAACACCGCTAGACTACTTTCTGTGGGGCTATATAAAGTCATTGGTCTATGCGGTAAAGCCACAAACGCTTGACCATTTGGAAGACAACATTCGCCATATTATTGCCGATATACGGCCACAAATGTTTGAAAAAGTCATCGAAAATTGGACGTCCAGATTAGACTACATCCGCGCCAAAAAAATTTAAATGTTATGCCACAAGATTATCTTTCGGATAAATAAAATGCATGTCAATGGAACAATCCATCGTTGTTTTATTGCAACTTAAAGTTCTATACCTCTATAAAAAACACCCTTTATAATAAAAAAGAAGCACGTCATTGCCACTGCATTTAAATAAAACTTGTTTAATTTGAGAGAGTGCCCAGGATTGAATGAGATCAGCGGAGCAATTGGGTCAATTAAAAACAACAAATCTCCAGGCTTGGACAATATTTCCCCAGAACTCCTTACAACCGACCGCGCTACTAGTGCTCGCTTATTGGAACCCGTCATAAGGGCATTCTGGAATAATGAATCTATACCAGACGAAATCACCGCCGGCTCAATTATAAATCTCCCCAAAAAAGGCGATTTGACCGACACGAAGAATTGGAGAGGCATAACTTTGTTGAGCATGATCAACAAATGCCTGCGTAGAATCATGCATTTTTACTGGTCCTCCATAATATCCAACGCCCAACTCTGGGCAGATACAAGCCAACAACCAATAGAGATGGAAATAAGAAGACGCATGTGGGGCTGGCTTGGGCACACTCTTCGCAAGCCATTGCATGACATCACAAGGAAAGCCATTGATTGGAACTCCCAGGTAAGCAGGCGCATCGGACGACCATCACACACCTGGAAACGATAAATCACAATCGAATTATCCAAACTACATCTACAGTGGAACGAAGTGAAACACCACGCTGACGATCGGGTTTATTGGAACCAACTTGTTGCGGCCCTATGCTCCCTAGAGGAGTAAGAGGAACATATATATAAATATATATAATTTGAGCAGTGTTATCGACATTGCTCCGCAACTGCCATATTTTTTAAAAAGTTAATTTTATTTTATCTTTAAGTTGTAATAACGAAAATAAGTTAAAGGTAACTTTACAGTTCCCTTCAGCTGAAGGTACCTTTAACTAAGCCCAAGTTTAACGGCATGTTGTAATAGTGGCCCTTAATATTTCAAGATAAACCTTGAAAATAGAAGTGACTTTATTATTATGACATACACTATAATACATTTTATATTTAACATTAACATGATTCCATTAAAATATCTTGTCGTTTAGTTTGCTCGATACTTGTCAATATTTTTACACCATGATATACATGTGTAGCTACAGTTATTACTTTTATGAAATTACGCATGTATATGCATACATACAAATTATGTAGGCAGATGGATATATATGTGCAAATGAAAATATACAGATGGAAAATACAATATTGAAATGGCATTGAGCTATGAAAAAGTTTTGTTGACAACGCACAAGAACAATACATGAAGGCAAAATGACGGAAATTAAATAGAAAACGTATTGACTTAAAGGCCTATTCTCTTCCACTTTTTATGATTGACAAACAATATGTTGAATTTTGCGAAAAAATAGTCATATTCATACTACATCGTTTCATAAATACAAACTTTATTTATCTATGTTTTAGCTATACACACTGACGGACAAAAAAGGTAATATTTTGAATTTCTTGACGGAATTCTTATCCTAAAATTTTGAGATATTAGTACGAGAATTCGTTATTATTTTCTCTCTAGATTTACTTAAAAATGTTCTACGGATTTTAAATTGGTTGTCTGAGGAAGTTTCAATATAATTTTCTTTAAAATATATTTTCAGAATCATTATCATATTGAAAAAAAAACGCAATAAACGGCATTATTGATTTCAATATTTCATATAAAATGTCAATTAATTATTGCTCAATAAATTCATAAATTGTTATAAGATTGATTAAAACTTAGTACGTTCAGTGAGCATATTACAATTTTCCGAACACTTTCTATTGATATTTAACAACTCAAATATCAACAAAGACAAACAAAAAAAAAAAAAAACACAAACACAATGTTGTTGAAACAACCATCGGTTTTGTTTACATGCCATCAAATGAATATTGAATAAGCAGCTAAACTGCGTATATTGTTATGTCTAAACACTTAAAATATTGTAAGCAATAAACCGAATATTTACTCACTAAAAGTACATGTCTGAACATAGTATAAGAATGAAGTAAATTGATAAATAAATAAAAAATAAATAAATAAAACAAATAAAAAATATTCTAAAAATAAAAACAAAATGTTCAAAAACTCTGAATGTAAAAAATATAATACATTCCGTATTAAAGCCATTGAACAAAATACGTCAACTACAAATTGTATTTGCATTTGATGTCATTATCGGCTGCACCTACGCACTCTTTTCTTTCTAATAATTTGAAATGACAACGAAATGAAATATGAATACACGTGTTTTATACTGAATTGAAATTTTTAATGAATGTATACTTTTGATACACTATACGTAGCTTTGATTCTATTGCAATGTTTTGTAGTTGTCACATATGATAATGGTTATGGAATGAAACATTATTGATTGAAGTTTATCTCTGTCTCCTTGAATTGTGTAGTATACACCTACACTGTGAGTGAATAAACTGAATACAGTTCTCTAATGTGTGTAGAACTGAATTTTAACAATTTTTTACAAACATATGAATATCACAGCAAAGAAATTCGCTTCAGTTATTTCTTTAATAATTTAAGTCGTTTGGTATTTCAATATGCAAATGCAGAAATACATAATAATTTATAATTTCGTTAACAATAAAAATCTTACGGTAATCGAACCATACCTTAATGTTTTAGTTCTGATGTAATATTATATGAGTAGGTATCTGCACTGCTATGTGACTGAATGGCGTGAACATGGAACGTTTCTGCTCAGAATTTAATTTTTGTAAGTATTTTACTTCTTATTTTCACTTTATAGTTACAAAAGTTGTTTTTAAAGAGAAAAAATAAAAATACTAAAAAATAACGTTACAAGCACTTTTAAATACCTTCAAGGGTGTATTTTTATGAATACGGTCAAATCTCTCATAATGTATTCCTTCCATTAGAGACTAATCCCTTTGGACAATAGTTGTTGCCAATGGTCCATAACTGTTATCGTGATTGTATTGCATTACTCGTCTGAAAACAAAACGCAAACAATTCCTGCCATTAGCAATTCATTTTAATTTTCACAGAAGTGTGGTTATACATATCTCATCGATGACGAGGTGTGTCCCAGATTTGAGTTTAGGAGATTTCACGAAATGCTCTGCGTATAGTCGGAATATCTTGGTGCCCAGTTTACGTCAGAATTTCTTGAATAAAATTTTTCTGGAAAACGTGGCTACAAAATAACCGATTGTAGCACGAGCAGCAGGCAAATGGTGCCGTTTTTCGGAAATTAGATGTCATGCAGGTAAGGCCACAAGAACTCAATCTGCTGCCTGCTTTCATTTCCGCCTGACCAAAAACTGCATTGAAGTTCTAATTTTGTAATTTCACCACGACATTACGATAAAAATGTCCTTCATTGGAGAAGATGACTTTTTCAAAAAATTGGCACTGACTTTAATTTGTTCCATTGAACGAATTGTCGGCGCTTCCCATAATTTGCTACTGGTAAGTTGAGTTTTGTACGGAAAAAGTGGAAGTTATTTCGTTAAAATTCACTGTATACTACTTTGTAAAATTTGAAGTTGTTCGGAATGATGCCGTATGAATGTTTCGTGCTTTTGACGACACTTTTATTTAGAACAAAAATGATTTCCAGAGAGCGACTAGTACGCTGACACATAGGAGTCATAAGGTCGAATACGATATACGTTGTACTTTGACATTCTCAATAAACTGCAAACCAACAACTTACTATCATTTGCCTGCATACAACAAAAAATCTAATATAAGCCTAATTCGGGCCCCAACACATTGCGACTGGTCGTAATTGTTCACAAATAATTCCTATGTTCGTCGGATAGTTGAAGATCAGGCAGTGGTCGCCTAATAAACCAACAGATAGCTGCCAAAGTAATCAATTGCAGTCAAAAGTTAAAAATGGCGTTTGGTTATCTGAAATGTACAAAATGAAATAAATCACAAATTTACTGACAATTGACAAAGTCACGGGTTCTATGTGACTCGATCTTTATAGTCCATAGCCATAGCCCATTTTTAATAATCGAAATACATAGGACATAACTGCCAGTAGTGTGTTGGGTTATTAGAAATGTGGTCATGGTTCAAACATCTACAAAAAAAAAGAAATATAAAAAATACTTTTCGGTGACTTCCTCTCTCGGTAGATTTCTGACAAAAACTCTGAGAGTAAATAAAATTGCCATTCACGTATAAAATTAGCACACACAACATAAGTGGTGTCGTAATCCTGACTAATTGTATGTACGTATGACAACAGCCAAATTCAGAGTTGCCACTTAAAAAAAATTGGCACTAAACTTAATATGTCCGCTCCAACTGAGGCACAATTTTTATAAAGAAAGAGACTTCCATTAAAACTAATATCCTAGTATGGTAGTCAAATTGCATAAAGTGTCAAGGGCCATTATTACAACTTGCCGTTAACTAAAGGCAGGATTTTAACAGGCAGATAAATTATTTTTCGTTATTATGAGTACCCAATAAGATGTGAGAAGTGATCGTTAACCCTTTCACGTCCGAATTTTATGGGCCGAAGCTAAAATTTTTTAAGGACATGTGTTTGTTAGTCATTGCCTAAATATGAGGTGATATTAAATTCAGAGTCCTACGTATTCCTATTTTACACGTTTTTATCCAAGCTTGTTTGCAAAAAAAATCATTTAAAAAAATTAAAAATTACGGAATTTATGAACAAAAATGTACAATGTTGCCTATAGGCAACATCGGGCATGAAAGGGTTAAGCTAAAGGGAGGATCATTCTACCTTTAAAATTTAAAGGTCAGTTTATGTTTGAACTTGTCATATTATATATTATTTTCATTATGGCAACTTTAAATTTAAACAAAATGAGCATATACAACAAAAAAAAACGAAGCCCGCGGTTGCCATTGCATTAAAAAAAGACTTGAGCAGTTTTATCGACATTACTCCGGCACTGCCATATTTTTGAAAAATTTTATTTGTAAGTTGTAATAACGAAAATATGTTAAAGGTAACTTTACAGTTCCCTTCAGCTAAAGGTACCTTTAACTAAACCCAAGTCTAACGGCAAGTTATAATAATGGCCCTTAGTCTTTTAGCATGTGGCTGCTTCAACTGAATTGAAGAAAAACACAACGACAATATATACGAGCCTACTCACAAAGTTCTAATTGCATACATTCTTCATAATTGGTTTTCCTTTACTATTTGGTTAAATATTTTTGTTTAATAAAACTATTTGTAAACAAAAACTAACCATATTGAGAATATTTTTTAATACCAATTTGAGTTTTGATGTGTATATCAATAAATTTCTCATTATATCAGCATTTTTTAGTAATATGGTAAATGACTTATTAAAAATTTGCTGTTGTACAGGTAAGAAATATATTTTAAAATATTGTACATGAAGTTTAAATGTATCCATAGAAACCAACAAGCTCTTGAAAGCCGCATCGAAAGAATTAAATGAGCTACTGGGTGCGTTCGTAAATCAAGCAAATTTTTGCACCACTGCGGCAGTAATGCCAAGTTTTGTTGCTAATGCGTGATCAGCTCTTGCAGATGCTTGCTACTGCACAATAACTAAACAGAATATGCTTTTTAGAACGTTCTGCAAAAATTAAAAAAAATGTTCTCAAAATTAACAATAGCAAATATTATTGAAAATTTAGACTGTGGACCTGAGGGCTTTCTATTCAATTATAATAAAAAAAGAATAAGGAAAAAAATTAAAAGACTTCTGGCTATTAAAAATCAATTAAAACTAAAAAGAAGGCATATTCCTAAAATAAAAAATTACTTTGAAGTAATAAACCGGTATCAAGATGATGTATTCTACAGCCATTTTCTTATTTGTTCTTTTGTCATTTCAAAGTTCGGTTTGATTTCTTTAATTTTTAATAAGATTTTTCCCCACAATACTGACTTCTTCTTTCTCCCTTCTTGGAAGACCGACTCCATATCCAGTCTAGTTCGTATTATTAATTTTTGTATGTTGAATGTGAAATCTTCCTCGTAACTAAAAATATAAATAATTAAAATTTGTATAACAATATCGGTTAAATTTTATTATTTTTCCATTTTTCTGCAAATAAAGCAAAATTTTCTTTTGTTTAATAACTTCTATTTCACGAAACTTCAATGTTGTCGAACAAATGGTTTACCGCGAACTATTGCAACTGAAATCAAACTGTTGTTAAATTTGCAAAAATTTTCGACAGCATTGTCATTTGTCTGCAAAAAAAAACGTTCGGTTCGGTTCAAACCCCCGGTCAGGCATCTCCAACTGAACGAAATATGGAAAAATATTTTTTCGGAGACTTCCTCTCAGTAGATTTCTGACAAAAACACTGAGAGTAAATAAAATTGCCATGAAAAGGTTTCTCAAAAATCTGTCGTTCGGAGTCGACTTTAAATTGTAGGAACCGCCACTCATGTATAAAAATTAACGCACACAACATAAGTTGTGTGAGAACCTAGGTCGTAATCCTGACTAAAGGGTTGTAATGATGTATGTATGTATGTACTTTCATAAAAGTAGGTTGCGCAGAAAAATCTTAACACGTATCCTCTTGATGCTAAGCCAGTGATATTTTTACAGGGTGAAAACAAATAGCTTGCAAAATACAAAATGGTATAAAAAGAATTGAAGAATTTAAGAAGCGAGGAAGTATAAGCATGCTCGTATGTGAGAATTAGGTCGACAACACATACGAGTGTTTGAAATTTTTTTTATAATATTTTTACTTTATTTTAAAGAACTGTACCTACATTCCATTACTCGTTTTTTTTTCATTTTAAGAGCTCGTATACAGTAAAAAAAATTAAAATAAACCTAAAAGTCAATGGAAATACAGTGGACAGCAAAAGTCTAGGCACACCAATATATTTCAGCAATTCATGAACTTTAAGCAATAAAATGTAAAAATAATTGATGTTTTTTATATTTATTGTACTAATTCATTTCTATTTTATTATAAAACAATCTAAAAGGAAAATAAGGAAAACTTTCTGGTGATTCCATACTTTGCACCGCAAAGTTTTCTTATGTTTTCTGTTGATATTTGCCACCATTCACTCAGGAGCAAATTTTTCAGTTGACTTTTTTTCGAGGATTAGCGACTACGTAACCGTTCTTTCAAATGATCTCTAAAACACTGTTATGGAGCGTTGTGCAAGAGTATTAAGCCTATGGCGCCTTTGGTAAGCACATGACATCTTCACATTAACAGTATTCATTGACATGTTGGAAGTAATAACCGTTAGTATTTTTAATTCTTCATATATATATCATATACTTGTGTGTATTAAAATATATTGGAGTATCTAAACTTCTGCTGTCCGCTGTATATGAGGTATGCAGTGAAGTTTGACGGTAAGCGAAACATATTCTTTCAATAGTAGTTAATTACCAATCGGCATGAAAGCACTTCCGGAAGCAATTAGCAATTCAACTAAACTCAGTTTCGTTTTTAAAAAATTAACGACTAAACTAAATTATATTTTACTACAGTTACTATTAATCATATAGCAGAGTAAGTATAATGATAATTAATCATGCTTGTACTATTTAGTTGTGTCGAAAATTTATTCAAGTAAAATTTTGGGAAAACAATTTCAAACATTTCTTGAACATTCCAAAATTTCTTATATCTAATAGGTTAATGCAAATGGGAAGTGGTCTTATTGGGTCTTTATTGATTTTTATTAAATTTAAATAAAACATAATGCACGTGAAATATAATCGAAATTTTTTATTCGTTCGAAAGTCCTATTGATACTATTATGTGTGGAATATAAAATTTTACAAACGTACACATGGCGCATCCGAAATGTAAAATTTTCCATGACTCTGGCGCGTAGATCGAGATGAATTTGACAAATAATATGACAGAACTGACCATGCGGGACACAACCATCAATTCTCATCTCATCAGGGATGGGGAAGAGGAAAAGACTGTCCTTCGCCTGCAGGCTATATGCCTTTGTCAAAGTGGAAAAAAGTACTTAGGTGCTTACTATGTGGATGATGTGGGGGAACTGTCACTAATTGACATTGGTAGTCTAAGTCGCTTTATTAAGAGACACTTTGTTCCAGTCGTCAACTGTTCTAGATCCTATTCAGCGAAAATACGTGGCTGTCTGTGGTCGTTTGTTTGGCAAAATAGACGAAATAAATGTTGGCAAATTTGATGGATGTTGTCTCTGGGCAGGGGATCTTGACGTATTTTTACATTTTAGTCACAATAGGGTAGTTTTCTTTATTCCAGTAGTTAGCCGATGACAATTTATAGTTCCACAATAGTAAGATTGTATTGTAAGTTTCAGTTTTAATTTCAAAATTGTATCAAACAATATTCGGCAATTTGAAATAAGAAGTTGGGAGCCTCAACAGGTGTTCTCAGCGTAGTAAGCATCAAGAGTTATAAAACGATAAATTAATATGTAAGCATACTGATTTCCTGTGGGTGTGGATGATTTAAAGTTTAAATTTAAAAATGCAATAAAACAAAACCGGTTTTATATTTTGGAAAATTTATTTTTAATTGTGAATCACAATTGTTGCGCGTAGAAATGGAATATTATTTCATTCACATGGCTGCGGCATTCACAGTACCTCTTTCGATCTAACCAATTACCGTACACTTTTTAAGAGTCTATGGAGACGTATGTCGGCAATGGCATCACGAACGTTGGCCTTCAAGTAATCCATTGTCTCATGTCACTTTTCTTTAGCAGCGCCTCGTATCAACATTTCAGTTAATTAAACGACTATAAAACTTTCGACGCAATAAATCGATTGTGGCATGAGCTGTGCGCCTTACTGTTTGAACTAAACATCATTCACATCAATACCATAAAGAGCGGATACAAAAAACCGGTTATCATGGTACGATAGGTGTCTCCATTGATCGTAATGATTGCGCCGTCCTCATTTTCAAAGAAATATGAGCCAATCATGCTTCCGCTCCACAAGCCGCACCAAATAGTCATTCGTAATGGGTGCTTTGGGCTCTGTAAGACTACGTGTTTGTTTTTTGAGACCCAAATACAGCAAATTTTGCTTATTAACGTAGATACCAAAAAATATTCCTAACGGAAGTGATTTGTTTCTAAATTTATTTAAATCTCAATTTACTACTAAAACAAATTATTTTTAGTTGTTAAAATTAAAAGCACATCTAATTTTTTATATAGTACATATATATTGATATCATCCTCGAACTGTTTGAACTTTCCATATTATATATTATTTTCAATATGACCACTTCAAATATAAACAAAATAAGAAGACACAAAAAAAAAAGAAGCATGTCGTGGTCGCTTGTTTAATTGAAAAAGCTAACTTTATTTTACAAGTAAGTTGTAATAACCAAGAAACAGTTAAAAGTACCTTTGAAGTTCACTTTAGCTAAAGTTACTTTTTACTAAACCCAACTTTAACGGCAAGTTGTAATAATAGCCCTAAGTATTGTGAGCTAAAAAGTTTAAATAAATACAACCTGGTTTGATACTTCAACTTTATAAACTACGTAGTAGCGTTAATTAAAAACTTCCAGCTGAAGGAGTTGAAGAAAACATTGTGCATTCACACTTAAACATTGTTGCGATGATAAAAAGAGATTAATTTGTTAGGAAAATAACCACTTTGTAATTTAAGATAACAAAGCTTATAAAAACCTAGCAAAGGTCCAAATAAATAATGAATAAAATTTTAGAACTCAATTGCTAGTGACACTTATATTTTAAACATGGATATTTGCCAAAGGAAAATTTTTTTTTACTTAGTTGGTAGTTACAATATGTTTTTCGGATTAGCACTTTTTCACCAATTTTGGCCTTACTGGGAAGTTAAGAAACATATTCCGTTTCAACAAACAAAACTTATAATCTATAAAATGCGTATATTGGCCGTGCTGTTATAAAGGGTGAAGCATGGGAGCTTTCAGATGGAATTATTCTTAAAGGTAATTAGGGGAATAATTCCACGAAAGATATATGGTCGTCTGATCTGATTAAGAAGAATTCACGTAAGTTGGTATACGGGAAGAGGCAAAAGACGAAATTAGGTAGTGTCATTTGGGACTCGTAGTTAGTACAATAACAGCATGAATCTCTTGGTTAAATAAAGTACATCCATTACTCTCAAATTCCAATTTTCTTTCATTATTTTTATAGTGTGCAAAGAACTTTTTATCAACTCGAATATTTCGAGATAGAAACTGAAAAATTGTTTCTCCGTTTTTAGTTTCATTTTAGGTTTTGGGCATAGCTGCCAGGTAAATGAGGCACCAAATCCTCAAATATTTGAGAAAAAATCGTCAAAAAATCGTCAGAAAAAAAAATAAATAAATTAGAATTATTTTAAAACCAAAATTATTTCTATTGTAGTAAAACATATGAAGCAATGTATCTATCTGAGTTCAAAAATAAAACATTTAACAAAGAATTTAAAAGCTACCGTTCCTCATCTTCATTTAATATTTTATTTCCAAAAAATGGAGAAATTAGGATAATTTTCAGGAAAAAATTGTTTAAGGTTTAAACAATCTATCCCAACGTTGTTTATTGACACATAAGCGCAGCAATAATATTACACCATCTATATCCATGGGCGGTGTAGATATTAGGGAGTCAGAAGCTTTTGATGTTCTGAGAATGAAAATTCAGTGTAATGACACATTTTTCAGTTCCTTCTTAAGTTCTTATCATCCGATCTTACTATTTGTACCGACAGAGAATGGAATACAACTCTCATGTATGGGTTGGTGCCTCAACTTCTATTTTGCGGTTTCTCGACCGTGTACAGGAGAGGCCATAGTATCTCGTTAATGACGGTAGTGTATCCAACTCCATTGAATCATTGGAGCATCGTTGCAATATGGTTTGTGTTTCACTATTCTGTCGCTACTATAAAATGGCTTTGCTTGAACGAAATAAGGAGACTTTTTCCCGAAAATCCTATATTCCTACATAACGCTCGTCTTTTTCAGCCAGCACATCCGTATGTGGTGAAGTCGCCGTGGTCTAGTAGGTAGTGTATTGGCTTATTAGACGAAAAGCCAGGGTTCGAGCCCCAGGCCAAACATCAAATAAAATACAAAAATTATTTCTTCGGTGACTTCCTCTCAGCAGATTTCTGGCAAAAACTCTGAGAGTAAATAAAATTGCCATGAAAAGTTTCTCAAAAATCTGTCGTTCGGAGTCGACTTTAAACTGTAGGTCCCGCCACTCATGTATAAAATCAACACACACAACATAAGTGGTGTGAGAAACTAGGTCGTAATCCTGACTGAAGGGTTGTAATGACCAATTATGTATGTATGTATGTACATCCGTATGTGGTCGATTGGCCTGTTGATCGCACACTGCATTACAGTAATAATACGGTTTTTAGTCGGACTGTGTCGGTATGTGGAATTCAAATCCTGCAGAGGTCTAGCCTGTTACTTATGGTATAAAAATATACAAGCCTAGTGTCCATAAACACTGTTCTCTCCTTCCTTGTTCTCATAACATAGTTCCAAACTCAATGCCATCCAACCCCTGAGTGTTGGTCGTACGAAAAAAAAAATAACGGCGCTTGACTTTGTTCTTCCTTGTTTTTACTAACATTCAATTCAATTCAATTCATTTATTTATCCATAATATATACAAATCAGTTATAACTAAATTACATATTTAAGAGTTCAAGATTATTTTCTTTTTCAGCTTAATAATAGATCCATGTTAAAAAAATTACTATATACATATACATTATTATTTTGGAGGAGAAAATTTGATAAAAAACCTACATGAATAAATTTAAACTACTTATGCTACTTAACTACGACTAGAAAAAACCTAAAATGAAACTAGTTCATTAATATGGACGAAATCAGAATTCCTACATCTGTTATTAAAATTTTGTGTAAGCCTTTCGATCTTATCTGATACAGGTTCAAAACCTGAAATATCATGGAGGCGTGTAGTTGAAAAGTACCAGGGTAGATTATATATGAGTTTTCGTAACTTATTCTGAGCTATTTGCAGCTTTTTGATATCGCAATAGGCGCTCGTAGACCAAACTGGGGCTGCATAAAATAATACGGCATGAAAAATGGACTTTATAATTAGTTTCTTATTATAAAGATTGAGGCTAGATTTCCGGTTAATAAAAGGATACAGTATACGGGTTAACATATTAATTTTATTTACCACATAAGGTATGTGGTCCTTAAATTTCATTTTAAGATCGAGCATAACTCCAAGGTATTTCACTTTATGTTCCCACTGTATAGAGTTATTATTCATCCTAATATTGGTCTGTGGTATATAACACTCCTTCCGTCTCCTAGTAAAATATATCGCCTGAGTTTTTTAACAGTTTAGCATAATTCTCCCTATTCAGATTAGCTATTATATTAGCAGCCAGAATTCCTGAGATAAGTATTGCTGTGTCATCAGCGAATATTGACACAGTGCAATAATCTAATTGAGGAGAATCTGAAGTATATAGATTTTAAAGGACGGGTGACAAACATGACCCCTGGGGGCAACCAGCCGTTATAGAGTGGCGTTCATAATAATGTGAGCCAATGTGGACTCTAAACGTACGAGAAGTGCGAAAACTGCGGACCATTTTGGTCAATGCCCTCGGGAAATTTAAATTAATCATTTTGAAAACGAGACCTCCGTGCCAGACTGAATCAAAGGCAGCTTTAATATCCAATAAAATCATACCCGTAGATCTCTGTTGGTTAAAATTTGCTCTCACTTAGTTTGGAATTCTCACTAAAGGATGAATTGTGTTGTGCTGTCTGCGAAAACCAAATTGATGAGCCGGAATAGTACCACTGGCTTCCATAAAACCAGTCAGTCTAATTTTAATAACTTTTTCCAAAATTTTACCCACACTCGACAATAAACTGATAGGTCGGTATGAAGATGGGCAATTGGCTGGTTTACCAGGTTTTCTTATTGATATAACTTTAGCCTCCTTGATCCTTTGAGGAAAATAACATAACTTTAAGCAGGAATTAACAATGATGGTCAAAAAATTAATGCCCTTGTTAGGGAGCGCCCTAAGGCATATGTTATTAATACCGTCGATGCCAGAACACTTTCTATTCCTCAAGGTTCTTAATATGTCAGAAATTTGAGAGATATTTACTAAATTAACATCCGATGGCTCAACTCTCAACAATCCATAAGATTCTAGAGTATCATTTATTAAAGACGTCGTAGTTGGGTCGCCCAAATTGGCTGAAATGGAATAGGCAGAAGCATATGTACGTGCTAAGATTTCACACTTTTCCCGATTGGTGATGAACCGAGAACCATTTTGTCTTAATATAGGGATATTATTAGCCCTTTTCCTCAAAATTTTCGTCAAATTCCAGAAAGGCGCCGAGCCCCTATCAAGTGTTGACAATAGAGAATCCCAAGACTTGTTTCTGAATAAATTAATTGCCTCACGAATTCTCTGATTAAATATTTTCACTTGATAGAAGTCGGCGAGATGCCTATATCTTTACCAGTATCCTCGGTATCTATTCCTCAGTCGTATGATAATCTTAATGTAGTAAGGCAAAGGCTTTCCCCCCGGTGAGTGGTATATCTTTGACACACTACGAGTGACAGCCTCATTCAAAACGTTTTCGAAATGTATAATACTCTCGTCTATACTTTCACAATTATTAATGTTTTCAATATTAGGTAAGTTTAAATTTCTATTTAAATATCTGGAAAATTGGTTCCAATTAGCATTGTGAAAATTGTATCTGAAAAAATTGTAGTTATTGAAAGTACTATTTAATGAAATTTTTACTGGTAAATGAGAGCATTAGTTGTACCGGATATTATTATCAGGGGGAATAAAATTGACTTTGTTGAATCAGCATCCAATCTGGGTGTTATCTTTAATGGTCGGCTAACGTGGTCTAACCACATTAACGTCATCGTTGGTAAAGTTTATGGTATGCTTAGGAACTTGTGGGCTGTTATAGATTCGACTCCCTTTGCCATACGTATGCAACTGGCTAAAACGTATTTGATTCCTGTCCTTTTATAAGGATCTGAAATTTTCGCGAAGTGTGAAACTGATGATAAGCGGAAACTCAACCTGGCTTATAATAATATAGCCAGATATGTTTTTATTAGGGGACGTCGAGACCATATATCACAATTTTCATACCAGATATTCGGAGTTAATTTTGATAATCTATTAAATATAAAATGCCTTATTCTCCTCCATAAGATTATTACTCTAAAACAGCCAATATACTTATTTAGTAGGATTACATATGCTAGATCCAACCGCGGTATGAAGATTATCCAACACAGACATAGGACTCTTTTGTCACAACGCCAGTTTTTTATATACACCATCAGTCTTTGGAATACTTTACCTAATTATATTCTGAATATAGGCAATGCAGTTAAGTTCAAAAAGGAGTTATACAATCTGTTCAATCTGTTTTTAGCATATCTTGATTTTTTTTGTGAATTTTTTTCTCTCTATTTCTATTAATGATTGTTTTTAATTTTTCATTTTTTTAATTAATATATCTTTAAATTTGATTGTATCTTAATATATGAATATATTTTTACTTTGTTTGTATATTTCTTTATATATATTTGTATATATTGTTCTTTGTAGTTTTCCTAATTTATTTTTTACACATATTCATTTTTTTATCCTTTTTTGTATCGATTGCTATTTCCCGTGATTTTAACACGTTCTTATTCATTTTTATTTCTACATTATTTCAAACATTTCATTACATATATAATCAATGATTTGTTATTATTTTCTTTCTTTGATGTACTCCCATAGCACTTTCATTTATAAGATTATTATCTTGTTGTGCTATGACTAATAACAAACAAATAAATAAATAAATAAATTGTAAATTGTAAAATAAATAATAATAATAAAATGATCCGAACTTAAATCGTTTATGACCTCTGCTGGGGACATTATAAGAGGATCATTAGTCAGGAAGAAGTCCAGAGTAGAACCCTGTCTATTAGCGTTCGAAGTTATGTAGGTATTATCACAGGGATATATAATATTAATATTGTATGATTCCAATTTTTCATATAAAATATTTCCCCAGTAATTCGCTCTTAAACAACCCCAAGACCGGTGTCTACTATTGAAATCACCACCCAAAAGAACCTTTCGTTGCCACTGAGACTATGGATGTAGAATGCAAATTGGCGTTTCCTCACGCCATCCGGACCAGCCGAACCACCAGGGTAGTAACATGAATATATATCAATTGAACCCAAATTGGTAAATAGTCTGATACCAATGTTCTCAATAACAGTCGTGTTAACGATAGGTAATAAATGATGTGAAATATTTTTTCTGATAATTATAGCTACGCCACCTCCTCGAGTATTAATCCTATCGTTTCTATAAATTTTACGTTCACTGTTTCTAATAGATAAGTTTGAATTAAGGCCTGTTTCAGATATTAAACAAATGTGAGTATTACGTTCGGCTAAAAATTGAAATAATTCTAGATATTTATTGCGAATGTCTCTTGCATTGCAAGTTATAATATTAATTCTAGGGTCCTCAATTATGATAAAAATTTGCATGCAAGGTTCGTGATGACCTCGAATTGATCAGCCTTATTTTTACAGTTTCTAAGATTTGTAATTAATTCGAAAGTTAAATTCTTTAATTCCTCAATAGAGGATAAATCATTAGGACAGTTATTATTAGCATTATTACTACTTCTGTTGTTTATAAGATCCCTTTGAACCTGCCAATTAGTAGTTGTAGTTGAAACACTTTGGCGCAGTGTGTTAGGAAAACTGTTACTAAAGTTTTTGGTAAGCAGAACTTCAAACTATTTTTGTTTTATTACATTTTTAAATTTAAACTTATAGATCGCCAACCTATTATATTTACTCACATTATGCTCATATTTAATGTGTGAAACTCATAATGCCAAGAACATAAATAACGTATGAGTTGTATTTAATTCCATTAGTTTCATACGTGACAAAATCGAAGTTTTTATTGCATACTTTTCAGGGTAACTATTCCAGTACATATAATATGATGCGTATGAGTAATGTAGTTCAATTAAAATAACAATTAAAAAGAAAGTATATCCCGTAAATTTGGAATTAAGTTACATGATTTTTCGATTCTATGCAATTCTAAGCTATATTCTAGTAGGTAATACCTGTATCTTCATAGTCTGTATCATGAACATCTTCACGACAAAAAAATTAATTTGGCAAAATTTCAAACCGTTTTTGTTTTATTGCATTTTTAAATATAAACTTTTAAATGGCCCAGCGGGTCTAATGGTCTCATGTAAGAATTTAATATGCTGCCGGTGACTATCCATCTTCCAATCAAATGAATATTAATTCGCAAAGCGAATGTCCCATTTCCAAACGTCCCATTTCCAAATGTCCCATTTCCAAACGCCTCCTATTTAGTATAAATAAAGGAAAGTGAGTGTTGGATACCACTGATATTTTTTATTAATTTGAAATAGCAATTACAGTATAATTCCGATATTCCGGACAACGCGGTAATGCGGACACTTATTTTATTACTACAGTAGACTGTAATCTGGACACCATTAATTTTTTCTACCGCAATAATTCGGACATTACTTATTCCTATTGCTTTTGCACAAAAAAAGATATCTCAAAGAAAATAATTTATCAAATAAAGCGCTTTTACTAGTAGAGACGCAACGTGTTATCCAAAGTCATTAGTAGATTTAAATAACAAAATATGCGTTATATTTTGTCCACCTAACTGTACAGCACTCATGCAGCCAATTTTAAAACTAAACTATCGTAAAAGTTTTGTGATCGTTATTTTATCAAGTTCATAGAATCTAATGGATGCTCTTAAAACTTTTTCATTGAAAAACGCTTCAATAGAATTGATGCAAACATCCTTAAAAAATGTTTTAATAAAATTTTGTATGATGAAGAGTGGAACTCAGATAATGAAATACCTCTCCCCGAACTAGTTGATTTACTTATGAACTTAGCACCTGATATTTATAATTCTAATGAGGTTACCGAATGATTGAATTATGAAATTGAAGCCACTGACGATGAGACTAATGAAAATGATGAGGTTGAATCATTTAATGGAGAATGTTGCAATAATGTTCCAAAAATACGGCATTCTCAATAATAATAATAATAATATAAAATTAATATTTGTATAAAATTTTGCGAAGAGCATGAACTTCCTGCTGGGGATATTTTAAAGCTTTTAAGCCTCAGAGAAATTGCGTACAAAAAGCAAAATGAAAATAAACTTCGTCAGATGAAAATGTCTGACTATTTGTGCAACATATAATGAAAATATTTTATAAAAATGATTTTAATCCATTGGTGTATTAATTTGAATGTAAACATTTCAATTTAAAGTGAATATCTTGTAAAAAAAATATAAGTTAGCATGTATTTTCTAAATTTTTTCTTTTATTTCGGAAATTCGGACATTTAAATATTCCGGATACCACATGGTTTTTAATTGTCCAGATTATCGAGATTATACTGTATGTGTGGAATATAACATCATTTAAAAGTCCATGACAGAATTTAGTCTTGGTGGGTCGCATTTAAAACGTCTAATTTTCCATGATATCAGGCCAAGTTTTATTGATGGCATGGGTTATGTTAGATTTGAGAACAGCTGTAGTTTGCGGCTTATCCGCATATAACTGCAACTCAAGAAAACTCCTCAAGCTAGCTAAGGTCACCTCCACGTGAGATTAACATGTCTTCAAATCGCTTGTGCATGATACCCAACGTGGCATGAGCTGTGTGACACGTAGCGTCGTTCTGTTGAAACCACTTGCCGCTGGTGGCCAGATCATCTAATTCAGGCCAAAAGAATTTTGTTATCATTGGCTTATAGTGCTCACCGCTTTCTCATAGAAATATGGGCCGATGGTGCCGCCAGCCCAAAATCCAAACCAAACTGTAAGTTTTTCAAAATTTATTGGATATATTTACGGTCATAAATGCATTTTTCAATGAATACGTGAACTATTTTTGAATGTTACAGAATTGCACATATTTGGCAATAATTTGATAAGAATGTTTTTGCGAAGTATTTGCTTTTCATTACAATATATTTTATTGCTATTTTTTAAATAGAACGATTTGACGTTTGTTTTCATACGTGTGGTACCACTAGCATAGAAATAATGTGCTGCCAGAACAACTTTATATGTGACAGTATTACAGTCACTAGGAACTGAACAAATTTAAATCTGTGTTATAGTTACTCAATAAGTATCCCTGTTAAGTCACACTTTAAATCAGTGAAATTATTATATTAATTCGTTGATAATATCATAATATTAAGTTCAACTTAATCATCCCTATCGTGAATATTATGGGAATTAGTTATATGGGAGTAAACTTTTTTCCCATAACAAAAAAATCGGTATTACGAATATATTGGAAGTAAAAGATTTTATTGTGAATTAGTTATAAATGCTGTATACACAAAAAATATTAAAAAACAAGTAGCGTATATCTTCGTGTTTTGGTGCTAGAAGAGGAGAAACTATCCATGGAAAGTTGCAGCGAAGATCTGTTCGATATGAATCGAATCCACTATCACTCCCTGAGATAAAGTAAGAATTATACATACTAAAATATTTATGTTTGACGTTAAATCATGTGTCCTTTACAGATACCAAGTACCTGCTGAATGTGTTGATGGAAAATTTGATTAGTAACAATTGCAAAGTAAATGCAAAGCTTAAAGTGGCTTTTAATGTACTAAAGTAAAGAATATGATGTAAATGTTTAATTTCCAAAAATAGTCAAAATAAGGGCATAAATCATCAAATCGTCAATATGATATTTTTGGAGCTCAAAATAGTCAAAATGACGATAAATCGTCAAATCTGGCAGCTATGGTTTTGGGATTAGTTTCGTTTTAGCTGTTTCTCTATTTTTGTTAGTCGTAAAAGTTCATTGTTATCACGTTGTTTTTGCATTTGCCCATATTTAAGTTTTATATTTAAATAACATGCCGTTTATTTGTAGTTAGTAAAACGACAAACAAAAGTAGTTCGTTTTAAGATTGCGCTTCATACTCATGCAGTGCATAAAATCAAAGTAAAGTTGTGAGCAAAATTTTTGTTAAAATTTAGCAACTTTAATTTAGGATTAAATTTAATTTTTTGGGGGCGTGACGATTGTGAGGCTTTAAATTTTACATAATATAATTGTGATTCTATACGTAAGTAGATTTAATTTTCTATTTTTAATTTGCAAATTCTAAGTTTATAAATAAAAATATTATATGCATATAGTAATATAAAAAATAATTGGTTAAATGAAGTGCTTAATCTTATACTGGGTTCAGACATGCACCTTTATTGCGTAAATCGCAATTGATCTCAATATTACATATAAGATTTCAATTAATTATTGCTCAATAAAAACGCACATTGTTATAAAATTGAGTAAAACTTCAAATGCAGCACTGTTATAAGTGTGTTTAATAAGCATATTACAATTATCCGAACACTTTCTGTTGATATTTGACAAATCAAATGTCAACAACGACAAAAAAAATGGCGAGTCAGGTGGAAGGTAAGTTTTTATTGAATTTATTTATTTATTTATAATTTTTAGTAAAAAAAACCATTTTGTATTTAAAATAGAAAAGCAGAATGGGCTGAACCGATACAAGCGAAGCAGTCCTGCTAGATATGTGGCCAACCAAACTGGATGCGCTACGTGGACAGCGGAAAAATGGCCACATATATGCTGAGATGGCGGAGGAGCTCAGAGAGAAGGACACTTCTGCAGCCCAAGGGATGTGCAGGTGAAACTGCAAAATTTCACCCAGCGGTACAGGTAAATGTACATAAAACTTGTTTTAAAATCAAAATTTTTCAGGAAGGAGAAGGCGGCAATTGGAATTTCTGGTGGGTCACCTTCCACATGGTGCCATTTCGGAATTGTCCACCAAATTATTGGTAGATTTAAAACAAACCTATTTACTGAGCTGATATTGGAAAGCATTGATGGTATGTTTTGTTTTTACGTTTTATTAAAAATTATTGTTTTGATTTGTGTTATTAATTACAAAATTTTTTATTTTTGCAGATGTTTCGAATTCATCAATGGCTGTACAATCAATTATACCTTCACCATAATCGCCACTGTTGCTGTGTTCTCCTTCGTCTGCACCCAGTACTTCAGAGTCTGCAAGGAAAAGGAAAACAATGAGTTTTAAGGAAATAATTGTAGAAAAATTCCATAATATTTCAAATGAATTTCAAGAACATTTCAAAAAAGTGAAGAATTGATTGAGTTAGAAAGAAAAGGTAGAAATTCTAGACAGCGTTGCGCAAAAAAATAAAAAACTTACCAGTGCATTAATAACATATTTAAATAAAATATTAAATAGAGATATTAAAAAATTGAATATTGTTTTTGTACTACTTAAGTAAGAACATTTGTCTTTTAGCTCCAGCGGTTGGTTCGCTATCACCAATCGTATTGTTATAAGTTGGGCTCTCCCGATTTGTATTAAAATCTTTCATGCTTTCAAGCCACAGCTGATTTATACTGTCATTTCTTTCATTTAAGAAATAGTGCAAACGCAGCAGGCTCGAACAATAATCGGCGCATTCCCAAGTTGGTTGTCTATTCCTTTGCCAATACGGCGAAAACGTGCTTTAATGTGAACAAATGCGTTCTCTACCACTCTTCTAAACTTCGATAATTGATAGTTGAATAACTTTTATTTACCTGATAAAGCCAATGAAAACGGGTACGGTTTCATTAAATTGGTTGAGAATCTAAAGGCGGAGTCTCCCAAAATGCATACTGGCATTTGAATACCACCTATTTGTTTCGTATTGGATTTCAATACGTTGCAGTTCTCTAGTACCTTCTTCATTAGAGATGAATTATAAATTTGGGAATCATTGCAACGTCTAGGAGCCCCAATGTTTATACATGAAAAACGTTACCTGTTTAAAACGCATTACATATTTGACAAACAAAAAAATTATATATTTTGTACCTGTAATCCACAAGCGCCAAAAGTAGCATTGAATACCATCCCTTATAGTTGTAATAGTCAGTGGCATCGTTTTAGTTTGGTTTAACTTCGATATGGCACCCATCTGTAAATATAAATTGGAATTGCTTGCAATTTGAGGATTCTTTTATTTATGATGGCATATAAAATGGTGCGAAATGTCAAAAATTTCAAACTTACCAATGGCCCCTAGACATTGCGGAAAACTAAGCCTTTGGAATCTGTCAACACATTCATTTAAAAGTTCTTGTGTTGGAGGCAATTTCTGTAAATACCTGTGGAAAACAGCTGTCACACTTCCTCACAAAATTCAAGCAAAATTGTGCACACACTTGATTTACCAACTCCAAAAAGGCTCAGAAACCACTCTGTATTACCCAGCTGAACTGAGTGTAAACAAAGCGATGGCTACTCGCTTTTCTAGTTTTATCGCTTTTCGCCACTTTGTGTCATTCTTACTCAAATTCTCTAACAAACCACAGAGGACGTCAAAACTGCAACGGGTCATTCGAAAATGCATTTTAAAAAACTGATCGTCGCATTATGTGGGATTTTGCCTGAAAACCTGGCCAAAATTAATAGAAGTTTTTATGAGTTAATGGCTGGAATTTTTTGATAGTGTTAGTGATAATTAGGCCCATGGATGAACCCAACTGATTTTGGTTCAAATCGGTCCGTGATTTCGCCCGCCTAGCCCCCATACAAATTCCGCTCGAAATTGCTCTTATTTACACCTAATTATGGTAATTATGCAACAATCATTATAAAATTTAGCATGGATCAGTTCTGTGTACCAAGAAATCATGGTGTAAACTTTGGTGAAAATCGGATCACATTTGACCCTGGTCCCCATATAAAGTCTCCTTTAGAAATTCACGTTTGCGCTTAAAAATGGCTTAAAAACATCGGTATCGCGATGAAATTCGGTATGAACATGTATTTTGTAAATCTGAATCATATTACCAAATTTTGTTACGGCCCCTTGGTCCAAAATAGGGCCCCTTAGAAAATATGTTTAACAATTATAATTGGCTTAAAAATGTTATTACCTCGATGAAATACGACATGAACATGTTTAAGAATGTGAATCATTTATGATCACATTTTATTATGATCGGATCATAAGTGCCCCTAGGTACCACATACGGCCCATTAAGAAAATCTAACATACATCTCATGTTGTTATAATAGTCGATATACATACATATGTAATTAAGTTTTTAAACTTCTATGATAATAAATATTTATTTATATTATTTATTTTACATTATTTAATACTTAACTTAAAAATACTTAAAAAGTGAAACTAACTACAATCGTTATCATTTTCATCATCAATATCAGGAAGGAGTAATTTAATAGTATCTGATGAAAATGCTTTTCTATTCCTTCGCGATTTTTGTGTACTGCAGCTTATAAAAGGGTCACTGCATAAAAGTAACCTATTCAAGACATCTCGATTGGTATCGCTTCTACTGAATTTCCTCGCAAAATTCGTACGCCATATGGCTTTATTGCCTATGGCTTTAAATGGCGTCTAAAATTTGTAATTTTTCAAAAAAAATAAAATTTTCAAAATATCGCCAAAAATAGTTGCGCAAATTTGCGCAAACTTTTTTTTTTGTTCCGGAATGTAGAGAGTTCATAATTTCTTGTGGTATATAACATTAAACTACTAAAAACTACTTTCACCTTTAAAATCCTTATCTTTTTTTAGAGAGGGAAAAAAAGGAGAAATTTTTATTATTTTTAAATTTTGAACGAATAATTTTAACATTACTATATGAGATATATATATAAAAAAAACTTAAAGTAGCAGTTGTTCATACCTTTCAAGTAAAAAAAATCAATATAAAACCTCTATTTGTTTAGCCACAAAAAAATATCATATAAACCTATTAAAATTTCAAAAATTTCTTCACTTTCCTGACTTTGACATCGTCTCAAATCTACAAATCTCAACTTAAAGTCGTGAAAATTCACTATATAATGCAGAATTTTGTTGTCTATCGAATTGCATACTCAGTTTCTTAAATTTCTTTAAATACATTTTGCTTTTTTGGCCAACTTTTCAGGGTAAATGCCACATAGTGCGTCGTTGCAGTGACAAACTTTGAGTTTGGTTTTCGTCTAACATTGCAGTAAGCTTTCTTTTCTGCAAACTATGCATAATTAACAAATTTTTATTCCTGGCCTTTTTGAGAGAAGCCACTTTGGAATCAAAAGTTGCTCCTACCAACCGCAACAGCTCGGCATTTCAACAATGTTGATGAAGCAACCAGCTGTTTTGTTTACCAGCTGTCAAATGAATATTTTTATATTATGTCTGTACTCTTAAAACATTGTACTCAAATAACCAAATATTAATTCAATAAAAGTGCATGTCTGAATATAGTTTTAAGGGAGTGTAATACGATACTACATATTGGCTACATTTTAAAATATTGAGCATTTACTCTAAGTTATTCTTGTGTGTACCTATACTTTGGGGTACTTAGACTTTTGTTGTCCACAAAAATAAACTTCATTGCGGTTATATAACTTATTTTAAAAATTTTATTGAATTTAAATTAAAATAATGGAAAAATTAAGGACCTATCATTTTTTTAAATATTTAATTTATAAAAACAATTGTTATAAATAATTTATTACGGTGAAACTCTCTCAGGCGGGCATCTCCTATAAAATAAATGTTCATTTTGTATTATATTTATAAAAATGTATTTTGTAAACCCAAAAACAGTAAATCGACAAGAAATAAACCAAGATTAAATATATCTTTTGCATTTCAATTGTGTAATATTTAACCTTGAACTTATAAAATAATGATACAAGATGTGGTTACTTTATGTGTTATTAATTACTTCATTTGAAGTTCTTTTAACTTTGGTAATAAAAATATGTGTGGTATGTTATCGTTTCGCTATGTGCAGATTTGAAATATCAACGGTACAACTCTAGCCGAATAAGAATAGTTGCTTACTATATACAAACCTGTACATGTATGTGTTTGTAAAAATATGAGACTAAAGTTATTGTTTTGGATTCAATGAAAATTAAATTTTATTAAAAGCACAATTTTTGCCATTCGCAATCCTCGAAATGTTCACCAAGTTTATTAGGTTTGTCTACATACTCCAGTTTTAATTGAATGTTGATGAGTTTCGTTTTATCTGCATCAGAAATAACACGAGAGACAATGATTTTAAAAAGTTGTGTATTTTCTTTAAAATTGTCGTACGATCTTCTAATACTACTACTATGTACACATGTGTAGTGTTTGTGAATAGCTTGTCATGGCGATGGTTTTAATATTTATAAGATTTGATATAAAATTTTCTGACTCATCTTTTTAATCTTATAGTATAAACAAATTGTTGTAAATGGTGTATGATTTATAAGAAAACAATTGTGTATTTTATTTCATACTTCGTGGTACAAAATCATAGTGGATTCATTATAATACCAATGTAAAACCAAGTTCCAATAAATTCATAATAAATTAGCAAATTGATGCAGTTAAATGATATATTCGAATTCTTTTCTGTTTTTAGTGAGCTATTTAATTTTTTTGGCTTTTATTTTTTATTCATCACAAAATACTATCAATCCATATAAAAAGATCTGTTTTATGTACATCGTTTATAGTAATAACAGGGACTATTTTTTTCTCAATGAAATATTCTAAAATCAATTAATAAAATATAATAATAATAAACAAAATTTTATTAATTGAATTCACTGCAGTATTCTTTGAATTGTTAATAGAATTTTAGAGACAGAATTAGAAAAATAATAAGAACTATTGATTGTGTTAATCTGTTCTCTTTTATATATTTCTATTTGGTACTTATATTTTTGGTAATTACTGTTAAATTGCTATACAGCAAACTTACGAAATCGTGAATGACCAGAAACGTGAACGTTCCAGAAAAAAGAACACTTTTTTGTTACTTTGAGTGAATACTAACAAAATGCTAACAAAAGTTGAAATCTTAAAACATTAATTTAATTTTTTTTCGTACTCACGCATCGGTGTTTTGTCTTAGTCACAAAAGAAAGTGTATAATTTTTCAACTCTATAGCCCCATGTCATCAATTAATACGATAGATGGAAAGTTTACGCCATGAAAGCATTCCGTTCTTAAAAATATGAACGTAATATTCTTGATAAACAAATGCAAGATCTAAAATGTACCATAAAACGTATAATTATATCATGATTTCCACCCCGGTGTAGTGTCAGAGACCAGAGTCTCTGGTGGGAATCGAACCCACGACCCTCACGCTAATAGTCTAGCACACTACCTACTAGACTAACAGGGCACCCATGTATAATGTAATTCAAATATAATATTTTATTTTTAATTAATTTCTAAAAATATTTTTTCAGTTTAAAAATTCTTTTCGGAAATCCTTTATTCTGTCATTGTTTTTTTTTTTCAAATTGAGCTAAGTAAAGTGCGAACCTTGTTGCCAACTGTATTTCTAAACATGTAGTAAGCGTCAAAGTAAACAGCAGAGCTATAATTTGAATAGAACAAAATATAATATAACAAAATATAATATAATTTAAATAGAATACAGCTACTTTTTTCCGCGTTTTTAATAGTAAAATTTCAAGCATTTCTTCCTTAAAACTTAGCACCTTATCGCAAGTTCACTGTCGTCAACAAATATAGAAATTAGTTTACATTGGTGGCCGTGTCTTCATATAGTTATAGTTTTCATATGCGGATAGGTTCCTGGCGACTTTAAAATAATTAATACTTTGCGACACTTGTTGCTGGTAATGTTAGCAGACGTGTAACCAGTGGCCCGTAGCTTTGAATGCGTTTGTATCATAAATTCTTAGGGAGAATTATTTTCTATTATTTTAAATTACATCAAATATTGTCTTCTATAGCTTTGCACACGATTGTAGCTTTAAATATAACAAAGAATTTTTAAACGAAATTTCATTGGTTTTGTCGCTATGTAATTTTCCAACGTCTTCCTAACTCATAGTATTAATTAAATTACATTAAAATATTAATTTAAATTTGGTTTTTAATTTGTTGTTTAAAAAACCAGTTAATCAACTTAATTCTTATTGTTAAGAATAAACGCTCTGTGCATTTACTCAGAACTAGATCCCTTGCTCAAGTTTTATGTCGCTTTTATAGATGAATTCAGTGTTTTTAATGGCTCTTGTTTAAATTTTTTGTTTTCGTAAATTTGAATTAGTATCCAGAAACTCTATACAATATCTTTGAATAATTAAGAAGAATCCTATCAATTGATTAGCAATATCCTTTTAATATCTATAATCGTACGAAATGTATCGTGTAAACCGCTTACTCAGTTATTTAACCAACGCGGCCGGTATTTGCAACACAACTGAGTTTCGAGTCATTTAGAGACATACAACCTTGAGAAATGCTGGTGTTTCAATTTTAAATTATATTAAATATTCGATAATTCTACCATAATGGAATGAAAAATTTTAAATGAAAAAAGCTTAATGTTACTGTATTCTATGGAGTGAATGGCATTGCCATATTCAATACATGGCGCAGAATTATTTACCATATTTAACTGCTCTCTTTTGTTTTTACATATTGAAAGTAGACTATAAAGAGAATGATTCACTGCTTTAACAGTTTAACACACTCAATTGAGTGTGTATGTCGTTAGCCAGCAATAATGGGTAAAATTTTTTATAAAACTTTTTCTTTTGTCAATATTTTAAGAAAAAGCGTAACCCGACGACAGAGAGAAAGTGATTTATTTATTCCTATAAATATATGTATTTGACATTTTCAAGGTAAGACTAACAATGTTTATTTAAATTTGTCTTTAACAGAATTCAGGCATTTATCTACTTGTACATTTAAAGTTATAGTGACTCCCACAACTGTTCATCAAAACTCAATACACTTACAAATGTTTACTAATACACTAAAAATTGGACCGATCGTGTAGGCTACTGCATGGCCAGCCGAGGCAGCCATTTGAATGAAATTATTTTCCATTATTAACCGGAAGGATTGTACTTTCAAATAAAACAAGATATTTGAGAAAATATTCAGTATTTTTTTAAAACATTTTCAAAAAAAAAATGTTATTTGGCACACCCTTTATAAAGGGTGGGCAGTTAAAAGTTTAAATTTAAAGAAGCAATAAAACAAAAACGAACTGAAAAGTGCATCCTTGTTTTACTCCAGCTTTTGTGTGAAATGGTTGGCTTATATTGCCGTTATGAAGAACTATTCTCAAGGCTTTACTTATGGCAGTTCGTCTGATGGTTTCAAAGGCTTTCTTGAAATCTGCGAACAGGAGGTACAATGGAGTACGCCATTTAAGAGATTGTTGTATTATAATACGCAGTCTGTTTGGTCTGTTTGGCCAGAAATCTGCCTGTTCGCCTAGAAGATTTTCCTCTATTATGCTTTAAAGCAGTATCTCGTATATGGTGTTAAGCAAAGTAATTCCTCTCCAGTTGTTGTAATATATCAAGTCCTCACTTTTTTGTAATTTAACAAAGATGCGTTTTTTCTATGTTGGAGGTAGTCTTTCCTACTCCCTTACCATAGAAATTCAGTTAGGGCTTCGATGTCAACACGTAGAGTTTTCGCCAGAATTCCATATTCTCTTGCTGCCTTTTTGGCACTTAACTTCCCAATTGTCTCTTTCTTGTGTAATTTCTGTTTACCCTAAGACTTTTGGACTTTGTTTATTCTGTTTGTTTTGTTTCCTTATTTTCCTTAAGTTTGTTTTTGTCCGCATAACAATATTATGGACTTTAACTTTAGGGATTATTCGCACGAACGGAAAATGTCAGCGATGTACCGACAACTTTCGATATCGCAAAAATATTATATTCATCGAATAACTCAATATATTTGCCCTTTGTAGTATTACATAAACGTATTTTCATGCTATACAACCCTAATGCGATACTTCTTCCATACATTTGGATGATTCAATGCACTTATGCACTTTAGCACCGTTACCAAAAAGCGGCCGTAACAAAGTGCGTGTAAATTTATGTACGCATGCATTTTACATTTAATATTTCTCATGTATACTTATTACTTACTGTCGTATAAATATAGAGAATAAAAGAACTCATATGGTGTCAAACGTATTGGTGTGGTCGGACCACATGGCGTATGAGTGTTAAATATTTTATTATGCTCCTACGTTCCTCATACAGTTTTCTGGCATGGGTTAACATGACCGCCAGTTTTGTTTTCCGAACAATAAGATATAAGTTTTTAGTTTTAATTTAAGAATATTAATTATTTAAAATTTAAAAGAAAAAAAATTATTCTAATAATTTCTAAAAAAAGTACTTTAACCAGGATGAAATTATTTAAAATCAACATTTTTTTGTGTATACCTTGAGGGAACTTAAGGTTAGAATAAAATCATTCTACGTATGAGTTTTCGATCTATTAAAAATATTTATTATGGATAATTCTGTTCCCATTTTGCACTTTTCATTGTATCGGGTCCTCCAATCAGTACTTCCGAACCTGGACTTTTAATAACGGTCATCTTGTTGAAACCACATCTATCGAATTAGTTGTCATTTATTTTACCCAATTCACGGGTATACGATTCCACAACACGTGCGAATAAAAGTGTTTTATCAAAATGGGAGTTTTCTTGGGGCAACATAGCTTTTAATCGTCTTACTAAGGGAACTATTCGCAATTTGACAGTTGAACAACCCCATAAGTAGGCAAGAAGCAATTTTTGGTGGAAACATCGCCACTATCCGTGAGAGTGTGCCGGAGAATACGAGGCAGCCGTTTACGCGTCGCTCATAACAACTTTTGTATACCACAACTTAAAGAATTTTGTATAATAACTCGAACCAGAAGTCGTACAAAGTTCAATTGACCCAGGGACAGAAGGTAAACGACAGTAGACAGGGACGTGTTAAAATACTCCCATGAATCATCTGATGAAAACAACGTTTTTCTTTATTATGTCCTTGAAAGATAATTTAATTTTCTGATACGTTATCTTACGAACTAAAGTATGAATTTTTAGATGTTTCTTGGATCTTTATCATGGTCAACCATGTTATTAACGTTAGCATTTTATTCATTTCTATAAAGTTTTCGTTTATTAATGAACGTATATTTTTATAGTTTTCACAGTGAAATGGAAATTATGGTTTATATACGACGCATATTTCTAAAATATAATATCACGCAATTTTGCATTTTTTTATGTCGACAACTAATAATCTTTGTATTATTTTGTATTGAACATTTTGCTGTACATTTTTAAAATTTCAAAATAATTTTTGCTGACTACATATAATATATTAAAGCGCTGACGGTTTAATTTAGCATTATTCATAGACTCTAAAACTCAAGCTTTAATCAAAATTTTACAGTTCAATTTAATTTCCAGCAGATGTTGTGGTTTAATGGACCCAAATATTAAAATAAATTTATGAATAGTAGACCCAAAATACCAATATTAATACTACATCAGCCTTATTCAAGTTGATCGAAACAATTTTAAAGCAACTTCTAGCTTCAGAGCAATCGAAACAGTGCTCAACAATTTGAAATTAACTTTATCAACATAGATTGGTCCCGATTTGTGGTTTAAGAAAATTCCATAAGAAAAGATTTACACACATAACTGGTCATTACAAATCTTCAGTCAGGATTACGACATACCTTCTCACACCACCCATAAGCACCTACAGCTTAAAGTTGATTCGGAATGATGATTTTTTATAAACTTTTCATGGTAATTTTATTTACTCTCACAGTTTTTGCCACAAATCTGCTAAGAAAAAGTTGTCGAAGGAATATTGATTCATACTTCGTTTTGTTGGAGATATCTAACCTGGAGTTTGAACTTTGGCCTTACATCTAATAAGTCATATTCCTCGTGCAGAGTATCCAATGTGGCGTGAGCGGTATGCCGTGTAACACCGTCCTATTGAAATCAGACGTCATCGGGGTCCAGTGTCAGTTGACAACTGGCACTTGAGAAAAGTTTACTAGATGGACATTATAATGCTGCAGGTACTAAGGTACTCCGAGGGGGTTCCAATGTTTGCAAAAGGAAATAGTGTCATCATCTAAAGTGTATGTTAAGTAAAACCATTCTGAGCATTCTGGAAGTAATTTAAGTAAGCGTAATTAAAGGTTAGATGTTTTTGTCATGACTTATTTTTATACGAAGTAAAAATTTAATTTATTAAGTTCGTTTAACAAACATTTTCAATATTATGTTTTGTTTGGAAATGAGCTTTGCGTTTTTAACGTTTTCAGCAGGTAGATTGGACATTTAATTTAAATTTTTTTCCGCCTCACTATCCACTTCTAGGTTACAAACCATTCTTCAACGATAATGAAAATACGCTCAAACAGCAGTGGCAAATATCCCAAGTAGTTTTTTTGCAAATTTTGGCGACGTTTGATAAAGAAATTATCCGTTGAATTAAAAAAACAGCTCATTAGGCTTTGGATCGTTTATGAAATCTTCCAAGGGGTTACGAATTCAAGAAAAATATAAAATACATCTCAGTGTAGTAAATATACGGAATTAGAAAAATGTCTGCTTGTAGCAATAGATCGATTCATTGAAGAATGAAGCAATTTCTTTAGTTTATGTAGTCTTACAATTAACCCATTTACTTTAATTTCCCAGGCATTAATTAATGCTATAACTTGTTCAATTCTAATGCACGAAACGTTGATGATGAATGCTAATATTAAATGTACAATTGAATTAGTGTGCGCTTTAGTATATACACGCTCAGAAAACCTAATAATGGATCAAGCTTAAGAAAAAAAAACCAGGTTTCCAAAGACGGGGTTATAATGAATGGAACAAGCAAATCATTCAAGGAGCTGAGTAGCTTGATGTCCGCAGGCAAATATGCTCTGTAGGCCATATGGCCCAACCCCTTTTCATGATCGGTTAGTGGTTCGTTTGAACCAACCCGAACTCCAGATGAAACTGGCCAGGTCCCTAAGTGGCACGTTCGCTACCATGGCCAGTTCTTCAAACGTTCTATCATCCAAAAACGATGACATCAGTTTTGAAGTGCAGGGCACTCGTATAAAAGGTGTTGTATCGATTCCATTTCCTCTACACCATGGTAGCTTCTGCAGTAATCCAGCTGGGGCAGACCGAAACTGACAATTGCGCAGTGTCCCGTTAGAATTCCTGTCAGAATGAAAAACGTTAACTTGTCGAACTCAAGTTATTCCTGGTGGTCCTGCTACCAACTGCTGAACACATCAGTTTTGAAATTCGGCAGCCAGGTATATTGGACCACTCACGTGTTGTTGTTGAATTCCATGTTTGTTTTTTCAATTTGGTAAAATATTATTATATAGGGGGCGCACATGTCCTCCCTATCGCCTGAAATTTAAATATTTTACAAATCTAAGAATTGAGATCTTTTCAAATCTATTTTTAACATTTTTCTGAGGTTAAAATGACAGCATTTATCTTATTTACCACGTTTTGCTAATAGGCTGTTTTAAACTCTTTTGTCAAGCATAGATGAAATTACAAAAGGAATTTGGCATAAAAATTGCAATACAAAATGATTTTTTTTAACAAGTACTCTAATGTCCACAAACACTACTTACTCTGTCCTCCTTTCCATAGCCTAGTTTCCTTAAATTCAACACAATGCACTACATGATTAGGGGCCAACCCGAGTGTTTGTATTACAAAAAAAGGATAACAAGTTTCGATAGCAAGCGGTAATTAATACAAATTGGAAGGTCTTAATAATTAATACGTTTGGATAACCTACATCTTCTGTTAACAAGTTAAATGTTTTACGACTCTAAGTTAACCCATATTTATATGCAAAGAGTTACAAAGATTTTTTACTGATGACAAACAAAATTGTAGTCAACCTTTGAGTATTAAACGTGGCATAAAACTTTAAGGATTGAGTTTGAAAGAGTTATTCTAAATTCTGTATATTGGATGGAAACACTGTATTTTGAATGGTACTCTAAGTACTTTTTCTTAAAAAAGCTTTAAATTAGTCTTTAAATTTTTATAAATACGGCTGAAATTCCTTTACATACGGGTATAAAAAGTTTACATATGTATACATCTTTGCACATTTCTTTCTTCTAAAATTTTTTCGAAAATAAGTCTTAAATAATTTAAAATTTTTTTTTAATAAAATCACATTCTCTAATATACTTGTAGGAAGATTAATTCACAATTATCGGTAATATTTAATTTATCGACATAAAACAGAGCAAAATATATTTTTCTAGATTTGTAATGGTAGAATTAGCCGTACGTTCACGGTATGTAAAAGAAGGTATAGTGTTTTATAGCATACGAAAATATTTAAAATGCTTAACGAAATTATACAACAGTTGGGTAATTGTTCTCATTGCTTTTTACATGATAAATATGTACGTGAACGTTCGCCTTAAAACTGTGTATACGTAAAAAAATGACGAGTCTACACACTTTTGTATACTATTTTTAAGTTTTTATACTATTTTACATTATAAAAGAGAGTTTTAAAAGTACACATTTTAATTTTGAATCGAAAAGCAAGAGAAATAAATCCAGCAGAGCGAAAAATTATTATAAATTTGTGGAAAATAATTTAAGGGTCAATCGACAAACGGTAGAAAGATCTTACTCCGCTATACAAAGTCGTCCCTCTTAACTTATCTAACTAGAAAAGAGGTAAGTTATTCACATCTTTCAAAAAGATTTCAAGGTGATCGTTTCTAAAATAGAAAAGAATATTGAAATCAACTTTAAAAAAATAATTTGTGGCGACACTGTTTTACAAATATTGCATGACGAAATCCGTACATTGCGCTCATTAACAAACAAAAGAGAATTACATTTGTCAAGGAGCAAAAAAAGAAAAAGAAGGATGGATTTCTTGAATGATAACAAATATTATATTATATATGAGATAAATATTGTGAAAAAGGTGTTATTTGAGCATTTAGTCACAGCTGTAAAGCATTCTGCTGATTTTATGATAGTTTAGGGATGTATTGCAGCATGCGAAGTAGGTCTGCTTCAATTTATTGAAATAATGATAGACGGCGGGAAATTTTGATATTTAAAAAAGCCAATTTACCACAAAGGGTGGTAAAATTAGGTCTTTCAGTAAGATAATGACTCTAAATATATTGTTGATATAGTGAAACATTAGCTCCTTTATAATGTCACTCAACAATTTACGGACGCTTCCTCAATAATGAAGTAATCCCCGCATATGTGTTCGAGAAATAGCTATAAAAATTGGTTAATAACGCGACCAACTGTTTCCAAGCCACCTTTACACTTTAAAGGTTTATAGTGTGCCCCATGTTTATAGTGCGCCCCATATTCATAAGGTCACTTACTTAAATAGATTATATGTACGTTCATTTTGAATACTTTATTTATCTTCTCGTGTGCTTTTAGGGAATTTTATATTTACGTAGATTTATTGTACATAGTAGTGTAACGTTAGTTATAGAATCCATTATTCAGTGTTTCATAATTATTAGATCAATTTATTTATTTGCTTTTAAAAATTAATATTTTATTAACTACCTTCTTTGTCTCTTTGCTTCTCTGTTTAATTTTTTTTGTTATTACATGAAGTAACATTTAATTGACAAAATATGAAAGCACCCAAAAAAATTGTGTCAGACAATAAAGTAAAAAAATACATGAAAGCATATTTTGATATTTTTAAAACGTGACTAGACTGGTTAAATGGTCCGCTGTTTGATAAAAAGTGAGAAAAGTAATGATAACGGGATACACGTTTTGGGCGAAAGAGTTACACATTCTCACACATTATAGAATTCATGACAGAAATCCGCCACAAAATTTGCGCGCAGTTAAAACCAGAGATGACAAAGATAAAGAACACATTAAATACAAAAAACGTCATTTCTGCTTAAATTGTGCTTCACTACAAACGGTAGCTTGAATAAAAATTAATTTATGAAATAAAAATTTTTTAATAAAGCATATCAGTGCACATACTCGTGAGTATGGATAAATTACACATACATATTTTAAAAATAAGTTGTAGCTTTTAAAACTTAAAAAGGTCTAATATAATAAATAAAATTGATTCGATAACAACTACGGAAGGGAAGACCAAAAGATTTAACCGTAGATCGAGCTTTGTATCAAAAATGATACATTTAAATTTTTGAGACTATATAACTTTAATTCAGAAAAAGTTAGATGCCTGATATTTTTTTAATTCATTAGTATTGTTATCACCATTATTTTAAACCAAATAAAAAAAATTAAATTTTAAACAGGATTTAAAAAATTCAAAAAGTTCCTAATTCTGGCTTATGTATCATTTTTGATACATACGTCTTTACTGGGGATTTTGATTTTGTGAAGTTTTATCGTAAATAATACATTATTTTATTTAGTCATAGTACAAGATTATAATCTTATAAATGTAATTGCTATGGGAGTACAGCAAAGAAAAAAGTGGTAAAAAATCATTGATAATATAAAAAAAAATAGAGATACAATCAAATTTAAAGACTAAGTTAGAAAAATAAATATTACTAATTATTATAACATTATGTATGTATTTGAGAAGGAATTGAAAATTGGATGAAATTGAAAAAAAAGCTGCGTTTTCTGTTCTTGATATGTTAATGATATTGATTGAAGTAGTTGTAGTGTATTATGAAGAGTGTTAGGTTATTATAAGTCAGACCAAGGTTCAAACCTCAGGTCAGACATTTCCAATTTACACCGAAAGTTTGTAATATCCGATTATGTATGTACATACATATGTATGTAATATTCTTGCAGCTGAAAACTCTGGAGAAGAAGAAAACAGAAGCTCGTCTTATGAACTGACGAAAGTATTGGCAGCAACAAACATGACAATAGGATGTTTATCGCCGAAGATGGTACTACTTGAAACAGAGAACCGTATGCGTTAAGTAGTTTGGGAAGAGAAAATATTACCAATCTCCACGCAGATTGCTAGCAGCTGTTTCATGAAATATTGTAGTCTTTCTTTCTGCTCTTTTCATATTTATCTCACGTGACAGACAGACATTAGAACAAAAAGTGTTTCGTCCTATGTTTTATTTCATAGATATTACAGATGATAATATTTCGGTCAACTAGTTACATATGAGATAACAGAATCATTCGCTTTGATAATGTGCTACTCGAAAATAATGATAAATTTACATCTATTACGCTTTTTCGAAAAATGAGCGGAAATCTATTAATAACCCCAATAATTTTTTCGCGGTAGATTAGTAACTAATTAAAATGTATGTTCGTTATAAATTTCACGGTCCACCGAAATCGAATTGACAGTTTTAGATTCAAGTATGTGCTTCGTGCGTAGCAACTGACAGTCATATTTGGGGAAACCTGTATCCTGGAAACCAGAGAGGAGTCAAAGAGAGAGCATTGTTATTGACATAATCGATGTTGTATTGCTACAGGAAACTTTTTTATATCACTTGACGTTGGCAACACACTTTTCTAACGAAATATAACAATGATTTGTACCATGAGGCTTCAGCCAGCCCTCAATTGAAAACATTACTGATGCGGTGACAATAAGCTGCCCCGTCTAAACAATTGGAAGCCGCAAAGCTAGATGTCAAACTTTTACCAATTAGAAAAAAATGCAACCAAGATGATGTAAAGTGTTTAATTTTTACGTAAAAAACCATACTGAAACTTACATCATGTCAAAAATTTTAGCGTAAATTTCATAAAAGTGATAATAAAATTTAATAATATGAAATAGTTTTATTCAAATTAATTGAAATAAATAAAAATATTTAAATTTTTTATCAAAAGCTAGCAATAATCGTGACAAATCTATGTACTACAAGTATGTATCAAAAGTGATCTGCGGCTAAGAACATATTTCACTTAAAAAGGTGATGCTTAAGTTAAAAGCTTCTTTACTAATTTAAATACCAGGTTTTTGGCCGTACAAAAAATTATTTATATATTTATTATTTGCACAGCGTGACATAATATTTTATTTCGAGTACAGTAACACAAAGTTCAACGAGAGAGTTTTTTCGGACTGATTTACAATTTGATTGATTTTCAAATTATTTACATAAGAGTACTAAATTGTTATTAGTTCACAATAAACTACAAATTAAAAGTTTAAATAATAATATGTTAAGTTTTAAAGTTGAGCAATGTAATTATATAATCCTAAAACAAGTTGTGTTGCTGACATGTGGTAGATAATTCCTAAGGCAAGGCGTTCACAAGTGTCTAAATTGCACAGGGGCTAATTTGTTTTATTGAATTTGTTTAAATTAAAAGTATGAAAAGTCTATACCATGGCGTTAAACTCTGAATTGGACGTGTTCTATTGCTATTCAATACGACCGAGATTTTGATTGACTATAATCCCTGGTGAAGCCTTCAGATGGAAAGAGACCATGTGTTGCAGATCCTTTGAAGATAAATACGTTGCATAAACGCGGCTCAAGAACTATTTGGCATTTAATCAATTTTTTTCTTTAGGGAACATTAAGGAATTTATAATCGGTATTTTAATGCCTGGATTACCCCAAATATTTCACGACTTTCTGAAATTATGAATTGAATTTTACTAGATATTGCCCACATATATTTTAACACATTTTTCGAATATTTATTTTTCTATAAAGTTAAAAATATTTTTAACGTAACTAATCTTACCTTCATTAAAAGCGAAATTGTTTCATCGTTTTGCTCATGACTATACTTGTTTTAAATATGAATTACCAGGTTATCAATTCAATTTTATAGAAAACTTTTGATACAGCCAATAAACCGATAAAAATTGGATATTATAATTGGGATAACATTTCCGTATTATTCTTTTATAACAATTGAAAAGTATAAATTGCTAAGGCTATGAAAGAGTATCTGAAAACGATACAACATTGAAGCCATACCACCAGCGAATTTTATATATTTTTGGTTTTTTTGTTTTTAGATATGAGCATAATATTTTACTTAATAGAACTGATAGACATATGCGCCCATATGCTATTCCGGATTGAAAAAGCAGCATGGAATTCAACAAACCGTATGTGGTCCAACATGTCTGGTTGCCTAATTTCTAAACTGCTGTGTCCAGTAGGCAGCATAAAACCTGGGAACTATTTGAGCTCGACAAGAGAACTTTTCGTACCTAACTGCTCTAATAGCAATTTCGCTGGCTAGCTCTGCTTGCCCCACCTGAATTACTGTAGAAACTGCCATGTTGTGGAAGAAACGAAATCGGTATAACACCTTCTATGTGAGTGTCTTGGACTTCAAAAGAAACGTTACCGGTTTTTGGCGACAGAACGTTTGCAAAACTGGTCATAGTTGCGTACGTGTCACTAAGAAAAACTACACGTTTTCATCCGGAGCCTGGGGTGGTTCAAACCCGCCAGTAACGGATCACACTTGGTAACTTGACCGAGTGAACTTGGCTGTGAACGGCAAGCTACCCGTTAACATAACATAACCTAATCGAACCGGACGACATATTGTTTTTTCGACAAGATGTCAGCATGTCTCACCTATAAGAACAGAATATTTATTCATTTTAAGTTTACTAAACTTCTTTTAGAGTTATATTTTTTCGTCTTTTTTAATTGACAAAACGCTTCTTTGGTGTAATTTGCTTGTGACATGACTCAACAGGTCTAATTTTCGACAAACTAATAGGTTCCACGTAGTATGCATCTGAAATTGAAATTCATTCCAATAAACTTTACGGACCTTTATATGTATTTAGAAATAAAATTTATTTTTGTCTTCCGAATAATCTGTATATGTTGAACCGCTAAATTAATTATTGAATAGCCCAAAAACTGATCCGTTTTTTTTTTAATTACAATTGCCAGAGACATGTATTATGAAAGTAACAAAATTTTCATATAGGACAGATGAAGGTTGGAAACTTTCTAATCTGAAAAATTTGGACTCTCTTGATGAAAGATTATTTTTTCTGATGTCTTTTAATAGGAGATAATACGATCGAAAAGAAATACGCTATTAAAGAGTTGATACAAAGCTTCTCATGGCAGGTGGCATACATTTCTTCCTAGAATCTGTTTCAGAAGATCGCTCATTTGTTCAAGCATGTACATTAGGGTAGTCCCAAAATAAAAGTTGCGAATGTTCCCGACTAAAATCAAAGTTTGATTCATTCTAAGACTACGTTTCTCAAAATTTTTGTCCTGGGGTCAATATTTGGTGAGCTGGATCAAAGGATAAAAAGGTCCTTTTTGAGGTTTTTTGGATTTTTTCATATTTCTTCCAAAGGAACTATATATAAATTTAGTATCATATGAAAGGTCTTTAAGATGCGCTTTCAATAGGTTATCACAAATTTTACAAAAAATTTTGAAAATTCAAAAATTTTGAAAATTTCGGACAAAATTTAAGTTTTTCTAATTTTTTTCATAGAATTTACTTAACTAAATTGTTGAAATTTCTTGATTATAAAGACCATGTAATTTAACCAAAATGGTTTTTTCCGTTTTTTAAAATTCAATCTAGTTTTATTTTTTTTTTTAATTTTTTTAACCTAATTTCTTCTCTATCTGACAACCTCTTTTAACTCAATTCATATACATATGTAATTGGCATCAAAATAAAAAATTGTATAAGCTTGCCATTGATGTATATTTTCTTATACTTTTATTTTAGTATACAACGAATATTTCAATTTAAACCAAAACATTTGCGATACATCCCGCTATAATGTAATTTTCTTGTTATTCCGTAATAATAATAATTTTTTTAATGTTGTTGTTTTTTGTTGTTTATTTCTAAAGCAAAGAAGAAATTGTATTAAACCAATGATAACTAGTAAAATTTAAAGTCAAAAAATCTCTTTTTTATTATATATATATATTATATATTATATATATATGTATATATGAATTGAGTTAACAGGGGTTGTCAGATAGAGAAGAAATTAGGTTAAAAACAAATTAATAAAAATTTAACTAGATTGAATTTTCAAAAACGGAAAAAACCATTTTGGTTAATTTATAATCAAGAAATTTCAACAATTTAGTTAAGTAAAATCTATGAAAAAATTTAAAAAAACTAAAATTTTGTCCAAAATTTTCAAAATTTTTGATTTTCAAAATTTTTTTTAAAATTTGTGATAACCTATTGAAAGCGCCTCTTAAAGACCTTTCATATGATACCAAATTTATATATAGTTCCTTTGGAAGAAATATGAAAAAAATCCAAGAAACCTCAAAAAAGCACCTTTTTATCCTTTGATCCAGCTCACCAAATATTGACCCCAGGACGAAAAAATTGTGAAACGCAGTCTTAGAATGAATCAAACTCTCATTTTAGTTGGGAACATCCATACCTAATTTTTTCTCCATACAAACGGGGCCACCCTAATGTACATATGTTTCTTAAAAGAACGAGAAAAGATTAAACATACACAATTTCATTTTACAGCCATCTTCCATAAACTGTACACAAATTGTTCCAAAATTCTAAACTGTATGAAGTAGAAAGAATTATCAAAGCGTTTGACACATCGACTAATGTTTATTTGATTTTGCGCCTCCAAAAATTATAGCTGTAATGGTATTTGGTATGTCTGTAATAGTTAGAAATTACACGTCAAATAAAAAATTTGATAAAATAATTTTCATACCAATGATAAGTAGTAATAACTTTTGGACAACGAATTTTTTTTGAGTGTAAAATGTAAAAACATTGTGAGAACGTAGTCAAATTTACCATGGTCAGACAAAGTAATGCTCTAAAAACAATAGATGCAACGCAGCAGGGACAACAATTTTGCAATCGCATCAGCTAAGCTGCATTTATTATAATAAAGGTAGCAGCTGCAAAGTATAAGGAAAATTAATAAAAAATAAACAGTTCATTAATTCCTTATCTATGGTGTCACTAAACATTTTTCACGTTATATCTCATACATTGCGTTTTATGCATGTTATTGTACTGCCAAATTAAATCTTCTCACTGTTAATGCACAGTCAACCCTCCTATAACGCGGTACTCTCGGAACGCGCTTTCCATATAACACGGAGCTGAAACTGCGACAGCCCGTCTATAACGCGCTACTTTCAGAACGCGGTTTCCATATAACGCACTTTCCACATAACGCGGAGCTATAACGCTGTACTCTTAAGCTTGATTCACCTATCGTTTCGGAACAAAATTCTTGTTCCAGAACAAATCCAGTTTTTTGATAGTTTGTTCCGAAACGATTCACCCACTTCGAACAATTGTCCTGTAAAAACAAGGCTACCATATGAAATATTTTTGTAAACGATGAGTGTTAGTTTTACAATTAGGCAGCACAGTAGCTGACGATTGCAATTCGTTTGTTTTCTTGGCTTGAGTGTGATCATATCTTTTATTGTGTTACAAAGAAATTGTAAATTAAAACAAATCTTAGTGAAAAAAACTGGATAAACCTAAAGTTCTTCTTTTAATAGCCATTGAGTTGAAGAAAGCTCGTTTAGTTGCAAGGTATATACAAAAATGAAAAAAAGAACTAAAAATGAAGAGAATTGCAGTTAGGAAGCTGCTGAAAGAAAGGAGAAAAATGGGGTACTTCCACGCTTTGGTCCCAGAGATGCGGTTAAATGATACGGAATCATTTATAAATTTCCATCGTATGGATCACCACACATTCGACGAAATTCTCAATATATTATTTTTTCCGAAGCAAGCTTACTCTCTTTCGCTCTCTCTCTCTCAAAAAGAGAAACGTCAAACTACATATAAAAAAATTGTTTCGGAACAAAAATCCAGCTTTAGAAAAAGAAATATTTTTGATGGTATATTGGTAAAAAATCTTTGTGAACACCTAAGCTTTCCAAAAATGAAAGAAGTAAATATTTCTGAAATTGCAAGTACTAATGGCAGGCATCTAAAAATTGTTTAATAGTACTGTTGTATCAAAAATATCACAAAGGTACTGCGGCCGGAAAGTAAAAACCGCGACGAAGAAATTAGCACCGCAGGTCGTCTAATAATCACTCAGAAATACAGAAACTCCTCATGGAAAACCAATCCATCAATTTTAACAAAAATCATCTGTCGCAGACTAAAGGCCCCCAACATAATTGCGTATTTACCGCAACACATATAGTGTCATAAAATAATCTTTCGGTTCGTCTCTCTTATGCTAAAATATAAAGAAATAATATAAAATTCCTCCAAAACAACGTTTTTGGGAGTGGTGAATCTAATTGAACTAAAAATGTGTAGCGTAGACCCAAGCAAGATTAAAATCCACACTCCACTTTGAAGGCAAATAATCCTAAGTTTTGTAATGTAATGACCAGCTTACATATAGCATAGTGTGAGTCCAATTAAAAAAGAATGATTCCATGATGGATCAACATATAATCAGACGTTTTTCGTACATTCGTTTGATTCTATTCGCTTATAAAAATTTGAATGTAAAATTATATTTTTATGTAAGTTAGTGATGATAACACACCGTACGACTAGATAAAGTATTTAAAGGACTAATAAGTTGATATTATATAATAGCCAGCATAAAGCTCTGATCCAATCCAACTCATGGAAAGATCTTGAGACACAAATTGAACAAAAAAAGAACTGTAAAATCTTCAAGGCTTGTGGAAAGTGTGTCAAGTGGTATAGTATAACATACAATATGCAAGATTTCAGAGACTTCTTGAAAGTCTTCTAGGCAGTTTACAGTTGGTTATTAAAGAGAGTGAATGCTGCCCCAAAATATTAAAAAGAATAAAGACCAAATTATGATTTTGTCCACCTTTAATGAGGGAGTGCTAATTACGTTACCAAGGAATTTTTTTGCTTTTATAAATCAAAAGTGTCATTTATTGTTAAATTCTTCTATTAAAGCTTCCATAGTATATTTAATTGTCCTTAAATAAATTTTGAAAAAATATCTTATCATTGTTCGGTATTGGAAAAGGGTCGTAAGACCAGCACTATGTATAAAAATATAATATATAAAAATTATTTATTTATTTATTAACTCCAGACTCTATAAAAAAGACTAAAGTTATATTAATTAGATTTAAGTTAGCCTTAAATTGGATTAAATTAAACGGAGAATTCTAAAGAAAAGAAAAGTGTGTTTAAATGATGTCTTAAATTGCATTACATTGCGTTTCAATTGAATTTCTGGCAGAAGTTGGTTCCACGAACGAATAGCATTTATATAAAAGTGCCTTTCAAACACCCATTACCTTATGGCGTTTATCCTATACCCTCTGTTAGTTCTAGAAAATTGTAGTCTGGTAAATAGATAATTCGGTTCTTTTAAACAAATAATCTTGTGTAGGAAAATTAGCATACAATATTTCAAAAGGTTTTCCAGTGTCATATTGGAGATTTTGTAGGAAAAATTCGAGATACTACTACATCTACTGCGTCCAGAAATATATCTTGAAATGTTATTATAAGTTACGTTAAGTTTATTCTTGCTAGCAGAGTCCAAACCCGCAAAGAGCTCACATCCATACGAGAGGGTTGGAATCAGATATGTCTTCGCCTTGAGCATACGTATATTAAAAGGCATAAAGGACTGAGTCCTGCAGAGACTCCTCAGCATAGCATATGTCTTCAACAAATCTTATTAACATAGTTAGTCCAGGAGTGTTGACTATTAATAATACCAAGAACTCACTTTGTACTAATTCTATGGATGAGTCCTCCCAACGACTAATGGTGGCAGAAAGTTTGACAAAAGTCTAATTTTTCAAATTATGATTACCTTTGATTTATTAGCGTTTAAGCCAAGACCATTTGAAGTGGCCCATTTAAATATATAGTATTGTCAAGGTCCTGGTTCAGTTTTAATATACAATTGTCGATGTCAGTTTTAAAAGAGCTAATTTAGAGTTGGACGTCATCGGCATACATTTTATTAAACAAAAAGTAAATTATAGCCTAAAAATAAATAGGATCTGTTTCTATTTCTATTTTCTTTCTTGTTTAAAGAGTGAAAAAATAGAAAAGTACCTATATACATACAGACATACATACATATGTACATATAATAAGTTTGCAATCCAATCTGCATTCCTTACAAATAACACATAGTTCTTGGCGATGATAACAGTGACGTTAATTTTCGTTATGATAAGAACTATGATGTTTTGTGACAACAATAATTAAGAACTGTATAGTTTAACGTTAATAGGTATTTAAGCCTTTCAGACGTTATCGTAGTTCTAATAAATGGCACAGACTGTCATATTATCCGACAAATTATTTACCAGTGAACCAGTGACACAGCAGTTGTTTTCAAAGCTTAAGTAGCATATTGTCTTACATGTATATCCTTCTATATGGATTTCTGAATATAAGTGTGCATATATAATGCTAAAGAAACATTTTACAACAGCCTACATTCATGTAGTTTGTAATAAAACCATCAAACGAATGTTTTGGTTTTAACAAGACAAACGACCAAACAAGCAGACGTGTATCTGGCTAGGCATTCTAAGAGATAACCATTACATTACATTTTGCATTTAAGCATTTACAAGTAATATTGGCCATCTTTCTGTCAGATATTATACCATTCATCATCGTTTTATAAAGAACTTCTTTAAAAGAAGTGGATGAAGAACAGGGTTTTATTTTGTCGTCGGTGTTTGTATCAGCGCTTGCTATAAAAGCTGAGTATATTTATTTTGAAATGCCTTGCTTCATCACTTGATGTGATGCTTGATTTTAATTTATGTCTAAATAGTATCATTATCCATGATAGCAATGTAAATTGTTTTTATACAAAAGAATGTTTGTTAATTGTTTTTATTCAAAAGAATTTTTGAAATATAAATTGTTCTTGTTTTAAATTTTTTTTTTTTTTTTGAAATTGTAACAAGACAATTGTTTTTATTTTTAATATTATTTTTTTTTTTGAAACACTTCAGCGATCTCGAAATTTTACACGTTAGCACTTGATCACAGTCAAAAGCAGACTGGGAAATTAGAATTGAAACATATTTTTAGTCAGCATGTGAAAATTAATTAAAAAAAATTGTATTAAAAGGGATTAAAGTGAACAATACAAAGTGATTATGTTGGAACTAGTATCACATAAAACCCTTTTTAAATGTTTAAATTGATTACTAAGTATTTAGTCTAACTTCTGTTGTTTGTGTAGGTATATTGCAGAATTTTATAAAATAACGTTGATTAACGCGGGCAGGAGATCGTTCATAGTCTCCACCGTTAAATGTGGTGAAACTAACGGTGATAATTTTTTTTCGGAAATTCCCTAACGACAATTGTAGCGTATCATTGTGTTTCTCTTTCGTTTTATTTTACTTTTCACGTCGTCAATGAACAGTGAGTACCTACCTACTCGAGCACAATATAATATTGTATTGTTTAAATAAATTAGAAAACTAAAATTATGGATAAAAAGAAGAAACCCAGTTGTGCTTTTAAACGCAAACAACGCCAAGAAAGAGAAGATAGTAAACCAAAATTGCTCCAAATTGACAAGTTTTTTAGTCAGCCTTCTACAATTACATCTGGCCACAATATTTCTATTGATAGTGACTCAAATAATGTAGTAAGTGCTTGGTTGAGAAGCCTATTGAAGAAGATTCGACAATTATTGCAGTTGGAGATACCTCCGCCGCCGATCATGTGAACGTGGATGATGTTTACATGACACACATAAGAGCAGAGGGTTTGGAGGAATCCCAGACCTCTACATTTTTCGAAAATGTGTACGACAAATCTTCTTATGACTTGGGAAACTTCACGAACAAAATATTAAGTGATAACGGAAAACGTCAAATTCTTGATATGTGGCCTTTACAGCCTTCAGGACTTTTTGCAACAGACATCAATCAGAACAATAGGTGTTTTTCAAAATCGTACTACGTTTCGTGTTCTAAATATGGGCCAGTTAATCATTTTTGGTTGTGTTATTCCAAAATACTAGACGCTGCCTATTAATAACACTGCTGGTTATTTGGTTCACAAAGGAATAATGTTTGGTGTACGGGAACTGGAGATTAGAAGCATTTATCACCAATTATGTAAGGAAATAATGAGCAAATATGGAGTGCTAGAATGCGATCTAACGGAAGTATTTACAGCAATATTATTATTCTTTACAATGCCTGTCAATTCTGCAGCAGGTGAAAGGTCATTTAGCAAATTAAAAATTATAAAAAATTATTTAAGAAATAATATGGGCCAAACTCGATTCCGACATTTATCGCTGCTAATAGCAATTTAAAACAAAACTGCATCAAGCCTGGGCTTAAATGAAGTCATTGGTAATTTTGCTAAAACTAAAGGTAGGAAAAATTTGTAAATATAATTGTTATTTTGTCAGTCGGTAGGCCCGACCTTTATATAATAAACCCTTGAATCTTCTCTATTTCGTTTTATTAGCCAAACCTACACCATGTATTAACTGTAATTTATGTTGTTACTGTTTAATATTTTTATTACCTGCCCAGCAGTGCACAAAAAAGAGCTACTAGCATTTTTAAAGTATTTGTATACTTCATATTTTTATTTGATAAAACTGAATCAGTTTGCATAGCAGTGGGGCCTCATTTTTTAATTTGTCCCAGGGTCCTTGGTTACCTAGCTACGCCACTGTAGCAATGGCCAACTTTCCCAGAAATTTGGACACAATTCTTTCATTCCCCAAAATTTTTTATAGCTTCAGCATAAGAAGCGCTATAATAAACAGTTTTTGTAGAAATCCTCGCTACAAAACTAATAGAAAAGGTAACAAAATTTTATTTTTATTTTTAAATGTTCGTTTTTATATATTGTTACGCAAAGCGAAACAACCTAATATCGTTTAACAATAAAAACGATAAACAAAAGCTATCAGCTACACCAACTCAATACACACGACACAAATACGCACTAACACTAAGAAGACAACGAACGTGTTGATTATCTAAAGCTGCACACACACATGTGTACAACGAACCAGGTAGCAACAACAACATAAAGTAAACCAGCAAAGTACACAAACAACAATATACTAGCAGAAGTCTCGAGAAGGCGTGAGCGAGAACCTTCCACATCGAGAACGTTCATCATACTGATCATACGTGCGTGCGGACTATAAAAGGGCTGGACAAAGCAAGAAGGAGGCAGAGTTAATTTAGTCAGCCTTGTGTGAAGTTGCGTGTGAACAAAATAAGTCGTGGTTGTAAAGATCTAGCGAATACTTGTGTGAACTAGTACAGTGAATAAACAGATTATTATTGTTGTATCGTTAAGTTCTATACGGTGGTACACAAAAGTAGTGTAAATAATAAAGAGAGAGTTAAGGAAAACTAAAGACATATTTGTTTTTACTTTGTTGCAATTAACGAACTCATATTTAAACGTTTTTAAAAAGGTAAAAACGTAACAATTGGTGTCAGAAGTGGGATTGCAAAATCCAAAAGTAAAAATAAGTAAAAAGAAATAAATAGATAAAATGAAACTCTGCGATCTAAAAGTGGAACGGCTTAAACGGGAGTTGGGTAAACTCGAGCTGCCAACAATGGGCACGAAAAATGAACTGCAAAGACGATTAAGGGAACATCTGCAGCTTCAGGACATCGACATCGATTCCTACGAGTTCGAGGATGAAGAGGAACGAGAGGTAAAGGCCCCTGCAAACCCTAGCGGTATCGACATAAATTCGTTACTAGGCGCTATGATGGAAAAAATGCAAGTATTAACGGAGGTACAAGAAGCTTCTAGAGCCGAAAATCGCAAAATGCAAGAAGCGAACGAAAAGCTGTTTGCTGATGTACGAGAAAATTAAATGATGTCTTAAATTGCATTACATTGCGTTTCAATTGAATTTCTGGCAGAAGTTGGTTCCACGAACGAATAGCATTTATATAAAAGTGCCTTTCAAACACCCATTACCTTATGGCGTTTATCCTATACCCTCTGTTAGTTCTAGAAAATTGTAGTCTGGTAAATAGATAATTCGGTTCTTTTAAACAAATAATCTTGTGTAGGAAAATTAGCATACAATATTTCAAAAGGTTTTCCAGTGTCATATTGGAGATTTTGTAGGAAAAATTCGAGATACTACTACATCTACTGCGTCCAGAAATATATCTTGAAATGTTATTATAAGTTACGTTAAGTTTATTCTTGCTAGCAGAGTCCAAACCCGCAAAGAGCTCACATCCATACGAGAGGGTTGGAATCAGATATGTCTTCGCCTTGAGCATACGTATATTAAAAGGCATAAAGGACTGAGTCCTGCAGAGATTCCTCAGCATAGCATATGTCTTCAACAAATCTTATTAACATAGTTAGTCCAGGAGTGTTGACTATTAATAATACCAAGAACTCACTTTGTACTAATTCTATGGATGAGTCCTCCCAACGACTAATGGTGGCAGAAAGTTTGACAAAAGTCTAATTTTTCAAATTATGATTACCTTTGATTTATTAGCGTTTAAGCCAAGACCATTTGAAGTGGCCCATTTAAATATATAGTATTGTCAAGGTCCTGGTTCAGTTTTAATATACAATTGTCGATGTCAGTTTTAAAAGAGCTAATTTAGAGTTGGACGTCATCGGCATACATTTTATTAAACAAAAAGTAAATTGTAGCCTAAAAATAAATAGGATCTGTTTCTATTTCTATTTTCTTTCTTGTTTAAAGAGTGAAAAAATAGAAAAGTACCTATATACATACAGACATACATACATATGTACATATAATAAGTTTGCAATCCAATCTGCATTCCTTACAAATAACACATAGTTCTTGGCGATGATAACAGTGACGTTAATTTTCGTTATGATAAGAACTATGATGTTTTGTGACAACAATAATTAAGAACTGTATAGTTTAACGTTAATAGGTATTTAAGCCTTTCAGACGTTATCGTAGTTCTAATAAATGGCACAGACTGTCATATTATCCGACAAATTATTTACCAGTGAACCAGTGACACAGCAGTTGTTTTCAAAGCTTAAGTAGCATATTGTCTTACATGTATATCCTTCTATATGGATTTCTGAATATAAGTGTGCATATATAATGCTAAAGAAACATTTTACAACAGCCTACATTCATGTAGTTTGTAATAAAACCATCAAACGAATGTTTTGGTTTTAACAAGACAAACGACCAAACAAGCAGACGTGTATCTGGCTAGGCATTCTAAGAGATAACCATTACATTACATTTTGCATTTAAGCATTTACAAGTAATATTGGCCATCTTTCTGTCAGATATTATACCATTCATCATCGTTTTATAAAGAACTTCTTTAAAAGAAGTGGATGAAGAACAGGGTTTTATTTTGTCGTCGGTGTTTGTATCAGCGCTTGCTATAAAAGCTGAGTATATTTATTTTGAAATGCCTTGCTTCATCACTTGATGTGATGCTTGATTTTAATTTATGTCTAAATAGTATCATTATCCATGATAGCAATGTAAATTGTTTTTATACAAAAGAATGTTTGTTAATTGTTTTTATTCAAAAGAATTTTTGAAATATAAATTGTTCTTGTTTTAAATTTTTTTTTTTTTTTGAAATTGTAACAAGACAATTGTTTTTATTTTTAATATTATTTTTTTTTTTGAAACACTTCAGCGATCTCGAAATTTTACACGTTAGCACTTGATCACAGTCAAAAGCAGACTGGGAAATTAGAATTGAAACATATTTTTAGTCAGCATGTGAAAATTAATTAAAAAAAATTGTATTAAAAGGGATTAAAGTGAACAATACAAAGTGATTATGTTGGAACTAGTATCACATAAAACCCTTTTTAAATGTTTAAATTGATTACTAAGTATTTAGTCTAACTTCTGTTGTTTGTATAGGTATATTGCAGAATTTTATAAAATAACGTTGATTAACGCGGGCAGGAGATCGTTCATAGTCTCCACCGTTAAATGTGGTGAAACTAACGGTGATAATTTTTTTTCGGAAATTCCCTAACGACAATTGTAGCGTATCATTGTGTTTCTCTTTCGTTTTATTTTACTTTTCACGTCGTCAATGAACAGTGAGTACCTACCTACTCGAGCACAATATAATATTGTATTGTTTAAATAAATTAGAAAACTAAAATTATGGATAAAAAGAAGAAACCCAGTTGTGCTTTTAAACGCAAACAACGCCAAGAAAGAGAAGATAGTAAACCAAAATTGCTCCAAATTGACAAGTTTTTTAGTCAGCCTTCTACAATTACATCTGGCCACAATATTTCTATTGATAGTGACTCAAATAATGTAGTAAGTGCTTGGTTGAGAAGCCTATTGAAGAAGATTCGACAATTATTGCAGTTGGAGATACCTCCGCCGCCGATCATGTGAACGTGGATGATGTTTACATGACACACATAAGAGCAGAGGGTTTGGAGGAATCCCAGACCTCTACATTTTTCGAAAATGTGTACGACAAATCTTCTTATGACTTGGGAAACTTCACGAACAAAATATTAAGTGATAACGGAAAACGTCAAATTCTTGATATGTGGCCTTTACAGCCTTCAGGACTTTTTGCAACAGACATCAATCAGAACAATAGGTGTTTTTCAAAATCGTACTACGTTTCGTGTTCTAAATATGGGCCAGTTAATCATTTTTGGTTGTGTTATTCCAAAATACTAGACGCTGCCTATTAACAACACTGCTGGTTATTTGGTTCACAAAGGAATAATGTTTGGTGTACGGGAACTGGAGATTAGAAGCATTTATCACCAATTATGTAAGGAAATAATGAGCAAATATGGAGTGCTAGAATGCGATCTAACGGAAGTATTTACAGCAATATTATTATTCTTTACAATGCCTGTCAATTCTGCAGCAGGTGAAAGGTCATTTAGCAAATTAAAAATAATAAAAAATTATTTAAGAAATAATATGGGCCAAACTCGATTCCGACATTTATCGCTGCTAATAGCAATTTAAAACAAAACTGCATCAAGCCTGGGCTTAAATGAAGTCATTGGTAATTTTGCTAAAACTAAAGGTAGGAAAAATTTGTAAATATAATTGTTATTTTGTCAGTCGGTAGGCCCGACCTTTATATAATAAACCCTTGAATCTTCTCTTTTTCGTTTTATTAGCCAAACCTACACCATGTATTAACTGTAATTTATGTTGTTACTGTTTAATATTTTTATTACCTGCCCAGCAGTGCACAAAAAAGAGCTACTAGCATTTTTAAAGTATTTGTATACTTCATATTTTTATTTGATAAAACTGAATCAGTTTGCATAGCAGTGGGGCCTCATTTTTTAATTTGTCCCAGGGTCCTTGGTTACCTAGCTACGCCACTGTAGCAATGGCCAACTTTCCCAGAAATTTGGACACAATTCTTTCATTCCCCAAAATTGTTTATAGCTTCAGCATAAGAAGCGCTATAATAAACAGTTTTTGTAGAAATCCTCGCTACAAAACTAATAGAAAAGGTAACAAAATTTTATTTTTATTTTTAAATGTTCGTTTTTATATATTGTTACGCAAAGCGAAACAACCTAATATCGTTTAACAATAAAAACGATAAACAAAAGCTATCAGCTACACCAACTCAATACACACGACACAAATACGCACTAACACTAAGAAGACAACGAACGTGTTGATTATCTAAAGCTGCACACACACATGTGTACAACGAACCAGGTAGCAACAACAACATAAAGTAAACCAGCAAAGTACACAAACAACAATATACTAGCAGAAGTCTCGAGAAGGCGTGAGCGAGAACCTTCCACATCGAGAACGTTCATCATACTGATCATACGTGCGTGCGGACTATAAAAGGGCTGGACAAAGCAAGAAGGAGGCAGAGTTAATTTAGTCAGCCTTGTGTGAAGTTGCGTGTGAACAAAATAAGTCGTGGTTGTAAAGATCTAGCGAATACTTGTGTGAACTAGTACAGTGAATAAACAGATTATTATTGTTGTATCGTTAAGTTCTATACGGTGGTACACAAAAGTAGTGTAAATAATAAAGAGAGAGTTAAGGAAAACTAAAGACATATTTGTTTTTACTTTGTTGCAATTAACGAACTCATATTTAAACGTTTTTAAAAAGGTAAAAACGTAACAATTGGTGTCAGAAGTGGGATTGCAAAATCCAAAAGTAAAAATAAGTAAAAAGAAATAAATAGATAAAATGAAACTCTGCGATCTAAAAGTGGAACGGCTTAAACGGGAGTTGGGTAAACTCGAGCTGCCAACAATGGGCACGAAAAATGAACTGCAAAGACGATTAAGGGAACATCTGCAGCTTCAGGACATCGACATCGATTCCTACGAGTTCGAGGATGAAGAGGAACGAGAGGTAAAGGCCCCTGCAAACCCTAGCGGTATCGACATAAATTCGTTACTAGGCGCTATGATGGAAAAAATGCAAGTATTAACGGAGGTACAAGAAGCTTCTAGAGCCGAAAATCGCAAAATGCAAGAAGCGAACGAAAAGCTGTTTGCTGATGTACGAGAAGCTTCTAGAACCGAAAATCAAAAACTTCTGGCTGAAGTACAAGAAGCTTCTAGAACCGAAAATCGCAAAATGCAAGAGGCGAACGAAAGGCTGTTTGCGGAAGTACGAGAAGCTTCTAGAGCTGAGAACCAGAAGCTATTTGAAGCTTCTAGAGCCGAAAACCAACGACTGCAAGCAGCAATTTTGTCAAAAATTGAAAAGGAGCTGGAAGCAACATCTGGAAAGCTGCAGGAAATCCATGAGTCGGTCAGCAAAAGGATCACTGGTGTCGAGGAAAGGGTGTCACATTTAGAAAAGGCCGTTGACACGAAGGTGGACAATCTGGAAAAGACCGTTGACACTAAAGTGAACAATTTGGAGAGGACCGTCGGCGGGAAAATCGTTATGATGGAGGAAAAGATCAACAACCTCCAAAACCAGCGACCGGAACCAGTGCGAGTCGTTTCGGAAAGTACCGGCAGGATAAGAACACCTTGCTTTGATGGTAGCTCACCCTTATCCGTATTCAAATTCCAATTTGAGACGGTAGCCAGCAGAAACGGATGGGACGATGGAGAGAAGGCTCTAGAACTAATTCTGGCGTTAAAAGGTGTCGCAGCTGAGATTCTAGAGACCATGCCAGCCAGCAGCAGAAACAACTACAACGAATTAATGGTGGCATTGCAGCGTAAATTTGGCGATGAGCACAAACGGGAACTATACCGCATGGAGTTGAGATGCCGGGCGCAAAAGGCAAATGAGTCATTACAAGCCTTTGCAATGGAGGTTGAGAGATTAGTGCAGCTAACATACCCCGGAGAAAACCACCCGCTGATAGACAACATTAAGACCGAGGCGTTTGTCAATGGTATACGAGATCCTGACATCAAACTGGCGGTATGTTCCACACAGAAGACAACCTTTGCAGAGACCGTGGCCTTCGCACTAGCCCAGGAGACCGCGCGAGCTATTTCTAGACCACAAGTAAGCAAAGTGCGAAGAATGGAAATCGTGGAGGAAGATGAATGCCTTTTAACTAAAGTTAAGGAGATAGTGAAGCAAGCTTTGGAAGAAAATGGACAAAAGGCTAAACTTAAATGCTTCAATTGTGGAAAGGGCGGTCATTTCCAGAGAAATTGCAAAGCGCCACGCAAGAGATCAAGATCCGCCTCACCATCAAGGAATAAGAAACGGGCGAACTACCAACCATCTTCACAAGAGTCCCCGTTAAACTAAAACGAGCTAGCACTGAGGGGCAAGTGCTGGCTCCCACAAGCGAGGGCCCCACAATCTCCATATCAGTGATGCAACAGAACAACAACAATCTTACGGCGTGCGGATACATAAATGGCAGACCACATATCTTCACTATAGACACCGGGGCGACGCAGTCTATCATCAGACCAGATGTAGCGAAGGGAAAATGTGAGGCACTTAGCAATGTAAGACTACGGACAGCTACTGGAGAGTGTGCCACCGTCCACGGAAAAACAGAGGCGAAGGTGACTATAGCCAACATTAGTGTAAGTCACATCTTTATTGTTGCCGATATTGTGGACGAGGTTATCATTGGTGCCGATTTTATGATAGCTCATGGCATCAATTTGAATATGGGGCAACAGATTATGAGTTGGCGAAATGTAGAGATACCTCTAGACTTGGGGTACAAGCACCGAGTGGACGCCAGAATGATAGTTGCGGTCGAACAACTCAAATTGCCACCTCAGAGTGAATCACTGATATGGGCGCGTATGGAGGGAGATTGTGTGGAAAACCGCTTGTGGGTTGTTGAACCAGCAGAAATACAGACGGATTTAATATCAGCAAAGGCCCTCGTCAAATCCACAGAACAAAGAATAGTCCCGGTGAGAGTGCTAAATCTATCAGGCCATGAAAGAGTCGTCTGTAAAAACTCAGAGGTGGGCTAATGTGTTCCAGTAGAGGCGATAATAAAAGCGAGCAAACGCCGCAACCTGCCGATATGTCAGCCAAGGATCAAAAGGGATTTGATGAAAATGTGGAGAAATGGATAGCAGGTTTAGCAGCTGCAGAGAAAAACAAAGCCAAAAAGCTGCTAAAGAGGTATGCTTTCGCTTTCGCCACGAACAGCAAAAGTCAAGGAAGAACAGCCATGGTTAAACATGAAATTGATACTGGCGGAGCGAGACCGAAAAAGCAGGCACCCAGAAGCATACCGCTGGCGAAGCGTAATGAGGTTAAGGAGTTAGTCGACGAAATGAGGAGGAGCGGTGTAATCGAACCATCATCGGGTCCGTGGAGCTCACCTGTAGTTTTAGTAAAGAAGAAAGATGGCAGTACAAGATTCTGCGTAGACTACAGGAAGCTGAATGATGTCACTAAAAAGGATAGTTACCCGCTACCAAGAATTGACGACACACTCGACACGCTAGCCGGAACAAAATGGTTCTCCACATTGGATCTACAAAGCGGGTATTGGCAGTTGGAGATTGCAGACAAGGACAAAGAGAAAACCGCATTCAGTGCGAACGGCGGCTTATGGCAGTTTAAGGTTATGCCATTTGGACTCTGTAATGCTCCGGCCACATTCGAGCGGCTTATGGAACGTGTGCTAAAGGGACTGCATTGGAAGACTTGCCTGGTGTATCTCGACGACATAATAGTGATGGGCAGAACTTTCGACGAACACCTCAAGAACCTGGGAGAAGTTCTGCAACGGATATCAACGGCTGGACTAAAACTAAGCGTAAAGAAATGTGCATTTTTCCAAAAGCAGGTGAAATATTTGGGGCATCTTGTCACAGCAGATGGCATATCCACCGATGAAGATAAAATACGAGCAGTAAAGGACTGGCCTCGTCCCCAGAATCTTCATGAACTACGCAGCTTTTTGGGACTATGCACATACTACAGACGCTTTGTGCCTAACTTTGCCAGCGTGGCTGCAAGTTTGCATGAGCTCACCAAGAAGTCAAAAATCTATCAATGGGGTGAGCCACAGGAGAAGGCGTTCCAGACACTAAAAGACCTATTGTGTGCTGCACCAGTTTTGGCGTATCCAGTCCCAGGAGAAAAATTCATTTTGGACAGTGATGCTAGCGGATATGGTATTGGTGGTGTACTTTCGCAAGTGGTTAATGGAACAGAGAAAGTCGTAGGCTATTATAGTCGGACATTGTCAAAGAATGAACGGAATTATTGTGTAACCCGACGAGAGCTACTGGCAGTGCTGGAGTGCATCAAACATTACCACAAGTACCTGTATGGCCAAAATTTTCTGCTAAGGACTGATCACTCCGCACTGAGATGGCTGATACAATTCAAGAACCCTGAAGGACAGTTAGCACGTTGGATTGAACGCCTCCAGACCTACGACTTCAGCATCGAACACCGTAGGGGCATAAAACATGGAAATGCTGACGCTCTTTCACGCCGACCTTGTAATTTGGAGTGTAAACATTGCGTGAAAGCTGAGAAAAAGCAATCCATCGTCGATATCCGGCTAACGAGGATTGAAGCCAACGAAGACTGGTCCCAAGCACAAAGGAGTGACCCAATATTGGCAAAGGTAATAGCAGCGAAGGAGGAGGACAAACGACCTACAAGAAATGAGATATCCGCAGAAGGTCCTCTTACAAAAGCATATTGGGCACTATGGGACAGCTTAAAGATCATAAATGGGTGCCTATATCGACTTTGGGAAAGCGCTGATGGCAAGACCTCATCCAACCTATTGGTAGTGCCTTCCTCCAAAATGAAAGAAGTGTTAAAGGAGTTCCATAATGGAGCCAGCGGAGGACATCTTGGAGTGACAAAGACACTGGAAAGGCTAAAACAACGTTTTTATTGGGTTGGATGTCAACAAGCAGTGGCGGATTGGATAGCAAACTGCACCCAGTGTATTGAAGCTAAAGGTCCAACAAGAAGAAGTCGAGGTCAGATGCAGCAGTACAACTCAGGCGCACCTTTCGAGCGGATAGCCATGGACGTTGCAGGCCCTTTTCCAGTCAGCAATACCGGAAACCGATATGTTCTTGTTGTGATGGACTATTTCAGCAAGTGGCCGGAAGTATATGCCATACCCAATCAAGAGGCGAACACAATAGTTAACGTTTTTGTGAACAACTGGGTATGCCGCTACGGGGTTCCAATAGAACTACATTCCGATCAAGGCAGAAATTTTGAGTCAGCTGTATTCAAGGAAATGTGCGAAGTATATGGCATTAAGAAGACTCGAACGACGCCTCTTCACCCACAGTCAGACGGAATGGTAGAGCGATTTAACCGAACCCTGGAGGAATACTTGCGAAAAGTAGTGAGCGAGCAACAGAAAGACTGGGACGAACACATTCCGAGGTTTTTACTGGCGTACCGATCGGCGGTCCATGATTCAACATCTAGATCACCCGCCAAGGTTATCTTTGGGACTGAGATAAAACTGCCCGGTGACTTAGAATTTGGTGTTAAGCCCGCCACAGAGAGAAACGAAACATACACTGGAAAAGAAGAAAGCCTGAATGAACTTCATGAGTTTGTACGCACCCGTATAAAAATGGTCAGCGATAGAATGAAAGCCAGATATGATAGAGCAGCAAACACAGATGGCTTCCATGAGGGACAAATGGTTCTGCTATACAACCCAAAGCGGAAGAAGGGATTATCTCCCAAGCTACAAACCAGCTGGGAGGGACCGTATAAAATAATTAAACGGTTAAACGATGTCGTGTACAGGATACCAAAAGCTAGCAGCCCCCGAGCAAAAATGAAGGTCGTACACATAGAGCGACTGGCAAAATATGGGAAAGGAGATAATGAGCCTATTCGGGACGAACAGGCTTAAGTGGGCGGCAGTGTTACGCAAAGCGAAACGACCTAATATCGTTTAACAATAAAAACGATAAACAAAAGCTATCAGCTACACCAACACAATACACACGACACAAATACGCACTAACACTAAGAATACAACGAACGTGTTGATTATCTAAAGCTGCACACACACATGTGTACAACGAACCAGGTAGCAACAACAACATAAAGTAAACCAGCAAAGTACACAAACAACAATGTACTAGCAGAAGTCTCGAGAAGGCGTGAGCGAGAACCTTCCACATCGAGAACGTTCATCATACTGATCATACGTGCGTGCGGACTATAAAAGGGCTGGACAAAGCAAGCAGGAGGCAGAGTTAATTTCTATACGTTAAGTCCTATACGGTGGTACACAAAAGTAGTGTAAATAATAAAGAGAGAGTTAAGGAAAACTAAAGACATATTTGTTTTTACTTTGTTGCAATTAACGAACTCATATTTAAACGTTTTTAAAAAGGTAAAAACGTAACAATATGTATTAATGGAAGCAGGAAAAATAAACTTTTTATAGTTTTGAGTTTTTGTATGCCGGAGTACCAACATGTATCCTTGTTTTACACAAATATCAGGTTACCATACATTAGCAATAAGTTGTTAAATACATTAAAAAGCTTTTAATTATTTTAACCAAATAAAGTGAATTGAAACTATAACTTATCAGCTTAAAACTTATAATTATTGGTATACATAGATCTAATGGCCGCTCTATTCTTGGCAAGCACACCATAGTATACATATACTCTGTTTGTATGTATCTACACTTTTTGATATTTTAAGTGACGACGTTTTACTAGAATTTATTTATTCATGTACAAAACTTGCACGGTGCCAGAGAATAAAGTCATTATTTTAGCAAAGTCATTATTTTACAACAAAGTGGTAGTGCAAACGACGATCTCTTATATCCACATCTGATTTCATAGCGTGTTCTGGATACATCAGTGAATTGTTTGATTTGATTTTGATTTTAAATAATTGAATTTCATTGTGTGTGATTTTGATATTGATTATGCTAATTGGTACCTATTTTTCTTTTTTGTTTATTTACCATGCAAAAAGTAAGTTCGAAAACAAATGTGAAAATATTTCATTATTTATTCTGCTTTGTGAATAAGTGTTAATGTTATTTGGTTCTGTTTTCTTACCACAAATGCTAAGTACAAAAAAAAAAAATATAGAAATCTCAAATAGCTTGGGGGCAATCAATATTCCATAATATTTTTACATTCTCCTGCTGCTGCTTCCATAGTTTTTATGGCACATTTAACACGCAAATATGATACACAGATTAAATTGTAGAAAGTCGGGCGAAAAAATAGAAATATACTTAGAAATACCATACAAAATACAATTTCGAAGCAATCATAATCCCCAAACCGCATTGGTGGGGAAAATGAAGCAGTAGTGCAAATAAAATAACAACAATATCGTCTGTGATGTTGAAACACACTGTCAACTGTCATTGTTATTTTGCACAAAAAAAGGAAATTCGGAAAGCGAAGGCGAGAAGTGAAAAATATATGTAATATTGGATCTAAAAACAATACATTTACAATTTTTGTGGTAGAAATTGTGAACTTTTCACTTATTATGACACTTATTATGATATACCCCACATTGGGTAACATAATGGGCCATATGGCCCCGAGTGAACTTGCCTGTGAACGGCAAGCTACCCCATAACCTAACCTTCACGGACATACTCATTTGAAAGTCGAAACATTTTTACTATATTTAAAGTAAATTTAATTAAAGGTAAAGCATATTTTCTTATGTGCTTTATGTCAGTCAGTACTCCTCCTTTAACCCAACACATACAATTTGGCAACTTTTAACTTTCGGCATGCGTTGAGTACTTTGACAGTTATCAGCTGGTTTTTTACTTCATGTTTATCCGTTGTGTGCATGCAAATTCAATATACGCTAGAGTACTGAATAGTCAACCTGATACGTTATTACTCTGCTGTCAAATGTCAAAGTAAAACGTTGCTCAACTTCATGAGTTGCGTTAATTGAAACAAAGCACATAAGATAGCATGTATTTCACCTCTGGTGTCAGTTGGAAAAGTTTAAGGTATGATTTATTCTAAGTGACTCGGGCTTTACACCAGAAAAATTCAAATTGTTGAAATTTTTCACAAATTTTGGTGATGCTCGTCAATTTTGTCGTACTCTTCCTCAATATATATTTAATACAGGACTTGGTATTTCAGAAACTTGAACTTATACAGAGATTCGGTTGTGGTAGTATTTAAATCTAAAATTGGAAAATATTCAGAATAATATTGCACCTCTCATCACTACATTAGAAATATATTCGCTTATAAATTAATTCCTTGAGCTGATGGGGATTAAATAATTTTATTTTTATTGTGCGATATTAAATTGAAATTTAACAAATAATCGTCAATAGTAAAAAATGGGCGCAAACTCATAGGATTCTTAAGGGAAAAAGACTCTGAAAATCTGAGCTCAAAAAAATAATTACAATTAAAAACAATTTAATTTAAGCAAAATCAAGAAGTGAATGCTTCAAGAAAAAAAAGACACAATAATAATGACAATTTGTATGTGACTTCGAATGAACCACTACATGATTTACGTTTCTGAAAGCAATTACTTTTCTGCAGCCAAAAAATTATAATAATTCTTTTTCACATAAACAAAAGAAAATTACTTTAAAAGTGAAAAACTCAAAGAAAATCAACCGTTTATTTAAGCGGATTGGTAGAAAGGGAGGCAGAATTTTTGACAAAGTAAAAGATATTCGAAAGGATTCCTGGAGAAAATCATTATTCATATTTAAAATTCCTTGATTTTGCTTCAAAACATATAACATATGTATTATTAAAAGAAATTTTGTTGAGGAATTACCTAAAAGTAAAATATTATATGCTTCTACCTCTACAAAATAATTTTTCTATTGAATTGCAAAATGTTGTTGAAATTCCATTGGAAACAAAATTATGATTATCAATTAATGTAGATATGTAAGTATGTATTTGAAAATAAATTGAAAATCTAGAAAATCCTACAATTTTAGCTATGTTTTATTCAAAATGAAATACAGAAACCAAAAAGTATTGTTTCATTTCATGTGTAGACTTTTGTCAAAAAAAATCAGGAATATGTAATATAGGCCAATTTAATTTGCTGGAGTTACTTTAATAATATACTATTCACTTTCGCATATATACAGTGAACAGTAAAATTCTAGGTATCCCAGTATAAATTATAAATTCCATGAATTTTAATTCATAATATGTAAAAATAATTGATAAAATAATCTATAAAACAAAAAAATTTTAAAAAAGAATTATGTCTGTAGTGCAGTTTGCAATTCACTGGCCAATCGACCACGAACAGATCGGCCCTACGAGAAATACGAGTACTACGTAAGAATAAAGGATTTTCGGGAACAAGTTCCGCTCGAGAGAAAGTCCGTAGTAGTAGCGATAGATTTGTAAATCAGAAGCCACATTTCAGCGATGTTCTAATAAGTCCACCCACAAGTGGGGTAGGATATCCCTTAAGGCCAAACACTCCATTTAACCTACATTTAATTGAATGTACCATTTATGTGTGTTCTGTTGATATTTGCCACCATTCTCTCATGAGGAAGCTTTTCGTTTGAGGTTTAGCAACTACGTAACCGTAGTGGACTTTAGTATTATCTTTTTTCGGTATATTAAATAAATTTTGTACTTGATTATGATCCGACAATTGCAGGTCAATGTAGACATTAGAAGTTGTTTTCAGCAAGCCAAATTATTGTTACTCTAGTCTTCTGCTTCGAGTCATTTTTGTGAACAGTTGTGGCAGTCACTGTATAATAGACAATTATTTTAAGAGTACAACCGCAAATCTGTTACCACATATATCAAAGCACATTTGCTTGTTATCAACGAATTCGATGGACAACAAAAAACCTCCTTTTAAAGAAATATTGTTTAGAATTGTAAAAATGCTTAAAAACTCAAAAACATATTTTATTTGCATATAAAACGAAGAATAACTAAGTATAGTAATACTTAGCGGATCACTTGCATTCTCTTTTCAATCAAATTATTAAAGACGATAAAATCATGCTCTTTTTGTCGCAATAATTAAAAAGATGTTTTTGCAATGAATTTCAGAATTTTTATTTTTAAAATAAAAATCAAATGATGATTTGAAAGCTATTTATTTACAGTGGCGACAATTTAAATAGCCTGTTCAAGGGTGGACTAAATTGTCCTTATGGATATTAATTAATGCAAATTTATTGGACAGTTTCGTACTCTCTTTAATCGTTGGTTTTGACGATACCACATCAGTTTTGTTCTTCGAAAAATCTCTTTACAAACTTGGCTGTATGTTTTGGATCGTAGTCCTGGTTAAGTTTGCATTTTAGAGGTATTTCTTTTTCATCGAAAGGTAGCATTTTGTATAACAAAATTTCTTATTAAGCTTCTTTCGTACAATTTGTTCTATTCGTACAATTTGTTCTACTCCGCACCACGAGAATCCTCACTGAATTATTACACTACTATCTCCATTTGTAATCGTTTAAATTATATATCTTCGATCGAATTTCTGGTTATGGTTTCTGTAAACTAGAGTCTACTATCGGACCCAAAGCAATTGAACTCAGATTCAACAGTAAAAATTATATTATTCCATTAATTACGTGGCATATTTAAATGTTCTCTGGCAAAATTAAGACGAGTCTTTCAATTTTTTTTCTGAAGCGTGTGGTTTAGGGCTCACAAACGCCTAAACAGATTATTTAGCCTATTTTAGTAGTATTTGTGTATAACGCAGTCGCCGTAGTCTAGTAGGTAGTCTGTTAGCTGATTAGGCCAAGGTTAAACCCCAGGTCAGATGTCGCCAACAAAACGAAATATGAATAAATGAGTAAATATAATTGCCATGAAAAGATTCTTAACAATCTGTCGTTCGGAGGCGACTTCAAACTGTAGGTCCCATCACTCTTGTATAAAATTAACGCACACAACATAAATGGTGTGAGAAGCTAGGGCGTAATTATGACTGAAGGGCTGCAATAATAAATTATGCATGTGTATATGTGTACAATGTTCCTCCAAGTGTTTCTGCAATTTGCTCGGGATTCCTGGGCGAACTCCTTCCAAGACATTCGAAAAATTGCTAAGCAATAAAATAACTGTTAATAGAATTTATATTTAAAGGAAAATAGAATATGTTGTCAAAATGTAGCCACTGTAAATATATACTTAAAATGTACCTTTAACAAAAGCCTTTTTAAAGTAAGTCTCTTTATTATAACACTCAGGGGATGGAATCGTACTCATGCAGTGTTAGAATAGCAGAAATATAGTTATAGGAGAAAGAAACTACTTAACTACACCTAATGATTTTAAATAAAAATAAAATCAACAGAATTCGCCGTAGTCTAATAGGTAGTATGTTGGCTTATTAGATGAGAGCGCGTGGTACAATCTCTGGTTCAGATATCTTGGACATAATGCAATAAGAAAGAAATACATACTTCTTGCAGCGACTTCCTCTTAGCAGTGCTCTGGCAAAAAATCTCTGAGAGTACATAAAATTGTCATGAAAAATTTCTCAAATATCTATAGTTCGGGTCGGCTTTAAACTGTAGAAGCAAGGTGGTTATCCGGATTTACGGGTTATAATGATCAATTAATTGTGTATTCATTAATTAATTTTTGTTATTCAGTTACGATCCTTATTAATCAGTTACTGTAAATGATTTTTAAATTTTACTTAACATAAACATTTACAAACATAAACATAGTAAGTATTATATTGTATTTATCGAACTCGTTTTATTTTTAACATTTTTCCCTTAAGCTACCATTCAAGTAAGTTACAAAGGAGAGTGGCATTTTTAATATTGTTTTTTCTTTTGGATATTGCCTTCAATAATTTTATTCCAAGAAAATGTTTTTGTCGCATTTATAATTCGATATGTTTTGGGTATAAATATGTCGTTTATATTTTTCTTTAATTCTATAATTTTGTAATATTGCCTTGAAATGCTAAAAAAAATTGTTTACATTTGTTTGTAGTATATTGAAGAATTTCAAGAATGTGTATTGCAATGATGTTACAAATCAATTATAAAGGTTTAAAAAAACAATAACAATTTTTCATAGCTTTTTTCTCTGTTTTACTTTCTACAATATTCTTTCACAAATATTTCAGTAAAATAAAACAACAGTCTTTACTTCTTCATTTTTCTTTTTTTATTTATTTATATTTCATATTTTTGAAAATAAAAAAAAATTATGAATAAAAATAAATTAATCCCAAGATATTGAAACCAACGTTCCTTTATTTTTAATATTTCTTATTTTTTCACTTTTGTTTGTATATCTTTAAAAATGAGGGCGGCGATAACCAATTTTTTTGGACCCGCACTAAAAGGTATTGATGTGAACGATGTTTCAACAGGATGGTGCAACTTGCCACACATCTCATAACACAATCGATTTATTGTGTCAAGTGTTTGACGGCCGTTTAATTAGCCGCAATGATGATGTCAATTGGCCGCCAAGAGGCATCGATTTGACACCGTTGAACTATTTTCTGTGGAACGCTGTTAAAGACAAGTATTATGTCGACAAACCAGAGACAACGAAGCATTTGAAGGCCAACATTCGTGATACCATTGCAGAGATACGACCCCATACATTAAACAATGTACATGAAAATTAGTCCGATGGAATGAGGTACTGTGAAGCCAGTCACGGCGGTCGTATGAATGAAATAATATCCGATCTAACCGGAATAATTGTACTTGACAACAAACAAATAAATTTAGCTCAATTTAAAACTATTTTAGTTTTATTGCATTTTTAAATTTACGTCAAGAATTTACATGAAAAATTCGAACGTTCATAAGGTCAAAAATGAGACTTTTTTTGCTAGACATAAATTCAAAAAAGCAATTATGTATTTCACACTACCGTCGCAATATTCGTCTAGATAGAAGGCCCACCGCACCACTGCTGTGCACCACTGCTGTGTATAAATATATATGGTGCCTTTTTTAAGTACTTTGTAATTTCCTAACAGTTTTTAGGAATCTAATTTAAATTAAATAATTTATAATTTAAAAAATAAAATATTGTGGACTTTATACTAGTGAACGTGAAATCAAAAATATTGTGAGCTAATTAAATTGCACCGAACGGCTTCTCTTTTTCAACTAACTTTATTTATTTAATATTTTCTTAATTCTTATATTTATTTATTGGATTTCTACAGTTGAATTTTTAAATGGTGATTGAACTTAAAATTAACTTAAAATTAGGGTCATTCATTATTACATATATAGAACTTATTATTAATTTAATAGATAGAAATTCATTATTATTAAAAAATTATTATTATTATTAATTATAATATAAAAAATAGTAAATTATTGTTTAAATGACCCAACGCACTTCTAAGTACTGAATAAACATTTATGTGTGGAATGTCGCATACGTCATATATTCATCACGGCTTCTGTATTTCCTATGACTCTAGCGCATAAATCAGGTTAAAATTTATCTATGGCGTGGGTTATTTTGTGTTGACGAGCGCTGTTGTGTCCAATCCAGACAAAAAGTATTGGCTTTGTCAACGTTGTTCAGAAAGAAATAGAAAAATCCACACCAAACAGGGACGTTTTGTGGATATATTGGACGCTCTTGTATCCTCATGTGGATTAATTTTCTTTATGTACCCATCCATCAGAAATTTACCTCAGAGCTGAAGATAATTTGTTGATGTAAATTATAGTCATTTGCCAACTACTTCAGAACCCTCTCAGCGACCACACGTCATTGTATATGGTCGTCCATGATGGTAAAACATGCTGTATAAATGCCAACTATTAACAGATGTAGCTTCAGTAAGGTTACCGCTATCAACTTTGTCATCAGCTGAAAAAGTCAACTATTATCAAAGTTTATATGGTAGAGTCCAATTGCTACAGTAAGTCTAAAATTTCTATTGTTTCCTTATAAAATATTAAAGTTAATGAAAAATAATTAGGTTAGGTTCGTTCACAGGAAAATTCATTCGGTGACGCATTGTGTTACCCAGTGTGAAGTAAGCCCCCTGTCATCATCCACTAGGTGTGGGTTTGAACCTACTCCCACTCAGTATGAAAACGGTCTTAGTGGCACGTTTGCGACAATGTCTAGAGCTTCAAATTTTCTGTCGCCCAAAAACTGGTTACGTCTGTTTTGAAGTGCAGGGCACTCATATAAAAAGTGTTGTACCTCTTCCGTTTCTTCCATATTATGGCTGCTTCTGCAGTGTTCCTGGTGGGACAGACAGAGCTTGTTAGCTAAATTGCGCGTTAGCGAAGTGTCCCGTTAGAATTTCTGCTTGCGTGTGAATCGTTCTCCTGTCGAACACAAGTAGTTCCTTGCTTTTCCTGCAGTCCTCTGCTAGACACATGATTTTAGAAAATCGGCTTTTTCAATTTGGAAAACTATTTTTCTAGGGCCATATATATCCTCCTCAAGTATCTCCGATCCCTTGAATAATTATAAGGAGTTATTTTATTTAAAAGTTCTGTTAATTGTATTTAAAAAAAAAATTTTTGTGACGATAATTCTGTTTGTGTTAATGAATGTAAAATGTTTGTAAAGTGAATACAAACAGTGACTTACTTCCATTTTTTATTTTGGCAGCATATTTATTTAAATCCATGTAAAGTTAATAGGAGTCAGCAGCATAGTACACGCTCTTATCATTACATAAATAAAAATATTTTATAAATTTAATTCATTCAAAATTTACATTTTATATTTACATAGGAAGGTATAGAAAAGGTTCAGAACAAGCATATTATATTTGCATATTGGATGCTCATATTTAAATCATAGTATTTAATTTTTTTATTTGTTTTACATTTCTCTCTTCGTTAAAAAACCTTTTACGAAAAAAAACATTTTCTGCATGGCATGCAAAAGTTATTATGTGGAAAATCTACGGGTGTGCAGAAAACGTGAAACCAAACACGATGACGTGTTTGTAGCACGCCTTCCGCTGTGTTTATCTAATGTACGAATATGTACATGTATGGCAATGTGGATTGAAGAAAAACTGTGATTGCAGAGACACACGATTTAAATGAAAGAAAAAACAAAACGCGAGCAAAAAATATAAGAAAAAAGGCAGGACCAGCGTAGTCAAGTTTTCCCTTTTTTCCAAGTTTTTTGAAATACAAAAAAGTTTTTATTGAATTTGTTTTCTAATAAAACAAGTTTTTTCAATAAATTTAAATTTTTTTAATAAATTCAATAATAATAACATGAAATATTTATATTTTTAAATAAAAAAGTGTGTAAAGCGTGCTTATAAGTGGTTGCGATTTGCTTATTTGTTGTATGTATACGATCGATTTTAAATTTATGGAAAAATAAGTTTAAAATCGCTCCCTCCTGAGAAAGAGAACTTCTTAATCAAAAAAATTTTCAACACAATACTTAATTACAAAATTAAATATGTACAACACTTAGTGGCTTCTAAAGAGGTTAAAAGAATTGACAATCTCAAGACTCACGGACCGTGCTAAATGCTTGATGAACTAAAAATTGTCTATCAAATTCAGCTGGATCATCAAATATGTTTGTAGTCTGCCGCTGTCATAATTGAACACAACAACTTTTATACTATGTTCACGTATGCACCTTTATTGCGCAAATAGCAATTAACACCAATATTGATCTCAATATTTCATATAAAATCTCAATTAATTATTGCTCAATTAAATGCTAATTGTTATAATATTGATTAAAATTTTAAATACAGCACTGTCATAAGCACGTTCGGTGAGCCTATTACAATATTCCGAACACTTTCTATTGGTATTTGACAACTCAAATATCAACAACGAACAAAAAAACAACGAACAAAACAAACAAAAATCAGCTGTTCTGTTTATCAGCTGTCAAATGAATATTCAGTAAGCTTAATATTGCTTATATTTATTATACTTGAACGGTTAAAATATTGTTTTTAATTAACCGAATATTAACTCAATTAAATTGCATACGTGAGCATAGTATTATGTTGATTAATTTTGTCTGATTCAACTAATTCGTTTTCTTTAATCCATATTGTAGCAGTTCAAATGAACTCTTCCCTTCCAATTTGGACACACAGCATTACCTTTCATATATCGAGTGGGCCATATATCGGTTTAAATTTAAGCCATCGGTTATTTCGAACCTACCAATACTTACGTCATTTTATTCTGTCACATAATTCAGAATATTATCTAAACGTAATGAATCGATTTACGCTTGAGTAACGTTGGGATTTATTCGAAATTTATTTCCAAAATTGCACTAAAATGGCATAGAAAATTTGGCCACAGGGAAGGACCACCAGAGCCTGGTATACGCAAGTTTATTACTAAATTTCGTTAAACTGGTTTCTTTGTTAGCATCCTCGTACAGTGTGTACATCCGAAAATGTCGCAGCTGTAGGTGAGAATGTGCGTAAAAATCCAGCTACATTAACTCGTCATCGTGCTCAAGAACTGAACATTTCATACACCAGTTTACGTTGCAGAAAGTTCTCTGCATGAACATCCGCTTCGTTTTCGCTTGGCTAGATGGGCTAACGAGAACGAAAAATATCATATTTTTGCATGCAGCTCATGTTTATCTTGGTGGGTACTTTAATAAACAAAATTGCCGTATTTGGGGCTCAGAAAACCCAAACGTGGTCTTACAGAAGCCAATGCATCCATTTCGAGTGCGGCTTATGGAGTGGATGCATCATTGGCCAATATATCTTTGAAAATGAGGACGGTGCAAGCATTACATTAGTGGTTGCAACAGTGCAACTTGACAAACACATATCATGCCACAATCGATTTATTGCGTCAATCGTTTGGTGGCCGTTTAAGTAGCCGAAATGGTGATTTCAATTGGCCGCCAAGAAGCTGCGATTTGCACCGGTGGCCAACAACCGAAGGCTAACATTCGTGATGCCATCGCCGACATACGACCCAATACACTCGAAAAAGTGTACGAAAATGAAGCACTGTGAAGCCAGCCACGGCTGCCGTATGACTGAAATAATATTCCATTTTCAACCGGAAGGAAGAAGAAATAAATTTACCAAAATTTCGAAAAGTTTTTGTTTTATTGTATTTTTAAATTTAAACTTTTAAATGGTCCACCCTTTATATTCAAAAATATTTTAAATTACTATACGCCCATTCTGTACGCTGTACATACTGGGAATTATAAAATTTCATTAATTCATAAAATTTCTACAATAAGTAGGGTGTTGTAATAAAATTTGGAGAGCATGCTCGTAGTTACCAAGGTGATTACTTGCATTTCTGCGTATTTGATCTACGCCACGTATTATGCAACAAAGAATTGGAAGTGCATCTTTTAAACGCATTGAGGGAATGAGGGTCTTTTTTTAATTTAAAAAAACCAACACGCGTTACTCTTGCATAATAAAGCAGCCTCAAGTCAGAAAATTAAAGTCGCCGCGGTCTAGTAGGTAGTGTGTTGGCTTATTAGACGAAAAGCCAGGGTTCAAGCCCCAGGCCAGACATCAAAATAAAATACAAAAAGTATTTTTTCGGCGTCTTCCTCTCAGCAGATTTCTAGCAAAAACTCTGAGAGTAAATAAAATTGCCATGAAAAGTTTCTCAAAAATCTGTCGTTCGGAGTCGACTTTAAACTGTAGGTCCCGCCACTCATGTATAAAATTAACACACACAACATAAGTGGTGTGAGAAACTAGGTCGTAATACTGACTGAAGGGTTGTAATGACCAATTATGTTATGTATGTAAGTGAGAAAATTATAATGTACAACTAATCATTTAAAACAATTAATGAAAATTATTTATATTTTGTAATTTATTTATGTTTTTAATAATTTTCCAAAGTATATATACTTTTCGAGGGACGGCAGAAGGATGTGTACTTCCACATTTGCTATGGAACCTCAAGTATGCCACCTCATGACTATCGCCTATGTAGATGACGCGGCAACAGGCAAAGGTCCAAAATTACTTTCTGAAATTCTGTAATCTGTGCTGAGAATACTATCGAAATGGTGGAACGAACGTGAACTGGGAGTAAACCCAATAAAAACAGAGTTAGTACTATGCACAAGGAGATACAAACCTTCTAATCTTCCTACCCCTAGTATAAACGGAGTACCACTTACTTCAATGATGCCAAATATCTTGGCATTATATTGAATAGCAAGCTTAAATCGGACTTGAAGACACTCCAGAAGGCTACTGGTATTTATTGCAGCAAGACAGCAATAGACATGAACTCTAAAAATATATACTAACTATACGACTTTATAATTAAACCAAATCTAATGGCTATGTGGATGCGAATAGTCCTCATTGGTCTCTGTTGAGATATTGAAAGTGTTCCTTTTGAAGGTTCAGATGACCTCCACAGAGTCTAAGGCTCTAATCACAGTTTCCAAAAAAAAGCATATCACTAAATGGCGTTACAGTAGTACCGTTCTTCAAGGATTGTTCCCACTCCTTGCGGGAGGTATCAATTTTTAATGATTTAAGTTGGGTTAGACAATTCCTGGTGGTTGGCTTTAGAGCTTGAAAGTACAGAAGGTATTGTCATGCCAAAGTCTTGGGTGTGGTTGATCTGAATATACACGATACCCGATCTATAGCTTCTGATTCTCGTTTTGAGACACAGGTACCGGACTCATACTTTTGTGATAAGGGTTTACACTGATGGATCCAAATCACGCAACAAAGTCGGATGCGAAATTTTTTCAGAACAATTATATCGTCCCTTACATGCGGCGCAAAAATATATAGTCTTAAAAAAATTTCCTTATTTTGTGGGATACATTACAAAAATAATGTTAAAGATAATAATAAAACAGAAATAAATTCATAAAGTAAATATAAAAACTTTAATTGTATAAATTGCAGAAATATATACTTTAAAATGGTACATAACAACCAATCAAATTTTAAATTTATTGTAACTTACGACTATTTTTGTTTCATATAACGATATGTGTTTGAAAATACACCGCTGTACACATTGTACATACTTAAAATTGATAATATGAATTTTCTTAAGTAATGCCTGGTGTGCCTGTTAAAGAAAACGTTTGTTTTGTACAATGGTTTTATTATAACAAATTCGCGGAATTTGCATTGATTTTGACACCGTTGGAGAGATGATGCCAGGTGGTGATATAAATTTATGATTTCACTTTTCCCAAGAAGAATATAATGATATCGTAAAAGCTATGAAACCAAATTTTCTTTTAACTTTCTTGAATTTTTAATTTTTAAATGTAGATGGATAGGCTCTAAATTATTTTTTGATATTGTGTATTTTTAGCTATTTAAGGTATTATTGATAGCTGCTTTTACACCAAATGTGCTTTTTTATTCATTTAGATATGTATCTAACCTTGTTTTGCATCTACTCAACACATGTTCAAGTATCAATATCATATCTTGAATGTATGTAGGGTATGTAGGTCATCTCCGAATGTTTCTTACATTTTTTTACTTTTGAAATAAAGAAAAATTAATCAAACGAGATGAAAAACTATTTTCTGGCACAAACAAATTTTTATTTCAAACTTAAACAGACTTTGAAGTCGCCGTAGTCTAGTAGGTATTGTGCTGGCTTATTAGACGTAAAAGCCCAGGTTCGAGCCTGAGGCCAGGCATCAAGACAAAAGTATTTTTTCGGCGACTTCCTCTCAGCAGATTTATGGCAAAAACTCTGACAGTAAATGAAATTACCATGAAAAAGTTTCTCAAAAATCTGTCGTTCGGAGTCGACTTTAAACTGTAGGTCCCATCACTCATGTATAAAAAATTAACACACACAACATAAGTGGTGTGAGAAACTAGGACGTTGTACAATGGGTCAATTCGACCTCCGGGTACTGTACCTGTCTTAATTGACACGTCCTCTAACCTAACCTAACCTAAACAGACTTTCAGATACTTTTTAAGAAGAATCCTCATAGCATTGCTATCCTCCTGTAGAAGGAATGAAGCGAAGCATGAATGGAATTGCATTTAATAATCTTATAAAAAAATTGAGAAATTATAGAGAATCTAACGGTTGAATGTTTTTTTTACAATTTTTTTAAGTTTAAAATCAAAGATGCGTGATATGTGGCAGTGTTAAAGATGCTGAGTATGTTTTGCTATTAAAAGTAATCAATTAAGTCATATTATGATGTTTGCATTGTTTCCATACTAATACATCCAGTTTTGAAAATTACCGGTATCATCGTTATAATTTTTGCGTCCAAGATTGCAACACATATAGAATAGGTTGAAGCCATGTACTATATAATGCGTTCAATGAATCAAGTACAGTTTCTACTCCCGCGTTACAAATTTGTAATAATCTCATTAGGTACTTGACACATTATTTTATGATTGTAAAATGACAACGATTGTCATTATTTTCCCAAAATTGTAATGCATTCAAGCGTTGCGTAATTGACGTTGTTGATGATTAAACGTCCAATGACGCTTGAAAAGCAAGTAAGTTATTAAATAACACAACGTTAAAAATGTAAAGTTGTAGTAGGGTTAGAGTTTAAAAAAAAGTGTGTATAGTACTGAAAAAATGTTGAAAATTATAGTCACCATTTTAATCGTAAAATTAAAATCATTGTTACATCAGACAAGGATTTATTCAAGAATTATTCGACTCATAGAATATTAGTTTAAGCAATTTCTAATTAAGTTTTCCCAAATTTAAATTGAAATAAACAAAGTGTGTGAGCACTGAAATTTTTCTTGACTCTGGCGCATGTCATGTAGAATTCGACTGATGACGTGAAAGATGTTGTCTTTGTGGACCGGTGTGATTTGCTGCTTATTCGCATTAAGAAAGATCCTCAAGATAAAGTCTTTATTTTAATGTACATAAGATGTGTGGCATGTAACGTTATGCTGTTGAAACCACATGTCGTTGGTGTCCTGATCATCCAATTTAAGCCAAAAGAAGTTGGTTATCATCGACGAGTTCATGGACAGTGATAGTATAACATTGAACACACTCATCTAAAAAAAGGAGATCTGAATCTGATTAAGAAGTATAATTTTATGTATTTCATTATGGATTAGTCAGATAACGAGAACCGTATCGCTGTTATAACGTTGGCGATTTAGTCGTGGGTTTAGCACAATTGCTGTACATTCGTACGATCAATCTCGAGGATTCTTCGTTTAGTAAATTATATAGCCGCTCATACTGAATGAGTTGCAAGGTTGCAAAAGAGTCTCAGTACTTGGATGGCGTTGCGCATGACCTATAAAGTAAGTAAGGATGTTGAGGTGTACATACATGTTAACCTATACTTTATATTAGTATTTAGTTCAATATATTGGACTGAAGAACTTTTAAAAAAGTACTCAAAGAATTTGAGACTGTTGTTTCAAATAAAAGGGAATAGAAAATGTAAAAATGGTGTGTCGCACGTTAGAATTAACTGCATACATACAATTTGTGGAAATGAGGGTGGATGCATCTTTGCAGTGTTCTAATGTAGTGAGGTTATTACAGACTACAATAAGAACGATGGTACAACATTTACATCATACAGGCACCAGGTGGCAGTGGTTTTCTGAGAAACTGTGGAGTGGATGAATGGGTCAAGCATGGCACAACAATCGTCTTTGGGAGTGTGAATTCTCTGCATTTGGAAATTTGCTTGAAAACTTCCAAGGTCATGGTTGACAGTGCATACATTTTTTTGCCAAGATTAAATAATGCGTGCACAGAAAGACTGATAAAGTTGGAGAAACTATTGATTGATATCACCACTGTTCATCACATTTTGGGTGGTTATGTGAGACGCGTTGGTTTTCTCAATTCATTTAAACATGTTTTACTCAATTAAATTAATTCTGTAGAAATTTTATAGACAAGTAAGAGGAGAAAACAATGGTTAAACTAATGGGTATACGACGTAAGTTATGTCGAAAAGGAAGGAAGCATCTAGTAATCACTTTAACTTCTCCATCAATGGGAGTCCACAATTGGAATACTTAACGTAATTGAGTCTAAAATAGTGTTGACAACCATTTCCACCTGCCTACCCAACTATCATATCTATTATCATGGATAAGATATAGACCTCAATCTAACAACCTTCCATTCATGTTCGAACTTAACTAAACTTACAAGTTACAAAGGCTTTATGATAGAAAAATATGAGAAGATAAAAATTGAATCTAGGAAACTAAAGCCAATTGAACTTCTAGAATTTTCTTCATTGCAACTTAAAAAGATCACTGTTATAATTTTTTCTATTCTTGATGTAAAATTAGCAACCATTAATATATTTGTGTTGTCGTGTAACTTTTAATATAATATTATATACTACTATTTTTTAATTAATACACACAGTATAAGTGGTGTGAGAAGCTAGATCGTACGTGTTCCCTTTAAATCTATTGCCACGTGCGAAGCTTACTGCAGTGCACAAGTTGACTTTATCTGTCTTTTACAATCTGTTGAGATTCTTTCCCCTTAGACTTTTTTCTCTCAGCTTTATGTCAACTAAACCGGAACTTATACACAGATTCCTTAGAATATAAACGATTTAGTTTCACAGCGTCCGATCAATGTAGAACTTATCTAAGAACTTGATAATAGTATCAATTTCTGCAACGAAAGAGAGTCATTTGATCTTTCGATATAATAGGTGAGCTAAGGCAGTACCGTTTCTACTAATGTAAACATGTTATCTGAACCTCAGGCTTTTATCTTGTATCGTGCTTTTCTCTATCGTCTTAAGCAAGAAACAAGTTAAGTTAATAGGGCGAAAAGCCTTTGGGGTTGCGTGACGCCCTTCATCAGGCGTGAATTCATCATATACTATACTAGATAGGTCTAATATTCTCAAATTATAAAATAATAAAAATAACTAAATATTTTTTTAGATTTATAGGATAAAATTGGAAATTACTTTGTAACATTTTTTTCACGTTTAAACTTTTTTCTAAACAAAAAAATGTTATGATTTGTTCTGTTTTTGCATGAGTTTGTTTTATTGAAATGCTCATCATGTGTGATGATGTGATGGGCCAAAAGCAAATTGTTCAGGCATGATATTTAAAATATAACAGAGATGAGCAGAATAATAAATGGCAGTGTCAACAATGTATACAAAACAGTGTGCTTACAGTAAAAGATGTGTGATTAAGAACAGTTGTTTAAAACTATAAAATATATTTTTTTGTTTGTGATTTTCATATATTCTGTTTTTCCTAACTTAGGAAATTACAATATGTATGTATATTTCAATATTAAATGGCTTTAAAATATTCTGTATTTCCAACTACATTATTGTATAATACATTATCGAAACCCTTTTAATTCCAAAACAAGAGAACTAAATCTATTTAAGGGGTTAGTAAACGTCCTAATTTTCCAAAAATCAATTTTTTCCGGTTTTAGCAACCTTAGAGCCACAGAATTAAGGAAGATATCTCCTTTTCGCTCAATCGATACGAAAAGCAGGAGAAAAAAATTAAAATAATTTTAATCAGCTAATAACACGGTGCGACAGTCAAAATACACTCGAGTAACTACATAGTAGTCTAAGTTATTCACTAAGTTGAGTAGAACTCAAAAATATTTTTTTATATTTCTTGAACCCTCCAAACTTGTTTTATTTGACAAAACCGGTATTTTTGATTTTTTGATTGCCCACTTTGAATTATTGATTCCCCAGTTATTTGTTAACCTATTTTCAAAACCCAAAGTTTTTTTAAAAAGTGACAGATGAGTCTTTAATGGTATGGTTCAAACTTACATGTTATGAGTTATGTTATGGAAAATATGATTGTTTCCTCAATTTTTCAAGTTTAGCTATTCTGAATTGCAAAATTTAATTAAAAAATATAAAATAAGTGACGAAATTCTGAAAGTGATTAACTTGTGAAGAGATTGACACCTAGTTTAATCAAATCGGACAAAAATTACCGTAGTTATTATTTAAATATTATAACAGTCGTGTTATATTTTTTATATATGTCATCTTATCAAATGAACTTTCAGTTCATAAATTTTCAAAAGTTTTGCTGGATCTTGATTGTTTATCACAAAATGTGTCAATTTCGCGTTTGCACGACTATCAGAAGTCAGCTAATATTTGTGTCTTTTGCAAATATTATTATTTCTCTTTGCGCAAACATTGTACCACTTTTGGTTGACACATTTTGAGATATACAAGCAAGATCCATCAATAATTCTAAAAACTTTTGAAATAAAAGTTCATTTGAATGTGAAAAAATCAAATTGTCATTTTTTATCCAGTTTTCTGAAAAATGCCGCGGCTGTCAACGTGTTAAATAATAATTATGGTAATTTTTGTCAGATTTCATCAAACGAAGTGTCAATCTCTCCACAAGATAATGCACTTTCAGAATTTCATCACTTATTTCATTTTTTTTAATTAAAGTTTGCTACTATGAACGGACAAACTACAAAAAATATGAAAAAATTCAGATTTATCAAGTTTACCTCTTTAAACCCCATCACATATATATAATATACAATACATACATATATGTGCATCGTTTTAAAGGTCCAACCCTCTCCTTTCTAACAAGATTTAAATTTTGGACATCTGTTCAAAAAAAAATTTAAAATGCATACATTTTATTATTTTTTGATTTTTTCAAAATATCCTGGTTCAGGCCATAGCCAAAAGAATCCATTCTAATTTTTAAGATCGGGTCCAATCGTTTTCGATTGCTGTGATGCTAGAAGTTGCTTTAAAGTTCCAATAGAGCTACCTATAATATCCATCAATTTGTTTTAAATATTTATGATACAAATTTGTATTTTGTTTCAATGAAACATATCATGGAGGTAAATTGTGAAACTTTCGTATTTGGCTTAAGTTTTGGTTTCTACAAATAATGTAAAATTAAACCGTCAGTATTTCAATACATATTCAGTAAAAATAATTATAAAATTTAAAAAATATTTCAGCTAAATTTTTAATACAGAATAATTCAAGGATTAATATTTAACGACATTAAAAATGCAAAATTGCTTAACATTATATTTATGAGAAATATGCATCGTATATAAACTATAATTGTAATTTCTCTACGAAAACCGTAAAAATATATATCCACACAAACTGTGATTTTTAATGGGATTCAATGAACAGTACATTGAACCTCATGTAGATTGGTATCGTCTAAAATTCGGCAATTTTATTTATTCACATACCTATTCATTCTGAAATGAATCTCATCATTGAGGATGATTAGTGAAAATTAGTGCCAGTTGCCAACTACTCCAGTGCCCATTAAGCGAATACACGTCTATGGTTCTTTTCCTTCAGTTACTGTGTCACTTGAATTTCATATGACTGCTTACCCAAGCCGTGATGAAAAATTCGTTACGTTGTGGTATGCGAAAGTTCTTGGGGGCGAAGCATATTCGGGTGACTCGGTTTCTCCGGGACGATCTTACGGACAGTGACAATGTTATCGTCAGAAATAGTATTTGGTCTACGTGTTGCGAATAATCCTCACAGTAAGATGATTAAGAAAGCGAAGCGCGAGGTACTTTGCCCCTACAGACTGAATAAGTGACAAATAATTTAACAGATACGGCTTCAACAAGATGGCCGTTATTAAAATTTGAAATTTGGAAGTACCTATTGGAGGGCCAGATACAATGAAAAGTGCGAAATGCAGCTAGAATTATCCATAATAAATATTTTCAACAGTTCGCGAAATAATATTGAGTTGTAGACGATATTTATTAGAATGATTCTATTGTAAACATATGTTCCTTGCAAGTGTAAAAGTATGCTAGTATATATATATAAATTAATACAAATAATTTCCTAGTTAAAATGATTTGATTTGTGTTTTAAATGTTATTTAATCAATATGTCTAGATTAAAACTAAAAACTTATGTGTATAGCTTATTATTCGGAAAAGGAAAGTGGCGGCCACGTTAACTAATTCCTGAAAGCCGTATGAGTAACGAAAGATCATCATAAAAAATTTAATACTCATACGTTATGTGGTCTGACACTCCAATACGTATGACACTATATCAGGGATGGGAAATAGACCTCAACAAATTGTACTAACTTTCACAAAAAATTGTACTTTTTTCAGCCCGATTGTACTAAATTCACGTTTTTTCTTTTTTAAACTTTTTTATTAAAAATTAAATAAAAATATGTCATTTGGCAATTTACATATATTTATGTATATATATGCGTAAAAAACATAAAAATTAATAAAAAGGTACATTGCAGTTTCTTTGTACTAAGTACTTGTACATATAATAGGTAAACTTAACAACTTACTTTAATACTTAACTATAAAGGAAAACAAAAGTTTATGAGATCTAAATTTTAAATCACTATTTATGATACATTTTTGCTAGCAAACTATTTGTTATTTCAATATTGTAGCAACACAAATTAAATGACTTCAATAAATCCCTTGTTTGGATTAAATTGGAGGCAGTCGAAGCAAACAGTCTATTTCTCCCTCTGGTTTTTATTAAATTTTGGTACGAAAATATCTTTTCTACATTTGCAGATGAATGTGGAATGGATAATATTCCTTTTATAACTATTGGAATGTCATTGAACATTGGTTCATTTAGTTCATTTTTTATTTCTGATACCTTGGACCAAAAGGTACGTATGTTCTCATTTTTTAAAGCTTTAATAGATTAAGGATTAATAGAAGTCCGGAATTGATTATTTATTAATTCAATATTTTAATTTCATTGTGGAACAATAGTTGAAGTTTTACCTGAAACAACGTTTTCTGGTAACATTTCATTATTTAAATCAACTTTTTCTTTGCTATTTCTTCAAGCTCCAAAATAATACTGTGATCAATACATCAATTTCTGTTCCTCAATATATTTCGCCAAAAGTAATATGGTTTTCATTGATATTAATTTTTAATATGTATATCATTTTCATCTAATACATGCTTTTGTATAAAATTACGAGCTATTTGACTGAACAAAAACTTTAAGCGGTCTAAAAAATATGCATTCTGGCATCCTCGGATTGCATTTCTAAATTAATATTGTTAATAATTTTAAGGACATATTGTAAAAATAAAAATATCATTTTATAAAGTGGAATTCTACCGCTTTGCAAATCAGCTTCAAAATCGTTGAGCGTAAAATAATGTTAAAGTGGCTCCCACTATTCCAAAATTCTGTTAAGTATTTCTTCACGTGATAGCCAACGGTTTGTTGAGTATTTTAGGACGTGAATATTAGTACCAAAATATTCTTGTAATTTAGAGAAGTGATAAGACAGAATATTTGAGTAATATATTAAAGTTGGAAAAAATTTTCAATAGTGCTAAATAAGTCATTGAGGTGCTATGGTGTTTTTGACTTCCAAATAGTGCTAAAAAAAGTACAATTGTACCAACTTTTCCATCTCTGCACTATATTAGCTATTTTAGTCTCCGTTATTATGTAACAGTAAGTAATATGCATAAGAAATATTAAATGTAAAATACATACATAACTTCACATGCACGTGAACAGAAACTCATGCATTTATAATACTCAAACTAAGGGACGACCGCTTTTTAGCAACAGTGCTCAAATTCATTTAAGGAATTATATAAAAATTTAAAAATTCTGAATATATTGAGGAATTATTGTAAAACGTCAATATAGTATGAAACTATATTTCAGTACTACTCAAAGAGTTATTCGATGAACATATTATTCTTACGATATCGAATGTTGCGATATTGAATTATTATTATTAATAATTATTATTATTGATTTTTTCACAAATGTTGATTACAATATTTTTTTTTCGTGGCTCATCATCATGGCACTGCTCATCGTCACTCATGTTCAAAAGTCACGTTAAAACGTGAGAGAATTCTGTTTTATACAGATCGTTCCGTTTTGCTAACGAGAGAGAACGTTTCGGGAAGCGTTTACATTGATCTCCATATGCTAAAAAGTGAACGTTTTATACGGTACGTTACGTTATGTGTGGGTAACTGCCGCATTATACTGATGTCATTGGTATATGCAAGCAAGTTGGTTGTATGTGTTAGTATAGCTATTGTTAATCAGAATGTTCATGGTATTTGTTAGTGTTAGCCTGTTTGTTAGCATTTTAATTTAAACGATAGTACATCGTTTCCCTCTGCGTAACAATATCATCCATATGCATACATTTATCTTCCATTCTACTTAAATATATCTCAACAGGGAATTACTTCCCGCCATAGCAAAACAGTTACAAAATAAACCTTGTCCTTTTATCATACTACAATATCTTTTTCGTAGAAACTGTTTTCTGTGTACAAGGTCAAGTTTATTACGATTCCAGCACTGAATGGCAACATTACAACAGCGATTAGACAATGCCTAATCATCTGTGCCATAGTCGTGCACAACATTCACTTGAAATGTTTTGTAAAAAGGTAAATAAATATTTTCTTCAGTCATCCACTTTCAAAACCAAAACGGTTCAATATTCATTCCTTACTATTCTTAACTTACTTGTGTATAGGTAGGTGGTGTATTCAATACTTCCCACTTTTTGCCTTGTAATAATGGTATCGGAAAACAATTGCGTTCAATTTAACAGTAGACCGAGCCTTAAAAAACTTCATAATTTTAGCTTACGTATCACTTTTGATACATACTTGTATTTCATAGAATTTTCGCAATTCTTGACAGATTTTGTTACAAAATTTAAATATTTTTATTTATTTTAATTCATTTTAATAAAACTATTTTACATTATTACATTTTATTGTCACCTTTAAGAAATTTACGTCAAAATTTTTGACATGATGGACATTACAGCATGGTTTTTTACATAAAAAGCAAACACTTCATGTCAGCTTGGTTTCATTTTTTTCTAAATGATAACGACTTGACATGTATCACCCTTGCTTTGTGGCGATTTATATTGTTTAGATGGGGCAGCTTATTGTCACTAGCATCAGTAATGCTCCCAAATAAAGGGTGAATGAAACCTGATCGTACAAATCATAGTTATATTTCGCTAGAAAAATTTGTTATCAATGTCATGTGAGGTAGAAAAGTTTCCCGTTGCAATAGAACACCGATTATGTCAATAATAATGTTCTCTCTTTTATAACTCTCTGGTATCCCGGATACAGGTTTCCCCAAATACGGCTGTAAATAGTTGCTACGCACGTACCATGTACTTCAATCTAAAACTGCCAACTTGATTTCGGTAGACCACGAAATTTATAATGACCATAAGATTTAATCAGTTACTAATCTACAGTGACAAAATTATTAAGATTATTGAAAGCAGAAAGACTTTCAGCTCAGTTTTCGAAAAGGCGTATTAGGTGTAAATTTTTCATAACTTCCAAGTAGTACATTATCAAAGCGAATGATTCTGTTATCTCATATGTACATATTTGACAGAAATATTATCAGTGAAGTCGCCGTAGTCTAGTAGGTAGTGTGTTGGCTTATTAGACGCAAAAGCCTGGGTTCGAGCCCCAGGCTAGGCATCAAAGACAAAATACAAAAAGTATTTTTTCGGCGACTTCCTCTCAGTAGATTTCTGGCAAAAACTCTGAGAGTAAATAAAAATTGCCATGGAAAGATTCTCAATAAATAAAAATCTGTCGTTCGGAGTCGACTTTAAACTGTAGGTCCCACCACTTATGTATAAAATTAACACACACAACATAAGTGGTGTGAGAAACTAGGACGTTGTACAATGGGTCAATTCGACCTCCGGGTACTGTACTTGTCTTAATTGACAAGTACACGTCCTCTAACCTAACCTAACCTAACCTAACCTAAAGGCATGCGGTTCTCTATTCCAAGTAGTAGCATATTTGCCGATAAAAATCTTATTGTCATGTTTGTTGCTGCCAATACTTCCGTCAGTTCGTACGACGAGCTTCTATTTTCTGCTTCTTTAGAGTCTTCAGCAGCAGAAATATTACATACATACATAGATGGTCGGTCATTACAACCTTTCTTTGATTTAATAAGCCAATATGGTACATACTAGACCACGACTTCTGCAATCAATATCAAGAAGAGAAAAATCAACCTTTTCATTTTAATCCAACACTTAACTTTCAATTCCTCTTCAGATACCATAAATAATGTATTATTTACGATAAAACTTCACAAAATCTTTGAAAACTTTAAAAAATTACAACACAGAAGAATCCTTAAGAAAGTAGTATGCATCAGGAATGATGCATAAGCCAGAATTATGAAATTTTTGAATTTCTTAAGTCCTGTTTGAAATTTTCTTTTTTTATTTGGTTTAAAATAATGGCAATAACAATACTAATGAATTAAAAAAATATCAGGCATCTAACTTTTTCTGAAGTTATATAGTCTCAAAAATACAATTGTACCATTTTTGATACAAAGCTCGATCTACGGTTAATTTAGTAGTAAGTAATTTAAGGATTATTAATATACATTCATCAGAATGTCTTTTTGGAAGTTGTTGTCAATTAAGAATTTATTTAATCAAAGTTTATTTATTTAAATTTATTTTTTTTATTATATATCAAACAAATCCTTTTATTTGAAACTTTCACTAGCAGGCAGCAGTAATATGAATGTGCAAAATTAATAAATTTTAGAAGTTATATTCTCTATTCCTCCCGTTTTAAGCGGCTTAAAGTTCTGTTTGCTTAAATGCAATTCGTTTTCAGAATCCATACAAATTAACAAGCAACATAAAATGTGGACAAACTTTAAATTACCCCAGACGTTAAAAGAAGTTAATTCTCATTTTCCACCCTTCACTTTCACACCAAAACTTAAAATAAATTTCCAAAGTACAAGTACATACATAAAATCCTTAATGTTCAATAATAAACCAACACTTACTCCTTTATTCGCAAACACTATCGTATTTAGCAAAAGTTACTTCAACTTGCAACAGCTTTGCTGTTTACAATTTATAAATTGCGCCTTAAGAAATGGTAAGTGAGATCTTTAAAATAAAAGCTCATTTTTCCTAAAGAATATGAAAATATTTAAACTTCACACGAAAGATAAAATTTATTTCTACTTTTACACAATGCACTATAGGAAATTGAACCCCTTTTATTGCCAAAATTAATTATAGCCAAACGGCTGGACCGATTTCAATAATTTTTTTGGTATTTGATTTTAGGAAGTCTCTTAAGGGGGAGGAAGGGACCATTAACTTTTTTCATACACTCAGAAAAAAATTAGTAAATAAAAAATAAAATAAAATAATAATCAGTTGTAATAGGTTCCCGGACCCAATCTGAATCTAGATTAGTATATCTTATATGGTTTCATTAACCGTTTTTACTTTTTTTTTTTTGGAGTGTACACTAACTTTTAAAAAGGCTAGTGCTTCATCAGCGGATAGCTTGGTTGGTGTTGGTTTGAAATAAATTTTCGTACTTTAGCTGCTCTTGTCGGTCTTTAAAACCACTGCTAAATCTAATTTGTTACATTTACAAGCAGCCGTAGTAGCAGCATGTACTAGGGGTTCAACTTTATTATTTTGATATTTAGAGACTTACGCTGCAACTCGTCTTTTTGCTCTCTCAGATTTTTGGTTAAATATTAACTGCGGTCGTCCAGGTTTTGAATTAATGGGGGCAGGGTTTTTTTCACCTATTTTTAATAAGTAATTGCCTTTAAGCCAACCAGCTTGCTGTACTTTAAAAACTTTAAAACTCCTACCGCCTATACGCCATTTCCTAATCATATTTGAGCAAAATATTGGAGACTGCTCCTTTAAATATTGCTCTATATTTTCGGAACAACCATTTTCGTTAATATATGACAAGAAGTGGGCATATAATGCTGCTCTTTCATTAACTTCGAAATGTTTCTCTTTCCATGCATTAAATAACTCACAGTTTTTCACACCATATTTACCTGAAAAAATTAATTTTTTGAAAAAGTTTGCAAATATCCGCAGCTGAAATATGCTAAATTCGGTAGATAACTGATTGTTTAAAAGATCTCTTATAGTGGTGTAACTATCATTTGTTATAATTTTTTTGTAAGTCCAAATAAAATTCGAATTCTAATTTTTTTTTTAATTTTTTGTTTAAGGTGACCTTAATTTTTCCAATTTAATTGGTCCAACAGAGGAGTTCACCAATATTACACTATATATTAATAAAGTACTCGCCTTCGACATTATTTTCCTTTTTTTAATTTTTAAAGACTATATTTATGGCGTATGATTGTTATTATTTTTGTATAATTCTGTTGTTGGTAACTAGTTGTTAATCATACGTTAATTTCATAGCCTTTGTCACCGTATTTAGCTGTTGTGTTATAAAGTAAGAGCATGAAGGCTGAAAGACAAATATCATTCGATTTTTTATCATTGTCGCTATCAGTGTTTTTATTATTAAAATGACTTTATTTCGTTGCTGTTAGCTATATGGCTGTTCGATATGAGTAGAGTTTATTTATTTGTAAAAGTTTTTTGTTTCATATAAATTCTGTATTTGTAAACTAGAATTGTACGTTTTAACAAATGTATCTGTTAGGTCACCGCATAAATCTATATATAATTATATATTATATTATATTATATTATCCATTTTTGAATTTATATTAGTTTTGTTTTTCATTAATTTTTCATTTGCTTTGCTCATTAATTGCATTTAAAGTCTTTAATTATATTTTTTTATTAAACTCCATTTAGATTTCCATTTAAATACATTTTATATTTTATATTTTTTGCTGCTTTAGCCCACTGTAATTTGATTATATTTTGTTTAAGCTAAGCTTAGTTTGGTTGTAACCCGTTAGCTTCTATTATTTGTTTCTCGCTTACATTCTTTTCATATTTATAATGTGTTTGTTCTTGTTACACTGGTATTATTTATTTCCAATAATATTCTTTCAGTTACATATGTAAAGTTTTTTATGCGTAAAGTTTAATAGAAACAAATGAATTGGTACATTGGAAGCGAGAAACAAATAATAGCAACCACAACAGTGGGCTTATGTTTTACATTGTAACCGATAGGTTTAAGTAAAGGATTTTAAAATAAAGAAGTTAGTATTAATATTGAATTTGAGTGAACTACTTGTTTGTCCTTTAATTGAGTCACGGTCGCAATACTTTTTGATCTTTCAATACTTAAATTATCATTGCCCAGAGAACATTTCAGTGGCATATAGACAACAATTCGATATTGCAGAATTGCTCTATATCGTCGCCGGTGGGGAAAAAGCTCCTCATCGTACATTTTGGCGCCCAACGTGGGGCCCGATAATTTAAATTTCGTTTTGGTTTTGTAGTGCGGTCCGTGGAAACCCCAAAGTCTTTGTCGAAGTGCTACGTTCAACAAGTGCACAGGTCGTGGAGTAGAAAAAAAAATACTAAGCTTTGTCGTGGTACTACTTACAACAAGTAGACGGTCGTATTGTGAAAATAAAGATATATTGTACGGAAAACAAAAACTATCGTTTTGAAAAATTATTTTAAAGACTCCTTGTGAGCAAACAAAAAAGACAATTCTTTTGGTGCATCAAATACTTTTAAAAATTATTGCGGAGCAACTATCTTTAAAACAAAAATTAAAAAATTTGTTGGCTCATCAGAGAAGTATTTTTTAACGAAAATACATAACATTTTTGGCTCTGCAGAGAAGTATATAAAAAATATATTTTAAATAAAAAAAAAACTGTGATTCTGGTTTTACCGCTAATTCTTTTACATAAAAAATACATACAATTTTCCGCGCTTTAGTTTGCTTCAGTATATATGTATATAAGTACATAATATAAACATTGTATACCGTTCATTTTGGCGAAAAAATTTTGGCGTCACCTACAGTGTGGAACAAAAATGTGTTTTTTTTTTAAAAGATTTTTGGAATTTTTTGATGAAAGTTTTTGGCTAATTGGTCATCCAACTCACTTGTTCTGAGATTTTTTTTAAAAATAGTTTTGTGGTTCTATAATGACTCTTGAAGAAGCAAAGCAGCAACGGGCGAATACTAAGAAGAGCATCACCCGTATCAAGAATCAGGTTGAGGCTAATGCAAGGGGTGAAGGGAAAACGCTTTCTTCCGCGGAACTCAAGTGCCGTTTGGGGATTCTGGAGTCGTACTTTAAACAAATCCTGTCGTTCCAAACCCAAATTGAGAAACTTGATCCAGAGGATAATGGTCGGCCTGAAATTGAGGATATGTACATTGCAGCTAAAATAAGTATCCAGTCTCAGCTTAGCGAGGATGTCCACAACACAACAATTTCTGACTCTACGATTTGTTTCCCAGCGCCCAGCCACAAATTACCTGCACTTAAATTGCCCACATTTAGTGGCAAATATAGTGAGTATAAAAATTTTATAACTTCGTTCAAGCAAGTGATCGATCGTGAGCTTGGCCTTTCTAACATTGAAAAGTTTAATCATTTGCTTAACTGCCTACATGGACAGGCACTGGAAACGGTCAAGGCTTTCCAGATTACAAATGAGAATTACCCGAAGGCTCTAGAAAGGCTGAAGACACGTTATGACAACAGCTCACTCATATTTATGGAAAATATTAGTACTCTTTTTGAACTTCCCAACATGTCGAAACACAATTGCACACAGCTTCGTAGTCTTGTCGACAATGTTTCTGCCCTCTACAGCTCTCTGCTGTCTCTTGGCTCCCACAGTGACATCGCACAGTCAATGCTGATCTACATAGTAATGGAGAAAGTTGACGATGAAACTAAAAGGAAATGGAAAGATTCATTGGACTTTACCAAACTGCCATCATGGGACGATTGCTCTAAGGTTCTGGAAAGACATTGCCAATTTCTGGAATCGGTCGAAAGCAGCCATACTACTCATGTGGCTCCTCGTAAGTCTGGTCATCAACAGTCTGGTAAGTCCAATGATAAAAATTATAAATCTGGCTCTAGCTTCTCTGTGTCCAACCGTGCTTGTCCACTCTGCTCAAAATCTGATCACAGAATTAGTCGTTGTTCTCGCTTTAAAGAAATGGATGTCAGGCAACGCTTTGAAAATGTGAAACGGCTTGGCCTTTGTCTCAATTGCTTGTCGAAAGGGCATCATGTTAATAACTGTTCCTCTTCATTCAAGTGCAAATCTTGTTCTTGTTTGCATCACAGCATGCTTCATCGGTCTCAGTCTGCGTCAAAGCCCTCGCCCCCTGCTGCTGAACCACCCTCTCGTGCCACTTCGAACGAAAATCCCTCCGCGGTCCACACCCATGTGGAAAGATCCTCGCCGGAACAGGTATTGCTTGCTACAGCCATGATTCTGGTTCGTGATTCTACTGGCTGCTATCAATTGGGACGCGCTTTGTTGGATTCTTGCTCCCAATTGAATTTCATGACTGACGAATTTTCTCAAAAACTACATTTGCCCCGCACCAAACAAACTACAGAGGTCGCTGGTATTGGAAATGCTCACAGTTAAAGCAGATATAGGTCGTCAACAAATGTCAAGTCTCGAGTTACCGATTTTGAAGTCTCGCTCTCGTTTTGTGTGACGCCTCATATCTCGTATCAACCCGATTCTGAATTAGATGTCTCATCGTGGAATTTGCCTCCAAATATCCAGCTCGCTGATGAAAATGTTTTCAAATCCAAACGTATCGATTTGCTCATTGGTACTGAAACATTTTTCGATATTTTGTCGGTTGGTCAAGTTAAACTTGGTCCTAATTTGCCCAAATTACATAAAACACTTTTTGGATGGATCGTAGCAGGTCGATATCTATCTAATGGCTCTAGATCTTCTTGCATGCTTTCAATAGAAGAAGAGGTCGATTTGAAGTTGCAACGCTTATGGGAAATCGAAGAAAACCAATCTGCTTCAAATGGGCTGACTCCCGAACAAAATGATTGTGAATCATTTTATAACAACACCGTAAGTCGTGAATCTTCTGGTAGGATTGTTGTCAAATTGCCCTTCAAGCAACCTGCTGAAACTTTAGGTCTCTCTAGGAATATGGCTCTTAAGAGATTTTCATCTCAAGAAAGACGCTTTGCTCGTGACAACAATCTGAAAAGACAATACGTTGCTTTTATGAAGGAGTATGAAGATTGTGGACATATGAGCCCAGTTCGAAGCCCGCGCTTGGATGAGCCCCATTATTTCATACCTCACCACTGCGTATTTAAGCTCAACAGTACGTCAACTAAGCTCCGAGTTGTTTTTGACGCCTCGTGTCCCTCATCTTCACAGAAATCATTAAATGACATCATAATGGTTGGTCCAACAATTCAGGATGAACTTTACAAGATTCTACTTCGCTTTCGCCTTCATCGCTACGCTCTAACAGCGGATATAGTTAAAATGTATCGTCAGGTCCTGATTGACCCTCGTGATAGAAGATTCCAATACATTTTGTGGAGAAACTCGGAAGAAGAGGAAATTCGTACGTACGAACTTAATACTGTCACTTATGGAATGTCGTCTGCCCCTTATCTCGCCATTCGAAGTCTTCATTATCTCGCAGATCAATATACCGAGCAATTTCCACTGGGCTCAAAAACGATCAAATCATCATTTTACGTTGATGATTTTCTAGGTGGTGCAGACTCGCTAGAAGGATTGGCTCAAATAAAGCGAGAGGTGACTGAAGTTCTCAGTCGTGGTTGCTTCGAATTGGACAAGTGGCATTCGAATCATAAAGACTTCCAACATGATAATACTATAAAAGATTTGAATATCGACGACCATGCTATAACCAATGCTCTTGGTATCACTTGGGATCAACAAAAAGACGTTTTCCTATTCTCATTTTCACCTAAGTCTCGAATCGATGCAAAAATCACCAAACGTACTATTTTGTCGCTCTCGTCGTCTCTTTTTGATCCCCTTGGACTGCTGGCTCCGATTCTTATAAAACCGAAAATCATCATGCAGGAATTATGGATTCTGAAAATTGGTTGGGACGAATCTATTCCCCAAGAACTGCAATCGACATGGGAAAATTTCGTCTCAGATCTCAGAACTTTAAGTTCGATCAAAATACCTCGCTATTGTCTTGCTCCTGATACTCAATCAGCTCAACTACATGGATTTTGTGATTCGTCAATTCGCGCTTATGGCTGCTGTTTTTACTTACGTGTGAAAACTTCTTCTGGAAAGGTTTCTGTCCGCCTTTTCACTGCTAAATCTCGTGTTGCACCTACAAAAAGACAATCGCTACCCAAACTCGAATTGTGTGGAGCTCAACTTCTGGCAAAATTGTACTCCAAAATCAAAAACTTGCTCTCGATTCCAGATCACGAAGTATTTCTCTGGACGGATGCTCAATTGGTTCTTCTTTGGCTTAAGCAGCACTCCTCAACTCTATCCGTTTTTGTTGGCAACAGGGTATCAGAAATACAGGATCTCACTAGTGGCTGTGTTTGGCGTCATGTCCCAACATATTTCAATCCTGCTGATATCGTCTCTCGTGGTTCTTCTGTAAAAGAACTTTCCTCGTCCATCTGGTTCACCGGGCCAGAATTTCTCGCTTTCGATCCTGCTCAATGGCCGCCTGACAAAATGGATAAGCTTCCGCAAGAAAATCAACAAGAAATCAACAGAGAAAAACGCAAAACTGCCCTTTGCCTTGAAGTCAGATCGAATTACATCTTGGATTGTATCGAAAAATATGGCTCCTACTTGAAAATCATTCGTGTTGTCGCCTGGATGCTTCGTTTTGCTCAAAAACCAAGAACTAATATTTTTAATACTGACTGTTTGCAGCCCCAAGAATTAGAAAATGCTTTGATTCGTGTTGTCTTCAACATCCAGAAGCAACATTTTCAAAATGACATGGATCCAGCTCTGAAGAAAAAAGATCCTGAAGGCGCTCTGAAGTGTCTCAACCCCTTCATAGACTCATCAAGCGGTTTCAATTTGCTCAAAGTCGGTGGACGCCTAGAATACGCAGCTATTTCTGAAGGTCAGAAGCATCCCATCATATTGCCTAGCAAAAATCATTTCGTCACTTGTTTTGTTCGCCATCTACATCTCCAAAATTATCACGCTGGACCTAAGGCTCTAATGGCACTAATTCGTGAAAGATTCTGGATTATCAATTCAAGAGACCTGTGTCGTCGAATTGTCAACTCCTGCCCACAATGCATTCGCTATCGCCCGAAATTGTTGAACCAGATGATGGGAAATTTGCCTGTAGAACGACTCAACCCCTCAAGGCCCTTCGCTAGATGTGCTGTCGATTTTTGTGGTCCTGTCAACACTTACTTAAGAATCAGAGGAAAGGTTCCATATAAAACTTACATCGCAGTGTTCGTTTGTCTTGTTACCAAGGCAGTCCATATCGAAGTTGTCTCGGACCTATCAACAGACACCTTTATTGCTGCTCTCAAAAGGTTGATTGGACGCAGAGGTTTGCCCACAGATATATTCTGTGACAATGCTACAAATTTCGTTGGAGCAAATTCTAAGTTGGCACAATTAAAATTGTTCCTTTTTGATCCTAAAAACTCTAATGCTATTATAAATTATTGCTCAAATCAATTTATAAATTTTCGTTTTATTCCCCCTAGGGCACCACATTTTGGCGGATTGTGGGAGGCGGCCGTCAAGTCAGCCAAAGGTCATCTGACAAAGTCTCTATCCAACACTAGGCTGACTTACGAAGAATTATCAACCGCAATGGTCGAAATAGAAGCCATTTTAAATTCGAGGCCAATCTCACCTCTATCATCCGATCCCAGTGACTTTGAGGCCCTTACGCCGGGGCATTTTCTGATCGGCGCTCCCCTGCGAAGTTTGCCAGAACGTGATGTCCTATCGAAAGAAGTCAACAACCTAGAATACTGGGCTCGAATAAGCGCTATCAAACAGAGTTTTTGGAAAAAGTGGTCCCACGACTACCTTAATGAGCTCCAAACCCGCAATAAATGGACTGCATCCAACCCTAATGTCAACCCTGGTGCGCTAGTTATTGTTCGAGAAGATAACCTTCCCCCACAACAATGGGTCATGGGCAAAGTCATCAATATCATCCGTGGAAGAGATAACCGCGTCCGTGTTGTCGACATCAAAACTACAAAGGGAACCATGCGTCGCCCTATCCACAGACTAGCTCTACTATCTTCTTGAAAGGGTCCTTTCAATGGGGCCGGTATGTTAGGTCACCGCATAAATCTATATATAATTATATATTATATTATATTATATTATCCATTTTTGAATTTATATTAGTTTTGTTTTTCATTAATTTTTCATTTGCTTTGCTCATTAATTGCATTTAAAGTCTTTAATTATATTTTTTTATTAAACTCCATTTAGATTTCCATTTAAATACATTTTATATTTTATATTTTTTGCTGCTTTAGCCCACTGTAATTTGATTATATTTTGTTTAAGCTAAGCTTAGTTTGGTTGTAACCCGTTAGCTTCTATTATTTGTTTCTCGCTTACATTCTTTTCATATTTATAATGTGTTTGTTCTTGTTACACTGGTATTATTTATTTCCAATAATATTCTTTCAGTTACATATGTAAAGTTTTTTATGCGTAAAGTTTAATAGGAACAAATGAATTGGTACATTGGAAGCGAGAAACAAATAATAGCAACAACAACAGTGGGCTTATGTTTTACATTGTAACCGATAGGTTTAAGTAAAGGATTTTAAAATAAAGAAGTTAGTATTAATATTGAATTTGAGTGAACTACTTGTTTGTCCTTTAATTGAGTCACGGTCGCAATACTTTTTGATCTTTCAATACTTAAATTATCATTGCCCAGAGAACATTTCAGTGGCATATAGACAACAATTCGATATTGCAGAATTGCTCTATATCGTCGCCGGTGGGGAAAAAGCTCCTCATCGTACAGTATCTACATACATATATACGTATGTATGTACATACAATTATTTAATAACAGTTTCAGTGTTTGCCAAGTGTTAACAAATATAAGTACAACACAAAACTAAGGTCTCAATCATACTGATATTTGGCCTGATTGCTAGCTAAACTTATTTACTGTACTATTAGTTGTTGTAGATAAATAAGGAAAATATGAGAATTTAGCCATTGTGATGGTTTGTTGTGCATATTTAATTTTTAATAATTTTTTTGTCTTTTTGGGCTCAGTTATAATATAGTAGATTGGCCGCAGATAGCACGTGGGTTTGTAAGATAAGAGACCGTGGGTCAATCTCAAACAAACTGATATATGAAAAAATATATTTATTTCCTCTAAGCAGTCTTCTGGCAAAATGCCTGAGATTAAAATAAAATTGCAATAAAAAGCAAATCTGTCGTGCATAGTCAACGTTAAGCTGTTGATCCTGCCAATCACTGAGAAAATAACACGCACAATATCAATGGTGAGAAGCTAGATTATAATCCTTACCAATTGAGTAAGTAATTTTGTATAGCCTCCATTGACAATAATGAAGTTCGGTTGTCATTTATAACCGACTCATAAGACTCTAAAAAAAGGTACGCGAACAATTACAAAATGGTCTAAGAACTGCAACATTGCTTTTAATCAGCGCAATTGCTTTTAATAACTGAAACCACTTCGTAATGTAGGCTTTATTACAAGGCTGGTTTACATACTAAAAGAACTAATTGAAAAAGCCTTCCTAAATATGTAACACCAACTGCCAAATAAATACAAATAATTGTTTGAGCGTAGATACATAAAACTACTAAATAAGACTTTTACATTTTAAATTAGAAGTAAAACAATGAAAGTACGGTTATATTTGTCCAATATTGGCAAAGGAGTTGAATCGAACAATCACAATATGTAAGTCATACTAATATATTATTAGTGAATGGCCTCGTATTTTTTATGCACATTTTTGGCAAACAATCATCATATAATAAAGTATGCACTATGATGCGACATTTGACACACTTAGATTTATTTGGATCGATTGGTAATGAGAGGGCAAGCGGGTGATCATTTCAACATTTCTGCAGCCAAGTTTTAAGCATTTTTCAATTATTCATATAGCATTTTTCTGAAAAATTTAGTCTAATCAATGCATATAAAACTTACATACAGTCACTCAAAGCAATTTCTCAGTGTTTAGCTGGTGTAAACAAACATAAGTACAACAACAAAACTAGAGTCCAAATCATTGCGGAATTTGTTATGTTTGCTTAATGCACTTTCATTTTCAACCGCAATTCATAATATTTGTTGTAATATTCGCCGTTAGGAAAAATAAGCGAACATGTAATATTTGTCATTGCGACGGTTGTTTGGGTTTATTTCAATAAATTTTGTGAGATTTTTTGGGCTTAGTATATAGCACCCTTTAGTTGTAATTACAGCTCCTACATTGCGCGGCATACTGTCCAGTATATTTCTACAGTTTTTGAGTCTAAATTCATTTTTTTTAATTCTTCTTTATTTACATTACTATTTACATATATATTTACATTTTCGAGCTATTATCTAATGATATTACAGCGAATTAGATTTGTAATCATAGATATTGATCGTATTTTTAGTCATATATTATTTAAAGGAAAAATAGGAAAACCTTTATTTGAAAAATAAGAAAATCAAAAATTCAAATATAATTAGAAAAATATATATGTATATAAGTGAATTATATAAAAATAATACACCCTATACATATCATTTTCTATTTGGTGATTTTTGTTTAAAAAGCTGCCTCAAGCCGACTCACTGCAATCTCTTATCAGTTGATAAGATAAAGTTTTGATAAAGTCTTCAATCCTTTCATAACCGGTTTCACTATGTAGAAGCTGTGTCGAGTATCTCCAATGTTTGTTGTTTATTATTTTAAGGCATTTGTTTTGAATTATCTGAAGTTTCTTCAGATGACTTTTGGCAGCTTTGTACCAAACGGGACATGCATATGTTAAAGATGGACGTAAGACACTTTTGAATAACACATTTTTGTTGCTTTGATTGAGTAATGAGCGTTTATTTAGCATTGGCCACAGAGCTTTGAGCGTCTTAAGAGATTTTTTACATGTTTCGTCAATATATTTTGCAAAATTGAGTTTCTTATCCAAATGTATGCCCAGATACTTTACTTCTTTTTGAATTGTTAGACTCTCATTTTCAAAGTTTAACTGACGGCTTGGTAATCGCTTGGGAGAGTTATTGTATGGAAATATAATGGCTTGCGTTTTGTTGGGGTTAATTTTAATTTTCCACTTGTATAAATACTTTTTGCAGGCAGCCAATCCCTTTTCCATTTTCTTTTGTAAAGCTATCGTGAGTTTGCTTGAAGTAATAAGGGCAGTATCATCCCCGTAATATGCAGTTTTCAAGTATGAGGGAGGAGCAAAGTCCGACGTATAAATTGAATACAATAAAGGTGACAATATAGAACCCTGTGGTAAACCTGATGTGACTAATTTTGAAGAGGAAAAAGTTTCATTAACTGCCACAACAAATGATCTGTCATCAAGAAAATCTGAAGCAAGCCTACACAGATATCTTGGTATATTAGTCTGGAGCAATTTGTATACAAGCCCATTATGCCAAACGGTATCAAATGCCTTTTCCACGTCCAAAATTATTAAACCAGTAGATTTTTTTAACCGCTTATTAGTTTTGACTATATTAACTATTCTATTAATTTGGTGTACTGCACTGTGTTGTTTCTTAAAACCAAATTGTTCATTAGCTATTATCGATGTGTTTGATATGGCATCACACAAACGATTATGAATGATTTTTTCATAAAGTTTACCCAAGTTACTCAGTAAACTGATAGGTCTATAATTGCATGGATTGTTCTTAGGCTTATTTGGCTTTGGAATGGCAATGACTTTAGCTTTTTTAAACTCTTTTGGAAAGTAGTTTAATTGTAAGCAGTTATTAAAAATAATCTTTAGTAGTTTCACTGCCTTTGGGGGTAGATTTTTAATCAAAACATTAGGGACACCATCCAGACCAGGTGATTTTGATGCCTTTAGTGATGCAATTAATGTATTGATCTCACTTACCGATGTGAGAGCCAAGCCTTCAGGTTCGATATCTGACGCCTTAAACATATTGACTTTGGAGTTGACAATTTTGTCAATGGAGTGTTTGTAAGTTGAAGTAAGACTATTTGAAATTGAAAAGGTATCGGATAGGAGTGGTGCTTTTTCATCATCAGTAACAATTTTTCTGTTGCCTTGGGTAAAATGTGATATTTTTTTGTTTTTAATCCCTCTTAAATTTCGGCTAATTTTCCAAAACGATTTGTCACCTGGCCTTAATTTTGACAACATTCTGCTCCATTTAATGTTACGGTGGGTATTAATTTTATTATTGAATAGTCAGTAGTTTAGTGCACTGCTCATAAAAATTTGATTCAGAAATGACCGATGTCCGTTGACGTTTCCTTATAAAAGTTTTTCGTGTTTTTATTAATTTAACGATGTCTAAAGGTAAGTTTGTATCAGCAGCGATATTAAATTTTGGGGTGCAATGATTTCGTGCCTCCAAGATTATTGGGGTAAACTTTTCAATTTCTAGATCAATTGTAGGCTTTGAACTGTAGATATCTGTATTTATAGTGATTGCATTGCTAATAATGTTTCTGAATGCTACCCAGTCGGTTAGTTTGTAATCGAAGTGACCAGTGTCTAATTCAGAGGCTGATCCATTTCTAATTTTGCAGATAACAGGTCTATGGTCTGATGGAATGCTGGGTCCGATTACACTTAAATTAATATTTAGTGAGCTATTACTCAATGCTAAGTCAATTACTGAGCTCATACGATTTCTTTGGTATGGATAAAAAGTTGGACTGTTTGGATGATAAACAAAGAAGTTATGTTTCTGTTGAAGGTTGTATAAAACATTTCCCGCAGGGTTATTGTTATTACAATGCCAAGAAGAGTGTTTTGCGTTAAAGTCGCCTAAAATAGTAAAATCCTTGTTAAAAGACGTTAGTTTTACAATGTCGTAAGCGAAACTAGTTGCATATTTTGGCGAATATGCAGTAGAAATGATAACCGGTCTATTATTTATCATAATTGCAATTGAAAGGTTTTCTATTCTCCGCGTATTTACAATTGGTAGTAATTTATGTTGGACTGATCTGCGAATAACTAGAGCTACTCCTCCCCCTCTTGAGTTTTGTCTGTCGTTACGGTATATTAGATAATTTTTGAAATATGTTTTATGGTTTTCGTTGAGATGAGTTTCGTTTAAAGAGGCAATATGGATTTTTTCTCTTTCGAGTAGGTTTTAAAATTGAACCAAATGAGAATAAGTTGTAATGCCGTTAGCATTCCAATGAATAATTTTGATAGAATGAGAGTTATCGAAGACCATATGCATATTTCACCATTGACATCACGACTTGAATTTGTTGTATTTTTGTTGTGCATTGTTGAAGATCATCCAATGCTGTTGTAAAAATGTTAAAGAGTTCATCTACACTAAAGAGATCGTTACTTCCTCTCACACAATTTGCATAAGATAACGTGTTACGATAAGTATTAATGTTATTTTGATTATTAATAGGAAGATCAGCATTGATAAATTGTGAAGAGTTTTGTGGTTTCTTGTTGTAGCTTCGTACATTCTTGGCAGTCGCTTTTGCTCTGGTTTCTAAATAAAGAGAGCGCAAAGGGCATTTGACATCATTTGCAGAGTGATCTGTACGCTCTTTGCCATGTTTTTTACAGTTAAAGCAGGAGAAAACAGCTGGTATTTTATCTTTATTCCTGAGTAGGCAATCTTCAGTGCGGTGTCGATTTGCGCATATCATACAAGCAGGAAGGCGATTGCAATGTTCACCTCCATGACCATACATGAGACAATTCCAACATTGTGTTGGGTTATCCCTTTTCCTTGGTTTATACTTCTTCCAAGATACAATAACGTTGCATATTGCAGTCACATTATTTAGCGATTTGGGATTAAAATTTTTTCTTGTAAACTGTACTTTGTAGACCGCATTGTTCACAGAACTAAATCGTGTGTTAATTTCAGTTATAGCTGAAGGAGTTAAATTATAAGCTTCCATATCCTTTTTAATATCATCAATACTAATTTTTGGAAGGCCATATAAAAATACCGTGTAAAGACGATTCTCTTTGGAATTAAAAGTATGGAATTCTATTTTATTTTCAATAAGAATCTTTTTGCACAATTCATAACACTCAGTGTTATTTGGGAAAACTTTAGTTCCGATTGATGTGCGTTTATATATTACATCACTTCCCAATAATACTTGGAGTTCCCTTAGAGAAAAGTTTTCATCGACAACCAGAGGTGGAGGCTTAACTTTCTTTATTTCATTTATGTTGGAGGCTGGGTCCAACTCCATGTCACTGTTATCAGCCAGGGTACTAAACCGATTTTTTGATGTGGAAGGTAAGTCAGATAACACACCTAAAGAAATTTGTCGCGACCATTTAGATCTCTTCATATTCACTTTTTTTAAAGAAGAATTATTTGATTTGGCCCCCGGGGCCATAGCAATAATGCTATCCCTGCAGTTATAATGTAAATTGCCTCGCGAGTGAGTTCAATAATAACAACAGATGACAATTACAAAAATAAAAGAGTTATTTGCAGTTTTTTTTTTAATATTATTTTTATCACTTTCTTTTTGTTTCAGTAACAATTATCCGCTATTAAGTTAGAGACGACCGTTCTAATCGACATTTAGTATCGGACTGAGTTTTTGAGTCTATACCTCTCTAAGTTATTCGCAAAATACCCACAATTTTTCCAAAATACCCAAACGTACAGACAACAACCCTAATATGGTTTTCCAAGCGGCGATATTCACGTTCAGAGAATGTAAGAACTGCCCTTGAAACCATTAGGTAAACTTGAGGTGTAGGGATTTAAATATCTTCATATATAGTCAAATGGTAATTAAATCCAGGAATACAGGATCCAAGACCTTACTAAATTGTAAAAAAGCGATTAATAAATTCTCCAGACGTGGAACGATATGCATTATATGGCTACGTAGTCATCATTAAGTGATTGAAAATGGGAAAACGATTATTCTGGCTAACAAAGCCAGACTATTACATACCATAAGCTTGTATAACCCAATGCCTTTCAGAACATTTAGGATCGAGGTGGGAAAGTTGGCGGAGACGTTGTATTGACAATTGTGGAATAATGACGCAGTAGAAAGAACTGTAAAAAGGCTTTGGGGCGATTACAATGAGAGGAGAGCCATGAGCAATGTCAAAACTAAATATGGGCAACATAACTATGCTAATGAGCTTACTTACGGGACTCTCCGATTTACATGTACACCTGAACTTTATCATCGTGATGGAAAAGGATGTATACAGGGCATGCGCTGAAGACATCGAAACAATGGAGTACTTTTTGTGTCATTGCTCAGCTTTTGTAAGTTCGAAATCCGAAAAATTTGGGGATAACAATAAACCAGACATAACTCGTCTCGGAGGAGAGGTTAAGGAAGTTTGTACAAGATACAGACTTTCTATAGAGAATAAGGTGATGCATCTAATAGAGACCGCCCAAGAACCCTACATGATGCCTTAGGTGTATGTCGATATCCATGCGACAACTTGGTTGGTCTCCTGTCCATCAACCCACCTACCTACAATTTACTTTTCATATTTCCAAAATAAATACTTAGTTGGAATACAAATAATACAACATTGAAAACACTCGTTCCAATAGCAGAATTGAACACATCACGTTAGTACCATATGGTAATTGGTGAGGTGCTGCGGCTATTGGTAATTAGCCAGTTCGATTTAGGGCGTTCTTGAAGTACAAAACAGGACATTTCGTGTAAATATTTGCTTTATATAGCGTAAATTGGTTCAAAAACATTCTTTGTGTTAAACTTTATGGCATAAAATGTGTACAAATGCGTATAAAAAGTGTAATTAATGGTGCGATTGTTGACTATGCGGACCCAAAGTAAAAGTTTAGCCACAGGAAAGCAGCGTAGAAAAGGTAATTCTCAGTAAAGTCTACCTAAAGAAATAGATTAGGTTAGGTGGCGAAGCAATTCGAAGGGAAGGCCAGTATTTAGGTCCTTTATAATATCACAGGTAGCTTATAAGAAAGTTTAATATTGGAACCCATAATAAATGTACTACAGTTCAAGCTGACATGCATTATAATCGTCACAGAAGAAATTTACTCAATTTACAATTCAAATATTTAAATATATTATATTTACAAGATTTGAGTATTTACTAATGTATTGCAGGAAATAAATTACGTTATTTTTTATTTATATTTAAAAGTTAAAGAATAATTTACAGTTTGGAGGAACAGATAAGAAAAACCTCAGAAAAATTTAAAGAAATTTTACTGTTATTTATTACTTGCGTCTTCTTCTCTGAAGACACAGAAAGGATAACTATTACAAATTTCTTAATATTTCAAAATTAGAAGGCCTGTTTCTGTCTTCAAATTTGTAGTTAATTTATTTATGGCTGTATTTAACATATCTTGTTGGAATTTTAAATGCTAGTCTCTTGCTATCTTCTGGATAAATTGTAAATAATTTTCAAGTTTTTATTTTGTATAATCGGAAGCTTCTTTAAGTTTATTTTTGAACATCTTTTTACCCATACTTGGCAACCATAGGTCATTATTGGCCGAATACACGCTTTGTGTAGTAAGAGCTTGTTTTTTGTGTTCAGCTGAAATTTTTTGTTTAGCAGCGGGCCGCATTTTAGGGCCTTTTCGCACGTTTGAAAACGTTAGGTGTTTATCAAAATATATACCAAGGTATTTAAAGTCTTGGTTTCTCTGAATTGAAGATGCTTGAATGCTAAATGTTGTATATGGTATCCTTTTTGGAGATTTATTGAACGGAAAAATAATGGCATGCGTTTTTTACTGATTGATTTCTATTTTCCATTTGTTAAAATATTTCTCTGCATGGATTATTACACCTTTCATCTTCTTCACAATTGCATTGGATACTTTGCCAGATATTATAATTGCGGTGTCATCAGCATACAGAGCAGAGCCTTGATTTCGCTTAAAGTCAGAAGTGAATATTGAGTAAAGAGTAGGCGATAAAATTGAGCCTTGGGGAACGCCTGCATGAAAATGTGTAGAAAATATATCGTCTATTTGAAATTTAAAATATCCATCTGAAAGAAAACTTCTTACAATCTTTAGCAAATAAAGCGGTTATCCAAATTTGTTAAGCTTAAAGACAATACCATTGTGCTAAATTGAATTAAAAGATTTTTCTATAACGAGAAAAACTACCCCTGTTCTTTTACGTTGTTCTCTGTTTGTGGACATCATGACTCAATTTAGAAATAGCAGTCCTTTGATTATTTTAATTTTTTTGAGCGGTCAAACTGACTGCATGTACTTATGTATATAAATATATGTATATATGCTAGTTGCATAATGCATCTAATTATAAACAATATTGTATGTTAAAAGCAAAAGTCACAAAATTCCAAGATGATATATAATTTTAAACAAAACTTGTAGTGTAAAAAATAAATCTTATCCACACTTTTCCCTTGTCACTCTTCTAGAAATGAAATTTGAATACTGCAATTTACGATTCAATTTCGTTTGTATGTGTAGAATCAAAGTTGTATGACATGATTGCACTGTATCGACTTTCTGGTAAATGAAAGGAATTCATTTGGTTACATTTTCTTTCGCTTTGTGTTGTGAAACATTTTCAAACAGGTTTTGTGTCAGTAGAGTATTGGGATACATTCTAAAGATACGAGTAAGCGTATGACTCCAAAAGAAAGTGAGACAAAAGTGAGAACAGTTGAAGAATATGAAAAATAAATTTGATAATTCATTGTACAGTTTCATATATGCCAATAGAATTTGAAATTCTGTACATATACATTTAGAAACATATCTTGGAATTGTTTGGCATAACACTTATGTGTCCATGTTTGCGTAATAATTAGATTCTAAGCGTATTTTTTGAAAGCAAATATAATACTAAATCGATTATGGTAAACTCGAAGGAAGAAAAAATCTTAACTTGGAGGTTGCATATTTTTAGACATTTATTTATTTATTTATTTATTTATTTAAGTCTATGGAATATCCTTACAGACTATTACATTTTATATTTCAATTCATTAAATTTTACATTTATATTTCAATTCATTTTATATTTCAATTCATTTTATATAACAATTCAGAATTATTATTATTATGATTTCAGTTCAAAAAATAAGTTAAAAGAGAGACATCATTGAAAATATTAATTAAATGTGTTTAATTGTAAAATTATATACTTTTTAATGGATTCCATACTTTCATTAAAATCTATATGATGATACAGACTATTAAAATCATTACAGATTCTATGAAATGAATCGAAGTTCGCGTAGTTAACTGTGTAATATTTTATATTTAAGAAATTATGGTATCTGGTCGGACGAACAGGTACTTTTATGGAAAGTTTTTCTAGAAGAAATTGCGAGTTGATAACACCATTAAACAGCTTCAGAAGAAAGATAGCATTTAGCATTTTACGACGGCTTTTTAAAGTTGGTAATTTAATGAGTGCTAGGCGTTTTTCATAAGGTGGTAACCGTTCATTAGGATCCCATCCATTCCCTAAACCACGAAGACAAAATAATAAGAACTGTTTTTGAACTGATTCAATTTTATCAGAGTGTACAGTGTATTGAGGGTCCCATATTACAGATCCATATTCAAGAATTGGGCGAACCAGTGTGGTAAACAATTGCTTAGTAACATAAGGATCAGAAAACTCTTTAGCCCATCGTTTGATAAATCCCAGGGTACATGTAGCTTTGCTAACAGTTGATGTAATATGATTTCTGAAGTCCAATTTACAATCGAAAACTATCCCTAAATCGTTAAAGGTATTAACTAGTTCAAGAGCGGCACCATTCATTGTGTAAAATCCATTGGTTGGTGATGATCGAGTGAAGCACATATATTTACATTTTTTAACATTCAGCTCCATTAAATTAATACTACACCAAGAGGTTAAGTAGGTAATATCCTCTTGTAAAAGTACTTGGTCTTCAATGTTATTAAATGATAAAAATATTTTAACATCGTCTGCATAAATTAATGTGTTTGAATTTTTGATAACAGAAGGGAGATCATTTATAAAAAGAGTAAATAGGAGCGGCCCAAGATGACTGCCCTGTGGTACGCCTGACAGTACATCAATAAAGTTAGATTGCGTATTCCTGAATTTAACGCACTGTTTTCTGTCTACTAAATACGAATTAATCCAATTCAATAAAGATGAACTAAAACCAAGTTGATTAAGCTTATGAACGAGTAAGTTATGATTTACTTTATCAAATGCCTTACTGAAATCGATATAAATGACGTCAGTTTGTTTGCCTACAATAAATCCATCATTTACCAAAGTTGTAAATTCAAGAAGATTTGTGATTGTTGATCGAGACTTACAGAATCCATGCTGGGAAGCAGATAAAATAGACGATGCTTGAAATGACAGTGTATCACATAGGAGTTTTTCAAACAATTTCGGTATAATATTGAGTTTAGCAATTCCTCTATAATTTGAAAGATCAGCTTTAGATCCTGATTTAAACAGTGGAATGATAAATGATTGTTTCCAAAAGGAGGGAATATAGCCCAATTTAAGCGATTTATTGAATAAGTAGGTTAATGGAGTACTCAATAATTGAAAATGGTGTTTTAAAATACTGCTAGGAACCCCATCCGGACCAACTACATGCGAAGATTTCAATTGTTGTATATACTTGGAAACAGTACGTTGATCAATAAAAGATATATCAAAGGCCTTTGCTTCAGGAATATAATTTTGATTATTGGCGTTAAATGTAGATGATGAGTAGGTAGAAGCAAAAAATTGCGCAAACAAGTCACTTATAGCCTTATTATCTGAGGATTCATGACTACCAAGCTTCATAACAGAAGGATAATCCGCTGCTCGACGTTTAGAATTAACAAATTTGTAGAATGATTTAGGATCACTCTTGAATTTGTTTTTTACCTTAATTAAATAGATGTTATAAGCCCTTTGGTTGGCGATGGTGTATTCAGATCTTACTAAGCAGTATTTGGAATAATTTATTAATGATCTATCCTTTTTAAAATTTTTATACAATTTATTTTTCTTGTTTTTTAGTCTTGAAAGATATTTTGTATTCCAGGGCGGACCATGATTAGAATGTGGTAAAACTTTTGGCACACATGCTAAGAAGAAATATGTAATCTGAAATGATAACAGAATCCAATATGTATTCATTTACTTTTATTTCTTATAATTGTAGATCATACTTTTATAATAACGAACGGTGTGATTAGGAATCGAAAACACAGCACTTATGATATATTCTATGTTTGCAAATGCAATATTACTTATTCAATATAGAAACTTACAGTTTAAGTTTGTAAATATTGTGGGACTGTTATGGTTCTGAAGGATGTTGGATATAAAAAATATATATAGATTTTCTATCTTAAAAGGTATTTTCGGCTCAGTCAAAAATTTGTAGGCCTCATTATGAAAGTAGCAACAATTAGAGCTACTGATGCTGGTATAACGATCATAAGCTAGATAATATTACTATACGTAATTGGTCACACATCTAACAGTCTGTAGTCTTAGTGCGGAGAATGTATTTGGATACAATAAAACGATGATATGCTGATAAATCTAGCAATGTATTAAGAACAGGAATTTCATTTTTTACGTGTCTAAAACGGTAATGGTCTTGTTGAATTGCTTTCTGTTGAAAACACCGAGAACAGATTGAGTAAATCGAGAATGCTGTATTTTACTCCTATAGGCATTACACGAAGCTGTGGCTTGTTGTTCATAATTACATCAAACAGCGGCTCAACAGACCTCAACATTACTGAGCATGTTTGTGGAAAAACTTGTAAGCTCTATAAATCCATTGTCAGCACGGTAAAGCTGTTGGAAAAGGAATTAGACGAGAATGGTACAACATAGCCAGGGAACTTTACGTCAATATCGTGAAGTCGATGCTCGACGTTTGGAAGCAGTAATTAAAGTAAAAGGTTTTCCTTCCAATTGTTAAAACAGTGCCTTTCTTTCTATCTGTCCGTTAAAATCCTCCCTTTAGTTAACGGCAAGTTGTAATTATGGCTTTAAGTATTATAAATCCTTTAAAAGCTTTTTTAATTATCTATAAATCCTCAAATTTTTTTCGAAATACCTCCAATGAAGTGGAAAAATCGGCTTGAGAGGCTTCAAGATCAATCCTACTTACTTATTCTAAGGCGAAATTAATGAAACGAAAACAAGTTAAAACAAAGAAAATAGTGGAAGAGCTCTATAGCTATTCTTTACGTACATAGAAACTTACACGATAACTTCACTTCTAATGAGACAATTTTAAAAGAAAGTACTTCGATAAGAACATAACTTGCTTTAGTTTACCAGAACAACTACTTAAACAAAATTAAATTATAAAATTCAAATTTAAACGATTTATTGAAACTAAATATCATGAAGAAGACAAATAAACTACTACTCCAGTACCTGGTAAAAGTAGACATAACATATGGTGCACATGCATATGTGTACCCATGGTCTCAAAAAGTTTTTGCAATGTACAGGCATATTGACGTTAACAACTCTTTGTAATGCAGACTCCATACTTTACATATACAGTGAAGAGCATAAGTCACACATTCGGAGGAATCGGTTTAGTTTCAGCATTAACGAGAAATGCGAAACGGGCAATACTGCATAAATGCTTTTAAATAACTTTAAGCTGTCTTTAACATTTAAAAGGAAATAATTTCACTTTAATTTTTTTAATTTGAGAACAGTCGAAGATAATATATAACATTTGGAATATTTTTTATTTGAATATATAATATACAAATATAAAGTCTATTAATTAATTAATTAAATTAAATTAAATTAAATTAATTTTTTAATTAATATGTATACCCATTTGCTCGCTAGTGTACATAATTTTATCTACATATCTTAATTTTTTTAGGAAAGAAAGAAATGAGTGTAAATAAATAAATAAAACTGCGTGTCCATGCCCACTGCATTTGCATTTGATTTCTTTAATGCAGTTCTTTTTTAATTTATAAAAAAAAATAGTTGATGAATAAAAGAAATATTCTTACAAAATTCTCATAGTATTATATTAGAATACTGTAAGTTTATATTTGAAAACTAATGTATTGCACAAACATTTGTGCATATAATGTTTGCTATAAAATTTTATTATGTACATAAATGTCTTCTATGATTTAATTTGATTTATTTTCAGTTATTCATATTTCATATTATTCCATAATACTAAGTGTATGGAGTAGAACTTCTGATATTACGGATAATATAAGTGCTTAGTCATTATGGTCTTCATTATGCATAAAGTCAATTTGTAATATATGAACTTAAATGGTTTTTATAAAGAAAAATGGCAACAGACAAATATGGGACAATATACAGTCGACAGCATAAGTTTAAATATTCAATATATTTAAGGAATTTTATGAATTTTAACTATAAGTTCATATAAAAAATTAAAGTTTTTATATTTATGTTAATTCATATCAATTTTATAATAAATCAAAAACAAAGTAATGTATTCCACACAATAAAAGAAAAATTCGGAAAACCTACTGGTGACTACGCGCAGGTAAGCTAATTTATTTTAAAAAATTTTATGTATTTTAAGCATAAGTTTGAATAAAAAATAAAGAACGTATATTCTTTCTATTAGTTTCTTGTTATTTTATTAAAAAACAAAAATTTTTAATGTGTACCACAAAACACCGGAAAGAAAATGAAGAAAATTTGCTGATGACTATGTTTGGTGGCAGTAGCATAATGCTGAGTGTCGGCACCAGACATGGGCAGTCTGGAATTTATTAAGGAAACAACGAATAAGACTTTATTAAAACATTAGAAAGCACATGGATTGTTCCTAGGCTTATTTGGCTTTGGAATGGCAATGACTTTAGCTTTTTTAAACTTTAGTAGTTTCACTGCCTTTGGGGGTAGATTTTTAATCAAAACATTAGGGACACCATCCAGACCAGGTGATTTTGATGCCTTTAGTGATGCAATTAATGTATTGATCTCAATTACCGATGTGAGAGCCAAGCCTTCAGGTTCGATATCTGACGCCTTAAACATATTGACTTTGGAGTTGACAATTTTGTCAATGGAGTGTTTGTAAGTTGAAGTAAGACTATTTGAAATTGAAAAGGTATCGGATAGGAGTTGTGCTTTTTCATCATCAGTAACAATTTTTCTGTTGCCTTGGGTAAAATGTGATATTTTTTTGTTTTTAATCCCTCTTAAATTTCGGCTAATTTTCCAAAACGATTTGTCACCTGGCCTTAATTTTGACAACATTCTGCTCCATTTAATGTTACGGTGGGTATTAATTTTATTATTGATCATAATAGTCAGTAGTTTAGTGCACTGCTCATAAAAATTTGATTCAGAAATGTCCGTTGACATTTCCTTATAAAAGTTTTTCGTGTTTTTATTAATTTAACGATGTCTAAAGGTAAGTTTGTATCAGCAGCGATATTAAATTTTGGGGTGCAATGATTTCGTGCCTCCAAGATTGTTGGGGTAAACTTTTCAATTTCTAGATCAATTGTAGGCTTTGAACTGTAGATATCTGTATTTATAGTGATTGCATTGCTAATAATGTTTCTGAATGCTACCCAGTCGGTTAGTTTGTAATCGAAGTGACCAGTGCCTAATTCAGAGGCTGATCCATTTCTAATTTTGCAGATAACAGGTCTATGGTCTGATGGAATGCTGGGTCCGATTACACTTAAATTAATATTTAGTGAGCTATTACTCAATGCTAAGTCAATTACTGAGCTCATACGATTTCTTTGGCATGGATCAAAAGTTGGACTGTTTGGATGATAAACAAAGAAGTTATGTTTCTGTTGAAGGTTGTATAAAACATTTCCCGCAGGGTTATTGTTATTACAATGCCAAGAAGAGTGTTTTGCGTTAAAGTCGCCTAAAATAGTAAAATCCTTGTTAAAAGACGTTAGTTTTACAATGTCGTAAGCGAAACTAGTTGCATATTTTGGCGAATATGCAGTAGAAATGATAACCGGTCTATTATTTATCATAATTGCAATTGAAAGGTTTTCTATTCTCCGCGTATTTACAATTGGTAGTAATTTATGTTGGACTGATCTGCGAATAACTAGAGCTACTCCTCCCCCTCTTGAGTTTTGTCTGTCGTTACGGTATATTAGATAATTTTTGAAATATGTTTTATGGTTTTCGTTGAGATGAGTTTCGTTTAAAGAGGCAATATGGATTTTTTCTCTTTCGAATAGGTTTTAAAATTGAACCAAATGAGAATAAGTTGTAATGCCGTTAGCATTCCAATGAATAATTTTGATAGAATGAGAGTTATCGAAGACCATATGCATATTTCACCATTGACATCACGACTTGAATTTGTTGTATTTTTGTTGTGCATTGTTGAAGATCATCCAATGCTGTTGTAAAAATGTTAAAGAGTTCATCTACACTAAAGAGATCGTTACTTCCTCTCACACAATTTGCATAAGATAACGTGTTACGATAAGTATTAATGTTATTTTGATTATTAATAGGAAGATCAGCATTGATAAATTGTGAAGAGTTTTGTGGTTTCTTGTTGTAGCTTCGTACATTCTTGGCAGTCGCTTTTGCTCTGATTTCTAAATAAAGAGAGCGGAAAGGGCATTTGACATCATTTGCAGAGTGATCTGTACGCTCTTTGCCATGTTTTTTACAGTTAAAGCAGGAGAAAACAGCTGGTATTTTATCTTTATTCCTGAGTGGGCAATCTTCAGTACGGTGTCGATTTGCGCATATCATACAAGCAGGAAGGCGATTGCAATGTTCACCTCCATGACCATACATGAGACAATTCCAACATTGTGTTGGGTTATCTCTTTTCCTTGGTTTATACTTCTTCCAAGATACAATAACGTTGCATATTGCAGTCACATTATTTAGCGATTTGGGATTAAAATTTTTTCTCGTAAACTGTACTTTGTAGACCGCATTGTTCACAGAACTAAATCGTGTGTTAATTTCAGTTATAGCTGAAGGAGTTAAATTATAAGCTTCCATATCCTTTTTAATATCATCAATACTAATTTTTGGAAGGCCATATAAAAATACCGTGTAAAGACGATTCTCTTTGGAATTAAAAGTATGGAATTCTATTTTATTTTCAATAAGAATCTTTTTGCACAATTCATAACACTCAGTGTTATTTGGGAAAACTTTAGTTCCGATTGATGTGCGTTTATATATTACATCACTTCCCAATAATACTTGGAGTTCCCTTAGAGAAAAGTTTTCATCGACAACCAGAGGTGGAGGCTTAACTTTCTTTATTTCATTTATGTTGGAGGCTGGGTCCAACTCCATGTCACTGTTATCAGCCAGGGTACTAAACCGATTTTTTGATGTGGAAGGTAAGTCAGATAACACACCTAAAGAAATTTGTCGCGACCATTTAGATCTCTTCATATTCACTTTTTTTAAAGAAGAATTATTTGATTTGGCCCCCGGGGCCATAGCAATAATGCTATCCCTGCAGTTATAATGTAAATTGCCTCGCGAGTGAGTTCAATAATAACAACAGATGACAATTACAAAAATAAAAGAGTTATTTGCAGTTTTTTTTTAATATTATTTTTATCACTTTCTTTTTGTTTCAGTAACAATTATCCGCTATTAAGTTAGAGACGACCGTTCTAATCGACATTTAGTATCGGACTGAGTTTTTGAGTCTATACCTCTCTAAGTTATTCGCAAAATACCCACAATTTTTCCAAAATACCCAAACGTACAGACAACAACCCTAATACGGTTTTCCAAGCGGCGATATTCACGTTCAGAGAATGTAAGAACTGCCCTTGAAACCATTAGGTAAACTTGAGGTGTAGGGATTTAAATATCTTCATATATAGTCAAATGGTAATTAAATCCAGGAATACAGGATCCAAGACCTTACTAAATTGTAAAAAAGCGATTAATAAATTCTCCAGACGTGGAACGATATGCATTATATGGCTACGTAGTCATCATTAAGTGATTGAAAATGGGAAAACGATTATTCTGGCTAACAAAGCCAGACTATTACATACCATAAGCTTGTATAACCCAATGCCTTTCAGAACATTTAGGATCGAGGTGGGAAAGTTGGCGGAGACGTTGTATTGACAATTGTGGAATAATGACGCAGTAGAAAGAACTGTAAAAAGGCTTTGGGGCGATTACAATGAGAGGAGAGCCATGAGCAATGTCAAAACTAAATATGGGCAACATAACTATGCTAATGAGCTTACTTACGGGACTCTCCGATTTACATGTACACCTAAACTTTATCATCGTGATGGAAAAGGATGTATACAGGGCATGCGCTGAAGACATCGAAACAATGGAGTACTTTTTGTGTCATTGCTCAGCTTTTGTAAGTTCGAAATCCGAAAAATTTGGGGATAACAATAAACCAGACATAACTCGTCTCGGAGGAGAGGTTAAGGAAGTTTGTACAAGATACAGACTTTCTATAGAGAATAAGGTGATGCATCTAATAGAGACCGCCCAAGAACCCTACATGATGCCTTAGGTGTATGTCGATATCCATGCGACAACTTGGTTGGTCTCCTGTCCATCAACCCACCTACCTACAATTTACTTTTCATATTTCCAAAATAAATACTTAGTTGGAATACAAATAATACAACATTGAAAACACTCGTTCCAATAGCAGAATTGAACACATCACGTTAGTACCATATGGTAATTGGTGAGGTGCTGCGGCTATTGGTAATTAGCCAGTTCGATTTAGGGCGTTCTTGAAGTACAAAACAGGACATTTCGTGTAAATATTTGCTTTATATAGCGTAAATTGGTTCAAAAACATTCTTTGTGTTAAACTTTATGGCATAAAATGTGTACAAATGCGTATAAAAAGTGTAATTAATGGTGCGACTGTTGACTGTGCGGACCCAAGTAAAAGTTTAGCCACAGGAAAGCAGCTTAGAAAAGGTGATTCTCAGTAAAGTCTATCAAAAGAAATAGATTAGGTTAGGTGGCGAACCCACTCGAAGGGAAGGCCAGCATTTAGGGCCTTTATAATATCACAGGTAGCTTATAAGAAAGTTTAATATTGGAACCCATAATAAATGTACTACAGTTCAAACTGACATGCATTATAATCGTCACAGAAGAAAGTTACTCAATTTTTTTATTTATTTATTTTCTATCACAGGTTACAATTAAAATATTTAAATATATTATATTTACAAGATTTGAGTATTTACTAATGTATTGCAGGAAATAAATTACGTTATTTTTTATTTATATTTAAAAGTTAAAGAATAATTTATAGTTTGGAGGAAAAGATAAGAAAAACCTCAGAAAAATTTAAAGAAATTTTACTGTTATCTATTACTTGCGTCTTCTTCTCTGATGACACAGAAAGGATAACTATTACAAATTTCTTAATATTTCAAAATTAGAAGACCTGTTTCTGTCTTCAAATCTTGTAGTTAATTTATTTATGGCTGTATTTAACATATCTTGTTGGAATTTTGAATGCAAGAGACTAGTGGGATATCTTCTGGATAAATTGTAAATAATTTTAAATTTTTTATTTTGTATAATCTGAGCTTCTTTAAGTTTATTTTTGAACATCTTTTTGACCATACTTGGCAACCATAGGTCATTATTGGCCGAATACACACTTTGTGTAGTAAGAGCTTGTTTTTTGTGTTCAGCTGAAATTTTTTGTTTAGCAGCGGATAGAGAGCCTTACCGCATTTTAGGGCCTTTTCGCACGTTTGAAAACGTTAGGTGTTTATCAAAATATATACCAAGGTATTTAAAGTCTTGGTTTACCTGAATTGAAGATGCTTGAATGCTAAATGTTGTATATGGTATCCTTTTTGGAGATTTATTGAACGGAAAAATAATGGCATGCGTTTTTTCCTGATTGATTTTTATTTTCCATTTGTTAAAATATTTCTCTGCATGGATTATTGCACCTTTCATCTTCTTCACAATTGCATTGGATACTTTGCCAGATATTATAATTGCGGTGTCATCAGCTTACAGAGCAGAGCCTTGATTTCGCAAAAAAGTCAGAAGTGAATATTGAGTAAAGAGTAGGCGATAAAATTGAGCCTTGGGGAACGGCTGCATGAAAATGTGTAGAAAATATATGGTCTATTTGAAATTTAAAATATCTATCTGATAGAAAACTTCTTACAATCTTTTGCAAATAAAGCGGTTATCCAAATTTGTTAAGCTTAAAGACAATACCATTGGGCCAAATTGAATTAAAAGAGTTTTCTATATCGAGAAAAATTACCCCTGTTCTTTTACGTTGTTCTCTGTTTGTGGACATCATGACTCAATTTAGAAATAGCAGTCCTTTGATTATTTTAATTTTTTTGAGCGGTCAAACTGACTGCATGTACTTATGTATATAAATATATGTATATATGCAAGTTGTATAATGCATCTAATTATAAACAATATTGTAGGTTACAAGCAAAAGTCACAAAATTCTAAGATGATATATAATTTTAAACAAAACTTGTAGTGTAAAAAAGACCACACACACTTCATCCTTGTCACTCTTCTACAAATGATATTTGAATATTTCAATTCATGATTCAATTTCTTTTGTAAGTGTAGAATTAAAATGGTGTGACATGATTGCACGGTATTAACTTTCTTGTAAATGAAAGGAATTCATTTGGTTACATTTTCTTTCGCTTTGTGTTGTGAAACATTTTCAAACAGGTTTTGTGTCAGTAGAGTATTGGGATTCATTCTAAAGATACGAGTAAGCGTATGACTCCAAAAGAAAGTGAGACAAAAATGAGAACAGTTGAAGAATATAAAAAATATATTTGATAATTCATTGTACAGTTTCATATATGCCAATAGAATTTGAAATTCTGTACATATACATATAGAAACATATCTTGGAATTGTTTGGCATAACACTTATGTGTCCATGTTTGCGTAATAATTAGATTCTAGGCGTATTTTTTGAAAGCAAATATAATACTAAATCGATTATGGTAAACTCGAAGGAAGAAAAAATCTTAACTTGGAGTTTGCATATTTTTAGACATCGTCATGAAGAAATATGTAATCTGAAATGATAACAGAATCCAATATGTATTCATTTACTTTTATTTCTTATAATTGTAGATCATACTTTTATAATAACGAACGGTGTGATTAGGAATCGAAAACACAGCACTTATGATATATTCTATGTTTGCAAATGCAATATTACTTATTCAATATAGAAACTTACAGTTTAAGTTTGTAAATATTGTGGGACTGTTATGGTTCTGAAGGATGTTGGATATAAAAAAATATATATAGATTTTCTATCTTAAAAGGTATTTTCGGCTCAGTCAAAAATTTGTAGGCTTCATTATGAAAGTAGCAACAATTAGAGCTACTGATGCTGGTATAACGATCATAAGCTAGATAATATTACTATACGTAATTGGTCACACATCTAACAGTCTGTAGTCTTAGTGCGGAGAATGTATTTGGATACAATAAAACGATGATATGCTGATAAATCTAGCGATGTATTAAGAACAGGAATTTCATTTTTTTACGTGTCTAAAACGGTAATGGTCTTGTTGAATTACTTGTTGTTGTCCTTTGAAAACACCGAGAACAGATTGAGTAAATCGAGAATGCTGTATTTTACTCCTATAAGCATTACACGAAGCTGTGGCTTGTTGTTCATAATTACATCAAACAGCGGCTCAACAGACCTCAACATTACTGAGCATGTTTGTGGAAAAACTTGTAAGCTCTATAAATCCATTGTCAGCACGGTGAAGCTGTTGGATAAGGAATTAGACGAGAATGGAACAATATAGCCAGGGAACTTTACGTCAATATCGTGAAGTCGATGCCTCGACGTTTGGAAGCAGTAATTAAAGTAAAAGGTTTTCCTTCCAATTGTTAAAACAGTGCCTTTCTTTCTATCTGTCCGTTAAAATCCTCCCTTTAGTTAACGGCAAGTTGTAATTATGGCTTTAAGTATTATAAATCCTTTAAAAGCTTTTTTAATTATCTATAAATCCTCACATTTTTTTCGAAATACCTCAAATGAAGTGGAAAAATCGGCATGAGAGGCTTCAAGATCAATCCTACTTACTTATTCTAAGTCGAAATTAATGAAACGAAAACAAATTAAAACAAAGAAAATAGTGGAAGAGCTCTGTAGCTAATCTTTACGTACATAGAAACTTACACGATAACTTCACTTCTAATGAGACAATTTTAAAAGAAAGTACTTCGATAAGAACATAACTTGCTTTAGTTTACCAGAACAACTACTTGAACAAATTTAAATTATAAAATTCAAATTTAAACGATTTATTGAAACTAAATATCATGAAAAAGACAAATAAACTACTACTCCAGTACCTGGTAAAAGTAGACATAACATATGGTGCACATGCATATGTATACCCATGGTCTCAAAAAGTTTTTGCAATGTACAGGCATATTGACGTTAACAACTCTATGTAATGCAGACTCCATACTTTACATATACAGTGACGAGCATAAGTCACACATTCGGAGGAATCGGTTTAGTTTCAGCATTAACGAGAAATGCGAAACGGGCAATACTGTATAAATGCTTTTAAATAACTTTAAGCTGTCTTTAACATTTAAAAGGAAATAATTTCACTTTAATTTTTTTTAATTTGAGAACAGTCGAAGTTAATATATAACATTTGGATTATTTTTTATTTGAATATATAATATACAAATATAAAGTTTATTAATTAATTAATTAAATTAAATTAAATTAAATTAATTTTTTAATTAATATGTATACCCATTTGCTCGCTAGTGTACATGATTTTATCTACATATCTTAATTTTTTTAGGAAAGAAAGAAATGAGTGTAAATAAATAAATAAAACTGCGTGTCCATGCCCACTGCATTTGCATTTGATTTCTTTAATGCAGTTCTTTTTTAATTTATAAAAAAAAAAAATAGTTGATGAATAAAAGAAATATTCTTACAAAATTCTCATAGTATTATATTAGAATACTGTAAGTTTATATTTGAAAACTAATGTATTGCACAAACATTTATGCATATAATGTTTGCTATAAAATTTTATTATGTACATAAATGTCTTCTATGATTTAATTTGATTTATTTTCAGTTATTCATATTTCATGTTATTCCATAATACTAAGTGTATGGAGTAGAACTTCTGATATTACGGATAATATTAGTGCTTAGTCATTATGGTCTTCATTATGCATAAAGTCAATTTGTAATATATGAACTTAAATGGTTTTTATAAAGAAAAATGGCAACAGACAAATATGGGACAATATACAGTCGACAGCATAAGTTTAAATATTCAATATATTTAAGGAATTTTATGAATTTTAACTATAAGTTCATATAAAAAATTAAAGTTTTTATATTTATGTTAATTCATATCAATTTTATAGTAAATCAAAAACAAAGTAATGTATTCCACACAATAAAAGGAAAATTTCGAAAACCTACTGGTGACTATGCGCAGGTAAGCTAATTTATTTTAAAAAATTTTATGTATTTTAAGCATAAGTTTGAATAAAAAATAAAGAACGTATATTCTTTCTATTAGTTTCTTGTTATTTTATTAAAAAACAAAAATTTTTAATGTGTACCACAAAACACCGGAAAGAAAATGAAGAAAATTTGCTGATGACTATGTTTGGTGGCAGTAGCATAATGCTGAGTGTCGGCACCAGACATGGGCAGTCTGGAATTTATTAAGGAAACAACGAATAAGACTTTATTAAAACATTAGAAAGCACAAGTTGAATTAAAATGCGGAAAAATTTGGAATCTGAAGTTGTTATGATTTTCATAATACTAATAATATTGAGTGTAACATTTTAATATATTTAGCCTTTAAATTTTAAATTTACCCTGCGTTTTTACGGGTACCTACACTTTTGTAGTACTAAAATATGGAATAATCAAAAAGTCGTCCTTATTGAGAATGTTTTTCATTTTTTTTTTTTTTTTGTAAAAACATTAAAATTTTTTGGTTTTACAATAAAATAGAAAGAAATAAATAAAATAAATAAAAAAACATTCATTATTTAGACATATTATTGCATAATAGTAATGAAATTACTAAAATATAGTGTGGTATTAAGGCTCACAAGATAATGCACTTTCAGAATTTCATCACTTATTTCATTTTTTTTAATTAAAGTTTGCTACTATGAACGGACAAACTACAAAAAATATGAAAAAAATTCAGATTTATCAAGTTTACCTCTTTAAACCCCATCACATATATATAATATACAATACATACATATATGTGCATCGTTTTAAAGGTCCAACCCTCTCCTTTCTAACAAGATTTAAATTTTGGACATCTGTTCAAAAAAAAATTGAAAATGCATACATTTTATTATTTTTTGATCTTTTCAAAATATCCTGGTTCAGGCCATAGCCAAAAGAATCCATTCTAATTTTTAAGATCGGGTCCAATCGTTTTCGATTGCTGTGATGCTAGAAGTTGCTTTAAAGTTCCAATAGAGCTACCTATAATATCCATCAATTTGTTTTAAATATTTATGATTCAAATTTGGATTTTGTATCAATGAAACATATCATGGAGATAAATTGTGAAACTTTCGTATTTGGCTTAAGTTTTGGTTTCTACAAATAATGTAAAATTAAACCCTCAGTATTTCAATACATATTCAGTAAAAATAATTATAAAATTTAAAAAATATTTCAGCAAAATTTTTAATACAGAATAATTCAAGGATTAATATTTAACGACATTAAAAATGCAAAATTGCTTAACATTATATTTATGAGAAATATGCATCGTATATAAACTATAATTGTAATTTCTCTACGAAAACCGTAAAAATGTATATCCACACAAACTGTGATTTTTAATGGGATTCAATGAACAGTACATTGAACCTCATGTAGATTGGTATCGTCTAAAATTCGGCAATTTTATTTATTCACATACCTATTCATTCTGAAATGAATCTCATCATTGAGGATGATTAGTGAAAATTAGTGCCAGTTGCCAACTACTCCAGTGCCCATTAAGCGAATACACGTCTATGGTTCTTTTCCTTCAGTTACTGTGTCACTTGAATTTCATATGACTGCTTGCCCAAGCCGTGATGAAAAATTCGTTACGTTGTGGTATGCGAAAGTTCTTGGGGCCGAAGCATATTCGGGTGACTCGGTTTCCCCGGGACGATCTTACGGACAGTGACAATGTTATCGTCAGAAATAGTATTTGGTCTACTTACTTACTTAATTGGCCATAACAACCCGATTAACGGATTTCGGCCTGCCGCAACACATCCTTCCAGGCGCCTCTGCTTCTTGCGCGCCTACGCCAGTTGGTCACACCAATCGATGACAGGGCTCCCTCGATTTGGTCCTTCCAACGGATACAAGGTCGTCCTCTTCGCCGACTTCCGCAGATCCCCGCATCAAATACCCGTCTCGCTGGAGCATCCTCCTCCATTCGAACGACATGGCCGAGCCAGCGCAGCCGCTGGATATTAATACGCTGTACAACGTCCATGTCGTTGAGGAGCTCATACAGCTCACTATTGTATCGAATGCGGAAATCATCGCCAACACGTACTGGACCGAAGATCTTACGCAGTACTTTTCTCTCGAACACTCTCAAGGCTGCTGCATCAGTACTTAATAGGGTCCATGCCTCTGCGCCATAAAGAAGCACGGGTAGGATGAGCGTCTTGTATAGTGTTAGCTTCGTCGTACGAGAGAGGTCTCTACTACTCAATTGCCTATTGAGACCATAGTAGCACCTGTTGGCAAGAGTGATCCTGCGCTTGATCTCCAGACTGACATCATTTGTGGTGGTAACGGCGGAGCCAAGATAAATAAATTCCTTGACTGTTTCAAAAGTATAGTTATCGGCCGTAATCTGAGAATCAATACGCCGCACGTCTCTACTTGTCGATAACATGTAATTTGTTTTGCCCTCATTTACTGCCAAACCCATCTTAGTAGACTCGCGTTCAATAGCACTAAAAGCAGCAGTAACATCTCGCTTCGTACGCCCTATTATGTCAATATCGTCAGCGTACGCAAGCAACTGGACACTTTTTTGAAATATAGTGCCACTGCGATGCACTCCTGCCTTTCGCAGAACACTCTCCATGACGAAGTTGAAGAGGTCGCATGATAAGGGGTCGCCTTGTCTGAAACCTCGCACGGTATCAAAAGGCTCGGAGAGGTCCATTCCTACCTTGACGGAGCTACAGGAATTGCTCAACGTCATTCTGCATAGCCTTATCAGCTTCGCAGGTATACCGAGCTCAGACATTGCGGCAAAAACACGATCCCTTATGGGGCTATCAAAGGCAGCCTTATAGTCGACAAAAAGATGGTGTGTGTCGACTTGTTTCTCGTGGGTCTTTTCCAGGATTTGGCGTAGTGTGAAGATCTGGTCGACGGTGGACTTACCAGGTCTGAAGCCGCACTGATAAGGTCCAATCAGTGTTTTGACGAGTGGCTTCAGTCGTTCACACAATACGCCTGTAAGAACCTTATATGCGATAGGGAGAAGGCTTATACCCCTATAGTTGGCGCATATAGTAGGGTCTCCCTTTTTCAGGACAGGACAGAGGACACTGAGGTTCCAATCGTTGGGCATACTTTCCTCTAGCCATATTTTGTAAATAAGCTGGTGCATGCGCCCTACCCACTCATTACATCCGGTCTTAAACAATTCAGCGGGGAGGCCATCAGGACCTGCCGCTTTATTGTTTTTAAGGCGCGTAATCGCGACTTTGACCTCTTCATAGCTAGGCGGCGGAATCTCCACGCCGTCATCATCGATCGGGTTCGGAACATCATCTCTAAAGGCGGTATTGGTGTCGTCATCGCCTTGTAGCAGAGTAGAGAAGTGTTTCCTCCATAACCTCAGTACTCCCTGCGGATCTGTTACTAAGTTTCCATTTTCGTCCTTGCAGGAAGACGCTCCGGGTTTATAACCCTCGGTTAGACGCTTAACCTTTTGATAGAATTTTCGCGCGTCATTCCTACATCTATACATCTCGACTTCCTCATGCTCACGCCTTTCCTGCTCCCTCTTCTTGCGTCTGAAAAGGCGTCTCTCATCCCTTCTCTTCTCTTTATAGTTATCGACAATGGCTCGCGTAGCGGCTGACTGCAACGTTTTCTTGTATGCGGCGTTTTTCGCTGCAGTTGCCTCGCGACACTCCTCATCGTACCATTGATTTCGTTGGGGTGGGCGTTCGAAACCAAGGACTGTTTCCGCAGCAGTGCGCAAGGAGTGGGAGATGTTGGCCCACAGTCCGCCAATGTCGTTGAGATTAGATGGGGAACGACGGAGCTTATCCGAGAGTTGAGCGGAGAACGCCTCAGCTGTCCTTTGTGATCGCAGCTTCTTAACGTCCAGCTTTCGCAATGCACTAGAGTGCGCAGACCTCGAAGCGCTAATGCGCAATCGAAACTTGGCTGCGACAAGGTAGTGGTCCGAGTCGATGTTTGGACCTCTGAATGTGCGCACATCTAGTACACTGGATACGTGCCTTCCGTCTATCACAATATGGTCGATCTGGTTAGATGTTGAGCGATCAGGGGACATCCATGTGGCCTTGTGAATGTCGAGATGTTGAAACTTAGTGCTACATACTACCATGTTACGCGCCGCGGCGAAATCGATCAGCCTCATACCATTGGAGTTAGTGTTCGAGTGGAGGCTGAACTGTCCGACAGTGGGGCCAAAGATACCTTCCCGCCCGACCTTCGCATTGAAATCTCCGAGGACGATTTTGGCGTCATGGGTCGGGCACTTATCATATACGTCCTCGAGTTTAGCGTAGAAGGCATCCTTAACCACATCGTCCTTTTCTTCCGTCGGGGCGTGAGCACAAATTAGGCTGATGTTGTAGTATTTTGCCCTGATGCGGTTTGTGGCTATTCTTTCGTTCACAGGCGTGAACCCAGAGACAAGGTGTCGAAGTCTCTTATTAACCACAAAACCGCATCCGAATTCGTGCTTATCAACATGGCAGCTGTAATACACATCGAAAGATGCCAGCCTTTTGCATCCTTGCCCTTGAATACAGCGAGACAAGGATCGTCCTGGTGGTCGCCAAGTTGACCACAATCAGAAACTTTACCTTGTTTGCATGCATTCCATCCCTCCCAGTATTTGGTCTACGTGTTGCGAATAATCCTCACAGTAAGATGATTAAGAAAGCGAAGCGCGAGGTACTTTGCCCCTACAGACTGAATAAGTGACAAATAATTTAATAGATACGGCTTCAACAAGATGGCCGTTATTAAAATTTGAAATTTGGAAGTACCTATTGGAGGGCCGGATACAATGAAAAGTGCGAAATGCAGCTAGAATTATCCATAATAAACATTTTCAACAGTTCGCGAAATAATATTGAGTTGTAGACGATATTTATTAGAATGATTCTATTGAAAACATATGTTCCTTGCGAGTGTAAAAGTATGCTAGTATATATATATAAATTAATACAAATAATTTCCTAGTTAAAATGATTTGATTTGTGTTTTAAATGTTATTTAATCAATATGTCTAGATTAAAACTAAAAACTTATGTGTATAGCTTATTATTCGGAAAAGGAAATTGGCGGCCACGTTAACTAATTCCTGAAAGCCGTATGAGTAACGAAAGATCATCATAAAAAATTTAATACTCATACGTTATGTGGTCTGACACTCCAATACGTATGACACTATATTAGCTATTTTAGTCTCCGTTATTATGTAACAGTAAGTAATATGCATAAGAAATATTAAATGTAAAATACATACATAACTTCACATGCACGTGAACAGAAACTCATGCATTTATAATACTCAAACTAAGGGACGACCGCTTTTTAGCAACAGTGCTCAAATTCATTGAAGGAATTATATAAAAATTTAAAAATTCTGAATATATTGAGGAATTATTGTAAAACGTCAATATAGTATGAAACTATATTTCAGTACTACTCAAAGAGTTATTCGATGAACATATTATTCTTACGATATCGAATGTTGCGATATTGAATTATTATTATTAATAATTATTATTATTGATTTTTTCACAAATGTTGATTACAATATTTTTTTTCGTGGCAACACTGCTCATCGTCACTCATGTTCAAAAGTCACGTTAAAACGTGAGAGAATTCTGTTTTATACAGATCGTTCCGTTTTGCTAACGAGAGAGAACGTTTCGGGAAGCGTTTACATTGATCTCCATATGCTAAAAAGGGAACGTTTTCTACGGTACGTTACGTTATGTGTGGGTAACTGCCGCATTATACTGATGTCATTGGTATATGCAAGCAAGTTGGTTGTATGTGTTAGTATAGCTATTGTTAATCAGAAAGTTCATGGTATTTGTTAGTGTTAGTCTGTTTGTTAGCATTTTAATTTAAGCGATAGTACATCGTTTCCCTCTGCATAACAATATCATCCATATGCATACATTTATCTTCCATTCTACTTAAATATATCTCAACAGGGAATTACTTCCCGCCAACAGTTACAAAATAAACCTTGTCCTTTTATCATACTACAATATCTTTTTCGTAGAAACTGTTTTCTGTGTACTAGGTCAAGTTTATTACGATTCCAGCACTGAATGGCAACATTACAACAGCGATTAGACAATGCCCAATCATCTGTGCCATAGTCGTGCACAACATACATACATACATAATTGGCCATTACAACCCTTCAGTCAGGATTACGGCCTAGCTTCTCACACCACTCATGTTGTGTGCGTTAATTTTATACGTGAGTGGCGGGACCTACAGTTTAACGTCGACTCCGAACGACAGAATTTTGAGAAAATTTTTCATGGCAGTTTATTTTACTCTCAGAGTTTTTGCCAGAAATCTGCTGAGAGGAAGTCGCCGAAGAAATATTTTTTTTTTTTTCATATTTCATTTTTGATGTCTGACCTGGGATACGAACCCGGGCTTTACGAATAGTAAGCCAACACACTACCTACTACACCACGGCGACTTCAGTCGTGCACAACATTTACTTGAAATGTTTTGTAAAAAGGTAAATAAATATTTTCTTCAGTCATCCACTTTCAAAACCAAAACGGTTCAATATTCATTCCTTACTATTCTTAACTTACTTGTGTATAGGTAGGTGGTGTATTCAATACTTCCCACTTTTTGCCTTGTAATAATGGTATCGGAAAACAATTGCGTTCAATTTAACAGTAGACCGAGCCTTAAAAAACTTCATAATTTTAGCTTACGTATCACTTTTGATACATACTTGTATTTCATAGAATTTTCGCAATTCTTGACAGATTTTGTTACAAAATTTAAATATTTTTATTTATTTTAATTCATTTTAATAAAACTATTTTACATTATTACATTTTATTGTCACCTTTAAGAAATTTACGTCAAAATTTTTGACATGATGGACATTACAGCATGGTTTTTTACATAAAAAGCAAACACTTCATGTCAGCTTGGTTTCATTTTTTTCTAAATGGTAACGATTTGACATGTAGCACCCTTGCTTTGTGGCGATTTATATTGTTTAGATGGGGCAGCTTATTGTCACTAGCATCAGTAATGCTCCCAAATAAAGGGTGAATGAAACCTGATCGTACAAATCATAGTTATATTTCGCTAGAAAAATTTGTTATCAATGTCATGTAAGGTAGAAAAGTTTCCCGTTGCAATAGAACACCGATTATGTCAATAATAATGTTCTCTCTTTTATAACTCTCTGGTATCCCGGATACAGGTTTCCTCAAATACGGCTGTAAATAGTTGCTACGCACGTACCATGTACTTCAATCTAAAACTGCCAACTTGATTTCGGTAGACCACGAAATTTATAATGACCATAAGATTTAATCAGTTACTAATCTACAGTGACAAAATTATTAAGATTATTGAAAGCAGAAAGACTTTCAGCTCAGTTTTCGAAAAGGCGTATTAGGTGTAAATTTTTCATAACTTCCAGTAGTACATTATCAAAGCGAATGATTCTGTTATCTCATATGTACATATTTGACAGCAATATTATCAGTGAAGTCGCCGTAGTCTAGTAGGTAGTGTGTTGGCTTATTAGACGCAAAAGCCTGGGTTCCAGCCCCAGGCTAGGCATCAAAGACAAAATACAAAAAGTATTTTTTTGGCGACTTCCTCTCAGTAGATTTCTAGCAAAAACTCTGAGAGTAAATAAAAATTGCCATGGAAAGTTTCTCAATAAATAAAAATCTGTCGTTCGGAGTCGACTTTAAACTGTAGGTCCCACCACTCATGTATAAAATTAACACACACAACATAAGTGGTGTGAGAAACTAGGACGTTGTACAATGGGTCAATTCGACCTCCGGGTACTGTACTTGTCTTAATTGACAAGTACACGTCCTCTAACCTAACCTAACCTAACCTAACCTAACCTAAAGGCATGCGGTTCTCTATTCCAAGTAGTACCATATTTGCCGATAAAAATCCTATTGTCATGTTTGTTGCTGCCAATACTTCCGTCAGTTCATACGACGAGCTTCTATTTTCTGCTTCTTTAGAGTCTTCAGCAGCAGAAATATTACATACATACATAGATGGTCGGTCATTACAACCTTTCTTTGTAAACTGGAAATGTCTGACCTGAGGTTTGAAGCTTTGTCTGACGTTTAATAAGCCAATATGGTACATACTAGACCACGACTTCTACAATCAATATCAAGAAGAGAAAAATCAACCTTTTCATTTTAATCCAACACTTAACTTTAAATTCCTCTTCAGATACCATAAATAATGTATTATTTACGATAAAACTTCACAAAATCTTTGAAAACTTTAAAAAATTACAACACAGAAGAATCCTTAAGAAAGTCGTATGCATCAGAAATATATGCATAAGCCAGAATTACGAAATTTTTGAATTTCTTAAGTCCTGTTTGAAATTTTCTTTTTTTATTTGGTTTAAAATAATGGCAATAACAATACTAATGAATTAAAAAAATATCAGGCATCTAACTTTTTCTGAAGTTATATAGTCTCAAAAATACAATTGTACCATTTTTGATACAAAGCTCGATCTACGGTTAATTTAGTAGTAAGTAATTTAAGGATTATTAATATACATTCATCAGAATGTCTTTTTGGAAGTTGTTGTCAATTAGGAATTTATTTAATCAAAGTTTATTTATTTAAATTTATTTTTTTATTATATATCAAACAAATCCTTTTATTTGAAACTTTCACTAGCAGGCAGCAGTAATATGAATGGCAAAATTAATAAATTTTAGAAGTTATATTCTCTATTCCTCCCGTTTTAAGCGGCTTAAAGTTCTGTTTGCTTAAATGCAATTCGTCTTCAGAATCCATACAAAGTAACAAGCAACATAAAATGTGGACAAACTTTAAATTACCCCAGACGTTAAAAGAAGTTAATTCGCATTTTCCACTCTTCACTTTCACACCAAAACTTAAAATAAATTTCCAAGGTACAAGTACATACATAAAATCCTTAATGTTCAATAATAAACCAACACTTACTCCTTTATTCGCAAACACTATCGTAATTAGCAAAAGTTACTTCAACTTGCAACAGCTTTGCTGTTTACAATTTATAAAGCGCCTTAAGAAATGGTAAGTGAGATCTTTAAAATAAAAGCTCATTTTTCCTAAAGAATATGAAAATATTTAAACTTCACACGAAAGATAAAATTTATTTCTACTTTTACACAATGCACTATAGGAAATTTAACCCCTTTTATTGGCCAAACTAGGTCGTAATCCTGACTGAAGGGTTGTAATGACCAATTATGTATGTATGTATTGGCCAAAATTAATTATAGCCAAACGGCTGGACCGATTTCAATAATTTTTTTGGTATTTGATTTTAGGAAGTCTCTTAAGGGGGAGGAAGGGACCATTAACTTTTTTCATACACTCAGAAAAAAAATTAGTAAATAAAAAATAAAATAAAATAATAATCAGTTGTTATAGGTTCCCGGACCCAATCTGAATCTAGATTACTATATCTTATATGGTTTCATTAACCGTTTTTACTTTTTTTTTTTTTGGAGTGTACACTAACTTTTAAAAAGGCTAGTGCTTCATCAGCGGATAGCTTGGTTGGTGTTGGTTTGAAATAAATTTTCGTACTTTAGCTGCTCTTGTCGGTCTTTAAAACCACTGCTAAATCTAATTTGTTACATTTACAAGCAGCCGTAGTAGCAGCATGTACTAGGGGTTCAACTTTATTATTTTGATATTTAGAGACTTACGCTGCAACTCGTCTTTTTGCTCTCTCAGATTTTTGGTTAAATATTAACTGCGGTCGTCCAGGTTTTGAATTAATTGCCTTTAAGCCAACCAGCTTGCTGTACTTTAAAAACTTTAAAACTCCTACCGCCTATACGCCATTTCCTAATCATATTTGAGCAAAAGACTGCTCCTTTAAAGATTGCTCTATATTTTTGGAACAACCATTTTCGTTAATATACGACAAGAAGTGGGCATATAATGCTGCTATTTCATTAACTTCGAAATGTTTCTCTTTCCATGCATTAAATAACTCACAGTTTTTCACACCATATTTACCTGAAAAAATTAATTTTTTGAAAAAGTTTGCAAATATCCGCAGCTGAAATATGCTAAATTCGGTAGATAACTGATTGTTTAAAAGATCTCTTATAGTGGTGTAACTATCATTTGTTATAATTTTTTTGTAAGTCCAAATAAAATTCGAATTCATATTGATTTTATTTTTTGTTTAAGGTGACCTTAATTTTTCCAATTTAATTGGTCTAACAGAGGAGTTCACCAATATTACACTATATATTAATAAAGTACTCGCCTTCGACATTATTTTCCTTTTTTTAATTTTTAAAGACTATATTTATGGCGTATGATTGTTATTATTTTTGTATAATTCTGTAGTTGGTAACTAGTTGTTAATCATACGTTAATTTCATAGCCTTTGTCACCGTATTTAGCTGTTGTGTTATAAAGTAAGAGCATGAAGGCTGAAAGACAAATATCATTCGATTTTTTATCATTGTCGCTATCAGTGTTTTTATTATTAAAATGTCTTTATTTCGTTGCTGTTAGCTATATGGCTGTTCGATATGAGTAGAGTTTATTTATTTGTAAAAGTTTTTTGTTTCATATAAATTCTGTATTTGTAAACTAGAATTGTACGTTTTAACAAATGTATCTACATACATATATATATATACGTATGTATGTACATACAATTATTTAACAACAGTTTCAGTGTTTGCCAAGTGTTAACAAATATAAGTACAACACAAAACTAAGGCCTCAATCATACTGATATTTGGCCTGATTGCTAGTTAAACTTATTTACTGTACTATTAGTTGTTGTAGATAAATAAGGAAAATATGAGAATTTAGCCATTGTGATGGTTTGTTGTGCATATTTAATTTTTAATAATTTTTTTGTCTTTTTGGGCTCAGTTATAATATAGTAGATTGGCCGCAGATAGCACGTGGGTTTGTAAGATAAGAGACCGTGGGTCAATCTCAAACAAACTGATATATGAAAAAATATATTTATTTCCTCCAAGCAGTCTTCTGGCAAAATGCCTGAGATTAAAATAAAATTGCATTAAAAAGCAAATCTGTCGTGCATAGTCAACGTTAAGCTGTTGATCCTGCCAATCACTGATAAAATAACACGCACAATGTGAATGGTGAGAAGCTAGATTATAATCCTTACCAATTGAGTAAGTAATTTTGTATAGCCTCCATTGACAATAATGAAGTTAGGTTGCCATTTATAACCGACTCATAAGACTCTAAAAAAAGGTACGCGAACAATTACATAATGGTCTAAAAACTGCAACATTGCTTTTAATCAGTGCAATTGCTTTTAATAACTGAAACCACTTCGTAGTGTAGGCTTTATTACAAGGCTGGTTTACATACTAAAAGAACTAATTGAAAAAGCCTTCCTAAATATGTAACACCGACTGCCAAATAAATACAAATAATTGTTTGAGCGTAGATACATAAAACTACTAAATAAAACTTTTACATTTTAAATTAGAAGTAAAACAATGAAAGTACGGTTATATTTGTCCAATATTGGCAAATGAGTTGAATCGAACAATCACAATATGTAAGTCATGCTAATATATTGTTAGTGAATGGCCTCGTATTTTTTATGCACATTTTTGGCAAACAATCATCATATAATAAAGTATGCACTTCGACATTTGACACACTTAGATTTATTTGGATCGATTGGTAATGAGAGGGCAAGCGGGTGATCATTTCAACATTTCTGCAGCCAAGTTTTAAGCATTTTTCAATTATTCATATAGCATTTTTCTGAAAAATTTAGTCTAATCAATGCATATAAAACTTACATACAGTCACTCAAAGCAATTTCTCAGTGTTTAGCTGGTGTAAACAAACATAAGTACAACAACAAAACTAGAGTCCAAATCATTGCGGAATTTGTTATGTTTGCTTAATGCACTTTCATTTTCAACTGCAATTCATAATATTTGTTGTAATATTCGTCGTTAGGAAAAATAAGCGAACATGTAATATTTGTCATTGCGACGGTTGTTTGGGTTTATTACAATAAATTTTGTGAGATTTTTTGGGCTTAGTATATAGCACCCTTTAGTTGTAATTACAGCTCCTACATTGCGCGGCATACTGTCCAGTATATTTCTACAGTTTTTGAGTCTATACCTCTCTAAGTTATTCGCAAAATACCCACAATTTTTCCAAAATACCCAAACGTACAGACAACAACTTTTTTGCGAACTCCCTGGAGGTGTTCAATTGAATTAAGATCAAGTGTCTAATCAAGAACCAAAGATTATAGTTTATCTGATAACTTCAGCTTGTAAAGTTTTTTTGGCTCTTGTGGCTTTTGATGAGCTTGGGCTTTTTCACTTTATCATGTCTTCCCAAGCCAGCCCCTCGTAGTTTATTTCTTTCTGTTTCAAGAGAAACAAGTATATTTTCATTTTCAGCAAGCTGCTACTAAATTTGAACTGCATATTTAACTTTCTGCTCTCAAAGGTGTCTTAAAATGATCAAATACGGATTGTATTTCTTTTTCTTCTCCTCGTGTAGAAGTTGTAAATTTGGCAAGAAGTTTCGTACTCTATCCGCGCTGAATTTCGAAATATTGAGAAGCAACGAAGTTTTACTATGACTTACATTGATTTCAAATCTGATGAACTTGGTTAAATTTTGAAGACGAAATGAAACCTATAATATTAAGTGATTAATGATCGTAACGCGCATACAAAATTAATTGGTAGAATTAGAATTTTAACTCTAAAAATGCACAAGCGGTTATTTCAAGTTTTTCATTATTCGTCTTTATGGAGTATTATTGCCGAATAAACTAAAGTGGTTCAAAAAATAGTACCATGGAATCTTGTGAAATGAAGGGTTCGAAAGAAATCACTCTATAACATGTGGCACACATCATTTAGTAGAAAATGAAAAAAAAACGTGTAACCACTAAACAGCGGTCTTTGTTCACTAGAGGGCTAATATTGCCGTAAATAAGAAATTATACACTGTAGCGAATGTTAAAATTGTAGTCAATATCCTAAACATTTGAATGTTTGTTTCGTAGTTTGTGAACATCAGATGCGCTTGATTGCAAATCTTGCATTTTTTGCAAAAACTAATGACTTTTCAACTAGTTGCTACACGGATGGCTCTAAAAATGTAGATAAAACGGGACTGGTCCTCTTTATATAAGAAAATCGAATTTTTTCTCCAGCTGCCAGACCCTAATACGGTTTTCCAAGCGGAGATATTCACGTTCAGAGAATGTAAGAACTGCCCTTGAAACCATTAGGTAAACTTGAGGTGTAGGGATTTAAATATCTTCATATATAGTTAAATGGTAATTAAATTCAGGAATACAGGATCAAAGATCGTACTAAATTGTAAAAAAGGGATTAATAAATTCTCCAGACGTGGAACGATGTGCATTATATGGCTACGTAGTCATCATTAAGTGATTCAAAATGGGAAAACGATTATTCAGGCTAACAAAGCCAGATTACTACATACCATAAGCTTGTATAACTCAATGCCTTTCAGAACATTTAGGATCGAGGTGGGAAAGTTGGCGGAGACGTTGCATTGACAATTGTGGAATAATGACGCAGTAGAAAGAACTGTAAAAAAGCTTTGGAGCGATTACAATGAGAGGAGAGCCATGAGCAATGTCAAAACTAAATATGGGCAACATAACTATGCTAATGAGCTTACTTACGGGACTCTCCGATTTACATGTACACCTGAACTTTATCATCGTGATGGAAAAGGATGTATACAGGGCATGCGGTGAAGACATCGAAACAATGGAGTACTTTTTGCGTCATTGCTCAACTTTTGTAAGTTCGAAATCCGAATAATTTGGGATAACAATAAACCAGACATAACTCGTCTCGGAGGAGTGGACAGGGAGATGTTAAGGGAGGTTGTACAAGATACAGACTTTCTATAGAGAATAAGGTGGTGCATCTAATAGAGACCGCTCAAGAACCCTACATGATGCCTTAGGTGTATGTCGATATCCATGAGACCCCTTGGTTGGTCTCCTGTCCATCAACCCACCTACCTACAATTTACTGTTGACTGTGCGGACCCAAAGTAAAAGTTTAGCCACAGGAAAGCAGCGTAGAAAAGGTGATTCTCAGTAAAGTCTACCAAAAGAAATAGATTAGGTTAGGTGGCGAACCCACTCGAAGGGAAGGCCAGCATTTAGGGCCTTTATAATATCACAGGTAGCTTATAAGAAAGTTTAATATTGGAACCCATAATAAATGTACTACAGTTCAAACTGACATGCATTATAATCGTCACAGAAGAAAGTTACTCAATTTTTTTTATTTATTTATTTTCTATCACAGGTTACAATTAAAATATTTAAATATATTATATTTACAAGATTTGAGTATTTACTAATGTATTGCAGGAAATAAATTACGTTATTTTTATTTATATTTAAAAGTTAAAGAATAATTTACAGTTTGGAGGAAAAGATAAGAAAAACCTCAGAAAAATTTAAAGAAATTTTACTGTTATCTATTACTTGCGTCTTCTTCTCTGAAGACACAGAAATGATAACTATTACAAATTTCTTAATATTTCAAAATTAGAAGACCTGTTTCTGTCTTCAAATCTTGTAGTTAATTTATTTATGGCTGTATTTAACATATCTTGTTGGAATTTTGAATGCAAGAGACTAGTGGGATATCTTCTGGATAAATTGTAAATAATTTTAAATTTTTTATTTTGTATAATCTGAGCTTCTTTAAGTTTATTTTTGAGCCTTACCGCATTTTAGGGCCTTTTCGCACGTTTGAAAACGTTAGGTGTTTATCAAAATATATACCAAGGTATTTAAAGTCTTGGTTTACCTGAATTGAAGATGCTTGAATGCTAAATGTTGTATATGGTATCCTTTTTGGAGATTTATTGAACGGAAAAATAATGGCATGCGTTTTTTCCTGATTGATTTTTATTTTCCATTTGTTAAAATATTTCTCTGCATGGATTATTGCACCTTTCATCTTCTTCACAATTGCATTGGATACTTTGCCAGATATTATAATTGCGGTATCATCAGCTTACAGAGCAGAGCCTTGATTTCGCAAAAAAGTCAGAAGTGAATATTGAGTAAAGAGTAGGCGATAAAATTGAGCCTTGGGGAACGGCTGCATGAAAATGTGTAGAAAATATATGGTCTATTTGAAATTTAAAATATCTATCTGATAGAAAACTTCTTACAATCTTTTGCAAATAAAGCGGTTATCCAAATTTGTTAAGCTTAAAGACAATACCATTGGGCCAAATTGAATTAAAAGAGTTTTCTATATCGAGAAAAATTACCCCTGTTCTTTTTCGTTGTTCTCTGTTTGTGGACATCATGACTCAATTTAGAAATAGCAGTCCTTTGATTATTTTAATTTTATTGAGCGGTCAAACTGACTGCATGTACTTATGTATATAAATATATGTATATATGCAAGTTGTATAATGCATCTAATTATAAACAATATTGTAGGTTACAAGCAAAAGTCACAAAATTCTAAGATGATATATAGTTTTAAACAAAACTTGTAGTGTAAAAAAGAAATATTATCTGGCTACACTTCATCCTTGTCACTCTTCTATAAATGATATTTGAATATTTCAATTCACGATTCAATTTCTTTTGTAAGTGTAGAATTAAAATGGTGTGACATGATTGCACGGTATCAACTTTCTTGTAAATTAAAGGAATTCATTTGGTTACATTTTCTTTCGCTTTGTGTTGTGAAACATTTTCAAACTGGTCTTGTGTCAGTAGAGTATTGGGATTCATTCTAAAGATACGAGTAAGCGTATGACTCCAAAAGAAAGTGAGACAAAAGTGAGAACAGTTGAAGAATATGAAAAATAAATTTGATAATTCATTGTACAGTTTCATATATGCCAATAGAATTTGAAATTCTGTACATATATATATAGAAACATATCTTGGAATTGTTTGGCATAACACTTATGTGTCCATGTTTGTGTAATAATTAGATTCTAAGCGTATTTTTTGAAAGCAAATATAATACTAAATCGATTATGGTAAACTCGAAGGAAGAAAAAATCTTAACTTGGGGTTTGGATATTTTTAGACATCGTCATGAAGAAATATGTAATCTGAAATGATAACAGAATCCAATATGTATTCATTTACTTTTATTTCTTATAATTGTAGATCATACTTTTATAATAACGAACGGTGTGATTAGGCATCGAAAACACAGCACTTATGATATATTCTATGTTTGCAAATGCAATATTACTTATTCAATATAGAAGCTTACAGTTTAAGTTTGTAAATATTGTGGGACTGTTATGGTTCTGAAGGATGTTGGATATAAAAAAATATATATAGATTTTCTATCTTAAAAGGTATTTTCGGCTCAGTCAAAAATTTGTAGGCTTCATTATGAAAGTAGCAACAATTAGAGCTACTGATGCTGGTATAACGATCATAAGCTAGATAATATTACTATACGTAATTGGTCACACATCTAACAGCCTGTAGTCTTAGTGCGGAGAATGTATTTGGATACAATAAAACGATGATATGCTGATAAATCTAGCGATGTATTAAGAACAGGAATTTCATTTTTTACGTGTCTAAAACGGTAATGGTCTTGTTGAATTACTTTTTGTTGTCCTTTGAAAACACCGAGAACAGATTGAGTAAATCGAGAATGCTGTATTTTACTCCTATAAACATTACACGAAGCTGTGGCTTGCTGTTCATAATTACATCAAACAGCGGCTCAACAGACCTGAACATTACTGAGCATGTTTGTGGAAAAACTTGTAAGCTCTATAAATCCATTGTCAGCACGGTAAAACTGTTGGAAAAGGAATTAGACGAGAATGGTACAACATAGCCAGGGAACTTTACGTCAATATCGTGAAGTCGATGCCTCGACGTTTGGAAGCAGTAATTAAAGTAAAAGGTTTTCCTTCCGATTGTTAAAACAGTGCCTTTCTTTCTATCTGTCCGTTAAAATCCTCCCTTTAGTTAACGGCAAGTTGTAATTATGGCTTTAAGTATTATAAATCCTTTAAAAGCTTTTTTAATTATGTATAAATCCTCCAATTTTTTTCGAAATACCTCCAATGAAGTGGAAAAATTGGCATGAGAGGCTTCAAGATCAATCCTACTTACTTATTCTAAGGCGAAATTAATGAAACGAAAACAAGTTAAAACAAAGAAAATAGTGGAAGAGCTCTATAGCTATTCTTTACGTACATAGAAACTTACACGATAACTTCACTTCTAATGAGACAATTTTAAAAGAAAGTACTTCGATAAGAACATAACTTGCTTTAGTTTACCAGAACAACTACTTGAACAAAATTAAATTATAAAATTCAAATTTAAACGATTTATTGAAACTAAATATCATGAAAAAGACAAATAAACTACTACTCCAGTACCTGGTAAAAGTAGACATAACATATGGTGCACATGCATATGTATACCCATGGTCTCAAAAAGTTTTTGCAATGTACAGGCATATTGACGTTAACAACTCTATGTAATGCAGACTCCATACTTTACATATACAGTGACGAGCATAAGTCACACATTCGGAGGAATCGGTTTAGTTTCAGCATTAACGAGAAATGCGAAACGGGCAATACTGTATAAATGCTTTTAGATAACTTTAAGCTGTCTTTAACATTTAAAAGGAAATAATTTCACTTTAATTTTTTTTAATTTGAGAACAGTCGAAGTTAATATATAACATTTGGATTATTTTTTATTTGAATATATAATATACAAATATAAAGTTTATTAATTAATTAATTAAATTAAATTAAATTAAATTAATTTTTTAATTAATATGTATACCCATTTGCTCGCTAGTGTACATGATTTTATCTACATATCTTAATTTTTTTAGGAAAGAAAGAAATGAGTGTAAATAAATAAATAAAACTGCGTGTCCATGCCCACTGCATTTGCATTTGATTTCTTTAATGCAGTTCTTTTTTAATTTATAAAAAAAAAAATAGTTGATGAATAAAAGAAATATTCTTACAAAATTCTCATAGTATTATATTAGAATACTGTAAGTTTATATTTGAAAACTAATGTATTGCACAAACATTTATGCATATAATGTTTGCTATAAAATTTTATTATGTACATAAATGTCTTCTATGATTTAATTTGATTTATTTTCAGTTATTCATATTTCATGTTATTCCATAATACTAAGTGTATGGAGTAGAACTTCTGATATTACGGATAATATAAGTGCTTAGTCATTATGGTCTTCATTATGCATAAAGTCAATTTGTAATATATGAACTTAAATGGTTTTTATAAAGAAAAATGGCAACAGACAAATATGGGACAATATACAGTCGACAGCATAAGTTTAAATATTCAATATATTTAAGGAATTTTATGAATTTTAACTATAAGTTCATATAAAAAATTAAAGTTTTTATATTTATGTTAATTCATATCAATTTTATAGTAAATCAAAAACAAAGTAATGTATTCCACACAATAAAAGAAAAATTCGGAAAACCTACTGGTGACTATGCGCAGGTAAGCTAATTTATTTTAAAAAATTTTATGTATTTTAAGCATAAGTTTGAATAAAAAATAAAGAACGTATATTCTTTCTATTAGTTTCTTGTTATTTTATTAAAAAACAAAAATTTTTAATGTGTACCACAAAACACCGGAAAGAAAATGAAGAAAATTTGCTGATGACTATGTTTGGTGGCAGTAGCATAATGCTGAGTGTCGGCACCAGACATGGGCAGTCTGGAATTTATTAAGGAAACAACGAATAAGACTTTATCAAAACATTAGAAAGCACAAGTTGAATTAAAATGCGGAAAAATTTGGAATCTGAAGTTGTTATGATTTTCATAATACTAATAATATTGAGTGTAACATTTTAATATATTTAGCCTTTAAATTTTAAATTTACCCTGCGTTTTTACGGGTACCTACACTTTTGTAGTACTAAAATATGGAATAATCAAAAAGTCGTCCTTATTGAGAATGTTTTTCATTTTTTTTTTTTGTAAAAACATTAAAATTTTTTTGGTTTTACAATAAAATAGAAAGAAATAAATAAAATAAATAAAAAAACATTCATTATTTAGACATATTATTGCATAATAGTAATGAAATTACTAAAATATAGTGTGGTATTAAGGCTTTTACTGTCCACTGTATTTGTTAATAATTTGGCATGAAATAAAAGTTACTTTTTAATTGAGTAACAAACAGTTGCACATAAATTCGTTTGTACTATAAAATATAATTATTTATTACATGATATACCGTTTCAATTTTGATGCCAAAAATTTTAATTAAATTAAAAACTTAAAAACCTCTTTGGCATCATTTTAAATTAATTTTAAGTTCATTTAGAGATGAAATAATATGAAAATTATGAACTGCAGCGTTTAGTAATAGAATCTCTGTTAGGGCTGTAAAATCTTTATCTCGATTAAAAGCCCTTAGGGGAACCAGCGGTTTTCGAACGGTGACTCGTGAAGCTGTTGGAGTCGCATAAGTATAACTCCATCTGATATTATGACTCTGTGTTTAAAACTGGTGTATGGCAGAATTAGGATTGTTGGTAGATCTTTAGACGTCTGAGGAATGAAGAAAAGAAGAAAGACTCTTAAACGAATGGTAAGGTTGCTGGGACACCGCAACAAAAAGAGGTTGAACTCACAGCCTTATTGGAAACGTTCAAAGACGGGCTGAAAGGAAAAGTGGTAACATTGTGTTTAAGCACAGCGCAGTTTTTGACAGGACGTAGCTGTTTCAGAGAATATCTCTATTAGTATGGATACGATAACTTGTTCCTTCTGCAATAATGTAAAATCAGAATGCGGAAAACTTTTTTAATAGTCAAAGATTTAAGTTGAAACGAGTGCTAAAGGAAAAGATAAAGGAAAGAGTGACTTCAGCTTACTTATTACATGCTGCGGTTAACGGAAGATTGGCATTAAGCCAAAATGTTATCTGCAAATGTGCAACAGCACTTAAGCAGATTTGAAAGAATTCGTTGAAAGAGAAACAAACATGAAATTCGTAATGTGAGGAAACAATTAACGATTGTGTTACAGGTCGAATGCGCAATAAATCTAGAGATTGTCCAACACTACTGTTGCTAGGGCAATTGGGATTTCGATGAATTTTTAAACTTAAAAAAAAAATAAACAGAAACGAAATTTAATTTTTAACATCATATTATATAAACAACGTTTTTTTTAAATTTCCGAAGTGCTACATTCGATTCACTTAATGATTTTAATCAAGCCTGTTATGTATTTTTGGAATATATATCTAATTACTAATGATCCATTGACCACAGGATTTGTTTGCAATGATTTTTTTGTATGTGTGCCATAATTATTAATTTAGATAATTTCCTTACGCTTTTATATCAGTTTCATTTCTTTCAATCAGAAATGTTATATTTATTACATTTATCTCTGTTGTAACAATTATGTGCACATATCTTAAGAATCAAATAATTTTTATTATTTTGATGATTGCAAAAAAGTTTTGTTAGTTACAAATTGTTGCCAGTAACTATTTGCTACTTTAAATTTATTTTTGCATTCCACTGTTTAATAGAAGCATACTCTACTGTAGTTGTTTGTCTATAAGAAAGGAAAAATGTGTTTATTTCCAATACAAGAATCTGATTTGAAAAAATTTGGCACTTATTTTCAGTAAACTTGAGCATTACAGCATGACTACTAGTTTAGTTTTATACCTTTTAAATTTTTAGTAGTTACAATGGGTAGAGTAAAATTGCGCACGATTTACATCGTATCGATTTGCGATATCATATTTTTTGTTCCTTGTCACTTCGATTGCGTCGTCTTGGACGTTTAACCGATTTTTGTTTGAACTCCAGTAAAGGAACTTCCACAAAGGGTCTCGATACCTTCAGGACGATATTTTCCGACTTGAGATATGGTTAAAGGCTTAGCGACTTAAAATATATCAACAAAAATGTGTAAATGTAACATGCCGCCATTGGTATAAATAACCAGTTTATGATTAATTCTAAAGTAATAGTACTATTTTATATTGAATTTGAAATAATTGAATTTGAAATATATTGCTGATTCGCTCCACATTACCTGTACTAAAGTAATTACTCTGAAGAGTATGCAACAAAATAAAGTTTGATTTCGTCTCATTCGAATTTAATATCACTTATACGTCACATCCTTGTTGTTATGAATTCTACATATTAAATATGAGCATTATACTTAATCCTAATCTTACTGACATAAAAATGTAACAAATCTTACTGACATAAGCATCTAAGGCTCAAGATTATAAAATTACCTTTTAGAAAATGTAACTCTCAAGGCGTTGTCATTATTATAATCCAAAATATGGATAATATTTAAATATTGGTATATCAAACAAAAATGGGTGGTGTATAAATTAATAGTGGTTACGTAAGCAATACATTTTTTGTTTTCTAATATTTTTATAATATTATTATAGCACTACAAACTCGTTTATTTCTCATTTAATTTTTTGAGCCGCTTTGGCAAGAATTTGTCCTCCCTGCTAAATTATTGTGGTCAGATAGTATTGGTCTAAACTCAATGAAATTTTGTTTTAGTTTGAATTTTCAATACATTTGTAAAATATGTTATTTAATAAGATTACTAGCTGTACCATGCGCGCTTTGCTGTACTACCAACTACAATAAATTTGAAGGAAAGACATTACATAAATATCCAATTAATTTTGAATCATTTTATTCATTCAAAGTTTTGGTCGATATTAAGGCTGCAGCTCTACATCTCTGACTCTGAATTCGAATAATACGTTGATCCGGCGTTTCGGCAGCTCTAGATGTTGATGCTCGTAGTCTCTCTCATTCTAGGCGTACATCGCGTTGATCCGGCGTCTCATCAGTTCTTGATCTTGATGATTGTGATCGTTGTGTTTGACGAGAATGGAATTTTGTTTACAGAATGATAGGCATGTTTATTCCGCAGTTATCGACTACGATTTTCAATCAATCTCCGGTTATGTCTTTATTTGTGTGTTGTTGATTTATGTTTTAGGGAAGATTGCAATACGCAATTTTTCTGCTACTGAAGTAACATCTCTTCAGAAAGAGGTAGTTGTTATACAGTTGGCATATTTTCGTTTTTCATGTCTTAAACAAAAATGTTACTGACATCAAAATGAATAAAGTAAATTGATTTCTTATATGAGAATGTTTAGATTAATTGCTAATTTTTAGGTAATAGAAGATTAATTAAATATGTTATTTGGACAAGTTTTATATTTAATTGAATTGAAGTAAATAATACCGTCTTATGTTTGCCTACTACTTCTGAGTAACATATCGAAAAAAAAGGAAATACAAAAAATTAAGTTTTTCGCGATCTTCTCTCAGAAGTCTATTGGCAACATTTTTGAAATTAAATTAACTCGAAAAGCTTGTTAAATTAATTAGGTGTGCGAGGAGGGAAAACAATATGGAAAACGGTACAACCATGACAGTACCGTCAAGTTTATCACATCTTTCTCTTTTGTATTCATAATATTCTTCACGAAGTAGAAAATTAATGGTTTTGTGTCAAACGCAAATTCAGAAGAGAATTGAACAAAACTTGAGGGACTACTCTTGATGTGTGTGAACTACGATAACATGGAGTCGGCGAAGTAGTCATTATTAATTCGTTTTCGATGGACCACGAAATTTATAATTACCATAAAATTCAATTAGTTACTCATCTACAGCGACAAAATTATTGGGATTATTAAAAGCTGAAAGACTTTCATCTCATTTTTTGAAAAGGCGTAATAGGTGTAAATTTATCATCATTTCCGAGTAGCACATTATCAAATCGAATGACTCTGTTATCTCATACGTATGTAGTTGACAGAAACATTATCATCTGTAATATCTATGAAATAAATCATAGGACGAAACACTTTTTTCTAATGTTTGTCTGTCATGTGAGATAAATATAAGAAAAGCAATAAGAAAGACTCTACAACATTTCAAAAAACAACTGCTAGCAATTTGCGCGTAAATTGGTGATATTTTCTCTTTCCAAACTACTAAAGACATGCGGTTCTCCATTCCAAGTAGTACCATCTTCTATAGACATCCTATTGTCATGTTTGTTGCTGCCAATACTTCCGTTCATAACACCAGCTTCTGTTTTCTTCTTCTTCAGAGTCTTCAGCAGCTGGAATATTATATACATATGTATAAGTGACATATGCATACCATATAAATCTAAAATAAACATTTCTTAAGTTGAACGTTTCTTACTCTTTATGTTATTGCATTCCTATTTTTCTTAAGTTGAAGATTAAAAGAAATTAAACGCTCTGTAACATCAGCATTTTTTCATAAGAGCATTTATAACATAAATTATTATTAAAAGAAAAACATTCTTTTTTAGACTTAATGTAAAATCAGCATTTTTTGTGAGAACCTTTATAATGTTAATCGTATATAAAATGTTTTTAATAAATAAAGAATTCAGTTTACGAATAAAACTCAAAGTACAAACACTGTATTTTATTGGCGCAGTCAGTGGGATCTGTGAAAAAGATCGAACCTGACCGTTTAATAACTTAAAAAAAAAATAATTAATAAATAAAATATTTACAAGATTTTTGATTGTTAATACTTAAGGAAAAATATATTTTTGTTTCTGTTATAAAACTTTGTTGAACAAATAGAAGAAAAATAAAATACAAATAATTCTAAATAACGTTTTCATCATACCTGTTAAATTTCGATTACGATTAGTAATCAATTACATTACTTTTTAAAAAGAATCGTAATGATTATATAATTCTATGAACAATTTTTTCCAGTTACTAATTGATCACGATTACCAAAGAATCAAAAAATAATCAGGATTACTGACGATTAGTCTAACAATCAAAAAGAATCAAAAGAAGTTTAACCTTTAACTTATGACGTGAAATTGTTTAGCGTATATGAAGAGGTGGTGTAAATTATACACCCGAATTCTTTTTCATATAATTTTTAATGTTATACTTATATTATTCGAATTTGATTGCTTCTAAACGCATTATTAACAAAAACAAGGAAACAAATTCAAATTTATTTAAAAAAATTTTACTTTATTTCACAAGCCTCATTTACGCAAACAAAAAAAATAGGTATATCATTTACTTGTACATCAAGAAAATTAAGGTTAATCAAAAACAATAAATGGCACTTTTCAACAGCCTAAGCTATATACTTATTAAAATAAAAAGGAACATTTCAATATCTTATATATATAAAAAAATAACAATCAGTCTTTTGAGGTAAAATTATCATTCGTCAAATTCATTCTTAGTACAATTAATGGATAGCCGTTTGTTGCAGCCCATACACAGTGGTTTATTATACTCTAAACATGTATGTGTCGTTTTCCTTTTCTAATTTATTGGGGCATATATAGCATAATTTGCTCGTTTTTGTATGTTTTTGGATCACAGGCTGGGGAAGAGAATCAGACCGTATTTTTTGAATGTGACATTTTCCACTATTTAATTGTACAATAATTCAAAAAAAGTTAAACTTTTTTCAGCAACTCAAAATAAAGTGAAACCAAAAATTACAAAAATACTTACGCTTACGGAGACGTGTAGTATTTTTTTTACATGTGTTACTAACGTTAGATTATACGTGGTAGTAGAATATTTTCTATATAAAAATCACACAAACAACTACGTGGTAGTAAAATATTTCCACAAACGACGACGTGTAGTAAATTTTACACCCAAACACATAAATCTCCGCGATTTATAACAATCAAAAGACAAAACTATACTGTCAATAAAAGCATAGTATAATATGAGGGTACTGGCAATATCAGCTTAAAAGAGTGTAACAAATAGAAGTTATTAGAAAAATAAAAAAGATAGTGTAAAATTTACCACCACGTCATAAGTTAAAGGTTAAAAAAGAATCAAATTGTTTTAAATAATTCTTTTTGATTATTTTCAAATATACAAAAGTAATTCAAAAGTAATCAAAATTTTTTCAATAATTCTTTTTCATTATTTTCAAATATTCAAAAAGAGTTCAAAGTAATTATTGAAAATAAATTGATTACTTTTGGATTACTTTTGATTCCTTTTGATTATTAGACTAACCGCCAGTAATCCCGATTATTTTTTGATTATTTTGTAATCGTAATCAATTATTAACTATTTTAACCGAAAATAATCGTAATTGTAATCATTATTTCACCATTCAAAAAAAGTAATCAAATTACTAATCATTACGATTACTAATCATTACTTAACAGGTATGGTTTTCATCGACCTATGGATGAAGTGCTCCGTAATTTAGAGCAACTATCAATTAACAATAGAAGAGAAAGTGGCGCTAATAGTGATAACAACAGTGTAAACAGCAAAATGGATCAGCAAAAGAACTTTATCATCCAAAACTTAAAAAATAGCATAGAAAGTATATTACCCAACATTGCGGTTTTGCCTAGAGATGACAGGATCTTATTCTTCAATTGCATCTTGAGAACATTAGACGGAGAAGCCCTAAATTTAATCAGAAGAGAAAAACCAGAGAACTGGAGCGGATTGAAGCGACTACTGATACAAGAGTATGGTGAGCAACAACCGATTCCAACACTAATTTTAAAATTATGTAATATTATATTTAAGGGCAGCTTAAGAAAATTGTGCGATGAAATAAACATTAACTTGTGTACATGATACAATTAGGTTGAGTGATGAAAGTAATAAAAAAAACATTTTATAAGAATGAAGCTAACTCCCAAGCTTTAAGAATACTAAAAAAAAACTACCCAATCATTTAACCGCACACGTTAATGCGAATTTAGCAGCAGATTTTAAATCGGCGGTAGATATTCTCAGAGGAAATAACGAACTAGATGACGGACACTTTGAACGAAGATCGACAAAATTACTCAGAACCGATCATTCTCGCCATTATCCTCAGGTAGTGGACAATGAATATAGAAACATATATAACCCAAATCGGAGTAGAAACATTTTAAATTACCCAAATTTTATGAATAACAGTAATAGAAACTTTCAGAATAATTATAGAAATAACGGACTAAATATTAACACACAGGCGAAGCTTATAAGTTCTTGGTTGATACGGGATCATCAATCAGCCTTCTTCGCCCGGACGCTTTGCCCCTTTCTCCAAATAGAGTAGATCTCATTTGCGTTATAACAGCTACTGGGGATATAGTCCTCAATTAGACCTTAGAAATTTTTAGTCCCATAACAAGAGTTGGATTGGTGTTTTATGCGTATAGGTTTAGCAATAATTATGCGGGCCTTCTAGGCTTTGATAATTTAAGGAAATTAAAAGCAAAACTGAATGTTCCAGAGGAATTTGTTCTGAATGATATTAAATAATTCTTTTTGAGCGAAAATCAGGAAGAAGAAGAAAGAACAAAAAGCCTCCCAGTTGATAAAAATAGTAACCCTGATTCACAGTTCAATCAACCTGTGTATTAACAAATTCGGGGTAGCGGATTTGATACCCCACAGAATGCTCACCCAAAATTCTTGAATTGTATTGGTTGCGAAGCTAAAACTTCAATATTTAAATTGGATCACCTCAGTAAAGAGGAATTCACAAACTTAAAAGTGTTATTACAGAAATACGACAGCATTTTTTATAGAGAGGGAGATAAATTAACCTTTACTAATTTTGTCAAACATAAAATCAACACTATCCATGAAGATCCAATATATTGCAAAACGTATCGTTACCCTCAGATCCATAGGGACGATGTTAATAGACAGATTCAGGAAATGCTGGACCAGAATATTATATGCCACAGTCAGTCGCCTTATAAAGCACCACTCGGGGTTGTACCTAAGAAACTCGATTCGACTGGTAAACAAAAGTGGCGTATCGTTGTCGATTATCGGAAACTAAACGATATAACGATTAGTGATAAATATCCAATTCCGGTTATGGACGACATCTTGGATAAATTGGGTGGTGTTTATATTTCACTACCCTCGATCTTACAAAAGGGTTTCATCAGATCGAAATGGAACCTTCTGATCGAAAAAAGACAGCATTTTCCACACAAAATGGGCATTATGAGTTTTTGAGGATGCCATTTGGCCTTAAAGATCCGCCCTCAAACTTCCAACGATTGATGAACACAATCTTGGGAGACCTTATAGGAAAAGAATGCTTGGTCTTCCTGGACGACATCATTGTCTTTAGTACTTCTCTGCAAGAGCATATTAGTTCAATAGAGGAGGTGTTCAGGAAGCTTTCGGATGCCAATTTGAAGGTGGAACTTGATAAAACCGAATTTTTAAAAAGGGAAACTACCTTTTTGGGATATATCATCACATCTGATGGTATAAAGCCAAACCCTGACAAGGTTAAAGCCCTAGAACTGAAAAGGAAATTAAGCGATTTTTGCGATTGGCCGGATTTTATAGGAAGTTTATCCAAGGTTTCTCCAAAATAACAAAACCGATAATACATTGCCTTAAAAAGGGGAATAAACTTAACCCATCAGATAAGAATTATATTAATGCAGTCGATACTATTAAGCTCTTGATGACTAATGAACCAATCTTGGTCTTCCCAGACTATGGGAAGCAATTCACTCTGACAACAGATGCTTCTAACTCTGCCCTTGGTGCAGTCCTTAGTCAGAGCGGACACCCAATTTGTTTTGCCAGCCGCACTCTAAACGAGCATGAATTAAATTATTCTGCTACTGAGAAAGAGTTACTGGCCATTGTCTGGGCAACAAAGTATTTCCGCCCCTATTTGTACGGAAGAAGATTCCTGATCAACAGCGATCATAAACCATTACAGTGGTTGCAAAACCTTAAAGAGCCAAACCAGAAGCTTCAGAGGTGGAAGATAAAATTGAATGAATTTGATTTCGAGATCAAACATATTCCTGGAAGGGAAAATCATGTTGCAGATGCACTATCTCGTGCAAGAAAAGAGAATTGTAACTTCAATGAAGAAATTGAAGAGAACGGCGGTGAGCCAGCCGTTGAGACTAACAGAGGATATTTCATCTGTAGCCGCAACAATTCACTCTGCTGATGAAGATAATTCGTCATATATACCAATAACTGAAAAACCATTAAATGTGTTTAACAATCGGAATGGAGTATTTGCAGAGAAGGTGTTTTCCAATCACGTTACAACGGTTGTTTATAGGGATCTGGATACCGAATCGCTTAAAGACATAATTAAAACACATTTACTTAATAAAAAAATAACCCTTTATATGCCCAACGACAGTGATTTCATCGAATTTAAGATAGTTTATGTTCAGATTGTTTTGAATAAGAAAAACAGGGTGCTAAGATCGACCAAACTTCTGGAAAATTTGACTAGTTACACTGATTTTAAGACAAAAATTTTGGAAATTCATTTGAACGGTTTACATCAAGGCATAGAAAAAATAGTCAGGGCATTTAAGACAAAATATTATTTCCCGAACTATGTTAAGGAAATATCTCGTATTATAAACGAGTGTGAACTTTGTAATCGTTGTAAGGCGGACCACAAAGATTATAAATTGATTTTTAAAATCACACCCCCTGTCTACGAAACAAGAGAAAAATACGTGATAGACTTTTGACAATGGGATAAAGAATACTATCTGACTTGTATAGATTTGTTTTCAAAATTTGCCACAGCTGAACCAGTAAAGTCATTAAACTGGATCGAAACCAAAAAAGCTCTTTTAAAGATATTTAACACAATGGGTCCTACAAATGTTTTGAAGATAGACCAGGATCAAGGAATGAACAACATTAACATAGAAAAAATGGTGTGATGAGCTGAATGTCGGATGGATTCTATTCTATTATATTCTATTCTATTCTATTCTATTCTATTCTATTCTATTCTATTCTATTCTATTCTATTCTATTCTATTCTATTATATTCTATTCTATTCTATTCTATTCTATTCTATTCTATTATATTCTATTCTATTCTATTCTATTCTATTCTATTCTATTCTATTCTATTCTATTCTATTCTATTCTATTCTATTCTATTCTATTCTATTCTTTTCTATTCTATTCTATTCTATTCTATTCTATTCTATTCTATTCTATTCTATTCTATTCTATTCTATTCTATTCTATTCTATTCTATTCTATCCTATTCTATTCTATTCTATTCTATTCTATTCTATTCTATTCTATTCTATTCTATTCTATTCTATTCTATTCTATTCTATTCTATTCTATTCTATTCTATTCTATTCTATTCTATTCTATTCTATTCTATTCTATTCTATTCTATTCTATTCTATTCTATTCTATTCTATTCTATTCTATTCTATTCTATTCTATTCTATTCTATTCTATTCTATTCTATTCTATTCTATTCTATTCTATTCTATTCTATTCTATTCTATTCTATTCTATTCTATTCTATTCTATTCTATTCTATTCTATTCTATTCTATTCTATTCTATTCTATTCTATTCTATTCTATTCTATTCTATTCTATTCTATTCTATTCTATTCTATTCTATTCTATTCTATTCTATTCTATTCTATTCTATTCTATTCTATTCTATTCTATTCTATTCTATTCTATTCTATTCTATTCTATTCTATTCTATTCTATTCTATTCTATTCTATTCTATTCTATTCTATTCTATTCTATTCTATTCTATTCTATTCTATTCTATTCTATTCTATTCTATTCTATTCTATTCTATTCTATTCTATTCTATTCTATTCTATTCTATTCTATTCTATTCTATTCTATTCTATTCTATTCTATTCTATTCTATTCTATTCTATTCTATTCTATTCTATTCTATTCTATTCTATTCTATTCTATTCTATTCTATTCTATTCTATTCTATTCTATTCTATTCTATTCTATTCTATTCTATTCTATTCTATTCTATTCTATTCTATTCTATTCTATTCTATTCTATTCTATTCTATTCTATTCTATTCTATTCTATTCTATTCTATTCTATTCTATTCTATTCTATTCTATTCTATTCTATTCTATTCTATTCTATTCTATTCTATTCTATTCTATTCTATTCTATTCTATTCTATTCTATTCTATTCTATTCTATTCTATTCTATTCTATTCTATTCTATTCTATTCTATTCTATTCTATTCTATTCTATTCTATTCTATTCTATTCTATTCTATTCTATTCTATTCTATTCTATTCTATTCTATTCTATTCTATTCTATTCTATTCTATTCTATTCTATTCTATTCTATTCTATTCTATTCTATTCTATTCTATTCTATTCTATTCTATTCTATTCTATTCTATTCTATTCTATTCTATTCTATTCTATTCTATTCTATTCTATTCTATTCTATTCTATTCTATTCTATTCTATTCTATTCTATTCTATTCTATTCTATTCTATTCTATTCTATTCTATTCTATTCTATTCTATTCTATTCTATTCTATTCTATTCTATTCTATTCTATTCTATTCTATTCTATTCTATTCTATTCTATTCTATTCTATTCTATTCTATTCTATTCTATTCTATTCTATTCTATTCTATTCTATTCTATTCTATTCTATTCTATTCTATTCTATTCTATTCTATTCTATTCTATTCTATTCTATTCTATTCTATTCTATTCTATTCTATTCTATTCTATTCTATTCTATTCTATTCTATTCTATTCTATTCTATTCTATTCTATTCTATTCTATTCTATTCTATTCTATTCTATTCTATTCTATTCTATTCTATTCTATTCTATTCTATTCTATTCTATTCTATTCTATTCTATTCTATTCTATTCTATTCTATTCTATTCTATTCTATTCTATTCTATTCTATTCTATTCTATTCTATTCTATTCTATTCTATTCTATTCTATTCTATTCTATTCTATTCTATTCTATTCTATTCTATTCTATTCTATTCTATTATATTATATTCTATTCTATTCTATTCTATTCTATTCTATTCTATTCTATTCTATTCTATTCTATTCTATTATATTCTATTCTACACAGGTAAAACAGGTATTTCTGATATTGAACGTTTACACAAAACACTTAACGAAAAGCTTAGAATCATTAACACTTCAGATGACAAAGAACTAATTTACATGGAGATTGAGCAAACAATCTTTACATATAATCATACCATAGTTCATTCTACTACAGGAGGGACACCGTATAATATATTTTTTAATAAACTCCAACCTCAAACAAATCCGCAGGAGGTTGAAGAAAACACAATAAATGGTATTAATGCGGCTAGGGTAGAAAAAGCAATAGATGCTAGGTACTTGAATGCGGATAATTCAAGAAAACGATTGAAAAAGGTTGAAAACCCGTTCAGGAGGGTCACAGTCGTACAGGCCGAGGACGATAATGAGCATTATGTTGTTAAGTGCAGGGATAGGCACGTCAGAAAATATAAGTCGCAGTTTAAAAGAAAAAAGGATCATGTTCAAAACATATAATAATTATATAATTCTATGAACAATTTTTTCCAATTACTAATTGATTACGATTACCAAAGAATCAAAAAATAATCAGGATTACTGACGATTAGTCTAACAATCAAAAAGAATCAAAAGAAGTTTAAAAAAGAATCAAATTGTTTTATAGGCCATTTACACTACAGCGAAATCTAGTAGATTAGATTTCAAATCTTGCTCAAAATCTAGATCGTTTACACTGGATTTATTTGACAGTAGCAAAATTTCATTTAAATAACAAAAACAGCTGACTGAAATTTAAAATAAAATAATAATAATTTAGTTTAACCCTAATCAAGTCAGGAAAATTTTTTACAAATCCAGTCAAAATGTGTCTCAGAGGCACATACAAAGAATATACGTATTAATTTTGTTAACTTATTTTTATTTTATTAAATTTTTTCTTCTCGGTTACATAAATGAAATATTATTTATTTATTTTCGCATTTTAAGCAAACTAGAACTTTTGAACAATGCTCGTTGCAAGTATTTTTGTGGTAAATACTGCAAGACTGCTTACACATACTGCATATCTTTGGAGGGCACATATAACATCTACGTCGCATATCTGTCTGCCTATGTATGTATGTATGGACCGAACATTGGACAAATTATTTTTATTTAATTTTAGAAGACTACGGCAAATAATGGGTGCCAGAACTCTTCGTAACTAACTATTATACCTCATTATAACTCATTATTATATTTTATTTTGTTGTTCACCAACAATAGAAGTAATAGTTAGCGTTCCCAATATGTGCCTTATAGACACATTTTGACATGATTAAGAACATTTTTGATTGAAACAAAATAAAAAGAAATTAATTTATTACTTGAAATTTGTAAATTCTAAATAAAACAATTGAATGCAGGAATTCAAAAAGCAGTAAGAGCTAGAACCTATATTTAAGGAAGTTACAACATGACCAAGTGAAATATGTGTCGGAGAGGCACATGTTGACTTGATTAGGGTTAAATTGAAATGTCATTTTTTTCTGCTCAGCGTTGTATTTTTAAGTACTATTTGGCAAAACACATAGTTGCATTTCTATTTTTACTAGATTTTGAGTAGATTTTGCCGAAATCTACTAAATAAGTAGATTTTGATTTGTATGGGAAACCTAGTTAAAATCAACTAGATTTGGCTCGAAATCTCATAAGTACTAGATTTCGGTGTAGTGTAAATGGCCTATTAAATAATTCTTTTTGATTATTTTCAAATATACAAAAGTAATCCAAAATTAATCAAAATTTTTTAAATAATTCTTTTTCATTATTTTCAAATATTCGAAAAGAGTTCAAAGTAATTATTGAAAATAAATTGATTACTTTTGTATTACATTTATTCCTTTTGATTATTAGACTAATCGCCAGTAATCCCTATTATTTTTTGATTATTTTGTAATCGTAATCAATTATTAACTATTTTAACCGAAAATAATCGTAATTGTAATCATTATTTCACCATTCGAAAAAAAGTAATCAAATTACTAATCATTACGATTACTAATCATTACTTAACAAGTATGGTTCAAAACTAACAGGAATAAATTTTTTCAGGTGCATTAAAATCTAACAAAACTAAAGCCTGGAAAGTCTTGACAATTGTCTTGTTCCTGCTTCTCTCAGTGAATACAGGAGTCAGACGATCGAAATAAACAGCAGAGAAGATGACTATGGCTTCGTGGTTGTCGAGCAGGGTACCTTAGATTACCCATTAGAGTACAAGTATCATATTTTGACTGTTAACAAAACTTATCTTGATCTGACCTATGACACCCTTATCGAACAGTACAATTCAAAGGAATATTACCAAACGGACACAGTTGTAAAATACCTTACATTGGCGTTTAAAGAGAAACAAATATTTTCGGTTAGACATAAGCGTGGACTGGCAAATGTGGTGGGCGACGCACTATGTGGCATTTACCCCGAAAAGCTGGCCAAAAAGGCAAAAATGAATTTAAAGAAATTTAAGAAACTGAGTATGCAATCCGATAGACAACAAAATTCTGCATTATATATTCAATTTTCACGACTTTAAGTTGAGATTTGTAGATTTGAAACGATGTCAAAGTCAGGAAAGTGAAGAAAATTAAATGCGTTTTTGGTGTTTTTTTGAAATTTTAATAGGTTTATATGATATTTTTTTGTGGCTACACGATAGAGGTTTTATATTGATTTTTTTTATTTGAAAGGTATGAGCAACTGCTACTTTCAGTTTTTTTTATATATGTATATATATCTCATATATTAATTTTAAAATTATTCGTTCAAAATTTAAAAATAATAAAAATTTCACATTTTTTTACCCTACCCAAAAAAAAGATAAGGATTTTGAAAGTGAAAGTAGTTTTTAGTAGTTTAATGTTATATACCACAAGAAGATATGAACTCTCTACATTCAGGAACAAAAAAAAAGTTTGCGCAAATTTGCGCAATTATTTTTGGCGATTTTTTGAAAATTTTACTTTTTTTTGAAAAGTTTAAAATTTTAGACGCATTTTCATCAGATACTTCCTGACATTGATGATGAAAACGCTAACGATTTTACCGATTGTAGTTAGTTTCACTTTTTATGTATTTTTAAGTTAAGTATTAAATAATGTAAAATAAATAATATGAATAAATATTAATTATCATAGAAGTTTAAAAACTTAATTACATATGTATGTATATCGACTATTATAACAATATGAGATGTATATTAGATTTTCTTAATGGACCGTATGTGGTACCTAGGGGCACTTATCCGATCATAATAAAATGTGATCATAAATGATTCACATTCATATTAAACATGTTCATGTCGAATTTCATCGAGGTAATAACATTTTTAAGCCAATTATAATTGCTAAACATATTTTCTTAAGGGGCCCTATTTTGGACCAATGGGCAATTATAGACCGACCATAACAAAATTTGGTAATATGATTTAGATTTACAAAATACACGTTCATACCGAATGTCATCGCGATACCGATGTTTTTAAGCCATTTCTAAGCGCACACGTGAATTTCTAAAGGGGACTTTATATGGGGACCAGGGTCAAATGTGATCCGATTTTCACCAAACTTTACACCATGATTTCTTGGTACACAGAACTGATCCATGCTAAATTTTATCATGATTGTTGTATAATTACCATAAATATGTGTAAATAAGTGCAATTTCGAGGGGAATTTGTATGGGGGCTAGGCGAAATCACGGACCGATTTGAACCAAAATCAGTTGGGTTCATCCTTGGGCCTAATTATCAGTAACACTATCAAAAAATTTCAGCCATTAACTCATAAAACACTTCTATTCATTTTGGCCAGGCAAAATGCCACATAGTGCGACGGTTTAAAATTTCTTTTTGGGACTATGAACGAGGACGATAAAAGAGAGATAGAGAGCAGGTTTGATGACTTAAAAGCGAACATAATAAGAACCAACGAATTCAACGAACTGATAGATCATGTGAACAATGAAAGTAGACTGTTGCGGGAACTGGAGTCAAACGTGTCAAGGGTGCAGAACAAGATCACTGAAAGAATCTGCACAGACATATTTTTGGACAATGTAAAAAGATACCTGGAACATATAGAGGATATCCAATTGGCAATGCAGTTGGCTAGACTGGGAATTATAAACCCAAAACTTATCGATTTGCAGACTTTGACGAATTTAACTGTGCTGCAGTTCGAAAACAACAACAATTTTGCTGGAGGGAAATTTAATTTATTTCATACTTTCTATTCCCGTTGAGTTCGATAAATATAGAAGAATAAAGACTATCTCAATGCCAGATGAAAACAATGATGAGTTAGTGCTAGACGAAAAAATAGATTATGTAGCCAATCATAATGTTGTCTACCAGTTGCTGGATAATAAGGTAATAGCAATAGGAGATGAATGTGTCAAGAATATAATAAATAATAATAAAACTATCTGTCAATATAAAGAAAGTAAAGAATCAAACTTTTTGTATTTTGTTGAACCATATATAATAGTTACAAAGAAACTAAAAGCAACAGAAATAAATCAGAATTGTAATGATTTGAATGTAAAGATAAAAGGAAATAATATTATAAGACTGAATAATTGTAAAGTAAAAATTGGTAATTTTGAAAACAAACATAATATATAGAAAATTTGGTAAAGGAAAATGTATCGTTGCTGAAGTTGAAGAAGCATATAGATATAATAAATACTAAAACGAACAACTATTCTATAAGTCTATTAACTTTTATTTTGACTGTATTGCTAGTAATTGTAAGCTTATGCATTAGATTTAAGAGGAATATCTTTATAAAATAACAAACTAATAAAGAAAATGTCAATGAGGACAACGACTTATCTAATGAGGGGAGGAGTGACGTATGCATACCATAATTCATGTATTGTAATATGAATCTAAAATAAACATTTCTTATTCTTTGTGTTATTGCATTCCTATTTTTCTTAAGTTGAACGTTTCTTACTCTTTATGTTATTGCAATCCTATTTTTCTTAAGTTGAAGATTAAAAGAAATTAAACACTCTGTAACATCAGCATTTTTTCATAAGAGTATGAGTAAGGTAGTGGTAGCACAATCCTATGTGTGTTGTTCACTGTATATTTTACCATAAGTAGTCTAAGTGCCACACAAAAATAGACTTTTCAAAAATATTTCTGTTTAATTTTTTTTTAATTTGAAAAGAAAATATGTATATAATTTGATTTTGTATCTACATACGTTCGTGAATGTGTAAGTCTTTTCTCTATGTTCCAATTGTACTCAAGCTTATACCACCACAAAATCTGCACATGTGTCACAATTTTTGTTTTTTGTAGTTGCAATTACTTACATGAATCCTATTGTGTTCTTTATTTAAATACAAACAAAAATTCCTACGTATATTTTATAGTCTAAGTTTAAAGTTTTTCTCGTTATCATATAGACAGCATCAGCAAACTTCAGAACCAACAAATAAATACTTAGAACAATTTACGTTTTTCATGTTGCGACGTACGTACGAAATGATCATCTGGACAACATAAGTTGCCCATATATTGATTCCTTATATATTTTATCATGTAGCAAATTGTTTTAAAAGAAATATAAACATTGTGGCTCCAAATAAATTGTTTTTTTTTTATTTTTATCAGTGTTGCCACCTTGTGTGTAATTACACATATTGTGTGTAATTTTGCATTGTGTGTGTAGCGTGTGTGTAATTTTATTTTTTGTTCAACTTTTTCTTTAATCGCTCTTTTTTAACATTCAATTTGTTAACACTAATTTGTTTTGAAAATTTATTGCAATTTCCAACACTAGTTTGCAAAAATAAACACCTACATATATCTCTTACTAATTTAAATACATGTAAGGATAATGTTTGATATATGCTATGGAACTGTGTTCAACATATTTTTCTTAGTATAATACAAACATATTGTGAATTATTTTTTTTGTTTAATCTGTTATACGAATATTATGTACTTGTTTTTTATTATATATAAACATATATGAATTAGACACAACATAACATATGTATATAATTGGCCATTACAACCAACCCTTCAGTCAGGATTACGGCCAAGCTTTTCACGCCATTCAAGTTATGTGTGTTCATTTTTTACATCAGTTGCGGGATCTACAGTTTAACGTCGACTCCGAACGATAGATTTTTGAGAAACTTTTCATTGCAATTTTATTTACTCTCAGAGTTTTTGCCAGAAATCTGCTGAGAGGAATTCGCTGAAGAAATATTTTTTCATATTTTCGTTTTGATGTCTGACCTTGGGTCAGATAAGCCAACACACTACCTACTAGACTACGGCGACTTCGATATAATAATAATTTACAAATAATACCATTATACAAAACAAACGTTTTCTCTAACAGCCACACAAGGGATTACTTAAGGAAATTCATATGATCTCTATGCGGCCAATAAGCGTAGCTACGAGTCAATGCCTTTGTCCTTTCAATACCATGATCCTTTATGTAATTCTTTTAGAATGCGTTTTATGAATTATATATTGGTAAATTCGATATTTGTATTGTTTACGTAAAACCTGTTGAAAATAATTACCATCAGTTCTTAAGAAACCTCCAATAAGGCAATAAAGGCTTACAGACTTCGTATTTTATTAGGGGATATGTATTTCAGAAGAAGAGTCGACTTCAAACTGTAGGTCCCACCACTCATGTATAAAATTAACACACACGACATAAGTGGTGTGAGAAACTAAGACGTTGTACAATGGGTCAATTCGACCTCCGGGTACTGTACTTGTCTTTATTGACAAGTACACGTCCTCTAACCTAACCTAACCTACATACATATAATTATGCATTCATAAATTATTATTTTAAGTATGTATGTATATGAATATATAATTTTATTGTTTACATAATATATGTATGCAATATTTGTAAAAACAGAATTTTGTGTGTAATTTTTTTTCATATGTGTAATTTCGATGCCATTTGTGTGTAACTCATAAAGCTGTTGGTGGCAACACTGATTTTTATTCAATTTTTTTTATTTGTTGTCATTTAAAATATTTTTTTAGTTTTCATTGTTTTAAAACTATCTTGTCAGAAGATACACATGTTTGAATAAAAAATGGCAGAAAATTATATACAAACTCATATGAAACACCAGTTTACCCATTATACGGGTAAATATGGATAATTTTTACTCATATTCTTCTATTGGTAGACAGAATGCATGGAATATTGAGGTAAAAAGGATTAATTTGAATGACCCACTCACATCCGACCTACTGTCAATCTTCGAATGGGGACGTATGTATAGAGTTTATTAACACACAATAATATTTCGACATCGTTAGCTAAGGGTGGTATATATGTATATATGGGCGTCAAAAGCTCTTAATTGGACATACAAATTCAGTGTGATATTCGATGTACAACCCTTGAGTCAGGATTACCATCTAGCGTTTAATACTACTAATGTTGTGTGTGTTAATTTTACGCATGAGTGGCGGGACCTACAGTTTAAAGTCGACTCCGAATGACAAATTTTTGAAAATTTCTCATTGTAATTTTCTTTACTCACAGTGTTTTTGCCGGAAGAATGCTGAGTGGAAGCCGACGAAGAAATATTCTTCATATTTTGTACTGTTGGAGATGTCTGGGCTGGGGTATAAATAATATATGCATAATAAGCAGTATTTCTACAAAGCAAAAACAGGTGTAAGTTATTGGAAAATTCAAATGAAAGAACATTTAAATATATTATCCTTGGATATCGTTTGCTTGTAGAGGACGTTATGAAAAAGTTAACTTTAAGATGTAATTCGATTTAAATCGAAAAAGTAAATATAATATTACCAGATGCAAAAACAAACTAAAGGGTCCACCAAATAACTTTTTTTTTTTTGAAAATGCTTTAAAAGAACTACTGAATATTTTCTCAAATTTCTTTTTTTATTTGAAAGTACAATCCTTCCGGTTAATAATGGAAAATAAATTCATTCAAATGGCTGCCTCGGCCGGCCATGCAGTAGCCTACACGATCGGTCCAATTTTTAAGCACATTATCCATTGTGTGCAGCTGTATTTCACCAATGGCTTCACGAATATTGTCCTTTAAAGCGTCAATTCTCTCTAGCTTGTCGGCGTAACACTTATCTTTGACGGCACCCCACAAATAATAGTCCAACGGTGTCAAATCGCAGCTCCGAAGTGGACAAACGACATCAGCTTAGCGGCTGATAATGCGATCTTCAAAAACAGGGCGCAAAACATCGAGTGTAGCTTCGGCTGTATGGCAGGTAGCGCCATCCTGTTGAAACCAAATGTTGCCAATATCCTTCTCTTCCACTTCATCGCCATTGACTGTAACGGCCACTACTTGTTCATTTTCGAAGAAAAATGGCCCAATTATGCCAAACAGTGACTCGTTTAGGTGCGTGCGGGTTTTCTGTGCCCCAAATGCTACAATTTTGCTTGTTTACATACCCGCCAAGATCAAAATGAACTTCATCTGAAAAGATGATTTTTTTGCCAAAATCGGCATCTTCTGGTGTTGGCTACTGCATGGCCAGCCGAGGCAGCCATTTGAATGAAATTATTTTCCATTATTAACCGGAAGGATTGTCCTTTCAAATAAAAAAGAAATTTGAGAAAATATTCAGTAGTTTTTTTATAGCATTTTCAAAAAAAAATTTATTTGGCGGACCCTTTATAATAAGAGATAAGTATTGATAGGAAAATTAAATATTATTGCGATAACAAAACATATTTTGGTTTTAAAAACGACTAGAAAAAATGCTATGGTGTCATGAAAACCGATGTTATCGTTTTTATGTTCGAATTGGAATTAGTATCGGTTTTTGGTGTCACAGAAACCAAGGTTATCGTTTTTTTTATTGGAAATAAACTAACCAGCTGACAGTTGTCAGTTTTAATAAAAAAACTGAATTTTTTTTTTTATCAATTTTAATCAAAACAGCTGTTTCGAAAATTGGTTTAAATTTACGTTCGAAATTAACGAAGCCAACTTGGTTTCATGGCACCAAATGAAACCAACATTGGTTTTCAAAAACGACAATCAAGAAAACCGACATGGTTTCTATGACAACCCCGATTATAACAATTATGAACGATTTGACTAAGACTTTTCTAAAAATTACCTAAAAGTAAATAATATTTATTAACAAGATTAGATTCTAAGCTATGCTTTCCTAAAAGTTTTTATTGATAAACCACTAAAACATTAATTGCATATATTTTTTTATTTATTAAAGTCAATAGATTATAACATGTAAAACTTACTTAACAATTCAGTTATATAGTCAGACTTTTTTAATATTGGAGGTCGCCGAAGTCTAGTAGGTACTGGCTTATCAGACGTGAGGCCACAATTCAATCCACAGGTCAGACATCTCCAACAAAACGAAATATGAAAAAAAATTTCTTCGGGGACTTCCTGTCAGCAAATTTCTTGTAAAGACTCTGAAGGTAAATAAAAAATTGGCATTAAAAGTTTCTCAAATAAATTGTCGTTTGGAAGCGACTTTAAACAGTAGGTCCTGCCACTTTTGTTTAAATTTTACAAAAACAACATAAGTTGTGTGAAAAGCTAGGTCGTAATCCTGACTGAAGTGTTCTAATGCTAACACAATATATGAAATCTAAACATTGAATACGCCTAAGAATATTTGGACCTCCGCACAATGTATAACCAGAACTTTTGAAGAAATTTCTGGATGTCAAATGGCTTTCAGATATCAGCAATATCTCAATTTGATTTTGTGTGAGATAGTATTTGACTCTGTTTTTATATTGGCGGATGTTATTTATAATTATACTCTGTTTGTAGCTTATTGACGACTCAAATAACGTTAGTTTTAAAAGTTTGAGCAATTGATACTTGGTTGAATGAAGTTTGGCGGAATAATCGTCTACGACGTATAACTTTTCGTACAGTTCTGATTTTTTTGGTATAAATGTTATTGTACAATCCTGACTTTAATTTAATATCTGCTGATTCCAGTTACACTGCCAATTTTTGATATTTTAAACAATTTTTACTTTTAATCCCCGATTCATAAGTTTACAGCAGGGGTATAGCTGTTAAATTTCGATTACGATTAATAATCAATTACATTACTTTGTAAAAAAAATCTAATCATTACGATTCTATGAACAATTTTTCGAATTACTAATTGATTACGATTACAAAGTAATCAAAAAATAATCAGGATTACTGGCGATTAGTCTAATAATCAATAAGAATCAAAACTAATCCAAAAGTAATCAAATTGTTTTCAATAATTCTTTTTGATTATTTTCAAATATTCAAATGTAATCCAAAAGTAATCAAATTGTTTCCAATAATTCTTTTTAATTATTTTGAAATATTCAAAAAGAATTGAAAGCAATTATTGAAAATAATTTGGTTACTTTTGAATTACTTTTGATTATTAGACTAATCGCCAGTAATCCTGATTATTTTTGGATTATTTGTAATCGTAATCAATTATTAACTATTTTATCCAAAAATAATCGTATTGTAATCATTATTTCACCACTCAAAAAAAAGTAGTCAAATTACTAATCATTTCGATTACTAATCATTACTTAACAGGTATGAGCAGGGGTTACCAAAAACTTTTTGGTGTGTATTAGTGAGAAGAGAGAGAAAATAAGTTGAGAGAATTTATATATCTGCAGCCGTAGAAAAGTGTTATTAATATACGCTATTTTGATTTCCATTTCATCAACATACTTGTACATAAAGCTATCTATCTTTGGCTTAATAATTTTAGATAAATTAAAAAAAAAACACATTTTTTATTAAAAGAAAAAAAATAAATTAAATTAATTTTTAATTTAGGGGCTAATTTTGGTTCGGAAATTTCCTCTCTTTTCAACCAACCTTTTAATTTTTGTAAAAAAAATTGTTTTTGTCTATTAAACCTGGACGGTTACTCTTCATTTTTGTACATTAACCTCTTCAGGGACAATTTTTTTATGGTGACAAAAAATGATTAAATTTTGTTTTCTTTTAAATTATTTAATTTTATTTCACAAACAAAAAACAATGAAAATTCACAAAAAGGAATAACGTCCAGATTTGTGGCCACTGAAATGTGAAATGTGAAATGATTTCATACATTCCGGGCATATCAGGCATATATACTGTTCACATTTCGCACAACTGTAGCGAGTTCGGCTTACACAATTTTTGTCGTGACATCTGGGGGGATTTTTCTGTTCCTTGTATTTAGGATAATGACCTATACCGTCCAGTCTAATTCCAGGATTAACTTTAGTCCAGTTTTTAGATTTTTAAGGTGGTTATGGTAAAACTTATTATATTAAATATATCTGATATTATTTTTTTCAAATGTTAACGGTTTCTTGATATAATCCAATAAAACAGACTACCGAAGAATTATTTCAGGTTTTTTTATTTATCAGTTTATGCGTCGGAAATAATATCATCAGTGCAGATAAACGGTAAAATGTTTACTTCTGTTGTTGGAGGATTTGGTAGTCAATAATTTATTATAAAATTTTTGTTTTTTTTTTTTGTTATTTTTATGATTATAAAAAATTAAACGTCAACATATGTGGCCAAAGGCGTGAAGAGGTTAAGGTTACTCTTCATTGAATGGACGAGCAATTTAACCCTGAACGGTTACTGTTCGTCGAATCGACGAAGCGCAATTACTCTTTATCATATAATTCTTTTATGTTTGGCCAAATTTCGCTCTTTTTTTTAACAACTTTAGTTGATAACGAAAGCCTGCAGTGAGTAAACGTACGTTGGGCACCCATTTTTTTAACCCTGGATGCTTTCTCTTCATTTTTGTACATTAAGGTTACTCATCGTTGAATCGACGAACACTTTAACCCTAATTGGTTACTGTTCGTCGAATCGACGAAGCTCATTTACTGTTTATCGTATAATTCTTTTATGTTTGACCAAACTTCGCTCTTTTTATCAACAATGTTGCTTGATAACGAAATATAATGGGTCAATTCGACCTCTGGGTACTGTACTTGTCTTAATGGACAAGTACACGTCCTCTAACCTATAAGGCATTGAATATTATCAAAAACATCTTTTTCCATAAAATAATTTTCGAGTGCAATTGTGAAATCAAATGATAAAGCACTCGCCACACATGTGTTCTTGTCGCAGTCTGATCGACAACTAAATCAAAAAATGGTAATCCCTGGTTTATAGAGTTGTCAATTAATTTAACTACGACTTGAAGGACTTTAGCACTTTTTAAATGTTAGGTGGAGATTCCTTAATTTTTTAACAATAATTTGGTATTATGTCTTTATAATTTGAATTTTTATTTCATTAACATTGCCACTTTTTTGCAGTGATATAAAAAAATTTTTTCTGAACGACAGAATTGAATTTTTTTAGTGTAGTTGATTTTCTACTTAATAATATTTATGTATAAACAATATAGAAAAGCATTTCTAAAAACATTTTTGTTTTTCAAAAACTCCAAGTACGATAGAAATGCAGATTGGTTTAAGCAATAAATATTTTAATATTCCAATTTAATTTTTTTGAGAAATTGTTTTAAATTTATAATACTTTCTGAGACACTATGTTCTCTTTTTTAGAAAAAAAAAACAAATTGTTTGTTAATTTATGTAACAATTTCAATTCAACTGACAGATACTAGTTTAATACATCTGTAGGTAATAAATTGTTATTTTCGTTTTATTTCTCAATTCCATTATTAAAAATACATACACGTAGGCATTTCTTACGTACATGAAACAAAAGCAGAAAAATGTCTCAATACGTATTGTTTTCTCGTTTTGAATTTGTCTATCGTTTTCTATAAGCAAAGGTTATGTTGTTGTTTGTGTATTTACCACAAATTCCTTACAAGATATACAGTGTAAAAGTAAACATACTTTATAGTAGGGACACTCACTTCACAAAACAATTGAGCTAAGAGGACTCACATAAAGTGGATGGTACCTTGGTACCCCAATATCTTTTAGGAATACCATGAATTTTCAGCAAAAATACTATTTAAAAATATTAACTACAACTACAAATTATATTCTAATTATATTCAAGCGGAGTAACTTGACCATATGCTCGGTGTAGTGTCACAGACCAGAGTCTCTTGTGGGAATCGAACACACAACCCTCACGCTAATAGTCAAGCACACTACCCACTAGACTACCAGAGCACTTACCTACTTACTTAATTGGCCATAACAACCCGTTTAACGGATTTCGGCCTGTCGCAACACATCCCTCCAGGCGCCTCTGCTTCATGCGCGCCTACGCCAGTTGGTCACACCAATTGATGACAGGGCTTCCTCGATTTGGTCCTTCCAACGGATGCAAGCTCGTCCTCTTCGCCGACTTCCGCAGATTCCCGCATCAAATACCCGTCTCGCCGGAGCATCCTCCTCCATTCGAACGACATGGCCGAGCCAGCGCAGCCGCTGGATATTAATACGCTGTACAACGTCTATGTCGCTGAGGAGCTCATACAGCTCACTGTTGTATCGGATACGGAAATCATCGCCAACTCGCACTGGACGGAAGATCTTGCGTAGTATTTTTCTCTCGAACACTCTCAAGGCCGCTGCATCTGTATTTAATAGGGTCAATGCCTCTGCGCCATAAAGAATCACGGGTAGGATGAGTGTCTTGTAAAGTGTTAGTTTTGACGCACGAGAGAGGTGTCTGCTACTCAATTGCCTATTGAGACCATAGTAGCACCTGTTGGCAAGAGTGATCCTACGCTTGATCTCCAAACTGACATCATTTCTGGTGGTAACGGCGTAGCCAAGATAGATGAATTCCTTGACCGTACCAAAAGTATAGTTATCGGCCGTAATATGAGAATCAATACGCCGCGCGTCTCTACTTGACGATAACACATACTTTGTTTTGCCCTCATTTACTGCCAGACCCATTGTTTGGGATTTTTTCCCACAACCTATTACTATGAAAAAAACATTGACCGCAAACCCTACAAAAGTTTTAAGTCTCCAAGATTACTTTTACTTATTCCTTTTTATGTTCTCACTTGTTTACTAAAAATGTTTAAATACCTAACGGTTAATTCCTTTCATTACAATAAGTAAATTCAAGGGCATTGGAAATATTATTTGTATAAGTCGATCTCAAACAGCCTTTGTAAGAATTAGAAAATGTAAATTAGATGAGTTCAATTTTATCTTCCGCAAGAAGCGGACTTATTTTTAAAGTTAAATTATACGTGAATTTTAAATAAAGTAAAAATTAAATATCTTCATGAACATAAAGTAAAATTATAAATATAAAATAAATATTTCTAAATAAAAGAAATAAAATCTAAAGTGTAAAATCTTAAAGTGTTCTTTTACTTGATCATGAGGATCTTAAAGTTTAACTAATTCTCTTACACCCATCTTACTAGACTCCCGTTTAATAGCACTAAAGGCAGCAGTAACATCTCGCTTGGTACGCCCTATGATGTCAATGTCGTCAGCGTACGCAAGCAACTGGACACTTTTTTGAGAAATAGTGCCATTGCGATGCACTCCCTTTCGCAGAACACTCTCCATGATGAAGTTGAAGAGGTCGCATGATAAGGGGTCGCCTTGTCTGAAACTTCGTGAGGTACCAACGGCACCACGGAGAGATCCTTTCCTACCTTGACGGAGCTGCAAGAATTGCTCAACGTCATTCTGCATAGCCTTATCAAACAACCGGCAAAAACACGATCCCTTATGGGGCTATCGAAGGCTGCCTTATAGTCGACAAAAAGATGGTGTGTGTCGACTTGTTTTTCGTGGGTCTTTTCCAGGATTTGGCGTAGTGTGAAGATCTGGTCGATGGTGGACTTGCCAGGTCTAAAGCCGCACTGATAAGGTCCAATCAGTGTTTTTAGGAGTGACTTCAGTCGTTCACACAATACGCCTGTAAGAACCTTATATGCGATAGGGAGAAGACTTATACCCCTTGCAGTCGGCGCATATCGTGGGGTCTCCCTTTTTCAGGACAGGGCAGAGGACACTGAGATTCCAATCGTTGGGCATACTTTCTCCTAGCCATATTTTGTAAATAAGCTGGTGCGTGCGCCCTACCAACTCATTACATCCGGTCTTAAACAATTCAGCGGGGAGACCATCAGGACCTGCCGCTTTATTGTTTTTAAGACGCATAATCACGACTTTGACCTCTTCTTGGCTAGGCGGCGGAATCTCCAAGCCGTCATCGGTGATCGGGTTCGGAACATCATCTCTAAAGGCGGTATTGTTGTCATCATCACCTTGTAGCAGAGTAGAGAAGTGTTTCGTCCACAACCTCAGCGCCCTTTGCGAATCTGTTATCAGGTTTCCGTTCTCATCTCTGCAGGAGGACGCTCCGGGCTTAAAACCTTCGGTTAGACGCTTAAGCTTTTGATAAAACTTTCGAGCATCATTCCTGCTTCTATACATCTCGACTTCCTCGCGCTCACGCCTTTCCTGCTCCCTCTTCTTGCTTCTGAAAAGGCGTCTCTCATCCCTTCTCCTCTCTCTATAGTTCTCGACAATGGCTCGTGTTGCGGCTGCCTGCAGCGTTTTCTTGTATGCGGCGTTTTTCACTGCAGCAGCCTTGCGACACTCCTCGTCGTACCATTGATTTCGTTGGGGTGGGCGCTCGAAACTAAGAACTGTTTCCGCAGTAGTGCGCAAAGAGTGGGAAATGTTGGCCCACAGTTCACCAATGTCGCTGAGATTGAATGGGGAGCGACGGAGCTTGTCGGAGTGTTGAGCGGAGAACGCCTCAGTTGTCCTTTGTGATTGTAGCCTACCAGGGCTCCCTAAGTAAAAATAATTGATGTTCTTTATATTGATTCATTCTTCAATTCCTTGTTGTTTATTTTTGAGGCTGCCCTCTGTCTTATCCAGAAGACATAACCAAATGAGGCAACACAATCTCAGACAATGTTCCCCTATCATAATTTGTAATCGCCTTCTTTTACTAATTTGACCCGTGCACGTATTGGGAGCATCAAAGGCAATATTTTCTGCCTTATTAATGTTATAATAGGACTCTTAATCCATCTCCTTCAGACAAATACAATTCTATCAGTTTGAATGACACGGGGCTATTTGCTGTCAAGTGCGTGATATCGATTAAATCCGGAAATACTGTCATTATAATTAAAATAAATTAATTTATGTTTATTCAGTTAATGTAAACAGAAATATATCTCCTGAGAAGATACAAACTTGTTAAAAGTATTGCTAAATTTTAACAAACAGAAAATATTATTGTAACGCCAATCGAGCGATATTGTACTTCAAAATAACGGTCTGCTTTAAAAAAAAACATGCTAGCAGAAGTTTAGATTGTATTCTATTCTTCTTTAAATTCAACGCAACTTCAATATTCCAATGCTCAACAATGCACAACAAATAGTTATAAGGATAAATTTGACTTGTTTTGAACGTCAAGGTGTTACATGTCCTATTTTACTAGAAATGCAGACTTAATTAATATGTACGTATGTGATAGGTAATACATGTTTTTTTTTTACATACTTACATATGCATGTACTACGTACTTACATATGCAAGTACTCCATTACTTCTTTGCCAGTTGTGGTCTGAGTCTTTGTATTATTTACTGTCTTTATTTAGAGTATTTCAATAAAGGATTCTTTTTACTTCAAGAGCATTTCATTGTCTACGTAAAATAAGAAATGTAAAGTTTTACGAGTTTTACTTTTATTACATTTTCTAAAATATGGTACAACATCAACTAAGCCTTACTATTAAGTGGAATTATTTCAAAATTATAAATATATTAAAGTGATTACACACATCCATCCATATGTTTGTAACGTTTTTAAAGTCCATTCAATATATATATATATATTATATTTATTTTTTCTTTCAAATAAAATCACATACTGCTGGTAAATATGCGAAAACGTTTGAGGGTGGGTGGTGAATCGAGATGTTTTTTATCTATGGCCTGCTATAGACATGAGGATGAGTTTTAGCCGCGCTTTTTTGAGTGTTTGTTATCCATGTTTTTTCTTCGTCTCTTATATCCTCTCCTTAGGTAGGAAAACCTACCTCTTCTCCTTTCCTTCACTATCCTCTCTCCCTTCTAGTACGTCTCATTGTACTTGCCCCAATGACTAGTGAATGTCCTCAAACCTAATTAACCCATTTCTGATCTATATTTTTCAGTTTATGTAAATAAATCCTTTTTATTTAAATGAAACATAAATCTATATTTATTTAAATAACAACACACTTAAGTTTATACTGTTTATACTCATTTGTTTCATGTCTGGCGACTGAGCGATCATTCTATTGAATTTCTAACTTTGTTTTGTTCCTATTCTCCTAAATTCCTACGTATTTGCTTGTGTAATTCTGTGTACCAAAAGATGTATTCGTTTTTGTTATTGTCTGTACATCATATTTACTTATTTTTATTTAGTTTGTTTTGATGTGCATAACATTGTCGCCCGTTTAAGCCTGTTCGAACTTGTTTGACAATTTCGCCATTTTTCCGACTTTATTTTCAACCTCAGATTGTAATGTAATATATATATACATATGTATATATGTTATTGCCTTAGTGAGAATATTTATTTTTAAAATGTTAGCTATCATTTAAAAATTAATGCAGAAATGTAAAAACACTGACGCACAAAAGCGAATATACGTTGAAAATATTTTTACTTAAATCTCATTTTTATGAAACTTTCTATATACACACATTATACAACTTAATTGGATTTCTCTAAACAATTTTCACGAATATTCATAAATCATTAGTGACGCTTTTCAGATCATATTTCTAACTAATATCACTTGAAACATTTGCCTATTTATACTTGTGTGGTTATTAACCCTTATCCTGTATTAATGGGTCAAAATTGCCCAAACAGTTTTTATTGCTCATTTATTCTTTAAATACTCTTCGGATTTTTTTGAAACTTTTGTACAATTATTATTTTAGTGAATACTATTAAAATTTAAAATATATTTTTTGTAGATCGTTTCACAAAGCGTATGCAAAAAAACTTACGCAATTGGTACTTTTGGGTCAAAATTGCCCAATGCAACAAAATCAATTTACGCAAATGATACGAGCTTCGTAACAATTTTGTAGGCCTTGACAACATCATAACTAGCAAACTGCATCTGACTATGACCCCAACTCCTCGTCAGGCGTTAGCATGGACATTTCCGAAATTCTCGATTAAACTACGGATGAAGTTTTAACGACATATTATTACCTTAAAACAGCCAACATATTCAATTAGCTTGATTAAAGTTGCAAGAGTTAATGTGGTAGGAAAATCATCCAACAAAGATATAAGATTCTTTTGCCAAAGAGTCAGTTTTTTATACATACCACATGTCTTTGGAATTCTTTACCAAATCATATTCAAAACATAGGCAATGCAAAAAGGGTTACACAATCTGTTAAGGTAGTTTATATATAATAATAACATACGGCGTTTTCTTTTTTGACATAAAATGTTGCAGACACTTTGTGAAAAATGTTACCAATGAATATTTTAAATTCATAAAAGCCATTTAAGTAATTTATGCATTTTTTCAGAAGTCGTAAAACAAATTAGTGTTTTTCTAGTTATTTGGCGATTTTAAACACATTCCATGTAAAAAAATCATTTATATTCTTTTAACCATGGGACAATTAGGGTTAACTCATTTTAGTATATTACCAGCGGATTATATTTAAAAATCAAAAAAAAAATATATTTTCACCAAAAATATTTACGTATAGAGTTTAGCAATTAAGAAGTGAACGAAATAGTTCTAATTGTCACGCTTTTAACCGCAGTCTAAAGTTTCGGTTAATGAAACTTTAAATTAAGGAATCTAATAATATGTATTTAGAAGTCGCCGTGGTCTAGTAGGTAGTGTGTTGGCTTATTAGACGAAAAGCCAGGGTTCGGGCCCTAGGCCAGACATCAAATAAAATACAAAAAGTATTTCTTCGGTGACTTCTTCTCAGCAGATTTCTGGCAAAAACTCTGACAGTAAATAAAATTGCCATGAAAAGTTTCTCAAAAATCTGTCGTTCGGAGTCGACTTTAAACTGTAGGTCCCGCCACTCATGTATAAAATTAACACACACAACATAAGTGGTGTGAGAAAATAGGTCGTAATCCTGACTGAAGGGTTGTAATGACAAATTATGTATGTAATAATATGTATTTGCAATCAATACATAGTTAGGTTCCAAATCTGTTTTCAGTTTTTAGAGCATTTTTTCTCCAGATGTCTTTTTTCGATTTAACACGACATTGATACCTTACAATTAAAATTTTAAATCGAAATCGATATGTTTGCAAGCATTTAATACCTCGAGGATAGATGAGCAGAACTAAAATTTTTTAACATTTGAGTGCGCTATCTTGTTGTGCTATAATTAAGGATTAAAGGTTAACATTACTCATGTATGAAATTCAAACTAGTTGATTTTAGTCATTTATTATTAATTATAGCACATCAAGACCTGACGCTTGCGGCTTATTTGCATTAATCTGCGATTTAAGAAACCCCACAAGAAAAATCTAACGGGGTTAATTGCAGAATCGCGGTAGCTGCTTCACATCACCTTGACATGATAAATACAATCAACAGCTCAAATCGTTCGTGAGTTCTTTGGCGCGTAATATCGTTTGGATCCCACCACATGATGTCCAGATCATCCAATTCATACCAAAAGCAGTTGATAACACAGCCCTGCATAGGTTTTGCAAATAAGATTGCTTCAGGTGTTTCCGAAGGCATTTTGGGCGCTGAACGCGAATCTGATTTCATAAACTTTCCATCACGTCAGGTTTTCGAGAAAAAGGGGGTTGAAACCCCTAAAAATAGCGTTTTTGGCCATTTTTGAAACATTGTAGAGCTAAACAGTGACGTGCTAGAACCATCGCTATTGTCAAAAATTGACAATTGATCTTTGCTCTTTCAAATGAGCCTAAAGCCAAATTGTTTGCATGCACCCTTAAAGTAGGGGGTGGATTCATGTCAAGGGGTGCAAAAGAAAACGAAACACATTACGGATGTCCTTAAAAATTAATCAGATTTACTTGGAAATTGTTACTCAGGGGTTTTTGGGGTCGCTGATTACAGATCTTCATTCAGATTTAAAAAATTCAAAATGGCGGATCCAATATGGTGGTCAAGTAAATCTGATTAATTTTTATAAACCTTGACCGCCATATTGGATCCGCCATTTTGAATTTTTTAAATCTGAATGAAAATGAAGAAATGGGCCTCGTAACTGAAGACGGTTTTTCTTTGAAAATTTGGATAACGCAAAATTCGCACCTTTTGCAAGCGTGGTTTTGTAAACGATTCTAAATCGACTGCCTTGAAGTTCCTGCACTCTCTAATGAACAGCAGCAATATTCTCGGCTTGCAGTGGACTCTGATTTGCGCGAATAGTCCTCTCAATAAGGCGATAATGGCGACCGTAAGATAGGCAATGCATGCGGTTCATTATCCGAATAAAACATTAATTTTGATAAAACAATCTATTTGTATGTGTTTTTGAATACTGTATACGACCATGGCGATTTGTTAAAACAGACTCAATGAAAGACAACAAATTTTGTTGATAACAAGGCGGCCGTTATTATCCGTCAATATTGGAATATCTCTATTGGAAAATTCGAGTAATAATTAATAATAACACGGTGCGAGAGTGAAAATACACCCGAGTAACCACATAGTCTAAGTCGATCAATTAGTTGAGTAGAACTCAAAAATACTTTTTTTATTTTTCTCGAACCTTCCAAATTTGTTTTATTTGACAAAAACGGTTTTTTTAATCTCTTCACACAAATTTATTGATTACCCAAATATGCTTGAAGCCATTTTAAAAATCCAAAGTTTTTTTAGAAAGGGGAGAGATTAATCTCTAAAACGGTATACAAAAACATTTTGTTAACACTTATATGTTTTGAGTTTTGATGGGGTAAACTTGGAAAATAGAATTTTTTTCTAATATTTTCAATTTTGCAATACAGAATGCAAAATTTAATTAAAAAATATAAAATAAGTGATGGTCGCTCAAACGTGAAATTGATACGTTTTGCGATAAAAAATCAATATCCATCAAAAATTCTGTAAATTTTTGAACTGAAAGTTCATTTGATAAGATGACATATATAAAAAATATAACTCGACTGTTAGACTCTTTAAATAATAACTACGGTAATTTTTGTCTGCTTTGATCAAACGAAATATCTTCACAAGATAATGCACTTTCAGAATGTTATGACTTATTTCATATTTTTTAATTAAAGTTTGCTATTATGAACTGACAAACTTGAAAAAGTATGAACAAAATTAACATTTGTCAAATTTACCTCATCAAACCACATAGCATATTAAGTCAAATAAAATATATAAGTCCTTCGTTTTAAAGACCCATCTCTCTCCTTTCTAATTAGGTTTAAATATTAAACATGAGCTCAGAAATGTTTGTGTAATCAATAAATTAGTGCGTAAAGTCCAAAAATACAGCTTTTGTCAAATAAAACGACTTTGGAGGGTTCGAGCAAAATAAAAAAGTATTTTTGAGTTCTACTGAACAACTTAGACTAGGTAGTTACTCGGGTGTATTTATTTTTTTGTATTTTGTCGCATAGTGTAATGAGTAATAATTTTTTTGTATGAATTTATCTCAAATCTATACATTGAATAAAAATTTTATACTTTAAGAGAGTTATTGAATTGTACTATGGCAGCACAAATATATTTTATTTCTCACGTAACTGGTTTTATATACATACTTATTGATACTTTATGTATCTTATTGTATCCTTAAAAGGAAAGTGCCAAATGCCACACTAAAAATTTTAATGATTCGAAATAATAAAGTTCAACGAGAAGTTTTTACGAAAGACTCACTAATCTTTTAACTTAATGCTCTCACTAGCTTTTGCAATATTATATTGTATTATAAATTCTAGCCGCAGACAGAATGCAACATAAATTACTTGTTATTTTAACAAAAAGGTAAAAACAATAGAAATAAAAAAATTTAAAATTTCGGTATTTTCCTTTTATGAAGTTTAAATTTGTTTGGATCATTTTTTATGTTTAAATTTTAGCGGCAATAGGCTTAGCATTGTATAAGCAAGCATGCCTTTTTCCACAAACATATCAAAACAGAATTAATTAAAGCACTACAAATATTTTCAAATACAACACTTTGCAACACAATGATGAAATGATTTTCAGTTTTTGTAATTAATTTTGTAGCTTTTGTTGCCGTTTTCTTTTTGAAATTTTTATTGCAAGCCAAGACGTAATCTGGCAAATTTTTTTTATGGTGAATGTTTATAATTTAAGGTTATAGAATTTTTCATACATTTCTTGGCAGTCATTTCATTTCCTTTTTAACTATTGAATGTATATAGTTTCCTTTCATCATTCATTCATTTATTTTGTGTGTTGTTGTTCTTCAATATTTTTATTTCTCCTCCTATGAAGTTAATTTGCAGTCACTTGTATAAAGAGAATATGTTCAAATGGTGAAACCTCATATTGTACATTGTTGTTTTCATATGCGGCTAAATGAAGAACGGAATATGGAGTGTAATATCAAATATATTCAGAGACGCACAACTCATTCAATATTAATGATTTGTTTATTACGTTTTTTAATTCAAAATTTAACCAATATCCTGCAGTTTGTTAGACCGTATTACTATACAGCGTGCAATATTTGCTACTATTATTTATTCATTCGTATAAAACAAAACAGCTTTCATTATTATTAAGAAATAATATTCATTTCTAAAAAATAATGTGAACACATACATGTATTTAACATTTTGAAGAAAATTTAGCTTTACAAATTATGAAGGGCAGACATTGTAGCAGGAATCAATTAACAAAGATTGCGTTGCCTCAGCTTGTTAAATTTTCTGGATGGGACCGAGTTCAACTTTTTCTATAAGAAAATGAAACATTCAATGAAATTTACCATTTTTTTTACTAAATATGCCAATGGTGTTAATTGTGAATAGTAGGTTCCAATGGCTCAGAGCGATTTTCTATTTGACCAGAATATCCCAATAAAAAAATCCAGAAACGTTTTATCACACGAGGGAGCTAGTGAGCAGACTTATTTTGCAATTGCAGATGCATAGAAACGAATTATTTTAAGGTAAATTTAAAATATGAAGTATAATTTTTCGCGTTTATAAGCGGGGAGTAGTTAAAAGTAAGATGCATTTATTAAAATAATTCCTATACATTTAGATGCAAAAGTCAAGATTGCATAAGCTTTAATCCAACTAAGCGGAGAATTATTTTGGATTGTTTTAATATTTAGTCAAAGTTCATTTAAGCGTTTGGCATTGACGATTCATAAAATTTTCAAGATCGGAACAAACTTAAGTATAAAAAGGTGCTTGATAGTGAGCGGGAACTATGACTGAAAAACAATGATTTCTTATTTTCTTACTTAATAGGTCATTGCAATCCATTAGTCAGAATTACGATCTAGATTCATAGACAATAATTTATCGGGTCTTCCAACAGGGATTTGACAACATTGACAATTGATAGTTCCCATCTGGTTGAAGCTACATTTATTAATTTAGTTGTTATTAGATCAGTCTGTTTTGGCACACATTCAAATAATAAAATTACTTTATTAAAATAGTTTTTCTGTACAATGAACACAGAGCAACAGGTTCAATATTCAAAACAGTCTATAAATACTATAAATCTATATTATTCATTTAAAAAAATAATGAAATCTAATCTAACCGGAAATACTAAGAGCTCTGTAATGTAAGTCTCTCTCATGTAAGTCTTCTTATATTGCTTGTTTCGTAAACAAAGGTTACGAAAAACGTTAACATTTTAAAAATCCAACGGATGCCTTAGTAGTCCAATGAGTAGTGTGTCAGATTATTAGCGTGAGTGTTGTAAGCTCGATTCCCAATAATGACTTTTGTCTGTTACACTACACCGAAATTACTCAGCGAGTAAATAATTAAATATAAGTTGTGTTGTAATTATAAATAAATATAATCCACTAGAATTGTCTGTACTGGCATAATTACTCTGAAAAGTATGCACTCAAATAAAAAGTTTGATTTTGTCGTCTACGAAATTAATGGAATTTATCATTTATATGCTTGTCAGTGTGAATATTTCTCTTCAACTTGTTTAGTCCGCAGTGAAGGAAGATCTCATAAGAGGCTAGTTCGCGAGGACAAATGATAATTCGAAAAACCAAAAAAGATCCGTTTGTGTCATCAGGAAATAGTTCAACAAAATCGATTTCAAAATTGCAGCAAGAAAAGTGGGATACAATACATAAAAAGCAGAGCTACGCTCTAGTAAATTAAAAAAAAGAACAATCCATTTCACATAAGAACACTAAATTGAGAATAAAATCCGCAGAGGGACATTTATACTAGAGAGTTGAAGAATGAATAAAAATATTGTTGTCTGATTAAAAAATTCAATCGATAATCTTCGTATAAGCGTTTAACTCTAAATATTGTAAGGCAAATATTAAGCATGGTTGTGGAGATGAAATGGTATAAACGTGTTCTTTAATCAATAAACTCGGGCATCTGTATTAAAGAAAGGAAATTATGAACGCGGAACAGCATTCCAATTTCAAAAAACATTTTTATTATTTACACGTGTTTTTGAATGAAAAGTCTGTCCAGAGTGATTCAGAAGAGCAGACTGAATAATTGACAACTAATTTGACAGATATTGCTGTTACAGACTGTCAAAATTTGAAAGTTCCTATTGTAAGACACGAAAGCTAACTTCATGTCATATGCATAATTAGGCAGTCAAATACAGTTTGATACAGTTTGATATATTGAAGTCGCCGTAGCCTAGTAGGTAGTGTGTTGGCTTATTAGACGTAAAGCCAGGGTTCGAAACCCAGGCCAGATATCAAAACAAAATACAAAAAGTATGTAGCAGTATTGCTTATGTCCGGTTGTTTCTTTGAGTGTAGTTAAATTTTTAAGAGTGTAACTTATGTCAATTAGTTTTAAGTTTATGTATACATATCTGTCTCTGTCTTTATTGTTAAGTTTCTGTGTGTATATATGTATCTGATTGGCCTACTTAAGTTATGTAGAATTAAGTTATTTTATATGTACATAATATATTTAGCTTTAGGTTCAGTTTCTAGAAAGAACTCAATAAAGAAAGAAGTTGTCTACCACAATTTTTCAGAAGATGGATTCGCCGAAAAAAACAAATATAAATTTTATTTTATGAAAAATATGAACAAAATTAACATTTGTCAAATTTACCTCATCAAACCACATAGCATATTAAGTCAAATAAAATATATAAGTCCTTCGTTTTAAAGACCCATCTCTCTCCTTTCTAATTAGGTTTAAATATTAAACATGAGCTCAGAAATGTTTGTGTAATCAATAAATTAGTGCGTAAAGTCCAAAAATACAGCTTTTGTCAAATAAAACGACTTTGGAGGGTTCGAGCAAAATAAAAAAGTATTTTTGAGTTCTACTGAACAACTTAGACTAGGTAGTTACTCGGGTGTATTTATTTTTTTGTATTTTGTCGCATAGTGTAATGAGTAATAATTTTTTTGTATGAATTTATCTCAAATCTATACATTGAATAAAAATTTTATACTTTAAGAGAGTTATTGAATTGTACTATGGCAGCACAAATATATTTTATTTCTCACGTAACTGGTTTTATATACATACTTATTGATACTTTATGTATCTTATTGTATCCTTAAAAGGAAAGTGCCTAATGCCACACTAAAAATTTTAATGATTCGAAATAATAAAGTTCAACGAGAAGTTTTTACGAAAGACTCACTAATCTTTTAACTTAATGCTCTCACTAGCTTTTGCAATATTATATTGTATTATAAATTCTAGCCGCAGACAGAATGCAACATAAATTACTTGTTATTTTAACAAAAAGGTAAAAACAATAGAAATAAAAAAATTTAAAATTTCGGTATTTTCCTTTTATGAAGTTTAAATTTGTTTGGATCATTTTTTATGTTTAAATTTTAGCGGCAATAGGCTTAGCATTGTATAAGCAAGCATGCCTTTTTCCACAAACATATCAAAACAGAATTAATTAAAGCACTACAAATATTTTCAAATACAACACTTTGCAACACAATGATGAAATGATTTTCAGTTTTTGTAATTAATTTTGTAGCTTTTGTTGCCGTTTTCTTTTTGAAATTTTTATTGCAAGCCAAGACGTAATCTGGCAAATTTTTTTTATGGTGAATGTTTATAATTTAAGGTTATAGAATTTTTCATACATTTCTTGGCAGTCATTTCATTTCCTTTTTAACTATTGAATGTATATAGTTTCCTTTCATCATTCATTCATTTATTTTGTGTGTTGTTGTTCTTCAATATTTTTATTTCTCCTCCTATGAAGTTAATTTGCAGTCACTTGTATAAAGAGAATATGTTCAAATGGTGAAACCTCATATTGTACATTGTTGTTTTCATATGCGGCTAAATGAAGAACGGAATATGGAGTGTAATATCAAATATATTCAGAGACGCACAACTCATTCAATATTAATGATTTGTTTATTACGTTTTTTAATTCAAAATTTAACCAATATCCTGCAGTTTGTTAGACCGTATTACTATACAGCGTGCAATATTTGCTACTATTATTTATTCATTCGTATAAAACAAAACAGCTTTCATTATTATTAAGAAATAATATTCATTTCTAAAAAATAATGTGAACACATACATGTATTTAACATTTTGAAGAAAATTTAGCTTTACAAATTATGAAGGGCAGACATTGTAGCAGGAATCAATTAACAAAGATTGCGTTGCCTCAGCTTGTTAAATTTTCTGGATGGGACCGAGTTCAACTTTTTCTATAAGAAAATGAAACATTCAATGAAATTTACCATTTTATTTACTAAATATGCCAATGGTGTTAATTGTGAATAGTAGGTTCCAATGGCTCAGAGCGATTTTCTATTTGACCAGAATATCCCAATAAAAAAATCCAGAAACGTTTTATCACACGAGGGAGCTAGTGAGCAGACTTATTTTGCAATTGCAGATGCATAGAAACGAATTATTTTAAGGTAAATTTAAAATATGAAGTATAATTTTTCGCGTTTATAAGCGGGGAGTAGTTAAAAGTAAGATGCATTTATTAAAATAATTCCTATACATTTAGATGCAAAAGTCAAGATTGCATAAGCTTTAATCCAACTAAGCGGAGAATTATTTTGGATTGTTTTAATATTTAGTCAAAGTTCATTTAAGCGTTTGGCATTGACGATTCATAAAATTTTCAAGATCGGAACAAACTTAAGTATAAAAAGGTGCTTGATAGTGAGCGGGAACTATGACTGAAAAACAATGATTTCTTATTTTCTTACTTAATAGGTCATTGCAATCCATTAGTCAGAATTACGATCTAGATTCATAGACAATAATTTATCGGGTCTTCCAACAGGGATTTGACAACATTGATAATTGATAGTTCCCATCTGGTTGAAGCTACATTTATTAATTTAGTTGTTATTAGATCAGTCTGTTTTGGCACACATTCAAATAATAAAATTACTTTATTAAAATAGTTTTTCTGTACAATGAACACAGAGCAACAGGTTCAATATTCAAAACAGTCTATAAATACTATAAATCTATATTATTCATTTAAAAAAATAATGAAATCTAATCTAACCGGAAATACTAAGAGCTCTGTAATGTAAGTCTCTCTCATGTAAGTCTTCTTATATTGCTTGTTTCGTAAACAAAGGTTACGAAAAACGTTAACATTTTAAAAATCCAACGGATGCCTTAGTAGTCCAATGAGTAGTGTGTCAGATTATTAGCGTGAGTGTTGTAAGCTCGATTCCCAATAATGACTTTTGTCTGTTACACTACACCGAAATTACTCAGCGAGTAAATAATTAAATATAAGTTGTGTTGTAATTATAAATAAATATAATCCACTAGAATTGTCTGTACTGGCATAATTACTCTGAAAAGTATGCACTCAAATAAAAAGTTTGATTTTGTCGTCTACGAAATTAATGGAATTTATCATTTATATGCTTGTCAGTGTGAATATTTCTCTTCAACTTGTTTAGTCCGCAGTGAAGGAAGATCTCATAAGAGGCTAGTTCGCGAGGACAAATGATAATTCGAAAAACCAAAAAAGATCCGTTTGTGTCATCAGGAAATAGTTCAACAAAATCGATTTCAAAATTGCAGCAAGAAAAGTGGGATACAATACATAAAAAGCAGAGCTACGCTCTAGTAAATTAAAAAAAAGAACAATCCATTTCACATAAGAACACTAAATTGAGAATAAAATCCGCAGAGGGACATTTATACTAGAGAGTTGAAGAATGAATAAAAATATTGTTGTCTGATTAAAAAATTCAATCGATAATCTTCGTATAAGCGTTTAACTCTAAATATTGTAAGGCAAATATTAAGCATGGTTGTGGAGATGAAATGGTATAAACGTGTTCTTTAATCAATAAACTCGGGCATCTGTATTAAAGAAAGGAAATTATGAACGCGGAACAGCATTCCAATTTCAAAAAACATTTTTATTATTTACACGTGTTTTTGAATGAAAAGTCTGTCCAGAGTGATTCAGAAGAGCAGACTGAATAATTGACAACTAATTTGACAGATATTGCTGTTACAGACTGTCAAAATTTGAAAGTTCCTATTGTAAGACACGAAAGCTAACTTCATGTCATATGCATAATTAGGCAGTCAAATACAGTTTGATACAGTTTGATATATTGAAGTCGCCGTAGCCTAGTAGGTAGTGTGTTGGCTTATTAGACGTAAAGCCAGGGTTCGAAACCCAGGCCAGATATCAAAACAAAATACAAAAAGTATGTAGCAGTATTGCTTATGTCCGGTTGTTTCTTTGAGTGTAGTTATATTTTTAAGAGTGTAACTTATGTCAATTAGTTTTAAGTTTATGTATACATATCTGTCTCTGTCTTTATTGTTAAGTTTCTGTGTGTATATATGTATCTGATTGGCCTACTTAAGTTATGTAGAATTAAGTTATTTTATATGTACATAATATATTTAGCTTTAGGTTCAGTTTCTAGAAAGAACTCAATAAAGAAAGAAGTTGTCTACCACAATTTTTCAGAAGATGGATTTGCCGAAAAAAACAAATATAAATTTTATTTTATGAAAAAATATAAAATTTTTTTTCTTCCCTCAATTAAACGCAAAAGGCCAAAAGCAGAAAAGAGGCCATAAAATTGAATTTATAATTCTTTACAAAATATTGTGCATATTAATTAATTTTATTTGCAATTGGATTGATACTGTTAACTGCTTTGCATAGAAAAAAAAGACGCAAGCAAAAACAATGGAAGAAGTAAATTACAACAGATATACGGCTGCGCAGCTGCGAGGTTGGCTTCAAAATCTTAATTTGCCTACCTCTGGCACAAAAAGTGCTCTTGTGTTGCGACTAAATTCAATTACACCAAACGATAGAGGTGAGTGTCCAACGGAAAGCATTGCTGCCACTAACATAGTAGAAGAGGCAAACGATAGTATTGGGCGTATTGAAGGACAAATGAGTGAACAATATCTAATGGACGAGAATGAAGTACAAACGATTGAAGAAAACCAAATGACCGAGAACGAAACACAAACGAGTGGACAAAACGAGCGAAAATGAGCAAATGAGTGTAGAAAGTGAAAGAACACAAGTAGAGAGCGTACAAAAGACCGTTGTGGCTAATACAAATTGGAATGATATAAATTTTAATCTAATGAAAAGAGAAATTGAACTTTTGAAAAGAGAAAGAGAACTTTTACTGAAGGAAAATGAATTTTATAGAAGAAAAGATGAAGCTGGGAAAAGTCAAATGAGTGCTTCAGTTTGTGATGTTCAAAATAATAGCAGGAATGTGTCCGACAACAACAATTGAAATATTGTTAATGAAGTTCCAAATGAGAATAATCGAAATGTTAACAATAATATTGTTCCATTGGGCTTACTCAAAGACTTATTGCCCGAATATGATGGTGCGGTTTGGCCAGAGGTTTGGATTCTTCAGTTCAAGAATATTGCCGAAAAATACCCTGTTGATGACAGTACTCTAAAAGCCTTGTTGTTGAATAAAGTAAAAGGAAAAGTTCAAGTGTGGCTGCATTCGAAGTCAAATTACATTAACGGAGAATTGGACGACTTGTTTGCAGAAATGTTGAACGTGTTCAGTTCAAAAGAAAATAAGTTGGTAATGCGCCGTAATTTTGAGGCATACAAATGGCAGTACAATGTGAGCTTTTTGAACTATTTCAATGAAAAAGTACTATTGGCCAGTAAATTGAATATCGATGAAGACGAGCTAATTGATAATATCATCGAGGGCATACCTGACGAAAATTTAAAATTAGACGTCAGACTACAATGCTAGGGGAATAAGGCACAGCTGTTGCAGGCGTTCTCGTCGATTCAATGGAATATTTTACCAAGTTAGATTTGAGGAATGCTTTCTTTCACGTGTATGTTGATGAGGATTCGGTGAAATATACTTCTTTTGTTACTCCGTTGGGACAATATGAGTTTTTAAGGATACCATTTGGCTTGAAGAATGCTCACTCAGTTTTTCAAAGATTTGTCAACAGACATGGTAAGAGATGGAAAGTTAATTATTTATTTGGACGACATAATGGTTGCGACGACGGATGTTGATAAACATTTTCTTATATTGAGAGAAGTTTTTGATAGGTTGGTGGAGAATAAATTGGAGCTAAGGCTGGACAAGTGTGAATTCTTACAGACAAGTGATACATATTTAAGACAAAAGATTGATTGTGAGGGTATCGGAGCGGATGATCGAGGACTCAAGGCAATAAGGGATTTTCCGGTGCCGACGAACGTACATTCGGTACAAAGTTTTTTAGGACTTTGTTCCTACTTTAGAAGATTTGTTAAAGATTTTTCGTTGATAGCCAGAGCATTATACGATATGACCAAAAAGGATAGAAAATTCATATTTGGGACCGAGGAACTTAGAGCTTTTGAGCTATTGAAGGAAAAATTGATGAGTTCGCCTGTGTTGGCTTTGTACGATCCAAAGGATGATACTGAATTGCATTGTGATGCAAGCAGCGTAGGTTTTGGAGCCGTTTTATTACAGAAAAAGGAGGACGGTAAATTGCATCCGGTTTTTTATTTTTCCAAGCGTACAACGGAAGCTGAATCCAAATACCACAGATTTGAGTTGGAGACATTAGCAATTGTTAGTGCTTTGAAAAGATTTCGAATATACTTACAAGGGAAGAGGTTTAAAATTGTCACGGACTGTAATTCACTGACAATGACATTGAATAAAAGAGAACTTAACCCAAGAATTGCTAGGTGGGGTCTTGAGCTGCAGAATTATGACTACGTTTTGGAAAATAAGACTGGTTCACGCATGCAGCACGTGGATGCACTTAGTAGGTGTTTGAGCATAATGGTAATAGAGAGTAACACTTTTGAGGAGAATTTTGTCATATGTCAGAATAGGGATTCGAAGTTAAAGAGCCTTAGGGACGAACTTCAGAGGAAGCAACATAAAATGTTTGAGATGAGGAATGGTTTCATTTATAGGAATGGCGTCTTACTGTTTTGCGTGCCAGAGGATATGGAGAATCACGTATTGTACAAATACCATGATGAGATTGGCCATGTGGGGATCGATAAGATGACGGAACTTATTTCGAGAAACTACTGGTTTCCGAATATTAGGGAAAAGGCGTCGGTACATATACGGAATTTTTTGAGGTGCATAGCATATTCTTCGAAAAAGGAAAAAGAGGAAGGATTTTTGAATAGCATCCCTAAGCCCGGGCAACCGTTTGATATGGTTCATATAGACCATTATGGGCCTGTTGATAATGGTAGAATACTCAAGCATATTTTAGTTGTCGTCGATGCTAGTACTAAATTTGTAAGACTATCCAACAAAGACGACTAAAACAAGGGAGGTAGTTGACCATTTGAGGGACTATTTCCGATTATGCAGTCGACCGCGATATATTATAAGCGATATATTCGGAGGAGTTCCGGGATTTTATGCAGGGGAACTCTATTCAACATATAAAGATTGCCACTGGTTCCCCTCAGGCAAATGGACAAGTGGAGAGAGTGAACAGGAGTATTGGTCCGATGATAGCAAAATTGGTACGACCTGAGGAGAATATTTTCTAGGATATGGTATTGGATAAGATTGAACATAGTCTTAATAACTCTGTTCATAGAGCGATAGGTGAGCATCCGATTGTTATGTTATTCGGTGTTGGACAAAGGGGTAGTGTGATAGATTCTTTAAGGGAAATTTTAAATGAGGATGTACAGAAAGTGGGACAGGTAAATCACAAAGAAGTTAGACAAAGAGCGTTTGAAATATTGCATGCTAAACCTTTTACTTTTACAATTGCTTTCATGTATGCTTCGGGGTATTGACAACTTGAGAATTGAACAAAATTCTGGAGTCTTCTTCTCCTTCTTCTTATTCTTTCCTTCAGCTGCTTCACTCTTTATGGAGTGGATTTATAGAGTTTTCGGTTTCAAAGTGAGATTTTTGATGTGATTTATGTAGTTTTTGATTAAAGTAACGACTATTATAACTAAATTTAGATGACTTCCAGGAATTAAAACTATCCATAAAGTAATATACGTGTGAAGGAAAAGTAATAAGTTATAACTTTTTAAACGTATCTGATCGATCTTATGTAAAATTAGAATTTAAGTATTCACTCACATTATACTCACATTTAATACGAAATATTCATAATGACAAGAATTGGACGTATGGGCATTGTTGCCAATTTGTCGTTTTCCCGTCAAATCTGACGTTTTTGCAATACCAATTACGGGGAAAAATGCTTTTTAGCGGTTAGCGTGAAATCTGGAGTTTTTTACAGCGCTTTAGCGTTTTTTTTTTAGCGTTTTTTCCAAGGTTGAATTATATGATATAAGTAAGAAAAAACCATGTATTTGTATTCGAGAGTCGAACAACGGTTAGTAGAAAAAGTACAAAGCAAAAATCGAAAACGTAAAGTTAAAATCTATTTCAAATGAAGGTGAAGCTTAAAGTGTTGTGTTTAGAATAAGAAGGCAGTAAAAAGAAAAAAATATCAAAAAAGTAAGTACATGATAAAAAAGATAAAATTGTTACAACATAAATTATATGAATATAATTTTAAAATGTGCATTAAATTGAATTTTCTCTTTAAAAAGTTATGGCACCTCAGTATCCACAAAAGTTTCGAAACGAATGGCTGGACCATTATAAACTAAAAGGATGGCTAACAAAAAATTAAAAAATTCTTACAAAAAGTTTTTCCGGAAAGTTAAGCGATTTAATTAATCACGGAGAAACCCAAAAACATAAAACCGCAGCCTCTTTAGAGGTTCATGTTGTCGGAAACTTGACTTTCAACCCGTGATAGCTGTTAACTTGCCATTATTCGTCGACCAATCTAGTGGATCAATTAACAGAATTGTACAAAGCCCATTTTGAAGACGGCAAACAAATACGGATGCACAGAACAAATGCACAAACATTATAAAAAAATGTTTTGTCACCGTATTTCACGAATCAATTATATAATTACTATAAAAAGTTATAAAATGCAATTTATTGAATTTTGTGGTTTCTTATTTTTATTCAATTAAATTTTTGAATATTGATTTAATACATTTTTGAAATGTAATTTTTTGTAAATGAATTCAATTTTAATTACGGTCTCAAACTTGATAACAACTGTTGTTTTGATTATGAATTTCCAAAATCTGTTATAAGAGAAGTAGGTACAATGACCACTTATAAACAAAATGGAGAAGACTATATTTTTGAAAATACCTAATTTTGGTTGTAAATCATTAAACATAATTGAAAAAACAATTCAATAAAAAACATGTGTGTTTTATTTTAGTTAGTTACATATTATTTTATTTAACGTTAATTTAAATTTTTCAAACTATTTATTTGACGGGTTTCTGACGGTTTTGTAAAAATTTAATTTAGCCATTTCTGGCGATTTTTAAAGCCCAATTTGACGGGAAATTTTGAAAAAAATTTGGCAACACTGCGTATGGGTGATATTCAATTCGATTAGTTCCACACACAGCAAAATGTAACCTTCTTTATTGCATGCTTTTAAGAGTAATAATACCAATACAAGTTATATGAAGCGTATAAGTAATATATTTCGAATCCAATTAAATGTAAAGTATACCAGTAAGTCGCCGTAGTCTAGTAAGTAGTGTGTTGTAGAGATGAGCGATATTTTCAAAACTGTAATTTAATCACGGTGATTGATAATTCACTGGTAACTACAGTGATTGAAATTGCCAAATAACAGTTACTAATAATGTCGTTCTTTCAAAATTGTTACATACTCTAATTTATTTCATTTTATTTTGAGCGAGGCAGAATTACTATTAGATGATGCTGATTATTTACTTTTGTCTTTTATACATGAACTTTCTGTAAAACTTAATTGTCAAACTTCATATAAAAAAAAAATACATTAAAAATAATAACATTGATGACACCACTTTGATTTTGTTTAGTAGGCTTTTCGTAGTATGTATCTAGTTCTCTCTTTCTTACGATTTAATAAAATACGGAATTGTCATTATTGTTTTCTTTTGGAATACTGTGATCACAATCACTGTTTTAAAGAACAGTGATTAACAAATCACGTTCACTGAGAACAACGTTCTTAAAAATTACTGGATCGCTCATTTCTAGTGTGTTGGCTTATTAGACGTAAGGCCACGGTTCAAACCCCAGGTCAGACACGACTTCCTCTCTGAGAGTAAATAAAATTGTCATGAAAAGTTTTTCAAAAGCTGTCGTTCGGAGTCGACTTTAAGCTGCAGGTCTCGCCACTCATGTATATACAATTAACACAAAACATAAGTGGTGCGAGAAACTAGGTCTATAATCCTGACTGAAGGGTTGTAGTGGCCAATTATGTATGTATGTATGTATGTATGTATGTATACCGGTAATTTGGAATTAAACATTTACAAGCTAATATGGCAATTATAGTGAAATTTTTGAAATTTTAAAAACGATACAAAAGACAAAAGATATTATTATCTGACAGTTAGACTAACACCACCGACGGCTCTTATGGTATTAAATTAAAGATAATACGTGACTGTTTGGAGATGCTTAGTCAGCTAGGTAAAATAAAATATGCAGCAGACTTCGATAATTCATAATATCATAAACGGTATAAACGATTCCTAAATCCAAGGAGGAAAATATCAAATAACTGCTCAACATGTAACATTTACAAATTACTCGTGTAAAAAATCGTGGAAAAAGAGAATATATATTAAAAACCCTTAAAAAATCCTTCTTAGAGTTCGCTTAAGAATTTAAGAATTTATTTCGTGCTTTCAAATTTTAATTCGTTCAAATGTTTCGTACATGAATGGAAAAATCTCAATCTGCACTCTATTCGATTCAAGAAAAATTCATAAGATATTTAAAATCGGGTTAAAGCAACAAAATCATGTAAAAGATGAATTTGTTGTATAACGAAATTAAACCTGCACATAGGACATCAAAAAAGATTTGTTGTGTACACACACTCATTGAATTATAAAAAATTAAAATAGTAATAATAGAATTAGCCAGATAAACCAACGCTAATGTGTATGTCAATAAACGAGATGCCGTTCTTTTACATTTATCATGCTGGTATAGCGAAATTTAGGTGTACAAAAAAAAAATAACTCGCACTTAGTTGAGGGTGGCATTTAATAAACAATGTTAATCCTACGTTTAAAATCTGAAAATAATCTCAGAAGAAAACAGTTCTTAATATTAACAAGCAATTCATTCAACATATTGTGATACGCATACACTATGACTTGTGTGACGCTGTTAAAATAAAGAATTCTGCAAAAATAATAAGGGAAATAACATTTCCCTGCTCATAAATTAGCTCTCAATAACGAACAAAAGAGAACAGTTATGTTAACTTATTCAGTAAATTGAATACGACATTGCTATATACTCAATGTAATGAAACTGGTTCTCTTTAATAAGAATTTTGCTTTAAATCGTACACAACATTAAGGTAAATTATTGTACTCTTTTAATGTTGCACTAGACTTTAAACAGTAAAATTTAACTAAACTGCTTACCTTTTCGTGATTTCTATAACAAAAGTCAGTTGTTTTGCGACCATCGGCCACGATGGTTGAACAAATTAGTAAAGGCTTCTCGTTTTCGTATTCTAATTAGAAAATAACTATTTTTAACGTCCGTATCCTGTTGAAGAATATACAATTTTTTTCTTATATTTAATTCAGTTTTTTATTAGCCAATTATACATCGCAAACGCTATTTTGACCGTCTGGACTTTTAATTTATGAACTTAAATAAAGTGCAAAATCATGAGATGATTAAATCCATGTTTATTAATGAACGAGCTGATCTAAAATTCAATTTTTCGTGTGTCTCTGGAATCAGAAATTTAACAAAATAATTTAACAAAATACTGGCAAAAACTCTGAGAGTAAATAAAATTGCCATGAAAAGTTTCTCAAAAATCTGTCTTTCGGAGTCGACTTTAAACTGTAGGTCCCGCCACTCATGTATAAAATTAACACACATAACATAAGTGGTGTGAGAAACTAGGTCGTAATCCTGACTGAAGGGTTGTAATGGCCAATTATGTATGTATGTCTAAGCAAGAAGTAAGATACCTTCGCTTTAACTTAAAATAATAATTCCTTTCGTATGCATCGACTAAAAGTAAAATGCCAATGGATTTAATTTGAGTTCTCAAGATTTCATAAGAAAAAAAAATCATGTAGAAAAAAAGTAGTGAAACTGCAAATAATTAATATAATCAATGTATTTTAAAAAAACATTGTATTTAAATGGCAAATGTTAAAAACAATAAATCTCCTGGATGCAAAAAAGGAAACTATACAAAATAGATTAAATAAAACATAAAATTTATTAAGCAAATTAAAACGTTCATCGCCACGATAATCTCAGAAAAAATTTTCACATAAGCCACGGTAACTTTATTAGATAATTTAGTTAAAAATGTATCAAGGAAATTTAATGTATCACAGTAAACAATTTTTTTGCCAAAATTTCCGGAAAAACACTATTTTTTTTGTCACACATATATGACTGACATGGCCCTATATTAAAACTTTTTTTTCTCGACAAACCGTGTCAGTCTTATATGTCTGATGCATCCAAACAAGATACAACAAGTATTAACTTGTTGTTTTGAACACAGAGTCGTTTGCGTCGAACATCTGTGATATACCAAATCGCGTACGTCGGGCACATATGACTGACATGGCTCATGTAGAACTTCTTAGCGTCAGACACATATGACTGGCATGGCGATGAACGTGTTAAACTTAGAAAACCGTTCCAATATTTGCTTATTTTTCGATTACAGTAAATGAAAGTTCAATGAACAAATACATCAAATATCAGAATAATTCTGTCCATAGTTTTCAATAGAATTTGATCATCTAAATATCATATATCATCTAAATATCGTATATCACTCATAGTCGGACAGGTGCGCAACATAGTTTTCCTCTGCCCCAATTACTATTGTGAATGATATTCACAACTTGTTGAAGAATTAGATTTGATTTTTCATATTGGACTTAAAGCCGTGGCATCTGCTAACTCTGTTGCTGCTCCTATTGTGATTTACAAGGAAATCATCATCATCCCCAGCAATATCATCAATGAGAGCAACTATTCAATTTTGGCAATAGAATAAATATTTTTTGTAGTTTCTCTGTCAGTCCAAACAGACACCAATACGTCTGCCTGTTGTACATATATTTTTTAACACAAGCGGAATATTGAGACAGTTGTTTGAGTGACTGTATATGATGCAGGATAATATCAAGACCATTGGTTAAAGGTCTCCTTAATAACAATGCTAAGGAAAAGCTATGTTAAAAAATGTCAACAAGTAATGCGTCCGTAGCCATAATTGGTTTTTGGAATACGCAAACTTGATTTCGCTTCCCAGAAAAAAAAAGAATGGATAAGAAGTAGGATTTTTTTTGCAATCTTTACAGATTGATGGAAGAATGGGGTTGGTACTCCTTTTAAATCAAGCGTTCATTGATATCGAATAATTCAAGCATTTTTTTAGATAAAGGTCTTTGAGATTTTTGGCCGTGTGAAATGGTAGGACCGAGATTCTGCCATCAGTGCCCAGGTGTCTCCTAGCAGAAACTTGATTTTAGTTCTCCATTGTATGTAGAAGATGAAAGCGCTTATAATGTATCATCTCTTATATTTAAGTTGCAAACTAAAGAGCTGATGAACTAGGAAGAAAGAAGACCGCTGACTTTATTTTGGAGAAGTCTGCAGGTTTTTCAGTGGGAGGGCACAGAACAGGTGCTATGTCTGGAGTCTTCTAACTTTTGTACGACAGGAGTCCACTTTAGATGTTATGAATGTCTTCCGCCACTCTATTCACAAATTCATAGCCGTGTAAACGTGCTATTGGGTAAAGAGTACGCAATACGAAAAATTTGATTTAGACAATCAATCATCCTGTCAAATTCCTCGGCCTGGCCTTTAGATGATTGAGGCTCCTTGTGGTACCTTTCTTCAATGAATGTAAATGCAAAGTGCTATCTGAATCCCTTCGGTAGTCTGCGTTTCATCAATGATAAGAATGCGTCCGACGGGACATATAATTAATTTACTCACATAATAAGCAATTACACACTGATAAGATACGTTAAAAAGCTTGTTTTTATTAGGTACTCAGAAGTAGCAGCATTATTGAAGGTTAGGTTAGGTTAGAGGACGTGTACTTGTCAATTAAGACAAGTACAGTACCCGGAGGTCGAATTGACCCATTGTACAACGTCCTAGTTTCTCACACCACTTATGTTGTGTGTGTTAATTTTATACTTGAGTGGTGGGACCTACAGTTTAAAGTCGACTCCGAACGACAGATTTTCATGGCAATTTTATCTACTCTCAGAGTTTTTGCCAGAAATCTGCTGAGAGGAAGTCGCCGAAGAAATACATTTTGTATTTTGTCTTGATGCCTGGCCTGGGGCTCGAACCCTGGCTTTTACGTCTAATAAGCCAACACACTACTACTAGACTAAGGCGACTTCAGCATGATTGAAACTGGGATTTAAATAAAAGGATACATAACACAATTGGCCATTACAACCTAGCTTATTAAACCACTTATGTTGGTAAATAAATAATAAATGGATAACTCATCAAATATACGTTATGTCTACAGTGAATTTATTTCGGCGGATAATGTGTTTGATTTGAATAACCTGTACACTACCATCGGACTAACAATTTTGGTTTAATTCTGAGTACTTGTACACTAGCAAATAATCTAACTACAAATTTTGGGTTTAATTCTAAACGTACAAATAAAAGAAACTGATGATAGTCATCCGTCAATGCCTATTTTCTATCCTCTAAGGTAAAAGAGTATTAGCTAACGTTGGAGTTAGTCTAGTAGGTAGCACGTTGGCTTATTAAACGTGAGACCACGGTTCAGCAAAACGAAATATGAAAAAATAGTTCTTCGGCGACATCCTCTCACCATATTTCTTTCAAAAGCTCTGAGAGTAAACATAATTAACATGTAAAGTTTCTTACATGACGTCACGTCTCATAACCCTACACACTACCCACTAGACTACAGTGACTCCAATGTATTTAGTATAAATAATTTATATTGTTCTTCAATAAAATGTATAAAAAATAGAAGAAAATATGTGCCTTTTATTTTTCATTAAAAAGATTAAAGTAAGTATGTAGCACTGCAGTATATAGTATGTATTAGTAATTTAATGATAAAGTGTTTAACTTAAAAATGCATTTAAATTAAAAATTTTCTTTTTTAATTCATTTGTTTTAAACTGTGATTCAAAAATTATTCTACGATTATCGTTTTTACATTAAGAAATGACAATTATTGATATGAGATTGTACATTACGAGCAATTTCAAATTAAGGTTAATCTTACCTTGGTTTCTGATCTAAGTCGTTTTTATATTGGACGCTGTCACCTTTACAATTTTCAAGGTTTGTTGCTTTTGTTGATTTTTAGTTATTTTCTCTCTGGGTGTAATTGTGATAAATCTGGAAACATTGAATTCTTTGACTAATAAAAAGCGAGCAATTAATGCAATGAAAACGAAGATAAATAACAGATAGTTTTATTTTTACATTCCACAACAATATTGCCGTTATATTGAAATTTTAAAATTAAGGTATTTTTGTACCTTTTCGCAAATTTGTTTTTGAAATATTTATAAATAAATTTATTATTTCCAATACAACAACCTTTATTTGCAATACACCCCAGAAGCATTCAATTTTCACACTTACATACACATATATTCTACAAAAGTTTTGTATATTAATTTTATATAAAGACTAGCAGAAACCTATGTTTTAAATTTAAAGAACACGTAATGTAACTTATAGTTCCAGTAAAATCTCAATTAAAAAAGAATTGCTTTTTTTTGTAAGAACATTTGAAGTATTATTTCGAGTTAATAGTAAACTTTACTCTGATTCACGATTTTGTTGTAAGAAGGCGATTGAAATTACATTGATACAAACTTAAATTATCATTCAATATTTATAAATTAATGCATTATTATTATCGTCCTTTAATTGGGTCTCCCTGAATGTTGCATACTAACCTATTATTCTGACAAACGTCAGGACCCTGGTGCTTCCGTCTGGGATAAATTAGTGCTTTTAGTTTACAGTGCTCTATCAAAACACAAGATTAGAAAAACTTGTCTAGAAAAAATTTATTGCAATCTTGTCAATGAACTATGAAGATGCCAAGAGATTATAGAAATAAACATAACTTCGATAATGTATTGAATAATCCTAATATATGTATATTATAAATCTTTCTGTAAGTCTGTTTTTTTTTTTTGTTTGTTTGTTAGCCAATTACGGGCAAATTGAGTGCATTTATATTTAGGACTTACAGTATTCAAAAAACTGGGTTTTTTGTTAAACCGGTTTAAGAATAATTTGAAAAATTGCATTTTTTAAAAAACCGGTTGAAAAATCGGTTTCGAAACCGATAAGCCGGTTTTTTTATTTATTGTTATTTTTAATGCAAAAATGACGCACTAATAAATTTTTTTTAAATTTAAAGAAAAATGTATACAATAGGCCACCTTTTTTCGTATAAATACCTCCCAAACGAAGCCTGTTAATGCACTGATTACGAGAAAAAAAATTTTGTAATAGTATTATGGTATTATGTTGTTTTTAACTTTTCATTCACGAGAACGTTTTAAAGTTTTGAATTTCAATACAAAACAATTGAAAATCACATTTAAAAATATTTTTTACTATTCTAAATTGATTTTTATAAAAAATTGACAAACTACATAACCCGCGCAACGCCGGGTACAATCTGCTAGTAAACTATATAATGAGTATGATTAAAAACACTTTTTTCTATTAAAAAAATTGCACAAACTGCCGAAATTTTCATAAAGCCCTTATTAACTTAAATTTTATTAAAAAAATAAAAACTTTTTCAATATATATTCATCTATGAACTTTCATTTCTCTCCTATTAAATTATTCCATTAACAACAACCTTTTTAATTAAAACTAAAATTGCATACCATTATTCCTTTCATTTTCTTTAAATGTTTTGCATCGATATTTTATATGCCTTCGTTATGAATTATAATGGTAGAAATGTAGTACCTTCAACAAGTGCTTTAAATTGTCAGCATTCTCTAAACAACTACTTGTATTACTGATTGATTACCATGACAGCAGTTGGTATAAAATACTCGATATATTTAGATATCTGTTTTTCAGTTCGAAAATATTTTGAAACATCTCATTAAAAAATCTCAAGTTGTATTAAGTCTTATAATAAATTCATAAAATTTAGTTTTTCTTTCATAGTTCATAGTAGTATAAATTAAATAATTATCAAAAATTATTATCTAAAATAACAAATGGAAACAAATTGCACTATCATAGATATATGGTAATTGATAATATGTTTAAACATCATAAGACTAAATATATGGTGAACAGGTACAATTAAAACATAAGTCTGATATCTCACTTATTCGGTTTTTTATACGATTTCTTAGTATTTCAATTGGACTTTTCCACTTGAAAAATACGATTGATCTCTCTTACCTTTCATTCCTTCTATTCTATTCCAATAAATTTTCTTACAAGCCTTTCTTATAAGTCGTTATTTAATGAAGGTGTTGTTTTTAAATGGACATTAATTAAAATGTTTTTAGTTTTACAACATTAATAATTGGCCAATTCAAACGACTTTGTATCGTGTATGTTGTATTGAACACACTTCTTGTTTGTGAACGCCCAATGCAATGCTGTAAACAATTTCGTATTCCAAACGTCAAAAGCGATAAGAAGAAGAAGACCAGTATTCATAATTTGGTCTTCAAGCAGCAAAATGAAAAATATTACGGAAAAAACTTAATTAATTAATTACACAGTGCGACACTGAAAATACACCCGAGTAACAACATAGTCTAAGTTGTTCAATTAGTCGAGTAGAACTCAAAAATACTTTTTTTTCTCAAACCCTCCAAACTTGATTTATTTGACAAAAACGGTATTTTTGATCTTTTCACACAAAATTATTGAAATATGTTTAAACCTATTTAAAAAATCTAAGCTTTTTTAAGGAAGGGGAGAGATTAGCCTTTAAAACGATATACATAAACATTTTGTTCAAACTTATTTAAAAGTAGAAAGTAAATTTAGGCTGCCTTCCAAAATGTTAGTTGCTTTGTGTTTGAACAAAGTATCGTGTTTCATAATGTACAAAATATATACAATGTATACGATTTCAAAACGTCGGCAATGTGTATTTTTAACGCAGTCAAAAAGCAATCAGGCATCGGATTTCTACACAGAAAAAATTATTGGCTCTTTTTTTTCAATTAACGCGTTAACTGACAAAAAAAAGCAGATTTGATTAAATTTTTAATCGGCTCAATTAAATTTTTTAATTGTTTTTCGAACTTTGCAATAAACAATGATGTTAATATAAACCACCCTTATTTATATATAAAATGTATAAGTTGGTGACTATAAACACTAGTTTATATATTTTTTGCATTAGTTTGCATTACTTTTTTAATATGTGTATACCAAAAATCAAAAACAAAAAAAAAACCGTTTTTAACAAAAGAAAAAGCACACTTGATGCAGATCAAAGGTTGACAAGTCCTTAGTATTGTAAAAGAATTTGTAGCGTCACGACCTCACGCATCGGTATTTATTTATATTCCTACGTTAGTATACATATGTATGTGTGTGTATTCATTGTTGTGCGTTGTTGTTGTAGTTAAAACAGTGCTTTTTTTGTTCTTTGCATTATTTGCAGTGTAAAAACAGTGTGTTAAAAAAAATGTGTAAATTAAAATATTATAAAGTGGAAAATTTAAATTAAACCAAATTTAATAGTTTCGGTTTGTTTAAAAGAGTATAAGTATTATTTAATAAATAGTTTTTTCCATGAGTTGTTTTAATTTTATTGCTATGGAAGTAACAGAAAATTATGCGATTTTAGTGCAGACTCTTCGCAGCGATAAGGTCACAGCAGATGATTTTGACCTCTATTGGAGGAAATGTGCCCCACTTCGATTTAAACAAATCGCTGAAGCCAAAACAACGACAGAGATACTAAATTTGTGGCCAGAATATACAAAGCCGTCAGCTTTCCAATTTGTAAGTAATATAAAAAAGTGGTTTCCATTTGAATTATTATTGATAAACTTTATTTATATTTTCAGCTTAATATAGATTTTGTACTGAAATATCCTTCAGCAAAGTGCCTAAAGGATAGATGGATTCAACTCGAAGGTAGCATTTTAAACATCTTAAAAAGCAAATCTGGTTGCTCTATCTTTCTCAAGGATCTGCAAAAAGTTGGATCAAATAATGAAGGTAAGTACTTATAGTAAACAATTTAACTAAACTAACCAAATTTAAAAACATATAAAGCTAAATATTTTTCTAATATAATTAAGAGTAATAATATGTTTCTGTCTATTTTTAGGGTCAAAAACACTCACCATCCTTTGGCACGCGCACAAACTTTTCCCTCCTCAACACACCATTACCACCTCTCCAAATGGAGAAAAAATTAGAAAGAGATACTCTGTTGCAGACTCTCAAGAAAGCTTTGCTGTATTAGCAACATCAAATGAGGAGTTAGAGACCAAATTAAAACTTCTCCAGTTGCAAGGACGTAACATTCAACCTAGACTTCTTATTATTGGATATCTATATGATATTAAAACTATTTATGTTTATTTCGATAGACTAAAGTTTCAATTTTTAACCTTTTTAGATGCTTTTGATTGTTTGTTCAAATTATTTTTTGTTTTTAATGTTGAATTCCCTCAAGAATCTGAAGTTTTTTATAATTTTGTTCAATCTGTATTATACGATTTGCCAACCTCAAAAAAATTTACAAAGGTTTCTTTATTTAAACATGAAATTTTAATGAATTAAATTTAATTCGAAACTTTCTTTGTTTTCAAAATTTGAGTTATATTATTTTATAAACTTTTTTTTTCAATCTATGGAAAGAAATTGTTTGTTTTACACGTAAATGAATTGATTGTACTCTATGTAATAACATAGTCAATTATTGTACCATTTTATTAAAAAATGTACAAAAAAAATATTTCTTATTACATAAGCTAATTATTATAATAATTTATAAAAAATGTATGAGAAAAGTAATTTTATTTAATGAAAAAAATAAAATTTTAGTTTCATATAAAAATATTCATATCTTTTTCAATTCAATTAAACTATTTATTAATATTACAAAAATTTAATTAAAAACTAAAATACATTTTAATTAATGCATTAATTGTGTTGATTAAAAATTTAATTAAAATTATACAAATTTTAATTAAAATTTTAATTGAATCAATTAAATTATTAATTGCTTTTTTCATTAAAAATCAATAATTTTTTAATTGAAACAATTAAAAAAATAATTATAAAATATTATATTTTTATTTAAAAATTTATTTGACACAATTAAATAATTAATCAGAAATTTAAAAAAAGTTTAATTAAACTTTTGTTTGCTGGAATTAATATTTTATTTAAATTTATTTCAATTAATTCCGTTTAATTGCTGGAACGAATTTCTGTACAGGTGCAAAATTAAACAATTTTTTAATTGGTACTGCGAATTTTTTAATTAAAACCGATTTTTATTTTTTTCTGTGTAGTTGATGCATTGTTTGGTTGCTTTGCATATCTTCCACAATTCCTAGCGGTAGCAGGAAATTCTGAAAAATTACAAAGAAAATTAAAGGAAGGAATAAGCCTATAAAAAATTTAGTAGTTAATGATAAAGAGATTTGTTCTATTAAAGAAAAGGCCGACTGCATTGCCGATCAGTTTGAAAAACCCATTTAACTACTGTGGGTTCCTACAGCTCAATGGAAAATAAAGCTAACTTTATATTCAATCTGTTGGAAAGAGACACTTCGTCGTTCACCGACGTCCATTCTCTGACATCATTGGGAAAAATAAAATTTTTCATTTCTTGCCTTAGGTGCTCCAAAGCGCCTGGTATAGATCAAATTAACAATATCTTGTTAAAAAATCTTCCTCATAATGCTTTAAATTACTTACTAAGAATTTACACCTTCTGTATCACTAATTCATACTTCTCAAGCGCTGTTAAACTAGCAAAAGTCATCCCACTCCCAAAGAAAGGAAAAGATGAAAGACTTCCATGGCAGTGCTATAATGAAGAAAATTCAGAACGCTCTGTTATCAGCCACAAAATATTTTTCTAAATGGAAAATTAAAATCAATGAAGAAAAATCTCAGGCCATTTGTTCCCTTACAACTAGTCACCTAAGAGAATTCCTTGTAGAAAACTTAGGATACAGGGCAATGAAATAGAATTCGCGAAATCCGTAAAATATCTAGGAATTACATTAGATCAAAAACTAAATTTTAAAGAGCACCTAGAGAATACATGTCTAAAAGCAATCAGGTGCGGGCGATCTTTATATCCTCTTATGAATAGGAAGTCAAAATAGAATTTTAAAAATAAATTACTTTTATTCAAAATGTATACACACCTGAAAAAGTTACAAGTAATACAGAATAAGAATTTGAAAACAATTTACAATCTGTCTTCAAGATTTCCTACTGTTGAACTGCATTCAAAGGCTACCATTAAGATGATTGAAAACTTTATAACTGACTTGGCGCTGTCATTTAGAGAAAAATGCAGAAGGTCAAACTACGCCCATCTGAGAGGTTTGATTTGACAACTTCTAACTTAACCTATACTATTATTTATAGCATTCATTAAATGTTGTCTTAGAGCTTCTCAAATTTCTTATGTGATATTAAATTTTAGGTTTTTTACTATCTTTTTCCTATTAAATAGATAAGTTTAATAAGTATTTAGTAATAATATATTTTAGTATAATTTAGTAATAAATGTGATAATTTGTTGAAATATCCTTAAGATAGAAACTCAAAACACTGTAAATAATTTCACTTATCCAATGTTCCTATGATAGAAAATAAAAAAATAAAAAAAAACTTTGCATATCTACATAGTTTATATACTGTAGTAGAACTGCATACAAACTTTGTATTGATACATTTTGGAAGGCAGCCTAACTCAACGATAATAAGGTATATAAAGATAGTGTTTCCTTAAAGCACATGAAAAATTAATATACATGGAATTCAATCGATTAAAGTTCTATTTTCAGAGATATTTGAAAAATAGAATTGCCCTTACAAATAAAAGCCACACTATAATTGCTGTGTTGTATGACATATTTTCATAACAACAGTTTGCTTAGTTTTTTTTTCTTCTTCTTTCTTCACTCACATGGTTTTTCTACTTTAACATGTTGTAGAGTGCAGTAACCTCTTTTTAAATAAAATGATTAAAACAGTTCATTTAGTTTGTTTGCTCGGTTATTTGTCGTTTTATTTTGCTTTTGGCATTGTCTGGTTTTTCATTTCCTTTCTACTATTTCTCTTTGTTAGAACACATGAATATGTGTATAATTTGTATAAAGTTCATGCAAATATTTACACACAAGTAACCGGAAACTCGTTAAAATTAAGGATACTTGGTTTAACGCACTACGGAATGCGATGCGTTACACAATTCCCGTTTTACGAAAGCACTGCAACTATTCAACTCACATAATGGTTAACATTTTCTAAGACAACTCTTCAATCGTTAAAGTTTTAATTAAACATTAAAGAGATGGCAAAATGTTTAAATTCAGCAACTCAATTTTAAGGTTGTATGATGCCATCGAACGGTGTAGGAGTAACAATGGTTTGAATATCAGAACATGCTGTTACGTTTTTACCCTTTTAAAAATCTTTAAAATATGAGTTCGTAGATTTCAAAAAAAAAAAACAAATTTGTGTTTAGTTTTAAATCAATTCTTTATTGTTCGCACAATTACGTGTGCCACTGTTCACGACTTTATTTAAACAACAACAATTTGTTTTAATTGTTACTCTTCTTTACACTCGTTCTTTATTAAGATTATTTTCTTCACACGCAACGCGTCTTCACACCAGACTAACTGAATTCTTTCTGATCCCGTTGACTGCTTTGTCTTGCCTTTTGTATCGCTAGGTAAACAGTCTTATGAATGCTCTCGAAGGAGAATGACTTTGCCTTCGGGATATCTCTATAAATGTGAACATGTTGTTTTCGTTATTGTTGTTTGTGTATTTTGTTTGCGTTTGTCCTTGCCGTGTTGTTGTTGGCTTTTTGTTTACTTTGTTTATCCCCTTTTTTATACTGATGTTGTTGCTGTATTTTTGTTTATTAGTTGATCATGTAAACAAGTCCATTGTTTTGTTTATGTAGCTTTTGTTTATCATTTTAATAACACTATTTCCATTTTCGTAACAATACAAATAATTTGCATCTCGGGTTCTAAATAATAAACCTTCATTGTACCCTGACCACGTAGAAATTATAACGTCTACAGCCAACTTTTTTGGACATATCAATTATATTTGAACAGAGCTCATGCTACTGCTTGCTATAGTGGACAAGTCACCTGACGTAAAAATTAAAAAAACCGGATTTTATGGAGATGGCTTTTTAGAGCCCCATGCTCATTACAGGAACTATAACGCCATTTTTAAGACCATAAAAGTATAATTCAAAGCAAGAGTTTATCATAGATATGTGTATGTATGTAGAACAAGTTTTAATAAATAGACTACGGCGACTGCAAGTATTTTAATTACATAACTGGACAAAACTGATAATAATAACGATGATTCTTACATCGTAACTGATTTGTTGCTGATTGTTTATATTATTTGCCATAAATTTTGTGCAAAACATCATGAAAAAGCATACGAATAGAGGAAGTATTGCTCCTCTGTATTCATCATTCTTGCTAAATCGGAATAATAACTTTTTCATACGGGGATACAAATTTTTTTCTAATCGAGCGACAATTAATTATTTAATCAGGCAGTGACTTTTGGCTCTAAAATTTTATTCACAATATTTATTGTTTTCTTTGATATTCATTAAAATTAGCTAGTAAGTATATAAACATTGAAAGTTTAAAGATGTGAATTTTTGTTTAAAATAATATTCTATGACTTGTATTTTATTTACAATTATTATTCTTGACCGTTTTAATAAAATGTAATATTTTAAACGAAAAGTTCAACTTCGTAATGTATTTTCGTCAATAGCTTTTTATACAAAGACGATGGTGGCTATTTCAATATCTTACTGACTTATGTTGGATATGCTTCCTGTACCAACAAGCTTAGGTTAGAGGACGTGTACTTGTCAATTTAGACAAGTACAGTACCCGGAGGTCGATTTGACCCTTTGTACCAACAAGCTTAAGTCGAACGTAAATTTTCGATATGAATTCTGATACTTTTATATGAGGTTTTTTTGAACAAAAAAGTCACCGTGAAGAACAAAATTTTCAGTTTGAGGATGAGATCAAGAAAATCCTGGAATTTTCGCTACTCATCAATGATAGAGTTTGCCACGAAGGAATATTTCATAAGCTGAAACTTTATTTTCCTAATAATATTGGAAGTATATTGAAAATTTATACTAGCGGCCAAAGTTTCGAGAGTTTTTGAAGTTAATTTCTGAGTGAATCACAACCATGGTCTTTTGTATTGAGTCCGATTTTCTATTTAATACATCCCTCGTGTATACTGGTGAAAGGTCCGGCTCACTCTTCTATCTTTCCTAGCGATATGCTTTTAGGAACAAGAATAAGAAGTTAGTAGTTTTGTTAAATTGTAAATTAAAATAAAATGTCAGCAGACCGCATTCCACCAACTTTTCCTTGATATCAACTCAAGCGCAAGTCGAAAAATAGTAAATTTTTCTTAAAATTTTAATTTCGCTTGCAAAAAAATATACATGTATGTATATGCATATACCATATAATATACTTATAAAATATATATAAACGCTGACTCCTTTCTCATAAAATTATATTTCATGGAGAGCAGCAATGCCTTTCGCTTACCAAACCTGTTATAGGTTGAGAAATAATAAATTTATTGCCGTTTCTGTTGCTAGTATATCAAAAACAAAAAAAGAATTGAAAGAACATAATATATGATTATGGCTCTACATACGTGTATGACCAGCAAGTTCCGCCCAATCCTGTAATGTAATGGCATAGTAGTAAATTTAAAATTATTGACAATGGAAAAAATAATAATTGTCATATAAAATAAATTGTTCTTAAAATAATAACGGTTTCGAACAGTGTGATACAAACTTAAAAGTACAAAGTAAAAGGGATCAACTTTTAAATTTCAATATTCTATAAATGTAGACCAGTGCAATGGTTTATAATTTAAAGAAATTGAAAAATCAAATTCGTAAGTCTATGCAAATTTTGAATTGAAAAAGTAACGCCATAGTCTAGTAGGTGCTGTGTTCTATAATCGGACGTGAGGCCACAGTTCAAACTCCAGGTCAGACATCAAAACACCGAAATATGAATAAATTTTTATTCGACGACTGCCTCTCAGCAGATATCTGACAAAAATTCTGAGAGTAAATAAAATAGTCATGAGAAAGATTCTCAAAGCTCTCTTTTCGGAGTCAACTTTAAACTGTAGGTCCTGCCACTCATGTACAAAATTAACACACACAACATAAGTAACATAAGAAGCTAGGTGGTAATTCTTACTGAAGGGTTGTAATGACAAATTATGTATATATGTAGAAAACTAAATTGAAGTTGCCTAAAGTCCGCGAGATAAATATGTAATAACTATTATAATTTAAAATCACTTGTCAGACCAATTTTGGAGTATGGATCCATTGTATGGGATCCTCACTATAATGTTTGCAGCGAACACATCGAATCTGTGCAGAAACAATTTTTACTCTTCTGTTTACGTGGCCTTGGATGGAATTATTTGGATATGCCGTCATACACTAGCAGACTGGCATTAATAAAACTGCCTACCCTTAAGAGTCGTCGAACAATGTTAAATATATTCTTCATGATTAATCTGATCAATGGTAATATTTGCTGTGAATTTCTGTTAAGATCTGTTAAATTCAATGTTCCTTGTCGTAACTTCCGCTGTTATAATCCTATTTATATTCAATTCTGCAGAACTAATTATGCTGTTTTTGATCCGTTAACTAGAATTTGCCGTCAATTTAATAATTTGTCAGACATTATCGATTGTTCTTTAATTTCTTGCGTTGTAAAACGGAACATTATTGTTTTTGTCAATACATAACTTTTCATATTTTTATTGTAACAATTGCTTGTATTTTTGTTGAGACTATTTGTAATTCTATTTAATTTTATTCGTACCTATTGTTGTTATTAGTCAGTGAGGAATTTGTCCATTGACTTAAATAAATAAAAAATAAAAAAAATATATAAAAATCATTTCAAAATTGGGATTCATTTTCTTCTGCCTATCTCTATCTTACATTTTTATTTATTTATTTTTCATGTAATTATTTATTAAATCTTCTTTCATAAAGCAAATTATTTATTCCTGGTCAACACTCACTTACTTACTTATTGGTCACTACTAACCTTTAGTCAGGACTACGACATAGCTTCTGAGCCCATATTGTGTGTGTTATTTTTATCCATGACTGTTGGTATCTACTGCCTAAAGTTGGCAGCAAAGGACTGATGGAATTTTATTTGTTCGGTTCTGTTTCAATGTTGTTCGCTATGTTTCAGCGAGGCTACCTACAATCTAGTAGGTAGTGTATTGGCTTATTAGACTTGAGGCCACGGTACAAACCGCCAGGTGAGACATCCCCAACAGAAGGAAATATGAAAAAATATTTCTTCGGCGACTTCCTCTCAACTGTAGGTCCCGCCACTTATATATAAAATTAACAGACATAACAAAAGTGGTGTGAGCAACTAGGTCGTAATCCTGGAGAGGGGGTTGTAATGACCATTTATGTAAGGATGTATTTATTTAGAAATCAAAAACTTTTCAAAAAGTTTCGCAACTGTTGGTAATAAACGTAAAGGTCTGTATGTCTCTGCTTTTGTATGATGCTTGCCAAGTTTACGTACCATTTTAGCAAATGTAATCTTCCACTTTTCCGGTTAATATTTGGGACGTTAGTGGAGCACAGACACTTCAAAAACAGGGGGAAAATAGGCCGCATCATTTTACAAATTCGGCTTAAACATAATTTCTTGTCCAACTATCTGAGGAATTTTTAAAGGTGATTTAAATACAATAAATCTTTTAATGTTCTTAGGGTCATTGGGCGTCATAATGAATAATTTAATGTAGTATCCAGTCCAGAAACAGCTAGCAAGCGAAGCCGATTTTTAGAATTCCAAAAGTTCTCGTTGTCGTTTTGTACATTTTCATAGCTTTGTCACACTAATTCAAAAAGAACGTGAATAGTATAGTGTGTAATAATAAATAAAAATAATGAGGTATTGCGATATAATGAGTATTGCAATTCACTGAGTATTAACACTATATATGAATCTTTTATTATTGTTGATAGTAAAGCCAAATTGTAGACCAAACAACGACGCAATTTTCTGAATATACAGTGCTTGACAAAACAATGGAAACTTTTTCAAAAATGTACTTAATCGGACGAAAATTTAACATGTTTTTTAAAAATCGGCAAAACATTTGGGGAGTTTATTAATATGTACTGTTATTAACGTTTCTGTATATTAAAATTATGTATAAAAATGAATTATATAATTCAAAAATTAAAAAAGTTTCCAAAGTTTCCAATGTTTTGTCAACATCAAATATGTGAATAGAATTTTTTTTTAATTACTGAATTATATAGTCTTTTTATATATTTTTTAAAATACAGAAATGTTAATAACAGTGCATATTAATAAAAGGCATTAATATTTTGCCGATTTCTTAAAACGATTTTTAAATTTTCGTCCGATTGTAACACATAAATAAATTTTTGAAAAAGTTTCCATTGTTTTGTCAAGCACTGTATCTACTACTACTATACGTAATAGATTTTCAGAAAATTTAAAAAAAAATTGTAAATAAGAACTGCAAAATACTGCCTATCGGTCAAATACAAGTTTAAGTAAATAAACTTACTGTCAATGACCACGTATTATTATTATTACAATTTGGATCAACTTTCAGTTACAACTTGCGCAAACAGAGAAATTCTTTAAAGGGTTTAAAAAGTGTTGCTAAAGCAAATAGAACGTATTCTACTAATCTACTGTAGAAGATTTATTTTTACAGGTGACTGCTTATAAAAATAAGTGAGAAAGTATAATTTGTAGGGTAAACATTTGTTGTACCACATATATTTGTGGTTGTTGTATTATCGTTCCCTTTCCTGACACTTTATTTTGCTTCCAAAACTATCTATAAACGTCAATAACAAATAATTGACAGTTATTATCTTATTAAGAATGATAAATGTACTTGGCACTAGTTTGACGAGAAAACATCAAGAGTGAAAACCCGAGGGGAAATAGTTAAATGACAATAGTAATACCAACATACCGATACGATACTTATTCGTATCGTACATTATTAAAACCAATTCCAGTGCGAAAGGTGCAAAAATAATTAAAAAAACATACATTACGTAATTATTTCCACATTGGTATGAAGTAAAGTGTTGTAAAGCATTATTCATTATTATTTTTTACGTTCTCTTACCTTTAATTGCCTCATATCTGTTCGCTTTTTCTTCCATCATGCGATCAACAATGCGGTTTTAATAAACTAACATCGTTTACATTTATATACAATATATCGTGTAGATTAAATAAATCAATTTCTTTACGTTTTAGTATTTGTATTTGTAATCGACAATATCTTGTAAAATTAAAAGCAAAAAACATAATTTTTTTAAAGCGAGAATTTAAAAAAAAATATTGTCATTCTTCGTTGTTGCATATGTATCAGAGGTCAGCAATGAGTATTCAAAACAATGAGTAGATTTGAATCATACTTATAATTTCTGATAATTATACGCATTCATACTTGTTTTAAAGTCATACTCATGCTACTCATATTCAAAGTTTGAAATACTCATGGTACTCATACTTAACAATACGCATGATGTCATTGATTTCGACTCTCCATGACTCTTCGTATACATGAATCACAAAATAAGTATGAACACTACATACTCACAAGAAGGTTGTGTGTTTGCGCTGCTTGCTGTCTTTGTGTTTTTTGTTTATATGCCTTCTGTCTCTGTAAATGCAACTAAAACTAAAGCCGAAAGTCCATACCATGCGTATTGCATAACATGCGTATACCGAAAAAGTAGAATCAGTGTATTTGATTGTGGCAAGTTACAGAAGAAAAAGCATAATATGCATAGACGCATACAAAGTAGGATTACTTTCTACTTTTCTATGCGAATAATGCAGTGTTGGAAAATGTCAGCAGTTTTTTAAACTTGGCATGCCAAATTATATACTATTGTGAATGGTTTCTACAAATATGTTTAAATAGTGCATTACTATTTTCGCATTTTTCTTTATTTGTATTATAAAAATATTAATAAACACATATTTCATAATAAAGTTTATTACTAATTTAAGAGGAAAATACATTAAAATACATTTTTTAACAAATTTCTTTCATGAACAAAATATGTATATGATGATTGTTTATACATATGTATGTATATGATTGTTTTTATGTACTGAGTGTCATCTATTTTGAATTTATTAATTTGTAAACAAGAAAAATGGAGGATAAATTTACTGAAAACACTCGTCTTGTGTTCTTTTGAGGATTTTCGTAGGCCTTAACAGCACAATACAATGTAATTTTTGTGTAAAACTATTAATAATAAAAACAACTAATAACAATTTTTAATTTTTCCTTCCAAGAAATTAAAAAATTTTGGCAACTTTCAGCAGGAAAATTTTTTTATAAGCAGTACGTCTTATTTTGATCTTATTATATTTAGCTTCTTAATTAACTCTTGCTCAAGAAACTATACTCATTGTGACCGAAATTCACCAACATTTCGATTAATATTTAAATATTTAAGAATCTTTAAACTTTTCATTGACGAAATTAAAAAATATTCCAAATTTTCCCCTTTTTAACACAAAATAAATGTTTGTTTACATTTAATTTTTCTACTTTATGTGCCAGTTTTCACTCTGTTGCTTCTAACACATTTGCCTCGCAAAACTTATAACATTTTTCCGTGGTTTCCGAGCTTTTTGGTGTGGGTAAATCTACTGTGTGCACAATCTTAATTGAATTTTGTGAGGAAGTGTGGCAGGTGTTGTCCAAAACTTATATTAAAAAATTGCCTCCAACGCAAGAACTTGTAAATGAATGCGTTGACGGATTCCACAGCCTTGGTTTTCCACAATGTCTAGGGGCCATTGGTAAGTTTGAAATTGTTGATATTTCGTACCATTTTATATGACATCATAAATAAAAGAATCTTCACATGACAAGCAATTCCAATTTATATTTACAGATGGGTGCCATATTGAAATTACGCCCAACCAAAACGATGCCACTGACTACTATAACTATAAGGGATGGTATTCTATGGTACTTTTGGCCCTTGTGGATTACAGGTACAAAATATTATTTTTTTGTTGTTCAAATATTTAATGTGTCATAAACAGGTATCGTTTTCTATATATATAAACATTGGGGCCCCTAGACGTTGCAACGATTCCCAAATTTATAATAAATCCCTATTAAAGACGGTACTGGAGAATTCTGATGTATTGAAAAGCCACACGAAGCAAATAGGTGATATTCAAATGCCAGTTTGCATTTTGGGAGACTCCGCCTTTAGATTCTCCACTAATCTAATGAAACCGTTGTTCAACTACCAATTATCGAGGTGCAGAAGAGTCACCTCAAAGCACGTTTTCGCCGTATTGGCAAAGGAATAGATAATCGAGTAGGAAACGCGCCGATTATTGTTCGAGCCTGCTGCGTTTTACACAACTTCCTAAATGAAAGAAATGACAACATAAACCAGCTTTGGCTTGAAGCCATTAAAGATTTCAGAACAAATCGGGAGAGCCCAACAGATAGCACTACCATTGGTGATATCGAACCGACCGCTGAATCTATACGACAAAACTTATGTTCCTATTTCAGTAAGTACAAACACAAAATTTAATTTTTTAACATTTTTATTTTCTTCGGCAATGCTGTTCAATAATTCTACTTTTTTTCTTCTAATTTTATCTTTTTTTTTCTCTAAATCTATTAATACAATTTCGTTATCTTCGCTTTTTTTAAATGCATTTTTAGTTCTTCTGATGTGGTTTTAAAATTATCTAAAATAACGTCCCTAAAATTAATTTTTTGTTTTTTCTTTGCAGGTTCCGCCGCACTGCATCCTGGTGAAGGAGAATTCAATAACAGCGGCGATGGTCGTACAGACATTGGTGAATCTGGCGATGGTGTAGGCACTGATACATTCGAAACATCTGCGTAAATAAAAAAAAAATTGTAATTAGTAACACAAATGAAAACAATAATTTTTAATAAAACGTAAAAACAAAACTTACCGTCAATGCTTTCCAATATTTGCTCACTGAAACAGTTAGCCTTAAAGACGCCAATAATTTGGTGTACAACCCCATAATGGCACCATGTCGAAGGTGACCCACCAGAAACTCCCATCGCCGTCTTCTCCTTCCTGAAAAATTGAAAAATTTTAAAACAAGTTTTATGAAGTAAGTTTTATATGTAAATACCTGTACCGCTGGGTGAAATTTTGCAATTTCACCTGCACATCCCGGGGGGTGCAGGAGTGTCCCTGCCCTCTGAGCTCCTCCGCCATCTCCGCATGTATGTGGCCATTTTTACGATGTCCACGGAGCGCACTTAGTTTGGTTGGCCACATATCAAGCAGAGCTGCCTCGCTTGCCTCACTCCAGCCCATTCTATTTTTCTTGCTTTTTTCTTTAACATAAATAATAAATAAATTAATTCTTATTAGAAATTGTAAAAATATAAAATACAAACCTTTCTGCTGACCTTCCATTTTTTGTTTGTCTTTCTTTTGTTTTTGTTTGTTGTTGACATTTGAGTTGTCAAATATAAACAAAAAGTGTTCGGAAAATAGTAATATGCTCACTGAACGTACTTATGACAGTGCTGTATTTGAATTTTTTATCAATAATATAACAATTTATGAATTTATTGAGCAATAATTAATTGACATTTTATATGAAAAATTGATATCAATAATGCCGTTTATTGTTATTTTCTCAATATACGTGTATGTCTGAACATAGTATAAGACTGTACATTTTGACGAATGATTCGAATCACTCGAATCATTTATAAGTATTCTAAGTATTTTTTAAATTTATGAATCTGAGGAGTAGGCGTATGGATCAAATATAGTTCGAATGTTATGAGTTTGATGTCAACGTTGTACTTATACTCATTGAAACTTGTACTTATAAATCAATGTTGTACTGAGTACGAATGAATCAGAGTAGTTGGATTTTAATACTGTTGACTCACTCATACCAAAAATTTCATAAGTACTTATGAGTAGCGAAAAAGCGATTCATTGCTGATCTCTGATATGTATGTAAACGTGCATTTATGCAGTGTTGACAACTCCTTCAAGAATAAAAGCACCGTAAGCGGTTCAAAAACGGGTAAAATAGGGTAAAAATTAGAATAAAAGAGTAAAAAAGCGCCGACTATAACTTTAAATAATAGGCATAAAATAGCTGAATTTGAAAATAAAAAAAAAAATACAAATATAGTTTATTTTAAATTTATTATTAATATAAAGAAAAATTTATTTATTAACAAAAAATAATTAATTCATTTTAATTAAACAATTCAATTAAACATAAATAACAAACAATGTTGTTGAGATCGTTTACAATATATTAGTATGTACATTAATTTTCAAATAAATCTATATCCTCTTCTATGCCATCATTGGGCCACAAAACAGTTTTAATAAAATATTTTGATTTCTTGTAAGTATCATTACTATTAATATTATTACAAACATGTGGTGGTAGTTGAAAACTGCTACAACATGCATTTTCAAATTTTAAACCATATTTAATGTGTAACAGCGCATTTACTGAATTTAAGGACAATCGGTTTCTTATTTTCGTTTTAAACAAACTCAGCAAACTAAACGTCCTTTCTACCTCAGCATTAGAATAAGGCAATGAAAGCAATTTTAAGACAAATTTAGTGAGATCTATAAATGGGTTTTCTCCCAAGGAATCTTTAAAGATGTGAACTTCAATCCAAAACTCGTCAGTTCTTTGTGTATTTTTCCATTTATGTAGTTTAAGATTATTTAAACATATTTCAATTTTATTTATTACATTAGGTTCTGTAATAAATTGTGTAATAAAATTTATAATATTATTATTATTAGCTTTAAAAATATTTTCCTCGCTAAATAATGATAAATTTTGCAACAAATAGAAATTTTTTGGAAGTTTTTGTCTTAACTCAATTACAAGATTTTTTATAAATTCAATGATGTTTTTTATAATTTGCTTATCATTTTCACTTATTTTATTATCTTTGCAAGTTTTTTCAAATATGTATCTAAGATGACAAAATTCATTAATGTTCTCACTTAAATTACCTTTCAAATAATCAAAGTTTTCATTCGGAACTATTATTCTGTTTGCAAGACTTTTCAATAAGTAATATAAATCGTTGTATAGTTTCACGTGATCCGCGTTGGCTGCCTCGAATGCCAAATTCACTTTTTGAACTTCTTCCAAAATTGAACCCAAGTAAACCAAATAAATAAAATTTTTGTTGTCATTGTACATATTTTTAAGCAAATTGGATACAAAACAATTGTCTTTTAACAAGTTAAAATGGGTTTTTAGTTCCAGCCACATCTTTAATATTACCTTAACGGCCTTTTCTATAGATAACCACCTAGTATTAGATACCATTGGAATTTTTTGTGGATTCATATCATCATTGTTTAATAACTTATATATTTTGGTCTCCCAAATTTTCCTATACTTTTGTCGATCCATCTAAATAAATCCAAAAAAGTTTATGAATATGTAAACATTTTTAAATATTTGTTATTACTTACTTATATTTCTAATTAAAAACTTCTAATTTTACACTTTTTTAAAATTTAAATATTTTTTAGTACACACAATTCTTTAATGTCTTCTTTCTTAATTCACTGAAAACGTAAAAAATATTTTTAAAAAAACAATAATACGTTTATAAAAAACTACATAGTTGGACAAAAAGTATTAAATGCAAAGAAGTAAGTGGTTATGAAATTCAATGTCAAAAAGAAATTAAAATAATATCATAGTTGCATAAAAGGCATCAAAAAGGTCGTTAAAAAATTCAGTGTCAAAAAAAATTCTAAAATTTTATAGTTGTATAAAAAGCACTAAAATCACTGTGAAAAATTTTAAAATGCACTATATATACCCGTTTTATTATATCGGGTATTTGTTAAAAATGTACGGGTACTAAATGCAAAAATACACCAAAAAATACCAGAAAAGCACCAAAATGGCAACACTGCATTTATGTATAGATGGACAAAAAATGCTCCGTTAATATTTTTGTACTTCGCTCTTCTTGCTTTTTGTATTCGTTTTATGCAATTAAAGAAAATTGTCTTTGTTATAAAGTTAGTTGCTATTTTGAAGTTGAAGTAATACAATCATTTTTGTAGTTAAAACAAATCCGTTATTTTATTTTTTTGAACTAAATAGTCTGTAAAAAAACTTACAGGCTCAAACAATTGCCATGAAAAATCTTCTAAAAAACATATCGTTCAGAGTCAACTTCAAACTGTAGGTTCCGTCGCTCATGTAAAACATAAGCTAGGTCGTAATCTTCACTGAACGGTTTAGTGATCAATTGTGTATTTATTATGTATATGTGTATGTAATAATATATAATATTTTTAGTATTACCAATATAATAAAAAGTAGGCAAATAAGTTGGCTTCACAAAACGTTAAGATGCTGCATTCAGCTGATCTTGTGAAAATACAGGAGCTTCTAAATTGGCGCGGTAAACGTGCAACTTAAGATTAGTGGCTTAATAGTTCAAATGAACGCGAAATTGTTGTCTGTAAAATTCAAGTAGCATATGAGTTCAAAAATCATTGAGATGAGTGGTATTGAAATTTCGTTTGTGTGCAGATACATTGTAATGTTGCAAAATAAATTTAGCTAGTCTTGTGGTCCATTCTAGTCCTTTTTCTATCAATACTTGATCATTTGTTGTCGGTAGCAAGTTTAAGGTGCTCGTGGCATACCAACACTTTCTGTTCCCACCACACACACAGCATTGCCTTCCGGCCAAATCGATCTTGTTTTGTAACAGAATTTGGTGGATGCCCCAGATTAACCAACATTGGCTTTAAATTTTTACTCTGTACGACTTACGGTTCTTCACATATGTTTTTGCATACCTGGACGACCGTAGCTGGCAGTCATATTTCATTATTGGACGAATACAAATTGAGAGTTTATTTTATTGATTTAACTCTAATCTCTCATGGGCAAAGATACAAGGTTCTATTACACTTAAGTGTTTCATTTTATTTTAAGAAATAGTATTTGTAAGGCGATCAATTTAATTATGAGCTGATCGGATGATGAAAAAGCAACTGAGAATTTTTCTATGCAAAATATTACCGCCATCTAACAAAAATGAATTAAGGTTTATTGATTTTAAAACTGAAGTTTCTCTCCATTTAAGATTATTTACAAACCGATTTTTACCCTAATACAGCTTGGTATCAGTAATTATGATGTTAAAGTTCCTTATTCGCACTTTTAAAGTGACACATTGATTTCTTATATATTTTTGAACTTAATGTATTATTTTTAGGTAATTTATATATTAGAAATTATTTTCACTTTAAAAACACACATCAGGCAGTCAAAAATGATTGAAGTACTAAACGTTCTTCAAAGAATAATTTTTCTTTTCAAATTTCATTTTCCACTCAAACAGACAAGAATAAATTGGAAAAACAGCAAAAAGGAATAGAATTTTTATGAGCACATTTTTCAATCTTGTTTGAATTCCAATTCCACCTCTTAATGTCCTAAAACACACAAAAAAAGAAAGAAACGTGTGTAGAAAAAATATTTAACAAAAAAATAGGAAACTGTAGTTATATGTACGTATGTGTTATCGATTTTACAGGCAAACAGTACGTCTAATGAATAATGCGGAAACACAATGAAAAAGTGGAACGTGAAGAATATTTGCTTTTGAATAAACTTGGCAATGATTCATTTTCACTTGGATAATTCTTATGGCATGTTGTATACTACGAAACAGTAATTTGAAACAGCATTTCATAGATAAATGAATAACGCGTGGTGGCTACATTGTACTGACGTTAAAAATACATTTTATTATAATCGTTCTGTGAATTTTAAAATCACTCTTAGTTCTTCTTGGGGTACCTACACTTAAGCGATGTAAAAATATAGATCTGGGTTGTGAAAAACATTAAATTTTTTTGTTTTTTTTATTAAAATATAAATTAATTAATGAAATAAATATAAAAACATCAATTATTTTTACATATCATTGCTTAAAAATCATTAAATTGCTGAAATATATTGGGATACTAAGATTTTTTCTGCCCACTAAACATACGCAACTGCAACGCTGAAAAACTCATCAAACTGCTACTCGAATTTAAGAATTGATAGCTCAATATTTCCTTAAATTGAATTAATGCTATGTATGTAATTATATAAGAGGACCTATCAAAAACTTTTATGTTTTTTTCCAATTTTTAATAACATACATAATTGGTCGTTACAACACTTCAGTCAGGATTACGACCTAGTTTCTCACACCACTTATGTTGTGTGTGTTAATTTTATACATGAGTGGCGCGGCCTACAGTTTAAAGTCGACTCCGAACGACAGAATTTTGAAAAACTTTTCATGGCAATTTTTATTTACTCTCAGAGTTTTTGCCATTTGCTGAGGGGAAGTCGCCGAAGAAATACTTTTTGTATTTTGTTTTGATGTCTGGCCTGGGGCTTGAACCCTGGCTTTACGCCTAATAAGCGAACACACTACCTACTAGACTACGGCGACTTTTTAATTATCATGGTTTAAAACAAATATTATACCACAGTGTAACTTTCTCTCCATACCTGTAATAAAAGAAAAAGCAGAATTTGGTATAATTCAGAACGTTCAACAAAGTTTCCATGTTTTTGAGTGCGCGTGAACATAAATTTTATTTGGTGTTTTGAAATAATGTAACAATACGTATTTATAAATACAAATATGTTTGTCTATGAGCAGCAGGTGGGATTTGAATTCCTTAATGAATGTTTAAACATGAAAACAACATGTACAACTTTTATGACGCAAAACGTATTTCATAAGCATAATTTAATTGTACTGGTAAAGTCGCATTATGTTATTTAAAGTAAATTTGTAATCCCAAATTGTAATAAATCAGAAAGCAACATGTGAATCATAAATTTCTATACACTACTTGTTGGTAGTATTACATTTTCTCATTAATATGTCATACTATTTTGTATACTGAACTTATGTTGATAGAACTCATTGTAAAATTAATTTTAATGTAATTCTGTATTCATAAACCAACAAATAAATTTGCAGGGTAAAAAAATTTAAAATGAACTCTTATTGAAAAATAGTTAAATGAAGTGTGCTTCTAATGAAGTATGATTATTATGCTTCTAAAAATTGTGCGTGGTGTAGCTAAAAAAGCAAGTGGTCATCTATAAAGAAAATTATACAACCACAAGAAAATGCCGAGTCATGTAGGATTTTTCCCGCGCTGTACACATTGTCACTAAGTGATGTATGGCTAAAGTTTTCCACCATAATGCGATGCATTAATGCAATAATACCTACCGAATGTAACAATTAACATTTGAACCCGTTTTTTTAAATTGTTGTCAGTTGAAAATATAGAAAATCAGCGGCGGAAAGCCTCTATCGCCCTACGCGCATGTAACAAGGTGTTGGGGAAGAAGTTGGGCCTGAAACCTAGGATGACTCACTGGATTTACACAGCGATGGTCAGACCTATCCTTACCTATGGATGCCTAGTGTGGTCGGAATACCTAAATAGGTCAACGAACTTGATATGACTTCTCAATGAACTTTGGGACATCCATTCCGAAAAGGGAGGACTGGAGGAGTGGTTCAGTGAACCTCCCAAAGGACTCCGCACAAATTTACACCGATAGCTCCAAACTGGAAAGAGCTATTGGAATTGGTATCTATTCGGAATCAATTGGAATATACAAGTCTATAAGGATACCAGACCAGCGTCTTTCAGCCGGAGGTGTCAGCAATTCAGGCTGCGGTGAAAATTATTGTGGACAAAAATGTGCACGGACGGAAAATCATTATACTTTCCGATAGCCAAGCGGCTATCAAGGCATTGGATTCCAGCGTAATAAACTCCAAGGCGGTGTACAACTGTCGCAGATATCTCAATGAGGTGGCGAACCAATATGATGTTTGTATCACATGGGTACCGGGACATAATGATATTCCTGGCAACTGCAGAGCGGATGAACTGGCCATAAGGGGCACGACCATCGAACTCTCTGATGAATCCTCTACGTTGGGGATCCCTTTGGGGACCTGCAAAATTATAATTGACAATGCAACCGTAGATCTCGTCAACAGAATGTGCGCAACTTCGGATAAGGGCAGATCGGCGCAAAAGATCTGGCCGAGGCTGGATAAAAGGTGCACGGCGACTGTTTAAACTCCAAAGAAGTAAGCTCAGCACTGTTATTGGGGTTATTATAGGGCATTGTATTATAGGAGCGCATTCGAGGCGTATTGGTCCTAGACACCTTGCAAATGATTTCTGCAGAATCTGTGGAAATGTAGCGGAAGATGAGACTATTCTTCACCTATTGTGCACATGTCCGGCACTTAGTCGGAGGAGAAAGAGGTACCTGGGTGACGAAATGTGGTATCACAATGGGCCCTGTGTGCGGTCTAAGTGTGTCCGCTCATGAATCCATCGAGGGGACAGCCACTACTACCTACCTACCTAATTTAAACATGTTTTCCCAACGTAACTTTGCATCCATTAGAATGGACAGGAATTCTAAGACTGATGTAAGTGCGTTCTGTAATCTGTATTCGCCTCATTTTCAGATCTTGCAGCAGACAAAATAGCTGTGTCATCAGCAAATGTGACTCCTGGTAGTTTATAAAATTTGTATGTTTGTTTAGTGGACCCAGAATGATCCCTTAAGGTTCTCCTGCTTGTGTTTTCCTTAATTGAGAATATTTATCCTCATATTTAACGCGCAAAAACATATTTTGCAAATACGATGCAAACAAAGTGCAGTACGATTCTGGCAATTGCTTACTGAATTTTGTTAGAAGACCTGTATAACTGACTTTGTCGAATGCTTCCGACAAATCCGAGAATACGGCAAAACAAATATTTCTCACCTCTATTAAAATCGCGTGATTCTAATGCTATATGATTACTAAATATATTCAGGTTTAGTAGATTAATTTCCTTTGTTGTGATTACTTTATTTAAATAAATCCTTTATTTATTTAAACTTAACAACACACTGTGGTAATCTGACAATACTACGCTATTAATTTAATTACTCTTATTACAAACATCTAAATTCAGTATTTTAAATCCTGTATATATCGAGGTTTTTACTACCCTAAAGGTATAAACATTTAGACGACAGACAACAGTTAGGCAGTTCGACAGAAAATTCTGCCAACTGTTTTTTCTGCCGTATGCCGACTGCGTAAATTTTTTGAAAGCAGATCAGAAAAAAACAACTGACAATAATTTTCAAATTCGAATTGAAATATATTTTTCAGTGTTGTCACTATTAGGTTTTTTGTACGCAAAAATAAACTCACGAAAATACCGCACACACAAACCATTTATCAAATGAATTCATATACAAAATTAAATCTATAATTCTATTTTATTTATTATGAATACATGGATTGCTTTTTATTTCTTAATTTTAGAATTGTTCCTACTCTTCAATAATATAAGTATTTTTAGCTGGTTTGATTATGATTTTATGTTGTATTGGCATCACTAATTTGCTTTTAGCTGCTCACAAAACTATAAAATAGTTTAATTTAGGCAGAAACTGCTTAGGTTGTTGTTTTGGCTTTTTCTGTTTTGCCTTCAATATAATCGTTTTCATATAAACGTGTGTATTCTAAACTTGGCAGCTTTCTGTTATCTGTCGTCTGTTTATACCTTAAGTGGCGATTTCAAAAATTTATTTTGGGTATGGCAACTTTTAGAAAACACTAGAGATTTTCTGTGTATTTCTGTTATTGTGACTTGACTTTCTGATTTATTTTGTCTTTATTTAAGTAGATGACAGTAACATATTCATTCTAAAATAATTTTAGATGGCAAGAAAATGTTTAATTCACGTTTTTTTTATCACAAACATAAGAGTGAGTATTCGCTATTTAATATTTAATTTGATTTCATGATCTACGCTCCAAAGCCATTTCAATAATACGTAAATGTTGGATGTGTATATAATTTTTCTTACATAATATTTCTTAATAATGACGAAGCCCCATAATATTAAATATTTCAGTTCGCATTGTGGGTTGTTTAATAAAAGTTTAAAAATTAATACAATTAGACAATGTTTCATTAAAGTGTTGAATTAAATATAATAATACAAGTAGATGCAATCAAAGAGTCCAAAAAACCATTTTAAATTTTATTCATATTCTAGTTTCGTGCTAAATATATTCGCATTAGTCTTTAAAAAGCATATAAAATGTTTAATATATGAGATAAATTTTATTTCTTTTTTCCCACGAGGGGTAAAATTTTTCAAATACAAAATGGTGAATCCAATATTCAATTTTAAAATGTCCTCTGATTTGAGTCTTATTAGTGTAACGTCAACATTTTTTCTTCAAAACCTTCAGTGGAGGTTTCTTCATTTAACACGTTGTTGTTTGTTTTAACGCGCCTGTATTCGCTCAATTTTTTCAAAGCTTACCCAAAACTCAAGGACTCGTCAAAAAACAATTTTTTTACTTTGTCTTAGGGCCATTATTACAACTTGTCGTTGACTAAAGGGAGAATCTTAACGGGCAGATAAATTGTTTTTCGTTATTATGAGTACCCAATAAGATAGAAGTGATCGTTAAGCTAAAGGGAGGATCATCCTACATTTAACATTTAAAGGTCACTTTATGTTTGAACTTGCCATACAAATACAACAAAAAAACGAAGCCCCCGGTTACCACATCATTAAAAAAAATTGTATAATTGAGCAGTTTTATCGACATTGCTCCGGCACTGCCATATTTTTGAAAAATTTTATTTGTAAGTTGTAATAACGAAAATAAGTTAAAGGTAACTTTACAGTTCCCTTAAGCTAAAGGTACCTTTAACTAAACCCAAGTTTAACGGCAAGTTGTAATAATGGCTCTTAAACTAATAAGCACTTACTACCCATTTTGCTTTCCGTTTTTAATTTAAGTTTTAAAGAAATAAACAATGATTTTACTCACAAATTATTTTTATATTATTTATTTAGAAAAAATTATTAGATTTATTATGACATTAGAACAAAAAACTATACAGGCTTTGAAACCGAAGTGTTCAGGCACAAAACTTAACATTTAAATTAACTCAAATATCACATCAAATACCACATCATTTATAAAACAAAAAATATTTCTTGATCGCATCAGTTCGACTTCAGAAACACCCATTCTAGAATATGATGCAAAAGGGCAAATTTGTCTTTGGTTTCATTTGCAGACTGATCACACTATTTCCAAGTTGGCTAGAAACATATGACTCGCGTTGTATACGCTGCATGGGCCGGTGCTAAATATTAAATAAAAAGAAACACAAATAATGTAAAAATAATTAGGATTACTAGCGATTAGCACAAAAGAATTAAAAGTAATCAAATTATATTAAAATAATTATTTTGAATTCTCTTTGAATATTTTCAATATTTTTATTCTGTCCAAAAAAAAATGTTTTTAAACTTTTTAAAAATTCTTCGAAATTCTTTGTTTTTGTTTTGTATTCAGTTGTGTTACAATTTTTCTGTTACTAATGCATTGTATTTTTTTGGTAAGTATAACAGATGCAGTTGTTAAAGATTATAATAAATATTATTTTAAGACTTCGAAATGTCGGAAAATATATTCGAAAGCGAATTTTCGTTAGATGATAATAAGTTACATAAACTAAGTATGAAACAGGAGTTACAACAAGTATCTTCTGTTATTTTGAAAATGGATCAACGGCTAAGGCAAAGATTCCAATCATATTTTACTTTGCAACCTGATGCAAATATCGCGATTACGGCAACAGTACTAAATCAAAGCATTGAAATGTAATGGTTGAAGGTGTTACAAGGGTTAAGCCCTGAATTGCTGGAATTACGTGTTGAAAACGTCATCAACAAAGTTTTGGATATTCTATGAGGTTTTTACGCCAAAAATAACAGTACATTTAATTATGAGGTTAAAAATAGCCCCGATTTCGACTATCCCCGATTTTTTCGATTTTAGTACTGACGGTAAGCTAAGCTTGCGTTACTATAAATTTTGTTGGATTTTTAACGATTTAAATTTGCAGAAGACGAAATTAATACCAGTCTTTCTCCAAAAGAACATAATAAACCTGACCGACAGTCCATTATGAAACATCATTCCTTCAGTTATTTGAGCGATAATTCGAGTGCAGGAATTGGCAAAAATATGATGTGCTAAAACAAGTATTTATACGCCCCTAACGTGTACAGCTCCAGTGGAACGATTGTTTTCTTTTGCCGGTATAGTCAACAGCCCAAGACGATAATCATTATCTGATTTTTCGTTTGAAAAATTAGCGTTAATGAAATATGTGTAATTGTTTGATGTTAATTTTTTTTGTGTTTCATCAAATGTCCATTTTCTGTTATTATTTATATCTTTACTATTTGGTTTGTTCAGTATATTTGATTTTATGTTTTAATTATATTTTTTTATTCAAATCAATATATATAAAAATGAATGTTTGTTTGTATGTAATTAATAGAATCGTAAATTATGCATTTGATCATGTTATGACCTTCAACAGAGTTGTTATGCATAAGCCGGGGAAGGTTCCTAAGTTGGTATGACCAATTTCCGACAGGTGGCGCCACTGAAAATTACTAAAAATGATTTAAATCGTAAACTGTGCGTCTACTCATGATCTTTAGCAAAGTTGTTGCGCATGAGGCGACGAAGGTTTCTAAGTTGGTATGACCAATTTCCGACAGGTGGTGCCACTGAAAATGAATTTAATCGTAAACAGTGCATTTGATCATGTTATGATCTTTAGCAAAGTTGTTGCGCATAAGTCGACGGAGGTTTCTAAGTCAGTGCGATTAATTTCCAATAGATAGCGCTACTGAGAATTATTCAAAATGAATTCAATCGTAAACTATGCAACATTTTAAAGTTTCAAGTTTCAAACATTTTAATTTTGGAAAATTTTAAAAAATGCTATTGGTTCAATTGGATTGGGCACATTGTGAGATTTTAATAAATTTAAACGCATTTTTCACGTCGCTCCCGTGCAATCATACCTCCAAAGCGACAACCAATTGGTGGACCTACACCTCAAGAAGCATAGAGACTGCAAAATCTTCGAGTACAATTATATCCATAAAATGATTCAAAATTAATTGGATATTTGTGTAATGTCTTTCTTTCAAATTTATTTTTGTTGGTGGCGCAGCAACACGTGCAGGGTGCAGCTAGTAAATATATAAAACTAAAATTTTACTGTTTCGAATAAATTGTAGAATGCACGAATTTTCAATTATTGAAAATAATGAAAAAGAATCATTGAAAACAATTTGATTACCTTTAGATTACTTTTGGTTCTTTTAGACTAATCGCCAGTAATCCTGATTATTTTGCAATCGTAATCAATTATTAACTATTTTAACCAAAAATAATCGTAATTGTAAACATTTTTTCACCATTCAAAAAAAAAATAGTAATCAAATTACTAATCCTTACGATTACTAATCATTACTTAACAGGTATAGTTCAATGTAATTTTCACTTCCTTAGTTTTTTCAATAGAGAAGTGTAGAATTGATATTTTCGTTAAAATTTGCTCGCTTCGTATAAAAATATACGAAATACGAAAGATTATAACACAATCACCAATCTAATTCTGACATACATTATTCACACTGTGAAGAGCTAAGAAAGACTACACCAAACTTTATGTGCAATGCTTATATAAAATTGCAATTGACGCATGAACTTGGCACTAAAACAGTACAAAACAGCTGATAATTGTTCTTCAGATGAAGTGCATACCATCAGTCGTGAAACCATTTTCAAGTAGAGACGATAAACTGCCCGAGCGAAACACTATCATTCGAAAAATTTCAAAAGCATCTAATACAACAACTCGAGCAGGATTTACCACAGTAGGGTTAACGATCAAAGTATCTAAATATTCCAATGTTTACAAAGCCTGATATTTGACTCGTGATTCGTTGAATATTTCGATAGAAAGCTTATGCCACATTGCACATTCTTACATGAACACTCACTACGCACTACACTATTGGGTATTAGGTTGGCTTTTGGGCTATCCATATCCTAGTGAATTGGCCATTTAAGGACATGCTAGATACATGCTAGCTGTATTTAACAACTGGTCATTTTTAGTTCATTGAAGCTAAAAATGCGTTCCATCAAACGTAAATCATATGTTTTAAAAGGTTTTTAATTCTCATCGAAAACTAAACGTTCTGTCTGTTAAGCTTTGTTTCTGAATAATAATTTCGTTTTTAAGTAATCGCTATTGCTGTTAACTTCTTTATACTAATCTATGAATACTAAATTTCGATTACGATTAGTAATCAATTACATTACTTTTTAAAAAAAATCGTAGTGATTATACAATTTTATGAACAATTTTTTCTATTTACTAATTGATTACGAATACAAATAATGTAAAAATAATGAGGATAACTGGCGATTAGTACAACATAATTTAAAAAAACAAAAGTAAATAAAATATATCTAAAAAATTATTCTGAATTGTTTTTGAATATTTTCAATAATTTTCGTTCTATCCAAAATGAATTTGTTTTAGAGTATTTTAAAAATTCTTGGAAAATTTTTGGTTTTTTTATTCAACTGTGTAGTAATACATTCTATATGTACATTCAATTTTTTGGTTGTTAAAGGTTCTTATAAGTAATATTTAAATTCAAGATTTTGAAATTCAGAAAATGATAATTTTAAGGATCCAGACTTTTTCAAAAAAGTGTTTGAATTTACAGACCGATGCACTAAGTGGCATTTACTCTGAAAAGCTGGCCAAAAAAGCAAAAATTAATTTAAAGAAATTTAAGAAACTAAGTATGCAGTTCGATAGACAACATAATTCTGCATTATATAGTGAATTTTCATGACTTTAAGTTGAGATTTGTAAATTTGAAGCGATGTCAAAGTCAGGAAAGTGAAGAAAATTAAATGCGTTTTTTGAAAATTTTACTTTTTTTTTTTGAAAAATTAAAAAAAAATTAGAGGTAGTGTAATAAAGTCATAGGCTATAAAGCCATATGGTCTTATTTCTCAATAGAATGAGAAATAAAACCATATGGCTTTACTTCCTACACCCAAGTGAAATAACGCCATAACAGTGTAATGTTGATCTCGATTGATCTTGTTTGGTGGGCGAACTCGGCGAGCGCTTATCTTTGTGGCTTTATGGCTTTATTACCTATGGCTTTATTGCACTGCACCAAAAACTACCTTTTTTCTACCGAAACACACAAGATTTTTAAAACTGAAAGTAGCAAGTGCTCAAAAATTTTTATGTACTATTAAATTACTCCTTCCTGACATTGATAAGAAGTCGCCGTGGTGTAGTAGGTAGTGTGTTGGCTTACTATTCGTAAAGCCCGGGTTCGTATCCCAGGTCAGACATCAAAAATGAAATATGAAAAATAAAAATATTTCTTCGGCGACTTCCTCTCAGCAGATTTCTGGCAAAAACTCTGAGAGTAAAAATAAACTGCCATTAAAAAGTTTCTCAAAATTCTGTCGTTCGGAGTCGACGTTAAACTGTAGGTCCCGCCACTCACGTATAAAATTAACGCACACAACATGAGTGGTGTGAGAAGCTAGGCCGTAATCCTGACTGAAGGGTTGTAATGGCCAATTACGTATTACGACATTGTTACCGCCACTGTCGCCCAATTATGTATCGATAAGTCATTTATCGGTTACTTTGAGACGTCATATCTAAATGTCAAAAAATCATGACAAAAAAAATCATTTCCTTTTTCTTTCCTTCTACATTTTTCTAGAAATCAGTACGAAGTTGTGAAGGCAAAATTTATCTAAATTAAATTAAATTAAAATTTATGTGAATTAAAACCTTTTTTCTTAATATTCTTGTGCTAGCTTTCACACCAAAAAAGTACGTAACTCTTTTATTCATAAAATATTGTAAATTACTTAAAATAATTTGTACTTTGTAGGAATTTTAACAAGCAAATAAAATTGAATTAATATCTAAAGAATTTTGGTTTTATTTGCTGTTCATAATCTAGTGGAAGCTTTGCACTCGGGCGAATTCCGGCAACAAATTTAAAATTCTTTTTTGATGGTGAGATTCACGTTCCCGCATCACGTTTTGTTAAACATAACCTCAAAGCAGTGTGAAGTTCACCAACCACGGTCCAAATACACCCAAAGGAAAATCACGTCCAACTGGCAGAAACTGTAAGTCCCAAAAAATGGAAAAATTTTCTTTACAGGGTCAACCACCACAACAAAACCAACTGGCGTCCAACACCAACTTGCCACCTGCACAAACCTGTCCGGTTTGTAATGAGCCACCCACAAGTCAGTGTATACTCTGTCATAAATGCCAAAAAAGTCATCACCTTAATTGTGTCAACATAAACAGTCATGAAGAAATTTTTACTTGCGATAATTGTGCCAATAGAGCTCATGTTTCAGGCTCACCAAAATCTACACGAAGTCACCGTAGCAAAGCCTCTAGCACTTCAAAAAATTCAACCATCCGAAGGACAAATTTAGAACTTCAGCGTCTCGAAGAAGAAAGGCAGCTCGCTAAAGAAAGAGACACCGAATACTTAAAACAAAAATATCAATTGCTGCAACAGGAAGAAGATGAACTTGATGATCGTAGCTCCATAGATATCAATTCCGTACACGAATGGCTTAACAATCAACCCAATCTTCCAAACTTATCTGAGGCAATCCAAACTGGTGTACCACCGCTTAACGTTAATGTACAAAATTGTACTAATGAAAATAATAATGTAACTTTTGCAATCCCAATGTCAAGACAAGGTCAAGTAGCAACACAATCTTCTCAAAATAATATGCCAATAAACACCGCAAGTACAAACTTTCAAAATAAAATACCACATTCTTATTTAAATTCAACTTCATATAATAATACAACCACATTTATTAATAAATCAGCAACAACACAAACAACAACAGCTATACCAGCCAACATTTCATTAGGAGCACCTGCTAATTACACTTTTCGTCCATCGTTCTCATCTATTCCTCACAATACCGTAACCTCAAACCTCACCCATCAGCAAATAACATCGAGACAAACTGTTCCCAAAGATCTACCCATTTTTACTGGCAATCCAGAAGAGTGGCCTCTTTTCAGCTCCACATTCGATTGGTCCACGGAAGTATGTGGTCTAACAGATGCCGAAAACCTGATTCGTCTACAAAAAGCTCTGCGAGGAGATGCTTTGAAGTCTGTACAACACATTTTAATCCACCCATCCTGTGTACCGGCCGCAATTTCAACACTTAAATTATTGTATGGACAACCAGAAAAGATTCTCCATTCACTGAAACAAAAAATACGATCATTACCATCGGTTAATGTTAATAAGCTGGAAACAATTACCTCATTTGCCGTACAGGTTAAAGGTCTCCAGGCCACAATAGAAGCTTGTGGTCTCCTCGATGAGCTCAATAATCCGTCATTGTTACAAGAATTAATTTCCAAATTGCCGTCATATTTCCAGATTAATTGGGGAACATACAAAATGAATTTATCAAAACAAAACAAACACGTTAACTTGGCAGAATTTTCGGCATGGATTTTTGATATTGGTGTTTCTGCTAGCAGCGTTAACATTGACAGCAGTTCTAGCTCTGCCGCAGAGACTCTCTCACGTAATAGGCAGAAAAATGTTTATATACACACTCACACTGAACAGAGTAGAAAAAAATGTATCGTGTGCAGTGGTGACTGCAACAATGTTGCTAGCTGTGAGAAATTTAAGAGGAAGGATAGATCAAGTAAATGGAATGTAGTGAGAGAATTTAATCTCTGTAAACAATGTTTACGTAAACATTTTGGCAAATGCAATAGCAACAATGTTTGTGGTGTTGATAATTGCCAATTTAAACATCATTATCTTTTGCATAAAAAAATAGAAAATGTTGATAAAAGGGAAATGTCAAATGCTGCTGAATCAAATAAAAACAAATTTTCAATGCAAAACAATCAAACACAGAGCTGTAACACGCACAGTGCCTCGGGGTGTAACAATTTGTTTAAAATTATTCCAATAACAATTTATGGCAATGAAAATAAATTTATAGATACATTTGCGTTTATTGACGACGGTTCGTCAACGAGTCTGATAGATGAGCAAATCATTAACGACCTAAATCTTTCCGGCACCTCAGAACCTTTATGCCTAAAATGGACTGGGAACGTTGAACGAAATGAGAATAACTCTCGTCGACTTTGTATAAATGTGGCTGGTCCTAATAAAAAAGTTCATACAGTAGATGTTCGAACAGTAAAACATCTTTCATTACCAAAGCAAACTCTTGATATTGAAAAACTTGCACAAGATTTTCCTTATTTAACAGGATTGCCTGTGAAAGGTTATATTAATGCCACACCGCGACTACTAATTGGCTTAAATAACTCCAGACTTTGTGTCTACAATAATATTAAAGAAGGTAATTTCAGTGAACCTGTAGCAATCCGCACTCGTCTTGGCTGGTTGATATACGGTGCAATGAGAAATAAGTTTATAGAACACCATCATTGTCATGTAGACGAATGCAGTAATAAAATACTATCCGATTTAATGAAAAAATTTTACACTTTGGAAACTGCCTGTACAGATAATGCTACAGCCATGATGAGTAAAGACGATGAAAAGGCCATGTCTATCCTAAAGAAGTATACCAGGCAACGAGCGGATGGACATTACGAGACTTCACTGTTGTGGCGAAACGAAAATGTTTTAATGCCAAACAGTTACGAAATGGCACTAAAGAGGTACAAGTGTTTGGACAAAAAGTTGAAAAGCGATAATAATTTGAACGAAATTTTTAATAAAACCATTTCTGAATATAATTCAAAAGGATATATCACCAAGATCATAGAACACCGTAAAACGTCAACCAAAGAAGAAAAGTTGTGGTATCTGCCAATTTTCCCCGTTTTCAATAAAAACAAGCCTGGGAAAACCAGAATAGTGTGGGACGCAGCTGCAAAAGCATACGGTGTATCGTTAAATGATATGCTGATGAAAGGTCCAGATATGCTGTGCTCTCTACCTTCAATACTTATTCGTTTTCGTGAAAAGTCTATAGCCATTTGTGGCGATATAGAACAAATGTTTCACCAGGTGTTCATAAGAGAGGAGGATCGTAATGCCCAGCGGTTTCTATGGCGTGGTGAGAGCGATCAACCAGACGTTTATGTTATGAACGTGATGATTTTCGGGGCATCCTGCTCACCATGCATTTCGCAGTACGTAAAAAATACTAATGCTAACAAATTTATTGATAAATATCCAATTGCGGCAGCCGCTATAAAAAATAATCATTACGTGGATGACTATTTAGATTCAGTTGACACAGTAGAAGAGGCGATTACCTTAGCTCAAGAAGTTAAATACATTCACGGAAATGCTGGTTTCAATATAAGAAACTGGATTAGTAATAATAAAGATGTTTTGGCTGCTATAACTGATAGCAATGGTCAACAACATAAGAGTCTTAATCTCGGAAGTGAAATAGAAGTAGAGAAGGTGCTTGGTGTTTTCTGGAAACCGTCAGATGACACTTTTACGTTTAAAGTTTCTACAAATATAGCCAACAATATATTAACGGAAAATAAAATTCCGTCAAAACGTGAACTGTTAAGATTTTTGATGTCAATATATGACCCTTTGGGTCTTATTGGACACTATTTAATGTACTTAAAAATAATACTTCAGGATGTGTGGAGGAGTGGCGTAACATGGGATGAAAAAATCAAGCCCCATCACATGGCTAAGTGGGTTAAATGGCTATCATTCTTTCAAGAAATTGAAAACATTTCAATACCACGATGTTATCTTCAAACGTTTAGTAATTATCACGAAGTTGATGTGCAGTTGCATACATTTGCCGACGCCAGCGAAAATGGCTATGCAGCAGTTTCCTATTTTAGGATTTCGAATGGTAGCGATGTTGTTGTGTCTCTGGTTGGGTCAAAAACGAGAGTCGCTCCACTAAGAGTAGCCTCTATTCCCCGTTTAGAACTAATGGCCGCAGTAATTGCGTCACGTTTTGCTAATAGTATTATAAGAAGTACAACTATAAAAATCAGCCAAATGGTGTTCTGGTCTGATTCTAAAACTGTCATTAGTTGGCTTAAGTCAGATCAGAAAAGGTATCATCAGTTCGTAGCTTTTCGCGTAAGTGAAATTCTCGACACTACTGATATAGATGGATGGCGATGGGTCTCCGGTAAATTAAATGTGGCAGATGAAGCAACAAAGTGGTCCAAAGGAGGTCCCGATTTATCAAATCACAGTCGATGGCAAAATGGTCCGAGTTTCTTAAAACAGCATCCAAATTTGTGGCCTGTAGATAATGACATAAGCGCTAACGTTGATTGTGAACTTAAACAACATGTTTTTCATATAAAAGAGGTTAACCATTTGATCCAAATTGAGCGTTTTTCTCAGTGGCGTAGAGCAATTAGATCGGCTGCCTATGTCATACATTTTATAAATAAACTAAAAAATAGTACAACTTTGAATAATATATCCCAAGACGAACTAAAACAGGCGGAAATCCTTCTTCTTAAGCAAGCTCAAATCGACAAATATTTAGACGAAATAACAACGCTAAAATGTGATGGCAATATTGACAAGAGTAGTTCTCTTTATAAGCTTTCTCCTTTCTTAGATAGCGATGGTGTTTTACGTATTAACGGCCGAATAGATTATGCTGATGTTCCAGATGAACTTAAACACCCAGCTATTATGCCAAAACAGTGTTACACCACTGAGCTAATAATACTACATTATCATGCAAAATACCATCACGGAAATCACGAAACTGCAATAAACGAAATTCGACAAAAATATTATATGCCTCGACTAAGAACAACTTTTAAGGAGGTTGTACGAACGTGTCAAATGTGCAAAGTGAATAAAGCAGAACCAACATATCCGCAAATGGCAAGACTTCCTAGGGCTAGGCTGTCAGCACATGTTGCACCCTTTACATTTACCGGGCTTGATTTGTTTGGCCCAATTTTGGTAACCGTCAATAGACACAAGGAAAAACGATATGGTGCACTGTTCACTTGTCTAACTATTCGGGCCGTTCACACTGAGATAGTACATTCCTTAACCACCAGTTCATGTATTCTGGCCATCCGGAATTTTATGGCCAGACGTGGTACGCCAAGAGAATTTTTCAGCGATAACGGTACCAACTTTGTTGGAGCAGAAAGGGAGTTACGCGAGGCTATAAAAGAGGTTGATTGTAATGAGTTTGTTCGCAATTTCACCACTGCTACTACTAAATGGAATTTCAATCCGCCCGCTGCCCCACATATGGGCGGAGCGTGGGAACGTATGGTACGTTCTATTAAAACTGTTCTTTATAAAATAATGCCATCAAGACCCGTCAATGATGAGACAATCCGCAGTATGATGGCTGAAGTCGAAAATATAATAAATTCACGCCCGCTTACTTATGTGCCAATGGACAACGAAAATCAGGAGGCGCTAACCCCTAACCATTTACTGTTAGGAAGTTCAAATGGCATGAAACCATTAGCTGATTATGACGACTCTGGCATGGTGGTTAAGAATAGCTGGTTGCAATCGCAGATGTATGCGCAAAATTTTTGGAAAAGATGGCTGACAGAGTATTTACCATCGCTTACATGCAGGACAAAATGGTTCGCCAAATCGAAGCCGATTTGTGTTGGTGATTTGGTGGTTGTGGTTGACCCTTTAAGTCCCCGTAATGTGTGGCCAAGAGGCAAAATACTGGAGACCAAAGTTGCCAAAGATGGACAAGTGCGCAAGGCAAAAGTTATGACGGCTTGTGGTGTATTGGAGAGGCCGGTGACTAAGTTAGCTATACTCGACGTGTCTCAGGATAAGGAGTAGGGCATCGAACGCTTTTCTCACCATACTGTGGGGGGGTGTTACCGCCACTGTCGCCCAATTATGTATCGATAAGTCATTTATCGGTTACTTTGAGACGTCATATCTAAATGTCAAAAAATCATGACAAAAAAAAATCATTTCCTTTTTCTTTCCTTCTACATTTTTCTAGAAATCAGTACGAAGTTGTGAAGGCAAAATTTATCTAAATTAAATTAAATTAAAATTTATGTGAATTAAAACCTTTTTTCTTAATATTCTTGTGCTAGCTTTCACACCAAAAAAGTACGTAACTCTTTTATTCATAAAATATTGTAAATTACTTAAAATAATTTGTACTTTGTAGGAATTTTAACAAGCAAATAAAATTGAATTAATATCTAAAGAATTTTGGTTTTATTTGCTGTTCATAATCTAGTGGAAGCTTTGCACTCGGGCGAATTCCGGCAACAGACATTGATAAATGATAACGATTTTAACGATTGTAGTTAGTTTCACATTTTAATTATTTTTAAGTTAAGTATTAAATAATGTAAAATAAATATTATGAATAAATATCATAGAACTTTAAAAACTTAATTACATATGTATTTATGTTTGATTATGTTTGATTCTCTTAATGGACCGTATGTGGTACCTAGGGGCACTTATAATCCGATCATAATAAGATCAGGTAAAATGATTTACATTCATATTAAACATGTTCATGTCGAATTTCATCTTGGTAATACAATTTTTAAGCCAATTATAATTGCTAAACATATTTTCTTAAGGTGCCCTATTTTGGACCGAGGGGCAATTATGGACCGACTATAACAAAATTTGGTAATATGATTTACAAAATACACGTTCATACAGAATTTCATCACGATTCCGATGTTTTTAAGCCATTTATAAGCGCAAACGTGAGTTTCTAAAGGGGAGTTTATATGGGGATTAGGGTCAAATGTGCTCCGACTTCCGCAAAACTTTACACCCTGATTTTTTAGTACACAGAACTGATCCATGCTAAATTTTATCATGATTGATGTAATTACCATATTATTAGCGTGAGGGTCGTGGGTTCGATTCCCACCAGAGACTCTGGTCTGTGACACAACACCGAGCACATAGTCAAGTTACTTCGCTCGTATATAATTAGGATATAATTTGTAATTGTATTGTTTTTAATAAATAAATTGTTACTTTGAAAAAAAAAAAAATAATTGCAGAAAATTAATCCGAGGAAAATAAACTATTATCTCAATGGAAAATTTTGAAAAGGTATGTACATAGATCTAATGTTCTTACATTTATGGAGCTTTATATACTTATGTATCATTGATTTATAAATTGTCAAGAGGATCAAAAGAAAAGGTAGCGAGAGGCAAACTGGAGCACCAGCGATCACAATTTATAAAAAAATAATAAAATAAAATATATAATATAATAATAATGTAATATATAATAAAAAATTTAACAAAATTCATATAACTTTCGTTTTTGGTTTGTTTTGGTTTTGTAACATTTGATAAATGACAAACAGCTGATAGAGTTGAAAGTGATGTTATCTTTGTTAAAAACAAATTCAGCATGTTTTAAGAATAAAACTGACTTTATCGGAAAAAGTAAGCTTTTTTCGTCTATAGTAGCTGAAAAGACATTTTAATAAATAATACTTAAAGTATACTTTTTTGATGACCAGGATTATGGCCCATTTGGTTTATGAAAGAAATGTGTTGAAAAATGTATTTCAATGTACTTTCCTCTTAAATTAGTAACAAACTTTATTATGAAATATGTTTTTATTAATATTTTTGTAATGGAAAAATGCGAAAATAGTAATGCACTATTTAAACATATTTATAGAAACCAATCACAATAGTATATACGTAATTTGGCATGCCAAGTTTAAAAAACTGCTGACTTTTTCCAACACTGCATGAGACGCATAGAATAGTAGAAAATAAACCTACTTGATGCATTCTATGCGTATATGCATTCTATGTGTTTTTTTCTGTAACTTGTCACAATCAACTACACTGATTCTACTTTTTCGGTATATGTATGTAACGCAAGGCCGCATGAACACGGATGGTATGCACTTTCGGCTTTTCTCATTCCGTTGCTTGATTTGTCTTTCCGTTTATAATGACTGCCTTCGCGGAATATCTAAAAATGTAAACATGTTTTCATTATTGTTGTTTGTGTATTTTGTTTACGTTTGTTCTTGCAGTGTTGTTGTTGCCTGTTTGTTTACTTTGGTTATACCCTTTTTCTATACTGATGTTGTTGCTATATTTTTGCTTATTCGTTGATCATGTAAACAAGTCAATTAAACATTCCTTTGTTTACTTTGTTTATCCCTTTTTTATACTGATGTTGTTGCTATAGTTTTGCTTATTCGTTGATCATGTAAACAAGTCCATTGTATTTGTATCTTTTGTGTACCATTTTAATAACACCATATCCATTTTTGTAACAATATTAATACAACTTCTTTTCAGATGAGGCAACATGTGAAACATGCCACCTCCTAATAAAAGGAAGCCGTGAAGTGACTTCAAACTACATTAAAGAATTAATGTTACTGTTTCGAATAAATTGTAAAACTCATGAAATCTCAATTATTGAAAATAATCAAAAAGAATCATTGAAAATAGTTGTGATTACTTTTAGATTAGAATGTATTATTTTCAATTGTATTGTACTAAGTGCCAGCAATTCTGATTATTTTCGATTATTTAAAATTAATATTTATTTATAAAACTTAAACTAATAAATGCAAATAGTTTACAAACGATTATAATAATTTAATAAATAATATTAAAATAATCTCCTCTTTATTTTATCCACCTTAGTAGAGGACTCAGTGCCCTCATTCGGTTTCGGCTGTAGTGGCATAGATTGTTTTTGTTGAGATAACAATTGTGGTTTCTGTTGGTCATGCTGTGACAGATGTTGTTTGAGTTGTTGTCGTAGCTGCTTCTGATATTTTTCCGCATGGTAGTGTTGCGCTCGAGCAATTTGTCGTCTCAACTTATTCTTAAAAATGGTTTCACGACTGATGTTTTGCAAATCATCTGAAGAACACTTATAGGCATTTTGTGCAGTTTTAGTGATAAGTTCATGCGTCAATTGTAACTTCACGTACGCTTTGCGCATAAAGCTTGGCTTCCTCTTTCTCAGCTCTTCACGATGTAAATAAAGCATGTAAGAGATGTCGGAATTTGCATGCTGCACTTGATGTAATTTATCCTTAGAATCAATGTTTGAATTGCTCTTCTTAATGTTATTTCTAGCTGCTACGGGTGCCATGGTGATTATTCACTGTTTATTCGAAAGTGCGGTTAGTTTGAGTGTTGTAGATTAACTGATATTGATTGCGAATATGTTGGCACTTTTATAGAGATATGATGAGATATTCATCTACCTGGGGCATGAAACACCAAATATGAATTAATGGGGATATTTCTAGGTACCTGTTAAGGAAATAAGCGTATACTTTCCTATTGTTTATATAGCGCATTGTGTTTCTTTTTGTTTACCTGAAAAAGCATGATCCCCAAAAAAATGTTTTATTACTGATCTCTTTTGTATGCATTACTGCAAACTTACACTATACCGCTACCTATGTGCCGATTAAAATCTAGTAGAGTTTTATTTGACTTTCCATACTTGGGAAAATCTTTTTCGTTATTACATTGTGAAGAAATTTAGACCGAGTGGCTTACTCTTGATTTTTACAAATCAATTGAAAGTTCTTCTGCACGCAACAAATATTAAATTTAATGCTCAAATATCTTATTATTTATAAAAGAGACAAATCTATGACTACATACAACAGAGTAGCTAGTTAGTGGCATAACGCTTTTACAAGTAAACTACTGAAGATCAAAGTAGGATTACCTTGTGTGCCACTCGTTGGGGAAACATTTTGTGAAATTACGGGAAAAATAAATTAAAAAGTGGAAAAGAGATAATATATTAAAATAGCGTTATGTAGTAAAATAAAGGATGAGAAGCGATACCTGTCATGCCCTATTAATATACAACCGCTTCTGCCAGTCTACACCACAGGTAGACGAATGTGTTCAGTTTTATAGGCCTTAACAAGCCCTCTTACCAGCCAAAAGTCAACTTGACCACTATACGAAGATGTTCGTTTGTCCACTTTGGTTTTTACTTTAGGGATTGTTGGTCACAGGCATGTTACCAGGTAATAATAAAAAATGAAATCTTATTGTTTTGCATAACAAACAAACGCATTCACTTCATGATTCATGTTCATTTTACAACATTACTTTATTCTTTGTTAATTTTTGTTTACTAGTAAGCCTAACTTGTAGGGATATACAACTGTTCACCAAGTAAAACATAATCGACAGAGTGAATGTTTCATGCTTTACTTACACCGTAAAGAGCTAAGGAGGACTAAACCAAACTTTATGCGTAATGTTTATATAAAATTGCAATCGACAGATGAACTTATCACAAACACTGTACGAGCTGTTGAAAAGTTTTGCATAACATCCGTCGTGAAACAGATTTGAGGCTACAAAATGCCCGCGTGAAATATTATCATGCGGAAAAATATCAAAAGCAGCTAATACAACAACTTAAACAACATTTGCTACAGCAGCAGTAACAGCAAATACAACCTTTGACTCCACAACAAAATCAAAAAGAGGTTGAAGAATTTTCGGCTAAGGTGGAAAAGCTAGGAAGAAAATTATTTTACGCTAATTATTATTGAGAAACTGCCTTTCTGTCCTATTAAAGAAGTTTGCAAACACCTTTGTTTTAATAAAATTTGTTAATTTTAAAATAACGAAAATAATAATGATTTTCTTTTATAAAAGAGTATTAAAATTAATAAAATATAGTAATATATGCCTCGAAATTCGATGAATATTTTGACCATTTTTCCATATTTTCGCTTTGGAAGGATCTATAAAACTTCAAAAATATAACATTAATCGGAACTTTCCAGGATTTTTAAATTTATTAATTAATTATTATAATTTAAAGGATTTGTTTTCTGATGGTGAAACCGAATTTTGCACTATCAAATTCTAACATCACTTGGCTGGTTGACTAACAAATTTATTGATAAATATCCAATTGCGGCAGCCGCTATAAAAAATAATCATTACGTGGATGACTATTTAGATTCAGTTGACACAGTAGAAGAGGCGATTACCTTAGCTCAAGAAGTTAAATACATTCACGGAAATGCTGGTTTCAATATAAGAAACTGGATTAGTAATAATAAAGATGTTTTGGCTGCTATAACTGATAGCAATGGTCAACAACATAAGAGTCTTAATCTCGGAAGTGAAATAGAAGTAGAGAAGGTGCTTGGTGTTTTCTGGAAACCGTCAGATGACACTTTTACGTTTAAAGTTTCTACAAATATAGCCAACAATATATTAACGGAAAATAAAATTCCGTCAAAACGTGAACTGTTAAGATTTTTGATGTCAATATATGACCCTTTGGGTCTTATTGGACACTATTTAATGTACTTAAAAATAATACTTCAGGATGTGTGGAGGAGTGGCGTAACATGGGATGAAAAAATCAAGCCCCATCACATGGCTAAGTGGGTTAAATGGCTATCATTCTTTCAAGAAATTGAAAACATTTCAATACCACGATGTTATCTTCAAACGTTTAGTAATTATCACGAAGTTGATGTGCAGTTGCATACATTTGCCGACGCCAGCGAAAATGGCTATGCAGCAGTTTCCTATTTTAGGATTTCGAATGGTAGCGATGTTGTTGTGTCTCTGGTTGGGTCAAAAACGAGAGTCGCTCCACTAAGAGTAGCCTCTATTCCCCGTTTAGAACTAATGGCCGCAGTAATTGCGTCACGTTTTGCTAATAGTATTATAAGAAGTACAACTATAAAAATCAGCCAAATGGTGTTCTGGTCTGATTCTAAAACTGTCATTAGTTGGCTTAAGTCAGATCAGAAAAGGTATCATCAGTTCGTAGCTTTTCGCGTAAGTGAAATTCTCGACACTACTGATATAGATGGATGGCGATGGGTCTCCGGTAAATTAAATGTGGCAGATGAAGCAACAAAGTGGTCCAAAGGAGGTCCCGATTTATCAAATCACAGTCGATGGCAAAATGGTCCGAGTTTCTTAAAACAGCATCCAAATTTGTGGCCTGTAGATAATGACATAAGCGCTAACGTTGATTGTGAACTTAAACAACATGTTTTTCATATAAAAGAGGTTAACCATTTGATCCAAATTGAGCGTTTTTCTCAGTGGCGTAGAGCAATTAGATCGGCTGCCTATGTCATACATTTTATAAATAAACTAAAAAATAGTACAACTTTGAATAATATATCCCAAGACGAACTAAAACAGGCGGAAATCCTTCTTCTTAAGCAAGCTCAAATCGACAAATATTTAGACGAAATAACAACGCTAAAATGTGATGGCAATATTGACAAGAGTAGTTCTCTTTATAAGCTTTCTCCTTTCTTAGATAGCGATGGTGTTTTACGTATTAACGGCCGAATAGATTATGCTGATGTTCCAGATGAACTTAAACACCCAGCTATTATGCCAAAACAGTGTTACACCACTGAGCTAATAATACTACATTATCATGCAAAATACCATCACGGAAATCACGAAACTGCAATAAACGAAATTCGACAAAAATATTATATGCCTCGACTAAGAACAACTTTTAAGAAGGTTGTACGAACGTGTCAAATGTGCAAAGTGAATAAAGCAGAACCAACATATCCGCAAATGGCAAGACTTCCTAGGGCTAGGCTGTCAGCACATGTTGCACCCTTTACATTTACCGGGCTTGATTTGTTTGGCCCAATTTTGGTAACCGTCAATAGACACAAGGAAAAACGATATGGTGCACTGTTCACTTGTCTAACTATTCGGGCCGTTCACATTGAGATAGTACATTCCTTAACCACCAGTTCATGTATTCTGGCCATCCGGAATTTTATGGCCAGACGTGGTACGCCAAGAGAATTTTTCAGCGATAACGGTACCAACTTTGTTGGAGCAGAAAGGGAGTTACGCGAGGCTATAAAAGAGGTTGATTGTAATGAGTTTGTTCGCAATTTCACCACTGCTACTACTAAATGGAATTTCAATCCGCCCGCTGCCCCACATATGGGCGGAGCGTGGGAACGTATGGTACGTTCTATTAAAACTGTTCTTTATAAAATAATGCCATCAAGACCCGTCAATGATGAGACAATCCGCAGTATGATGGCTGAAGTCGAAAATATAATAAATTCACGCCCGCTTACTTATGTGCCAATGGACAACGAAAATCAGGAGGCGCTAACCCCTAACCATTTACTGTTAGGAAGTTCAAATGGCATGAAACCATTAGCTGATTATGACGACTCTGGCATGGTGGTTAAGAATAGCTGGTTGCAATCGCAGATGTATGCGCAAAATTTTTGGAAAAGATGGCTGACAGAGTATTTACCATCGCTTACATGCAGGACAAAATGGTTCGCCAAATCGAAGCCGATTTGTGTTGGTGATTTGGTGGTTGTGGTTGACCCTTTAAGTCCCCGTAATGTGTGGCCAAGAGGCAAAATACTGGAGACCAAAGTTGCCAAAGATGGACAAGTGCGCAAGGCAAAAGTTATGACGGCTTGTGGTGTATTGGAGAGGCCGGTGACTAAGTTAGCTATACTCGACGTGTCTCAGGATAAGGAGTAGGGCATCGAACGCTTTTCTCACCATACTGTGGGGGGGTGTTACCGCCAGTGTCGCCCAATTATGTATCGATAAGTCATTTATCGGTTACTTTGAGACGTCATATCTAAATGTCAAAAAATCATGACAAAAAAAAATCATTTCCTTTTTCTTTCCTTCTACATTTTTCTAGAAATCAGTACGAAGTTGTGAAGGCAAAATTTATCTAAATTAAATTAAATTAAAATTTATGTGAATTAAAACCTTTTTTCTTAATATTCTTGTGCTAGCTTTCACACCAAAAAAGTACGTAACTCTTTTATTCATAAAATATTGTAAATTACTTAAAATAATTTGTACTTTGTAGGAATTTTAACAAGCAAATAAAATTGAATTAATATCTAAAGAATTTTGGTTTTATTTGCTGTTCATAATCTAGTGGAAGCTTTGCACTCGGGCGAATTCCGGCAACAGACATTGATAAATGATAACGATTTTAACGATTGTAGTTAGTTTCACATTTTAATTATTTTTAAGTTAAGTATTAAATAATGTAAAATAAATATTATGAATAAATATCATAGAACTTTAAAAACTTAATTACATATGTATTTATGTTTGATTATGTTTGATTCTCTTAATGGACCGTATGTGGTACCTAGGGGCACTTATAATCCGATCATAATAAGATCAGGTAAAATGATTTACATTCATATTAAACATGTTCATGTCGAATTTCATCTTGGTAATACAATTTTTAAGCCAATTATAATTGCTAAACATATTTTCTTAAGGTGCCCTATTTTGGACCGAGGGGCAATTATGGACCGACTATAACAAAATTTGGTAATATGATTTACAAAATACACGTTCATACAGAATTTCATCACGATTCCGATGTTTTTAAGCCATTTATAAGCGCAAACGTGAGTTTCTAAAGGGGAGTTTATATGGGGATTAGGGTCAAATGTGCTCCGACTTCCGCAAAACTTTACACCCTGATTTTTTAGTACACAGAACTGATCCATGCTAAATTTTATCATGATTGATGTAATTACCATATTATTAGCGTGAGGGTCGTGGGTTCGATTCCCACCAGAGACTCTGGTCTGTGACACAACACCGAGCACATAGTCAAGTTACTTCGCTCGTATATAATTAGGATATAATTTGTAATTGTATTGTTTTTAATAAATAAATTGTTACTTTGAAAAAAAAAAAAATAATTGCAGAAAATTAATCCGAGGAAAATAAACTATTATCTCAATGGAAAATTTTGAAAAGGTATGTACATAGATCTAATGTTCTTACATTTATGGAGCTTTATATACTTATGTATCATTGATTTATAAATTGTCAAGAGGATCAAAAGAAAAGGTAGCGAGAGGCAAACTGGAGCACCAGCGATCACAATTTATAAAAAAAATAATAAAATAAAATATATAATATAATAATAATGTAATATATAATAAAAAATTTAACAAAATTCATATAACTTTCGTTTTTGGTTTGTTTTGGTTTTGTAACATTTGATAAATGACAAACAGCTGATAGAGTTGAAAGTGATGTTATCTTTGTTAAAAACAAATTCAGCATGTTTTAAGAATAAAACTGACTTTATCGGAAAAAGTAAGCTTTTTTCGTCTATAGTAGCTGAAAAGACATTTTAATAAATAATACTTAAAGTATACTTTTTTGATGACCAGGATTATGGCCCATTTGGTTTATGAAAGAAATGTGTTGAAAAATGTATTTCAATGTACTTTCCTCTTAAATTAGTAACAAACTTTATTATGAAATATGTTTTTATTAATATTTTTGTAATGGAAAAATGCGAAAATAGTAATGCACTATTTAAACATATTTATAGAAACCAATCACAATAGTATATACGTAATTTGGCATGCCAAGTTTAAAAAACTGCTGACTTTTTCCAACACTGCATGAGACGCATAGAATAGTAGAAAATAAACCTACTTGATGCATTCTATGCGTATATGCATTCTATGTGTTTTTTTCTGTAACTTGTCACAATCAACTACACTGATTCTACTTTTTCGGTATATGTATGTAACGCAAGGCCGCATGAACACGGATGGTATGCACTTTCGGCTTTTCTCATTCCGTTGCTTGATTTGTCTTTCCGTTTATAATGACTGCCTTCGCGGAATATCTAAAAATGTAAACATGTTTTCATTATTGTTGTTTGTGTATTTTGTTTACGTTTGTTCTTGCAGTGTTGTTGTTGCCTGTTTGTTTACTTTGGTTATACCCTTTTTCTATACTGATGTTGTTGCTATATTTTTGCTTATTCGTTGATCATGTAAACAAGTCAATTAAACATTCCTTTGTTTACTTTGTTTATCCCTTTTTTATACTGATGTTGTTGCTATAGTTTTGCTTATTCGTTGATCATGTAAACAAGTCCATTGTATTTGTATCTTTTGTGTACCATTTTAATAACACCATATCCATTTTTGTAACAATATTAATACAACTTCTTTTCAGATGAGGCAACATGTGAAACATGCCACCTCCTAATAAAAGGAAGCCGTGAAGTGACTTCAAACTACATTAAAGAATTAATGTTACTGTTTCGAATAAATTGTAAAACTCATGAAATCTCAATTATTGAAAATAATCAAAAAGAATCATTGAAAATAGTTGTGATTACTTTTAGATTAGAATGTATTATTTTCAATTGTATTGTACTAAGTGCCAGCAATTCTGATTATTTTCGATTATTTAAAATTAATATTTATTTATAAAACTTAAACTAATAAATGCAAATAGTTTACAAACGATTATAATAATTTAATAAATAATATTAAAATAATCTCCTCTTTATTTTATCCACCTTAGTAGAGGACTCAGTGCCCTCATTCGGTTTCGGCTGTAGTGGCATAGATTGTTTTTGTTGAGATAACAATTGTGGTTTCTGTTGGTCATGCTGTGACAGATGTTGTTTGAGTTGTTGTCGTAGCTGCTTCTGATATTTTTCCGCATGGTAGTGTTGCGCTCGAGCAATTTGTCGTCTCAACTTATTCTTAAAAATGGTTTCACGACTGATGTTTTGCAAATCATCTGAAGAACACTTATAGGCATTTTGTGCAGTTTTAGTGATAAGTTCATGCGTCAATTGTAACTTCACGTACGCTTTGCGCATAAAGCTTGGCTTCCTCTTTCTCAGCTCTTCACGATGTAAATAAAGCATGTAAGAGATGTCGGAATTTGCATGCTGCACTTGATGTAATTTATCCTTAGAATCAATGTTTGAATTGCTCTTCTTAATGTTATTTCTAGCTGCTACGGGTGCCATGGTGATTATTCACTGTTTATTCGAAAGTGCGGTTAGTTTGAGTGTTGTAGATTAACTGATATTGATTGCGAATATGTTGGCACTTTTATAGAGATATGATGAGATATTCATTTACCTGGGGCATGAAACACCAAATATGAATTAATGGGGATATTTCTAGGTACCTGTTAAGGAAATAAGCGTATACTTTCCTATTGTTTATATAGCGCATTGTGTTTTGATTTCTTTTTGTTTACCTGAAAAAGCATGATCCCCAAAAAAATGTTTTATTACTGATCTCTTTTGTATGCATTACTGCAAACTTACACTATACCGCTACCTATGTGCCGATTAAAATCTAGTAGAGTTTTATTTGACTTTCCATACTTGGGAAAATCTTTTTCGTTATTACATTGTGAAGAAATTTAGACCGAGTGGCTTACTCTTGATTTTTACAAATCAATTGAAAGTTCTTCTGCACGCAACAAATATTAAATTTAATGCTCAAATATCTTATTATTTATAAAAGAGACAAATCTATGACTACATACAACAGAGTAGCTAGTTAGTGGCATAACGCTTTTACAAGTAAACTACTGAAGATCAAAGTAGGATTACCTTGTGTGCCACTCGTTGGGGAAACATTTTGTGAAATTACGGGAAAAATAAATTAAAAAGTGGAAAAGAGATAATATATTAAAATAGCGTTATGTAGTAAAATAAAGGATGAGAAGCGATACCTGTCATGCCCTATTAATATACAACCGCTTCTGCCAGTCTACACCACAGGTAGACGAATGTGTTCAGTTTTATAGGCCTTAACAAGCCCTCTTACCAGCCAAAAGTCAACTTGACCACTATACGAAGATGTTCGTTTGTCCACTTTGGTTTTTACTTTAGGGATTGTTGGTCACAGGCATGTTACCAGGTAATAATAAAAAATGAAATCTTATTGTTTTGCATAACAAACAAACGCATTCACTTCATGATTCATGTTCATTTTACAACATTACTTTATTCTTTGTTAATTTTTGTTTACTAGTAAGCCTAACTTGTAGGGATATACAACTGTTCACCAAGTAAAACATAATCGACAGAGTGAATGTTTCATGCTTTACTTACACCGTAAAGAGCTAAGGAGGACTAAACCAAACTTTATGCGTAATGTTTATATAAAATTGCAATCGACAGATGAACTTATCACAAACACTGTACGAGCTGTTGAAAAGTTTTGCATAACATCCGTCGTGAAACAGATTTGAGGCTACAAAATGCCCGCGTGAAATATTATCATGCGGAAAAATATCAAAAGCAGCTAATACAACAACTTAAACAACATTTGCTACAGCAGCAGTAACAGCAAATACAACCTTTGACTCCACAACAAAATCAAAAAGAGGTTGAAGAATTTTCGGCTAAGGTGGAAAAGCTAGGAAGAAAATTATTTTACGCTAATTATTATTGAGAAACTGCCTTTCTGTCCTATTAAAGAAGTTTGCAAACACCTTTGTTTTAATAAAATTTGTTAATTTTAAAATAACGAAAATAATAATGATTTTCTTTTATAAAAGAGTATTAAAATTAATAAAATATAGTAATATATGCCTCGAAATTCGATGAATATTTTGACCATTTTTCCATATTTTCGCTTTGGAAGGATCTATAAAACTTCAAAAATATAACATTAATCGGAACTTTCCAGGATTTTTAAATTTATTAATTAATTATTATAATTTAAAGGATTTGTTTTCTGATGGTGAAACCGAATTTTGCACTATCAAATTCTAACATCACTTAAGTATAGTTTTATACAATGGGTCAATTCGACCTCCGGGTACTGTACTTGTCTTAATTAGTCCTCTAACCTAAGTATATTTAAGGCGCTTTCTAATCCCAATATGAGATATTCTATTTTCTTTGGACTGCATTCATCGTCTGAGTCTTGTTTAGCATTTTGTAGCTATATAAAAGATAGATACCAACATTTCTTTAAAATACAGATGCAATTGGTAAAAATATAGAAAATGTTTTTTATTTACTACTGAAGTGTAACAGGCCAGAGTCACGACCCTCAAATAATAGAGAAATTGTAAAACAGTGTTACGAATTCTGTATTCAGTAAACTTATTCAATAAGATTAGGTTAGGTTAGGTTAGGTCGGAGTGGTAGCTCTGTTATCACAAAGCTCACTTGAGCACGCATAGCGGCCCGTTGTGATGCCACGGGTGAACGCAGTCCCTGTACTAACCAAGTTCCACCAAAATCAGGGAAATGGAAGAAGTTGGTCAGCGCAAGGGCTGCACAACAAAAGCACGACTACCCCGCACTGGAAAACCAGACAGAAAGTTTGATGAACGAAGTTATATCCTTGATGTCAATAGATGATAGCTCCGTTAGGCTAATAAGGAATGGGGAGCCAAATAACCTATATCTACACCTAGCAAGAGGCGGGCACTGGCAAAGAAAGTGATCAACGGTCTCCTCTTCGTCAGTGGACCTGCGTCCACGGCAGAAGTCGTTGAATGGGAGCCTCATTCTTTCCGCGTGTCTACCCATGACGCAATGACCTGTAAGCACGGCCACTGTAGTCGAGATGACATCACGACCAAGACCAAGTAATCGGTTGGTACGCCTTCTATCCATATTGGGCCAGGTGAGTCTAGCGGTAGAGCAGGACTCCTCATTGACCCAGGATAGGTTGGCGTCCCGAAAGAACCCCCGCGCAATGGTCAACTTGACCGAGGCAAGTGGCATACCCAATTCAACAGAAGAGGATTCCGGAAGGAGCGCACCAGCTCTGGCGAGCTCGTCGGCCCTACAGTTTCCCGGAATATCACTGTGCCCGGGGACCCACACCAGAGAGACACTGGTGAAGCGCCCCGAGAGAAGGTCGAGACAGCGGCGACATTCCCTAACGATCCTAGAGCTAATCACGAAACCCGATAGAGATCTTATCGCGGCCTGACTATCAGAAAAGATCGAGACGCGAGTGAAAGGAGCATCGTTGACGAGGATCCACTGAGCGGCCCGGTAAATTGCCATTACCTCCGCCTGAAACACACTGTAGTAGTCCGGCAGACGGAGAGAAATATTTAGGTCCAGTTTCCCATAGTAGACACCGCTTCCAACCCCGTTATCGAGTTTAGAGCCGTCGGTATATATATCCAGGACTTCCGGGGGGACGACCGTATTAGGATTCCAGACATCCCTACTTGGAATCAGAGAGTGGAAACATCTGTCAAGACAATATTCAGCAGCGAAATAGTCCATGTTCACAGGGGCCACTGGATCAACCTCCAGAATAGTGGAGTGACCAGAAGGAACAGTGTGCCAACGAGAGAGAGCATTAAGTCTAGTTTCAGCAAACTGGCTGCCTACTTAGCGAGAAGCACAGTAGGAAGCCAGTTTAGCATTGCGAACAAGGCTTTCGAGGGGGTGGTGCGTAGAGCGCCAGTTGTATAAATGGCGGCAGACCTTCTGACCTTGTCAAGAAGTCTGACGCTGTGTTGTTTGTCCAGAGCAGTCCACCAGAAAGCAACACCGTATAAGAGGTTGGGTTCGATGACCGTGGAATATATCCAACGCATGGTCCTTGGGCGAAGACCCCATCTGGTTCCGACCGCTCTACTGCAGCAGTAAGCAGCACATGCTGCCTTGCGTGCCCTAGCAGCCAGATTCGCCCTCCAGTTGAGTTTGGGATCGAGGATCAGGCCCAGATATTTAACATCGGGAATCAACGTGAGTCTGGTCCCACATATGCTGGGAAGGAAGAAGGTCGGAATTTTATATTTCCTCGTAAAAAGAATCGTATCGGTCTTAGACGGGTTAATAGACAGTCCAAACTCCCTACACCAGTCCAGCATGATTGACAGCGCCAAATTCAACTTATCCGACAGTGTCTGCGGACAAATTCCCGACGCAGCAATGGCAATCTCGTCAGCGTAAGCTATGGCCTCATTGCCAGAGTGTTCCAGCCCCCTCAAGAGTGAGTTGACTGCAAGATTCCAGAGAAGTGGTGATAGAACACCGCCTTGCGGTGTACCCCTACGAACCATTCTCTGACAATTCGTGGCCCCCACTTTGGAGGACTTAAGGAGAAGCTCGATGAACCTAACCAGATTCTGTCCCAGGTTCAGAGAACCAAGAGCCCTAACTATGGCGTCCGGGTCGACGTTATTGAATGCACCTTCAATGTCCAGAAAAATGGCCAAAGTGTATTCCTTAACGTGCATGGACTTTTCTACACGAGAGACAAGAGAGTGAAGTGCAGTCTCCACTGATTTACCTCTCGTATACGCATGCTGGGAAGCGGATAGAAGCGCTGGATCAATCGAGGCCCTAATATGAACATCAAGCACTCTTTCCAGCGTCTTCAGAAGAAAGGAACACAGACTTATGGGTCTATTATCATTCGTCCTAGTATGGGACGGTTTCCCAGCCTTGGGAATGGAGATCACCCTAGATATTCTCCAGCTCCAAGGGATGTAAAGGAGCCTGGGACTAGCGTTATAGATGGCAAGCAACCAAGGGAGGATTATCTCCTCCTCATGTTGAATGTCACCCGGGATAATACCATCCGGTCCTGGTGACTTGAATGGTTTGAAAGACCTAACAGCCCACTGCACTTGGCCAGGGGTAAGAATCAGGGTGGAATAGTTCCCGGACGGTGGTTCGTTAACCTGATAAAAGGCCTGGCCACCAAGTGTGTCACTTCCGGGAAAGTGAGTGCCAAGGAGAGGCTCAAGCGTCTCCAAACTAGACGTAGTCCGACATCCGTCAAGTCGTCGGATACAGTCAAGGGATTTGTGAGTGGAACTTAGAATTTTACGCAGACGGCCCGTTTCGGCAGAGGACTCTACGCTCGCGCAGTAGTTCCTCCATGAGGCCCTCTTTGCTCGCCTTGCAGCGTATTTAAGTTCCCTCTTTTTGGCCTTGAAGGTTGACCATTCACCTGTCGTCTTCGCCCTGTTAAAGAGCCTGCCACAAGATCGGTGTAGATCCCTTGGTTCCACCAGGGCGGTTTTCGCTTGCCCCTATGGGCAGCGGGTTTGACGGAGGATGTGGCTGCCGCCCTAAGCGCGGTTGGTATCCACGTCGAAACGGGTCGTTATAGTCGGGGGGGGGGGGGGGTAGAGGGAAGTCTGCTACGCAGTTTCTCTCTAAAAATAGTCCAATTCGTGTTCCTCTTATTGACCGGAGGGGTCATGAAAGGAGGAGACTCGTTCGTGTCAATAATGAAGGTAATGTATCTATGGTCCGAAAAGGAGCATTCATGAGATACAAACCAGTCCCTAAGGTTAGTAGATAAATCAGAGCTGACCAGCGTGATGTCCAGCACCTCCTTCTGTTCGAAGTGAGGAAGGTTGGTTCATCGCCCCGATTAGCTATAGCTAGGTTATTGCTTATAATAAAATCAAAGAGGCACTCACCACGTTCGTTGGTACCGGAACTGCCCCACATCGTGTGGTGGGAGTTGGCATCTACTCCGATTATGACCGGAACTCCGCGTAGTCTTGCATCCGTTACCAGTCGACCGATGGGCTCCTGAGGGGGAGAGAGCCCATAGTCATGCGCCAGATACGATGATGTGATACAGAGGGTCATCAAGTTCATTTCGACGACCATGGTGACGGTATCCTTGTCGCTGAACCTATGGAGGAGAAGAGCGTTAATACTATTCTTAACCATGACACAAGCCCGAGGCTTACCTGAGTTCTGGATATACGATTTATTGAGCAACAATTTTCATTTCGTGACAAATCTTGCACATCGATCATACTCCTCCCGCTGATATATCCCGCATGTTTGAATATTATTATACTTTATTCTATGTTCGATCGCATTCTATTCGGCGGCATTTCGGTTAGTCTTATATTTTTAAACTTCATTAAAATACCTGTGATCATTTTTCTGTATTTTACGAAAAACTTACAACTCTTAAATAACCTTGTAGTTGAACAAGAGAACAAATCCCGTTATTTCGGTTGAGCAAAATCCTTTTGTAATAGCGATAGAACAGTGAAACGCAAACCACATTGCAACGATTGTACAATAATTCAATGGAGTTGGATACAATACCTTCGTTAACGAGCTATTACGGCCTCCCCTGTACTCGGTCGAGAAACCTTAATATCGAAGTTGAGGCACCGACCCATACATGAGAGTTGTATTCCATTCTCGGTCGGTAATAAATGGTGCAAATGGTAAGATCAGATGATAAGATCTTCAGAATGAACTGGAAAATGTGTCGGCTACAGCCAACATTACACTGAATTTTCATGCTCAGAATATCAAGAGCTTCTGACTCCTTAATGTTTACACCAGCCATTAAGATTAAGATGAAGCAATATTATTGCTGTGCCTATGTGTCAATAAACAACACTGGAATATATTGTTTAAACATTAAATAATTTCTTCCTGAAAATTATATAAAATGTCTCCATTTTTGGGAAAAAAATTAATAAATGAAGATGAGACGACGCTAGCTTTTAATTTCCAAAAATTTTTTTTAAATGTTTTATTTTTGTTTTAGTACAATAGAAATAATTTTGGTTTTTAAAAATTTTTAATTTAATTTTCTTATTTTATCTGACGATTTTTTTTACAATTTAAACGTCTGGCGATTTTTTCTCAAATATTTGACGATTTGGTGCCTCATTCATCTGGCAGCTATGAGTGCATACCATCACTCGTAAAACCATTTTCAAGAATAAGTTGAGACGACAAAGTGCCCGTGCGAAGCACTATATTCGAGAAAATTAATACAACTCAAACAACATTTATTATTATTTTAAGTCAGTGATTCTTGAGAAATTGTGTTCTGTGTTATTTAAAAAGTTTGTAAAATTTTATGAATTCCGTTAATTCTTAAAATTAAGTAAGATAAAAGCATATTTTTAGCTGTACACTCACTACGCACAACACTATTGGGTATTCGGTTGGCTTTAGAGCCATCGATATCCTAGTGAATAGGCGATTGAAGGATATGCTAGATACATGCTAGCTGTATTTAACAACTGGTCATTTTCACTTAAATCCTATGTCTAAAAGGTTTTTAATTCCTATCGAATCGCCGGCGTTTCGGTTGGAAAAAACTAGAAATTCTATCTGTAAAGCTTTGTTTCCGAATAATAATTTCGTTTTTAAGTAATTACTATTGCTGTCAACTTCTTCATACTAGTCTATAAATATTAAATTTCGATTACGATTAGTAATCAATTACAATACTTTTTAAAAAAAATCGTAGTGATTATATAATTTTATAAAAATTTTTTTCTAATTACTAATTGATTACGAATACAAATAATCTAAAAATAAACAGGACAACTGGCGATTTGTACAAAATAATTTAAAAAAAATCAAAAGTAATCAAATTATATTTAAAAAATTATGTTTAATTCTTTTTGAATATTTTCAATAATTTTCATTGTTTCCAAAATAAATTTTTTTAATAATTCGAAATTTTTGGTTTTTGTATTCAACTGTGTTGTAGTACATTCTATACATTCTATTGTTTGGTTGTTAAAGGTTCTTATAAGTAATATTTAAATTCAAGATTTTGAAATGTCAGAAAATGTTTTTGAGAGCGGTTTTTCTTCAGATGATAATTTTAACGATCCAGACTTATTCAAAAATTGTGTTTGAATTTACAGACCGATGGTGAGAAAAACTTATTTTCATATTACTGATAAGACGACATGTGCAACATGCCACCTCCTGATAAAAGGAAGCCGTGAAGTGACTTCAAACTTCATTAAATATTAGATGTTACTGTGCGAATAAATTGTAGAACTAATGAATTCTCAATTATTGAAAATAATCAAAAAGCATCATTGAAAATAATTGTGATTACTTTTGATTTTTTTCTAATTATTTTGTACTAATCACCAGTAATTCTGATTATTTTTTGATTATTTGTAATTGTAATCAATTATTAATTATTCAAATCAAAAATAATCGTAGTTGTAGTCGTTATTTCATTCAAAAAAATATAATCTAATTACTAATCATTACTTAACAGTTATGTGCTAATCTATAGTACTAGTAGTTTTTGGAATGAAAACCCATTAAATGACTTTCATTAATATATTCAACTTTAGTATTCGTTTAAATGTTAAATTTTTTGGCCCAAATTGAAAATTTTGTATTTGACCAAAAATAAATGTCAAGAGAATTTCGTATGGCTATTGGGTTTGTAGGGTATTGGCTTATGAAGGAATAATTACTTTTAAGTATCACTCAATTAAATAAAGCTTTAGATATCACTCAATTAAGTAAAGCTTTTTAACATCTTATTTGTAAACAGCACTCCATTAAAACAGGTTCTTTTTATATATTAAATGACAACAACAACAGCAAAAGAATAACTGTAAACCTTTTGCTGTGTTCTTAATTAATATTTTAAATACCAAAATTCATTCCCGTTTTGTAAAGCAAGGTAGAAGTATTAAATAAAATTTATTAAATAAGATAAACTTTTATTGTTTAACTTAAATATAAGCCTGAGTTTATCACATTGGCGACGAGACAAAACAATATTAAAATAATTTTTTTTTATAGAAAATAAAATTAAACCGGTGCAGTTGAAAGTTTCTTTTGAATCGAAGGTAAAGATGACTACGCAAATTGCACAAATAATTGGTAAAGTTCCAAGTTTTGATCATACGCAAAACAATTGGTCAATTTTCGAAAATCAAATGGAACAATTTCTAGTGGCGAATGATATAAATAATAGCGTCAAAAAGAAGGCGATCTTACTGACGTCATTATGCGAAACGTCCTATATGCTGTTACAAAATTTACTAAGTCCGAGAAAAGTAGAAGATGCAACAACAACTTATGAGTCGTGTGTGGAGGTGATGAAAAAACATTTTAAGCCACCAACATCAGGTTTTGCAGAAAGGTAAAAATTTTACAATGCTTCAAAAGCACCTACGGAGACAGTTAATGAGTGGTTTGTACGTGTGCGATCATTAGCAGTGAACTGCGAGTTTGGTGCAAATTTAGCAACAGCAATTCGGGATAAATTTGTAAAGGGGTTGGAAAAAGGTCCGGCCCGGGACAAAATTTTCTTAGAATCAGTAAAATGTACTTTCGACAGAGCGGTGGAAATAGCCAACAATACACCAATATGACACCAATATGACACGGCAGCGGTCAAAGAAGAGCCCGTTAATTTTATAATAAAAAGCAAATGGCGGACGAAGTAAAAGGGAATCGCAAAGGGTTGCTCAGCAAAAAAATGATCAACAATGTGAAGTCTGCGGTTATAAAAACCACAAAAGCGAGCAATGTAAGTTTAGAAATTACAAGTGCAACAAATGTCAAAAAAGAGGGCATTTAAAAAATGTGTAAATCAAAAAACTTTAATTTTTTAGAATATGTTCATAGAGATTTAAGCTTATTTTCTGTTACAAGTTTAAAAGATGGACCTATTAAAATTAGAGTTAAGATTAATGATAAACCATTTGATATGGAGTTGGATACTGGTTCAGAAAATACGGTTATTTCAGAGAAAACATACAAGTCTAATTTCAGTAATTATAGTCTTCGTAAAATAGTTATGTTATTGAAAGCGTATAATGGTACAAATATAATACCTATCGGAGCTTGTGATGTGTATATTCAGTACGGCAATAAGAAGAAACTTATTCCTATTATTGTGATTAAACATGCTGGTCCACCACTGTTGGGTCGAAACTTTTTAAAGGCGTTTGAAATCGAGATCTGTAATATAAATCATGCATCGGAACTTCATATGATTAAAGGTTATCCTATTGTTAGAAAATTTAATAAACTGTTTGATGGTGGTTTGGGCCTATTTAAGTTGAGTGAGGCTGCGTTGAAGCTAAAAGAGGATGCTGTCCCACAGTTTTTCAGACCGAGACCTTTACCTTTGACCATTAAAAAGAGAGTTGAATTAGCATTAGATGAATTGGTGAAAATGAAAATTTTACAACCGGTTGATTATAGCGAACGGGGGACGCCAATAGTGCCCATATTGAAAAAAGACGGTAATGTTAGGATTTGCGGGGATTTTAAGGTAACGTTAAATCCAAACTTAATGATAGAAAGGTATCCTTTGCCTCGGATAGAGGAAATGTTTTCTAAGTTGCATGGAGGGGAGGAATTTACAAAACTTGATTTAAGTATGGCCTACCAGCAAATAGAGCTAGATGAGGAATCTCGTAAATATACTACTATATCGACTTCCAAAGGTCTTTTTCAATATACAAGGCTTATATATGGCTTAGCCTCAGCTCCTGCGATTTTTCAAAGGATCATGGATTCACTGTTGGCAGGTTTGGATGGTGTTGTGGTATTTTTAGATGACATTTTAATTATTGCTCCCAATCGTCAACTTCATAATGAGCGTCTCGAACGAGTTTTGAACATATTGAGAGATGTAGGTTTTAAATTGTCACCAGCAAAATGTGAGTTTTATTGTAAGAAAATAGAATACTTGGGGCACGTAATCGACAAACGGGGTTTACACATGAATCCCAAAAAAGTTAGTGATATTTCTAAAATGCCCAATCCTACAAATGTCAAGGAACTGCAAGCATTTTTAGGCGTTGTAAATTTTTATAGAAGGTTTTTGCCAAATGTGTCCACATTGCTGCATCCATTGCATGGATTACTCAGGGCTAATACAGAATTTAAATGGACTGAAGACTGTTCGAAGGCTGTGGAAAAGTTAAAAAAATGTCTAGTATCGGAAAATTGTTTGGCACATTTTAACGCTAATTTAGGACAAGGCTGACTGTGGATGCCAGTCCTGTCAGGGTAGGTGCTGTGTTGTCACAGATAAATGATAGGGGCGAGGAAAGGCCAGTTGAGTTCGCTTCTAGGACATTGACAGATACGGAAAAGCGTTATACACAACTAGATCGTGAAGCCGTGTCCATTTCGTTTGGTGTTAAGAAGTTTCACCAGTATTTATACGGCCGTCATTTTACGTTGGTTACGGACAATAAACCATTGCATCACATTTTTAACCCCAAAAAGGGAATTCCAGTTATGGCATCAAATAGATTGCAACGTATAGCGTTAACGTTGTCGGGTTATCAATTTGATATTGTCCATATTAAATCGAAAAGCAATGTTGCTGACTATTTTTCAAAACATCCAAATCAATCAGATTTAGAATTGGATGATTTGCCAACTGATTTATACGTCAATTACGTAAAGGAGCTTCAAAACGAGACAAAATTTTTGAATTTTGAAACCATCTGTTCAGACACGGAAAAGGATGAGCTACTGAAAAGAGTACGTAGGTATGTTGAATTACGATGGCCTGCTAAGTGTGGAGAACCCGAATTACTGCCATATTTTGTGAGAAGAACTGAGTTGTCGTGTGAGTCGAATAGTTTATTTGGGGATATAAGGTGATTATACCTACGAAATTGAGGAGTGAAGTTGTTAATTTGTTACATGCGCCGCATATGGGCATAGCGAAAATGAAATCGATGGCTCGCGAATGCTGTTGGTGGCCAAATCAAAGCAAAGATTTAGAGGAAATTGTTAGGGCGTGTGACTCATGCTTGATGACACGACCTAATCCACCTCAGCAGGAGTTAATTCTTTGGCCGAGGTCGGAGGAAGTGTGGTCAAGATTACATATAGATCTTTTTGGACCATTTGTAAAACGTTGGTGCCTAGTGGTGGTGGACAGTACCAGAAAATGGATTGAGTGTCTGGACATGGGTACTAATACAACTAGTAACGCTGTCATTCGGGTTTTAAGAGAATTATTTGACCGATTTGGTTTGCCAAAATGTATCGTTTCGGATAATGGTACATCTTTTGTGTCCAACGAATTTAGAAAATTTTTAAAACTTAATGGTATTAAACACATTACAACTCCTGTAGGAAATCCAGCTACTAATGGACAGGCTGAAAATGCAGTAAAAACTATTAAAAATGCTCTTAAGCTCAGTCTAAATAATGTACCAATATCCGAATTCAATAATGTACTATGTAGATTTTTATTGAATTATAGAAACGCTGTTCATTCCAGTACTGGTGTTTCACCAGTTCAGTTAATGTTTAACAAGCGTAAAGTAAGAACAAGGCTTGATTTAATCAATCCAAAAAGAAAAATAGTTAACGTTAATAATTTAATTTTAATTAAACGTAAAAAATAAACAGAAAAGTCAAATTAAATTTTATAAAGGTAAAAAGAAAAATATTTTTAACGAAGGCGATAATGTTGTTTGCAAGGATTATTCAATTCCGGGAAAAGTTTCTTGGATTAGAGGTTCAGTGCTTAAAAAACTTGGTAAGCAAACCTATTTAATAAAAACAAAAAATGAAAGAACTTGGAAAAGGCATGCTAACCAAATGGTACTGTGTACTGAATCTGAAAATGAAAAAAGTGAAATTCCAACAACTCTTTTAGATCCGTTACAAAAAATTGCTCCAAGTATCCAACAAAGTATTGAAGACAAGGTTCAAACAGATTATATCAGAAATAAAGAAGAAGAAAATATAAATTCTAAAGAATATTCAAAGGAAAATGAATCACCAACAGAAATTGTTAAATATAATTTAAGAGAAAGAAAGACTAAAAAAAATATAAGTTATATGTTAAATTTATACTGAATTTATATATTATTCAGCCAAAATCTATTATTATAATATTATATCTATATTGTATGTATTGTTAAGCTAAATGAAATGAAGTATTTTAAAAATGTATTATATTGGGTGAGAAGCAAACTTATGAAGGGGGTGATTGTAGGGTATTGGCTTATGAAGGAATAATTACTTTTAAGTATCACTCAATTAAATAAAGCTTTAGATATCACTCAATTAAGTAAAACTTTTTAACATCTTCTTTGTAAATAGCACTACATTAAAACAAGTTATTTTTATATATTAAATGACAACAACAACAGCAAAAGAATAACTGTAAACCTTTTGCTGTGTTCTTAATTAATATTTTAAATACCAAAATTCATTCCCGTTTTGTAAAGCAAAGTAGAAGTATTAAATAAAATTTATTAAATAAGATAAACTCTTATTGTTTAACTTAAATATAAGCCTGAGTTTATCACAGGGTTAAACACCTTGACAATTTCCAATTTACATGCAATATGCCTTTGTTCGTTCCATTTCAATATTTTGTTACTAGTAATCATATAGTTTGTGTACTCCAGTGCGTATGAATATTTTGTAACAATTTTTAATTTATCATGTTACCGCATAATAGTAAAATAATAGTATATTTCCAAACATTTATATCAGATTTGGTGTAAAGTCAATATTTTATTACTTGTGAAGATCTATTGTCCCTTTCAAAGTAACCTCCCTCAGATATAATACACTAATGTCAGCGTTTTTTCCAATCCCCGAAAACTTCTGAAATGCGATTTTTGGTATCGCCAACAGCTCCCGTTTCGATTTTTCTTTTATCTCCTCAATCGTTGCAAAACGCTTTCTTTTCATCGGTGTCTTCAGTTTTGCGCAGAGGGGGTGAAGTCCGGTGAATAGGGTGGTTGAGGCATGATTACGGTTTTGTTTTTAGCCAAAAACTCACGCATAAGCATCGATGTGTGAGCTGGTGCGTTATCATGGTGCAAAATCCATGATTGGTTTTTCCACAATTCTGTGCGTTTCTGACGAATTGCTTCGCGCAATCGGCGCATAACTTCAAGGTAGTATTTCTTATTCACCGTATGACCTTGTGGCAAGAATTCATGATGCACCACGCTATTACAACCGAAGAAAACAGTGAGCAAAACCTTCACATTTGACCGGATTGACGTGCTTTTTTCGGCCTTGGTTCTTCTGGACGCTTACATTGATGATTCATCCATGCTTCGTCACCAGTTATGACCTTTTTGAGCAAATCTGGATCGTCGTTGACGACGTTCAACATCTCCTGAGCGATGTCCATGAGACGTTGTTTTTGCTCAAAATTTAGCAATTTTGGAACAATCTTCTCTGGCGGACATTTCATGCACAAAACATTCGTAAAAATTGCATGGTAACAGCCGAACGATATGCCAACATCATCAGCAACCTCTCTAATAGTGATTCGACAATTATCCAAAATCATTTTTTCACTGCTTCAATGTTTTCATTGGTTGTTGACGTGCTCGGGCTATCAGGACGAGCATTGTCATGGAAATCCTCTCGGCCTTCCTTAAACCGGTTATACCACAAATGAACTTGTGTTCTGCTCATAGTGGACTCGCCAAACTCCACAGTCAACATTTCAAACGTCCTTGCACATTTAATTTCATTTTTTACACAAAACTTAATACAGTTTCTTTGATCCATTTTTTCAATGTTTTCATTGGTTGTTGACGTGCTCGGGCTATCAGGACGAGCATTGTCGTTGACATCTTCTCGGCCTGCCTTAAACCGGTTATACCACAATTGAACTTGTGTTCTGCTCATAGTGGACTCGCCAAACGCCACAGTCAACAATTCAAACGTCCTTGCACATTTAATTTCATTTTTTACACAGAACATAATACAGTTTCTTTGCTCCATTTTTTCGAATAGTAAAAAATCGAATAGCACACCAAAACACGACTAATCTTTTTATCTGTCAAAAACAAACTGACAATCCAAAATGGCTGATACTGTCAACACATATAACAAACACGTGTACTAACATAACAGAAACAAAGGCGAAAATCGAGCATACGTAATTCACGAAATTTGAAGAAACGGTTATTTTTTGATCATATAGTATAGTAGTAAAGACTAAGAATTAATATAAAATATTAATAAAATGCACAATAAATACTCAGAGACTGCTATAACTTGTGAAGACATTCATTTGGACAATGAATAGAGAGTTTAATAAAGGGTTAAGATCGTTATAATGGATATCAAAAAGAACAAGTCTTATGGGTCGAATGTATTCTAGAAGCGCTAGTTTTGAAACAGTATTCCCTGATGATATCTCGGCCATCTTTTCGCATAGTAGCGGTATTTTTCCATTTTGCTGGAATATTGCAAATGTACTACCAATTTCCAAAAAGCGGAGTCTAACGACCTTTGAAACTACCGACTAGTAGGAACATATTCCACACCTTTTAAGAAAAGTATAATATACTATAACTTTATGAAATAAACTAGTTATTTCTCCCGACTTATTTGAAGCTTTAGCATGGAAGGGTTGCTAAAAATGGGATGCATATCATGTGTTCAGGCTAAATTCAGAAGCACCATAAAGTTCGGTTTTATACCGAACGCATTATTTTATTTTTCTCGACGATCTTGACTCAACTTATCCTAATAACATCCATCATTTTGCAAATGACAAACATTTCCTTTAATCAAGCCCTTTAGAGATTGAGGCGAAAATAAATAATATGAATGACTCATTCACATCAGATCTGAGTTAATCTCCGAATGGAGCCTTTTGAATAGGATTGCTTTCAATATATAACTAAGTTACAAGTACTGAAATCTCTTGAATTCCACGCATGGATATTCAATGCGATGTTCTCTGGAACCAGCATATTTTTCAAGTGCCTCGGTTTCCTAAGATGGTGCAAGAAATTTCACACTTCATCTGATCTCTTTATTATTTACAACATTAATATCCGATAGAAAATAAATTACACCTTTTATATTCGGCCGGTGGCTCCAAGTATTTTTTGACGCTTCTCGACTGCGCATTGAAGGGGACAAAGATGCTCATTCTATTGATTTATTATAGCACCACTGCGTTGTACGTAGATTAGATCCTTGAGTTGTCGATTAGCCAGTGGATCGCACAGCGCATTACAGATAGAAATCATTCTTTTGGTGAACTATACATCTCTGCAGTAAAAAGTAAAAAAGAAAACAAAAGCAATCAAGGTGAGTTAAACAAAATATTTTAAAGATACAAACCGTTTATTTATTACATATGAAAACGTATGAGCTTATGATATAGACTAAAGGGAAAACATTTTAAAAATTTCGTATCTTTCAACACATATATTAGGTAAAACTATTGCCAACAATTATTTCATTGAGTAAATAAAATGATACGTTTTATTTAAAGTTTTAAATTCAAATTCCATTTGACTTTTTACGTAATCACACATATTAGTTATATTTACCGTATTTAAACAAAAAATATTAGACTCGTATGTTAGTAGTAGTAAAAACAGACTAAGAAACGAACAACGCTTGCAAACTGGGACTTGTCAGTCTCAATTCAAAAATTTAAACTTCCGAATGATCTACCACGTCTTAGCCGCTGGGAACATATGTAGCAAATAATCATTAAAATGCTAAAAATTATAATTTTAATTGTAAAATTAATATTTATTTATAAAACTTAAACTAATAAATGCAAATAGTTTACAAACGGTTATAATAATTTAATAAATAATATTAAAATAATCTGCTCTTTATTTTATACACCTTAGTAGAGGACTCAGTGCCCTCATTCGGTTTCGGCTGTAGTGGCATAGATTGTTTTTGTTGCGATAACAATTGTGGTTTCTGTTGGTCATGCTGTGACAGATGTTGTTTGAGTTGTTGTCGTAGCTGCTTCTGATATTTTTCCACATGGTAGTGTTGCGCTCGGGCAATTTGTCGTCTCAACTTATTCTTAAAAATGGTTTCACGACTGATGTTTTGCAAATCATCTGAAGAACACTTATAGGCATTTTGTGCAGTTTTAGTGATAAGTTCATGCGTCAATTGTAACTTCACGTACGCTTTGCGCATAAAGCTTGGCTTCCTCTTTCTCAGCTCTTCACGATGTAAATAAAGCATGTAAGAGATGTCGGAATTTGCATGCTGCACTTGATGTAATTTATCCTTAGAATCAATGTTTGAATTGCTCTTCTTAATGTTATTTCTAGCTGCTACGGGTGCTATGGTGATTATTCACTGTTTATTCGAAAGTGCGGTTAGTTTGAGTGTTGTAGATGAACTGATATTGATTGCGAATATGTTGGCACTTTTATAGAGATATGATGAGATATTCATCTACCTGGGGCATGAAACACCAAATATGAATTAATGGGGATATTTTTAGGTACCTGTTAAGGAAATAAGCGTATACTTTCCTATTGTTTATATAGCGCAGTGTGTTTTGATTTCTTTTTGTTTACCTGAAAAAGCATGATCCCCAAAAAACGTTTTATTACTGATCTCTTTTGTATTCATTACTGCAAACTTACACTATACCGCTACCTATTGCGCCGATTAAAATCTAGTAGAGTTTTATTCGACTTTCCATACTTGGGAAAATCTTTTTCGTTATTACATTGTGAAGAAATTTAGACCGAGTCACTTAAGCTACTCTTGATTTTTACAAATCAATTGAAAGTTCTTCTGCACGCAACAAATATTAAACTTTAATGCTCAAATATCTTATTATTTATAATGAAACAAATCTATGACTGCAGACAACAGAGTAGTTAGTTTGTGGCATAACGCTTTTACAAGTAAACTACTGAAGATCAAAGTAAGATTGCCCTGTGTACCACTCGTTGGGGAAACATTTTGTGAAATTACGGGAAAAATAAATTAAAAAGTGGAAAAGAGACAATATAATAGATGAGCGTTAAGTAGTAAAATAGAGTATTAGGAGCGATACCTGTTATACATGCCCTAATAATGTACAACCGCTTCTGCCAGTTAGCCGTTCATAATCTACACCACAGGTAGACAAATGTGTTCAGTTTTATAGGTCTTAACAAGCCCTCAAACCAGCCAAAAGTCAGCTTGACCACTATACGAAGATGTTCGTTTGTCCACTTTGGCTCTTCACTTTAGGGATTGTTTGTCAGAGGCCAATTGTGGTATGTTAGCAGGTAATAATAAAAAAATGAGGTCTTATTGTTTTGCATAACAAACAACATTACTTTATTCTTTCTTTATTCACTCTCTTTTTCTTTACTTGTAAGCCTAACATGTAGAGGTATACAACTGTTCACACAGTAAAACATAATCGACAAAGTGAAAATTTATTTGTTTACATTTTTATGAACTGAGAGGATTAAACGAACTATGTTCTCTATAATGCGCTGACTTTTATAAATTTTTTAAATTTTTTTTTACTTATTAGAATACGATTACAGATTATATGTAACTATTAAGAGCAGAATGGTTTTTTTTGTTATTTTTTTTTTGTTTATTTAAATGAAATTTTTATTATAATTACTACAAATAAACAAAATAATAGTATAAATAGGTTATAACTATACACTGTCCCATAAACGAGCTCTCTAGTATGATACAAATAGGTATAAATATATACATTTTTTTAAATTAATATTAAATTAAATTAAATTAATTTAAATCTTATCCAGGTACACGAATGCTTCAGGAGGAACGTAACCACTTTGTAGTGTTTTGGATATATATTCGTCGTTGACATAATAGGGAGCCATTATTAGGTTATTTTCGTAACGGTGACAACAAGATCTAATATGATTTCTAATAAGGTGTATGATGAAATTATCAATTCGGCTAATTTTGGCAGCATTGGGGATCTTGCTCTTAGGCATCTTCTTTCGAATTTACGTATTTTTTCCATATAGGAAGGAGTAATATTAAACCAAATTTGGCAACCGTATGTTAAAATTGGACGTATTAAGGTTTGATACATGAGAAGCTTGATATCCGGTTTAATGTGTTTAGAAAAAAATAGGTTTTTGTACATAAAATAAGCATTTCTGGCTTTTTTAATTTGTATGTTGACATGTTCATTAAAGTAGAGAAATTTGTCCAAATGGATTCCTAGGTACTTTACCGTTTGTTTATTAGGTATGTATATATTGTTACTGGATTGAATGCCGAAGGATTTCCAGTTGCGCCTTATGTTATAGTTACACTTTCCAACAGGAGGACTGAATAGTATAGTTTCACATTTGTCTACGTTTAATTTCATTTTCCAATCATTAGCATATTTTTCTACAATACTAAAATTGTTTTGCAATTTCATATTTATTTCTTGTATTTTGTTGTCAGCATGATATATTATAATATCATCTGCGAAACCAATAATATTATTAACACTATTTTAATGGTCATGTATAAATATATTAAAAAGTGTAGGAGCATTAACTGTTCCCTGTTGTAACCCATTAACTATAATAAATCTCCTACTACTAACTTCTTTTCTGTTGCAAACGACAAACGATTTATTGGATAGCATGCTATGAATTAAAATTATCAAATGAAGTGGGAATTTATATTTTAGAAGTTTATATATTATACCAGGAATCCAAATGTTATCGAAAGCCTTTTCAAAATCGACAAGGCATGCCTCTGTACAGAGAGATTTATTTAAATTCCTATTAATATCAGATGTCAAAAGATGTATTCCATGTATTGTAGAGTGTTTATACTTAAAACCGAATTGTCTATCGTTAATCAGATTATAATTCTGACAAAAATTTAGGATATTAATATTTATGCAAATTCCAAAGATTTTACTTATATTCGGGAGCAAACTTATGGCTCTCAGATTTTTCGGATTGTTTGTGTCCTTCTCTTTTTTCCAATTTCCATGCTCGGAAGGCGTTATGATCACTATCGTAATCGAGGGATTTAAGGGAATTAATAGTATATTAACTCTGAGAAAAGAGAGACGCGTTGTTCTCCATCCATTCTTTGAAGGAATTACCATTAGTATTGTTTACTTTATTGCCCCAATCGGAATGTTTACAGTTAAAGTCACCCGCCATTATATAATATATATTTGGATTTTGTAAATTCAGAGATTTAAAAACAGAGTTTAGATCAGGTATAAAAAATTTGCTGTTATTACCTGAGGGATAGTAAGAGGATATAATATATAGAGTTTTATTAGTCAGTAGTGGTATTTTTATAATGCACACTTCCAGACAATTAAGTGAATTGCCAATGATATGCGTGCAGTTTTTGAATTTTATATCTTTTTTTTATTAAAATAGCAGTACCACCACCTTTAGAGGCATTAGGGCTATCTATACGAATTAAGTCATAATTTTCGAAAAATAATTTATGCTTCGTATTTAGTTTTGTTTCATTTAGCAAAACTATATCTGGATTATGCAAATTTATAAAATTTAATAACTCATATCTTCTACTAAGTTTTATAATAGAATTAACATTAATTTCAATTATTTTAAGCTTTTTACAGTTGATTCATCCATTTTAATCCAGCATTGAAAATATTGTATCTATTCTACTTGTCTGTAGTTGTAGCTGTTTATTTAGGGTTATTAATTGATTAGCTAAATTCTGCATGGTATTGTTCATTTGTTCCAACATTTGTTGAATGGAGTTAGAGCTGCTTGTATTTTGTTGATTGTTCTTCAAAACGTTTGCAAAACTCATAGAAGATGTAACAGTTAAGGGTTTGTTCGCTGTTCTTTTTTCAGAAAAACTTTGTTTTTTGGCTCGGAGCCTTTGCTGTATCTCCTTATACTCTTCGCGTCCACAGTATGATGCTGGGTGACCATACTTATGGCATAGTACGCAGAACAATTTTTCCCTTTCGTTTTCCGACACATTTTCTTGTTTGCAATCACCAATGTGGTGCATTTTATCGCATTTTACGCATCTGGGCTTCAAGAAGCAGTTTGAAGCACTATGAAAAAAGCTCTGGCACTTCCTGCATTGTGGAATTTCCGATTTCCTTAGAGGTTCCCAACGTATTCATCTATGAAAAAGTCCCTTTATAGATTTGAGTTCATTAAGGCTGCTTTCGCCGCTAATTTGAATCAAATATATGGGGAGATCTTGTCCATTCCTGATAGACTTTTTAGTTTTAAATGGACTAACTTTTAAAATTTTCAAGTTATCGTTGTTGTATTTATCAAGTTCCTGCTTGATCTCATCGACGTTCAAGTTAGCGCTAAGGCCTTTTAATAGAAAGTTTTAGTTTTCAAACTTTTAGGCGTAAAAGTGAAAAATTCGGTATTTGTTTTTTGAAGATAAGCTTTGACCCGTACGTAAACATCAATAGATGACATGAATAGTGATGTTTTTCTATTATTAAGTTCTTTGATTTTAAAGTTTGTTATTTCTAAACCCTTTTCAATAAATTGTATTAATTCATTTGGTTCCACATTAAATGTATTAAGTGCAGGTATTTTTTTACTTTTATTTTGATCTTGTTTTGTTATGTTTTCAGTATTTATCGTTTTTCTGTTTGTAAAAGATGTTGAGATGTTGTTGGTACGTGATCGTTTACATGTTTTTCGAATTTATTTAAATATTCTTTATTGCAATGTTTATCATTGTCCAAAATAGCATAATAATTATTCTTTAATTGTTTATTCATTGTGTCATATTGTGTTTCACTTTTTCTTTTTCTTTCATTTATAGACTTATCAGTATTGTCTTTACAAGATGGCTTTAAAGAATTGTTTTTGTCGTTATTTATATTTGACCTTGAATCATTATGTTCACTCATTACTTTTATTTTTTCGATTTGTAAGAGCCTCTGTCTCTTGAGTGAAATTGTTGTTATAAAAACTTAACGATTTAAGCAGTTTTGAACTTCACAACAACACGTAAAAAAAAAATATTAAAAAGAAATATAGTAAATACGAGCAAAAATATTTTTTCCGCAATACGTCCGTCTATCATGACAATCACGATTGAACTCTCACAGTATTTGATTGGAATCGACCCCATAACCTCACGGCAATAGAATTGCTCACTACCCACGAAACCGCCCAATATGTCAAATTAATATTAATGTTTACACACAAACTAAAACGTTGTCTTTAACTGGTACCTTCACTGCATGTACATACAATACATAATGGCGACAGGTAATCATTACGTACCTGAATGGCAACTTTCCAACAGCATCAGTACAGAACACTCTTTATTAACATCCAAAATTAAACTATATTTTCTTTGTATAATAGTAATGGCACCCGAATTAATAAATAAAAATATTAACAAACATAATGCCAAAATAAATTACGTCATGATTATATTTATATATATATATATATATGTGATTTTTATTGTCAATTTACTAATATGAAACTTAGATGACTTAGAAATATGTAACCAATTTATTGAAAATTGTGTCATTTTATGTAGAATTATGTTAGCTTAGGTTTGATTTTCAAAATACTATAATAAATAACTTAAGTTAAATTGCATCTAATGAAATTTTAAATAAAAATACTTCTATATCGCCTTTGTTGAAAAGTTTTCCTAATTTAGTTACTAAAGATAAATATCAGGTAATTGAAAATGAAATAAAACAATTAAGATTGCTGAATTGTGGTGAACATTTACTTGATTTCAAAAATTTTTAGAAAAAGATTAAATCACATAATTTATTAAACAATAAACCGGCTTTTTAAACTTGTGTGATTTTGTTAATAACTTAATGACTTTACCAAATTCATCAGCTAACGTTGAACGTATGTTTAATATAATTAATATAAACAAAACTAAAATAAGGAATTCTTGGGATTCAAAAACCATTGAAGGAATTTTATTTTCAAAAGATTATTTAAAAAATAATTCTTCTAATTGTTTTAATGTTAATATTACTAAAAATTTGATAAGTAATCTTTGTTCACATAATTTGTATGAACATTAATTAAGAATATATGTAAATTATAGTGATGGGGCTTAATTAATAAATAAATATGTAAATTATAAGTCTGTTCATTTACACACAATGTTTTTAATATTGCTTAGTAGTTTTTTAAGTTCCCCGTCTAGTAAGATTTTCAAAAGAAAATATTTTATATATTTTTTATTGACTTTTTTGTTTTTTTACTTTATTGTTTTATTAAGACTGCTGAATAAATTGTTGCTTTATGTTAAATATTGTTTTTATAAATTAAAAATAGAGCTATACTTATAGAAAAATATATTATTCATGTTTTAAATGATTTCTATTTCGTTATTATTTAATTTCTATTTCGTTATTATTTAATTATATATGTACTTATACATTTCTCCAATGAGCGCATTTTATAACATAAAATATTAAAATTTTTTTGGTTCTAATTATTTATCTTCGAAATTAGTTAGATTACATTTCAATTAATTTTGAAGGCTTTTATTTATTATTTTGTAATAGATAATAGCAATTATATATCTTTTTTATTATTTATAACAATATTGAATTAGCAATCAGCACTTGCTATTCTTTTCAGACTGTAATTCAATCAATTTCTAACTGAAACTTAACAGCTATTAATAAAATAAATTATAAAAACAGCAAGATAATTAGTGCTCCACAAAGAAACAAGTTCCTATTGTCTTATGTGTTTATTTTAGTTGAACAATTATGCGCATACATGTAACCGTAACTATTGGATTATTAAACAAATTTTCGTGAGATATCATTCGTTCGATCAACAAATAGACCATACTACATACTCAAGGAAACAGACGTTTATGTATTAATTATTAAGAAAATATGATAAAAACGCCAAACAATATTTCTTTGGTATTAGCGTAACTAACATAATCTACAAGGTAACTAACTCAGTTTCCAACAAACAAAACTTAATCCGCTATAAAATTTTCGTTTTCACAACTAATGCTCTGCGTCATGATGCTCTCTACTCCTATACATTTAAGAGTTCCTTGTCAAGTAGGTGTGTCTTATTGAGCGTGTGCCCCGGATAATTTTTTGGGTTTTTATCGCGTAGATTTCGGTTAACAAAAGTTTAAAATTTATGGGCGTACTTTTTACATTTATTAATTTCTCAAATTAAATATTTTTGTTTTTAGGCACACAAACTTTTATTCTTTACTTTTATTCATACTAAAGAAACTTCATCAACTTGTATCCTAAAAACTGTGCTCCACTACTAGTTGGACCCTTTACTGTAATGTTCTACATGTTAATAGTGCATTACTTTATATTGGATCGTACATTGGAAATTTAATCAAAACAAACGAACACAAGTCGTCGCAGTTAGCTAGTGAGTTGAGAAGTGAAGCCGTGGTTTAAACCTCACGTCAGATCTCGAACAAAACGTTGTATAAAACAATATATATTCGTCGACTTCCTCTTAATAAATTTTGGCAAGAAATCTGAGAGTACTAAAAATTTTAAAGCAAAGTTTCTCAAAAATCTGTCATTCGGGGTCGACTTTAAGCTGCAGGTCTCCCCACTCATGTATAAAATGAACGCACACAAGAAGGTATAGGAAGCTAGCTGGAAATCCTGACTGAAGGGTTGTAATGACTAATTATGTATGTATGTGTGCAGTATTACTAATTAGTTAATTTTAATAACTTTAACAATATTGTGTTTACAATTTATTTTTAAAGATCCACCAGTTAGTGTAAAACAAAAACAAACTTTCAAGTAAACAGGACTGTTAATTGAAATTGTTTGAAAAGTTTAGATATCTGAAAATAAATTTACGTATCATTTTTATAAAAATTATTTTTATTGAATACATATTAGGAATTTAATTTATAGAAAAAAATTGATTTATCTATTGCTGCAAGTTATGTAGCACTTTTATATACAGAATATACATACATATATAATTTACTTTTCATACAGTTTTATTATATAAAAATAATTTACATTAAATTTAAATAAATAATTAAAGTCATTAATAATGAATACTAATTATAAACACAATTATGCTTTAACCCTGGACGGTTACTGTTGGTCGAATCGACGAAGCTTATTTACTCTTTATCATATAACTCTTTTATGTTAGACCAAATTTCGCTCTTATTTTCAACAACGTTAGCTCATAATTAAAGCTTGCGGTCGGTGGACGAAAAAAAAAATTTTTTGTTCGTCGATTCAAAGAAGAGCAACCTTACTGTACAAAAATGACCATCCAGGATAAAAAAAACTGGGTGCCCAGGGTACGTTTACTCACTACAAGCTTTCGTTATCAACCAATTCGATTCGAGTAACCTTAATGTACAAAAATGAAGAGTAACCGTCCAGGGTTAATATGCCAGAAAATAATTGTCTTTTAAAAACATGCAATTAAATAAAAGTGTTTATTATTAATAATAGCAAACTTTTTGTGTAAAATTTCTAAAACTAATTTATATTAGTTATTCAAAATAAACACAATTATTCATTTTTTCATTATGTAGGTTCTTTCAACAGGAACTTTTGAACCTTGGCAGCTGATAAAAGCCATCTTGTTGAAATAAACGCAACGCCAAACAGGATATAGATCAGTTGAAATCTGGCTCTAACAACAAACAAATTTGTCAAATTTGAAACAATAGCAGTACAAACGAGATCCAAAAATCACTGTTTGTTTTAGTTTTGGTTGGATTTTTTTATGTGGGGTTGCGAATGCGAATAAGTCAAAACCAGCCCGATTTATTCGCCGCAGTATGGAAAATCTGACGTTTGGGATGTGTTCGATCCAGGAGTGTCATGGCGGACTTGTGAATGCTATTATTTGCACACATAATGTGTTAAAGGCTTTTACAAACGAATAAAAATTTCGATGATAACTCACACGCACTTTTAAATTTAAATAAAAAAAGTGCTCAATGAAAGATCCTTTAGAATCAATAGAAAACAATATTTTATTTGTTGGAATTTGTTCACAAAAGAAATAATAAATAATTTTTCAAATTAAACCTTTCTGATCAGTTTAGGTATATGAAGGCCCCGATAATGCTGGATAAAATATAAAATTAAATACTATATACCCAGAGTAAAAATATTTGATAATGTCACAAGGTAACGGCGATTAGTTACATAAAAAATTTATTCCAGTCTATCTTTAAAAATTTTAAAGACAGCAGAAATGGACAAAATTGAGAAAGAAGTTACATATTCCAACTACTTGAAATTTTAAAATATACATCGGTGGATTATGAAAATTTTAGAATCATGCTTTACATAGCGCTGCTTTTTAAAGGTCAAAGACTTTCTAAATTCAGGCATATTTATAAATATGTAAAAATGTTCATATTGCCACAATGGCTCTCCATTTTTCCATATAACTGCTGAACTAAGTGAAGAATGTAATTTACCTCATACAATGCAAAATGCTTATATGTATTATTCATTTATTTGAATTTCTTACATCTTTTGTAAATATTTCAAAATCTCTTAATCGTATTTTGTTCGTCTGAATTGTAGTTTTTTTTTAACGATAATCGACCAACAAATTTCTGCACCAGAAAATTGAAAACGGCATTGGGATGTAAGGCATCCCTTTTTATCAGAATTGTTTTGATTTTGAATAAATTACGCCCAACTTGTTAATTTCTGTGGAATATTGAATGGCTTAGCAGCAAAACCAACAGTCTTAATCTGATTGTAATTAAATGGTTTTGATGATTTTACTGTAAATGTTTGTGTCTCTCAATGTTGTCATAGTGTTTAATAAATGCTGTTGAAGATGAACAGTTGAAGTGGAGATTTGCTTTTGTCTTTACAGCAGATTTCATTACCCCTGCGTATTACAGTATCATACAAGACTTAATTTATAGTTTAAGAAAATGGTTAAGCGCGGTAGTGAAATGAGTATTTTAGATGCATAAAAAATTGTTTTCGTTTAAAGGAAAAGATGCCACGTAGTCGTCGAAAAGGTGGCATAATGTGAGTATATATGTGATGATGGAATTACCTGGCTTAAATCCGCACTGATAAAGTCCAATCAGTGTTTTGTTGAACGGCTTTATTCATTCTTATAATCTCCCGTAAGAATCCATGAAGACAATGTTGTCCCTTTTTCCCGCAAGACTTCATAGAGTTCAAAATGGTATAGTATGGGGTTCAATGCACGCAAACGGATTCAGCTACCTTGTCTTTTTTTTTTTTTTTTTTTTTTGAACAGAATAAATAAACACAAATTGTTTAAATATTTTGAAAATTAATTTGGTTTATATTCCAGAAATAATGTGTTTGGAAGATGTCTTTGTGATTGTTTGCGACATCGTTCTAAAGCACTAGGCCGATATACTCAAAAATAGTAATTTTTAATACATAAAAGTCCATAATTAAATCCAATAGAACTAAATTATATAAATACCTAACACATTATCAAAAAGAATGCATTGTATTTCGCTCTGGTGGATACCTAAACCTTGCTTTGGAATTTTGGTATCCGTTAGGGCCCTTTAAGCCCTAAAGAAAAATATTTTAATTTAGAATAAAAATTAAGATTTCAAACTTTAATTTGATATTAATGAAAATAAACTTTTGTAGACAATTTGTTGAAAAATTTATTTTGAGATTTTATGTTTTTAAGTTTTCTGTACACTGTACGGTGTGATTGCTTTTAACGGTTGTATGTGGCAATTTTTGATTGTTTCTTATTGAATAAAAACATGTTTTATATTCATGAATATACGCTCTAGCTTTTTGCATAATAAATATTAAAATCATGTTTTAGGTAAAAATTATTATTATATACTATTCGAATTTGTGGGTGAAAAAGGTAGTTATTTATGCTTCTGAAAACCACAAATAGATTTTATTAAATATTTATGAGTTAATAATAATACGTGACATAATTATTAAATTTTTATGACATATTTCTTTAAACATTACAATCAGAAAGTTTGTACAAACATTTTTAACATACTGCGTGCTTTTAATAGCATATTTGTGTGGGTAAGTAGACGTTCAGTGTAATCAAATTAGCCATACCAGAACAATGATTCAGCATAAATATTTTCCATTTACAAGGATTTATGGTTGATATGTCGTGTGAATTAATGACGGCAGCTTATTAAAATACAACATACTCTATAAATTTTAAATAACTAAATATCATTTATTTTCCAACAAATTTGATTTAAATTTGTTTCAAAAACATATAATATCCACTCATGAACCAAACTTACACCTAATACTTCTTCTAAGTCTCGAAAGACAATAATTTTTTAAAACAATAATCCAGATTTTCTTCAAATGCATGTTTATTCACCCTAATAATACTAACAGGAGCCTGTGAGGCTCATTTTGAGGATCAATACATTGCAGCAAAAGAAATATCTAACATACTGCTACCAAATTTCATGACTGATTTTTCATTTGTTTTGAAAAATTCAGTGAAAGAAAATTGTGAATTGTGGTTATATTATAAGCATCTCAACTCTATATTTTAAACACCGAGAGGTATTACTTTGAAGAGGTCAAAATTTAAAATAAAATAAAAAGATCTATTGTCTGCAAAATATGTAGGAATAAAAAGTCTCTAACATATTAGTTAAGTAAATATTATAACAGACTCTAAATCACTTATTAAAAAAGAACATTTTCTTTATGAACATTGAAAAATTAAAATATACATACAGGCTCCTTAGAAGTAAATTAAATATTTCACAAAAGAATTTTCATTTGACATTAAACAACTGCTTTCAAATTGAAACTTCTATTATAAGAAGTTACAATATTGAATTTTTTAAGCATTTTTAAACGGTATCAAAAAATTAACGGTAGAAACAAAATTTTTCACTTTCATTCGTTTTTCAAATTTATTTTTTATCGTTGTAAAAGGTTTTAGTGAATGGTGACGCACTTTACGCCCTCATACGAGAATTGTAGGCGAAGTGCAAGTACGACACAGTTGCTACACTTTTTATTACACATCAAAATAGCATCAGACTTCATATTTTACTGTCAAGAAAATTACATGGTAATATTTTGCCACAGAAAACAATGTTTCTCACATAAAGCATATCCAATAAAATGAAATCTTGTCATACAAATACACAACTAAAAATTTTGTGACTCAGAATAAATCTAAAACCATTCGAGTAACAGGTTTTAATGTACGGTTAGACTAAACCAATATTTGTTCAAAAACAGCAATTATAATTACAATCGGTACCGAAATTTTAACAAAATAAAACTTAATGAACACTCCATTTACGGCCTCGCAAATACATAATTGACGCAGGTCTGCCGTGAATGTTTGATATTGTTTTAAAAAAGAGAGTTCTAACCAACTCCTTCCAATCCATTAGTGAGGATTACAACCTAGCTACACACCCCACTCATATTGTGTGTGTTAATCTTCATTTACGTGTCAGTGTAATGTTATTTCAGTTTCAAAGTTCTTCCAGAAGACTGCTGAGAGGATGTCGCTGAAAGATATATTATTTTTTTTTTGATATTTTATTTTGTTTGAGAGGAAGCTGCCTTCTACTCTGGAAAACCGACTAGTTTATGTGTGCATCTTGGCAGAACCACCAAACATACTCCGAATAATGATTACAGCCGGCCTCAGAACATGTGCTAAAAATTCGGCTATTGTTAATAACTCTACCATTCGCAGCAATGATCGTAGGTAGAATTTTATTTTGGGATATTTGAATTTTATCTAAATTCAGGTCACCGTCAAGAGTATACAGTCCCAATACTTCGCTTTACCCCGCGGGAATGGAGCCAGTGATTAAGGATAACTTTTGTCGAATATCTCTGGCTGACACTGACTTTTTCTAGCATTATACAGCCCATTGTGGTACATATTGGGAAGGGTTCACTCATCGCTCAAGACTAAACTCTTGATTGGTTGGTCGTGGCATCCATTTAGATCAGAAGATTTATCGAAGTATTTGAATACTTTTCTTGCCTTACACTACACTAATTTCTTAATTGAATAAGTAAAAATTATTGTCCTTCTATTCTCAAATTGACGACCTGGAAGGCTGTTCACTCCAGTGGACAAATTTAGCACAGCACGAACCTTTCCTTGCAACATATATCTCATCAACAAACCTCATACACATTTATCACTAACACAGAATGAATTTTTTGTTTTGGTTTTAAAACGATCAGTTGATTATCGATTATCAAGCGAAAATAACCCAAAAGCCCTACGCATGTGTGCAAAAGAAAAATTATTTATTTTGAGTATTATACCAAATTATGAACTAAAATACATAAATTGAATTAAATATAATCTATAATTATAAACAGATTGGAGAATATTAAGAACAAAATAAACTTTGTAAACACAAATATATATCGTTATAAAATATAAACACATATATTTTATAACGTTTAAAGACACAAAAATAACTGTTGAATACTTTAATAAAGTTGACAAAGGTTTTAAGGTGAAAAAATATTTGATTTGTTTACGATGTGTAATAATAATGATATTTTTAATAGTTTTTTTTACAAATTTGTAATAAACTGTTTCAAAACGAATTTTAGAATTAAATTCAAAAATAATTTAACACAAAAAGTTTTACCATTGTTCTTTCTTCGAACATAAATCTTCTTTAAATAATTACGAAAAAAAAAAATATCTATAAAAGTTTAAAAGTTGACTTTTTTACAGGAAAAAGTATCGAACATATTTGAATGTTCTTCCACATAAGGATACACTCGTGAAAGTGCTACTTCCGTTTCCGATATAGTTGACATGTTAATAAAATGACGTGTAGAGTTGACTTCAACACATCAACAACAAAGGTATTGCAAACACATAGTATTATCATGTTTGCATCTGCCTGAAAATGCGAGTGCAAAGTATTTGTATGCTTAAAAACTCCTATTTCAATCATATCTATTTGCTAATACAAACAGTGTCGTTGTTTTGATAACCATGTACAGTGGTCAGCAAAAAGTTAATACGTTTTAGCAATTTTATGAGTTTTATGGAATAATATGAAAAAATTGTTAAATAGACGAGTACGTTCTTCGAGATGATCTCCTAAATACTTCTATTTGAACATAGTGCAAGGGTGTTAAGACTTTGGGCACTTTACTAGGCAAATCACATCTTCAAATTAGCAGCAGTAATATTGGGTTCTTTGATTTGTTGGAAGTAACAACCAATACGAATTCTTAATTCTTCCTAACTTTTTTTGAATTTGTTCTAATTAATTAATTTTTTTTAGATCAAAAATTTTCAGAATTTTAGATGGTACTTGATTGTTTATCGGGAAATGTGTTAATTTCACGTATGAGCCACTACCGGAATGTTTGCGCAAAAAGAAATAATGATATTTGCAAAAAACACAAATATTATCCGACTTTTGGTAGTCCTGCAAACATGAAATTAACACATTTTGCGATAAGCAATCAAGATTCATCAAAGCTTTTGAAAATTTTTTAACTAAAGTTCATTTGATAAGGTGACATATATGTATGTATAAAAAATATAACATGACTATTTTACTATTTAAATAATAACCACCTTAATTGTTGTCGATTTAATCAAACGAAGTGTCAATCTCTTCACAAGATAATACACTTTCAGAATGTTATCACTTATTTTATACTTTTTAATTAAATTTTGCAATTTAGAATAGCTAAACTTCAAAAAATGAGAAGAAAATCATATATTCCAAGTTTACCCGATCAAAACTCATAACATTTAAGTTTTAATCATATGTTTGTATATACCATTTTAAAGGCTCATCTGTCCCCTTCTCAAAAACCTTTGGATTTTGAAAATAGGTAAAAAAATATTTGGGTAACCAATAATTTTGTGTGAAAAGAAGAAAAAACTGGTTTTGTCAAATAAAACAAGTTTGGAGTGTTCCAGAAATATAAAGAAAAATATTTTTGAGTTCTACTAACCAAAACTCACTATGGCATTAGCCGGGTGTATTTTGACTGCCGCACCGTGTTATCCAACATTAACAAATGCTTTTAAAAAGAGTTTCTTGATCTGAACAATTTGTTAGTATGAGCCAAATTTACCAGATATTGGGTTTACATCTTTAATGAACATATTTATTGCGTGCCTTAAATTAGGTTTTTTCCCGACAAGCTTAAAAGGTGCAAAGGTTATAGCCATTCATAAGCACATTCAACGGTACATCAAATTAAGAGAATAACAAACATGATTCATAAAAACAAACGACAAAGACTGTCAACCGGGATTGTACTTATGGATATCGAAAAAGCATTCGATAGTATTTGGCATGATGGATTAGTATACAAATCAAAAAAGCTTAAATTCTAAGTAATACTGTTAAGTACCTTGGAGTGATATTAGACAGATAATTAACATTTGCACCCCACGTAGAACATATTGTGGACAAAGCAACTAAATGTTTACGACTTATTCATGTTTCTCATATACCAGACAAGAACAGCTGTTTCGGAACGTAACAAACGTTAAAAGCCCCGTTTAGCCAAACGTCGATGGAACGTTCGTTTTTAGCATATGAAAAGCAATGCAAATGCATTTCGGTTCGGCAAGCGTTTTCATTGCTTTTCGTGTACATTTAACCAACCTTTAGCATTACGATTACAGTGTTGCTAATGCATTAATAGTTGAAAAGCGCAGAACATAAAATATGTAATAACAAAAAGTACTGCAGTATTTTTGAAATGATAAAGTACTGAAAAAAAGAACTAAAGTACTGAATTTTTCAACACTGGTCCATATATTCCCCAGTGATACTCTTTTATTTTTCAATAAAATCGTATGTTGTTATTGTTGACTTGAGGTTAGTATTGAACTTGTTTGTGTATCTCAATTAATCAACAATTTTCCAATGTCCAGAATCAACCGGCTCATGTTTATTGGGTGGTAAATATTATTGATTAAAACGTGATATAAATATGGTTATCAATTTCGCTGCCGGCCCAGCTACATTACCCGAAGAGGTACGTGTAATAATTGTATTTTAATATTCAAATAATTATTATAAAATATTTATTTTTATTCCCAGGTTTTCAAAGAGGTGCAGCACAATTTGCTAAATTGCAATGGCAGTGGCATATCTGTGATAGAAATGTCCCATAGTTCCCCAACGTACTATAAAATTCAAAAGGATGCCATGAAAACATTAAGATAACTTTTAGATCTACCAGACAATTACAAAGTCATACTTATGCAAGGTGGTGGTACTGTGGTAAATACAAAAAGTATTTCTTCGGCGACTTCCTCTCAGCAGATTTCTGGCAAAAACTCTGAGAGTAAATAAAATTGCTATGAAAAGTATCTCAAAAATCTGTCGTTCAGAGCCGACTTTAAACTGTAGGTCCCGCCACTCAAGTATAAAATTAACACACACAACATAAGTGGTGTTAGAAACTAGGTCGTAATCCTGACTGAAGTGTTGTAATGACCAATTATGTATGTATGTATAAATCTTATAGGGCGCACCAGTACAGCTGATTACGTAGTAACTGGCTCCTGGTCTTTGAAAGCAGCTAAAATTTATTAAATATACTACCGTACCGCGGTTGGAAACCTGGAATTTAGATCCAAAAGCTTCATATGTATACTATTGTGATAATGAAACTGTAGACGGTGTTGAATTTGATTTTTTTCCCGATATTCCTAATGGTGTACCTTTGGTTTTCGAAATGTCATCCAATTTTCTCTCTAGAAAAATCGATGTAAAACGATTTGGCGTAATATTTGCTGGAGCACAAATAAATATTGGACCTTCAGGAACGACAGTAATTGTAATACGTGAGGATTTGTTAGTCATCAAATTAAGAAAACTCCTTCTATACTAAACTTTTCATTAATGCAGAAAAACGATTCTCTTTTAAATACTCCGTTGGCGTTTGGGTTAGTATCTTTAAAAGATTCGTTCTTCTATGTAGTCATTGAAATACTGATTGTGTGCATTTATTACATTTACAGCAATTACGTAATGGGCTTAGTTTTTCAGTGGATAAAACAGAATGGCGGCGTAGAAGGAAGAAATCAGAAACTTATTTATGATATAATAGACGAGTCCAATGAGTTTTACTATTATCCGGTGGAAAAAAATGTACGATCTCGAATGAATGTACCATTTAGAATTGGCAGCCCTCATGGTGATGAAAAGCTTGAACAGTCGTTCTTACTCAAGGCTGAAAGTGAGGGCATGATTCAACTGAAAGGCCATCGTTCCGTCGGAGGTATTAGAGCATCACTTTATAACGCTGTTACTGTAGAAGAAACACAAAAATTGGCTAACCTCATGAAGGAATTCTACAAAAATAATCATGTACACTCTACAATAAATGCCTATTTTTAAAAATTCAATATAGTTCATTTGCTATCTCCATATTCGTACTACATAGATTGTCGACAACCTTTTTAGCCCATATAAAGTATTCATCTTGACGTTCTTGAAAAAGTAATTTAAAAAATGTTCAGTTGACTAATAACAGAGAAAATAGCATTCACTATAATATCTAATCTACATTTCTCTCTGGGGCAGTATAATGGCTCATGGCAACGTATCAAATTCAACTGATCAAATTTTGCATATGTGTTGGAAATATTTGTTTTGCTTAGCACAGCAACACATCAAATTTAAGCCTTCAAATTTCATTTCAAAAATGTTGTGCAGGAGTAAACAATGAATATATAAATAAAAATTTCTTTTCTTTTTAAAAATAAATAAATAATAAAAATTTTTAGTTTTTCTGGAAAACATATGGTTTTTTTATTGGCAGGTAGCTCTGTTTTTGTTTTTTTTTTTTAATGTCCAAAATTGTCGTAAAGAAGAAAACAATATATGATTTTCATCGGAAAATATTCTTGTTTTGGTTTTTTAGTGTCGAGTTTTTTTCTTTTAAATATGACAGATGATTGTTTCATAGCCATTGCCCTGGCGCAGGCAATTAAAAAATTTAACAAAAAAAGTAAACTGCGAAGCTTCTTTGGATGTTTGAAGAAAAGCGATGAATTTACGCACGAAAATCTTCTCAATGAACTCAAATTGAGTTCTCCAAATGATTTTCGAAACTTTTTACGGATGGATGAAGTTTGGTTGACCCGAAAATTCAAAAACTCAATTGCGTGACGCCATCTCTTCGAATCAACGTTTATCTATAACATTGTGTTTTCTTGCGACAGACAATTCATTTTCTGATTTAAAATTTGTCAGCGCTATTTCGGAACGAGGAATTGGTCGCATTGTTATGGAAACTTGTGGAGAAATAAACAAGATATTAAAATCTATATATAAAAATGAATGTGTGTTTGTTTGTATGTTTGTATATTTGAACTTTATAGACGACTAAACGGCTGAACCGATTTTCTTGAAATTTTCACAGTATCTTACTGTACGTCTGGAAGGCTACTTTTTATGTTGAAATAGGCAAATAAAATAAAATAAATAAGTATGAGTGTTATTGTCTAACAAAATATTACGTATACGTCACACGTCAGCTCTATGTAATATTTTATACACGACAGTAATTGAAATACATCTATATATATAAAAATTAATGTATGTTTATTTGTTTGTGGGTTTGTTTGTTTGAAGTCTATTGACGGCTAAACGGCCGGACCGATTTTCTTGACATTTTAACAGTACCTTCCTGTAGGTCTGGAAGGAACTATAGGCTACTTTTTATTTTAAAATTTCAAGTAGGAGAGGTGCCATGCTCACATACCAATAAGTATTTAAAGTCCCATATCTCATAAACTGCAACAGTTAGATTCCTCAAATAGACATCTATATGAACAAAATGGGCAGACTTGCTGTAATGGGCGTGTCACCTTCTATCAAAATATTAAATTAATATATCTAAGAAAATATAACAGTTAGAGTCCTAAAATTTTGTCGAATCAACTTTAGTATCAATATGAATATTTTAGACAAACATACCATATAAATATGATACAAAGAAAAAAATAAAATAATAATATAAAATTTCAAGTAGGAGAGGTGCCATGCCCACATACCAATAAGTATTTAAAGTCCCATATCTCATAAACTGCAACAGTTAGATTCCTCAAATAGACATCTATATGAACAAAATGGGCAGACTTGCTGTAATGGGCGTGTCACCTTCTATCAAAATATTAAATTAATATATCTAAGAAAATATAACAGTTAAAGTCCTAAAATTTTGTCGAATCAACTTTAGTATCAATATGAATGTTGGATGGCAACCACCTTCATTATTTAATTGTCATATTTTATGTCATCATATTTTTTGTATTACTTTATTCTTCTTCTTACTTTGAGATACATATAATAAAATTTATTAGAGAATTACAATAGTGGCGACGAGGACAAAAAAAATTGTTTTTTTCTTCTATGTAAACACAAAGAAAGTTAATTAAATATTAAAAAAAAAAGTTGCATTTATTATACAAGGAAAACCTTGGCTTAGCGCATAAATTAAAATTTCGTAAAAATGGAAGAAGTGCTAAAGCAAATAGTAAAAATGCAACAGGAGCAGCAACGGCACAATATGGCTTTGCATGAACTGATGAAAAATCTGGCTACAGCTAAATCATCAGAAAAATCCATTGGCAAAAGCGATAACGTTGAATTTCTTATCGAAGCTCTCGCATCTAATATCACCGAATTCAATTTCGACGACCATAACCTCACTTTTGAAATGTGGTTTGCAAGATACGAAGATCTTTTTGAAGTCGATGCGGCTAAGTTGGATGATGCAGCAAAAGTGCGCCTATTGTTAAAAAAACTTAACACCGTTGTCCACAATAAATACACCAATTTTATTTTACCAAAGCACGCAAGAGACTTGAGTTTTAAGGAAACTGTAACCAAACTCACAGAGTTGTTCGGTACCCAAACGTCTCAGTTTAACATAAGATATAACTGCTTACAAACAACAAAAGATTCCCATACCGATTTTGTTACATATGCCGGAATCGTAAACAAGCAGTGCGAACAATTTAAATTGAGGGAATTGTCTCTAGACCAATTTAAGTGCCTAATTTTTGTCATGGGTTTGAAATCATCTGCAGATTTTGATATCCGAACAAAACTATTAAATAAAATAGATCACGAAGGTAGTACTGTTACATTAGATTCTCTGACAAGAGAATGCCAACGTCTACTCAATCTAAAAACAGACACTGTACTTATTGAGAGCTCAAAAATAGAACCACATGTTAACCAATTACAAACAGACAAAAAGAATAAAAAAACTCCAAAGTACCCTTGCTGGTTTTGCGGTGGAATGCACTTCGCTCGTGAATGCTCATACAAAAAACATAAATGTGAACTCTGCAATGCAGTTGGGCACAAGGCAGGTTATTGTAGTGTGGTCAAGAAAAACTCTAAAAACGCAAAAACAAAATCAAAATATAACAGAAACAGCAAACCTAAGGTGGAAACAAAAAGTATTTCGTTTGTTAACAAAATAAATGTAGACCGTAAATACGTAACCGTAGAAATTAATAATAAATTTGTGGAGTTGCAGTTTGATACTGCATCTGATATAACTCTTATATCAGAAGAAACCTTTAAAATGCTTCATATTACAAGTTAAACAAGCAGCCAGAAGTGCTACAGGAAAACTTCCACTTTCAGTACAGTTTGATTGCAATGTCAAATTCAGAAAGAGACATGCATATGTCACTTGTTACGTTACGAAAATACAAAATTTAAATTTGTTGGGTTTAGATTGGATTAAAGCTCTTCAATTGGATGACATGCCTATTAATGCTATTTGCAACAACGTTATTATTGAAAATCAGGGAAGTTCTCCATTAACAATTGATAAAACTATTAACCATTTAAAGTCTTGTTTTCCAGATGTTTTTGATGGAAAATTCGGTCTCTGCACGAAAACAAAAGCTCATTTAGCAATAAAACCGAATATACAACCAGTTTTTCGTTCTAAACGCCCGGTAGCTTATGCGGTGAAACATCTTATAGAAGAAGAACTAAAACGATTACAAGACATAGGTATAATTTCCCCTGTCAACTACTCGGATTGGGCAGCTCCAATAGTTGTAATTAAAAAGGCTAATGGCTCTGTAAGGATTTGCGCTGATTTTTCTACGGGTCTAAATGAAGCTTTAGAAAACCATCAGTACCCTTTACCTCTCCCTGAGGATATTTTTTCAAAATTGGCGAATGCAAAATACTTTAGTCACATAGACCTGTCGGACGCTTTTTTGCAGGTCGAGGTCGACGACGAATCAAAACATCTTTTAACCATAACAACGCATATGGTGTTATATCGGTACAACAGAATGGTTTTTGGCGTAAAAACTTTTCCAGCCATTTTTCAACAAATAATGGATAAAATGCTCGCGGGTCTGGAAAATGTCGCAGTATATATTGACGATATTTTTGTGTCTGGTAAGGATGGAAAGGAGCACCACAAAAATCTTCAAGATGTTTTACGTCGCATTCAAGATTATGGCCTTAAAGTGAAGTTTTCAAAATGCAAGTTTTTTGTTGAACAAGTAAAGTACTTGGGTTATGTAATTAATCAAGATGGGCTTCAACCAGACCCACAACGTATTTCTGCAATTACCCAAATGCCAAAACCATCGAATATATCAGAACTGCGATCATTTCTTGGAGCAGTTAATTTTTATGGAAAATTTGTCAACAATATGAGACAATTGCGAGGTCCACTTGATAATTTGTTAAAATCAAATGTAAAAGGGCGTTGGACCAAAGAACATGATAATTGCTTTACGAAAATAAAAGAGGTTTTAACATCGAAGCTTTTACTTACACATTATGATCCCAAAAAGGACATAATAGTTGCTGCTGATGCCTCTCAGTACGGCTTAGGCGCATGTATATTTCATAAATATCCAGATAATTCAGTTAAAGCCATATGCCATGCCTCGAGAGCTCTAACACCTTCAGAAAAATCTTATAGTCAGATTGAAAAAGAAGGGCTAGTACTAGTATTCGCTGTGACGAAATTTCATAAAATGATTTATGGCAGAAAATTCACACTTCACACCGACCATAAACCGTTGTTAGCCATTTTTGGGAAAAAGTCTGGAATAGCAGTTCATCAGGCTAATCGTTTACAGCGCTGGGCAGTGAAGCTTCTGGCATATGACTTTGATATAAGTTTTGTGTCAACGACAAGCTTTGGTTATGCAAACGTGCTTTCACGACTTATAAGCAACAACAACAATGAAGCCGAAGATTATGTCATAGCAGCAGTAAAGTTCGAAAATGAAATTAAATCCATCGTACAAAATAGCCTTGAAAACTTGCCTTTGACCAACACGATGATAAAATATGAGTCATCACGAGATAAAATATTACAATTGTTGTTGAACTATTTAGGAAATGGTTGGCCCACAGAAATAAAAGATCCTGAAATGAAAGCTTATTATAATCGTAAGGATAACTTATCCATAGTTGATGGTGTAATTATGTTCGGTGAAAGAGTAGTGATTCCGAATATTTTTCGAAAAAGAATATTAAAATTGATACATCGTGGATATCCAGGTATTGAGCGTTCAAAAGCTATAGCAAGAAGTTATGTCTACTGGCCAAATATTGACGAACATATCAAAATTATGGTACAAAATTGTAGTAAATGCGCAGCAGCTCTAAAAATGCCTACCAAAACCACTTTAAAACCATGGCCCATTCCTTCGGAACCATGGGAACGATTACACATCGATTACGCTGGTCCTATTGATGGACATTATTTCTTGGTGTTAGTCGATGCACTATCCAAATGGCCAGAAATAGTAATGACAAAATCTATTACTGCAGAACAAACAGTCCAAATTCTGGAAGAAATTTTTTCTCGTTTTGGTTTACCTAAAACATTGGTATCGGATAATGGTACACAATTTACCAGCGCTTACTTTAGAGATTTTATGATTCGAAACGGTATAGAACATTTAAAATCTAGCCCATACTATCCGATGTCCAATGGACAAGCCGAACGATTTGTCGACACTTTGAAACGTTCACTTCAGAAATTGGATGGAGAGGGGACTACAAGACAAAATCTTCAGACATTTCTACAAAACTACAGATCGACTCCAAACCCAAATTCGCATAAAAATCTATCGCCGGCTGAAGTATTATTTGGCAGAAAGATTCGTTTAACCTTGGATCTAATCAAACCATGTCCGAAAAAAGATGTTGTTAGAAATACTGCCATGGAAACTCAATTTAATAGGAAACAAGGCGCGAAAGAAACCTATTTTTCTGTTCAAGAGAATGTGTATGCTCGAGTTTATAAAAACAACAAAGATTCTTATTGGCTACCTGGAAAGATAATTGAACGAATAGGGAATGTCATGTATAACGTTTTACTTACAAGTGGAAAATTGATACGAGTTCATACAAATCAGATAGGAAAAAACTACGACAAGAATAGTAACGTAGGTTTTAATAAAAATTGTTGTGATGCCTATGGAATATTGGATGAACCAGGTAACTATCAAACATCCCGAGAACCTGACAACGATCAACTTAATACACCTCAATTTAGACGGTCTCAGCGAGAACGAAAACCGGTCGAAAGATTTATTCCTGGTTAGATTCCAAAAAAGGGGAGATGTTGGATGGCAACCACCTTCATTATTTAATTGTCATATTTTATGTTATCATATTTTTTGTATTACTTTATTCTTCTTCTTACTTTGAGATACATATAATAAAATTTATTAGAGAATTGCAATAATGAATATTTTAGATAAAAATGGTCTGACTAGGAAAAGGGGGCGTGGTACTTCCCATATGAATTAAATTTAAAACTTCTTATATCTGGGAAATCATTATAGATAAAATCATCAAATTGTACACGGGCAACACTGGAATCCATATGATTACTTTGTGAAAAAATTACCGGACTAACAATAAGAGCGAGACCCTTCCATATAAATATGATACAAAAGTTCATGTCAATGGAAAACTTTTAGAGCTGGAATCTAGCATGAACCAATGTGACACACATATGAACATTTCGGGTTAGGGAAATAAATGGAGTATAGTTTTATATGAATTCTTATAAACTATTGCAGCTAAAGTCATGTGTATTGCCTGTTCATTCCAATACTTGCTTTATTATATGTTTGTGAAAATACGCATAGAGGGACATGTGTGACTTAGTTACCATTAAAGTATACTGCCTTAATATACTAACTACCGAAAGCATACATAATTTTTTAAAGAACCAATTGTTACCCATGGTTATATAATACAGACCAAACCTTTATGGACAGGTCATTTATAGTCACCCTAATAAAAAATATATATTAAATATTTTCTATTGCCTAAAATTTTTTATCTTGAAAATAAAAAAAATTTCACCTGTTATGGTATATTTGCCAAATAATGATTGAAAGGAAGTACTTAAATAGTACTTAGAATCTTTTCGCAAATCATTTTAATCCCAGATTCTAAACGAGTTAAACATTTATTTTGTGAGTGATCATAATGTGATAAATTAAAAACAAAAAAATGCCACAAAGGGCTGACGAAACTCCCGAAGAACGTGATATTTGTCTGAGTGTTGAAAGGTCTAGAGCCTCCACAACTAGAGCAGATGAGACTCCAGTTCAACGTGATGAACGTTTAGAAAGGGAAAGAATACGATCGCAAAGAGCAGTAGCTGGAAAAACACCAGATCAACGAGATGTACGTGCAGAAAGACAGAGACTACGAGCATCAACATCTAGAGCTGCTGAGACACCTGATCAACGTGATGCACGTCTTAAACGAAAAACGATCCCAATCTTCAAGATCAAGAACTGATGAGACAATGGCTCAACGCGATGTACGCCTAGAAGGAGAAAGACTACGAGCATCAACACCTGATCAACATGATGCACATATTAGAAGAAAACGATCCCAATCATCAAGATCAAGAACTGATGAGAATAAGAAATAATTATGTATTATGAAACATTGTACATATCAGTAACAAAATAAATATTTTAAAATCCAGACTTCTTATTTTATTACGTTGAGGTTAATGACTAAAAATAATAAAAATATACATAAGAAAAAATGTATATCAATATATTTTGAATATTTATATTTCATATTGATAGGAGTAGCGAAGCACACCGGGTTTTAGCTAGTTACTAATAACCAAAAATATCATATTTCTCATTGCTTTACGAATTTTAATATACAACAAGAATTATTTAATATTAGGCCAAAATCTGCCTTCCTGATATCATAAACTTTAATTGTAAGGATTAGAGATTTTAATCGGAACTGTATATCGGCCATGGAAGAAAACCAATACTTACTTTTGAGCGAAACATATACCTACTTACTTAATTGGTCATTATAACTTTTCAGTCAGGGTTACGATCTAGCTTCTCGCACCATGAGTGCCGAAACCTACTGTTCAAAATCGGATACGAACGACAAATTTTTGAGAAACTTTTCATGGCTAATTTATTTGCTCTCAAACTGTTTGCAAAAAACCTGCTGAGATATTTTTATTTTTTATATTTAATTTGGTTGATGTCTGAACTGGGGTCTAAATCAAGGTATTGCGTCCAATCGTCTTCAAAATATTTTCTCAGCAAGGTCTACAATATTCTGAAATGTAATGGGCTACCATTAGTAAAAACACCCTGGACGTACTCTTTGAGGCTCACAACCCTTGTTGTCAGCACTCACTCACCGACCTTCTAGATTAAAACACAGATTCAAATACTATATCGAATATACCGGACTCTGAACATCTCATTGGATAGACTGTGAAAAGTTTCCGTTCCTTTAAACCTCCGGGTACTGTTGGTGTGATGGGTTATGTGTGGTACCATGAGCTGGCTAAAGGAAATATTTTGTTTAATTTTATTTATTTAGTTTTGAATTTATAATGGCAATAGAGAAAGGAATCTATTTATTTTTTAACATAAAGTTAACAATTTTAAGCTTAAGTTGTAATTTAGAATATAAAAACCTTAAACAACGTTTATGTCGTCAGTACTTTTGCGATACAATCAAACTATTTCGTGACGACTTTAAGCCGTTTTGCAATAGTCCTTTGCATAGTCCTTTGTGTGGAGAAATTATAAATCTTGTAAAAATTTACTAAATTTGACAGGAACAAAAAAAACATATTAATCTTTGACATAAAAACACATGCAAAACCATGTTGTGTAAGGGTACCTTCAGATAAACATTAAATTATTTTTATTTTTAAATATTTTTTTTTTTAAACATAGACGTTAAACTCCAATCCTCCAACAGTTCTTGGTTGGAATATTTGGTTTTTATTGTACATTTCGATCTTTCATCCAACTCATTAAGTTTTGTGGAATGTTAGAAAGTTTTACAACACAACCAAGAAAATACTGTAAGTACTGATGGGATTAAAAATAATTTTGTTGTTAATTTTTTTGTTGTTTCCTTTAATAATGACATTGATGGTAGGTAGTTTTGTAGGACTGTGGTTAAAGTTCGTGTCGTTCGGTTGCTATTAATTAATGTTTTTGGGTCTTGTTTTTTGATGTTTATCGTTTTTGTTTTTCCTGTCGTTTATGATGATGTTGTTCATAAGACTTGTTTTAAATATCAGAAATTGCTCGTCTACTAGCAGCTGGTAATTAGTATATCATTAATCATGTAATATTCATATTTTTATTTTATTTATTTTATTTTATTTTACTATCATTATTACAAGTTAAAAATATATAAAATTTCATATTTGTTTGAGTTGATGCCAAAGATAATATGAAGAGATACGAAAACTTAAGTGCTAGTAAAGTCAACGTCATTTTTATGAAAAGTAATAAAATTTAAGTTTAAGCTTCTAGAGAACACAAAATTAATCTTATTTAAAAACAAATGATTAAATTTTTATGAGCAATAAACAGTGCTTTTTAACGGCTGCGCTCATCATGTCATTGCTGGCTACCCATTGTTTCATCTTTGAAGCAATTCACGCCAATAAATTATTCGTCTTTTGATGTAAACTAAGCTACTGCTCAGTCAATACGCGCCTGATCTAAGAAAATAAATAGTATCCCCAAAGACCCGGTGAACACAGTGGTTGCTGTAGCAGCTCCCAAATTAATGCTATGATTGTTTCTGAACCGGTGTGCAGCTGCATTCTCTTCTTTTAAAATTAGCTTGTCGTGTCTGGTAATCCATTCTGGTTGTTTTTCAATCAAAATATAGTTCAAATTATGATTTGTTGTCTGTAGCGATCTGTATTAACAGTTTTACAAGGTTCTAGAAGTTCGTGATACACCACGCTTTTGTGATCTCATCAGACACACAGAATTCCTGTACAATTTCAGCAGAAATTGATGGCTGTCTCGGGCTTTAACATGACTTTTTGCGTGTAGAATTTTGAAAACAAATTCATTATTCATTACCAGTAACAATTCGATGCAATACTGATTTTCTATGGTGTCTTTAAAGTAAAGTTTCAAAAGTGTTTACTTTACAAGTTTCTAGAAGTTCGTGGTACACCACACTTTTCTGATCTCATCAGACACACAGAATTCCTGTACAATTTCAGCAGAAATTGATGGCTGTCTCGGGCTTAAACATGACTTTTTGCGTTTAGAATTCTGAAAACAAATTCAGTATTCATTGCCAGTAACAATTCGATGCAATACTGATTTTCTATCGTGGCTTTAAAGTAAAGTTTCAAAAGTGTTTACTTCCTATGGAGACATTCATAGCTGTACACTCGGTAGGTATGTCTCCAATTTAGGCTTTTACACATTTTAATAATTAGAAAAAATGAAGGCGAATGTAACTTCTATCTGTTTCAATACAATGTAGTGCATACATACATAAATGACCATTACAATCCTTCAGTCAGGATTACGGCATAGCTTCTCACACTACTCATGTTGTTAATTTTATAAGTGAGTGGCGGGACCTACAGTTTAACGTCGACTCCGAAGTAATTGTGTAAAGCATTAAATAGAAAAAAAGAAAAAAAACACAGTTAGTATGTAATTGATTTGTAGTCGCCGTAGTCTAGCAGTGTGCTGGCCACGTTTCAAACCCCAGGTCAGACATCTCCAACAAAACGAAATATGAAAAATACTTCTTCCGCGAATTTCTGGCAAAAACTGTCAGAGTAATTAAAATTGTGATGAAAAGTTCCTCAAAATTCTGTCGTTCGAAGCCGACATAGATCCCTTCATTCATGTATAAAATATCACACACAACATAAGTGTGCCCATATTTTGAAAACTACCCACATTGGGAGCAAGAAAAAGTTTTTTATAAAATTTTTTTTAAAAGACTTCCTATTTTTTATAGCTTATAATGGTAATCTTTTTGAAGCTATATCTGTCAAATTTTTTTATAATTTATTCAGTCTGTTTTGCCATATCACCATGGACGACTTTACACAGAATGGGCTCTGGTGCTATATGGAAAATGACAAAAGACATAGAAATTTTCATTAAAATTAACTTAAGTAAATTAATATCTTTTTAATATTAGAAACTCTTATTACAAATAAAAACTTTTTTATAATTAAAGACTATGGCTTAGTTAACGCTAATCACCGTGATAAAGTGCAGGTGCTGGTATTTTGATAAAATCTAATATTAAATAAGAAATAGTTTCCTCAGTTGAAAAGACTTTTTTGCAAGCTACAGGTGTAAAAAATATCATGCAATAACAATGAAATTAAAGCTTTACCTTTAGCTAAAGGTACCTTTAACTAAACTCAAGTTTAACGGCAAGTTGTAATAATGGCCCTGAGAGTAATAAAAATATTAATGAATTATTTCAAAGGAGAAAATTCTAAAAGATTTAATGTTGTGAACATTATTTATGATGTCTACATAGTTATTGATAATGGTTCTTAAAGTTCAATATTTGTTAAAATTTTTCGATGTATTACTTTAATCTTTTAACATTTTTTCTCGAACACTGTTTATCCTTTTCATTATATGCCTGACATATTGCCCAATTATCTTGTTTCCCTTTGCGTTAACACTTCAAACTATTTTAAGGTTTTTCATGTCATTAACTTTTATCATTCACTTTACTCAAGTACGGTTTGGTTTCATTCCTAAAGTCTTTAAGTGCTTAAAATTTGTTTTCAAAAACGTCTCATCTATTTAATGCAAGAGAACCTATATTTATAAATATTTACTACCAATAATAGCATGTACAGTGGTGGCCACGAATTTAAGACACGACATATGACTGACTTGGTTATGATAATATTTACAATCCTGTAATATCAAAATTGATATTCTTTATTCTTCTATGTACTCTGTAATGTTAAGAAAAAGTACCATTATTTTATTTTGTTTCTTTTAACATTTTGTTGCTTTTTGATCATATTATTGTAAAAACGTTTATTTGAAATTGGCCACGAATTTAAGACATTTCAGAAATATCTGGCTTTTAAGTGATTTTTTGGTGTTTTTTGAAGCTAAATGTTGAGCAACGAATGTTTTATTTTATTTTATGGTGGAATACATAGAAATATTTAATTATAAATGGTCACAGGTACCTGGAATACCGATGCCGAGCGAAAACTGATCCAACAACTAAAATTTGATGGAAAAATAATAATGGAGATATCCAAGCTGCTTAAATGTTCTACATTCAAGATTTACCACACCCTAAAGTAGCTGCTAATAATCCTTTCACGAGCTCAAGTAAAAAAAAAAATAAAATTGTATTGGATTTTGATATTGATATTTCGTCTAGGGCGATAAGATGTCTAAATGAAAAAAACTTGCGTGGGTGTATTGCCCATCGTAAACCACTTGTGCCAAAAAAATATCAAATCCCGACTAGCATTTTGTCTTGATCTATGTAATATGTAAATAAAAATTCTTAACCAAATACAGGCAGCAAAATATTATTAATTATTCTTCCTAATATTACTAAAATCTTAAGAAAAATATCATGGACCTAAAATATTTTTGATAAGATGTATAAATTATCACAAATGTAGAAGTAAAATGCCGTGTCTTAAATTCGTGGCCACCACTGTATGTGTTCGTCTTTATTTCAAGTATTATTTGAAATTGTATAAAATGTGGATTGGGATCATGTTAAAATAATGATGTTCATTTCTAAAACGATTTATGTACTAATTTAATATTAGTATTATTTTAGTTTTATTTGCCAATAATGAAACAAAAATGTAGATACAATGGATCACAGTAAAATTGGTTCACTTTCATAAAGGACTTAAATGTCAAAGAAAACTACGAAAGCTGTATTAAATTAAAAAGTATAGGGATCAGTCAATTAACTGAATTTTTTAAAGTAAAGTAAAGTTTAAAAGTAAGAAATGTATTTATTTATTTATTTATTAATTACAATACAGGTACAAATTATATTCTAATTATATACGAGCGGAGTAACTTGACCATATGCTCGGTGTAGTGTCACAGACCAGAGAGTCTGGTGGGAATCGAACCCACGACCCTCACGCTAATAGTCTAGCACACTACATACTAGACTACCAGGGCACCCCAAACAAGAAATGTAAATTAAATTAAACATTGGAAAATATTGGAATGATTTTTGCGCACTCGTTATTTGAAAGAATCGACAAAATTTATCCAAAAGTCGATCCCGAAATATGAAGATGTAGTTAACTTGTGAACATTTTCATAACGAGAGATAATAGAGCAACATCTACATAAATATATGAGTGAACAGGTTACACGATTTAAAATTTATCATACTTTCCAAACTTACACAACAACAACGAAAGAAAAAATATGCCAGAAATATATCGTAAAACAAACCTTCAAATATTATAACTGGGTTTTTAATTGTTTGTGCTCAAGCAAAAACAAATTTATGTTGGATTTTTTTCGTCCTGCAAAGTCCAAATTTCATAAAAGTATAATATTACCTCCCACGTATTCTGAATATATAAATAGAATCTACACTAGGACCTCATCTTTAAAAGACTTTTAACGTCAATTTCTATAGAATATATCGTCACGTCGTATTTAGCAACAAATTCTGTTTAAATAATCTGTGAAGTGGAAGTATATATGTATATACGTACGTAAATAAAATTTAGTTGTGTTGAATGAAATGTTTATGTGTGTTTTTAATATCGGTCATTCTAAATTTCTCTTGATAGAGGGTCTTACAACAGAGACTTCCGAATTTTGACAGTTGAACTTACATCTGCCAAATTAGTTGTTATTTGATGCATGAATGAAAATATGATTGAATTCTGGAGCAAGTCTTCATCGATAAATCGTATTTTGTGATTAGATACATTTCTGGATGAATGGGCACGTGAACAAACACACTTGCTGTTTTTGCGGCGATATTAAATTGAATAAATCCTAGAGCCTCCATTCCATTCAGGAAGTCAGTTTTTTGTTTGGATATTTCTTTAAGAAATGACGTTGGTCAAGCCATCTGTTTCAAAGGCGATTACTATAGATCAGTGGTGCTCAAACACATACTATCATAGTTTTGGTTGTGTTGGTAAAGCAGCGGAGAATAAAATTCAACTTAATTTTTGAGAATCGTACACTGGGAAATTAAAAAAAATTAAAAAACTGGCTTATTGTGTTGCGTGCATGTTATTACATAATGAACTTATGTATGTCTGTATTGATGTATGTATGTATGTATGTATGTAATATATTGATGTATGTGTGTATGTATGTATTGATGAATATATTGATGTATGTGTGTATGCATGTATGTATTGATGAATATATTTATGTATGTACGTATGTATGTATGCATTGATGAATATATTGATGTATGTGTGTATGCATGTATGTATTGATGAATATATTGATGTATGTATGTATGTATTGATGAATATATTGATGTATGTATGTATGTATGAAGGCATAGCTAGCCTCGTAATGTCTTTTTATAAAAAAAAGAATACGATATAAAGTGCGATAACACACAATACATTGTGCATTACTATCCATATTCTATATAAAAAAAAATCATATTCCCAATTTTCATCAAACATTTTGCTGCGTGTATTTGCAAAAAACAAAAAAATAATTCAAAAAAGTTGAGTAGCAAGGTCTTGCCTCTTCCAGTGCTAAACATCAACTGAATTGATTTTGTTCTCTGAATTCAACACAAAACAACAAACAAAGCATCAAACACACGATCATTATAAGAAACCACAAAAGTAAGCTTATAGTGTAGGTGTATCAACGCAGCATCAGCAGAATTTTCTTTGCCTATCACATGTGATAGGAAATTTCGTGTTTGAGCGTCACTGCTATAGATCGATAATTACCTACTTCTTTTGGCCTGAATTGGGCTATCTAGACGTCAACGTTTTGTGGTTTGCGATTTGTGTGCGATTTGACGTCGTTAGACTTTTTCTTGCAGGGTTTCTAAGTCGCAAACCACAGTGGTTCTCAAAGTCAACTTAACATATTCCATCAGCCAAATTTAGCCTGAGATATGCGCTGGAGTCAGGAAAATTAGTCATTTCTAAAACTCTCTACTCAGATCCATTTTAACACCTAATGAATCAATAGGTTTTAAACGAATAAAATATTTGGACTATATCTCAAAGATAAGAAGCGCTCAAAATAGGATCCCTATGTATACACACGTAAGTTTGCATGGGTATACATCCCTTAAGAAATAAAATATAGCCTTTTTAGCTTATAATTCATTAGTTTTTTTAATGTTTGCTACTTTGTACTGTTCTTTCTTGTAACTTCCTTCATGCTGAATGTTGTTTGTCATTCCACTCAGTTTTACATAAAAACTTTTTGTATAAAAACTGAAACTGACACATAAAACAGCAATTTTTAATTATTTACAAATCGTATGTTTTGTATTCAAATCAAGTGTGTAAAAATAGGACTAAAAAGAATGTGTATGTTTCTAGAATGAGTATGTTTCTTTGAAATAAACGTTTACAAAAAAGGGAGGCATATATCGATCAAAAATTACGCAGAAGTGAAATTCAACAAAATTGGTTTGGGTATTAAAATTCAAATCCTCTAAAACTTCGTTAACTCCATTACAAATATAATGTTTTTGGTATTAGAAATAAGGTTGACACATAAAATATATGTTGAGAAGACACTTAAAATTTAATTTACAACTAGATCTCGATGGCCTAGTCGGTAATGTGCTAAACTTGAAGTGCAGCGGCCGAGGGCTCGATTCCCTCCAGAGACTCCGGATGTTTGTGGTTGTTCGACTGTTTGTCTGACATTATATATAATAATGTAAAATATATTCAAATTTCATTCAGTCTTTTTTAAATTAATACAAATCTAAATAAAACCAACTATTGCATTCAAACGAACAACTATGACTGTATACACATACATCTTTCACAGTGTAATATTATGTCGTGTTAATCGAAATTTTATGTAAAACACAGCCATTTATTATGGATGCATACAAATATGTACAACTTAGATCTCTTCAGAAAAGTTACTTAAATTTATGATGCAAATACTAAAATACAAAAGTGTGTATTTGCTTGGTTTCATAATAATTTGTATACCTGTAGCACACCCTAATTATAATGAATAATATACAATAATTGATTTCGTACACATACTTTCATTACACTATGCAAAAAGTATAAATATACTTAACTTTATTACTCGAATTAATAAATATGTATATTGTTTAATATCTCAGAATAATCAAGAGTGTAAAGTTTGAACCAGCCATGAAAAAGTTTCTCAAAAATCTGTCGTTCGGAGTCGACGTTAAACTGTAGGCCCCGCCACTCACGTATAAAATTAACGCACACAGCATGAGTGGTATGAGTAGTTAGGCCGTAATCCTGACTGAAGGGTTATAATGGCCAATTATGTATGTACATATGTATGTATGTAAAGTTTGAACAAGGAAAAAATGTTTTCAATTACAATTTGTAAGTTCTATTCAGCTAACTTTACAATACCATAAACAGGTCAGGTGTGTTGTTACCGTCCCATTGTGTTATTTATACAATTGATATAAAGAAAGTTTTAGAATATGTATGAATGGAAGTTGTACAAATTTTCAACGAAATGCTACTTTATCATAGCAAACAGGTTTTGATTCCTGCTAATGAAAAGACTTTTGTTGCCGAAAACAATATTTTGGTTTGATTGATGGTACTTTTAGGTCCTTGTATATGTTCGAGTTTTTAGTGTACCACGGCGCATCTGTTATAGCACGAAGAATTTTATTTATTGAAATCTTTAAACTATTTCAATATGGGAAGCATAGTCAGTTCCCCATAATTATGTCGTATAATTCAGATTGGTTTAATTGTACAATAAAAATTTTAATCATCCTTATATATCTTAAATTTTCAATATAATTTGTGCCAATTTTGCTTCTGTATAGAAGATCCTGGTTAAGCGTCTATCAAGATGAATGCCGAGAAATTTGCTTCTCTTCGTAGGTGAGATTAGCTGTGTCACTGCACAATTTCGAGAAGAAGACGGCTTTCAGGTGATAAAAAACAAACTAGCCTTTTAAACAGGTCTTTTAAGATTTTTAGTGAATAATTTGAATCTGTCGTAGAATCCAGGTCTTCTAGAATTTGTTTAAAACGTTGAGTACATTCCTTATAGCTGATTTTATGTTTAGGGGATTTATGTTGCTTTCACTCTTGTCGAGCTGTCCTTTCTGAGGAAACCAGTCTTTCCTCTTCTGCTGAAAATACTCTGTCAAATCGACTCTGCCGCCGGCTCGAAGTTGCAAGATGAGCAGCCTGGTTAAAGTATTTAGTGAAATTTGGTATATAAGTACATATATCTTCTGGTATACCTAGTTCTTTTGCATTTTAACCAATTAACGCATTTATTTAGTCTTATACTTGAGTTGGGTGCTGTAATACCGGTCGGATTCGAGATAGTATCAATATTTGACGAGTGGTCCGAAGACAAATTCAGTGAAGGCTCAAGTTGGACAACACCTCTAGGCGTAACAAGTTGAGAATTCCAGAACATATGTTTAGCATTGTAGTCACCAGCTGCCATTAGCGATTTATAGAAATTTCTATATCGATCCTCTGAAATCTAGAAGACGCGCATACCGAGGATACCACAAATTTGTGATGAAGGTTTTCTATGCGGATGGTAGTTGTGTGTAAATAAATTCCACATATGTCGCTCAGTCAGAGAGTAATTGCAACCATATAATATGTAACAGGACACATTTAATAGGCTCCTTTCTGTACTTCTCTTTTTATGTAATGTGTACAAATAATGGCAAATGGATGCTGTGCATCGTTATTGTCCACAAGTGCAAATAATATATGTAAATGAATTAAAAGAATAAGTGAGAAAACGCGGGAGAACAAAACCAGTCACGTCGAGAAAATATGATAAACATATTGTTACGTTTTAACCCATTTAAAAACGTTAATAATATGATTTCGTGGATAAAATAAAAATAAATTTGTGTTTAGTTTTAAATCAATTCTTTAATGTTCGTACAATTCCATGTGCCACCTTTCACGACTTGATTTAAACAACAAACATTTGCTTTAATTGTTATTATTCTTTAAACTCTTCCGCGTACACAATAACAATTGTTCAATAGATCTTGATAACAGAGATCTTCAAATCTCTATATATGTAAACATGTTGCTTTCGTTATTATTGTTTGTGTATTTTGTTTACGTTTGCCCCTGAAGCGTTGTTGTTGCTTGTTTACTTGTTTATCCCTTTTTTATACTGATGTTGTTGCTATATTTTTGTTTATTCGTTGATCATGTAAACAAGTCCATTGTTTTGTTTCTGGAACTTTTGTTTATCATTTTAATAACACCATTTCCATTTTCGTAACAATATAATAATAAAGGTTAAATTTCTAAGGATGAAATATTCACGATAAGGGCAATTAGGTTTTTGCAGCAGAAACTAAAATAAATTGTAGTTAATTTTTAAATACAATTGCAAAAAGCAAAAATAATAAATTTTACTTTAAAACAGCTAAACTTCTTTACATTTTGAATTAAATATAATTACAGTATTCCCCGGATATAAGCACTTGCAAAAATGCTTGTAGGACAGCGCTTGTAAGCGGGGAATACTTATATCGAAATTCCACACCTGAGAACTATTAGCCGTGTATCTTTCAAGCTGATAGAATTATATTTGTCTCGTTGCCGTCAATGGCTTCGTTTTCGATTTAATGCCGGCTAATGGGAGTGGACTTCGATCATCTTGACAGATTGGTGCGGTGAACAAAGTTGTAATTTACTGGCCCCCGTCTCAGTTCGAGATCACTGCGAAGGAGTTGCACTAACTTTACAGTTCCCTTCAGCTAAAGGTACCTTTAACTAACCCCAAGTTTAACGGCAAGCTGTAATAATGGCTATAAATGTTTTTTTTTATTTTTTTGTAAACTTCAGATACAAAAAATATAATTTGGTAAAAAGGCAAACATTTCATTTCAAATAAAAGATGCTTTTCATTTAGTTTACTTTCGCCATTCAACTTTTTTAAAACCATAATGAATAATGGCTTATTCAAAAACATGACCATCAATGTAGGAGACCACCAGACCATCAATCCAAACATTTTAAATACAATTTGTTACTGGCCTTTATGTTGTTATGTTCGTAATGCTGCTTTTATTTTATACACTGTGTTAGCCAAAACTTCAATGACAACATTTACACTTACATTTGTATTGTTTGTCCGAGAAAAATGTACCAAAATTTTAAAAATTTGTCTACTGAAATATTCATTTGAATGTCCATGTGTATCGAAAAACAAACAGCCAAAAACCAATAATAGAGAGGAAAAAACAACTGTCCATCTAAGTAATAAGCTCCATTTCAATGAACGACTAAGTTATGTTTGAGTGTACAGTGGATAGCAAAAGTCTAGGTACCCCAATATATTTTATAAGTTGCATAACTTAAGTAATAATGTGCAAAAATAATTGATGTTTTTATATTTGTTTTATTAATTTATTTCAATTTTATTACAAAACAAAAATTTATTTAATGCTTTCCACAAATCAAAAGGAAAATAAGGAAACCATATTTTTACATCGCAAAAGTGTATTACACCCAAGAAGATCTCAAAGAAAATTTAAAGGACCAATATAATGAAAATTTATTCTTTACATTTAGTAGGATATACCTTATGGTTAAGAATTCCATTTATCGTAATTAGAAAATTTATTTGTTTATTTATTAATTACAATACAATTACAAATTATATTTAATTATATACGAGCTGAGTAACTTTGACCATATGCTCGATGTAGTGTCACAGACCAGAGTCTCTGGTGGTAATCGAGCCCACGACCCTCACACTAATAGTCTAGCAAATTACCCACTAGACTACCAGTGAAAAAAAAGAATATTTTTTGGTACCTTAAATATTTTTCGATTCTCGTTCATTCGATGATCGTTCTTTTAAAACTGCAAAAATTACGCTACTAAAAATTGAACAAGGGATTCATTTAAATTCTCCTTTGTGGTGAAAATAAAACTTTAAAGCGCATGAAAAAATGTAAACTGAAATATATTTCATTTTGAAAAACTGGAGCAGAAAAGAAAATGATGATAAAAAGCAATTAAGAAACAAAAAAAGAAATAAAGTTTAACCACAAGAAAATCTATGCAGAATAAATTGAAAACAAATCCGTATTTATCCTTGTTTTAGCGAATGTTTCTAAAAAGTTCACTTAACGTGAAATTAATGACAGCAAGATTTGTGATTAAAATAATGATCAAAAAAGGTATAATTTTTTACCTTTGCATAATTTATTTTTATATTTATCTTTGAACGTTGTGGGGGCCAATATACAAATATCTCCTTATAATTTTTTTATTTTTGTGCTTTGGATGACATCTGTGAAATATACTCAGTATACCTACATCAAATCAGTGAACAAACAAAAGCAGTATTTTTTTTCACCAGAGAATGATGATTTGCGAAAAGCATTCATTTTTTGTTTTCGTTTGAAGAAAAGTGCTACGAAGTCGTGTCGAATGCTTGCCGAGACCTATGGTAATCATGTTTTATCAGGAACAACATACAGAAGATGGTTTCGGCGGTTGAGAGATAATGATTTTGATGTGAGAAATGAAGTACGTAGAAGGCCATTAAAGTAGTTTGAAAAATAATAATTTGTTTGCTTCAAAAGATGACGAGTTTTACATATAGACAGCAATGACCAATAGCTTGAATAATTTTTTTTATGTTCCTGTTAAAAATCAGTGTTTCATTTTCACAAAAAAAAAACAAACGATAATTTCATACCTGTTATCTTATAATTATGACAAGGTAAGTGGCTCACCTTACTGCTGCCTTTAGTGCAATTGAACGGGAGTCTCATTAAGATGGGTCTGGCAGCAAATGAAAGCAAAACGAATTTTATGTTGTCGACAAGTAGGGACATCCTGCATATTGGATCCTAGATTACGGCCAAAAACTATGCTATCAGTATAGTTAGTGAATTTGTTGAACTTGGTTCCGTCGTCACCACCGTAAATGATGTAAGTCTGGAGATCAAGCGCAGCCTCGAGAGAAAAGACCTACGTAAAATCTTCGGTCCAGTGCGAGTTGGTGACGATTTCCGCATCCGATATAATAATAAGTTTTGAGGTCACCGTGGTCTAGTAGATAGTGTGTTGCCTTATTAGACATTAGGCCTCGGTTCAAACCCCAGGTCAGGTATTTCCAACTAAACGAAATATGACAAAATATTTCTTCGGCGACTTCCTCTCAGCAGATTTCTGGCAAAAACTCTGAGAGTAAACAAAATAGAAATGAAAAGTCTCTCAAAATCTGTCGTTCGGAGTCAACTTTAGACTCTAGGTCACGCCACTAATATATAAAAATTAACGCACACAATATTAGTGGTATGAGAAACTAGGTCGTAATCCTGACTAAAGGGTTGTAATGACCAATTATGTATGTTTGTATGAGTATGAGCTCCTCAGCGACCTGGAAGTTGCGCAGAAATTTAACATCCAGCGGCCATGTCTCTAGAATGGAAGAGGACTGCAGGTATTTGATGCAAGGATTTGTGGAAGTCGTCGAAGAGGACGACCTTGTCTGCGTTTGAATGAGCAAATCGAGAAATCCCTGTCATCGATGGGTGTGATCAATTGGCGAAGATGCGCTAGACGCAGAGGCACATGGAGGCATGTGTTAAGGCGGCCCGAAATCCGTTAATCGGGTTGTTAATGCAAATTAAATTTACTTAGTAAGTTAGACCTTATTGGCCAAATGCACGGCCCTCACGCTAATAGCCCATCTTACTACATATTAGATGAGTAAAGCACCTTTTTCACAATACTAAATTCGACATATTTTTCTTAATACATCTAGTATTTTATTTTTTGTGTACTCCATTCGCACACATTAAATCCCAAACTATTATGCTTCCAAATCCGTACTCAAGAGCATATATAATTTTACGATGTCTTTAGTCAACTCCCTCCTCCCTTTACAGGAATTTTTTTAAAGGTTTGCATTTCAATACATAAGCAGAATTCTGTGATTTGCTCATTAAGACTATTTCCCGTCGAAAGCAGAGTATCCTCTGGTCTTATTTTAGCTACTGCCACTTAAAGATCGATAGAATTGCAAACAGACAACATTTTTGAAAGAAATCTCATTCCTTACTTAGCATGTACAGCCCCGTTATCTAGTTTAAAAACATAAATTTCACTTCGTTTTGTGATAAGACGTCTTTTAGAAATTTCAAATATATTGAAAAATTTACTCTGTTGGTAAGAAGCAAATAGGAAATTACAAGTAACAAGATGGTGCTTCCCACATCCTCCAAAATCTCTCTTAGATCGTATAATGGTTGATTGGTCCAGATCACGCCACTAAAGACTGTTGTAGTCTGGTTCCACTGCTACGCGAAATTTATCACAATCGTCGCATTATATTTGTTTAGTAATTAAAATAGAATTGAACGTAAAACTGTTGAACGTATTCTTAAAGCAATAAGAATTAGAAATAGTTGTTGGCGGCTATTTGTCTCAACAAACTTGTCTATTCTGTAAATGCAATAAAAGTAACGCGCTACTCTCTATTAGCAGCAGTAGCTAAATAAAAAATTGTTTTTAATTTTCAATATTGCATTTATTTTAAGTAAACTTGAGTAGTCAACTTCTAAGTTGAATAAATTTTATTTTCATTTTTACTTTCCTTGTTTCGTCTACTAAGCAAATCAAACGGTCCAGTTGATGAAAATTAAATTTGAATAAATTTGTTAAAAGAGTGAAAATCTCATTTGTCTTTATACTTTCTTTCGTTGTTTTTATATTGAAAGAATGTAAGTAAAAAAGCATAAAATTTCAAATGTTTAACAACAAGTGTTTTAATCTATTGTTTAACGTTAAAGACAATTTGCCAGTACACTTTTTCCCGTATTGGAAAGTTTTCATAGATTGCTTTAAGCAATGTGAAATGTTTTAATGAAATATTTTTCATTAACGCCAAATTCAATATCAGATAGAATTCTGTGACTTGTAGAGTTCAAATCTGCTTTCAGCAATTTCATTATAAGTATTATAATACGGATCAGAGAACTGTTGGAATACATTCACGCATTGTAAACACATTAAACAGTTCTTTACAAAGTAAAAGAGCGCAGCAAATAAGTACAGCAAAAGCAAGGTATCATTCATGGCACCAGCAGATCAACTTCATCCTCTATAGATATGGCCAGTCAATTCCGTTTATGAACCATGTTAGGTGTACCGTTATTAAGTGAAGGTACAAATGCCTCCATAGAGCGCATTTATTGTGAACAAACAACATCATATTTTCCATGGTGGTAAAGGTGGCGAAGTTTGTACTAGAAATTGATGATTTGTGAAAAGCATTAATATTTTGTTTTCATTTGAGTAAAGTGCTGGAGAGCCGCATCGAATGATTGTCGAGGCATATGGTGATCATTCTCTATCAGAAGCAACATGCAGTAGTTGGTTACAACACTTCAAAGATAACGATTTTGATGAGAGAAATGTAGAACGTTGGAGATGAATAAAAAATTTTGATGACGATGAATTGCAAACAATATTTGACTAAGATGACATTTTCAGTCAACAAATAGATATAATTTCAGATAGTTTAAAAGTAGTGAAAAAATTAAAAAAAAATGGAAAGTGGGTGTCACATGATTTAAATGACAGACCGATGTACCGATACAAAATCAGTTTAGAATACAATTGTTACTGAGGAGGAACGCTGTGTGTATGGTGAGGCCAGCTTACGACTGAATAATTTTTTTTCACAATAATCTTAAATTTTGTTAGATTGCCCACAATTTTGTTGCCAAAAGCGCCGCACAATCTGATAATCTGACATAAGTCCGCTAATTTGCCTTATACACTCCCAGACGAGATGGGTCTTTAGTGTTGCCTGGCTATCTACATAAATTGCAATTCTTGAGCTCTTTGATATGTGCTCACTAACCAGTTCGGTCGTCTAAACAACCGACCAGAGATTTAGTTTATCCTGAGACGGACTCCATGTCCGAGAAATCAGCCCGGCTATCGAAGAGTTTCTCCAAACCAATCCAGAGTTCTGTATCAGGTATTATTGCATTCGTTGTATCGAAGAAGTGTATACCGTTATTCCGATAATCGACATTACCTTACCCTGCCACGTTAGTTCCTTCAGAAATGCCGAGTGATTTATCCTACAGAAACTCAATAAACCTAGCCTGTTCAGTCTAAAGAGGTCTCTAGCTGCCATCTTCCAACATAGTCTTCAATCGGGACTAAATGAAGAATGACATCCAGAGCTGCCTGAGACGTGCTTCTAATGTCACATGACATACTTTAGAAATAATGTTGCTGTTGCTCACAGCATTCAATGCACTGCACCATAGCATCCATAGCTAAGAACCGCTTACCATTCTGAATGTAAGGTTCCTGCCCATGGAATTTTTGCGTAATTTTTCGTATATCGGAGAAGTGTTTTTAGGGTTCTACGATTCTTCATCAATTTGTTGGCAGTCGTTTCATTTCTTTTTGAACTATTGAACGTCTGTCTCTAAAGCTTGAAGCTTCCTTCCTTCAATCACTTATTTTGTGGTGTATTGTTGTTTAATATTTTGATTATCACTCCTTCAAAGTTAATTTGCTGTCAGTTGTATAAAGAGAAGATGTTCAAATATGAAACTACATATTGTGCATTGTGTTGTTTTCATTTGTTGCAAAATGTAAAACGAAATATGGAGTTTAATATGAAAATTATACGTAAAACTCACTCAATTTTAATGAATTGTTCATGTTCCGGAAAATTACGTTTTTCAATTAAAAATGTAACCGATACCCTGCGGTTTAGTTTACAGCTATTATTTTGCTTCATATAATAAATACGTTAGTTATGACTATTTGTAAGGATGTACTGCTCACTGCACAGTTGGTCATACATATTTGCTTTAATTTTTTTATTATTTTTATTGAAGTCGCCACAGTCTAGTAGGTAATGTGTTGGCTTATTAGACGTGAGGCCACGCTTCAAAGCCAACACACTAAATACTAAACTACGTCGGTCATCAAATTCAAAGTACGGTACAAAAATCAGCATAGGTGCATAAAACATTCATTGGATTTTGGGTTGGTGGTGTCATCTTTCCATATTTCTTTACGCCGTTGTCTAGGCCATCACTGTCAATGGCGAGCATTATGACCTAAAATGACATCTAATGATTGACAACTCGCTTCCCACAGGAGACTCTATGATTTTGGAAAGTGTTTCGCAAAACTTAGGAACAAAATTGGATGGAGTAATGTGGAAGCCACATATTATCTTGTGAGTAGGAGTTTTAGGTCTCAGAATGAAATATTCCGAGCAAAGAAAACGTCTACCTTATCGAAAGGTATATAACGTCGTTCATGTGATGCAACGCATCCGAAATGTTCAATTTTTCATAGCTCTGACGAAAAAATTAGGCTGCAGGTATCGATGGCATGTGATAACTTTGACTTTGAGAACCGCTGTGGGGGTTGTGGCTTATTCGCATACACATGTGGCTTAAGGAAATATTTACTCATTTGTCAGTCAGGATATTTTCTATTTTTGAGTTTTGTTATATTTGGCGCACAAAGTTTTTTGGTTAATAAGAGATTAAAAGAACCTTAGTAAGAAGTTATAAGTCATTTTCAAAGCTATTTTCTAATATTAAATTTTCATGAATATAATTTCTTAAATTTTTCGCTACTTACCGTTCTTAGCACCCGTTAATACTGCACCAGGCCAATTTTTAAAAATGCTAATTTACCTAGCAAAACTATTAACTTCAGAAATGTTACTACAAACACTGTTTTTTAGCAGTGAAATAACAAACGGCTCTTTATATTGGAAATCTTAAAATTTAAAAATACCCGAAAATATGACAATCGACAATAATAACAGCAAATTGTTATTCACAAATACATTACAGAGTTAATTAAAACTGATTTATTCTGTGTGTTCCATGATTCACTTCTTTGCCGACTTTATATGCCAATAATAGTCTAAGATCGATCTGTTTAACCATTTCTGTGGTTTCATTGATCACGTATTTAAGATACATTTTAAAGGATAGGGTTTCCCACTCACAGATGGTAAGATACCAATTTTTTTTGGGACTAAAACATTTCGATAACGGTACACAGGAACAAATAGTAAGGTTGTCAATTGAAGTTAAAAAGCTATATATGTATACATTATGAACAGACGTTCACTGCACACTTCCATATTTAAATGCGCAAAAGTAACAAAATTAATACATAATTATAAAACATAAAAAATATACGTAGAAATGTTTGTAAAGTGATTGCAATAAACCAAACAATCTGCCAAACAGTTTTAATTAAAAAAACTTATAACTACCTACTTTCAAAATCTAAAGTTTTTTGAAAAGAAGACAGATAAGCCTTTAAATTGGTAGACATAAAAATATGGTACAAACTTACATGTTATAAGTTTCGATCGGGTAAACTTAGAAAATATGATAACTTTTTCTCATTTTTTCAAATTTAACTATTCTTAATTGGAAAATTTGATTAAAAATATCAAATAAACGATGACATTCTGAAAGTGCAATACCTTGTGAAGACATTGACACTTTGTTTGATGAAATCGGACAAAAATTACCGTAGTTATTATTTAAATAGTATAACAGTCGTTTTATATTTTTTTGTATGTGTCATCTTATCAAATAAACTTTCAGTTCAAATATTTTCAAAATTTTTGATGGATCTTGATTGTTTATCGCATTTATATTTATGTGACAATTTCACGTTTGCACGACTACCGAAAGTCGGCTAATATTTGTGGTCTTCTGATGGTCGCTCAAACGTGAAATTGACACATTTGCCGATGAACCATCAACATTTCTGAAAATTTTTTAACTAAAAGTTCATTTGAAAAAACATATATGAAAAATATAACTATATAATTAATAACTATGGTAATTTTTGTCCCATTTGATCAAACGAATTATCAATCTCTTCACAAGATATTTCACATTCAGAATGTCGTCACTTAATTTATATTTCTTAATTAAAGTTTGCTACTATGAACGGACAAACTTAAAAATTTATGAAAAGAATTTGTATTTACCTCATCAAACCTCATAGCATATTAAATCAAATAATATATATGTATATGTATATCGTTTTGAAGGCCCATCCCTCTCCTTTCTAATAAGATTTAAAGTTTGGACATCGGTTCAAAAATGTTTGTGTAATCAATAAATTTGTGCGTAAAGTCTAAAAAATAGTTTTTGTCAAATAAAACAAGTTTGGAGGGTTCAAGAAATATAAAAAAAATATTTTTGAGTTCTACTCAACAAAACTCACAACCTACACTATGTCATTAGCTGGGTGTATTCATTCATTTCATTTTATCGCATAGTGTTATTAAAAATATTGATTCATTGTCTTGAATTACAATATGATTCATATTCTCTCTTAGAATTATTTTCTTTACTTCTCACTTTTATACTTTCCTGAAGATGGTCGTCGTTTATAATAATGTTTTCGTTATGAATTATGATGATAGCAACGTAGAACCTTACGCTGAGATGTTTTTCCACAAGTGCTTTAAATTGTCGGCATTCTCTAAACAACCACTTGTATATAGTATTGATTGATTACCACGACAGCTGTTAATATAAAATACTTGATATCTTTTTTCATTTGAATTTGTTTCTTAAATTCTTGTAAAAATAAATTCAAGTATTACATTAAGTTAATTAAACTTAATATATGAAATTGTGTTTTTATTATCCAAGAAATTTTTTGGCAAGAAGAAATTATTAATGGAATGTCTAAGACAACGAATAAAAAGTCATTGCACTATGTGTAGTGCCATCCCCACTATTTATAATACTTAAAATTTTACTTTAATAATTATACTATTAATTATATTACTATATTACATTATTCTAATTATACTACTTATTAAGCTATAATTATACTACTTATTAAGCTAAATTATACTACTTATTACACTACTCTAATTACTACTTATTATACAACATAGGCAACACTGTAAATATTATAAGCTAGATGGTAAGATCTGTTGAAAAGAAGAAATTAGAAATAAAGAGAAGCTTAAAATAGGTAGACGTGCTTTCAATCATTACATGGCGATCCTGCCATTTGGAAATCGCGTGACATACATTTAAAAAAAATTAAAAAAAAAAAACAAACACTATAAATCAATATTGTATGATAAATATTATTTGAACTGAAACAAACGAAGAACTTTTTTTTTAAAAGTAATATAATTAAACAAAACAAAATACCAAGTGAATGAAAATCAAATTAAATATTAAAAATTAAATTTTATTATTTAAAAGAAAAATTTAGTGAAAAACACAAAAAAAATAAAATAACCAACACGAAAGAAACAAAGGAATTCTAAATAATAAAAAAAATACTACAAAATAAACATGTTTTTTTTAGAATTTAAGATATATTTGTAAAATATTGAAAACAAAAACAAACAAACAATATACTACTTACTACTCAAAATAATAGTTTAAAAATAATAAAAAAAAAACCGAATCAACACTTGTGAAAATATATAAATTAAAGAACATTGTGGAAATTGCATTTAGTGTGTATTTAAAAATACAGTTTACAAAAAAGTATAATAAAAATACAACAACAAAAAAGGGAAAAGTACAGTTCGAAAAAAATTCTAAGAAAAAATACAGTTACACGAAAAAAAATCAAACACCTTAAAAAAACTGTATTAAAGTACTCATAAAAAACATTATTCTAGAAAAGTGTGTTAAAGACCTCCCTGTAAAGCTAGACTTGATACCCAAAAATTTGTTAATTGTTACAAGCCCTCAAATTAAAAACACAAACTCTTTTATAAACACAAACAAAATTAAAACGTTAAAACTACAGTTAAAAAAAAAACAACAAAATAAAAAGTACAGTTGAAACTAAAATTAAAAAAAATTGTTTTTACGAAATGTGAAAAAAACTACAGTTAAAAAAAAAACAACAAAATAAAAAGTACAGTTGAAACCAAAATTAAAAAAAATCTTTTTACGAAATGTGAAAAAAAACTACAGTTAAAGAAAAAAACAACAAAAGAAAAAGTACAGTTGAAACCAAAATTAAAAAAAATTGTTTTTACGAAATGTGAAAAAAAAACTACAGTTAAAAAAAAACACCAAAAGAAAAAGTACAGTTGACACCAAAATTAAAAATAAAAAAAAAAATTTCTTTTACGAAAATTGAAATGTGGAAAAAACTACAGTTAGAAAAAATAAACAACAAATACAAATATTTTTGTGGTCGATTAACTCAAGTGATTTCTCAGCGCTAAACTGCACAACACGACAACAACAGCAAAGTAACCAACGAACGTAAAGCAAACAACAAAATATAAAAAGAAATAATCAACAAGAACAAAACAACAACATCAACTACAACATAATTTGCAACAAAAACAACAAAAGCTTCACACTGGGTCCCAAAATGCGAGAGAAGAGGTATCGAGCGTATTTGAATAGGCGAAGGAATGGTTAAATAATAAGTAGTTAAGCCTTATTGTTACTTAAAAAAAAAAATTATAAATAAAAATGGAAACATAAAAAATATTTTTTTTTTTAACAAAAACAAAAAAAAAAAAAAAATTTAAATGTAAAAAAAAACAGAAGAACAAAAAAAAAGAATATTTTTATATAGTATATAATTTATATAGGTTATATAATTTATATATAATATATTTATATACATGATATATTTATATATATATAATATATATATGTATATGTATGTAATTTATGTATATATAATTTATATAATTAATTTATATAAGTTATATATAAATTCGTAGTTTATGTAGTATATGTAGTATATAGTGTATATATTTTAAATAGTTTATATAGAATATATACAATATGTATTATTTGCAAATTTATTAAATAAAAAAAAATATGTATAATATTCAATCCTTACATTCCTTTACATTACATTACTTTACATAGCTCACTTCACATTTTAATCATTTCAAAGGAATTTCGTTTTTGATTATATTTTGTTTGGTTGAAATTGGGTCTATATTATGAACATAATTTTTTTAAATGTCAGAAAATGAATTTCAGATTACTATTTTTAAAGAACTATTATTAAATTTTTACAAGGTTAAAAAACGAATATTACAAAATAGACCAATATCAACCAAACAAAGTAAAATTGAGGAGTACATAGATTCTCTTATCACAACATATAATAATATTTTAGCATACACAGAACCCTATTTTGGTCAGATAACAACTTCATTGAAACAGGAGATAAGTGGCAAGATACTACATTGTAGGGAGATATTACTCAAATGTTTTAGTAAATTGAATTGTAGAATAAAAATTCCATTTGGTGTATATTTGTTTGAGGAAATAAGAAGAGATATTTTGACAGACTCTGAGTCCGAGGTTGAAACTGGAATGAGTAGCTCCGATTGTGGAACGGATACAGAGCAGAAACATTGGTTTAAATAGTGTAAATATTGAGGACGAAAATATTGCGATAATGGCTTCGATCGAAGAAAAGACGAAATTTATCACGATGTGCTCTAGTATCATTCGTGAAAACTACGATGGGAATCCCGTGAATCTGAGCTCTTTTTTGGACAAAATAAATTTAATTGAGGAAATTACAGCACCGAATCTTACTACTTGTTTAATATCTTTTGTGAAATCAAAATTGGACGGCAAGGCCAGAGAAGTACTCCCAGAGAACATTACTTCTATAGATGAAGTTAAGCATGCTTTAAAAACTAGGATAAAGCCGGACAGTTCCAAGGTCGTTGCTGGACGTATAGCAGGTCTGTGTATCAAGGACAATAATTATGAAGCTTTTTCGAGAACTGTTGAGGACTTAGCTGATGCTTTGCAGCGATCGTTAGTAATAGAAGGTGTTTCTAAAGGTAAGGCACATGAGATGGCTATAGAGTCAACAGTGAACGTATGCAGAAACAATGCGAAATCGGACATGGTAAAGGCAATTTTGACTTCGAGTGTTTTTAGCGAACCTAAGGATGTAGTGGCTAAACTTATTGTTGAGGAGTCTAGCACCCAAAAGCAGTGTCAAGTTCTGGCTATGCGGCACAGTGGTAGTAGGCAAAATTATAGTCGGCGGAATAATAATTTTTACGACTCACGGAGCGATAACCATAATTCTTATAGAAGTAGATCGCGCTATAATGACAACTATAGGCCACGAAATGACACTAACAGGGGTCGAGGTAATAACAATGCCGGTCATAATGGAAATCGCAATAGGCGTTATTACGGTAGTCAGAATATGGGGAATAATTTTCGGCGTCAAGAAGTCTCGGTAAGGACTTTAAACGCGGAAGTCCCTCAGCAGGACATGTTGAGGGAGGAGAAATACTAGATTATGACGTCAAGATTACACCCAGAAGAATATATAGCCTTAATCTAAACTACTCTGATTTCATAAAATTACACTGTTCTGTATCGAATAATGTGAAGACGTTTTTAGTTGATTCGCAGGCTGATATTTCGGTTATAAAAGTTTCTTGCATAGATAATAATTTAAAGATAGATAAGCAGAATACCATCGACATTGTGGGTATAACAACGAATACGACTAATACTTTAGGTACAATTGATACTACCTTATTTTTTCCTAATTGTTCACTGCCTCAAATTTTTCACGTTGTTCCGGATGGTTTCAATATACCATCTGATGGAATTTTGGGCAAGGATTTCCTGAAGTCTAATAGGTGTCGGATTGATTATAATTCAATGAAAGTTTCATTCCAGGTTTGCGGTAATAATAGGGTAATAGTTCCAATAATTCACGGTTTTAACGGAAATTCATTTTTTCTACCACCAAGGTGTGAAGTATTTCGGGAAGTTAGTTTAGGAAACATATCCGAACCGGTATTTATCGATTGTCACGAGATCTGTGAAGGTGTGCTCATTGGTAAATGTATAGTAAATTCAGGAAACCCTGTTGTGCGGATTTTGAATACAACGGACGAAGTTAGGTTCATACGAGACTATAATATCAAGTTCGAGAAACTTTCGAATTTCTATGTTTATTCTATAAATAAAATCTTTCCGGATGAACACCGTGCTCAAAGTTTAAGAAAGACTTTAGATGGAAGGATGCCTGATTACGTCAAGGACGACTTGATGACGTTATGTTTAGAATACGCGGATATCTTCGCTCTGGATAATGATAAAATGACTAAGAACAATTTTTACGAGCAGAAATTAAGACTCAAGGACAAAGAACCAGTTTACGTGAAAAATTATCGTCTTCCTTATACGTCTAGAAACGAGATAAAACTGCAAGTCCAGAAATTACTTAATAACGACCTGATAGAACCAAGCACTTCAGAGTATAACAGTCCGTTAATCATAGTACCGAAGAAAAGTTCAGATAATAAGAAATCTTATCGCATGTGTGTGGATTTTAGGGCCATCAATAGGAAACTAATTGCGGATAAATATCCTCTCCCAAGGATTGACGATATACTCGACAATCTTGGAAGGGCTAAACATTTTTCTACTATTGATTTATTTTCTGGTTTCCACCAAATACCCCTTCATGAGGATTCGAGGGATATAACTTCCTTTACTACTGACCAGGGAACATTCCGATGGAAGGTGTTACCGTTTGGGTTAAACGTGGCACCAAACTCTTTTTCACGCATGATGGCAATTGCATTTTCAGGATTGGAACCTAATAAAGCTTTTTTTAAATCGATGATATAATTGTAGTAGGCTGTAGTAAACAACACCATTTAGAGAATCTCTGTAATGTTTTTAGTATATTAAGGAAGCATAATTTGAAAATTAACCCCAATAAGTGTAATTTTTTCCGTCCGGAAGTGACATTTCTCGGTCATAAGTGTACTGCAAAGGGCTTGTTGCCTGATGACTCGAAACTAACGGCTATAGAAAAATATCCGGTTCCTAGGGATAAAGATTCTGTTAAACGCTTTGTGGCTTTTGCGAACTATTATAGGAGGTTTATTCCTAATTTTGCAACTATTGTAGCTCCCTTGAATTATATTACACGAAAAAAGTTAATTTCTTATGGGATGAAAAATGCCAGAAATCCTTCGAAAAGCTTAAATCCGAACTTATATCACCAAAGATTTTACAATATCCAGATTTTAGTAAGCAATTTATGATCACGGTCGATGCATCTAAAGCAGGATGCGGCGCTATTTTAAGTCAGAATTTCCATGGACATGATTTACCAGTATATTTTGCTTCAAAAGCGTTTAGTTTAGCTGAACAAAGAAAACCAGTAATTGAACAAGAACTTCTTGCTATAAATTTTGCAATTAACCAATTTCGCCCTTATGTCTATGGAACTGAATTTGTCGTTAGAACTGATCACCGACCTTTGGTATATTTATTTAACATGAAGGATCCGTCATCCAAATTAACAAAAATAAGACTTAAACTTTCTGAATACAACTTTTCCATTCAATATATTAAAGGCAAGGATAATGTAGGTGCAGATGCGCTGTCGCGTATATCAATTGATGAAATAAAGAACGGTAATATTTTGGCAATGACAACTAGATCGAAATCTAGACATACTAAGATGGGAACAAAACCTTCTGCATGTGATGGCACAATAAAGGTGCATGTTTACGATAAATTTGCACATGAATTTAGCAAGAAAGTCTCCAAGATAAGGTCTCAGATATTTTATAAAGATGGGAAAATTACTAGCATAAAATTGAAGATTTATAACAAATACAAATTTAAATTTCATATAGATGTAAATGTTGTTAACGGAGCATTGAATTACGATGAGATGCTTTTGAGGCTCCAGAGAGAAGCCAACAATAATAACATTTATATAACAGAATGGTCCAAGGATGATTCATTTTTTAGTAGCTATAGCATGAACGAATTGAAGACCCATGGGAACAAGATTTTGAAAACACTGGAGATTATGTTAGTAGACCCAATTGAGACAGTTGTTGACAAAGATAAAAGGAATAAACTTTTGGAAATCTATCACAATGACCCTATCGTAGGTGGTCACTGCGGACGTAAGAGACTATACGCAAAACTGAAAACGAAGTACTATTGGAAAGGAATGACGAAGGACATCGCGAGGTTTATCGGAAATTGTGAACAATGTAATGTGAATAAGGTGGTAATTTCAGAAAATGTTCAATATATTTAAGTATTGTATCCACAATATTGAATTTTTATTTTCAAGAAAACTTGAAACGAGTACAACTTCTAATCTGTTTAAACATCAAAAACACAAAAGTATGTACGTACCAGGTGTACCAGTAGGAGATGAGGGCTTTTTTAAATGAAACATTTATTTTTAATGGGAAAGTAAAAGACATTCTATTTAAAGTAGTGATCATAGCTGGCTACACATTTTTCATCCTTCAGTCAATTTGTGGAAACCAATTAGCCACCCATTATCGACTTCCCCGTGGGGATCGAAGTGCTGCTCAGGCAATCCGTGTTCCATCGATGAAACAAATAGTAGTCGAAAAAAGTCTGGTAAATAGCAGATCCCAACTTTGATTGCATAATTACAAATTCGTGTTATGTGGCTCATTTGGATCAATTCGAATTTATTATTCGTTGTCTGTTAACGGTTTCACCAGGTTTTAGGAATACGTAGTACACAATATCTTCCTAGTTCCATCCAACATATAGGATTGTCTTTCTGCTGAATCGACCTAGTTTGCAGTTGTTGATGGTTGTTAACCCATGATTTTTTCCATCTATGATTCCATTTTTCATTGGGAGTAACAATTCGATGCAAACTTGATTTTCTACTTGAAGCAAAATTTCAGAAGAGGTTTTTGTTTATCCATGTGTCTGTCATTCAATTCATGCGAATTGATTATGATGATGATGATGACCATTTTTATGATTTTTGTATCTTTTCCAAAGCCTTTAAACGGTTAGAAATTGTGTTATGCAACATTTAACATTTCTGTCATTTGTTGCCAATATTGTTTCCAACTGGGAATGTATTTTATACGGCTTTTATTGAAGCTAGTAAGGAACTGCAAACTTTTTACAAAGTCTGATATTAGAGATTAAGTGGTCGTATTAGATGAAAGAGGTAGTTTTGCAAAAAGAAAGAAGAAAAAACTTTAAATGCTCAATTTCTAAAATTACTATGTAACCTTTCAAGGCGATGGTTTAAGTGTCCTTCTCGCTATAAATCAGGTAAGATAAATATCATATTTGATCAAAATAGAAGACAATTTTGCTTAACCCCAAAAACAATATACTGTCTTTATGATATACTATAAGGACTTTTCAATGAATTTAAGTTCTACGTCGAAAGAAATTCGGAAATTATGACTTCATATATTTATTTGCTTTCAAAAGTAAATTCTATCATGTACGTATGATACAAAAACTACACAAACAAATATGTAGGAACGTACAAGAATAGAAACAAAACGAACATCAAAAATACAAGAACTACACTGCATAGATGCCAGTATAAAAAACCAAAGGGCAACGTTGGCAGTCTAACATATTGTGTTTGTAAAGTTTATCCGTTTGAACTTTGCACATCAATGTGCTTCATGGACTATAAACGACTGGAAGAAGGACATTTAAACAGGTTACACCAAAATTACTGTTTGGGATCGGATAGAAAGGTGTTGGCGAAAGAAAGAAAAAATTTAGAGTCAACATATTTATGTTAGACCAATGTTAAAGTCTGCGATTGAGGGAGCCGCAATATAATGGTTGGCTGGGTGTAGAATAGTTGGTACGATGACTGCTCAATCCTATGTAAACATTTTAAGTACTAACTTAACTGCCACTGCATGTTCCTTTCGAACATGAGAATGAATCTAAACATCCTGAAAATTTACCAAAAAAAATAAAAGTTATCTGAAACCGCTAGTTCTTCATTAACTGTACTAATCACCCGATCTTAACTGTATTACATACCTATGGGGAGTTTCCAATAGAGGCGCTGTCTGTAACTTGGAGATTTCAAATAATTGACGACTTAAAAAGTAAAAATTTTGTGGATCGTAAGCCCTGCCATATAGAAGTTGTAGTTACCGCCAAAGGAGGCTGTATAAATTACCTGATCAAAAAAAATTAGAAAATTTATTTAGAAAAACTAAACTCAAGAAAAGGTCTCAATGGCTAATTATGTATGCTTGATTATTTTTCCAAAACGGTACATATTAAAACAAATATGTTGAATTGTATGTAGACAAATGTTCATTGACCAAATTTCAGAATGATTAAGACTATAATTCTGTTGTGGTACCTATACTTGTTGACAATACCTAAACATTTTGACAGTTGTTTGAGTTGCAATATACATACGTATGTACAGTGACTTCCATAACAGTGCATAAAAACTATAATACTATTTCACAACGGAATGTTGCTAATAAAAATTATTTATTCGCCATTAATTATATTTCTTAATTGATAGTAAATGTCAATGTAACAAAAATTAAAATTTTTTACAATTTGCGAGAAATCGGCTGAGTTGAAGTCGCCGAAAAAAAAATTTTATATTTTGCTTTGCTGGAGGTCTCCGACCTGAGGTTTGAATCGTGGCCTCACGATGACCTCTTTGGCATACTGTTGTTCAAATTTCGTAAAATAGCCATGTATTTTTTCTCATCCTTCAATTACAGCTACCCACAACTCCACCAGATTTTGGGGAACTGGACTTCTTATTTTCTTTTTCAGTGTATTCCATAAATTTTCTGTTTGATTTGATTTGAGAACAGACGATTGTGCAGACTAATGACGTTTGATGTTGTTTCGCCACCGTATTGTTACCCTGGCCTTGTGAACCAGATCTTTTTTATCAACAGTTGGGAAAGTCACTGTATATGCTATGAAACGGTTATATTTGTCTCTTGCTGTGCATGTGTTTGTTAAAAGATGGGGATTATTACACGTAGTCTAGTAGGTAGTGTGTTGGCTTATTAGACGTAAGGTCACAGTTCAAGCTCCAGGTCAGACATCAAAACGAAAATATGAAAAAAAATTCTTCGGTGACTTCCTCTCAGCAGATTTCTGAAAATCTGTCGTTCGGAGTCGACTTTAAACTGTAGGTGCCGCCACTCATGTATTAAATTAACACACACAACATAAGTGGTGTGAGAAACTAGGTCCGCAATCCTGACTGAAGGGTTGTAATGACCAATTATGTATGTAATAGAGATTAACACAAGGTTTATTTGAATTTTGCCAAAGTATGTTATATCTGTTTTAGAATATATAATGTAATGGACCTTTATAACGAAATGTTATTGATAACGGCCTGTACACTTAATATATACATTTTAAGTAATTAATGTATTCCGTGTAAATTTATCTCAACTTATTGAATAAAATAAGAACATATTTGTAAAGTGATATTTCATTTTTAATAAATTGAAGTATTTAACATTTTTTAATTTTTATTAATTCATTTATGTGCTTGAAGCACTTTTAATAAAAATTACTTTACTAACTAACAATAATAAAAACAAATATTTAAATATATATATTTACAAGGGTAATAGAAAAACTAAAAAAATCAGCTTTTGCAAATCTTAATTTATTTATAGGGACATCAAGAAACAAAAATAAAATTAATAAAAATATAAATTAATAGGAATTCAGGCTAATGGAATCACATTTATTAATTTAATTAAGAAAAAGATTGTATATAAATAAAACTAAAAATTCAAATCCAGTCAAGATTTATATACATACATACATATGTATATGTATGTAAATATGATGTATAATGCATATATACATTATATTTATATTTTTGTTTTAAAGTTTATAGTAAAAGTTACATACAAAGATAATTGAGTGGCTCACATGTTATTGTGTAAAAACACAAGGGAGGATGAAACTTTATTTGGTTTGATGAGGGTCCTTCTTTCTTTTATTTGTCCTATTGCTGAAAAAATACGATTACATGGTACGGATGTGGCCACTATGCAAAGGCGTTTTAAAGCATACATGTACACCCTTGGATACAAAATCCGAAAGTCCATACCATCCGTTTGATGCGACCTTGCATTACATGCACATGCCAAGAAAGTAGAATCTGTGTAGTTGTTTGTGACAAGTTACAGAAGAAAACGCATACAATGCGTAGACACATAGAATGCATCAAGTAGGTTTACTTTCTGCTTTTCTATGCGACTCATGCACTTCTGGAAAAAGTCAGCAGTTTTTTAAACTGGATGACAAATTATATTGAATGTTTAGATAAATATAAATAGTGCATTACTATTTTCGCATTTTTTTTTTCGCACTAAACAATTATGATAAGCTTTATATCATATGGATTTGTATAGTATAACTTTTTGGGAACCTGAGTGTAATGAAAACGGTGAAATTTTTTTTAAATTGTAGGCATACGCTAATGTGTAAATTATGTGTCTTAATTAAAACGAAGTCAGGAGAATATTAGTTTTGAGAAACGCATAGCTATTTTCTTTTTAATATTTTTTTATTGTTGAAATAATTTTTTTATTTCAACATTTATACGTTGACAATGCGAAATTTAGCGCTCAGGAAACAGTGCTGAATTTAATAAAATCAACTTAAAACCATTTCAAAAACTGGTTTTAAAGTTAAAACCCGAATATAAACTAAAACCCGCCAGTGTGAACAATCTATTATTAACTGTGTGTCTTCCATTTGTTTTCTACTTATTACAGTCTTTTATACTAAGTACAAACACTGTTTTAAAACCTTTGTCTACTTAGAATTATTTTAAGTTTATTTGCTATACATCAACCTATTTAAATAACAGATAGGATTATGTACACACATTTTCAATTTTACATTTTTTTACTACACTCAATTCCATTTTTATGACCATTTATGTTTATGCACGTATTTCTATTAAGTTACATTGCAACCACTTAAATGTTTGTCTTTAATTTTTGCCACGAATACTTAGTTTGACCAGTACATTTTATAAAGAACAAAAATAGAGCAACAAGAACAAAAAGAAAAGCTGATAAAGAACTAACATAATATGATTCGTTGTGGATTGTATCATAAACTACGAGTACAATTTGTTTTGAGTTTTCAATTTTTGATTGGCTGTACAAAGTTAGAGAAACGTGCAATCATTTGGTAAATACGTAATCAAAGCGTACATAAATATTATTGCTTGCACGTATTGATCAAAATATATTGAAATCCAAATGTAATTCTATCGTATTATAATATATAAAATTATGATATTTCTATATCGTAATATTTTCTCATAACTTTTTATATGTATATGGTACTGTTTTAAATTCTAAAAATATAACTTTATCCTACTTTTCACTTTAAAAAGAATAAAGTACGGAGTAAGTAGCGTGTTGGCTCTTTAGATGTGAGGCCACAGTTCAAATTCCATGTCAGACATCTCCAACGAACTGAAATATAAAAGTATATATCTCCGGTGGCTTCCTTTCAGCAGAATTCTGGCAAAAACTCTATGAGTTAATAAAATTGCCATGTAAAGTTTTTCAAAAATCAATCGTCCAGAATCACCTTAGCTTTCAAAACTCATATATAAAATTAACTCGCGCAACATAAGTGGTGTGAGAAGGTCGTAATCCTGACTGAAGTCCAATTATGCAATGTATGTGAAGTAAAATTCTCCAAATCTGAAAAGAAAACGACAACAAAGACAAATAAAATTAAATATTCTTTCAAACTAATATGTTTTTCGTTAATTAAAAAAATTACGAAATATTTGATCCTTTTGAAAAACTTATCGATTCAATTATGTGTAGTATATGTACATCATCTTTCAAATGTACACCAAAGGAGGTCAACAGAAATGTCCAATTTGCCACAATTGACGCATAAATCAGGCTGAATTTGACAGATGGCACGGTGTTTTTTTAAGGACGTATGTAAATAGGTACATCCTGGTCACATTTATATGCTGGTGTTTTTTAAAAGAAAAAATAAACATGCGCAAGTATTAATTATATAGTTCGTATATGTATATTGAAGTCGCCGTGGTGTAGTAGGTAGTGTGTTGGCTTACTATTCGTAAAGCCCGGGTTCGTATCCCAGGTCAGACATCAAAAAATGAAATATGAAAAAAAAATATTTCTTCGGCGACTTCCTCTCAGCAGATTTCTGGCAAAAACTCTGAGAGTAAAATAAACTGCCATGAAAAAGTTTCTCAAAATTCTGTCGTTCGGAGTCGACGTTAAACTGTAGGTCCCGCCACTCACGTATAAAATTAACGCACACAACATGAGTGGTGTGAGAAGCTAGGCCGTAATCCTGACTGAAGGGTTGTAATGGCCAATTATGTATGTATGTATGTATATGTATTATTATTTTTTTCAACCACCTTATCAGTGAACAAGTAAATGTCCTTTTGTCCATCAACAGCAACAGCATTTACTCAAACATGCGTATACTTCTCATTCAGTTCATCGTAAATTTTGTACAAGATCTTTAAGTTGAACTCATAAAAGCATACTTACCTGGCGTAGAGGTTACCGTGATCACGAAGGCGGTTCCCCCGGAGTGAGGCTTGGCCATTGCACTTTTGGTCATTTTGACCTTCGCGATTCTTCCTAATGCGAATAACTCGGGCGTGTACTTTTTGGTAGCCGGGAATGGCGTTCGCGCCGTCCTTATATTTAGTAATTAATTTCAGTATTAAGGTAAAATTAGCCAAAGGTTCACGTAACGTAATGTACGTTGGTTTCTGATAACATTGCAAATGATTATCGAAAATGTATGTTGACTGACAATGTGGCACAAATACTGTTCGTTGCTTTCATGTTTATACAGTCACGTAACCTGCGTTACCATTTGCCAAGTTTTCCCTCTTATCCAAGCTTTTTGAGATGCGAAAAAGTTTTCATTAAAGTTGTTTTCTAAAAAAACAAGTTTTTTCGAAAAATTCAACAATAACACAAAATATTTAATTATTTAAACAAAATATTGTGTATTTTATTAATCCCGGACGAAAGTAGCAAAGAAACACCAATAGAGGGCACCGGTATATGGCGAGAGGTTTCGTGCCACGTTGGCTCAACTTTTTTTTGTATTCAAATACTTTATAATTGGATTAATTTAGAACTCTGAAATTATTTCTTAAAGCTGTCATCTAGGCTAGTTGGTCAGACACATCGTACAAAAATAAATATTGTTACGTTTTTATCTTTTAAAAACGATTAAAATATGAGCTCGCATATTGCAAATAAAATAAAAATAAATTTGTGGTTAGTTTTAATTAAAATTCTTTATTATTCGCACAATTCTGTGTGCTATTGTTCACAACTTGATGTAAACAACAACAATTGCTTTATTTGTTATTCCTCTTCACCTTTTGTAAATATAAACAATAGCAATAACAACTAGACAATTGTTCGACAGATCTTTGTAACGGAGATCTTCAAACCACGATTACTGTTTTCACACAAGACTGACTAAAGTTCACTAACTCACTCGCCTGCTTTGCCTTGCCTTTTATATGGCAACGTAAACAGTCTGATGAATGTTCCTGAAGAGTCGTAGCTTCATCTTCTCCATATAAATAAATGTAAACATCATTGTTTCATTATTGTTGTTTGTGTATTTTGTTTACATTTATTCTTGTAGTATTTGTTAGTATATTTTTGTTAACTTGTTTATCATTTTTTTATGCTGGTGTTTGGTGTTATATTACGCAATGCGATAATTTGTAAACAAGTTCATTGTTTTTGCTTATAATTTTAATGTTAAACGATGTAAAAGCAAAACACCAGTATCTAGATTTTTCCATTTTCGTAACAATATAAAAAAAATTTCGGCGAATTTTCTCAGCAGTCTTGTGGCAAAAACTGTGAGAGTAAATAAAATTTTTATGTTTCCTTTAAAAATATTGATACTTTTGTAGAAAAGAAGTCTTTTTCCCAGAAATAAAAAGTTTTTAAAAAAGAAATTACTGGCAACGCTGCACGTAACCAACTTCCTCAGTCTTTAGCTAGTGTAAACAAATATAAGTACAACAACAAAGGAATAGTTCAATCATTCTGAAATTTGATCTATTTGGTTATTGAACTTTTATTTACAATAATATTTACCGTTAACGTAAAATAAACGAAATAAATTTAATTGATATTTGGATGGCTTTTTGAGTTTAGGTAGGTAGGTAGTGTCTATCCACCCAAGAAATCGGGTGGACACATTTAGGTTACATGGAGTTCATTGTAAACCCACAGTCTCTCCATTATCCCCCAATCATGGAAGTACTCTGATTAAGCGGTTCAGACTGCCAATCCCAATACTTGACTTGCCGGACTTGTTGACTTGTTGTCAGTAGGTGAAGAAATGTTTCATCCTCTTCCCCATCTCATTCTAGAGAAGTCATTTACCATCCGTGCCTATAATGCAACGCGCCTTCTTAGCTCCCACAAAAACTCAGAACGCGCTTCTTTTAAACAGATCACCACGCGCCCTCCATCCTGCATTGATCAGATCTTCTGCGCCGTTCTGTCAGTGTCTGAAATCGTTCAAACGCCACAGAATTATTGAATTTGGAATTGAAAAATTAAAATTTGACAATCCAAAGAAGTTGCCACACTTCACACCGGAGCTTCCTCTGTTCGTAATTGTTTAGTGTTGCCACTTGCTATTACCTTATGCGTAACTATTTTTAAAATGAGGCAAATAATTGATAAAATGACTGAAAAATAGGTAAGTGATTCTAAATCGGCAACAACTTAGCTGAACTCTTTCACAAAACTGATGTTCAGAACTTGCCTGGCTGGAAGTTGTACATTGAGGTGAGTAGAACTTAAAACTATTTTCTTTATATTCCTTCTCTTGTGAAGAGCTTCACACTCGTTTGATAAAATCGATAATTCTAGAAACTTCTAGAATTGTCGAAAATAAAATGAATACAGATAGAAGGAAAGGTACAAGAGGACGACATTCATGTATACATTGTGAGGCAGGTAAAGTATAGTTTAATACAATTCATATCCCGCTATTAACAATTAATCTATTTTATTCATTTAAATATATTAAAGGACTCTTTTAAATTGAGAAATAACAGTACAGAAAAGTAATAAATGTATTTTATTTCAAAATTTCCATCCATAGGAAATTATGGTTTAAAATACGAAAACCGTAACATAATATTGAGAACTAATATGCATAGGGAAGAATGTTAGTGAGAGAATTAGTTGCTGTAAGGAACCAAGAAAATGCACATAGTGACATCTTTTCAGTGTTTTACAGGTATGGTACAAGAGCATGTCACCTGAAATTTGTTAAAGCTTCCTCTGAAGGTATCAAAATTACCTGTTTTGTACTGCAGTTTTGCATTCTACATTGTTTAAGACCTTTTTAATGCTAAAAACGCAACGCAGCAAAGGCAAAAATCTCTTAAAAATAGGCAAAAACAAGCTAAGGTGCTAAGTCGAAGGTCGAAATAAGACGAGCTAAGAAAATGGGTATAAGAGGAGAACAGCTATTCATGGTGTTCGAGAGGCATCAAACATTTACATTTCCTGTACTGATGAAATAATAAATAAGGCTATGCAAGAATTTATGGAAAATAGACATGATCCAACATTAAGATCTCCTATGGAAAATAAATCGGTCAGTTACATATTGGAAAGTCATGATATTGTGAACTAACACGAACAGATGTGCGTTCGTTATATTATGAAATTGCCACAATAAATAAATAAAATAAATAATAAAATTCCTAAAAAGATTCCTGTATTTAAAAAAACTGGTTTAAACTATTGGTCAAAAGACTTTGCTATCCATCACAGAAAGGCTTTAAATTTTAAAATGCCGCCTGCAACAGTAGCTAACATTTTATGGTTTCTCTAAAGTATGATGATGGGTAGATTAAAGGGCGTGAGGAAGTGTAGAAAATTCACCTGGAGGCCGTATGGCCCTATGCTATCGTCCTAAAGATCCAAAAAAGAAAAAGTCAGGAAATAAAAATGGAAACAGAAAGCAAATAGAAGAGTATGCTAACTATAATTTCCTAGACAAACGTATTTCGAACGTGCTCAAAACCAGGACGTTAGTGATGCCTTTACAGCAGGCACAAATGCCTTCTAAAAAATACAAAAAAAATATTGGCACGGTGACATCAGCCGAGCGATGGTCTCTGGTTGCCTCCATTGTTTGCAGACGCACAGAAGGCGTGATTGAAGCTCCTATTAATTATATTCTCTTGTAAAAATTACAACCCTCTTTATATAAAGGATGGTCCATCTGGTTCGAAATGGGCTTCTAATTTATAACAATTTATAGTTTATAACAATTTTAATGCGAGAAATAAAGAACATGAAAGACCACCAAAAAAGTTTGGATGGCAAACAACATTGGATTCAAACAATATACGAAATATTTATTCTTGTATCGTTTTAATTCTTTACATACTTGTTTGTTTATTAGATAAATACATGAAAACGCTAACTAACGCGTTATTTACAGTTTAAGTATTATTTGGAATTAGTCTTGTCAAAATTAATTATGAAATTCTTTTACTTTGTTCCACATTTATTAAAACAACAGTTATTTTAATTATTACCATTTTAGCCTTTACGGTTAAATTCTTGTTATTTTATTTTTAATAATTTTGGTTCTTTTTTTCTCTCTTTCTAATTTTTCGTTTCGTTTTATTTAGATTGACATCTTCATTCAATTTTGTATTTTGTTTTTGTTGCCACGTTAGATTATAAAAGCTTGCGTGTTTTATTAAAACAGATATAATTAAAGCGAAATAAATAAAGCAATTAAACGGTTAACGTAGAAAAAGTTTTTGAAATTGATTTTTATTTTTTTGTTTCTAATTTCAATGTTCTGCCTTTGGAAATCTATAAAGATTATCATGCGTGAAATCGACAACAATTAATGAGCAAATATATTGTAGAAAAAAAAATAAAATGTTGGTTTGACTTTTAAAAAAAAAGATATACAGTTGTGGTCTTATAATTGGCACATACGACCCTTTTTCAGTAACGAACAAAGTTTAAATATATTTTCAACCTTTATTTAAGAACAATTAAATAATCTATGGGGAGTACTTAAGCGATGTATTTGTGTATTATTTTATCGGTGTTTAACGACACACTAAATCATAATAACAAGAATTCCTTTTTCACGTGATTAGCCCACCCGAAGTTTGTGTTTTGTCAATTGGAGTTAAATTTTTAGTATTTTATAGAGGTATCTCTTTCAATAGGTACCTCTTCTAATAATCGATTAAAAACTACCAGGAAGACATTAAACAACTTCATTCCGTGGAGCTCGAACTACTTTCCCGGGATCGTGAAGATTAATTAGTTTCTTTGTTCCACTTGTGTCTGAAGATCGCTTTGTGAATTGTATTGGAATCAGAGCTCTATGCTGCTCAAGATATAGTATCAACTTATTGGTCTTCTTAACACTTTATTCAATAGTGGTGTATGTTAAACATCATTATCCTGCATACAAATTCATTTGACGCACATTTCATGAGCGAATTGAATCAAATTAATCTCCATAAAATGTTTGATTTAATGTTGATCAATTTAAGAATCATTATTTATTATCTAACACGCACTATGCTATACAAAAGCTGGTCCTAATTTTATAATTTTTTTTAATTGCCTTTAATGTATTTCTTGTATTTAAGTCTTGCATCGGTAGACGCCAATCATTATTCCTTTCATTAGAGTCAAATGGATGGAATTTAGATTTACCACTGCTAAGAACTTTTCTTTTGATTACTGTTCTCTTATATCTTCATATTTTAGTGAAAGTCAGACGTGCCACAAGATTATTTTTTGATACCTTTGTGTTGCACTACATACCTAATTAAATTGGTTGTCTATTGTCTGCCAGGGATTATTTTTGGTAAAATGAATATGTTGTGCCGCTTCACAACGAGTTTTCTCATTTCTGGCGACATTATGTGGGGATTCATCTTCGCATAAGTTATTATTAAACGATCCGCCCTGCTAGAAGTGTTTCTTGGACATGGCTTGCTTTTAATGATTGCAGTTGTTTCGTGATTTTTGGCGGTTTATTTGTGAATTTTAGCTGTTATATTTCATGCATCATGTTTTCATTTCATGAATATTACTACAATAACAGCACTAACCTGTACATTAACGCTTATTAGAGAGTTTTTGACAGTTCGGTGGACTCTAGTTTTGAATGTGTGTCAAACACAAAATGTAAGAAGGAAATAACACATCTTCCGAAGAAGCTTTACAACAATGCTAATTTTCTATATGTCCATAAAGGTCAACTCGGCGGTATCGTTTCTGATAAAAAGAGTGTCACACAGAATAACGGCTCTATCAACAATCGTCATTCTAAACATCATTACATTATACATAATCTCTGGAAAATACAAAGAAAGCTGCATATGGCAATAAGGTTGGAGCTAAGAATAAATTTTATTAAAACAGAAGCAACGTTGAATACTTCCCTTGAAGACTTCTTCTTATATGCTTAACGAAGATCTTAATATAAATTAGAAATGCTGAGTCCATACAACTATACAACATTTATCTGCTATTGCCTTTGCAGGATATTGAAGCCAGTATGTGGTACTTTGAAATGTTTCCATGTTTCCATCACTTCAATATAATCGCTGTAATCACCGAACGTGAGAATACAATATAATACAAAAAACTATTTAACAAAATTGACTTATTATTTAGACAATCGTAGAAATCACTTTCGAAGCTATCATTGTCATCTGTGAACTTCGATTCAATTACTTTCATATAAAATGTCCTCAACTGCTAAGTGTACACCATGATTAAGGCAAAGAAATCAATGATTGAGCTTCTTTAACAAACTTCTTCATTACATTAGGCCCATCTGTAATCCTAGACCCTATATGTTGTTGAAATTGTACGTATAGTATATTCTTTCAAAAGAATTTTCATTAAACGTTTAATTTTATACGTTCTACGCTTATCGGGTATATATTCAAATTGAAAAATGTTTGTCCATTGTCAATGAAAATCTCCTACATTGTTCTAATACTATATTTATATTCTTTGTAAATTCACTCTTTTCTTTCACTTACTTATTATTATATGTACTCACTTCTTTTTTTGATTTTCCGGGATGCCGGAAAAAAATTCAGTGAAAGGGGGAATTTTCAACAATTGAAATTTCGGGGAATTTCCGACACGGGATTACCTGAAAAAACCATACGTTTACGCTGACTAATCATAATTAGATTATGACCCTTTTTTGCTTGTCCTACAACCTTTTTAATCATCAGTTGTGAACTGAAATATACTTTTAAATTAGTTGTGTTTGTTAAATTTCAGCAGTATAGTGATGAAAAATGTGTTGCTTCAACGAAATTCAATAAGAACGAGATGTTTAAATGCGGTGTACTTACAAATTGTATTAAAGATTTTCTTTTTGTAGATTTGAATTGGAAGCGGTGAATATGAGAAGCTATGCTATATCAAAACTCAAAACAGCACGACAATATTGAAAACAAAATACAAGAAAAACATTTTAAAAAGTTGTTTGCTTTGCCTCATGAACGCTTTTGATTTATTTAGGTCTGTGGTACAAAATGACAAACTTTTTAAACGTTATGTCATGTTTTTAATTGCTTTTAATACATAATTCATAGGATATTTAAGCTGCGAGAAACGTCAATGACCATATCGAAGATGTATATTGTCATTTTTTGAACTCAAGGTTGAGTAGAGGAGAAAACCATACGAGGTGGGCAATTGGGGAATTTAAGAAAAGATTTTACAATAAAGAATTGAAACGTTAAAATTAAATAAATTGTGTTTTAAAATCTTATTTGCAACATTTTTAATGTAGTTAGGTGTGCCTCATATTAAATTCAAGAGATTAAATAAAACATTACAATAAAAGTGTTACATATTCAAGGCTTATTCAAGATATTCTTGGGTTACTGATATCCCTTTAAGCAAATACGGTCGTATAAATTAAATTTTAAATTATTATTAAATTTTAAATTATTATTATCTAATTTAAAATTCTTTGTTTCAAATCCTTTCTATCTAAATAAATTATTTTCAAATTGGCGTATTAGATTTGTATTAAAAATAAATTTTAATACAAAATTTTTAATGGAATTTTTAATGGAAAGTAAAAAACATTTTATTCAAATTGTTGACCAATGCTGGCTACTCATTTTTTTCCATTGTTCAGGCAATTTGTGAATTCCACCGCATTTAAACATATTTGAAAAAAACCCAATTATTAACTTCCTCGTAGGAATCGTAATGATGCCCAACCAAATAGTAGTCTAAGAAGCCAAGTCTGATGAATACGTAGAGTGGAGTAGTAGGTCCCAGCCTTTGTTTGTATACTGAAGGAGGTTTTGCTTTGTGTGCAGAGCATTGCCATGTTGCAAAATTACCTTGCAGCGTCTTGTGGGGCGTTCTGGTTATTTTCGTTGAATGCGTAATTCAAACTGATCATTTGATGTCCTTGATGGCCTGATGTTCACTAATGCATATATACTGAATATATTGACAGTTGTTATCGCCAACACAACATTTGTATCTTGATGCACACTTCGCAGCGCTAGCTCTAGTAACGATATTTTTTGTACTGCCGTTTCATAAAAAATGGACTATAATGGCAGCTTCCTAACACGTGAGGTAGCAACCTACAATTGACCTTGTGAAAATACAGAATTTTTTTCGAGAAAACTTCCTGCAACTGACTTTGAACTTTGTTAATAGTCATTGCAAAAGTTCAACCAGTGGGGAACTGTAATCATTGAAATTCAAATAACTTATCAATGGAAATCGTTGGACTGACTTTTATTAAAACATCTTCTCATTCCAAATGATTACAGCTTAGCGAATTCTTAGGGTGACACTTAGAAGTGCAACTGCAACAATGTTTATAACCTTCAATTGAAATTTGTCATTTTCTATGATTATGCTCATGGAAACAAAAAAAAAAATTGTTAACTTTCTAACCAGAAAAAATACAAGTTCTCTTGAAAAATAAATATGGTTTGAGAGCACCGAATCCAAATACTTGTTTGGTTATCCTAGTTTACTATTTTCATCTAGACTTGCAATTTCTTATCTCCCAAAAAACGTTTGACAGTATCATACCAACAATATTATTAATCGTATATATAATTCCAAAGATTGCATAACTATAATGAGCACAAAACTTTTCAAAATTTGTTTCAATACAATATTAAACTGCTTCTAATTGGTATTTTTTAAATTCCAAAATTATTAAACGTTAATTGCATCCGTTAAGTAGCAGCAGGATTTGAGTCTTGAAATCAACCAAAACCTGCTTAATAGCAACATGTCAATGTCAGTAATAGTAATAGTTTGTACGCTGTAATGAAATGAAACGCATAATTGACTGGTTATTTAAAAGCAAAATCCATTACCATCAGCTAAACATTTGTATTCAACATTCAAATGTTTTGCCGGTTTTAATCGTTCTAAAATGTTAGTTTTGTTGTAGTTTGTATTCATATAAAAGGTTTTACGTTAATTATATTTGAGAACGAATTATATAGGAAAGACTAAAAGTTTTTGTTCAAAACTGGTTGTAACACAAGAAACTGTTCGATTTCTATATAATGAAAGCGTTTAAATGCTCGCCACGGCTTCTCTGGATAGAGTGCATCAGAAATGTCAAATTTTTACATACTCTGACGCATAAATCTAGCTGAATTTGATCTATGGCATTGAGGACCGCTGGGGTGTATGTGTTATCCACATACCAGAAAAGGTCTAAGGGTGACAAATACCACGACCTATGTGGCTAGTTCACATCACCGTGGCATTCGCTGTGTGACACGTTGATTCATCCTGTTGAAACCACTTGTTGTTAGTGGCTTAATCATCCATTTCGGGCTAAAAGAAGTTAGTAACCAATGTCCAATGGCCTGGACCCACAAATTCGACAATTTTGTTTATGCACGCAAATAGAAACCAGAAGAAGCCCTCTTTGCAGAAGATGATTCTTCAATGAATATTTAGACCAGTTACCAAGTGCTCCAGAGTCCATTTAGCTAACAAAAGTCGTTTTCAACGGCCGTTTACCGGCCGTAGTGGTTTGCGAAAAGCAGAGAACGACAAGAAATTGTATACTTCCGATTCTCTTTATCGTCAGATCTTGCGTTTCGCCGACGTACGCGTTGTACGATCATTTACTGAACCTTTGGACATGAATTTATCTGCTATAATGCGAGTAGTAACCTTAATACGATTACAGCGAACGTGATATGAGCAACGTGCGCGGTACGTTGCATGAACAGAATATCAATTTTGATAAGGCAATCTTATTATTTCCATGTGTTGTTTTCCGTCCGTGGTGATTTCACGCAATAGACAAAATAAATAACAACTAATTTGACAGATATACCTTAAACAAGTTGGCCGTTATCGCCTGTTAACATTGGAAAATCTTTGTTGTTTATAATATTACTAGGTTTCTTCTTTTCAGTTATATTTTGTTCATTCGTTTTTCATTTACGGCTTTTATCAAAAAATAATTAAAACCTGGATGTCTTTATTTACTATTGAAGCAAGCAAATATTACATCTCCCAGACACATCGGTTTATTATAGTGTGCCAAATAGCACGCTATTGTCACCAGTCTAATAGCGGTTAACTCATATTAAGCTCAATGACAACGACGAGGATTTAGCAAGTATGATAGGTAAGGGAACCCACACTTACAAATGCCTATACAAATGCCTATGTGTGTATTAAATACAAAACCAATCTGTGAAGTGGGTAAACACACTTTTCAATTGGCAATAGTACCTAACTGCACTAATACAAACAGTAACTTCAACACTAAAATGCCAGAAATAACAACACTTTGTTTTATTCTTTTATCAATTTTCCAATTAAATAGTGGCAATAGCAGTAAAACGAAAACTAAGTTTACACACATACTCCACAAATATGCCATATACCTACAAAATAGTGTTTGAACAAGAACGCATATGATAATGACAATAAAAGAGAGTATTAAATGAAGGTTTTATTAACAGTCCATTCTAGGGCTGCTGCTAAGAATAACGGTTGAATAAACGACAATTTTCTTTTTTTTATTAAGATTGAAAAAAAAAAATAAAAGAAAGAATAAAAAAAAATTATTTATTTTGTTACAAGCTAAAATTAAAAAAACTGCTCATGTCGATAATAATTTCATTTCGGGGCTATCAAATTGGTTCCATGAAACGAGCACCATAATATTGAAACAACCAGAATTGGAGGTAATCGTAAGAACTTTTCATATAAGATGTTTCTCAGCCATTCGGCACACTTATCGATACACACTTTTGTTTGTATACTGACACGACTATTTACAATTGTAGACGAAAATTGAAAACATAATAAATTATTCAGTCATAGTCGTCGTTGTCTACTAGCTAGTGTGTTGGCTTATTCGACGTGTGACCATGGTTTAAACCCAAGCTCGAACAAAACGAAATATTAAATTTTTTAGGTGACTACCTCTTAGCAGCTTTCTGGCAAAACGGCAAAGTAATATAAAACTGTAGGTGCCGCCACTAATATACATATCAAAATAACACACACAGCATAAGTTGCGTGAGAAGCTAGGTCGTAATCATGAGTGAAGGGTTGTAATGACCAATTATGTTACGTTATTATAATTAAAAAATAATAGAATAATATGGAAACAAAAAATATAATATTTCATCGTTTGATTGGACATTTCAATAAGGACAAATTCATTTGTTCCTAAATAGCTGACCACCAGTGTAGATCAATGTAATTTGTAATCTTCAGCATATGGGTATGCCATAAAGTTGATTATCCACTCTAATATCCAGTATAGCTATTACAGAAGGCAACAGGTCACTTACACCTTCGCTTGGGTGCCAGTTGTTAATGATTAATGCCCGATAACAGTCGCCATTACTACTACCTACTTGGCTTAATGGTCTCCCCCATCAGAAAGAGGTATGAACTGGACTTAGGTATTATACAACCCGTCCCGAGAGTCAACTTGGCTGTAAAATCAACTAAAACTAGACCAGTCGCTAACGGAGTACTCTGCATACCTGACGACCTATGGGATTGCCGATATCTACACACGTGTATCATTCCTTTATCCTTAAAGCATTGTACTAAAAATGCAAAGAAATAGTAAGAAATTATAAAAAAAAGAAAGGAGAATTTGTTTAGAATTCCTCCAATACGGAAACCAAGTACGAAATTCAAAAAACGAGACGTCTGAAAAGTTCCATAGATTGCCAAATCGTCAGCCAAAAGCCTTTGTCGTAATATACTCAAGGTTGCTGGCAAATGCTACACAGGGAGCAATAAAGATTTAGGAGAGTTCTTAAAAGAATTTCTGAGATTTCAGAAGACCAAATGCTGTGAAATAAGCAGTCTCTTAAGCTATCTACCTAATGCAAGAGTTATTATCTGCAGCCAATAAGGGTTGTGGATTGGGGGGCCAGAATTGCAGGCTCCTTCATGTCAAATTTGTGGGCAGATATGTATACTAATAATAAGAGCTGAGGACATATTAACTTCTTCCAATAATGAAACTACCAAGTTAATTGACATCAGTGAGTTCAATATTGATTTGCCTCAAAATATAAATTAGATGTGGTCACACAGTGTTACGTAAGTATTATTGCCATTGCTTTAATTAGGACTATGAGAGAAGTATTGAAATAATCTGTGCCTTCAGAAGTATTGACGATAATATCAGCGATTGAAAATTCCCGTGGTACATTTCTTTCTTGGTCACAGTTACACTCTGACTTTCAAGAAAATTGGGGACAACATAAAGTTTCCTAAGTGCTTACAAAGTAATCCTAATACGGGATAAGAAGGTTTAATGAGAATAGTTATAGTTTCTGCGGTATCGTAAAAATTATCAATGAAACCTCTTGTCTAAAAAGGATTTTGGCGACTACATTCTTTGTGTCAAGCGGAATTGCATCTGTGAAGTTAATAATATGGATGGCAGCTAAATTTAAACTAAATTTCTGGAATATATCCTGTACTTTTAGGTCATCTAAAACAGGAGTAGAACTCTTAAGGTTGGAGTCGTAAACCAGATATGTGGTAAATCCACGAAAGCAAACAGAAATTTCAGTGGCGTACCTTAGGATTATAGATCCATAAGGCTCTTTCTGTACCTGCAGAAAACTCATTAATTCGGCAGAAGATTACCATCTCCTATCCAATTTACACCAAGTATACAGTAAACGAAGGTCTGTTGAAAAAACCTTGCATACCCTAGCGTGTATGATAGAGAGGTTGCCCAAAAAGAAGTGGTAAATTAAGCATATATTAAGGGACTAGATTGAGTCTACTACTGGGCAATATGTTGAATTAGATATCGAAATTGCTTCGTGGAAGCATAATAATATTTCTGGTTCCCAGAAGAATAAGAAGGGGCATTCCAGAAGATGGGGTCCTCTCACCCTTCTATAAAATTTAGTGTTACGCCGTGTAACATATTTTGTTACACACCGTAAAAATGCAACAGTGCTACTGCACTTTAATGGAACCCTGCAAACAAACTAAATGACATTTATAGCCTTCTCTTGCATCTTTCTTGCACACGTTGGACGATAAAGTAAAGGATAAAAGATCGAGAAAATTCTGTACGACTGTTCACCTGTTGGTTTGCCAATTCAAACACAAGTTTATGTATAGTTAAAAAATTGAAATATTGTAATCTATTAATGTACTAATAAATTGCAGATTTTAGCTGCAGTAAATAAACAGCTTATTTTACGTGTTATTAATTTTTTTTCTTGTTTCCTTGCTGCAAGCCAAGCGACCGAACATTTAGTGTTAAACGTGTTCCTAGTGTTTTTGGAACCGTTTAGATGTGTGGCAGATACCTATGTGAATGACCTGGTTCTTCAACTTCCGAATCTTCGGAAGGGATATAACCAAGTAATTGTCTAAGAACTCGTTTCCGAGGTATTAACTTGGTATGCAGTCGAAAACCTTTCAATGAGACAACGGGTTGTTAAGACTTTGAAATCATGTGGATACCGCGATACAATGATATTACGGGTAATTGTAGAGCAGATGAATTATTCAGTTGTAGCATAACCATTGAACTCTCCGAGAAATTCTATACATCAGGAAGTCTTTTAAACACCCGAGGGATCATGACTGGTTATGATTCCGTCAATGCCTGACGCCGGCTTCGGATGCGATCACCACGGCATATTGAATCTGGCCAAAACTGAATAGAAGTTACAGGAAATGTCGACTTCAACTCCAAATGGTATTACGTTGTGTGCGTTCAGGTACAGTACATTGTGTTTTGAAAACATGACAAATGAATTCTGCAGGAGCTGTAATCAGGACGATGGAGAAATAGAGAAATTGGTGTCTACTTCATGGATAATTGAAACGAACTAACACTCAGCCTAAGTCGCTTCATCAGAACTATGGTTCTGAAATTAGGGGTAATATAAAACTGTGGTTTAGAACCGAGTAACCCTTGCGAATCTTTAAGCATGTTTCCGTTGAAGACGCTCCGGTTTCGAATTCTTCCAATAATATCATTGGTATATCCGCACCACTTAACACTCGCCTTTGCTGCTCCTTTTCCTTTGCTGAAAAGACGTTTCTTATTTATTTATTTATTTATTTATTTATTTCTTTATTTATTTATTTATTTATTAATAAAATCGAAATCCTGTACGACAAGATGATAATCTTATATTTAAAGTACAGGAATGTAATATGTACATAATAATTAACTAAATTTAGTAAATGAATAACTGACTTTATAATAACAAGTAATGTATACGTAGATAGATGCAATAAGGGGAATAAAAACTCAATAGAAAAGGAAAAAAATACGATATTTTATGTGTAAGCGTTGATAAATTTACAATAAAGAGAAATGAATACACACACATTAAATTTTATACAAATTACTTAAAAATATTCCGTTTGCATTTGAGATTAATTGCAAATGGCTGCACACAACACACTAAACAACCTTGACAAATACAAATAAAATGTTAAACGAAATATCATAAAAAGGACGAACAAAATTTTTGTGTTTCTTTTTTCTTCACAAACACATCTAGAGAGCTAAAAAGATTCTTGAATTTATTGTCGCACAGGGTATTTTAAGTTCTGATTTCGTTTTTAACAACAAATTGGGAATAGAAATATATCATGGTAACATGAATAAGTATTTTATGTAAAATTTACGACTTTTTTAAGTATAATTACATAGATACAAAATTGGTCATTACAACCCTTTAGTCAGGATTACGAGCTAGTTTCTCACACCAATTATGGTGTGTGCGTTAGTTTTTGTACATGAGTAGTGGGACCTACAGTTTAAAGTCGACTCCGAACGACATATTTTTGAGAAATTATTCATGGCAATTTTATTTACTCTCAGAGTTTTTGCCAGAAATCTGCTGAATGAAAGTCGACAAAGAAATATTTTGTCATATTTCGTTTAGTTGGAGATGCCTGACCTGGGGTTTGAAACGAGGCCTCACGTCTAATAAGCCAACACACTACCTACTAGTCCACGGCGACATCGATACATACATCATCTTAAATTACATAATCGAATAAGGTTTTGAATCCAGAAGCCAGACCAAACTTTCCTAAAAGATTTTGGGTGTGCTGAATCCAAGTATAGACGAGCCTCACTCTTTTGATAAGATTAGAACAAAAGCGCTAAAGTACCAATTTTTTTAATCATATCTCCGCAACAAAAAACATATCACAGAAAATCAAAAAAGGTTTTGAACAGTAAGCACTATCAGCACACTACTAGCAACAGTCACACTATTATCAGTTAAAATACAGTTAAAAGTCTCTGTTAAAAGACCAGGTATAATTATATGATTATTATTATATCTTGTCTCTGTTTTAGTTCCCTTGGGGGTTGCACCTGGATGTTATATTCGATATAAGGTACAGCAAAGAAGCATTGATGTTATACCGATTCATCACAAAATACACAATGTACACCATCAATACTTTTCGTGTGTATATTTGCTTCTGAGATGGATTAAATCCGCGAGGGTTTAAAGTATGTATGTGTTCTGGTAATTATCTACTAGTGGAGACTAAATATCGGGCACGAACAGATCCCGGGTTCGATTAATTCGATTAAAAACATTAAACGTCCATCAATAGTTGTTATGTCAAACGTTGAAGATTTTAATAGCAGCTGTTGAACTAATTAAAAGTATCACCCACTAAAGCGGACACCTCCCTATAGTAAACTAAACTACCTAGTGGGTCATTGTCTGCCTAAGGTAGATATATGCACACAATTTGTTTATACAATAAGAATATAAGATATAAGAATTCCACGCTTAGTAGCACTGAAACTTATGTAATCTTGATTTTTGCTTTAAGATTTGCTGATGGACTTCAACATATACATACATCCCGCTTTTAAACATTCCTCGCATATAAACGAGAAGAATTGTACTTCATAGTGTATACTTTAAAACAATTCGTTTATATACACCCGCTCTGTGAAAACTATCTTTCCTAAATTGATCCTTCCTCATTCGTGCGATTAAACGTTTTTGGATTTTGTTTTATAGGGATAGGTCAAGTCTTTGAGTTATGCTGATAAAGTGCAATTATTGAGCCATTGGCAGCTAATATTCGCCATTAGTGTCATACGACATATTTACTGGAAACAGTAGTGCAGGTCTCGGTAAAGTCAACGGCCTGATTCTCTGCCTAGTTAATGCTACAATAGGACTGTCTATAAAAACTGCTGCGGATCCATCTCCTTCAGCAATTTCTTTGCAGTGATCCCGAAGTAACAAGGGGACTCAGCGTATTACAACTTACTTCACCATACAGAGCTATTGAAGATAATCAAGACCCATTGAAACCATTGACAGTAATGAGACAAAAAGGATTCTATCAGCTATTTGCTCTTAGATGCGGGATTTCGATATAAGAATCCTCCGCTTATAAACACTTTCCTGGAAGCATTTTTGAAAGTGCTTATATTCGGAAAATACTGTATTTAATGTAAATGTATATATATATATATGTATTACATACCGTAATCACATAATTTGTTTTTGATTTTTTCTTGAAAAATAAAACTACATCAGAAAAACTTTGCATACAAAGTATCATTGTACTCGACTGAAGCTGACAGCAGCAATAATTTCTTATAAAAATATGTTGTTGAAAATATCATATCTCGTTGCCTTAACAAACAGCAAATATTAAACGCATGAAAAGAATGTAAAAATTATATGTGGAACATAAATATAAAAAAATTTTTAAAACATTTTAATCTCTTAAATGTAAAATTAAATATTGTCATTTAGAAATATTTGAAGGATGAAAAACACAAATAATGAACTTATTTAATTTGTCATTGACGTGTGAATGTCTACAGTCGTATATTGTAAATGTTCTGGGATTATCGCCGCACAATCACTTAAACATGTTGAAAAACTTAACTTGAAGTACGAGCGAGATAGATAATAAATATAGGAAAAAGCAAATGGGAACTAGGACTTTCAAAATAGTCGATTGTACCATAGAGACATACACAACTTTTACGCACACCTGTTAAGTAATGATTAATTAATTAATGGGGAAATAATTATTACAATTAAAATTTTTTTGGTTTTAATAATTAATACAAATTATCAAAATCAAAAAATAGCACAGCCCTATAAATTTTGACTTTTTTTGTGCAAATACGATGGCTCCAGGTGTTTCCGAAGTCATTTTGTGTGCAAAACACGTATCTGGGTAACTATCCACCACGTCAGGTTTTCGAGAAAAAGGGGGTTGACACCCCAAAGCATAGCGTTTTTGGCCATTTTTTTAAATTTGTAGAGCTAATTACTGACGTGCTAGAACCATCGATATTGTCAGAAATTTGCAATTGATCTTTGCTCTTTAAAATGAGTCCAAAGCCAAATTGTTTGCATGCACCCTTAAAGTAGGGGTGCAAGGGAAAAAGAAACACATTACGGAGGTCCTTAAAAATTAATCAGATTTACTTGAAAATTATTACTCAAGGGTTTTTGGGGTCGCTGATTACAGATCTTCATTCAGATTTAAAAAATTCAAAATGGCGGATGCAATATGGTTTCAATGGTTCTTTTTGATTATTTTCAATAATTGAGAATTTATGAGTTCTACAATATATTCGAACCAGTAAAATTTAATGTTAAATGAAGTTTGAAGTCATTTCAAATTTCCTTTTATCACGAGATGCCATGAAACACATCTAGCGCGAATTATCTGTAATCTGTATACTTAACTTGAAACCTGTATCCTTGAAACCTGTATCCTTAAAATTATCATCTGAGAAAAACCGCTTTCGAAAACATTTTCTGAGATTTGAAAATCTTAAATTAAATTATCAACCAAAAAATACAATGTATCAGTAACAGAGTACAAACTGCAACACAATTGAATACAATAAATTATAAATTATGAAAAAATAAATTAATTTGAAAAGTATGACAATTATTCAGTATATTCCAAAAGAATTCAAAATAATTTGATCACGTTTGGATTAGTTTTGATTCTTTTTAATTATTTTGTACTAATCACCAGTAATCCCGATTAGTTTTAGATTACTTGTGGTCGTAATCAATTAGCAATTCGAAATAATTTTTAATAGAATTCTATAATCACCACTATTCTTTTTAAAAAGGAATGTAATTGATTTCTAATCGTAATCGAAATTTAACAGCTAACAGTTTTGCTACCAGTATAACAATATAACGAACTCAAGCTTCTATATTGATGTAAGAAATACCATCAGTCAGCAAACTATGCAAACAACGAATTTCAAATCGAGGTATTTAATTTCAATGACATATCAATGAAATTGTATGATATACGGGTTGTTATTGATAGATACCTGTCTAAAGTGCAGATAAATCAAATGCTTAAATTTACGCTACGAGGTGTCCGATCTTTAGCAATCCGGCTTTAAGCATCATTTTTACTGCAATTTTTTCTCGATTCTCGTTATATCGAAGTTGTGAAGATCTAGAAAACCATTACATAATTTTTTTAGGAAAATATGCAACCGTACACAAACCACATGCAAATATGTATGTTTGTAGTAAAGTCTACTAAAATCTAGACTGTATCATCAGAAACATTTTTTGTTTCTTCCTTATTAAATTCTGTAAAAACAAGTTCACGTAGACGTTTCCATAATATTTTTGTTTAAATTTGTTAAAATATTTAATTCATAAAAAATTTTTTATTCAACCAAATTGTTTTTATACTTTTTAATATTTAATTTCGTTTTCAGAATGTTTGAAAATAATTGTAATAAATTTTTATATGTAACTAGAGCAGGATAAGAATATAAGCTTCCGAATATAAAATAAAATGTTCCGAATTTCTGAGATTTCAGAAGACCAAATGCTGTGAAATAAGCAGTCTCTTAAGCTATCTACCTAATGCAGGAGTTATTATCTGCAGCCAATAAGGGTTGTGGATTGGGGGGCCAGAATTGCAGGCTCCTTCATGTCAAATTTGTGGGCAGATATGTATACTAATAATAAGAGCTGAGGACATATTAACTTCTTCCAATAATGAAACTACCGAGTTAATTGACATCAGTGAGTTCAATATTGATTTGCCTCAAAATATAAATTAGATGTGGTCACACAGTGTTACGTAAGTATTATTGCCATTGCTTTAATTAGGACTATGAGAGAAGTATTGAAATAATCTGTGCCTTCAGAAGTATTGACGATAATATCAGCGATTGAAAATTCCCGTGGTACATTTCTTTCTTGGTCACAGTTACACTCTGACTTTCAATGCAACAAGAAAATTGGGGACAACATAAAGTTTCCTAAGTGCTTACAAAGTAATCCTAATACGGGATAAGAAGGTTTAATGAGAATAGTTATAGTTTCTGCGGTATCGTAAAAATTATCAATGAAACCTCTTGTCTAAAAAGGATTTTGGCGACTACATTCTTTGTGTCAAGCGGAATTGCATCTGTGAAGTTAATAATATGGATGGCAGCTAAATTTAAACTAAATTTCTGGAATATATCCTGTACTTTTAGGTCATCTAAAACAGGAGTAGAACTCTTAAGGTTGGAGTCGTAAACCAGATATGTGGTAAATCCACGAAAGCAAACAGAAATTTCAGTGGCGTACCTTAGGATTATAGATCCATAAGGCTCTTTCTGTACCTGCAGAAAACTCATTAATTCGGCAGAAGATTACCATCTCCTATCCAATTTACACCAAGTATACAGTAAACGAAGGTCTGTTGAAAAAACCTTGCATACCCTAGCGTGTATGATAGAGAGGTTGCCCAAAAAGAAGTGGTAAATTAAGCATATATTAAGGGACTAGATTGAGTCTACTACTGGGCAATATGTTGAATTAGATATCGAAATTGCTTCGTGGAAGCATAATAATATTTCTGGTTCCCAGAAGAATAAGAAGGGGCATTCCAGAAGATGGGGTCCTCTCACCCTTCTATAAAATTTAGTGTTACGCCGTGTAACATATTTTGTTACACACCGTAAATGTGCAACAGTGCTACTGCACTTTAATGGAACCCTGCAAACAAACTAAATGACATTTATAGCCTTCTCTTGCATCTTTCTTGCACACGTTGGACGATAAAGTAAAGGATAAAAGATCGAGAAAATTCTGTACGACTGTTCACCTGTTGGTTTGCCAATTCAAACACAAGTTTATGTATAGTTAAAAAATTGAAATATTGTAATCTATTAATGTACTAATAAATTGCAGATTTTAGCTGCAGTAAATAAACAGCTTATTTTACGTGTTATTAATTTTTTTTCTTGTTTCCTTGCTGCAAGCCAAGCGACCGAACATTTAGTGTTAAACGTGTTCCTAGTGTTTTTGGAACCGTTTAGATGTGTGGCAGATACCTATGTGAATGACCTGGTTCTTCAACTTCCGAATCTTCGGAAGGGATATAACCAAGTAATTGTCTAATAACTCGTTTCCGAGGTATTGAACTTGGTATGCAGTCGAAAACCTTTCAATGAGACAACGGGTTGTTAAGACTTTGAAATCATGTGGATACCGCGATACAATGATATTACGGGTAATTGTAGAGCAGATGAATTATTCAGTTGTAGCATAACCATTGAACTCTCCGAGAAATTCTATACATCAGGAAGTCTTTTAAACACCCGAGGGATCATGACTGGTTATGATTCCGTCAATGCCTGACGCCGGCTTCGGATGCGATCACCACGGCATATTGAATCTGGCCAAAACTGAATAGAAGTTACAGGAAATGTCGACTTCAACTCCAAATGGTATTACGTTGTGTGCGTTCAGGTACAGTACATTGTGTTTTGAAAACATGACAAATGAATTCTGCAGGAGCTGTAATCAGGACGATGGAGAAATAGAGAAATTGGTGTCTACTTCATGGATAATTGAAACGAACTAACACTCAGCCTAAGTCGCTTCATCAGAACTATGGTTCTGAAATTAGGGGTAATATAAAACTGTGGTTTAGAACCGAGTAACCCTTGCGAATCTTTAAGCATGTTTCCGTTGAAGACGCTCCGGTTTCGAATTCTTCCAATAATATCATTGGTATATCCGCACCACTTAACACTCGCCTTTGCTGCTCCCTTTTCCTTTGCTGAAAAGACGTTTCTTATTTATTTATTTATTTATTTATTTATTTATTTATTTATTTATTTATTTATTAATAAAATCGAAATCCTGTACGACAAGATGATAATCTTATATTTAAAGTACAGGAATGTAATATGTACATAATAATTAACTAAATTTAGTAAATGAATAACTGACTTTATAATAACAAGTAATGTATACGTAGATAGATGCAATAAGGGGAATAAAAACTCAATAGAAAAGGAAAAAAATACGATATTTTATGTGTAAGCGTTGATAAATTTACAATAAAGAGAAATGAATACACACACATTAAATTTTATACAAATTACTTAAAAATATTCCGTTTGCATTTGAGATTAATTGCAAATGGCTGCACACAACACACTAAACAACCTTGACAAATACAAATAAAATGTTAAACGAAATATCATAAAAAGGACGAACAAAATTTTTGTGTTTCTTTTTTCTTCACAAACACATCTAGAGAGCTAAAAAGATTCTTGAATTTATTGTCGCACAGGGTATTTTAAGTTCTGATTTCGTTTTTAACAACAAATTGGGAATAGAAATATATCATGGTAACATGAATAAGTATTTTATGTAAAATTTACGACTTTTTTAAGTATAATTACATAGATACAAAATTGGTCATTACAACCCTTTAGTCAGGATTACGAGCTAGTTTCTCACACCAATTATGGTGTGTGCGTTAGTTTTTGTACATGAGTAGTGGGACCTACAGTTTAAAGTCGACTCCGAACGACATATTTTTGAGAAATTATTCATGGCAATTTTATTTACTCTCAGAGTTTTTGCCAGAAATCTGCTGAATGGAAGTCGACAAAGAAATATTTTGTCATATTTCGTTTAGTTGGAGATGCCTGACCTGGGGTTTGAAACGAGGCCTCACGTCTAATAAGCCAACACACTACCTACTAGTCCACGGCCACATCGATACATACATCATCTTAAATTACATAATCGAATAAGGTTTTGAATCCAGAAGCCAGACCAAACTTTCCTAAAAGATTTTGGGTGTGCTGAATCCAAGTATAGACGAGCCTCACTCTTTTGATAAGATTAGAACAAAAGCGCTAAAGTACCAATTTTTTTAATCATATCTCCGCAACAAAAAACATATCACAGAAAATCAAAAAAGGTTTTGAACAGTAAGCACTATCAGCACACTACTAGCAACAGTCACACTATTATCAGTTAAAATACAGTTAAAAGTCTCTGTTAAAAGACCAGGTATAATTATATGATTATTATTATATCTTGTCTCTGTTTTAGTTCCCTTGGGGGTTGCACCTGGATGTTATATTCGATATAAGGCACAGCAAAGAAGCATTGATGTTATACCGATTCATCACAAAATACACAATGTACACCATCAATACTTTTCGTGTGTATATTTGCTTCTGAGATGGATTAAATCCGCGAGGGTTTAAAGTATGTATGTGTTCTGGTAATTATCTACTAGTGGAGACTAAATATCGGGCACGAACAGATCCCGGGTTCGATTAATTCGATTAAAAACATTAAACGTCCATCAATAGTTGTTATGTCAAACGTTGAAGATTTTAATAGCAGCTGTTGAACTAATTAAAAGTATCACCCACTAAAGCGGACACCTCCCTATAGTAAACTAAACTACCTAGTGGGTCATTGTCTGCCTAAGGTAGATATATGCACACAATTTGTTTATATAATAAGAATATAAGATATAAGAATTCCACGCTTAGTAGCACTGAAACTTATGTAATCTTGATTTTTGCTTTAAGATTTGCTGATGGACTTCGACATATACATACATCCCGCTTTTAAACATTCCTCGCTTATAAACGAGAAGAATTGTACTTCATAGTGTATACTTTAAAACAATTCGTTTATATACACCCGCTCTGTGAAAACTATCTTTCCTAAATTGATCCTTCCTCATTCGTGCGATTAAACGTTTTTGGATTTTGTTTTATAGGGATAGGTCAAGTCTTTGAGTTATGCTGATAAAGTGCAATTATTGAGCCATTGGCAGCTAATATTCGCCATTAGTGTCATACGACATATTTACTGGAAAAAGTAGTCAAAAATTGGACCCGTCTCTTCTTCTACTAATCTGACTTGGTGCAGGTCTCGGTAAAGTCAACGGCCTGATTCTCTGCCTAGTTAATGCTACAATAGGACTGTCTATAAAAACTGCTGCGGATCCATCTCCTTCAGCAATTTCTTTGCAGTGATCCCGAAGTAACAAGGGGACTCAGCGTATTACAACTTACTTCACCATACAGAGCTATTGAAGATAATCAAGACCCATTGAAACCATTGACAGTAATGAGACAAAAAGGATTCTATCAGCTATTTGCTCTTAGATGCGGGATTTCGATATAAGAATCCTCCGCTTATAAACACTTTCCTGGAAGCATTTTTGAAAGTGCTTATATTCGGAAAATACTGTATTTAATGTAAATGTATATATATATATATATGTATTACATACCGTAATCACATAATTTGTTTTTGATTTTTTCTTGAAAAATAAAACTACATCAGAAAAACTTTGCATACAAAGTATCATTGTACTCGACTGAAGCTGACAGCAGCAATAATTTCTTATAAAAATATGTTGTTGAAAATATCATATCTAGTTGCCTTAACAAACAGCAAATATTAAACGCATGAAAAGAATGTAAAAATTATATGTGGAACATAAATATAAAAAAATTTTTAAAACATTTTAATCTCTTAAATGTGAAATTAAATATTGTCATTTAGAAATATTTGAAGGATGAAAAACATAAATAATGAACTTATTTAATTTGTCATTGACGTGTGAATGTCTACAGTCGTATATTGTAAATGTTCTGGGATTATCGCCGCACAATCACTTAAACATGTTGAAAAACTTAACTTGAAGTACGAGCGAGATAGATAATAAATATAGGAAAAAGCAAATGGGAACTAGTACTTTCAAAATAGTCGATTGTACCATAGAGACATACACAACTTTTACGCACACCTGTTAAGTAATGATTAATTAATTAATGGGGAAATAATTATTACAATTAAAATTTTTTTGGTTTTAATAATTAATACAAATTATCAAAATCAAAAAATAGCACAGCCCTATAAATTTTGACTTTTTTTGTGCAAATACGATGGCTCCAGGTGTTTCCGAAGTCATTTTGTGTGCAAAACACGTATCTGGGTAACTATCCACCACGTCAGGTTTTCGAGAAAAAGGGGGTTGACACCCCAAAGCATAGCGTTTTTGGCCATTTTTTTAAATTTGTAGAGCTAATTACTGACGTGCTAGAACCATCGATATTGTCAGAAATTTGCAATTGATCTTTGCTCTTTAAAATGAGTCCAAAGCCAAATTGTTTGCATGCACCCTTAAAGTAGGGGTGCAAGGGAAAAAGAAACACATTACGGAGGTCCTTAAAAATTAATCAGATTTACTTGAAAATTATTACTCAAGGGTTTTTGGGGTCGCTGATTACAGATCTTCATTCAGATTTAAAAAATTCAAAATGGCGGATGCAATATGGTTTCAATGATTCTTTTTGATTATTTTCAATAATTGAGAATTTATGAGTTCTACAATTTATTCGAACCAGTAAAATTTAATGTTAAATGAAGTTTGAAGTCATTTCAAATTTCCTTTTATCACGAGATGCCGTGAAACACATCTAGCGCGAATTATCTGTAATCTGTATACTTAACTTGAAACCTGTATCCTTGAAACCTGTATCCTTAAAATTATCATCTGAGAAAAACCGCTTTCGAAAACATTTTCTGAGATTTGAAAATCTTAAATTAAATTATCAACCAAAAAATACAATGTATCAGTAACAGAGTACAAACTGCAACACAATTGAATACAATAAATTATAAATTATGAAAAAATAAATTAATTTGAAAAGTATGACAATTATTCAGTATATTCCAAAAGAATTCAAAATAATTTGATCACGTTTGGATTAGTTTTGATTCTTTTTAATTATTTTGTACTAATCACCAGTAATCCCGATTAGTTTTAGATTACTTGTGGTCGTAATCAATTAGCAATTCGAAATAATTTTTAATAGAATTCTATAATCACCACTATTCTTTTTAAAACGGAATGTAATTGATTTCTAATCGTAATCGAAATTTAACAGCTAACAGTTTTGCTACCAGTATAACAATATAACGAACTCAAGCTTCTATATTGATGTAAGAAATACCATCAGTCAGCAAACTATGCAAACAACGAATTTCAAATCGAGGTATTTAATTTCAATGACATATCAATGAAATTGTATGATATACGGGTTGTTATTGATAGATACCTGTCTAAAGTGCAGATAAATCAAATGCTTAAATTTACGCTACGAGGTGTCCGATCTTTAGCAATCCGGCTTTAAGCATCATTTTTACTGCAATTTTTTCTCGATTCTCGTTATATCGAAGTTGTGAAGATCTAGAAAACCATTACATAATTTTTTTAGGAAAATATGCAACCGTACACAAACCACATGCAAATATGTATGTTTGTAGTAAAGTCTACTAAAATCTAGACTGTATCATCAGAAACATTTTTTGTTTCTTCCTTATTAAATTCTGTAAAAACAAGTTCACGTAGACGTTTCCATAATATTTTTGTTTAAATTTGTTAAAATATTTAATTCATAAAAAATTTTTTATTCAACCAAATTGTTTTTATACTTTTTAATATTTAATTTCGTTTTCAGAATGTTTGAAAATAATTGTAATAAATTTTTATATGTAACTAGAGCAGGATAAGAATATAAGCTTCCGAATATAAAATAAAATGTTCCGAAACCTATAATTTTTTTTTAAATTGAGAACATAGAAAAATGAACAAAGATGACGACGAACCAACACTTGAAGATGCTGAAATTTACAATAAATGGAACTTCTTAACAATAATTTCGAAAACCAAAGGAACATTGAAGTTCAAATAACTTATTAGGAATAATTGGGATGCGGGGTATTAAACATCATCGTATTTGAATTCTTAATTAAAAATTATTGCTTCAATTACCTCGCCCGGTTGTATAATTTTTTGAATTTATATTACGAAACATAATGACATTGAATTTATAAATTAAAAATTTTAGTGATATAATGCACTACGATTCCAGATTTATGCGTGATTCACAACTGTTTAAAATTTAATGATGAAATTCAAATCACTCACATTGTTATTGCTGCCAAACATTTGGAAGAATTTTCTAAATAGTCTATCATTTCATTGTGCGCATATTCAAAAATATCTTACGGTTGTAATAAAATCATTTTTAAGTGGCACCACTGAACAAAAGAAAATGTATTGAAAATGTATTAGCTGATGCATCATTTTGTAATTATGAGCGTATATTGACGGTCACTCTTTGTGGTAGAATGTGTATGGCAACCGAAATCTCGTTAAGTTCGTTGTTCCCACAATATGTACAAATTGATACAATAGACGCTAGATAGCAAATGCCTTAAAATGTCTGCTATGAAAGAAATAGGCGTAATAGACGTTCTTGTGTAGGTGGAACTGTGCTATGGTTCAGTTAATGAGAGACGAGGAAGACACGGATTTCATTAGAGAACATTATTACGTAAGAAATCATTTGACTAATAGAACCCTCCATTGATAATAGGAATTGCTTCGCAACGGGTATAAGCACCATACATACATAATTAGCCATTAAAATCCTTCAGCCAGGATTACAGTTTAGCTCTTCACACCACTCACGTTATTTGTGTTAATATTACACATGAGTGGCGGGACCTACAGTTTAAAGTCGACTCCGAAAGACAAATTTTTTAAAAGCTTTTCATGACAATTTTATTTATTCTCAGAGTTTCTGCCAGAAGTTGGCGAATAAATATTTTTTTATAATTCGTTCTCAAGTCTGACCTGGAGTTTGAACCGTGGCCTTACGTATAATACTATGAAATGTTTTATTACTATATACTCTTTTAAGAGAGCGACTATTTTGTGATACTCAGATGGCTCAAAGACATATAGTAGGACAGAAGCGAATGTAATGGACTCCAGAGTTAAATATTCAGGACACATGAAGAGACTTGTGGGTTATTTCTAAACGAAAGTTTAGGTAATCGAAATAAGTATTCAATCAATCACGAAAAGGAGAAGACAAAAGAAAGCAATACTATCTGAGAGAACATTTAGCTCATTCTTAGTTGAGTCAACAAGAAAGGTGTCAGTATTCTGTTTAATGACTTCCACTTGAATACAAAAATTAATCAATGCACAGGAAGCATTGATATATTTTGTGATAAATCGATTTAACATTGATGATTCTTTGCCATGCATTACGTATTTATTTCTTCTAATGTCGGTCAATAAGCTAGCGGCTTGGTCTTCTTTAAAATACTTGACATTTTTTTAGGGAGCGGAAAACTTGAAATAAATTTATAGGCGAGATGTTTACTTCTCTCTTCCACTTTCGCACTTTTGTAACAAATTCGTTGAAGTCGTCGTAGTCTAGTAGTGTTGGCTTATTAGACGCAAAAGCCCGGGTTCGAGCCCCAGACCAGGCATCGAAGACAAAATACAAAAAGTATTTTTTCGGTGACTTCCTCTCAGTAGATTTCTGGCAAAAACTCTGAGAGTAAATAAAAATTGCCATGAAAAGTTTCTCAATAAATAAAAATCTGTCGCTCGGAGTCGACTTTAAACTGTAGGTCCCACCACTCATGTATAAAATTAACGCACACAACATGAGTGGTGTGAGAAGCTAGGACGTTGTACGTACGTTGACGTTGTCTTAATTGACAAGTACACGTCCTCTAACCTAACCTAACCTAACAAATTCATAAACATACCTTTATTTTTTTTTTAAATATTGTTTGGTAAATGGGGGTTTTTGCTGAGGGAAAATCCAAAATTGTTGGAGAAAAATCCAAAAAAAATATTCTTTTAATTTGTTGAGCCAATATGGCTGACTCTTTAAATATGGAAAGGGAGAGCTCAAATTAAAATATTTTATTTTAGTTCAATCCGGTTCGAAAGACCAAATGTTTCGGGGGGAATTGGGGTAATAGATCCAAAATAAAATAGTTTACTTGAGCCACAGAATAAATAATACGAAAGTATTAGAAAAATGCAAAACAAATATTGCACAAAAACATACCTTTTTGTTTGGGGGTTGATTGAAGAATGAATGAAAATTCTCTTTTCTTAAAAAATAATAATAAAAAAGTTCAAATAAAAATGGTCGTATTTACATGTTAAAAAATTACAATTAAGGTTCCCAGCGTAAAAACTTTTCAACTTAACCATTCTGCTTGTCAAATTTGGGTTACTCACAGTTTGCGTTTAGCATCTAAGGCTGTCGTATGTGAAAACTCTTATAGTGTTTTTACACCTAAAGTCAAAACCTGATTTTAACATTAAAACCATAATCAGCTGATTTTGCGTTCACACTATAAGTTTTCTTAAGTCTGGTTTTAACATTCATGACATTTATGGCTGTGCAACAGCTGTTTTTGTTTAAGAAATAAGAAAAATTAAGAAATGAACAATAAATTAATAATAATTCTAAATATTGTAAAAGAATACTTTAAAATAGTGGATCTATTTATAAAAAGTGAAGAAGTTCTTTGAAATCAAGTAGTTCACTCAACCGGCTTTCTGTATTTTTATATTTGTTTTGTTTTTATTTTGGTTTTTTTCAGTTATTTTCAACATTTCAATGTTGGTAGCTCTGATTTAGTACATCGAAAACAAGGTTGTATTTTATAAAACCTACTTAAAACCAATTCAATAAAGGTTTTAAGATGGTTTTAACACAATAATTTTGTATGGTAAAACCAGGTTTTAATTATGATTTTAACGTTAAAACCAACTTTTGCATTAAAACCACTCAGTGTGAAAACACTATTAGTCACCTTTCACTCGTCAGATATAATTGGATTTGATTGAGATTTAGAAAAAAATTGCAATTTATTTAACTAGGCTTACAGGTTATTACAGCAACCTTTTAGACAATATTCATGTACTTCAACACCAGTTTTATAGAATTTAATTAATAATATAACTTAACTTGACGTGTTTATTTTAAACTGATTTCACTTACATTACATTGGTAAGCGATGTACATATTATATTGAAAAGTAATTCACCAATTGAATATGTATGTATGTATGTATGTACTGAAAACTATGAATAAAAGCGTGTTGATTAAATTAGTTCTTTAATACTGTCCTTAGAATTAAAAATATTGATTGATAAATGTGGTAATCAATGTTAATTGCTAAATCCTTTAAGTGCTAAATATAATTACATGTTGAAATATATATTAAACAGTGGACAGCGTAGATATATTTGTGTAGGTACTCCCGAGAAGAACAGGCAATATATTTGATATTCCAAAGCCCAATGTATTAAAGTTTGATACCCAATATGTAGAACACGTATTCCTCATCTTCCTCTGGTGTTTTTGCTAATCATGGTGAGTTTAACCCCATTATCTCTTTGAAATTTGATGTGGATAGATGCAAAGCTTCTGTCAAAAACTGAAAAAATGAATCTGAATGTTTCTCAAAACTGTCATTCGGATTCGGCAACGAATCGTAGGTTCCGCCGGGTATGTGTAAAATTAACACACACAATATGTGTGGTGGTTGCTCATTACAACCCTTCTGTCAGGATTACGGGCTAGCTTCTGTTGTGTGTGTTAATTTTACACATGAGTGGCGGGTCCTACAGTTTAGTGTCGAATCCGAACGACAGTTTTCTTTTTATTTCTTGTTTGTTTATACCATTTGATTATATTATCTGTGTGCAACCTAATCACCTTATATATTACTGCTAAGTTCTAATAAACAAAACGGTTGCAATTGTATCCACATGTGTGAATAATCGTACAGAAATTTTTTTATAAAGGTAGTTACGGCCTGAATACTTATGTATATGCGTTGGCGCATCCACGATTTACACCCATGGAGGAAAATGGAGAACAGAACTACCAAAAATTTAATGAGTAAGAGAAAAAAGCGAAAAAAGTTGAGAGAATTTATTTATTTATAATCATAGAAAAACTTTAGTAATATGCGTTATTCTGATATTCATCTCATTTTATCAACCTACATAAAGTTATTTATGACTTAATAATTAAGACATATTTTTGATGGGAATTTTGGTTCATAAATTTCCTTTCCTACTAACCAACCTTTTAATTAAAAAAAATTGTTTTATTTCTATAAAAAAGCTATTTCCTCCCCTTATCATTTAAATTATTTACGAAAACAATCAAAAAATCTTAAATTAATATTCCCTACATTCCTGAAGTGTATTATAACATGTAAAACATTGAATGTTATCAAAAGAATTTTTACCAATAAAATATTTTTTTAATTGTAAGTGTGGAAAGATTCTGAAAGCATTCGCTAAGGGTGTATGTTTATGTGTCGCAGTCTTCTCGACAAATAGATAAAAGAGCATAAGCAATACTTGTGAATCATCTCTTCACAATTGTGATAGGAAGTGGTAACCACTGGTTTAGAATTATCACCATATTGTGCTGCTACAAGTATTCGTTATTATCAAGTCGGGAATTCAAAAACGAATTTTATACATTAAAACAATAATCTCGAAAGTTGACGTATTTCTTCGGAAGGTAAGTTCATATTTGGTTTGTTTAACCCTTAGTGTATCGTTAAAGATACAACCAAAAAAAAATTCTCACTGTTCTATTTAGAAAATAAATATATGAAAAATAATAAAAACTCATTCAGAAAGTATCAGTCTTATATTTAAAATTTATTTCAAAGGAAAAAATGTTGAATTCTCTGATTGCTTAAACATCGAAGTTGAAAAGTTATTTTTTTCAAATTTGGTGAATTATATAAAATTGATATAAAAAGAAAATATTATCTTGTTTAAATATACATATGTCTAGAAGCGTTTAGAAATAATAGGGAAAAAATATATTCCGATTCTTTGTCACAGAGCCTCATTGTATCTTTTAAGATATACTGAGCATTCGCCCCTAAACTTGAAATTCGTTTTTATTTGAATTTTCTGCTGAGTTATTTTTTATTTGCATTCATAGATTGTGCTTTGAAGAAACAGGTTAACTGCTTTCAATTATATATTGTTTATAGTGAAATATAGTTTCTTTATTTTTTATTTCCATTGACTTTTAAGAATATTTTTTTGTTATTTTAAGGATATTTTTGAGGTATGTCAGGGTTTAAAAGATCTTGCAAAAAAGGATAGTTGACGGATGAAGAAGTACGCGAATTGATATGCAATAGGGATGATTTTCTTTACAATAGCACTGACGAAAGTGACACTGACACAGGCACTAACACTGACTGTTTACTCGGAGAATTGGAAAATGAAAAAAGAGAGTAAATACACACAGAGAATATCTAAAATGCAACTAATTCTTCAAAAAGATCTCGACTCTGACGAATTTGACGAAGAAATTGAGCTTGAAGGATCTATACATGACTCTTTTGTAAAAATGATGAATGATGATCAGGATATGGACATTTACGAACAATCAGAAGAGCTCAATTTAATGCCTTCTACGTCTTCTTTTCAAACTAGTCCTATAAATGTTTGGTCTACATTTTCTTTTGAATTCAGTGGTGTAAATATAAATCCCAAATCTTCCAAATTTGAAAAGGTTTTGTGGAAAAAGGGTAACCTCCAATTTAATGAATAGCATGTTAAATTTGGGGAGATATAAGTCTTCCAGACAATATTAAAGAATTGGAAAGCCCATACCAAGTTTGGTGTCACTTGTTTCCAAAATCTTTGGAGGAACATATAGTTAACGAGTCTATAAAATATTCAGGAATAGATAACATAAATTTTAGCATATCGGAACTACTTAAATTTATCAGAATTCTTTTTTATATGTCTACTATAAGCTTCCAAATTCCCGAAATTATTGGTCTGAAAAAGAGGACCGTTGCGTTAATATTATAGAAACTCAAATGACAAGGAGACGCTTCGAAAAAATGCGAGAAATTATACATTTTAATGATAAGTATAAAAGACCTTCTCAAGATGATCATAATCGAGATAGACTTCATCTGATCAGGCTAATTATTGAATATCTCAATAGAAATTTTACCTCCGTTCCAAAATTGAGCAGGTTATGTGTGGACGAGAAAATGTGCTCTTCGAAAATTGGTAGTTATATGAAGCAATATATGCCTAATAAACCCAAAAAGTGGGGCTTTAAATTTTATGTTATGTGTTATACAATGGGATATGCATATAAATTTGAAATATATAGTGGATCAAATGAAATTTGGGCTGAAGGAGAACGGAATCTTCAACCTAGGTTTAAAAATTATGTAGTGTACTTTAACAATTTTTATACAACAATACCGTTGTTGGTGTATTTGCGTTCACAAGGTATACTTGCAGTAGGCACAATTCGGCGAAACCGAATCAAAAATTGTAAGCTCCCCGATGAGAAAGTCATGATGAAATATGAATGAGGAACGAGTCAGGAATTTGTTTGCAATATTTATGGCATGGACATAATATCATTGTCATGGAAAGACAACAGAATTGTTAACATGGTTTCGACTTAGGTTGGGGCAAACCTATATTGGATAGTAAAAATCCAGATAAGGAACCTGTAACAATAATAATATTTAATAATAAGGCAAAACAACAAAAAATATTCCGTGCCCACAAATAATAAAGGAGTATAACTGTTATATGGGAGGAGTCGTTTTAATGGATAGCTCAATGAGCCGCCACAAAATCATGATGGAAAGCAGAAAGTGGACCAATCGATTATTTTATCATCTTGATATGGCTTGTGTAAATGCTTGGATACTACACAAGCCGATAAATAAAGACGATAAAGTGCGGAATATGAGATTTATTGATTTTAAATTGGAAGTAGTTGACGCTTTGTTTCGTTACAACACAAAAGCTTCTTCCCAACGTGGACGACCTACTCTTGAAAGTCAACTTGAGCAAAAACGCCGAAAACCAAATGCACAAAAAGGACCTCCTGAGGACACCACTCCATATGATGGACCACTGGAGTACGATGGATAAAAAAAGGAGATGCAAACTACCAAACTGCTCAGGACAAACAAGAATGTTTTGCACCAAATGCAAGGTAAATTTATGTTTAACATCGGAAAATAATTGTTTTTATAAGTACCATCACAATTAGATGTTATATTGTCTGAATTGTAAAGTTTTTTTATTATTATACTCTATTTCCATTGTATGTATGAATTATTAAAATGTTATATTATTTTTTTAACTTTGCTTAAATAAAACTATTAGACACAATTAAATTTGTTTCATTTATATAAGTTTTTAATGTGTACTTTTCTTTGGAAACTATAATAGGAAGAGTGCTCAGTGTATCCTCTAAGATACAACCAGTTTTTTTTTAAAATACCACTTAATTTTTTTTTATAAAAATGAGGACGCATTTTATTTTTTTATCACAAAACTACATATCGTATATTTTTTAAACAAAATCTGCGTCCATGAGCATTTAAGGGTTAAAACGTATTTTTATTTTAATTTGGCAAAGTTGATTCAAATCTACATTATACGGGTATTTACCTAATTTATATTAGAACGTAAATATTTCCGTAGTTTACTAGTAGTAGAAGTTTTCAACAAGAGATTAATGGTTAATCGAAAACTTTTTAAGTTTTGTATCTGCGCCCACAAATAAGCTACGTTGTGACAACTTGTGTAATATGTCATCTCAAACATGTGACAATAATTTGTGGTTCTTTTGAAATAAATTGTCCTCAAAGAATTTCAATAGAATATTTTGTGCCCTTCCTTGTTTCCATTCTCTCCCACTCACTTTAAAATGTATAAATGACATGTATATGTAATAAAAGGCTAAATAATACATTTTAACATTCTCTTCGCTCAATTTCGTTTCTCTTATATTTACACTTGTTCAAAAGAATTTCTAGCAGCAGTTACAAGCCACTTCAATCTAAAACACAAACGTTTTATGTCACGTCTGAAATTAAACAGGTTGACTATCATTTTGTATGTCATCAAAACAAGTTTTTGAGACTTCCATATGTTTCACTAATACGAATACACAATTTCTGCTAATTTGCAACCATAGAACATTTAGCGAAGAAAAAATTAACATCCAATAAATAATGTATTCAGTTTGGAGTAGGCTCTTGTATATAAATTAATACTAAAAGAGGCCTATTGAAAAATCTAAAAAATAATTCTGTTTGTCACATTGTATGTTCTTGTGTTTGGCACACCACAAGTTTCTTTATTCTTTTATCGTGTCAACATAAGTTAAAAAATGTTTTCCGAACAATTTGTAATTAATAATTTACTTTTCAAACATATTCTTTAATTTAAAAATTTTGAATTGTACGCCAACTTTTGTCATACAATTTTCGAATTTTAAATTTAATTTAATTTAATAGAATTTTTAAATTTAAAACAATCTGAAATATATGTATTTGAATAGAAGTTATGATAGAAAATAGTTTCATTTCTATACAAAATGTTGTTCATGTAAATTTTGATTAATGTAATAACTCTGTACTCATAATTTGTTTTTAAAAAAGTAATATTTTGCAGTAATCTATTAGGTAGTGTGTTGGCTTATTAGACATGAGTTAAAACACCAGGTCAGACATCTTGAAGAAAAGCGAATATAAAAAAATTTCAAAGTCGTTCGGAGTCGACAGCCACTCCTGTATAAAAATTAATGCACACAACATAAGTGATGTGAGAAACTGCGTCGTAATCCTGACTAAAGTGTTGTAATGACTAATTATGTATTAAGGGTGGTAAATCAATTTTCCAAATGAAGTTAATACAACTTAACTAAAATTTATTTCTTCTTAATTTTTAATTGAATTGTCCATTAACGATGAGTAGATATACAATTAGAAATGTAACAAAAAAGTTGTATTACAACTCATACTTTTTACAATTTTATAATACTGAAAATGTATGTATATCCACTGTTTCGCTGTATTCTCCACTGTGCTAAGGAAAGCTAGACTTGCTGGTTTAGAATTTTTGTGGTAAATTTTTTAAATCGTTCAAAATATATTCTTGTATATACTACATACACGTATATTTACTAAATACACTAACCGTATGTATAATGAATATACGTAGTTGATAGTAACAGTAATGACGAGGAAGCATATTTGAACTGTTTTAAACATACATATATGTATGTACTTATATGTCAGTATCATACAGTATTATGGCAAAGCAAGTGTATTGAATATGTTCGTCTGTTTCCGTTTGTATGTGTGTTATACTTATACTGATGAAAAAAAATTTAACCCTTTAGAAGTCCACTTTTTTCTTTGGCTTTAAAATCTTTTTTTTTTGTGAATATACAAATCTATCTTCATTCTAGCCTTCAACTTTTGCAATTAAGCCCATCTATGTACCACTTAGTAGTCATTAATTTGGTTTTAAATGGAGTCAAAGAGCATACATTCAGAATGCTTTTTCTATTTATAATGTATTCCTTTTTAAGTCTTCTTTTAAACTGTAAAATTTGATATATTAGGAAAATTAAAAATTTGATATATTAAGAAAATAATAAAAATGATCGAGAACTCTTTTTGTGTTATCATATTTTGTCATAATTTAGATAATATTCGTCTGCAGATATAGATTTGGGGTTTACATTGTATATCAAAAATTATTCGGCTTGAAGATATACCTAGAAACCTTCAATTTTTAAACAATGAAGAGGTTAATGATGCTCTCAACAACGGCCACCAACAATATTTTGATAAACTCATGATAAAATTTAAGAGACACAATGTAATGATGCAGTGCACAAAAAGTAAGCCCTTCAAATTTGGTTACTTTATTGTAGCAAATACTTTATTTTATAAAAAAAAGAAATATTAATATCTAAACTACTTGAAGTAATTACTTTTCTCTTAATTTTAACCAATGAAAAATTTATATAAATAATATCCCTCAACCGGACACGGACAACCCACTATTGCTTTTGTTAATTTTACCTAAAATATTTTGATATAAAATTTTGTTATATTTTACTTAAATAAATGAAATAATAACTTTGTTTCGCAGAATCGTATGGTCGTGAAAGGGTTAATATATGGTAAAATATCTATTCTTAAATAAGAATTTTAAAATACGTACTAAATGTTTTCTCTCTAATATTAGATTATATTATCAATGAGACGGGTGGTGAAATTATTTGGGTTACCAGAAATTGATCTAAGTATATAAGGTTTAGTTTCGGTTTTACACCAATGCACATGTATAAAGGTATGTGTTATTTTCACAATTTGAGGATAAATATTTCTGTTGTTTTGCATACATATGTATGTGGACATAGATTACAAAATAAATTTATGTAACTATATTATGTATATTCTTCTAGTAAGGCTAAGGTTTTACTTTTCAAAAACAAAAGAATCGTTTATTTAACAACAGAGTCATTTCTTTATTTAATAAAATTCTTTAATTATTTAAATTATTATTGCTTAATTATAACACAGTGTGACAGTGAAAATACACCCGAGTAGCTACATAGTGTAAGTTGTATATTTAGTTGAGAAGAACACAAAAACAATTTTTTTATATTCCTCGAACCCTTTAAAAATGTGTTATTTGAGAAAAAAAGTTAGCTTTTCACATAAAATTATTGATTAATCGAATATTTTTAAACCGTTTTTGAAAAATCAAACTGTTTTGGAAAGGTGAGGGATATTTTCATTTATCAATTATGCTTCAATTTTAAATATTTTCAACATTTGTGCTGTTGTCTCACCTTTCCTGCAACTAAGTTTTCAACATCCATTTTATTATTTCTTAATTGCAACTTTGCATATAGTTTGTGGTTTACATTGTAATTGAAATCCTCTGGAAATCCTCAGCTGTATATATTTTTAACAATGAGTGTTAAAGCATCTCCGAACAGTTATGGTCCAAACAGTTTGTTTCGTTGTTTGTTTGGGATATTTAGACAGCCTACGGGCTTGATACATTGCTCGTATTATTTCATTCACTTTGTCAGTTTTTATCCAAACAAAGCGAGATGTCTATTTGAAATAACTCTTGCAATATTCGTTTATTCATAGTATCCTCTTCTTCATTCGGACATAGCGAATAACAGAGTATTATTATAAACATTTTTAAAATAGTATAACTTTCAGCTAATTTAACTTTAGAAAAACTGAAATTCACAATGTTATTTTAACCGCTTTTGGGTGATACATTTATAACACAAGAAAAGTTCAAATACCACAAACATTTCTTGTACATTTATGCTTTTAAAAAACTTTTAAAAACTTGTCCAAAAAAGTAACCACACAGATTTTCTTCAAATGTATTTAAAATAATAAAAAGCAAAAAATTATCTACAAAAATTATAAAGTTAAAAAGAAATAAACCCCTATTAGGTTGGTTTAAGTTGCATATTAAAATTTCTTAGGGACTGTCTGTCACTGAATATAATTTGTCACACCGAGAGGTAGCAAAACTAGAAATAAAAAAGGGGGATACTGTTGAGACTCAGAAGAGGTTATATTTGGAAAACGGTCTGTAGAGTTGAGAGGCACATTACTTATGCTACAACAGAAGCTTTGAGCCATGTGCCACCGAATTTGTCTGTTAGTAAATCTGTCATAAGACTGCACAGACAACAATTTTGCCAACAATGCTCTAATATCATCATCAGAGTAGATTCAGAAATTCAGAACTGAAAAGTTCATCCCGAATATATGAAATGTATGGAAAATGTAGAAAGGTTAGCAATTTTAATTACTTGTGGCAATAAAGAACAATTAATAAGATTACCAGTCGTTGAAAATAGTATGAGGTTTACTATTACCACATATTAGGGGGTTGGCCGGAAGAAAATTACACAATTGACTTCTTATAACCACTATGGACAATATGAAGAGAGGGGGAGGTATAAATAATTGTTAATAAACGAATTTTTAAATTATATAAACAGTTGCAAAATGCTAACCTAATAAGACTAACTATTATTTTACCTTTTAAACGCTTATTCGAAAGTTTTAAATACTAAAATTTAAGAGTCTCTGGAGGAAATTTTCTTTTTATATTAATTTCTGTTTTAATTGTACAGAAATTAAGAATTATTTAAATTTGTATTACTTGTTCCAATGACTTATTCTTATAAAAAGCCAATTCAAATTCCAATTAATTTGAAAATATTTTGTTCCTTGAATCTCTTTTCCTATTAAAGTTTTAAAATTTAAATAGAAACTCAAAAATATTTAAAATCATTTTTCTGTTTCCGTTGTGTTTTTTTTTGTTTTTCTCTTCACATATTTCCATAGAATTTCCAGTTGTAATTTTTTTTTTCATTCGTTTGTGTTAGGTTTTACAGAGAACACTGTTACTGTTATTTTTATACAGTATTTTAATACTACATCCCCTTCTATTCATAATATATACATAAATATATACATATGTATGTACAATTTATTGTATTTAATTGCTTTGTGGACAAATAGCCTGTTGGTGTGCTATAAATACTAGGGTGACCCTTATTTGCATGTATTCCAATCGCAAATAATTTTATTTATTTATTTTTTATTTTATTTATTTATTTATTCGTTTATTCAATTCCTGTACAACAAGATTTAATCTTATATTTAAAGTACAAGAAAGAAGTGTTCATAAACAACATTTGGAGATCAAACTTTTCTATTGATTAAAGTAAAAGAGAAAAAAAAAGAATAATAATAATAATAACAATAGTAATAAATTATGCAAATTATAAAAATTTAATCTACTACGGTGCAAAAAAATTAAATAAAAATTTCCTAAAACTAATTGCGTTGCTATTAAGTTGCTGAGAATGTGGAAGACAATTCCAAAGCCGTGCACCATGAATAAAGAAATGCCATTCAGATACAAGGTAACGATGTAGTGGAATTATGATCCTTTTACCTCTAAGTGACCTAGCAAATCTTATTTTATCCCTAAGATATCCTGGAGACTCTGAATAAATGATCTTATGCAGAAGTAATAACACACGGATGCTCAAAAGATTGTCAAACGATACACCATAAAGCTTCAAGGAAAAACGGGACACATGGTCAGATCTCCTTAAACCATAAACATATCTCACAATATTATTGAATAGGATGTTGAGCTTCTCCTTGCTAACGGAATCGCAACTTGCAAAAAGTTCACAACCGTACATTAAACCTGGGAGAAAATAACATTTCGCAATCAATTGTCTTATATTCAAAGGCGTAAAGTATTGTGTCGACCAAAGACACCTCAACTTCATATAAGTTTGACCCACGAGTGTGTTAACATGATTTGTCCATGTAAGATTGTCATTAAAAGTCAACCCAAGGGAGGAAGACAGAAGGAAAATGAACACAAACAAAGAGCGTAACAATGTGTTGCTCTCATCGTACGTATGTACATGTGTATGTATTCTTGTGTTTTTTGATTTAGTTGTCGATCAGACTGCGACAAGAATACATGTGCGACGGATGCTTTATCATTTTATTTCAGAATAACACTCGAAGAATATTTTGTGTTAAAAATGTTCTATGTCATTAGCTGGGCGTATTTTATTTTTTATTTTGTCCCATAGTATATTTTTTTAAATGCTTTGGAATGCTCGTTTTTTTTTCTTTTAATAAAAAATGGTTTTTTATTCTTTTTATTTTTATTTATCTAAAAAACATGGCCTAATTTTTAAGCCAAAGATGGATAACTTTATGTTCTTTTAATAATAAAATCGATGTTTTATTTTATTTTTATTTATCCAAAATTATTAAGCCAAAGATAGAGAGATTTACATATGTATATTGATGAAATGAATATAAAAATAGAGTGTATTACTAACACTTTTATATGGCTGTAAATAAATAAATTCTCTCAACTTATTTTCTCTCTCTCACTCACTAATCCATAACCATAGGCATATGTTAACCTAGAGGAAAATTGTTAGTAATAATGTCAAGTCTACTTATTAACCCAATGATATGTATATGTGATCGGAAAATATAGAAAAGTTGTACTGCACTAAGACACCGTATTTAACTTGGCAAGTATTCTTCCAAAAATCGAAATCATTTCTCATTGATATTAGTGAATACTACTGTGATATTTCTTTGGGTGTATCATTGAAGTCTGAAAAAAGCGACATAAACCTTCTTCTTTAAAAACTGACAAGATTTTTACGCTCTTTTTAACGAACATTCTTGATGTTCGTGTCCTATGTGTGTGAAAAGCCGAAGATGTTCTTCCCCTGAGGGACATTGGTGCCGACGTCTGTTTTTAAAACCAGAAAAATAAATAAAAAGTGGTCAAACAACAAAAACGCACGATGAGAACAACGCATTGTTACGCTCTTGGTTTCTGTATCATTCCCTTCTATCTTTCCCCCCGCGTCATGAAATATTTTTGAAAAATATTCCAAAATATGTTAAAATGCACATTCTTTAGACTTTATTTTCTTTGATAGTACTCAGTTTTTGCAGTCCTGATACTGGCATTCACATTTCTTCTAGCAGTTTTAAATTCTGCTTTCAGCTCTGGGGTTCTAAAACGCTTCCACATAGAATACGCAATATCTCTCTTACGAATAAGGGATTTTATACGAGCGGAAAACCATGGTTTTGTCCCAGGCAGCATTGTTCTCGATCTCATAGGAACTGCCAAATCATAAAGGCGCTGTACATTATTCTCGAGAAATGATACCTGCTCATCAACAGGAGTCATGTAATACATACTAGCCCAATCAATAAGAGAAATATTCTCTTCAAGGACGGTATAATTAATATTTTTAAAATCACGAAAGCGAACTGAAATTTGTGATGAAGAAACATTAAAACGATATGTCAAAAAGATCAAGTCATGCCTGAAAAAACAAGAGGCAGATATTTGGTCATATAACAATATGTTTGAAACATCTGCTACAAAGAAAATATCAAGCAGAGTTCTATTGGTTGATGTATGATGTGTTGGATTAACTGTATTTGTAGGGGTTAGTCCAAGAGACAACATATTGTCAATTAGTAAGTTTTCCACTAGTATATTCGAGTTAAAGTCAACCGATATTATAAAATCATCATACACTGTGACCAATGTCTTAAGAGTCAGCAAAAAACTAGATAAGTCAATCCTCCTATTCGGTCTGTATACACATCCCACTAATAATTTCCTACCACCAGAATTCAACTCGACAAAAATATATTCAATTCTCTCCCCACTATGCGAGATGTCAGTTGAAGACTTCAAACGAACTTTGCAAGATATGTTCTCCTTCACAAAAATAGCCACTCCGCCAGCATTACCCAATCTATCCTGTCTAAATACCTTGTAGCCACTGAGGCAGAAAAAACTATCCGGTGTATCAGGTGAGAGCCATGTCTCTGAAATGCACACGATGTCAACGTCTGAATTCTCAAAAACGTATCTAAACTCGTCGACTTTATTGTTCAGACTTTGAGCATTTATATGGATCACTTTAAGACCCCGTTTTTGCCTAGCCAAAATTCTTACCATATTCATCGTCACGACCTTGGAACCGTCTCTTGCAGAAAATATGCTATCCAATACCATACCCAACGAAGAAATAAAAAATAAAAGATCCTTAATAGCAACGATAAAAATAGTACGATAAAAATTGCTTTTTAAAATCGTTGGCTAACTTCCGAAAACAGCACAAGGGTTTTACTTTCCGGCCAAGGAACATTGGTTACAACTCGGATGTAAAATTCTTCGTAAACGAGAACCTGACTCAAAACAACTTTAACATCCTTCGTGCTGCAATTCGTCTAAAAAAGAAAAAACTTTTGTCTTCTGCATTTACTATGAGGGGTTGCGTAGATATCAGGAAACAAGGTAACGAAGACACAATTCTAATTGAAGACATAAATATCCTGAACCAGTTATTTCCTGGGCTTGATAGTTAACTACTCAACTAGTTTTCTGATAATGATATACCTGATGATGTGCAACTTTAATTTAATCTTCAATTTTAATTTAATTTTTTTTCCTTCCTTATCTGTATGTATAACTCCTTTTTTATTATGCGCTTAGTTATCTTAATTATAGGAATTTACTTAGCTTTTGATTGCATTGCCACAACTTACGTACAATCTGATGAACTCTAACAGTCCTTATTCCAGAGACTGTGTGTACAATATGATTAGAGTTTTAGCCAAACAAAGAACTGGTCTCAACATTGTTCATATAAATGCACAGAGTCTGAACAGTAAAATTGATGAATTTAGGCGTTTATTTGTGGCAGCAGGAATCGATATTATTTGCGTTTCCGAAACTTGGTTTCCTCTGGAAGTTCAGGATTCGGTGTACAATCTACAGGGCTTTAGGCTTTTCCGGTCAGACAGGAAGATATTAGTTAACAATATGGCAACCAGGGCAAAAGGAGGCGGAGTTGCAATTTATGTTCGAAACGGTATTCCGTGCAAGGTCAAATTATTAACAGAAATTGGTAATCAAATAGAATATTTATTTCTTGAAATTTCATCCACCAATAAGAAAAAGGTTTTATTAGGTAGTGTCTATAGACCGAATTCTAATGTAAACTTTGATCCCTTTATTTCTATTCTTGAGGAAATTTCTATTCAATATGATGACATTATTATTATTGGTGACTTTAATAATAATCTCTTACTTGATAATGCGCTATCTGATTCAATGTTGTCTCTCCATCTTAATCCTGTGAATGTGTCCTTGCCAACTCACTTCCATTCTTCTTCCAGTAGTCCAATCGATCTAGTATTTGTTAATGATATGACTAAGGTACTGTTATATGATCAAATTTCAGCCTCTTGCTTTTCCAATCATGATCTTCTCTTCTTAACTTATAATCTGTCTACGAGTCATGAGGACAGGTATATTACATACCGTGATTTTAAAAGTATCGATTTTACAGTTTTGAACAGAAGTGTTGATGATATCTGTTGGGATTAAATCTACTCACTGGGTAATGTAAACGACCAGGTGGCACTAATTCAGGAAAATGTGCGTCTGCTATATGACAGTTGTGTTCCTATCAAAACAAAACTTGTTAAAGCCAAACACCAACCGTGGTTTAATGCTGAAATTAAAGCATTAATTGATAAGAGCGACATTGCCTATCGGCGATGGAAGAGGTTCAGAACGGATGATCTGAAAGCCGTTCATAAAGCCGCTCGTAGTGAGGTTACAAAACACATTAATACTGCAAAAACATTGTTTTACGGCAGGAAGTTCGCTTCCGCATTAGATAATAGAGCTAAATGGAAGGTAATCCGCGATATTGGTATTGGACAAAAATGCCATAATACTTCTCCTGTTGTTGATGTAAACGGTCTGAATGACAAATTTGTTAATATTAATGTTCCTACACCTGACAGTAACATATATGATGACCTTTGTTTTGTTCCGCTAGCAAACCCCTTTAGTTTTCGTTGTGTTAGTCAGCTCGAGGTTTTGGAATGCTTATCTTCTGTGAAATAGAATGCGATTGGTTCCGATGACTTAGATCCTCTGTTTTTAAAAGCTTTGTCACCTAGACTTTTACCGTATTTTACTCATGTATTCAATTCAGTCTTAACTATGTCCTCTTTCCCTGATGAATGGAAACGGTCAAAAATCATCCCAATTCCTAAATCTAACAATGAATTCAGGCCAATTGCCATTCTTCCGTTCCTGTCCAAAGTTATGGAAAACCTCATAGCTAGACAAATGAACGATTATCTCACGAGTAATAATTTTTTATCTGAAAAGCAGTTGGGATTTATGAAAGCTAGGAGCTGCACTACTGCTTTAGTCAAAGTAGTTGATGACCTTAGGTTGAAGCTGGATGAAAATTACGTAGCGTTTTTGGTTCTTTTGAATCACGCTAAGGCTTTTGATACAGTTGATCACAGAATATTATTGAGAAAGCTACAGACCCTCTTTCACTTTTCTAATTCAGCTTGCAGCCTTATACGTTCCTATCTCATTAACAGATCACAACGAGTTTACCTAAACCGCAACATCTCGAATTCGGTACACGTTGGAAGAGGTATTCCTCAGGGATCAATTTTAGAGCCCCTTTTGTTCTGTATATACATTAACGACCTACCTGATGTTTTGGATAATTGTAGCGTACATATGTACGCTGATGACGTTCAGCTCTATAGGAGCGCTTGTATTGATAATATCCGACTATGTGTAGATACGATTAACGATGATTTACGGAAAATTGACAACTGGGCTAGTGCTAATGGACTTTGTATTAATCCCTCTAAAGCGAAATGTTTATTGCTCTCCAGGTCTAAGAGAGCGTTTGATGTGCCGAATATTATTATCAGGGGGAATAAAATTGATTTTGTTGAATCGGCATCTAATCTGGGTGTTATCTTTAATGGTCGGCTAACGTGGTCATCGTTGGTAAAGTTTACGGTATGCTTAGGAACTTATGGGCTGTTATAGATTCGACTCCTTTTGCTATACGCCTGCAACTGGCAAAAACGTTTTTGATTCCTGTTCTTTTATATGGATCGGAAATTTTCGCAAACTGTGATGCGGATGATAGGCGGAAACTCAACTTGGCTTATAATAACATAGCCAGATATGTATTTATTAAGGGACGTCGGGACCATATATCACAATTTTCTTACCAGATATGTGGTATTCATTTTGATAATCTATTGAATATTAAGTGCCTAATTCTCCTCCATAAGATTATTACTTTGGAACAGCCAGTATACTTATTTAGCAGGATTAGATTTGCTAGATCCAACCGCGGTAGGAAAATTATCCAATTAAGACATAGGACTCTTTTGTCGAAACGACAGTTCTTTATACACACCATCAGTCTTTGCAATACACTACCTAATTATATAGGCAATGCAACTAAGTTCAAAAAGGAGCTATACATTCTGTTTAAGTAGTTTGTAATATATTTTGATTGTTTTATACATTTTTACTCTTCATTTTTATTAGTGATTAATTATTTTCATTTTTCTAATTTATTATTTAAGTTTCATTGTATCTCATTATATGAATATATTTCTTTGTTTGTATTTTTCTTTATATTTGTATCTTTCCTAATTTAGTTTTTTACATATACTAATTTTCTTAACCTAATTTTTTTGTATCGATTGCTATTTCCTGATGTTAAATCATGTTCTTATTCTTATTCATTTTTATTTATACTGCACTTCAAACAACTCATTACTCATATAATGAGCGATTTGTTATTCCTTTTTCCTATTTGATGTACTCCCATAGCACTTTCATTTATAAGATTATTATCTTGTTGAGCTATGATTAATAAATAAAATAAATAAATAAAAAAAAATAAACAGCAACGCAAAATATAAATAATACATAATAATAGAGATGAGGTCGTAATAATGCAAACAGACACAAAAACAAAAATGGGTATACAAATAATAAATAGAAAGGACTTAAAAAATACTCAAAAACTTTATAGACAATGACAACAATAACCAAACAATTCCTGGCTAGACATGTTAAATAGATCCTAAGTTCGAAAAAATTTACTTAATTGATCGGTAAAGTTAATCTTTATGGGATCATCCTCCTCAGATGGCTTAATATAAACAACTCCACGCTTCGTGAAAGCAGCTTTTAACCGGTTTTCTTTCCTCAAGCCTAACGCTGTTTTAAAAATACCATGATTATACGAAGTTAAATTCTCATTAATAAAAAATGGCTTATTGCTTTCAAATCCTGCAACATTTAAACGTAGTGGTGATTTGCGATTTCGCCGATAGCCCGCAACATTTTTCAGAAAGAGGTTTTTCTCGTAAGGAGAGTTCATTTTTATTACAATTGGAGGGCCACTGATATCGCGGCCGTGCTTGAAGTGCTTTACCCTAAAAATCGCCTTGTGAGGGGGTACACTTATATCTAACGTACCAAAAATTTTCTCAAATATATGAGACAAATTTTCATTATCATGAGATGGAACGCCAGTTATTCTTACATCAGATGCAACAAGTGAATTATCGTATTCAAGAAGTTTTAAATTTAAATTGTGTACATCATTTTTTAATTTGTCAATTTCTTTATTGGTAGCCTCTAACTTATTTACTCTTTCATGTAGTTTATTAATTTCATCTTTTACAATTTTACAATTTCAAGTATAATGCCTTGGTTACCCAAGCGTTAGAAACGTAAAATCGTAACGTACGTAGCCTTAAAAACGTTTGTGTAGTTATAGAAACGTTTAAAACGGGACATATGTCAACGAAGAATGTAAATAAAAACGAAACAGAACACAAAGCAATACACAAACAAACACAACACATGAAATTGGTATACAGACTCATCATCAGTGTTGCCGTTTTTTGTTCAATGTGTAGATTATTCCGGATTTGGTTGTTATTTTTCTTATAAAAATAGCTTTTGTTTTGTTTGTTAAAATTAATTAATTATGAGACTACAATTTTGTTTTCTTATTTTCTGTTTCTTTTTTCTCAATTATAATTTAAATTTGAAAAAAAAAATAAAATATAAAAACTGCAAATTTAATTTTGATCATATTTTTCCTTATTTGGTGATTTTTTAACAAATGTTGGTTACAATATTTTTTTCGTGGCAACACTGCACTCTCTCTCATGTTCTCTCTCTTATGTTCAAATGTCACGGAAAAACGTGGGAGAATTCTGTTTTATACAGATCGTTCCGTTTTGCTAACGAGAGAACGCTTGGGTAAGCGTTTACATTGTTCTCCATATGCTAAAAAGAGAATGTTTTCTACGGTACGTTACGTTACGTGTGGGTAATGCTGGTAATTCTCCCACGTTTTTCTTTACATTCTTCGTTGACATATGTCCCGTTTTAAACGTTTCTATAACTACACAAACGTTTTTAAGGCTACGTACGTTACGATTTTACGTTTCTAACGCTTGGGTAACCAAGGCATAACTCCAGCATAAGGCAACTCTTATTGTTTTCAATCATGTCTGTTATTAAGTCCGATTGCTCTTTAATGTACTCATTTTGTTTCGTAAACTTTGTATGCAGCCAGCTCCACAAACGAGTACGTATAGCCAAATCATTTGAATTCGAAAATAAGAGATCAGATATTTCAGAGTTTACTGACGACACATCGTTTGATTCGGTTTCCCGCGCAACATTTTTTGCTTTTGACTCTCTTAACCTCTTGGCGGACGATTCACTTCTTGTATACATTTTAATGTTTATGTAAAAATTGAAATTATTTATAAACGAGATACAGAGAATTAGTTGTGTTTAATTTGTTATTGTAGTTTAACTGTGCAAATATAGTTGCTGTTTTTAAATATGAGATTTGTTCAAGGTCTTTTGTTTATTGCTTTGTCACAAAAGATTGTTTATTTATTATTGTTATTTGTTGTTTTATTTTGGTGTAAAAAAGATTTTTGTTTTCGCACTGTATATTATTGTTGTCGGTTTTGATAATTTCAGCACAACGAAGATTGTTTTTGTATATTATGGTTTATGGTTTATTATTGTTTTTGTTTAGTATTGTTTTTATTTCTGTTTTGTTTGCTTTTTTGGTTTGTTTATATTTTTTGATTATATTTTTGATTGTTTTCTTTTAATAAACAATTATTATTAGTTATTTTTTTTTAAATTTGCTCAAATATAAATAAGTTCTGTTTTATAAAATTTTTAAATATCACAATCAAACATCAGTAGTATTAAGATTGAACAATTTATTAAGAGTGTTTAGAAAAAAAATTTAATTATTTTGCAAATAGCTGCGCAAAAACCCTTTTCAAATTTGTCCATTGTACATTTCATAAAGTTAGAAAATGTACCCTGATTAACTCAAACATATATTTGTTAAGAAAACCGTCAAATTTCCAATAAGTTTAGATTAAGTGCAATTGCATCACATTAAAAGGCTTTAAAAATATGACATTATGTTATAAGCAGTTTTGTGATATTTTAACTAAGTACAGTTTAAGCGGGCGTCAAAAAAGCACACCAGCTTAAAGAGAAACGCATACGCAAGCCGGTTACGTACAATTTCGATTTTTGTTAATGTTCCGGTAATTTAAATGGTTTCTATAGCATAGGAAGAGCAATTTTTAAATTTTTTAAAAATTTCTTCGATTGTCGGAATGCTTTTGAATCACAATAAAAATATCACGGTTCTAGTGATTTATGAAAAAAAGTTTCAAAAATTAGGACATATTGAGACGTCTTGACGGTTGCCCATTACACTAGACTACGGTCTCTATATATCTATAAATATAAGTACCGTCTCTCGAACAATGTTGATAAAGCGTATAGACATGAAGAAGAAAATAAAATTTTGTTATACTGTGTTTTTATAATTTTTTTCAAATGTGTCAAGATGATATTTATATAGACTTGTAAAACAGCGCGGCCACGCATTAACTTCAGCTTCGTTAAACTGTATGTATAGGTTGGTTATAATTATATTATTATATTATAATTAATTATATTACAGTGAATATATTCAAATAAAATTTTTATACTTCCCTTAAATTTGTCAAATTTAAATTTTATTTTTGCTGAGGAGCTGAATCAGTACTTGTTTACCTAGTCAGTAAGTCAGGATTACGACCTAACTTCTCACATCACTTATGTTGTGTTAATTTTATTCATAAGTATAGGTACCTGCAGTTGTAAGTCGAATCCGAATGACAGATTCTTTTTAAAAGCGTTTCATGGCAATCGGTTTACAACATCGGATTATACTGATTCTAGTATACTGTAACAAATAATCAATTTAGGAGCAAAATTCTTGATCTGATTATGACGTTATGTCAGTTTTATTCATTAAACGGTAAACACTAACGCTTTATAAGTGTTCCTCTCATTTCTCACGTTTCTAATAATAATAATTTAACCTGGGGCCTAATTCTGGCAGTCGTGATCGAAATGTCTTTCGGTTTGATAGGAATTTCGAAATAGGTTTTATTTCTAATTCTGTTATAGTTAGCGAATCGATATTTTATTTTCAGTGTTGTGAAAACTCAAATAAATGTTTTCCAACACTGAACACTTTTGTAAACAAAAACATATGTTTCTAATGCCATGTTCTCAAGAGCCTTCGAATTACTTCGCTCTCTTTTTTAATTACTTATATGAATTATCATGTTCACACGGCAACCTTGTAATTCATTTGACAGTTCCTTTAAATTCTTTTAAATTGTGCTGTGTGTATGTGTCTACATTTGTATATTAATTTTAAATTTTGTTTATTTATAATGGAAATGAAAGGTAAGTAATTTTTTTAATAAATGTATTAATTTTAAAATTTTAATTTTTAGTAAATAGAAAAGCTCCAAGCAAATGGGTCAACTTAAGCGAGCGGGCTTTGTTGGAGGTGTGGAGGAATAAAGTGAGCGAGCTTCGTGGTTGTAAAAAAAATAGCCATATACTGCAAGAAATATGTTATTTGCTGGAAACCCAAGGCTATAGGTATAGTCTTGTGGAGTTGAAAGTGAAAATGCACAATATGACTGCGCGGTATCGGTAATATTTATGAAGACTAGTTTATATAGTGGTCGAAAATTTTGCAATTTTTTTTTACAGAAAAGAAAAACAGAAAGTTGGGACAACAGGTGGTTCACCTTCTAGTTGGGAGCTGTATAATGAGGTACAAGAGCTGTTGGCTCCGTATAAAAGTTACCACACCGAAAGTTTGGTAGTCGACAACATAAATAGTAAGTAATAAATTGTGTAATTATTGAGTTTATCACAATAATAATTTATTAAAATAAATTTTTCAGATATTTATTCATCAATCAGCACAAATGCCGTCTCCATATCTCCACCATCATCACATATACCTTCAACGTCATCACCATCCGCTATGCGCTCGGCTTCATCTCCGGGTATACCAATGACGTCGGCCGCTGCAAGAAAAAAATTAAACTTTAGAAAGATGTTTCAAAAATCTGTAGAATCAAATGGAGAAAATTCATGCAGACATAAAAAAACCTCAGAAATGGCATTAGCTATCGAGGAGGAAAAAAAAGGATATTTTTAAGGCATATGTCGAAAGAGAAGCCGAAGTTCAAGACGCCCTTGCGTTTTTAAAAATAGATTAGTGTATTTATATTTTAGTTTAGTCTTTTTTGTTTTTGTTGTTTGTTTTTATTAGTATCTAAGTATTATTAGTATATAATTATTATTAGTACATAAGTTTATCTATACTTGAATTTGTTTTTGTTTGTTTATATTAGTATTAGTATTGTTAGTATATAAGTTTATCTGTAATGGAATTTGTTTTTTGTTATTTTTTTATCGAAATTAATTTTGAAAAAGGCCTTACATCTAATTTTTAATTTTTTTTAATAAATAATCTCACAGTACCATTATACTAAATATACAAGCATTTAAAATACGGTTTTTTGTAAATAAAACTTACATAAATAATTAGAAATTGCTTGTCTTTTTATTTCTGGATTTTGTCTACTGGTTTGGTCTGTAAGTGTAACAATGTAATCAGGACAGAGTCGGTTTGCTTCCACTGCCTGCAAAGTTTCCAACCATTTTTCATTTATTGAATCATTATTTTCATTAAGAAAATAGTGAAGAGCGCAACATGACAAAATGATAACATTGGCATTTCTTAAAGCATTGTCGATACCTTTTCCAATGCGTCTAAAACGAGCTTTTAAATGTCCAAACGCATTCTCAAACACTCTACGGGATTTGGATAAAGCGTAGTTGAAAAATTTTTGCCGATGGCTTTGCAACAATTGATAAGGGTAAGGTTTCATTAGTTTATCACTTAACTTAAATGCTGAGTCGACAATTATAACTAGTGGAACATTCACACGAGAAATTTGTTTGCTCAAATCATGCAAAAGTTTGCACTGATCTAATTGTTGCTTTAAGGCGGATCCTTCAAATATTTGTGAATCAACGCCCTGGACTAACATAATTGACATAAAGAAAACGGCATCTGAAAATAATGAAAAAGCATATACAAATTTATAAATAAGCTATAAAAATATTTCAATGAATCTTTTTTCCTAGCGTCCACCAAAGCTAGTAGTACAATTGAATACTATCCTTTATAATTGTAATAGTCTGTTGCATCTTCTTGGGACGGGTGGATTTCAATGTCACAACCGTCTACAAATAATTTACAATAACATATTGTTACGTTTATACCTTTTTAAAAACGTTTAAATATGAGTTCGTTAATTGCAACCAAAGTAAAAACAAATGCGTCTTTAGTTTTTCTTAACTGTCTATATTATTTACACTACTTTTGTGTGCCACCGTATAGAACTTAACGATACAACAATAATAATCTGCTTATTCACTTTATTAGTTTAAAGAAGTATTCACTGGATCTTTACAACCACGACTTATTTTATTCACACGCAACTTCACACAAGGCTGACTGAATTAACTCTCACTGCTGCTTGCTTTGTCCAGCCCTTTTATAGTCCGCACAACCAGTCAATCGAACATTCTTGAGGTGGAGGGTTCGTGATCTCGCCTTCTCGAGATCTCTATTGCTAGTACATTGTTGTTTGTGTACTGTGCTTATGTTGTGCGTTGCTGGTTTACTTTATGTTGTTGTTGCTACTATGACGAACCAGGTTCGTCATACATATGTGTGTGTGCAGCTTTAGATAATCAACGCGTTCATTGTATTCCTTGTGTTGGTGTGTATTTGTGACGTGTGTATTGTGTTGAAGTACCTGGTAGCTTTTGTTTATAGTTTTTGTTGTTAAAAGATATTATGTCTTTTCGCTTTGCGTAACAATATATAAACCATAAATAATTTATCAAAAAGAGAATTTTTATTAAGTTACCAAGAGCTCCATGCATTGAGGAAGTCCAAGTGTTTCAAATACATTGGAGCCAAAACTCTCCACACCAGGTCACAAAAATTTAGAAGAATTTCGAATACAGTTGACTGTCCGACATCAAACATGTTTGCAATTGTACGATATTCTGCGGATGAACCCAGGGCATATAAACATATTGCAACTCTCTTTTCTAATGGTATTGCGACTGGAAGTCGCCGTGGTGTAGTAGGTAGTGTGTTGGCTTACTATTCGTAAAGCCCGGGTTCGTATCCCAGGTCAGACATCAAAAATGAAATATGAAAAAAAAATATTTCTTCGGCGACTTCCTCTCAGCAGATTTCTGGCAAAAACTCTGAGAGTAAAATAAACTGCCATGAAAAAGTTTCTCAAAATTCTGTCGTTCGGAGTCGACGTTAAACTGTAGGTCCCGCCACTCACGTATAAAATTAACGCACACAACATGAGTGGTGTGAGAAGCTAGGCCGTAATCCTGACTGAAGGGTTGTAATGGCCAATTATGTATGTATGTATGTATTGCTTCACGCATATTAGTATTATTTTTCCGCAGTTCCTGTAATAGTTTTTGTTATTTGTAATAATTTATAAAATGTCCCTCGGTTCATCCGAAAATTGTTTTTAAAAAATATGTCATCTGTTCGCTGGCAATCTATCTCCCAAAAGGAACGAGTACGTTCCTAAAAATAATAGTATGTGTAAATATTTGAATTTTCCATCATATTTAAAATATACTTGTAGTTTAAACAAATAACTTACCTTTTGCCAGATCACTTTTTAAGGGCTTATTAATATTTTTAAGTTATAAAGTTCATACAGTCTTCAAAAGCTGCAAATAACTTTCCTGTAGATTCAGCAGGTATTCTACACACATATTGAGTTCCTCCACTAATTTCGCGAAAAACCTTCTAAATAATACTTTTTTTAAATATTTTGTTTGGATTCTTCAATTTTTGTTTATTGTTTTCAATATTTATTTGCTTAACTATTTTGTGCTTGGACAGCTGGTTATGGCAAAAATACGATAAAATTTTGATTACATTGATTTTTAAGTAATTACCAGGGTAATAGAAATTGGATTATATACAATTTGGGTAATTCGCTTACAAAATTTTGTATGGCGAATTACGTAATTTAGCAGATAATTGGGTGTTAAATTACGAATCAGACAGCGAATTAGGAAAAATTGCTGCCGTGCGAACTTGCTATAAGGAGGAGCTAGGTCGTAATCCTAACTAAAGGGTTGTAATGACCAGTGTTGCCACCAACAGCTTTATGAATTACACACAACTGGCATCGAAATTACACATATGAAAAAAAATTACACACAAAATTCTGTTTTTACATATATTATGTAAACAATAAAATTATATATTCATATACATACTTAAAATAATATACCTATAATATTTCCAGCTTTTAAAGATTTGCTTCTATTTAATTATATATCGAGTTCCGAAAAATTGGTAAATGGACAATGTTAAACAAAGTGCAGCAACTCAAATAAAAGTATTGTTTTCTTTTTCTAACAAAATACATGTAAATGCATATGTGGGCTCTAGGAGTCAACTAAACTCCTAGGGTCTATAAAAATGATTTGAAGAATGGGATACGTATGTATGTTTTTCTGGAATATACATATACATATATCGCCCAATAAAATAAGAAGACTGAGGGTTTTGTTTCGACTTAGCCTTTATTGCCTTAGTGGAGGTTTCTTAACAACTGATGGTAATTATTTTCAACAGGTTTTACGTAAACAATACAAATGTTGAATATATAATTCATAAAGTCGCCGTAGTCTAGTACATAGTGTGTTGGCTTATCAGACGTAAGGCCGCGGTTCAAACCCCTGGTCAGACATCAAAACGAAAATATGAAAATATTTCTTTGGTGACTTCCTCTCAGCAGATTTCTGGCAAAATCTCTGAGAGTAAATGGAATTGCAATGAAAAATTTCTCAAAAATCTATCGTTCGGAGTCGACGTTAAACTGTAGGTCCCGCCATTAATGTATAAAATTAACACAAATAACATGAGTGGCGTAAGAAACTAGGCCGTAATCCTGACTGAAGGGTTGGTTGTAATGGTCAATATATATCTATGCCTCCGATCTAAAACATTCCAAGTCGAAAAAGTGTGTTTTGAGTTATGAGCTCTCAAAGTTTTCACGCGATATACTACTATATGTGTATTCTAAGAAGATTTTTTCCTATAACTTCGGAACGGATCGGCGCATCTTAACCATATTTTGACAGTATTTAAGTTAGAGAACGCAGAGTTTAAAAATGTAAGAACATTAAAAACGTTCTAAGTACACTTAGAATACAACAAAAATCGTGTTTGTGTTGAAAAACTGTGGACACCGGTTGCAGCAGAAATAAAAGTACCAAGTAAGTAAAATTACATATTTGTAATACAATTACAATGATAATATTGTGCAGTAAGAAAATTGCTTTAATAATTACTTCAGCAAAGGAAGCATCGGTTTCCATAAAATTCTTAATTTGGCATTTAAAAGTCCAAAAGCGCATTTAATGACCGGTTCCAAGGTTGAAAGGCGCGCATTAAAATACTCGTGGTCTTCAGTACAGTATTTTCTGCTATATGGCCGTAATAAACATTCCAAAAGGGGATAGGCTTCATCACCAAGAAAAACATATGGCAAAGTTTGGTTAGTATTTGGCAGACTTGTGATTCGCGGTACCTGTAGTTCCCCAGTTTTTAAAAGTTTATAAATTTGAGAAGAACTGAAAGTACCACCATCACTTTGCTTTCCATACCCACCAACTTCGGTCGACATAGATTTGCAGTTGGCATCGGAAATACCCTGCAACACAATGGAAAAAAATGTTTGTAATTATAAAACATTGACTCAAAACTTGCTGGACACTTGATACGTATTTGCTTTTCATCAATAGTACCAATGCAATTTTGGAAGTTCCATAAATTCCAGTATTGCGCTGCAACTCCTTCTAAGCGTTTTTTAGTTGGCGGCGGCATATGAACAGGAAATAACTCCTTCCATAACGTTTGAGTTGTTTCTTTTACAATTAGTCCAACATTTGATTTTCCAAGTCTAAACGAAAAAGCCAGCGACTCAAACGATGCACCAGTAGCCAAATATCTAAATAAAGAGATTTTCCTTTGTTAAAATTTTTGTAATATGAAAAATTTGTTTATTTTCTTTTTTCAGAGGAAGATTTGAAAAAAAATCCGCAGTGAACTGCAGAAGACTCCAACACCAAGGTCTGGTGATGCTGGTAACACTGCATCACAAATCACTTCAACTTGGCCATACCTCCAGTCTTTCCTTTTATTAAGGGATCAAATGAAATATAGAAATTTAAGTGGAAAGTTAAAACCAGGGAAATTTAAGAATAGTCAGGTGGAGAAGTATGCAAATGAAGATATCCACAACACATCACTAGTTGAGGAAAGTGAGGAAACAGCAGCAGTGCAGAACTGTTAGAAATAAAAAAAATTACTTTTGCTTGAGAAAAGAAATTCAGAAAAAAACGGTATTGGACGAAGATGAGGCATTTTTCTTAACATTACTGCCGCATATTCGGGAATTGGAGCCAGAAAAATTCTTTTGTATGATGGAATTGAAAAATTCACTGTACAAATATGTGTATGGCAAAGGCAACCGTTTGCCAGAACTGCACAACAAATGCTCACGCTATGAAACAATTTCCTCTCCAATTAGCACCTCCTCTGAGAACGTGTACTCACTTGATTTGAGCACATCAGGACATTTTCAGCCCAGCACATTTGTGTCAATTGAAATCGCAAATGAACTAACCACTTCATTATTTGTCTCCATACAAATTGGAAGTGAGCCATCATTGGACCAAATGAAAACAGCAAAGGAGACGTCAATTTATTATACTGACTCGATGCATAAATAGTTTTTTATAAATACAAATTATTACATGAAATAAAATTAAATTAAACAAAGTATTAAAGAATTATTTTACCTCAGAGTCACTATCAATCTTTCGCAAGAAGTTACTGGCACCGTAATAAAATGTGTCCAGTTTTTGTTTAGTTGCACACCAATCTTGTCCAGAATGTAATTAAAGGTTTCAATTTTCATTCGTGTATATTGTTGAAATTTAGCCGGATATTATCTTAAATCATTATATAAATGATAAAAATGAATGTTTGTTTGTATGTAATAAATAGAATCGTAAACTATGCATTTGATCATGTTATGATCTTCAGCAAAGTTGTTGCTCATGAGCCGGGGAAGGTTCCTAAGTTGGTATGACCAATTTCCGACAGGTGGCGCCACTGAAAATTACTAAAAATGATTTAAATCGTAAACTGTGCACACATTTCGGATAGTTAAGGAAGGAAAAAATAAGGATTCTTGATTGACCAGCTCAAAGTCCCGATCTGGACCCTATTGAAAATCTTTGGGGAATCGTAAAACAAGCAGTTGCAGCCAAAAAACCTAGCAAACCCCATTAGAAGAAGCTATAGTTGTGAAATGGATAATATAATACATAATGACGCATAGGATTCACCAATCGCCAGGGATTGTAGAAGTGAGAAACTAGGAACGCCCAAAAAACTTCGTTCAACGCAATTAATTTTCAATAACAGTTTATTTAGGGACGTATGTTAATAGCTATATTTTTATCCTAGTCGTATTTTTATGCTGGTGTTCTTTAAAAGAAAAAATAAAGAAGAGTAGCTCATGTGCAAGTATTATGTAGTGTGTATATGTATGATATTTTCTGTTTTCAACCACCATATCAGTAAACACCAACAGTATTTATTTAAGCATTCGCATACTTCTCATTGAGTTCATTATAAAATGTATACAAGATCTTTAAATTGGGCTGATAAAAGCATACTTACCTGGCGTAGGGGTTACCGTGATCACGAAGGTGGTTCCCCGGAGTGAGGCTTGGCCATTGCACTTTCGGTTGAGTTGACCTTCGCGATTATTCCTAATGCGAATAACTCGTGCGTGTAATTTTTGATAGCCGGGAATGGCGTTCGCGCCGCCCCGACATTTATAAATTAATTTCAGTATTAAGGTAAAATTGGTCGAACGTTCACTCAACGTAACGTACGCTAGTTTCTGCATATGAAAACCATGCAAATGATTATTGATTGATTAACGGAAAAATCGTTTTAAAACAATTCATACATATGAGATGGTACAATTTGGTATTTCATGTTTATACAGTCACTCAAATAACTGTCTCAGTGTTAACTAGTGTTAGCAAATATAAGTACAACAACAAAACTACAGTTCCAATCATTATAATAGTTGATCTACTTGTTTATTGCAGTCTTATTCACAATAATATTTACCGTTATCGGAAAATAAATGAAACAAATTTCATTGACATTGAGACGGATTTCTCAGTTTAGGTAGGTAGCTGGAAAAGGCTTTCTACCCAAAAAACTCGGGTGAACGCATTTAGTACACATAGGGCCCATTGTAAAATCACAGTCCTAGAACTTCTCAGAGCTGCTGATGAAGCATCTCAGACTGGCAATGTCAATGCTTCACAGTTCCCCTAAATTACTCTCTTTCGCTATACTGTCGGACATTTTGAGCATAGGTAAAGAACAAGTTCATCCTCTTCCTCATCTCCGTAGTTAGCGAGTGGAGAGATCATGTATGCCAAAGACTATTCTTAGCTGTCCCAGATTACGGGCGATAATTATACTTTCGATACAGTCAATGAATTTGTTTATTTTGGCTCCGGCGTTACGACCAAAAATTATGTCAGTATGGAGATGAAACGTAAAATAACTTTTGCCAGCAGGTGCTACTATGGTCTCAATAGACAATTGAGTAGCAATTGTCTCGTACTCTACAAGGTACTCATCCTCTCTGAGCTTCTCTATGGCGCTGAAGCATGGACCCTATTGAGCACTGATGCAGCAGCCTTGATAGTATTCGTGAATTCCGATGTAAGGCCCTTGGTCTAGTACGAGTTGACGATGTTTACCACATCCGATCTAATAATGAGCTGTATGAACTCCTCAACGACATACACGTTATGCAGCGCATTAATATCCACCGACTGCTCTGGCTCGGCCATGTCGTTTGGATGGAAGAGGATGTTCCGGTGGGACGTTTATTTGGTGTGGAGATTTGAGGAAGTCGGCGAAAAGGAGGACCTTTGCCATGTTGAAAGCACCAACTGTTGAAGGTGTACAATAAGCATAGGCGCTTGGAAGGATGTGCTAACGTAGGCCGATATATGATAATCGGGTTGTTAATGGTCACTTAAGTAAGTGCGCAAGATCTCTCTGTCTAATTTGCTAACAAAAGCGTTAGGCAAAGAATAATCTAAAACACAGAGCTGAGCAAATAGTCATCCCAAAAGAGGTTGGCAACACAAAATTTAAAAATAATAACATTTGTACATGTGTATGTACATTTAAACATTCGTCCAAAAATTTTTTCATTAGAAATATTTTCCGTATCTTCTCTTAAAGTACTTCTAGTCAGCGATGCCAACTTAGCACTTTTTACGCTATTTTCAGCTCCTTTTGAATGCACGCTGCGCGTTTTTTTTTCTATTTAGCCCTTTTTTAAAAAAAGAGCTGGAATGGCCCTTTTTGGTTTAGTTTTTAGCACTTTTAGCACTTTTTACAAAAAAAGTATTTTTTAATGATCTGTCATCGTTTTAGAAGTAATGCTATACAAAATATACCTTTTTGTACAACTATTAGTTTCTTTAAACATTAACATATAAGCTTAAATTGCGGGAATTCCCTCCATTTACTTGCTTTTAAATATACCGTCGAACCAGACACATTTATTATAGTGAATTAAATTTGTAGTAAAAGAAAAAAGCTGAAATTTTTTATAAATTGATATTGATTTCCTGGCAAATAAAAAAAAGAAATTGTGATTGAATTGATTGAAAAGCAAGTGTAACTAAATTGTTTTATACAAATCGAAAAAAAATTTGAGGTAAATAGATTTTATATTATTAATTATAATAAGGTGTTAATATTAACATATATAAATAGTTTTATATGGAGCGTTACCAACAAAAATACCGTAAAGCATGGGAATCTGAACCATCTTTTAAAAAATGGATTAGGCCATCCAAAGACCCATCTAAAGTTTTATGCATATATTGTAAAAGCGAAATAAATGCCAAACATTTCGATTTAGTACGTCACAACGTAACTAAAAAGCATAAGAAATGTATGGAACCCTTTAACGACATATCACTTTCACAGCCACAAATCTCTTTTACACCAGGAGTTCCTACTGAAAAGCAAAGAAGCCAAGCGATGCTTGCTCTTTTTACAGCCGTTCATACACCATTTCAATCAATGGATCACCTAGGTGAAATGTGTTGCAAAGTATTTTCAGACAGTAAAGCAGCAAATATTAATCTTCATCGTACGAAATGTTCAAACATTATTACTAATATTTTAGCTCCCCACTTCATCGATGAACTTTTAGATGACTTAAAAAATTCATGCTTTAGCTTGATCTTGGACGAGGGTTTGTATTAAAAAACTTTTATATTTTACTGTATGTAGTTTTTCAACCATTTGTATTTTTCAGGAACAGATATTTCGATAGAAAAATTATTAGGAGTTGTAATTAGATATTTTAGCGCAAACAAAAATGAATTTGTAACAACATTTTTGGGATTGATTGATTTAAATGGCGGTAAAGCTGACGACCTCCTTGTTGGACTTGAACGACTTGCGAATATTTTACAGTTAAATTTTAAAAACCTGGTAGCAATTGCAACGGACAACGCAGCTGTTATGACCGGTGTCCATAATGGCCTTTACAAAAAGATAAAAGAAAAATATTGTTTGAAAAACCTCATATTAGTCAGGTGTGTATGCCACTCATTGCAACTAGCAGTATCTGCAGCTGCTGAAAACAATTTTCCTCCAAATTTAAACTTTTTGGTCAAAGAAACTCATAACTGGTTTGCGAACTCGTCTGTCAGACAAAAAGCTTTTAACAAAATATTTCAGTTAATAAACTCAGACAGTGATTTTCCAAAAAAGATTCCTTTAGCAGCACCAACTCGATGGCTTTCTGTCGAAAAAGCAGTCAAAACTATTTTGGAAATGTGGTTAGAACTTAAGACACATTTTTCTTTCGTAAAGGAAAAATCCTTTGAAACATCATTATTAAAAGACATGTATAACGACGAGAAAAATTTTATATATATTACGTTTTTGGCATCAGTTTTAGCTGATGTACAAAAACTTAATCTGGCCTTCGAGGCCCAGTTTGCTGACCACACAAAACTTTTTAGTGATTTGTATCGTTTATTGCAGAGCTTGACTAATAGAATAATTATTCCAACAGACGATTTTGATTACATGAATGGCGAAATAGACCCAAAAGTAGACGAAAATTGTTACCTTGGTTACAGCTTTGAGAAAGCTTGTGCAGAGTCTAACATATCTGAAATAGATAAAAAATTAATCAAGAAAAAATTGATAAAATTTACGAAGAATTTAATTTATGAAATAAGGGCAAAATTACCATCAAGCTTTCAAATTTTGGAAAAAATTTCTGCATTTAGCATAACAAATATTTTCTCTAATAATATAGAAGATACGAAAGTTGTTATTAAAGAGTTTGTAAACAACTATAAAGAAATTGAGGAAATTGAAAATTGTATACAAAATTTAAAACTACATAAGTGGAAAAATCTGGATAGGACTGATAGTTTTTGGATCGAAGTAAACCAATTTAAAAACTCAACAAACGAAAATCCATTTGGAAAACTATCAGCTTTTGTCTTAAGACTTCTGACACTGCCCTATTCAAATGCAGAAGTAGAACGCACATTTAGCGTTATGAATTTTTTTAAAAATAAAATAAGGAACCGAATGTCATTAAATACATCGAATTGCTTAATTCATGTAAAGTATGGTTTAAAACGAAAAAAATGCTGCTGTTTGGACTATCAAATACCAGAAAATGTTTGTCTAAAAATTAATTCTAATGAAACCTACAAAAAGTCAAAATACTTTATCAAAACTGTTTTGTGGACCGATGAGGAAGAAGACAATACAATTTTGTACGATGAATCAAATGTTTGCTTTGAATGATATTTTTTATATTTATGAATACTATTTAATATACTATTATTTTAGAATTAATTTAAATCCAAAGGACAAATAAAATTAATTTACAAAACGTTACATTTTAATTTAGCCCTTTTTAGCTCTTTTTACTTGTTGCCCTGGCGCTTTTTGCATCTACAAAGTTTGCATCGCTGCTTCTAGTGAAACCAATAATACGTTGCGACTGTGAAAATGCACCCGAGTAACTATGTAGTGTAAGTTCTATATTTAGATCAGTAGATTTATATTAGTTTGTATTACGCGAACCCTCCAAACTTGTTTGATTTGACAAAACTTTAACTTTTCGTATTAAATTTTTTTTCTATTGGTTACGCAAATATTTTTATCCGATTTTTAAAAATCAAATTTTTTTGAAATAACCTTTTAAAACGGAATACATACATACACATACTGTTCAAACTTATATGTTATAAGTTTTGATTGGGTAAACTTTAAAAATATGATTTACTCTTAATTTTTTCAAGTTTCTATTTTTAAAATTAAATAATATTAATAAAGTCGCCGTGGTGTAGTAGGTAGTGTGTTGGCTTACTATTCGTAAAGCCCGGGTTCGTATCCCAGGTCAGACATCAAAAATGAAATATGAAAAAAAAAAAAAAAAAAAAAAAAAAAAAAAAATATTTCTTCGGCGACTTCCTCTCAGCAGATTTCTGGCAAAAACTCTGAGAGTAAATAAAATAGCCATGAAAAGTTTCTCAAAAATCTGTCGTTCGGAGTCGACGTTAAACTGTAGGTCCCGCCATTCACGTATAAAATTAACGCACACAACATGAGTGGTGTGAGAAGCTAGGCCGTAATCCTGACTGAAGGGTTGTAATGGCCAATTATGTATGTATGTATGTAATAAAATGTATGTATGATCAAATCGACAGTTCTAGAAGTTGCCGAACAGAAAATAAATACAAACAGAACGAAGGGTACCAGTCAGCAGCTGTGAAAAGAGCGACATAAATGTATGTATGTGTACACTTTGAAGTAGTAAAAAGATTGTTTAATACAATTCATAGCATGCTGTTAACAAATAATCTGTGTTGATAATTTGAATAAATAACGGATAATTATAAAATCAGAAATAACAGGAGAGGAAGGTTAGTTATGGTTTATTATTGATTATGTTGTGAATATTCCATTTCTCTTTGTTAATATATTACATCATCATTATATAAATAATTTTACTGTGATGTCCGTAGCGATGTCGTGTTGAATTCATTTAGGGCGGTAGCCAACACCAATTTTGATAAAACAATTTAATTGATTGCACGTGTTGTTGAGTACTATATTTATCTGTCCGTATTGGCTTGTCAAAATAGACATAAAAATTAAGAATAATTTGACAAATGTGGTCATCAACTGACATACATAGTTTGGAAGTCCTCGTAAGAAGAAGCTGTATTTGAGAAATGCTAACTACATACAATAATTGGTTATTACAACCCTTTAGTCAGGATTACGACCTATCTTCTCACACCACTGATGCTGTGTGTGTTAATTTTATACATGAATTGCGAAACTTTCCGTGGCAATTTTATTTACTTTCAGAGATTTTACCAGAAATCTGCTGAGATAAAGTCGCCGAAGAAATATTACTTATATTTTCACATTAGCGGGCGTGCACTGTAACGAATACTATTCACCAATTGCGAAAAATCGTAGCGATAAAAACTTAATGTGATCAAAAAACTTAAATTGTTCCCTACAATTAATTTTCAATATCAATTTATCTAGGTACGTAAGTTATATACTTCATAAGTTATATATTTCATGCCAGTCAATGTTTTTATGGTGATGTTCTTGAAAAGCAAAAATAAACAAGAGTAGCTCATGTGCAAGTATTATGTAGTGCGTATATGTATTTTGTTTTTTCCAACCACCTTATCAGTAATAAATAAATGTCCTTTTGTCCAACATCAAAATCATGCGCATAATTCTCATTTAGTCCATCGTAAATTTTATAAAAGGTCTTTAAGTTGAGCACATAAAAGCATAATTACATCGCGTAAGGGTTACCGTGATCACGAAGGCGGTTCCCTCGAAGTGAGGCTTGGCCATTGCACTTTCGGTTGAGTTGATCTTCGCGATTATTCCTAATGGGAATAACGCGTGCGTATAATTTTTGATAGCCGGGAATGGCGTTCGCGCCGTCCCGACATTTATAAATTAGTTTCAGTATTAACGTAACGTAGAATTCCGCAACGTACATGTTTAGCTGCTGTAAAAAAATGTAAGTACGGCAACAAAATTATATTTTAAATCTTCCTATTTTTGATTTACTTGTTTATTGATATCTTATTTACAATAATATTTACCTTTACTAGAGTTGTCACAACCGGTTTTCCAATTATTTTTCACCCAGTATTAAAAAATTGACAGTTTTCGAGTTATTCGGAAAACCGGTTTTTTAGTGTCGAACTATTCAACATTTTCGAATATTTTTCATTTTTAGGTATATTCTATTTTACGGTTCTTTTTTTCTAACAAATTTAAATTACGTATGCAACAATTTTTTTCCATCGATGTACGATAGACTTTTTTATGACTATCAGCAATCAGGTTCACAAGACAGTTCAAGGTGGGATTTAGAATATGTAGAAAGCGAACTCTAAAATTTAGAAGAGGAACCGAATATTGTTTTAAATGAATTGCTAAATCCACCAAAAAGAAACAAATTACTTAATAATAGTGATTTAAATGAAGATTTTGATTATTTAGACAAATTTTCTAAAATATTTAAATAAATAAATCAATTATATACAGCGCTACTTACAATTAACCCAACCTCTACAATAATTGAACGTGGCTTTTCAGTAAGCTCAGCAATAAAAACAAAGCTAGGGAATCATTTGTCATCTAAACATTTAAACTGCGTGCTATTTTTGAAATATTATTTTAACGAAAATAATAAAAGTATTTAAATCTTGAATAATTAGTTTCTGTAATCTACATAAATGTTTTTCTATATACGTAAATATATGTATATGCACTTTTCTATACTGCCTTAAAATTGAAATTTATTTCAGATTAATATTAGGACTGAAATGTGAATATGAATTTGTTTTTTAAGGTAAAATAGTAATAATACTAGTATATCCGTAAAACACTTCCTCCTCGACTGACCACTTTATCACTCGGCAAGGATAGATGAGTTTAGTTCTTATAATCTCACTGTTAAAATCTCAAACATATGATCGGAAACTAGGTATAAGATTATTAAAATGCCGATTTTTCCACCTGAAAATATTTCGAAAACTACCAACGTTCAAATTAGTTGTCCTATCGAACGACTTCCGTCACGCTAATCATTTGTAGGTCAAGATATGTCTGACGACAGCTGTATAGATCCAGTGATCTTAGGATCTATTACTAATTTTTTCCCCAACATTTTGTTGCAAGCGCAGACGGCAATGGAGGCCTTTTTAAATCTATTAATTATGTTCGGTTTCCAAGACAATTTTCTTTCCAGAACGAGTCCTAATAAATGCGTCTCATCCCTGGGTTCCGCTTCCACCTCATGCATTCTCAGCAGACGACTAGGCGCTGGTTTGTACTTCCTAGTGAAGAGTACCATAATATAAATGGAAGAGGATGTTGCGGTGAGATGTGTATTTGATGCAGAGATTTGCGGAAGTTGGCGAAGGGGGAAGCGCTGTTTTCGATTGGTGTGACCAACTGGCGAATACGGGCAAGAAACAGAGGGACTTAGAACGACGTGCTAAAGTTGGTTGACTAACTTGTGCACAGAAGTATAAGGCTAAGAATAATCTACAACACTGAGCTGAGCAAATAGCTATCCTAAAAGAGATTAGCAATACACAATTTAAAAATAATTAGATGTGAACATATGCATGTGTGTATATTTAACCATTCTTCTTCTTTCATTCGAAAAATATTTCAGTATGTTCTCCTGAAGTACCAATAACATTGCGCGACAGTGAAAATACTCTCGAGTAACTACATAGCGTAAGTCGCATATTTAGTTGAGCAGTATCCAAAAATATTTTTTGTTTTATTTCACAAAAACCGTTTTTTAACAGTTTTCTTGATAACTCAAATATTTTTGACCCGATTCTGAAGAATTTAAGCTTTTTGAAAGGGGAAGACGTAATCCTTTAAAACCGCTTTCAAACTTACTGTACATGTATATGCACTAATAAAAACAGTACGTCTGGAAAACCTAGGTATATGTAAACATATTGTTCAAACTTATATGTTATGAGTTTTGATCTGGTAAACCTGGAAAATATGAATTTTTCTTCATTTTTTTTTTATTTTTTTTATTTATTTATTTTATTTGCCTATGGAAATATTCCTTGCAGGCAATTTATTAAAGTTACAATTGTAAATTTAAATTTATATCAATTTTAAAAACTATGAATTTAAATATATAATTACATTATTTTTTATAACATTATTTGATGACGAAAAATCTATTAGCATATACAATTTATTAAATTCTTTACACATTCTCCTTATTGGATCAGCACCAGCGTAGTTGGATCTAAAAAATTGTATTGATAATGGGGAAAAATGACGTGACGGACGTTGAGGAACATTAAACGTGATATTATGGATTAAAAAACTGGAGCCTATATCACCAGTAATTACATTGAATATGAATGAGATATTTAACATAGTTCTGCGGCTTTTAAGTGTCGGAAGTTTAATTAAAGCTAGTCTGGCAGAATAAGAAGGTAAACTTGTAGGATTAAAATTCAGTCCTCGGAGACAAAACATCAGAAATTGCTTTTGTACAGATTCGATGACGTCGGAATATTTTTTATATAGAGGATCCCATATTATGGAACCATATTCGAGTATAGGCCTTACAAGAGATGTGTAGAGCGATTTAGTAACATAAGGATCGTTAAATTCTTTTGCCCACCGTTTTATAAAACCAAGAACGCTTCTAGCTTTATTTACAGTCATAGTTATGTGCGGGATAAAATTTAGTTTGGGATCAAGTAGAACTCCTAGATCCAGGAAGTTATCTACAAGCTCAAGCTCGTATCCATCAAAAGCATAGTTTGCAGGAATCGGATTCTTTCTTACAAATCTCATGTATTTACATTTTTTGAGATTAAGCTGCATTAGATTTAAATTACACCATAAATGAAACGAATTTAGGTCATTTTGAAGAAGTTTCTGATCGGAACTTTGGCGATAACTTAAGAAAATTTTTACGTCATCAGCGTACATTAGGATATTGGAATAGTGAATCGTTTCAGGTAAGTCGTTAATAAACAATGAAAACAGAAGCGGTCCAAGATGGCTACCCTGAGGTACCCCAGAAAGGACATCAATACTTCTGGAGCAGCAGTTTTTAAAAAGTACGGTTTGTTTTCTGTTAGTTAAATACGAGTAAATCCATTTTAGACTAAGATCGGAAAATCCCAATAAATAAAGTTTCTTCCTCAAAAGTACATGATTGACTTTATCGAAGGCCTTGCTGAAATCCGTATAGATAACGTCTGTTTGTTGCTGATGAAAAAATCCTTGATACACAACTGTTGAGAGATGAAGCAGGTTTGTTGTAGTAGAACACTTTTTCCTAAAACCGTGCTGATAAGGAGATATCAAGTTAGAAACTTGATAACATAAATCATCTGTAACCATTTTTTCAAACAGTTTTGGAATTATGCTCAGTTTTGCAATACCACGATAATTTGTAACATCGGATCTATTTCCTGATTTGAACAAAGGAATAATGAATGAATCCTTCCAAACATTAGGAAAATAACCACATATAATCGATTTATTAAATAAGTATGATAGTGGAACAGCTATAGAGTCGGCACAATTAATTAAGATGCTACTAGGAATGTTATCAGGTCCAAAGTTATAGGAGAATTTTAGTTTTCTCAATTCCATAGAAATAGTAGGAACGTTGATTAAATTTATTGATACTGTGGAATTTGTATTAATTTTAATGTGATAATCAGTGGAATCATTATAAGTTGCATCCGAATAAGTTGTGGAAAAGAAGCTGGCAAATAAATTGCTTATAATGCTGTCATCACTAGATTCAATCTGCTGAAATCTCATAGAAGATGGAAAACCAGTTACTTTTTTCTTTGAGTTCACAAATTTAAAAAACGATTTTGGATTACGCTTAAAGTTGTATTTCATTGTATTTACATATTTATCGTAACATGATTTATTAAGTATTGTGTATTCCGCCCGGGTAACAGAATATCTTATATAATCCATATAACAACCAGATTGTTTAAACTTTTTATAGTATTTATTCTTCTTATTTTTTACACGAGCCAGTTGTTTATTATTCCATGGAGGACCGGATAATTGTCTAGATATTTGCTTTGGAACACATAAATTCAAAAAGGTATTAACCTTAGAGTAAAAGGCTTTAGACATATCATCAACATTAGTATAGCATGAAAAAAAGGAGTGCCAATCCGTATTGATTAGGAGTTCATTTAACATATTATAGTTGGTGTGCTTAAATGAAAAAACTTTCTCATTTTTGCTACACGAAGGCATCGATAAATTAAGTGGAATGGATGTTTTTAATACGAGCGTTGGATGATAACAATCTTCTGGACTGGTAATAGGGAACGAGCGTTTAATAAAGCTATTAGTCACCTCATTTACGAATATTAAATCCAATATTTTGAAATTAATGTTTGGAATGCCATTAATTTGGAACAGACCCAAATCATACAAAATATTAAAAAATTCGTCGAAATTTGAATTCTGCTTCATTTGAATGAAATAACCATCGTCTGGTAAGTATTTCCATTGAATTGAAGGTAGATTAAAATCACCGAGGACAAAAATAAAATCACCGTCTTTTGAAGAATGAGCAACAGTACTTATAGCTTCTGCATGTTTTATGTATACAGCTTGTGGAGAAGATGGCGGAATATATGAACAGGTAATAAAAATACGATGACCATTCATTTTTATAGAAACAGCAATAAATTCAATATCGTGAGGTGTATCAGTTACTAAAAGCTCAGATGGTAAATTACATGAAATAGCAATAAGGACACCTCCTCCTGTAGTTTCATTGCCACGATCACGACGAAAGATGTTAAATTTGTTACAAAGTATTTCAGTATTCAAAAAATTATCATTTAACCACGTCTCCGTAAATACTAATATTTGCTGATCGATGTTAAAACTATTCGTGTATAATGTAGTAAGTTTTGTTCTCAAGCCACGAACATTTTGATAAGCGATGGACATAAAATCATCAGTTAGTTTTTTGGAACAAACGATTCACGTTGTGGAAGTACGGCAATACTTTGGGGTCTAGCTTTATAGATATATTCCCGAACTAGAGTATTTGTTGGCCAGAAATTCGGATTAATTAGAGTCTCAAAAATATCCGTAGAAATAGTAATTTTAAATGATGAGATAGATCTAGGTTGAGAAAAATTAAATTTCTGTATTGATATATCCGCATCACTACCAATAGCATTTCTTATGTAAAAATCAATTCATTTTTTCAAGTTTGATCATTTTTAATTGCAATATTTAGGGCCATTATTACAACTTGCCGTTAACTAAAGTTAGGATTTTAACGGGCAGATAAATTGTTTTTCGTTATTATGAGTACCCAATATGATAGAAGTGATCGTTAAACCAAAGGCAGGATTATCCTACCTTTAACATTCACTTTATGTTTGACCTTACCATATTGTACATATGATCTGGCACTGCCATACTTTTGAAAATTTTTATCTGTAAGTCGTAATAACGAAAATAAGTTAAAGGTACCTTACAGTTCCCTTTAGCTAAAGGTACATTTAACTAAACCCAAGTTTAACGGTAAGTTGTAATAATGGTCCTTAATAAAAAAATTTAAATAAGTGCTGACATGCCAAAAGTGAATTCTCTCATTAAAAGCTTGACACTTTGTACGATAGAATCAACAGTTCTAGAAGTTGCCTGCCAAAAAATAAATTTAATATAAATGTAACGACAGATATCAGTCAGCGACAATAAAAAGGGCGACATGCATATATACATTGGGAAGTACTAAAAGGGTCGTTTATACAATTCAAAACCTGCTGTTATCAATTAATCTCTGTTGTTAATTTAAATAAATAAAGTATTATTTTAAATTGAGAAATAACAAGATAGAAAATTATAAATTTTTTTTATTTTAGAATTGCATTAAGCGTTTCTGTAGGAAATTATGGTTCAAAAATCGTCTGCATACAGCATTTTTTCAATGAATGTATATTTAAAAAACCTTTTGTAATCCATCCAAGATTCTTCCTTGAAAATTCTGCATTAATTTTTTTAAACTTTTTTGAAGACAGAAATGGTACATGACGAACAAAATACATTTCTGGCTGTTTAAAGCTATGGGAAATATTCAAAAATTAGTGCCACAAGAGCTGGATGATAGACGGATGAAAAACCCAAAAAACCACTTGTGAAATTTTGCTTCAAAGGCACAATAGAAAATCAGTGTTACGTCGAATTGCTACTGACGATGAAAAATAGATTTATTTTCAGAATTCTAAACAGAAATATCATGGGATAATCCGGATCAACCATAAACTTCGCCTGTAAAATCAGATCGATTCGACAGAAAATGTTGCGTACCACGTGCTCCTCAAATTCGGTATATCCTTTAATACAGATCGCTACCGACAGCAAATGATCAAGATGAACTAAGCATCCATACCTCACCCTCCGTATTTACCAGATTTTGCAATATCGATGTTTTCAAAAATTACACAACGATGTTAAAAATGTGATAAGACCGCGATACATCGATGTTTTATTTTCATATAAATAAATACTAAAAAAATATTATTTAAAAGAAAAACTAAGTTTTTTGACAAAAATTAATTGTGTTTAACAATTAATTTTATTTATCAAAAAAAAAACAGTCTCATAGGCTGAAAAAACAAATTCTGTACATATATTTCCATGGTTAAGAAATCATATAAAACAAAACTTAAATAAATATATATATATATATATATAAAATACCTTTGCGCATTTATTTTATGCAGTTTATTTCAATTCCTAAAACCATTGGGTGAGCTGCTGGGATTGACAATAATATAATATTAATAATAGACACCAATTCTATAAATCTTGTACCACACCTCCGGGCGAGAAGTCAACTTTTGCTTAACCCCAAGGCCGGCGATATGTTCAAACTAGGTTTGAACACAACAAAATTCTATCGATAACAAAACAATAATAAGCGACAACAATACACTTTCCATCCGTCTAAAGGAATGTCTCCGCAATTCCAATTTCATTACACAAAAGCAATGCCTCCACTATTTACAGTAAGGTAAATTGTCTACGAAGTTTGGTGGAAAATAAAATTATAAAAAGCAATCACTTCATCTCTTACTTTCAACGATTCAACTACTTTAAAAAAGGGTGTTCACGAAGTGTTTGTGAAAAAAATAGAAATAAATATTAAAAAAAAAGGAACAAAAAGGAAATATATTAAAAAGCAAAACCTAAAACTAATATAATTAATAATAATTTATTTGAAATTTATAATTTAAATTTAATAACTAAATCTATTTCTCTACACTTAAAATTATATTTCAAACCAAATACTTAAAAGAACATAAAGTGAAAAAGAAAAATGAATTAATATATTGTCAAATAAAATAAAATGAAAATATATTGAATGATATTAAAACTAAATTATAATATTGTATTTAAATTTTATCACAAATGAAACCTTATACTTACCTTAAGTGATTTTAAATTAAATTGTTATATGAAATATACCTATGTACATATAATAAAACATTGATTGGAATTACACTATATATAATATATAATACAAAATATAATCAGTTCATAATCGGAAAAACTAAAAGAAAAAAAAACACGAAAGGGTTAATTCATCGCAAAAAAAAGGTAAGCAACTCTCTCTCTCTCAATATCTCACATTCCAGAAAGTGAATTAATTCCATTTCGATGCCTTACTTTCTCAACCTCGTATCTTAAAAAAATACGGTTTTCACTTTTTCATATCAAACGGTTGCTATTTTTGTGTTCTATTAACGCAACAACTTATTATCTCAATACGTTGTCTCAATTCTGTAAATATTAATAAAATATATTTTCGTATCTCAATCACTCCAATTTCCATAACTGCTTCAAACTCTTATCTTACTATGTGCAGTTGTTAAAAAGTTAAGAATTTAAAAAAAATCTTCTTTGCGTTTCTTTATTCTATCCTTCTTCACAATAGCATTGAAGTGAGTATGTATATTAGTTAGGAAGTAAGTGACGTATGCATGGGATTCCCGTTATTTATATATTTTTTTTTATTATTTTTCTATTTTTTTTGTAGTACTATAATTGCATTTTAGTTATAATCTTCGCTTTGCTTGGTGAAAATCTAATTCTGAGGAATTTTAGTTTTTATTGTAAAATGAGTGATACAATAGCTGTTCTTGACGCTGATACAGGTTGTTTTGTTTTCAAGAATCTTTGCAAAGGACCTGAAACACAACAAACTGGAAACGTAATTTTGGATGAAGGAACAGGACATTTTGTCTCAGTGAATTCTGATCAGTGTAGCATTTCCTCCAAATCCGATTTTTCAGCAAGTGAAAGCGAGTACCAGCCCAGCACTGATTCACATTTGTCTGGCAATGTATCTCCTTCTGTATTGTTGGATGAATCCTCTGGGGTAATTACAATTAAAAGAGCACGTAGAGGCCAGGGAAATAAGCAAAACTGGGATAGAAACCGTAAAAAACTCAAGAGAATGCGTGGCCAGGAGTATTCATCGATAAAGCGGAGCAAAGAATGGAATGGAGTAATGGAAATTAGAAGAGAAAGAACTTTGAAGGCTCGTTGCCGTTCGGAAATATGTGCAAAAAAATTCGGTAAGCAGTGCAACTAAATTACAGAAGAAGATAGAAAGAATATTTTTAAAATATTTTGGTCACTGTCTTGGGAAGAGAAAAAAGCGTATGTCGTTGCAATGGTGTCACATAAACCAGTCACTTTGAGAACAACTGGTACTTTTTCTCGGCGAGTAAACACATTAGTCTACACATTGAAAATTTCTGGGGAGATCAAGGTTGTTTGTAAAAAAATGTTTTTGTGTACACTCTGTCTGGGTGAATGGAGCGTGTCCAAATGGGTTACTGGCAATCTAAATGCAAGCGACGTTGGCATGTTAAAGAAAAGTGGACCAGTCAATCGTCAAAGCAAAACAAACATCGCCAAAGTAAATCACGTAAACTTTTTTCCACAAAATTTGCCTAAGATGCCATCACATTATTGCCGACAGAGTACAACTAGAGAATATATAGACGTTCAGTACAAGACTTGGGGAGAAGTGTACACAGATTTTGAAAAATATTTGATGGATCGCAACATCGATAAGGCTGAGAAGGCAACGTACAAATGCTTCTGTGCTTCATAAGTGTTTGGAGCCGAAAACCTTCAAAAATTTCAAATTAGGTATGAGCATAGTTTTAAATGGATAGCTTTTGTGTTGGAATAAACGAAAGCGCTAACATCGGTCTTTGTAGTGTTTGAGTTCAGTGGGGCTGAGATTTTAATTTCAAATGGGCCAGCAAAGTCTATGCCTATGACCTGAAATAGAGGTGACAGAGTATATCTCTTTCGGGGGAGTGGTGCCATTAACTGAGAACAAGGCTGTTGGCGGTAAATAATGCAAATTTTACAGTGCCGCATTATCTTCTTCACTCGGGGTTTGAGACGGAAGATATAGAATTCAGTCTGTAGCATCCGACACATTTGACTGCATCCAGCGTGAGATAGGTTCAGATACGGCTGACAAAATAGTGAGTTGCCAGGTGATATAATGGGATATTTGCGGACTGCTTTTGTCCGTCAATGCCGACAATTTCAAAATGAGATTTTCGATAGGGGAGTTGAAGTCGGCTTCTAATTCTTTCTGTTAAGAATGTTCGCCGAGATCCTGGGTTAATAGGAGTTCGAATGGTGAAGAGTTCACCTCTGTATTCTATTTGCATTAGAGCAGTTCGCAATAGAATATTTTCATTACCCGTAGAGTGATTAGCGTGTACTGGATTTGATGTTGGAGATTCTGTTCGAGAATGTATATATGAGGGGGTAATATTGAATCCTGCAATCCATGAGAGTAGAGATACCGAGAAGTAGAAATAGATCTGCTATTTAAGGAGAATATATATATAGGAGGACAACACTGGATATTGTAATCCAGGAGAAGTTCGCACTTAGGAGATTTGGGCTATTTGGAAGTAGTACTAGATACTTGTTATCTAGCGTAAAAAGAGTTAAGAAAAAACTCCAAGTGCTAATTCGCGGTGTAAGAAATTCTTTTCTATATTCTATGAATAGGGGTTAGGGGCTATAAGGGAATAGCAATAGATACCTGTTATCTAGTTTAAAAGGTGAAAAAATAGAATATAGAATTGAATTGAAGGAGAAAAAAATTTGAGATGTTAAAAAATTGCCATTTGAATTCTCTTATGAAATTGCGATAAGATTTGGAAATGGGGCATGAGAATAAATTTATACAATTTGCGTATTATTCAACCAATTATATTCGAGATATTGGTTCCACTAAATTGTCTTTTGTCCAGTAATCTAAAAAAATTTAGAAATTTGAGAAAAAAAATTTTCCATTATTTAATTAAAAATATTTAAAATTTTTTTTTTGAGTTTAGATATGTTTCATTATTAATTTTGCAAATATTATTAAATTTTAATTTAATCTTGTAACATAATAAGATTTTTTTGTAGTGTTCGCCCAATGGGTGAATTTGTAATTGATTTGTATGTTTCTACTGGAAGTAAACACCAGTGGTGTAAAAGAATTAAATCTTTTCTATTTTTTTCCGACTTATGTTCTTGAAATTGAATTGAAACAAATTGAAATATATGGGATAAATATTTATGTGTTTACTATTTTTTTTAATATATTTATTTACAATTATTAAAATTGTGAAAAATAAAAAATTTTCAGTTGATGTTTATTATAAATATCACTCCTTTAATTCTCTGTTGTGATGTTTTCTCCTTGGGTTTATCCTTTTCTTCGTTCGCTTTCCTTGTTGTTTTAATTTTGAGTAATCCGCTATTCTCTTGCTGGAATTTTGTAACAAAGCGATTTGTTACAAATCAAGAGAAATTGCAATTGAATTCTCAACCGTGAATATAGCAAATCAAACACACCTCTCTTATGTGTGACTAAGATAGTGGTGTATTAATACACTATATGTTTGATTTACAGAGAAATTAAGGGAAATGAAATTACTTGCACTTTTTGTATTTCTTTTTTAAAGGGTGAACTTTTTAAAGTGTTTTTTTTACATATACAGAAAAGAGTTTTCTGTATTTTACATAAACGAAACGGGAAATATTAGCCGTGAAATGGACCAATGGGATCAATATTTTATGTATATAATATATAATTTATGTACATATACGTAATTAAACGGGTTTGTTTAATTTTTGAGCGTGATAATCTATATAAATATATTGGAATTTTTAAATTATTTCTTATATATAAGTATAAAAAAACGGGATAAACGAGAAAACGATACACGGGTAAAAGGAGAGAAAAAACGGGATGTCTGTGCTTTTTATAAATGTAATTTTACCGTAAGCAGATGTCCATCTAAATGCCCATACGCTTCCTTTAACCTCTTTTTCGTTTTCTGAGGTTAATTTCTATCGTAATACATCACTTTTTTCAGCACTCTTTTTTTTACATATGTTTTCCAACGGGTTAAATTTTATATTTAACCTATTATAATTTTTTCTGTTCACTTTATGTTGTTTCTCTCTCTTTTCTATTTTTTTTTAATCGGAATAATTTGTATATATATATGTATGTAAAAGGCTTTTGTCACTTACTTTTTATTTTTTTACTTATTTCCCAGTATCTTATGAATGTATAAAAAATGTACGTCACTTACGGTTTTGTTGGTTTATGTTGTAGTGATGATCTTATTGTTCTCTTTACCTCATTTTTGTTGTGTGGCGTTGTTGTTATAAATTTTTCCCAGTTGTTGTTTTGATTTTTATTGTGTTTAAAGCGATTCGCTGAGTACCATAAAACGGGAGAAGGACGATGAAACAAATTGGGGTTAATAAATTTGTTTATAAATTTCCTTTCAATCTCTTTTAAAGAAAGAGATCTTTAGGAAATGTGGATTATAATTACTCGTAAGTAATTATAATCGTTGACATGTGTGAAGAGAGAAATAAAAGAAAAGAAATGGAATTATTTCACTTTCTGGAATGTGAGATATTGAGAGAGAGAGAGTTGCTTACCTTTTTTTGCGATGAATTAACCCTTTCGTGTTTTTTTTTCTTTTAGTTTTTCCGATTATGAACTGATTATATTTTGTATTATATATTATATATAGTGTAATTCCAATCAATGTTTTATTATATGTACAAATTTTAGGTAGGTATAATTTCATATAACACTTTAATTCAAAATCACTTAAGGTAAGTATAAGGTTTCATTTGTGATAAAATTTAAATACAATATTATAATTTAGTTTTAATATCATTCAATATATTTTCATATACATTTTATTTTATTTGACAATATATTAATTCATTTTTCTTTTTCACTTTATGTTCTTTTAAGTATTTGGTTTGAAATATAATTTTAAGTGTAGAGCAATAGATTTAGTTATTAAATTTAAATTATAAATTTCAAATAAATCATTATTAATTATATTAGTTTTAGGTTTTGCTTTTTAATATTTTTCCTTTTTGTTCCTTTTTTTTAAATATTTATTTCTTTTTTTTCACAAACCTTCGTGAACACCCTTTTTTTAAAGTAGTTGAATCGTTGAAAGTAAGAGATGAAGTGATTGCTTTTTATAATTTTATTTTCCACCAAACTTCGTAGACAATTTACCTTACTGTAAATAGTGGAGGCATTCCTTTTGTGTAATAGAATTGGAATTGCGGAGACATTCCTTTAGATGGATGAAAAGTGTATTGTTGTCGCTTATTATTATATTGTTATCGATAGAATTTTGTTGTGTTCAAACCTAGTTTGTACAGATTTTTATTTCTTAGTTTCCAATTCTACTGTTCTCCCATTGGGAATCCATAAACCTTATCAATCTTATAACAATTATTGAACAAATAAAACGCTAATAATATTTAATTGCTGTAATGTTAGTCTTCTTACAAAAAATCGGATCTATTGAAATACACACGAGCATCTGTTATTACTCTAAAAAATACATTTTATTTGGTTTTGATATACGATTCGTTTCCAGTAATTAACAAAGATTAAAAATTTTATAAAAATTTATTTAAGGGCAGTTAATTATTCTATGGGGTTAGAGATGTATTGAGTAAATGGTTCTTCAATAAAAGAATTTGACAATAAATTATACTTTAAATTATAAAAACCAAAAATCTTGATCACGTTCCTAGCAAAAGATGACAAAAATTATCATTTGAGTTTAATTTTGTTTAGTATTTTATGGAGGTACCCCCTTCTGTTTAACAACCAATAGTAAACTTCCAGGAAGACTTTCAAGACGTCAGACATTTTGCAACTTGAATATCATTCTGTTCAGCTCAAGCCACTTGCCGGAGATCGCTAAGATTATTCTGTTTCTTTGATGACGGTAAGATACAAACATTTGTCTGCTATTGTCTTTGCAGAATATTGAGAGAAATCTACAGAAAAAATTGCTTAAAGTCAATCCGGAGTTTGACCGTTTACGGTCACTAATCAGAATTTCATAATGGATGGAATGGAGAATCGCTTCACAATTAGTTGGTTTTGGGACAGTTAGATTTAATTTTATAGATGAGTTTATAGTCTCCGAACAGCAGATTTTTGAGAAACTCTTTCATGTCAATTTTATTTACTCTCAGAGTTTATGCAAGAAAGAAATACGCTGAGAAGCAGTCGCCAAAGAAATATTTTTTAATATTTCGTTTTGTTAGATTTGTGTGATCTGAGGTTTGAGCCGTGACCTCATGTCTAATAATCCAATATACTACCTACTAGACTATGGCGACCGCAAGATCTTATAAAATTCACAGAATTACAAAGTCTTATTTCAAAAGCTCAACTTACTGCAAGATATTATCATTTGTTTTTGTTAAAAAGTGTTAATATAAGATTGCATTACTATAGTTTTTTGCGAACAAGTTTCTATAGAAAAGAAATAATGAAATTCAGTACGATCAAAAAAGCAACAAGTTGTCGAATAAAAATTCTAAGTAAAGTGTTGTATGGCATGACGTTTTTAATTAATAATTCACAAGATTTTTAAACTGTGTGAAATGCCAATAGCAATACCGAAGGTTAAGCGTTGTATGTTTCTTTGGATTAAAGTTTGAATATTAGAGTAAACCATAGGAAATGGAGAATTGGGGAATTTTAGTTAAGATTTTAGAATGAATTGTTAAAATTGAAAAGTTAAAATTAAATAAATTTGGTTTTCAAATCTTATTTGCAATTTTTTGAATTAGTTTTGGCGTGCCTCATATTAAATTCTAGTAATTAATAAACTTCAGTAATTCAATAAAACATTAAGTACAATTAAAGATTATTCAAGATATTCTCAGGGCACTGATATTACTTTAAGCAAACATGGTCATAAACATACCTGTTAAATTTCGATTACGATTAGACATTACATTACTTTTTAAAAAAGAATCCTAGTGATTATTTAATTCTATGAACAATTTTTTCTAATTATTAATTGAATACGATTGCGACTATTCCAAAAATAATCAAACTATTTTCAATAATTGCTTTCTTTTTGAATAATTTTCAGTCTTTCCAAAAGAAATTTTTTTGATAAAATTTTAAAAATTCTTCGGCGACTTTACTAAAACAAAGCATCAAAAAGAAATGGTTCAAGATGTTGCAAATATTAAGTCCTGAATTGATGGAATTAGCTACTGAGAATGTAATCAACATAGTTTTTGAATTTGCAATGTAGTTTCTACGCTTAAAATAGCTGTACACTTAGTGTCGACTATCCCCGATTTTTCTGGTTTTAGTAATTTTTGTTGAATTTAGCGATTTAAATCTGCAGAGAATAAAATAAATACCAGTCTTTCTCCAGAATGACATATTAAAACTGACAGCCAGTCCACTTTAAAACATCAATTCTTTAATTCGAGAAATGTTACTGTTTTGAATAAATTGAAGATTCATGCGTTCTCCAATTATTGAAAATAATCAAAAAGAATTATTGGAAACAATTTGATGAATTTTGGATTACTTTTCATTCTTTTTAATTATTTCAATCGTCAAAAATCATAGTTATTTTTTGATTATTTGTAATTGTAATCGATTATTAATTATTCAAACCAAAAATAATCGTAATTGTAATCATTATTTCACCATTCACAAACAGTAATCAAATTACTAATCGTTACGATTATTAATCATTACTTGACAGGTATGGTCATAAAGCGATTTTCAGTAATATTGGATTTTTAATTCCAAGTCATTTTAATTTAAATAAATTAATATCAAATTGTCATAGTAGATCCGTATTTGTATTAAAAATAAAATCTCCTACAAAAATTGGCATTTCCGGGAAAACTATAAGCGTTTTAAAGAACAGCAACAAAATAAATAAGTTTTTGTAATGCTTTTTGTAATGCATTATAAAATAAATTTTTAATGGGAAAGTAAAAAACATTTTATTCAAAGTGTTGGCCATTGCTGGTTATAAATTTTTTCCATTTTTTTTTAGCAAATTGTTGGTTCAACGCCCAATAAAACTGTTCGTCGCTTGAAGCAAACCAATTAGTTACCCAATTGTTTACTTTTCCGCACAAATAGTTGACAAAAAGAAATAGTAGTCGAAAGGAGCCATGTCAGTTGCATACGTCGAGTTCGCTAACAGCTTCCAGCCTAATGCTTTGTATCCTTAACTAGTTTTACTTTGTGCGCAGAGGCATTGACATGTTGCAAAATTACATTGCCGTGTCTTGTGGTCCATTTTGGTTCTTTTGTCGATCAATGCGTGGTTGAAATTAATCATTCGTTGCCGTGGTAAAAAAAATTTGATTAGATGTACATAAATATATGGAATATGCTTTCTTAGAAATCGAAGATCGTTATCAGAATCAAAAGGGCCTTCATTGCCCTGTACGTTTGCAACAAAGTATGCAAATGATCCCCAGGCCCCAGGGTAACTCGCTGGATCTATACAGCGGTAGTCAGACCTATCTTGACCTATGGATGTCTACTTTGGTGGGAGTCCATCCACGGGACAATGAATTTGGAACTTATACGGCAGTTGTATAACCACAATTGTATACTCATTAGAGGAGCAATACACCTACGTCGGCGCTAGGGACGACTTTATAACTCTTTCCGCTTGAGCTTAATTTGTAGGGGTGTGGCGGCTAAAATTCGCAGGCATCTCTGGGCGACTGGTCAGTGGCATGAATCCGATACTAGTCAGACAATGATCCTGAAAGAAGTTAAGGCAATGACTACATGACACCGCGGAACGATTTCACAATGCTATTCAGGACATCCATTTCGCGCAAAGAAGTATAGAAAAATGGTATGACCCACCTCGTCAAGGATCCCAAGACAGGACGCATTTTTTTACTTTCACTCTGTAATTTTCCATGTTCTATCCAATTAATTAGGCTCACGAAACCAAAAAATATGGTAAAATTACGAGTCTGTAATAGGTTAACGAGAATCATAAACGATAGAAAGTCTGCTGAAAAACTTTTGACATACAGCCAAGGAAGAAAATATATGGTACATATGTTTTTTCTAAAAATCTCTTTGGTTTTAAGGCTAATTTATAAGTTTATATATTTTTTATATTTAGTAAAGAGAAACAATAAATTAAAGTAAAAAATTTTCAGAGTTTGTTTTTACTAAATATTTCTTATAGCTAATTCAAATTCTTAAAGGAAGTATTTATATGGTGCAAAATAAGAAAAAATTCAAAACTTAAAGCTAATTAAATATATTCAAATATGACATTAATTTTAATAATGCGTGTGTCCTCCTCGATTTTTAATTACTTCATTTAACCGAAGTGGTATAGAGTTTACTAATTTTTGTAACTCATCTTGGCGAATTCCGTCCCATTTTTTTCGAACGTCCCCGGCCTCACAATAACGTTTCTTTCAGCTCTTTTAAGGAGTTATAAGTTATCCCACACTTTTATATTTCGGCACTTAAAATTCCCCAGAGGTTTCCAATAGGATTTATATCGATAGTAAGTGGCGGCCAGTCCAAAACAGTTATATCCTTTTCTTCAAAAAATGCTTTGGTCCTTTTTGATACATGTATAGGGGCGCTGTCTTGCTGAAAAGTAAAATTATTTCCATAATTTTCTTCAGCAAATTCAACGAAAACATTGTCCAGTAATTCCAGGTAATGTTTGCTGTTGCTTCTTGTTTACTTGTTTATCTTCTTTTTTATATACTGACGTTGTTGCTATATCTTTGTTTATACGTTGATCATGTAAACAAGTCCATTGTTTTTGTTTTTGTAGCTTTTGTTCATCATTTTAATGTTAAACCACGTAACACCATCTCCATTTTCGTAACAATATTATTCATCGTTTATATAATCTCAAAGATTGCATAACTACAATGAGAACAAAAGTTATAAAAATATAGAAATATATTCCCAGAACATCAGTTCGGCTTTCGACATTGGCAAGGAACGCCAGAGCAGTGCCACAGAATAGTTAATGTTATTTCATGTGGTTGGAGAAAAGGAGGTACTGTTCGGCTATATTTTTGGACATTCAACAAGTGGTTTATCGAGTCTGGTATTTTGGTTGTTGTTTAAACTTAAAAGTTTGCTTCCGGCACCATTTTATCTCGTTCTTAATTCCTATTTGAAAAACCATATACTTTATGTAAAAGTTAACAACGAGATCTCTTCTTTACGTGAAATACAGGCCGGTGTGCCACAGGGAAGTGTCTTAGGACCAATTCTATACACTATTTTTACGTCAGACATGCGTTGCACTAATGGTGTAACAGTCGTTACTTATGTAGATGACACCGCATTTATTTCTTCAAATATCTCACCAATTGAAGCTTCAAACCTAATACAACATCAACTAAATGAGGTGCAAGCTTGGTTAATGACCTGGAATATTAAAGTAAATGAGCAAAAATCTACTGATGTAACGTTTACATTAAAGAAAGGAGATTGCCCAAATATTACCATCAGTGGGTCAATTATTCAAAAAAGTAATTCTGTGAATTATTTAGGAATATGCTTAGGCTTACTTGGAAATATCATGTTAAAACCAAAAGAATACAAGTTAATAATAAACTAAAAAAAATGTATTGGCTTCTTGGTCGTGAATTAAATTGAGTATAGAAAATAAAATTCTAAGTTAAAAAACTATTTTAAAGCCTGATGGACCTATGTCATTCAACTGTGGGGAACTACAAGCAATTCAAATATTAAAATTATTCAAAGATTTCAATCTAAAACATTAAGAATGACGGCAAACGCACAATGGTCTTAAAATTTCTTACGTATTAACGGAGATAAGAAAGTTCAGTAATCAATATTTACAAAGATTAAGTGACCATTTAAGCCCTTTGGCAATTTCGTTGTTAAATGATAGTGATGAAGTATGTAAGTTGAAAAGATATCATGTTCTTCATTTACCCTATAGAAACCAATGAGAGATATATTATTGATAAAATGTTGTTCTACTAAAAAACTATTTTGATCTCAGTTTAGTTTTTATGTTGTTGATCTTGATAAAGGTCAATAATTTAAGTTAATAATATAATATTTTTATCAAATTTGCTTAATATTGTAAAATAGACTGCAAATAAAGACTGACAAAAAAAATCCAAAATTATTAAAAGTTAATTGCAACCGTTGCGATGTAGCATGATTTCGAATACGCGTAGAGAAAATGAACACAAATGCATAAAAGTGGAAATCAAACCAAAATCTGCTTAATGTGACTGCCGCTAATAGTTTGAACTACAGCAAATGCAGTCCAGTAATTAACAAATTTTTCTTCATTGCTATTGCAAAATTAAACGCATAATTGACTGGTTAAAGCAAAATGCCATTACCATTAACATTTGTATTTAACATTAAAGCTTCTTTTCTAATCACCACTGGAAAATGTTTTGCTGTTTGAATTGTTTAAAAATTTAGTTGTGTTGTAGTTTAATTTTATGTAAAAAGGCTATACAATGTATAGCTCGAACTTTGGCTTTACGTTTAATAAGCCAACACACTACCTACTAGACTACGGCGGCATAAATAATTATAAGAGTATTTTTTATTATTAACTAGGTATTGTTTAAACAATTTAATAAAAAACAATTTGAATAGAACAATATTCGACAGTGTACTAAATTCCATAAATATTGGCTCAGATTAAGGCAACAACGTAATATTCTATAATAAATAAATATTTGTAATAACATAAAACTTAAGAAGTAAGTACAACTTTTTCCAGGCCTAATTGGTACTTTTTTACTTTTGCCTGACCTTAACAACACTCGTCACTGTTCTGAAAAGCTGACTTCGTGCAAATGTCTGTATACCAATTTCTTTGTATTGTGTTATAAACGCATATTTGTTGCTTTGTATTTTGTTTGGTTTTATTAACATTCTTCGTTGACAGATGTCACGTTTTTAACCTTTATATAACTACACCAACATCCTCACGGCAACGTACGTACGTTACGTTTTCACGTTTCCTACGCTTGCCTAAGCAGAGCATTTAATACAGTGGTTACCATTTCATAGCACAATTGTGCAGAGAGAATTCACACAATTGCTTATGTTCTTTTATTTAGTTGTCGATCAGACTGCGACAAGCACACATGTCGGTGGATGCAAAAAATTTTTTTTCTAGGTTTACACTCAAAATATATTTTATGATAAAAAACCTTTTTTTTAAATTCAGTCTTATAAGTTCTTAAAACACATTTTGATTGTTTTAATAGTCAAGTAAATACTTTAGATGATATGGAAAGAGAACAACTTTTTTATAGACATAAAGTGATATTTTCGGAAAAATTAACAGATTGTTTATTAGCTGAAGAGGATATCTAAAAAACATTACCTAATTATTAAGTCAAAGATATATAACTTTCTATATGTTGATGAAATTAAAATCAAAATATGGTATATTACTAACATTTTTCTATGATTGCAAGCTCTCAACTTATTTTCTGTCTATTACTTACTAATGCACAACCAGAAATACCAAACCAGAACATTTAATAAAAGAATTCGAGTAACATATAAATGATATATGATTTCGTACACGACAATCAATCAATACTTTATTTATTTCATTGCATACTTTTCAGAGTAATTATTCCAAAACCGGTAATGCCGTGCGTATAAGTAATATATTTTTATTTCAATTAAATATAACGTATACCTTTAATTTTCAAATTTGCTAATATGCCAAATTGATTTTTTAATTTTTAATGTTACAGTAATCAAAATCTACAGCATATGAGGACTAATATGTGACTTGGAAGCCATATTGTTGGCTTATTAGACGTAAAGCCAGGGCTCGAGCCCCAGGCCAAACATCAAGACAAAATACAAAGAGTATTCGGCGACTTCCTCTCAGCAGATTTCTGGCAAAAACTCTGAGAGTAAATAAAATTGCCATGAAAAGTTTCTCAAAAATCTGTCGTTCCGAGTCGACTTTAAACTGTAGGTCCCACCACTCATGTATAAAAATTAACACACACAACATAAGTGGTGTGAGAAACTAGGACTTTGTACAGTGGGTCAATTCGACCTCCGGGTATTGTACTTGTCTTAATTGACGAGTACACGGGTTCTAACCTAACCTAATCTAAGAGCACTTATTTTGGTTACCTTGCGTCTGTAAGTCCAACAACTCTATCGCTATTTCGTATAATAGAATTGATTCGAATATGAAGTCCTGCAGTAAATGTAATGTCTTTTACAGAAATATAGATCCATTCATTCTAGATTGTTTATTCAAATTTAAATTCAGTTTATTGTCAAATAATTCTAAGCATTATAAGTCAATGTAATTGTTACTCTGTTGATTCTAGAGCAGCAAAGAGAATTTGCGTATTCAATTGAATAGTGAATTAAATTTTCATAATATCCATTCATTGCAGCATTCGAATAATAATTTTTACGTAGAATTTTTAATTTTAAAGTGTATGTATATTAGCATAAGGATTTTAACATTGGATTTGTCATTTATATATTTTTTTTTCTTACACAGAGGTTTAATTTTTCAATCAAACATTTAATCCAGAATACGGAATAGCCGCAGTGTAGTAGGTAGAGTGTTGACTTATTGGACGTGAGGCTGTGGTTCAACCCATGGGTTAGCCATTTCAAACAAAATGAAATATAAAAAATATGTTTTCCTCTCAACAGTCTTCTGGCAAAAACGTTGGGGTAAATAAAATTGCCCTGAAAAGTTTCCCAAAAATCTGTCGTTCGGAGTCGATTTAAACTATAGGTCGTGCCACTCATAGATAAAATTAACACACAAAACATTTTGGTGGAGGATGTTAAGTTATAATCTTGACTAAGGGATTTTATTGACGAATTAAGATAAGTAATTTTTTTTATTTGTTTGAAAGATCTATTAATGCCTTTATGATGGCTTTTAGGGTCACTGTTGTTTATATCTTAGTCCCCTACTGGAAAAATTTTAATGATGTCAAATACCGCGTCCTCAGTGACTAGTTCACATCATCATGACTATGTCCTCAAATCGAATATTCAAGGTTACATGCGCTGTGTGACATGTTGTTAGTGTTCTGATCCTCAATTTGAGACCAAAAGAAGTTAATGATCAAGACTTATACTGTTCACCATTAACAGTGATGGCCTTGATCGGCAAATTCGCAAAATTTGTTTGTTCACGCGCGCACAATCTAGAAATAGCATTCATTGTAAATTATAGCCAATTATCAACTGCTCCAGAGTCCATTTAGCTAACACAGTTCGTTTTTAATAGCCGTTTACTTTCAATTCCTGATCGGTAAATCTTACGCGTCGTCGACATATGTCTATTGGTATATCGTTTACTGAACCAGTGCAGTCGAATTTATCCACCACATTGCAAATAATCCTCTCCTTAGAAGGATTATAGCGAACGCGCGCGGTACGTTGCACGAACAGAAAATCCATTTTGTTAAAATAATTCTATTGGGTTGTTCTGAAAGTATTTTGTTTTTTCCCGACAACAGATTTATTTGTATTTTTTTGCACCCAACTTCACACTTAAGCCTTGTTATATGCTTTGAGATCTCATATAGCAAAGCTTGTGTGTGAAAAATTTAAAAAAATTAATTCTACGCAATAGTTTTTGGTTGGTGCCCTTTTAAATATGGAGAGCGATGGCTGCATTTTCGACATATCTTACTTTTTTACTACAGAAAGGATAAAAATGCTGTTCAAGCCAGAAAGAAATTGGCCGATGTGTATGGAGAAGATGTGTTGACAGTACGCGATTGCCAGAACTGGTTCGCTAAATTTCGATTCGACAATTTTAAAGTCGAAGATGCACCAAGCTGATAAAGACGCGATAAAGGCACTAGTTGATGTGCACCAGCGAATAACAACACGAGAGATCGGATTGAGGTTAAATTTATCAATTTCGACAGTTTATGACCACTTTAAAGGCCTGGAATTATCCTTGATGTATGGGTTCCCCAGGTTCTTACAGAGTGGGATTTTAAAGGAATCGTTTTTTTTTTTTGGAGCTTTTACTGAATAACACAACGATTACTTTGAAAGTCTATAGTCATCAGCTGGACAAACTGAATGATGCACTTCAACAGAAAAGGCGAAATTACTTTCCGAACAACCAATATTATTTCCACGTGTCCATGGTGGTTTGGCGAAACAAACAGAATAAATGACAACTTATTTGGCAGATACACCTTCAACAAGCTGGCCGTTATCAACGTTGGAAAGTCTCTGTTGTTGTTTATAATTATAAGAAATCAATGCTACATTGATTGTTTAATTCTTTAATTTAATTCTTTACCTGGAATAATTATACTTTTCGAATTTACAAATAAAGTTTATTCAGTAGGCATTTGCAGCTGTTCGTGTTTGTTTCATTTTCATATTACAACACTACGTATTGGCGACGAGGACCAAAAAAAGAAAAATTTTGTTAATAACAAAATTCTATTTCAAAAAAATTTGCATATACAAATAAAAAATAATGCCTCCAAAAATAGATACAGAACAAAATGCTGCTCCAATGGTCGTTCTTCAAACTTCTAACATACAAGAATTTAATTCAAGTGTGGATTCGTGGAATGTATGGAAAGAAAAATTGGACATTCATTTTTGTGACATCAACTGCACAGATGAAAAAGTTAAAAAATACATTTTGTTGAAATCAATTGGAGCTGTTCCCTACAAAAATTTACATAGTTTGTGCAGTCCATCTTCTCCTGTATCAAAGTCATGTGAAGAATTGTGCGAAATTCTAGACTAGTGAAGGGAAGAAATTTCATCATTCAACAAAACTAGAAAGTGAATCTGTTGCAGAATGGTATGCCAGAGTTAAGACATTAGCACACAATTGTAAATTTGGAATTAGCTTGGAAGCATTTGTTTTAAATCAGTTTGTAATGGGCTTGCCAAATTTCATTTTTGAAAGAGAAATGAAAAACTCACACTTCAAAGTGCATTGAAAAAGGCAAAGATTATGGAGACGAAGATTATGTCCAAAGAGATGAAGGAGGAAACGACAGTTAATTTTGTCAAAAAGCAAAAAAAATTCAAAAAAAACAAAGAACCAAAAAGAACTAATGGTAATAATGTCGACAGAGGTGGTTGCAGAGGCAGTTGGGGCAGTGGCGGCAGAAGCAACGGAAGAGATGACGGGTACAAGCAGTGGTAAAAAAGGTTCTTCATGCTCTCATTGTGGTTGGAGAAATCATAACTCTCAATCTTGTAAATACAAGAACAACAAGTGCCATTCGTGTGGTAGAATTGGTCATCTGGCCTCAGAGTGTCGTGATGAGAAGAAAAGCGTAAATTATGTATCTAATGATAATTATGTACCTGATGATGTTCATGATAATGAAAATAAGAAAGATTTACTTAATTATTCTGTTTTCAGTGTGTCTGAGGGAAATTCTAGTGACGTGTATTCCCTGCCAGTCATCATGGATGGAATTAAACTTAATGCTGTTTGTGATACAGGTGCTCCATGTACGTTGTTCCCAATTTCGTTTTATGAAGAAAATAACATTAAGAAGAAACTTTGATCTTGTACTGTTCCATATGTTGATTACAATGGTGATAAATTGAAGCTGGTTGGTGAATATGATGCTGCTGTAACTTTTGGAGGTAGTACAAAATCTGTTGTTGTTGTTGTTGCTGACACTACAAATCCACCTTTACTTGGTCGATCGTTTTTACGTTCATTTAACTTTGAGCTTTTGCAAGTAAACAACTTAAATCAAACCAATTCGTATGCTGCAATTGTTAATCAGTTAAAAAGCGAATTTAGCGAAGTTTTTGAGGATAAGTTGGGTGAGTTTAAAATTAGTAAAGTTTCTTTGAAAGTCAGTGAAGGCGTTACACCCATATTTTGCAAACCAAGACCCTTATCATTTGCATGGAAGGATAATATCGAAAAACAATTACGAGATTTAATCGAAACAGGTGTGTTGGAACCTGTTGATAATTCGGATTGGGGTACACCACTAGTGCCAGTTTTAAAACATAATGGTGACATACGAATTTGTGGTGATTTTAAAGCCACTATAAATACATTTTTGATAGATTTTAAATGCCCTTTACCAAGAATTGACGAGATATTTGCGTCATTAGGAGGAGAAGAACTTTTTACAGAACTAGACTTATCCAATGCATACAATCAACTTGTTCTTGATGAAGAATCGCAACTTCTTTGTGCCTTAAGTACCCACATTGGAATATTAAAAGTAAAACGCTTACCGTTTGGGGTCAAAACAGCTGCTGCTATATTTCAGAAAACCATGGAAAACGTCCTAAGGGGAAATCCGAATGTGGTAGTGTATCAGGATGACATCACTGTCACAGGTAAAAACTTAGCGGAACATATTAAAACATTAAGACTCGTGCTCAATAAGTTACAATCCTCCGGATTAAAATCAAACATACAAAAATCGGGTTTCTTTCAACCGAAAGTTTCGTATCTTGGTTTTGACGTCGACAAAAATGGATTAAGCAAAAATAACGATCGAATTTCTACTATAATTTCTGCACCAGTTCCAAAAGATATATCGGAATTAAGAGCTTTTGTTGGTATGACGAATTATTACTCAAAATTTATACATAACTTTTCAAATATCATGTCTCCACTTTACCGTTTATTGGGCAAAAGTGTACCTTTTATTTGGTCAAAAGCTTGCCAAGAATCCTACGATACTATAAAAGAAGCAGTGACATCTGACCAAGTTTTGGTTCACTTCAATCCTAAATTAGCATTGGTGTTAACTACTGATGCTTCTAACAATGCCGTTGGAGGAATTTTATCACATAAATTTTCTGATTGCGAAAGGCCAATAGCATTCGTGTCTAGGGCGTTATCGACATCCGAGAAGAACTACAGTACACTTGAAAAAGAAGCATTAGCGATTGTGTTTTGCATTACCAAACTTAAGCTATAGTTACTTGGAAACACTTTTATTTTGAAAACTGATCTTCGTCCGTTGCTCGCTATATTCGGTAGCAACAAGGGCTTGCCAAGCATGGCTTCAGCTCGTATGCAGTGTTGGGCACTCATATTATCCGGATTTGAATATTCCATTGAATTTATAAAGGGAAGCCTAAATGAAGCTGATAGCATTTCTAGAATGCCTCAACGTAAATTCAATAATGAGATTACAAAAAATTCATACATAAATTTAATTAAAAACGAAAATCAATTCAATTTAAACTTTAAGGATATCGCATGTGAAACTAGACGAGATCCAATTTTATCTAAAGTTGCAGAATGTATTTTAAATGGAACTTTATACAATTTAAAAGATGAACGTTTTGCACCATATAGAGAAAAGTATACTCAACTCACTGTTGAATATGGTTGTATATTATGGGGTTTTAGAACAGTTATACCTGAAAAATTCAAAACAAAAATATTGGAAGAATTGCATTCTTCACATTTAGGCATAGTAAAAACTAAAGCACTTGCCAGATCGCATATATGGTGGCGTGGACTTGATAAAGACATAGAAAATTTAGTCAAAAACTGTATGCCATGTCAAAAATTGCAGTCTAGCCCTGAAAGAAGCAGTTTAATACCATGGACACCAAGTGGATCGGTTTGGAGCAGAATTCACATCGATTTTGCTGGTCCAATTAAAAACTTTTATTTCTTAATTGTCATCGATTCATTTTTAAAAAAGTTCAATGAAATTTTCAAAACTAAAGAGATGACAACAGCCTTTGCAATTGGAAGATTAAGAGAAATATTTCGCGTTATGGATTGGTAGATACATTGGTGAGCGACAACGGTCGTCAATTCACTTCTAATGAATTCCAAAATTTTTTATCAATGAATGGAATCAATCACATTTTAACAGTGCCTGGCCATCCTTCCATCAACGGTCAAGCAGAAAATTTTGTAAAGACTTTCAAGAAGTCTATCTTAGCAAACTTAGATCAAAACAATGATACCAGTTTAGATCAAATTTTATGCAGATTTTTGATGGATTATCGCAAAATAAAGTCGCCGTGGTCTAGTAGGTGGTGTGTTGGCTTATTAGACGAAAAGCCAGGATTCGAGCCCCAGGCCAGACATAAAAATAAAATACAAAAAGTATTTCTTCGGCGACTTCCTCTCAGCAGATTTCTGGCAAAAACTCTGAGAGTAAATAAAATTGACATGAAAAGTTTCTCAAAAATCTGTCGTTTGGAGTCGACTTTAAACGCCACTCATGTATAAAATTAACACACACAACATAAGTGGTGTGAGAAACTTGGTCGTAATCCTGACTGAAGGGTTGTAATGACCAATTATGTATGTTATGTATTGCAATATGACCCACTGCAGTACAGGCGAAGCTCCAGCAAAAATATTCTTTGGAAGACAACTTAAAACTCGTTTCAGTAACCTCATGCCACCAACAACACAAGAGAGAATTGTTCGTTCCCAATACAACAACGTTATTAACCACAAAGGAAATCGGAATGAAACTTTCAAGCAAGGTCAAAACGTTATGGTTCGTGACTATCGTAATCCAAACAAGCCTGGTTGGACTCATGCAATTGTTAAAGAAAAACTTGGACCTCAGTCGTATTCCTGTATTTTATCACATAACAATTACGTTATCAAACGTCATCTTGATCTGATCAGGAATCAAACGACTTCACAACAACCTGTTGAAGCAGAGTAACAAACGTTACAAAAAAGCAACACCACCTTAACATTAGAGCAAGACAAGCAGCCTCAGGCAGCTGAGCACGAGAAGGAGGTAGAGTAGTAAAAAATTCAACTCAAATTTAAAGTTATCACATTTATAAATTAATCAATTTCCTTTGTAACTTAAGCCTATTTTTTAACTAAAATATTGTAATTAAATTATGTATTTTATATTGTAGCAAAAGCTTTAGGAGGAGCATATAGAGTATTGATATTTATACGCGACCCTAATACTACGAATATGAAGAATAACTTCATATAAGAAATCAATGCTACATTGATTCTTTAATTCTTTCATTTAATTCTTTAACTTGAATAATTATACTTTTCGAATTTACAAATAAAGTTTATTCAGTAAGCATTTGCAGCTGCTCGTGTTTGTTTCATTTTCATATTACGACACTACAATAATGTTATTTCGCTTTTTTCTTTGCAGTTTTCTTTTGTTCATTCTTTTATCATTTACGGCTTTTATTTTCCTTTTACGAAAAGGAACTAAATGCTTCTATTTTTGATTAAGACTATCGATTTTCATACAGACATATCAACAATCAGCAACACAGGTTTGTTATAGTGTGCAAATTAGTATACTATTGCCAGCAGTAGTACACAATAGCGGCTATTTCAAAGCTCAATGACAACGACACCAATGTGAATTATAAGAAGATTTAGCAAACATGAGAAGTAAGGGAACACACATTTACGAATGTCTATACAAACCGTATGTGTGTATCAAATACAAAAACATTGTGTGAAGTAGGTAAACACACTTTTCAGCCTGCAAAAGTGCCTAACAGTACTAATAGAAATAGTACTTCAACACTAAATGTGTCAGAAATAACATCACTTTGTTTTATTCGTTTATCAATTTTTCCCTCAAATAGTGGAAATAGCACTAAAACGAAAATGCCTCCACAACTATACCACATACCTATGAAAGATTGTTTGAACAAGAACGCGTATGTTAATGACAATTAAAGGGAGGATTAAATGAAGGTTTTATTAATAACCCATACTACTGCTGCTATTAAAAAGACGACAACTTTATTATTTTTAAAAAGATTGAAACAAAAAAAAAAGTAAAATAAATAATAAAAAAAAATAATTTTTTTTTGATACAAACAAAATTGGAAAATGCTCATGTCTCAGTTAACGTCGATATTAATTTTATTCCGGGGCATCAAATTGGTTCCATGAAGGGAGCACCATAATAATGAAACAACCTGCTTATTGAAGCAAGTCGTAACGACATTCCATTTTAGATCTTTCTTAAGCATTCGGTGATTTGAAATCTTCTGCAAACCCACTGTAAATATTACAGGAATCATTACATCAGATCAGAAATTATCTCCTAAACCTTCACTTGGGTGCCGCTACTTTTCCTAATGGCCTTCTGGATTATGGTTCCCCCATTAAACAGATATATGAACTGAAGTCGGGTGGTATACAATCCGTCCCGAGAGTCAGCTTGGTTGTAAGACAAACTAAAAACAAATTGCTAATGGAGTATTCTGCATACCTGACGACCTACAAAATTGCAAATATTTACACAGGTGAATCATTCATTTATCGTCAAAGCATGCTGTCAAAAATTCAAAGAAACAATAAGAAATTATAAAGAAAAAAGAATGGATTATGGAATGGAGAATGGAAATATGTTTAGAATTTCTCCAATTCGGGGAAATCCGTAATAAAGTCAGACGTCTGAAAACTCTCCAAAGATCGCAAAAGAGTTAGGAGAGTTTTTAAGAGGATTTCTGAGATCCTAGAAGACAACCTCAAGCTGTGAAATAAGGACTCAGTTATGCTGCCCTTCTCATCAAAAAATTAGGATGTGTGGCCAATAAGGCGTGTGAATAGAGCGACCAGAATTACAGGCTCGTTCATGCCAAATTTGTGAGTATAACAACTAACGGTGAATTCATTTCTTACGAAAACATTAACTACAGTAATAATGGAGATCTATGGAGTAGATATTGGGTTTTCTCAAACTATAAATTTGATCTGGTAATTGGATGTGATACCCAGTTTCAACATGATATATGGGGAAGCGCGAACATCAACGCGGTGAGTCGCTGTTTATTTTATGTAGTTATATTATGGAGCGTAAGGTAATAATATGAGAAAGTTATTGAAATAATCTGTGCTTCCAGAAATATTCACAATAATATCAGGGATTAGGAAATTTCAGAGGAGCATTCTGGTTAAAGATACATAGCAAACTTTCAGTATAACAAAAACCTTGGAACAATATAATAATGATAATTAAAAATAATCAAAATAGTTAATCAAATTAATACTTAAAAGTTTCTGGGGAATCTTCAAAACTATCTATGAAACCTCTAGTCTAAAAAGTATTTTGGCGACCACATTCTTTCCGTCAAACAAAATTGTAGATCTCATTAGTAACAATAGGCAGTGAGGTATATATACACTTCCTCATAAGCAGACTTCTGTTAAAGCACTGGTTTCCGAGATAATGAACTTCAAAACGGTATATAGCTGTCGCAAATTGGTAAGACTTTTCTATCATGTGGTTAGCGGGAAACAACAATATTCCGAGTAACTCTAGAGCACATGTATTAGTCATTGAACTTTCCGATGAATTCTCTATTTTAGGAATTACTTTAAAGCCCTGCGGAAGGATAACTGGCTATGATTCCCTCAACACCAAATAGATGCGGGCAAATCAACGCTGAAAATCAGGCCAAAGCTAAATAGAGACCGCAGGCAATGTTTGCTTAAACTCCACAGGAGAACGACATTACGATTTGAGCGTCATTTCTGCAGGAGCTCAAGTAATGAGGAAGAGAAGAAAAAGAGAAATTGGTGTCTACTTCATGGATTATTTAAACGAACTATCTGGTAGTATAAGTCGCTCCATAAGAACCTCCAATTGGTTCAGAAATTAGGAGGTAATATAAAACTATCTTAGAACACGCATAAGTGTGTCTATCCATACCTATCTATAACCTCTGAACCCCTTGCGAAGCTGTAACCAAGTTTATGTTTTCCTGAAATCTTCGGTAGACGTTTAACCTTTTGTTATAATTTTTGAGTATAATCTCTATATGTGCACCGCTTAACTCTCGCCTGCACTCGGGTTTCCTACTCCAATTTCTTTTGTTGAAAGGACGTCTCTAATTCTCCTTTCTTTATATGTAGTCCTCGACGGTATTGTATAAGCGCTGGTAAATTCACAATGAAGATAAACAAATACACATACACACTCAGTTTTATACAAATTACTTAAAAGTGTTCCATTTGCATTTGCTGTAGATAACTATACACAAATCACAAAATAACCTTGACAAATAAAAATGAAATATTAAACGAAAAATATCATATAAAGGACGAACAAAATTTTTGTGTTTCTCTTTTCTTGTAAATATTATACACAAACACATCTTGAGAGCTAAGCATATATTTGAATTTATTGTCACACAGGGTGTTTTAAGTTTTAATTTCTTTTTTAACATCAAATTGGGAATCGGAATAATGTAATTTTGTAAGAACTCCACTCGGTGATACACGAAACATGTCTAGAACCATCCTCCTAAAGTTTGTGAGTCGATTTGAGGCGTGGTAGATGACAGGTGCTCTAAGTTAATCCAGTTTTGACCGATAAAAGATTTGAGTAAACATAACACTAGCCGGTATTATATAAATTGTTTTTACATACAATTTTGCTTTTTTTGGCCAGCTCATGCCTGGGATTGTCTCTCACGTATGCAATGATTTATTTGATTAAGCTCAACTTTTAATATAGGTCAACGGATTGAACTGATTATTTGTTATTTTTAGATGACTTCGGAGTCAAATAAATTTATTATAAACTTTTACAGTCTTTTTGTAGAGTGGATTTAAATTTTTCATTTGATGAAACTTTGAAAGCGCCGTAGTCTAGTAGAAAGTGTTCTGGCTTATCACACAGATATCAAAACGAAATAGGAAAATATATTTCTTACGCGACTTCCTCTCGCAGATTCCTGGCAAAAACTCTAAGAGTTAATTATATTGCCGTGGAAAGTTTCTCAGTTTCTGTCGTTCGGAACCGACTTTAAACTGTGGGTCTCGCCACACATGTATTAAATTAAAACACACAACATCAGCGATGTGAGAAGCTAAGTCGTAATCCTAACTAAAGGGTTATAATGACCAATTATGTATATATGTGTGCGATGAAACTTTAATCAATTCTTTTCAATCAGGTGTAATATTTAACATAACATGTGGTAAGAAAAAACAGAAAAAAGTGTTAAACACTATTAAAATCGAAACCTGGACTTAACAGAATTCATATAATACGCTTTGATGCACATATGTATACATACATATATGCTTATATGCGCACGATTTTTTTACGTAATATTTACACATTACATACTTACATCACATTATTTATTTTTGTTTTCTGTTCAAAAAGAAAACCACCACAGAAAAATCTTGATTAAAAAGTATCATTCTACTCGAATGAAGGTGACAGCAGCAACAATTTCTGATAGAAATTTAATTTCTAGCTTTATATTAATCAACAACAAATGTTTAAAACATGTCTCCCAGGAAAAGAAAGTAAAAATTTTTATGTGTAGGACATAAATATGAAATGGTTTTTAAAACAATTGACTCATTTAAAACATATGTAGAAGTAAATTTTGTGATTTAAATCTCTAACCTTTTGGATTTAATCCAGTTGTCTGTGATAGTGAGGACGAGAGATAATGGGAGACAAGTGTGACATGGAATTCATTATGACCTAATAGATTAATTGGCTGTGATTTTAGGAAATGCTTCGAAACGAGCACGAGTACCATAATTAGGATGAATGTAATTATTTTATAGCTATTTACTCTTTTAAGAGACCGATTCGGTGATATACAGATGGGTTGCGAGCGCTTCTAATCGAAATATGTGTTCACCTATTTGTAGTAGTTTTCAATAAGAGATTAAAGGTTAATCCCCAATTTTTTAAGTAATAAATCTGCGCCCACAAATAAGCCACATTCCAAAAAAATGCGTTATTTACATTTAAAAAAAAAATCAATAACAACCTGAACAAGTGGCAACAATTTGTGATTTTTTAGAAATAAATTGCCTTCAAGAACTTCAATAGGATATTTTTTGTTTTTTTTTCACTCTCTTCCACTTACTTTGAAATGCTTTCTCTTCGCCTAATTCAGTTCCCATTATATTTAGATTTGCTTCACCCCCAATCCATAGCAGCAGTTACAAGTCCTTTCAAGCGAAACCTCAAAAGATTTGTAACGTATTACATTAAATAGGTTGACAATCATTTTGTATGTCATACAAAAGGTTTTTGAGACTTTTCATGTGTTTCACTGACACAAATACACAATTTGTGCTAATTTGCAACCATAAAACATTTATCGAACAAAAGACGAACATCCAATAAATAATATATTCAGTTAGGAGTAGGCTTTTATATATTAATTGTGGTGATGTAGAGTTGTTGATCTCTCTAATCATTTGTAAATAAATTTAATTTATTGAATTAATACTGAATTTTAAAAGAAATTCTGTTTGTCATATTATCTGTTATTCTGTTCGGCACACTACTGCAAAAGGACGTATTGGTAAAATTTGTTCGTATAATCGTATCAAGTATTTTTTGAAGTCGCCGTAGCGTAGTAGGTAGTGTGTTGGCTTATTAGACGTAAAGCCAGGGTTCGAGCCCCAGGCCAGACATCAAGACAAAATACAAAAAGTATTTCTTCGGTGACTTATTGTCAACAGATTTCTGGCAAAAACTCTGAGAGTAAATAAAATTGCCATGAAAAGTTTCTCAAAAATCTGTCGTTCGGAGTCGACTTTAAACTGTAGGTCCCACAACTCATGTATAAAATTAACACACACAACATAAGTGGTGTGAGAAATTAGGACGTTCTCCAATGGGACAATTCGACCTCCGGGTACTGTACTTGTCTTAATTGACAAGTACACGTCATCTAACCTAACCTTACCTATGGTATCAAAAAAAAGCTAAAAAATATTTGTCAAATAACAAAATGCCACAAAAAAAATAAAATAAATAAAACAATAATATAACACGGCTATTATACTATGCCCTAAAATAATAACTACGGTAATTTTTGTCCAATTTGATCAAACGATGTGTCAATCTCTTCACAAGATAATGCACTTTCAGAATGTCATCACTTATTTTATATATTCTAATTAAATTTTGCAATTAAGAATGGCTAAGCTTGAAAATATAAGAAAAAAGTTATAATTTCCAAATTTACCGGATCATAATTGAGAACAGTGTTAGCAATATTTTTATGAAATATATTAATATTACTACCTCTTCTATACATACTAAATATGTACATAAATACATATGTACACAATATTTTTTGTATTTAAATTTTAAACGTTTTGTAAGCACATTGTGTATTTGCTTGCTAAAATATCATGGAAACTCTTATTTGCATGTATTCCAGTTCACCACATCAATCGCAATCAAATTTATGTAATAAAAATTCCAACATTCAGACTTTTCGCCTTTAATATGTCTATTAAAAATCTATGTTTTTGATATCGACCTAGCTTCTTAAACCAACCGTGTTATGTGCGTTAATTTTGCCCCTATCCAACAGAATCTAAAGTTTAAAGTTGACTCCGAATGACATATTTTTGGGGAACTTCTCACAGTAATTTTATTTACTCTCAGAGTTTTTGCCAGAAGACTACTGAGAGGAAATTGCGGTAGAAATATGTATATTTTTTTTCAATTAATGAATTTAAGAGGAAAATTCTCATATTAAAAATGTTCAGGCAATTCCATTGGGTTGATAAGTGTAAACGATAAAAGTCTTGGTGTGATTATGCCACTGTACCACTTTTAATTTTTAAACTGAAAGAAACAAACATCTATAAGCGTAACTCCTTTTTCCCGTTTCTAACAGTAAAAATTTAACCTGTTTGTAACAAATCAATAATAACAAAGTTTCTCTGATTCTATTTTTAGATGGTCGCTTGTGAAGTTTTAAAGCATTGAAAAAGCTTATTTAGCTTTAAGAAATTGACAATTTTTAAGTGGTTCCGGCACTTCAAATCCTCTTCTGTACTTTTTTGTGCTATAAACAGACATATGTTCTCATTCAATCGCACAACACAACGCACATTGCAGAAATGTATGTACATATGTATACAATACTGACAAATGAAAGGACACACATTTCTGTTGCATGGTTCGTATGGCAAGCATGGTTGTAAAGTAATACGGTGTTTATTGCGTAAATCGCAGTAAACGCCATTATTAAGCTCAATATTTTACTATTGACTAAAAAAAAATTTTAATATTGACTAAAACTAAAATTTTGTTGATATTTGAAAATACAAATATCACAACGTCAAATAAAAATGGCGAGTGGGGTGGAATATAAGTTTATTTATATTAACACTAAATCTACCGATACTTCTTATATTTATATTCCTATTCCATTTTCTTTCACTTATATATTATTTAAAATTACTAATGATTTAAAATATTTTGTATGTTTCGAAATTTTGGGGATAAGGACTATAACAAAACAATGAAATAAGAATTTTTATTAACAAAATAGTACTAGAAATTTTTCTGTAATACTCGCTTGGAGTAGAGAACAAAAAATATACCTCAATATACCAAATCATACCCGGCAATGGCAAAAATATCCAAAACAGTGGTTTTATATCACAAAATATGCAAATCAAGATACAGAACCTGAGCCCAGGGCAAATAACTTCATAAATTCCCGCAGTAGTTAGGGCAGATTACATGCATTCTTCAGTAGAAAAATACAAAAAATATATTCGATGCATTTTTAATATAAGTCGTAAAGGCAAATAGCGGTGTTATAATGTTATATTCAAGAAATTCTGATAAAAAAGTCTTATATGAGTAATTTTTACCGTCACGGTAGGTTTAGTGTTAAACTTAAACTTGTCAATAAAAGGAATATTGACTCAATTATAAGATTAATTTTCTATAAAAGTCAAAGTGTGTTGCTTCATTTTGTAAACTTTACTGTGGTTTACTTTACTTATTTTTTAAATGAGTATATGCAGCGAAATCTTTTATCTTTACAGATGAAGCGAACAATGAAAAAGAAGGATGTCCTCTCTAAGATGAACTGCAAATTTAAATCAGAATTCTTTGCTGTTTGTTACTCCTCTCTTCGATGTAGGTGAAATCTTGTGAATAGAACTCGATGCCGGTAAACTGAATTTTCTTATTCTAATGGATCATTCGATGGTGTTCGATCCAGTAACCCTTAATACACTATGATAAAAACTGATTTAACTGGTCGAACACAATATGTTTTTTTAATGGCGTACTTTCAAATTCATTGTGTGTTTTAAAGGGTGCCACACGGATCTATTCTAGGACCAATTCTCTATGCATTATTTGCAAATGATTTACTTCAGCAAATTTCCCACTGCAACACAGTGGTTCAAGAGGCCAATTTAGCTGGAAAAAAGTCATAACTTCTCTTCGGAAGCAGTTAGAAGTATGAAATTTGTAGCGTTGTAGGTAAAATGGGCGTGGCGTTGTAGGTAAAGCGGTAAATATAAAAATTTTTGAAATAACAAATTCTTTGTACGTAATTAGTTTCACCTTGAATCAAAGATTTTGTTTCCTTTTCAAAAATTAGTTTAATCGGCCTGCAGAAATGTGTAGATGATGGACGTGGGTTCTCCCATATGATATCGTTACCGTACTTTAGATACCAAGCAAATTGCAAACAAATATTCATCTGTTTTACAGGAATCATTTGAACTAAAGTTTTGCTTATAGGTTGAGTGCCCACTGCTACCATCACACCCCCATTTATAAATCAAAGTCAATTCCGTATAATTGAATTCCTCAATGACAATTTTTTGTAATTTTAAAATTCTACATGCAGTGTGATCAACTAAGTCCTGCAGAAACACTTCTGCTATTACATCGGATACCTTTATTCCATTACTTGGGTAGCACTTTTGTTTAACTTAACCAAAATTCGATGATATGATGGGTATTTATCCGCGTTACGAACCTTAGCACCAGTACGCATCGCATTATAACTTGCTTTCGTATATTTTCCATCGATAAAGAGACGTAATGCTTCTTCATCTGTGTGTGGTACTGGTTCATTAGATTGTGCATTAACAATTTTTTTAATTTTAGTTGCTCTCGTTGGAGATTTATATATGTTCTTTAGAAGCGCGACAGCATCTCTCTTGCCAGACTAACGCCAGCAGCCAACGCTAGTTTCTCAGGTGAACATCAATTAATTAAAGTAGACAATTCCATACCCTCCCTTTTTTCAGATTTACCTGAAAAATCTGTTCGAGGTCTGCCAAAATTTGACGATGACGGTTGCATCCCTAAATCCTCTGGTATTTAAAAAAAAAACCTGATATACAGTTATGAACAGTGGATAGTTATTTAACAATTACCAAACAAATTATGTGAAGTTTGAAACATAAAAAAATTGACTTTTTTCCAGCTAGATTGGGCTCCACTGTGTGCAAGGTCCAAATATATGATGTAAAGGTGTGTTATAGTTACTCTCTAAGCTCTATTCAGGACAACTTTGACCCGAATAATATATATTAGTCAACTTCAAGAAACGCCCCTTGTTTGAATTGAAAAATATATATTTTCACATAGGGTGCCCAGTGAGTAGTGTACTAACCTATTAGCGTGAGAATTGTGGCTTCGATTTCCACCAGAGAGTCTGGTCTATTACACTGCACCGAGCAGAAGATCTAAGTTACTCAATTCGTTACTCAGCTCGTAATTAATTAAATATAATTTGTAATTGTATTGTAATTAACAAAAAAAAAAAAATAAATTAATAATTATACATTAAAGAGTTTTACGCTCGACTTTTCGTATGAAGTTAAAATCAACAATAAGATTTCGGTATAATTTTTAACAATAATCGTAATTGTTCTCACCACGTACAACCTTTAGTTTCATAGACGTGTTAGAAACTGCAAACTGTAGAAAAGACCAAATAATATTCGCCAGTAATAATAAGAATATTACTTGCGAAGACATATCTGCTTTTGAGACTTGCATGTGGCTGTGGAGTTTTACTAATTGTGATTCTGTAATCAGAGCAAATTTTAACATTCTGTTTAATAATATTACCAGATATGTTCATGATCTGAGAGGATATGACCACATATAGCCGTACTCAAGTACTCTACCATCCTTAGTGTATCTTTTGATAACCTCTTGGATATCAGAATTTTTGTTATTTTACATAAAATTATCTACAAACCAAATTTTTTTCATTCATTTTTTTTCATCAAATTTTCAAGATATGTAAATGAAGACATAAATTTTTACCTTAAAAATACAAATTAAATAACGGATCTGTGATATACCGGGTTTTAGTAAGTGAATTTAAACAACTTTCCTAATGGCAGGATTTGTAATAGTAACTGTAATGCGTACATGTGTCGGCAATGAACACATTACGAACCAAAATTTGAGTATACATCTGTGGCAATAAATGATAATGGCTTAAGTTGACATAAATGTTTTTTCATTTTATTACATATTCTTATTCTCTTTTTTAAGATCTATCAATCAGCTAAATTTCATGTATAAAATGTCAATATTAATAAGACTTTACGCGTTTATATTTATGTATTTGTATTTACCAAACACAATTTATTTTAGACAAATCCCTCAATATCTCTAAACACAAGATATGTATCTTAAATGTGAGTACACATGTATATAAAATCTGGTGTTGACTAAAGCCTATAACAAATGCGTTTAAATGGATAGTAACGCAACCCTATTCATCGCGATAGTTGTTTTCTAGTGGCAACAAATGCCAAAAGTACAACAAATCCAAATACCGGGGGTTAGAATCCTAAAAAAACGTGACAGCTCTATTCAAAAATGACGAACAGATAGTGTTAAAGCAGTGGCGAATCCCAAACTTGTTTACTATGATCTCCGATCCAAAAGTGTTCAGAAAGGAAGTTGTAAAAATAGGTTTTCTTTACTCACCGATAAATTTGACAAATGTCAACAAACAAAAATACTGGAATTTTGAATTCAAGAGAAACATTACTGGATATGCCATTTAAACAACGTTCAAAATAAGGGGATAGTTGACGTGATATCATTTTTAGCGTTGATATCTGGAATTATACTCGATTCAACTCTTACTGTTTCGAATTGTCGTTAGGTGATTATATGCTTTTACGTGGAACTCGGGTGTTTACTCTGAGATCTCTACGATCAAAAGTGTTTTAACTGGTCATCTACATTACCTAATGTGTGCTCGTTTTTATTGATTAGATACGTGCAGTCCAAACTTCTTCGCTACGTGCACTCACATACAATTATTAACTAAATTAAGAAGATATTTGTGCTCTGGACGCTACTCACAAAGGGACTCCAAATTGTTCGCAAAACAAAAAATTGCTGAAAAATAATTATTTTTATTATAATTGGGAAATTCTGGATAATATATTATAAATTTATAATTTTTATTTATAATCAGTTTGATCCTCTACTAGCAAATCATTGTAAACACGTCACTGAAACTTCTAAAACTGTCTCATATTTGTCATCACTGATTCAAAATGAATTCATCCATCTTGTGGCATCACAGTTCAAAATCAACTAATAAGCGATATCAAAAGAATTAAATATTATCAATAAAAAATTTCCGTGAAAGAATGTATTTTGGGTTTTATTTTAAAGATGCAGCGTCGATCGACAATACAATTTTAGAGAAATGAAATTCTGTTGAAATTTCATTAACAAACTTTAGATCACAATGTTACGAGAGTGCTGAGCATCGGGAGCGAATTTAGCTATACCGCTGTCTTTAAATATTTTTTTTTATATTTTTAATTTCAGTTTTCTTTTGTTTTAATACTTTTTATTTCAGTAGTATCGAAGTCACCGTAGTCTAGTAGGTAGTTTGTCGGCTTATTAAAACCCAGGCCACACAGCTCCAACATAACGAAATATGAAAAAATATTTCTTCGGCGACTTCCGCTCAGCAAATTTCTGGCAAAAATCTGAAAGTAAATGAAAATAGCTATGAAAAAGTTACTTAAAAATCTGTCGTTGGGAGTCAAATTTAAAGATATTGGTCCCGCCTTCATGTATAAAATTAACACACAACATATTAGTAATGTGAGAAGCTAGGTCGTAACCCTAACTGAAGGTTTAGAATGAGAAATTATGTATATATGGTTGTGTGTGTGGTTGTATGTCTGGTTGTAGACTGATCTTAGATCTCTGCGATCAAAAGTTCTCGAACTGGGTCATGAGGGTCATCCAGGAGAGTCAGTTATCAAACAGATATTAAATCCAAATATTTGGTGGCCTTTTATGGATCGTAAAGCATAAAATTCTGTCAAAGAATGTAGAGATTGTCTTGTTGTATCGCAACTATCTAATCCTCTGCTCTGATGTGCGAAAAACAGTTTCTATCTCGTCCCTGAGATATTTGCCTTTCACATTGCTTTCAGATCTTGTGGACTCATTACCAAATGCGTACTCTCTTTTATTGATTGCTTATCCAGATACACGGAGTTGAAACTTCTTCGGTATATAAATAAATAAATGTGTGTTTTTAAGGCACAATACGTCTTTACTTATCAAAGGTAAAAACAACAGTGAAATTTCATTACAACTTCCCTAACCACCTAAACGTCGCTGTTATGATCACATACCTTTGCTAGACATGGTGTCAGCATTTTCCCACTGTTGAAATAGGAACCAAGCAAAGTTATGCAAGATGCAACTTCAGTTATGTCCTCACACCTGTTCAAATATATTTTGCTTTAATTTGCAAGCTATGTTTTTATACTAACTCAAATATATTTTGTTTTAACTCATATACTCACAGACAATTACTGACTAAATGATGGAACGAACGCTACTCACAAAGATTTCGCAAAACAATAATTGCAGAATAATTTTTATTTCTATTATAATTGATATTGGAAAATATTTTTAAAATTTGTAATTTAAACTAATAATTGAAACCAATTATCTTTACTTAGACTTAGGCTCAGTTTGATTCTTTAAGTAAGGAATTTATAAGGAACTATAATAAAATTAAAAAGTGCTGACATAATTTTTCGTTTTTAAGTTTGAAAAAAGGATTTTTCTTTTATTGTAATTAATTCTATTGTTCCATTTTAAAAAATCCAAAACAGTTACCTAATTTTATTAATAATATAACACTAAAAAGCAGTCGAAAGTGTAATAAAAAACTCCTAAAAATGATTTATTCCTTCTACAGCATCGGTCAAAAATATTGGACTAAAATTCATTTTATGTTATTTCTTTAAGAAAAAGTAGTTACAGATTTTTGGGCGAATTTTTAGCCTCAACCACTAGTAGTAAACTAGTGATTTTATAACAGATTTTTATTTTGATTTTTCTCTACTTCAGAAATATGAATGGAAAGTACAGAGAGTAGTTTTGTCTGTAATGTTATCAAATTTTTTTTTATTTTTTTTATTTATTTATTTATTTGTTATTAGTCATAGCACAACAAGATAATAATCTTATAAATGAAAGTGCTATGGGAGTACATCAAAGAACATCAAAGTAGTTTTATATTTATTTCAGGACAAAGAAATAATACTCTCTTTAATGTACATTTTATATAACAAAGTTTTTAAGGAGAATAAAATTATGGTATAACTATTCTGCAACTATTCCTTGTGGATTTGGGTTTCATATTTTTTCATATTTCGATGGGAATATTGACCAGGCCATCAGCGCTAATGACGAGCACTATAGGTCAATGACGACAAGTGATTTTAACAGCATAGTGCTAAGTACCATGTCACATTGTAATTTCCTTAGGTAGCAGGTGTTTGCGATTAGCTACAACGCCACAGCAGATATTTGAAGGATATTATATATTTTACACCAAATGGCATCGATTAGTGTTTCAAACAAATGTAAAATATTTCTACGGTATCTCAAACACAATTTCAATCAATTTAAATTTAAAATTAAGAAGCAGTTAATAACACATGCGCTATACGTACAGATAAACCACGAGGTTTTGTCGATTAAACTACACTTTGATATGAAACAACTTGTGTTCTATCTTTCATTTCATATACAGTGCTGGACAATTAAATTTAAACTTTTTTTGAGATTTACTTTTCTATTGTTAGAAGTCGAAAATCAAAAACAATTTCTGAAGAAAGTGAAAAATTATTTACGAATTTTATTTTACACATTCTGTTTAATGTATTAAGAAACAAAAAAATTATTTAAAAATAACATTCTTCTAAAATTATAAAGAAAAGTAAAAGTTTTCAATTTTGAGGTATTGACAAAACAATGGAAACTTTCTTTGTAATTTTAGAACAATATTATTTTTATGCAATTCTTTTTTGTTTCTTAATACATCAAACAGAATGAGTAAAATAAAACTCATAAATAACTGTTAAATTCTTCAGAAATTGTTTTTGTTTTTCGAATTCTTACAATGAAAAAGTACATTTTAAGGAAAGTTTCCATTGAATTGTCCAGCACTGTATTTCATTTCATTTCCTTCGTAATATTATTACGATGTTATTGCTGTTGGTGTGAACTTCATAAGTTTTTCAAAAAGTTTTGCAATATTTAACAATAAATTTATAGGTGTATAACTTTGTTTTCGTATGAATTTTTCCATGTTAAGGTATCATTTTAACAAGAGTAAGGTTACGGTATTTCGTTTCAACACGTATTGTAGCAAAATATTTAAAAGTATAATTCTAATGGCGGTGGAGATGTATTGTTGCTTGACTTCTTGAAGCAAATAATTTTTTTATAATTTATAAATCATATACATACACTCAGCCACAAAAGTATACATACGGATAACAAATTTCAGAAATTTTTAACTGGTCCCTTTTCGTTGAAAATCTTTGTAATTGTCTGATAACTTTCCTCGATTTTAAGACGGTCTTTTGCATTGGTTCAGATCGGATCGGATTCAGTTCAATTTCAGAAATTTTTTAACCAATGCAAAAGACCGTCTTAACATCAAGGAAACTATAAAGATTTTTAACGAAGCAATTGAAACTGACAGAGGATAAGGATTTTTTTTAACATTTAAGAGCGAAAAAATGTATTTCCTGGTAAACGGCTACGTCTATAAGTACAATTGTCATGTTTAAAGAGAAGACAACCCCAAACTTTAAATAGATTTCCATAACATCAATTAAAATTTATTGTTTGCTGTAATTCACACAATGGCGGAGTAGTCGGATCTTATTTCTTTAAAATTTGTATTTGAACTGATTGAGTAGCGCAGAGCTAGATTGCGCTAACTGAATTTTAGCTTCAAACAATTAATTAACAAAATATCGGCGACATTTGGTGCCAAAAAGATAGCACAACTAATTTCATAATTAAATTGTTGACAATTTTCTCTTCAGAGGTGGTCTTATTCATGTTTTTTCATTCTTTTGGATTACTTTTTTGTGCCTATGGTAAGTGTTTACTATAGTTCATTAGATTTTGTTTTCCTTAATATATTTACTTTTACCCACATATATTCATGTAGAACCCCCTTTACAGTATCAGGTATAGGAAGTTCATTTTGACCATGCGGTATGTAGTTCGAGGAAAACAAGTATTGAAAAATTAAAGCAAATATGTTGTTCGGTGCTGGGCCTACTAAAATTTTGCGTAAATAAGCCTGTATGATTCTTAGATGAGCAGATTGTCCTTCTTTGCTTATCAGTCAGACAAAAATGGCAACTGACTTATAGTGATGGAGGTTTGCTTAAATTACTTGGACCATGTCCGGCATCATTAGACAATGCTTTTATCATCTAAATGCCTTTTTGTGTTCACGCTCCTTTAAAATCTAAAGACCGATGCTATTTCCAGATTCAGCGGATGAATTATATATGGCTCTACTTTTATTTTAATGTGGGCGTCGTCTTTGTCTCTTTATCCATTACATTCATATGTTCGTCTAACGACGTTTGCTTATGAGGTATACTGTCAGCAAACTCTGTTTTATAGACTATGAGAGTGTTTTGCTTAAACCCAAGTACGCCCAGAATTCATTGTTATCGACAACAGTCTAATTTGGTCACTGTCCGATTATTTGTTGGTAAACGTCGGTTGCACATCTGTTTCAGCCTATAGGTATTTTTGGTTTCCCTTGATTTATAGTAATACACTAACCGTTCTTAACTAAACTCAGGCGAACCTTGGAAAACTTCTATAAAACAAACAGTATTCTCACCGAATGTAAATTTCGGGTAAAAAATCAGAGAGTAAATTAAACTGCCAAGAAAAGTTTCTCAAAAATCTATCTTCGTGGTCCACTTTAAACTGCAGATCCCGCATGTATAAAATTAACACACACAACATAAGAGGTGTACGAAGCTATGTCGTAACCCTGACTGAAGCATTGTAATGCCCAATTATGTATGTATGTATGTATTCCCATCGTACGTCCTTCTTATGATTGCGTCAGTTTGCATTTAAAAAATGAAAATATTGTCGCATTTTCTATAGTCTGCTATAGTTCAATCATTAAGAAAAAGAAAGCCATCCCTTTTGTCATCAGACGATTACACGGTGCGACAGTCAAAATACACCCAGGTAATGACATAGTGTAGGTTGTGAGTTTTGTTGAGTAGAACTCAAAACTACTTTTTTTATATTTCTCGAACCCTCCAAAATTATTTTGTTTGACAAAAACGGTATTTTTAATCTTTTTACACAAAATTTTGATTACCCAAATATTTTTTAGTCTATTTTCAAAATCCAAAGTTTTTGAAAAGGGAACATATACAACATATGGTTCAAACTTACATGTTATGAGTTTTAATCGGGTAAACTTGAAAAATATATTTTTTCTCATTTTTTCAAATTTAGATATTCTTAATTGCAAAATTTAATTAAAAAATATAAAATAAGTGATGGCATTCTGGAAGTGCTTAATCTTGTGAAGAGATTGACTCTGCGTTCGATCAAATCGGTTAAGTTGATTTATATAAAATATATAACTCGACTGTTAGACACTTTAAATAAAAACTACGGTAATTTTTGTCCGATTTGATCAAAAGGAGTGTCAATCTTTTCACAAGTTAATGCACTTTCAGAATATCATGTCAATGTTTGCTACTAAGAACGAACAAACTTGAAAAAATATGAAAAAATTCGAAATTGTCAAATTTACCTCATCAAACCTCACAGCATATTATGTCAAATAATCACCCTTATTGTGTTTGTCGTTTTCGCGGCGTAAGCTAGATGTTTTTTTTTAATGGTACCGTGATTGGCAAAAAACGCCAATGAATACGACACTCTTCAAATCTATTACAAAAATGGTACCGTGTTTGGCATATTTGCTGTCAAAAGTACAAAAATTTCTCGTTTAACATTTTGATCGCGACGTTATTAAAATTATTTAAGAAATAAATGCAATGGAAAGAAATAAAGTGTAAGCATGCAAAAAATTTAATATCATTGAAATATAATTTAGTTTTTATGTACTTGTGTACATAACTCTGGTGTATATTTCAGAGTAAAGATCACAACGGCCACACAATTTGCGAAATTAGTAGCAATATTGGAGCAAAAACCATATTTGGCGAAGCGCTTCCATAAAAATTTAAATAAAATAAATTTTAAAGAGGAGTGGAACACCGTTTCAGAAGAACTAAATTCTATGGGTCCCCCATCCCGTTCCGGAGAAGGATAAATGAAGGTGTGGACCGATTTTAAATTTAAATTGAAAAAAAACTAACTCATAACAAAGCTGAAAGCTATGCTACAGGTGGTGGGCCATTCAATAAAAATAATTTTTCAGCTGTCGAAGTAGTAGCAATTAATTTATTAGACATGCGTGCTGTTACCGAACATAGAGATCCATTTGGAATTAAGAGAACGCGAAATGTTTCACCAGACCCCGAGCCAAATTTAGACAATGTTACTGACATTAACGAAATTGAAGAGCCGAGTACTTCACTTGCGGCACCTACGCTAAAAAAAGTAAAAGAAATAAAAATCAAGCGAAACTAGGACTTTTAGAACAACAAATAAAACTTCAAAAAGAGTTATGCATAGACTTGAAAAATAAATTGTCAGGAAATAGAACGATATACCCGGAGAATGTGTAAGGCTGAAGAGGATTAGTGGCGTTTATATAAGGCGGAACCCAAAACCAAAGAAAAATACAGAAGAGCTCATTTAGAAATACGCAAATCCGAACTAGAAATTTAAAGAAATAAAATTAAACTCGAAGAGTTAATAAGAAGTCAAATGACTTAATTTTTTTCTTGCTTTTATTTATTTAATTACATTTAAATATTTATATTAGAACTACTTAAATGTTTCTGTTTTAATAGACAAATGCAAAACTATCGTTTTAAAATGGCAGTTCAGGATTCATAGGTTTAAATAACTCAACAATGTAAAAATTAATCAAAAAGAATTCATTATTTGCAAAGATTGAAATCACAGGACACGTTACTTAAAGCATACATACAAAAACAGACATGTTTTTTAATAAAGGTAATAAAAAACTAATCTTAAAATATTAAATAAATTGTTCCATAATTTTTTTTTTCGGATATTTGATTCGCTTAAGTTGGCTTCATCAACATGGTCATGCGTAACTTCATCGCTTACGTCAATTTCAGGCCATTCTATATTAAAATGAACACAAATGTTGTGTAGAGCAGCGCAAACTGCTGTAATTTTTGCAGCAAAATCAGGGTTATAGTGCAGTTGCCGGGCGCCAAGTAAACAGCAAATTCTGTTTTTTAATAACCCTATGCACCGCTCCACTACATTTCTTGTTCGGGAATGAATTTCATTAAAGTTACTTTCTGGTGAACCCTGATGCGCCAATCGAAGTGGTGTTATCAGGTACGGCTCCAACGAATAACCTGCATCACCTAGAAATTAAAAAAAATTTTATTAGTTTTGATATCAAAATAAAAACAAATGTGTTTGCAAAAATATATTTACCTAATAGCCATGTGTTTCTTTCTCCATTTTCAAATCTTTGTTTTAAGTGCTGCTTTAAGTCACTTATGTTCCATATTAGAGAATCATGGCTCGACCCAGGAGAATGTATCTGAATGTAAGAAATACGAAGTCTGTGATCGCAAGCCTAAAATGTTTTATACGAATTTAGAAGTATTGTTTGAAAAAATACAATTTTGTGCTTACCAGCATGACATTAAGCGAATAGAATCCTTTTCGGTTAAAATATTTAAAACGATCTACAACTGGTGGAGGTATAATTGAAACATGTGTACGATCGATGCAACCAATTACACCAGGGAATCCTGTTTTACGACAAAAGTGTCTTTTGATTTCATTTTGCTTTGCTTCGTCAACTTCATATGAAATCCATTTTGGACACAGTTCACTGTGCATCGCTTCTATGCACTCATTAAAAGACTCGCTTACCCTTGTTTGGCAGAGGTTCACATAATGATCATTCCCAGCACCTTTTTGGTAACTGCCTTCGGGGAGTATTCTCATTGTTGCTGTTAGCTTGATTAGCTTTGATACAGCTGTGTTTCTTTTTGGGTTTTGCATTTTGTGTGAAATTTTATTTATATTACTATGTATACAGAAAACCTCAGAATATAACGAATGAAGATAAAAGACAAGACCTGTTAAAATTATACCACGATACACTCCAAGCAGGACATTTCGGAGTGAAGAAAACTTTACTAAAATTAAAGCAGAAGTACATTTTCCATATAGACGAAAGAGGCTAAAACAATAGCCAAAGCACTAGTAGAGAATTTAATATTTAAATATGGTTTGTTTAGCACACAAAAATCAGACAACGGTACAGAATTTAGAAATGAATTGTTAAGGGAAGTATGTGAGTTGTTAAAAATTGAACAAAAATTTTCCACACCATATCATCATGAGAGAGAAATCATAGGGTTCTTTATAAATAGTTTTTGTCATTTGTACAAGATAACAATTGGGATAAATGGATACCTTACTATACCTTTGCGTACAATATAACCCCTCATATAGATACTGAATATTTACTTTTTGAACTCATTTTTGGAAAATTTACAAGTTTACCCGGATATGAAGTCATGAATCATCCTAAAATTTACAATTATGAAAATTATGCTAATGAACTCAAGACTAGACATGCTTTGGAAAGTACCAAAAATTTGATAGAGGCTGTAAAAAACAAAAGAAGTATGGACTCATTAAATAACACGAACAACATAGAACTAAAAGTACGCGACTTAGTTTTGGTCAAGGCTGGAAATAGAAGGAAATAAGAACCATATGAAGTACTAGATATAGATGATTCAAATGTATTAATTAAGATGAAAACAAATATAAAAGCAATTCATAAAACAGACTAAAAAAATATAAATTATAAGAAAAGGTAATATAAAATAATACTTAGAACACTTAAAAATAAATTTAATAATATGTACATACATATATAAATAATTGGTCATTACAACACTTCAGTCAGGATTACGACCTAGTTTCTCACACCACTGTTAATTTTATACATGAGTGGTGGGACCTACAGTTTAAAGTCGACTCCGAACGACAGATTTTTGAGAAACTTTTCATTGCAATTTTATTTACTCTCAGAGTTTTTGCCAGAAATCTGCTGAAAATCGTCGAAGAAATACTTTTTGTATTTTGTTTTGATGTCTGGCCTAGGGCTCGAACCCTGGCTTTACGTCTAAATAAGCCAACACACTACCTACTAGACTACGGCGACTTTAATAATATATACTAACATCAAAATTAGAATTCATAAGTATTAAAAAAAATCATCCAATTTAAATTGTATAGATTTTTCTTAAGAGCGGAGGGTTGGTCACGCTTATCCACTATTGTGTGTTGGTTACGTTTGTGCTACTTAAAAATGCATTTGATACATTCCCCAATAATATAAACAAAACTGTCAATGACCAACAAATTATGAAGGCACAAGGTATCAAATTGCATTATACAAATTTTTAGTATATAATTATTGCAAAGTAGCAAAATGCTGACCACGCACACTCTAAGTTAAGTAAAAACTAAATTAGGTCAAAAGTATTAATATGAAAGGAAATTAGACTTAAGAAAATAATATAAGTAGCTGTAAATTGATTGATAAAATTAGAATAAAAATAATGATCAAAACGGTTTCATAGCTGAAAAAGATTTGCCATAATCAAGCGGCGTGCTCGCCTTAATAATAAGCAAAACCGAACAGACACAAAACTCACTGAAACTAAAATACATACACATACATTACATTTATTTCAAAAGCAAACCCGAAACAACCAAATAGTTTATATGGACTACTTAACCTTTTAGAATATTCTAGTAAAACTTTAATACATTGGGGCTTTGAACTTTAAATTTATCCTGTTTTCTTTTTAGAGGTACGTACATACATGTAAATGGTCATCAGAAAGTTTTTCTTATTTTTCTTTTGTTTTATTGAATACTTTAATAAATTTTTTCTCTTTGTACTTTTATTTCATAAATTACTGAACCTAGACTTATGCTGTGCAGTGTAATTTTAATTTTTAAGATCTTTAAATCCATATTCTTATGATAGTAATGTGCATAAAAATTATATTCAACCCTATCATGAATAACAATTTTGTGAAAGTCGTGTCTCTTTTCCTATTCCTCCAATTATGATTGAAAATTTTACATTATTCCAATAAATCACTTTTGCCTTTTAATGGAGCAAATTCTTCCTCAAGAAAAGTAAATTCCGTGGAATTTCTTTCTGTAATTTTCCCCCATTATATCTTTACATCTGCAATGTTGTCAGAAATTTCTATTACAACTTACATATATTTACTTTCCAGAATGTATGTATAAAAACCGAAAATTTCAAAAACCTGAATTACTAAAAACTATGTGGATTTCATTTTATTTTTATTTAAATCTGAAGATGTGTACTTACTTTTATTGTATAGCCGGATGTGTTGTCATTCTTTATGTATTAATGTATTCTCTATATATTTTGTAAATGTTTTGATATTTAAATTTGATTTCTCATTCCATATGTTATAATTTATTTATTGCTTGGGGTATATATTAGTGCGGGTCGCTCTCTATGAACAATTTTATTTCAACCCACCCTAGTAAGTATGTATTTTCTTATTTTTTATAAATATAAAAAGTAATTAGAGTTCAATATAATTTAGTGTTAAGGCTAGGGAACACCAGAGTCCCTGTGGTTGATAAGAGAATTTTTCTACTTATACAAAAAGGTTAGGTTTTCACACCATTTAATGACTTTCATTATTGTAGATTATGATTTACATAGGAGATACTAAACTCGTCGAAAATCAAATCCAGACAATAGTGACGACGAAGATAAACAGATCCAAGGCTTTTGGTACAAATTGATAATCTAGGTGTATCTGATGTTGAGATTAAGGAGACGGTAATCTAACAGTGAAAATCGCCCGATCCTTAAAATCTTTTAGTTAAACTTTGTGCCACTTGGCAAGGACTAACCTGTGTTTTTCTTATTCAAAACATGAATTCTGTAAAGTGCAATTACGTCAAAATGCTGTAGGCACAGGTTTACACCTTCCTTTTAATTACAAAATTTATTAGCTTGATCCAAGAAATAGTAGAAAATTCAATTCAATACCCTCATAAAAATGGCAAAGAATACACTATCGAAAATTATAAAATGAAAGCATTTCTTGGTATGACTTCAGTTACGGGTTATCATATTTTGTCATCATTGAGAGATTATTGGTCTGACTATATTCGACGTTATTCCAACACCTGTTTGAAAATAAATGCAGAAACCTGCATGTTTGCAACTGTGAAGAGGTTCATGATCTTGCTAAATCAAAGTGTGACAACGTATATAAAATAAAACCGGTAATGCAAGATCTGAATATTCATTTCGAAATACTGTCAAATATAGCAAACAACAATATATGGATAAGAACATGATAAAGTAAACGGGATACAAATCAGTCGTCGCCGTGGTCTAATAGGTAGGCTGCCTTCTAAAATGTGTTTGAACAAAGTATCATGTCTCGTAATGCCGCTGTACAAAATATATACAATGTATTCTATTTCAAAACGTCGTCAATAAGTATTTTTAACGGATTTATAGTTGATGCATTGTTTGGTTATTTTGCGTATCTACAGTAGTAGAACTGCTTACAAACCTTGTGTTGATACATTTTGGAACGCAGCCGTAGTGTGTTAGCTTATTAGACGTAAGGCCACGGTTCAAACCCCAGGTCAGACATCAAAGCAAAATTTGAAAAAACTGTAGGTCCCGCCACTCATGTATAATATTAACACCCACAACATGAGTGGGATGAGAAGCTAGGTCGTAATTCTGACAGAAGGTTGTAATGGTCAATTGTGTGTTTGTGTGTATAGAAATCAGTACATATGCGCCAGTCAAATGGGGGTACTGCTGAAATGTGACTACTGGTTACCTATATGCACACGATATGTATAGAGATAAGCAAATCATCGAATGCCGCTAAAATTTGAAATTTCTTTCTTTATTGTAACAAGTATATCATTTTATTAATAAATAGAAGAAAATAGTAACCAAAAATACCAGAAGCAGTTATATTTCTTTTTATTTTAACTAATGAGAAAATATAATTTAATTTAAACCCGTAACGACCATAGGGACATATAGTATGTATGTACAGTAGGGTGCACAAATGCGTACATGTTTGTACTGTGGACGCTTTTTATTGAATAAAACTAAAAGTAATAAAGAAAACTTTAAAAGTTTTGTGATTAACAAAACAAAATAAAATTTAAAAAAGAAAACATCAAGCTCTAACAAAAAAACAACCAATGCAAAATCAACTCGCATGTACTCAGATTTGCACGTCTCTTTTTTATGATATATTAGCAAAAACGAAATCAAAAACTACCGTTATTTTTTCACGTTTTTGCACTACTTTGACTTTTCTAAGAAAATATTAGATAAATATTAATTACTTAATCTCGTTGAGCGAATATTTTTTGCAACTTATAGAACAAAAATCAATTTCTATAAAAAAAATGAAGAAAGTCTCGAAATCAACTGGAGACAGTATTGTAGCTTTGACTGGAAGTGGCTATTCTACCAGGAAAATTTTTAAAAAACTTGCAATTAGTCAGTCAGTAGTCATTAGAGTCCAAAAACGTCGTTTTGTTGCTCACAAGCTTTAAAAACTACTAACTAATGCAGATGCTCCTATAATGTAACAAAAATGAAAAGGGACAAATTTTTAACACCAAAAGGAGCTTCTTTGGCAATTGGGAAATCCGTCAGTCGATGGACGGCAAGTAGAGCTCTTAAAGATATTAGCTATACCTCAGCAGTCAAAATGAAAAAACCCTACACTTTCGGTTAAAAATGTAAAGGCACGGTTAAAGTTTTCCAGAAAACACAGAAATTGGACAGCCGATGACTGGAAATATGTGATCTGATCAGACGAATCAAAATTCAACCGCTTTCCGTGCGATGGTAAGAAATATTGCTGGCGCCGCCATTGGGAAACGGTGGAGGAAATGTCATGGTATGAGGTTGTTTTACATTGTGGCACCTCGGACCACTGCAAAGAATCAATAATATTATGAAAAAAAAAATAAGATTATTTGAGAATTTTGCAGACCCATCTTCCCGATTTTGTCGACAAGAGCGCCTACCCTGCGCAAGAAGTACTTTCCAGCAGTATGGTGACCCCAAACACACCTCCAAAATCGTTAAAGAATGGCTTAGTGAGCACAATTTTCAATTAGTGCAGTGGCCAGCACAAAGTCCCGACCTCAGTCCGATTAAGAATTTTGATCAATCGTAAAGAGACGGTTGGGACAGTACCGATCAGCCCCATCCAATTTAGATGAGCTTTGGCAACGGATTAATCAAGAATGGACAAATATTTCTAAAGAAATTATACAGAATTTGGTGGAAAGCATGCCAAGTCGCGTAAATAAGGTCTTACATAACAAGGGTTTTTGGACCAAATAATAAAAATAGTCGTATTCCCTAAAATGTTTGAATGGTGCAAAATTGAGTACATCGGAGTTATTTTCCTCTTGAATGTTTTTTCTTAGAATTTGATAACTTTAGTTTGAATTTTATGTTATTTTGTTAAGTACTAAATAAAAAAGTAAAAAAAATTTTGGAGTTGCTTTATTAGTTTAATTTTTATGCAATTAAAATTCCTCAGAGTACAAATATGTACTCATTTGTGCACTCCAATGTATGTCTCAACAAAAACGGAGAACCCATTATTGGTTTTGGTAATGTGATTAAAAAAATGTTCTTGCACATCAAACGAATAATCCTATAATGAAAAAATATAACTTTACCTCTAATAATATTATGGTTGTGACAGGGTTAAATAAAATTTAATCCAATAAATAGAATTAACTAATAAACCTAAAGTGAAAAAATTATAACTATACCTCTAATAATTTTATAAATTTAATCCAATAAAAAGGTGTCTTATAGATATCGCATTAAGGGTTTAGCTATTTTAAACTCGCATTTAAATTACATCTTTATACTTTTATAGTGTTAACGCTATTGAGGAGAGACGCAATCACATTTAGTTTAATTATTTCAGTCAGCATATGAACTCAAAGATAAATAACAGACATCCTTATTAAAATCATATTAAGTGTTCATTGAAGTATTCCTATTTTACAATTGTTTAGCCTAGTACTTTTTCTATATTTAAACGAAAAAATTTTTTTTTTCGATAATTTGTTTTGAACAAATACGATTAATTTTTGTTCTATATTTCTGTAACAAGCCAAACGTTGTAGTGATTAAATTTAATTGGCATTTTATTTGCACATTAATCGTTAAAGAAGCAGTACATGACAAGATTTATAGATCCTCAAAGGAAAAACAGATAACTTAAAAACGATAAAATAAATATAAAAAACATTTTTCAATAAATTTACTCATCCTAAAATAATCGCATTATTGCTGTTTCATTTTGTCTTTAATTAGTTCTGTTTTCATGAAACATGCAACCTTTCAGAACTTAATATGGCAACTAAAAAGTCGACTAATTAAAGATTTTATCACAAATAATGTTGAAAAACAATAATTAAAAAATCAACAGCAAAGGCTGAAAATTATTCCTGCCAAAATGAGTGCAAAATTCATGTGGCTCAAAGTAATTAAAAATATTTAGGGTATTCACACGGTCGTCATAAAGTCATATATCATAAAATAATAACACAAAAAAATATGACTGCTGTGAGCAACCCTCATAAGTTAGTGTGCTATTTCAAATTTGAGTCAGCTAATAAAAGAAAAATACAATTATAAAAAATTACAAATATTTTTAATTAAAACATAAACAGCTGTTGTTGATTACTAAGCCGGTAATAATTTCTGACGGCGCTTATTTTAAATACGTTCGGTGCTGCCAATCAGCTAAAGTATGCAAACAAAATTTTCTTTTATATTTTAAATGTATCAATTAAAATTTTTTTTATTTAACTTTATAAAACTTAATAACTTTTATAAATAAATTATTAAAATGTAATTAATCTCGAAGTTATAGAACTATGCAGAAATTAATAGCATGTTTTACGTACATGATGCAAATATTCAATGGCGACAACTTCTAAATATTATCGACGGCTCGATGACGAGTTTTTCCCTTTTGACTTAGATTTACACCGTTTAGTTATGACAAAACAATAAACACATCACAAAAGGTGTTATTATTTTATGACTTTTTTCTTTGAAGCACAACAACAATTTTTTTAAACTATCATAAAACTTTAGTATTTTATGACAATAAGACTAGATAGCACACTGTGTGAATACCCCAATTGTATTTGGTAATCGGACGAAAATTTTAAATATGCAATGTTAAACAGTAAATGGTAATTTATTTTTATTGTTCCTATATTTCCGTTCAAATAATCTTTTTAGAAAATATTACAACTATGCTTAACTGCCTCAGAATAATACATCTTTGGGAATAGAAAAATATTTAATTCCATCAGTTCTAACACTATAAAAAAAACTTTAACACTTTATAATTCAGAAATTTAAAAAATTAAAATAAAACTATTTACTATTTCGGTGTTGATAAAACATTTGACACTTTTATGCACGGAAACAGATTAAGAAAAATGATCGTCTCGATCAATGCGTAAAAAGTAAGGAATGTAACTTAAATTCTTGAAACTGAATAGCCTCTTAGTGCTCTGTTATTTTGAGGGTGTGAATTTCCTTGAGTTGATGTTTATTACTTAAGCGTGAAATGACAATTATTATAATGATCATGATCATTATCGAATGTCATATTACATTGGACAACTTGATTTGAAGATTTAAAAGGGCTATTGCTTTAGTATTGTTAACGCGCATTTCGTTAACTAACTCCAAAGAGAAGGCTTCCTCAATATGAAGGTTGTCCATCTACGGTTGTATTATTGCGGGCAGAGGATCGGAAAAAGTGGCTTCTGTTAGCCTAAACGTTCTATCATTTACGTTTACCGTTTCGTTGGAGAATTTTAAGAGAAAAGTGCCGCTTAAATTATAGGTTTCATCGCTAATAAGAATTGTGCCATTAAATTGATTCAGCAAAAGAGCATCAGGTACTATTTCTTGTACTCTAGGTATATGATTATTATTTATTATTGTGCAATTCTATAGTTTAGTCTGTATTAAGTGAGGAAGGCTTTTGGAGTTACTAATATCTTCGAATTCTTAATTTTTACATAGCATCAGCCTGTAATGATTCTGACATTCTCTTCTAATACCGTACGTTTTCCTGTTACTTCTCATGATATCCTCAAATTCTATCTTAACAATAAAATGATTTGATCATACAGGGGCGACTATCAGATTATTACAAGTTTCCTTTCTGGTTGTGGGAGTGCTCACAATGTAAAGAAGAGTATTATGGTTAGTGGCTATTTTTATTTTCCTAAACTCAAAAGATTCCTCAATATTCACATAAGTGCTATCCTCAGTATTTATAAGATTTCTGACCACATTCGTCTCATCGCTGGATAAAATGAATGAATTCAAAACTCCTACTTTCATCCAATGTATGACATATAGTGAATTAATTACTTCCTTTTTGATTATTTCCATTTTATACTTTAAGCTACCAACTAGAGAATCCATTGATCTATCAGATTTTAAGATTTCGTTGGTCTTCTGCGTTATTTCATAATTTTTTTCTAAAGACATTCTATTGACTATTACCTGTCTACTATTGTTTTCCAGGACATTATTTATTTTTTGTTCTATGATTTCGAAGTCATCATGGTCTGGATTGCCGGCCACCCATTTCCATGCGGAGCCGATGAAGTTCAAAGTTTGTTTCTGGGCTTAAGGTATTCCAGATGACTTTTAATTTGTTTTATTTCAAGGATAAGAAAGGGGTAGAGAGGATGGGATGTACGAACATTTGACCTTATAGTTGAGTAGATATTTTATGTCACTGTTCCACAATTTTCAACGTCGACCACGTGAATTATCTTCACCGTACCTGACTGTATTTTAGAAAAGCCGACATTAATTGCAACTATTTGTAAATTGGTGTAATCCAAAATCTTGACCTCCCCTAAAACCGCTTCCAATATCACCAAGCTAAAGAAAGAAGAGAGAGAGAAAAAAACTTTACTTTTAATGTTGGCGTTCACAACATTCTCCCTGATTCAGTAAAAACGACCGTATCTCTATTCTGCTTTATAATCTCCTGTTTGTAATTTTTCGATAGTTTTGTCCCTAATCTTTTGTTTTGTTTTGCGAATATTTTGTCGCCTACGCTATAATTCTTTGGGTCTTTCCCATCCCTATTATGATAATTCGAATCAGACAATCTGTGTCATTTCCATTTCGCAATCTGTCGGTTTACTGTAACATTTTCTTACGAAAAAGGCCTCAAATGGTTTTTTTCCGGGTTATTGAATGAATTGTGTTATTATATTCGAAGACAGCTTTGTCCAGCAGCTCGGTAAGATTTTCATGGATTCCCACAGATCTAAGACACCTCATTATCTGACAACGCAGAGTGAAATATCTCAATCTGTCCGTTAACGGTGCTAGCGTATGGAGGTATGCGAAAAATTTTCACATTAAACTGATTCTCCATCATAAATGTTATGGATTTCGAATTGAAGGACTTTTCGTTATCCATTGCAACCGTCTCAGGCATGTCAAAATTCAGAAGTATTTCACGCAAAGGTTGTTTACCATCCTCCGCCGCGCTTGACTTTAGAATTTTCGCTTGGTCATATTTAGTCAGTTCATCTATGGCTGTCAAAACAGATCTTTCTACAGTAATTTAAATATCCAAATGAACTATCTGTCCGGGGAACTGAACAGAAATCTTATTGGGATGTCGGTCGTATTTGTTTTCTGTACAAATTTTACATGACCCTACTATTTTTTTAACTTTTGCCATCATTTGAGGAAAATAGTATTTTTCTAAAAGCTGTTTCTTATTTTCTTCAGGACTTCTATGGGCTCTATTGTGTTCGTTAATTATTCCTACCTCTTGTTCTTATTCGTTGCAAATGTCAGTAACCATTTTTCTTGTATAGAGAACTCTATATTTTTCGAAACGTTCAGAGAATATTTCCTGTGCCCTACCGAGGATAGCATCTGTAGTTTTTACACAATTTATCACTAATGGGTTAAGACACTTTTAGAATATTAGTTCTAACTTTTCCCTAGAGAAATCTGGTTGTAGTATTATGTGTCTATGGTACGTTGAGAAAATAATTTTAAATTCGTATGATGACGTACTGTGTGGTTCAATAATAATTTGATTTTTAAACGCTTTTATTGGTGTTTCTGTATGTTTGATACAATTAATGGGTGAACTTTGGTTACTATGCTGTGTCGCTGCTTTTGAGCTCATATTGTGTGTTTCTTGCGGGGTCCTAGACAACGCTTCAGCTACTGCATTGGCTCTTCCAGTTTAAAGAACAACTCATAGTTATACTCTTCCAACGTGGCTCTCCAACGCCTTAATTTCCTATTAGTGTTTGTACTCGTCAGGGCGTGTGTAAGAGGTTGATGGTCTATAAATATTTTTATTCGCGCAGCACCATAAAAATAATTTATTAAAGTTTTCAGAGCCAACACTACTGCCAGCATTTCCTTTTAGTTTGTGACATAGTGCTTCTCAGCCTTATTTAGAGTTCGGGAGATAAACGTAATTGGTCTCCCCTCTTGCTCTAACAATTGCGTAGTTTGATGCATCTGTGGTGAGATGTAAAACGCCTCTTGTAAAACGCCTCTAATGCATCGTCATTCATAACTTTTTTTTCTCTACTAGACATGGATTTGGACATGCGTCCCTCCTCCCCTTTCAAAAGAGCCGTTAGGAGTATTGCTAACTTAGCATAGCATTTATGAACCTACGGTAAAATCTTGACATACCCAGAAACGATCTTAAGTTCTTCAAGGTCTTAGGAAGCTGAAGTTTGTTGATTGCTTCTACCTTTTTTGGATTAGTTTTTATTCCAGATGCCGATATCAGAAAACCTAAAAATTCAACCTCTGGCTTCAAAAATTGGCATTTGTCAAGTTGTACCTTCATGTTAGCTGCTTCGAGTGTGCTAAAAACTTTTCTGACGTTCTCAAAGTGCTCACGCTCGTCCTCTCCGAATACAATGATGTCATCGTAAACATTACATATTTTCCCTATGTGTTTCCTTAGGATATCATCTAAACATCTCTGAAAAATTGAGGGTGCGTTTCTCAATCCTAATGGCAGTCGAGTAAACTCATACTTTCCATTGTTAATCGAGAATGCAGTTTTCTCGATGTCCTTTGCCCTTAAAGGGATCTGATGAAATCCGCTTTTAAGATCTAGTACTGTAAAAAATTTATTTTCTTCTAATTGGGACAACACTTCATTAATTTCGGGGATAGGTAGCTGTCTGGGATGGTTATCTTGTTGAGCTTCCTATAGTCCATAACGACTCTATATTTTCTTAGTCCTGAGGCATTCATCTTTTTGGTACAACCCAAACTGGCGAGTCGTATGGAGACCTCGAAGGCCTAGTGATTCCTTGTTCCAGTAATTCCTGTATTTGCTGTTCGACCACATCTTTTAGATTTGCTGGATATGGGTAACATCTTGAATAGACAGGGTTGTCGGTAGTTGTTCTAATTTCTCCCTTGTTTGTCGTGGTGTAAGTAAGTCGTTCGTTAGGTTCGGCAAAAAGATATGGGAATTCTGCAACCAGTTCCTTTAACTTAATATTCTGTCTCCCTGTCATATGTTCCGTTCGTAATTGTATGTTTTCTGGGGTTTGGGAAATGTTATTTACGTTTTCTGAAATATATTGCTTTAATTTAATTTTGATGTTGTTTCTGGTGACCAATTAGATTCTTGTCCGCATAGATGACAGCTGAGAGTTGTTTGAAGCTATCATAGCCCAATATTGCATGAATAGATTTAAAATTAGGAAGGGCAAAAAATTTTAGGTTTATAGATCTAAGTCCGAAAAGGTTTATGAAAGTATGATGCGAAATCTTGAGTTTCCCTCCGGCAGAGTTCGCGTAAAACGGTTTTTCGTTTGGGATGGCTAACTTAATTAATGATGGTTATATGTAATTTTTGTTTGATCCAGTTAATATTAATTAAAAAATAATAAATTAATAATCAATATTTTCAAAATTTCTCCCTGCTTCGTCTCCGCTTCAAAATAAGGCAGAGACGAATCACTTATTCTAAAAAATTAATATACGAAAGTTTCTATTAATCAATGGGCTCTGGTTGACGGTCTTCTTCGTACTGAGCACCCTTACCGCAATATTTCTCAAAAGGTTGTAGTTCATCTGTTGCTTCATAGAAGTTAATTTCTCTATTGTAGTCAATTTCATAGACATCATTGTCTGTTACTATGTTACTATTTTTTTGGAATTTTTGTAATTCCGGTGGTCTTTTCCCAAAAAATCTGTCATTATTACTTGGCCTATTCATATAATTAACGCGTCTAGATTGAATGGATTAATCAATTTCCAAAGGTACTGCTCTAGGTAACGGTTTTGGTGGAGGTGTTGGGAAAGCATTTTGGAATGGTTTTTGGAAATTTTTCAATAAACCTATATTTGAAAAAGTTTTGTAGTGGGCGTACGAATTTTGTATTTTGTAAGGACGTTTAAGTTAAAAAAAAAACACAAAAGATTTCGGAGGAAGTGTGTCGTTACCTCAAGAAGTCAAACAACAACTGTCTTCTCTTTATTATTATAATTATTATTAGACTTAAACTAAATTACATTTTTGTTTATTCAGCATTTGCAAACTTGAATTTAAATTACATTTATGATTATTCTGCGTTTTGCAGTTTTGACAATTTGCTTTAGACTACTTTGTATTAATTGGGATACCTATCCTGTTTCTTAGAATTTTGTCTGTAATTTTGTTTTCAATTTTAAATTCTTTAGATTTATTTTGAGGAAATAGGTTTTGGTTTACAATTTTATTTTATTATTTATTTTTTTTATTTTGTGTTTTTATGCTTGATAAGAAATCTTCAATAACTTCTGTTTTGTTGTATGTGTTTGTGTTTGAATATGTAATATGTAAATCCTCCTGAATTCTTTTATTTAATATTATTTTAATATATCTTTGTTTTACAATTACAAAAATTAAGATAATAATTATTATTATTGTTAAAAGGAGATAAAGTCCATAGGATATATTACTACACTACATGCTCTAATATTTTTAAGATTATTGCTATTTAATTCTTTGATTTCTTGAAATGTTATTTTATGTGAAAAATTTTTTTCTATGTGAATATTTTCAATTATTTGTTTTTCTTCTATGTTTTCAATTATATTTGAAAAATAATAGTCCTTTATTCTAATTGAACAGTTATTGAAATTTACGATATAATTTCCGTTTAGCATAATTTTTTCAAAATTACAATTTTGATTGATACTTATATTTATTCCATTCTTAATTATAATTGTATCTATGTCTAATTGTATAATTTCTAAGTCATTATTCTTTATTAGTTGACAGTTATTTTTTATTAGACAGTGATTACTTAATTTTAAATTCTTTAAATGTTTATTTTCTTCAAATTTGTATGTTTTGTTTTCAAACTCAATTGTTTGCTCTATTACAGAGTCTATCTCGTCATTGTGATCATTTCGTAGTGGAACAATATATTTAAGCTTAACAGTTATGAACGTTTTGGGTATTTTTATCCCAAAAATTAAACATGAATTATTAAAAAATGTAGTTCCTATCTAAATATATTTTAGCTTATTATAATCTATAGCATATTTCACTAGAAGTCAATAGACTAGGATGTGCAATACCATATTTTGTGGACATTATATTATCCTGTAAATGTTCTATTCTATTTTTAATTAGTTGTATATTTGATAGCTGTTCTAAATATATGTGCTTATCATTTTCTGTTTCTAAAAATTTATTGGTAGAATTTAATTCCCTTTCTATTATTTTTCTGTCATTTTTGACGATCACTTTTAAATGGCTTATAGTTTCATTAAAATAATCATTAATTAGTATTTGTTGGTTATTATTTTCTTTAAATTCGTCGATACTAAAAATATGTTTCTGAATGTTTCGTCTGTCTTCATCGTCCATAGTCCCGAATAACCATTTCGATATACTCCCTATTCCGTTAATTAGTCCTCTTCGTTGTCGGTTTTGTTTTGGTATTAATGTAACCAATTTGTTTCTTGCATCTAACAATTCTAATTAAAGTAAATGTTTATTTTTTGTTTTCAGTAAACTAATATTTTCTTTCATCTGGTTTAGAATATTTTCTATTTCATGTAAGTTTACTATGTGTGGTATAATGTCCGATTCCTTAACTATATCTATGTTTTTCAGGTAGATGTTTATAAATCCTGCTTGTCGTTTGGTAGTCAGTTCTCCTTTAGTAATCGGTGTCCATATTATTATCAGCATGAAGATGGCTATTATCTGTAAATTTTAACGGTCTTTTAATATTACTCGGATGTGTTCCTTCTAATTTTGCTTTTTTGTATTTCGGTTGTTCTTTATGTCTTAGTGCCTTGTAGTTTTTTATAAATCCTTCTTCTCTTGTTTCCCTGTACTCCTCTCTTTTTAAAATAAGTTGATCAATTTTCTTTTTCCTAAATATATCACCCATTACATTAAAGTCACATTCTTTTATTCATGTAATGTTTATTATGTAATGTCTTATTATTAGTCAATATTATATGGGTTTTGTATTTGTTAACTATTTCTTCTTTTATGGGAAAGTGATCTAAAAGATTCTCATCGGCAGAGTGAATTGTTATCATTGTTAAGTTATCTTCTGCAATATTGTGTATTAAATTCAAATTGGATTCGGTATCCTTCAAATTATTTTCGTCCTTCTCATTTTCAAGTCTACTAAGAAAATCCGCTACTCTATTTTCTTTTCCTTTGATATACGCGATTTCAAAGTCGTATTCTCCTAATTTCAGCAACCATCGTTGATGTCTTGGGGACATATCTTTTCCTCTGTGTTTCGAGTGTAGATATTTTATCGGTTGGTGATCTGTAAGGATTTTAAATTTTCTTCCATAGAGGTAAGGTCGTAGATACTGTACACTCCACAATATAGCGAGGAATTCTTTATCTGTAGCGGAATAGTTCCGTTCGTGATTATTTAGAGTTCTTGACGCGAAACAAATTGGGTGTCCCTCTTGGGATAAAACTGCACCAGGGCACAGTTTGATGCGTCTGTTGTTACCGTGAATTGTTTCTCCAAATTTGGATATCTCAAAATGGTATGTGAAGTTATTAGTAACTTAAGTTTTTCAAAAGCCTCTACATTTGTTGGATCTCGAACATTTATTGTAACTCCTTTCTTCAAATACTTTGTTATAGGTTGAGCAATTTTTGCATAATCCTTCACGAATTTACGGTAATATCCCGTAAGTCCTAAAAAGCTTTTTATTTTTTTTCAGTTTTTGGTAAAGTTAAGTCCTGAATCGTTTTAATTTTATTGGGATTTGGTTTGAGCCCTTTCTTTGTTAATATATGGCCTAAAAATTCTGTCTCTCTTTTCATAAAATTGCACTTGTCAATCTGTATTTTTAAATTGGCTTGTTTCAAAACTCTGAAAATGTCCGTTATAGATTTTATATGTTCTTGAAGAGATGTACTAAATATCAAAATGTCGTCCAGGTAAACTACACATGTTTTGTTTATGAAGTCGCGTAGTATTTCATTCATAAGTCTTTGAAAAGTTGCCGGGGCATTTTTTAACCAAAATGGCATTCTTATGAATTCATATAGTCCGTGTGGTGTCACAAATGCTGTTTTTCCCTATCTTGTTCCCTTATTAAAATCTGATGGTATCCTTTCGCGAGGTCTAAGGTTGTGAAGTACTGAGCTCTTCCTAACTTGTCCAAAATTGAGTCTATATTTGGCAGTGGAAATTTGTCGTCAATAGTCACTTCGTTGAGTTTTCTGTAGTCAACTACGATCCTATATTTTTGTTCTCCTGAATTGTCAACTTTTTTCGGTACTACTATTAAAGGGCTTGAATATTTTGAACAACTTTTTCTTATTATTCCCTGTTCTTCCATTTCCTGTATTTGTTTCCATACTTCCCTTTCGTGTTGCGGGGGGTATCGGTATAGTTTGGAATTTATCTGTTCATCTGTCACCGTTCTAATTTCGTGTTGGATTTTCATTGTGCTAGTTAACTGATCACCTTCTTTGAAGAATAGTCCTTTGAAATTATGCAAAACTTTTACTATTGCGTCATATTCCTCTTTATTTAAGTGGTCTAATTGTATTCTGTTCCAATCAAAGTAAGCTGCTGAAACAAAGAAATAGGGGTAGTTTTTCTTGTTTATAAATCTCCTGGGAAGAGCCCGAATGATCTTCCGGAGATATTAATTGTAATTACTCGTAAAGAACTACAATTATTGGAATGCGAGAATTAAGAGAAAAGGAAAGAAAAGAAATCGAATTTAATTTCTACTTCTACAATTTGAGATAATGAGAGGCAAAAATTTCTTTCTTGCCTTTTATTGTGAGATGGTTTTATATTTTCGAAATTAAAGTTATATTTTATTAATTCAGCAAATTCATTTTTATTAGTTTATAATGTCGTGTATAAATAGAAGTAAATCAAAAAGTGAAAATAATTAAAAAAGTATTGACAGCAAATGTCGATAAGGAGTTGCCATATGTTTAGCAATAGTATAATACTGAGGTAGTATCATACCCGTACACAACATTTCTTCCCCTGCCTAAGGAGAAAACAACACCCTTGGTCTTCTTTGTCTGGCCGAACGTCTTGGCGCTGCTATTGACTCATTGGTTGTGTCATTTGATTTACTGCTGATTGTAGTTGAGAAGTTTGCTGCTGGAGGTACCATGTGTTTTGATTCATGTGGTTCAATATCCTCCGCCTCCTCGACTTCAGCCTCTATCACAGTCGCACCCTCAGATGACGTTGTTCGCAGCATAGTGGACGGTTCCCCACTGATTGGGGTACGTGTAGCAAATTCGATGTTCCTTAAAGCGTCATTAGTACTATTCGTTGATTGAGGGTTTGATAGCGCAGAGTCACCGTGCGTTGTCAATGTAGTGGTTGGTTTTTTTCTAGATTCATCACCCGTCTGTCGCTTTTTGTCACCACTTGAGCCTCGAATTTGATCAACGTGTCTTTTAAAGAGTTTGTTCCTGAATTCTATTTGGTAGTGGAGATCGCCCATGCGGGTTCTAACAACACCCGGCAGCCATTTTTCCATTCTGGGGTTACCAGAAAAAAAATATACTGGTTGATTAGGTTCGAATGTTCGAAAGTCTGGGTTGAAGTCGATATATTGTTTTTCATTCATTTTGCTGGTAATGCTATCTGGTCGAACCAAGTCTAACCGTGAGCGCAGTAGTCGTCCTAGAAACAGTATTGATGGTGGTTGGCCAGTTCCAGCATGCGGTGCATTTCTGTACTGCCGTAAAAACTTATTAATGTTGCTTTGGATAGAAGACTTCGTCGAGCCCATAGCTTTAAGGGCATTTTTTATGGTTTGGCCTGTCCGTTAGTAGCCGGGTGGTACGGTGCCGTCCGCTTATGATATACCACCCCACTTACTTTCAAAAAGTTACTAAATTCAGCGGATGAAAAATTGGTCCCATTGTCAGACAATACAGTTTTTGGAACACCGTACGCGCTGAAGATTTCATCCAAGATTTGAGTTGTCGCACTTGATGTAGTCGAAGTTGTAATTTTTACCTCCATCCATTTGCTATAGGCGTCAGTTACAATCAGTAGCATTACTCATAAGAAGGGGCCAGCGTAATCAATGTGAATACGATCCCAAGGTCCACTAGGGTACTCCCAGTGGTGATCACAAAATTTCGCTGGTTTGTTTGCGTGGATTGCACACGAGTTGCAGGATTTTGCTACATTCTCAATATCACTATCGATACCAGGCCAGTATACAAAAGACCGCGCCTGACCCTTCATTTTCACAATGCCAAGGTGTGCCGCATGCAAGTCATTTAAGATTTTCTCACGCATTTTACTCGGTATTACAATTCTATGTTCGAAGACTAAACATCCAGCAGAGAGTGTGTATTTTTTTAGGTGACTTATATCCAGCGTTTCTAAGGCTTCGACCTGCTTCTAAGGTTTGAACGATCTTACCCAATGTAGGATATTAGGATATTCTAGTTTCCCGGGCAATAGCTTCTGCTCTAATTGATAGTTGGTTCACCTGGCCAATAATAAAATTGTCAAATGCGTCGAATTCTTCTTCATTAGTATTTATACTAGATATGTTATGTACTCTTTGAGGTATTCTTGAACAAAAATCAGCATTGGCATTTGCCTTGGTTGGCTTATGTACAACGTCATAGTTATAGTTGCTTAAGAAATCTGAGTAGTTTGCCATTCGACTCATGCACAACGCAGACAAACTTTTTCCGGGGTGTAAAATTTGTGATAACGGCTTATGATCCGTTATTAATGTAAAGTGTCTGGCATATACATACTTGAAAAACTTTTTTACAGCCCACACGATCGCCAACGCCTCTTTATCAATTTGTGGGTATCTTATCTCTGGTTCAGTCATAGTGCGGCTTGCATAGGCAATTGGTCTCTCCAGGCCATTTTCAAGTTTATGCGACAATACCGCACCAAGTCCGTATTTGCTTGCGTCGGTGGCCAATATTAGAGGAAGGGTAGGATCGTATGGAATTAAAACCTGTGGTGATATAGGTATGTCCTTAATTTTAGCATACGCCTCATCCGCTTTTATATTCCATTTGAATTCCTTTTGGAATAACATATCTCTTAGTGGCCTTGATATTGTAGCTAAGTTAGGTATAAACGCATTATAATAGGTAGCCTTGCCTAAGAAAAGTTGAAGCTCTTCAGATGTTGTAGGCTTTGGAATGGCTTCAATATGTTTGTTGGATTAATGGATGTCATACCGGTCAATGTTATGGCCCAAAAATTCTACAGTTGGGGTAGCAAACACACACTTTTCTCGATTCAAACGAAGCCCCTCTTCCTTCATTTTGTCCAGTACTGATCGAAGACTTAAAATCATATGTTCAAAGTTATCCGCATACACGAGGATATCATCAAAAAAACATAGGACGTTTGGCACGTCCTTTAACAAATTTTCCATGCGTCTCTGCCAGATTGCAGGAATGTTAGCAGCGCCGTAAACTGCCCTAGTTGGCCGGATTAGTCCATGAGTTGGAGTATTTAGCGTGAGTACATGTGCAAATTCGTCGTCTATTGTCAAGTGTGAGTAAGCGTCTGTCACATCAAGATGGCAAAAAATCGTTGAACCTCGTATTCTGTTCAGTAGGTCCTCTATTTTTGGAGTTGGATGTTCGTCAATGATTATACGTGGATTCACTGTCGGCTTATAATTACCCGTTATGCGAATGCCTCCACCTTTTTTTTGTCACAACATGCGTTGTTGAAGCCCATTCGGAGTACTCAACTCTTTTGTATAGGCCAGCTGTTATTTTCTTATCAATTTCCTTTATATAGGCTTCTCTGAGTGCCAACGGAACCTCACGTGCCCTTGCAAAAATCGGGGTGGCATCTGGTTTAAGGTGTATTTTTGATGGTGGGCCTTTTAGTTTACCTGCAACTTTACCAAATATATTTTAAATTCATCAAGTAACCGATTTAGTTCCTCTTGCTGTTGTGGCGTCATTTCCGGGGATGTTGTTGTAATGCTGTTCACTTGGTTGGATGTGTAAATATTTTAACAAAGTAGATTTCTTTCGCAAAATTTTTTATCCACTCTCTGCCCATTAAGGTGTCGAACTTGCCGTCTACGATGTATAAGTTAAGCCTGCAGAGGGTGTTTCCAATACATACATTGACACGAAGGCGACTCACACAATTTACTGTATGGCCAGAATAGCTTGTAAATTGCCTGTCTGTTGCTTGCAGTTTACAAAAAGGCTTAATTTTTCGTAGCGAATTCATACCCATTATAGAACAGGGAGAACCAGTGTCCAGTTCCACCTTCACAGCATAACCATCTATAAGTTTGGTTATTAACTTCCTTTCACTTGATCCTATCAAGTTAACAATCTCAATTTTGTTGAGTCTTTGCACCATGTCGGTTGGATCTTCTCCCTCTGATTCTGATATGCGATATGTCTTACTTCGACACATTTTTGAAATGTGTCCTACCTTTCCACATCGATAACACTTGGCTTGTCTAAACTTGCAATCATTCCTCAGATGTCTACCACCACATCCCGAGCACTGCGCACCGTGCGAAGTTGCCTTACCTTTAGCAGTATTTCGTTTATAATCCACCAGTGAGGGATGCAGTCTATGTATCTCCTCTTCATGCGACGGTTCTGTTGTTGATGGGTTGATTTCTGTCGCCGTGGAGTGTGTTAGTTCCATATTGTGTTGCAAACGTTTCAGGTTTCTTACTGATGATTTCATCACACACGTCGCGTGATCTCATACCACATAGGAGCTGCTCTGTTAACATTCGGTCGAGGAAATTATCATACTCGCAGTGAGCAGCATTTTGTTTCAGACGCAAAGCAAAATTTGCAATAGGTTCATCTTTGTCCTGTATTACTTTACGGAATTTAATGCTCTCAGCGTATTTATTTTTCTTGCTGTCAAAATGATTAGTTAGTGTATTTTTAATTTCGTCGAATGTTAATGATTCTGGGCTCTTCGGGCTAATTAGTATTTTCAATGCGTTGTTAAGTTCTGCACCCATGTGGACACTTGCGTAATTGTGGTATTCAGCCACAGATATTTTGGACAGTTGCAATGCCCATTCAAATCGTTGAAAATAGTCAGCTACGGATGCCCCATCATCTCTTTTAAATTCCGGCATAGAAAAAGCAGGTGACTTTAAAGAGGTTGGCATCGAAGGATTCATGTCCGCAACAGCCGCTTGTGTTGCATCTATAACTGCTCTGCATATAGCTTCAGCTAAAGAGTCCGTTAAATTCTTCAGATCCATATTCTCCATTGATTTGCTTCCTTTAATCCTACTTCTGACACCAAATTTATATTTTCGAAATTAAAGTTATATATTATTAATTCAGCAAATTCATTTTTATTAGTTTATAATGTCGTGTATAAGAAGTAAATCAAAAAGTGAATATAATTAAAAAAGTATTGACAGCAAATGTCGATAAGGAGTTGCCATATGTTTAGCAATAGTATAATACTGAGGTAGTATCATACCCGTACACAACAGATGGCATAAAACCTTTTCTCAGTTTTAGTTAAGTTAGGTTAGATCCGATGAAACTTTATTAGATTTAATTCCCACTTATCCATTTATTTTCAGGTAAATAATTTTTTTGAGTAATTTAAATTTTAAGTCATTAATATTTAAGTAATATCCAAGTAACATTTCCGGTAAGTATAATTAATTTTTAGTTTCAGGTAAGTATAATACATTTTTAACAAATTTAAAATTCCTATATTTTTTTACATCAGTAGGATATTCTATTTATAAATTTTAGGCACAATTCAAAATTCTTTTTCTTTTATATTTTTGAACAAAGACCACTTTAACTTGTATAAATAAACACTTGGTGTTTCTTCCAAAGTAAGAGGTGACGTGAGGTTTTAGTAGTACACTACTTCTAATGCACAAACTTTTACTTTTTATACGGATTTATTATAAAACTAGTTTTTTTTTAATAAAAGATATTTGTCCTTCCACTAAATCCATTACTGTATTGAAACAATTCATCAGATCAATCCCAATAATGAACTCATATTTTCTTCCTTTTAATTTAGTCATTTTCCATTTTATTTTCGCATTTTTCTCTACATTAAATTCTAAGGGTACGTCTGTCAATACTTCATATCTAATTATATCCTTTCCATTTATCGTACTAAATTCTAGTGGCTCTCTTAATAGCATTTTCTCAAATCCTTTTATATCTTGATCAATTAAACTTATATTTGCACCTGTGTCTATTAGTGCATTATATTTCTTATTTTTAATTGTTATTGTTATGATGGGTAGATAGTCTGATGTCGTTCTAAAAAACTGATCCTGGCTTTGTCGGGATGGAACTGTGTTACTGTTACACAGGTGTGGTTCCGAGTGTCCTGCCAATTGATCATAGTTTATTTCTTCACAATTACGTTCAAAAAATCCGTTTCGTTCTTGCCTAGGTGTCAGCAAGCGATATTGGCTGCCTTTTGTCCTAGGGTTTCCTAACTGAGCGGTTTTTTGAATATTATTATTTACCTGATTATTTTCATTATAATTCGCTTCATTATTTGCCTATTCATTTGAATATTATCTATTTCCATGGGTTCACCCTGATTTCTCCTAAACTGTCCGGACCTATTATATTGAAAGTTTATATTAAACTGTTGGTGATTTCTTCTTAATTGGTTGGAAAAGTTTTCTATATTTCGATTCTGATATTGTAAGTTGTTAAAATTTTGTGCATTTTGCCTATATTGACCTGAGTGACTTCCCCTGTTGTAAAAATTTGGTTTGTTTTGCACATAGTTGGGCGAAGTATATCCTTGGTTATTTTTATAATACGTTTGTCGATTGTTGCTATTGCTATTCTTGTCCGAAACCCTATTCTGCTTAAATATTATGTCCTCTCTAAATTTTGATTTCTTAAATTTCGGTCTTATACAGCTGTCTTCAAATCTTCTTGTAGTCATTATCCCTAAAATATCCGTCAACTGTCTAAGCTCGTAAATTTTGTCCAGTAATGTTCCCTGTGTTATTTCTTTTATAGTGTTCTCTAGCAAACTTTCTATGTTTGTTAAATCTATTCCATTTTCTCCATTATAATATACAATTAATTCATCTGTTTTATACTTGATATTTTGTACTGTATTAACTAATTCTCTTACAATACGGTATCCTCCAGTTAGCGATTTATTTATAAATCTCGTGTGGCTCTATATCGGGTTTATACCTCAGTTTCAGCGTTTCCTTGATGAGCTTCCAATTTTCGGGTTCTGGGATGTCAATCACTGTATTTTTTGCTTCTCCTTGGATGGTTCTGTAATATACATCTCTTACTGCTTCCTTTTTTTGTCTTTCGTCATCGAGTGTTGATATTAAATATTCCACGCCGCTGAAGAATAAGTTGATTGTGACATCTCCCTCTCCCGTATAGACTGGTAAGTGGTTTATGTTTTTAACACTCCCTCCAGCCTGCCTGGATACTGTTGCTGTCTTTGTTGTAGTTCAATATAAGCCAATCTCAGTTGTTCGAGCTGCCGTTCTCTTCTTGCGAGTTGTTCCACCAAATCTGCAGGCGCTATTTCCTGGTGATCTTGGTCCATTCTTCTCTCGTCAAATCTTCTGTTCCTTAAATGTTGTCGAATCTTGTTATTTGTTTGTAACTTTTACTCAAATTTATATTTGAGTGTTTGCCGCACTATTACAAGATTTATTTATGATCTAAGTGGTCTTAATACCGATTTGTCCTTCGTGTGTATTAACTGCACTTTTTTTCACTTATTTAGTGGTCTTTACACCGATTTTCTTTCGTTTCACTCTCCTTTTATTTTATTTTATCTTAAAAGGAGTACCGACTGCGCCAATTTTGTATTTTGTAAGGACGTTTAAGTTTAAAAAAAAAAACAAAAGATTTCGGAGGAAGTGTGCCGTCACCGCAAGAAGTCAAACAACAACTCTCATCTCTTTATTATTATAATTATTATTAGACTTAAACTAAATTACATTTTTGTTTATTCAGCATTTGCAAACTTTAATTTAAATTACATTTATGATTATTCTGCGTTTTGCAGTTTTGACAATTTGCTTTAGACTACTTTGTATTAATTGGGATACCTATTCTATTTCTTAGAATTTTGTCTGTAATTTTGTTTTCAATTTTAAATTCTTTAGATTTATTTTGACAAACAGGAAATAGGTTTTGTTTTACAATTTTATTTTATTATTTCTTTTTTATTTTGTGTTTTTATGCTTGCTAAGAAATCTTCTATAACTTTTGTTTTGTTGTATGTGTTTGTGTTTGAATATGTAACTCGCGTAATTTGTTTTTTGTTTCGCAAATTTTCTCTTTTAAAAACAAATCTTAAAAAAGCATAAATAACAGTATTAAGTTATTTCGTGCGGTTTATGCAACGTTTACTTTTCCTGTTATTCTAATCCTTTGTTATTCTAAGACTGTTGCTGCCACAAGACCAAAAATTTTGATGATGCCTTTTATGGTTATTATTTCGGTCTTTTATTGATTGCAAAAAATTCTGCACACATGAGAATATACTATGGTTGATTTTTTTCGTTAAGAGTGTTTTAGGTCCATACACATATCATTGACACTGCTAACAGGCTCTTTGAAACCAAAAAACTATTCAACAGAAGGCTGCCTAACAAGCAAATATATGTATGTATGCGGTATGTATAAATCCATTATTTAAGAGATTTCAAGGCTATGCTTTATTATGCATGTTTGCAAACCAAATTTATTTTTTTACGTAATTTTTGTTGCTTTTATTTTTGTAACGCTTTAGTATATAGATTATTAAAAACCAAACAGTTCTTGCAAACAATCCCTTAACGACAACATGGTTAATTTGTAATTCCTGTGATAGTAAATTATGAAAAGATATTGGATGGTAAATACCATACAACTCTTCTGATTATTTTTTTTATTTGAGAATCGCAATTAGCTAGTGCTAATGAGGTTCGTGGGTTCGATTCCTATCAGGGTTACACTACACCGTGCATAAGGTTGAAGCTACTCAGATCATAATAATTAGATATAATTTGTAATTATATTGTAATTAATAAATAAATAAAATATATAATAATATTTTACGAATCCTAAAACAACAACATTCGGTTTACGCTACACTAACCTTTCGCTATCGGATTTATGTTTATCATGGTCATTTGTATTTGTAACCCACAAATACTTTTTATAAAAATGTTGTTTGTTGTTAAAAATGTTTACTAAATGATAATACATTCTTAGCGTTGCATCCCATCACATGAACGCTTTAGTTTATGTTTAATGGACACATTCGGACCTTGACCAAAACCATATGGTACAATCACCTTCGTCAAACTACAGTCATGGATGACTACACCATGGATGAAGTAATCCCAATGAAAATCTACCTCAAAACTATCGTTAACGTGCTAAACCATTTCCATCAGCATGGCTGTAACTCAAATTAAATAATCATGTTTAATAGCCATGGAATATATCGTAAAGCTATTATTAAAATATGTACACAGAGAAAACTGAACCTAATAAATACATAGTAAATTAGAACAAAGTTTATAAGATTTCTCTATGGTTTTTTTTCAAGAAGATATTCTTATTATTTTTATAAGGAAAACCTTTTTGAAAAAATCAAGAAGAAAACTTAGGGATTTTACTAGATAGTCTTCTTGATTTTTTTAAAAAGGTTTTCTCCTTAATTTTATTAAGCTTTCTTTTTGTTTTTTCAAAAAGGTTTTCTTCTTGATTTTATTAGACTCTCTTTTTGTTTTTTTTTCAAAAAGGTTTTCTTCTTAATTTTATAAGACTATCCCTTTATTTTTATAAATAATAATTATTGATTTTGTTTGATATTATTATAGATTTTTTATTGATATATTTACTTAGAAACTAATTTAATATTTGATTTATTAATAATAATTTTGCACGAACAATATTTCTTCTCCATTCACTTAGTCCTGCTTTAATCAACTCCCCAGTATATTTTTGGTCCACCTTTTTGTATAAATTTTCAATGTCTTCGATTTCCATTTTTTAATATGTTTCTTGAATTAATTCCAAAACTTTAAAGAATGTTGCATGTTTCATCACGGAGCTCCCAGGATTTAAAAGTTGGTTCATACTCAAAATTTTATTTGTTTTTTATAACACTTTTTTTTTTAAATTAAAACAATTAAATTTTTTTATTTAAGTTTACTTTGTTTTTTTTAAGAAGTAATATTTTTATTACTTTTTTCCACTTCTTTACTTGCCACATGTTCACTTTTTTTAACAAGTCACCTAATATAATCAAGAAGATATTCTTATTAAAACATTAATAAGATAATTTACACATGATCAAATAGAAACCCATTGAAATCAATAAGGAATACTTCTTAAAAAAAATTTTTAAGTAGCCTAATGACATCTATAAGAAAAACCTTTTTGAAGAAATTGATTATGTAGCCCAATGATATTAATAAGAAATTCTTGTTTTATGCAATTTAGAAGCAAACACAATGGAATCAATAAGTTTTTCTCTATGGATTGGTTTTTTTGTGGCAAAAATGACGGAATTTGAGTAAAAAAATGGTAAATAACAAGTTTTCTTCTTAAATGTATGTGTTTTACGTCTTGAAAAAATTAAAAAGATTTATCACATAAAAATAATAAGAAATCTCTACGAAAAAATCTTCTTTCCTTCTGCTGTAATACCCCTCACTCCAAAAACGTTTCGTAGAGAAAATCTTCTTGATTTTATTAGGCAGTTTTCCCTCTGTGTAGTCTTCAACATAACGCGAAAAAACTAAAATACCACGCCCTTTTCATCGAAAAATCCATTTCTGGATTAAAGGGTACGTAAACAAACAAAATTGTCGAATTAGGAGGATACTATTCCAAATAAGATCCAAGAGCACACCACACGCTTCGAAAATAGTCACTGTTAAGTGAGGATGTGGCGATGTCATCAGTTCATATATCTTTGACAAAGTCGAGTATTTGATGTGAACTGACCACAGAGATTATGTGATTTAATCAAGTCCAACATTTTCGTGTGGAGTTATCTTATGTACTATGTACATAAGTATATGCGAATAAGTTATAAACCACAGCGGAGAACATAAAAAGTCACTAAATAAATTTGTACTAATTCGATATTTATGGAAGTCGCCAAAGTCTAGCAGGTAGTATATTGGCTTATTAGACGTAAGGCAATGGTTCAAGCCCGAAGAAAACGAAGTATAAAAAATATTTCCGTCTGTGACTTTGTCTCAGAAGACAGCTGACAAAATCTCTGAGAGTAAATAAATTTCCATCAAATATTTCTTAAAAAATCTGTCGTTCGAAGTGGTTGTAATGACTACTTATGTATCTAAATAATCACAAAAATTCGCGGCGGCTTCAAATTGTTTTGCAAACGAACGCCATTAGATTTGTTTACATATATCTAATTGTACATTTACGTTCGTGAGCAAAATTATAAGCCTTATGTGAATTGACTAATTTTGATAGACATACAAAATAAAGCATATGAATCCTTAACTGAAAAAACACATGCACAAACATGACCTGTAAGGGAAACGACGATAATCGAAACGATGTAAATCGCAGCTTTACTATAAATTCAAAGTTAGCTCATGGTCCACTATTTTTATTATGGTTTATGTTATAAAATTAGCGTTACTTTTTGATTTTGATTTGATCTTAATGAAATTAAATAAATCTTTAGTTATCTTATCTGAACTGTCTACTGAATTATGTCTTTATTATTATTTTTTGTAAATGGGAGCTGTCATGTTTTTAATTTATTTTGAAAATGTAATAATCGTAAGCTTGTCATGTTTTCAATAAACCAATTCTTTGTAAGTTTAAGATGCTTTTATTTACTTTTTCCTTTAAGGTATTATTATTACTCATTTAATGTTATTCTTTTTCTATTTTACAAAGTGAGGTTAATTCTTCGTCGAATAACAGTTATGATAGGTGACAAGATAAGCAGAATAAAGGATAAATATACAATAAGTATTTACCCACCATTTCAATGTCATTATTTGCCGAAACAATAACTTTTCTTTAGTTTTTATCTTTACTTTCAAAATTACGGCAGCATGCCTTGCCACCTCTAGAGTGAACTTGCACTGTGGCTATAGATAAAAATTACATATGTACATAAATACACACATAATTGGCCATTACAACTTTGCAGTCAGGACTACGACCTAGGTTCACACACCACTTAAGTTATTTTATTTAAAGTAGATTCCGATCGACAGATTTTTTTGAGAAACTTATCACGGAAATTCTATATATTCTCACATATTTTTTCAGAAATGTGCTGAGAGAAATTCGGCAAAGAAATATTTTTTCATATTTCTTTTTGTTCTTGAATACGGCATGACAGATGTTGTTTATTAAGTTTAAACAAAATTTTTGGAATATGTTGGAATGTTGTTGGAATGCTGTGTCAACATAAATAACAAGCAAATTAAAAACTTTATAAAGATTCAATTGAATAAAAGGCCTCTAACAAAACCTTTTTTTCTTTTTATTTAAAATTAAAAAAATTTCATTTTTACTAAAGGTATTCAAGTATCTAACTTTAGATTATCCTTTCTTCTCCTTGTTGTAAAAAAGCTTAAACTTTTTATTCTTGAGTTTGAATTTTTATTTGAAACTTTTGTAGAAAGTTTTGAAGTATTGTATGAGTTACTTAGTTGCTACAGTGGTGGTCTTATAATTAGCATATCCATCATGCAATTTAAAATAATTTACCGACTGTAATTAATGAAACCTAATTTTAGTAATTATTAAAATTACTTGTCTTTTTTTAAAAGATCAAAAAAATGCTTGGCATAAAATTAGCACACCATGTATTTGTGAGAAAAAAAAATTTTGCTAAATTACATGGTTTCTTATGAATTATAATATATGTGATTTCTTAGAAAGAATATATTTTATGCATAATAAATAAAACATTTCTGAGTAAAAAATCTTTTTTACGACTAAGTTTCGCAAAATTATAATAAATATGCGCAAAATTCAAAACAAGACGTTTTTGAAATTGCGAGTAACAATGCAGACATCTATAAATCGTCCTGCAATAGTCGCCGTACTCTAGTAGGTAGTGTGTTAGCATATTAGAAAGATTGTAATGACCAATTATATATGTATTTAAAAAGAATCAAACGTAATCTAAAAATAATCAAATTATTTTCAATGATTCTATTTAATTCTTTTTGTATATTTACAATTTTTGTCATTCCTTCCAAAAAATTTTATTTGAAAATATTTTAAAAAATCTTTCTCAACAGCCCAAGACGACAATCATTATGTGAGTTTTTCTTTGAATGTGAATGAAGGCAAATTTTCAACCCGTGTAATGGTATGAAGTAATTTTTTTTTGTGATTTCATTAAATGTTCATTTTGGGTTATTATTTTATCTTTACTATTATTATTTTTTTTAATTTTTTTTGAGCCATGTGTAATGTGTAGTGTAATGTAATCAAGTAATGTGTCTTATGTCTTTATTAAAATAAATATATAAAACTAAAATTTTACTCTTTCGAATAAATTGTATAACGTATGGATTCTCAATTATTGAAAACAATTTGATTACTTTTGATTATTTTCAATTATTTTGTACCAATCGCCCGTAATCCTAATTATTTTTTTGATTATTTGGAATTGTAATCAGTCAATAATTATTCAAACCAAAAATAATCGTAAATGTAATTATAATTTCATTAAGATTATTAACCATTACTTAACATTACATATAAAGTACATAAAATGAAGACAAATAAGTCTTCAAAAAGAACCTATATTTTAAGAGAGATATTTTGAAAATAGAAGTTTATTTAGGAATATGATGTGAACAAAATTATTTTTTCTTAAATCCAACGTTAAAATCGTTTACTATTCTGATTTTTAAGCTTCACTAAGCTTCACTTTAGGCACTTTTAGTAAACGAATGTCCAAAAAAATTTCAAAAATAAATATAAATTAAAATAGTAAAAAAGCAATTTAATAACGGTAATCATATAAACTTCTATTAATTTTTTATCTAGATAATTTTCCTATGCAGAACAATAAAGGTTTCCATTGTTTAGTCAACATCAAAAAAGGGAATAGATTTAAATTTTGTTTTGAAATTTCTGAATTATATAGTCTTCTTAATATTCTTAAAATGCATCAATAACAGTTCCTAATAATAAACTGCACAAACATTTTGCCAATTTCCTAGGAAGACTTTTCATTTACGTCCGATTAGAACACATAAATGAATTTTTGAAAAATTTTCTATAGTTTTGTCAAGAAATATGTGTCAACCCTGCCATTTTCGTCCGATTAGAACACACATGGTATATTTATAATAGGTAGGAGCAATTCAACAGATGACGAGTTTTTGAATGTCAAAAAAAATGTTTGTTTTTTGTGTATTTTGTTTCGATATTCAATTTCATATTTATATTAGCCATGAACCCTCATATGTACCGCATGTATCCTTAACGTTACGCACTATAGAAATTCTTTAGGATTACTATTTTAAAGCCAATTATATTAAAATTTTTGCAAGAGCCTTTAACACTAAATACATATATCTTTTAAACTACTACCTAGATTTACTATATTTATAGATATTTAAATGAAAGTGATGAAAAAAAAATTCCATGTCTCCAACTAGGTGCCTAAACTATGACTGAAATAACTTGTGTGATATTTTTAAAACAACTTTTGATTTCAATTTTCTACTAAAGCTAATTCAAAATAATTCACAATATAATTCAAGAGATAATAGTTTAAATAAGTATTCAATTTCAAAATTCAGTCATAAAATAAATATAAATTAGGTACAAATTTTAATTGGTACAATAATAAATAAGAAATAAGGTTTGCAGCTGATAATTTTTTTTAATTTATAGGTGCTGCAATATTGTGTAATTTAGCATGACATAAAAATCATAAGAATTTTCAATATATAAAATTTATTTAGTTTTTTTAATTGCTTTAATTAATTTCCTATGGAGGTTTCAGGATTAATTTTTTTGACACTTCAAATGCACTTTTACAAAAACAAAATGCCTGTTGTTTTTGCATTGTTGTACTTGTTGTAGAGTTGCTCCTACCTGTTATAAATATGCCATGAGAACACATAAATGAATTTTTGAAAAAGTTTCTATAGTTTTGTCGAGAAATATGTGTCAACCTTGAATTTTGAAAATCACTTCTAAAATATTTGAGTAATGAATAATTTTGTTTGAAAAGTTTCACAATTTACAGTTTTTGTCAAATAAAACAAGTTTGGGGGGTTCCAGAAATTAAAAAAAAAATTTTTGAAGTTCTACTCAATCAAATATACCATTTACTCTATGTAGCTTCTCGGGTGTATTTTCAATGCCGCAGTCTGTAATTATTTATTGTTTCAATATTATTTTATTTATTTGTGTTGTTGCAAGAACCACCTCGCTATGCTCTACTTTTTTTAATAACAGACTCTGAGCCCCTGGACTTCTATTTAAAATATAACAATACATTTTTAAACTAGTTTGGCTTTACCTGCTTGGGGTCGGCAGTGATACAGTATGTGGATCTAAAATTAACGGTATACCGTAGCATACATATTTAAATGAAATGAGATTCCAAAATGCCCCAAAAAATTGTTTTTACCATATGAGATAAAACCACCCTAGTCATACATACATACATAATTGGTCATTACAAACCTTCAGTCAGATTTCTACCTAGTTTCTCACACCACTTATGTTGTGTGTGTTAATTTTATACATGAGTGGCGGGTCCCACAGTTTAAAGTCCACGCCGAACGATAGATTTTTAAGAAAATCAGAGTATTTGCAATAAATCTGAGAGAAAGTAGTTAAAGAAATATTTTTTATATTTCGTTTCGTTGGAGATGGATTGAAACGTGGCCTTACGTCTGATAAGCCAACACACTAACGACTAGAGTACGGCGACATTTGGCCATTCGCAAATAATTATAGAGAACCTTGCCAAAATAGCTCGACTTCTAAGCCTTTATCAGCCTTTAATTTACACAAAGTTCACAAGATCTCAAACGCAAACCAATTTAGTATTCACGTAGTATATTAAAGAACACACAACCACACGATTCAGAAAACTTCCTAGAACAGTTTTGTGACCATAGTGACCGTTGTGACCGCAGTTCTAATCCTGATATAAATTGTATCCTCAAAGTACTCCTCATAGCATAATTTTTCAGATATTTACGGATAATTGCAACTTAAAAAGCCTCAACCGGGCATCTACGGATGGCTCCGCTAGAAGGTAGGTGTTCCAGTCCAGTTCAATCAATTTCGTAAGACCAAAGTACAGACAGCACTGAATGTGTATCTCAACCAAAAGTTCACAAAAGTAAATAAATTTAAGTCCACACACAGGTAACAGAGTGGAAATTTATGTTTTTGGAGAGTTTTCTTCATAGTAACCCATGCGTGGTAAGCACTTCCTTGGGACCCTCCTGATTATCCGATTTCCTTCGTACAGAACTTTATTTCAATCAGTTTCAAACAATAATTGTGTTTGTAGAAGAAAATTGGCTTTTCAGTGATTGGGACATGTTATGATCGGACTGGCATTTATTGAATACCACGGATTATCGTCAACAGTCTGTTGAAGGTCTGTCGACAAGATAAGATGTAAAATAAAAATTAAATGTGGCAGATTGATAAAAATTTTAAATTGAAGGATGTTAAGGGCATCAGATAGCTGGGAGTTACCGACTACATATTTACATCTTATTTTTCATGTTTCTGCAGTGTGAGTTAAAAGATGGCTGTAATGATAACAAGCGATGCAGAGGTAAATTATGCAAATTAGTAAAAAAAAATTGAAGAACTGTTTTCCGTAAAATACAGGACTATTGAAATGCACAACCCAACTTTGTTACATATTGCTTTAATTATCATGTAGCATTGTATACGCGACGAGTTAAGAAAAATATTTATTCTTTTTAATATACCTGGCCATGTTCTGTTTTATTTGTTCTGGTTTATTCCGGCATCCACAGTATGCTGCAATTAAATAATAATTATAATTAAAAATCCATTTTAAGATCTTGGCAGTTAATTGTATTCTTATTACTTTTTTATTTTTTGCTTTTTCTTTAAAACAAAGAGACGGTTGGTGATGATTGAAGACAGAAAAATTGTGTTAATTTTGACAACACAATGAAATTGGGACTCATACGTTTTTGTCAAATGGGTTGCCAAATCAACTAAATCTTCTAAGTGATTAATTTCCACTTACATAAAATAATTTTCGCACAATTATGCAATGTGGTTTGATCACCAGACAACGAACTCACAATTCAGGGTTTCTGCTCAGTGGTAAATGTAAAGACCTTTCAACTTTTGTGAAACATCGGCCCACAGTAAAAAACATTCATGTGTCACTTTATTTAAAATTTTTATTGGAAGTAATAGAAATGTACCTTGAGTTTAAAAAGTTGTAAATGAGAACCAAAAATCCTCAAAAGTACTTAAATAAATATTGCATTTTAAGCACATACTACGGAAGTGTGAAAAACATGTCGAATGTCGACATTTAAATCCCATCTTGCTATGTACATAGATACAGCGGTAGGTGATCTGCATTATTCAGTTCTATTTCTGGATGTACCGTGATTGTATTGTTTGGAAAAATAATCTCCAAAGTAGAGTTTGAATTAGATTCAGCAAAGGTGCTGAAGTCGCCGTAGTCCAGCAGGTAGTGTGTTGGATTATTAAAGACAAGCCTGTCGCTTAAACTCAAACTTTGGCGAATTTTTCTCATCAGTCTTCTCGAAAAATCTCTGTAAGTAAATAAAAATTTTCTTTGAAAGTTTCTCTAAAATTTGTCGTTCGGAATCGACTTTAAATACTCATGTATAACAGAAAATTAACACACATAATGTAAGATGTTAGGTCGTAATCCTGGCTAAAGGTTTGTAATAATCGATTAAGTAAATCAGTATAGACGCTTGTACTAGAACGTGATTTTAATAAAGTCATACTACGTCATAGCTATATATTTAATATGTATTGCACCAAACAAATTTACCGTTTGGGGATATATATTATCCAACAACTGACTACAAACAAGGCAAAAAATAAAAGAAAATTCTCATCGGTCGTTTTCTTATGCCCTTTTCTTATCCCCTTTCAGAATAGACTATTTGCCGATCCTATAAGCCAATTTCTCTGTGCGTGCTAAACCTGATATATGAATTATTTTCATTACATTTTCTGAATTGTTGATCACATTACTTCATCACTTTTGTAGTTATTTCGAACTTTATTATTATAATTTCCTATTTTTAAGTGGTTTTTTGACTTTAACTTTTGTGCCGTTTGACCCATGCTATTTTTCATAACACTTCTGGTTAGAAAATTTACGCTTTACGCATTAAGACCTGGATAGAATCTATCGGGATACGCAGTGTAGTGAAATTGATTTTACGACAAAGTTTTTCTACAATATCGTTCTTTGAGCAATGTTATTAAAAATGTCATAGATCTGGAAATATCTAACCCGGCTGTCTTATGCAGAATCGACTTAGTTTGTAATTGTTAGCGGTACTCGCAACGTTACGAAATTTTATAATTTCCTCTTCAATTGACAAACAAAATGATTGCTGTAGGATAGTAGACTTTATGACCACCATCTCCACAGAGATTTAAATCACTTTCAATGAGATTAATTTCAAACTAATAACAATTAATATTTACGCATGACTATGTTTTAGCACATCAATCAAATTATGTTTTTAAAACAATAAAACTATTCATCAATTTCAGAAAACTGAAAATACCAGTGTGTTTATCTCATGAATTCAAAATATTAACAAATTTATAACTCTAAATCATAGAGCCATGATACTTCTTTTAAACCACTCATCCTAGTAGCCTTTGGACAAATAATTATTAAATTGTCAGGAATTAAATAAAAGGAACAATTTTTTGCTTTTGTATCATAAAAAGTAAGGAGCATTTTGTTATTCTAGAGTAGATTTTTTTTATTTTTGAATTCTAAGAAATAAAAATAAAGAACTTTTCAATTTAGTAATTCCCTTAAAATCTTTTATGAACGTACAAAGACACACAACATTAAAGTTTTCGCTTTAAAAAATTTTCTACATGAAGAACAGAAAGTTTATGGCTTTAAATTAAAAACTTTTGTGTATTCATTTTTCAACATAGAAACATATATTTCGGCTTCACTTCCAACGATGTATACTTAACAACAGGTTGACTTTAGGTTGGAGAAAAAACGTCATTGAAACAAAATTCTTTTGTCTTGTAAAATTATTACTGTACCAGTGCACCTTGATTTTATCAAAGTTTTCCTTATTAATCAGGTTCATTTATTTGTTAATATTTTAATTTCGTTGTTTACAACGAATACAATTAATCGGAAGGATTTTGATTTAGAAGTCGCCTTAGTTATTATTTAACCTCCGTCTCTGACGTTTTGAACAAAAGGAAATTTGAAAATAAAATATCTCTTTCAGCGACTTCATTTTAGCAGTCTTTTGGTAAAAACTCTGAGAGTATGAATAAAATTACCATGAAAAGTTTTTCAATTCTGTTAATCGGAGTCGCTATTAAACTGCAAGATCCACCACGCATAGATAAAATTAACACCTCAAAATAAGTGGTATGAAAATCTGCGTTGTAATTATGACTAAAGGGTTGTAGTCGCCGTAGTCTATTAGATAGTGTTCGAGCCCCAGGCCAGACATTAAAACAAATATAAAAATATTTCTTCGGCGACTTCCTCTCAGCAGATTTCTGGCAAAAACTCTGAGAATAAATAAAATTGCCATGAAAAGTTTCTCAAAAAATCTGTCGTTCGGAGTCGACTTTAAACTGTAGGTCCCACAACTCATGTATAAAATTAACAGACACAATATAAGTGGTGTGAGAATGAGGAATTATGTATGTATGGGTTGTAATGACCAATTATATCTGTAAGTAAGATTCTGCTCAGGAACTACAGGGATACATCTGCATACATATTTCTTGATATGACTTGCTGATAAAAGTATAATTATCAACTAGGGTAAATTAAGTACTTCATGTCATAAAAATACGGCAAATGACAACACAAATTATTACAATTAATTAATTACTAATTGAATATTAAATTTTCTTTTGTTCCTCTCTTCAATTAATTTTACTATGATCTAATTTTTTATATTTGCGGCAAGTAAAAATTCATCCCAGATTAGACTCCGAAATAAAGCTCCTTTATGTCTTGTACTTTACAACACAAAAAGGACTAGTAAGGCGGATTATCATTCCCGTTGATATGTCTGGTATAAGAAAGGAACGATTAGACAATATCATTACTGATAATACGCTCACTTATTTGGGATATTATACATATATACTTGTAGGGCTCACGATTTATTTATGATTGAGTAATAAGTCATAGCACAATTGTGCAGAGAGAATTCGCACACATTGCCTATGCTCTTTTATTTAGTCGTCGATCAAACTGCGGCGAGTGTACATGTTAGCGTATGTTATAATTTTTTCAAATTTGCACTCAAAAAATTTTTTATTTAAAAAAATGCTTTTATTACAATCCAAAGTCTTATATGTTCTTAAAGGACATTTTAAGACATTTAAATGATAAGGAAACGGAACGTTTTTTTTGTAGGCATAAAGCAATTTTTTTGGAAAATTAAAAGGTTTGTTATTAGTAGGTGAGGAAATTTATGAACCGAAAATAGCTCCCACAAAATATCTAAAAAACATTCCCTAATTTTTGACTCAAAAATGTATAACTTTATGTATATTGATGAAATGAAAATCACAATAGCGTATATCACTAACACTTTTCTTTGACTGTAAATAAATAAATTCTCTCAATTTATTTTCTCTCGACGAAACATTTTTGGTAACCCCTGCTATAGATTATGACGACAACGTTGTATGAGTGTTATTTTTGTATTATGTTACTCATTCGCCAATGATAAGAATTCGGTCACATCAGTATTAGTCACATCTCTCTTAGTGTAAATACGACATCGTTTATTACTTGTCTGATGAATAACAGCATGTAGGCTGTAACATAATTATCGTTTAGTTTTATGTACATTGGTTATTTATTAGCTATATAACATTTTCTCTATCATTGTTATTATTATTTCAATAGTTTTATTTTGTGTTCATTGATTTTATAGTAGTTGGAATATATGAAATTTTTCTCTTTATATCAATGTTGTTTTTGTGTGTTTTTTTACGTACAGATTTTTTTATTATTTAATGTCAATTACAGAATTGTAGGAGTGAAAAACAAAAGTTTTTAGTTTGCAGATGGCAATAACAAATTTATCTATGTACACATATTATACATAATATGTATGGCTACGTATTTGTATGTGCGAACGTTTATATTTTAAGTTATACATAATAATATGGCAATATTTCCATGTCCATATCTCAAGCAAAGGTTGTAATTTATATACATTGATACATTTTTTAACATACAATGTTCTTTTGTACATTAGGGTGGGTCCTTACATTTAAACCAGCGGAGGCTTTAAGATAGGCATAAATGTATTTACTGTATGCATAAAATGCAATATTATTTTAAAAAAATTTTTTTTTTAAATCTACGTAGATGATGGAAATAATATATTGCCGTAAATAGATGACGTCAGAAGATGCATACAGCTTTTAAGGACAGAGTAGATGGTCTGCCTTGGCGGCCAGTGGAAAAAGAGACTGAGTACAAAGTAGCTAGGCTCGGTTTCACAAACAGATGGTACTCTCGAGAACTATTTACAGTAATATCGTATGGTAGTAACCCAGACTAAAGTAATCTATGTGATATGATATCGAAAAGTCCCCTGTAAGTGGAAAATTCCATCGCAGTTATCTTGATTTATTCGAAGTACTGATAAACTATGGTTCTCTTATAAATGCTTAATACGCATTCGAGTTCTTTTATTTTCGTTGTCCAGGTTAATGAGAAATGACTCACTTGGACGAGTGAGCCAGATGTTTTAGATGCTCTTATAAATGCTCATTTCGCCAGATGTTAATTTCTACTTAAATTTGTAATACATCCGGACTCTTCCATACAAGGTATCTGTTAGGCCAACAAAATAACGAACCAAATTACGGTTATCGATTATGATATGATTAGTATCCCACTTACCACTGATAGAGTAAGTCAGATGAGCCAGAAATACTATTGGATGATTCGTTTAATGATCACAATAGAGCTCATACCAGCTTTCACAGGAGTGTATAATGCTGTAGGGAGGTGTTTTGTCACCAGCTGGCCAATACAATTTGCAATTTAGTATGAAACTAATGAATAAGGGAGAGTATTTAACAATTCCAAAAAATAAATTCATCAAAAGTTTGGAAGAATTAAGATTTCGTTATGGTAATGTAAAATATATGAAAAAAAGGATAACAATATAAAAGAAGTGAAAAAAGGACAACAATATAAAAGAAATGTAAAAAAAAGTTATTTTTTATTTGAAATGTAATAAAAAAAAAGAAAATATATATATACAAAGAAAAAGTTATAATAAACTTGATATAAAAAAAAGAAGAAACAAATATAAAATGACATTATTTGAAGAAGAAACAAAAAAAAATACAATGTGATGTGATATAGACTTAAAAATAAACAAAATAAAAATGATTTAAGCAAATCAAACAAAAACAAAAACAAAACATTTTATGTGCCTCATACCACATTATTTTTATATTATAATTTTAAATAAAATGAATATTATTTTTATTAACTTTAAAAAATAAACAAAACTGAAAATAAAATTCTTGAGGTTACGTGTGAAAAAAACGAAAAAGATAAATATATTCATATATAAAAAAAGTATAACAGAACTCAATTAAAACACAAGAACTTTAAAAAAGAGGCAAATGTAAGCATTTTTTTTTGAAAAAACAGATATATAAATAAAAATAAGAGATGAAAAAAATTTTGAAAAACTTTGTATTGGAAAAATATATATGTATGTCTGAAAAAAATTTTTGAAAAAACTTTGTATTGAAAAAATATATATGTATATGACTGAAAAAAAAATTTTTTTAAAAAATACATTGTATTGAAAAAAAAATATATATATATGTATATGATTGAAAAAAAAACAACATACATTAAATTGTCATTAGTAGTGAATGACTAAAAAAAAACAAATAAATGAAAAAGAAAAAAGAGAAATAAAAAAAACATTTTTATATATAAAAAAACAATATTGGAATGAAATCAAATCCAAAATCCAATTAAGTTCAATATTTCAACGGAATGAAATCAAATTCAAAATCCAATCAGGTTCAATATTTCAATGGAATGAAATCAAAATCAAGTTTAATATTTCAATCATTTAATTATTTAATTATTTAATTAATTATATTATTATTAAATTAAATTATTATTATTATTAAATTGTTATTGGTTATAACATATAAATCTTCTTTTGTATTTAAAAAAAACATTATGGGGACATCATAAAGTTTCTAATTTCTATTCTGCTCTTTGTTAATTGTCGCGTGAAGCAACCTGAGCTCCTGTCTCCAAATAGATTGTGAACACCGCTTTGAAAAATAATTATTTATTTCAAATTCGGTTTACAATTTAGAGTGTTAAAATTCCTATAAAATTTACATAAATTCATAAAATAATTAATTAATTATTAGTCAAAATAAATTTTTACTAACTTATTTTATATGAATAGGGAGAAAACTTCTTATTACAAAACATAAGTACTCTCTTTACAGCTAGTATTGTGCAATTGATTAATTAAAATTTCTTTTTTTCCAAAGCGTAGGTTTGGCATTTAGAATAATGTTTTTCCCTTTCACATTAGTTTGACAGGTGTCAGTTTAATACATACTTTAGTACAAGTCTACACTTAAAAAATTATTGTATATACATACATATATTACGATTGACGGTGGTGCTAACGATAATTCTAATAATTTTTAATTTTTAGCAAATGTCAAATTTTGACATTGATATTTGCGGAAAATTAATAAACGAATTTTGTGCTGTAAAAAAACGGGTTTTTACAGAGTAGAGCTTTGTCGAAAAATTCAGAAAAAACAAATGAATACATAACACTTCTAATTGAAAATTATAATGCCATTTTAGAATACACAAAAACAAATACAGGTAGTTTGTCAGAAGATCATAAGGACATAATTTTTTCTAAAATCGAAGGTTGTAGAATAATTTAAATTTAATTTTATAATTGCGGGATAGAAATTCCAGAAAATTTAGATTTGGTAGTTCATTTTAATAATAATATTGTAATAGAAAGGGTGGTAGAAATCGATACAGCAACCGTTGATCAGAAAAGGTCATACATTACTATGTGTGCTTCAATGATTCGGGAAAACTATAGCGGTAATCCATTAACATTACAATCATTTTTGGATAAAATCGAACTTAGTGAAGATCTCACTGAACCGAATTTATAAATCACTTTTGTTAACTTTGTTAAATCAAAACTTGAGGGAAAAGCGCGTGAGACACTACCTGAAAGAATTGCAAAATTAAAACAGCTTTGAGAAACGGAATAAAACCAGAAAACTCGAAGGTAATTGCGGGCAAGATTGCTGCTCTTAATATTAAAAATAATGATTTTACCGAGTTTGCTAAACAAGCTGAAGAGTTGGCTGATTCTTTAAAACGTTCTTTAGTTGTGGAAGGTATTACACAGAACAAAGCTCATGAAATGACAGTTGAACAAACAATTGGTGTTTGTCGTTTGAATGCAAAATCTACTTTGGTCAAATCAATATTAGCATCATCAGTTTTCAAAGATCCTAATGAAGTTGTGGCAAAATTATTAGTTGAGCAAACAAATGAAGTAAAAGAGCACCAGGTTTTATCAATTCAAGGTCAATCTAGAAATAGAAGTAATAATGTTCGTTTTCATAATAATGATTTTCAAGCAAACAACTTTAGACAATTTCGGACCAATGCGTATCAGGGCAATATTTATAACCAATTCCGTAATAATTCACAACGAAGGAACTATCGTGGAGATTATAATACCCACAATTATCCCAGAATAAACTATAGATATGTAGTGGCACACCCACTTGTATAAGACATGGCAACGCCAACATTTGACATCTCACTAATCCACTGACACATGTTTGAATTAAACGTTTATTTTGACGGCGTCATGGGTTTTCAGCGTGCCATGTACTTTTACTTACAATTCAATTAGTGTAAATCCCTCGACAAAGAAACTTGAAGTTAAGTTGTAAAATAAAATAATAAAAGGATTTTTATTGAAAACACTAAAGTGGTGACCACCGACTGCTACGATGCAGAACACTAACGCAAACGCCACAGTAAATGAAAGGGCAACAAAGTGCCGATCACCTTGCAGCTTTCGACCACGATATTCGGAAAACTCGTAAGCCCTCCGTTTTCGACGGCAAACGAAGAGGGCCACAACAACAATAATACACGCCGTCTTTATATTATGGATAAAAACTCGAAATTACAATTTTTAATCGATACAGGGGCGGAATTATCTGTAATTCCCAAACCAAAGAACGTTCATCTACAACCATCTTTAATGAAATTACTTGCAGCGAACAATACGGAAATCAACACCTATGGTAAAAGACTCCTATCATTGGACATAGGATTGCGACGTCAGTTTAAATGGCTTTTTACGGTGGCCGACGTGTCGCACCCCATATTCGGCGCGGATTTTTTACAGAATTTTAACATTTTGGTGTTACGTCAAGTGTGCCGGATAACCAACAGCGATTCATCAGTCATAACGATACATAAGACAAATGGCATCTTCCATGAACTACTGACACAATACATCGACCTCACAGATGATTCCCATGCTTTGTCCAAGAAACCTTCGGAGGTCAAGCATTATATTGAGACAAGGGGGCCCCCGGTGGCGCAGAAGGTCAGACGATTATCACCCGAGAAACTGGAGATTGCGAGAAAAGAGTTCGACTACATGTTGGACCGCGGCATCTGTGTACGATCGAAGAGCCAATGGGCTAGTCCCTTACATTTGGCCAAAAAATCTAATGGGTCATGGCGGCCCTGTGGCGACTTCAGACTTTTGAATGCCAGAACCATACACGACAATTACCCGGTACGCCATATACAAGATTTTACGAGTGAACTCGATGGTAAGACAATATTTTCGGTAATAGATTGCAAAAAAGCATACCATCACATACCTGTTAACCCTGGTGACGTAGCGAAGACGGCAGTTATAACGCCCTTCGGCTTATTCGAATTTAAATATATGGTATTTGGGTTACGGAACGCCGCGCAAACATTTCAACGCTTCATGGATGATACGGTTAAGGGCCTCGACTTCGTTTTCCCATATTTAGATGACGTGCTCGTGGCATCATCATCGGTGGGAGAACATTTATCCCACTTACGACAACTTTTTGAAATTTATAGGGAAAAAGGCCTGGTTATTAATATAGAGAAATGTCAGTTGGGCCAATCCGAAGTCGAATTTTTAGGACACACGATAACCGCAAATGGCATTAAACCAATATCTCACAAAGTCGAAGCCATCATTAATCGAAAAAGACCAGTGGAGGTGCAGGATTTACGAAGCCTACTGGGTGCCATAAATTTCTACAGAAGATTCCTACCACATGCGGCCGAAATAGAACTACCCCTACAAAAGATGATGGGTCCATGCAAAAAGCGCGACCGGACAAAACTAAAGTGGTCCGCCGAAACCGAAGAGGCTTTCGAGAAAATTAAGGCCGAACTGGCAAACACAACCTTATTAACATTTCCCCGTAGGGGGGCCGACATTGCATTAATGACAGACGCTTCCGACAAGGCCATGGGTGCAGCTCTGCAGCAACGAGTAAATGGTCATTGGCAGCCCTTAGGATTCTTCTCCAAAAAATTTACTACGACGGAACAACGCTATAGTACGTTCGACCGCGAGCTTATGGCCATATACTCAGCCATTAAATATTTTCGATTTTATTTGGAGGGCGCACAATTTACGGTGTTCACAGACCATAAACCACTGCTGCATTGTTCCGAACAGAGATGGGAACGCTTATCCCCACGCCAAACGAGACAATTGAGTTTCATAAGCCAATTTGGCGTGAATATACGGCACATAAGCGGCTCACAGAACATTGTGGCAGACGCTCTCTCGCGTTTAGAGACATTACGAATACCAGCGACTATCGATTACAAATTACTGTTTGAGGAACAGGCGAAATGCCCCGAGCTACGAAACCTCATACAATCGAATTCTACTTCACTTACCCTGCAGAAAATAAAGGTACCAGGTTGCGACGGCGAGATAATATGCGACACATCCACAGGCCAAACACGTCCATATATTCCGAGTTCATTACGACCGCTCGTCTTTGAATCATTACACGGACTATCACATCCAGGGATAAGGGCATCAACAAAATTAATCGCTAGAAATTTCGTTTGGAACAAGATGAAAGCCGAGGTAAGAACATTAGTAAAAAATTGTCAACAATGTCAGCGATGCAAGGTAACACGACACACGAAAAGCGATTTGGAAACATTCGCTGTACCAGACAAAAGGTTTGAACATATTAACATCGATTTGGTCGGCCCGCTTCCTATGTCGAACAACTGTAGCTACTGTTTAACATGTGTTGACAGGTATTCCCGATGGATCGAGGCCATTCCAGTTACGGACATCACGGCGGAAACTGTGGCAAAGGCACTACTCAATGGATGGATTAGTCGTTTCGGAGTACCAAAATTCATAACGACAGACCAGGGTCGCCAATTCGAAAACAACCTTTTTAACCACCTTTCGAAAATGTTGGGCATAAAACATATTAGAACAACTCCATACCATCCCCAAGCTAATGGCCTGATAGAGCGTTGGCATCGAGTTCTTAAAGCAGCGTTGAAATGTCACAATGCCAATACCAATTGGACTGAGGTGCTTCCTATTGTTTTGCTGGGTCTAAGAACAGCTGTAAAAGAGGACTTAGGGGTATCGGTAGCCGAAATGGTGTATGGACAGGCAATCAGATTACCCGGCGACTTCCTATCAGAGGAATCTAGCGCACATATCAACGAGAGCGAATTTCTTACAAAGCTCCAGCAACATTTTGAAAATCTACGACCCACGTCGACAACACAACACGGAAAAAAATCAGTATATGTTCCAAGGGACTTGAGATTTTGCACCCATGTTTTTCTGAGGGACGATACCGTACGTGCTCCGTTAAAGGCACCATATGACGGCCCCTACGCTGTACTGGAGAGACATCCAAAAACCTATACAATACTCGTCGGAACCAGGCCCAAGACCGTTTCTGTGGACAGATTGAAACCAGCTTACATCCCTATGGAATTATCCGAGTTGGAGTACAAACCACGTAAGGTCAGATTTTTGGACCAACTTCCATATATGTCGCACCACGAAACTGGAAGGGGGGTGGTGTAGTGGCACACCCACTTGTATACGACATGGCAACGCCAACATTTGACATCTCACTAATCCACTGACACATGTTTGAATTAAACGTTTATTTTGACGGCGTCTGGGGTTTTCAGCGTGCCATGTACTTTTACTTACAATTCAATTAGTGTAAATCCCTCGACAAAGAAACTTGAAGTTAAGTTGTAAAATAAAATAATAAAAGGATTTTTATTGAAAACACTAAAGATATAATAATAATAATAATCAATTTCAGAATAGTTCAGGGAATTACGCAAATCGATTTTCGCGAAGTAATAATTCGAGGGCTTCTGTTAGGACTTTAAACTCAGAAGTCCCTCAACAACAGCTTTTGTTGAGGGAACAGCAAGAAATGGAACATCATTAAAGCAAAACACAATTACTTTTTCTCCCGATATTTCTAACAAAAAATCTGCTCAAAATTCTGTTTAAAGTTTAAATTTAATTTATGCTGATTTCGTTAAATTAAATTGTGAAGATACAATTAAATCAGCTACTTTTCTTGTAGATACTCAAGCAGATATCTCGCTAATAAAAATTTCAAGTTTACATCCTAACATTATTTTAAATCAAAATGAAATTTTAAGTATTACCGGAATTACTTCCGATGCAAAATCAACACTAGGAACTATTTGTACAAATTTAATTATTTCGAATAATATAATACAGGGGTGCCCAAAAGTTCCTTATGGAAGTGCAAACACCAATACATTTAAAGCAAAACAAATTTTTATTGAATATTTTTTGTTGTGAAAACTAACACATACAAAGAAAAAAAAAACTGAAATACTTCATTAATTTATTCCATATACGTACACGGCAAAAAAAATTGATTTCAATTTTTTGTGAAAATTATCTGAAATGAAAAAAGTTAGTGCATGTAAATTTTATTTCAAATTTTATTTCAACGAATTGTGTCCACCTCTAATTTTGTTGACTATTTTTACCACAACATTCATTGTGTGGACACAATTCGTCCATTTAGCACACAATGACTCTTGGTGACTTATACAGTGGAACGAAGGAACCTCAATACCATTTTTAATCAACTGCCCAATATTATATATATATATATATATATTATATTATAATACAACAGGTTTTTCATGTTGTTAATGATGATTTCAATATACCAGCTGATGGTATTTTAGGTAAAGATTTTCTTAAAAACAATAAGTGTTACATTGACTACGAAAACATGATTTTATCTGTTACTACTCATACTAAAAGATTACAAATACCTATATTTCAAGGAACGAATAACTTTACTTGTATTATACCACCAAGATGTGAGGTATTTAGAATTTTTAAATTACATGATATTAAGGAACCTATGTTTGTTGATTCGAAGGAAATTGACAAGCGAGTTTTTATAGCGAAGGGAGTTATCGATTCCGAGTATCCAATTTTACGAATAGTTAATATTACCGAAGAAGTTAAATATGTTAGAAATGATAAAGTAAAGATGGAAAAATTACAAAATTATTACATATATTCAATTAACAAGCAGGACATAAATAACCAACGTGTTCAGGAAGTAAAGGACATTCTAGAGAATCAAATGCCAAAAGACATCCAAAATGACTTAATGCCACTATGTGATTCTTATTCAGATATTTTTGCACTTAAAGAGGACAGATTAGTTGATTCATCACTAGTCTATATTAAGAATTACAGGCTTGTCATGCCTCAAAGAGAGGAAATAAATAGACAGGTAAAGCATTTATTAGATAATGATTTAATCGAACCAAGTAGCTCGAATTTCAATAGTCCACTAATTCTTGTTCCTAAGAAGAGCACAAATAATCAGAAATCTTATAGAATGTGTGTAGATTATCGTGCAGTGAATAAAAAACTTATTGCGGATAAGTTTCCCTTGCCTCGTATTGACGATATTTTAGACAATTTAGGACGTGCGAAACATTTTTCAGTAATTGATCTGTTCTCTGGATTTCATCAAATTCCATTACACTCAGATTCAAGGGACGTTACAGCATTTAGCACTGATAAAGGATCTTTTAGATGGAAAGTTTTACCTTTTGGTCTTAACATAGCACCTAATTCTTTTTCACGAATGATGTCTATTGGCCTTACGCACAATAAAGCATTTTTATACATTGATGCTATTATTATTATTGGTTGTAGTAAACAACATCAATTGAATAATCTGAAAGACGTTTTTGATATTTTAAGGCATTATAATTTAAAAGTAAATCCTTATAAATGCAATTTTTTCCGATCTGACATAAATGTACCGCTAATGGTCTTTTGCCAGATGATTCAAAAATAAAAGCAGTAGAAAATTATTCAACACCTTCTGATAAAGACGCAATTAGACGTTTTGTAGCATTTGTTAAATATTATCGACATTTCATTCCAAATTTTGCTACAATAGCAGCACCATTAAATTACCTGACCAGAAAAAACGTTCAGTTTAATCGGAATGATCAATGTCAAACTTCTTTTGAAAAATTGAAAGCTGCACTACTTTCTCCTCAAATTTTACAATATCCTGACTTTACGAAACAATTTATAGTAACTGTAAATGGATCAAAACTAGGTTGTGGTGCCATAATAAGACAAAATTTTAATGGTAATGATTTACCTATATACTTTGCTTCAAAATCTTTTTCACATTCTGATCAGAAAAAACCTATAATTGAACTTGAACTTCTTGCTATTCATTTTGCTATAACTCAGTTTAGACCCTATGTCTATGGAACTTCATTTATTGTCAGATCAGATCACAAACCTTTAGTTTATCTCTTCAATATTAAAGACCCGTCTTCTAAATTAACACATATTAGACTTCAACTTTCAGAATACAACTTTATTGTAGAATACTTTAAAGGAAAATCGAACGTGGGAGCAGATGCACTATCTAGAATATCAATAGACGAGTTGAAGAATAATGATAATAATCAAGTATTAGTTACGACCCGAGCTATGTCGAAAGGACAAAATAATGATGAAATTAAATTTAATCAATCTTCCAATTATGAGAACATTGCACTAAAGATTTATGATAAATTTTCTCAGCAATTCAGTAAGAATATTCCAAAAATTAGAAGCGAAATAATTGATCAGAATAATTATAAAAGACTACGTATAAATATTTATAAAAAATTTAAGAAACTGCTATCTGTTGATTTCGAAATTGTGAACGAAACACTTAGTTTAAGCTATATGCTTTCGAGGTTACAAACTGAAGCCAACAATGGAAAAATTTACAGAGCAGAATGGCCAAAAAATGATGTAATTTTTACAATTTTCTCTATACAGGAATTTAAAAACCATTTTATAAAGATATTGAAAACTTTTGAAATTATTCTTACGGAATCGATTGAAATAATAATAGAAGAAGATAAAAAACAGAAATTAATGGAAATTTACCATAATGACCCTATTTTAGGAGGACATTGCGGTCAGAAGAGATTATATGCGAAGCTTAGGACGAAATATTACTGGAGGAAGATGACTAGAGATATAGCAAAATTTGTTAGAAACTGTGAAAAATGTATGCTGAATAAAGTTCAACCTCAAAATATAGAGAAACTTGTACTTACTCCAACACCCACCAACGTTTTCGATATAGTTGTAATCAGCGTTACCGTTGGAAATTTTGAAGAAATCGCACAAAAAATGGGATTTTTGAAAAAAAAGTCGCACATATTTTGGCAATAAAAAGGGGCAACATTTTTAAAAGAAAAGAAAATGAACTAATATAGATAAAAAAAAGATATTGGATTTTGTAATGTACATTATAAGTTTATTTCTTAATAATTTTTCCAATTTTTATAATATAAACAAATTTTTAGCCAAAAATTAATAAGACTAAACAAAAATTCTAATTTTTTTTAAATTATTTGTTCTGTTTTATTTCTTGATTGAATTTCATTCAAATTTATGAACGTTAGGACATTTAAATTTAAATTTATAAAAATTCCATTAAATAAAACTTTTTTTTTGCTAACCCACTATATAATAATACAAAACACAAAACAAAACTATTATTATAACTAAAAACAGTTCATTAAAGATAAATAAAAAATTATACAAAATTGCGTATTTTGTAACAAATTAAAAAAAATAACAAAAAATATAATATATATTTCAAAATAAAAAAAAAAACAATTCAAAATTATACAAAATTACTAATTACATTTCAAATAATTAATATGATTATGCCTACATAGTATTTGGAAAATTTTTGTATTAAACAAACTGAGATCAAAAAGTTAAACATAAACACTAATTTTGTTACAACGGTTCATTTTAGAAGTAAATAGAAACATTTTGTAATAAGTTAAATATGATATATAGTTGTACATTTTATATTATGTTATTTATATTTATGTCATAATATATCACAATTTTTTGAAAAAATGTATCATAATGGAAGGCACATTTTTTATAACTTTATTGTTCAGGCATGGAAAATAAAAATTCTGAAATTTAGATTTTTTTCAAAACAAAACAACAAAAATTATCAAATTACACAAACTAGTTTATAGATTATTCAATAGACTAATCAATAGAATAGTTTATAAGTTATTTAATACACCAGTCCATAGACTAGTAGTAGTCTATAAAATAGTCGATCGAATAAACCATTGACTAATACAGTTGATTAATTCATGGTCTATTTAAAAAACTAGTTCAAATGCTGTTTAAAATACCACAGAAGTCAATAGACTGGTCAATATATTATATCATATACTAGTATAACATATTTACTTCTCTATAGACTACTATACATATATGTGGACTGGTCTATTAAATAGCCTTTGAACTAGTTTTTTAAATAGTCTATAAACTAGTCTACTAGTCTTTGAAATGGTGTATTAAATAACCTATAAATCTACTCTATATTGACTAATCTATTAACAAGTCTATAAACTAGTCTGTGTAATTTATTCGTAATTCTATGAAATACTTAGTTAGGATGCAGCGATATTTCTTAATTTAAAAAAGGACTATATTACTTAATTTTGCATGATTGTTTTGGTTTATATATTTTACAAAATAAGTTTTAATATATATTTCATAGTTATATTAGTATATTTACATTCGATTAAATTATTTTTTTGATAAATTACTTCTGTACTTTTTTATAAGTTCATCGTCAGGCACCCAATTTTCCAGGTCCATGTGTCCACTTTTAACCTATTCGATAACTTATTTTTCATTAATGTTAGTTTCGAAAAAATTCTTTCTGCCGACGCACTACTATGTGGCCGAGTAAATACGTAAGTAACAAATTTATATAAATTAGGATACAAATAATTATTAAGCCTATTTTTTAAATTACCAATTTTATGCCAAAATTCTTCTGGATTTGTAATTTTAAAGATATTTTCATATGATTTATCATTAATTTTAATTTCTAATATTTTTAATTCTTGTATAAATATATCAGGTTTACTTTTTCTAAAAAAGGGGAAAAAAGGGTCAAAAATATTAAAAGTGTCAGATTTAGTTAATTTTAGTAAGGGGCCTCCGTTCTATAACATTCTAAGTCGAAAAAGTGTGTTTTGAGTTATGAGCTCTCAAAGTTTTCACGCGACGTACGACCATATGTGTATTCTAAGCAGATTTTTCTTCATAACTTCGGAACGGATCGGCGCATCTTAAATTTTTGACAGTATTTAAGTTAGAGAACGTAGAATTTAAAAATGCAAGAACATTAAAAACGTTCTAAGTGCACTTAGAACATAGTTTACCATTTCATAGCACAGTTGTGCAAAGAGAACTCACACGCATTCTTGTGTTTTTTCATTTAGCTGTCGATCAGACTGCGACAAGAACACATGTGCGGCGGATGCTTTATCATTTTATTTCAGAATGACACTCAAAAAATATTTTATGTTAAAAATGGGCTATGGCATTAGCTGGGCGTTTTTAATTTTTTTATTTTGTCGCATAGTATAATTTTTTTAAATGCTTTAGAATGCTCGCTTTTTTCTTTTAATAAAAAAATGGGTTTTTTATCCATTTTATTTTTATTTATCTAAAAAACATGGCCTAATTTTTAAGCCAAATATGGATAGCTTTATGTTCTTTTAATAAAAAATGGATTTGTTATTTTATTTTTATTTATCTAAAATTATTAAGCCAAAGTTATATAGCTTTACATATGTATGCTGATGGAAAAATAAAAATAGCGTATATTACTAACACTTTTCTATGGCTGTAAATAAATAAATTCTCTCAACTTATTTTCTCTCTCTTACTCACTAACACATAACCAAAATTTTTTTGACGAACCCTAACTTAGAACGATATAGAATGGAGGCGTCGATATATAAACTAGATTTATGAAGTTTTCTTAAAGCTCGATCTACGGTTGAATCATGTTATTTGCCATTAGTTTGGAAGAAATCATACATCATTCCTTTTGACATTAGATCGGATATATCAAACTACAGGGGTATTGCCAAAATTAATGCTATTCCTAAACTCATTGAGAAAATACTAACTGATCTCCTATACCATCAAATTTAGCCTCTTCTATCGCATTGTTACGACGGCTTTCGTAAATCTCGATCATCAACAACTAATATCTTAGAACTCACAATTGTTAATGAAGAATTTTCACATAAATTGCAGACTAATGTGATTGATATACACTGATGGTAGTAAAGCATTTGATAAAATTAATCATAAACTTTTATTGCACAAATTATCACTTATGGGCTTTAGTGCTTCTGCTGTAGATTGGTTAAATTCGTATCTGTCACAAAGAATTCAAAAAGTCAAATTCATAAATGTCGCATCTAAAATTATTAAAGTGCAATCTGGTGTACCTCAAGGTTTGTTTATCAATGACCTTCATTGTTTATCAATGACCTTCCCTTAGCTGTTTTGCGTTCTAAGGTACTTATGTATGCTGACGACATTAAAATATTCAACATTTTATTGACGTTAATGGTTTGATCTACTTCGTGCTGACTTTTGTAGTTTTTATAAATGGTGCAAATTGAATTTGTTGGAATTAAATATTAAAAAGTGTAAACACATGGCATTTTTAGACACTCAGAGATTGATACCGTCTATTGCATAGAGAACGCTGTTTTGGATAAAGTTACAGCTATTTTGGACCTTAGTATACTATTGGATCACAGGCTCAACTTTCGGGATAACATGTCCATGATGTTGAATAAAGCTTATGGCATACTCGGATAGTAGTATGTTTATGGCGTTTCGCGATCAATAACTCCATACAAAATTTGGCTCATGCATAGCTGTAAAAGAGTAAAAACATTGCAGCATTGTGAAATGAATTGTGTGCGATCGGTCTTTAGGTTTGTAACATGTATTATGAAAAGGTAATGCTTTTTAATGTGTATGTGTGTTTGTGTGTGTTAAAATTTGGGAGAATGCATATCTGGAAAAGAATTAAATCATTTTTATTTCCAATTTTTCCCTACAAATTTGGGATCATACCTGCTTATTCTTGTTCATTTTATTTGTATTGCTTTTCAAACGAATGGTTGGACGGACAGAATGAGTGTGTGCACGTTTCCTCATCTACATCCCAGAGTACAAGGAGACTGTAATGTGAAAATGTATATACGTATGTACGAATGTTTGGATGGACAGAATGAGTGTGTGCGTAACATGTAATGTGTATGATCGTTTTTTTTAATAGTAAATTCTTGACACGCACTGCTCATGATCACAGGTAGAAGAAATAGAAATATAAACTAATAAGAAAGGGTAGGTTGGTTGTGCGGTTGTTTTTAATTTGATGAGAAAGAAATGTATAGTTTTTTTCACGTATAAGTATAAGTAATATCTGTTTTCACTAATTGAATTTACTGATTGATCTACAACACCCCAGAGTATAAATAGACTTGCTTTTAAGGATTTAGAATTTTTTAGTTTTACTGTTTTAAATAAATGATATTATAGAATAAAGGGATTAATTAAAACAAATTAGATTTTTATTTTTTGAAAATTTTATTAATTTCTTTTTTCAGATTTTTACAGATTCGAATTTAAAAATACGTTTATACAGATTAAATAACTTAAGTGTTAACAAATATTGTGTATAGAATGTTTGACATCGACAAATGTTGAAAGATTGTGAATAAGTATTTTCACAATAATACAAACGTATGACATATTAATACATACAAATGGATTACTTATTTTACTAATGTTACATATTCTTAGTTCATTTATAAGTTTCATAAATAAATCTATATGTTTTATTAATAGTTCTTCCAATTCAGCTGATGTTACCATTTTTGTTCCCCTTCTTTAAAAATTTAATATTAGGTTGTGTTAGTGCGGGACGATGTACTCTGAATTATTTCATTTTAATTTATATTTATTGAATAAAAATTTTAAACACAAGTGCCCACAATTAAATGTATTAAATTTTTGTTTTCGTTCATAATTATATTCAATAGGAAATTTTAAGTAGTTGACAATCTCAAGTGGTGGTTGTAAGTTTCCAAAGCTATCAAAGTATTCCTTATAGTTGTGGTTTTTATAATATGCTACCCAATGTGTTCCCATACCATTTGAATCATCTAAGTTAACAATGCCACATTCTTGTTTGAATGGTTTTTTAGGTAAAGAATCACGCATGAAAACACCCCTAAAGTGTTTGAGATGTCTTCCATATTTATTCAAATCCAGTAGTAGTGCTATAGTAGTAGCGATAGCAAGCTGTACCAGCTATAACAGGTATAGCTGATATAGCTGGTACAGCTGGTATAGCTGGTATAGTTGGTATAGCTGGTATAGCTGGTATAGCAGGTATAGCTGATATAGCTGGTACAGCTGGTATAGCTGATATAGCTGATATAGCTGGTATAGCTGGTATAGCAGGTATAGCTGGTATAGCAGGTATAGCTGATATAGCTGATGTAGCTGCTATAGCTGGTACAGCTTGCTAGTATAGCTAGTACAGATTGTATAGCTTGCTAGTATAGCTAGTACAGATTGTATAGCTTGCTAGTATAGTTAGTACAGCTTGCTAGTATAGCTAGTACAGATTGTATAGCTTGCTAGTATAGCTAGTACAGCTTGCTAGTATAGCTGGTATAGCTGATATAGCTGATATAGCTGATATAGCTGATATAGCTGATATAGCTGGTAAGGCAGGTATAGCAGGTATAGCTGGTATAGCTGATGTAGCTGCTATAGCTGGTACAGCTTGCTAGTATAGCTAGTAAAGATTGTATAGCTTGCTAGTATAGCTAGTACAGCTTGCTAGTATAGCTAGTACAGATTGTATAGCTTGCTAGTATAGCTAGTACAGCTTGCTAGTATAGCTGGTATAGCTGATATAGCTGGTATAGCTGGTATAGCAGGTATAGCTGGTATAGCTGGTATAGCTTGCTAGTATAGCTGGTATAGTGTTTCATGCGAAGAGGTATGAAAGTAATGAAAAAAATGGTTATAAACTACAGTCAAAAGAAAAACACCTAATCAGTGCAAGATTGGAAGAAGATTTGTAGACAACTTAATAAACAAATTATATGTTGAATTACATCCACCTGGTTATCAGTTTTGTGGACCTGATACAAAACTTCAAAACGAATAGCAAGAATAAAGGAAATAAAGGAATAATTTATTGGATGCAGATTGTAGAAAGCACGATATAGCGTACTCAAAATCAATGGATATAGACACACGCCATCAAGCAGATCGTGATCAGGTATAAATCAGATCGTGACCAGATAGCAAGCAGTTCGTGATCGGATATAAAGCAGATCGTAATCAGATACAAAGCAGATCATAATCAGATAGCGTGCAGATCATAACCAGATCAAATTCAATAAAAAAATTATTATAATGTCTAAAAATTACCATAATAAAGTGTTGGAAGATCTTGTAAAGACAAGGGCTGTTCTAATGAAAAAGTTAAAAAATATTAAACTGAATCAAATAGATAGAGTTAACTTATTAGAAGATACCTTTCAACCAATAACAAAACCACTTAAAAAAATCATTGGAAAACTTAAAGATAAATATAAGGATATAGACAACACTATAGATGATGAGGAAGATTATTATGACGTAAATGGTGATAATGAAATCATTGGAAAACTCGAAGATAAGCATAAGGATACAGACAACACTATTGATGATGATGACGATTATTATGACGTAAATGCTGATAATGAAATCATCGGAAAACTTGAAGATAAGCATAAGGATATAGACAACACTATTGATGATGACGATGATTACGATGATGTAAACGGTGATAATAACGATTTTCAGTATGAAAATATTTCAACTGATGATAATGATGGTGAAAAAAACTATGACCATAATAGACCTGTATCAAGTACATGTATCAAAAACTTGGAAAGAAAACAATGTTTAAAGCTGACGAAAAGCTCTCCATTATTTGAAAATATACAAACACTTATTAATAATAAGCAATTGGATAAAATTTATGGTTTTAATCAAGATGTAGACGGTAGTTGGAGATATGGCAAGGAAAAATTAATATTTAATAGAGATAATACTATGCAGATAGGGAATATGAAATTGAAAATGACGCCTGGATTATTTGAACTAGTATTTCATAAAAAACCTCTCCATTATTCTAAAAATGATTTGAAAAAATATAAAGAGATTTTAATTAATACCAATGCACATAAACGTCGCTATGAACCTAATGAACAAGTGAAAGGAACACGAGCCTTCAAATATATACGAATAATTAAACATTTATTCGAAACAACAACAAACATTTTAACAAAAGGCAGTGGTTTAATGAAATCAAATTACATACATTGGGATGATCCTAATGAATTAGTTGACAGACTACGTTTACTTCTCTCATCGGAAGGTGCTGGCCACAACAATCATCAAAACGAAATAATCTCTATTATCGAAGAACTTAAAGAATCTAACATAATTTATTAGAAGAGTGAAAGAGATGTCTTATATTAATAAATTTGGAGAAGGTTTTAATAAATATAACCATAAAAACAAAAATATCGTAATCGAAAAATATATAACACAAATATATGATGATCTAGCTGATCAAATAAACAATTTCAACATTGAGGTAGAACATGTTTATCTAAAACATGGTAATGTCAAAAAAAAAAATAATAAAAAAAAATTAAAATAAAATAGACAAAACCAAAAACAAAAAAAAGTAGATTGTTATCAGATATAAAGTAGATCGTGAGCAGATACAAAGCAGATCGTGATCAGATGTAAAGTAGATCGTGATCAGATACAAAGCAGATCAAAATCAATATCAAAAAATTAACATACTGAAATCATATAAATTGCTGTATATATAGGAGATCGTCTTGATTTCAGCTATTTTTGCGAAGAGGTATAAAAGTAACGAAAAAATTTGTTATAATCTACAGTCAAAACAAAACCCCAGCCAGTGTAAGATGAGAAGAGGATTTGTAAACAACTTAATAAATAAAGTACCTGTTGAATTACATCTACCTGGTTATCAGTTTTGTGGACCTGGTACAAAACTTGAAAAACGTTTAGCAAGAGGAGATAAGGGTATAAATTTATTAGACGCAGCTTGTAGAGAGCACGATATTGCATATTCACAATCAAAAGATATAGACACAAGACATCAAGCAGATCAAATATTAGCTGAAAAAGCCTGGCAACGAGTTAAATCTAAAGATAGTGATATTAAAGAACGTGCTAACGCGTTGTTTGTGACAAACGCTATGAAAACTAAAGTGAAATTTGGATTAGGTTTGAAGGAGCAGAGACATAAGAAAAGAAAAGGAAAAATGAATAAGTGTAATAAGAAATTATTCACAGCTACTGTGAGAAAAACTTTAAAACAATTGAAAGAACAGAAACCCCTTGATATAAATGATGCTGTTAAAATAGCTCAAAAGGCTATTCATTCAAATTTTAAAGGGAAAAAGCGAGCAGACATTATAATACCGAGAGTTATACCTGTACCGAAAATTGGAGGATTTCTTCCACTTATTCCCGTACTAACAGCATTGTCAGCGCTTGGTGGTTTGGCAAGTGGAGGATCCGCTATTGTCAAAGCAGTAAATGCTATCAAAAATGGAAAAGAACAATTGGCTGAAGCTAACCGTCATAATAGATATATGGAATCAATTGCAATGGGTAAAGGGTTGTACCTCAAACCATATAAAACTGGATATGGTCTCTATTATAGCCCAGCTCCAAAAAACTATTAGATAACCTTCCCAATCGCCCATTAACAGATTTGGATTTGAATAAATATGGAAGACATCTCAAACATTTTAGGGGTGTTTTCATACGTGATTCTTTACCTGAAAAACCATTCAAACAAGAATGCGGCATTGTTAATTTAGATGATTCAAATGGTATGGGAACACATTGGGTAGCATATTATAAAAACCACAACTATAAGGAATACTTTGATAGCTTTGGAAACTAACAACCACCACTTGAGATTGTCAACTACTTAAAATTTCCTATTGAATATAATTATGAACGAAAACAAAAATTTAATACATTTAATTGTGGACACTTGTGTTTAAAATTTTTATTCAATAAATATAAATTAAAATGAAATAATTCAGAGTACATCGTCCCGCACTAACACAACCTACTATTAAATTTTTAAAGAAGGGGAACAAAAATGGTAACATCAGCTGTATTGGAAGAACTATTAACAAAGCATAGTAATCAGATTGATAAAGAGCATATAGATTTATTTATGAAACTTATAAATGAATTAAGAATTTGTAATTATGTAAATTCTCCATTTATATGTGTTAATAATATTATACATAGATCTAACTGTGAAAATACTTATTCACAATCTTTCAACATTTGTCGATGACAAACATTCTATACACAATATTTGTTAACACTTAAGCTATTTAATCTTTATAAACGTATTTTTAAATTCGAATCTGTAAAAATCTGAAAAAAGAAATTAATAAAATTTTCAAAAAATAAAAAACTAATTTGTTTTAATTAATCCCTTTATTCTATAATTTTATTCATTCAAAACAGTAAAACTAAAAAAAATCTAAATCCTTAAAACAAGTCTATTTATACTCTGGGGTGTTGTAGATCAATCAGTGAAATCAATTAGTGAAAACAGATATTACTTATACTTATACGTGAAAAAAAAAACTATACATTTCTTTGTCATCAAATTAAAAACAACCGCACAACCAACCTACCCTTTCTTATTAGTTTATATTTCTATTTCTTCTACCTGTGATCATGAGCAGTGCGTGTCAAGAATTTGTTATCATCTTAAAATTACAGATCCTTCTAATTAAATCACACAAAAAATAAAAACAACCGCACAACCAACCTACTCTTTCTTATCACATTTAAAATTAAAGATCCTTCTAATTAAATATACAAAAAAAAATAAAAAACACACAACAACTATATTGGTGCAGATCCCTTTTCTATTTTTTCAGCATTGAGTATGATAATACGTGCCAAGAATTTACTATTAAAAAACGATCATACACATTACATGTTACACACACACTCATTCTGTTCGTCCAAACATTCGTACATACGTATATACATTTTCACATTACAGTCTATTTATACTCTAGGATGTAAATGAGGAAACGTGTACACACTCATTCTGTCCGTCCAATCATTCGTTTGAAAAGCAATACAAATGAAAGGACCAACAAAAAGCAGGTATGATCCCAAATTTGTAGGGAAAAATTGAAAATAAAAATGATTTAATTCTTTTCCAGATATGCATTCTCCCAAATTTTAACACACGCATACACATTAAAAAGCATTACCTTTTCATAATACATGTTACAAACATAAAGACCGATCGCACACAATTCATTTAACAATTCTGCAATGTTCTTACTCTTTTACAGCTATGCATGCACCAAATTTTGTATGGAGTAAGTGGTCCCGAAACCCCATAAACATACTACTTCGGATATATGAAATGCTGGTCTAAGAAATTTGTTAATTCTTATTTAACAAAATTGTTATTTATATCTTTCGTCCGACCTATTCTGGAGTATGGTTCCATTATATGGGGCCCTTGTTCGGCAGTTCATATAAATAGCATTAATTAATTTTCTGTTTACGAGGTCTTGGTTGGAACTCCTATGAATTACCGCCGTGTCGGAGTAGACTAGCTGTGATTAAACTGCCAACTCTTAAAAGTCGTCGTTCAATGATGAGTACTCTTTTTATTCTGGGTTTAATACGAGGCGATGTTGGTTCAGAGTTCCTGCTCAGTCGATTGAAATTCAATGTTCCTGTGCGAACTACACGTAATTTTGAACTGTTGTCACTAAAATACTACAGATCAGACTTTGCTAATAACGATCCCTATAGACGTGCCTGTAAAACCTTTAATGAATGTTATTAAGTAATTGACTTCTCGGAAAGTAAAAATGTATTAAAAAAAACCCTAACCCAATTTCTAAATTGATAAGTAAAGTTTTGTTTTTGTTCATTTGTATAAAATTGTTTTTTGTATATAAATAGTTAGTAAGGATAAATTATCTATTGACTTTAAATTAATAAATAAATAAAAAAAAAAATTTGAAAGTACATACATACATACAACCCTTCAGTCAGGATTAAGACCTAGTTTCTCACACCACTTATGTTGTGTGTGTTAATTTTATGCATCAGTGGCGGGACCTACAGTTTAAAGTCGACTCCGAACGACAGATTTTTGAGAAACTTTTCATGGCAATTTTATGTACTCTCAGAGTTTTTGCCAGAAATCTGCTGAGAGGAAGTCGCCGAAGAAATACTTTTTGTATTTTATTTCGATGTCTGGCCTGGGGCTCGAACCCTGGCTTTTCGTCTAATAAGCCAACACACTACCTACTAGACCACGGCGACTATGTATATAACAACCCACACAAATATTTGTTTAACCAACATGCATGATGTTAAAAATATTTGTAGACTCTTCCTAACTGAAATGTTATAATAAAATCTGTTTGCGGTTTCCATACGCATAAATAAGTATGTATTTTAATTTCATTAATTTAAATAAATATCTAATAATTTTTAACCAGTACATGATTTTAATTTCTATCTACATTCTTTTTAATTCAACAGCATTTGAGAAGTTGCTTATAATGTCGATAACCGGTTTGGGTCGTGGCTAGAATTAATTTTATCCATCGTAAATATGTAAGTATGCAGCTCTCTTTACGAAGAAGGCTTGAACTACCAAAATGTATTTTTTATAAAAAATTATGTTATTTTATACTACAGGCAACGAAGATAATATATGGTAAATGAGTTTTTGCTAAAAATCTCTTCGGTTTTAAAGTTAATTTATAAGTTTATATATTTTTTATATTTATATGTTTTTTATTTTAATTCTTATGTGACATGTTTGCTTTATTTTTATTTTTAACCCTTATAAATTTTTCTGCAATCATTTTATAAAAAATTGTCTGAATTAAATTGCACCCGCAAGTAGCAATCCCTAAAACAAAAGTTCTTTTACCAATATCTGCGAAAAATTCGAAATCCAAAAAGCCTTTTGCACATTTAATAATATACTAAACAATTGATTACCTTTTGCGGCCTTTGTGTGGCCGAATATGAAAGGTGCACAAAATATCGATCAAGTTATTTTTAAAGATCATTTAAACTACGTAAGTATTAAATTGTATTAGATGACAAAGTTTAAACTGGCAATTCCGTAGTCGATTGGTTTATTAGGATAGAGCCCTTGATCCAAAGCCCACATCGATCATCTCGAACAAAACAAAATGTGAATAAACTATGGGTGCGTTCGTAAATTTAGCAAATTTGTGCACCACTGCGGCAGTAATGCTAAGTGTTGTTGCTAATTCGTGATCAGCTGTTGCAGATGCTTGCTATGCACAATAACTAAACAGAAGTTGCTTTTAGAACGTTCTGCAAAAATTAACAAAGAATATTCTCAAAATTAACAATAGCAAATATTATTGAATATTTAGACAGTGGACCTGACAGTTTTCTATTAAATTATAATAAAAAAAGGATAAGAAAAAAAATGAAAATGAAAAGACTTCTGGTTATTAAAAATCAATTAAAACTAAAAAGAAGGCATATTCCTAAAATAAAAAATTTCTTTGAAGTAATAAACCGGTATCAAGATGATGTATTCTACAGCCATTTTCTTATTTGTTCCTTTATCATTTCAAAGTCCGGTTTGATTTCTTTAATTTTTAATAAGATTTTTCCCCACAGTACTGACTTCTTCTTTCTCCCTTCTTGGAAGACCGACTCCATATCCAGTCTAGTTCGTATTATTAATTTTTGTATGTTGAATATGAAATCTTCCTCGTAACTAAAAATATAAATAATTAAAATTTTCTATAACAATATCGGTTAAATTTTATTACTTTTCCATTTTTCTGCAAATAAAGCAAAATTTTCTTTTGTTTAATAACTTTTATTTGACGATACTACAATGTTGTCGAACAAATGCAACTGAAATCAAACTGTTGCTAAATTTGCAAAAATTTGCGACAGCATTGCCTTTTGTCTGCAAAAAAAAACGTTCGACGCAAGTGCTGCCAAGTATTGCATTTTTGAACATTTGATTTTTATTATGCTGCAATGTTGCACAACTACTGCATTTATGAACGTACCCTATACCTTTCACATTGCCATGAAATTTTGCTCAAAGGGTTGCAATGACCAAATAAAATCACATTTATACGAAATGTCTTACATCTACTGTTTAGTTTTTATGCATGTTACGAGGACAAAAGCAAACTAAATGAAAGTAAATAAACTAGGCAAACCAGCAAAAAGCAGATACACACTTCGGATGTTTCACAGAATATACGAGAAAAAAATCGTGAAATTATCAGACAAAAAAAGAAACTATATAGAGCAAAAAACGACGCTACCAGACAGTTGTGAGTCAGAATTAAGATGTGAGTCTGCGATTAATAACCGAGAGATGTATTTAAAAATGCGCCCTTAGCGCACTGGTATTGAACTACGAAGTTTGTTTTTATTAAAAATAATGGTGGATAATATTAATAGCACAGTGTTATCAGTTAAAATTGCCGTAGTCTAGTTGGTAGTGTGTTGGCTTATTAGATGTAAAGCCAGGGTTCGAGCCCCAATAAGCAAAATAATATAAAATTCCAAGATTTTAAGATCTATCCTGCCAATAGCTGGTGCAAGGGACGAATTACAAAGGAGATTGGCAAAGACTTTCAACAACGTAGTATCGACTCTCAATACCAATGGATTCTAAGAATAAACGTTTTGTATAATTGATAAACATAGAAATTGTTATCCAAAGTGGTAGCAATCCCACTGTAATTAAATGTAATTAAATTCCCAAAATGTAATGAAATTCCAGACTTTAAGACTTAAACTTGTAAACAGATCATGTAACAGGTATCAATTTCATCATTCAGAATTAGTGCCCTATTTGCGGCCAACCAACTTACTGATCTAAAAGAATTCCTGAAAACTTAAAGGAAGCAGAAACTGCCGGCAGACAAAGTTTTAGGGCTACTTATCTTTCAGGGAAATCTGCTACGGACGGATTGCCTATTGACATTTTTTAGGATAGCCTTTCTTTAGTATGTTATCAAAGACGCATTTAACCCATCGTCTGTATCTTGTAAATAACATATGCAGTCACTTAAGCAACTGTATCAACGTTTATCTTGTATTAACAAATCTTTGTAAGTACGACAGCCGGGCGTATTGATGTCTGTTCGTACCGACAGAGAATCCACAAAAAATATTTGTTCCATTGCCAAAATTGAATAGATACCGTCTATAAAGATATTGCTGAGGATGATGATGACTTTCTTGTAAATCATTTTACATTTTATAAATCATATTGCGCAAGTCAAATAATTCAACGAGTTACCGTGTACTACTATTGCCTATAAGTGGTATATTTTGATAATCCAATTCTATTGAAAACTGTCACCTCAATTATTCTGACATTTGTTCAATTTGCGTATTAAAATTACAAAATGTCAAAGCCAAAAGAGGCATACAATTTCTTAAATAAACTCAGAAAACCGGCCCAACGGCTAATTATTCATATTTGAACAGTTTTCGTTAACGGTGCAATCTGATGATTTGTAGTTGTAAATATAAGTTCAATTAGCAAATGGACCAAATCTCGAAATGTTCGAAAGTATAGTTGTATTATATTTCTTAAAAATCTATCCTTCGGTGTCGATTTTAAACTGTAGGTCCCACCGCTCATGTATAAAAATTAAAACACGCAACATAAATAGTGTAAGAGGCTAAGCCTTAATCCTGACTGAAGGATTGTAATGACCAATTATATATGTATGTTTGTTAACACTCAGCTGAGACAGTTGTTTGAGTGACTGTACTTCAATAAAAATTATATCACTATTCACAATTTATTTAACAATTGTTACATTAGCTACTATTGATTTTATTTTTTGTTCTAAAAAATTTAATATTTAGTTGCTGCAGTAAACAATTAAATTAAGTAGAAAAATAAATGCTTTAAACGTCCATTTGTTTACCACCGTTTAAACACGAGGTGTTTTAAATCTAATTCTTATTTTATTTAATTGCAGTTTTACTAAGTTTTCCAAAGCGTTTTTATTTATGAAATCTTGAAAACTCAGATTAATCCAACATTACTTTTTCTCGGTACATTTACAACTTTCTGCACATTGGGTTGTGTTTCTGTTAAATACCCAGACGGTCGATGCATAATTTCAGTACTAAAATTTTAAATTAAACACATTGTTTGTCAGAATACGGACGTTAAAAATATTATTTCCTCTTTAGGACACGGAAATAAGAAGCCATTTCTGGTTTATTCAACCAACGCGGGCGATGTTCTCAAAACAACTGACTTTTGCTAAAGAAATAACAAAAAGGCAAGCAGTCATGTTAAATTTTACTGTTTAAAATCTAGCGCAACATTATAAGAGTACAATAATTTACCGTAATGTTGCTTAGAATTACAAGAGAATTCTTATTAAAGAGAATCGGTTTCATTACATACAGTGGATGGCAATTCCATATTCAATTTACTGAATTACTTAACATAACTGTTCTCTTTTGCTCTTTATTGAGATTTAAATTTAGCCATTATGAGAGAAGAAAATATTATTTTCCTTATGATTTTTCCAGACTTCTTTATTTTAACAGCATCACACGAGTTATACACTGTGTTATATGTATTGTTGCTTAATGTTAGGAAACAAATCTACTGCATTTTTAGGTAAAAGTTATTGCGAACATTTTATTTTCGGGCAAAAGAAGATGTAGAAATTTACAAGCTTTAGGGCCATTATTACTATTTGCGTTAAAGTTGCATTAGTAAAAGGCTACTTTAGCTAAAGTGACTTTTAAAGTCATCTTTAACCTTTTTTGTTAAATTAAATTTGGCAGTCAATAACATTTGTTATACTCTTTAAATAAGGACTACGGTAATTTCTGTCCAATTTTATCAAACGAAGTGTAAATCTCCTCACAATATAATGCACTTTCAGAATATCGCCAATTATTTCATATTTTTTACTTAAATTTTGCAATTAAGAATAGCGAAACTTAAAAAAATAAGAAAAAATAATATTTTCCAAGTTTACCCCATCAAAACTCATAACGTATAAGTTTGAACAAAATGTTTATGTATACCGCTTGAAAGGCTAATCTTTCCCCTTTCTAAAAAATATTCGATTTTTAAAATAGGTTCGAACATATTTGGGTAATCAAAAATTTTGTGTGAATAGATCAAAAAACCGTTTTTGTCAAATAGAACAAGTTTGGAGGGTTCGAGAAAAATATAAAAAGTATTTTTGAATTCTACTCAACTAACTGAACAAGATAGACTAGATAGTGTATATTTAACTTTTTGTATTTTGTCGCTCAGTGTTATCTGCCCATTAAAATTCTGCCTTTAGTTAAAGGCAAGTTGTAATATATAATGGCTTTTAGATTTTTAAAGTAGTATTAACACTGTTTATTAAATGTAGCCCTCAACTACGTTCATAAATTCTTTTTGAACACATCAACATTTTTTGTTCACTATGGTAGCATGGATGATAAAGGCAAAATAAAAACATCAAATTTTATTAACATCGACATTCTCATCTGTAGTATTCAAATCTTAAAGTCAATATTTATTCATTTAATTTTACTAAATCTCATTTTTATATATACAGTAGGGAGCAAAAAAATGCAACGCTATGTTATTCAATAACTTTGTTTAAATTAAATGCAAATTCTTACAAAATGTTGGTTAAAAATATACTTAAAACTAATACTTGGTTGTGTAGCCTTTATTTTCTATTACCGCTTGCAGTCTGGAGGGCATAAAATACACAGGGGTATTTTTTCCCATTCTGACATTAATTTTTTTTTTGCTAATTTCGCCAAATTTGAAGGATTTTTCTTCTTAACTTTCCGATCTCAAATCTCCCATAGGTTTTCTATGGGGTTTAGATCGGGAAGTTGTGACGGCCAATCCAAAACTTGTTACGAAACAAGCGACTAGATTGCTTCATGTCATTCCCTTGTTGGAATATGCTGTTTGGGGGCATTTTTTCCATAAGATGTGGGAGCATTTTTTCTTCTACGATCTCACAGTATTTAGTGGCATTCATAATACCATCGATTTTCACCAATGGACCAACTCCGTACCGAGAAAACGCACCTACCAATAAATTAAATAAAGTGAAGAATTTCGCTGAACCATTAGTGAACCTCCGCCATGTTTAACTGATTGTAGCTGATATCTGGGACAATATCTCTGCTTGGGTGGTCTTGGAATATATTTTATCCCATCAGAACCAAAAAGACTAAATTAAGTTCACTCCACAGCACTTTTACCCACTGTTCACTTGATCAATATTGATAACGCTTTGCAAAATTAAGGCGCTTAATTTTTTGGGCCTTAGTTATTAGCGGTTTCTTTCCGGGACGTCTGGCAAATAAATTGGAATCATTCAATCTGCGGCGAACAGTATGTACTCCAATGGAAATACCCATTTGCTCATTAGCGTCCACAGCTATCATTCTTGGATCAGCTTTAACCAGTCTAATCATTTGGCGATCTTCGCGCTGGGTAGATTTTTTTGGGCGACCGCTGCCATACTTCCTTTATACGCTATTTGTTGTTCGAAATTTAGACGCAATTCGGCACACCTTTGATTTGTTTACGTCGAACATTTGTCCAATCTCTCCCATGTTTTTACCCTCTTCCAGAGCCTTAATAATGGCTACCTTGCTATCAGTTGATAACTGTTTCTAATGGTTAATAAATATTGTAAAAATTAACGAAAATTTTGTATAAATAAATTTTATCTACTTACTTTCACTAATAATTCACTGCGTTGCATTTTTTTGCTCGCTGATATTTGTCACTTTTTTTTCTTAAATGTTAAAATAAAAATAAGCAGTTAGAAAAATTTTGATATTGTAACCTGCATTTGTTAACTAAGTTTGTGGAGTATAAAAATAAAAAAGTATTTAATTTCCGTACTGTTTTTTTGAAAGAGGCATACATAAAGGTCAATCGACTTGGCGTTGCATTTTTTAGCTCGCTACTGTATATAAAAATAAATATAAGAAATAAAACGGTCTCTAAACTGCATCTAAGAACGGCGATGTATGTAATCCGTTGATTTGAGTTGATGAAACTGAAACTTGCCGAAATAGATTTTCAAACCACGAGACTGCCTTCACTGAAATTTTTGCAAAAAAAAATATTTACCCCTTATTTGAATAGTTGTCTGGTCCGTTCAAGGCTTACATTTTTAAACGGGGATATAGTCAAAAGTAAAAGTTTTTTTATTTCTTACAGTTGTATTTATAAAATTTTTTTTTAAGAAAAATTTCTAAAACTACTTTTCATTATTTCCATCCATAAACATTCTTTAAAATTAAAAAATTAATGTACGTGCAAACCTTCTTTAAAGCTGCTTTAAATTGAAATGTCATATACATATTTATTTATTTTGTTTTTTGTGTCCAAAAAGAAGAGTCAAACAATAAGAAAGCAATTGATTGAAAATCAAAAAAGAAACATAAAGAACAACGCGAATTATTTCTATCAGGTGACCGTATCTCTACAACAAAAACAACAGGCATTATGTTTTTGTTAAAGAGTAATTATCTTGTCAATAAAATTAACCCTCAAACTTCCATATTAAATTAATAAAAGCAATTAAAAAAAAAATAAATAAATTTTATATATTGAATATTCTATGATTTTTATGACATGCTAAATGAATCATCTATAAATTAAAAAAAATATTTCATGCAGTCAATAACATTTCCACTTTACGTAAAGAACATGTTTTTATATGGCCAGAAAAATGGCAGCTGCAAACGTTATTTCTTATTTGTCATAGTTTAGGCAACTAATTGAAGGGACCGAATTTTTTTTTTGTAATTTATCAATCTTGTCTCAATAAATATTAAATCTAGGTTGTAGCTTAAAAGATATATATATTTAGTGTTAAAGGCTTAAATATTGTTAATCATCTTACAAACATATTGATATAATTGGTTTTAAAACAGTAAATCTTAAGAATTTCTAGAGTGCGTATCGTTAAGGATACAATAATATAAATACGAAATTGATTATGGAAACAAAGTACACAAAAAACAAAAATTTTTTTGGCAACGACGGTACTCAACAACTGGTAATTTAAGGCCGCCTTATATATGAATTCGCATTGATAATGAAATTATACAAACAAATATCAAAATTAAATTCAAAAATACTAATTTTCGGAATTATTACTTTTTGTATTTATATTAGTGATGTATAAAAAAAACTAAACGAATAAAAATAATAATTTTTTAATTATTAATTTTAATTTTATAAGCTTTTCTTTGAAGAAGAAAGTACATCAACCATTTAACTCTTTATTTTTATTTATAATTATTCTTTTTTTTCATAAATCAATTCAAATAAATTTATAGAGTAAATGTAAATAAAATTTTTTTCTTATGCGTTATTAAATTTAAAGTAACAAATGTAACGAATGGTAATACCAACATGAAATTAAACATTTTTTTAAATTATTATTATGTATATTAATTATTAATGTAAATGAAATAATTGAGCTCGAGGTCTGTTGTTGTTTTAAATAATTTTTATTTTATTTCTCCGATATTTCGAAATTCATCGAATTTCATCCTCAGGGACACTCTAAAGTTTAACAATAAACATAAACAACGATAAAAACATTTATAAATAAGTACATCGATCACAGAATAAAACAAAAAAATTTTTTACGAAGAAAAACATTGAAAAAACCCTTACTGTAAAAATTAAACAAACAAAATAAACTTTAAGCTATAGTTGTTTTAACATCGTCGTATGGTATTGCACTGATCTACTTAAAATTAATTATTGCTTCTTTTTCGTTACTAAATGTCTATAGCTGCTGGCTGCGCTGCACTCAATGTCTGCTTTATAGTTCATACGTAAATTTGTTGGTGTATTTACTATATTTAGCATCTCCAAAATGTAACGGCGTTTGTAGTTATTCTCCGTATCCAATATACGAACATTGTCGAAGTCAGGAGAGTGTTTATAATTAACGCAGTGGCTCATCAATGCAGTTTTCTGTGTTTCATGATTAAATCTTAAATTGATTGATGAGCCACTGCGTTAATTATAAACACTCTCCTGACTTCGACAATGTTCGTATATTGGATACGGAGAATAACTACAAACGCCGTTACATTTTGGAGATGCTAAATATAGTACATACACCAACAAATTTACGTATGAACTATAAAGCAGACATTGAGTGCAGCGCAGCCAGCAGCTATAGACATTTAGTAACGAAAAAGAAGCAATAATTAATTTTAAGTAGATCAGTGCAATACCATACGACGATGTTAAAACAACTATAGCTTAAAGTTTATTTTGTTTGTTTAATTTTTACAGTAAGGGTTTTTTCAATGTTTTTCTTCGTAAAAAATTTTTTTGTTTTATTCTGTGATCGATGTACTTATTTATAAATGTTTTTATCGTTGTTTATGTTTATTGTTAAACTTTAGAGTGTCCCTGAGGATGAAATTCGATGAATTTCGAAATATCGGAGAAATAAAATAAAAATTATTTAAAACAACAACAGACCTCGAGCTCAATTATTTCATTTACATTACAAATTTAAAGGTCGAATAAATACAACATTAAATTTATATTAATTATTATTATATATATTAATAAGAATAGTGAAAAAACGATTTTTAAGTTTAAAGTATAAACCAACAAAAGTTACCATCGCGAGATAATAACGGACTATTTGTAGTCAGAAATTGAGAACACGGATATTGACGATATATGGTTCCAACAGGTTGGTGCAACTTGCCACACAGTGAACGAAGCAATGAATCAATGGCCGTGTGATCTCAAGTATCAGCGATGTTTATTGGCCACCACGGCCATGTTATTTGACACCGTTGGATTCATTCATTATTTAGGAGAAACAATGTGGATCAGTAAGCCAAGAGCAATTCAAGAGCTGAATATGTGATCATTCACGATTTTAACGGCACTGAACCGCAATTATCTCTCATAGTCATTGAAAATGTGTACCATGGGATAAAGTTATACCTCCAAAACCGTGGAGAGCATTTTGCTAATACTTTGTTTCACACCAGAGGTCAGCAATGAGTATTCAAAACGATGAGTATATTCGAATCATACTTATAATTTCTGATACTTATACGCATTCATACTTATTTTAATGTCATACTCATACTACTATATTCAAAGTTTGTGGGGGTGAGCGGGGAGAGAATAAAATAAAATATTTATCGAGATATCGGGTAAATAAAAGCAAAGATATTAGTTTCCAAAATATAATTGTTTATTTCAATGTACATAAACGTACCTTTCGGGTTGGGGGTTGATCGGGTAATGATCTCTTTTCATGTATATTCTTATCAATTCACAATTATTTTATATCAACACAGGGGTGGTTTTTACACTTAAACTAAACTTATATCTAAGACTTAAAAGTAGGGTGGCCGGCGTGAACAATACTCATGGTACTCGGACTTAACAATACGCATGATGTTATTGATTTCGACTCTCCATGACTCATCGTATAAACGAATCACAAAATAAGTATGATTCGCGCACGAACACTACACTACTCACAAGAAGGTTGTGTGTTTGCTCTGCTTGCTGTCTTTTTCTTTTTTGTTTATGTGTCTTTCTTCTATCTTTGTAAGTGCAATAACAACTAATTTTGACGAATGATTCGAATCACTCGAATCATTTATAAGCATTATATGTATTTTTCTAAATTTATGAATCTGAATGAAATGATAGTTTATAGGCAAGAGGGGTGAAGAGCATGGGATTTCCGTGGCGTAAAGTTTCCACCGGCTACAACCCCGCATCACCAGCACAAAACTAATACATACACATTTTTAAAAATCAGGGTTGGCAATTTTTTTTTCAACAGAGTTGATTTAGTCGTTAGTTACACTTCAAGCAGTAAGCATGAACAAGCAAGAAAGGGTATGGATTGGCAATTTTTGTCTTTCAACAAAGTTCGTTCAGTAGTAGGTAGGTAGTTGCATTTCAAATACTAAACATGAATAAGGAAGAAGGAGGATGGACACGTCAGCAGACTATAACATTAATAAAATTGCTATTCAAAGCAACTCATCCGGACCATCTAAAACAATATAAAAAAATTAAGCGTTGGGAAAAATGGTTTTAGCTCTGAAAGAACCAAAATATATATAATTGATATTAAAAAAAAATTAAAGTTTCGCAGCAAAAAGTTGCCCGAGAAAAAAGAAAATAAGAGCGGCAATGAGGAGTGGCATGGCAGCTGACGAAATATATACATATATCAAAACTTTGGTGCTTTAATGAACTGCATTTTTTAATTGCTGCCAATGATGAAATTCGAGGCCAGTCAAATTTGGAGATAAACGTAAGCAAAATTTAGTAAATAGTGTGCAACAAAGTGGTTTTTACTCATCATTTTTAAAAGAATAAAGTTCATATTGTTAGTTTTTTGTTTTGTTTTTAATTTGTAATTATTTTTTGTTTAGCTGGATGAATCATTTTGTGAAAGCGAGTGCAGTCGTAGTAAAAAAAGGTAAATTGTTATTTATTTTAAATTTTATTTTATAACTAAATTTAAATTTTTCTTGTCTAAGCGTTCAAGACCGGATGAGGTAGCAGCACTGCGGCAATCTGCGAGTAAATCCTAAATAGTAAATAGAACGAAAAAAGCTATTCCAACAGGCACCATGTTCAACGACGTCTTTTTGTTCTGAAACTTCTACTCCCGAAGCTACCGAACAATTACCGCTTTCTTCATTGTCAGAAAATATTATCTATTCCCCGATTGAATCAAACAATACAACGTTGGTGGAAACAAACGATTGTGTTGATTGTGATAAGGTTGAAATTCAATCGGTGGAAATAATCCAAAGTAGTGATATTTTAAAGCAAGCCATTGAAGGTATTTTTGATAATTAAATATAATAATAATGAATAATAATAATCATGAATAGTAATGAATAGTAATAATAATAATGAATAATAATAATAATAATAATAATAATAATAATAATAATGAATAGTAATAATAAAATAATAATAATAATGAAATATATATTATCTTACATATATGTATCTATATATATATTAGATATAGATAGCTTTTTCTTATATATAAAAATGAATCTATGATCCTTGAGTAATCAAAAATAAAGCAACAATTGTTGAATTTTCAAATAAAAAAGTTTTATTTAATAATAGATTATTCTACTTGTAGCTATTTTATAAAGCTTTTAAAAATTCATTTGCTGAAATTTCACAAAACTGTTAATAAAATGTTTACAGTTTCCCGTCATTACAAAAATAGTGAGTAAAATCTGTTCTTATTTCCTCATAGTTTCTATTATTATAACTAGTTGTTCCTGCAATATTTTGTGATCCAATCCATATTTCCAGGGTACCTTTCGCTATTATGCATTAAAAATATGTGGAGAGCACAACATGCTTGAACTATTAAAGTTGTTTTGGCCTCTTCATGTTGAATTTGAGTTTGTTGGACAAAATACCAAAAGCTCGTTCAATATTTTGCCTAGCACGGCTTAATCTGCTATTAAAAGTAATTTTGTCTTTGGATAAATTCGAATTGCTATACGGTGTTAACATATGCTTTCCATTTGGGAAAGCATTATCGGCCACTATGACGTATGGCAGTTTTCTGTTACTACCAATAAATTTTGGCTCTGGGGAATTAGAATCGTTCTCTAATATATACATCAAATCCGAACGATCTAAAACTCCACCATCGGAAATTCGTCCATTACACCCAACGTCAATGTACAAAACTTTCCCATACGAATCTGCCAAAGCCAACAGGATAATACTAGTGAATCCTTTATAGTTATAAAATAAATTGGCTCTCTTCTTTTTTGGCTTGAATTTGATATGCTTCCCATCAATGGCCCCTAAGCACAAGGGGAATTGCCACCGACTTTCAAATTCATTCATTCAAATCAAAGAAAAGAAAATACAGCTAGAAAATATACATGTCGTCATTTTAACGTACTAACGAAATAATTCCCTTTTTAATTTTACGGGGATACAAAAAACTGTCCAAATTTTTTAGCTTAATATTTTTAAATCTGGCAAAAAGTGGACTTATTACGTTTGCACATTAAGGTGACAATATATTTATATGTACATACTTGTAAAAACTCTTTCTTCATATTTCTATAAATTGGACTACACACTTCCATGACAGCAGAGCTTAAATAGGATGCAGATAATTTGCTGTTTTCTGAGACTTACTTCAATGTTTCCCCTGTAGCTAAGAATTTTAGGGTTACAGCCAATTTCTCCTTAACGGGAATACATTTTCTCATAGATGTATCAGACCAATATCATTTTTTTACAAAACCCAATATTTTGGAAAAACACTCTTGGTCCATGCGTATGAACGAAGTATACGCTTTTGCATCGTCATACAAATTGTACCCCTTGAGGAGAAACTGGATGTTACCACCAGAATTTCGAGATTCCCGCCATGGCTTAATCCAACAAGATCTGGGACTGCTTTCTTCTGACTCTTCCTTTAGCAGTAGTGCTGCAACTTCCAAATTGCATGCACTTGAAATTCCGCATAAAATAACAGCCAGTGTTTCTTTATTTATTTCCGCCATAATTGCGTTTGTTTTAAAATTATTTGTTTATTTGTTGTGTACACTTAAAAAGCCAAACATCAAATGAATGCAAAAATACTAATACATACAAAACTCTGTATACATATACATTTGTTGCCAAACGAATATTCATCCCATGTAAATTAAAAAGAACAAAAATTGTGCGTCATAAAAAATGTGCTAATGTGAATTGGCTCAATGAGTAGGCGTATGAATCAAACATAGTTCGAATGTTATGAGTTTGATGTCAACGTTGTACTCATACTCATTGCAACTTGTACTTATAAATAAATATTGTACTGAGTACGAATGAATCAGAGTAGTTGGATTTCAATACTGTTGACTCACTCATACTCAAAATTGCATGAGTACTCATGAGTAGCGAAAAAGCGATTCATTGCTGATCTCTATTTCACATATAATTTTCATAGATTATTCTATCATCACGAAATTAATGTTTTATTTACAATTACCTCATGCGTTTTGGTTGGACTACCCTTTATAACGGTTTATCTAAACGTGAATTGAATAAGATTACGAGGGTCTGCTGATAAAATACTATGCACTGTATTGAACGGACAAAGTGGACATTATCTTAGTACCTTTATACAAAATCTACGGGATTTATGAAAAGTAATTTTTTTCTGTTCAAATTTTGATTTATTATTTATTAGAACTAACAAGTCATTTCATTGAAATCAGTTAAATTAACATTTACTTTAATATAATGTACTTAATTAATAATTTAATAATGTACTTAAATATCCCCACAATTGTGCCCCATAAATCCATACAGGTATCAATATTACATTATATATTAGGAATTTATTCTCAATAGAAAGTTGGAATTTTCTTCCGATTAACCATTATAGCTTATTCCACTTTAGTTGCAATTCTACAATTTTAATTACTTTAATTTAAACAAATACTACAAAAATACTACGTTCTTCGTAAGAGGCTTGAAGACTCATGTTAATAAAATTTGTTACATTTTCGCGTCAGTAAGATTAGAGTTAAATAAGTAAATAAGAAATTATTGATTCTCAGCCATCGTTCCTATTTCCTAACGAGCACCGTTGGGTACTGCTAATTTTCTGCTTAACAAATAAAGAGAAATAGTGAAAAAAATAAGGACCACTCTTTTTATTCTTAAGTTTTTTCACAGTCTTGAGAATTTAATGAAGAGTCAATACGAAGCGCTTATTAAAATAAAATGAACCCTGTTAATTTTTCACAATTTTTCTTAATTGTTAATATTAATATTAATTTAGAATAACAATCTTGAGCTAAGCCCAACTTTTATAAAATTTAAAATTAATCAAAAATCCAAAGGAAATGAAATGACTACCAAGAAATACATATACACATGTATGAAGAATCATAGAACCCTAAAAATTCACATTTGCTATACAAAAAATCAATTTTCCATATTACGATTTTGCTTGCCATAGTAATTGCAAAAACAAAACCACAACCGTAAAGTTAACAAAAAAGAAAATCATTTCAACATTGTAAAGAGTAAAATATTGTTTTTGAAAATATTGTATCGCTCTGATTAATTTTGTTTTGAAGTGTTTGTGGTAAAACGCATAATTGCTTATACAAAGCTAACCCTAGAATGTAAACATAAAAAATTATGCGACTAAATTTTAACTCCAAAGAAAAAAAAATACTGGAGTAATATTTTTACTCGCTTCGTTTTAAGTTTTTTTCGTTAAAACTTCAAGTGATTTATGTGGCATTCTATGTGCGGCTATAACTTTGAATACAATAATAATATTTCAAAAAATAGTGAGAGTTTAAAGTAAAAAGGTTAGTGAGACTGTTATAAACACTTCTTTAGTTTTTTTATTCTTTTAATATTTATAAGGCTTTAAAAAGTTTTTATCACCCTTTTTTTAGTTTATATGAAAGTGGTAAAAAATAATGGTAAAACTTATTATTGTGAAAACTTCTAGTGTGGCAATAGTGTTTTCAACATTTCTCTGTTTTTTTTTTTAAGATACATAAAAAAACTTCAAATAATGTATTTCACTTTAAAAAAAAAAATTCGAAAAAAAACATTATAGTTATGATGCGATAGTACAAATCAATTCTGTCCTGTTCGGCCTATGTACTGCGTGTTTCGCCCATTTTACGATGGCCCTACTGAGAGGGCTATCCGCTAAGTTGTGGAGAAGTTCGACTACACTAGTACAGTGAACGATCGACTAAAACGCACAAAATTCAACTTACCCAGAAACTGAATGGACTCTAGAGCAGTTAGAAATTGACAGCCGTTTTCAACGAAAAAACATCTTCAGCGACAATGGCCCTTTCTGGACGAATGGATACGTGAACACACAAAATTGTCGAATTTCGGATGAAAACAATCCACTCGAAATCCAAGAGTGTCCGAAGAATTCCGAAAAAGTCATTGTTTAGTGAGAAAACGGTCTGTCACGATCAACAATGAGCATTCTAGGTTAATAATTACTAACTTCGCTTGGCATGAATTGGATGATCAGGACATCAACGACTTGTGGTTTCAACAGAGGCCGCTGCATTGGATGTTCTGCACGAACGATTTGAAGGCATTGTTATCTTACTTGGAGGTAATGTGAAGCGCCACAAGTTCGTTTAAGACCGTTTGACTTTTTCTTGTGCGGATTTTCTTAAGTAGCAGGTGTATGCGAATAAGCCACGAACCACAACAGTTTTTAAAGCCAACACAATCCATGTCATTGTTCAAACTCTGACCGATTTATGCGCCAGACTGGCCGGCCTCTAGCACAGATATTTCACATAAACTGGCTCAAATAAGTCTACGTACACCAGGTCGGCGAAGACAATTTTCACAATATTTCCAAACTACTTGCCAAATTTGAATAATGTAAAAGTTTTAAAAGTTTTTGCTTATTATAACTAAATAAAAAAATTTTATTTAAAAAGTATTATTTATTTTTAATATAAAAACTCAAATAATAATCCAAAATGCTAACTCAAAAAAGACTTTGTACAGCAATGAACATTTAAATTGATTTATTCCAAATCTCTTTTCAATGATGGTTTTGAAATTCTTTGACGGCAAAAACTTGTTCTAAATATTTTTCATAGATTAATCCAGCTTTTATGTGATTTCTGTGTCAACATTCCAGACTTCTGCGACTATGGCACCTTGGGGCAATTGCTTATTAATTACTGTGTGCTGCGAATTTGTTTTTATAAATATCACACAAAAAGTTTATGGAGTATAAATTTAGTGTCTGGGTAATAAGATATTAATGTTTGATATATGATAAGATATCATTGTTGGAATTCATTCCTAAAGAATATTGGCATAAGTGATTCGGATCATTATTGGGGAAGGTCCGAAAATCGTATTGTATGTGGGAATTGCACCCCACACCACCACTAACCCACTTCCACGTTTGACGGTTGCTTTCAGATCTTTAACTGCAACGGAGAGTTTTTGCTCCGTCACACAAATCTGATCCACAAATCTTACCAGAAATTGTGTGGCTGATTAACATATTTTGTGACACAATCTAAACGCGGTTTATATCTTTGCTAGGGAAAAGGCTACTGATGTGGAAATAAGTCTTAAATGCGCTCATAAGTAGAATTATGTAAGATTTGTGCATTAATGTAAAAACTTTTGCCATCATTACGCAATTTCACAATTTACTCTTTGACGTCAAACCCGAGTAAATATATAGTCTAATGTTTTTATTAAGCTTAGTAGAACTTAGAAATACTCCAACCCTCCAAACTTGTTCTATTTACCAAAAACCTGTAATATTTACACATCACATACAATTATCATAATATTGTTTTCAAAATAATATTATTACTGGACAATACAAAAAATTTACATTTATTGAACGATATTGATTTATTGTAGCAATAAAGCATAAAAAAATATTTGTATCTTGTCATTTTCACAAAAATTTTAAAAAGAAATGTCTTCTCAACACAAGAAATTGTGAAATTCAGACGACCGAAAGAAAGACTCCTTCTACATATTCGGAATTTAGTTAAGTTCTTAGGATAGGAAGGAAAACCCGAACGCGATTGAGTACATACTTTGGTGTACTCGTTCTTCGTTTACCGGTGGCTATATACCCAATATGAAAATATCAAGAGTTTGTTAAAGTAGACTTTGAAAATTATATTTTCACGTTTTTAACAAATTCATTCAAATTTATTTAATTTAATTTTCAATTGCACAAATAAAAAGAATAAATAAAATAGAAATGAAAACATACACTTACGAAACAGTTATCCAAATTAGATTACTTAAAATAAAATACGAAACATTTTTAATATGGGATATTAAAGACAATTATTTTATTTTCTTATATGCCGTAGATAAAGAGCTACTGCCGTTAATAGCAGCATATATTTATTGCATTGTACAAAATAAGAAAAAGTCTAAAGAGATCAGTAGCTGCTGGCAACAATTTGCAATTGTAACAATTAAAACGTTCAAATATTATAGTTCCTTTACAGTCCTTTTGTAAATTCTGAAGATCACTATATTTGTCAACAAGATAGCTGGGATGTACGTGTTACGTAGATAAACGATGTTTATCTACTTCCTGGGCCCAAATGCAATCCCAACAAAAACTTATCGGGATACCCCGAAGCAAGCATGATTGCGACCAATTTAAATGCGATAGCATATGAAATAATTAGTTTCCTTTTCAGACACTTTTGTAAAAAAAAATATAGCCATTCTTTAACTTCTTCCTCACCGCCAAATTCTGTTTCGGGTGGTTTGTGTTTTTTCTCTGAAGAAAGCTACTAACAGACTATCATCTGGGAATGGCTGTCTTGATATTAAGCAGACGAAGGGATAACATTTAATCAACGTGAGGAGGAGAAGAATACTTTAAATCTTAGTCATACTTACGAGAATGTGAACGATATTCTCTGGCCTTATAATTATGTCGTATTTAGAATAAATTATTCTTTGGACACGCAGCATAAAACTTAACACGTATGTGTTATGATGCAACAAATCTAAATGTGATACACGGCAATTTTTCTATTCAGAAATAATTTTTGAAGTCAAAGCTTGCAAATGTTGAATAACTCGAGCATTGCCATTCATTTACAGCAGAAAAAGCAGTTGTTGGTGTTTATGTTTTCGCTTGGGGATATAATTATGGTATTGCCGTATACCTCTTTGCATGCACATATTAATAAACACATACTTAACTACACAATGTCATGTTCCACGAATTATTTGAGTTCTTCTCTGTAATGAATTTTTGCTGTTTTTATTATTTTTGAAACTCTGCGCCATAATACATATACCCATAAAAATGTGGGCAAGAAAATTACTGTTGTTCAAGCTGAACTTGACAACACCATACACCACAGTGTATTTTTGTAGTATAAACGACTTTGTGTACAATTCTGCCATGAAGAAGAAATACATTTTTGTTTACCCGCTGGAAGACATGAAGTCAGAAACCTAACTGATTGCATTTTAATAAATTAACGTTTAGCTCAGCTGTACAAAAAACCTTTCACTATAACAAAGTAGCTGTTAGGACTTATTTGTGATACACAGTATACATGAATGTTTTGAAAGCATTCGATGTAACTTACGATACATCCAAGCAATTCGATGATTTTTTATACTGAAATACATCGATAAAACATCGATGTTTTTGTTCGATGCATCATAGTTAGAACTTTATACAAATACTTATGCAGGCCAGACATTAAAACAATATACAAAAAGTATTTCTTCGACGTCTTCCTCTCAGCAGATTTCTGGCAAAAACTCTAAGAGTAAATAAAATTGCCATGAAAAGTTTCTCAAAAATCTGTAGTTCGGAGTCGGGTTTAAACTGTACGTCCCGCCACTCATGTATAAAATTAACACACACAACATAAGTGGTGAAGGCTTGTAGTGACCAATTATGTTATGTACTTATGAAAATACAATGTCCCATATGTAGTCAACCCATTGTGTAATACAATTTTCTGTAAACTGTAATAAAACTTTAATGAATGGGTCATTACAATCCTTTAGTAAGGATTATAACCTACATATTTGAGTCGCTGGACCTACTGTTAAATAACAGATTTAAGAAACTTTTATGGCAATTTTATTTTGCTCTCACTCCACCTACTTGACCGCGGTGTTTTAAACAAGTTCTACTTTTTTAAAAAACATTCTCAAAAGTAAACTATCCTATGACGGCGCTAGAGTGAAATATTCATAGACCATGGAGAATCTCACGAGTTCCTTCCAAGTCAACTTTGGCGGGAAGTACAGAGGGTGTGACATAACAGTTCTATCTGACAGTCAGACAGACTACCATTCAGCTTCTCAGAGATGGGCTAGATATTAAAATAAACAGCTTAATCAGATAGGCAGTGCACATAGATTCAATGCAACGCAGCGCAAAGAATCATAGATGTTTTCTTTTAATTTCCACCACTACGACTTATTACATGTGTACATAATTGAAGTGCCTTATGGTGTAGATATGCTAAAATGTCCACTTTATTGCAAACAGCCATGAAACGTACCCAATTTGGTAATAAACAAAGAATGAGTACTCGCGAAGTATTGTTTGGTTTTCAAGTACCTCTTCAAAATTACAGGTTCGTCAAAAAGATGTCTATATCGTAAATATTTATATTTATAATATTTTCCCATTTTCTATAATTACAATTTTAAATAATATTTCCCGAGATCTGTTTTCCTTTTTTCTAATCATTCAGTGGCGAATGAGTTCACATTTATATAGTTATCGTAATAGTTTTTCTCTCGAAATAATTTCATATTATAGATTTGATCCCATTGGGAAACTCATTATAGTGTAAGTGGGGTTTACATCTTGTTTTCTGGTAATTTTAGGGCTAGGAGTATGTTAAAAATGCTAATGGAGTTATTGATTGATACGTCAAACGGATAAATAATATCAAAAACAGACACAAATAGGAATAACTAGAGACACAGAATTTCTGGCTAACACCACTCCATTCTCAGGCAATTAATTTTATTTTCGCCTGATTAAATAACTTTCTGCCAGTCATTTTCTGTTCATAAAAAATATTTCTGTGTACTTCTGTTCAAACGGAAAAGTTTTGAAAGCCAAGTATGTCAGATCAACTTGAAAGCTTGGCAGTTGGTCACACTGATGGTATGACATTGAATGCCATTCATGGTGTTCGAATAGTATAGCCGGCATGAGTATCAGTCGCCGCAGCCTAGTGGGTAGTATGGACGCGCTTAATAGACACGAAGCCACGATTCAAATCCCAGGGCAAACATCTCCAACAAACCGAAATATGAAAAAAAATTTCCGCCACTTTCTCTCTGCAAAAAATCTGAGAGTAAATAAAATACCCTTGAAAACTTTTCTCCTCGACTTTAAACCACTCTTGTATACATTTAACACACACGACATAAGTGATGTGAGAAGGTAGGTCGTAGTTCTGATTGAATGGCTGTAATTACCAATTATGTGTGTATATACATATGTATAGTTGGTATGATGACTCCTCCTAAACTTTTTAAACAATAACTTTTCTGAAACTGGAGTAAAATCCGGATTGTTGAGCCAAGAATTCCTAAAAACTAATAACAAATGATTCTACGACAACTGCTATAAAGGTCTTAATCAACGGCCCCAGTCAGCAACCACCTCTGGAAAGTTTTTACAAAAGACGTTGCATAAACTCCTGTAAAACTTTAACTCTGGACTCTGGTGCGAATAAAGTGGCGTGGTATGGACCCAAAAATTATAAAAATTATATATTATATTATATATATTATATAATTGTATATCCATACAGAAGCTGTAGTCGCTGCCAATGGCGGCAATACAAAATACTGACCAAAAAAATCATAACATTTGTTAAAAGAAGAAAACTCTTAAACACGAACAAAATTGCCTGTTTAGGATATGCTCGGACTAACCATAAATGAAGACAAAACCAAGGTTATTAGTAAACTTTTCTAGCTTCGTTCTACTCTGACAATGCCTAAGAATTCAAAAACCTGGGTTACTGAATAATAGAAAACAACGAATGTATCAAGAAAAAATATGTCCAGCTTTGGCTTTCAGCTAGAGCTGAAAATTTGTGTATGGCCTACTTGGCCAGGGGTCACTTGACACAAAATTCCCCATATATATAAGTGAACACGTTAATTATATAAACATGGTGGTTAAGTTTAAAAAACAAAATCACTGAAACAGGTTAGAATGTAGCTAGGCCGCAAAAACAAGGTAGGACATGGAAGCTATGATTATTTTAAAATATGGGCTACTATTGATTCATGTATCCCTTTTAATTGCTCATTATCAGAACACAAGCCTAGTTTCGGGGAGCTGCCTTATTATGACAATGATCTGCACCTTATTTGAGTATCTTCTAACGGATTCACACCATAATACGAATTCTGCTATAGAACTTTTTAGAAACAGTTAAATCTTAAATTATCTATTAAAGAACCGGATTACTGCAGTATTGTTCAACTGAAATAATAAGTATAGTGACGGTAGCGAATTTACCGAAAGAAAAGCAGCCATTAGATTCCCATACATCGTGAACATCATGTTATAAATTGTCCAGGCCTGACGAAACTTTCTGTTTACTTTCACATGGGTTGCAGGACACGAGGTAACAACATAACTGACGCACTTGTGAAAACTAAACTACAAACTTTTTCGAATGAATCCAATAGACAAAAAGATAAAGATCAAACAAATTCGGTCAATTGTAGATGTATACAGAGCATAATTTGCGTTAAATCCATCATAGGAACCATCTAGCGATTAAAACGGCACAATGACTAGGTATACACAGCAAAAGGTTGAAAAATAATTACAACGACTTCTGCAGAAGACGCAGTGACTGGAAAAAGCTACTGAAGATTGAACATCTTTTTTCTCATTGTCCGGCACTTGTCTAGGCATAGGTGATTAGGATAAAGAAAGGATTAGGATATTGAACCAAGATCTCTTATAAGACTCAAATGACCTGTGTGACTGACAATTTAACCAAACCTCTCCTATCGTAATGACCCGGTTTTAGGCCATTCCAGGTTTTTCAGTCAAGCTCTTCTTTCCAATGACATTCATATACATAGTTCTAAAAGCACAACGCATTCTATAATTAGAGGTTATTTCGCAAATGCTGGTGTCGTAAAAGTAACTTATGTAGCTATCTAGGGGAATTTTAATATGATACACTTATATATATTATATTTGGTATCGTATTAAACAAATTAAATTAATTTTAAAATTGTTTTTAAACTATCATATTATTTCACAATTTTTACTGAGCAGGTCTGAAATATACAGCACGTTTTAATCCACACTTAAGCACTTAAAAGTTTGTCATGGTAAAATTTTTATTTACCTGAACTACTAGCAACACTAAGTAAAATTCGTTAATGTAGTGTGTGTGTATACCAACACTAAAAATATTCCTCAACATATGTATGTACATGTATACATATACGTAAATAATGATCTTTTGTACATTAAACTTTCAGCTTATATCGTGAGTAATGTTTTTATAGAAATTAATGTTTGCTGGTAAGAGATATTATAAAACTTTGCATATTTGAATTAAAAAGTTTAAACATACTAATTAAATTTTTACTCATAAAGGGAACTATTACAGATTATACTATAATTACGAAATACCGTTTGCATTTTAAAGAGTTAACAAATGCCTTATAGGAAATTGCGTATTAACGAACGTAATTTGCACAGTATTCATAAGAAACCGATTCGGGTTTGATACTTTATGTACGTGCGGACCACTTGGGGCCCTTGCCAGCAGTCATGGTTGACTTCTTTAGAAAATATCTTCGCCTTCAACCCGTCATTTCTAATAGTTCTGGAAAAGTTATTGTTTATTTGGACTTAACGAAATTCGTCCTTTGTTTAGCATTACTAAGAAGGTAACCTAAAAAATCTGTGAGGTGTGTGTTTAAATGATATCTACTAGCGGATTAAAAACATTCCACTATACTTTCAGTATATATTGGTATTTTTCTACTCACAAAGAGGAGTGAAAATTGTTTAACCTTTTAACGACCATACGTTTGTCCCAAACATATAGTTTGAAAAACTATAAACTGTGTGGGTGTTATATTACTTTTATTTATTAATAAAGACGTGTATTTAAGTTTCCAGTATATAGTTGGCTGTATTGAAACAGTCATTCTTTATATATGATTTACTCTATGAGATTACTATACTTTAAATTTGTTTCACAAACCAAAACAAAAATAAGATGGAGCTAGTATATTTGCGCCACCAAGAAGAAAAAAAATCAAAGGCCCAATATATTAAGATTTTATTCATTATACTTAGTAGGATATTCCTTAAGGTCAAGCACTCCATTTAACCCATTTATGTTTGAAAGTACCAGTTTTGTTTAGCGTTTTCTGTTGACATTATTTCCCTTAGCCACTACGTAACCGTTCTTCGGAATGTCTCTTACATCTCTTGTGGAGTTATTTTGAGTCTTTGTACAAGAGTATTAAGCTTATGGGGACTTAGGCAGGCAATACATCTGGACATTAGCAGCAGTAAGATTGGGTTCACTGGCTTGCTGGAACTAATAACCATAACGAAATCTTAATTCTCTCGAAATTTTAATGCATTTATTCTTTGGAATTTTGAAATACTCTCCCTTATTAATTATTTCCATAACTGTTTGTAAAGCCGAGTCCAGCTACTTTGTACTCAGTCTCCGGTTTTCTCTCGCCGCCAAGACAGACCATCTACTCTGTAAAGCATTTACAGCAATGTATTATTTCTATCATCTACGTAGATTTTCTTAAAAATGATTTTTAAATAATATTGCATTTTATGCATACAGTAAATAAATTTACGTCTATCCTTAAGCCTCCGCTGGTTTAAATGTAGGGACATACCCTAATGTACAAATGAACATTGTATGTCAAAAAATGTATGAATGTGTATAAATTATAACCTTTGCTTGAGATATGGACATGAAAATATTACCATATTATTATGTATAACTTAAAATATAAACGTTCGAACATACATATACATAGCCATAAATACATATATATAATATATGTAGATAGATAAATTTGTTATTGCCATCTGCAAACTAAAAACTTTAGTTTTTCACTCCTACAATTCTATAAATGGCATTAAATAATAAAAAAAACTGTACGTAAAAAAACACAGAAAAACAACATAGAAATAATGAAGAAAATTTAATTTATTCGAACTGCTATAAAATCGATGAATACAATGTAAAGCAATTGAAATAATAATAACAATGATAGAGAAAATGTGAAATACCTAATAAACAACCAATGTGCATAAAACTAAACGATACTTATGTTTCAGCCTACTTGCTGTTATTCATCAGACAAATAATAAACGATGTCGTATTTACACTATAAGAGAACGGATGAGTAACAGTAACTAAATGATACAAAAATAACACTCATACAACGTAGTCGTCATAGTCTATAGCGAATCAAGTGTCTACAAATTTCTTTGACTATGTTGACCATTAATAACTCATTACTAATAAGAAATAAATTACAAGTATATAAAATACCAAATAAGTGAGCGTATTATCGGTAATGATGTTACGTCAATTTGGTAGAAGTCGCCGTAGTATAGTAGGTAGTGAGTTGGCTTATTAGACGTAAAGCCAGGGTTCGAGCCCCAGACCAGACATCAAAACAAAATACAAAAAGTATTCCTTCGTCGACTTCCTCTCAACAGATTTCTGGCAAAATCTCTGAGAGTAAATAAAAAAAGTCATGAAAAGTTTCTCAAAAATCTGTCGTTCGGAGTCGACTTTAAACTGTAGGTCTCGCCACTCATCTGTAAAATTAACACACACAACTTAAGTGGTGTGAGAAACTAGCTGACTGAAGGGTTGTAATGACCAATTACGTATGTATGTATATATTTTCGGTAATAATGTTGTCTAATCGTTCCTAAAATTCTACGGCCCTCTTTTGTATGTTTTCTTATACCATATATTTGATAATGTGGTTATCTCTTAACAACAACAATCTGCCTTAATATACCTTTTTGTGTTGTAGAGTATAAGATATAAAGCAGCTTTATTTCGAAGTCTAGTGTAGTATGATTCCTACTTAGAGTAAATATAAAAAAATTGGATGATAATAGAATTAATTGACGAAAGGAACAACAGAAAATTTAATTAGTAATTAATTAATTGTAATAATTTGTATTGTCATTTGCCATATTTTTATGACATGAAATACTTAATGTACCCTAGTTGATAAGTATACTTTTATCAGAAAGGCATGCCAAGTAATATGTATGCAGATATATCCCTGTAGTTCCTGAGCGGAATCTTACTTACAGATTTAATTGGTCATTACAACCCTTTAATCATAATTACAACCCAGACTTTCATACCACTTATTTTAAGGTGTTAATTTTATCCATGCGTGGAGTATCTTGCAGTTTAATATCACTCCGATTAACAAAACTGAGAAACATTTCATGGCAATTTTATTCATACTCTCAGACTTTTTACCTAAAGACTTTTGAAATGAAGTCGCATAAAGAAATGTTTTATTTTCAAATTTCCTTTTGTTCAAAACGTCCGAGCTGGTGGTTAAATAATAACTACGGCCACTTCTAAATCAAAATCATTGCACTTAATTCTATCCTAGTATAAGGTTCTCTCGATTTATGTGTAGCCTTTCTCTGCGATTTCTGCATCCGCAAAGTTTCAGAATTAATCTTGCGGCTCCTTTTTTATTTATATTTCCGAATTTGGATTTTCCGTATTATAGGCTCTAGTTTTGACTTTGTCACCGTAGTCGTATCTCCATAGTAATCGTGTGATATGCATAACTTTTGTTTCAGGAATGTTGATGGAGACTCCAGGTGGTGCGCCAAATTCGTTGTTTAATATTAACAAATAAATGAACCTGGTTAATAAGGTACAAAAATTATTTTACAAGACAAAAGAGTTTTGTTTCAATGACGTTTTTTTTTCAACCCAAAGTCAACCTGTTGTTAGGTATACATCGTTAGAAGTGAAATCGAAATATATGTATGTATGTTAGAAAATGAATAAGCAAAAGTTTTTAACTTAATGCCATAAAGTTTCTGTTCTTCATATAGAAAATTTTTTATGTGAAAATTTTAAAGTTGTGTGTCTTTGCACTTTAATAAACGATTTTATCGGAATTACTAAATTGAAAAGTTTTTTATTTTTATTTCTAAGAATTCAAAAATAAAAGAACTCCACTCTAAAATAACAAAATTCTTCTTACTTTTTTGTGTTACAAAAGCAAAAAATTTTTACTTTTATTTTATTACCTTTACTTATGACAATAAGAAATTCAACAAAAATTGCATTTTTCTTCTTTAATAGAATTTTATAAACTTTAGTCGAAAGGCTATTAGGATGAATGGTTTAAAAGACATATCATGACTCCATGATTTAGGGCCATTATTACAGCTTGCCGTTAACTAAAGGGAGTGTTTCAACGGGCAGATAAATTGTTTTTCGTTATTATGAGTACCCAATAAGATAGAAGTGATCGTTAAGCTAAAGGGAGGATCATCCTACCTTTAACATTTAAAGGTCACTTTATGTTTGAACTTGCCATATTATATATTACTAGCAGATTGTACCCGGCGTTGCGCGGGTTGTGTAGTTTGGATTAGTTTAAAAAATGAAAACCGGTTTCTTAAAAAAATGCAATTTTTCAAATTATTCGGAAACCGGTTTAACAAACAACCCAGTTTTTTGAATGCTCTAAGTCCTAAATATAAATGCACTCAATTTGCCTGTTTTTCGTCCCTTTCCCCTTTTTTTGCCCCTTTTGGTCCAACTTTATTAACGGAACACCTCCAATAGCTATTTGGGAAACGTAACAAAGCTAAATCGTAAAAAAATACCTTTAAAACAGATAAAACACAGCATTTATGCATAAAGTACTAATTTTTGCCCATTTTTTCTCCCTTTGTCACATTTTTCCCCTTTTGGTCAATATTTTGAAAAGATTTATTGCCTATAACCTGCACCGACAACAGCTCGATCAATATCCAAAATTTCAAGAAAATCGGTCCAGGCGTTCAGGCGTGATTAGCTAACAAACAAACAAAAAAACAGACTTACAGAAAGATTTATAACATATATTATTCATTATAGCAACTTCAAATTTAAACAAAATGAGCATATACAACAAAAACAACGAAGCCCGCGGTTGCCACTGCGTTAAAAAAAAATTGTATAATTGAGTAGTTTTATCGACATTGCTCCGGCACTGCCATATTTTTGAAAAATTTTATCTGTAATAATCTGTGTTGTAATAACGAAAATAAGTGAAAGGTAACTTTACAGTGCCCTTTAGCCAAGTTTAACGGCAAGTTGTAATAATGGCCCTGAGAGTAAATTAAATTGTTAATATTTTGAATTCATGAGTTAAACAAACTGGTATTTTTAGTTTTCTAAAATATATGAATTGTTTTATTGTTTTAAAAACATAATTTGATTGATGGCTAAAACATAGTTATTCGTAAATATTAATTGTTATTAGTTGGAAATTAACGCAGATATTCTCATTAAGAGTGATTTAAATCTCTGTGGAGATGATGGCCATAAAGTCTACTACCCTTCAGAAATCGTTTTGTTTGTCAATTGAAGAGAAAATTATAAAGTTTTCTTAACGTTGCGCGTACCGCTAACAATTGCAAGTTAAGTCAATTCTGCACAAGACAGACTGGTTAGAGATTTCCAGATCTATGACATTTTTAATAACCTTGGTCAAGGAACGATATTGTAGAAAAACTTTGTAGTGAAATCAACTTCACTACACTGGGTATCCCGACAGATTCTATCCAGGTCTTAATAGTGGAAAAGCGTAAATTTTCTAACCAGAAGTGTTATGAAAAATAGCATGGGTCAAGCGGCACAAAAGCTAAAGTCAAACAAAATAGGAAATTGGAATAATAAAGTTCGAAATAACTACAAAAGATGCGTAATTAAGTTCACTTATTCAAGATGTGAATGAAATGTTGTTCAGAAAATGTAATAAAAATAATTCATATATCAGGTTTAGCACGCACAAAAAGCAAAGGCTTATAGGATCGGCAAATAGTTTAATCTGAAAAGGGATAAGAAAACGGCATAATCAAACGACCGATGAGAATTTTCTTTTATTTTTTTCCTTGATTGTAGTTAGTTGTTGGATAATATATATCCCCAACTAAATGTGTCAGTCACCAAACGGAAAATTTGGTTTGATTCAATACATATTGAATATAGCCAGAGCTATGACATAGTATGACTTCATCAAAATCACGTTCTAGTACAAGCGTCTATACTGACTTACTTAATCGATTATTACAAACCTATAGTCAGGATTACGACCTAACATCTTACATCACTCATGTTATATGTGTTGATTTTCTGTTATACATGAGTATTTAAAGTCGATTCGTAACGACAAATTTTTGAGAAACTTTCAATGGACATTTTTATTTACTTACAGAGATTTTTCGAGAAAACTGCTGAGAAGAATTCGCCGAAGTATGAGTTTAAGCGATGAGCTTGTGTCTAATAAGCCCACACAATACCTGCTGGACTAAGGCGACTTCAGACCTTTGCTGAATCTAATTCAAACTCTACTTTGGGGATTATTTTTTCAAAGGATACAATCACGGTATATCCAGAAATAGAACTGGATAATGCAGATCACCTACCGCTGTATCTATGTACATAGCAAGATGGGATTTAAATGTCGACATTCGACATGTTTTTCACACTTCCGTAGTATGTGCTTAAAATACTACATGCATTTAAGTACTTTTAGCTCTCATTTACAACTTTTTAAACTCAAGGTACATTTCTATTACTTCCAATAAAAATTTTAAATAATAAGACACATGAATGTTTTTTACTGCGGGCCGATGTTTCACAAAAGTTGAAAAGTCTTTATATTTACCACTGAGCAGAAATCCTGAATTGTGAGTTCTGTGTCTGTTGATCAAATTAGTGTGCATAATTGTGCGAAAACAATTTTATGTAAGTGGAAATTAATAATTTAGAAGATTTAGCTGATATGGAACCCATTTGACAAAAACGTAGGCGTCCCGAATTCATTGTGTTATCAAAATTAACACAATTTTTTTGTCTTCAATCATCACCAACCGTCTCTTTGTTTTAAAGAAAAAGAAAAAAAGAAAATAGTAATAAGAATACAATTAAATGCCAAGATCTTAAAATGGATTTTTAATTATAATTATTATTTAATTACAGCATGCTGTGGATGCAGGAAATCAGTAAAATAAACCAGAACATGGCCAGGTATAGTCAAAAGGAATAAATATTTTTCTCTTAACTCGTCGCGTATACAATCCTGCATGATAATTATAGCAATATGTAACCAAGTTGAGTTGTGCATTTCAATAGTCCTGTATTTTACGGAAAACAGTTCTTCGAATTTTATTTTACTAATTTGCATAATTTACCTCTGCATCACTTGTTTTATTATCATTGCAGCCATGTTTTAACTCAATCTACAGAAACATTACCACACGGTAGTAGAGAAGCAACATGACAACATGAAAAATAAGATGTAAATATGTAGTCGGTAACTCCCAGCTATCTGATGCCCTAACATTCTTCAATTTAAAAATTTTTCAATTGGATATGACGTACATATGTGCCACATTTAATTTTTATTTTACATCTTATCTTGTAGACAGATCTTCAACAGACTGTTGACGATAATCCGTGATATTCAACAAACGCCAGTCCGATCATAACATATCCCAATCACTGAAAAGCCAATTTTTGTTGTACAAACACGATTATTGTTTGAACCCGATTAAAATAAAGTTCTAAAAGAAAGAAATTTGATAATCAGGAGGGTTCGAAGGAAGTGCTTACCACGCATGGGTTATGTCAAAACTTGAATTCTTCGCATAATAAATTGCACCTTCAAACTACGTATTACGATGGCGTAGGGTATTTAATATCACAAGGAAACAGAAGGAAAATATAAAAATTATTGGGAATACTACATATTGTAATAATAAAAAAGAATGACAATTTCACACATGAAGAAAACTCTCCAAAAATATAAATTTCCACTCTGCAACCAGTGTGTGAACTTTAATTTATTTGCTTTTGTGAATTTTAGGTTGAGATACACATTCATTGCAGCAAAAGCGATGTTTATTAACACCCGACGAATTATGCCAAAGGAGCTGTCATCCAAGTACAGTGTTGTCTGTACTTTGGTCTTACGAAACTGTTTGGACTGGACTGGAACACTTACCTTCTATCGGAGCCATCCGTAGATGCCCGGCTGAGGCTTTTAAATTTTTTATTATCCGTAAATATCTGAAAAATTATGCTATGAGGAGTACTTTGAGGATACAATTTATGTCAGGATTAGAACTACCGTCACTATGGTCACAAATCTATTCTAGGAAGTTTTCTGAATAGTGTAGTTCTCTGTTCTTTAAAGTACTACATGAATACTAAATTGGTTTTTGTTTGAGATCTTGTGAACTTTGTGTAAATTAAAGGCTGATATAGGCCTAAGAGTGGAGCTATTTTGGCAAGGTTCTCAATAATTATTTGCGAATGACCAAATGTCGCCGTAGTCTAGTAGGTAGTGTGTTGGATTATCAGATCAATCGGCAGATCAGACATCTCCGACGAAACGAAATATAAAAAAATATTTCTTCACCGACTTTCTCTGCAGATTTCTGGCAAAAACTCTGATTTTCTCAAAAATCTATCGTTCGGACTTTAAACCAGGTGTTACCAAAATTTTTTTAGTTATGTATTAGTGAGTAAGAGAGGGAAAATAAGTTAAGGGAATTTATTTATTTACAGCCATAGAAAAGTGTTAGTAATATACGCTATTTTTATTTTCATTTAATCAACATACATATGTAAAGCTATCTATCTACCTTTGACTTAATAATTTTGGATAAATAAAAATTAAATAAAAAATCAATTTTTTATTAAAAGAAAAAAGCGAGCATTCCAAAGCATTTAAAAAAATTTTACTATGCGACAATATAAAAAAAAATGAAATACGCCCAGCTAATGACATAGATAATTTTTAGCATAAAATATTTTTTGAGTGGTATTCTGAAATAAAATTATAAAACATCCGCCACACATGTGTTCTTCTCGCAGTCTGATCGACAACTAAATCAAAGAACACAAGAATGCGTGTGAGTTCTCTCTGCCCAATTGTACTATGAAATGGTAAACCATGCTTTAAACTGTAGGATCCGCCACTTATGTATAAAATTAAAATACGTAAGTGATGTGAGAAGCTAGGTCGTAAATCTGACTGTAGGTTTGTAATGACCAATTATGTACTCGTATGTATGTATAATCAAATGTCTTTCAAAATAAGAGCGGAATCACACAAATATATTTTCAGATAGTTAAGCAGCTTTTTATTTGATGAAACCTCGTTTGGATTATGAGAGAATTTGAACAATACTGCGCAAAGTTGAGCTTCGCTGAGTTTCTCTGAAATAAGTAACAGTGGAATTGCTGACAAACTGTTGCACGATGCAGCCATACTGGAGTTAAGTAAGAAAATGTCAATCGGAGATAGATAGTTGGGATGGAAGGCCAGGCCAAGCAAATAGTTAATCTCTCTTTGGAAAAAGTTTTCAATATAATGGAAAATAACAATGGTGGAATAGGAGGTTTTCTATTTGGACAATAATACTTAACATATATTCTCAATAGGTTAAGCTTTCTCCATGAGATGTATTGCAAGATTTCAATCGGATACCAGACGGTTTTTTTTCTTAGCAGATTGCTGACAAAACCTCTAAGAGTAGATACTGTAAACTTTAAACACACAATAAAAGTGGTGTGAGAAATTAAGTAGTAATGCTGACTAAAGTGTTGTAATGACCAATTATCTAGGTACATATGTTTTTGTTATTTTGTAATTGTAACAGATTCTAATACCTATTCATGTAATATCAAATATTAAATCTTTCAGATATTTTGTCTTATATATTGGATGTTTAAATTTTTCTTGTTGAAGCACTATTGCATTGGCGGTACTAAACACGGACGGAATTTTTCAATTAAAACCGCAATATTGAAAAGTATTTACTGCAATATAAAAAAGTATCGTTTAAATCTGTAATTTGTCATCGCTTTTTGTTAAATTAAAATATTTTCGAATACCGAAAGAATTTTGAAAAAGGTTGATGTTAAATTAATGATTTTATTATTAACAAAAATATTAGGTTTGTCCCTGCCGCGAAACTATCTGCTTTAGAAATTATCACAATTACACTTATAATTAAATTTTTAAAATATTATTTTACACTTATGTCTATGAGAAACGTTGTCCAATATATGAGACGGCATACATACTAGTTTATTACACATTATAAATCAGCAACCTCATACTAACTCACAGTATCATATTCAGAATTTTATCTCAATTACGTCTGAAAAAAATGTTTTGCATTATCTGCAAAACAATTATACGCTGTGTGGTAATTGATATCCACTGATTTAAACTACAATCCATGGAATCAGTAATTTTAACGAATGTCCATAAAAATCATTCACAACTAATTGTTGGTAATTACACATTTGATTTTTATCGTCGATTTCTTACAAAAGTATAATTTAACAATATAAACCAATAAATCAATAAAAAGTTTTTATATGTCCGTTAAAATAAAACTTCATAGTTAAACGCAATAATTTTCTGCTGCTGTTTATTTTCGAATGTTTAATGTAAAGTAACTTCTATAATCCTCAATTTTGTATTCAACTGATCATCGATACAAGAGGGCGTATGGACTGAATGTTGGTGTATAGAACTACCCGTCTGTAAGTACAAATAAAAATTACAATAACACAAATAAATAAAATAATATTGAAACAATAAATAATTAATTACAGACTGCTACAGCGAAAATACAGCCGAGAAGCTACATAGAGTAAGTTGTATATTTGTTTGAGTTAAACTTATATATAATATTACCGGCGATTGGTACAAAATAATTGAAAATAATCAAAAGTAATTAAATTGTTTTCAATGATTCTTTTAGATTATTTTCAAAATTGAGAATTCATACGTTCTACAATTTATTCGAAAGAGTAAAATTTTAGTTTTATATATTTATTTTAATAAAGGCATAAGCCACATCAATTAAAACATGGCTCAAACAAACTGAAAAAAAAAATAATAAACAACGTCATATCATTACAGGTACTGAACTAATCGCCAGTAATCCTGATTATTTTTAGATTACTTGTAAACGCAATCTATTAGTAATTAGAAGAAATTGGAATTAAATAATCATTACGACCCTTTTTAAAAGTAATGTGATTGATTACTAATCGTAATCGCAATTTAACAGGTTTGATATATATTGTTACGAAAATGGAAATGGTGTCATTAAAATGATAAACAAAAGCTCCAAGAACAAAACAAAGGACTTGTTTACATGATCAATAAATAAACAAAAATAAAGCAACAACATCAGGATTAAAAAAATGGGTTAAACAAGTAAACAAGAAACAACAATAACGCAAACAACATGCTTACATTTGTGGAGATTTCGCGAAGGCAGTCATTCTCCTCCAAGAGCATCCATGAGACTGTTTACCCAGCGTTATAAAAGGCAAGACAAATCAGGCAACGAGATCAGAAAGAATTCAGTCAGTCTAAAGGCACTTGGGTGTGAAGAGAATAATTGTGGTTTGAATATCTCTATTATAAAGATCTATTGAATAATTGTTATTGTGTACGCGGAAGAGTATAGAGAAGAATAACAATTAAAGCAAATTGTTGTTGTTTAAATCAAGTCGTGAAAGGGGGCACACGGATTTTGCGAAAAAAGAATTGATTTAATACTAAACACAAATTAATTTTTGTTTTATTTTCAATCTACGAACTCATATTTTAAACGTATTTAAAAGGGTAAAAACGTAACAATATAATAAATAAATATATAAATTACAGTAACTTTTATAGAAAACAAGAAAAGAAGCTAATGGGTAACTTTTATTCTTTACTATTTAGTCACAGTATGCAAAAAAAGTTAATTCCGTTGACGCGATCCGCCTTCTGCCATCTTATGCTACGAACACTGGAGGTCTTATAATTATTACGGATCTATATGATATTTTTCCAGTAATAAACAGAAATGAAATATTTCTCATAATTTATTTAAGGGTATACTATGGCTTATACTTAATCGATGTATAAATAAAATAATTTAACAATAAATGAGATTTTATATTATAAAATTAAAAAATTCCTTGGTCACGTAATTAGCACGCCCCCATTAAAGGCGGACAAAATCTGCATTGGAATTTAATTATTTTTAATATTTTGCGTATGCACAATTTCTCTTTAATAACCATGAACCATGAACTTACAGGAAGACTTTCATCTTGCATATTATAAATCTTTCCATGCCACTCGAACCACTTTCCATAGACCTAAAAATTATTTTAGATTTTTCGTTGAACTTGTGTCCCAAGATTGTTCCATGAATTAGATTGAAATCAGAGCTTTATACTGGATATTATATAAATCAACTTATTGATGCTGTAAATTCTTTGTACAATCGTGTTGTGTGTTATCATTATCATAAATAACACACCTCATAAAAATCCATTTTACATACAAGTTCTCATGAGCGAATGGAATCAAATGCATCTACACAGTTCGTTTGTAAAATATTGATCCATCAACTTTGAAGCATTCATTCGGCCACATACTATGCTATATAGAAGCTGGCTCTTCTGGCAACTTCTAGAAACTTCTCTATGTTTAATTACCTTCAAAGTATAGCGTGTATTTAAATCTTGTTTTGGTGAAGGCCACACATGCACTTGCAGTCAAATCGACTGAATTTAGATTCACCACCCCTAAAAACGTTTTTTTTCTAAAACAATGTTATCGCATTTCTTCATATTTTAGCGAAAACGAGACGAGCCGGAAGATTACTTTTTGATACCATAGATTTGTATTGAAATCGCAGTAGTCTAATAGGCAGTGTGTTGGCTTATTAAACATGAAGCCTCGGTTGCAATACCAAGTCAGACACCTCCAACAAAACTAAATATGAAAACTATTCTTCGGCGACTTCCTCTCATCAGATTTCAGCCATGAAAAGATTTCCAAAAAATCTGTCGTTCGGAATGGACTTTAAAACTATGGTGTGGAACTAGGTCGTAATTCTGACTGAAGGTTTGTAATGACTTATTATGTATGAGCTACGGCTCAGATTTTTTTTTATAACTAATATGATATATTTCTCCGTAATGAGTTTCCGCATTTCTAACGACATTGTGAAGGGACTCTTTTTAGCATGGATTATTATTAGAGAACCTTCTGCATTGCTAGTGTTTGTGATAATTTTAATACTAGAGTATTATAGGACGATTTATAGATGTCTGCATTGTTACTTGAATTTCAAAATCGTCTTGATTTGATTTTTGCGCATACTTGTTATAATTTTCCGAAACTTAGTCGTAAAAAAGATTTATTATACATAAAATATATTCTTTCTAAGAAATCACATATATGTAATGGAATTCATAAGGAACCATGTAATTTAGTTAAATTTTTTTCTCACTTCGAAAATATTAACAAAATACATGGTGTGATAAATATATGTCACGCATTTCTTTTTTTTTAACTTTAAAAAAAGAGAAGTAATTTTAATAATAAATTAAATAAAATAAAAATAAATACTAGGTTTCATTAATTGCAGTCGGTAATTTATTTTAAATTGCATACACCCATCATGCTAATTATAAGACCACCACTGTAGCAACTAAGTAACTCATACAATACTTTAAAACTTTCTACAAATGTTTCAAATAAAAATTCAAACTCTCAGAACAACAGCAAGAATAAAAAGTTTCAATTCTTGTACAACTAGGAGAAGAAATGATAATCCAAAGTTAGATACTTGAATATGTTTAGTGATGTGATTTTTTTTTAATTTTTAATAAAAAGAAAAAATAAGAGCAGAATGGTTTTGTTAGAGGCCTTTTATTCAATTAAATCTTTTTAAAGTTTTTAATTTGCTTGTTATTTATGCTGAAACAACATTCTTGGAGGTATTCCAAAAATGTTTGTTTAAACTTAATAAACAACATCTGTCATGCAGTATACAAGAACAAAACTTAGTATGAAAAATATTTCTTTGCCGAAATTCTCTCAGCACATTTCTGGCAAAAAATTTGATAATAAATAGAATTGTCGTGTAAAGTTTCTCAAAAAATTTGTCGTTCGGTATCTACTTTAAATAAAATAACTTAAGTGGTGTGAGAACCTTTGTCGGGATCCTGACTTGAAGCTTGTTATAGCCAATTATGTGTGTATTTATGTATTTAATTTTTATCTATAGCCACAGTGAAAATTCACTCTAGAGGTGGCAAGGCATGCCGCCGTAATTTTGAAAGTAAAAATAAAAAACTAAAGAAAAGTTATTATTTTGGCAAATAACGACATTGAAATGGTGGGTAAATACTTACTGTATGTTTAGGTTTGTGCATATCTATTTACAGTTAAGGATTCATATGCTTTATTTTGTGCGTCTATCAAAATAAGTCAATTTACATAAGGCTTATAATTTTTGGTCACGAACGTAAATGTACAATTATATATATAAACAAATCTAATGGCGTTCGTTTGCAAAACAGTTTGAAGCCGCCGCGAATTTTTTTGATTACTTAGATACATAAGTAGTCATTACAACTACTCCGAACGACAGATTTTTTAAGAAATATTTGATAGCAATTTATTTACTCTCAGAGATTTTTTCAGAAGAAATATTTGTTTATACTTCGTTTTCTTCGGGCTTGAACCACTTACACACCTTACGTCTACTAAGCCAATATACTACCTGCTAGACTTTGGCGACTTCCATAAATCTCGAATTAGTACAAATTTATTTAGTGACTTTTTACGTATTCCGCTGTGGTTTATAGCTTATTCGCATATATATAGTACATAAGATAACTCCACACGAAAATGTTGGACTTGGTTAAGTCACAAGATCTATGTGGTCAGTTCACATCAAATACTCGACTTTGCCAAAGATATATGACCTGATGTCATCGCCAGGCGAAAATCCTCACATAACAGTGACTTTTTTCGGAGTGTGTGGGGTGCTCTTGGATCTCACATGGAATGGTATCCTCCTAATTCGACAATTTTGTTTGTTTACGTACCCTTTAATCTATAAATGGATCTCATCGATGAAAATGATATTTCGATGAAAAGCGCGTGGTATGTTCCTCTAACGGAACACCCATTTTGATAAAACAATTTTATTATTTTCGCGTTATGTTGAAGACTACATATTTTAATAATAGCTTTACGATATATTCCATGGCTATTAACATGATTATTTAATTTGAGTTGCAACCATGCTGATGGAAATCGTTTAGCACGTTAACGATTTAAGGTAGATTTTCATTGGGATTAATTGATCTATGGTGTAGTCATCCATGACTCCAGAGCCTGTAGTTTGACGAAAGTGATTGTAACATATGGTTTTGGCCGAGGTTCGAAGGTGCCCATAAAACATAAACATAAAGTCATAGGATGTAACACTAAAAATGTTTTACCATTTATCAAATATTTTTAAAAACAAAAAAAAACTACAAATGACCATGATAACCATGAATCCGATAGCGAAATTTTTGTGTAGCGTAAACCAAATGTTGTTGTTTTAGGATTCCTAAAATATTATTATTTATTATATTTATTTATTAATTACAATACAATATAATTGCAAATTATATGTAATTATTATGAGCTGAGTAGCTTCAACCTTACACACGGTGTAGTGTAATAGGAATCGAACCCACAAACCTAATTAGCAGTAGCTAATTGCGATTCTCAAATAAAAAAAATATTGAAAAGAGTTGTATGGTTTATTTACCATCCAATATCTTTTCTTTTTACTATCACAGGAATTACAAATTAAGGGATTGTTTGCAAGAACTGTTTGGTTTTTAATAATCTGACATCTGTGGCATTATCTACTAAAGATTTAATATAAAAAACAACAAAAATTACGGTGAAAATTAAATATGGTTTGCAAACATGCATATTAAAGCGTATAATGTAGACTTGAAATCTTCCATATAAATGGATTTGTACATACCGCATACATACATATATTTGCTTGAAAGGTAACCAACCATCTGTTGAATACTTTTTTGGTTTCAAAGTGCCTGTTAACAATGTCAGTGTTAACATTGACACTCTTAACGAAAAAAATCAACCATAGTAAATACTTATGTGTGGAGAATTTTTTTGCACTCAAGAAAAAACCGAAATAAGAACCATAAAAGGCATCATCGAAATTTATGGTCTTGTAGCGGCAACAGTCTTAGAATAACAAAGGATTATAATAACAGGAAAAGTAAACATGGCATAAACCACACGAAATAACTTAATACGGTTATTTATGCTTTTTTAAGATTTGTTTTTAAAAGAGCTAATTTGCGAAACAAAAAACAAATTACGCTTATGTAGCATTTAAGCTACAGGAAGGTACGCGCAATATAGACAGATTTGCTGGACACCTATGGATAAAGAGGACTGTCCCTAGATGGCATGGTCACCATCGCACAATGGCGAATTTGCGGAAGACAGACCTATTGGCAGGCATGCGGTAAGACTAGGCATTCCAATTAACTACTGCGTCTGAGCAGGATGAAGAGACTATTTTTCACCGCATGTGTCGATGCCGTGCTGTTGGCATAAAAAAAAGAGGTTTCTAACTTCTCATTTTCTGACGTCGTTAGTAGAGCTATCTAATAGTGTTTTCACACCAAAATTTAAAACCCGATTTTAGCATTAAAACCATAATCAGCTGATTTTGCGTTCACACTGCAAGTTTTCTTAAATCTGGTTTTAAATTCATGACATTTATGACTGCGCAACAGCTGTTTTTGTTTTGTTTTTGTCTTTTTTGTTTGTTTTGTTAGTTTTCGGGGTGGGTTTTTATTATTTTATTTTGGTAGAATTTGATGATATTTTAATAGAATAAAAGAATGATTTTAAAAGTAGATGAACCATTTTATTACGGAAACGTAATTCATAACTATTGTATTTGGTGACACCTTTCATCGATCGTCACTAACTTAGTATTTAACCAATTTAGAGGTATATTCACATATTCCTGAAAAAAAGTGAAGAGTATATATCTGGATATATTCTTCTTTTTACTTACCTTTTGCACATGGAACTTGTGAAGGGAAATTGCTTATAGTTCGATTAATAATGAAAAATTACTGAATTTTAACTTTTTCATTCAAGAAATTAATAAATACTAGTAATATATACAATGTTCTGCGAAAAAAAATTTTATGAAACTATATTCATTGTGACCAAAATTTCGATTAATATTTAAAAAAGTTTTAAATTTTCATTGAAGAAATTTAAAAATATTCAAAATTTTTCCTTTTTAACGCAAAATAAATATTTATTTACATTTATTTATTTATTTACATTTGTTTTGTTTTTATTTTGTTTTTATCAGCTGTTTTCAACATTTCAGAGCTGGTAGCTCTGAAATGTACATCAAAACAAGGTTGTATTTCATAAGACCTACTTAAAACCATTTCAAAAAAGGTTTTATTTTGGTTTTAACACAATAATTTTGTATGGTAGAAACAGGTTTTATTTTTGGTTTTAACGTTAAAATCAACTTTTGCGTTAAAACTACTCGGTGTGAAATCACTATAACACAAAAATTGCTGAATAACAAGATTTATTTTGATCATTGCGCTTATTTTTTCGTTTTGTCTCATCACTAAATCCCAAGTCTGATAGATACTTTTAGTAATTTTACTCATGGACCTTTTCTGACATTCCTGCGAATTACCCGAACTCTTGATTTGATAGCTTTTGTGAGTTCAAATTCAGAATGGACATCACAACCGGTACACAGGAGGCAGTTTTGAACATCTCCAGTTTCCTCAAACAGGTTTACACATCGGTGAACGAACAAGCGATGAATCTTAAGCAGTAATAAGTTTGTATAAAAACACAAAACATTTACAATGCAGTAAATCGTAACGGCTTTTACGCAAGATATTTTGTTTAATGTCACCATATATTACGTCAGTCGATACTTTACAACCCTATAGAACGACGGAAAAAGGTATACAGCATGGAACCAGGAATTTATAATAAAAATTCCTCAAAACTTGGGTGAGAGGTTTTATTATAGCTCATGGCAACGATAAATGGCAACACCATTATCCTGCTACAGTAGACCACTCACCTGCTTAGCTTGAACAACAATAGTTTAACGAAAGGGAAACAGGGCAGAATAACAACCAAATGGAACTTATGGCAACAACAGCAGCCAACCGGATATGATTTAAAATGTTTTATGGAAGCCATATGCTCCCAAGGGTGGTAATGGGAAAAAAGGACATAAGGTAATAATTCCCATTTACATACTAACGGTATGCTTTCTATTTTTCTCTATTTGATGCTCTACACTTTTTATCGCGTTATTATTTTGATTGCTACTTTAACTTTTTACTTTTCTGCTGACTGGGTGTTTAATCACCAAAAGATGACGTCAAGAACAAAAGAAATGAAAGACTTAAACAGTTATAAAAACTTGACATATTTAATGAAATTGACTGTCACAATGATGACTACAATACATATCCATCCAATGAATTTTATGGCTTAATATGAAACGCAACTCTAGACCTTGGAAATAAATTGCAAAAACATGTACGAGAACGAAAACAATAGAAGAGCAATGAAGCATTTATTCACCCAATGATTACAGCACAGTTTGATTTTATTGAAGAAAAGAATGGAAAGTGAATCAGTTTGGGTACGAGTCAGATTAATTAATTATTAAGTACAATGCAATCGATTATGCATTTATACTGCAGATTATATACGATACAAAAAAGTATGGGAAAGTCTTTAAAAATCGTACCCATAGGTCTTTAATAATCACTATTACTATGGCAAACCGTAATTTTAAGGAAAATTTTGCCATAATACATCCAAATAAAAATATAATAATAACGTAACATAACCCCCTAATAACTTATATATTTCAAAAGTATTGTCATGAAATGAAATAATTTTACCAACTTCTTATGCGCTCTTCATACCTGAAAATAATTTGTATTTGGTGCCCTGGTAGTCTAGTGGGTAGCATGCTAGGCTATGAGCGTTAGCGACGTGGTTTCTATTCCCATTAAAGTTACTCAGCTCGTTTTTAATGAAATATAATTTGTGATTGTATTGTAATTAATGAATAAATAAAATAAATAATTTGTATTTGTATACGAGGACATTCTTAATATTACACATCAATGTTCATTTTATGACAGTTCCGCTATGTACTAGAATATTGTGCAACATAAGTGAACACTTAATACTACATAGAACATGAAGTAAGTGAAGCATTTATATGCAATCAAGTGTTAGTGTCAGCGATTTTGTCGTGAGTATGCATTTTGTGTGATTGTATGGTTTGCTGTGTTAATGTCGAACAGAATTTGATGTTTTGTCGAGGGTGGAAAAATGTATATTTAAATCAGTTGTGAAAAAGTTTGAATTTAGAATACTGACTATTAAAGAAACATTATTTGCTGAAGCACCTTATTGTGGCAATAATTTTGTAATATTTTCAAATGTTTTTAAAGCTTTCAAGTCAATTCGTATTGTATTTTCCCAAAATCCAAAATAGTAATGCCTTTTGCAATTGTTTGTGTGACTTTCATATTTGTCGTAAGATGAGTCATAGGTTGCACCACCATCTGCGGTTTGAATAAGTATTTTCGTGTAAAATTGTATTATAATGTGATATAACACAATATTATGACTTATTATATAAAAGAAAAGGCGCCATGTCCCGATCTATCGATGACAGGGTCAAATCAAAGATATCAGTAGCCAAGTGAAATGACTATGGCCCCCAAGCGCCGGTCTGTTGAAACTATAACTATTTGGTATCCAGAACCTTCAATGCGATCCAAAGTTTCTGAACAAAATTTCCGAAATTATAGTCGAATAGTCTTTTCTGTAGAACGTTTTTGGCGAACAAAACATTTTGATTTATAAAACAATTAATATATCCATCTACGGCAAAACAGACGGAATAAATGAAAACTTATTTGATATATACAGCTTCACCAAGAAAAACCCAACATTAACTTAATTGCCTGGGACTACAAGTACAACATAAACCAAAAAAATAAAAACACAGTAAAAAATTAAATGTAGAAAAAAGGCATATGACTAAATGATAAGCAAAAACAACTAAGGAACTAATTATAATAATTTTTATTATAAAGGATTTATGTCTTTATAAACAAAATAATATTATAATTTCCTACAACGAACCGTGTAGTAAGTAATATTAATTAATAAAAAACCACAAAAACAAAAATTGTCAGAATAATCATTAAATAATGTTTTTCTTCAAGCCCAAATTCAGTATAAATTAATAGGAGATTTTAACAAATACATATATAAAATGTTAACCTTTTAATTTAGTTTACTACCAATTAAATAATTTAAATATTGTTTTTTAAGTCAATTGTAACCAATGCATCTAGTACTTTATTTAAGTAAAGTTTTAAAATTAATCGTAATTTCGATTATTTCTTTTCTTAATTATTCTATAGTTTCATATGATTTATTTCATAGCAATTGTTTATATAAAATCAGTTTAAAAAAAATGATTTGAATAAATAGCCAATTTCTATAGGCTAATTATGCTAATTATGTGATGTATTCCAACTATTACAAACTCAACTCTCTACCTAAGAATAGTTAACTAGTTTTATTAAAATTATGTATTAAGGTTAAGGTCTTTCAAAAAATGTGTACAAACCAAATAGCTAAACTTTTATATAGAAAATATATAATATGTGTATATCTGTGGCATTAAATGATTACCCCTTAAGTTGACATAAGTGTTTTTTTCATTTTAATACATATTCTTATTCTCTTCGTCAAGATCCATCACTCAACTAAATTTCATGTATAAAATGTAATTATTAATAAAACTATACGCATTTATATTTTACAAACATAATTTATTTTACACAAACCCCTTAATATCTCTAAACACGAAATTTCGACTTAAGTTATTATTATTTAATGCCACAGATACATATGTATATAAATATGTAAAAATATCTAGGATTGTAAAATAAATTTTATATAAGAATATGACTGATGTTAAATATGAAAAAATGTTTCAAAACAAAGTACCAATTATTTTTAGCAGTAAAGTACAAAGAAATGTATTTTTCATATTTTCATTCTCAGAACTTTTGCCAGAAAACGGCTGAAAGGAGTTCGCCATAAGATATGTATGTCAGGCTTTTTTACTTTTTACAATAAATTTTTTTACAAAAGTGGAGTGCTTGACCTTAAAAGATATTTTAATAAATAGTGGGTATAACATATAAGATAAATTAAATTAAATCTCAAATTCGCCCTGAGTTTTTCTTGAGGGTTCCAACTCTTTGGCGTTGCAAATACTCCCCTTATTTTTCTTCTAGTTCCTGAAAAACATTAACATTTTTTTGTTTTATTATAAAATAGAAATAAATTAATAGAGTGAATAAAATACATGAATTATTTTTACATATTATTACTTAAAATTCTTGTAATTCGTAAAATATATTGGAGTACTTAGACTTTTGCTGTCCACTGTAAGTATGGTAATAATGGAATTAAAATATGAGTAGCAGGCAATTTAATTTTACGTTTTGTTGCACCTAATTTTTTTTTGTTTTTATTTTTTTCTTTTCGGTTTTTTCTTTCATTTATACCTTTTATTTTATAATTTCTTATATTCACCTTCATTAAAATAAGGTGTTTACTCTTGCGGGAGTTTCTTTAATTACAGAAAATGCAAATAAACTACACAGAAATAGCAGCCAGGACAACATTATATAAAGAATAAAGACATACAACAATGAATATTTGAATTTGTTAATTTCAGCTTTGGGACTTTTTATTCTTAATTATGAAATTTGTGAATCTGGGAGAACATAGCATTGAAATCATGAAATAAAAGTGACAATCTGACGTAATGAGTGCAAAATGCTAAGAAAATTTAAGAGCAAATGGGATGGTGTTTAAGAGAAATTAAAAAAATTGATTTATTTGAATGCAAAGAACTCTTTTGCGTTCTCAATTAAAAGTTTCTTTTAAATTAAATAAAAACTTACCGTTTGTCTATGCAATCAATTACCATAAAACACAACAATATTGCAATTGTAGCCTAAGGTAAAATGTATGCGTACTAATTACAATAAAAACAGTGGCAGCAAAGCATAAGCAAAACAAATAAAAATACTTTATCAATTGTCATTAATACTTTAAAAGCGTTTTTCGCATTGTATTTCATGCATCGCGTTTTTAGAACTTCTGATGCATGCATACATATTATTGTATTGACAGCAATAATCTCCACATTTCTCACTGTTAGCACTAGATATCTCATTGCTGTGAATAAAAATAGAAATTGACCTAAATGCAAAGCAGCAGAAACGTTGTATAAATAAACAGTTCCAAATGCTCTTATTTATTCTACTTTTGAGAGATTACTGCGTTGCATTTATTGTGTTTATTCATATGTTATATAGCTAATTTATTGATCAAAACAATACCAAAAAATAATATTGTATAATATAATCGTTATATTATTATACGGTGTTCAGATATGCACCTTTATGGCGTAAATCGCAATAAACGCCATTATTGAGCCCAATATTTCATATTAAGTTTCAATTAATTATTGCGCAATAAATGCGAAAATTGTGATAACTTAAAATGCAGCACTGTCATACTTATGACATACATACATACATACATACAGTGACCATATTACAATTATTCGAACACTTTCTGTTGATATTTTACAACTCAAATGTCAAGAAAAAAACCTTGAAACAACCAGCTGTTTTGCTTACCAGCTGTCAAATGAATATTGAATAAGCAGCTGAACTGCATATATTATTATGTCTGCACACTTTAAATATTGTACTCAATAAACCGAATACTGACTCAATAAAAGTGCATATCTGAACATAGTATTAACAATTAAAAATAATAGCTTTGATCGCGGACTCAGATTTTTTTGCTATTTAGTATATTTTTGTTTATTCTTTATACATACACTGGTATAAAAAGTCTGTGTACACATCTTTACACATTGTTTTGTCCTAAAAATTATTCGACAATTTTAATATGTTTTATTAATTTAAGATCTTTTTAAATATCATAATCTCTCATATACTGGTTGCAAGTCTGCTTACAATTACATTAAATTTATCGATATAAAAAAAGATCTTTTCCGTCTTAGAAAAGCTTGAGATTTTTTTCTATTTTTCAGTATTAATCTTAATTGAAATTTTTAAACGCAAAATTTTTGTGAAGTTGAATACTCTCATATAAGTAAATAAAATATTTAGTATATTATAGGGTGTACCGGTCTGAAGAGAGCGTCAAATATAAATAAAGTATAACGACTTGTTAAATTTTACTTCAGAGACAAGATAAAAAATCAGAATTGCTTCGAAATGAAAAATGGGTTTATTTACAAAATCCTAAACGCAAAAAATTGTGGATAAACCCAGGGCAGCCATCAATTTTTGCTACGGCTATTAATTGGCAAATAAAAAGTGGATTTATTTTCAGAATCCTAAACGCAAAAAATTGTGGATAAACCCGAGACAGCCATCAATTATTCCTGCGATTCAGCATGAAGACAATGCTCTGTGTCTGGTGGGATCAAAGAGGTGTGGTATATGAGCTCTTAAAACTAATTCGCTGCCGACAAAAAATGATCAAGTTGAACCATGTATTGATCGAAAAACGACCACAGTGGGCCACAAAGGATTAATCAACTGAGCAATACTTAGATTCCTACAAAGAAGTTGAAAATCAGCCATTGGAAACAAGTGTTTAATGCTCTTTTTAAATAAGAATAATTGTGTCTTCTTGGTACAGATTAAGACATAAATTTCATCACTTTCTATGAAAATGTTCTGTTTGATGTTGTTGTAAAATTATAAATACTTGCACTCTCCGTGATATAAATTTAATAGCACTTAATTTCGAATTATGATTTATTAACCATTAAATATTAGCCTTTTCCTTTCTTCTTTTTCTCTTTAACACTACCCTAGCAACAAATACGCCGTGTGTTAATGTGTTGAACATCACATGAATAATGATATGCAAATTACCAGTTGCTAGTTGACAAGCAAATTCTGATATTTAAGTAAAGACTTACGAACAACATCATCACAAACGACAAGGAAAAAATTATAAACACCACAACACAAGATCCAACCCATTAATTAATATAAACCGAGCGACACCAACTTCAAATACAGTGCTACAATGCCACCATCAGTGTCATTATTAAAGGGAACGACAGCAAGAATGTCAACAAAATTCAGTTCATCCCCATCAGTATATACAGCACTTCCTTGGTTTTGTTGTAAAAGCTTTCAACATTCCACAAGATTTAAGGTGTTGGATAAAAGACCGAAATGTACACAAAGAGACCAAATATTACAAACAAGAACTGTTGGATGGCTGGAGCCTAAAGTCTATGTTTCAAAAAAAAAATAATTAAAAAATAAAGACAATGGGATATCTTTTTAAAGACACCCTTACACAATATGTTTTTGGATATGTTTTTATATCAGAGATTCAGAGGGTTTTCGCTGTGCCTGTCAAAATTAATGAATTTACGTATTGTTTATAATTTTTGCACACACACATAACTCTACAATTACGTATCTGAAAAGTACCAAAGGCTTAAAGCCGTAACGAATTTATTTTATTGCATCACCAAAATACTAGCGACATTTTTAAATTTTGTTCTACCTAATAGTCGCCATATTCTAGAGGTAGTGTGTTGGCTTATTAGACGTAAAGCCAGGGTTCGAGCCCCAGGCCAGACATCAAAACAAAATATAACAAGAATTTCTTCGGCGACTTCCTCTCAGCAGATTTCTGGCAAAAACTCTGAGAGTAAATAAAATTGCCATGAAAAAGTTTCTCAAAAATCTGTCTTTTGACTTTAAACTGTAGGTCCCAGCACTCATGTATAAAATTAACACACACAACATAAGTGGTGTGAGAAACTAGGTCGTAATCCTGACTGAAGGGTTGTAATGACCAATTATGTTATATATGTCTTTTCTAAATTACAAGTCTGGTGAGGATTACAACTTAGTTCTCTCTATTTATAATGCGTACAAATCACCCACTGAAACGGTAAATAAATGGGCCGTTAGAGTGCAAGTTCGGTGCAAATTTGGAAACCGCTATTCGTGACAAGTTTGTGATGGGGTTGGAAAATATTCCGGCCAGAGATAAAATTTTTTTGGAATCGATACACTGAGGACCTTGAAAGATTTTTAATTTTTATTTATAAATATTGCATAGAAAACAAAATTCCATGGGCTCTTTGTAAGAGAGTTTGTGTGGATTGGAGCTGGGACTTAACAAATTCCGCAATAAGAGTTTTTAATAAACGAAAGGAAATTCAAACTACTCCACAATATATATCCGCCTGCTACAAACTTTGTACCAACAAATGCAATTTTGTTGTAATACAAATATGCTCCACACATTTCCTCAGAGTAGCATTTAAAGACATTGCTGAATGCTTATATGAAGAAAATATTGCAGAGTATTTAAGAAAATAATTTCTGTACGCTATCAGTATTTCTGATGTAAAATGTTTTTGGGTATGGCTACGACGCATGTTTATAATTGTTGATTCGAAATATAAAATTTAGAGGCGTAATTTGGAATTCCAAAACACAAATTCAGAAACCAATGAATATGTAAATATTTACACTAACAAACAGGAATTTAAGGCAAATTATAAAAAGAGTCCTTATAAATTGTTTCTAAGACTTAAGACACTAACTAATATTGTTCAAAAAAACCGATTTCAAAACGAAAAATTATGTAATTTACTTTTATGTAAATATCCTGTTTATGGACCAATGTGGTAGGTACACACGTAGAAACAAAAAAATTGAGTAGGATATCAAATAGTCCAGTGGAAAGCTATTTTAATATTGTTAAAAATATTACACTCCAATCGCAGAGAGTTCGAAAGTCTTATATATACGTACAAAGCAAAATAAAAGAAATTGAACAAATATATATGGAAAACAATATGATAGAAACAAATAGCAAACGCAAGGTCATTAATTTGCATGAAGAAAAATAGGAAAAAGCTCAAAAAAAAAGCAAAATAGAAAATAAGCAAAAATATATATTATGAAAAATATTAAACAGATACTTCAGATTACCGAGAGCATTAAAAGATAGAAGATATGTTCTTTTAAAATACAAAAATCTTTGCAATCAGTCGTGCTTCAATACATTTCCTCCTGAAATCGATGTGATAGAATTCAATAGCCTAATTCAAAACAAGAATTGTACAATAATTTTTTGGAGACATACATATATATATTAATTCACAAGTATAAGTCAAATGCGTTCTCTACGAAGTATGAATACCGAGAAACTTTTTTATAATGAGTGGAAGAATTTCTCCCTGCCTATTTTCACTTATCAACAGATTTTTATCCCTATTTTACATAGGCATCATTTTACATTAGTGTATATAAACACAAGGAATAAAACGTTCTCCTATTTAAATTCTATTGACGATGAATGTACCACCTTTTTTGAAATTTTTAAATTTAAAACTGAAGCAGAAAACTATAATACACCTATTAAAAATTTACCATGATTTGAAAAATTTATGAAAATATACTTTTAATTGTGGAGTTTTTGTATGCCTATATGTACAAATAGATCTTATCAACTTACAAGATCCTAATGAATTCAGAAATGAAATAAGAGCAAATTTTTATGAATATGCTGATGAAATGCTACAAACTTGCTTTCATGGTGGAGGAAAAACTTCTGAACCTCAGTTTGCATGTTTTATAGCGGCTATTAAACATAAATACAATTTACTAAATTAATTAAATTTCTATTTAAGATCGATGTTTGCTGATGCGGCAAGGTATGGATATTTCAAGCGCCCTCCACTCACTCACGTGGCGATATTGAACGATATTGTATTCTTCACATAATGGTATCAATAGAAATTTCAAACGAATAAATAACTTCCATGAATTTCACACGCTCTCTGTTTTCCTAAAATTTGAACAGAATAAGCGGTTAACCCGCAACAAGTCAGTATTGTTTCCATTATGAGAATCAAAACAAACTAAAACTTGTTATATCCTACGATACGAGAACTGCACTAACACCAACATAAGAATGTACGAGAAGGAGAACAAAACTAACCTATAAAGTCAAAAACTGCACTTAATAGAAGGGCAGTGTTGAGTCATGAACTACTACTAACGTAGTCGATTGGTACAAAGAAAATAAAGTATAAAGAATGTGCATTTTAACATATTTTGGAATATTTTTCAAAAATATTTCATGACGCGGGGGGAAAGATAGAAGGAAAGGATACACTAACCAAGAGAGTAACAATGCGTTGTTTTCATCGTGCGTTTTTGTTGTTTGACCACTTTTTTTATTTATTTTTCTGGTGTTAAGCCGAAAGTCCATACCATACTTTTCATGCGCTTTGCATTACAAGCGAATCTTGCAAATTTTATTGCAAGTTACACACAATGCGTTTATGCGACTGGTTTTTTGTTTTGATCAGCTGTTGTGGTAAACAACAAACAAGCGAACAATAACATTTTTGGAAAAAATAGAAAATCATATTGTAATTTTTAAAGAATTTATGGCATTAATTACAAATTTATGAGTTTACATATGTGATATTTTGACATTTGAAAAACGCTCATAACATAAAAGGACAGGCCAATTTAGAGGGAGAAAAAAATGTTATAAGTTTTGCGAGGCAAATGTGTTAGAAACAACAGAATGAAAACTGGCAGATAAAGTAGAAAAATTAAATGTAATCAAACATTTATTTTGTGTTAAAAAGAGGAAAATTTGGAATATTTTTTAATTTCTTCAATGAAAAGTTTAAAGATTCTTAAATATTTAAATATTAATCGAAATGTGTGTGATTTTCGGCCACAATGAATATAGTTTCTTGTGCAAGGGTTAATTAAGAAGCTAAATATAATAAGATCAAAATAAGATGTACTGCTCATAAAAAATTTTTCTTGGTGAAAGTTGCCAATATTTTTTAATTTCTTGAAAGGAAAAATTAAAAATTTTTATTAGTTATTTTATTATTTATTAATAGTTTTACAAAAAAATTACATTGTATTGTGCTGTTAAGGCATACGAAAATCCTCAAAATAACACAAGACGAGTGTTTTCATTTAATTTATCCTCCATTTTTCTTGGTTACAAATTAATAAATTCAAAATAGATGACAGGCACTCAGTACATAAAAACAATACATATTTTGTTCATGAAAGAAATGTGTTAAAAACTGTATTTTAATGTATTTTCCTCTTAAATTAGTAATAAACTTTATTATAAAAAATGCGAAAATAGTAATGCACTATTTAAACATATTTATAGAAACCATTCACAATAGTATATAATTTGGCATGCCAAGTTTAAAAAACTGCTGACATTCTCCAACTTATGAGATTTCGAGCCAAATCTAGTTGATTTTAACTAGATTTCCCATACAAAACAAAATCTACTTATTTAGTAGATTTCTGCAAAATCTACTCAAAATCAAGTAAAAATAGAAATGCAACTATGTGTTTTGCCAAATAGTAATTAAAAATACAACGCTGAGCAGGAAAAAATTAAATTTCAATTTAACCCTAATCAAGTCAACATGTGCCTCTCCGACACATATTTCACTTGGTCATGTTGTAACTTCCTTAAATATACACTTGTGGACACACAATTAAGTCATCTATGCAAAATTTTTAATTTTTATAAAAATTTAAGAAAAGTGGAAATAAAAACAACTTATATTTATTAATTACATATGCTTTATAATTAATTAACAACAAAAACTTATATAGTTTTTCATTGTAAAAAATGTTTTGGTTCTTAGTTGATATCAGACTTAAAATTTAAGTGGACACATAATTAAGTCATTTGAAACACAATATTGAAAATTCAATTTAATTACTTTATTTTTCACCCAAACTATTTGGAACCTTTAATATTTTGTGGGGAAACCTTTTTGGCGTATTATTTCAGCACATCTTTGTGGTATTGAGTTGATAAAGTTGCGACACTGCTCAGGACTAATGTTATCTTATTCTGCCTGGAAAAGCTGCCAAAGTGCTTTTTGATGCTGGGTTTTTTGGCTGCAACTGCTCGTTTTACGATCCCCCAAAGATTTTCAATTGGGTTCAGATCGGGACTTTGAGTTGGCCAATCAAGAATGCTTATCTTTTCCTCAGCAAATCAAAGTTTAACTGAATTCTCAAACCAGCCAAGGCAGACAGATATGCGACGTAAATGTTATATGTGCCCACCGAAGATATGCAGAATGTGTAAGCAGTCTTGCAGTATTTACCACAAAAATACTTGCAACGAGCATTGTTCAAAAGTTCTAGTTTGCCTTAAATGCGAAAATAAATAAATAATATTTCATTTATGTAACGGAGAAGAAAAAATTTAATAAAATGAAAATAAGTTAACAAAATTAATACGTAAATTCTTTGTATATGCCTCTGAGACACATTTTGACTGGATTTGTAAAAATTTTTCCTGACTTGATAAGGGTTAAACTAAAATATTATTATTTTATTTTAAATTTTAGTCAGCTATATCCAGTGTAAACGATCTAGATTTTGAGCAAGATTTGAAATCTAATCTACTAGATTTCGCTGTAGTGTAAATGGGCTATTAGTCGCATAGGAAAGTAGAAAGTAATCCTACTTTCTATGCGTTTATGCAATCTATGCTTTTTCTTCTGTAACTTGTCACAATCAACTACACTGATTCTACTTTTTTGGTACAGACGTCGGCACACACGTAGGCCACGAACATCAAGAATGTTCGTTAAAAAGAACGTAGAAATGCATGTTCATGTCGCTTTTTTCAGATTTCAATTATACACCCAAAGAAATATCTCAGCAGTATTCACTAATATCAATGCGAAATGATTTTCGATTTTTTGCCAAGTTAAATTCGTGTTTTTAGGGATTTAGTGCAGTACAATTTTTCTATATTTTCCGATCACATATACATTTCATTGGGTTAATAAGTAGACTTGAAATTATTACTAACAATTTTCCTCTAGGTGAACACATGCCTTTGGTTATGGATTAGTGAGTAAGAGAGAGAAAATAAGTTGAGAGAATTTATTTATTTACAGCCATATAAAAGTGATAGTAATACACTCTATTTTTATTTTCATTTCATCAACATACATATGTAAAGCTGTCTATCTTTGGCTTAATAATTTTAGATAAATAAAAATAAAATAAAAAATCCATTTTATTATTAAAAGCGCATAAAGCTATCCATCTTTTTCTTAAAAATTAGGCCATGTTTTTCAGATAAATAAAAAAAAATAATAAAAAAAACCGTTCTTTATTAAAAGAAAAAACGAGCATTCCAAAGCATTTAAAAAAATATACTGTGGGACAAAATAAAAAAATGAAATACGCCCAGCTAATGACAGAGAACATTTTTAACACAAAATATTCTTCGAGTGTTATTCTCAAATAAAATGATAAAGCATCCGCAGCACATCTATTCTTGTCGCAGTCTGATCGACAACTAAATCAAAAACACAGGAATACATACACATGTACATACGTACGATGAGAGAAACACATTGTTACGCTCTTTGTTTGTGTTCATTTTCCTTCTGTCTTCCACCCCCCCCCCCCCTCATCAAGAACTGATTTTTAAAACGATTTTGGTGAGAGCGGGTCGTAATGTTACGACCCGCTATAAGAAATTTTACTTCTACATGATGCGTATTCTTTATATCCATATTCTTTGGACAATTAAATCATTGTTTCTATAAATTATCATTGTTGATTTTTCTTGATCATGAGTATTTTCCCGATTTAAAATGTTAAATTTTAATTGAACCTATAATACCACTCCTACATTAATTCTATGAGACATATTTGTTAAAAGAACTGACATGCCTACTGTAGCGATCATTACAACTCGATCATTACTATAGTTTAGTAAGTCTTTCGATCTCTATAATTTTGTATTTTTATTATTCGTACTTACTCTCTTTAATAGAATACATAAAATATAAGAATACATAAAATAGAACCGAATATAGAAATAGAAGCAGAAAATCCATTGTAATAATTTACTTACAGTTGTAATCACACACAACATGTTTTAATCAAACCTTTTTAATATTGAATTTGATCTTATTACATCCTTTTATCATGTAAATTTTCCGAAAATTAATTACCATAACATTGTGAAGTTATATTTTAAGATCTAAATATTTTTTAACAATAGAATACTTAAGAAAATATGTAAGTGTAAGCATTAGGTATGGCATAATTATCATTATCAAATTAACAAAATTCTTTTAGCAGAAAATTCCAAAAAGATCTACAACAGCGGCAACATCACGTACCTCGAAATCTAGAAGGCCTTCCAGAACTCGACTATACTCATGGTTGGTTACTGTATTTATCAGTGATATTGAGACCGAACATAATTGATCGGTTAATTAAGTTATTGTTACACGTTTATAATTATATCTCTGATACATTTGAAGAAAAAATCATTCATTTTAATTTATGCTTGAATTATATACTAATTTATGATATGAAATAATGCATTTGATAATTTATTTTTAAAACTATTGTTGGTACTACGCCTAAAATGCTTTCACTTAGCTTAAATATTTTTATAATTCGTTTACATTTTCTTCTCTGTTTTATGAATAAACTGTAATTTAATCAAAATGCTTAAATAATGGAATTCTAAAGTGTTTTCGTAGTTACGAAATAATTTAGGAGCAATAATTTATTTGGGATCCTAATAATGATGACCTTAGGACAAATGTAAGTGGCGGCAGCCGTATCAAAAACACCAGATACCGCTATTAAATTGGTTATGAAACTAAAATTTGTCCTTTTGTAATTAATTTTTTTGCTTTCGTTACAAATGGCTGTAATCAGGATTTTTTAGATACCATTACAGCCAATTATTCCATTTAGAGTACGTAAATTATACCTAAAATAAGTGATTCTACAATAAAACCTCTGTATATGGACAGGCTTTTGTTAATGGAAGGACCAAACCTACACGCTCTTCTGTTTGCTGGAGAATCAATGGCTACCGTAGTCCTTTTTTAACAATATCTTTAAGCATTATTTGTTCATATTGTTACGTTTTTACCTTTTAAAAACGTTTAAATATGCGTTCGTTAATTGCAACAAAGTAAAAACAAATATGACTTTAGTTTTTCTTAACTCCCTTTATTATTTACACTACTTTTGTGTACCACCGTATGGAACTTAACGATACAACAATAATAATCTGTTTATTCACTGTACTAGTTCACACAAGTATTCGCTAGATGTTTACAACCACGACTTATTTTGTTCACACGCAACTTCACACAAGGCTGACTGTATTAACTCTCACTGCTGCTTGCTTTGTCCAGCCCTTTTATAGTCCGCACGCACGTATGATCAGTATGATGAACGTTCTCGATGTGGAAGGTTCTCGCTCACGCCTTCTCGAGACTTCTGATAGTACATTGTTGTTTGTGTACTTTGCTTATGTTGTCCGTTACATATTTGTCGTAGCTGGTTTACTTTATGTTGTTGCTACCTGGTTCGTTGTACACATGTGTGTGTGTGCAGCTTTAGATAATCAACACGTTCGTTGTATTCTTAGTGTTAGTGCGTATTTGTGTCGTGTGTATTGTGTTGGTGTAGCTGATAGCTTTTGTTTATCGTTTTTATTGTTAAACGATATTAGGTCGTTTCGATTTACGTAACACTGCCGCCCACTTAAGCCTGTTCGTCCCGAATAGGCTCATTATCTCCTTTCCCATATTTTGCCAGTCGCTCTATGTGTACGACCTTCATTTTTGTTCGGGGGCTGTTGGCTTTCTGTATCCTGTACACGACATCGTTTAACCGCTTAATTATTTTATACGGTCCATCCCAGCTGGTTTGTAGCTTGGGAGATAATCCCTTCTTCCGCTTTGGGTTGTATAGCAGAACCATTTGTCCCTCATGGAAGCCCTCCGTGTTTGCTGCTCTATCATACCTGGCTTTCAGTCTATCACTGACCATTTTTATACGGGTGCGTACAAACTCATGAAGTTCATTCAGGCTTTCTTCTTTTCCAGTGTATGTTTCGTTCCTCTCTGTGGCGGGCTTAACACCAAATTCTAAGTCACCGGGCAGCTTTATCTCAGTCCCAAAGATAATCTTGGCGGGTGATCTGGATGTTGAATCATGGACTGCAGATCGGTATGCCAGTAGAAACCTCGGAATGTGTTCGTCCCAATCCTTCTGTTGCTCGCTCACTACTTTCCGCAAGTATTCCTCCAGGGTTCGGTTAAATCGCTCTAACATTCCGTCTGACTGTGGGTGAAGAGGCGTCGTTCGAGTCTTCTTAATGCCATATACTTCGCACATTTCCTTGAATACAGCTGATTCAAAATTTCTGCCTTGATCGGAATGTAGTTCTATTGGAACCCCGTAGCGGCATACCCAGTTGTTCACAAAAGCGTTAACTATTGTGTTCGCCTCTTGATTGGGTATGGCATACACTTCCGGCCACTTGCTGAAATAGTCCATCACAACGAGAACATATCGGTTTCCGGCATTGCTGACAGGAAAAGGGCCTGCTACGTCCATCGCTATCCGCTCGAAAGGTGCGCCTGAGTTATACTGCTGCATCTGACCTCGACTTCTTCTTGTTGGACATTTAGCTTCAATACACTTGGTGCAGTTGGCTATCCAATCCGCCACTGCTTGTTGACATCCAACCCAATAAAAACGTTGTTTTAGCCTTTCCAGTGTCTTCGTCAATCCAAGATGTCCTCCGCTAGCTCCATTATGGAATTCATTTAATACTTCTTTCATTTTGGAGGAAGGCACTACTAGTAGGTTGGATGAGGTCTTGCCATCAGCGCTTTCCCAAAGTCGATATAGGCACCCATTTATGATCTTTAGGCTGTCCCATAGGGCCCAATATGCTTTTGCAAGAGGACCTTCTGCGGATATCTCATTTCTTGTAGGGCGTTTGTCCTCCTCCTTCGCTGCTATTACCTTCGCCAATATTGGGTCACTCCTTTGTGCTTGGGACCAGTCTTCGTTGGCTTCAATCCGCGTTAGCCGGATATCGACAATGGATTCTTTGTTCTCAGCTTTCACGCAATGTTTACACTCTAAATTACAAGGTCGGCGTGAAAGAGCGTCAGCATTTCCATGTTTTATGCCCCTTCTGTGTTCAATGCTGAAGTCGTAAGTCTGGAGGCGTTCAATCCAACGTGCTAGTTGTCCTTCAGGGTTCTTGAATTGTAGCAGCCATCTCAGTGCGGAGTGATCAGTCCTTAGCAGAAAATTTTGGCCATACAGGTACTTATGGTAATGTTTGATGCACTCCAGCACTGCCAGTAGCTCTCGTCGGGTTACACAATAATTCCGTTCAGGCTTTGACAATGTGCGACTATAGTAGCCTACGACTTTCTCTGTTCCATTGATCACTTGGGAAAGTACGCCACCAATACCATATCCGCTAGCGTCACTGTCTAAGATGAATTTTTCTCCTGGGACAGGGTACGCCAAAACTGGTGCAGCACACAATAGGTCTTTCAGTGTCTGGAACGCCTTCTCCTGTGGTTCACCCCATTGATAGATTTTTGACTTCTTGGTGAGCTCATGTAAACTTGCAGCCACGCTGGCAAAGTTAGGCACAAAGCGTCTGTAGTATGTGCATAATCCCAAAAAGCTGCGTAGTTCATGAAGATTCTGGGGACGAGGCCAGTCCTTTACTGCTCGTATTTTATCTTCATCGGTGGATATGCCATATGCTGTGACAAGATGCCCCAAATATTTCACTTGCTTTTGGAAAAATGCACATTTCTTTACGCTTAGTTTTAGTCCAGCCGTTGTTATCCGTTGCAGAACTTCTCCCAGGTTCTTGAGGTGTTCGTCGAAAGTTCTGCCCATCACTATGATGTCGTCGAGATACACCAGGCAAGTTTTCCAATGCAGTCCCTTTAGCACACGTTCCATAAGCCGCTCGAATGTGGCCGGAGCATTACAGAGTCCAAATGGCATAACCTTAAACTGCCATAAGCCGCCGTTCGCACTGAATGCGGTTTTCTCTTTGTCCTTGTCTGCAATCTCCACCTGCCAATACCCGCTTTGTAGATCCAATGTGGAAAACCATTTTGTTCCGGCTAGCGTGTCGAGTGTGTCGTCAATTCTCGGTAGCGGGTAACTATCCTTTTTGGTGACATCATTCAGCTTCCTGTAGTCTACGCAGAATCTTGTACTGCCATCTTTCTTCTTTACTAAGACTACAGGTGAGCTCCACGGACCCGATGATGGTTCGATTACACCGCTCTTCCTCATTTCATCGACTAACTCCTTAACCTCATTACGCTTCGCCAGCGGTATGCTTCTGGGTGCCTGCTTTATCGGTCTCGCTTTGCCAGTATCAATTTCGTGTTTGACCATAGCTGTTCTTCCTTGCCTTTTATTGTTCGTGGCGAAAGCGAAAGCATACCTCTTTAGCAGCTTTTTGGCTTTGGTTTTCTCTGCAGCTGCTAAACCTGCTATCCATTTCTCCACATTTTCACCAAATTCCTTTTGATCTTTGGCTGACATATCGGCAGGTTGCGGCGTTTGTTCGCTGTTTATTACCGCCTCTACTGGAACACATTGGCCCAACTCTGAGTTTTTACAGACAATTCTTTCATGGCCTGATAGATTTAGCACTCTCACCGGGACTATTTTCTGTTCTGTGGATTTGACGAGGGCCTTTGCTGATATTAAATCCGTCTGTATTTCTGCTGGTTCCACAACCCACAAGCGGTTTTCCATACAATCTCCCTCCATACGCGCCCATATCAGTGATTCACTCTGAAGTGGCAATTTGAGTTGTTCGACCGCAACTATCCTTCTTGCGTGCACTTGATGCTTGTACCCCACGTCTAGAGGTATCTCTACATTTCGACAACTCATAATCTGTTGCCCCATATTCAAATTGATGCCATGAGCTATCATGAAATCGGCACCAATTATAACCTCGTCCACAATATCGGCAACAATAAAGATGTGACTTACACTAATGTTGGCTATAGTCACCTTCGCCTCTGTTTTTCCGTGGACGGTGGCAGACTCTCCCGTAGCTGTCCGTAGTCTTACATTGCTAAGTGCCTCACACTTTCCTTTCACTACATCTGGTCTGATGATAGACTGCGTCGCCTTAGTGTCTATAGTGAAGGTATGTGGTCTGCCATTAATGTATCCGCACGCCGTAAGATTGTTGTTGTTTTGTTGCATCACTGATATTGAGATTGTGGGGCCCTCACTTGTGGGAGCCAGCACTTGCCCCTCAGTGCTAGCTCGTTTTAGTTTAACGGGGACTCTTGTGAAGATGGTTGGTAGTTCGCCCGTTTCTTATTCCTTGATGGTGAGGCGGATCTTGATCTCTTGCGTGGCGCTTTGCAGTTTCTTTGGAAATGACCACTCTTTCCACAATTGAAGCATTTAAGTTTAGCCTTTTGTCCGTTTTCTTCCAAAGCTTGCTTCACCATCTCCTTAACCTTGGTTAAAAGGCATTCATCTTCCTCCACTACTTCCATTCTTCGCACTCTGCTCATTTGTGGTCTTAAAATTGCGCGAGCGGTCTCTTGGGCTAGTGCGAAGGCCACGGTCTCGGCAAAGGTTGTCTTCTGCGTAGAGCATACCGCAAGTATGATGTCAGGGTCACGTATACCATTGACAAACGCCTCGGTCTTAATGTTGTCTATCAGCGGGTGGTTTTCTCCGGGGTATGTGAGCTGCACTAATCTCTCAACCTCCATTGCAAAGGCTTGTAATGACTCATTTGCCTTTTGCGCCCGGCATCTCAACTCCATGCGGTATAGTTCCCGTTTGTGCTCATCGCCAAATTTACGCTGCAACGCCACCATTAAATCGTTGTAGTTGTTTCTGCTGCTGGCTGACATGCTTTCTAGAATCTCAGCTGCGACACCTTTTAATGCCAGAATTAGTTCTAGAGCCTTCTCTCCATCGTCCCATCCGTTTCTGCTGGCTACTGTCTCAAATTGGAATTTGAATACGGATAGGGGTGAACTGCCATCAAAGCAAGGTGGTTTTATCCTGCCGGTACTTTCGGATACAACTCGCACTGGTTCCGGTCTCTGGCTCTGGATGTTGTTGATCTTCTCTTCCATTATCTCCAGTTTTCCGTCGACGGTCTTTCCCAAATCGTTCACTTTCGTGTCGACGGTCCTTTCTAAATGTGACATCCTTTCCTCCACACCAGTAATTCGTTTGCTGACCGACTCGTGTATTTCCTGCAGCTTCCCTGATGTCGCTTCGAGCTCCTTTTCGATTTTCGTCAAAATTGCTGCTTGCAGTTTCTGGTTTTCGGCTCTAGAAGCTTCTTGCACTTCAGCTAGAAGTTTTTGATTTTCGGTTCTAGAAGCTTCTTGCACTTCAGCTAACAGTTTTTGATTTTCGCTTCTAGAAGCTTCTTGCACTTCAGCTAGATATTTTTGATTTTCGCTTCTAGAAGCTTCTTGCACTTCAGCTAGAAGTTTTTGATTTTCGCTTCTAGAAGCTTCAAATAGTTTCTGGTTTTCGGCTATAGAAGCTTCTTGCACTTCCGTTAATACTTGCATCTTTTCAATCATAGCGGCTAGCAACGAATTTATGTCGATACCGCTAGGGGTTACAGGGGCCTTTACCTCTCGTTCCTCTTCATCCTCGAACTCGTAGGAATCGATGTCGATGTCCTGAAGCTGCAGATGTTCCCTTAATCGCCTTTGCAGTTCATTTTTCGTGCCCATTGTTGGCAGCTCGAGTTTACCCAACTCCCGTTTAAGCCGTTCCACTTTTAGATCGCAGAGTTTCATTTTCTCCTCTTTTTTATTTATTTATTTTTACTTTTGGATTTTGCAATCCCACTTCTGACACCAATTGTTACGTTTTTACCTTTTAAAAACGTTTAAATATGCGTTCGTTAATTGCAACAAAGTAAAAACAAATATGACTTTAGTTTTTCTTAACTCCCTTTATTATTTACACTACTTTTGTGTACCACCGTATGGAACTTAACGATACAACAATAATAATCTGTTTATTCACTGTACTAGTTCACACAAGTATTCGCTAGATCTTTACAACCACGACTTATTTTGTTCACACGCAACTTCACACAAGGCTGACTGTATTAACTCTCACTGCTGCTTGCTTTGTCCAGCCCTTTTATAGTCCGCACGCACGTATGATCAGTATGATGAACGTTCTCGATGTGGAAGGTTCTCGCTCACGCCTTCTCGAGACTTCTGATCACCGTATAAACAGTATCGAAACGCAATTTTGACGTTTACCAGCGAATTATGAAAGGGACAGAAAATATTACCAAAAAGTATTTCTGTCCCTTTCTGATTGTCTGTTTTGTTTATTTATGTTTTTGTTAGGTTTTGGGGTGGGTTTTTTTATATTGGCGAGAGTTAATAAAAAATGTAATTTTTGTGTAAAACTATTAATAAATAATAAAAACAACTACTAGCAATAACAATTTTTAACTTTTTCTTTTAAGAAATTAAAAAATATTTACAACTTTCAGCAAGAAAAATTTTTTATGAGCAGTACGTCTTATTTTGATCTTGTAATATTTAGCTTCTTAATAATCTCTTGCACAAGAAACTTAATTTATTGCGACCGAAAATCACACACATTTCGATTAATATTTAAATATTTAAGAATCTTTAAACTTTTCATTGAAGAAATTAAAAAATATTCTAAATTTTCCCTTTTTTCACAAAATAAGTGTTTATTTACATTTAATTTTTCTGCTTTATCCGCCAGTTTTCACTCTGTATATCTGTTGCTTCTAACACATTTGATTCGCAAAACATTATAACATTTTTTTTCTCCCTCTAAATTGGCTAGTAATTTGCTGCTATGAGCGTTTGTCAAACGTTAATGGTTTCGATACTGTTTATACGGTGCTTCTGATAGTACATTGTTGTTTGTGTACTTTGCTTATGTTGTCCGTTACATATTTGTCGTAGCTGGTTTACTTTATGTTGTTGCTACCTGGTTCGTTGTACACATGTGTGTGTGTGCAGCTTTAGATAATCAACACGTTCGTTGTATTCTTAGTGTTAGTGCGTATTTGTGTCGTGTGTATTGTGTTGGTGTAGCTGATAGCTTTTGTTTATCGTTTTTATTGTTAAACGATATTAGGTCGTTTCGATTTACGTAACAATATATATAGTGTAGAAAAAGCATTTATTCGTAATTTTCCTTTGGATATCTAAATGGCGGTTACTTGTTACATATTCAAAGTAAATCAGTTTTCTTTAGAGCACACGTGTAGGGCTTATTGAGTTTTTTCTCTTGATGATCGATAATCAACTGATCATTTTAAAACCCAAATTCGAGATAAATGTGTGTTGGGAGTTTTTGTATGTGTTAAGGTTCTTGATCTTGTTGAAGTCGGAAGGCTGGGTTCGTGTTGTGCTAAATTTATTCACTAGTGTGAACATACTCCCATGACAAATGTTTTTATGTATTCAATTAAGGCGTTAGTGTAGTGTAAAGTAAGAAAAGTATTCAAATACCTGGATAAATATACTAGAGTAAGTGGATCCCATGACCAACCACCCAAGCGTTGCGTCTTTTGCGATAAGTTAACTTCACAGCAGTAAGATAAAGCCATGTTCGGTATAATTTTTACCTTTCCATAGGTCTGACGATCGTAAACACTTTGACGAACCACTGATGTAGCGATAGTTAAGAAAGACCCTCATCTGTTGAATTTTAATGTTGACAATAGCTGTTCGCGTCGATTTTGGTATTACCAATGGTGAACGAATAGAAGTTCTTAGCGCTTAGCATGGTGCTGGTCATCGTTAGAGATTATGCCCTGGCCAATTTCTTAATGATCCGCTCAGGTCTATTCAAGCAGGTATGGAGTTTACCGCCCCAAAAATTACATCTTGCGGAACTGAAACATTTTTCAATTAAATGATTCCAGACAATAGTCCTTTTTGTATTAATTGTGTATAAAGGTAAATAAATGTAAGTATTTAATTTTTGTTCATATATTTAAACGTTATAAGACGTATTTATGTATTTCTTTTCTAATGCATGTAGATTGTTGTTATGTTTTATTTAAAATAATATTATTCTGTACTGCGGACGCGCGTAGGGTCTTTCGGGTTTTCCGTTGTATGATGTCGATAATCAACCGATCGATGTAAATAAAGAAAGTTGGAGATGTTAATTAGTGTTTTGGATGTTATTACATAAAATAAGGGCAGTTATTCCAGTTAGCCTTAAGTCAGATTGTGCCAGTCATTATTACACCATGAGCTGTAAAAATACGTACAATGTTAAATACAGTGGTATTGTAAACAGAGAGTATTTTCTTTGTAAATAAAGGGACGTGAGTAAAATCGATAGCACAGTACGTTGTTATAATAACAATCAAATAAATAAGTAAACAACAAATAAAAAGTAAACGGTTTCATTTATTTGAATTGCAATTTCCGAATCCATGGAAAATAAACTGAAACTCTCAGTTACATACATTTACAGTTACATGTACTATTCCAACTATTCTCCTAGATTTAGAGTGTCTAACAGTTGAATGTACCCAGAGTTTGTTACAATATGCATACGTAAACATTCCAAAGCCATCTTTGTCGTCAGTGTTGGCAGGAAAAAATGGGAATACTGTAACTACTTATGTACATTATTATTAACTTAATATTGATGATGATAATCTTTCCGTACAGCAAAATACATGAATACACTGAACTAACTATTCAAAAAGCAATAAAAAAATGTGTGTCAACTAAAATTAAAAAGAAAATCTCCGTATTACACATATTTGTTTTATATTTTAATTTAATTTTACAAATTTTCAAATTTAATACGCGTTTTACAAAATAATACAGGCTGCGTCCGGCGAAGATTGCCATTAAAGGTTTGGGACCAGAAAATTCGTCTTTTATCGGAGAGAGTCCGCAAGGGACTTTAAGAGAAGAAATATTTCGCGAAGTTAGAAATTTAGATGTTAACTTAAGAAACGAATCAAAATCTATATATGAGCCATTCAGTGTACAAAGTGATTAACTCCACTTTTTGAAAAACCTTAAATTTAAGTGTCAAAGCACTTTTTATATTTATTATAACTTTCCTGAATAGTAAAGATTAACAGCATTAAACGACAAATTTTTTTGGGCCATTGAATAATAAGTAATTTATTTCAGAAGACATTTTGATTAACTCCATACTCTTATGTAAATCGTTTTTATAACGCATTTCAAATGCACCACTAGCAACCGTTGAATGATAACAGCTATCAATTTGCAGTTACTGTAAATTTTTTGTCCAATTAAATTACACTAGCAAGCGTTTCATGATAATGTCAAATTTTAGTGCCTTTTTACCAGGTTTGAATTATTATAAAAAATTATTTCTCTATAATTATAAAGAAATAAATATTGTACCGTTGTAGTCAAGATGAGTGAGATTAATAACAATGTGGATGTGGAAAACAGTGAATCATCTGATCGATCTTCAATACGATTTATCAACAGAAAGTCTGGCTCAGGAAAACTTTTGTTGTTTTCCTCGGATTCATCTGATTGTGATAGTACAGATATTCCAACAAACACATTGATCGGGAGGAAAAGAAGTCGTAATCCTAAAAATTGGGCACGAAATTTACAAAAGTATAAAAGAACAAAAGGTTTGGCATACAGGAATAGAGGAGGTAATTTAATACCTGCAAAAACATTTGTCGATATTATATGCAGATGCAGTAAAAAGTGCAACGAAAAAATTACTTCGAATGCCATGAAGGCATTTTATAATTTACATAGTCAACTTGACCAAAATATTTAAAACTGTCTTAAGTTTATTGAAACTTGTTCAAAGTACGGAAATAAGAGCTGAGTAAATTGAAATGAACTTTTTGGTAAGTGGCCACAGCTATTTACCTAATGACTCAGATTTTGCCATTATTGAGTCACATGCAAAAAAAAATCAAAACATTTATTCACCAGATGATTGGTACACTATAATCAAAACGTGCAAAAAGAAAACGCCATTTAATCTAATCAAAATGACACACCAAGATTTTTTTCAACAAAACCTTTAGAAAACTCAATCATAAACAGAAAAGCAACCTTTACAGGGTTTCCAGTAAATTGGCTTAAAATACGCTGCATTAAGTTAGAAAGGTCAAAACCCCATCTCATTCAATTCAAATATGATTATAACGAAGAAGAGTTTAACGAAATTAACATAAGGAAATCTGTAGCAGGTAGGCCGCACAGTATGAAAAATGTAGATCAGCCTTTATTATATCCGAAAGGCAGAACTGTAACAAGGGAAAAAAGGAGAGACATGATGGATCTGCTTAAATTCATTCCTCCTGTTAACCACAATTATTTTAAAAACTTGAGAACAAATAGAAATGACGAGTCTGTACGTACCTCTGACGCAGAAGACATTATTTATACTGCTGATAAATGACTCACTAATAATATATTGTAACAGCATTGTAAACACTTTAACTGTAACGTTTTCTGTAATAAAAAACTTAAAAATTTAAATACCTAATTTAACTTTTTTACTTTTTTCAGTTGCCAAATCGATTAACTCCACCAGTCACATGGAATTTATAACATTACTGCCATTATTTTTTTGACTATTTTTACTTATTAATTTTATACACCATTAGATGAAAGCTATATATGTATTTATGTATTCTATAATATATATTTGAAATTGATTTGTAAAGGGAATTTTAAAAATCAATTTACATTATTTCATCACATTTCTCAACTTTTTGTTTTATGGAGTTAATCGATTTGTGCACTGAACGGCTCATATAATAAGCAAAAAGCAAAAATTTGAAATTTAATTTAGTAGTCAGTATAACATAGTATAAGAAACTAAAAAGTCGAAGTAGTCGAAGGCAAACCTCATAGTGGAAGCCAAAGAAAGCTTGTTGGTTCAAACGTCAGATTTACTCTTTAAGAATTGCAGAAAAACTTACGAACAGATACTAATAAGTTGACAGTAACAGCAAGCTGAAGCCATTGCCGAAAGATCGGAAATGTCTGACATCCGTGGACATTACGAATATCATTTAACGAAAATGGTTTTTGCAGCACAAGACCAAGGAAAAAAGAGCTTGTTAGTTTCTTAATTTGAATATATAATTTTACCCCTGGATTTTTGTTTGGTTTTTCTTAATAATATTTTTTACTTTTCTCTTTAGAGATTTTTCAAATGTTTTTGATAAAAATTAATGAATCTGGAAAACTTAAAAAAAATTATTGGCTTTCGGACTTAGAAGAAATGTTAGGGGTATGTAGAACTTTATTTATCACCTCTTTTAAAAAGAATTCATTGTAAAATTGTTGTAAAATAAATGATATTTAGTTATTTAAAATGTATACAACATCTTGTGTTTTCTGTTTTAATATACTACCCTCATTGATTAACACAACATATCAACCATAAATCCTTGTAAATAGAAAATATTTATGTAGAATCATTGTTTTGGTAGGACTAACTTTATTACACTGAACGTTTAGTCATCCCCACAAATATGCGATTAAAAACACGCATTATGTTAAATATGTTTGTACAGATCCTTCTAATTGTAATGTGATTTGGTGTATGTCATAAAAATTACATAATTATCATAACCCATAAATGCGTAATAAAATCTGTTTGCGGTTTTCAGAAACATAACTAACTACTTTTTTCACTCACAAATTTGAATAAAAATTCAATAATTTTTAACCAAAACATGATTTTTATATTTATTATATAAAACCTAGCCATCTACATTCCCCCGGAAGCCTACATGAAGTCCTGACATTTGTCCATACCAGGCTCCAATTTGAACTCGTCCTTTAAAATAGTGCAGATATATCTTATTAAGTATTGTCTTACGCGGTGTATCGTAGCATTGAACTCTTATGACCATGTAATCCGTAGTTTCGACAATCCTAATATCTTAACCTCGTCTCATTAGTTCCTTTAGCAGTATCGAGTGGTCTATCCTACAGGAGCTTATTCAGTCTAAGGCGCTTTGATGGCACAAAAATATCTACTGTATTTAAATAGAGAAAAATATCATGCGCTCCTGTTCCTGGCATTTCGTTGCTGATTTTGATTTATTGCTGTTGGGGCGACACATGCGAAAATGCCACAGAAATAAGTTGCTGTCGCTTTATTGCTATCACAGCTAAAGGGTGATATTTTTCACATACTCCAGGATCGGGTGATAGTGAAGAATGACGTCCGGAGTACTGCTTTTACTGGAGCTTGTGATGACAATGTAAACACATCTCTTTACTGTAGGAAAAATTTTCCTAATGCTCCTTGTCTTCAATGCATTCCATCATACAGTGTATCCATAGGAACAGTTCTAACAATCGAGTTGTATATACAGTTCTTCCCAGCCCCCATCGATGGAATATATACATATGTATGTAGTGTCATTGAGACCTTTTCTAACCCTCTCCTAAATATTTCAAAATGTGAGATCATTTGAAAAAATATATATATGAAAAATATAACTCGAATGTTAGACTCTTTATATAATAACTACGGTAATTTTTTTCCTATTTAATCAAACGAAGTGGCAATCTCTTCACAAGTTAATACACTTTCAGAATGTCATCACTTATTTCATATTTTTTAAATAAAGTTTCCTACTATGAACGGACAAACATGAAAAAATATGAAAAAAAACTCATTTGCCAAGTATACGTCTTCAAACCCCATAGCATATTAAGTCAAATAATATATATATAGGTATATTTTTTTAAAGACCTATCCCTCTCCTGTCTAACAAGGTTTAAATTTTGGACTTCGGTTCAGGAATATTTGTGTAATCAATAAATATGTGCGTAAAGTCCAAAAAACAGTTTTTGTCAAATAAAACATGTTTAGAGGGTTCAAGAAATATAAAAAAATATTTTTGAGTTCTACTCAACAAAACGCATAACCTACACCATGTCATTTGCTGGGTGTACTTAATTTTTTTATTTTGTCTCATAGTGTTATTATTCACTTAAAACAATAACAGTTCACCAAATACTTATTTTTCACCTATTACTTACTTTTCACCTGTTACTTCTTTGTTCACCTATTATTAATTTCGAACAGAATAGTTTTATGGATGAAATACAAACAAAAATATTAAAAATATTAATTATGAACACAGTAATAAATTTGTTAAAGGAATAATTTGACGTGATGCGGAGCTACATTTAGAAAGATATTAATTAAATCACATAGCACTTTTAGAAATGCTTGCAGGACAGAACTTATATGCTGGGAATTCTTGGTCCGAAACCCCGCATTACAATTAAATTTGTTTCGTTAACAATTGATCATACATATTCTATAACTCGCTCTATAATTTGTTTTGGAAAGCCTTTAGATCTAAGTTTAGAACGTATAAAAATATGAAAAAGAGGAGCATACGATTAAAAAATGTCCTAAATTTCTGAACCAATTCGAAGAACTTTTTTAAAGATTAGTATTGTTACAAATTCAACAATTTTTTTTGTGAAAATGATTTTTCTATGAAAATTAGAGTCAGTTCCAAAGTCCATTCAACGTGCTGAATAAATGAAACCTAATTTCACAGATTTGGCTTCGACAAGATCTCTGTTGTTGACATTATTTTAGCGTACATCCGCACCTTCGTCCATGTCCATGTCGTAAAGGGAGACACCGATGATTTAGGGGCAGATACGCGCAGTTTTCTCGGACGTAAGGTAATTCGTTATGTCGGTACTGATGCGTAATGTTTACGCCCGAAGCAAAGACCGTACAATCGTCTGCATATGAAACCAAGGACATGTCTGGAGGTGATGCTGGGAGCGAGGTGAGATAAATGTTAAATAGAATAGGCGACAGAACTCCCACCTGTGGTACCCCCATCTTTATCCTCCTGTGAGAAGATTTTTGCCCCTAAGCTCAACAAAGGCCTGCCTACCTCCAAGGTAATTGGAGGTCCAGCATTTCAGATCGTTGGGCAAGGTTGAGTTTAGTATGTCTCTCAGGAGAATGGAGTGGTCGACCGTGTCAAAGGCCTTTGAAAGGTCAAGGGGCGCAACGGCAGTTCGTTGACATGGTCGTTGTTGGTTGAGTCCGTTCGCTATTCTTGATGTAGCGTCAGTTGTATTGATTGCTTGTACCAAATAAAGCCAATCCTTTTTACTTTAGATGTTATCAAATTTAACTTTAAATTTAATCCTTTAAAATAAATAAAACAACAAACATGTTCAAATATTTTCATCTCTGCCACTATTTTTCTAAGGGCAAATCTGTAATTATATGTAAGGTAGTACCAGAAACATATTAAAAGTTAAAGACCACACTGAATTGTCCAGGGTGATTTTTTCCAGGGGTAATTTTTTCCATCCTTTCCTTTCTTAACTCGTTGAAGGATCGGTTACGAAAGGAGTTTCAAAATATTTGCAACAATTTTTTCTTCGTCCTAGAAATGGGAAATTATTACAGTTACAATAAAATTTAGATACATACAATTATATTACCTTTTGTTACAATTGAGACGCAGTTTGTATCAAATCAAATGCAACCTCATTGTGCAGCCACACATAAATATCATTCGATGATATTGGCACTCCCAGTTTGTCATGTTTGCGCTCTATATTCCACAATTTCTTTTTTGACATTTATTTTTCTCGTCATCCATCGGGACTTTAATTGACCGATATTCTTCCTTTTACTAGAACACAAGGTCTTAATATAAAAACTTTAAAAAAATTTTGAATGCATATAAATTCTCTACATACTCTTTCTCCAGGTCTGACCAAGCTATCCTTTTGGTATGTGTTATGTTGCTGTCTGTGTCCTTGTTTCCGATTTTCTTAAAACTTTTATATTAGTTCCTTCAATTCAAAAAATTTCAAAAATTATACACCATTTAAAAAAACTGAAACTTTACAACAGTTTTGGGATTTTTGTCTCTTTGAACTGGCTTTGTTTCCTGCAAATAAAGAAAATAAACATAAGTACGTATATTTGTACAGATCCTTCTAATTGTAAATTGTATTGGTAGATGTCATAAGAATTACCTCACGTAATGTTATTTAACTCATAAATGCGTAATAAAATCTGTTTCTGTTTTTCAGAAGCATAAATATCTACTTTGGTTTTCATCCTCAAATTTATATCAAACAATGCAATAATTTTTAACCAAAACATGAAACATGAAAAACATTTATTATATAAATGGTAAGAGCGAGTATTCATGAATATAAAATATGTTTATGATATTCATTCAAAAGAAAACATTAAAAAATGTAAGTAGACAACTATTGCAAGCACCCACCCCTCACAGTGAATAAGAAAGCTTAAGCACATTTTTTATTATAAATTAAATTATATTTTTTTGGGCCATGCGTAAAGCAAAAATCGTAAAATCTAACGAATACTAATATTATAAGGCAAAAAACTTTTTCAGAGAAGGCAATTGTTCTCGTAAATACAAAAACCTAAGAAATATATCGCGTAAAAATGTTTTGTATGATGATATTTAACTTCGCTTACAACTGGAATTCTTGGTCAGATTTCTAGGCACCTCTGGTTCCCATATATCCACCGGAGCGATATTCAATGCTTTATTGTTGATAATGTCGTATTTGCATTCATTCATTCGTATAATGCTCTATTGGATTTCAATATGGGCTTTGGGGAACCTGAGGCAAAATTTTTTTGTATTACAAAGTAGCTAGTCTTTGAGTATAGCGGCCAAGTGCTTTGGAGCGTTGTCGTGAACAACCACAAAGACACCTCTAAAACACATTAATTAAGGGAAATAAACCAAATTAATAAAAAATCCTCTCAAAAAAGACAAGATTGATAAATCCGCTTGCGGGCACTGAGTCACAAGCCATAATATTTCGAAATGCATGTAGTGTTGAGTGAAAAGGGGTTAAAGCTTTCCTCCCATGGAATAAAAATTCTTACGAGTGTACTGTATGTACGAAACTTTAATTGAAGTCTTCTATGCTACTGTAATAAACAGGGATAATTAAATCTACTGTAAAGTCAAAGCTAAATCTCCACTTTAGCAGCATAGTTCATCTTCAACAGCATTTGTTAAATACTATGACAACGTTGGAGTACACCAACATTTACAGTAAAATCATCAAGACCAACCAATTACAATCAGATTAAGTCTGTTGGTATGTCTGCTAAACCATTCGACATTCCACCGAAATTAACAAGTCTGCCAGTTTGAAAAGATAAAAAGGATTTGCTGGGGTAGAAATTTGTTTCATCAAGAAAAAAAAACAGAACAACTCAGATGAACAAAATACGATTAAGGGATAATGAAAAATTACAAAAGATGTAATTATTTTGCATTTTTAAGCATGAAGCCTACATGAAGTCCTGACATTTGTCCATACCAGGCTCCAATTTGAACTCGTCCTTTAAAATAGTGCAGATATATCTTATTAAGTATTGTCTTACGCGGTGTATCGTAGCATTGAACTCTTATGACCATGTAATCCGTAGTTTCGACAATCCTAATATCTTAACCTCGTCTCATTAGTTCCTTTAGCAGTATCGAGTGGTCTATCCTACAGGAGCTTATTCAGTCTAAGGCGCTTTGATGGCACAAAAATATCTACTGTATTTAAATAGAGAAAAATATCATGCGCTCCTGTTCCTGGCATTTCGTTGCTGATTTTGATTTATTGCTGTTGGGGCGACACATGCGAAAATGCCACAGAAATAAGTTGCTGTCGCTTTATTGCTATCACAGCTAAAGGGTGATATTTTTCACATACTCCAGGATCGGGTGATAGTGAAGAATGACGTCCGGAGTACTGCTTTTACTGGAGCTTGTGATGACAATGTAAACACATCTCTTTACTGTAGGAAAAATTTTCCTAATGCTCCTTGTCTTCAATGCATTCCATCATACAGTGTATCCATAGGAACAGTTCTAACAATCGAGTTGTATATACAGTTCTTCCCAGCCCCCATCGATGGAATATATACATATGTATGTAGTGTCATTGAGACCTTTTCTAACCCTCTCCTAAATATTTCAAAATGTGAGATCATTTGAAAAAATATATATATGAAAAATATAACTCGAATGTTAGACTCTTTATATAATAACTACGGTAATTTTTTTCCTATTTAATCAAACGAAGTGGCAATCTCTTCACAAGTTAATACACTTTCAGAATGTCATCACTTATTTCATATTTTTTAAATAAAGTTTCCTACTATGAACGGACAAACATGAAAAAATATGAAAAAAAACTCATTTGCCAAGTATACGTCTTCAAACCCCATAGCATATTAAGTCAAATAATATATATATAGGTATATTTTTTTAAAGACCTATCCCTCTCCTGTCTAACAAGGTTTAAATTTTGGACTTCGGTTCAGGAATATTTGTGTAATCAATAAATATGTGCGTAAAGTCCAAAAAACAGTTTTTGTCAAATAAAACATGTTTAGAGGGTTCAAGAAATATAAAAAAATATTTTTGAGTTCTACTCAACAAAACGCATAACCTACACCATGTCATTTGCTGGGTGTACTTAATTTTTTTATTTTGTCTCATAGTGTTATTATTCACTTAAAACAATAACAGTTCACCAAATACTTATTTTTCACCTATTACTTACTTTTCACCTGTTACTTCTTTGTTCACCTATTATTAATTTCGAACAGAATAGTTTTATGGATGAAATACAAACAAAAATATTAAAAATATTAATTATGAACACAGTAATAAATTTGTTAAAGGAATAATTTGACGTGATGCGGAGCTACATTTAGAAAGATATTAATTAAATCACATAGCACTTTTAGAAATGCTTGCAGGACAGAACTTATATGCTGGGAATTCTTGGTCCGAAACCCCGCATTACAATTAAATTTGTTTCGTTAACAATTGATCATACATATTCTATAACTCGCTCTATAATTTGTTTTGGAAAGCCTTTAGATCTAAGTTTAGAACGTATAAAAATATGAAAAAGAGGAGCATACGATTAAAAAATGTCCTAAATTTCTGAACCAATTCGAAGAACTTTTTTAAAGATTAGTATTGTTACAAATTCAACAATTTTTTTTGTGAAAATGATTTTTCTATGAAAATTAGAGTCAGTTCCAAAGTCCATTCAACGTGCTGAATAAATGAAACCTAATTTCACAGATTTGGCTTCGACAAGATCTCTGTTGTTGACATTATTTTAGCGTACATCCGCACCTTCGTCCATGTCCATGTCGTAAAGGGAGACACCGATGATTTAGGGGCAGATACGCGCAGTTTTCTCGGACGTAAGGTAATTCGTTATGTCGGTACTGATGCGTAATGTTTACGCCCGAAGCAAAGACCGTACAATCGTCTGCATATGAAACCAAGGACATGTCTGGAGGTGATGCTGGGAGCGAGGTGAGATAAATGTTAAATAGAATAGGCGACAGAACTCCCACCTGTGGTACCCCCATCTTTATCCTCCTGTGAGAAGATTTTTGCCCCTAAGCTCAACAAAGGCCTGCCTACCTCCAAGGTAATTGGAGGTCCAGCATTTCAGATCGTTGGGCAAGGTTGAGTTTAGTATGTCTCTCAGGAGAATGGAGTGGTCGACCGTGTCAAAGGCCTTTGAAAGGTCAAGGGGCGCAACGGCAGTTCGTTGACATGGTCGTTGTTGGTTGAGTCCGTTCGCTATTCTTGATGTAGCGTCAGTTGTATTGATTGCTTGTACCAAATAAAGCCAATCCTTTTTACTTTAGATGTTATCAAATTTAACTTTAAATTTAATCCTTTAAAATAAATAAAACAACAAACATGTTCAAATATTTTCATCTCTGCCACTATTTTTCTAAGGGCAAATCTGTAATTATATGTAAGGTAGTACCAGAAACATATTAAAAGTTAAAGACCACACTGAATTGTCCAGGGTGATTTTTTCCAGGGGTAATTTTTTCCATCCTTTCCTTTCTTAACTCGTTGAAGGATCGGTTACGAAAGGAGTTTCAAAATATTTGCAACAATTTTTTCTTCGTCCTAGAAATGGGAAATTATTACAGTTACAATAAAATTTAGATACATACAATTATATTACCTTTTGTTACAATTGAGACGCAGTTTGTATCAAATCAAATGCAACCTCATTGTGCAGCCACACATAAATATCATTCGATGATATTGGCACTCCCAGTTTGTCATGTTTGCGCTCTATATTCCACAATTTCTTTTTTGACATTTATTTTTCTCGTCATCCATCGGGACTTTAATTGACCGATATTCTTCCTTTTACTAGAACACAAGGTCTTAATATAAAAACTTTAAAAAAATTTTGAATGCATATAAATTCTCTACATACTCTTTCTCCAGGTCTGACCAAGCTATCCTTTTGGTATGTGTTATGTTGCTGTCTGTGTCCTTGTTTCCGATTTTCTTAAAACTTTTATATTAGTTCCTTCAATTCAAAAAATTTCAAAAATTATACACCATTTAAAAAAACTGAAACTTTACAACAGTTTTGGGATTTTTGTCTCTTTGAACTGGCTTTGTTTCCTGCAAATAAAGAAAATAAACATAAGTACGTATATTTGTACAGATCCTTCTAATTGTAAATTGTATTGGTAGATGTCATAAGAATTACCTCACGTAATGTTATTTAACTCATAAATGCGTAATAAAATCTGTTTCTGTTTTTCAGAAGCATAAATATCTACTTTGGTTTTCATCCTCAAATTTATATCAAACAATGCAATAATTTTTAACCAAAACATGAAACATGAAAAACATTTATTATATAAATGGTAAGAGCGAGTATTCATGAATATAAAATATGTTTATGATATTCATTCAAAAGAAAACATTAAAAAATGTAAGTAGACAACTATTGCAAGCACCCACCCCTCACAGTGAATAAGAAAGCTTAAGCACATTTTTTATTATAAATTAAATTATATTTTTTTGGGCCATGCGTAAAGCAAAAATCGTAAAATCTAACGAATACTAATATTATAAGGCAAAAAACTTTTTCAGAGAAGGCAATTGTTCTCGTAAATACAAAAACCTAAGAAATATATCGCGTAAAAATGTTTTGTATGATGATATTTAACTTCGCTTACAACTGGAATTCTTGGTCAGATTTCTAGGCACCTCTGGTTCCCATATATCCACCGGAGCGATATTCAATGCTTTATTGTTGATAATGTCGTATTTGCATTCATTCATTCGTATAATGCTCTATTGGATTTCAATATGGGCTTTGGGGAACCTGAGGCAAAATTTTTTTGTATTACAAAGTAGCTAGTCTTTGAGTATAGCGGCCAAGTGCTTTGGAGCGTTGTCGTGAACAACCACAAAGACACCTCTAAAACACATTAATTAAGGGAAATAAACCAAATTAATAAAAAATCCTCTCAAAAAAGACAAGATTGATAAATCCGCTTGCGGGCACTGAGTCACAAGCCATAATATTTCGAAATGCATGTGGTGTTGAGTGAAAAGGGGTTAAAGCTTTCCTCCCATGGAATAAAAATTCTTACGAGTGTACTGTATGTACGAAACTTTAATTGAAGTCTTCTATGCTACTGTAATAAACAGGGATAATTAAATCTACTGTAAAGTCAAAGCTAAATCTCCACTTTAGCAGCATAGTTCATCTTCAACAGCATTTGTTAAATACTATGACAACGTTGGAGTACACCAACATTTACAGTAAAATCATCAAGACCAACCAATTACAATCAGATTAAGTCTGTTGGTATGTCTGCTAAACCATTCGACATTCCACCGAAATTAACAAGTCTGCCAGTTTGAAAAGATAAAAAGGATTTGCTGGGGTAGAAATTTGTTTCATCAAGAAAAAAAAAACAGAACAACTCAGATGAACAAAATACGATTAAGGGATAATGAAAAATTACAAAAGATGTAATTATTTTGCATTTTTAAGCATTAAATTAAGCTACGTAAACTGTAATTAAACTCAACGATTTACAATTTTTTTTTATTTATGTATTTATTTGCAATCTATTTAAACAAAATATTAAGCAAATCTTATGATAATTTACAATTACTTAGTTTATTAGGTTTCAGTAAACCTAATAAAACCGATAAAACTTAGATTTTACTTCAATATTATCTCCTGAATGGTAAGTCAAGCATATGAAATCTTTTAATTCGCCGTATTTCTTCACTGTCGTCTAAGAGTGTTATAGCTAACAAGTTAGAATGATCACTCAGCCTTTGAAGGTATTTTAAACTGACGTTGTTTATCTCTTCCTTTATTGTTGATATGTTGAGATCGTTATGTATACATCGGTTGCTTACGTACTAAGGGGCATTCGTAATAAAGCGTAAAGTTTTAGACTGATATCTCTGAAGTATTTCAAATGCTTCAGATTGTTCATAAGCGGAAATTCATTAAAATGGAAATAACAGTCAGCGAATGACAATTCACACAGCTTGGAACATGCATTGTTTATTTGTATCAGAACGTTATCCCTTATATAGAAAGATGGCGATTCGTCGAATGTTATCGATAGTTTTGTTAAATTTTCGAAACCTTTTAAATCTTTTATAAAAAATACATTCGTGGATTGTAGGTAAGGCAGTGTTCCAATTGTTAGATTTTCAATATTATATATACGGTCTGTGCTGTTGTTATTGTTACCTTTGTTATCGTTGCTATAGCGTATGTTTATTTTGATATTGAGGGCCTTCAGATGGACGAGACAAAACAACTGCTGTACATCGAAATAGTTCCAAGCGTTAAAGTCCCTGTCGACAATGTCCAGTTTATTGAGATTTAATTTCACCAAAAACATTTGCGCGTATATTCGATTGGTTTATAGAATCCGTGAAGCTTAAAAGAGTAAAACTTTGCAAATTTATGCAATTTTTAGACACTTGTTGTAAGTGAGTGTCTTCTACAACAGTACAGTGGAGCGTTAGTTCTGTAAGATGGTGATATTTTAATGAAATTGTTTTCTCTAAACAACGGATACAGATCAATTCCAATTTGTGAATGTACATTGAAGCATGATGTAAAATTATATGGATTACCTACAGATGTTAGTGAGCATTCTGCCATGACATCATTTACTGCATTATAATCCAGAAGAAAAGTGCATGGAAACTTTTGCAGGATGTGAAGTTTTTTACACTTCGAACGCCATACTCCATGGACTATAGCATCCTCGAAAAAAATGTTCCTTGAAGTCGAGATAACGAAATATCAACTCTAATACATCACAGTTGGTGAGAATTTTCTTAAAACTTTCCATACTCGTTTCAATTCAATTCAATTGTTTAGTTTTTTGGTCTTTTTTCTGTAATAATACGATTTTAATAAAACTTCGTTGCTTATAGTGACGAGAGGTGGGATAATGATTAATGATATGAATTAAACGATATTGTAATAAATGTTATTATTAGTATTAAATAAAAATACTTTGGAATAATTTCTTATCGCACAAAACCACAACAGATCTCGAGAAACGAATGTACACATATGAGAACTGCAATGAATTGTTTTTCCGCTACTCATATGCACTCATGCATATGTAAGTGTGTCAACAATATTGAAATTCAACTTTATATTCGTACTCAGTGCCACTGTTGCCAGATTTACCGATTTATCGGCATTTCGCCGATTTTTGACTTTAAAAATGAAAAAGTGCGATTTGCCAATTTTTGCTCTCAAAATGCCGATTTAATTAAAAGTATATGTTTGCACCACTGTTTTCGTGTAATTGTTTCAATATGACTTCGTTATGAATAGAATATTTCGTATCTGAAGAAGATATGCAAAATATTGATACAGAATTTCGAGAACTTAAATTATTAGATTTTTATAGTATAACCAATAAAAGTGAAATCTATTTCTTAAGTTTTTGGAAACAAGTTTGTGGAATGAAAACTATCGATACTCTTTATTTCCAAAATTGTCAATTTTTATCCAAATTATTTTAACTCCACCACATTCGTCCGCCAATGTGGAAAGGATATTTAGTCAGGTAAATATCAATAAAACAAAAGGAAGAAATCGTTTAGATAATATCACAATTGAAGGAATTCTGTATACCAAAGGCTACTTAAAATTAAATAAAACACATTTTTAATACATTAATAAAACCTGATGTATTGCGGCAATTAAATTCCGATATATATATATATATATAAATGTTTAATTATATTTAATAGAACAAAGTGTAAACATAATTAACCATTTGCGACCGTATATCTAGTCGTATGTCTGCTCTCAATCGATAAGCTTTCGAAATTCGTTGAAATCGAATGATATTTTACAAGTTGTGCTTAACTTAGATTTGGCGATATCGCTTCTTAAAATATTTAAAATAATACTCTAATAAAATGACAAAAAGAAATTTACTGAAAGAAGTGTTCCGTGAACTTGAAAGTAGCGATTACGAATTTTATTTTGACTCTTTCAACACTGACTTTGATAAAGAAAGTGATAACATTTTCCGACCAGCATGACACCCATATATAAAATTTATACGGTCGCAAAAGGTTAATGTATAAATCTATACATATTTAACTTTTGTACAAAAATTATTAAATGATATGAATTATTTACTTATAAAACAGACATTTTACCAAAAAGAAAGATATTTTTAGTTTTCCGTTTTTTTCATCTAGTTTTGACGATTTTAAACTAAATTTATCTAGCAACAGTGTTCAGGAGTAAATGTAAGGTGTACTAAACGAAAAATAAAAAAAGTTTTGATTTCTTTTCAAAATACCAAGTTGATAATAATCATATAAAAAAAGTTCGGAAATAAAAAATAAATTAAAAGGAACCAAAATAAATATTGCCATATGATTTTTGTGGTTACAATTTCCCTTATTTACAATTGGTACAGCGGAGATTTTCCTTTTAGTCCAGCTGTTATATTGAAAAGTGGAGAGCAAGTGTAGCGAATATGACTATTTTCGCATATTTTAGAAACCCGCCCGAATTCAAATAGTTTTTTACTTTTAAGAAGTAGGTCTTTGGAAAGTATGATTGTAACATTTTCACAACCCAACCCTGTACATTTCAAGTTTTTGGAATATGTAGCTTCTATTGCAATATTGGCTGTAAGGTGTACGATTTTCATTTCTATAAAATTTTTAATGAGAGACGGGAATAAACCTTTAAGAGATTATTAGCGCCTGACATTATCTAATATTTTTACCATGGGTATATAATATTTAACATTATATTTTCTCCAGAATTATCAGAATCTTCACACAGCTAAACTGATCAGGAGCTTTATTCCCTATCAGTTGTAACATTCAATTTTAAAAAAATTATGTATTTTATTTCTTTTGTAAACGAATGCTAAGAGATTAAATATAGTTTTCTATTTAATCTAATGAGCCTTTCATTAAGCACTTCCTTTTTTAAATTTAAGTAAAATTAAGTGCGTGTGAATTATCATCGTATGTGTGGAATATAATACCATTCAAATGTGAGCCATGATTTCTCTGGGTGCAGCACATCCGGATTGTCCTGTTTTTCATAACTGTGACGAATAAAACAGTTGATTTTGATCGATGGCATAGAATATGTTGGATTTGAGGTTGCTACTGAAGTTTAAGGCTTGTTCGCATTCACCAGCGAAAAAAACCTCACAAGAAATTGTCTAACGGAATCGAAACGTATGATCGCGGTAACCAGGTTAGATCACCTTCACGTGAGTTGACCATCCCATAAAATCGCTTTTACAAAACATTTAATGTGGATTGATATGTGTAGCACGTAGCGCAAATACTATTGAAACTAAATGTCTTTGTCCAGACCATCGAACTTATGCCTCATCGATCTTATATGTAATCATCGATCTATAGTGATTGACAGTAATCGCTGTTGACAGTAATGTCCTGACTGCTACGGTTCTCAAACAAATATGAACCGACATTGCCGCCAACTCAAAACCCAACCAAACGTTGATTTTTTGGAATGGATTTTAAGCTGTTGTAATGTAGTAGATAGTGTGTTGGCATATTAGACGTGAGGTCACGGTTCAAAACCTAAGTCAGACATCTCCAACAAAACGAAATATGATAAAATTATTTTTTGTGGCAACTTCCTTAATTAATTTGTCAGATGTAGCTTATCAACTGTCAATGTTCGTAAGTCCCTGTTGGAAGAACCTACATAATCAAAAAATACGTTAAAAAATATTTTTAATTTTTAATTACTAATTTAAATTAGGTTTTGAGGTTTGAGATTTATTTGTATATAGTTTGGCTTTTATTTATATTATATAATTTTATTTAATTGCATAAATTTAAATGGAAATTTTTTCCTCGCATATCGCAGCATTGTTATGTTTATAATTAGTATTCATTGTTAATGATTCTAATTATTTATTGAATTATCATTTAAATTTAATGTAAATTGTTTTTAATTAATAAAACTGTGTGAACAATGAATTATATTTATTGTGTTGAATAAATACAGGTGCAAAATGACTTGCAGCAACAAATTAAAAAACCACTTTCAATTACGTAAATATATTTTCCGGATATCTAAACTGCCCACACCATGCTTAAGCGTTTCTTGAGATCAGGCTTTTCATTTCTTTTTCTTCCATACTAAAGTCCATCCGTAGGAAGAAAACATTTAAAAACATGATTGAGTGTGAAGGAAGAAAAATTAAGAGCTCAATCCAAATGACTTGCGTGAAATAGTTATGCATAGTCTCAGAATTTGTGAGCGTGTGTATCGGCACCATGGTTGGTTTGGAATTCATTGAGGAAATAATTAATAAGAGAGAGCATTTATACATTCTAAAAAACATATTCACCTATAGTTAAGAACAATTAAGAATTCGTAGTAGTTATTACTTCCAACAAATCAATGAACCCAAACATATGTCCCTAATATGAAGTTGTCCCGATATGACTCCAAGAAAGTATTTAGAAGATCAATGATCAAGAACTGTTACCCTTCCTCGACTTACGCCGCCATTCGGTTGCCATAGTCTTAGATGTTTGTCAATGAATTGCATTTTCATAATCAATTTTGTCGATGACATGAAGTTACGATTGTTATTACCATTTTGTTGCTTTCACGCCAGTGGACTGAATAGGAATAGAAGGATCTGCAAGCACAGACGGCGAAGACACTAAGTTTCTCAAAAAATTAAAACACTTAAAATAATAATTTCACTCAGCAAGATCTTAATGAATTAAGACTTTGTAGTAGGTTATAAAAACTCTTCGACAGACGCACTTTAGAAGCGTCATATTCTTTGAATAATAATTGTACATCACCGTCCACCAATTCAATTCCGCCATTACCTCGTGCTGCTGATATTTCGTCCGTAACTAATAATTCTAATAACTCACAACCTACTTAAAGTTACTCGAAAGCTGTTGCAAATGTCGCTGATATTAATAACACCTTGGTAACCTCACCTAAGCCGTTAAGAGTCATACCACCTGCTAGAAGAATTTTTATCTCACGTTAAGCTTCCGACACTGCCATAAAGGACATTGAATTTTATATAAGGTCTAAAATAGGTGATGGTTGTAATTTATCGATTCATAAATTTTCTTACTCGCAGCCGAGAACAATATCGTCCTTTAAAATTACAGTTTTTGACGAATTCTTAACAAAAAAAAATAATTTAAATTTTTGGCCTGCAAAATATATGTTATGAATACATGTTTATGAAAACATGAATATGTTTCCTCTGAGTGAGAAAAAAAATATTGTACGTCTATCTACACCTCAAATTTCAAAAAACTAAATATCCATAGTGATAGTTTATCAATAGTCCATCAAAATGTTCGTGGATTAAATACTAAATTGTCTAAACTCTTTGTTAATAGTCATGATTTTATGTATGGGGTAATTGTCTTTACTGAAACTTGGCTTAATGACAGTGTTTTTAATGTGGAAATTCTTTGTAACAAATATCAAATTTATAGATATAATCGTAATACACGCAGAGGAGGTGGTGTATTAGTTGCTGTCTCTTCATTATATCCATCTGAACAGTTTGTAATCCATACTTCTAATATTGAATTTGTTGCTGTTGTTGTAAAATTAAAAACGTCTAAAGTGTACTTTTCTTGTTCATATGTTTCTCCTGATTCTGACTATGCTGTTTACTCTGATCATGTTGATGCAATAACATCTGTTGTCCAATGTGCTAAAAAAGATGATTCTGTTTTTGTTATGGGTGATTTTAATCTGCCTTATTTAATTCCAATTAAAAATAAGACTTGCCATGACGAATTCCTAAATGATATTTTTGGACTATTACTGTATCAAATAAACTCACTTTGTAATGACTTTGGAAAAATACTGGATCTTGTATTTGTTAATGATGTTAATCACTATAGTGTTTTACGTTCTGGACCTGTAACTTTGCCTGCGGATCGATATCATCCGACTTTAAAAACTAATTTTTTCCTTCCAACTAATTTCAAAGCTAAACCTTCTGAAGTTAGTAAAGTCTACTGTTTTAATCAAACCAATTACGATTTATATAATGACATGATGAGAAATACTTGTTGGAAGGAAACCTTATCTCTTCCTATTAACAATGATTCTGATATATTGAAACATCTTATTCTTGAGTTAAAAAATTATTTTTTTTTTTTTTGATAGATATCCCACTCGCATCCCATTAAGCGATTATAAAGGCCTTAAAGGAAATTGTATAAGCTTTCTATTGAGCAAAAAAAGGCCCATTTTGAAAAAAAATTTAAAAAAAATTAATTTAAAAAAATTTTGCTAGGACCAATAGGTAAAAAGTTACACACATTTTAAAAAAAACCTGTATGACCAAAATGCCCAACTTTGGCCCCCTCTATCTCCGGCAGTTCTTGACTGATAGAGCTCAAAATTTGTGTCTGGCCTACTATCCAATAGTACTAACCTTGGTGCAAATTCCATCCATATCATAATTATGATAACCGTTGAAGCGATCGGATGCAAAATTGCAGAGGCTTGTGAAATATTTGAAATAAAAGTAAATAAAAAAGTTTTTCTTTAATATAAAATTAATATTGTTCAAAATAATGTGAATACAAGAAAAAAAAATTCAAAAATATATAAAAGTTTCAAATTTGTGAGTCATAAATTGAATAATTTACTTTAAAATACAATAACAAAACAAAATACAAATTACAAAGCAACATTACAAACCAAGAACAAAATAAAATAAAATTTACAAAAACAATTTCAATAGAGCTAAATGTTTGTTTTCTCAAAGTTCTGTGCTTAATATTTTAAACAAACTCAAAGTTCTGTGCTTAATATTTTAAACAAACCACTGAAATTATATAAACGAAACAATAACAAAACATTACAGAACAATTACAATAACAAATGACCTAAATTCTTTTTTTTTTCTCGCGTCAAAAGTGTTAAATAAAAACAAAACAAAAATAATAGAGTTATTTACTGCAAGTCAGATTTTATTTGTTTATAAAATAATTCTCTTGTCAAATTAAAGCTTTGTGGAACTTATTTTATTGGTGGAAAATAAATTTGTCCGTTAAATTCAAATATCACACTACTGAGCAAAAAAATAGAAATTGAAATTATAAAAATATAAAACAATAAAAAATAAAATTAATTAAACTACTATAAAATGGAAACACGTAATATATCGAAAATAAAAGATCAGTTTAGCGCAAGTAAACGCCTAAAAGACTCACCCGTTTCACCCGCTTCACCTGCTGACAATACTTAGACAATACAATACAAGACTTTCCTTGTGGCTCTCATCAGGGAAAGTGAATCTCTTACTGCCCAACATATGAAAGATTCCATACGAGAAATTGAAAAAACCCACTTCGACCATATCAAATCACTCATTTCGGAGAGTGAACAGCGGTTTCACTCTTTGGCGGAATCTGAGTTTCAGAGCTTCAGAAACGCTATCAGTGATATAACTGAGAGGATCAGAAACCTAGAAGTCAAATGCGAGCAAGTTGATAATATGAAGGTTGAAATTTGTAAGCTCAAAAAGAAATTGCTGTCGGGTGAGAAAACCATAGTGGCAGACAGTATTAGAATAAGCGGTATTCCATTTGTTGAAAATGAAGACCTCTCCTATAGCTTTAACAACATCTACCAAAATTTAAATATTACTGCTCCACAAGTAAAAAAGATATACAGGCTGTGGAGAATATATAAAACAAACAAACCCCAAAAGCCTAAGGAAGAAGATATAGTGGTCAAATTACAATCACCCTATGCAAAAAATTTCCTGCTTAAATCAATAGCAAGACATAAACGTGAAAACCGAAGCAAACTGACCCTTAGGCATGCGGGAATACAAAGTGATCAACCTATCTACATAAATGAAGACTTAATCCCACACAACCATAAAATTTTGATGTCTGCATTGCGGTTGAAAAGAGATGGTAAAATTCATTCTGCCTATACTCTTAGAGGGCTGGTTTATGTGAGAAAGCGGAGCACCGATGAACCTGTTCTTATGGAATATATTGAAGACCTAGATAAGCTTTTTCGCTGGTAAACACATTATGACTACACTAACTTTTATTACTGCACTTACTTTCATTATTTTTTCATCCTATTTGCATTATTTTTTATTGCTTTCATATGTCAATATAATGACATTCCATAATTTTTTCTCTTTACTAAAATTTGCGTTTAACCATGCCAGTCCAATTAAAATATTTAACAAGTTTTTATTACACTGCGTTGCATCAAATATTCCTTATGTCCAATTTCACGATTGACCATCTTGGTTCCAGACAGGGTAATTATAACGTTTTTCGCATACTTTCGAAACAACACCTAGGAATAAATGTTTGTCACATCAATGCCCAAAGTTTATACTGCAAAATTGATGAATTCCGATATATTTTTGAAGATTCAGGTGTGGATGCCGTATGTATCTCAGAAACGTGGTTTAATGAATCCCACAGCGACAAACATGTTGAATTAAGAGGATATAAATTATTTAGATGTGACCGGTGTGGAAATGCTGGTGGAGTGGCTATTTATGTTAAGAGCAATATTTCGTGTAAACTTCTGAGAACTTTCACTGCGGATAGTGATGTTGAGTATATATTGGTGGAGCTATCATCTTATGGTGAAAAATTGCTGCTTGGGTGTGTTTACAGACCAAATAAAAATATCAGATTGGACACCATTATATCTGAGTTAGAACAAGTTTCTGTTGCATGTACCAATATAATAATATCAGGAGGATTTAATGCCAATTTATTAACAAATTCAAGTTTAAATTTTTGTACAACAATGACTTCGCTCAATCTACACCCTGTTAATAATTCAATGCCAACACATTTCACTAGGACGAATGCCTCTCTATTAGATCTCTTCCTCGTCTCTGATAGTTGCAAAATATCTTATTATGACCAATTAACAGCACCAGTTTTTTCAAGGCGTGATCTTATATTTCTGTCATATAACTTCAGAATACAACTTCATGAAAAATCATTTTGTTATCGAGACTTCAATAATATTGATACCGTCACTTGGGAATGACTTGTTTTCTGCTAGCTGGGACGATATTTTCTATATTCCATCTGTTGATGCACAAGCCGAACACTTAAATGGTCTTATCTATCAGTTATTTAATAAACAGGTTCCACTCAGAACCAAAAGATCTAATAGAAGAATAAATCCCTGGTTTTCATCGGAGACTAAATCGGCAATTAGACGATGGAAACGTTACAAAACACCACAATTTTTTGCGGATTATCACAAGGCGAGAAGAGAAGTTGTAATACTGATAAGGCGGGAGAAACTATTATATTACGGTAATAAATTTCAGAATGCTTTGTATACTAAGCATACATGGTGGCAGCTTCGTGAAATGGGAGTTGTCAATGCCAACCAAATCAGAAACATTAGACACATTAGATGTTAATGCTGTTAATAGGAAATTTGCTAATATTCCGCAACCACCAGTGAATATGAATTTTTATGATGGTAACAACAAAGTATCCACAATAAATGATTTTCACTTCCGACATCTTAGTTTGGATGATACAATTGAAGGATTTCTAAAAATTAAGTCTAATGCTGTTGGCCTAGATGACATCCATCCACGTTTTATAAAACTTATACTGCCTTATATAATACGTCATATCAATCAGATTTTCAACACGATTTTAACAACTAGCACTTTTCCAATTGAGTGGAATACGGCGAAAATTATTCCAGTGCCTAAAAATGATGCTGACTACCGGCCAATATCTATCCTTCCCTACATATCAAAAGTTTTTGTGAGAATTCTTCATAGACAAATTTATAAGCACATACTCGACAATAATCTACTAACAGACCGTCAGTCTGGTTTTAGACCTCAACACAGCTGCACTACAGCATTAACCGAGGTGGTTGAGAATATTCGTGGCAATCTAGATGAGAGTAAGTTAACATTTTTGGTCTTACTTGATCACTCCAAGGCATTTGACACTGTTGACTATCAAATGTTGCTATTGAAGCTTGGCAATATGTTTAAATTTTCTTCAACCACGACAAAATTAATATCTGCGTATCTAATTGGTAGATCACAGATAGTTGTCAATGGTAGTATTGTTTCTTCACCATTATTTACAAGCAGAGGTGTTCCACAGGGTCCATACTTGCCTCACTTTTTTACTCCATGTATGCAAAAGACCTTCTTTGCAGATCAGATATTCCAAAATTCAAATGTATGCTGATAACGTACAACTTTATCTAAGTTGTTCGAAAACGACTATGAATTCTGCTATTAATGAAATAAATTTTGATTTTGATAGAATTTATCAATGGGTATCTGCTAATGTACTACTTCTTAATCCTATTAAGTCCCAGTTTTTATTAATTCGCAAAATTCCGGCGGTATTGAAAGGGAATTTGAATATTTCTCTTAATGGGACCAAAATTCAATTGGTAAATACAGCCAAAAATTTGGGCGTTACTTTTAATAGCTCGCTGACATGGTCGGATCACATTAATCAGCATGTGGCATAGTTTATGGGAAGATTAGAACCCTATGGCAGACTCAACACTTTACACCCATGAGGATAAGGATGCTGATTGCAAAAACGTATTTAATTCCTTCTCTTTTATATGCCTCTGAGATTTTTGCTGGATGCAATATGACTTTGAAACTAAAGCTCTAACGTTTAATAATATTGTTCGATATATTTTTGCTTTGAAAAGATTTGACCATATATCTCCATATTTAGTACATGTCCTTGGCATGCACCTCGATGACTATATGAAGCTTAAACATCTTATTTTTTTACATAAAATTATAACAAGAAAAAAACCTGACTCTATTTATAACAAATTGGTATTCACTTCGTCTGCGAGGAACAATAATATTCGAACATTCAAATATACCGAAAGAGTGCTTCTTTTCACCAGTTTTATATATATACCATTTATCTCTGGAACCATCTCCCCCCAAATATTCAATTTTCTAGCAACGCAGTGCGATTTAAAAGCTTGTTAATGTGTTATTACAAAAATTCATAAATTTATCGTTTCAATTTTCATTGACTTTGTTATATTATCTCTTATTTTTTCTTTTGTTTATTTTTTGATTAATATAATTTGAATGTATTACGTAACTCATTTGATTCTGGTGCTATAATTTATAAGATATTTGATCTTGTTTCATCAGAAAAACATTCATTATAATAATAAATAAAAATCGGAAGACATCGATTTTAAAAATTGGGTCACTTGACACGAAATTGTCCATATGGATAAAATGAAAAATAATTTTATTAAGAAACCTATACTTTTGTAAATTCCAAGAGAAGATCTGCTGGTTTTCCATTACTTATGAAATTTGATGATAAAGAATCCGGTAGTGTTGACGTTATATGTGATATGTTTGCTGATTTCTTCCCCAGTACTTATTCTAATTCTGCTTACAATGATACAAATTACCCTTACTTACCTTACCCGCTGACATGGGCTCAAGTAATATCTATTCCAACTAGAAATGAGCGATCCAGTGATTTTTGAAGAACGCTGTTCTCAGTGAACGTGATTTTTTAATCACTGTTCTTTAAAACAGTGATTGTGATCACAGTATTCCAAAAGAAAACAATAATGACAATAACGTATTTTATTAAGTCGTAAGAAAGAGACAACTAGATACATACTACGGAAAGACTACTGAACAAAATCAAAGCGGTGTCATGAATGTTATTATTTTTAATGTAATTTTTTATATGAAGTTTGACAATTAAGTTTCACAGAAAGTTCATGTATAAAAGACAAAAGTAAATAACCAGCATCATCTAATAGTAATTCTGCCTCGCTCAAAATAAAATGAAATAAATTTGAGTATGTAACAATTTTGAAGGAACGACATTATTAGTAACTGTTATTTGGCAATTTCAATCACTGTAGGTATCAGTGAATTTTCAATCATCGTGATTAAATCACAGTTTTGAAAATATCGCTCATCTCTAATTCCAACATTTAGCGACTGTGATATTTTTGTGAGCCTGAAAAGTTTAAAGATGTCTTTTCGTCCTGGTTCTGATGGAGTTCCAAGTTGTATTTTAAATCGATGTGCAGTCATTCATCACACCATTCGTCATATTGTTTAATACCTCGATTAATTATGGATATTTTCCTGTGTTTTGGAAGGACTCGTATATTATTTTTAAATTTGGCAATAAGTCTGATGTTACAAATTATAGTGGCATTGCAAAACTGAGTGCTATGTATTCCAAAAATTCCGATTTTTTGGTCCATCATACTTCATCGTTGTTATCACCTCATCAACATGGTTTCCGAAAGGGCTGTTCAACAACGACTAATGTGCTTCAGTTAACATCCATGATAAATGCCGCCTTTTCTCAACAGAAGCAAACTGATGTAATTTTTACGGATTTTAGTAAGGCGTTCGATAAAGTGAATCACAAACTCCTGTTAACAAAATTGGATTTAATGCAAGGTTTACCATTTCATAGCACAGTTGTGCAGAGAGAAGTCACACGCATTCTTGTGTTTTTTTCATTTAGTTGTCGATCAGACTGCGACAAGAACACATGTGCTGCGGATGCTTTATCATTTTATTTCAGAATGACACTCAAAAATTATTTTATGTTAAAAATGGTCTATCTCATTAGCTGGGCGTATTTAAATTTTTTTATATTTTGTCGCTTAGTATAATTTTTTTTAACGATTTGGAATGTTCGCTTTCTATCTTTTAATAAAAAATGGGTTCTTTATTTTTTTTATTTTTATTATTCTAAAAAACAGGGCCTAATTTTTAAGCCAAGGATGGATAGCTTTATGTTCTTTTAATAAAATAGGGATTTTTTATTTTATTTTTATTTATCTAAAATTATTAAGCCAAAGATAGATAGCTTTACATATGTATGTTGATAAAATGAAAATAAAAATAGGGTATATTACTTACACTTTTCTATGGCTGTAAATAAATAAATTCTCTCAACTTATTTTCTGTCTCTTACTCACTAATACACAACCAAAAATTTTTTGGTAAACACTGATTTAATGGGTGTAAATTATAGGAGTTTAAGATGGCTAGAGTCGTATTTGACTGGTAGAAAGTAGACCGTATGTGTGAACTTATATAACCCTTAAGCCGAAAGTCCATACCATCCTTTTCATGCGCCTTGCGAATCTTGCTTTCTATGCCGATTTTATTGCAAGTTACACACAATGCGTTTATGCGACTGGTTTTTTGTTTTGATAAGCTGTTGTGGAAAACAACAAACAAGCGAACAAGAACATTTTTGGGAAAAATAGAAAATCAAATTGTAATTTTTAAAAGAATTTATGACATTAATTACAAATTTATGAGTTTACATATGTGATATTTTGACATTTGAAAAACGCTCATAACATAGAAGGACAGGCCAATTCATAGGGAGAAAAAAAATGTTATAAGTTTTGCGAGGCAAATGTGTTAGAAGCAACAGAGTGAAAACTGGCAGATAAAGTAAAAAAATTAAATGTAAACAAACATTTATTTTGTGTTAAAAAGGGGAAAATTTGGAATATTTTTTAATTTCTTCAATGAAAAGTTTAAAGATTCTTAAATATTTAAATATTAATCGAAATGTGGGTGAATTTCGGTCACAATGAATATAGTTTCTTGTGCAAAAGTTAATTAAGAAGCTAAATATTACAAGATCAAAATAAGACGTACTGCTCATAAAAAATTTTTCTTGCTGAAGGTTGCCAATAATTTTTAATTTCTTGAAAAGAATAATTAAAAATTGTTATTAGTTGTTTTTATTATTTATTAATAGTTTTACACAAAAATTACATTGTATTGTGCTGTTAAGGTCTACGAAAATCCTCAAAATAACACAAGACGAGTGTTTTCATTTAATTTATCCTCCATTTTTCTTGTTTACAAATTAATAAATTCAAAATAAATGACAGACACTCAGTACATAAAAACAATCATATATACATATATGTATAAAAAATCATCATATACATATTTTGTTCATGAAAGAAATGTGTTAAAAACTGTATTTTAATGTATTTTCCTCTTAAATTAGTAATAAACTTTATTATAAAATATGTTTTTATTAATATTTTTGTTTATTAATATTTTGTAATTAAATGTAATATTTAAACATATTTATAGAAACCATTCACAATAGTATATAATTTGGCATGCCAAGTTTAAAAAACTGCTGACATTTTCCAACACTGCATTAGTCGCATAGAAAAGTGGAAAGTAATCCTACTTTCTATGCGTCTATGCAATCTATGCTTTTTCTTCTGTAACTTGTCACAATCAACTACACTGATTCTACTTTTTCGGTATATGCATGTAATGCAAAACGCATGGTATGGGCTTTCGGCTTTACTGTTGCCATTCGGCAACAAACCCGTTTAAAAAAAATATATTTTAGGTACAAAAACGCAATTTTGTACATTAGGGCCTCTTGGTTTAACACTGTCTTACAACATCTGCTTATCTGAACTTGAAAAAATTTAATAGAAATCGTTGTTTTGCACATTTTTGTCGTTGGTAAGTTGTTTTTCCAAAAAGTCCGATTTTCGGTTTCTATTTTTAAAACTTTCTAAGTGATATTCTAACAACTAAAATTAATTTTCGATTAAACTAATGTAAGTATTATTCATTTCAGTAATAAAAAAAGTTTAAAAAATAGTTAAATGTGTAAAAAAATACAATTATTGTATGTTGCCAATTGTCTACACCGCGTGTTTATTGACAAAGTGTTCTACAATTTTCCGTTGAAGCATTATATGTCAATGAAGCCCCATAAATGGGGATTTAAACTTTTTGTGTTAGCCGGCGTTTCTGGATTTGCCTACAACTTTGAAATATATTCCGGACAAGAAAACGACGCAGTTCGGTCTAATGGTGAATGTTACGGCACGGTATAAATGAGCCGGCTTTAAATAAAACACAAAATTTTTAACAGCACTCCTTGTGCATTAATTTATTAATATTACCCTGAGCGATGAGCGCTTTAAAACAATTTTGTAGGCTTGCGTGCCTTTAACCGACTGACAAATAAATTTTCTGATTGATAACTGCTAACTTCAGATGCCTATGTGATACATATGTAAATAGGTACCGTTATAATTAATAATAAGTTCTCTTATAGACATTTCAGGAAGAAAATAATGTATAAAACAAAATATAATTACAGTTAGCGAATATTTGCTATTTTAAGAATTTTCAAATTTAAGACTTTTATGGGAAGTATCCTAATATTAATATTTGACTGATATTTCATATTATAATGATTTATGAAATTAGTTTCGTTTAAATAAACAATAAATGTTAATAAATTATAAATCAGTGAAAATAATAATAAAAGTTCATTATCAAGTGGATTTCGGCGGCAACATTCTCCCCCTCGTAAATGAGTCCGTGGACGAGTTTACCCTTCATTATTGGCGACGTCTAGTCTTGCTATCTTCACCGTTGGTCGTTGGAAAGTACCATTTTTAGTTTGAACCTTCGCCTGACGTACCTGACCATCTTTTGCCATTATTGTCTCAATTATTTTGCCTTTTGGCCAACAATGCCTCGGAAGGTTTTCATCAATTATGATGACGATATCACCGACTCGTAGTGGAACTGTTTTTTCATGCCATTTACCTCTTCTGATAAGAGTTGGTGCATATTCCTTTATCCAGCGATGCCAAAACTTATCTGCAAATAGCTGAGTTTGATTCCAACGCTGTCGTAAATCAACTTCTTTGTAGTTGATGGGCTTGAGGCCACTTGACGAGCCCAGTAACAAATGGTTTGGTGTAAGTGCCTCGTCGTCGCACGTTTCCAGTGACACGAAAGTAAGTGGTCGTGAATTAATAATGAATTCTACTTCAGATAGAGCACATTTTAGGGTTTCATCATTAAAATTCATATGGGGACAAATATGATATAACGCAGTTTTCACCGAACGTACAAGTCTTTCCCAGGCTCCACCCATGTGAGGCGCGGCAGGTGGGTTAAATTTCCATCTGATGCTTTCAAATGGTTTTGAGACCTCAGCATGATCAACTTGAGGACTAAATATTTTAGATGTACTTATAAAGTTTGTGCCATTATCGGTGTATATTTCTCTTGGCGTTCCTCTTCGAGCCATAAAATTTTTAATGCACATAACACAGGAACTGGTATCGAGACTGTGAGCAATTTCAAGATGGACTGCTCTTACAGTTAAGCAGGTAAATAAAACGCCCCATCTTTTCTCCTTTCTTCTTCCCACGGTGACGTAAAGCGGTCCAAAGTAATCTATTCCCACAAATGTAAACGGTCTTTCGAAACTTGCTAACCGAGCAGGCGGTAGTGAAGACATTTGTGGCATAACTGGTGCGGCATTTGCATTTTTGCATATTTGACAAGATTTCCTTACGGTTTTATAGAGTACTCGTAGCTTAGGTATGTAATATTTACTTTTAATATTGTTGATTACGGTCTCATGTGACATGTGATGAAATGTTTCATGTTCATAGCGAACTATTAGAAACGTCACATGGTGATTGGTAGGCAGTATTATCACATCTTCATAATTTAAGAATGATACACGACCTTTAGCTCTTAATACTCCCTTGTCATCTAGGAATACATTTAAAGATATTAGTTTACTGGTTTTTGGAATACTCTTACCCTCTTTTAAATAATATATTTCTTCATGGAATTCACTGTGCTGTGCTTTTCGGTACAATACGGACCTTGCATCTTGTAGTATTTCGAATGAGACTTCTGTTGGTAACTTCCTTTTTTCACATTGTGCTTTAAGCTTACCCAAGTAGAGTATAAAGGTAGCTACAGCTCGGTATAGTCTTCTCCAGTTGGAAAAATCCTTAACGTTGAGTAAAATGTTCATTTCTTCTCCATTAATGAGTAGTAAACGATGTCGAATTTCTTCTTGATTGCATTCGCCCAAATTGTTGCAAGTTGGCCATGTTGACATATCTTCCTGAAGAAATTCAGGACCAGAAAACCATAAGGAGACATCCCATCGTGTTAGAACTTTTGTTGCTAGATCCGCCGGGTTTATTTTTGAGGGTACCCATCGCCATTGCGTTACTTCTATTGTTTCTAATATTTCGCCAACACGATGCATAACAAATAGTTGGAACCTTTTGGGATCCATTCCTAGCCACCGTAGGACGGTTTTAGAATCGGTCCAAAAATATTTCGCGGTAAAATTTATACGTGCAGTATTTGCTATCTTCTTGGCTAGCCTAACACCCGCAACAGCAGCTTGTAGCTCCAGTCTTGGTATGGACATCGGATTTAATGGAGCAACTTTCGACTTGCCTGCAGCGATAGTCACATCACAGTTTCCTTGATACACAATACGAATATAAGAAACTGCAGCATAAGCGTCTTCGCCAGCATCAGTAAATGTATGCAGTTCAATATAAGTCGTCTCGTTAATGTATTGGGAGTAGCATCGAGGTATTCGAATAGAAGCTATGTGTGTAATAGCCGTTTTCCAATTTTTCCATTTCGGTAATAGAAAGTCAGAAAGCTCCTTATCCCAATCGATGCCAGATCGCCAGACTTCTTGTAGAAGAATTTTTAAAGTAGTAGTGTAGCATGATATTAAACCCAGAGGGTCAAAAATTGACATCAGCACCTGAAGTAGTTCTCTTTTTGTAGGAGTTATTTCTTTGGTACATACTTCACGCCGAAGTCTGACAAATTTGAAAATATAGAAAAATGTGTCGTTATTAGGGTCCCAATACATCCCCAAAACCTTTTCTGTATCTACTAGATCTTTTGGCTTCTGATCTTGGGAAGGAGCATCCTGTAGGTGAATGACGACCTCGCTGATATTTGAAGACCAATTTCGAATATGGAAACCTGCGGCAGCATGAATAGCTTTTACTTGCGACGCTAATTCAATGGCTTGTTGAACGTCGTCTACACTATCGATGAAGTCGTCTACATAATGTTTATGCTGAATGGATTCTACTGCCCGTGGAAACTTTTCTTTGAATTTTTCAACATTGAAGTCGCGTACATAATGTGCTATGCATGGAGCACACGAGATACCAAATGTTAAAGCTCGCATTACATAAACGCTTGGATTATAAATGTCATCATTTGTTCCCCACCATAGGAATCTCTGAGCGTGCATATCGCTCTGTCGTACATTTATCTGGTGGAACATTTCGGCAATATCGCCGCAAACTGCAACTCTTCCTACACGAAAACTTAGCAAAACATCAAACAAAGATTTTAACAGATCGGGTCCCCTGCTTACAAAGTCATTAAGAGATGATCCATTAGATTTGGCAGCGGCATCCCACACCATCCTTATCTTACCGGGCTTGTTGGGATTTCTTGTAATAAATATTGGGAGATACCACACTCATTCCACAGTTTTGATTATCTCTTCATCACTTAACTTTACGGCATAACCTTTCTGTAGCAAATTATCAATTTGATTTTGTAACATAATTTTTAAACCGGGCTCCTTTTGAAATTTTCTATTTAGGCACATGAGGCGCTTATAAGCGTTATTGTAGCTTTCAGGTAGCACACGAACATTATTTTTCCACAATAACCCAACTTCATAGTGTCCATCAACTTTCTTGCACGTGGCCTTCAAGATCTCCATTGATTTCTTATCTTCTAAGGACAGCAATGACGCTTTTGGTGATTCTTCTATATTGAAACTATCTTTCACCATTTTATGCAAATCATTGTAATGCTTTTCACATTCACAGCGATGAATATTTAGCCACTCACCTTGGCTAGAGCGTCTACTATAGCCCTGAATTGTCCAGCCTAACCGCGTTTTTGTGGCAATCGGTTGATTCCACGGTCCTTCACGGATCTTTAGCGGCACTGCGACACTCCAGTTGTTTAAACCAATTAAGATACTCGGCCTCACCTTTTTATAAGACTGTATGGGAAGTCCTCTTAAGTATGGATATTTATTTACCATATCTTTCATATTTAATGTCTGCTGGGGTAGATCTAAATTTTCAACCGTATGCACACACTGAAGTGTAAATTTATCACCATTGTTTATATTGGCAATATTTAGCGAAGTTTTTACAGATGCATTTTCTTGGCGAGTGGTATTGCCCGTCCACCTTAAGCATAACGACTGCTCTTCACCATCAAGATCAAGTAGATCAAAAACTTCCTTTTCGATTAACGACACAGAAGAACCTTCATCAAGAAATGCATATATATTAATATATCCACTTCTTTTATACAGACGAATAGGCAATATTCTGAAAATTTGCTTTTGATTTTGGCCCGGCGTAGAGTGCGAGTTAATTGTTTCACTGATAGTGTTATTTGCTTGTGTAGTATTGTTCCGTCGCGAAGACGAGTTAGATTCAGTAGAATATTTATGTAGCAATTTATGATGCTTAATACTGCAGCCATCAATACCGCATTCTTTTCTGGCAAAGCATTTACCTTTGTGTTTATTCAGACAATGACGACACAAATTGTTTTTCTTCACTATATCCCACTTTCTATCCAAAGAAAACTGTTTGAAATCTTCGCAAACTGCTACTTTATGCTCACTATTGCACACAAAACACTTCAATTTAAATGTTTGTCGTTCTTCAGTATGAGTATTTATATTAGCGTTTTTAACTGTGGGTACGACTGAAACAACTGTGCTCGCGGCATCAGCGATTTGAAAAATCCAATCACTAAATGTTTTCATTATAGGTAACTTATTGTCTTTTGGGTACGTAGCCCAGCTTAATTTATATTGGCTAGAGAGCTTGTCAACTAGTTCCTTTACTAACATGGGGTTATTCATGTAGTCATTCATTTCGCAGGCCTCCATGGTGGAATATATATTTTTTACACACAGTGCAAAATCAATCATCGACTCCAACTTATCCTTCGGTGGGGGTATTTTTCTCGCCTTTTCAATTACTCGCTCTAAAATATGTTCCGGTCGTCCAAAACACATTTTTAAAGTATAAATTATTTCCGGCACCATTTTAGGTAGCATGAGCCTACTCTTTACCAAGTCCCTTGCCTTTCCTTTAAGGCAGGCTTGAAGCCGTATCAAATTTTCTGCATTTGAATAACCTGCTAACTCTGTACTATTTTTGAAGGTGCTAATAAACAACGGCCATTCCTCAGGATCTCCACTAAAATGCGGTAAATCGCGGGGAATTGCTTGGCGTGCGGCCAGTTGTGATGGAGTAGGACCAGAAGAAAGGTTCCAATTACAAGTCACGTTAGAAGGATTTTGTTCAAACTCACCTTTTTCCCCAATTTGTGATAATAGATGGTATTTTCTTTCGAGAAATTCTTGTTGTAAACGTTGCTGCTCCTCTTAAAATTTTAGCTGTAAATCCACTTGCGCTGAGAAAGTCTCATTCTGTTGCTTTGGTGCTGCCTTTTGTTTATCCGTATTAAATGGAAATGACGATAAGTTAGTAGCAACGGTTGAAGTAAAAGGCTTTGAACAAGGCGGCCTTCCTGGAGAGGAGTTGTTGGTGTTCGCTTGGCTGTAAAATGGTAAATTTATTTTTGTGCTCATAGGTATCGGTGATGTTGAGACTGCATTGCTTGATGGTAAAATCCTATTGCCGATTTCTCCTGCGATCGCATTAGCCAGTTGCTGTGTCTCCCTTAAAATCGTTGGTGATGACGTTGCCTGCGGATGCTTTGATAGACCCATAGAATTGGCTATAGCTGGATGATTACCTAAGCGACTTGTGGTACTTGTGGTTGCTTTGCCGTTGTTGGAATTACAACCTTCACAATTCCAGCTGACATCAGCAACTCCACTGTTTACTGCGGCACAATCATAATGATACCACTGATCACACTTGTCGCATTGTACCATGCGATCATTATCCACTGCACTGCATTTTTTGCAATTGTGGTCTGTTGTTACGTCTTCGTTTTCAGACATTTTATTTCCACTTTACCTTTTTTATTTTTAGCGTAACCAAGTAGGTTTATTTTACACAAAAATTGTTTTAAAGAATTGTTACGGCACGGTATAAATGAGCCGGCTTTAAATAAAACACAAAATTTTTAACAGCACTCCTTGTGCATTAATTTATTAATATTACCCTGAGCGATGAGCGCTTTAAAACAATTTTGTAGGCTTGCGTGCCTTTAACCGACTGACAAATAAATTTTCTGATTGATAACTGCTAACTTCAGATGCCTATGTGATACATATGTAAATAGGTACCGTTATAATTAATAATAAGTTCTCTTATAGACATTTCAGGAAGAAAATAATGTATAAAACAAAATATAATTACAGTTAGCGAATATTTGCTATTTTAAGAATTTTCAAATTTAAGACTTTTATGGGAAGTATCCTAATATTAATATTTGACTGATATTTCATATTATAATGATTTATGAAATTAGTTTCCTTTAAATAAAAAATAAATGTTAATAAATTATAAATCAGTGAAAATAATAATAAAAGTTCATTATCAAGTGGATTTCGGCGGCAACAGTGAACCTGATCCAGGTGCCACATCAAATATTGTACTGCGCTTGTCACGTATTGTTCCTAGAAGCCAAAATTACAAGTTATACCATGACAACTATTACACTGCCATACCGCTGATGGTTCATTTGGCCAAGGAGGTCATTTACTCCTTAGGCACCGTGCGAAGAAACCGGCTGCCTAACTGCAAGCTACCTTCAGAGACATCTATGAAAAAAGAAGAACGTGGTAAAAGCATTGAAAATGTTACAACTGTGGATAACGTGGATATATCTTCTCTCATTTGGAAGGATAATAAATATGTTACTCGAATTTCATCGTTTGCTGGGACGCAGCCAGAAACTTCTTTGAAAAGGTATGACCGAAAACTGAAGAAAATAATTGAAGTAAAATGTCCAAATTTAATCAAAGAATACAATCTGGTGTTCCTTGGTCCACTTCTTTTTTCGCAGTTTATGAAGGATCTTCCCAAAATGATTAATTTTGCCAATATCTTGATGTATGCTGACGATGTAAAAGTTTTTCTTTCCTTTAATCATTTCTTTTTGTGGTGCATTTGCGGTTCTCAAGAAATAATTTTATCTCGGTTAATTACTTGCTTGGAGGCCATCTGGAGATAGTGGACTCTTTTATTGATCTTGGTATCCTATTAGACACAAAATTAAACTTTAATGACCATATCACTTTGACTGAAAATAAGGCAAGAAGCACTCTTGTCTTCATAAAACGTTGGACAAAGGAATTTACTGATCCATTTATTACTAAGCAGTTATACGTATCGCTTGTCAGAACAACTTTGGAGTATGGATCCACCGATTGGGTCCTCACTATAATATTTACAGCGAACACGTCGAATCTGTTCAGAAACAATTTCTACTCGTCTGCTTGCGTGGCCTTGGGTGGAATTATATGGTTATGCCTTCATATACTAGCAGCCTGGCTTTAATAAAACTGCCTACCCTTAAGAGTCCTCGAACAATGTTAAATATATCCTTTATGATTAAACTGATCAATGGTAATATTTGCTGTGAATTCTGTTAAGATCAATTCAATGTTCCTCGTCGTAACTTCCGCTCTTATAATCTTATTTATATTCAATTCTGCAGAACTAATTATGCTCTTGCTGATCCGTTAACTAGAATTTGCCGTCAATTTAATTGTTTGTCAGACTTTGTTGATTTTTCTTTAAATTTTTGTGTTATAAAACGGAACTTTGTTGTTTTTCTCAATTCATAACTTTCTTTTTCTCAATTCTTAACTTTTCACATTTTTATTGTAACTATTACTTGTATTTTTGAAGAAACTGATTGTAATCCTATTTAATTTTATTCGATTTGTTATTAGACAGTAAGGAATTTGGCCATTGAGTTAAATAAATTAATAAATAAATAAAATCTTTTTGAATACTCATTGCTGATCTCTGATGCATACATATTTTTTTTATGCTAGTTTTCTAGTGGGTAGTGAAGTGGACTATTAGCGTGATGGTCGTGGGGTCAATTACAGTCAGAGTCTTTAGTTAAGTATTTATTATAAGTTATGTATTTATAGCAATAAATACTGATGAACAGTTTCTTAAAAATCTGCCGGCCACTCATACACAAAATTAAAACATGCCATAGGGTTAGTGTGAGAAGCTAGGTTGTAATTCCGACTGAAGGGTTGTAATGACCAATTAAGTAAGATATAATTTTTTTCGTTGTGATGAGATTATGAAAACCAACATATAAATTCAGAAGTCGTCGCAGTCGTAGTAGCTTATTAGACGTAAAGCCAGGGTTCGAGCCCCAGGCCAGACATCAAAACAAAATACAAAAAGTATACATATACTTACATATAGACACGCGGAGACAGCGTGCTGAGTAAAATCATGCAAATAAAAACACGTCTTTATAGTTCCGTTAAGTATTTTCTTTTTAATAAAATTTTTTTCTCATATTTTACAGATCGTACAGTCAGGCTAACTTAGTATAACATAGAAATGTAGTATAGGAGCTAATGTAGTATAATTCTATAAACACAATAAAGGCAACGCACAACAATCTCTCAAAAATAAAATATATGGCTGTATTTGGAAATGACTACTTTAAAGGCAACGCGACAACAAGCAAATAAAATAAAATAAAGTTTACTTTGTTGCATCTATAGTGTTTATAGCATAATAATAATATAATAGCATAATAATAATACACATAATATATATAATAGTTTATAATAGTATATTAGCTAGTATGGTAAGCAAGTAAAGTATAATAAGTAGTGTACATTAACTATTATAGAGTAACTTGGATCTAGGCGTCGGTGTATCATATTATATGAATCTTCCATTTAAAAATTAACAGTCCCTATTAATTCAAAATTAATTAATTATAAATATGATGTATCATTTTCTTTGATCAAAAATTCTTATAATTATTTAAATGTTTACATATTTTCATTTGTATTCTTTTTTAGTTTTCATTTTAACACAAATAATTCAATCGTTTTTAATATTTTAATTACAATTTATAATATTTAACTTATTACTAATTTAATAATATTTAAATTTGATAGATGTTATAGAATTTGATATTTAATATTTTATAGATCTTATTTTTTCGGATTCTTTTTATTTCTGACTTTGTTTTGTTTTTTTTTTCTTCTTTGTTCCTTAAAAGCTGTTAGTTAGTTTGTTTGGTAACATATTTTAAATATTTTTGGAATTATAAATTTTAGAAAATAAGAAAAAACCTTAGAAATTAAGTAGTTATTTCTTATTGAAAAATTTCTTATTCTTTTAGATTAATTAAGGACATACCCATACGTGGCACAAATGCAATTTTAAAATGTTTAAGAATGGCTACAAAATTCGGTGAGAGAATTACGGTGGAAATTTCTTTTACAGCCCACTTAACATTTGATGCAATCTAATCAAATTAACCACTATTCAATATATAGTTGTTAAAAGGCATCAATAGTTGAACGACTTAATAGAAGACTTAAGGTGTCGATTTGGAAAGAGTTTAGTGGACAAATATAAGCATAAACAACAAATTTTAAAGTCAATGGGAAAAAAACCCCTACACACCATCGTGTCTCCTGCGGATTCTATACCCTCCAGATTGCCAAATGTTAAAATAAAAATAAGTGGAAAGAAAAATTTTGATATTGTAACCTGCATTTGTTAACTAAATTTGTGGAGCATAATAATAAAAAAGAAGTATTTCATTTCCGTACTGTTTTTTTGAAAGAGGAGTACATAAAGATCAATCGGCTTAGCGTTGCATTTTTTTGCTCGGTACTGTATATAATACAATAATACATTTCTTCGAACAATTAAAATAACTCTAAACGAAGTGAATCCTTCAAATGATAAAATCCTTTTGTATATCGTCTATAGTAAATTGAAGATTTTTAGGAGATCCAAGTTTAAATTTGGTGACAATGTTCGTATAAGTAAACATGAACACATACTACGTATATGCGCCAAACTGGACTATAGAAATCTTTAAAATCAAAATTATCAGCAATAAAAATCCTAGTACTATTACTTTAGAAGCCTATCGTGGTAGTAAAATTAAAGGTGGATCTTATGAATATGAAATATTAAAAAGAGGAGGAAATATATTGTATGTTAAAAAGTTGGAGTTTTCATCCGAATAATATTTTTGTTTTGACAAAATTAAAACTCTTCAATAGAATTCAAATTGGTACGTATTTATTTGTGATTTCAAACGAGTTGTTCAGGCAAACGCAATTCATTCCTACATATTTGCTGCCAGGCAGTATGCAATTCAATACTAGTGTAGTGCATGCAGTACACATACGCAAATAAAGGAGGTAATGACCGACAAAATGTTTCTAGTGACTACTGTCAATTGAAATGGGTTACTGTAATTGCATTGAATAAAAATAACGAAATTTGAATATGCTATAAGCACATGACCACAATTAATATATGAGCAAAAATAAGTAGGGGAAATGAATATGACGATTAACATAGAAATTATTGGAATACGTAAGATTATCATAGAAAACGTAGAAGAAGAAATAGTATATAAACTGAAGAAAATTGTAAATAAAATCAGAAATACTTCTGATTTCAATTTTAGAGTTTGTTTTATTTCTCTCAAAAAACTTCAACAACTCAATTTGCCATAAGATAGAGCCGTCTGTTACTCTAAGGCTCTTAAATAAAATAAGAGTACTATAGGGATACAAATACTAAGGGAATACAAACATATTAGTGTTGTGTATATAATTAAAGTTATATTTACAATCATATTATTTACATAGAACATGAAATAACCACTTGTTATTATTAGATTTTAAGTTAGATCAGTAAGCTTTGTAAATTTTCTTTATATTGAATACATAAAATAAATTTAGTTTTTCAAACACATAACATGGTGTCAGGTGTCAAAAAGAAAAAATGAAAAAAATAAAAAATAAAAAAGTCAAAAGTCTAAAAAAGAAAAAAATATATATATATTAAATATTTAATTAAATTCGATGAATTCTGAGTCAAGTAAACAAAAAGTTACATATTCTGAAATGTCTACACCACAAGTAATGTCGGTTGCAACAACAATTGCACATCTTAACCTCAAAGTAAGTAACATGTATGCCACATGGAAGTCGTGGAAAAACCAGTTCAAGATATTTATGAGAGCATCAAATCTTGAACAGCAATCTGAACAACGAAAAGTAGCGTTATTGTTACATCATTTAGGACCAGATTGCTTACAAATTTTTAATTCATTCGATGAGGACATAGATACGGTAAAATATGATGAATTGCTTTTAAAATTGGACGCATATTTCATTCCCAAAGCAAACATAGCGATGGAACGTCATACTTTCTTTTCAAGAAAACAAGGTCTAAATGAATCTATTGAGGAATATGTAACGGTGTTAAAAAATCAAAGCCTATTGTGTGAGTTTGGAGATTTGCGTGAGGACTTAGTTAAAGATATTTTCGTCTGTGGCTTACTTCCCAAATATTCCCAGATCAAAGAAAGGTTGTTAAGCGAAAGTAAAGTTACACTTGAGAAAGCTTTGGAAATAGCTAAAAATATAAACTCCGCAAAAGAAAACACAAGTCAGTTGCGACAAGAAACAAATTTTGTTGGTGCTTTAAATAAGTCTAATATTTACAAGAAACAAATAAATCAGTCGCCATATGTTAATCAACGTCATTCAACTTATTCGTCAAAGCAGCCTTCATCAGCTAGAAGATTCACTTCATCGAATATCCAACAGCAACAATGTAGCAGATGTGGTCAAATCCATAGGAAAAAATGTCCAGCTGAAAACGTCAATTGTCATATTTGCAGTAAGAAAGGTCATTTTGCAAAGATGTGTTTCGCGAAATTACCGCAACATCAAACCAAAAAATTTGTCAAACAAATAGAAAGCCAGGTTGATAACAGTAATGAAGATGTCAAAGAATTTTTTGTTGGTACCCTATTAAACTCCAGGTGCAGTGTCGTAGCAAATAATGAGTGGAATGTTCAGGTATTTATAAATAACATGACAATAACTCTTCAAATTGATACCGGAGCTCAAGTAAACATACTTGGGCAATTCACACGACTTTGTATCGTGTATGTTGTATTGAAAAAATTTGTTTGTTTGTGAACGCTCAATGCTATGCTGTATTGTGTATCTCGTGGCACTCAAACAATTTGATAGCCCGAAACCAACACAACTTTTTAAAAACATATCAAAACATATACACATATTTTTCATTCACAAAATTTGATAACACAAAATCAATACAACTTTTAAAAACATATGGAAAAAATGTGTATAAGTGTATCGGATTTTTATATGAAAAATATCAACAACAAGCATACACTGTTGTATGTTCTTCCAACAATACAATGAATACAACGATACAACTATCAAAAGAAACGTCAAATATGTTAAATTTAAGCCATATGTTAAGACCTACTAATACAAATATTTTAACCTTTAGTGGTGAAAAGTTACCTTTAATAGGAAATATTGATTTAGAATTTTCTTTTAATAACAATACCTATTTGAGTAAATTTTTTGTATTAAATTTAAAATGTAAAAACATAATTGGATTAGAATTGGCCAAACAAATGAATCTAATTAAGACTGTAAATTCATTAACATCTGATAAGATTATCGATAATTATGCGCATGTATTTGTTGGTTTAGGTCACATGAAAACAAAATGTAGTTTCAAACTCAAACCTAATATAACACCTATAGTAGATGCTCCAAGAAAGATTCCCTTTAGCCTTCATGACAAGTTAAAAACTGAGTTAGATAGAATGGTGAAACTTAATGTAATACAGCCTGAACAAATTGGGGTTGAACAATTTGTTTTAAATCTCCTTCAAAGAGAACGAGATGTAGATTATAATTGCTCGCAAACAATTATAATCATTGGGTAATTGGGAAAAAAAGAGAAAGAGAAATTATATTATTTCACTTTTGAGAATTCTGAGAATTCTGAAAGAATTCTTACCTTTTTTTCTCCTTTGGGTAAAACTTTCTTTCTAGAATGGATGTCTAGGATATTCGAATTTTAATTTAATAATTTCATCAACAGAAGTCTGAGGTAAGTATAAATTCAATTTATTTTTCACTTTTTGTTTTCACAGTATAAATTCATGTTAAGGTTTAGGTAAGTATATATATATGTATATATAGATTTTAATTTATATACATATTTAATATTTTTAATTTATTATTTTAGCACAATTTGGTTTATTTCAATTATATTTTTTAACACAAATTTTAATTTCCTTTTGTTACAATATATGGTAAGTATAAAATAATAGTTTTTAGGTTAATACAACATATACATTTTTTTTTTTTAAACTTTATTTTATTTTAATTTTGGTTGTTCTTTTAATATTGTCTTTTTGTTATGGTTTTATTTTTATAAGAAGTTTGCACGATTTTTTCCACTTGATAAATATGTTGTCGATCTTATTGTAAGATTTGAAGTAAAGGTATAAGTTAAAGAGTTGTTGATGATATAAGCGCAAGATGATAAGTGAGTTATGATCGTAGGTTGTTTATCTATTAAACTTCTGTTTCTCTGAATTAGCAGTATATTTGGAGACATTCCTTTGGAAATTATTGAAATTCTATGCAAGTATTTGGAGGCATTCCCATGGGAAATTATGGAATTTTTATTTAAATGTAATTGACACACTTATGTTATTTAACATAAAAATTATTTCTGTTAAATAATTTATGTGTTCAAACCGAGTTTGAACATGGCGCCGGCCTTGGGGTTAAACTCAAGATGATCTCTTGTCTTCAGGTGTGGTACAAAGTACTTGCGCTAAGGATTTAATAGCTTCAACTATTATCTTGGTATCTGGCGCGGCCGACAAAGTTGATGGTGATGTTTCTGCTGTTGCTGGTTTCCTTTTAACCTTTTTATTTCCCTTTTGCCTTTTAGGGGTTGGATGCAGTAATGTATGGTGGAACCGATCGCATTTTTTGCACGTATCCAATGAATTGCAGGAACGTAGGTCATGGCTCCTCGCTAGGCAGTTCTCACAATAGTTATACTGGTCGACTACCTCCTGTCTTTTCTGAACCGACATTTTGAGAAACCGACGGCAGAACCTTAGTGCGTGGAATTTTCTGCATATTTTGCATTCGTAAATCTCCGGATCTGGTCGTGTCCTAGTATAACGAGGTTTGCCTCCATATCGTCTCTTGGGCTGGTGGTTTCGCCGGGTAATTATAAATTTGCGATTAATTCTAGATGAGAAAATTTAAATATTAGAGAATGTTTAAGCTGAAAGTAGTGAGAGTGAGTTGGTTAGGAATGTTAGTATTTTGAGAAAAATACAAATTGTGTTTAGAATTCGAAGATATTTTTATATTTTTATTGAAATAGAATTCTTATCATTGAGAAATGAAGGATGACGATGTGCAAATATCCTCCGTACGCACATTCCTATCTGGTGGAGCACGAGGGGGAGTAAATTTCCATTCCCGTTCGCGTGCTCTGCTAGCTTTGAGAAATCTGCGACCATTGTCAGTTACTACCCTTTGGGGTAGTCCACGCCTCCCAACGAAGCGAGAGAATGCGGCTTGGAATGCTGACGAAGGCAGGTCTGAGCTTTTATTTCCAAATGGGCCAGCAGCGTGAGATATGTTCAGACAAAGCTGGCAAAATCGGGAGTTGCCAGGTGATATAATGGGATATCTTGGGATATTTGCGGACTGCTTTTGTCCGCCAATGCTGACAATTTCAATTTCAGATTTTTGTTGGGGGAGTTGAAAACGGCTTCTATTTCTTTCTGTTAAGAATGTTCGCCGATATCCTGGGTTAATAGGAGCTCGATTGGTGCAGAGTTCACCTTTGTATTCTATTTCCATTAGAGCAGTTCGCAATAGAATATTTTCATTACCCGTAGAGTGATTAGCGTGTACTTGGTTTGCTGTAGGGGATTCTGTTCGAGTTTTATCGGGATTGTTTCGGGTAGCATTTGTATATTGCGGGGTATTACTACTACCTTCATGATTTGAGTCGTGACCTTCTTGCTGTGGAGTTTCTGAAATGTCTGTCACATGGAGTAGAGACTGATGGGTTTCTTCTTGAAATACATCTGTATCGCAGGGGGGAAGTTTCATACAGATGTCTGGGGATTCAGGTGCATTTTGGGTAAGGGCGTGTGAATATGGGGATGTTCCTACGTCAGTAGAGGAATTTAACTCAGCTATCTTTCCGAACTTGAGGATCTGTGAAGTGCAAAAATAGTAGGCAGCCTCACACGCTTTATAATTTTTCTTCGCCTCTTCCTTAAATTCGGAGGTTACTGTTCTATTATGGGACAACATTACGTTCTCATAGGAACTTTCGAGTTTTGCCCATCTCGAGTCCAAGTGTTTCAACTTGACTCCTAGAACCAATTTCGAGTGCTCGTCTTTGGGAGTTTGTTGGAAATATTGGCAAAATTGGATCAAATGATCGCAATGGAATAAGAAACTCTCTCTCGGAGAGCTGTTTACTTCGCTATGAGATGAGATGGACATTTTTTCAATATGAGATTGAAAATTTAAATGATATAAAGCAAAGTGTGTTGTGATTTAAGTGTTAGATTCGTATATGAGATACGACGAATTCAAATATGAGATCTTTGGGCTATCGAGAAGTAGGGCTGGAACTGCTATCCAGCCAAATTCCAAAGAGAGTGTATAAAAAAGTGGGTAATAGGATATTGTAATCCAAGAGATTAGGGCTACCGAGAGGTAGTACTAGATCTGCTATCTAGCAAATTTTAACGAGAATATATAAGAGGGCAATACTGGATATTGTAATCCAAGAGAAGTTAGCACTTAAGAGATTTGGGCTACTGGGAAGTAGTGCTAGATACCTTTTATCTAGCATAAAAAAAATTAAGAAAAACTCTAAGTGCTAATTTGAGGTAGTAGAAATTCTTTTCTATATTCTATAAATAGGGGTTAGGGGCTACGAGGAAGTAGCACTAGATACCTGTTATCTAGTTTAAAAATAGAAAAAATAGAATATAGAAAAGAAATTTGAGATTTTAATAAATTGCCATGTAAGTTCTCTTATATAATTGGGATATAAAATCAGAATGAGATATGAGAATGTATTTATTTAATTATAAATTTTGCATATATGAGACATTAAATTTTCTTTTCTTTTCTAATTTCGTAAGAAAAAATTTTGAGAAATATTAAATTCAAAAATATTCCTAAATTTTTATTTTTTTTTTTTTTCGAGTTCCAAATATGAAAAATAATTTGGTATTAAATTTTAATTTAATTTTAATTTATAAAATGTTAAGAATTAATTTGTAATTAAATTTTAATTTAATTTTGTAATTTTTCCTTTTTCATTTTTTTTTTCAGTGTTGTTCACCTTAATGGGTTAAATTATTTCTGTTTGTTTATCTTCGTAGTGGACTGTATGTGTTTTGTTAAAAATAAACACCAGTGGTATAAATGAATGACATTAATTATTTATTTTTTCAACATATGTGTCTAAAATTTAAATTTAAACAATTAAGGAGTGATGGGGTGAAATTTTATTTATTTATTTTATATAAGAAAACATTAAATGAAATAATTAATCAGGTTGGTAATTAACTTTCGAAAATTTGATATTTGATATTGATTATAAATATCATTCCTTTATATATCTGCTTTGCGTTTTGTCCTTATGCCTTTTCCTGTTATTCTTCTTTTTGTTGTTCCAATATTGTGTAGTCTGCTATTCTCTTGTTGGAATTTTGTAACAAAGAGATTTGCTACAATTCAAGAGAAATTGCAGCTTCACTTGATCTGTATATTCTCCAATGGGAATACAGCAAATCAAACACACTTCTCTTATGTGTGATTAAGAGAGTGGTGTATATGTTTGATTTATATAGAGATTAAAGGAGACGGGATCACTTGCACTTTTTTGTAATTTTTTTTTAACAGGGGGATCTTTCAAATGATGTTTTTTATATATTTTTTCACTCGCATATACAGAACAGAAATTTCTGCATTGTATACAAGACAAAACGGGAAATGGTAATCGCGAAATTGATATTTTTTATATATTTGTGTAATGTGTAATGGGTAATGTATGTAATATATAGTGTGTAATGTATGTAATAATACGTAACTAATTGGGTTTAAAAAATTTTTTTGATATACATATATTGGAATTCTAGAAATGTTTTCTTATATATAAAAGTAAAAACGGGATAAACGGGTAAAACGGTACTTATACACGGTACTTATATGAGAGAAAAAACGGTATTTATATATGTACTTTTTATATATGTTGTGTTTTTGTAAATTTGTCGTAAGCATATGGACATCTATATGTACATACGCTTCTTTTAACCTTTTTTCAGTATGTTCAAGGTTAATTTTTTAACGCAATAACACAACTTTTTTGAGTACTCTTTTTCTTTTCTTGCTTGGTTTTTTTTTTTTTTACATATTTTTTTTCTTTTCTTTAATCACGGGTTAAATCACTTTGGGTTTTTTCTCTCTTTTCTTTTTTCTTTTCTACGATTTACACGATATTAATTATGTGTGAGTATAAATTTATCTATCACTTACTTTTTTTGTAATTCCAATTTTTTTTATGTACGAATATTAAAAAAATTTACTTGACTTACTGCTTTGTTGTTGTTTAATGTTGTAGTGATGAGTTTCTTGATCTTTTTACCTCATTTTTTGTTGTGTAGAGTTGTTTTTGTTAATTTTTCCCACTCGTTGTTTATTTTATTTTGTGTTTAAGAGGTTCGCTTTTTACCAAAGAACGGGAGAAGGACCATGAACAAATTGGGGGTTCGCTTTTTACCAAAGAACGGGAGAAGGACCATGAACAAATCCACAGGTTACTGAGTGTTTGCCGTGAGAAGGACCATGAACAAATTGGGGTTGAACAATTTGTTTTAAATCTCCTTCAAAGAGAACGAGATGTAGATTATAATTGCTCGCAAACAATTATAATCATTGGGTAATTGGGAAAAAAAGAGAAAGAGAAATTATATTATTTCACTTTTGAGAATTCTGAGAATTCTGAAAGAATTCTTACCTTTTTTTCTCCTTTGGGTAAAACTTTCTTTCTAGAATGGATGTCTAGGATATTCGAATTTTAATTTAATAATTTCATCAACAGAAGTCTGAGGTAAGTATAAATTCAATTTATTTTTCACTTTTTGTTTTCACAGTATAAATTCATGTTAAGGTTTAGGTAAGTATATATATATGTATATATAGATTTTAATTTATATACATATTTAATATTTTTAATTTATTATTTTAGCACAATTTGGTTTATTTCAATTATATTTTTTAACACAAATTTTAATTTCCTTTTGTTACAATATATGGTAAGTATAAAATAATAGTTTTTAGGTTAATACAACATATACATTTTTTTTTTTTAAACTTTATTTTATTTTAATTTTGGTTGTTCTTTTAATATTGTCTTTTTGTTATGGTTTTATTTTTATAAGAAGTTTGCACGATTTTTTCCACTTGATAAATATGTTGTCGATCTTATTGTAAGATTTGAAGTAAAGGTATAAGTTAAAGAGTTGTTGATGATATAAGCGCAAGATGATAAGTGAGTTATGATCGTAGGTTGTTTATCTATTAAACTTCTGTTTCTCTGAATTAGCAGTATATTTGGAGACATTCCTTTGGAAATTATTGAAATTCTATGCAAGTATTTGGAGGCATTCCCATGGGAAATTATGGAATTTTTATTTAAATGTAATTGACACACTTATGTTATTTAACATAAAAATTATTTCTGTTAAATAATTTATGTGTTCAAACCGAGTTTGAACACAGCCGGAAAGGGAACCAACAGAATGGGTCAGTTCTATCGTACTAGTTACTAAGCCTAATGGACAGTTGAGAATTTGCTTAGACCCCCGTAACTTAAATAAAGCCATACTTCGTCCACACTATCCTTTTCCCAATATAGATGACTGCAAGGCAAAACTTAGTGGATCAAAATATTTCAGCACTTTAGATGACAATAGTGGTTTTTGGATGATTCCATTAGATGAAGCTTCATCCAAATTGTGTACATTCAATACACCATTTGGCAGGTATCGATTTTTAAGGCTACCATTTGGCATAAATGCTGTCCCAGAGATCTTTCATTCTGAAATAGTTAAATGTTTTGGCGATATTGAAGGGTTAGTGATATATATTGATGATTTTTTAATCTATGCGAAAACGCTAGATGAACATAATAGAATATTACAGAAAGTTCTGCAACGTGCAGAAGAAATAGGTCTTAAATTTAACAAAGATAAATGCAAATTCCTACTAAATGAAATTAAGTTCCTTGGACACATTTTTAATGAATCTGGTATTAAGCCAGATGAAAACAAAATTAAGGCAATTTTAGATATGTCTGCTCCTAAAAACGTTTCTGAGCTGCAACGTTTTCTCGGAATGGTTAATTTTTTAGGAAATATTATTCCGAATTTATCATCAAAAAATAAACATTTAAGAGAATTGCTAAGAAAAGATATTCAGTGGCACTGGGATAAATCCCAAGAGGATGAGTTTATAAAATTAAAAGCTGAAATTACAAAAAGTCCTGTCTTAACTTATTTTGACCCAAATAAACAATTGATTCTAAGTGCAGATGCCTCCAAATTTGCCGTCGGAGCTGCCATTTTGCACAATAACCAACCAATAGCCTATGCTTCTGCCTCTCTCACAACTGCACAAGAGAATTATGCCCAAATAGAAAAAGAGTTGTTTGCTATTCTTTTTGGTTGCACCAGATTTCACCAGTATACGTATGGTAACAAAGTGTTAGTAGAAACTGATCACAAACCATTGGTTTCTTTGTTTAACAAACCTTTATACAAAATTCCTGCTAGACTTCAACGGTTAATGCTTCGTCTTCAGTCATATGATCTGACAGTTACCTACAAGCCCGGTAAATATTTATATATAGCTGATACGCTGTCAAGATGTCCATTAAAAGCAAACGCCTTACCTGATATTCATAAAGACATCACACTTCATTGTAATTTTCTTAAGTCGCATCTTGAAGTTCCATTTTCAAATATAAATTATATAAAATATCATAGTAATAATGATACAGTTTTTGCAAAAATTAAAACGTATATACTAAATGGGTGGCCTGTACATAAAAAACTTGTTGATAAAGAGGTTATGCCCTATTACAAGATAAAAGATGATATTCATATCATTGATGATATTTTTCTTAAAAATAACCAAGTTTTAGTCCCAAAAAGTCTTCAAAGTCTTATATTGAACAAAATCCATGAAAGCCACATGGGAATACAGAGATGTCAAAGTCTTGCTAGACAATCTGTATACTGGCCGAACATGTATAATGATATTTTTAATAAAGTATCAGATTGTGAAATTTGTATGAAATACAAAAACTCAAAATCTAAACAAGAAATTTTGACTCATGATGTTTATAATATACCATGGTTTAAAGTCGGATGTGATCTCTTTGAGTTCAATAAAAAATACTATATACTAGTAGTTGACTATTTTTCAAAATTTATTGAAATAGAGTTGTTAAACTCTGGTTATTCGAGTAGACATGTGATTTTGAAACTGAAATCCATTTTCGCCAGACATGGCATCCCGAACATTTTTATATCTGATAATGGCCCACCTTTTAATTCAAACGAATTTAAGGATAAGGGTATAGGCCACAAAACTTCGAGTCCATATTTACCAAGATCAAATGATCTTGCGGAACGCTCTATTCAGACAGTGAAGAAACTTTTATATAAATGTCTTGAAAGTGCTACTGATCCATATATCGCGTTATTAAACTACCCCACTACACCTAAGGGAAATTTGCCAAGACTTCCAACACTTTCATCAAACTTAAAACCAAAATTAGTTGATACAGATAAATATCAAAAAGAAGTTAATAATAAAATACAAAAGTCATCAAATCATTATAACTCCAATACAAAAGAATACAAATCAGTTAAAACAGGTGATAAGGTAATGTTTAAAAGAAGTCCTAGTTCTTTTTGGTTTCTAGGAGAAATAGTGAGTAAAAGTACAGAGCCCAGATCATTTGTAGTTAAAGATAAGGAAGGTCCTTTGTTTAGAAGAAATGAACAACACATATTCAAAAATTCTAAAAACTCATCAAACTCTGATGATACAAATGAACACACATTCGAAAAATCTGAGAACTCTAATAATGAAAATAGTAGTAATACAGTGAATACTTCTGACTCAAATTTACGAGTTAAAACTACTGAAACTGAATCTGATAGTGCTTACAGGACTCGTCAGAAAAATTAACCCACCAACTAGATTTACACACACTAATTTCTAAACCATCAAAAACATGCACTTGTATCTAAACAAATAATTTTATTATTAATTTATATCTACATATGTATAATCTTTATGATTTAAATATTTGAAAATAAATTGAATTGAAATTATTATAAGTACATATGTAATTCAAAAGGAAGATGTTGTGTATATAATTAAAGTTATATTTACAATCATATTATTTACATAGAACATGAAATAACCACTTGTTATTATTAGATTTTAAGTTAGATCAGTAAGCTTTGTAAATATTCTTTATATTGAATACATAAAATAAATTTAGTTTTTCAAACACATAACAATTAGTAGTATATTGATGTACGTTCTGGACCAATTTTTTAATTAAAATTTGGGAGCATGCCTGCGCTACAGTCGGTAATGGTAACATGTAATGTGTGTGATCGTTTTCTTGGGATAATAAAGTCTTGTCACGTTTTGTCATGATCAAATTTGGGATAACGACATAGTTGTACATGTTGTTGTTGTTGTGTTTTTATAATATAAGGATCTTTAATTTTAAACACCTGGGCGGTCGTTTTGTTTTTTACTCTCATTACATCTAAAATGTATTACATCATTCTTGTCTTAGAAATCGTTACAGTTGTATTTTTTTAAATTCAAAATTAAAAAAGATAAATGTGTTGCCAAAACATCAATTGTGTGTGTCAACTAAAACTCGCTACCGAGTTTAATTTATTGATGGATGAGAAGTTCAAGGAGGAACTTCGCAAATCCACTAATTTTTTTACAAAAGCAAGTAAAACCTTCAAACCTCTGTTTCCACTTCCAGTGGAAAGGAAACAATATAAATATTTTCCATGATGATGACCAGGACGCTTCCGCATGGGGAAGCATTCGAATGGAAGAGGATGGCCTGAACTTCGATGGAAGGAAGTTTCATATTTTATTTATAAATAAAATTATAATAATTTATATAATTTTATTTGTAAATAAAATTAAATAAAATAGACATGACGAAGTCTTTTCACAAAATAGAATCAGAACCCACATCTAGACCACTTACTGCATTTTCTACAAATAATGGACATTATCAATTTAAAAGATTACCTTTTCGTCTGAAAATATCATCTAGTAGTTTGCAATGTTGACAATAGCATTAACAGGTTTAGATTAGATATAATTGTTTTTGTATGTTTTTTTAAAACACCATAATGATAATTTAAGAGAAGTTTTTCGAAGACTAAGAAACCACAACCTTAAATTAAATCCAAATAAACGTAATTTTTTGCAACCAGTAGTTTACTTAGGCTATCTTATTACAGACAAAGGAATAATGACAGATCTAAATAAAAGTAAAACACTTGAAACTTATCCAATTCTGAAGAATGCAGATGACACAAGAAGATTTGTAGCTTTCTGTAATTATTATAGATGTTTTGTAAAATTTTTTTGCTCAGATTGCTGAACCTCTCAATAGAAAATAGAATAATAATAATAGAAAAAGAACTCTTAGGCATTCATTGGGGAATAACTCATTTCAGACCATACTTATACGGTAGGAAGTTCAAAGTAGTGACTGATCACAGACCACTAGTATCGTTATTCACCCACAAAAACCCTTCATCAAGACTATCTAGAATTAGATTAGATCTCATGGATTACGATTTCGAGATCATATACAAACAAGGAAAAATAAATACTAATGCCAATGCATTATCAAAAATCAAAATAGATTCCAATGACTTAAAGGAAATGATGCCAAAATCGATAAATATAATGACTAGAAAAATGACTGAAAAATTAAATGGAAATTTTAAGAAAAGTAATGTAGCCGAGATACTTAATCAAGACAATACAGAAATGAACGAAGATGAAAATAACAAGGAGTCTAATAACCTATTTATATGCAATAGCATTTCGTTTTCACAAATTAAAGACTACCCAAGATTGAATTTTTTTATAAATAATGTTAATAAAAGCATGCCAAAAATTTAAATTTTTTGTAATCTGGCAATAGTATCTGGTAATGAAAATGCATACTTGAATTTAGGTTCAGTCTTGCAGAAGTTAACTAAGGTCTTACGGGATAACCAAATATTTACAATAACGCTAGCAAAGGATGATATGATTTTCAAATTCATACGTGAGGAAAAATTAATTAAAATATATAATAGCATGCAAAATAGAGATAAATGTAGGCAGAAACCTATAGAAATTATAGTATTTAAACAACCAGAAAGGAAAAGGGTAGACAAAAAGAAATTATAAAAGAATATCATTAATGATATTTATGTACGAAGAACAGTCATTAGATTAAAACAGAAATGGAAAAATATGTATAAAATGATTAAAGATTTTATCAGTCATTGTGAAAATTGTAAGAAGAATAAAATTATTGGACACACTAAGACGCCAATGCAAATTACTAATACATATACAAAACCATTTCAATTTGTATAATTAGACACTGTTGGTCCTTTAAGAGTACCAAACGGATATAGATATATACTAATGGCACAATGCAAACTAACAAAATACATTGACGCATTCCCGATAGAAACTAAAGAAGCATCTGAAATTGGAAAAATATTAGTAAAAAAATTATATTAAAAAATGGATGTTTTGACACGGTGAAAACAGATAGAGGACTCAATTTGTAAACGAACTTTTTAAAAGAATATGTACTCTTATGAAATTTGAACATGTAACTTCCACAGCATACTACCATGAGACTTTAGGTAGTATTGAAAGAAATCATAAAGTATTAAATGAGTATATGCGTTCTTTCATGGAACAATACAATTGGGATGAATGGATTCCGTACTATACATTCGCGTATAATAAAACACCACACACATCCAAAGGTTTTCCTCCATTTGGGCTTATGTATGGAAGATTAGTGTCAAAGCCAACAGAACTTATGTCAAATGAAAAATTTTATAATCATGAAGATTATGTTACAGAATTAAAAATAAAATTAAAACATGCCCATGAGATGGCAAACAACAAATTATTGGAAAACAAAATAAAACAAAGACATATTAAAGGCAAGAATACTAATGATATTCAAATAAAATTAGGAGATAATGTACTTTTAAGAAAAGAAAACGCAAAGAAAAGCGAAAGTCAATACATTGGTACTTTTGATGTAATGAACAAACAAGATGTAAATACCACAATCTTAAAAGATAACAAACCAATGACTATATATAGAAATACACACAATAACTAAATTATACATAGGGTTAAAAAATTGCAGAATTTTTTTAATTAATCTGTTTTCGTTGAAAATCTTTATAGTTACCTTGATGTTAAGACGGTCTTTTGCATTGGTTAAAAATTTCTGAAATTGAACTGAATTGTGGCCCTGCACAGGCCCACAAAGGTATGCATCCGATTTACAAAATTAACAAATTTTGAAACCAATGCAAAAGACCGTCTTAAAATCGAAGAAAGATGTCAGACAATTATAAATATTTTCAACGAAAACGGATTGGTTAAAAATTTCTGAAATTTGTTAAATTTTGTGGGCCTGTGCAGGCCTACAAAAGTGTACATCAGGCCCACAAAAGTTAACAAATTTCAGAATTTTTTTTACCAAGACCGTCTTAAAATCGAGAAAAGTTGTCAGACAATTACAAAGAAAACGGATTAGTTAAAAAATTTCTGAAATTTGATGTACACCATGCATGGTTGTTGTGTGTTTTTTATTTTTTGCATGATTTAATTAGAAGGATCTGTAATTTTAAACTGATAAGAAAGTCTTGTCACGTGTTGGTTATGATCAAATGTTGAAGAAATAGAAAACGGATGTATGGTTGCTGCGTATTTTTTTTTTTGTTCTATAAGGATCTTTTAAACAGATAAGAAAGTCTTGCAACGTTTTAGTCCTTATTTTTTTAAATTCCCAAAAATTAGATGTGCTGACGTATAAATATTTGTTGCCAAAATAAAAGAATTCTAAAGAATTAACATGTTCTATGATTTAATGTAAAATATAGTTTTTTCATTAGGAATTAAAAAATAAAATTTAGTATAAATAGAGTGCGTTAGAGAAGTAATTTTTCATTACTAATACTTTTGTAAAAAAGGTAGCAAATTATTACACATAAGAAAAAAATAAAAAATGTCGTTAAATTTATTTAATGCGCTTGATGAAGATACCCAACGGTTTCCTCATCAAGAGATGATCCCATCCATCCATCATCATCATCATCATCAACAACACCACCGCCACCATCAATCACATCGACGACTCCAGTAGATGAGAGGTTTTCCACTCTGATATCTGAACGTATAGACGATATCCAGAGGATAGAGAAGAAATGGGGCTCATATGCCGCAAAAAAGCTATTAGAAAAGAAAATCAAAAAACTGCAGCAAAAGAAGGTGATGATAGAGTCAAAAATGAAGCAGTTTTTTAAAAACAGTAGAAAAGTATCGGAGTTACGACTCTCCGTTGGAGGCGTTGTACAAAAGCCGTTACAAATGTGAAATTTGTTTCAACTTTTTAAATTGAATTAAAATTTAACACAACATTTCATGTGCATAAACAAAAGAATATCGAATTGCATATGAACGGCGACCACTTGACTCAATGTTGCTGACCGTTGCTGCTGCGTATAACGCCACAATAGTAATGCGCACATGCTATGTGAAGACCGCCTGGCCAAGAGGCACCGAGGACCATGTGCGTGTGAAGCACACGTTGATGAGCGCCTAGCAAGAGGCATTGCTGAGACATCGGCACCATGTTATAAACGAGTACCCTGGTAAGAAGAGCCACTAATTAGAAAATGAAGGAAGAGCCAAATCTCTAACTATAGAGGAGTACCGAAGGAGGCAGAAGAAGCCGTCTCTGCCCATCGAGGAAACCCCACAACGCATTAAAAGGAAACGTCGAGGTGGTGTTCTACAGAAACTTAAGAGAGAGAAGGCCATTCTCTTAAGACTACTCAAAGCTGACCCACCACCATCCTGGGCAGAGGCTTCCCGCATGTGGACTAAGTTGGATGAACTTGAATTCCTCATCACCCAGGACCTCCAAAGGCGCCAACTAAATAAACAAGTAAAAAAAGTAAAATTAAAAAAAAAAACGAACGAAGTGCGTCTAATCCGCACTTATAGAGTCTGTAAGCGAGATTCGCTCGAGGCAACAATAGTTACATAAACAAATATTTAATTTTTATCCCTAAATTAAAAAAAATTATATTTTAATTATAATAACTTTGAATATGTATATTATAAGAAAAATATAATAAATTGAAAAAAAAATATATATATAATAAATTTAAATTGTAAGATCTAGTATGAATAGGCCTAGGAATCCAATTAAGGATATTCCAAAAACAAAACCGAAAAATTTCCAATGACCAATATTTGGTATGGTTAACCAAATATTGGAGATTAATTGGAATGAATAGGGACCCAACTATGGAAGATGTAGTTACTAAAAATTCCATACAAGAGGAAACCATTAATATGTTAAAACATTTTAATTTAAAAAATTAAATCACATAAAATTTGAATATGAAAGAAAAATTGTCAAACATATTTAAATTTTTCTTAAATTAATAATGTGTAAATCAGTCACAAAATTAGATAATCCCAAAGCCAACGTCATAAATGACATAGAGATAGTCGGAGAAAAAACCAATAGCTCAGCAGTAGAAATATACTTATTAATAATTACAGTAATAATAATAATTAACTTTTTGCTCCGCATTTTTCAAATGTGTAATAGGAGAATAAAGAAAAAATACATAAGTAGGGCGGATAATTTAGACAAAATATAAATGGACAATTGGGAATTAATTAATAAAATTATTTCATCATTTACGTACACCCAGAGACAGTAAAAAATACTTAAACATCATTATTAGTTCATTGGAATCAATGAGGGAAATAATATATAAATATAAAGAAAAATTTACAACAATACATACACAACAATGAAACATTAGAAATATACTGGACTTAAAGAGACCGGTTAGTATGGATTTTGGATAAATATAAAATCAATCAAGCAGTACCTCATTCAGTAGAGAAACCACTAAAAATTGATACAGATATTTTAATGACTTGTAGGGATACTTAAAAGTTTGATCCCATTTCGGAAGAAGAATCAGACTCGGAAAGGATACTAACTACACCAAAATGCCCCAATCAGTGACAGAATTTCTGACCACAGCCTCAAAACTTATAGTGGAATTCGACGGAAAACCCGAAAATTTAAGATCCTTTTTAGGCTCTCTGCAGCTGGTATATTCAATTAAAGACTCGCATGAACAAATTGCAGTCTCACTCATAAAAACAAAACTTAAAGGAAGTGCTAGGAATAGCCGAGAATACACAATATTAGAAATCATAAATGAATTAAAGCTAACTGTTAAGGGTGAATCTGTCGAAGTTTTATCCGCAAAGATTATGAATACTAAACAAAACAACAAGTCCGCAAATACTTATTGTGCAGAGATTGTATCCCTTACCAAATCGCTAGAAAATGCGTATATATCGGACGGACTAACAACTGAATTAGCAAACAAATATGCCACACAAGTAGCTGTGAAGGCACTTACCAAAAACTGCAACATCGATAAGGTAAAACTTATCATGGAAGCAGGACAGTTCCGTGACATGAACGAAGCCGTCACTAAATTTGTAAATAGTTGCACTGAAGCAATAGGGCAACAAAACGCTATATTACACTTTAGGCAAAAACCCACGTATAACAATTATCGTGGAAACAACAGAAGATTTCGTGGTAGAAACAATTATCCACGAAACTACAATAATAATAACAATGGTAATAACTATACTAACAATTACAATAATAGAAACAGACAGAGATATGACAATAACCGTGGCAATAGGCGCTATATACTGGCAACAAGCTCAAATGAAAATGGTTCGGAAAACTCCGAACATCCCCTGAGATCGGAACAGTAAATAGGAAAGTTTATAACCTCAACTTATGTTATTTCATTCAGATTAATATAGATAACCACAACACTAAAATAACACTACTAGTCGACTCAGGAGCCGACATTTCACTCATGAAATCAAAATATTTTGATTTAACACAAATAAATACTAGGAAAATAACTACATTGAGTGGAATAGGACAAGGCGAAATTAAATCAATAGGTGGCATATTTTTTGATTTAAAATTTAAAAATTATTTAATACCACACTATTTCCAAGTAGTAGACAATGATTTCCCAATACCAAGCGATGGAATCATTGGTATGGATTTCATTAAGAAATATAATTGTATATTAGACTTCAATCTGGATTATGACTGCCTAGTCCTACGACCATTCAATATACCACAACCTATAGAAATACCAATTATTAACAACAATAGCCTTATTTTACCACCAAGATCAGAAATAATACGAAAAGTTAATTTTATTGGTTGCTATGATGAAATACTAATTCTAAATCAAGAGCTCGAGCCAGGTGTTTTTATCGTGAACACATTGATATAATCTAATCAAGCATATATTCGTATTCTAAATACAAATAATACTATCTCAACAGTTGATAAGAGTAATATAAAAATCGAAAAACTTTCTGAATATGATGTACTAGAAATAAATCCAACCAAAAATAAAAATAGAAAATAAGAAATATTAAAAATTTTGGAAAACAATTTCCCGAAACAATTTAAAAATACATTAACTGAGCTTTGCGCATCATACAGTGATATTTTCGGTTTAGACTCGGAAACTATCACAATTAATAATTTCTATGAACAAAAGTTGAGAGTAAAGGATTCACAACCAGTGTACATTAAGAACTGTCGTATACCTCACACACACAAAAAAGACATAGATGAGCAGGTGAAGAAACTAAAAACCGATAAAATAGTTGAACCATCAAATTCTGAATACAATAGCCCAATTCTGTTCAAGTTCCCGTTGCCTAGAATAGATGACATTTTAACCCTTATCCTGTATTAATGGGTCAAAATTGCCCAAACAGTTTTTATTGCTCATTTATTCTTTAAATACTCAGGGGCGTTTTTGAAACTTTTGTACAATTATTTTTTTAGTGAATACTATTAAAATTTAAAATATAATTTTTGTAGATCGTTTCACAAGGCGTATATAAAAAAACTTACGCAATTGGTACTTTTGGGTCAAAATTGCCCAATGTAAAAAAATCAATTTACGCATATGATGCGAGCTTCGTAACAATTTCGTAACATAACTAGCAACAAAAAATATGCGATAATAACGCACAAGTGTTATTTGTTTTTTTTTTTGGTTTTTATAATGGTATTACAAACTGCAACAAAACCAAAAAAAAGAATAAGTAGTGTAAATATTTCATTCGTTTTTATTTTTGAATTGAATACAAGTGACAAAATCTTAACATATTTTGGGACAATGAAACCAGAAGAGATAAGAACATTTCTTATGCTATCAGACTCAGGCGATGAAAGCCCGAAGACACATCAAGTGAAGATGAAAACGACCTCGTTTCTGAAACTGCATATGACTATGACCCTAACTCCTCGTCAGGCGCTAGCATGGACATTTCCGAAATTCTCGATCAAACTACGGATGAAGTTTTAATGTATCTAAACAGAACATAATAAATTTAACTCTTGACCCAACGCGTTATTCTTTTTCAAGAGCTGCTGATATAAAATCTTTTCTTCTGTTATTTATGCCCAGTGATAATATGAAATTAGTTGTTGATATGACTAATTTACAAGACGACTATAAGTGGTAATGTATTTATAAGAATAAAAGCTATGCAATCGGTTCATTTAGGTCAATCTGTATTTGGAAAGATTTGGATTGCTGTAGACGACATAACAATTGAAGCATATTTCGGGCTACTTTTGTTGTATTTAGATTTCATGGTGAAGTTTTAGAATTTCTATGGGACGATCGCAAAGGTCTTTTTTGCCAGAAAAAATTTACAACTAAAAGGCAAACCTGAAAACTGTGCTCACTTCCTCTTCGACAATGGGAACAAAACAAAAATCGGATATGTACCTAAAAAAAGATTGCTTACATCACGTCGAAAAGATAAGAGCAAGCTTCAAAAATTCAGAAATAATTCATTTCTATAATGAAACGAAATCAGGGGTCGATACATTAGATCAACTTATAAGAACTTACACATGTAAAAGGAGAACTAATCGATTGCCTCAAGCATTGTTTTACAATATGTTGGATATATCAGCCTATAATGTCTATGTAGTTTTTCTAAAAATTAATCCACTCTGGAACGAAAATAAGAAATATAAGCGACGCATATTCTTGGAAGGCTTAGGCATGGACCTTATAAGCGGAGAAATATCTCGTAGACCGAACATGCCACAAAGTAGGCCTGCAGTCGTAAAAGTCTTCAAAAGGATTCTGCTGAAGTTCCGTAAGCAAAAATTTTAAAAGGGGACGTTGCAACTTATGTCCAAATCGTTCTAACATCACCAAATATGAAAATAAATGTTCTGAATGTCAAAAATTTATTTGCAAAAAGCATTCTGAGACCAATATTGTTTGTAATAAATGTAAAAAAATAAAAAAACGGAATAAATATTATAATTTTTTGTATTGGGCAAATTTGACCCACTAATGTCATATGCGTTTTATTTTTGAAGTACAGGATAAGGGTTAAACCAACTGGGCTTAGCCAAGTATTTTTCATGTCTGGATCTAATGTCCGGTTTTCATCAAATTGGACTAGAGAAAAACTCCAGAGACCTAACCTCATTTTCAACGGCAAATGGATCTTTAGATTTACTATATTGCCCTATGGTTTGAAGGTGGCTCCAAACTCTTTTCAAAGAATGATGACACTCACATTTAGTGGTCTTCGACCCGACCAGGCATTCCTTTACATGGATGACTTGGTTGTTTTGGGATGTTCAAAAAAACATATATGCTTGCTAATGTAAAAATGTATTTGAATTATGTCGAAAACGCAACCTCAAATTAAATCCTGCGAAGTACTCATTTTTCATGAGAGAAGTAACATACCTAGGACATAAATGTGCTGATAACGGAATACTCCCAGACGACAGTAAATATGCAGCAATCGAAAATTAATTATTATTAATAATTGCCCGCAACCAAAAGATGCGGATGGTGCAAGAAGATTTGTAGCTTTTTGCAATTACTATCGCAGATTTGTTAAAAAATTTTCAGAGTATTCTAGACATCTAACAAGATTGTCCAAGAAAGGCGTACAGTTCGAATGGATTGATTGATGATTGCTATTCGGCATTCAGATATTAAAGAAGGCATTCATGAGCCCAACATTGCCTGAATATCCCGATTTTACAAAAGAATTTTGTATAACAACAGAGCACAAGCATGCTTGTGGAGCTGTACTAACTCAAGAATATGAAGGAAAACATCTACCAATAGCATACGCTTCAAAAATATTGACAAAAGGCGAGAGTAACAAATAAACCATTGAACAGGAATTAACTGCTATACACTGGGCTATCACACTTTTAAGGCCATACGTTTATGGAAAACACTTTTTGGTTCATACTGACCATAGACCACTTTCTTATCTGTTCTCGAAGAAAAATCCAAGTTCCAAATTAATAAGAATAAGATTAGATTTGGAGCAATATGATTTCACTGTAGAATATCTTAGGGGAAAAGATAATTAAGTAGCCGACGCTTTGTCGCGCAAGTTATGTTATCACAGCAACCCCCACCAAAACCCAGGAGAACCATCTAGACAGCAGCAATTAAAGCAACAACAATTAGCCTAATATATGTTTTGTTCTTTTTATTGTAATATTTTATTTATAATTAAAACAACAACATAACTTTATTTTATTTTATTCTTTTTGACACACTTTTAATAATAATTTAAGTTGAAGTTTAAAAAGCTAAATCAGCAAAATACAAACATTTCTTTTATTCAGTTTATTGTATTCTTTTTCTTTATAATCAAAACAACAACAAAACTATTATTTTATTTTAATGTGACTGACACACTTTAAATAATAATTTAAGTAGAATTTCAAATAGGTAAATCAGCAAAATTAAACATGTTATAAATTTGTATAAATTCATACTTACTTACTTCCTGTCCACAAACATTGTAATATTCTTTTTTTTACACTTTAAAATTAAATTAAATTACGTATGCATTTTTTTTCCTTTTATTTGACTCATCAATAATTTTCGTTTTAAGTTAATTAAGAAATAAAGTTCACTGTTGTTACAATTGTCAAAGAAATAACAAGTGTTGTAATTTAACTGGCGCAGTCGGTAAAGCCAGCTTCGGGATAATTGTGTTGAAACTAAATTAAAAGAAAGTTATTAATTTTAAATAAAATATAATCAACAAGAAAATATATCATCCTTGCACCGTATAAGGGGCCGTTTGTTTGAAATTTCGAGGGAATATCGGAAGGAAAAACAGGTATCGAATTGACATCGGTACAAGGCTTTACAAGGACATTAGTGGATCACAATACCCGAGTGGAATAAGCTGGAAATCGCATTCCCAATGAAAGCAATATATCTCATAGGGGCTCTGTAAGTACTGTGTTGAAAGCATATATTCATACGTAAAATAAAAACAAGAGAAGATAATAACAAATAGTGTTTATGTCTGACGATCAATAGTTCCCATTCCTGCTGACATAAACAGGATTGTTTAAACGATGGCAAATTGGCAACAGAGGGCGCTGCAGTGTAAAATAAAGCTTTTTGGTATTTTAATATTAGTGTTGTTTTTGGAATTAAAATTTTGTTTTGTTAATTTTTTCTCATTCTTCTTTGTAACATCCAAAGGGATGCAACATAATTTGTCCAATTTGTTAAAGTTTTAAGTTTTGTGCAATAATTCTAATTCAATACTTTGCTTAAAAAGTTCAATGATAATGTTGTGTGATAATTCGAAAAATATTATAAAAAAAAATCTATTTGAAATAAAAAATTAAAGACAAAATATAGATACCAAAAAAAAAACTGCAACTGAGTTTGTGATTATCCATGGTAGAAACCTTAAGGGAGTGAATAAAAAAAAGGAGATTTCGTTTGTGTGTTTAACAAAAGAAACAGGAAAGTGTTGTTATTTTTTATATACTTCGAAAGAATTTGTTCTCATCTTTCGTCCTTTTTTGCCAGAAATCACATCAGGAATTTTATTACCAGAAGTCGCCACCAACTCTAACAGCATTCAACTCATCAGGTGAACTATTGGATACCTTTTTTTGGTCATTGGTTTCCCCCCATACAGTCCACGAATTAACATTTGGTCCAATCGAACCGGATTTTGGAACTGCGTTTATTTTGCCTTTTTCGGTTGTGTGACCTTCATCCAAACAAACTTCAACCTAATCACCAAATTACAAGGTAACGTTGTTTTTTGTTTTTACTTTTCTATATTTTGGTGGTGTTTTATATACAAGTAAAGTTCTGTTAGACTAGACAACAAAACTTTGCAAGTATATAAAATTTATAACAGTGCAAATATATTCGCAAAGTGGTGTGTTATAATTTCGATAGCACTGGCACACTTTGCGAATTTATTGAATATAAGAACCAAAGGGTTCTTTGCATGCACTGTTATACCAATTTGTCTTGGCTTATAGCAAAGTCAAAAGTGATTGGGATATCAAATTGTGTTGTGAATATCACAGTTGGTGAATCGAGTTCAACCACCCAATTTGATATCAATTATAAGTCAACAGTTTTGTTATAATTGGTGATTGTGCGTTGGGCTAAATAGCGAAGCACATTACCTTTTATTACAATTTTTTAAATCCACCGGATACATGAAGGAGGTACCCATAACTAAATCTTATTCACTTTTATTAGTAACAAATCTGGAATTTTTAACAGATCTTAAAGTGAATGAGATGTTTGATTTGTAATAAAGTAAAGTGGGATGAAATAATAGAATTTATTTATGAGTTTCCGTACAATTTTTTATTCGTTCTTTAATTTTGGGAAACATTTTTATTTGTTGATAAAAATTGTTGACAATTTATGAATTTGTTATTTTTTATTATTTTAAATTTAATATTTTTTGATATTAATAAAATTTATGTTGACAAGTTTAATATATATATACATACATATATGTACATACCCATAAATTTGAATATTACTTTTTTGATTAGAGGAGAAACCATAATTATCGTGTTATAGGCCATTAGGAATTTGTCCTGTTGGTCTAGTTTTGCGAATTGCGTAATTACTTTTTTTTGGAATATATGTCAGTTTTATTGGACATTTATTATCTTTTGTTAAGTTTGCGGTAAGGCGCAAATTTGGTCGCGATAGAACGTTGTCAGGGTGGTCATGGTGACCTTTTGTTAAAATTTTGAAATATTGTCGGTTTTTAGTTGCGTATCGCAAAATTAGTTACGATCGAGGCGCGAACATTTTCGAGTTTCGTTGTGGTGCCATTTATTATTTATTTGACTTTTGATATTTTTTGTTTGATTTTAATTTCGCTGGGGAGTTAGTCTTGAATTAGTGAGGAACAGAATCTCAACCATTCTGTTGATTCTTTTTGGTTCCTACTTTTGTTGCTGTTAGTTAGCTGAAAATCTTCCTGTATTAATCTGTCGGTGCGTAGGTATAATTTTCGTTTATACAAGCTCGGCTTATTATTCAGGTTTATTCGTAGAACTGTTTTTGACAATATTTGCGACCATTGGAGCTATACTACAATTTGGGTAGTTATTTAGAGCTGATTTAGAGCTGCAAGTTTGAGCGTTCGTTTGGAGAGCGTTTCAATCTGTCACAGAATCTTTTCGTCCTTGGCCAAAGTTTTTTGGTTGTAAAACAGAACAACCTGTGTACTGACTGTTTCGATGTTGGTCATAGGTGAATGAATGCAGGCGGAATTTGGATTGTTCGATCTGCGATTTGCGACATCACCCTTTGCTGTACCGGGAGGTGTTTGGATCCTCTCGGGAACTTGTCGTTTTCGATGCGGCAAGTTCTGGTCATGCAGCAAAGCTTGGTAGTGATGTGCAAAACTGTTTTGCTGCCACATATGGGCAGATTCTTTTAGAGTGTTTGTCATCGAGTGCAAATATTTAGAGCTAGCCTCCGGTTCGCAAGCAACTTTTATTTCGGACAAGTTGCAGAAAAAAAATTAGGATTGCCAACAGCAGCAATAAGATAAGGTATAGGGCCTACTACTGAATGGCGCTTAGGTCGCATTCGTAATTTAGGTTTAAATAATAATGGTTACGTAGGAACTGTGGATTTAGCAACTAAAAGTGGAACAATTATAAAGCCGATTGGACAGCTTTTAATTCTTCCAACGAACTGAATATTTTGAAAAACAACTTAACTCATAGTGTCATGGTACACCGAGGAAATCCCGGAGAGGTGAAGATGTCGAAGGCGACAAATTGAGGGGTTGATTGAGCCACGACCATACCTGGTGGACGTGTGAGAATACGGGCCGCTGAAGTTAAACCTTCCAATTACCGGGCAATAGACCTAGTCCGTCTGTCCCTAGGAAGATTAAATTAGGAAACTGAGGCATTGATGAGGATAACCCGTCCACTAGCCCAGAAAAATAACGGACCTCGTTCGTCCTAAAAATCCACCAGTGGACCTAGTTCGTTCCATGGTCGTGTGAGCTGAAGACCTAGTTCGTCGGAAGCTCTAGTTCCCATTTAGTAGAGGGACAATAAGCCTCAAGAATTCGATACCCAATCTTAGACCATGACACTTATTTCGGAAGGCTTCTTATTCAATTTTAACTTTTTCTTTCTGACGGATCAGAGTTGGAACTGCTGCACGATGTCAAGTTTTTGGTTTCTTATTGTTTTGAAACATGAAACTAATATGAAAGTTTTTTCTTTGAATTTTTCTTTTCTTTAGTCTTTAGGTAAATGACATCTTTTTTGGTTGCAGTACTGCAAGGGCGCCGGTATGTTTATGTCTGACGATCAATAGTTCCCATTCCTGCTGACATAAACAGGATAGTTTAAACGATGGCAAATTGGCAACAGAGGGCGCTGCAGTGTAAAATAAAGCTTTTTGGTATTTTAATATTAGTGTTGTTTTTGGAATTAAAATTTTGTTTTGTTAATTTTTTCTCATTCTTCTTTGTAACATCCAAAGGGATGCAACATAATTTGTCCAATTTGTTAAAGTTTTAAGTTTTGTGCAATAATTCTAATTCAATACTTTGCTTAAAAAGTTCAATGATAATGTTGTGTGATAATTCGAAAAATATTATAAAAAAAATCTATTTGAAATAAAAAATTAAAGACAAAATATAGATACCAAAAAAAAAAAAACTGCAACTGAGTTTGTGATTATCCATGGTAGAAACCTTAAGGGAGTGAATAAAAAAAAAAGGAGATTTCGTTTGAGTGTTTAACAAAAGAAACAGGAAAGTGTTGTTATTTTTTATATACTTCGAAAGAATTTGTTCTCATCTTTCGTCCTTTTTTGCCAGAAATCACATCAGCAATTTTATTACCAGAAGTCGCCACCAACTCTAACAGCATTCAACTCATCAGGTGAACTATTGGATACCTTTTTTTGGTCTTTGGTTTCCCCCCATACAGTCCACGAATTAACAAATAGAATTTAAAGGAAGATTTAAAAAAAAATATATATATAAAAAAAAAAAGAAGAAAAAAAATAAGAATTTAATAAAGAAAATTTAAAGATTATAATTAAAAGAAAAAAAAGAATTACAAGGAAATTCAATTTAAAGAAATTTTTTTTTACATATTTCGATTTTGTTAAAAATAATAAAAAAAAAAAAAAAAAAAAAAAAAGAAACAAATCAAGTAAAAAGAAAAAGTTATAAAAAGAAATTTGAAAAAAATATCTATACGAGGGAATATCGTATAATTCAAGAAATTTTTTTCATAAGAGTAACAAAACAAATTTTATTAGAAATTAAAAAGAAACAAATCAAATAAAAAGAAAGAATTTATAAAAAGAAATTTAAAAAGATTTATACGAGGGAATATCGTATAAATCAAGAAATTTTTTTTATTAAAAAGAAAATTAATATAAAAATAAAAAAGAAAAGAGAAAGAAAATATTATGAGAAATAATTAAGTAAAATAAGAAGAAAGAAGTGGAAAAGTTTAAATAAAGAAAATAATAATTTGAATTTTTTTTTTTTCCAATTCAGAGCAAATTATTTAATGCAAATAGAACAAGTTTTTAATATAATCAATATATATGTTACATAACAAAATTGAGAATACAAATTGAATTACAACATCGAAAAAAAAAAAACGAAATTATCCCTACAAAAAAAAAAAAAAAGAAGAAAATATTATAATTAAATAGAAAACTAAATTTGATGAGTAGTAAATCTCGTTTTATCCCATACCCTAAAATTTTTAGATCAAGGAGCCTTCCTCGTATACCGGAGGATATTAGATTAGATTATAAGATGCCTTCAGATACAGAAATTCCAAGCACAGCATTGAATCAAAGGACAGTTAACTCTAACGACATTTTTAATTCTCATAGGATTCCAGATGCAATCAAAGATTTACCAAAATTTGATGGTAATCCAAGATTGCTTCACGAATTTATAAGCAATGTGGAGGAGATACTTCTTCACATTAGGGGAGCGGATAACACTCCCTTCGGACAGATTCTCTTGAGAGCCATAAGAAACAAAATAGACGGTCAGGCCAATGAAGTCCTGAACATGTACGGTACATCCCTTAATTGGGATGAAATCAAAGGAAACTTAATTTCACATTACTCGGACAAACGAACAGAAACCTCCCTTATAAGAGACCTTCATTCCCTAAAACAGTACGGCAAACCAATTGAGAAGTTCTATAGTGAAGTTATGGAAATTCAGGCAGCTTTATCCAACAATTTATCGATTCATGAATCTGACGTTAATGTAATTAACGCGAAAAGGAATCTATTCTCAGAGATGTGTCTGAATTCATTTCTGTCAGGGCTACGGGAACCCATTAGAGCAATGAGACCAGAATCATTGCCGGTAGCCCTTGATTATTGTATTAGGGAACAGAATATTCATTATATCAGGTATAATTCAAACAAACCAAAATATCCTCAGTGGAGACCAAATTATCAATATACTCCATATCATAAATATTCACAAAATTATTCGAATAGCGTTCCAAAACAAGGAAACTATTATCAACCCCGAGGAAATTCTAATTTTTCGGCAAGACCTTACCATGTTAATAATAATAATTTTGAGCCAAATTTGAGCAATTATAATCGTAATTTTTTCTCCCAAAATTCCCAAATGAATCGCGAAAATTTTTCAAATTATAAACCCAACCAGCGTTTCGATAATTTATCGCGACAAACAAATTTGAGGCAATCACTACCACCCCCAGAACCAATGGATACTAGTAGTGGATTTTCAAAATTAGAAAGGAGTACTGGCAAATTTAAAACTAGCCCGAGCACTCAATTCAGTAAGATATCAAGCAGAAACGAAATGAATAATATTAATGAGTTTAGGAGTACTCAAAATAGGAACCCTACCCCATGTATTAGCCAGGCTGACAAATTAAATCTGGACCAATATGAAAACTACAATATTGACGACAACCAGGATTTTCGGCAATTAGCCTCAGGCAACAGACAGGATATGTAGATTGCAATAAACATGGTAGTATTTTACCTTATATAAACATAAACTCCCCATTTGGCAGACAACTGAAATTTTTAATAGACACCGGAGCTTCTTCTTCATTCATAAATCCTGAGTTTATAAACCCTTTAGACATTGAAAAATGTAATCCAATAACTATATCTACCATCTTACATAAATATATAATTGACAAGCAGGTGACACTACCTATTTTCAAGGAGATAAAAAAATCAGGAACTTTTACCTTCTTGGTTTTCAAATTCCATGGTTATTTTGACGGGTTGTTGGGTTTAGATTCCCTGACAAAAATAGGAGCGAAAATTGATCTGGAGAACAAAATAATAACCACGAATGATGTGGCAATACCTCTTAAAACGAAACCAAATTTCTCATCCGATAAATTCATAATAGCGGCAAACTCGAAACAACTCATAAAACTACCGGTTGATTCTAAAGATGGAGATATTATTGTAAATACAGTAACTATGGACAATGGTTTATTTATTTCTCCTGGCATTTACTTTGCAAAGGACTGGTTCAGTACAATAGAGATAGTTAATCCCACTGAGAGTGATCAAATAATTTTCTTAGAGCAACCCCTCAAAACGGACCCATATGATTCGGAAAACTTCGTCGAACTCAATAACCTCAATACAGATCACAAATCAGGTGATGAGCAGATTAAAAATTTATCTGAATTACTCCGAACGGAACACCTAAATAGTGAGGAAAGACAGAAACTTTTGAAATTATGTGTTAAATATGATGACATTTTTTATAGAGAGGGCAAAGACCTAACATTCACAAATGAAATAAAACATAAAATTAAAACAACAGACGACATTCCTATTCACACTAAGTCTTATAGGTATCCTTTCGTTCACAAGGAGGAAGTGCGAAAACAGATATCGGATATGTTAGAACAAGGAATTATTAGACCGAGCTTTTCTCCATGGAGCTCTCCAGTATGGATTGTTCCAAAGAAGAAGGATGCACCGGGCAAGACAAAATGGAGGTTAGTTATTGATTATAGGAAGCTAAACGAGAAAACCATCTCCGATAGGTATCCACTTCCAAACATATCAGAAATCCTGGATAAACTGGGTAAATGTCTTTACTTTTCGACTTTGGATTTGGCAAGTGGCTTCCACCAAATTGAAATGGATCCCCGAGATATACCTAAGACAGCCTTTACCGTAGAGGGTGGTCATTATGAATACGTGAGGATGCCTTTCGGCTTGAAAAATGCACCCTCGACTTTCCAAAGAGTTATGGACAATGTCCTGAGTGATTTGGTTGGAAAAATTTGCTTGGTATACTTGGATGATATAATTATATTTTCCACATCTCTCCAAGAACATATTGAAAATTTGGAAAGAGTTTTTCTGAAACTAAGATTTTCGAATTTTAAAGTTCAACTGGACAAGTCAGAATTTATGCGAAAAGAAATTGCTTTTTTGGGGCATGTAGTCACGACAGAGGGCATAAAACCAAACCCAACAAAAATAGAGGCTATTCAAAAATTCCCAATACCACGCACTAACCGTGAAATAAAATCATTCATAGGCCTACTTAGTTATTATAGGAAGTTCTTCCCAAACTTAGCAAAACTTACAAAACCAATGACAGAATGCTTGAAAAAGGGCAGAAGAATAACACTAGACGAGAGATATGTTAAAGCTTTTGAAACATGCAAGAACATTCTAATGAACGACCCAATATTGCAATACCCTGACTTTACAAAGCCATTTCTGCTCACTACAGACGCAAGTAACATTGCACTTGGAGCAGTCCTTTCTCAAGGTCACATAGGTAGTGACAAACCCATTTGCTATGTAAGTAGGACTCTTTCTGAAAGTGAAATTATTTATTCCACTATTGAAAAAGAACTTCTAGCCATAGTGTGGGCAACCAAATATTTCCGTCCTTATCTCTTCGGTCGCAAATTTAAAATATTTACTGACCACAGACCACTTACATGGCTAATGAGTCTTAAGGAACCCAATTCAAAATTAGTTAGATGGCGCCTAAAGTTGGAAGAGTATGATTACGAAATCATTTATAAAAAAGGAAAACTAAATAGTAATGCGGATGCTTTGAGCAGGATTAAACTAGACAATAGTAATGTCGCTGATGTAAACTTGTATGATTCGAGTAAACTGTCCACAATACATTCATGCGATGAGAACTTGAATGATGAGATACCAATTTCCGAAAAACCGTTGAATGAATTCAACTTACAACTTTTATTAGAAAAATCAGACGAGGGGCCCAATATGACTGTTGAAACAATTTTTAGAAATAAACAACGTCGAACTATAAAGGAGAAAGAATTTTCTCAAAACACAATAATCCAGATTTTCAAGAAATTCATGCCCTCAGGTAAACTAACTGCCATTTTCTCCGACGAATCAACTTTTAAAACTATTCAATTAGTGTATTCAAAATACTTTTCAAACGGAAAACAGTTTCGTGTCGTCCGTTGCACTAAAATTTTAATGGACGTAACTGATAGCGATAAACAAGTAGAGCTCATACGGAATTGTCATGAGAACAGAAACCACAGAGGAATAACCGAAACATATGAATATCTTAAAAGACAATATTACTTTCCCCTCATGCAATCTATTATAAATAAAACATTGAACAACTGTGAAATTTGTAATGCGTTGAAATATGACAGACACCCACCAAAATTAAAATTTCAAATAACAGAAACTCCAGACGAACCTCTTCAGATCCTACATATTGACATATATACTATAAGTGGTAAATGTATTTTGACCATCATTGATAAATTTTCCAAATATGCGACGGGGTATACCTTACCATCGAGAACTAGCGTTTGTGTACTCAAAGCTTTGAAATCATCCATGAACCTTTTGGGAATACCTAAGAAAATTGTTTGTGATCAAGGTACTGAGTTCACTTCAAATATTTTTAAAAATTTTTGTAAACAATATGAAAGAATACTCCATTTCACATCATTTCAACAATCTAGCAGCAACTCTCCAGTGGAACGTCTCCACTCAACCCTAACTGAAATTTATAGAATTATTATGACAACTAGAAAATTGAGGTAGACCACGAAGAGATATTAGACGAGACGTTCATGACTTACAATAATACAATTCATTCCTCTACAAAATTTACGCCATATGAACTTTTCTTTGGAAGACCATATGACTTCTCAAGAGATATAAAATACGATAACGAACATGAATTTTTGTCTAAGTTAAATGAATTTAAAGAGAAGCTATATCCTTTTGTTAAAGAAAAAGTTATGAAAGCTAAAATTAAAAATATTAGTTGCCTTAATAAGATGAGGAAAACCCCAGAAAATAGAGATATAGATGAGCAAATATATAGAAAAGAATGTAGGAGAAACAAATTAACCGCACGATTCTCGAAACATAAGGTATTAAAAGACAATGGTATTACTTTACACACTACTAGGGACAAGAAATTACACAAGTCAAAAATGAAGCTCAGACCGCGAAAATAATCGACCCTTATTTTAACATTTTGTACTTTCAGCACAGCCTTAGCTTATGGACAGATTTTGGAAATACAGAATTTTGACAATGATCAGAATATGGTCGCCCTGGAGATCGGACAGGCAAGAACGATTGAGAGTTATTTTAACTTCATCCATATAATAGATTTGGACAATTACAATTCACAAACCTCAAAATTAATTAGCATTGTAGACAAATTTGAGAAAAATAGCCTTCTAAAAGATGCAGCTAAAGTTTGTAAACTGAAACTTAAGGGACTTGAAAACAAACTACAGACACTAAATCCATATAAACGTACAAGACGAGGACTATTCAACGGTTTAGGCTCTGTAATAAAATATATAACTGGAAACATGGACGCAAATGACGCTGTGACAATAAATAGACAAATACAGGAACTTCAGAACACAGCATCGAATTCAGCAATAACAGAGGAAAATCAGAAAGCTTTGAACATACAAATGATACAGAGATTTAAAAATTTGACAGAACATTTGAATAATAATCAGGAAATATTTCCAAATTTTTGAAAAAACTGTCAGCAGAAACAACTAATCATATTCTTAAGGAAAATAATGCGTTATTAGAAATCCAATATATGAATCAGTTGGATTATAGTATAGATTTACTATTTAATCATATTTCTGATATAATAGAGGCTGTAATGCTTGCAAAGCTAGGCATAATATCAAAGCTTATTCTTCATCCAGAGGAATTGGACGAAATAAGACATCATTTTACATCTCAGAACGTTAACTTAGTTTCAGACGAACACCTTTACGAACTTCTGGAACTCCAGGCATATTATAATAATAGCAACTTAATTTTTAATATAAAATTGCCGAATTTGTCTAAAGATATTAACTCACTCATTCCTCTTCCTATAAATAATACAAAAATAATCAAAACAAAACCCTATTTAAGTTACAATAAACACAACCTCCAGTACTTAACAGAGATTTGCCCAAAGATTGAGAGCTTTTATTATTGCAAAAGGTCAAACGACTTCGAAAACACTGTTAATTCCACTTGTATCGGCAGAATATTGAATGGCAAAACACCAATATGTCCTGTGAATGATGTAGGATTCACAACAAATATTTTCCAACCGGAAGATAATTATATAATGTTTATTAATGTAAAAGATTTACAAATAACTTCTGATTGCAGACAAAATTTTACAATTAAAGGAACCTCTCTTCTCCACTATGCAAATTGTTCCGTCACTGTAGCAGGGACAACATATAAAGACAATCCTACAGCCCATTGGAACACAGTTTTTGTCGCACCACCAAATCTCAAGAAAGTGCAGATTACATCAATATCAGAAACTTTAAGTTTAGAGGGAGTTAAAGATTACAGCTTCAATAACAAAAATGATATTCTAAAACTAAGAAAAGATACAACCCAAAGAGGAAGCGTAATAATGGTAACAACATTAATCTTCATCACCTTAACTATTACTAGCCTGGTCCTGTTATGGAAAAATCCCAGAATTCGGTATTATCCTAAGCCTACTGATATCGCTCTGTCCCCACCAAATTCGCTGTGGCCATCGCTCTACTCTAAGGGGGGAGGAGTTATGTTATCACAGCAACCCCCACCAAAACCCAGGAGAACCATCTAGACAGCAACAATTAAAGCAACAACAATTAGCCTAATATTTGTTTTGTTCTTTTTATTGTAATATTTTATTTATAATTAAAACAACAACATAACTTTATTTTATTTTATTCTTTTTGACACACTTTTAATAATAATTTAAGTTGAAGTTTAAAAAGCTAAATCAGCAAAATACAAACATTTCTTTTATTCATTTTATTGTATTCTTTTTCTTTATAATCAAAACAACAACAAAACTATTATTTTATTTTAATGTGACTGACACACTTTAAATAATAATTTAAGTAGAATTTCAAATAGGTAAATCAGCAAAATTAAACATGTTATAAATTTGTATAAATTCATACTTACTTACTTCCTGTCCACAAACATTGTAATATTCTTTTTTTTACACTTTAAAATTAAAACTAAATTACGTATGCATTTTTTTTCCTTTTATTTGACTCATCACTAATTTTCGTTTTAAGTTAATTAAGAAATAAAGTTCACTGTTGTTACAAGTGTCAAAGAAATAACAAGTGTTGTAATTTAACTCGCATAACAATTAACGATTTAAATATCAAAAATAACAATCTATATAAAGTAACAACTCGAGCAATGACAAATAAGGCACTTGAAAAGGATTAAGTAACAAACAATAAAAGGCATGTAAATGAGAAGCCCAATATATTTGTACCAATTACAAAATCTGACGTCAGAAAATTCTGTAAACTAAAGATTACCTCACAAAAATTTTACATTAAACGGGGCAAATCTATAATAGCATGTATTACAATAGATAAATTGTTTACTAATGGGAAATTTGAAATTTGGGACAATTTTTCCCTAGGCTCGAAGAGGTGGCCGGTATATTAAATATTCATAATGTACAAGTGGCACCCAGTGAGAAAATTTTCGAATTTGTTTCTATTAATGAATTTAAAGAAATGGGCAATAAATTATTAAAATGATTAAAAGTAGCGCTACTTAATGAGGTGATCCAAGTAACAAATGTCAAATCTATAGCAGTGATCATAAAACAATACCACAATAACCCCGCAGAGGGCGGACATTCCAGTGTTCCAAGAACTCTCAATAAGATAAAAAGATACTATTATTGGAAAAATATGATTCGAAACGTTGCAAATTACATAACATGTAATGTTATGCAAAGTATGGAGGAAGCCCAACCAAGAATTAAATGACGCGAATCTTTGTCCCACATTTAAACATGGGGGTGGTTCAGTCTTAGTATGGGGGTGTATGAGTGCTGGCGGTGTTGGAAATTTACAGATTATAGATGGCATTATGGACCACAAAAAATATATCGACATTTTACAAACGCATTTGGTCCCCAGCGTACAAAAAAGGGGTCTTCCGCCAAATTATATTTTTACCCAGGACAACGACGCCAAACATACCGCCAAAAATACTAAGCTGTGGCTGCTGTGCAACGTTCCAACATGGATGAAAACACCTCCTCAATCTCTAGATATTAACCCAATTGAAAATCTCTGGGAACTCTTGGACAGAAAAATTAGGGAAAGGCAAATTGGGAACAAAAATGATTTAATACAGGCTTTGCAAGAAGAATGGGCGAATATATCATCGGAGGTGACCCAAAATTTGGTCAATTCTATTCCAAGAATATTAGAAGCCATAATTAAAAATAAGGGAGGTCAAACAAAATATTGAAAATATTGTTTGAAGTGATTTTTTTAAATTAATCATAAGTGAGCACTCAATTTTTGGAGGTGAAAAATAAGTTTTATTTTGGTTTTTATTTTTTTATAGAATAATATGAATTTTTTTTAAGTTGTTAAGTATTGAATATTAAACTATAATAAATGGTGAATATAAAAATAAATTTTGCTTTTAAAATACTTATTTTTTTTTAATAAAAATATGTGTTAACAAAATCAAAGTAGCTGTGAGCACTCAGTTTTTGGAGTCACTGTATGTACCTCTTACAAATGAAGTAAAGAAAATATTGTAAATTTATATGTAACTCTGAATATTTTGTATGTTATAAGTCAAGACGTAACTATAACAATTTCTTGTTATAATTATTCCCACCCTTATTTCTTTATTCTTCTTTAATCATTTATTTTTACTCTCTTTATTCTCTCTCAAAATTATTATTAATAATTACATATTTCTGTTTTATCTCTGTAACTTTATTTGACCTCTGTTCTTCTTTTTATCGTTTTAATTCTGTATTCTTATCCTTTAAAAAGCTTTTAGATTTTAGTTTTAAGTCAGTCACATCTAGAGACTTCATAAGCGATCCTTATAGTTGGAAAGCGTACTTAAATTAAATTAAATAAATAAAAAATAAGTTTTTATCCTAAATACAACTTAAATTAATAATTTAATAAATAAATTAAATTCAATAAATTTGTAAATGTGAAGAATAAACTGTTAAATAAATTAAATAAATTACACATTTGTGTTTTAATTAGCACGGTATCCCTAAAATAACTAAAAAAAACCCATAGAGGTTTAATTTATATAAATAAAATAAATAAAAAAATATTCTTTTAATTTCACAATATGAAATTTTAAAATTTGCGTAGGTATAAAAAAGAGGAAATTTGGTTTATTGGCTAACATTTTAGCTTTTTTGACATTACTGTGTATACTTATTGCATAGAAGAGATATATAAATATCGGAAACTTAACACCTACTGTTCTCAGTACTACCCCGAACACGAGAGGGATATAGACACCAGTGCTGAAATACATAACCATAAAGACAATAGGAGTTATCTTTTAGAAACGAGCTTAAATCATACAAATATTAAAACCATCAACATAAAAGATTATTCACAAACTCTACACATGAGCATACAGTAGCAGTAGATTAACACACAATGACTTTAAAGGAAATAAACATTTTTTTAAAATCATTCCCGCACATAATTTCTTATGCGGATAAAACTAAACTCATCAACATACAAACACAACTGGAGTATGTAGACAACCTGAAGAGAATAAAAAATAGGCATGGTGAACATTTCGAGTATTGTGAATGGTCAAATGAAAACAGTACATGCGGTCCTGACACCTGCCCCTGTATATTTTATAAACATAGACTATAACAAGCTGAAAATGAAGTTAAAAATTAATTTAAAAAAAATTAATTATTAAAAAAACCTACTATTGACTTTTTAAAGAAGGTAAAAAAATGGTGACCAACTGAATTGGAAGAACTATTAACAAAACATAGTCAACAGAGTGATAAAGAATATGTTGATTTATTTTTAAGTATTATCAATGAACTAAGACTATGCAACAGTAGTAAAATAAGTAATCCATTTTTAGGTATTAATAAAATACATTTGTATTATTGTGAAAAAATTTACTCAAAATTTTTTAACATTTGCAGATGTCAAACATTTTATGAAAAATATATGATAACTCAAAAGCTTTTTAATATGTATAAACGAATGTTTAAATATTATTATATTCCATAGATATATGTATTGTATTGTACAAAATAACAAATTCTGAAAATAAAATATGCGTACCTTAGAAAAAAAATAATTTGTTTTTTTTTGTGCTAATGAAAAAAAATCTGAAATAAAAACAACTCAAAGCGAAAAAAACTAAAGTAACAACACAAATAGTGTTTGGTTTTTTTGGTTTTATATATTATATCTAAATTTTTAATTTTTATTTATTTCAAAAATATATATTAATAAAATTAATAATTTTATAAACAAAAATAAACTTAAACTTAAAAAATATATAAAGAAATATAAAAAAATTACAAATCAACTTAAAGCTAAAAAATTATATTAGAAAATACAAAAAAAGAATATATTTAAAAAATTATATAAATGTGTTATGTTAAATCTACTACATTAATGTTAGGGGCAAGTTCGGAAATCAGTTTTGATGTCAGAATATCGGTTCCTCTCTTTTCTGATAGCTGTCACCCTATGTATAGGATGCCTGCACATCGGACAAAGAGATGACCGAAATGCCCTAATACAACCAGAACAAAACTCATGACTGCATGCCGTGAACAACATATTCTTGCCAAATCTGTTGTTCAGACATACGGCACAATGAAATTTTGTATTGTATAAAACTTGAAGGGGCTGAGTGTTGCGGATGGAGCTTTTTATTTGCTGAATATCTCTACTCAGCGAATGGAGCAACCTTCGCACCACCCCCATTTCCTCACTTACCTTACTCACGAATGGATGGTGCCGGAGATGTGGAGGACGACTGTGGTGCCGGTTCCGGTGAAGTCTGCATGAATCCTTCAGATGTCGTTGGATAGGGGGGATCATCCTCCTCCTTATCGCTGGTGGAGGAAGAATAGGGGACTCCGACCTCCTCCTCATTCCACCATAAGCTTCCGTTAAGTTATGATGTGCTGGATAATTCTCGATTGAGGGTTGTGGTGCTGAATGAAATTCAATAGATTGTGGAGGAAAAGGAGACATCCTCCTTCCACACATCCCTTCCATCTGGCTCATTGTCGGCTGTTGACTCCTTGTTGATGTTGTAGGGATTGTCCACAATATTCCCCATGGTGGTGGTGATGATGTAACGATATCAGACGGAGATACTCGCTGTCCTTCCTGGGAAGGATATCTACTCGTATACATCAAATTTGAAGATAAAGAAGGTATCCACTCGGGCTGTAATTATTTATAATACTTATGTGTTCTTATCCCACATTTGACCGTCATAAAAAATGATAAGGACTCGGGCTGTAATTATTTATACTACCAATGCGTTGTTATCCCACATTTGACTATCATAAAATACAAAAAAATAAAATAAACAAAAGCATAACATTGCACAAGTCTGCAACATGAGTTTACAGTACCCTACATCGCGCACTCGCTAAAAATCGGAATCATGAACTCAGACCCAAGACGAATCTACTCACTTTCAATCAAAGGATGGCCAACCACACACTTTAAAAATGTCACACACACACACTCATTCTGTCCGTCCAATCATTCGTATTGGTCCAGAACGTACAAACATTTTCACATTACACGTTACAAACCTATCAACTAACCGACCACTACCGACTGTAGCGTAGGCATGATAGTTTTTTTCATTAGGAATTTAAAATATAAAATTTAGTATAAATAGAGTGCATTTTTTGATTTCTACTTATTATACAACTGTATTTTGAAAAACAGACACAACAAAAAAATGAATAACAGAATATGTTGAGGTAGTAAATCTGAAGTTACAATGCAACCCTTTCTGACTACACATTTATCGATATTTTTCATTATCTTTGCTTATTAACATTTATGTTTTATGTATATACTCTCATTTTCTAACTGAACTTCTGATAATAAACATAATTTTGTGAGAAATTTTTATGTAAATTATTTCCTACGCTTCGGGCAAGAAGAAAGAGTTTTTTCAAATTTTACAACAGAATATTATTTCACGATGATGAAGAAACACAGTGGTTTCCATCTAACGGACAATATCCGTTAGATAGTTTCCCAACGTTTTCTACTAACTACGAGGTCGTCAGCACCTGAGACAGCCCACCACCACCTCCTCTACTAAATACGTGGTCGTCAGTACTTGAGACGCATTAACATTCCTGAAGATGTTAGAGAACATCGGGAACTGTACAGTGTAAGTGGTTGTGGCAAACCAAATTATTAGAGGTAAAGAAGAGGGTTGCGGAATTTGAAGAGGAGCAAAGACAAGTATCGTCAAAAATCTGAAAGCTGCAAAGGAACCTATATAATAAGAATAATAATAACCGGCCTTTACGGAATTTATTTAGCAATAGGTACAAATGTAATCTTTGTCTGAGGAAGAAAAAAGGAGAGGCAATTGTTTTCCTACATTGTACACACTATCTGTGTCAGGAGTGCATTCGCTTGTGCCACAGAGAATGTGCTGACTGCAGGAAAACAATTAGACAGGTTAATACAATAATTCAAATTGGTACACGTTATTGTATAAGTAACGTTCTCCAATCTGAATTATTAAGAAAAATTAATGATAAAGTCATCGACCTTACTTCCAATAATGCTACGAGAAGTGAGGACGATTGAATAATTTTAAAAATAAATTTTATAAAAAATTGTGTATTTTTTAGTTTTACTATTTAAAATAAATATATAAAATATACATACCTAAAAAAAATCTAGTAAAATAAAAACTAATTTGTTTTAATTAATCTCTTTATTATAGCGATTTTTGTTTTTAAGATATAAAGTAGATCGATATCAGGTATGAAGCAGATCGTTAGCAAATATAAAACAGATCGGTACCAGATATAAAGCAGATCGTGATCAGATATAAAACAGATCGTGACCAGATATAAAGCAGATCGTGATCAGATATAAAGTAGATCGTGATCAGATATAAAGTAGATCGTGATCAGATATAAAGTAGATCGTGACCAAAGCAGATCAAATCAATATCAAAAAGTTAACATATTGAAGCAGTGATCGTACAAATTGGTGTATATTTAGGAGATCGTCTTGATTTCAGTTATTTTTGCGAAGAGGTGTGAAAGTAACGAAAAAAAAATGGTTATAAACTATAGTCAAAACAAAAAACCCCAGTCACTGTAAGATGGGGAGAGGATTTGTGAACAACTTAATAAATAAATTACCTGTTGAATTACATCTACCTGGTTATCAGTTTTGTGGACCTGGTACAAAACTTGAAAAACCTTTAACAAGTGGAGATAAGGGTATAAATTTATTAGACGCAGCTTGTAGAGAGCATGATATTGCATATTCACAATCAAAAGATATAGACACAAGACATAAAGCAGATCAAATATTAGTTGAAAAGTCATGGCAACGAGTTAAATCTAAAGATAGTGATCTCAAAGAACGTGCTAACGCGTGGTTTGTGACAAACGCTATAAAAGCTAAAATGAAATTTGGATTAGGTTTGAAGGAGCAGAGACATAAGAAAAGTAAGAATTCAAAAAGAAGAATAAAAGGAACAATGAATAAATGTAATAAGAAATTATTCACAGCTACTGTGAGAAAAACTTTAAAACAATTGAAAGAACAGAAAACCCTTGATTTAAATGATGCTGTTAAAATAGCTCAAGAGACTATTCATTCAAAGTTTAAAGGGAAAAAGCAAGCAAACATTATAATACCGAGAGTTATACCTGTACCGAAAATTGGAGGATTTCTTCCACTTATTCCTGTACTGACAGCATTGTCAGCGCTTGGTGGTTTAGCAAGTGGAGGATCCGCTATTGTCAAAGCAGTAAATGCTGTCAAAAATGGAAAAGAACAATTAGCGGAAGCTAACCGTTGTTTATATTTTAAGTATTTGCATATGGCAATGCTGGTATTTATATTTTATGTATTTGCATATGGTAATGTCAGTATTTACATTTTAAGTATTCGTATATGGCAATGCCAGAATTTATAAGCTATATATAACCTAAGCACGTTGACACTACATGGCGATCCTGCCAATACTATACAATGGAATGTTTTATCTTTTTTTTGTGAAGTAATGGATTGACCATATGATTATGGTCATGCTTTATGGTTTTACTTTACTTTAAATTGATGATTAATAAATGTCATCAACTGAATTTGAAATCACTATTTTTAAAGAATTAATATCAAACTTTTACAAAGTTAAGAAAAGAATATTGCAAAATCAACCAATTTCAAGTAAAGAAAGCAAAATTGAAGAGTATATAGATTCATTGATTACGACCTGCAATAATATTTTAACATATACAAGCCCTCATATTGAACAAATATCAATCAGTTTGAAACAGGAAATACTTGGCAAGATAATACATTGTAGGGAGTTATTATTTAAGTGTTTTGTGAGCTAAATTGCAGAGGAAAGGTTCCATACGGGGTGGATTTGTTTGAGGAAATACAAAGAGATATAATAATAGTGTCCGAGTCAGAAGAGGAAGCAAGTGTAGGTGACTCTGAATACGAGACTGATCAAAACAGGAACTTAGGACTAATTTGGGTAATATAGCTACCGGAGGCTATGACGTTAAGACTGAATTACCTAATATAGATACTGGAAGTGACAATTTAACAATGGCTTCGATTGAGGAAAAGATTAAATATATAACAATGTGTTCCAGCATTATACGTGAGAACTATGAATCTTAGCTTGTTTTTAGAAAAAATAAGTTTGATAGAAGAAATTACTGCACCTAATTTGCAGGGTTGTTTGATATCCTTTCAGGTGTCGAAATTGGTTGGAAAAACTAGGGAGGTGTTGGCGGAGACCATAGACACAATAGAACAGATTAAGAATGCGCTTAGTAACAGGGTAAAACCTGACAGCTGAAAAGTAGTTGCACGACGGATGGCTGGTTTACACATAAAGGATAACAATTACGAAGATTAGCCTGACGCTTTGCAGCGGTCTTTAGTAATTCAAGGTTTAACCAAGGGGAAGGCTCTTGAAATGGCCATGGAGTGAACAGTGAATGTCTGTAGAAAAAATGCCAAATCGGACATGGTCAAAGCAATTTTAGCGTCAAGCGTTTTTACTGAATCAGAGGATGTGTTGGCAAAATTAATAAATGAGGAAGCAAGCACGCAAAAAATTAAAATCAAGTTCTGGCAATGCGTTCTACAGGTATCATATCAAATTTCAATCAGAGTGACAACAATTTTCATCCCTCCAGTGGTGGTTACCACAATACATACAGAGGAAATTCTCACAGTAACAACGACTATCGTCGACGCGGCAGTTATGGCAGATATCGGGGACAGAATAACGCAACCAATCGTGGTAATGTAGCTACATGGGCGTCATAATGGTCAACATAAGAGGGAATTTTCGACGTTAGAATTTTTCTGATTTTTCTAATTTCTCAATATCACAAATTTTTCACGTTGTTCCGAATAATGGCATTTTGGGTAAAGATTATTTGAAGTCGAATAGGTGTCAGATCGATTACAGTACGATGACAGTTTCTTTTTATATTGCAGGTAAAATAGTAATAGTTCAAATTTTTCATGGATTTAATAAACATTCCTTTTTTCTACCGCCAAGATCCGAGATTTTTAGAGAAGTTAATTTATCAAACATAACCGAACTAGTGTTTATTGATAGTCAAGAGGTCTGTGCTGGAGTGTTGATAGGCAAATGTATCGTGGATTCTGTTAGACCAATAGTGAGAATTCTGAATATGACTAATGAGATCAAACATATACATAACTATGTTATCAAGACCGAGAAACTATCGAACTACCATATTTACTCATTTGATAACACAACTTCCGATAGTGACCGTGTTCAGACTCTACGAAAAACTTTGAAAGATAAAATGCCAGATTACGTTAGAAATTATTTGATGTCCTTGTGTACAGAATATGCAGATATTTTTACATTGGAAAACGATAAGATGACGACAAATAATTTTTATGAGCGGATATTGCGATTGAAGGACCGGTGTATATTAAAAATTATCGGCTACCCTATACATCGAGAAAGAAGAAATAAAACCTCAGGTACAAAAACTTCTTGATAACGATTTGATTGAACCAAGCACCTCTGAATATTATAGTCCACTGATCATCGTGCCTAAGAAAAATTCGGATAATAATAAATCATATCGAATGTGTCTCTGCCAAGAATTGATGACATTCTTGACAACCTTGGCCGGGCTAGGCATTTTTAAATTCAGGTTTTCACCAAGTACCTCTTCACGAGATATCGAGGGATTTGACGTTCTTTTACTACTGAACAGGAGACATTCCGGTGGAAAGTGTTACAATTCGGATTGAACGTAGCACCCAACTCCTTTTCTCGTATGATGTCTTTAGCATTTTCTGGTTAGGAACCAAACAAGGCTTTCTTGTATATAGACGACATCATTGTTATAGACTGTAGTGAACGACATCATTTGGATAATTTAAGTAGCTTTTTCGGTATTCTAAGGAAATATAATTTGAAGATTAAACCTCGTAAGTGCGACTTTTTCCGATCGGAGGTGACATTTCTCGGTCATAAATGTACATCGAATGAATTGCTGCCAGATGATCCGAAGCTCCAATGTTCCCTTCCAATGTTCTTCGTTGATTTACAACCTGACCTAAATAACAAAAACATATACAATATTAGGCACATAAATAACGCCATTGTGACCATTAAACCTCCAAGAAAAACTAACGATCTTGTGCAATGTCATAGATGCCAAGAATTCGGCCATACCAAAACTTACTGCCGAAAAGAAGAAAGATGTGTTAAAAGTGGCTTTCGACACCTTACAATAGACTGTAATAAAAATATTGAAACTCCTCCATGCTGTGTAAACTGTCTACAAAACCATCCAGAACACTACAAAGGCTGCATAGTATATAGACAGATTGTTTATGTCCGGAGATTGCAAACTGCCATCCCCGGCGATCAATTTTTAGAGGCCTAGCCACCAACAGAGGGCGCTACAATATTAGTTTATGCTTTCTTGTTTTTTTCATAACATTGTAATGTAATGTAACTAAAGTTTTTGCATTGTTTAACATTATTCTGTAACTTATTTAAGTTAGGCTTCTTTTTTGTATAAGCTGAGCTAAAAATGCAATCGCATAAAACCCAGCATAGATTGATATCGTTGAAAAGAAATAATTGTGTAAAAAGAAATTGTGTCTTTTGATTTAAATATTGAACAAATTATAATAAATTCTTTGATTTTGGTAATCGAAAAAGTGAATTTATACCTAATATTGTAATTAAAAAAAATATAGAATTTGAAAGAAACAAAAAACAAAATACAATAATCAAATTTTCTGAAAGAAAAAAATAATACATAGAAAAGAAGTTGGTTTGTTTTTGGTGCTTTATCGACAACCTCAGTGAGTGAAAGACAAAATATAACAGGGGATATTTTCGTGTTACGAACGTGGGCTATTTTCTTCTAAATTAAGAAAGGATATTTTCTTATCATTCCATTTTTTATTGCCAGAAAGTTCAACATCAGTTTGGTCAACGGGAGTCGCCACAACCACCAACCACCACAACAGCATCTTCGCCACCATCGACATCCATACAGTCCAACAGAGTAACACAGATATTAAAAAGAAAATTGGAAATTAATAATCTCTACAGAAGAGATAAAACCAGCCAATATGTATTTAATAGTGAAGATTACCCAAATCAATTTAAACAAAATGCAAACACCAACACTAGTCAAAATAATAGATTTTCATACTCCGAACTAAAACAATGCTTTTGAAAAGTGAGATATATGTCTTAAAACTAATTTTATTGATAAAACGGACAAAAATTACCATAATTATTATTTAGAGAGTATAACAGTCGTATTATATTTTCCACACATATTCTTTTTTTCAAATGAACTTTCAGTTCAAAGTTGTCAGAAGTTTTGATAGATCTTGAATGTTTAGTTGGTTGGCCAATGTTTGCGTAAAGCGAAATAATAATATTTGCAAAAAACACAAATATTAACTGACTTCTGGTAGTCGCCCAATAGTGAAATTACCACATTTTGCAGTAAACAATCAAGATTCATCCAAAATTTTGAAAATTTTTGGACTGAAAGTTCATTTGATAAGAATATATGAAAATATAACACGACTGTTAGAGTATTTAAATAATAACTACGGTAATTTTTGCCTGATTTTATCAAACGAAGTGTCAATCTCTTTACGAGATAATGTACTTTCATAATATTAAATTTATTACTTAGGCTAATCGCCAGTAATCCTAATTATTTTTAGATTATTTTGTAATTGTAATCGATTATTAACTATTTAAACCAAAAATAATCTTAATTGTAATCTTCATTTCACCATTAAAATAAGTAATCAAATTACTAATCATCACGATTATTAATCATTACTTAATAGGTATGTGCTACCCTTTCTATTATACTAGAAATTTTGTAGAAATAATAGTTGTTCGTTACTATCAAAATATAATTATACATTTTCTAAAGATTTTTTTCTTATATAATAAATAATAATTTTCTTATATAAAAAATTATTATGTATTATTATCGAACGTCCCCGGCCTCACACTAACCCACCCTCACCCGACAGCGGAGGGCTCGTCCCCATTACGTAGGGACACGTACACACTACAGTCCGGACTATAGCGGGTAAGGGAAAAGTAATGGCAACGAGAACATAAAATTGGCGCCATACGCCATTAAGGTCATGAGTTTTTTATCTTTCCTTGAAACACTCGGGTTACACATTACCGTTCTTTGTTTAGTGTTTAGTTACTTTCTTTCCATTTTAATTTTTAAATTACAGATTTTTCTAAATAAACTTGTCTTGATTTAATTTTATTCTTCTTTTTTATTCTTCTATACGTGGTTTTACAGTAAATTGCTAGTTTTTTATTAGTCTTTTCACGTTCTGCCCAAAACACATGGCGCGATGTTAATAGTTATGGTCACCCCTAATATGGCCACCCCAAATAAAATAATTATATGAATATTTAATTTGTAATTTCCACTATTCCACTGAATTCTTTTAATATTAAATTAAATTATATAAAAAACGCATTTTTGCATTTTCTGTCTCCCAGACAGGAAATGCGATCTATTTTTTATTTTTTAAGTTTTTTCGTAAAGTAAAAACAAATTTTCATTTACGTTTGCATTTCCCAGACAAGAAATGCGATCTATATTTCCAAAAATGCCTAATTGGCAGAATTCAGTGGGATAGATGGAAAACAAGGTAACATTAAAGAATAAGAATTGTTTTTAAGTCAGTCGTATTGTACGGTTCAAGCAAATATAACAATAAAGTTGCAAAAATTAATAAAACAAAATAATTTGTTTTTTTTTAAGACTTTATATATAAAAATAAAATTGTTAATCCCTTGCGATCACAATAGCAATTCATTGTTTACTCCAATGAAAAGAAAAAAACTGAAATACAATAATCATAATCGTATTGAGATTTCATTTCAATGAAAAAACCACAAACAAAAAACAACCCCTATGTAAACAAAGACGTTCCATTTTATTATTTACTAATAACAGAAAAAAAATGAAAAGAACTCATTAGTATGGTATATTTTGCTTATTTTGCCATTTAATTCTTTGTTGTTGCCCCGCGGATCAGTTTATTTATTTTAAATAAATTAAAATATTCAACTATTAGTATAGATATAGAATACAATGAAGCAATAAGACTATGCAAGTTAATGTTGTGCAAACGAAGATACGGTAATCAACACCGAATATATGGGCCTTTTTCGAAAATCCTGTGCATGTATATAAAAATACATATAAATTATTTGCTCACTTATATTAAAAAATTCTACGCGACTTTTTATCTTAGAAATAATTTTACAAAATACATAACATGCATACATAAGTTATAGTGTCCAATTTATAAATTTAGATAGGGTAGGTGATCTATTGTTTTAAATTTTAAACATCGCCTATTTCAAACCGGCAATACTTATGTATGTGTGTCATTCTATTCTGTTACAAAATTCAGCATATTATCTCCACTGAATGTCATTGGGCCAACGAGAAACTACACGCTGATGTCGATTTTGCCATCTTTTCGGATAAAGCTTATTTTCATCTTGGTGGGTACGTTAATAAGCAAAATTGCTTTTTTAGGATTCAGAAAACTCACTCGTGGCTTGTAGAGCGGATTGGGCCATATTTAAAAATTTAATTAGACAAAATTTCAAACCTTGTTAGTTTTATTACATTCTGAATTTTAAACTTCTAAATGGCCCACATTTTATGTATAACACGGTTAATTTTCATTCACAGCACGAGATAAGGAAAGAAATAGAATATTATCATTATTTTTGAAATAAAACTATGCCGTTATAGTAACAACATAGAATAAAATATGGTGCAAATTTCTACAACAGGAGTCGCAATATGTTTAATTTGATTTCGTACATTTTGCGAGTTTATTGTTCTTTAAATAAATGTGTTTTTAGTCCCTTTTGAAGCACTAAACTGATGAATTAGTTTATCGTCGTCAAAAATTTTTTGGTGATTTTGTAAAAAACAATCTCCCAATTGCTAACTGGGGAAATGCAGAGTAATGCAAAATTAGTTCACAGAGAGTAAAGTCTGAATTTTCTCTGATTATGTTTGCTCTCCCTTTTATCTTACCCCCACATCAGGAAACGTAAAGAAAAACTAATTTAATACTTTCATAACAGGCAAGTTAAGAAACAAAATATTTAAATTAAAATTAATTACTTCAGGTCATTGAACGATAAAGTTTACCTAAGCAAATTAGCAACAAAGGTATTAAACTTATGTGGAAATACTTTTAAATGTAACTGGAACAATGCTGACCTGGCGTCTGGGTGAAGTTATTGAATATAGATTTATTTATTATTTTAAGAAAAACATAATTAAGTTTCAGTCAGTTCATTTGTAATATTTGTTTAACCAACATTAAAAAATAAAGAAAAGCTTCAGACAATAAAAAAAATTTAGTTTAATTGGCGCCCGAGCAAGGACTGTGGTTGCCAAAATGATAAATAAAAATCCAGTACGGCAAAAAAATTAAATCGTCCTGCAAGACAGCACGTTCCCGCGGTATCCCGAAGAATAGTGAGCAGCAACAAAAGGGCCACCGAGTATCTGGTTCGAACAGAGGAAAGGGTGTTGGAAATCAACTGCCGCTGCTCCACTTATATTTTTAAGGATGATTCGATTATATTTAATGTAAGTAAAATGCAGGAATATTAAAGTTAAATTAACAGAATTGTAATAAATCTAAGATATAAAAATAATAACAAGAGTCAAGAGTTAAAATTATATCCTAGACAAATTCTAGAAACAAATTATTTTATTTAAGTAAAATTTTGAATTAATAAAGAAATATACAAATTTAAATACTGTGTGGAAAAACTTAAAAATAAATTAAAAAATAAAATATAATATAAAATATAAATTATTATTGCGTGAAAAAAAATTTTGAAAAAATAAAATATAATATAAAAAAATCAATATTTTGTGAAAATTTTTAAAGAAGAAAGTAAAATAAAATATAAAGGATACAGTAGTATAAACTAAGATAAACTAGATTTAAGAAATATTAAAAAATAATCTAATAAAAATCCCACGGGATTCAATAAAAAATAAAATTCGAGGCTGCGATTCATACAGTTTCATAATAATAAAATATTAAATAATAATAACAATAACACTATATAATTGAAAAAAGTTAGCCACCTCATATTCCTTGTTAAAATGTCAAACCCAAACAATTTTATCAGGCCACCTGTAGTGAACGTACAGGAGAATCAACCACCATTTAATATAAGGGACTTAGGAATAGAAATTAGGAGAATGATCACTGAGACAAGACAAGAACAAATTAGAAATCCTGGCTATGCTAGGAATCAGGTAATTGATCAAGATCAAGTAATTGATCCGCAACATAGGGCACAACTAAATGATTTGGACAGGGTACCTGACGTAGTCAGAAGCCTAAGGGAATTTACAGGACAGCCAGGCGAATATAGTTCCTGGAGGAAGTCTGTTGAGCGAATTTTGAACATTTACAAACATTTAATGGGAACACCCAAATACTTCGGAATCCTTAGCGTAATAAGGAATAGAATTATTGGCAGTGCAGATTCCATATTAGAATCGTACAATACACCCTTGAACTGGGAAAGTATTTCTCGCTTCTTAAATCTGCATTATGCAGATAAGAGAGATGTTAGTACTCTCGAATATCAGTTAACTTCATTAATTCAGGGAACAGAAACCATTCAGGAATTCTACCAAAAGGTCTATAACCATTTATCTCTTATACTTAACAAGATTAGCGCTATGGACATAGGACAGGAATCTTTGCACACAAACTTATAGAAATAAAGCATTGGACACCTTCATAAGAGGGTTGAAAGGAGATCTACCTAGACTTTTGGCTATGAAAGGACCAACAGATTTACCTAAAGCTTTACAGTTGTGTCTAAAGCTGGAGAACCAGAACTTTAGGACTAGCTATGCTCACAATAGGAAATTTATGTCTATTCCAACAAGGAACCAACTTATATTCTATCCGGAATTAGCACACATTCCTCCACCACCTCGACCTCGACCTCCTCACGGACTGATTTATTATCAAAATCAGGGAGGCATTCCTAAATACAATCAATACAACCAAAATCACCAAAACCACCATACAAATTACACTCCACCAAGACCAGAACCAATGGACGTTGACCAGAGAATGAGAACCAGGATCATAAATTATATGAACAGACCAACGAACAACGGACTCTATGGCAAACGACCACCTCCACCGCATCCAGAAACTCGTAAACAAAGTAGGAATTTCCACTTAAAACTAGGATTGAACAACGATTCCTATATTAATAAAAAAGATTTAGAGGACGACCTTAACGGACAAACATTAAATGATTACATTAATGACCAAGCGGACTATACAAGAGACCACGCTCAGAAATATGACTCTATCAACGAAATTAATTTTTTAGATTAAATTCATCCACCTTGCTATATTTTGAGTGCAGGATGGATGACGGAATGATTATAAAAATCTTAACAGACACTGGATCTAACAAAAATGATATAACACCGAATATAGTAAGAAACCCTATTCCAAATAAGGAAAATTTCTATGCAAATTCCGTAGGTGGATTAAATTTCACACAAATACCTTTCTATTCGGACAAACGGACGTTCCGGTTAAATTCTATTTATTACCACAACTGAAAACATTCCAAGGAATCATTGGAAATGACACCTTAAAGGACCTTGATGCTATCATTTATACGAAAGACATTTACATGGTACTTGGAGATGGGAAAAGAATTGCACTTAAACAGCTCCCAGCAGACGACATTCACATGACTGCTCTCAGAACTAGCCACATGACTAATTAACAACAGAACAAATTAAGGCAAATTGTGTCGAAATACCACAACCTTTTTTCAGCTCCTGACGAAAAACTGACTTACACTCATAGCTACCAGATTTGAGGATTTATCGTCATTTTGACGATTTTGAACTCCAAAAATATCATATTGTCTGACGATTTGACGATTAAAAATTAATTAAATAATTAAGAATAATTAATTAATTAAAAATTTACGTCATATTCTTAACTTTAGTACATTAAAAGCCATTTTAAGCTTTGTATTTACTTTGCAATTGTTACTATTGTAAATTTATGTTAGTTACTAATTACAAGGAGTAAAGTATTATATTTTTAAGTTACTTTCGAATACCTGTGATGATTTTTCTGTATTTTATTCCTTTTTAGTCCCTTAAAAGCCAAAAAATTACAACTCCTAAATAACCTTGTAGTTGGGAGTAGTTTGTCATTTGTCGTGGTAGACAATTTTAAAAATTCGAGTATAGCTTCTAATATTACAATCGGATAATATTACCAGGGGATGGATGGCATTGTGTTTGGAACTACTAAAATATGTTATGGGAAGAAGGAAAGAGAGAACAGTTTTTATGGACACTAGGCTTGTATAGTTTTATACCATATATAACAGGAAAGACATCTGCAGGAATTGAGTTCCACATACGAATAGTCTGACTAAAAAAAGTACTTTTTCTATAATACAGTGTGCGATCCACTGGCCAATCGACCACATACGGATGTCCTGGCCGAGAAAGACGAGTGTTACTTAGGAATATATGATTTTCGGGAACAAGTCCCCATTATTTCGTTCGATCAAAATTATTATTTTTGTGCTCAGATACCTACATACTTTGACTTTATATGTTTTACTACAATAAAAATAATTTTGGTTTTTAAAAACTTTTAATTTATTAATTTATTTTTTCTGACGATTTTTGGCGATTCCAATAAACGTATTTGACGATTTTGACGATTTTTACTCAAATATTTGACGATTTGGTGCCTCATCTATCTGGCAGCTATGCTTACACTACACATATAACAGACGAAATACACACAAAGACAAATGGCCCAGTTTACTCAAAGACTTATCCGTACCCCATGAGCCTTGAGAAGGAAATTGAAAGTCAGGTTAGAACATTACTTAAAGACGGCATAATCAGACCATCAAAATCCCCATACAATTCAGCTGTGCGAATTGTTCCAAAAAAAAACTTGACGCAAGCGTGGAACGAAAGTTCTGGATGGTTATAGACTACAGGAAGTTAAACTCTATCACTATTTCAGACAAATATTGCCCGAAATTAACGAAGTACTTGAACAATTAGGAAAAAGTCGTTATTTTACTGTATTAGACTTGAAAAGCGGGTTTCACCAAATACCTCTAAAGCCCACAGATATTGAGAAAACAGCATTCTCCATTAATAATGGCAAGTTCGAATTCACAAGATTACCATTTGGACTAAAGAACGCTCCCGCTATTTTTTCAACGCGAGTTACGGAAGCATCTACAACACCACCTACTAAACCAGCCAGGTCATCAACCTATTTAAATTATTAAACGTCTTCATTTTATTTTATTTCACTTTATTTTATTTTGTAATCAAATTTATTATATTAATTCCTGGAACTGATTCATTGACCTATTAGTAAAATTCTACATAGCATTGCATTTTGTACCTTTATTTTGCAATTCATTAATTCGTGGAATTGGTTCGTTGACCTATTAAATTTCTTCATTTCATTTTTTGTAATAGTTGCATTTATTGCTCTTATATTAATTGTGTTATATTAAGAAATGTTTAATTAGCATTTCAATTTCAAAAATACATTGTAAACAAATTTAAATTATAAATAGTAGAAGTAAATAAAGAATAAAAAATTATTATTGTTAAACCACCAATAAGTAAAGTTGTTTTTTTTTAAGAGGTAGTGCGATTACTACTATAACTGGCGTAGTCGAAAACAAAAGTTGAGAGAATATCATCTTTTCGCTTCCAAAAATAAATAATAGTTTAGTGACAATAAGTGTTAGTAAAAATAATTATAAAAATTATAAAATTAAAACGGAGAATGGATAAAACATTCTTCAATATTTTTTTGAAAAACAAAATCAATTAAAGAATGTAATTCTAAAGAAAAACAGTTTAGAACAAAAATTAAGTCAAATGTTTAAAATATTAAAATTAAAAAACAAAAACAATATATAATTGTGAACAAAAATCATAAAGAAGTGAGCCTACAGCAACGAAATCAATAAATAATCATCAATCTCCAACATCAGTCAACAACGGTCACCAAAAATCATCATCAAAAGAACCTACAGCAACAAAATCAATAAATAATCATCAATTTCCAACATCAGTCACCAAAAATCATCATCAAGAGAACTCACAGGAACATTAATCAACATTGAAATGAAACTTCTAATAATAACACTAGGATAAATAAGATATAAGTTAATTGTTCATATCATTGTTCATGATCATATACAGCAATTTTTAGACACCTATTACCCATTCCAGAAAGTACATATTACATTTTTTCAAATAAAGTTCAGTTATAATAAAACTCAAAACAAGAATAATTCATTTTTATTCTTAATTGGCGCCCAACGTGGGCCCAACGAAAAATTTAGTTAAAATGTCCTCATAGAGGATTAGTAAAAACGAAGAAATAAAAATAGTGAAAAAATATCCTGGTAAAAGATTAATAAAAAACTAAAAATAGTTAAAAACTATCCTGGTAAAAGGATAAATAAAAAACTAAAAATAGTGAAAAAAACATCCTTATAAAAGGATTAAGGAAAAACTAAATGAAAAAATATCCTTGTAAAAATAATGAATAAAAACGATAAAATATCCTCATATAACAATAATAAAAAAAACAAGTTGTGTGGAATAAAATTAAAAACAATTCATCAAAATTAAAAAGAAAAGAAAAATTCTTACAGGACATAGAAAAAGAAAAAAAAACAATCTGTTATAAGTGAAAAACTATCCAACAAAACAAGAGCGAATTGCCGAAAAATTTTGATACTAATTAGAAGAAAAATACAAAAAGCCAACATTGCAACAATTACAACCACCTCTTTGTTTTCATTAAATTTCCAACAGACCATAAATTATAGTGGTGGTGGTAGCCAACAACAGCAACATCTATAGTCTTACTTTAAGTCAACAGCTTCAAAGCACATCTAATAATCTACAACATCATCATCATCAGATAGAGAATTACATCAACAAGTCATCAAAAATCCGAATATGATCATCATTCTAACATTATTCCTACAAGTCGTTTGTGCTGAAATACAAATTTTGGACTACTCAAATTCCGAGATCGTGACATTTCAGACAGGACAAGCACTCATACAAAATAGAACCTTTAACTTAATTCACTTTTTGACATTGAGACCTATGAACGGGAACTGAGACGAACGAATGAATGAGCACATCAATTATAAAATAGAGAAATCCAATCCTCTAATGCCGTTTCTTCAGCATGAAATATTAGAGCTAGGGAAACTTATGGATCGAATTAGACCCTTCGGAAGGACTAAGAGATCTATAAACGAAATAGGCACCGTATGGAAGTGGATCGCGGGTTCACCTGACCGGACAGACTTAGAGATTTTGACGGACAAAATAAATGATAACTTACGACAGACAGAAAACCAGATTGTAATAAATAGACTTTTCGAACGGAAATTAAATGAACTGACGAATTTAACAAACTAAATAACTAATCACTTACAAAAGGACAATAGGGAAAACACTGCGGCACTAGGGTTTAAATTCGAATTACAAATACTTAAAGAAGAAGTGTCTAACATAGAACAAGCACTGTTATGGTCAAAAGCAGGTATAATAAATGCTTTCCTCTTCTCTCATAAAGAAATGGACATGCTGGACGAATTAATTTTAGAACAAAATTTTCCTTTTAATAATCTAGAACAATGTCTAAAATTCGCCAACGTCAAAGTTGCTTCGAATAACTCTATTCTATTATATGTTATAAATCTACCTATAGTTGATAAAGTTGATTGTGAGACTATGATTGTAAAACCAATAAAGATAAATAGTGAAATTCTTAAACTAGATTATGAAACTATAATGACTTGCAAAAACAGAATATTTGGAATAGGAAGACAATGCGAGAATTATGATGAAATAAATTTGTGAAAGGAAGAGAATATCCAAGATATAACCAATTCAAGTTGTATACCGAATCTCCTCAAGAGTATCCCTTCCATTTGTAGGAAAAGCAACAATTTAGATATCCCTTCCTTAGAGCTAATTCAAGATGGTCTGTTATTATTTAACAAATATAATGGATCGATTCTTATAAATGGCAATCATATTAATATAAATAGCACCTTTGTAGTGCAGTATAATAATGCCACGATAACCGTTGGTAATCTGACATTTTCGCACTATGGGAAACAGTCAAGCAAACCATTACCCGCTATTCTGAGCTCGTTGCTGTCCAATCATTATTTCGAAGAATCCTTATCTCTTCAACTTGTTAAAGAGCTCCATTTAAATAACAGTAAAACTATCCAATTAATTAAGAAAGAAAATAATGTCAATTTATGGGAGTGCACAGCTGCCATAATCATATGCGTGATTATTATAATCATAATAGCTCTCAAATTTGCTACAAAAAAGAAATACAAAGTTAATTCCAAGAAAAATAATACTTTACCGATCTAATCAGAAATTAAGAAACCAGGGATAGTAGAATTCAATGGATCGGAAGATTGCCAAACAAGTTTTACTGCAAACCGGTACGTTTGCATTTAAAGTGGGAAGTGTTAACAACAAAGTTAACAACAAAATATTTTCTTTATTTCTCTTCTTTTTATTGTCTTTTTTTGCAAGTGCAACAAATTATCTTTTATTTTTATTTTATGTCAATAAACTACTTACTTTAACATAATTCTATTTAAAAACACTTTTTGTTTACTAAACATTTTTTTATTAATTCTTTTGTATTTTTAACTATAACCACTTTTGTAAATTAATTTAAGTTATAAATATTACATTTATGCAAATAAAGTTCAGTTATAATAAAACTCAAAACACGAATAATTCATTTTATTCTTAATTTATATTTTAATTAATATAGTATAAGTTTAAGTAAAGTATAAATAAGTATAAATTTAAACAAAAGTTGCTTGCGAAAAATACATGGACCCAGATCATATACAGCAATTTTTAGACACCTATTACCCATTCCAGAAAGTACAGAAATGTCAGTTAATAACAATAATCCCTCGGGTTCCACACCTCAACTAATCCCAAATCCACCCCCAAATCTGAACCAAATATTTGACGCACTAAGAGTCCCAAATGCAGTAAAGGACCTCCCAAAGTTTGACGGAAATCCGAGACTACTGTACGAATTTTTAACAAATGTCGAAGAAATCTTAGGATATCTGGTTAACGTAGACGGAACAAACTATGCGAAAATTATATTAAGAGCGATTAGGAATAAAAGAGTATGTCAAGCTAACGAAGTGCTCAATGTATGCTACTCCTTTGGCTTGGGAAAATATAAAAAATAACCTAATTTTACATTATTCCGACAAAAGAAATGAAACATCCGTAATAAGGGATCTGCATAATTTGAAACAAACTAATCAGTCAGTCCAAAACTTTTATAGCTCAATCATAGAAATACAGTCGTCTACCAATAACAATATTCTAATTCACGAAACAAATGCTAGTGTCATAGAAGCGAAACAAAAATTATTTGCTGAAATGTGTTTAAACACATTCCTATCCGGCTTTAAAGAACCTTTAAGCTCAAATATTAGATCAATGAGACCTAAGACAATGGCCGAAGCCCTTTCCTTTTGTATCCAGGAACAAAATATATATTATACGAAAAAACCATTTACAGGCTCATATCTTGCTCCCCATCTAAATGTGAAACACTTACTAACAAATTATCACAATTTTTACTTTATCAGCCTTACCAACCAATAACAAACAACCCAAACAGAACTTCACAACAATTTTCGAGACAGTACTACCCAACTATACCACCATATCAGAATAATATAATTAAATATCAGAATCCAATTAATAACGTTCAGTAACCCCAAATTAGCGCACCCATTAATACATTCGGACAGAATAGGAATTTTAATACATATCAAAAGAATACACAAAATAATGGATTTGAACAAAACAAAACACCTAATCCTAGCTTTGGACAACAACAGTATCGTCCACAAAACTTACCACCACCGGAACCAATGGAAGTAAGTTTAGGATTTACTCATTTGAGGAAACCTTCAAGCATGCAGACAAGAAGAACAATATGTAGGTGGCTTTAAACCTCAAGAAATGTATGGCATTGACGCAGAAGGTTCACCTTGCTCAAACTTAGAAGAATATTACAATTGTTACTACAATGACTATGCTCAACAGGATAATATGTATTCACATGATTTCAACCAAGACTTTATTTTTGGATAATATAACCAGTTCGATCAAAACAGTAATAACACAATTGATGACAGTGAAAATTTTCTAGTAAATGCCTCCCCAGACCAACAGGATACTTAGACCTTAATAAACATGGACATACATTACCATACATAAATATATCTTCCCCTTCGGTATACCATTAAAAATTCTGATCGACACTGGCCTCTTCATCTTTTTTAAATCCAGAATTTATTGATCAAGCCAAATGTTAGAGTTGTAAACTAATCACGATCACCACAATTTTGAATAAACACTCCTTAGACAAGAAAATTAGCTTACCATATTTTGTAGAATTTAAAGAGGAGGGTGAAATGGAACTATTTGTCTTCAGAATTCTTCACAATTATTTCGACGGATTAATAGGACTTGATATTTTAAATAAATTAAAAACCAAAGTAGATTCTAATCACGAAAAATAAATGAAACTACATTTTAAGCCTAACCTTACTTCAGGAAAATTTATAATTCAACTTTGTCCAAAATTTATTATTAAGATACCAGTTGATTATCGAAACGGTGATTTTTTCATACAAAAAACATTTTTGAACCTGAATTATTTATTTCGGAAGGTATTTATGTCTCAAGAGAATGGTATAGTTTTGTTGAGATAGTAAACACATCCGCCCAAGAAAAAGTTGTCTACATTAAACAACCTATTAAGACCATTCCATATCAAAATTTCATAGAAATAAACAATTTCACCATTGATTCTAACAAGAATCCAAACAAGAAGACGACATAACTAAATTACTGAAAACTAACCACTTAAACGAAGTGGATTAAAAAGAACTAATGAAAATTTGTAAGAACTTTGACGGCATATTTTTTTAAAGAAGGGAATCCTCTTAGTTTTTCTAACCAAATTAAACATAAAATCAACACAACGGACGATATCCCAATTTTTACAAAGTCCTATAGATACCCCTATGTTCATAGGGAGGAGGTACGGACACAAATAGACAGAATGTTACAACAGGGCATTATAAGACCAAGTTTTTAACCTTGGTGTGCTCCTGTATGGATAGTACAGAAATGGAGACTCTTTATTAAATATAGGAAATTAAATGAAAAGACGATTTGTGACAAGTATCCCATACCTAACATTACAGACATATTGGACAAATTAGGTCGAAGCATGTATTTCAGTACCCTACTCCTTGCTAGTGGCTTTCACCAGATCGAAATGCACCCAGAACATGTGGGAAAGACTGCATTTTCCGTAGATGGAGGTCATTTTGAATTTGTCAGAATGCCCTTCGGGTTAAAAACGCACCGTCCACATTCCAACGAGTAATGGACAATGTGTTGAAAGATCTTATAGATACGGCTTGTCTTGTGTATTTATACGACATAATCGTCTATTCTACATCATTACGAGAACATATTGTAAACCTCAAAAAAGAGGTGACCCCTTACTCCAGTACTCAGACTTCTCGAAACCTTTTATTTTAACAACTGATGCGAGCGATTTTGCTTTGGGAGCAATTCTTTCCCAAGGCCCAATCGGAAGCCATAAACCAGTGTGACACTAACAGACAGTGAAATAAATTATTCGACAATAGAAAAGGAATTATTAGCAATTGTTTGGGCTACCAAATACTTTAGGCCATATCTTTTCGGGCATAAATTTAAAATTGGAACCTACCACAGACCACTTATGTGGATAATGAGCCTAAAGCTCAAAGCTCCAAAGATGGAGGATTAACCTCGAGGAGTTTGACCACGAGGTTATTTATAAAAAAGGTAAATTAAACACAAATTCCGATGCTCTAAGCCACATCAGAATTCAGGATCATAGCATTTTGAGTAAAGAGGAAGTTAACATCAATACAACCGACAATAAATCAACTCAAGGAACAGCGGGAACGACTATCCACTCTGCCGACGAAAATAACGACGACGGTATTCCTACTTTAGAAAAGGCAATAAACACATTTAATCTCCAAATTATTTTACAAGTGAAAAACGAAGGTTTTCCTCTTACACTTGAGACTGTGTTTAAAAACAAACTGAGAAAGACAATACGTAGATCAGAGTACAACGAGACTATAATGACTGACATACGATTAAACGATACCTTGTCCCTAATAAACTTTCTGCGATAATGACGGACGATGACACAGTTAAAATCGTTCAAGATACATATTCTAAACATTTTGCAAATAGTAAACTTTTTAAACTCGTTCGCTGTAAAATCTTATTAAAAGATATTAGGAACACCGATGACCAAGATAAACTTGTAAACGATTACCACATCAACAGTAATCATAGAGGAATACGGGAAACATTTGAACATTTGAAATGGGAATATTTTTTCCCTATATGAAAGAAAAAATAACCAAATGCATTAATCAATGCAATGTGTGCCAAACGCTTGAATATGACAGAAGACCTCCTAAATCTATATTTGAAACTCTTGAAACACCACAAAAATCATTAGACATTGTTCATATTGACATTTACTGTATAAACAAACGAAACATTCTCACCCTTATTGACAAGTTTTCAAAATTTGGATCAGCATATATTTTAGAATCTAGAAATAGCATATCAATTTTAAAAAAAATTAAACATTATATAAGCCTTCACGGCCCCCAAAAAAAATTGTTTGTGATCAAGGCTCAGAGTTCAGTGCATCTATCTTTAAAGATTTTTGCAAAATTAACAAAATTAGTATACATTACACCTCATTTCAACAAAGTACAAGTAATTCCCCATTTGAGAGACTACAGTCAACGATAACAGAAATTTGTAGAATAGTTATGCAAAAATACAAAGTATCCGAACTACCGTTAGATCATGATGAAATACATTTTGAAGTTATCACAACATATAATAATTCCAAACATACCGCGACAAAGCTGAAACCATTTGAGTTGTTCTATGGAAGAACACCCACATTTGAAAAAGATTCGAATTATAATACACAACATGAATACTTACAACGACTTAAGGAATTGCAAAACAAATTACATGAATGAATTAGGAAAAAAGTGGCAAATGACACGGATAAACGTATCGAACGATTAAACCAAAATAGGGAAGAACCTGAAACTCTTTAAGAAAATGATAGCATATATAGAAAAGAGTGTAGGAGAAATAAGATTACCCCTAGGTTTTAATAAAATAATAGAATCACCCTTTTAACATTAGATAACCAAAAACTCCATAAGTCCAAAATAAAAAAGAAACATAAAACTTAAAACTCACTTTCCTTTTAGATTTATACTGACACAGGCGGATGTTAAAATTGTAGATATTCCTCCAACACAAGGAATTATACCATTGAAACTAGGAGTTGGTAGAACAATAACTAACTACAAACACCTTATACATATAATCAATCTTGAGTCTTACGCTGACAATATATAGGAAATAGGAAGAACCATAACCCATTTTGAAACTACAAAGTTTGCCAAAATCGCTTTGGAATCAACAAAACTGAAACTCAATACACTCACCACGAAACTGAATCTATTAACACCCAGAGATAGACAAAAGAGAGGACTGATAAATGCATTGTGTTCGACAATAAAGTTCATAACTGGAAATATGGATTACGAGGATGCAGAGAAACTAAATAAACACATTGAACGTCTACTAACGGAAAATGGACGAATAAATACTACACTAAACCAACAATTAATCCTCAATACTAACATGATTCAAAGGTTTGAAAACATAACTAATCATATAAATAGAGAACAATACCTTATTACAGAATCCATAAAAAGCATACAAGATCAGACCCGTAATTCACTTAACCCTGCAATTCACACAATAACCCAAATTCAACAACTTAACCAGATAATTTATAACATAGACATACTCACACAACACCTGAACAATATCGCAGAAGCAACAGTACTATCCAAATTGAATATTATTCCTAAATTAATATTAGACCCTTTAGAACTTTCTCAAATTCATAATGCACTAAATAATACAATAAATATAATCTCCTCTGAACATATATTTGAACCACTTGAATTAACGGCATACTACAACAACACAAATACTATATTCAATATAAAAATTCCAATTATATCAAACAATACATTTACATTTTATCATATTATTATAATTAATAAAAATAATTTCATATTTTATAAAAAGAATTGTAATCATATAGAAACAGAATTTTACTGTAAGAACATTCATGAAACAGAATATAATATGAAAAAAAAAATTTATTAAAAATATAGTAAATAAGAATGAAACTGTTTCCTGCCATTTACGAGATGTAGGACAAAAAACTGATTTTATTCACCCGGAGCCAACTATATTAACCTCATTAAGCCTCCAACACAACCAATTATTTATACATACATGCAACAATGTTACCAAACAACATACAATTAATAGCACAACTTTAATTCAGTTCATCAACTGCAAAATCGCCATTAATAACAGCTGGTACAATAATGAAAATAACTTATGTTGGGGCAATGGAAGCTTTGTCGAGATGCCGCCCAACTTTAATAATAACAATCAATTCTAATAAAAATGAAATTACACTTCCAAAATTAAACGAATATAGATTCCAAGATAAAAAAATAATTGAGAACCTATAGACAGATACCGAAATTCATGAAAGAGTTTCATATTCAGCCTTCGTGTCGGTTTCAATCCTCATCGTGGTCTTAATAATTATAATGAGTAGAAGAAAATAAACGTTATATATATAACGTATTCTCTCAAACAGGAGACTAATGAAGTTCCGGCGATAAGTTACGCAAAGCCCCTTTGGCCGTCACTGCATTTTAGGGAGGGAGGAGTTAAGGAAGCATCTACAACACCACCTTCTAAACCAGCCAGGTCATCAACCTATTTAAATTATTAAACGTCTTCATTTTATTTTATTTTACTTTATTTTATTTTGTAATCGAATTTATTATATTAATTCCTGGAACTGATTCATTGACCTATTAGTAAAATTCTACATAGCATTGCATTTATTTTGCAATTCATTAATTCGTGGAATTGGTTCGTTGACCTATTAAATTTCTTCATTTCATTTTTTGTAATAATTGAATTTATTGCTTTTATATTAATTGTGTTATATTAAGAAGTGCTAATTAAACAAAATACATTGTAAACAAATTTAAATAATAAATAGTAGAAGTAAATAAAGAATAAATGATTATTATTGTTAAACCACCAACAAGTAAAGTTTTTTTTAGAGGTAGTGCGATTACTACCATAACTGAGGCGCTTCAGCATTTTTTATAAACCCAGAATACACAAGAAACTTGAATATAGAAAAATGTACACCAATAATTATAACTACTGTGTTAAACAAACACCAATTGAATTCAAAAGTTAACATCCCTTCATTCATAGAATTCCAAGAAAGTGGAATCCTAGAATTCTTTGTTTTTAAATTCCACAACTATTTTGATGGTTTTATTGGACTCAATATACTTACTAAACTAGGCGCAAAAGTAGACCTCGAGTAAAAACAATTAACCACAAGGAATTGCTGTATTCCATTGTCTTTTAAATCAAACTTAACTTCCGGTAAATTTCTCAGAACACCAAAAACTAAAGCTATTATAAAAATTCCTGTAAATCTAGAACATGACGATTTCTTAATCCCCCACAACTTCAATAAACCCAGAAGTAACCATTTCACCAGTCATGTACAAAGCGGAAAACTGGTACAGTTTTGTTGAAATAAATAATAGGTCAAATTGAGACAAAATACTTTTAATCGAAAGTCCAATTAAAGCAAATCCAATAACAGATTCATATTATAGAGAAATTAATAATATTAACTTCGAACATCTTCCTGAATATCAAAACCCTAAATTACTAGACAATCTTAGAATTGACCATTTAAATATAGAAGAACGAAAAGTTATAACAAGAATAGAATACCCTTCGGATTAAAAAATGCACCATCAATACTACAGAGAGTGTTGGATTGCGTTCTTAAAGATTTGATACGAATAGTATGTCTTGTCTATTTAGACGACATTATTGTATAATCCACTTCACTTCAAAAGCATTCAGAAATTGTAAAAAAGGTTCTTAAAGCTCTTAGAGAATTAGACAAGTCTGAATTCTTACATAAAGAATGCGCATTTGTAGATCATTTAGTGACTACAGAAGGAGTAAAACCAAATCCTGACAAAATAAAAGCGATCCAAAACTTTCCCATTCCCATAAACTAAAAAGAAATAAAATCGCTTTTAGGTCGGTTATGATACTATCGTAAATTTATTAAGGCCTTTACCAAAATCACAAAGCCATTTACAGCTTGTCTAAAGAAAAATAAAACTATTATAGTCGATGATAACTACAAAAAAACTTTAGAAATTTGTAAAAACCTCTTAATAAATGACCCAATCTTACAATATCCATATTTTTCTAAACCGTTTAATCTCACGACAGATGCAAGTAATTTTGCGTTAGGAGTCATTTTTTCACAAGGACCTATAGGGAGTGATAAGCCGATTTGTTACGCAAGTCGCACACTCACATCCTCAGAAATAAATTACTTGACAATCGAAAAAGAACTCTTAGACATAATTTGGGCTACAAACTATTTTCGACCATATTTATTTGGTCACCGGTCCAGAATCATAACAGATCATAAACCGCTTACATGAAAATAATGAAACTCGATATCGAATCGGTTAATATTATACAATAATTAATATTATACAATAAACGAAATAAACCAAAATTTATTAGAATTTAATACAAAAAAAAATATAAGAGAAAATATGTATCTAATTAAATTTTTCCAGATTACGATCGCACTTACCCAGGGCACTCTAGTCTATAGGACTAAACAAAACAAAAACGGAAAATATATAGTATATCTAATTAAATAATCCTAACTACGATCCCACTTACCCCGGGCACTCTAGATAAGGATTTCATATCAAATATATACAATTGAATAATAATATAAAAACTCTAGTTTTATGGATAGAAATCATATACATATAAGAGAAAAGAAAGAAATTTTTTTATATAATTGAATAATAATAATAACGAAATCTTTACATATGTGTATATAAAGTGAAAACAACATACCTTAACTAAGATCCCAATTATCTAGGGCTCTAAGTTAATAGGACATATATCACTGAAAACACAAAAGCTTAATGTTCAAAGGGAAGAACAGAGCTTCTTCTAAGTTTAAACCATACCCTACTAGATTAGGAGACAAAAATTTGGTGCAAATTCCAGAAGTTTCAGTTTTAACATTAGAAATGACTCAAAATAACGACCCAAGTGTAGTGGCAAACACTATATTTAACTCGTTGCGTATTCCCGACGCAATTAAAGATCTTCCACGATTTGACGGAGATCAACATCCCCTGCATGAGTTCATCAATAACGTTGAAGAAGTCCTACTCCACCTTAGGGGAATAGATGGTGCTCCCTATGCTCAAATACTATTAAGAGCTATTAGGAACAAAATAGAGGGAGAAGCCAATGAGGTTCTTAACATGTACGGGACCCCGCTTGTGTGGGATGAATAAAGTAAAATCTAAAGCTACATTATTCGGACAAACGGACGGAGACCTCCTTAATCAAAGATTTACATAATCTTAGGCAATTTAACTTAAGTATAGAAAAATTTTATAGACAGATCGTAGAGATTCAATCCGCATTAAACAATAATATTTTAATTCATGAAACAGAGGCAGGTGTCATTAAAGCTAAAAAGGAACTATTTGCCGAAATGTGCTGAAATACTTTCCTCACTGGTCTACGAGAACCTTTAGGTTCTACAATAAGAACCATGAGGCCTGACTCTTTGGCCGCAGCCTTAGCGTTTTGTATTAAGGAACATAACATAGTTTATCAGAAAAAGGAATCATTTAGATCGAATTTCAAGCGACAAGATTATCACAGGGCTAATCGTGAACCTTTCTACAACCAGACATATAGGCAACCAAAAATAACTTATACAAACCTAACTAACAGATCCTATAATCAGCCTCAGATTGTATATCAGAATAAATTTGATCACCCATATAAGAGTTTCGACCAGAATATACATTCCCGAAATCCATTCAAGGGTAACGTAACTACTAATTTCGAACCAATGGACATAAACTCTGGGATAGCTAGACAATCCGATAAGCCAGAACGAATGGACATCGATTCGGGCTATACTAACATAAAGTCAAACATTACTCGAAATACACAATAAACTTCTCGTACGCAACAGTCGGGATTCTTCAGGCCTAATGTTAGGGAAATTTATAATGGACGTCAGAATTAAATAGAATAGACCTTCAATATTGAAAACTCACAAAATTTTCCAATATCAGCCTTAACAAACCAACGCGATACGTATAAGTCAATAGACATGGAACACTTTACCCTACATTAATATATCTTCTCTATTTGGCCGTTCTCTTAAATTTGTTATCGATAGTGGTCCATCATCGTCTTTCATAAACCCTGAATTTATGAACGTAAGAGACCAAATTGATTGCGAACCGATTACGAAGCCATAAAACGCTTCTGTATTCCAAGAACACAAAAGGATATTAAAGCCTTCTTGGGTCTTCTGGGATACTACAGGAAATTCATTAAGGATTTTGCGAAATTAGTCAAGCCTCTCACAGTATGCCTAAAAAAGGAAAATCAGTGGGGCTGACAGAACAATATATTAGAACTTTCGAGACCTGCAAGGATATTCTTACGAATGATCTCATACTTCAATACCCGGACTTTTCCAAGCCCTTTGTTCTGAGAACAGATGCTAGTAACGTAGCCTTAGGTGCGGTTTTATCTCAAGGTCCCAATGGTAACGATAAACCGATATGTTTTGCGGGCCGTACTCTATCGGATACGGAAATTAATTACTCTACGATCGAGAAAGAACTACTGGGAATAGTGTGGGCGACCAAATACTTCAGACCCTATCTATTTGCACGGAAATTCCAAATCGTTACAGACCAAAAACCACTTATGTGGCTGATGGGGTTAAAAGAGCCTAATTCGAAACTTATCAGATGGAGACTAAAATTGGAAGAATACGATTATATATATATTGTATAGTCTACAAAAAAGGTAAAGCAAATACAAATGCTGATGCCTTAAGTAGGGTGAAAATACAGGAGGAAGAAACGAATAGTTCAGATTTAAACATTACCGAAGTTGCCTCTAATCAGTGAACTCAAGGCATCACAATTCGTTCAGCGGATGAGAACCAGGGCGATGGAATCTATATTTCCTAGAAACCACTAAATGACTTCAATTTACAGGTTATCTTAAAAAATCTAGCACAGGGTCACGAATAACTCAAGAAACCGTGTTTAGGAACAAACAACGGAAAACTATTAGGCGCCCAAACTTTAATGAAGAAATAATTACTAACATTTTCAAACAATATATCGTGTCCAATAAGCTGAACGCTATATACACAAATGATGAAACCTTTAAAATTGTGTAACAATCATATTCCAAGCATTTTTCACAATACAAATTTTTTAAAATAATACGGTGTAAGGAAATATTAATTAATGTTAGGGAAACAGATGATCAAGAAAAAATTATTAGGTAATATCATGAAAAAAATAATCACAGAGGAATAAATGAAACCTTTCTTCACCTCAGAAGATACTAATTTTCCATTTCAAAAGAATAAAATCGTGCAAACTATTAACAATTGCGAGAGATGCCAATTGCTTAAGTATGACATTACTCCATCAAAATCAAAATATCAGATACCAGAAACATCTGAAGGGCCACTTGCAATACTGCATATAGATCTTTACTCTATTAATAACAAACAAGCCCTAACAATACTCGATAAATTTTCGAAGTTCGCTGCTACATACACACTTCCTAATAGAACAAGCCTTGCAATAACGAGGGGCTTTCAGAATTTTTAAAGACAATATGGTATTCCCCAAAAGATAGTCTGTGATCAGGGTGCGGAATTCGCAGGAAATATTTTCAAAGATTTCTACCATCAATATAATATAAGTTTATATATAACATCATTCCAGCAGACTAGCAATAATAGTTCTGTAGAAAGAATGCACTCTACAATTACAGAAATACACTTGTGGACATACAATTAAGTTATTCATGCATGCGGTTTGCCAAAACCCACCTCCATAAAGACGAAAAATTTTGGAAATTAATCGTATGGAGTGAAGAGTCCAAGTTTAATATCTTTGGAAACGATGACAGAACCTATGTAAGACGTCCTGTCAATAAACAATTAGACCCAAAGTACACCAAAAAAACTGTAAAGCATGTAGGTTCGTCAGTAATGGTTTGGGGTTGTTTTACCTCATCCGGCGTTGGTGCACTGGTAAGAATCGATGGGAAAATGACTGCGGAAATGTATAAATACATCCTATTGAGCAATTTGACTAAAGATTATGAGGACGATTTGCAACTAGCGTGGATATTGCAGCATGATAACGACCCGAAGAATACATCTCGGGTAGTTAAAGCTTGGTTTGCTGAGAAAAAAATAAGGGTTCTTGATTGGCCAGCTCAAAGAACCCTATTGAAAATCTTTGGGGGATCGTAAAACGAGCAGTTGCAGCCAAAAAACCAGCAAAAAAGCACTTTGGCAGCTTATCCAGGCAGAACGGAATAACATTAGTCCTGAGCAGTGTCGCAATTTAATCAGCTCAATGCCACAAAAATGTACTGAAAAAAATAGTTTGGGCGAAAAATAAAGCAATTAAATTAAATTTTCAATATTTTTTTTTTCAGATAACTTAATTATGTGTCCACTTAAATTTTAGGTCTGATATCAACTCCGTACCAAAACATTTTTTATAATGAATAACTATTTAAGTTTTTGTTGTTAATTAATTATTAAGCATTAGAATTAATAAATATTAGTTGTTTTTGTTTCCACTTTTCTTAAATCTTTTTAATTTTTACAAAAATGACAAATGCTGCAAAGTGACTTAATTGCGTGTCCACAAGTGTATATAGAATTATAATGGCAAAACGAAAAGACCTAAGGTTATATCAAGATCATGAGGAAAACCTACAATAATGCTATTTACTCGGCAGCTAAGCTGAAACCTTAGGAACTTTTTTTGGACGAACTTATAAATTTGACAAAAACATAAAACATAATGACGAACATGACTACTTCAAAAAACTCAACGAGTTTCAGCAAGTTATTTATACTTCTGTCAAAGAAATGTTAGTGTTAGGATTTTTCCCAAACCATTAGTAAATTACAAAACCTTAACTGCAAACCTTACTAATTTCTAAAAAATTGTAAATTCTTTATTTTTTATTCTACTTTAATTTCTTATTTGTTACCAAATTATTTAAGTAAATTGACCTAACAGTTAATATTTTTTATTTTCAATAATTGCAAGCAAACATTTTTTACATGGTAATATACATGCAAGTTATGGAAACAGCATGAAAATGCTCTTATACAAAAACTGTATTAAATAAGTTTCATTGAACCTAAAAATTATTTGCTGACAGTTTATAAAATATTTACAAAAAAATTGTTTACAAATAGAATCTCTGAACATTAAAAATATAATATCAAATGACAATAATTATGTTGCAATTCATTATTATGTTTTTTTAATTTATTGTGCTTCTCATTAGGTATAAATATAATATCTAGAATTAAGTAAGGGGTTAGTTAGTTAGTGGTAAGACGCGATTGTAATACTAGTATTAAAAAGTGAAAAATAAAAATTAATTTTTTTTAAAAATATAAGCTAAACAATTTAATTAGGGGCTCAACCGGGATCCTTTTTTAAAAAAGGGTCCAGAAAAAAAACAAATAAATATCCTTTAAAAAGGAGATAAAATTTTCAAATAAGTATCCTTAAAATAAAGGAGAAAAAAATTCTACAAATGAGTATCCTTTAAAAAAAAGGAGAAACAATTTTTTCAAATAACTATCCTAAAAAAGGGAGAAAAAATTCTACGAAATTCTATAGATTGATCCTTGAAGTGAATAAACGTATTACTGTTTGAACTCCTGAAAAAGAGTGCTTTAATTACCTTCATTAGCAACAAAATAAATAAAGGACTGAAAATAGTTTAAATTTTAAATATCCTCTAAAAGAGACAATCATAAAATAATTACTATTTTTAAACTTTCAACAACAAATAAAAACCTAAATAAAATAACTCTATAGTGAACAATAACAATTCTGCAATCACCAAATTTAAATAACTCATACAACATAACAACATAACAATATCATCTTAATAAACAACAACTAATCAACACAGTATCTACATCTGAAGAAGGAATAATAAGCATCATTTAAGAACCCATCTGAAGTCGATAGCTGAGAATTTTAAATGTAAGATTATTTGTATATTTATTTTTAAGAATAATTTTCCTATAAAACAATGTTATTTAAGTCATATAATGTTTGTATTCGTTGTATTGATTGTTAGGCTTAAAACTGGCTTATTCAATAGAATGTGTAGTGGAAAATTTAACGGACGAGGAATTGAAATATTTGACTAATAACACGACACTAGATATAGTTTACGAGGAATTAGAAGAACTAGAAAGAAAATATAGTATAGAAGACTCAGATGACGAAATTACTGGACTATTTAGGAATATGACAACAGACAGAATGGACACAGAACAGGTTTTACGACTAGTTACACAATCTACAGCACCACTTCTAAAAGAGTTGGAATTGCTGAAGGAAAACTTTGGCAGACTTACAGTCACAAATACTGTTACTTAATACAGGCAGGAAACTATTGACGAAACCAAAAGATGTAACGAAAGTTTGGACATTATTAAGTCCCTTCCAAGTTTTAATGGTAAGGATAATTCATATGTGAGTTGGCGAGAAGCAGCAAACAATTCAATGAGTCTTTATGTTAGGGGTAGTCGTAGGTACTTCGCGGCATTGACTATTCTACGCAATAAAATGTTAGACGACGCAAATGACACTTTGACAAATCATACTACTATACTCAATTTTGATGCTATTATAGCTCGTTTAGATTTTGCCTATGCCGACAAAAGGCCAATCAATATTATTGAACAGGAATTAAGCATTATGGGACAGGGTTCCTTGACTATAGTAAATTATTCTAAAGAAGTGAATAAAAAACTGCCCTTATTAATAAATGAGACGATAATGACTCACGGTTCAAATTCTGCTTTGACAAATGAATTGAATAATATGCTCTCAGGGTTTTTATTACTGGATTAAACCCGCCATTGGCAAATATACTATTTTCATTGTCACCTTCTGATTTACCTAATGCCTTAGCCAAGGCTCAGGAACTAGGAGCTAATCACGTTAGAGCTAACTTTGCAGTACAATTTAACAGAAATCAATTCAATAGCCAAAATCCAAAGAATAACCAGAATGTTTTACGATTTCTTCCCAGAAATCACAACAACAATTTTCAGTACCGAAATAATCGACATATACGTCAGACAAAGCCTGAACCGATAGAAATCGGCTGTTCAGCAAATCTTGCTGTCAACACAAACAAAATTCCACAAAATGGGCAAACTCAAAATTACGCTCGAGGACCACAATTCGGTCAATGGCAACAACGACAACAAAACTCCAATAAATTTTTTCAAAGACTTCAATGTAATCATGCATTAAAGAGACAACAACCAAGTGGGCAATTTAGTTCTCAAACAAATAATAAGACACAAAGAATAAATAATTTAAGGGAAACTGGTTTTTTAGACGTGACCCCGGATTGCCCTATATCATCAGAACAGGAGCATCCGGAAGAACTTACAGAATTTCAATTGACAGTGGTGCAACTAGTTCTTACTGCAGCCCAAATGTCCTTACTAACAGGAAAAAATTAGTTGTTAAAAAGGGAGTTAAAAATATAAATGGATTCACTATTATTGAACATTTCTACGATGCAAGATTTTTTGGTAAAAGAGAAAGATTCTATGAAATTCCCAACTTAGAATCTGATTTGTTAATAGGATATAATTTTTTAAAAAAAGCTAATATTAAACTTGATTTTTAAAAAGTCACGATTACTTGTGACAATAAAACTGATAAATTTTTAAATTTTAATAAACCTGCGTTAATATCTGTAGGACTATTAATGATAATAGAAAGGAAATTAAGGAAAATATTATAAATAGAATTATCGACTCAGGAAATAATCTTGAGGACAAACCTTATGTAGATGACACTATCAATTATAAGAAAAATTTATAGATTAGAAAGCGAAATTCGCAAGGAAATAATACAATTTTACCATGTAGAACGGATATTAAAGATAAGATACTTACAATTGCTGAAACTCCTCCAATATGGAGTAAGCAATATCCCTATCCCCTCTCAGTAAATTCATTCGTAAATAAAGAAATACAAAAACTATTAAATGACGGAATTATAGGTTCCAGTAAAAGCCCTTACAACTCCCCAATATGGATAGTGCCAAAAAAGGAATTAATGAAGTTGGGACAAATAAAATACGAATGGTTATTGATTATAAAAAATTAAATGAAAACACTATATCATATAAGTATCCGATACCGGATTGTTACGTTATACTTTCGATTTTGGGAAAAATAAAATACTTTTCCACCATTGATCTCGAATCCAGCTTCCATAAATAATGGAAAATATGAATTTGTTAGACTACCTTTTGGACTAAAAAATGCACAGAGCATTTTCCAAAACGCCATTGATAATATTTTAAGGGACTATATACGGAACATAAGAAACATTGAAATATGGTAATACAAAGACTTAAAGATTCTAATATAAAAATCTTCTTGGAAAAATCGAAATTCTTTAAGAAAGAAGTAGAGTTTTTGGATTATATTGTTGCCCATGGAATAATTAAAACCGATCCAGGAAAAATAAAGACTATAATAAACTACCCTGAACCAAAAACTCTTAGACAGTTGGGAGCATTTCTTGGTATAACTGGATACTATAGGAAATTTATAAAAAACTGCCAAAATTTCAAAACCATTAACAAAATATCTTACAGGAGAGAATGGAAGAACTTCACAATATATGTCCAAAAAGACAGCAATAGAATTCGATTTAGAGGCACAAACCGCTTTCAATAAATAAAAAAAATTTAACTAACCAAGTTGCGCCATGCATGTGTTGCAGATTTGGAAATTATTATTGTAATCTCTCTTCCGTTTATCCATTAGTACAAATTTTCCAGCAAATTTTTCGTGGAAGATTCGCTTTCACAAGTCGACGACGAATTGTTCTTGGACTAATTTCAATAAAAATCCAAGTAGAAATAGCATCAGAGGATTTGAAGAGATCATTTTTTGCCAATACGGTTATCCGTATATTTGTTCCTGAGCTGATTTTCTTAGGTCTGCCACGATATTCTGCGATGTTTTTTGCCAAAAGAAAAAAATTTTTCACAAATTTAATTTACTATGAAAAAATTATAAATAACCAAGTTTATCTATTATTACATACATAATTGGTCATTACAATTCTTCAGTCAGGATTACGACCTAGTTTCTCACACCACTTATGTTGTATGTGTTAATTTTATACATGAGTGGTGAGACCTACAGTTTAAAGTCGACTCCGAACTACAGATTTTTTGCCAGAAATCTGCTGAGAGAAAGTCGTCGAAGAAATACTTTTTGCATGTTGTTTTGATGTCTGGCCTGGGGCTCGAACCCTGGCTTTAAGTCTAATAAGCCAACACACTACCTACTAAACTACGACGACTTACAATCTATTATTATAATCAACAATTTCTATGGATTCAAAATGTCAAATTTTTCGTTTTAAATATATAGTCAGATGGAACCATAATAAAAAAAATAGTTCTCGCTGCGTTTTCGACTGTATTTTTATAGTTAACCGTTCTTTAATATTTTAGAATAAGGTGTATCTATATCTTTTCCTTCATATTTATCTCGTACATATTGGTAACGAATATCAATATACTTACTATTCTTCTGTACTGTAGGATTTTTCACCATAAATGCTGTAGATTGATTGTCACATAATATAGAAGTAGGTTTACTAACATATTGTCAAAATTCAAGCTCTTCCATTAAATCACGAATAAAAACTACAGTAGGACCTTGATTATCCCTGATGGTCGGGACCGGAAGCATACCGGATAATCGATTTTGCCAGTTAATTGAGTACCAATTTTGGCTAGTTTTTAATAGATATTTTTATTAGTTAATAAATGAATATGTACAAATTTCTATATAAACTAAATAATTTTGTCAAAAAACAGTGAACAGTAGATACGGATTTTATGTTATGTAATTTCTAAAAATAATCATGTAATGTTGTTTGTCTCTTGTTTTTCAATTTTGTATTTTCGTTTACAAGTTTTTCTTGGATACGGTAAATTGGATTTTCTCTTGTTCTGTAATTCCAGAATATCCAGGGCTCTCCAAGAAATCTAGCAATGTACTGGATGCATTAATTGCTTTTTTTAAAGTTATTTTTGGAACCATTATATCATCATCAGATTCTTTCAACCTATTTTCTTGCTCAGGTTCATTAGAGGAATTTATCATGCGTATAATTTCTTCATCGGATAAAACAGCAAATGGAGAATCATTTTCATCACAGTTGTAAAATCGTCTGTAATATTTATTATTTGACTTACGGTATTTGACTGAAGTGTCTCCAATAATTCCGTGTCTGTAATAAAAAATATGTAATAAATTTTCAAACAAATAGATTTTATTAAATTTCGGACACACCTTCATTTTCTGGGCAGAACAAGTTATTCCACACATTTTTCAAAACTGCAGAAGTAACATCGTTCCAAGCATTATCAATTGACCACAGTGCTTTTTTGATGTTGAATGTCTTCTTAAATTCTTCTATATTGTTTGTCGTGACTAGTTTTTGTACTATAGTTTTTCGGTAGTGGCACTTAAAGCTCCATATTGCACCCTGATCCATCGGTTGGATCAAATACTTGCAATTCGGTGGAAAAAAATTTACAATAACATTTTCAGCATTGAAATCCTTTGCGTCTGGATGTGCTGGGCAATTGTCCAATAGTAGAAGTATTTTACTATTATCTTTTAGACCGATTTTCTTAAAATGCCCTCTCACTTCTGGTACAAAATTATTCTTAAACCATTCTAAAAATATTTGTTGTGTTACCCACGCTTTTGTATTGGCCTTATAAATTGCGGGAAGATCATGGACATTTTTTAATGCTCTTGGACGAGCACTTTTTCCAATGACTAACACTTTGCACTTGTGTGTATGACCATCTATGAAATTTTCATTATGGCAAGCCAAACTGCTTTTAGGTAAACACTTCCAAAAAAGGCCTGTCTCATCTGCTTTGTAAATTTGTTCACTGGTAAGTGTTTCCGTTAATATGTATTCATTTAATTTTTCCACGAACGTTGTGGCAGCAATATAATCTGATGACGATTTTTCTCCTTCAGCATGAAGTTTATGTATTCCATGTCACTTTTTAAAATTGTGTAACCAACCGTTAGAATATACACACTCTGAATTTGTGTCTAATTTTGAGTGGAATATTTTAGCCTTTTCCTTCACCATTAATACAGAAGTTGGAGTTCCCTTAATTCGTTCTTTTTGGAACCGTTCATAAACTGCGAAATCAACTTTTGGTTCTCCAGCAGACTTTAAAGCTTTTCGGTTTCGAAAACCAATTACAGAATCACTTTCTGAACAAAATTTAAAAAAATTTTTTTTATCCCCACCCGTGTGTTTGTGAGAGAATTTTAACACTCACATTCTTTTTTAAATGATCATTAATTATATTCAATTAGTCTTCAATATTTAAGACTTTTTTCTTTTTTGCACTGATAAAGATGAGATTGTAAAAATAAACACAAACAAACCGCACTTCTCAAATTTTTAAAAGGTTTACATGTATGCTTCTGACTCATCGTATTCTAAAGAGGGAATTCCCCTTTTTCGCTTGTTTCTCCAAAATAATAGAAAAAAAATTTGCTTATAATCACGGATAATACAGGTAATCACGGTTAAACGATACAGAAAAATTTAAGTCGATCCAAAATAAAATTAAGTCAAAGCAAAAAATTTTCTTTTTCCATCCCGGATAATTGATGTTGCCGGATCAAGGTCCTACTGTACTTCTTTAGCTCCCTGGCATAAAGCTATATATTCACTCTCCATAGTACTGAGTGCTACAACAGGTTGTTCACGAGACTCCCAAGCTACTGGACCTCCCGCCATTAAAACCTCATTACCGGAATAGGATTAGCCTCTAGCCATTTATTAGAATCCTTATAATTTAAAAAAAATTTTAAAATAAACAGGTTAAGGACTATGAATAACTGAGTTTACCATTTGCGTTCCATTTTCTGTGCAATAATTTTTTCTTGGTCTTCCTTTACTTCCTGTTTTTATCAGTCTAAGCCTGTCACGTTTTCTTTTATTTCCCTTGTTTCTTGTTGGATTTCATTTTCTCTTAACTGCTGCTCATTAATCTCACTATTTTCTTTATGTTTGTCATCAGATCATCTTGATTTTTATTTCCAAAACATTCAAAAATTTAATTTTTACTAACGTCATTTATTTCATTTTCCGAATTAATTTTTTTGAATGACCTTTCGAAGAATAAAACATCCCGAACAATATAAATTTGTCTTGTATTCGTATGGAATAAACGATACGATTTTGCATACAATTGCTAACCAACGAATTTCCACCTTTGGATTTCAGAACCTTTTTAAGTACCGCTGCGTCACAACCAAAAGTTTTTAAAAGGGATACTGAGGGCTTTCTTCCATACCACCTTTCATACGGGGTAACATCCTCTAAAATCTTTGTAGGAACACGATCCCTTAAATATGTGGCTGTATTTATGGCTTCTCCCCATAAATTCTGTGGTAAATCAGAAGAATTTAATAAACACCTTGCCATCTCAACTAGAGCTCTATTTGCGCGTTCTTATACTCCGTTTTGTTGTGGCGAATACTCGACAATAATTTGATGATTTATTCCTCTTTCCGAACAATATTGCTGAAACTTTGAATTAATAAATTCTTTATCGCTGTCACCTCGAATAATTTGTATTTGACGGCCTGTCTGCTTCTCCACGAGATCAGCAAAGTTTACAAATGCATCACTTTTCTGTTTAAGAAAATATATCGCGAATAGTCGTCGATAAATGTGATGAAATATGAAGATCCTCCCACAGTCTTGACACCTATGAATCAGTTTCAGGATATCACTCGTTAGCACGTTTGAATAACTTTTATATGGTGCTGCACTTATCTTGTTTTCTACACAAGTAAAACAATATATAAGCGTGACAATTTTCATATCAAGTCCTTTCACCATTTTTTTATTTTCCAATTTATTTAAATCATTCACATTGATGTGACCAAGTCTTTGGTGCCATTTATTGACATCATTATAATCATTATTTTCATCAATTACGCCATTTACAGCTCCAAAATTTTTAATTTTTTTATAATTTACAATAAAAGTACCTTCCACAAGATCAGCCGTTAAAATATGTTTATTTTCGTTGCTTTATTAATAGCAAATTGAATTATGACTAGCTTTAATAATTTTGTTTATTGAAAATTCGAATGTAATTGGGGCAAGTAGTATGTTCATGCCGCTTCTCGTCCATTTTTTCCACACAAATTTGGGAGCATGCCTACGATACAATCGGTAGTGGTCGGTTAGTCGATTTGTTTGTAACATGTAGATTGGACGGACATCCTTTGATTGAAAGTGAGTAGGTTCGTTTCGAGTCTGAGTTCAGGTTCCGACGTCCAGCGAGTGCGTGATGTATGGTACCGTAAACTCACATTGTGGACATGTGCAATGTTTTGCTTTTGTTTATTTTATATTTTTTGTATTTGCTGATGGTCAAAAGTGCGATAACGATACATTGTTGCTGTAAACAATAACGTCGCTCGTCATTATGATTTCTTATTCTTAAACATAATTTTTTTGTATGATTTAGTGCCATTATTACAACTTGCCGTTAACTAAAGGAAGGATTTTAATGGGCAGATAAATTGTTTTTCGTTATTATGAGTACCCAATAAGATAGAAGTGATCGTTAAGCTAAAGGGAGGATCATCCTACCTTTAACATTTAAAGGCTACTTTATGTTTGAACTTGCCATATTATATATTATTTTCATTATGGCAACTTCAAATTTAAACAAAATGAGCATATACAACAAAAAAAATCGAAGCCCGCGGTTGCCACACTTATCGACATTGCTCCGGCACTGCCATATTTTTGAAATATTTTGTGTGTAAGTTGTAATAACGAAAATAAGCTAAAGGTAACTTTACAGTTCTCTTTAGCTAAAGGTACTTTTAACTAAACCCAAGTTTAACGGCAAGTTGTAATAATGGCCCTTAATGTTGAAGAAAAAGAAATATAGTTGTACGTGTCACTCAACGTAACATTTCCTATTTTTTATATAATTGAATATTATTAATTAAATACATCTGCTAACCCTTCTGTTTGCTAGACAGAATACAACATGGGAATTCACACGAATATTAACTTTAATTCGTAGCGACAATATTGTTCTTGAGAATAGAGGTACATAAAAGATCATTTAAGTAAACACTAATTTTTATATAAAATGACAGTCTCTTCATTTTTGTAAGGAATAACGGGTAAGTTAACCTCAGACTTGACCATCTAAGTGACAATTATTAGAAGTGGGATAGTTAACTCGTATTTTATATAAAAGTGGAATAAAGGAAAATATATATTTTTTATGCGGCGTTGTTGTGTTGTATAAAAGAAAAATTTATGGAAAAATTATCCATTATAAAAAAAAGAAAAGTTGCGTGAGTGCGCTTTGAAAACAACGGGAAACAAAAGCGAACTAATACCGCGTCTGCGCGAAGCGAAAATTCCGGAGCCGTTCGAAACATGGTGGATCGAAGTGAAGATGAAAAGAATTCGCAGGACATAGCGGACATACCAACGACAGGTAATATGGAGAAGTTGCGTGGTGATGTTGTGCGTCTCCAACGTACAATGGAGTCGCTCACCCAACAAATCCAGATGTACATGACGACGACGTCGACGTAACAACAACAAACGATCACCATCAATAATACAGAATAATTTACTTGTTGCTGAACAAAAACAAATGTACCAACGCAAAATCAACGTTAAATACAGCGTCAAGCTCTGCTTGTGTGCAGTCGCCAACAGGGGTGTGTTCAGTTGGTAATGGTGCAAATGTATTTATGCCTGCCCCTATTGTAACAGGGAAATCCATCGTATGCGACTAATTTATGTAATGTGTTTACTCCACCACGCAGTCATAGTGAACATTTGGCATTTAACAATAATCGTTGTAGTGATCGTGAGGTAATTGATGCATTGTCTACATTTAACCCTATGAGTGACGGTATTACTTCAGCATAATTTATTGAAAGGGTTGAAGAATTAAAAAATGCTTATGAATTGAACGACGAAATGGTAGCAAAGTTGTGGGTTGATACAGAACAACGGAATGGTAGCAAAGTTGTGAGTTGATACACAACCAATTTTTAATAACTGGCAAGATTTTATGATCGCATTTATGGAAGATTTTCCTTGTTTAGTGAATAGTGCATATATACACATGCAAATGATGAACACACAACAAAAGAAAAATGAAACGGTGATCGAATACTATAATAATATATTGGCAATCGGCCGTCGTGGCCAACTAGACGATAATGCAATTATAAAATATATACAGTCAAACTTCCATAACTCGAACTTCTCTAATTCGAATTTTCTGTAACTCGAACAAATTAGATTGGCAGTAGGCTTAAGATAACAAATAACATACAATTACTTTTCCGTAACTCGAACTTCCATAACTCGAAGTTCTCCATAACTCGAACGAAACACATATAAATTAATTCTATAACTCGAATTATTTTGTTTTTTGCTTGGTTTGTGATTGTGTTTGTTTGTTTTGCTTTCTTTTTTCCTGGTTAAACTGGTTTGCATATTTCGCTGGGGAAATCCCTTTTTATGGAACTTTCTTGGAAGAAGATGACATTCCTTTAGTTTTTTGAGTAATGTTGATGAAAGTCAAAATGAAATTTAAGCCGATTACCAAGCTTGGTTAAAAGCGAAAAAATATCTTGCAATACTACTCTTCAAGATTATATTGAAGTAGATAATGAGTTTTACACGACTGGATTTCCTGCAGACGATGATATTGGTGAGCAAATATGTATTGAACCAGTAGATCCAGCGTTAAGCGGAACCAAGGGTGATGACGAGGGTTCGTTGGAAGAAACTATTCATCAGCCCTCCAAAGCCGATGTAGAAAATTCTTTGCGAACATTGAATTTATTTTTGCAAATTAAGTTTTTTTTGGATAATGGAGATTCGAGTTATGGAAGTTCGACTGTATGTAGTAAACGGTATAGATGACTATGGTCTTCGAATATCGTTGTCGGTAATAAATTTTACAAGGTGTGCAGGACTGTTGAAATCATTACAAAATGTCGCAAGTAACTCGAGAGCGCAATTTTCAAAATCAAATATACTATTCAAGAAAAATAATAACGAAATAATATTGGGACAAATGAACCGGTAAATACAATTAATAATCAGAAAATTATTACGAAAAGTATTTTAATAGACAATTTTGAGTGTAAAGAATTAATTGATTCCGGTAGTGCTGTATCTTTAATAAAGCAAAAAAACTATGATGTAGCAATCTGTAACAAAATACTGCAAGGCTTCGCTGGAGGTGAATTTAAATGTAATGAAAAATTAAAAGAGGGAAACGTGACAATCGATGACCAGTACTTTATCGCTGATTTGCATATAGTAAATAATGATACAACCGCATACGACGTGATTATCGGTTTAGACATTTTAGCGAACGGTCGGGTAGTAACACGGTAAATGTCAAGTGTACGCAATGCAAGGCAACGACATGCAATATGGTGCAAAAATTCAAGACAAAGAAAAGGAACAAGTGCATGAATTAGTAAATACATATGCGAATTGTTTTGCAGACTCATTGGACAAAATCGGTAAATACAGCGCAATGAAAATGAACATTTCAGTATCTTCAAACAAACCTATTGCAAGGAAACCGTATGCAGTGCCCATTACCAAACAACAGACTGTTGAAAGCATTGTAAGTGAATTGCTGAAGCTAAAAATAATCCGTCCGTCAACATCGGTGTACGGTTTTCCTATTATATTGGTCCCGAAATCTAATGATGAAGACAGACTGTGTGTAGACTACCGAGCATTAAATACTGTGACCGAAAAACAACCCTGGCCAATGCCCACTGTAGATGGTGTTCTCTCCACTCTCGCAGGTAAGAAATGCTTCTCTACATTAGACATGATGTCTGGATATTATCAAATAGAAATTGACGAAGAGTCAAAAAATATACTGCTTTTATTACGCATCATGGTCATTTTGACTTCAACCGTATGCCTATAGGCTCAAAAATGCACCGTGTATGATCCACAAAATGATGATGAAAATTATGGAACCATTGAAAGGAAAAGTCGTAAGTTATGTTAATAAAGTGATTGTTGCATCAGACACGGTTGCAGAGGGTTTAAATAATTTTTGAAAATAATCCAAAGGGAGGGACTAACGCTTCGTTTGTCTAAATGTTTCTTTATGAAGGATAGCGTTACATTTCACGGACATGAAATCGATGTCGACGGCATCCGGCCTGGACGTATAAAGACAATAGAGATCCAGCAATTGCCCAGACCTAAAACTGTCACCGAGATCAGATTTCTTGGGGTTAACAGGCTATTTCCGTAAATTTGTCCGAAATTATGCACATATTGCAGTACCTTTAATAAGGCTTACGAGAAAGGCTGTTCCCTTTGAGTGGTCAGCTGAATGTGAAGATGCGTTTGGAAGATTAATTCATGCCATAACTAGTGAACCCATTCTAGGTGTATACGACGTCGATAAGGAGCAAGAACTTCACACAGATGCCAGCAGTATCGGATTAGCTGCAATTTTGATTCAGCGAGAGTCTGATGGGGTGAAAAATGTAATTGCGTACTATAGCCGAGTTTGCAGTGAAATAGAGAGCAAATACCATGCACGTGAGTTGGAGATGTTGTATCCATTGGGTAAACATTTCACTATTTATACAGACTGTTCAGCAATTTCAAGCATGAAATCTAAAACACCGATGATTCCAAGGGTATTCCACTGGTTGTTGAAGTCGATGGAGTGTGCCTTCACAGGAAGTCATCGACCATGTAGCCAAATGACACATGTAGACGCTATGAGTCGCTCCCCAGTAGAAGACCCTGGACAAGTTGAGGATGTTACTGATAAATTAATGGCCGTCGAAATTTCAACTGAAGATAGGATTCTCACAATGCAAAGGCAAGATCCAGATCTAAAACAAATCATAGATATACTCAAGGGAGACATTGATTCTGTTCATAAGAAGAACTATAATAATGAATTTTTTTTATCAAGAACCATCGGCTCTATCGGAGGGTGGAAAGGATCTACTTGTAATTCTGCGAGGTATAAGACGGCGAATAGTGAAACTGTGTCACGAGGATGTTGGACACATCGGCTTAGAGGGTACCATCAAGAAAATTTATCAGAACTTTTGGTTTAAAAGAGTACGAAATTACGTAAAAGGTTACATCAAAGGCTGTGTCGAATGCTGTTATAGCAGAGTCCAATGCGGAATGAATGTCAACTCTATGGAATTTACATACCATCAGTCCCACTCGATGTAATACACATTGACCACTTATGACCATTTATTAAAACAAAAAAGGCAATGAATACATTCTTGTGGTCGTCGACGCATTGACACATTATTCCATCATAGTTCCAGATAAGTCAACGAAAACGAAGCCAGTAATAGAAGCTCTTGATTGTTTAACCCTATATTTTGGATTACCAGGAAGAATTGTGACGGAACTGCCTTCACCTCTCCAGTATTAACAAATTATTGCCACGAGAATAATATCCAGCATATTAAAGTAGCTGTCCGAACACCTCGAGCTAATGGAATTTCCGAGTGAATTAACAAGTCAGTATTATTATTGTAGAGTGTTTGACCTGTTTGGATTGCCATACCCTTTGTATGAAATCCAATATCAACATATTCTTGGTATGATATTATCCACATAGCATTATTTCTCGAGACATAAATAAATCGTGTATTATGCCGTCTAAGCATTTTCCCATAATATGCATAAGCGTAGTGTATAGTTAGTTATTATACAATTAGTTTTAAGTAATGATGTTTAATGATAACCATTCAAGGGAACAGCCGCTAGTGCGACTGTTCAATAAAATAAATAAAAGTATAATAAAATAAATTGAATAGTGGTTTTATTGTATGGCGATCCTGCCATGCTCAATTGTTTTGAGCAGAAAGTGAAAGGAACAATAACAGTTTTCAAAAAAGTGAATAATGAACAATTGGCACAGATAAAAAAACAAGAAAACGGATCACATACGAAAAAAGTGGAAAAAATAACATTATAAATATTAAAGAGACAATAATAATAATACTGCCAAATTATTGATGCAATTGTCCGTATGCATGTGAACTTTAAAGAGCTTTAAAAGTGAAAAAAAGTTAAAACCAAGCCAAATCAAATAAATAAAAACAACATTGTGATATAAATCGTAAAATTAATAAAACTAAAGGAAAATAAAAACAAATTAATGTGAAAATGTTTTATTAAAAAAAAGAAGAGAATAATATTTAATCAACCTTCATTTTGACGATTTTCTTATTTTCGAGCAAAGCAAAAACAAAAACGAAAGTAAAAAGCAAATGCAGATAATAACCACGAAATAAACAACAAAACAAAAATATAAAATCAGCAACAATTACATCAACTGAACCACAATAATAATAAAAAAAATACAAACAATAAACAAAATTTTATAAAAGAAACATTCTTTTAAAATTACAAATAATAAAATAATTTAAATTATAATAAAATGTTTAAAACGCTTGTAAAATTAGTATTGCCTTTAAAAAAAATCGTTAATAAGAAATCGCAAAAAAAATATAAACACAACTATATGGCAACTCAAAAAAAAATCACTGAGAAAAATTTTGAGCTTTCTTAAAAACTCGAAAAAAAATTTGAATTTCATTAAAAAATTATTCAAAATAAAAATCATAAATAAAATATAAATAAATAAATAAACAATTAAATTTAAATAACTGAAAATCGAAAAAAAAATAGTCACAATAACACCAACAAAAAAGTTTACATTTAATTTAACAACAACAACAAAATCAAAAATAATAATACATAATTTGAAACAATAAATAATAAAAAATACAAAATCGTCGTAAAAAGAACAACAAAAAAAATATATTGAAAATTGTAAAAGAAGAATTTTCTTAAATAAACTAATAATAAAATCAAATTAAAAAGCAAAGTGCTGGCAAATATACAGAAAAAGGAGGGGCCGTCTCATCACCAATTACAAATCCAAATAACAATATCGTTCAGCGACACGGACTACATCAAAAGCTATTACTTTCCGCTGCTCCACAACATCTTCAACAGCATCAATCAGGTCGCAAGTATGAATATCATCATGTTCACAATTCTATGGGCAGTGATACCCCATATCATTCGTATGTTTTTTTTTAATAAATATTATATTTATATTATATGCACATTATTACGTAGTAATTTTAAATCTAATACAATTATGTAAAACTTACTAATAGCGTAATAGCTTGTAGCACGACCCTACTGTCATTTATGCCAACACAATTTTCTGTATAGCTAATGATCATGTTGTGTATTCTTCGCTGGCTAGCGTGGGAATTATGCTTTGTTTGCATTACTGGTGTTGGGCTAAAGGCTTGGATCGTGTTGCATAAACACAAACCCATATATTATTAATTGATAGAATATAGGTCACTAGAACATTTAAGCAAACATATGTAATAAGTTTAAGAACTATATAGAATTAAAGGAGTTGATTCGAAATTGTCGGATCAGCCAAAAAACTGTATAAGAGAGGAAATTATTCCCATATCACGATCAATTGAATAAAGAATATCAAGGTATTCACTTGAGCTCTCTAAACCTGCAAATATTCAATTTTTTATTTGAAACATCCTACATGGCGATCCTGCCATAATCCTAAATTGCTATCAAAAGCACACAGGATTCGAGGCATAAATATTGTCCAAAACCTTTTTTTGGAAGGGCACAAAATTTTTTGGAAGTGCACCCATAACATAAAACAATTTTGTCCTGGCGGATCAGCCAAAACGATCCGCCAGTAGCGAGAAGATACTGTCTGGCCAAGAGACAGTGGGTTATTCCTCATGGCTGAAAGACCAAAGCCAATCACCCTAGAGGAATACAGGAAAAGGACTGGCCACAGCAAGGAAAGGCCACCATCACCAACAATTCCTAAAGTGTCGAAGCCCAAGAGAAGAGGAGGCTACACTACAAACCTGAGGAGACAGAAAGCCATCCTCCTATGGATAATAAACGGAGAACAACCCCCTCCATGGGACGAGGCCACCAGATTGTGGGCTAAGGTCGACTAAATCGACCAATTGTTAAAGCAAAGCAAGGAAACAAAAAAGGAATAAAGGATTTTTTGTGGTATTGAAAAAAGAAAAAAAATTTTTAGTTTAGCTATTTCAAAGTGGAGCGTTCCAGCCGCTCCCATAGGCCAGAAAGCGTTATCCGCTCTTGGCAAAACTTCTTTTTCTTTAAAATAACAAATATTTTAATTATATATCACAACACAAAAAAACGCATAAAGAATTAATTATGTGCGATTTTTTTAAAGTTAGTTGTAATTGTCTTATTGTTTTATTAGAAAATTAAGTTACCAAAAATATTATTATTATTAAAAAAAAAAAACAAAAATTTACAAAATTTTTTATTAAAGTAAGAATAAAAAAATAAATAAAAGAAGAATATGAATAGAAGAAAAATAAGACCAAAAAATCCAATTCAGGATACAGCGGATGAAATCGAGGACAATGAGAAAAACGTTCTAGAATTGACATTTGAACAGCATAGGTTAGCAATAGAATTAACTTGGAAATTCTTAGGAAAACCAGAACCTCCTACTGATGAAGACGTAGCTTATAGAATTAGAGAGGGACCAGAAAAGGAAACAGTAGCCATGCTTAGAAGACTAGACGAACTTGAAAAGAGAAATTAAGAAAAAAAAGGAACAATATGTGCAAAACACAAACTAAATTAGATAGGCCAACCGCTAACGTAATAAATGAGGTAGAGATACTTCAAGACAAAATAAATTTAAATAAAATTGAAATCTGTTTAATAATAATAACTATTTTGATAGGATTGAATTTTCTACTTCGAATTAATACTTTGCATAATAAAAATTTAAAAAAGAAATACTTAAGTAAAGCCAATGACTTAGACAAACTATGAAAATATTATTTTAATGGAATGGAAAGACATACAGTACAAGGTTAGACTAATTAAAGAACATTTCGACCATTCATAGAAATGTCTGAACATTGACAAACCAAAAAAGGACGAAACTATTCAACTTCACATTCAAAACCTTATAACCAGATTTGAACAAATAAGAGTCGCGCTTAACGTAAACTACTACCGATTGACAAAAGGGCACCAGACGGCAGTCGAAGGATACTTTTTGGACTTAAAAACCAAATTACTAAAAATGGCAGCCAAAAAGAACATAAAAATTGAATTATCAAACACACTACATGAAAAATTAAACTTTGATCTTGCTGAAAATTTGACAGTAGATAACAATATGACACAAACAGTAGTAGAATTTTTGAATACAGCTTCAAAGCTTATTCCAGATTTTGACGGAAAATCTGAAAATTTGCGTTCATTTCTTGACTCTTTGTCATTCGTGGACTCAATAAAGGGCACTGACGAATCCGTCGCGGTATCCCTTATTAAAACCAAATTGAAGGAAAATACCAAAAATTTACTGGCTAATGAGACAACAATTGCTGAAATTATAAATAAACTAAATGCCTCTATGAAGGGTGAATCCGTCGAGGTATTATCAACAAAAATAGTGAACATAAAGCAGGGCGGTAAAACTGCAAATACTTACTGCAGCGAAGTTGAGAATTTAACAAAATCTTTAGAAAATGCTTATACACTGACTCAAACAATTGCCCGTACACTAAACTATTGAAAATATAATTTAATGTAGTTCGGAAAATATATATCCAATGAAAATGAGTTTTTGATTTTTAAAAAGTGCAACAGACATATTACACAAATACAAACACATAAAGGTGAAAACAGAAATAAATTTTATTGAACTAACAAAATTAAGAAAATACTTCAGAAACCACACTCAAAAAATTATCCTTACAGAATAATATTTATACCTTAAAACTAATTAATGTGGTTTTAATAACGGGTGTGATATCTTTTGGCTTTAATAACCTCTTTTAAACGGTTCTTCATTGATAATAATAATTTACTAGTAATTTCTTGACCAATATTCAGCCATTAATCGGTAATAACGTTTTTGACCATTTCCTTGCCAGTGATTGTAGGCTGACGGATTTTTTCTTCAAAACTCTCCATAGATGCTCTATGGGATTAAAATCTGGACTCTGAGGATGATCAGAAAGCACTTCTTTTACGTTTTCACATAACCATTCATTTAGAATTTTGGCCTTATGTTTTGGGTCATTATCGTGAACGAGTCGAAAATCCCCTAGCATTCCTGCTAGTGCAACGAAATAGCTTCCAAATTTTCTTTTAAAATATTCAAATAATGGTGTTTATCCATTTTAGTTTCAATAAAAACGAGATTCCCACACCTCCTGCTGACAGGCACCCCAAACCATCACTTTACCTCCACCATGTTTTAAAGTTGGCTTTAGATTTTTCAACTCAAGAGTATTTTCTCTACGCCACACAAATCTCCTGCCGTCTGAGCCAAAAATATTAAACTTACTTTCGTCCGTAAATATCACAGTATTCCAGAAGTCTTCTGATTTATTTACATAGTTTTTGGCATATTCCAGATCAGACGGCAGGCTTTAGGTACAACAACGACAAAACAAGAACAATAGAAACTATAACTAATACAACAACTGACATCACAACAAATACAACAATAAATTCTACAACGAACAGAATACCAATGAATATAACACACGATAATGAAATAAACGATATCACTACATATGCAGCACAAAACAACGGTGAAACGCAGCTCTACAATGAGAACAACAACGCAGGCAACAGAACGCAACAAATTGTAAATCCGAATCACAGGAACTTAAATTTTGCAGCTTAATGTCTTAAACATCAAGAGCATATATTATTTCACAATAATTAATAAATTTTACAAGGACAATCAAGCAATTTTTTAATGAATATGGCAGAAATGAGCTAAGCGTTACCTTACCAACAATTTTTAATAAAATACCGGTGCATATTATTAATGAAACCCATAAATTAAAAAGGAAAAAACTTTTGAAAAATTATTTTATAAGTTCACAATGAACTTGTTACATGTAAAATTTAATGAATTTGAATTCAACACATTGGAGTAAACAATTTCTTTTATGCTGCTGACAAGCCAAAGGCTTAGCAGATACATATTAAGTAACTCTGAATTATGTAAACAATTCTTTTAATAATATATGTAATGAATTTTCTAATAGTAGTAATAAATAAAATAATAAACATGGAAAAAAATAAAAAAAAAATAAAAGAAGAAAAACAATAAAAAAAAGAAAAAAATACTCACTACAGGTTGCAGTAATTGATAAAGTAAAACTTATCATGGAAACAGGTCAATTTAACAGCATGAATGAGGCTGTCAGTAAATTTGTAAACAGTTGCACTGAAGCAACTGGACAACAAAATGCAATCCTGCATTTTAGAAACAGATATAACCAAAATAACTACCACAAAAATAAGGCAAAATTTCGTAAAAACTTCAATCAACAAAGACAAAATAATAATTTCAACAATAAACCCCAACAAAGACCAAGGCATGGCTGTAGTAATAAAAACCAACATGGAAACAGAAACTACGTTAGGACGACGGGATGTAACAATAATGCCTCGGAAAACTCCGAAACCCCCATAGGATAATTTCATTGCAGAATAGGATATACAACTTAAACCTCAACTTAAGCTTTTTCATAAACGTAGGAATTGATAACATTGAAAACATAATAACACTACTAGTTGATACAGGCGCAGACATTTCTGTTACAAAAACAAAATTTTTTGCATTACACCAAATAAATAGAGATAGAACAACATCAATAAGTGGAATAGGACAGGGACAAATCAAATCAATGGGAGGAGTGTTCTTTGACATAAGATTTAATAATTTCTTAATACCGCATTACTTTCAAGTGGTACAGAACAATGTTCCCATACCCTGTGATGGAATCATTGGTATGGATTTTATCAAGAAATATAACTGTGTATTGGATTTTAATGAGGAAAATGATCACCTTGTTTTACATCCATCTAATTTATCACATACAATAGAAATACCAATTACTAATAAATACAATGAAGTAACATTGCCAGCAACATCAGAAGTGATTCAGCAAATTAAATTCTTAAATCATAATAATGACATATTCATACCAAATCAGGAAATAGCACCAGGCGTTTTTGTACCAAATATCATAATAAATTCAAACAGAGCATTTATTCGTTTCTTAAACACTAATGACAATATTGTAACTATTAAAAACAATAATATAAAAACAGAAAACCTGATTGAATATGAGATAATAACAATAAGCAAAAAGAGAATCAAAAATTATGAGTATTTTAAAGAAAAACTTTCCTAAACCATTCCATTCCACTTTAACAAAACTTTGTACCGAGTACAGTGATATTTTCGCTTTGGAAACAGAACCAATAACCACTAATAATTTTTATGAACAAAAGTTGAGGGTAAAAGATAAACAACCGGTATACATTAAAAACTATCGTATACCGCAATTATATAGAGATGAAATGGACAAACAGGTTAGGAAATTGATGGATGAAAAGATAATTGAACCGTCATTTTCAGAGTATAATAGCCCAATTCTATTGGTGCCAAAGAAGTCACTTCCGGGTTCAGATAAAAAAATGGCGTCTTATTATAGACTATAGGCAAATAAATAAAAAATTAATATCAGATAAATTCCCATTGCCTAGAATTTAGATCAACTCGGCAGAGCAAAATATTTTTCCTGGTTGGACTTAATGTCCGGCTTCCACCAAATTGGATTGGAAAAGAGCTCGTGAGATTTAACATTATTTTCCACAAACAATGGTTCTTATAGGTTCACAAGACTTCCCTATGGTTTGAAAATAGCGCCAAATTCCTATCAGAGAATCATGACGCTTGCTTTTAGCGTTTTAAAGCCAGATCAGGCTTGACGTGGTCGTATTAGGATGTTCCGAGAAGCATATGATTTCCAATTTGAATGACGTCTTCAATCTCTTGTAGTGTGTTTGACTAGTTGACGTTGTCATACTCTTTGTATGCAACTTAATATCAACACATTCTTGTTGATATTGTCCACATTGCATTATTTCTCGAGACATAAATAAATCGTGTAATATGCTGTCTCAGCATATTCCCACGTATACATTGTATTAGAGGTCAAGAATTTAGCATACAATTAGTTTTAAGTAATTACGTATAATTGTAACCATTCAAGGGAACAGTCGCACTAGTGACTGTTCCCTAAAATAAATAATAGAGTAAGAATTAAGAAAGAAAAATGAACAGTCGCACAATCGACTGTTCCAAATAAATAAATTTAATATAAAATAAATAAATAAAGTGTTTTTAATTACATGGTGATCCTGCCAGGAGTTCTGAAATTCTGGTTACAATAAAATCATTCAAATAATTGAATGATTGAATAATTAATTTATTTTTACATTACATTCAAACCTTCATCTTGGTGTACCACCTTGACGAAACTGAATTACAAAGTTTTATCCTTGTGTACCACTCGGATAAAGTCCATTTTTTTCTTTTTCTCTTTATTATTTCTTATCGTTCATCAAGGCAAACGAGTCTTGATTTAAACATTTTCGGGATCCCTCTAAGGATCAATAATTTTATTTTAATAATTTTTTTATTCCAATCCGACGGCTGATAGACATTTATCCTTTCAGTCATGGGTAATCACGATTCAAAAATCGAGAACCCAAATGCGAATGTCATAAATGAAATCACTGTAAAGGTGGAATATCCAATTATATATTTGTTAATCATTATCGCGATTTTAGTCCTGTAGTTCCTAACAACGCTCTATCAATTCCACAAAAGATCGCTCAAAAAGAACTATAAAAGAGTTGTTAATCATTATCGCGATTTTAGTCCTGTAGTTCCTAACAACGCTCTATCAATTCCACAAAAGATCGCTCAAAAAGAACTATAAAAGAGCATCTATGGCAATTGGCATAGACAAGGTATAGGAACTTCATTGAGCCCTAAACAGTTTTTTTTCTTTATATTCGTTTCAAATTTCGCGGCGCGTACTATTTCATTCTGTTTTTATGGACTGGCAACAGATTCTTATTAGGTTGCGACAGTTAAAAGAACATTTTGATAGGTCCTATAAGTGTCTAAACACAGATAGACCTGCCAAGGACGAAACGGTCGAAAAACATATCAAAAATCTTCTCGACTGTTTCGAACAAATTAGAATTATAATAAATGTTAATCATCCAAGATTAACACTAGCGCATAAATTTGCTGCTGAAAATTTCTTCTCTGACGTCAGAAATAAGCTAGCAAATATCTTGTCACGCAGAGGTATAGAGGCAAAATTACCAGTAACATTTCATGAGATACTGGAATATTGCCCTGCAATACACTCGAATCAAGTAAAGACCCCTCAAGTGTCCGATAAAATTTCAAACATTATGCCTCAAACAGTTACTGAATTCCTCGGTTTAGCCTCAAAGCTTCTCCCAGACTTTGATGACACACCAGAAAATTTGCAAAGTTTTCTCGACGCCCTAAGTCTAGTGGATACAATCAAGGACACTCATAATGAAGTGGCCATGAACTTGGTAAAAACAACATTAAAAGGTCCAGCACGCAACCTTATTTCTCAGGAGACTACACTCCAAGAAATTATTACCAAGCTTAGAACCACAGTAAAGGGAGAATCTGTAGACGTGGTGGTAGCCAAGTTGATGAATACACGTCAACAAGGACAATCGGTAAATGCATATGCAAAAGAAATCGAGGACTTAACAAAGAAACTCGAAACTGCATACATAAATGATGGCCTACCAAACATGGTAGCAGCAAAATACGCAACCCACTATGCTGTTAAGACCATCATAAAAAATGCTTCTAACGAAAGAATTAGACTTATTATGGAGTCGGGGACTTTCAATGACCTAAACGAGGTTATTGCAAAATTCGTAGGCAGTTGCACTGAAGCCCACAGTCAACCCAACTCAATTCTAGCCTTTAACAGAAATAATGCCCCACGCAATCGTGGGAGTAGCTATAGGGGTAACTATAACAGAAACCGCAACTTCAATTCTAATAATATAATTCCTAACAATGGTTATGGAAGCGGTAATTACAACCGCTACAATTACAACCAAAGAGGAAACCCAAACCGCAACAGAGGCAATAGAGGCAATGGAAACAACACCTCTCGTTACTGTAGTATTAACTACAACACCGAACTGACTTCGGAAAACTAACAAAAACCCCTAATGTCTCCATTAAAACCTACAATATCAATTTAAACTTGTATAGTTATCTGAAGTTTAAATTGTCAACAAATAGTTCCACATCAATTTTTTAATAGACACAGGCGCAGGCATTTCTGTAGTTAAACACAATAAAGTTCTAAACGAACAAGTAGATAGCAGCAAAATAACAAACATTAATTGTATTGGAAAAGGTCTAATCCAAACAATAGGATTAACAGACATAGACCTGAAAATAGCTAATATCTCAATACCAGCTGAATTGCATATTGTGAGCAATGATTTCCCAATATTGGTTGAAGGAATATTGGGAATAGATTTCATCAGAAGGCACAAATGCATACTTGACTATAGGGGTTCGGAGGATAGAATAATTCTGAACGTTCCGTTACTACCAAACGATATTAGCCTAACATATTAATTGCTCCAAACATCAACACAATTTCAATACCAGCAAGATCTGAAGTAATCAGACAAGTTAATTTTCAATCTGACGCTGAGGATGTATTGGTGCCCCAGCAAATACTACATAATGGAGTATACATAACTAACACCATTACATCAAAATCTCAGCCATTGGTCAGAATTATAAATACTACCAACAAGGACCTTGTCATTAATAACGTCCAAATAAAAACTGAAAATATTAATGACTATAAAATGGTCCAAACCAGCTGTAATTCAAATTCTGACAGAGAGAGGATGCGAAAGTTATCTGCAAACTTTCCAGAATTCGTTAAAAATGAATTACTTACACTGTGTTCAGAAATCATTGACATCTTCGCTCTAGAGTCAGAAAAAATAAGCGCCAATAATTTTTATAAACAACGGCTGCGACTTAAAGACAATCAACCAGTTTAAATAAAAAACTATAGAATGCCACATTGTTGGTTATTTTTTTTTTTGTATTAAACGCACGATGGCAACCCAACTGCATATCTACTTTCTCTTTTTAAAACTTCTACTCCACTTTCTTATAAAATTGAATTCATTCCAATAAAATTCGTCAAACGAGCAGGCGGCTGTTTTTTGCTTTCTAAAATAAAATAAAAAAAACAAAGGTTACGGGCCCAGACCCAAAAAAAATAAAAAATTGGAATTTCAAAATTGATTTATTTGGAGATTTATTTTTGAAAACAAAATGAATTTTGTCGCTAGCTTGGAGAAGCTCAACGGTGAAAATTATTCGACGTGGTCTATACAGATAAAAAGCCTGCTCATCACATTGGATTTGTGGGATGCCGTCCAGGGTGTATGTCCGGCAGAGGCTGACAAACAAGCGGCATGGAATGTTATGGACCAGAAGGCTCTCGCCATGATTAATTTAAGTGTGAGGCCAGGTAAGCCGATTCACATTAAGGATTGTACCACAGCAAAGAGTGCATGGGATTCCTTAAGTGGGCTCTACAAGGCAAACACGGCCTGTAGAAAGGTGAATCTATTCAAAAAGCTGGTACGGTTCAGAAATAATCCTGGTGAGAAAATATCCACACAAATTGGCGAATTTCGTGGAATCATAGACGATTTAAAGACAATCGGTATTGCGTTGCATGAGGATTTTGTTGCGGTTTTGTTGTTGTGTGCTTTGCCAGAAGAAATGGAGAGTTTTGTTGTTGCTGTTGAAAGCAGAGACGATTTGCCTGGTATAGAACAGTTAGTTTCGAAAGTTCTAGAAGAAGAGCGACGCCAAGGAGAAAAAGCAATTTAAATGATGACAAGGTTTTTACAGTAAGCGAGAGGCAAAAACACGAAAGAGTAAACAAAAGCAACAACAAATTTAACAGAAAAAATATTCGCAGTGAGGAGGAGAATAAACGCAGTAATATTAAATGCTACAAGTGTGGACAGAAGGGGCATATTCGCTCTCATTGTAGAGTTGATGGTGGGGAGTCTGTTGCGTCGGTATTGTGTGCAGTGAAAAAACAAATTAACAACAATAAGCAGTGGATTTTGGATAGTGGCGCGTCGTCGCACATGTGCAGTAGCAGAAATTTGTTTTCATGTCTGCAAAAGGAGAAACAAAGAATTGTGTTAGCGTCTGGTGAGACTGTTTTTGCAGAGGGAAAAGGCACGGTGACAATTAAGTCAAAGTATATGAGCATAAAACTCATCAACGTTATATGTACCCTGTCTTCACTCGAATTTTTTGTCTGTCAGCAAATTCATAGAGGCTGGTCACACTATTTGTTTTGCAAAGAATAATGCAAATATTAAGAACAAAGGCAACAAAGATATGATGTATGCAGTAAAAGAAAACGGGATATTTGTTGCTAAAGTGGACACCGTGACATCGGCAGAATGTGTGTATGGTGCAGCAACAGAAAATGATTTTATTAAATGGCACTCTAGATTTGGGCATTTAGACAGTAGAGATTTGAGTACACTGTGCAACAAAAATATGGTTAGGGGTATGAAATTGAAGGTGCCTAGAAATTTTGAATGCGTTACTTGTGCTGTTGGAAAAATTACTGCAAGACCGTTTGACAACTACTCACAAATTAATTCAATAGGGATACTGGAGTTAGTACACACAGATTTGTGTGGGCCATTTAGAGTGAAATCACATGGCGGGGCATTATATATGATGACGTTTACTGATGACTTTTCCCGATATGTATTTACTTATTTTTTGAAGCAAAAATCGGATGCATTTGATGTTTTAATTCAGTTTGTAACGATGGCCGAAAAACAGACTGGCGAAAACTTAATGAAGCTAAGGAGCGATAATGGTAAGGAATATTTGAATGCCAAATTCAAATGCTATTTTCAGAGCAATGGAATACTGCATCAGACAACAGTTAGTCACACACCACAGCAGAATGGTATAGCTGAGAGGATAAACAGGACTCTTGTGGAGATGGCTCGTTGTGTGTTATATGAGTCTGGTCTGCCTCAAAATTTATGGGCAGAAGCCATCAATACTTCAACTTATATTAGAAATAGGAGCCCAACCAAAGTTCTTGGGGAAATGACACCATATGAGAAATGGTACAACAGGAAGCCCTCAGTTGCACATTTTAGAAGATTTAGGTGTGATGCTGTAGTTTTACAGAAAAATGGCAAAATTGGTAAATTAATGCCAAAGGGAGTGAAAATGAAATTGGTTGGCTATGAATCCATGACAAAAGGATATCGTTTATATAATTCCGCAAGGCGCGAGATAGTAAAGGCAAGAGATGTTATCTTTTTTGAAAATTCCTTTGAGAAATTGCAAAATGAACAATATGATGACGAAGAATTTTATGTTAACATAGTAACCTCAACAAACGAGAATAATAATAATAATGAGAATAAAAATAATAATGAACCTCATTCACTAAATGAATCCTTCGAAACGGCCAGTGAGGACAACGATCCAACCGAGAATACAAAGGAAGAGACCAATGAAGGATCCGTACCTGGAGAGAAGGTAAAAAGGGTCGTGAAAGGCCAAAGCTTATTTCAACGCGATAGTCAGAACGTCTAAGAAAGCAACAAGCAGTCGCTACCGAAATGCTAAACTCGATAGTAGAAATTCCATCTACATTATCAGAAGCATTAAATTCAGATGAGGCCTCGGAATGGAAAGTTGCCATGGAACGTGAGTATAATTCATTAATTAAGAACAATACTTGGATACTCGTTGAAAGACCTAAATCAAGAAACATTATCGGTTCGAAGTGGGTCTTTGCAATTAAACGCAAACCAGATGGCACTATAGAGAAGTATAAAGCCAGATTGGTGGCTCAGGGAAATACTCAAAAACTCAACGTAGATTACCATGAAACGTTTTGCGCCTGTGGTTCGCCATTCTACCATAAGAACTTTATTAGCACTCGCGGTGCAATACAAATTATTACTAAGACATGTAGACGTCTGCATATTTAAATGCCAATCTAAAAGATGAAATTTTTATGGAACAGCCACCTATGTTTAAGGATTACATTACAACAAGGTATGCAAACTAATTAAGGCTTTATATGGTTTACGTCAGGCCGGAAGGGAATGGAATAGATAGGTGTCACTAATTCTTTCGGAGATGGGGTTCCAACGATGTCGAACGGACAATTGTATATATTTTCGACGAAACGGCTATAGTATAAGCATAATAGCATTGTATGTAGACGACATGATGATAGCATCTTCAACTGAAGCCGATATGAACCAAATCATCACTCAACTTAATGATCATGTGGAGGCTGAGGATCGCGGATCAATTTCTTTTTATTTAGGCTTTGAGATCGAACGAGAGGGCGATAGGGGACCCATACTTATTCATCAAAGGCAGTATACTTCCGAGTTACTTAAGACATGGGAAATGGTGAACTCTAAACCAGTGTCAACACCTTGGCCGAGTGGAGCTGTATTAAAGAGATGTGATGATATTAACTGTAAAGTAGATCGGCGTGAGTACCAAAGCTTGATTCGTGGTCTGATGTAAGTAATATCTAGGCCAGACATTGCCCATTTAGTTTCCAAACTTTCACAATTCAACTCTCACCCTCATTATGAGCATATGCGAGTGGCAAAATATTTATTGAAATATCTTGTTAAACATCCGGACAATGGAATATCTTTTAATGAAGACAAATCCATTCTTTCTTGTTATACAGATGCAGATTGGGGATGTGATACGTGTGACCGAAAATCATATTCGGGTTTTGTAATGTTTCTGGCAGGCGGTGCGGTTTCTTGGGAGTCAAAGAAACAGACAGTATTGGCTCTAAGCTCAATGGAGGCGATATATGTGGCCCTTTGCCAAGGAAGTAAGGAAGTTGTTTTTGCAAGAAGCCTTATTGGTGAAATTGGATTTGAGGAACTAATCAGACAGCCGACAGTCGTCTTTTGTGATAATCAGGCAGCAAATTTTTTGGTTAGAAACCCAGCTATCCATAAACGCACCAAGCATATTGACATAAGGTTCCATTATGTCAGGGATAGATTCAACGATGGGCCAATTGATGTCGACTATGTACCATCTGAGGAAAATGCAGCAGATATTTTTACCAAAGTATTGACCAAACAAAAACATGCCAGAGGATGTGAACTTTTGAAAATGTAAACAATAATTTCAATTTTAGAAAAGTTATGTCTTTTAGTATTTTGTATTGTAAATGCATTTGGGTTGAGCCGGAGTATGTTGGTTATTTTTTTGTATTAAATGCACGATGGCAACCCAACTGCATATCTACTTTCTCTTTTTAAAACTTCTACTCCACTTTTTATAAAATTGAATTCATTCCAATAAAATTCGTCAAACGAACAGGCGGTTGTTTTTCTTTTTAAAATAAAATAAAAAAACTAACACACATTCACATAAAGAAGAAGTGAATAGGCAGGTTACAAAATTGATAAATGATGATATTGTGGAACCCTCAACCTCTGAATATAACAGTCCTATACTCTTAGTATCTAAAAAATCATTACTAGGTCATACAGAAAAGAGATGGAGACTTCTGATCGATTACAGAAGTATAAATAAGAAACTAATTGCTGACAAATTTTCTCTACCTCGCATAGATGACATGTTAGGTCAATTAGGGAGAGCAAAATATTTTTCATGCCTTGACTTGATATCAGGTTTCCATCAAATACAGCTCGAAGAAGAATCTAAAGACATCACGTCTTTTTCAACTGACAAAGGCTCTTATAGATTCAAAAGACTATTGGCATTAAAATTGCGTCAAATTCATTCCAAAGAATGATGTCGCTTGCCTTTTCGGGATTAAAATCATCCCGTATATATGGACGATTTAATAATGATCGGTTGCTCTGAAAAACACATGCTACAAAATTTGAAAGATGTGTTTACCTTGTGTAGACAACACAACCTAAAACTACATCCGGATAACTGTTCATTTCTTTTCAGCTTTATTGTTATTATGTTAATGCTTAAAGAAGGGAGTAAATATATAGTTTTATAATACATATTTTTATAATTTTTTTAAATAAGAAATATTTTTTTTACATATGTTCATTTTATAAAAATAAATCTTTTGTTTTAATTTTGTCCTAAGGCTTTTTGAATTTAAACATTTGTTTCGGTGAAGGAGTTAAGTGCTTGCGTTTATATATAAAAAAAAGCAATTAATCTTTTTTTCTTGCAAGAAAAAATAATTTTATGGTAGCGTTAAAAAAATGATATTTTTTTATTATATATTGTGAAATGGCAACTTTTTATATAATATATAGAATAAGATACTTCATTATATTTCAAAAAAAAATAAAAAATTTATTGTGAAACTGCTGCGATACTTACGAGTCCCTCCAGTGGTGTTAAAAAAGGAATTATTGTAATTGGCCTATTCAGATGTTAATTGGCGACATCTGCTATATACCATCGTCTTGGGGGACTATATCTGTTGGTATGGTATCCCAATGATATGATATATGGTAATTTTTTTTAACTAACCATGCCGTAAGGATACTCTAAGTTGAATATCTTAGGGGGAAGGACAATTATATCGCGGATGCATTATAGCGAATTACTATAAATGAATTCAAGGAAATGAATAAAAAGGTATCGTGCGTATTAAAAGTCAAGACAAGAGCGATGACTAAGAAGCAAAACAGTAGTAAAATAAACAAAAAACAAGAAACAAATAAATTAGATGAGCACAAAATATATATACCAACTAAAAGTAATGACGTCAGAAAATATTTTAAATTAAAGATTTATCCCAATAAATGCTACATAAATATTTACTAATATAAATATAAATGATATTTTTACTAAAGAGAAAATTGACCTACGACAATTTTTCTCTAGGCTTGAGAAAGTGGCGAGTAAATTAAACATCAATAAACTACAAGTAGCACCTAGTGAGAAGATTTCCAAATTTATCTCAAATAGTGAATTTAAAGATGTGGGTAATAAAGTACTAAATAAGATTAAAATAGCGCTATTAAATGAAATAAAAGTAATTGGTATGAAGAATTCTAAGGAAAGTTCTTGAAATCTTACAAAAATATAATGATGATCCCATTGGAGGGGGTCATTGCGGGATATACAGAACCGCTGGAGAGATAAAAAGATATTATTGGAAGAACATGACAAAAGACATAGCTAACTACGTCAAATCATGTCACTACGGTCAATTGGCAATACCAGACAAACACGTTAAATGTCCGATTCTTACCGCAGAAACACCCAATAAACCATTTGATACGGTTTACGTGGACACAATCGGACCATTGCCAAAATCACTTCATGGAAATGAATATTCAGTCACAATTATATGTGACCTAACCAAATATTTGGTAACGATACCAGTAAAAGATAAATCACCTAGGACGATCGCAAAGGTGCTTACCTATGGTCCAATGAAGACGTTCATTTCGGACAGAATACAAAAATTCTATATTGACTGACCTTTGCAACTTATTGAAAATTGAAAAACTAATTTCAACAGCTCATCATCACCAGACTTTAGATACGATAGAAAGAAGTCATAGAACTTTTAATGAATACGCACGCTCATATATATCAGTAGATAAAGAGGACTGGGATGAATGGCTTAGGTATTTTACATATTGCTTTAATACAACACCATCAACTGTGCACGATTACTGTTGAGTTTGAGTTGATTTTCAGTAGAATATCGAATAGTTTCAAGGATTTTAATGCAGTAGATAGCGTTGCACTACTATACAATGTGCATAACTATGCCAAAGAGGCAAGGTTTAGGTTAGAAATAGCGTTTAAAAGCGCAAAACATTTATTAGAAATAAATAAAGCTAAACAAAAACTTAATTATGATAAGAAAAATAATATATAAATAAAATAAATAAGAATATGTTAGACTATGACTTTAGATTAGGAGACTTAGTTTTACTTAAAAATTAAAAGGGACATAAGTTAGATGAATCATATAAAGGTTAAGAAACTAGACTTAAGAAACAATATTAGATAAGAAAACAAATAAAGAAGAAGTAGTTCATAAGAATAGACTTAAGTTATATAATAAATAAAATGGTAAAATAATAAAATAGTTAAATAGTAATTATAAAATAGTAAATAATTAATTAGATTCAATTATTTTTTTTTTAAGCTAATACAGTAATAAAAATTTATATACATATAATAATTATGATGTTGTGTAAAAGAATGTCCATAAAACAAAATGTTATATGAACATTCTTACAAAGAATGGAGGTGTAGCACGATACTGCTGCCACTTATGCCGACGCGATATAATGCATAACTAACGATCATTATCGGCACGACATGTGTAAACAAATAAATATCAAATAGCATACGCGATGTGCCCTTGATTTATTTTTGGTTATTGACTGTCGCTACTTTAAACACGTGCTCAAGCTCATAATTAATAATATGTATGTTGTTGTTGTTGGTGTTTTCTCCACTGGCTAGCGTGGAAATTATGCATCGTTTGTGTTGTTGTGGTTGAACGGTGGGCTGGGATCGTGTTGCATACAGTTGTCCGTTGATCGACAAACACACAAACATATATATTGTTATAGATTAGTATGTAAGTACTTTAATAAACAAACATACGTATGTAATAGTCTTAAGAATTTGCATAGAATTAAGGGACTGATTTGAAATTGTCGAATCAGCCAAAATTAAGTATAAAAAAGGAAACATTTCCCAAAATAATTGTAAATATTAATATATGTACCATTAAATAAATTATATTAGAGCTAATGGTTGAGCACTAAGCATAAAAATCAAATCAGAAAATAAAAGAGATACTTTTATTGGCTACAGTTATGATTAGTCTCATCGAAATCTCTATATCAACCGAAATACTGTTATTTAAGGGAATTAATCAACCCAATTAAGGAGATGAGTCTCTATACGTATTCGGAAAATGAACAAATTCTAAGTTCGGCTGAAGCAAAACAACATACAATAATGATTTTCAATGATATGATTTGTGGAAAACAAAATTCGATAAGAGATTACTTTTGCATGGGTTGATCTAAAAATATTGATTTTTTTACTTATGTCAAACGTATACTAAAATACAGAAACATTTGATACGGGACAATGCAAATAGGATTGTGATTTTTAAGCAAGACAAAATGAACTTGAGACATATATATAATGATCATGTTATTGGTGATATGTCATTTAATCAATTTGTAGATATATGTAATAGATGCTGGAAAGATAAATACGGATTTCTTGTTGTTAGTAAAGATGATGAATTGAACAAAGGAAGGTAAGGGATTTGATAATTTTAAACAGTTATAAGATAGTTTGTAAATAAAAGACAAAATGAATCATAAGCAAATCGTGATCAGATAATGATCAGATATAAAGCAAATCGTTACCAGATCGTGATCAGATTGTAAACAGATCGTGAGCAGATCATAAGCAGATATTGACCAGATCTTTTGTTTAGATGATATCCTAAGGAAATACAAAGGGAAAATATGTCATGTTTACATCGATGACATCATTGTATTCGGAACGGACGAGCGTGAGCACTTTAAGAACGTCAGAAAATGCAAATTTTTAAAGCCAGAGGTTGAATTTTTAGGTTTTCTTATATCGGCATCTGGAATAAAAACTAATCCAGAAAAAGTAGAAGCAATCAGCAAACTTTAGGTTCCTGGCTTTGAAGGACTTAAGATCGTTTCTGGGTATGTCAGGATTTTACCGTAGTTTCAGAAAGGACTATGCTAAATTAGCAAAACCCCTAACGGCTATTTTGAGAGCGGAGGAGGGACGCATGTCCAAACCGATGTCTAGTGGGGTAAAAACAGTTATGAATGACGATGGATTAGAGGCGTTTAACAAGATAAGGACCACACTGATTTCACAGGATGTAATGTTGGCATATCCGAATTTCCACAAGGAATTCCAGCTCACCTTAGATGCATCAAACTACGCAATTGATGCTGTGTTAGAGCAAGAGGGGAGACCAATTACGTTTATCTCCCGAACTCTAAATAAGGCTGAGGAGCACTATCCCACAAACGAAAAGAAAATGCTGGCAGTAGTGTGGGCTCTGAAAACTTTAAGAAATTATATTTATGGTGCTGCGCGAATAAAAATATTTATAGACCATCAACCTCTTACACACGCCCTGACGAGTACAAAAACTAATAGCAAATTAAGGGGTTGGAAAGCCACCTTGGAAGAGTATAACTATGAGTTGTTCTATAAACCTGGAAGAGCCAATGCAGTAGCTGAAGCGTTGTCTAGACCCCCGCAAGAAATACACAATATGAGCTCAAAAGCAGCGACACAGCATAGTAACCAAAGTTCACCCATTAATTGTATCAAACATACAGAAACACCAATAAATGTGTTTAAAAATCAAATTATTATTGAACCATACAGTACGTCATCATACGAATTTAAAATTATTTTCTCAACGTACCATAGACACATAATACTACAACCAGATTTCTCTAGGGAAAAGTTAGAACTAATATTCGAAAAGTGTCTTAACCCATTAGTGATAAATTGTGTAAAAACTAGAGATGCTTGGTAGGGCATAGGAAATATTCTCTAAACGTTTCGAAAAATATAGAGTCCTCTATACAAAAAAAATGGTTACTGACATTTGCAACGAATCAGAACAAGAGGTAGGAATAATCAACAAACACAATAGAGCCCATAGAAGTGCTGAAGAAAATAAGAAACAGCTTTTAGAAAAATACTATTTTTCTCAAATGATGGCAAAAGTTAAGTAAATAGTAGGGTCATGTAAAATTTGTACAGAAAACAAATACGACCGACATCCCAATAAGATTTCTATTCAGTTCCCCGGACAGATAGTTCATTTGGATATTTACTGAAGAAAGATCTGTTTTGACAGTCATAGATAAACTGACTAAATACGCCCAAGCAAAAATTCTAAAGTCAAGAGCGGCGGAGGATGTTAAACAACCTTTGCGTGAAATACTTCTGAATTTTTACATGCCTGAGACGGTTGCAATGGATAACGAAAAGTCCTTCAATACGAAATCCATAACATTTATGATGGAGAATCAGTTTAATGTGAAAATTTTTCGCATACCTCCATACGCTAGCACCGTTAACGGACAGATTGAGAGATTTCACTCTGCGTTGTCAGATAATGAGGTGTCTTAGATCTGAGGGAATTCATGAAAATCTTCCCGAGCTGTTGGACAAAGCTGTCTTCGAATATGACAACACAATCCATTCAGATTGTAAAGCAGACGGTCGTTTTTACTGAATCAGGGAGAATGGTTCACAAGGCCAACATTAAAAGTTAATTTTTTTCTCTCTCTCCCTTCTTTCTTTAGCTTGGTGTTATTGGAAGCCGTTTTAGGGGCGATTTTAGATTACACCAATTCACAAATAGTTGCAATTAATGTCGGCTTTACTAAAATACAGTCAGGTAAGGTGAAGATAATTCACGTGGTCGACGTTGAAAATTATGAAACAGTGACGGACAATATCTACTCAACTATAAGGTCAAATGTTGGTACAGCCCATCCTCTCTACCCCTTTCTCATCCTTGAAATAAAACAAATTAAAAGTCATCTGGAATACCTAAGCCTAGAAATCATTTCCGCATGGAAATGCCTTTGAAAACAATAATAGACAGGTAATAATCAATAGAATGTCTTTAAAAAATTAATGAAATAACGCAGAAGACCAACGAAATCTTAAAATCTGATAGATCAATGAATTATCTAGTTGGTAGATTAAAGTATAAATTGGAAATAATCAAAAACTAATTAATTAATTTACAATATGTCATACATTGGGCGAAAGTAGGAGTTTTGAATTCATTCATTTTATCCAGCGATGAGATGAATGTGGTCAAAAATCTTATAAATACTGAGGATAGCGCTTATGTGAATATTCAGGAATCTTTTGAGTTTAGCAAAATAAAAATAGCCACTAACAATAATTCTCTTCTTTACATTGTGAGCATTCCTACAACCATAAAAGAAACTTGTAATAATCTGATAGTCGCCGCTGTAAGATCAAATCATATTAGTGTTAATATTGAATTTGAGGATATTCTGATATGTAACGGGAAAACGTACGGTATTAGAAGAGAATGTGAGAATCATAACAAGCTGATGCTATGTAAAAATGAGGAATTCAAAGATATTAGTAATACAGAGTAAACTCTCGAATTGCACGATGATAAATAATAATCATCTACATAGAGTACAAGAAATAGTATCTGGTGCTCTTTTGCTGAATCAATTTAATGGCATAATTCTTATTAGCGATGAAACCTATAATTTAAACGGCACTTTTCTCTTAAAATTCTCCAACGAAACCGTAAACGTTAATGATAGAACTTTTAGGCTAACATAAGTCACTTTTTCCGATCCTCTGCCCGCAATAATACAACCGAAGATGGACAACCTTAAAGAAATACACGTTAACAATACTAAAGCAATAGCCCTTTTAAATCTTCAAATCAAGTGGTCTAATGTAGTATAACTCATTCAACTCAAGGAAAATCACTCCCCTCAAAATAATAATCAAAGTATCGTGTTCTCACTTCAAAATGTCCTCAAAATAACAGCGAACTAAGACGCTATTCAGTTTCAAGAATTAGTCAAATTCATTACTTTTGATTTATCGATCGAGACAATCGTTTTAGAAGGGGAAGAGTTAACATCAAAAATATTTATTTTCTTTTCCATAACATAAGCATTGTTTATATTTTTTTTAAGTGTCGCAACATGTGAAATTATACCACACAAGTGAAAGCAAAATTATATTGCATTGTAATGACTTTCTTTCTTGTAATAACCGTACTGATATCTATTTTTAGTTGTACTCATTTTTTGTAAAATTTTAGTTTTTAAGATCATTGTTTGAAAGTAAAATTTTTAGTTCTAAAGAAGCACTCACTATACCAACGTGTTTTAATTTAACTTATATATTAGAAATTTTGTGTAAATATTATTTGTTAGTAACTATAATAATATAATTATGAAAATTCCAATGATTTTGTTCTTATATAATAAATTATCATTTATTATTATATAATATTATAGATCTATGCTATATTTAATTTAAATAAAAATTAATTATTATTAATTCTCCTTACTCTTCTTTACCATACTCGAGCTTGTTTCCAAGTAAGCGGCGGGGTTCGATGGTTTCTCGGTTCTTCTCTATTGCAGATATGGCTTCTTTTTTCTTTAATTTATTTAATTTCATAAAAGTTCTTATATTTGTTAGTTATTTATAATATCTCGGTTTTTTTAGTCTTCTTCGTTCTGATAACACTTTTACAGTTCACTTTTTCTTTTCAAAGCTATATTTTTTTCAAACATTTACTCTTGTTAGGCTTATTAATAAAAACTCTTTGTAGATGTTCATTATTGTTCTCTTCGTATTAATAACACTTTTTTATTTTACGCCTGTGCTTTATTCTATTATTAATAAAAACTGTTTGTAGGTGTTCATTATTGTTTTTAGTTTTTTCTCTTCGTAGGTATTAGTAACACTTTTTTATTTTACGCCTGTGCTTTATTCTATTAGGCTTTAAAAAAAGTCCTATAAAAATTTTCTTGAAAATGTTCGTTCTTTTTTCTTTAATACTTCCGTTTGTTTATATTTTTATTTTTGAATAAATTGCACTTTTTATTTTCTTCATCACTCTACTTTTCTTATTTTCATTCCAACTGCACCTTAACAATTTCTCTTCCCTTGCCAAGCCGTACTTCTTTTCTTTTTAAAGATATTTAACGAAAAAATAAAATTGCTTTCGTTCTGAAGGTTTTTGTTCTCGTCTTTGATTTATCTTCCTAGTATTGTAGTTGCTGTAATAATAACTGTTTTTTATTTTACTGAACTTTCTGTGTGTTTCTGTTTTGCTATTTTTTCTATATTTTAAACTTTCTTAAGTTGCCCGGCCACGCATCAAACAATGAATCAAACTCGTCTTTTTGTTAATGTGTTGGTAAAACTGTACTCAAACGTAAAGACTGAAAAGAGTTTGAAGAATATCAAAATTCTTTCATATGTTCTTTTCTTCTTCACAACAAATATACAATGCAGTTTGAAGGTTCAATTTTAATGTATTGCTGTGCTAAGCAAAACAAATATTACCAACTTTGTTTTTTACCTTTCTTTGAAACACTTGGGCCATACTTTATTATTGTATTATATTATCGTTTCTTTTTATTTGTTTAAATAAAAAAACTCAAAAACTTTATTGTCATTTGTATTTTATTTCTTTGTACAGTGTTTAGTTAGGTTTCTTTTTCTTTCCACATTAACAAATATCCGTTTTGATTAAAAATTATAGTTTTTTCTAAATAAACTTGTCTTTCTTTTAATTTTCCTTTTTTATTTTTCTATACATGATTTTAGAGTAAATTGCTTCTTTTTTTCTCATAATTCTTTTCACTTTCTGCTCAAAACACTTGGCACGATGTTAATCCTTTGCGATCACAATAGCAATTGATTGTTTACTCCACTGAAAAGTAAAAAACTTAAATATAAAAATCATAATCGTATTGAGATTTCGTTGCAACGAAAAACTACAAACAAAAAAGCAATCCCTATGTAAACAAAGTAGTTCCATTTCATTATTTACTAATAACAGAAAAAAGCAAAATGCAAAGAACTCATTAGTATGGTATATTTTGCTTATTTTGCCATTTTATTCTTTGTTGTTGCTCTGCTTATCAGTTTATTTTTTTTTTTAATAAATTAAAATATTCGGACATTAATATGGAAGAAGCAATACGACTATGCAAGTTAATTTAGGGCGAAGCATACTTATTGTATTGTTGTGTAAACGAAAATACATAAAAATACATTTGAATTATTCACTCCCTTATATTAAAACATTATTTTCTCTATTCCTTTTCTCTTAGAAATAATTTAAAAAAAAATATTCTTTAATCTAATCGGCAATACTTATTCCATTCTATTATGTCACAAAATTCAGTATATTATCTCCACTGAACGGAATTTAATGGGCCAACGAGGCACGCTGGTGTCGGGTACGTTAACAAGCAAAACTGCTTTATTTGGGATTCAGAAAACCCACTCGTGTTCTTAGACGAGCCAATGCACCCATTATGAGTGACTGTTTGGTGTGGCTTGTAGAGCGGGACATCATTGGCTCTTATTCCTTTGAAAATGAGGATGGCGCAACCATTAAGATCAGTGGAGACACATTGTACCATTACAACCAATTCTTTTCTGTACAGGCTCTTCAAGACGTTGATGTGAACGATGTTTGGTTTCACCAAAATGCTGTAACTTGCCACATGGCAATAAATCGGATATTTGTTGCGTCAAACGTTTGATGGCCGTGATTGGCTGCGATTTGACACCGTCAAAGAAAAGTGCTATGCCGACAAAACCAGAGACAATTGAGCATTTGAAGGCCAGCATTCGTGGTGCCATGTATTCAAAAAAGGGCATTAAAATTCGTTCGATCAAATGAGGTACTGGGAGAGACCAGCCGCGACAGCCATATGAGTGAAATAATTTTCTATTTCTAACCGAATCAATTGTTCTTCACAACAAAATATTTAATTTGGCAAAATTAAAAACTTTGTTACATAGTTTTATTACATTCTGAAATTTAAACTTTTAATTGGGCCGCCTTTTATGTATAACATGGTTTATTTTCATTCACAGCACGAGATAAAGAAAGAAATGAGATAAAATCGTTATTTTCGAAATAAAACTATGCCGTTATAAGTAACGACAGAGGAAAAAATCTGATATGAATTTTTACAAAAGGAGTCGCAACATGCTTAATTTGATTCCGTACATTTTGCCAGTTATTTATTATTTAAATGAATTTTATTTTGGTCCCTTTTGAAGCACAAAATTGATGAATCAGTTTATCGTCGTCAAACAATTTTAATGATTTTGTAAAAAACAATCTTCCAATTGCTAAAGCCTGCATTACACGGTCACACAAGTAATATGATCTGTCAAAATTTTATGTAGAAGAGTACGGATGTGATCGTCTAAATGTACTATGTAATGAAACCATCACACATTGAGAGAAAATACGGATGAAAAGTTTGACAGTCGTATGGCTCTCTTCATTTTTTGAAATGATTCAAAAAACAAGCAAGTGGCATTAGCTCAGGGATGTATTTTTATGTAAACGCATAGAAAAAAAGGGTAACAGCTGTTTTCATTTTACTTTGTTATTGTCTTATACCGATCATGTAAACGCAAAAAATATAAATCATACGACTTTTATTCTCTTTTTTGTCATACGGATGGAATTTCATTTTACTTTTTCATTAGACTTTACGTACGTAAAGTATTACCGTGTGAAGTGGGCTTAACTGGGGACATGCAGAGTAATGAAATTAGTTCTCTAAAGTAGCGTAGCCACAATCAAACTGAATTGATCAATCTGCATTTTTGTGATTGTATTGGTAAAACTGTATTCACACGTACAGACTGAGAAGAGCGTTGCCTAAGCCACATGGTCTTTTCTTCTTCACAACAACAATACAATGCTGTTTGAAGGTTTAATTTTGAAGTGTTGCTGTGCTAAGCAAAACAAATATTACTAAAGTACCGTGGCCACGATCAAATTTAACTTTATACTTTTACTAGCTGTACAGTGAGCGTGTTGCTGCGCCACCGGCTAAAATAAATTTAAAGGAAAGACATTACACAAATGTCCAATTAATTTTGAATCATTTTATTAATTTTGTTTCCCGTTGTCCTGGTGATTCAGATGAACGGGCCTGAGTAGTACGCATTCGATCAGTTTCTAATCTCACTTCTCGTTGTTCAAGTGGTTCAATCGAACGGGTCTCAGAGGCATATACTCGAAGATTTTCCAGTGTCAATGCTCGTCTGATTCTGGGGCTCGAAATGCTCTTTTTTTCCGTGCTTGAGGTGTAAGTCGACCAATTGCTTGTCATTCATTTTGAATAATTTTCAGTGACGCCATCCATCGGAAATTAATCGCACCAACCTCCGTCGACTCATGCGGAACAACTTTACCATTTAATTCATTTGGAGTAATTTTCAGTGACACCACCTGTCGGAAATTGGTCATACCAACTTAGAAAACTTCGTCGGCTCATGCGCAACAACTTTGCTAAAGATCATATCATGATCAAATGCACAGTTTAAGATTTAATTGATTTTAAGTAATTTTCAGTGGCGCACATGTCGGATGGGAGGTGACACGCCCACTATAGCCAATCCGCCCATTTTGTTCATACGTCAAAGTCGTCGATACAAAATTTGAGGACTCTAGCTGTTGCAGTTTATGAGATATGTATGCGACATTAAATACTTATTGGGTATGTAGGCGTGGCACCTCGCCTACTTTAAATTTTAAAATAAAAAATAGCCTATAGTTCCTTCCAGACAAACAGGAAGGTACTGCTGTAATGAATGTAAAGTTTGAGTTTGTATTATAACTGTCGGTCAGTTTTTTGTCTGTCCTGGTTTGCTTATTATTAAGGCGAGCACGCCACTTGGTTATGGCTAATAAGCCGCAGCTAGTGTAAGAAATAAAAACCTAAATCTTTTCAGCTAATGAGGCGTTTTGATTATCAATTATATTCAGTTTTCTTCAATCAAATTTACAGCTATTTATATTAATTTCTTAAGTCTAAAATCTTTACATATTAATACTTATGACCTAATTTAATTTTTTACTTAACCTAGAGTGTGCATAGTCAGCATTTTGCTACTTTACAACTATTACGTACTGAAAATTTGTATAATGCAATTTGATACCACGTGCCGTTGGTCATTGACAGTTTTGTTTATCTTATTGGGGAATGTATCAAAATGAATTTTTAGTTAGCACAAACGTAACCAACACACAACAGCGGATAAGTGTGACCAACACACTACACCTCCACTCTTAAGAAAAATCTATACAATTCAAATTGGATGATTTTTTTGAATACTTATGAATTCTAATTTTAATGTAAGTATGTATATATTATTAAATTTAATTTTAAGTGATCTAAGAATTATTTATGTATATTACTAAATTTTTTTATGATTTATATTTTTTAGTCTGTTTTTATGGATTGCTTTTATATTTGTTTTTATCTTAATTAATATATTTGAATCATCTATATCCATTACTTCATATGGTCCATCATAAGGTGGTTCATATTTTCTTCTATTTCCAGCCTTGACCAAAACTAAGCCTACTTCTAGTTCTATGTTGTTCGTGTTATTTAATGAGTCCATACTTCTTTTGTTTTTTACAGTCTCTATGGCACTTTTCAAATCATGTTTTAGTCTAGTCTTGAGTTCATTAGCATAATTTTCATAATTTTAAACCTGTTAATTTTCCAAAAATTAGTTCAAAAGGCGAATATTCAATATCTACATGAGGGGTTATATTGTACGCAAATGTATAGTAAGGTATCCATTTATCCCTATGATTTCTCTCCACATGTACCCGTCTCATGATGATATGGTGCGGAAAATTTTTGTTCAATTTTTAATAACTCACATACTACTTCTCTTAACAATTCATTTCTAAATTCTGTATCGTTGTCTGATTTTTGTGTGCTAAACAAACCATATTTAAATATTAAATTCTCTACTAGTGCTTTGGCTATTGTTTTTGCCTCATTCGTCTCTATGGGAAATGTACTTCTGCTTTAATTTTAGTAAAGTTTTCTTGTCTTCTCTCTTCACTTGTTATAAAACCTCAGATTCTGTATATTAATATAATTATGTCATCTTTATTATTTTTGTTTGCTTCATTATATTTGGCCTTAAATTCATCCGCGTGTATTATATCAAATATTGCATCATTTTTCTCGATTTTAAATTTCTTGTTTCTTGTATTTTTTAATAAAATGATGATAGTTTCTCCAAAAATTTACCTATAAACTTTAGAAGTCGCTGTAGTCTAGTAGGTAGCGTGTTGGCTTATTAGACGTAAAGCCAGGGTACGAGCCCCAGGCCAGACATCAAAACAAAATACAAAAAGTATTTCTGAGGTGACTTCTTCTCAGCAGATTTCTGGCAAAAACTCAGAGAGTAAATATAATTGCCATGAAAAGTTTCTCAAAAATCTGTCGTTCGGATTCGACTTTAAACTGTATGTACCACCACTCATGTATAAAATTAACACACACAACATAAGTGGTGTGAGAAACACCACCTGACTGAAGGGTAGTTATGACCAATTATGTATGTATGAATGTTATGTAAGTGATGTAAACATTAAACGTGTTTTGTCAAAGTGTTTAACTTAATAGTCATATGGAATCCTCTTATTTATATTTATTTTCGGTCAAAAACATTTTAACATTTAAACAAATACTAAATTAATGAATATTCAAAAACTACTAGTATTACAGATAATTATGAATAGGTTGGCAGCAATAAATTAAATTATTATTCAGAAGCAAAGCTTTGCAGACAGTACTTCTAGTTTTTTTTTAAACCAAAGGCCGGCGGTTCGGTTAAGATTAATTAATTAAGAACCTTCTAAAACATATGTTTTAAATTTGAATGATCGCATTTTTAGATTCAATGACCAGATATTAAATAACATGTAGCTAACATGTATAGCATGTCCTTAGAAGGCTAATTCACTAGGATGTCGATGGCCCGAAAGACAACCGAAAACCCGATAGTGTTGTGCGTAGTGAGTGTATGCTAAGGAAGTACTTTTAATAAAGACAAATATTATAGAAGACGATTCCTTGACGCTCTACGTTCTACATGAGTTTTTACTTGAATAGCTTTCCTGCAATTTATTTATATAAACATAGCTGTCATTTTAATTAAGAATTGTATCAGATCTTTCTTAATCACTTCTCATATTTAATTGAATTGAAACGAAGTGTATCTGAAGTATCATCGAAATTTTGTATAGGTTTGAAAGACCTGAGGAATGTCCGCCATTGATTTTCTGCGTAGAGCACATAGGAGTTGTAAAATTTTTCATGACTCTGGCACAAAAGGCTGAAATTGACCAATGGTATGCGTTATGTAGGTTTTGAAGTCTGTGGTTGCTTTGATACACCTGTGAATTAAGAAAACTACGCAAGAAAAGGTGTAAACCACACGACTCGGTAGCCAGTTCACATCACCACCTCATGAGGTGATCATGCTATCAGATCGTTTGCCAGAGTATCCAATGTGGCATAAGCTTTCTATCGCAATATTCAACAAATCAAGAGTCAAATATCACAATATTTTATGACTATAATATATAGGCATTGCATGTACGCTCTGCAAATGTTGGAATATTTAGATATTTTGATAAAGATTAAATCTGCTAGAAAAAATAATAATAATTGTATTTAATGAAAGAAAGAATTCATTAGAGACAGAAGAGTTTCCAAACTTATTAAATAGCACAGAAAACAATTTCTCAAGAATCACTGACTTAAAATTATCGTCTTCTTCGATTATCCATCTTAGCCGAAAATTCTTTGTCTTAATTTTGACTTTACTTTGTTGTTGAGCCATAGGTCGTGTTAGTTGATATTAGCTGCTATTGATATTTTCCACATGATAACGTTTCACGCAGATAATTCGTCGTCTCAACTTGTTTTTAAAAACTGTTTTACAACTGATGTTATGCAAATTATTTGGGGAACACTTATCGGCAGTTCGTACGGTTTTTGTGAAGTTCACGTGTCATTTGGTGCAAGTAAAGTATGTCAGAATTAGATTGCTGCACTTGCTGTAATTTATCCTTGGCATTAACGTTGGTATTGGCTTTGTTAATATTATTTTTGTTGACATGGATGCGATTATGATTATTCATCGAAGACATAATTGGATTCATTTGCATATTAATACAGTCTTCAAGATGTACTATTCAAGATGTAGTTGAAAATATCTCATCAATATCAGATACTTTGTGATTACCTCTCGAAATTATGTATTGTAAGAGCATGCAGCAAAGGTACCAATTAAGAAAAGCAACATTTCTAACCCTTTAATTTGGTTCTTTCATTAAGTAAGGTTTAGTTTATGGGTATTGAATTCAGAAATTTTTGAAAATGTCAAAAACAAAAATCCATTCTGTTGCTTACGCTTTCCTTGGTAAACCTTAGGGTTACTTGTAAACAAAAATCAGAGTGAATTAAGAGAGAATATGAAGTGAATCTCTACTCTACCTTTAGAAATGATGTTCCGAACCCGATCGATGATGACGGCGTAGAGATTCCTCTGCCTAGACATGCGGGTCCTGATGGCCTCCCCGCTGAATTGTTTAAGACCGGAAGTAATGAGTTGGTAGGGCGCATACACCAGCTTATTTACAAAATATGGCTAGAGGAAAGTATGCCCAACGATTTTAACCTCAGTGTACTCTGTCCTGTCCTGTAAAAGGGAGACCCTATGGGGTATAAACCTTCTCCATATCGCATATAAGGTTCTTACGGACGTATTATGTGAACGACTGAAGCCATTCGTCAAAATACTGATTGGACCTTATCAGTGCGGCTTCAGACCTGGCAAGTCCACCATCGAACAGATATTCACACTACGTCATATCCTGGAAAAGAGCCACGAAAAACAAGTCGACATACACCATCTTTTTGTCGGCATAACGCAGCCTTCGATAGCCCCATAAGGGATAGCGATTTTGCCGCAATGTCTGAGCTCGGTATACCTGCGAAGCTGATAAGGCTATGCAGAATGACGTTGAGCAATTCCTGCAGCTCCGTCAGGGTATGAATGGACCTCTCCGAACCTCCTTATCATGCGAACTCTTCAACTTCGTCATGGAGAGTGTTTTGCGAAAGGCAGGAGTGCATCGCAAAGCAAAAACTGCAAAAAGTAGAGACAGGAGAGCGATGATCAACAAATACATCATCAAGAAAAAAGGTTAAAATCTTCACGAAAAGATATGTAGGTAAAACACAACAACTGCAAAAATAGAGGCAAGAGGTCAGTTATCACCAAAAAAAACAACGGTTAAAGGCGTCAATCAAGGGCATTTAAAGGGTAAGAGAACAAAAAAGGTATGTACAGTAGTTGGTTTAACTTAAATATTCTGTAAGAGAACAGTGTAGCAATTTTAAAAATTAAAAAAAAAACACGCAGTTATAAACGCATATGTATGTACGAAATGTAAAATCGGGTTTTCATAACAACAAAACATAAAATAAAAAACACCAATAGGACCAAAGGACACAAAGGTCAGTATCACGCGATTGTGGTATAGATATAGAAATACCAACAAAAATAAAAAATTCATAAAGGGCAACGGTAAACGAAAAAACCAATTGCAAAAATACACACAAACTTCTGGTAAATTCCACAAGACAACAAAAAACAAACAAAAAGAATTAAAACAACATTAAAATGAAACACTATGGAGAAACATAAATCATTACAAAACTTCAAGCTAACATCAATTTCAACAGTACACAAAGAGAACAAAACTCCATACATTACAACGAGATCGAAAGGGAACGTTCTCAATTCCAGTGCGCCTACGCAAACGATACAAAAATTATTGAGTTAATTTACATAAAGTCTATCGGTGCGGTAAGTTCAAAAGAAAAGAGAGAAAAAGTGGGTGAACCAAACAAAAAGAGAAAAAAAACACACACTGTGAACAAAACAAAAAACAGTAAGTACAAAAATAAGATCAAAGACAGTGACTACAAAAAGAAATAAAATTTTTGGAAAAAAGTGACAGTAATTAAAAATTAAACAGAATTTTTTAAAAAAAAATTAACAAATATATTCACAAGTAAAATAAGCAAAAAAAAAAGTACAATAAAAACAAAAATGTGCTGATAAAAACTAATAAACGGAAAAAAGAACAACTAAATTTATTGCGTACAGTGGATAAAAAAGTGGAAAAAAAAATTATGTAAGAAATAACTCACTTCAAAAACAAAAAATTTGGAAAAAAAATGAAAACAATATATAGTGTACAGTGGACAAACAAATAAAAACTTCAGAAAGATAAAAAACAAACAAAAAAGTGAAGTGAAGTGAAAAAAGTGAACCAGTTAAAAACGAGAAAAAAACAGTGCACAAAAATTAATTTTCTGAAAAATATAAAAATATAAAACAAAAAAATCTTTTTAAAGTGCTTGAAAAATAGAAAAACAAACAATTTTTTTGAAGTGCAAGAAAAAAAGAAAACAAAAAGAAATTTTATTGCGTACAGTGTACAACAAATAAACATTTTCGGAAAAATAAAAAAGAACATTTTTACAACAAAATTACAAGAATACACAAAACAACAAAACAATCAACACAGGCAAACGCTTCTCGCGTGACAAGAACGGGAAGAAAAGGATAACGGTAAGTCAGCTGTTGGACAATATTTTTATACTCATTAGATATAAGTTTCTTTCATTGAAAATTTGCATTTTTTCCATCTTTTTCTTTAAGTTTTGGTGAACTTTTTTGAAATTTTTCTGAAATTTATTATTTAGTACTCAATTTTTTAAAACACAAAGTCGATACTTCGAATAGTTTTACGGTTTTCGTACAATGTCGGTAAAAATAAGTTCGAAAATATTAGCGAGGAGGATCAGACTCCAGCGTTTCTTCAAGTGCAGAAGGACGAGTTAGAGAGAAGACAGGGTAGGCTTATGGAAGTTACGAGGCGTTTGTTATGGACGAAAAAGTGAGGTTAGTAATGATTTCAAAGATTGCGTTTCACTACAGTACGAAGCAGCAGCAGATATGTACCAGAAGCAAATAGATAGAATATATATTGCAGATCAAAGAGTGGTGAATCCAACAGAGGCAACATTCGTTCGGCAATCAAGGTCCAGTTTAAAGTTACCCCCATGTGGCATGCCTATTTTCGAGAGTGGTTATACAAAATGGCCGAAATTTAGGGATATGTTTTCACCTCTAGTTTTGGGAAACAAATATATATCTCAAGTCGAGAAACTCCAATATCTGCGAACCAAAGTAAGAGGGGAGGCCTACCAAATCGTAAAAAGCTTCGATTTGGTTGCACAAAATTTCGAGTTAGCTTGGGAAGCGCTTCAGATTCGGTTTGAAAACTGAAGAATTTTAGTCAACGAACTGCTCAGAATCCATACGATTAATTGTGGACACCATAAATGACAAAATAGCCATTTTGAAAACATCAACGTTTCTTCGTGGGACCCTATCTTAACTTATATTTGCTCTTCAAAGTTGCGGGAAAATACCCTACGGGCTAGGGAAGACTCTCTTAGCAATCACAAAGAAATGCCCTCGTGTAAAGACGAGCAATAATCTGAAGGGGAGAATCGAGATGTTGAAAATTGTTTTCGATATGAAGAAGCCAAATTAGAAGGAAAATTCGTGGTCAAGGTCAAACGCTTTTCGCTCCCAAGCGGACGGAAGTAGGGTGAAATTGAATTGTAAAAAGTGGAACGAAAATTACCCATTGAAGCAGTATAATTTTTTTTAGAATTATCTGTAAAACACCGAATAAATTTTGTATATGCTCACAAATATTGTACCAATTGTTTATCTCCTAATCATTTTGAATCTTAATGTTCCAGTAAAGTACTTTGTTTTCGCTTCAAAAGGAAACATCATACTTTACTACATGTAGACGATGAAACCACTCGGGCACTTAAGGAAGTTTCTCCACGGAATGACTAAACAGTTTCGTTTAACACCCATATACTTAGTAAGGAAAAGCAAAGTCAATTCCAATTGATCTAGGTTCCCTTCCATATGGACGCACAACAATTCAACATACGGCTCTAATCTATATACACCAAACCGGTGAGCTGTTTACTATTTGGGCGCTACTCGGTGCGGGATCCGAAAATAGTTTTGTATCCTCAAAGGTTCAGCAACAACTGTCAATTCCTGTAGAAGCATATCACAGCAGGATTTCTGGTCTAGGAAGGTCAAAAGGAATATGCAATCTGACTTTACGAACAAAGAGGTCCAATTTCTCAATCACAATTAAAACAATTATTGGCATAAAATTAGCTCATTTTCTGCCTAGTTCTCCCATTTAAAATCGAACATCGAGAACACTTTAGAGGAAAGGGAATCCCACTTCGGATGATATTTGTCAGGTCCTCACCCCAGTCGGGTCACATGGAAGAAGCAACTCATCATGAGCCTTCAACGGCAAAACATTTCTCTTTTTTCTACCACATCATGCCGTTATTCTTCCTGAAAGTAAATCTACAAAAGTGCGTGTTGTATTCAACGCATCCAAGAAAACGTGTAGTGGATTTTCATTAAACGATGTTTCATATCAAGGACCTTCCCTTCAAGGAGACCTCATGCAAATTATTCTCTCTTGGAGATATTATAAATATGTGTTCATTGGTAACATTCAAAAGATGTATCGTCAAATTTTTGTTCATGTATCAAAAAAATTTATTTCGAGTTAAACCAAACGATTCAATTGAAGTTTTTCAGTTGAAAACAGTTACCTTTGGGGTTAATAGCGCTCCGTAGTTAGCACTAAGAACACTTCTTGAATTAAGCGAAGATTGTAAAGAACCACATCCATTAGCCTCTTCAATTCTTAAGGAGAAGATCTACGTAGATGAAGTTTTATCAGGTGGACATAATCTGGAAGATGTCAAAGAAAAACAAATACAACTTTCCTTCCGTGGAAAAAGATAACCAGCAATCACCATGCTCTTTTGAAAGATTTGTCCTGGGAAGGTCTTCTTGAAGAAGATTTTTTGAAATTTGATAATTCTAGCTCATTAAAGGGTTTAGGTATACGTTGAAATGCCAAGGAAGATATATTTTACTACGTACCAGAAACAATAGGGGCTTCACCATCCAATACTAAACGACAAATTTTATCTACCATCGCAAAATTATTTGCCCCTCTAGGTTGGTTAGGACCCATTGTTATTATCGCTGAACTCAATCTGCCGGAATTACGGGAATGCAAATCAGATTGGGATGAAGATATACCGCCAAAGATATTGGAAACATGGAAGCAGTTTTAGACTACTCTGCTACAAATTTTATCTATTAAAATAACTAGATGAATAATTTCTCACCTGCATCGGGAATCGCATATTGTGGATCGGTTTATTTGAGTCTCTACCCTTGACAGAAATTTTTTGTAACTTATTAATTGCGAAAAATAAAGTTGCGCCTTTAAAAATATAAACATTTTGAAACTTGAGCTCTGAGGAGCCTTACTATTATATAAATTAACGAAGAGCTCAATGAGACGATTAAAATTCCCCTTTGAACAATTTTTATATACCGATTCTTCGATTGTCTTCGGCTGGCTGCAGAAGCCTCCGCATACTTTGAAAACTTTCGTAGCCAATCGTGTTAGTCAGATTACCTAGCTTGATCATTGGGGAATTGATGATAATTCCGCCGATCTTGGAACTCGAGGATGCACCACGCAAGAACTTTCGGAAAGCAAATAATGGTGGCACAGTCCTCCATGGCTAAGTCAATCCCCTGAATGTTGGCCCAAACCACGTTATAATGATTTGGTTTGTTATAATGAGATTATAATGCTGCAATTGGCTGCAGCCAATTAATTCACTTAAAGTGCTCAGTGAGAATATTCGAGAAATAAGAATGATTTGTTTTATAATTCAAAATTCAATATAATGATTATTAATTAGTTATTGGCCCATTTAGGCAGGATCGCCATTTGATTTTATGCCAATGAAATTATAAATTATAATGCAGCAGTTTTAATTCACCTAAGTTAAAGTGCTCAGGCAGAATATTTGAGAAATAATAATGATTTGTTTTACAATCCAAATTTAGTTCTGATTTATTAAAAAAAATATTCTATGGTATATATACAATTTTCTCTTGGTTATAATCAATTTGCTTATACAAAAATTATTATTACTTTTCTCATAACTTAATATGCAGCGCCAAGCAAAATTCTTTTATTTGTTCATAAGTGTGTCAAGTTTTTTGTTACATTTGTGTGGTCTATTTCTTGTTGCTATTTGTTTTACTATTTCTTCTTACCATTTTCATGATTGCTTGGCGATTTAAATTACATTAAAAATTATTTAATTATTATATTAACTTCATTATTATAAGTACACTACAACGTATTTTTAATCCAACTGATTTAGAATCCCGGAACATATCTTATTTTCATTTACAGACCAACCAGGAAAATATTTTGAGCGAATTTTCATCATTCCCCAGAGCCCTAAGAATTCTAAGTTATCGCTTTCGCTTCATCAATCGTCTTCTGAAACGTCTATATGAGACACAGAAACACATCAGCTTCGAAATGTAATTTGTGAAAAAAAATTTATTATAAATGCACAACAAATTCATTTTTATTTAGAACAGGATTGCCTTAAGAACAATCAACCCATAAGTCGGAAAAGTCTAATACTTTCTCTGAATCCCTTTCTTGACCAGGATGGACTACTACGCGTAGGTGGCAGACTCAATAATTCCGGATTAAGTTTCAACGAACAGCACCCTATCCTAATTCCTAAAAAATCTTCACTAGCTAAGCTTCTTATCGGATATACCCGTCAAATTTTACTTCACGCGGAACATCATGTAATGTTCAGAGCCGTTCTTTATGAGGGTTTTTAAATTCCGCGGTTGAAAAATCTTATTAGGCAGTGTATCAGAACCTGCAAAACCTGCACCGTTTACGAACACAAAGTACAAGAGCAAATAATGGGCGCGCTACCTCGTGAGAGAGTTACATTTTTGTTACCATTCACTTACACCAAAGTGGACGTTGCCGGTCCATTCACACTAAAAGCCTCCAATTTGCGGAATGCAGAACTTCTAAAAGGATACTCAGCAGTATTCGTTTGTTTCTCTACTCGAGCAGTTACCTCATTTGCTGTTAACGATCCACAACGACTTTATGTAAAATGCTGAAAAACCCCTTATCCAGAAATATGGCACACATGTGTTTAGCTGGACATTTATTCCACCACAAGTACCCTACATGGGCGGCCTCTGGGAGACCGCTGTCAAAAGAATGAAGTCTCATTTAAAAAAGGTAACTGGTACTTACAAGCGTCGAAGCGATATTGAACTCTCGTTCAATTTCTCCTTCCTCTTGACTCCAGGTCACTTCCTGAGAGGCGCTCCACTCATAGCTGTTCGACTTAAGGCCATACAACAATTATTCGCTCGTCGTTGGAAATACGAATACATCACCGAGTTGCAACGTAGAAGCAAATGGAGAATAGAAAAAGACAACCTGAAAGAAAACGACTTCGTCCTAGTTAAAGAGGTTCTGCTACCAGCTACTTAGTGGCGACTTGGTAGAGTAAAAAATGTTATTTACGATACAGATCAAAGAGTTCGTGTTGCCGAAGTATTAACCAGTAACGGCTTGATTAAACGTTCTATCGTAAAACTTTGCCAGTTACCTATTGAAACGAATACTTCCTGTAATCACTTAATTTACAATTTTATCCAGAACACGATTTTAGAGATTAAGGTCAAACCATATTATATTTGTATTTTGCGCATTTCTTTGTTTTCTCGTTACAGATCATCATGCTCAACAAACCTCGTTGCAAATTGTGCCGGCGCAATCATCCCCTTGAATACTGCGTGCAGTTTCGGGTTATGGCGCCCTCCCAAAGAAGAGCTCATGTCAAAAAGAGCGACTACTGCTTAAACAGTTTAGCACATACCCGAGATTGGTGCTGGTGTGAATCAGTGAACAGATGCTAGATATGCGGAGCCAGACACCACACCATGTTCCATGAGGATGGTAGGGAGCAAGCTGCATCTAGTTTCGAAGGGGACCCAAGACCAAGTGACCCGTCAAATCTTCCCGACACGCAAGAAAGAGAATTGATCCCAACCCTGATTAAAGTAAAACTCATCCATAATGACGTTCCCAGGGAGGCCACCTTTCTTCTGCAAGCCTTAACTAATTGTAGCTTCCTTCTGAGGTCCCGAACTTTCTACATCAGCGACCAAAGAAGTGTTCCAAGTGACTCCGGCATTTGATTCAATGAATATAGTGGCAACTTGGCAACTACAAATCAAAGATAAGACCACATTCAAGTTTCCACCGCCCCTTTTGGACACTATGAATATTTAAGACCTAAGGCGCACCCCAACTTCAATGATTGCCGTTAGGTCGACGAAGTCATCGGGCTGCCGTTAATGCGCCAATTCATGTTAAGACAATATGATCGCCTCGAGCCAACGCTGCCCCGAGCACAAAATTCTGACTTTGGATGGGTCATTCACGAAAGATGGACGGGATGCAGTTGCCATTAAAGGAGCCCGGAGGATGTTGAACTGTCTTCAACATATTTTGCTAAGTGTATAGTCAAACCTATTGTGAATTATTTTTTATATGTTAAGTAGGTTTTGCTGAATTCAACATTTCTTTACCTAACCTCTTTTTTATTACTAAAGTTGTTTCTCAAGAATCCGCCAAAAAGGCAATAAAGTCTAAGTTAAAATAAAACCCCCGCCTTTTCATTTTATTTGGGATATATGTATATATTCAAGAAGAACATATAAGTATATCCTCGACTCATTTTTCTAGACCTTAAGAGTTTAGTTGACTCCTAGAGCGTACACCCTTTAAACTATTAAAATCGTTTATTATTCAAATTTTTGATCGTTTCTAATTCTTCACTAATTATCTCTTTAGCCGTTTTTAGTAATTGAATGTACAAAAATAAATATTAAAAAGTTAAAAATAATAACTCACGGTAATCATGAGAAACTTTTATTAATTTACCTAGACATTTTTCTTAATCTGTTTCCGTGCATAAAAGTGTGAACTGTTTTGTCAACACCGAAATAGTAAATAGTTTTATTTTATTTTTTTAAATTTCTGAACTATAAAGTTTTAAAAGTTTTAAAAGTTTTTTAAAGTGTTAAAGTGTTAAAGTTTTTTTTATAAAGTGTTACAACTGATGGAATTAAATATTTTGCTATTCCCAAGATGTATTCTTGGAGGCAGTTAAGGATAGTTGTAATATTTTCTAAAAAGATTATTTGAACGAAAATATAAGAACAATAAAAATAAATTACCATTTACTGTTTAACAATGCATATTTTAAATGTTCGTCCAATTATCAAATACAATACCATTAATTACTTTGTGCCACATGAATTTTGCACTCATTTTGTCAAGAATAATTTTCAGCCTTTGCTGTTGATTTTTTAATTATTGTTTTTAAACTTTATTTGTGATAAAATTTTTAATTAGTCAAGTTTTTAGTTGCCATATTAAGTTCTGAAAGGTTGCATGTTTCATGAAAACAGAACTAATTAAAGACAAAATGAAACAGCAATAATGACATTAATTTAGGAGGAATAAATTTATTGAATAATGTTTTTTACTTTTATTTTATCGTTTCTAAGTTATCTGTTTTTCCTTTGAGGATCTATAAATCTGGTCATGTACTGCCTCTTTAACGATTAATGTGCAAATAAAATACCAATTAAATTTAATTACTACAACGTTTGGCTTGTTACAGAAATATAGAACAAAAATTAATCGTATTTGTCCAAAACAAATTATCGAAAAAAAAATGTTTCGTTTAAATATGGAAAAAGTACTAGGCTAAACAATTGTAAAATAGGAATACTTCAATGAACACTTAATATGATTTTAATAAGGATGTGTGTTATTTATCTTTGAGTTTATATGCTGACCGAAATAATTAAACTAAATGTGATTGTGTCTCTCCTCAATAGCGTTAACACTATAAAAGTATAAGGATGTAATTTAAATGCAAGTTTAAAATAGCTAAACCCTAAATGCGATATCTATAAGATACCTGGATTAAATTTATAATATTATTAGAGGTAAAGTTATCATTTTTTCACTTTAGGTTTATTCGTTAATTCTATTTATTGGATTAAATTTTGTTTAACCCTGTCACAACCTCAATATTATTAGAGGTAAAGTTATCATTTTTTCACTTTAAGATTATTTGTTGATCCTATTTATTGGATTAAATTTTGTTTAACCCTGTCACAACCATAATATTATTAGAGGTAAAGTTATCATTTTTTCACTATAGGATTATTCGTTTGATGTGCAAGAACATTTTTTTAATCACATTACCAAAACCAATAATGGGTTCTCCGTTTTTTGTTGTACATACATACTATATGTCCCTATGGTCGTTACGGGTTTAAATTAAATTATATTTTCTCATTAGTTAAAATAAAAAGAAATATAATTGCCTCTGGTATTTTTTGTTACTATTTTCTTCTATTTATTAATAAAATGATGTACTTGTTACAACAAAGTAAAGAAATTTCAAAACTTTAGCGACATTCGATGATTTGCTTATCTCTATACATATCGTGTGCAGATAGGTAACCAGTAGTCACATTGCAGCAGTACCACAGTTGGAACCCCCATTTAAATGGCGCATATGTACTGATTTGTATACACACAAACACACAATTGACCTTTACAACCCTTCTGTCAGAATTACGACCTAGCTTCTCACACCACTTATGTTGTGTGTGTTAATTTTATACATGAGTGGCGGGACCTACAGTTTAAAGTCGACTCCGAACTTAAGAAACTTTTCATGGCAATTTTATTTACTCTCAGAGTTTTTGCCAGATATCTGGTGACGAAGTCGCCGAAGAAATATATTTTTAAATTTTGCTTTGATGTCCGACCTGGGGTTTGAACTGTGGCCTTACGTCTAACAAGCGAACACACTACGGCTGCCTTCCAAAATGTATCAACAAAAAGTTTGTATGCAGTTCTACTACTGTAGATATTGAAAGTAACCAAACAATGCATCAACTATAAATCCGATGCCTGATTGCTTTTTGACTGCGTTAAAAATATATTAACGACGTTTTGAAATAGAATACATTGTATATATTTTGTACAGCGGCATTATAAAACACGATACTTTGTTCAAACACAAAGAAACTAACATTTTGGAAGGCCGCCTACCTACTAGAGTACGGCGACGAGTGATTTGTATCCCTTATACTTTCTCATGTGCTCATCCATGTATTGTTGTTTGCTATGTTTGACAACATTTCGAAATGAATATTCAGATCTTGCATTACTGGTTTTATTTTATATACGCTGTCACACTTCGATTTAACAAGATCTTTAACCTCTTTACAGTTGCAAACATTCAGGTTTCTGCATATATTTTCAAACAGAGGTGTTGGAATGACGTCGAATATATGGTTAGGCAGACCAATAATCTCTCAATGATGACAAAATATGATAACCCGTAACTGAAGTCATACCAAGAAATGCTTTCATTTTATAATTTTCGATAGTGTATTCTTTGCCATTTTTATAAGGGTATTGAATTGAATTCTCTACTATTTCTTGGATCAAGCTACTAATTTTGTAGTTAAAAGGAAGGTGTAAACCTGTCGCCTTCAGCATTTTGACGTATTTGCACTTTACAGAATTCATATTTTGAATAAGAACAACACTCGCGATGTATGCTCTCTGACCTCATTTGAAAACACGTTAGACCTTGCCAAGTGGCACAAAGTTTAACTAAAAGATTTTAAGAATCGGGCGATTTTCAATGTTAGATTACCGTCTCCTTAATTTCAACATCAGATACACCTTGATCATCAATTTATATCAAAAGCCTTGGATCTCTTTATCTTCGTCGTCACTATTGCCTGGATTTGATTTTCGACGAGTTTAGTATCTCCTATTTAAAGCATAATTTACAATAATGAAAGTCATTAAATGGTGTGAAAACCTAACCCTTTTATATAAGTAGAAAAATTCTTTTATCAACCACAGGGACTCTGGGGTTCCCTACCCTTAACACTAAATTATTGAATATATTGAACTGTATTTACTTTTTATATTTATAAAAATAAGAAAATACATATATACTCCAAGCAATAAATAATTTATAACAAGTTCAGTACTTTAGTACTTTTTCAGTACTTTTCCATTTCATAAATACCGCAGTACCCCCTCGACATTTTTAATACTTTTTATAATACATACTTTATGTTTTCCACTTTTTACTATTAATGCGTTAGCAACATGTTCAACGTAATGCTAAAGGTAGAATCAGGCTTAAGTCCCGGTTAGCACGGAACATACGTTCGTTTTTAGAATACGAAACGCAATGAAAACGCTTGTAGAACCGTAATGCAGTATCGGTAAGCATTTGCATTGCTTTTCATATGCTAAAAACGAACGTATGTCTATGTCTATTATGAACGTTGCATCGACGTTTGACTAAACGGTGCTTTTACGTTCTATTAAGTTCCGTATCACCTATTTTGTATAATAGGCCATTTATACTACAGCGAAATCTAGTACTTATGAGATTTCGAGCCAAATCTAGTTGATTTTAACTAGATTTCTAGATTTCCCATACAAAACAAAATTTACTTATTTAGTAGATTTCGGCAAAATCTACTCAAAATCTAGTAAAAATAGAAATGCAACTATGTGTTTTGCCAAATAGTACTTAAAAATACAACGCTGAGCAGGAAAAAATGACATTTCAATTTAAAAACAAAACTTTAACCTCTTCACGCCCTTGGCCACATATGTGTACGTTTAATTTTTTATGATCATAATTATAATAATAATAAAAAAAAAAACAAAAATTTTATAGTAAGTTATTGACTACCAAATCCTCAGACCGTTTGTCTGCAGTGATGATATTATTTCCGACGCATAGTTAGATAAATAAACAAAAATGTGAAATAATTCTTCGGCAATCTGTTTTAGTGGATTATATCAAGAATAATATTTGAAAAAAAATAATATCAGTTATATTTATTATAATAAGTTTTACCATCACCACCTAAAAAATCTAAAAGCTGGACTTTTTGTGAATTTTCATTGTTTTTTGTTTTCTGAATTCCTATTTAAATAAAATTAAATAATTTAAAAAGAAAACAATATTTAATCATTTTTTTGTCACCATAAAAAAATCGTCCCTGAAGAGGTTAAGCGTAACAAATGAAAAGTTTGGCGGCTTTTCGATGAATATTAGGAATATCTTGCTCCCAGAATGACCCATGGCGAACATGTATTAAAGTGCGGATTAATATTTATATATTATTACCTATATATATGTTTTTCATTTTTGTTTGGTATTAAACTAAATTTGGAAATATTATTATTTTCTTTTAAATTTCAGTCAGCTGTTTTTGTTATTAAAATGAAATCTTGCTACTGTCAAATAAATCCAGTGTAAACGATCTAGATTTTGAGCAAGATTTGAAATCTAATCTACTAGATTTCGCTGTAGTGTAAATGGCCTATACGAGTCATTAGTGTCTCTATTCCACTTCGTATGTGTATTAACTATAAATAATTTTTTATTTTACAAAAGTACCATTTGATGCAAAAAAGTACTTTTCCAGTTATAGTTCACTACTATTTCAAAATTTCAGTTTTGCAACACTGTTTTAACACAACGCAAAACGAAAAGTTGGGCATCTCTTATCTTTTTTGGTGCTTTGACAATCAACTGTTGATTATTCTGTAAATATTTTTGGCAACTTTGCGCGCGAATTATATTTTTTTAATATTTTTCCTTAAATTAAACAGCTTCAATGCTTCGTCCATTAGCAGTACTATTATAAGTATGTCCAATAAATTCTCCAAATCTATTTTTAGCCTTGATTTAAACACAAAATATTAAAAGCAGAACTTACGCGCCAACCACTTTTAAAAGATAAACAAATAACGTGAGTGTTGTCAAAGTTTTTGTTGTGTCATACACCTTTCGCTATAGACTTTTCTGTCAAAATTATAAACGTTACGCAAATTTTATCTGACACTGCTTGATTCAATACTAGAATAAAAAATTCCATCCGTATGACAAAAAAGAGAATAAAAGTCGTATGATTTATATTTTTTGCGTTTACATGATCGGTATAAGACAATAACAAAGTAAAATGAAAACAGCTGTTACACTTTTTCTATGTGTTTACATAAAAATACATCCCTGATCTAATGCGACTTGCTTGTTTTTTGAATCATTTCAAAAAATGAAGAGAGCCATACGACTGTCAAACTTTTCATCCGTATTTTCTCTCAATGTGTGATGGTTTCATTACATAGTCCGTTCAGACGATCACATCCGTACTCTTCTACACAAAATTTTGACAGATCATATTACTTGTGGGACCGTGTAAAGTAGGCTTAAATTGTACAGACCAGCGTTTTAAATTGTACTTTTTTGACCCTAATTGTACAAAACAGGGTTGGCAAAATTGGTGCAATTGTACTTTTTTTGGTACAACTCAAACATCAAAAGTACAATGGTACACCTATCACCCATTTTTACAATTTCAGACTGCAGCATCTCAAACAATTTAGCAGTTATTATACGAAATTTCGAAACAATAAACACACAATTCCGAAAACTGGCTGATTTAGAAATCATAAAATCGTATAAAAATGAAAATATAAGAATTTTTGGACCAACATTTTTGAAATTAAAAACGAATCAAATGAATATACATATGTTTTTAGAACTTAGTAAAGTCGTAAGAGGATATTATCTATTCCACATTCATCCGCAAATGTGGAACGAATTTTTTCGTATCAAAATATAATAAAAACAAAAGAGAGAAACAGACTGCATGTAACTACACTTTCTGGTTTAATACCAACTAAAGATTTGAATAAAACTAAAAAATAAACTGTTATTGTTATAATTATAAAATAACGAAAAATTTGTTATCAAAGCTATAGTAAGAACCATTTAAAAACTTATAGACTATTTTATGTATTTATATGTATATACATACATTATTAATTTATAAAAAATATATCATTCAATTGGAAAAATTAAATTTCTCCATATAATTAACAATTATAATATTTGTTTGTTACAGCACACAGTGGTTGCACTTGTATGGGAAGGAGCGACAAAAATAGTTATATTAAAGATATAGTCTTGAAATTTTCACAGTACATTTCGGATATAATAACCACAATATTCTAAAAAAATGGGCGCGGTCACTTGCCCCTACCGCCCATTTTTTAAATTTTTTCCGGATAAAATATTCAGAATAAATCATCGAATCTTTCAAATACGTGTTTTTCTGCAAATTAAATTTAGTACTTTATTGTTTTCAAAAAAATATCAAACATATAAAAAAGCTACTCTTGCAACAATTCAATTGTAGATTTTAGTAGCGTACTTTTCTTTTTACTTGGTAACTTTCGTTGACCTGAAATGAATGGATCCGAACTAAGCAATAATATATTTAGTAAGTCCGTATTTGTTCCAATTCTAGAAATTTTTCGTGTGTGTTGTAGCCTATATCTTTTAATGTCTTTATTTTTTGCTTCTGCAGCTTCCTCGGAAAGCTCTCCAATTGAAACTATGGCGTCTTCAATTACAGCGGAAGCGTGCAAAAGAATCTTGTGTACAGAAGATGGAAGATAAAACCAAGGGTACTTCTCTACAAGCTCTTTACCTGTATCAAGTGCGAATATTTTAAATTTCACGATGTTGCCATAGCTTCCAGTAATATTGCACATCTGGTTATGAGCCCTTCATCAACGCCAGTTATCTTAGCAGCCAAACCAGGATTGTTAAAAAACGTCTTGCGGTGTTGCCATCATTAGACGTGCTGCTACCCCCTTGTCTAGGCCTGTCTACTAACAAAGCCGTCTCGGATCTAAATTTGCTTTGAATTTCCCTTTTCCTATCCATAAATTTATTTTTTCATATGTTGATCTAATTTGCCGAATTTGAACCCTTCTTAGAGCACCAAAGCTCGAAAATTGTCATTCGTGAAAATATACATTGACGGGATGTTTCTATTATGTAGAATAAAAAAAAAACTATCAATAACAATAAAAATGTCAGTATTATTAAATCAAACGAGATACACAAAAAAAGGTTAAGCCAGTATATTAAATATATAGAAGAAACCTGCAAAAAGCTGCACTTGAATTAAAGAATTAAACACAATTTCTCACTATAGATGTGTATCAATATTTACAAACCAATTTGGTCATTGGCTTCCATTGGGAAACTAACTAAAACTCTAATTATTTTTTACAAAGAATTTCAAACGGTGTTAATGAAAACACTTCTTAAAAATCAGTACTTTACGAAAACTATAACACGATTTATTAAGTTATTATTTCTTAAAAATAATGTCAAAACCGTTCACATTAATTTCCATTTGAATTATTTTAATTGGGCACTTTAATTAAATGTATTTTGACAATTTGATATTCACTTTGTTTTCATAGTCAACTTAGTCAACTTTCTTCTCCTATATAAAATCGCACTTTAATTGTTTACATTTAAAAATTACCGTTAGATATTATCAAAACAAATTCAGAGGAGAGAAATTTGATGACATTAGCGACTATTTATTTCGCTACAAACCCATTATAAAAAAAAAAAAATTTTTGTCATATGGGCGCAACCACTGCTGCAGCAGTACAATTGAATTCGTATGTACTTTTCACAATTATACAATTACAATTATATTTGTAACAAAACTTTAGACGTTTTTTCACATGTGAGGAATGTAAGTGGGACCAATATGATTTGTTCTTATTTTTTCGAACACCTGATTTTCGACTTAGTTCAACATTATTTGCAGTACAAAAAAATTAAATGAGTTAAAACATAACTTTAAGTATTTTTAAAAAGCTAAAGATTTCTACAATAAAAATAATAAAAAGACATATTTTCAAAACTTTCACAAAAACCTTACCTTTCCATATTAACCACAATCTCACAAATACTATGCTTTCTGCCATGCCATATTCCTAATATTTTTAAGATACCAGACATGCAATGAATTTTGTAATGACTTTAAATAGTAAACATATAAATTTTTATACTAAGTGTTGTATTTTTTGATTCCTGTGTGAAAGAAGAAGAAATGTCATCTTTGATAAGACCTACAGTCTTAGTAAGAGTTTAAACAGATATGAACTACATGATCTTATTGGGCGCTTTTACTAGTGCAATGTTTCGAAAGAAATAGTGGAGGCACTTTCCAAGTGTATATAATATTTTCTCTTATTACACTCTTAAACTGCTAGTTAGTGAACTTCAGCTTCTAGTACAAGTACTTTATTCTATTCAAGGCTCTATTACCAAAAAAAAAAATATTATATCCACGAATTTTGCAAATCGAAATCACCCTTAATTTGTTTTCGTCTAGCAAACAACGACGAAATTCATAAGGGAGGAAAATGTGAAAACAAATTCTCTTCATTAATTTATTTCATAATAATTCACATTTAGATGATAGTATTTTATAGATAAGTGCTTCGTTGTGAGCAATGTTTAGTTATCGCTTCTCGGCCTTATGGCTAAGATCAAAGTGTAGTATCTGTTCTTATCAGCTTAACATCTGATAGATCCTCCATCGGAGGACAACAAATGTTAAACTGAGTTTTGGAATTAGACGGAATGTTTAGGAGCTTGCTCCACTTCTGTCGCGGGTTGGCCCAGTATTGCAGTACCGCTGGGATTTCGGCCCAAATTTACAATCAATTTTAAAAGTTACGTTTTTAATAAAGGTAGGCGTTGTGGATTTAGGGGAGTGTTCCCTGTTGCCAATTTAGCTATTTTCTCGTCAAATCTAGCGATTTTTTAAATCCAATTTGCGGGAAAAATATGATTTAACTATAAATCTATCGATTTTTGTGTTGCTACAAAGTAACACTCAAATAACGGTTTTAAAGAAAAGAAAAACATAAACAAATAACGCGAATTCTTTCTACTATTTTTGTGACAAGCGTTTAAGTGAATGAAAATTAAAGTATAAGTAAAAATGAAGTTGTAAGCTTTTAATAATATTGTCAAAACTATAACCACTTAAGGAATAAATCACGAAAAATTAAAAACGTGGGCGGGTCAAGACGAAACAAAAGGATTCTGTAAGTATTGCAGATGCTCCTTGTCTGGAAAACTTTACGACCTATTAAGTCGCCCGGAAACTAAAAAACACAAGTCAGCCTCTTCACTTAGGGGATCATGTTGGAAAAATTTGGAATTATTTCAGAATGAAGCGATAAATCGTTCTTTTTTACATAATATTAATAATTTTTTGGGAAACGTTTAACTATATTTTAAATTTTTACTCACAAAGAATCCTTTTTTAGTAAATACATAAATATATGCGTCTTTAAGTAATTCTTGAACATCTTCAAAATATAAAAGTATATCAACAAGATGTTGGCGAAACCGACAATAATATTAAGTACATACTGTGTATTTGTATTTTCAACCACCATATCGTACTAGTACAAGTAAACTCTATATGAGCATCATTGTACTTCACATGCAGTTCATCGCAAATGTTATATGAGATGTTTACGTTGAGCTAAGCAAAGCATACTTACCTGGCGTAGGGGTTACCGTGATCATGAAGGCGGTTCCCCCGGAGTGAGGCGTGGCCATTGCACTTTCGGTTGAGTTGACCTCCGCGATTATTCCTAATGCGAATAACTCGTGCGTGTAATTTTTGGTAGCCGGGAATGGCGTTCGCGCCGTCCCGTCATTCATTAATAAATTTCAGAATCGTGCGAATTAACATTTTTTTGGTGTGTGAATCTCCGTGAAGCTTCATTCTACAAAATCTGGAATTTAATTGGATGACAAATGAGGAGGGTTTTAATATTTAAACTAAATATTCTTTAAATCCAAGAGCACTATACTATTTATTTTTATTGCTTTTAATTTTATCAGTAGATTAATTCATCTAATATTTATGCTGTGACTACATTTATAACATGAAAAATGAATTGACTAGCGACCTCGTGGACGCATTTAAAAATTAGTGAAAATAAGTTTGTTGTTGGTATTTTGAGTAATAGAGATTAAGACTTTGATTTGATACATAAAAAGGGACAACGTTATTGCGAGACGCTATTAAACACTATATCTTTTAAAATACTAAGAGGTGCTGCGATAATTTTGTTAAATTGATTAATTCAACATGTATCACAATCCTAAGTTAGTATGTGTACTTACGCAGTATACGTTATGAACTTTAAAATTAAATCATTCATCAAACTAATTTTTCCAAAAACTTGGCGATATAGCACTCAACTTAAGTTTGCCTCATGTAACACAGTATGTTCTTATTTGTACCCCTTGAATGCTCATTACATCTGCTGACCATCCACCCATGTTGATTGGATGTTAGAGCAACAGGCTTTCAATGTGAATTTTCGAACAAAACTTTCTACAGCATATAGCAACTCATTTCTCACTCAGTCGTTAGGTCAAGAAACTAAATTTCCGCTAAAGAACATAAATGTGATTGTGGAAGAACCACAGCATCTAATAGCCGTACAACGATTGAAACAATTTAGCTTCTTTATTTTCACAACTGCTACTTATAGAGAAAAATTCCAAACTTACAACATGTGTACAAGATTTCCTAGATTGACTCCAATTTAGACTGGGTAGTCCATTCAGTTTGCTTGTTAAGATAGAAGTGAGCGTTAAGCTAAAGGGAAGATCATCCTACCGGTAACTTTTAAAGTTAAGTTTATTTTTGAACTTGTCATATTATATATTATTTTCAATACGGCAACTTCAAAATGAGCAAAAACAGTTTATTTTTCTATAAGTATAGTTCTATTTTTAATTTATAAAAACAATATTTAACATAAGGGAACAATTAATTCAGCAGTCTTTAATAAAACAAATAAATCAATAAAAAATATTTTTTTTTGAAAATCTTACTAGACGGAAAACTTAAAAAACTAGTAAGAAATATTAAAAACATTGTGTGTAAATAAACAGAATTATAATTTACATATATTTTTAATTAATATTCGTACAAATTATGTGAACAAAGTTTACTTATCAAATTTTTAGTAATATTAACATTAAAACAATTAGAAGAATTATTTTTTAAATAATCTTTTGAAAATAAAATTCATTCAATGGGTTTTGAATCCAAAGAATTCCTTATTTTAGTTTTTTATATTAATTGTACTAAATATACGTTCAACGTTAGCTGATGAATTTGGTAAAGTCATTAACAAAATCACATAAGTTTGGAAAAGCCGGTTTATTGTTTGATAAATTGTGTGATTTAATCTTTTTCCAAAATGTAAGTGGTGTCAAAAAATCATCTAAATGTTAGAAATTGTGTGGAAAGGAACGTTAATCGTCATATTAGTAAATTGACAATAAAAATCGTCAAATATAACACCCCTGAATATTATTTACATTGCTCCGGCATTGCCATATTTTTGAAAAAGTTAACTTTATTTTATCATTTGGTTGTAGTAACGAAGAGAAGTTAAAGTTCAACTTTTATATGATTGAATCAGTGTTGAAAAATTCAGTACTTTAGTACTTTTTCATTCCAAAAATACCGCAGTACCCCCGCGACGTTTTCAGTACTTTTTATTATTACATATTTGAAGAAAAAAAAAAAATAAAAACAGCTGACTTCAAAGTACTACTCCTTTTTTACTACTTTTTTTCTTCTCCCGAAATTTATAATTGAGGATCGAGGAATATTATTACCGTGAGAAGGAAATTCCTTAAGAATATTGGTGATTGGGCTGACAGAGTGACAAATCAAATTTAAATATCGAAACTCTTACAAAATACATATGTAATACATAAAGAATGACAATATATCCGGCTATACAGAAAAATTAATTCGCTCCATTAAAAGGCAAAAGTGAACAATTTAATGGAAAACTTTCATAATTTGAGGAATTTGAAAAGAGATACGACTTTCACGGAATTGTTATTCGTGATAGGTGTTAAAGGATGCAGATAATTTGGCTTAAGATTGACCATTTGTGACTTTGTTAAACTTTGTGAAAAATAGGATATAAAATATAAATTTAATTAAAGTTTGTGAAAAAAATAAACAAGAAAGTGAATTTTTTTTTGACAAAAAAAAATATAAAATAATATAGATATTAATTTACTAAAAACAAAAAAACACAGAAGTTTCAATTCTTTTGGTTTGAGTGAAACAGAGTGCGAAGACAAACAGACAACAAAAAAGGAAAGTGTTTTTTTTTGTATGATTTTTGAGAGCATTTGGAAGTCTACAAATTTTTGTTCCCTTTTTTTGTATAGTGCTACACAATTGTGATCAACGCCGAAGACGATATTCTTTTTTGTTGTGCTATTCCCCCTCCCCCATATAGTCCACGATTTAACATTCAAAAATCCACCGGATGCATGAAGGAGGTACCCATAACTAATTTTTATTCACTTTTATTAGTAACAAATCTGGAATATTTAATAGATCTTAAAGTAAAGTGGGATGACACAATAGAATTTATTTATGGGTTTCCGTACAATTTTTTATTCTTTTATTTATTCGTGGAATCATTTTTCTTTGTTGATAAAAATTGTTGAAAATTTATGTATTTGTTATTTTTCATTTAATGTTAAATTTAATATACATATTTTAATATTTAATATAATTTGGCAATTTGGTATACTATATACATATATTTACATATAGATTTGGAATACAAAGTGAAAACGAGTACTACCTTTTCACCTTTGTATTTTGTTTATTGTTTCTTTTTGATTTTTTGAGGACAGTATAAGTATAGCGTTATTTGCCATGGGGAATTCTTCCTTTTGGCTTAATTTCGCGAAGTACGTAATATCTTTGAGACATATGCTCGTTTTATTTGACGTATATTACTTTTTGTTAAATTTGAGGTAATCGAGATTACCTTTTGTTTAATTTTGGAATATTTTCGTTTTTTGTTTCGTATCGCAAGATTAGTTACGGTCGGGACGCGAACATTTTCGAGATTCGATGTGGTGCCATTTATTATTTGTTTAATTTTTTGATATTTTTATTTGATTTTAATTTCGTTGAGGGAATTAGTGAGGAAAAGAATCTCCATTCCGTTGATTTATTTTGGTTCTTGTTTTGCTGCTGTTAGTTAGCTGAGAATCTTCCTGTATTAATCCGTCGGTGAGTAGGTATAATTTTCGTTTATACAAGCTCGGCTTATTATTCAGGTTGATTCGTAAAACTGTTTTTTGACAATATTTGTGACCATTGGAGCTATAATACAATTTGGGTAGTTATTTAGAGCTGATTTGGAGTTGCAAGTTTGAGCGTTTGTTTGGAGAGTGTTTGAATCTGTCGCAGAATCTTTTCATTCTTTGGCAAAGATTTTTGGTAGTAAAACAGAACAACCTGTGTCTTGACTGTTTCGATGTTGGTAATAGGCTGAATGAATGCAGGCAAAATTTGTATTATTCGATCTGCGACATCACACTTTGCTGCTCCGGGAGGTGTTTGGAGTTTTCGATGCGTCAAGTTCTAGTCTTGTAACAAAGCTTGGTAGTGATGTGCAGAACTGTTTTGCAGCTACATATGGGCAGATTCTTTTAGGGTTGTACAAATAAGAATTTGTACATACTTTTTTAAGCCTGAATTTTGAAAATGAATTGAAATTATTTATTAAATTTATTAAATATAATTAAATGCATTACGTTGGAATATTAAAGGGTTATTGTTTGGAATGTATTTTAATATTAACCAACACTCGAACATTTCCACATATGTAAAAGATAATTTTATCTTTAGCCCTTTTATCTAACTTATTCATTGGATAAATTCTGAAGTTTCTTAAAACCAAATTTGTACGTATAAATTACTTGCATTTCATAACTCTATACTGATTGGTTATCAATCATAAATTCTTAAATAAAAATTGTATTCCCTAATTTAAAGAAAATAAATAGAATTAATAATTTTGGGCACTCATCTCACATCATCTCTCACAAAGGGTAAGTTACATATAACAACCTTAAAAGAAATAAGTAATTAATAATAATATTTCTTTTTATCTCTCCTTTCTCAATCCCTATTATAAGTACATTGAGTAATTATAATAACAATTTTTCTTTAGAAGATTGGCCCAACTCTTTCTTAATCCCCATACTCCAATCTTCTAAAGAGAATTTGTTTTAAAAATAACACACGTTATTTCATGGTCCTTCTCCCCGCAACCTATGGAACAATTTCTTGCTCCTTCATTTTATGGTGATTCATGGTCCTCTCATTCTCACTCTAACCCACATCTCTTAAAGCTCTAGTTGAACGTTCTCCCCCATTACCACGTAAAATAGTGGAATCTAAGAGAGCAACAGGATCCTGTTACAAAAAACAGACCAGAGATCGAAAAGTTGGTACAATTGTTTTTTTAGCACTATTTGGAAGTCAAAAACACCATAGCACCTCAATGACTTATTTAGCACTATTTAAAAATTTTCCCTACTTTATTACATTACTCAAATATTATGTCTCATCACTTCTCCAAATTTCAAGAATATTTTGGTACTAATATTCACATAAAATACTCAACAACCCGTTGGCTGTCACGTGAAGAAGTAATTAACAGAATTTTGGAACAGTGGGAGCCACATCAATATTATTTTACGCTCAACGATTTTGAAGATGATTTGCAAAACGGTAGAATTAATTAAATTTTATCTAGACTTTCAAATTCAATTTATAAAAGGATATTTATATTTTTAAAATATGTCCTTAAAATTATTAACAATATTAATTTAGAAATGCAATCCGAGGATGCCAAAATGCATATTTTTTAGACCGCTTACAATTTTTGTTCAATGATGATATATTAAAAATCAATATCAATGAAAGGAATATGGTATTCCTATTGGCGAAATATATTGTGGAACAGAATTTGATGTATACCATAAATAATATTGATGACAGTATTATTTTGGAGCTTGAAGAAAAAGCAAAGAAATTTTATTTAAAATTCTGTGAAGTTTTAAAAGCCATAGCTATGGTTCAAACAATTTACACCAGAAAAATTGTTTCAGGTAAAACATCAAGTATTGTAGCGTTTATATTATAAATGTTTCCCAATGAAATTAAGAACATCGAATCAATTAATAATCAATTTCGGGCGCTTTCGGACTTAGAAACTATCAAACCTTTAAAAAATGAGAACATATGTACCTTTTGTACGAAGGTATCAGAATAAATAAATGAACCAATGTTCAATGACATTTCAAGAGTTATAAAAGAATATTATCCATTCCGCATTCATCTGCAAATGTAGAAAGGATATTTTCATACCAAAATTTAATAAGAAAAGTTTAAAAAAGAAAAAAGTGAATTTATTACAGCCGGGCTGAAAAAAGTAAAATTTTTTGTGAAAGTTTGTACAATTTGTAAAGATAAACATACCTGAATCAGACGAAACCATAACAGTATGAGGTATATTAACAATATCACTCTAATTAGTATCCAATTGCAAATCAATCAATTCAGTACAAATTAAAAAAAAGAAGAAAGAGAAATTAATAAAAAACAATACAGAAAGGCAAAACAAAAACAAAACAATAAAAGAATAATAATAAGGAAAAAATAAGTACAGTGTAATATAAAAAATCCTAAAATTAATATAAATAATATAAATAAAAATAATAGAGTAAAAAGGAAAAAGAGGCTAAAAAAATTCAAAATTAAAATATACAAATAAAAGAGGTATGAGGCTGTAGAACGTCTAACCAGTATCCGAAACTCAAGAGGTGGACTTAATCTTACGAAGACAGCACATCCCAATGTGCATATGTATGTATATGTCACAGGACAGCATGAATCCTGCATGCAAATTGTGCAATGAGGATCATCCACTCAGAACATGTCCCTCCTCGATTACTTCAACACGCTGGGTCTGAAATTTATTGCAGCAGGTGATTATAATGCAAAACACACATTCTGGAGATCACGTCTCATTACTCCGAGAGGAAGACAGCTATTGGACGCAGTATCTTCGAACAGAATGGATGCCTTGTCTGCTGGTCATCCTACTTATTGGCCAACTGATCTAAACAAAATTCCGGATGTAATAGATTTTGCCGTAGTAAGAAATATTAGACGTGAAAATCTTCGTATGCACCCGTCATTGGATCTGTCTTCTGATCACTCACCAACCATCCTAACATTTGTGCCTGATACAAACCTACAGGAGCAAAATTGTCTTCAGACGAGGACAAATTGGCGGAAATACAAAATGTTCGTAAGCTCGCACCTGCCATCAAATATCTCTTTGAAGTGTGAACAGGAAATTGAATCCGGCGTCCGCCAGTTTGCTAACATCTTAACTGAAGCTGCTAGGGTATCTACATCCTCTACCCCTTTGGTAAGAAAACGAAAATTTCCCTGCTCTAATAACATAGAAGCACTGTTACGCCAAAAAAGGAATTTAAGACGCCAATGACAAGAATATCGTTCTCCAGGTCTAAAGTCTCAACTTAATCAGTGCCAAAGACTTCTGCGTGACGCTTTGCAGAAGCACAAAGAGTCGAACCTGCAAAAATACTTGCAAAATTTGGACGCAACGAAAGACTCAGAGTACAGTTTATGGAAGGCAGTAAGGAAAATGAGGAGACCTACTTTGCATGAATCCCCATTACGACTACAGCACGGTGATTGGGCAAAAAGCGCAGAACAGAAAGTGGACGCTTTTGCCAACTACTTAGAGAATGTTTTTACACCAAACAATTCTGTTTCTAGTATTGCCCCAGTTACAATCGACGATGTGGTTAGTAGGCCGATCAAGTTCCGGCTGTCTGCAGTGATTGCCGTCATCCAGAGCCTAAAGCCGAACAAATCACCTGGTTGTGACAAAATAACTGCGACAATGATTACAAATTTGCCTACATCGGCCGTTCGTTTTATATTGTTCATCTTTAACTCTATGTTGCGAATAGGCTACTTTCCTGCATCTTGGAAATTATCTGATTTAGTGATGATACCTAAACCAGGCAAGGACATAACGCAAGTATCATCATATCGTCCAATAAGTTTACTCCCAATACTTTCTAAGATGTTCGAAAAAATGCTGCTTAATAGTTTAATACCGCATATTGATGCCAACGCCATAGTTCCCGACCATCAGTTTGGTTTTAGGCGAAAACATAGCACGATTCAGTAAGTGCACAGAATTACCAATTTAATTAGAAGTGCTTTTGAGAACAAGCAGTTTTGCTCTGCGCTATTTATTGATATATCTCAAGCCTTCGATAAGGTCTGGCACGAAGGACTTCTTTTTAAGATCACACAGTTTTTACCAAAGAATGTGCATAAATTGCTAAAAAGTTACTTATGGGATAGATATTTCCAAATAAAATCAAAAGATGTCACCTCTTCCCGCAGAAAGATATCTGCTGGCGTACCACAAGGAAGTATTCTAGGGCCGTTCCTTTACTTATTGTTCACTGCAGATATGCCAACAAGTTTAGTGACTCACACGTCTACTTTTGCGGATGATACGGCGTTTTTAAGTATTCATAGAGATTCTACAGTTGCGTCACAAAGACTTCAATCTCATGTTAGTGATTTGGAAAGTTGGATGCTGAAATGGAAGATAAAAGTCAATGTTTCTAAATGCATGCACATCACGTTTACACTGAGAAGGGGAAATTGTCCGCCCATCAAGATTAATGGTGTGACAGTACCAGAACATAGTAGTGTAAAATATCTGGGCATCCATCTCGACCGTCGCCTTACCTGGGCTCACCATATAGCTGCCAAAATTACCCAGATCAAACTCAGAACAGCACAGCTTTACTGGCTTATTGGACCTAAGTCAACCCTTGATTTAGAACTAAAACTGCTTTTGTATAAGTCAGTATTGAAACCTATTTGGCTTTATGGTATCCAACTGTGGGGAACAGCCTCACCATCCAATGTAGAGAAGCTTCAAAGGCGGCAATCTAGGCTTCTTAGAATAATAACAGGTGCTCCTGGGTATATGAGAAACAGTAACATCCACAAAGATCTGAAGGTGCCCTTAGTTCGAGAGGAAATAAAAATAGCAAGTGTCAATTACATCTCTAGGATTACAGAACATCCCAACCGTCTTGTAAGAGACTTACTTGTATTCGAGGGTCACAGACGTCTCAAAAGGGTTCAAACAAATGATCTGATCAGATAAATTTATTTTGATGTGCACTTTTAGTTGTACGTTGCAGTGGCAATAACAACTTTTATTATTGTATTTTAGGTTAAGATTTGAATACTTATTGTAAATTCTGAAAGGAAAGATTCAATAAATAATATACGAAGAAAAAAAAACAAAAAAAAAAAAGAACATGTCCCAAATTTCGTGCTTTTACGATACAACAAAGAGTGTTTAAAAACAAATTTTGCAATATTTGCTTGGGATCATTTCACATCAAGGCTAATTGCAAGAGTAAACACACTTGCCTCTATTGCAAGAAGACACACCACACACACCACAAATTGAATGTCGAGGTGAGCACTTTACGGTAAGATCTAATCGACCCTGGCTCTCAAAGGACATTTTTGTCTTAAAAAAATTAGAAATCGCCTTCAATTTCCTTACCAGAAAGCTCATTTCGAGATAGTAGGCATTGGTGTTCAGAGACAATCGGCCAACAAAGAGTGTGAATTTACACTGTATGCTCGGAGAACGAATGCGAGAATTCCAATTAAAGCCATTGTCTTACCAAAGGTTACTAAATGCTTACCTGCTTGTAATTTTGAGGTACCTTACTCCAAGGAGCTAATGGAACTGGATCTAGCTGATCCAACGTTCAACAAGGCCTCACAGATTGATCTCATTCTCGGCAATGACTATGATCAATCTATCAATATTGATGGCATAAAGAAAAACATTTGTGGCCACATATCGGCTTACAATACAATTTTCGGATGGGTGCTAAGTGGTCCCATGAAAACTCATAGCACTCAGTCTTTTCCATCAATTACGGCATTCGAAACTTCTGAACTCAACGCTCTCTTAAATAAGTTATGGGAAGATGAGGAAATACCCACCACTCATGCGGAATCCAAACAGGATAAATTTTGTGAAAAATTCTACTCCGAAACAACAACACCTCTCCCTAAACGATATCCTTTACACAGGCCCTACTCTGCAAAACAATTTGATTACCATTATCCTTAATTGGAGAAAGTATCAATATATATTCAGTGGCGATATACAAAAAATGTATCGCCAAATCCTAGTACACCCGGATGACAGACAGTTTCAGAGAGTTTTGTTCCAAAACCAACCAGACGATCCAGTCAGGGATTACGCGCTGAAGACTGTCACTTTCGGTGTTAATTGTGCCCCTTATCTCGTAATTCGTACACTACTCCAACTCGCTTCAGACTCTGAATCTCAATATCCCAAAGCATCTTCAATTTTCTGCTCAGAAACTTATGTTGACATTTTATCTGGTGGATATTCACTGGAAGATGCATTATCTGCTTAGACTCAGCTCATCAACGCGCTGAAGTCAGATCATCAACGCGTCAGCTGGTACAGCAAATAATCCAAAATTACTGCCTCATTTACCCAAAGAGTATTTATACGACTCCGAATTTTTACAATTCCAAGAGTCCAGTACCACCAAAACACTTGGAATAAAATGGAATGCACTCTCAGATGCATTCACTTACTTATTTTCCCCTATACATCAGTCTGAAAGAATAACCAAACGTCAAAATTCAGTTGCAAAGCTATTCGATCCTGCTGGATGGTTTGCACCCTTTGTTATTTGTGATAACTCGCATCCACAGAGACGCTGCACGGTGCGTACAGAAGAAGCTATTGCTGCTGTAGAGCGTAGTATTGAGGAAGACCCGAATAAGTCCATCCGCCATCGAGCACAGGAATTGGATCTGTGTCCATCCACTTTATGGAAGATTTTACGGAAGGATTTTGGTTTGCGTGGTTACAAAATTCAACTCGTGCAAGGTTTGAAGCCAAACGATCATCAAGTAAGGCGTAGATTCGTCGAATGGGCCCAAAACGAGTTTACCGTTGTTCCCGATTTTTATAAGCGAATTTTGTTTAGCGATGAAGCGCACTTCTGATTGAATGGCTACGTCAACAAACAAAACTGCCGCATTTGGAGTGAAGGTACTCCTCAAGTGTATGTGGAAACACCGTTGTTGCGCTTTATGGGCTGGTGGAATCATTGGTCTGTACTTTTTCAAAAACGATGGTGGCCAGAACGTTACAGTCAATGGTGATCGGTATAGAGCCATGATTACTAACTTTTTCATTCCTGAATTGAATAACCATGATGTCCAGGAGATGTGGTTTCAACAAGACGGCGCAACATGTCACACAGCTCGTGCCACAATAGATTTATTGAAAGACACGTTTGGTGACCGCCTAATTTCACGTTTTGGACCTGTGAATTGGCCTCCAAGATCTTGTGATTTAACACCGCTAGACTACTTTCTGTGGGGCTATGTAAAGTCATTGGTCTATGCGGTAAAGCCACAAACGCTTGACCATTTGGAAGACAACATTCGCCCTATTATTGCCGATATACGGCCACAAATGTTGGAAAAAGTCATCGAAAATTGGGCGTCCAGATTGGACTACATCCGCGCCAGCTGTGGCGGTCATATTCCAGAAATCATATTTAAAATGTAATGCCACAAGATTATCTTTCGGATAAATAAAATTCATGTCAATCGAATAATCCATCGTTGTTTTATTGCAACTTAAAGTTCTATACCTATATAAAAAACACCCTTTATAAATATTGTCTAATAAAACTTTGCTCTTTCCCATTTCACAGCTAAAATTACTCCAAATCACATTGCATTTCTCTACAACTATTCTAATAACAAATTTTCCCAACATTAGGAATAGCCATGGCCGATCCACTATCCGCTCATGGTTAGGTCAACGCAGACGGCGTTCAGATGATCATCTATATCGATGTGTGTTTTGTGAAAACTTTCGCTCCTTGTGATTCTGTAAAAGGTTCCTCAGAATGACGGTTAAGAAGAGGGAAGACATTGTTGAGAGGCATCGTTATTGCGTAAATTGCCTTGCCAAGAGCCATGATCTAAGAGGGTGCTTATCAATGGATTCCATCACACACTTTTACATCCAAAAACCAACCAGCCCAGGAAATCTAGAAGTCCGAAGAAGAGAGAAGAGAAACCAACAGCCCAGAAGACTAAACCATCAAAACAAGCAAAACCATCAACAACATCAAATTTGTCAACAACGCCCGATGCGAAAATACTCGTGGAAGCTGTACGCTCACTAGCTCATGTGCTTTGTGCCGACATCGATAACTCTGTTGACTAATGTCAAGGCCGTCGCCATTTACAAATAAGAATTTGTACCAAATTTTTTAAGCCTGAATTTTGAAAATGAATTGAACTGAATTTTAAAATTAAATTTATTTATTTAAGCTATTAAGCTATTTTAGTTCTATGTTGTTCGTGTTATTTAATGAGTCCATACTTCTTTTGTTATTTACAGTCTCTATTAACTTTTTGGCACTTTCCAAAGCATGTTTTAGTCTAGTCGTAAGTTCATTAGCATAATTTTCATAGCTGTAAAATTTAGGATGATTCATGACTTCATCTCCGGGTAAACTTGGTAATTTTCCAAAAATGAGTTCAAAAGGCGAGTATTCAGTACCTACATGAGGGGTTATATTGTACGCAAAGGTAGTAAGGTATCCATTTATCCCAATTGTCATCTTGAACAAATGACAAAAAGTATTCGTTAAGAACGCTATGATTTCTCTCCACTGTACCCAATGTGTCATGATGATATGGTGTGGAAAATTTTTGTTCAATTTTTAATAACTCACATACTTCCCTTAACAATTCATTTCTAAATTCTGTACCGTTGTCTGATTTTAGTGTGCTAAACAAACCATATTTAAGTATTAAATTCTCTACCAGTGCTTTGGCTATGGTTTTTGCTTCTTTCGTCTCTATGGGACATGCAACTATGTATTAGTTATGCATAGTTAAAATATATCTAAAATTGGTTATTGGACCTAAAGGACCTATAGTGTCAATTACTATAGTTTTGAAACTATCTATGGGCGTATCTGTAACATTTAATTGTTCCATCGTATGTTTAGTCTGTTTGTTACGTTGGCATAAGTCACATTTAGACACGTATTCTTTTACATTTTTGTTCATATTTTTCCAAATGTACTTCTGCTTTAATTTTAGTAAAGTTATCTTCACTCCAAAATGTCCTCCTTGGGGTGTATCATGGTATAATTTTATTAGTTCTTGCCTTCTCTCTTCACTTGTTATATTCTGAGGTTTTTTGTATAGTAATATAATTATGTCATCTTTATTATTTTTGTTTGCTTCGTTATATTTGGCCTTAAATTCATCCGCGGGTATTATATCAAATATTGCATCATTTCTCTCGATCGCATATTTCTTGTTTCTTGTATTTTTTAAATATGATGATAGTTTCTCCAAAAGAGTACCTAAATACTTTGGATTATCGCTACATCTAACACGTGTTTCATTATTCATTTTATAATATTCTACTATATGTTTATATAATTCATTTATATCATTTTCTCGCCTTTTTTCTAATATAAATTTTAATTTCGTTGCGCGCTTTATATCACATCTCACATATGGAGTTGATCAGTCCCCTTTTGAGATTCACTCATAACATTTTTATCTCTAATAATATTCTTTTCTGATGACTTTTTACTCATACCTCTTGTAATTACTAATGTTTTCTTTACCTTTTCGTCATTTTCCAATGGTGTCATACTCTTTAGTGTAGTAGAATTAATATATATCCTTGATAATGCATCGGCATTAGTGTTGTTTATTCCTTTCTTGTATATTATTTCAAAGTCGTAGTCAGAAAGTTCCAGTCTTATCCTTGTTAATTTAGAGTTCGGGTTTTTATGCGAAAATAGTGAAATCAAAGGTCTGTGATCTGTCACAACTGTGAATTTTCTAACATATAAATACGGTCTAAAGACTTGTATGCCCCAATATATGCCTAACAATTCTTTTTCAATCACAGGTTTATTCTTTTCGTGTTTGTTTAAAGATCTACTTGCATATGATATTGGCAAATCATTTCCTATTGGACCCTGTGATAAAACTGCGCCTAGTGCAAAATCTGATGCATCTGTAGTCAGAATGAATGTTTTGTCAAAGTCTGGATATTGCAAGATAGGGGGTTCAATAAGTTTGTTCTTCAGTGTTATGACGTTCTTCTGTCCATTCAAATTTTGTTCCTTTTTTTTATAAATCATTCAAACAATTTGCAATATTCGCAAAATCTTTGATGAACCTTCTATAATAGTTACATAATGCTATAAATCTTCTTACGTCATCAGTATTCTTAGGAGTAAGATACTTGTTAATTACGTCATATTTGCTTGGGTCTGGTTTAATACCCTTCGTTGTTATCAAATGTCCGAAATATATAACTTCTGATTTCAAAAAATAGCATTTGCTCGCATTCAATTTTAAATTATATCTAGATAATCTATCGAAAACGTTGCGCAAATTATTGTTGTGATGTTTTAAACTACATTCAAAAACTATTATATCATCAACATACAGAAATGCTTCGGATTCTCGTCCAGCTAGTGCTATCGTTAGCATCCTCTGAAAACTATTTGAAGATATCTTTAGGCCAAAAGGTAATCTTGTATGTTGGTAATGATCACTAGTTGTTGAAAATGCTGTAAATGGTCTTGACTGTTGATCGAGCTCAATTTGATGAAAGGAACTTGTCATGTCCAATGTGGAAAAATATTTAGCCCTTCCTAGTCTGTCTAGAACATCATCTAAACGTGTTAGTGGAAATTTGTCATTAACTATTTTGTCATTGAGTTTCCTAAAATCAACCACTAGTCTCCATTTTTTTATATCACTTTGTCCCTTCTTAGGTACTAATAAGAGTGGAGTATTGTAAGGACTTGTGGATGGCTCTATTATTTTTTTGTTTCAATAAACTTTTTACTTGGTTATTTATTTCCTCTGTATGCGTTTGTGGTAATCGATAGTTCTTTATGTAAACTGGATTTTTTTCATTTAATTGAATAGTTTGTTTGTAAAAATTATTGGTTGTCAGGTTTTCACCCTCTAAATGAAATATGTGTTGGTATTTTTTTAATATCTCTAACAATTCCTTCTTTCCTTCCTCGTCGTTCTTCTCCATGTCGCATTCATTTAACACTTTCTTAAATTTTTCCTCATCGTATTTCGTATCTGGTTTATCAACACTTGTATATACCAAAATTTCTTAAAGGGATAGTTTCTACTTTTAAATTTTCTAATATTATGGTTTCGTCAGTAATGTTTAATAACTTCATGTGTTTGTATCCATCTTTAGGAATTATTGAATTTGCCAAAAAATACACTTTTTCCAATTTCACGGTTGCATATTACACCATCTTCTTCAATATTTATTTGTAAAGGTATTATTATTTCGCTTCTTGGAGGAATTCTTATTACATTTATCTCAAATCTGTCGTTGTGAATAGGTAATATCAAAGTCTCATTTCTTTTCTTTCTTTTTGAATGTTTCATAATCTATGTTGCAATTGTACCTCAACAAAAAATCTCGTCCAAGTATACCATCAGTGTGGATAGGAAAATTTTCATGTACTAGTTGTATTTTATGTTTAAGTAATGTATCGTTTATCTGTATAGTTATGTTAGTGGAACCTAAAGATTTTATTTTTTATTTTGTAATCCCTGTTAAACAGCAAAAGTCATCTGGATCTTCATCATATTTGTGTAATAAGTCTTCTTTGCATAGTGAGATATCAGCACCAGTGTCTATTAAAAATGTTAATACACGGTGTGTATTTTTTATATTTAATCTCACATAATTTTTTAGATCTGATGAAATACTAAATACTGCTTTTGAAGTTACTGATTTTGTTCCGGAGTACCTTGGAATTCTATGGTACCTTGGTATACCATGGGAGTTTCCCTGGTTTTGCTCCATTAGTTTTACGTTCTGGTTTCTGTTACCATTGTAGTAATTATTATTATCACTTCTATTACGATTATTAGCATTACGATTACTATTATTAGTATTCCCGCTTCGGTAACTATTACTATTATTGTAGGCATTACCACGATAATTATTATTATTATAGTTGTTGCCTCTATTGTTATTATAATTGTTATTGTTGTTGTGGTTATTATTTATATAATTGTTTGTCTTGTTATTATTTCTTCTATTGTCATTTCAGTTATAATTTTTTTTGATAATTGTTATTGTTGTTATTACTGTTGTATCTATTAGTAGAATGGTTGTTATTCCTGTAATTTCTGTAATAATTTCTGTTTGATAATGTTTGGTACATTATTTGATTTTGTCTCATGTCTGTTGATGTTTCCATGGCTATGTCGATGGCTTCGTGGAGAGTCTTTACTCTACTGGCATTTATTGTCCTAACGATTTCTTGGTCTTTTAGTCCGTTTTTGAAAGAATTAAATGCAATTATGGCATTAGTTTCACTGATTAATTCTCTATTGTTTTCTCCAAGTGAACTTATCTGGATTTCGTTTAATTCCGTAGTTAATGCTTCTGTTTTATCAGCAAATTTTCTGATCGTGTCTAACTGAGTAATCTTTGTTAGTTCGTTTAGAATAACATTTGGTGATTTCTTTGTTTTATACGTTTCTTTTAAAGTTGAAATTAATGAGCCTATGTCAGTAGGAATTAATACTTGTCTTAATTTCGTTTGCACTTTATTTGAAATTTTAGTTTTATATACAAAATTGAAAAATGAGTTGTGTTTAGTTGAAGGTAATGTATCTTTCAGTACTTCGATATTTGCTATGAAATGGTTTAGTTCATCTTTTGTACCATTGAATACTGTTAGCAATTTTGAAATTGATGCTAGTTCTGTCGTGTTCAAGTTTTCTTCAGTCATGGTGGAATTTTCTATCTCTTCTTCAAATGCTTGAATTTTCAAATTATCTTCGTGACTGTAATATTTCCAATGCCCTTTCTTTCTTTTCTCTAAATTTCAAGGTATGTAGTTGTTTTTGTTGTTCTCTTACTGCCTTATTTTCCAGTATTTGTATGGATTTGTTTTCTAACTCTTTTAGCCTGAATAGTTTCTTCTGTATAACCTCTTACTAATGATTACCTAGCATTCGATATAATGGAATCTACTCGTTCGTATATATATTCTGTCGCTTAATTTAATTTTATTCATTTGTTCTGTTTATTTATTTACTTAATTGTTAATTTAATTCGTTAATCTGTGAATTGCCTAAATGTTCATTTGTCCCTTGATTATTTACATATGTTATGTATTTGTTTTCCCTTTTTTGTCTATCCGTTTACATGTAAATGATCAAGTAGGCTTTGTTTTTTCTTTCTGCTGCAGTGCTTTTGTTTCGTTAAGTTACTATGTATGTATTACATGTAAATGATCAAGTTGGCTTTGTATTTTCTTTGTTTCGTTAAGTTTGTATGTATACGACACAACATGAAAAATATTTGAAAACAAATTTAGTTTGTCGAAGGAAAGCACTGCGGTAAGAGCAAAAATGTTTATATTGTATTTTTATTTATAAGTCTTTTTTTATATACAGAAATAAACGTCCCAACCAAATTCAATTCGGTCTTTGATTTGGTGGTTAAATTCGCTCTTCGATTCAACAGCCACCGCCAGTGGCAACAAATTTTATTTCGCAGGCTTTGTGCGGAAATCCTTGTGGTTCCAACAAGCCGGAACATTTGTGTTTTTTGAAGAAATTTTTATAGTAGTTCCTGCCTGCCGGAACGAGAAAGGAAATTTTTTTTTTGAAAATTCACTAAAATCAAAATGCAACGGTCACCAACGAGAAAAAGCTCTAGGTTGCAGTCAGCTTTGAATCGGAATAATGATTTTCCATCTGCTGAAACAAATTTACTACCACAACAATCGGCTCCAAATTCCGCCGGAACATCGGCCCTGATGCCAGTGGTAACTTCTGCCCCTGGAGTAACCAGCACAAACGTAAGTACAGCTGAACAAAATATATACGCCTCTGCCCCTGCTATAGTGTCGACAGGTTCCACCGCCGCTGGAACCTCAGGTGTCGTAGCCAGCACTCCCATTGCCGCGCCCATCATGTCTACCGATATGATTCAACATAACCAACAAAATTTTGGTGGCCCAACGGGACAGCAGCAATTGCCTCAGCTAACTTCTGGCATTAATTTGGAAGATTTGCAAAGCCAAATCAATATGCTCCAGGTTCAGTTGCTGACAGCACAGAAAGCCTTGTCCATCGCCCGTAATACCAGTTCAGCGTCATCCGCAACCATGCCCCAGTCATCCAATATGGCGACAGCAGCTACAGGTACCAGTGATGCCATCGTTGGCAACCCTGCCTCAGCCAACATCGACTGCGTTGATCGTCGTACGCCATTTTCTTATGTAAGCTGCAATGCAAATAATTCTGGTTTGTACGCAAACCAACCGCCTTTAGAACAAATATTGCCTCCTAATAGTCTTGTGTCTCAAAATGGCGATTCGATGGCTGTGCATAGGAAAATTTATGATTTGCCGGAATTTAGTGGTGCACCTGAGGATTGGCCCATGTTTTCAACAGCCTACGATAATTCAACTGCTGTTTATAATTATAGTAATTTCGAGAATTGTGTTCGGCTCCAAAAGGCATTAAAGGGTGATGCTCGTGAAAGTATTAAATCATTGCTCATACACCCGAATAAAGTGAGTGTGGTGATGGAACAGTTGCGTTTTCGATATGGTCGACCAGAGATACTCATCCGTTGCCAGCTTCAACAAGTGAAGGAAATTCAGCCTATTAGTGAGAGTGGTATTGATCGTATTGTGCCCTTTGCCGTTAAGGTGCAGAACCTTGCCGGTTTTTTGGTATCTGCTAATGGACAACAGCATTTGGCGAACCCCACACCGATGGATGAATTAGTCAGCAAGCTTCCCTTGAGTAAACGAATGGAGTGGGCCCGTTATGCCTCAACAATTAAGCCATATCCAACGGTTTTGGATTTCAACACGTGGCTCAAAGATGTTGCTGATTTGGTGCAAACTATTCAAGGGGTGAGTGTTAATCAAAATTATAGTGAACCCAAAACAAAAGTTGTCCTCCATGCCGTTTATGGTCAACGCAAACAAGAGTGCCCTATCTGCCAGGGTAATCACAAATTATTTGAATGTAAACGATTTAGTTCAATGAAAGTGCCTGACAGATGGACTAATGTGAAAAAATTGAGGTTATGTTTTCATGTCTTCGTTCAGGACATTCTAGTAGAAATTGCCGTAATCGAAAAGAGTGTCCCATTGATGGTTGCCTGAGAAAACATAACAAATTATTACATGATGGTCAATTTAATAATGGTGGAAATAATTCTGGGTCTAGTGAGTCGGAAGGTTCTTCGGTTACTATGGTGGACAGCTCTTTGGTGAGGCAACTGGGCCTCCGGGGGCAACAAAGTAAATTAAATTTACACTGGTATGCTGGAAAAGCATCTGAGGAAATGGCATCTGTGGTTGATCTGCAAGTAAGTGGGGTTGGTAAGCAAAGGAAATATGCTCTGAAAAATGTCTATGGTGTCTCAAATCTGAAATTACCGGCTCAAACTTTCAATATGGATTTAAGCGGTCATTCTGGTTTACCTATTAATTTTTACGAGGGTGTCACACCTAAGGTTTTGATTGGATTAGACCACTGTCACCTTGGTCTTCCTGATGAAATCGTGCCTTTGGAAGAAAGTGATCCTTATGCAGCCAACACCCCATTAGGCTGGGTGGTTTTTGGTCCAATGAAGGGTAAGTCATCAAATTCTCATCTATGTTTGTTGTCAGTCCAGCCGGAACAGAAGGTCTATGACTTGGTGGCAAGTTACTTTGAAACCGAAAATTTTGGAGTGAAGGTTTTGCCGGTCATAGAGTCCAATGAGGTGGCACGAGCTCGTCAAATCTTAAAAGATACTACAGTGAGGGTTGAAGGGAGGTTCCAAACCAGACTCTTGTGGCATGCTGATGATGTTGTCTTGCCTGCCAGTTACTCCATGGCCCTGAATAGACTCAATAGTATTGAAAGAAAGATGAAAAGAATTCCAGAATTTGGTGAAGCATATAAGGCTATCATGAAGGATTATAATCCTTATAATCTGTCAAAGGGGTATGCACGAAAATTGTCACCTAATGAAGCTTCTGATATTTGGTATCTTCCTCACTTTGGTGTGGTCAACCCTAACAAGCCTGGGAAGCTCCGTCTAGTTTTTGATGCTGCCGCAACTGTTGAAGGAGTCTCGTTGAATTCCAAGCTGTTAAAGGGCCCTCAGCAATATAGGCCTTTGCCGTCAATTTTGTTTAATTTCCCAGTTGGAGCTGTTGCAGTTTGTGGGGATATTAAGGAGATGTTCCACCAGGTCCTTGTGGCTCCTGAAGACAGATGTTCCCAACGGTTCCTTTGGCGTGAAGATGATACGAAGCCAACCGATACTTACGAGATGCTGGTAATGACATTTGGAGCTGCTTGTTCGCCCTGCGTAGCTCACTATGTCAAAGAAACCAATGCCCTAAGCTATCGTGAAGAATATCCTCGCGCAGTTAAGTCTATAGTGGATCATCATTATGTGGATGATTTTGTCGACAGTTTTCCAACTCCTGAAAGAGCTATTGAGGTTGCCCAACAAGTTCGTGACATCCATAAGTCTGCTGGGTTCGAGCTACGGAAGTTTTCATCAAATTCCTCTGAGGTAATTGTGGCCCTTAAAGGTACAGGGGAGAAGCCAGTGAACTTTTCCAGCGATATTAACGAGCTGCAATCGGAAAAGGTCCTAGGTATTTACTGGCAACCTAGGGATGATACGTTCAGGTTTAAGTTGAATTTCCACAACGTGAATGCTGATGTCATTGAAGGTTTGAGGTCTCCTACAAAGCGAGAGTTGCTTAGTGTTGTCATGTCTGTCTTCGACCCTCTGGGTTTTTTGAGCAACTTTACGATTACGGCTAAACTGTTGATGCGTGAGGTATGGAAACACGATATTCGATGGGATGATGCCTTGCCCGACGAAATATTTAACATGTGGAATAATTGGCGCCAAGAGCTGAAAAATGTTATTAATGTGAAAGTGCCTCGCAATTATTTTGGGAAAGGTGTTCCTAATCGCCTGGAGCTACATGTTTTTGTCAACGCTAGTGAGGATGCGTTTGGTGCCGTGTCATATTGGAGGTCCATTAATACTTATGGAAAAATTGAAGTGTCCTTCGTAGTCGCAAAAACAAGATGTGCTCCTCTAAAGACGATGAGTATCCCGAGGCTTGAACTCCAGGCTGCCGTTTTGGGCACTCGATTGATGGATACAATTTTGAAGGAGCATTCCATGAAGGTGTCTCGAATCGTTTGTTGGAGCGATTCGACGACGGTAATTAATTGGATTGGCTCGGAGAGCCGGAGATACAAACCTTTTGTAGCCCATCGTATTACGGAAATTCTAGAATCCACTAGCCCAGCGGATTGGAGATGGCTGCCCACCAATCTGAATGTTGCTGATGAAACCACCCGGATGAAGTCTCAAGTCAACCTTTCAAATGAATCGAACTGGTTTAGTGGCCCTAGTTTCCTTTATCGTGGTGAAGATGAATGGCCCAAAACTGCCAACATAGGTCCCGCCTGCCTTGATACTGAGGAACTTCGCCCAAAATTTGCCCTGTTAATTAATGTTTCGCCTCTTATTGATTTCGGCAGATTTTCGTCCTATCTAAGACGGAAACGAACAGTTGCCTGGATGTTACGTTTTATAAATCGATGCCAAAGGAAATTTAAACCTGAAAAACGAAATGGTCTGACCGCTGCTGATCTGAAAACTTCCGAGATATATCTTTGCCGTCAAATCCAGAGGGAAAAGTTTAATGCAGAAATTGAAATTCTGAAATCTGGAGAAAGCTTGCCGAAAAGTAGTGAATTATTTACGTTGACTCCATATTTGGATGAAAGTTCACTACTTCGAATTTATGGTCGCGTGGACGCAGCTAGTTGGTTGCCCATGGAAACGAGACGTCCGATTATATTGCCGTCATCTCATCCCGTTACCGAGTTGTTTGTGGCTCATGTACACGAAAAGATGAAGCACCAGAATTTCGAAGCCACGATATGTGAAATCAGATCATTTTGGATCCCATGCCTTAGAAGAATTTTACGTAAGTGTGTTTCTAAATGTCTCATTTGCAGATTTCGAAGTACGTTGCCGGTGCCACCACTTATGGGTTCATTGCCAGAAGACAGACTGACGCCATATATTCGGCCCTTTACTTACACGGGTTTGGATTATTTTGGGCCACTAACCATAACCATTGGTCGACGCCATGAAAAGAGATGGGTTGCTTTATTTACATGCCTAACCGTGAGAGCCATCCACTTAGAAGTTGCCTTTGATTTGTCCACAGATGCGTGCATCCTTGCCATACGTAATTTTATAAATAGACGTGGCGTCCCTACAAGGCTCAGAAGCGACAATGGAAAAAATTTTGTTGGTGCTGATCAAGTTGCGAAGAGGTTCAGTGAAGTGTTTGATGTGGCCCGAATTGAAGATGAACTGTCAACTAAAGGTATTGACTGGCAGTTCAATTGTCCACATAATCCTGCAGAAGGCGGTGTATGGGAACGTATGGTCCAGTGTGTCAAACGTGTGCTACAGTCAACTGTGAAAGAGTCTGCCCCTCGTGAACATACGCTACAGAGTTTCCTGATTGAAGCAGAAAATATTGTCAATTGTCGTCCCTTAACACACTTGCCCTTGAGCCACGAAGATGAGGAACCACTAACGCCTAATCATTTTTTGCTTGGTTGTCCAAACACAGCGCAAACTCCCGTGGGGGCAGAAGAACAAAAGACCATTTTGATGAAAAAACAGTGGCGCATATCTCGCCAATTACGTGACCACTTTTGGAATCGCTGGATCCGAGAATATTTGCCCACATTGACAAGACGTTCCAAATGGTGCCAACGTTCGAAGCCAATTGCCGTTGGTGACTTAGTTCTGATTTGCGATCCAGCAGTATCCCGTAGAGATTGGAAACGAGGTCGAGTGAAAGAGATATACAAGGGCAAAGATGGTGTTATTCGTCGAGCTGATGTCCGTACTAACGCTGGTGTTTTAATGCGTCCAGTTTCCAAACTTGCTGTCCTTGACCTGGAGTAGTGAATCGTGGCCGATCCACGGGGGTGGGAATGTCGCTTAATTTAATTTTATTCATTTGTTCTAATTATTTATTTACTTAATTGTTAATTTAATTCGTTAATCTGTGAATTGCCTAAATGTTCATTTGTCCCTTGATTATTTACATTTGTTATGTATTTGTTTTCCCTTTTTTGTCTATCCGTTTACATGTAAATGATCAAGTAGGCTTTGTTTTTTCTTTCTGCTGCAGTGCTTTTGTTTCGTTAAGTTACTATGTATGTATTACATGTAAATGATCAAGTTGGCTTTGTATTTTCTTTGTTTCGTTAAGTTTGTATGTATACGACACAACATGAAAAATATTTGAAAACAAATTTAGTTTGTCGAAGGAAAGCACTGCGGTAAGAGCAAAAATGTTTATATTGTATTTTTATTTATAAGTCTTTTTTTTATATACAGAAATAAACGTCCCAACCAAATTCAATTCGGTCTTTGATTTGGTGGTTAAATTCGCTCTTCGATTCAACAGCCACCGCCAGTGGCAACATATTCCATGGGTCATACTAATTTTTATATTATTTTTTTTGTAACTAACATTATATTATTACTAATTTTAAAACTATAATTAAATACATAATAATAATAATTTCATAATTTTTGTTATTCTTAAAAAATTTTTTTTCTATATGTATAAATATATTGATTATTAATTATATATATTATATTATATGTATCTGTAGGTTAATAGCGATTTCTTCTCTTTTATAGAAAAATTTTAATTTCATTAAATTTACAATTCATTTCATTTAATTTAATACATTATTATTTAGTTCCATATTTTTCTCGGTCTATTTTTATGAACTATTTTTTTTTTTTTTTTCATTGTAAATAGTCAAATCAACATCATTTATGCCTTTTATAATATACAGACAAATATTGTAAAATTTGTCGTAGCATTCTTTTTTTTCAATAAAACTTTAACATTAATTTTAATTCTATTCTATATTTTTGTTATAAATATTTTCATTTTGTAGTGCGGGACGGATTAGCGGAACAAAAAAAATTTGTAATGAATGTTACAACGGGGCAAAAAAAAATTTGTAATGAAAGTAATGTTTGCGTATTTGAATTGTCAGTCAGTTTATGTCTGTCCTGGTTTGCTTATTATTAAGGCGAGCACGCCGCAAGTTATTTCAAGGGTATTTGTCATCGAGTGCAAATATTTATAGCTAGGGCTCTGATAGACTCCGGTTCGCAAGCAACTTTTATTTCGGAAAAGCTGCTGAAAAAATTAGGATTGCCAACAGCAGCAATAAGAGAAGGTATACTACTGAATGGCGCTTAAGTCGCATTCGTAATTTACGTTTAAATAATAATGGTTACGTAAGAACTGTGGATTTAGCCACTGAACGTGGAACAATTATAAAGGCGATTGGAAAGCTTGTAATTCTTCCAACGAACTAAATATTTTGAAAAACAACTTAGCTCATAGTGTCATGGCATGGACACCGAGGAAATCCGGGAGAGGTGAAGATGTCGGGAGCGATGAATTGAAGGGTTGATTGAGTCACGACCATACCTGGAGAATACGGGCCTCTGAAGTTAATTCATCCATTTACCGGGCAATAGACTTAGTGCGTCTGTCCCTAGAAAGGTTAAATTAGAAAACTGAAGCATTAAAGAGGACAATCCGTCCACTATCTCAGAAAAATAACGGACCTCGTTCGTTCTAATAATCCACCAGTGGACCAAGTTCGTCCCATGGTCGTGAGAGATGAAGACCTAGTTTTTCGGAAGCTCCAGTTCCGATTTAGTGGAGGGACAACAAGACTCAAGATTCGATACCCAATCTTAGACCACAACACTTATTCCTGAATGATTCTTATTCAATTTAAACTTTTTCTTTCTGACGGATCAGAGTTGGAACTGCTGTGCAAGATGTCAAGTTTTTGGTTTCCTATTTTTTTGAAATACATATGAAACTAATATGAAAGATTTTTCTTTGATTTTTTTCTTTAGTCATTAGATGGAGGACATCCGTTTTGGTAGCAGTACTGCAAGGGCGCCGACATGTTAGTGTGTGATAGTCCCATCCTTGGCGACATAAACAGGATTGTTTAAACGATGGCGATGAAGTCGCCGTGGTCTAGTAGGTAGTGTGTTGGCTTATTAGTCGAAAAGCCAGGGTTCGAGCCCCAGGCCAGACATCAAAATAAAATACAAAAAGTATTTCTTCGGCGACTTCCTCTCAGCAGATTTCGGGCAAAAACTCAGAGAGTAAATAAAATTGCCATGAAAAGTTTCTCAAAAAATCTGTCGTTCGGAGTCGACTTTAAACTGTAGGTCCCGCCACTCATGTATAAAATTAACACACACAACATAAGTGGTGTGAGAAACTAGGTCGTAATCCTGACTGAAGGGTTGTAATGACCAATTATGTATGTATGTATGTTAAACGATGGCAAACTGTCAACTGAGGGCGCTACAATATAGAATAAAGCTTTGTATACTTAGTATTAGTGTTGTTTTTTGGAATTAAATTTTTGTTTTATTAATTATTATTCTTTCTTGTAACATCCACAAGGATGCAACTAATTTGTTAAAGATTTTAAAATTTGTGCAATAATTTTTTTTAATAATTTGTCTTTAAATTTACGATGAAAAAACTCAAAGTTTGTGATGAGATAAATTTTGTGAAAATGATATTAAAAACAACAAAAAACATAAGTGAATTTGTTTTGTGAGAAAAAATAAAAACTATGTATATTTAACTAAAAGAGAAGTTGCAATTGTTCTTTTTTTTTGTGGTTTAACTCGGTTAAAAAAGGAAGAAAACAGTGAAAAGCCAATCAGTCACCAAAAAAAAGAAAGTGTTCTTCTGCTATGGTTTTATTAGGGTTTTGGATTTGGATTTAATTTTGATTCCTTTTTTTATAGTGTTTCGCTATGAAGACCAAGCGTTGAAGACGATACTCTCTTGTTTTTTTTGTTGTGCTCCTCATCCCATACAGTCCACGAATTAACAGCATTTGAAGTGGAGAGACATATCAAATGCCATTTGCTTACATGCCTCTGGACCGAGAGCATACAAGCATTTGTATCATAAAGGGTTTCCTCTACCTCATATTAAAACATTACAACGCTGGGGTGGAAGAGTCAGTGTGCAAGAAGGGGTTCTGTCCGCTTCAATAGAATTCATGCGGCATACGACTGATATGCCGCTGAATGATAAAATATGTATATTGATCTTCGATGAAATGAAGTTAGATATAACATACATATAACATAATAACACAACACTAACTACACTACTACAACAATTATTCCGTTATTGAGGATCTGCCTTACTTCGCTGAGGACATCGGCATATTTCTCTTTAAGTTCAGTATATAAGAGTTTGCGTTTACTTTCATTAATTTTTTAGTATATTATTACGAAATTTAATTAATTTTGTATATATTTACTTTTCGGAAGATAAACCATGGATTTCGAGCCCAACTAACTGGACGAAAAAATTTTCACACTTTTGGACGCGCTTCATTTGTTGAAGTTAATCCGCAACCATTTTTTGGATATCAGATTAATTTCCAACAACACCATCCTTAGTCCACGCACAATATCGGACTTACTTGGACTAACTACGAAGTCGGATTTGTCGATTGCTTTTAAATGAAATAAACAACATATTTAAAAAGGGGCAGGTAATTCTGAAGATTTTTTATTGATATAAAATACATGAATGCATTAAAAATTTTATAATTTTAGGAAGGCAAAAAGTAAAATTAGCTGCTCAGCTATTTTCAGACACCACAGCTAATCCTATTAGACGGTGCTACTCTCTAGGAATGGAGATTTATGAAGCTATGGAGGCTGCGGACTTCATTCAATTAGTGAATGACTGGTTCGACGTCCTCAACTCCAAATTGAGTACCATCGCATACCCTGGAAAGGTAATTTTTTTAAAATATTTATAAATAGTGAATGTATTTCATATCATCAGCAACAACGGGATACCTTGTCTCGTATGACACAGGCAATGTCGATCCCAATAATTCCGCAACATAAATTCTTAGGATACTTCCAGAGAGGTATAGTAATGACGAATACAGCTTTAGAGATGCTTTTTCAGTATGCCGAAAAGTACAACATGACTTACATAATTACCAACCGGCTGAACCAGGATGTTCTGAAGCATTTCTTGGTGCCATGCGTAGCAAAGGGGGGGGGGGTTGAATGATCACCCTTCACCACAGGACTTTAAATACAGACTTCGGAAATACATCCTAGGTATGTTTGTTAGTCGATAAAGTTTATTATTTTTTATAATTCAAATTATATATACATATATATTTAAAATTACAGCACGGAATACTGAGTACCTTAGTGGAAAGTTAAACGTTGAAAACGAGCCCACAGATTGGCTTTCCATTGGCAACAAAGACATCTTAGATTGGAGCACATTGCCAGACAGCGAATGCGACGCTATTAATACTGAGTCAGAACCAATAGAATAGCATCTAGACCTAGACGAATCTGATCTAGATGACATTGGTATTCTACAAGAGGATGCTTTAGAATACATAGCTGCTTATATGATTCGAAAGCTTAATCTTGTAGAATATGAATGTCATCAAGATTCATATACGTGGGTTGATCAGGTGTCAAAAGGTTACTTGAAAAAGCCGACGAAACAATTTGTTTCAAAGCTTAAAAAACCAGAATTTATATTTTATTAACGGAAATAATATATCACATTCTCGTAACCTTAAAAAGCTCCTCATCGAGAGAAGCCAGTTGATCGAGTTGCCAGAAGATGAAAAAATTGTTTTTAAAAGTAGGATACATTTCCGTATCCGAAATTTAAACAAGCGCCTGAAAGGTCAAAAGGCAAAGCAACCGCTAATGGGCTTTAAAAAGATGCTGAAAATAAAACTATAAATCTCTCCTTTTGTAAGTTATAAGAAAATGAATTTATAAAATTAATATTAATGTAAGTTTTTCCCTTCTAGCACTACAAACACGTCGTGGGCGTCTGTGTCTCACTATTTAACCGGTTCTTTTAAGAACAACCGAAAAATTAAAAAACAAGACAAATTTTTTATGTACATACATAACATAATTGGTCATTACAATCCTGTTGTTAGGATTACGACCTAGCTTCTCACACCACTTATAGCATGTTCGCACTGCAGCAATTTTTCGTAATTCGCTCTCTGATTCGTAATTTAACACCCAATTATGTGCTAAATTACGTAATTCGCCATACAAAATTTTTTGAGCGAATTACCCAAATTTTATATAATCCAATTTCTTTTACCCTGGGAATTACTTAAAAATCAATGTAATCTCTAAATTTTATCGTATTTTTGCCATCACCAGCTGTCAAAGCTCAAAATAGATAAACAAATAAATATTGAAATCAATAATTGGAGAATCCAAACAAAATATTTAAAAAAAAGTATTATTTAGAAGGTTTTTCGCGAAATTAGAGTAGGTATCCAATATGTGTGTGGAATACCTATTGAATCTACAGGAAAGGTATTTGCAGCTTTTGAAGACTATGTATGAACTTTATAACTTAAAAATATTAATAAGCCCGGAAAAAGTGATCTGGCCTAAGGTAAGTTATTTGTTTAAACTACAAGTATATTTTAAATATGATGAAAAATCCAAATATTTACACATACTATTATTTTTAGGAACGTACTCGAACCTTTTGGGAGATAGACTGCCAGTGTACAGATGACATATTTTTTAAAAACCATTTTCGGATGAACCGAGGGACATTTTATAAATTATGTGAACTATTACAGGAACTTCGGAAAAATAATACTAATATGCGTGAAGTAATACTATTAGAAAAGAGAGTTGCAATAGGTTTATATATATATATATATATACATACATATCTGGTTATATCGTACAATTGCAAACATGTTTGGTGTCGGAAAGTCAACTGTATTCGAAATTCTTCCAAGTTTTTGTGACCTGGTGTGGAGAGTTTTGGCTACAATGTATTTAAACAACTTTCTATTGACAAAAGAAAACATTGAAAAAATAACTGAATAATTTGAAATACTTGGAATTCCTCAATGCATAGGAGCTCTTGGTAAGTTAATAAAAATTCTCTATTTGATAAATTATTTATGGTTTATATATGTAATTGTGAATTATTTGTAGACGGTTGTCACATTGAATCCTCCCGTCCCAAGAAGATGCAACAGACTATTACAATTATAAAGAATGGTATTCAATTGTACTACATACTAGATTTGGTGGACGCTAGGTAAAAAGATTCATTGAAATATTGTTATCGTTTATTTATAAATTTGTACATGCTTTTTCATTATTTTCAGATGCCGTTTTATTTATGTCAATTGTGGTAGTCCAGGGCGTTGATTCACAAATATTTGAAGGATCCGCCTTAAAGCAACAATTAGATCAGTGCAACCTTTTGCACGATTTGAGCCAACAAATTTATGGTGTGAATGTTCCACTAGTTATAATTGGCGATTCAGCATTTAAGTTAAGTGATAAACTAATGAAACCTTACCCGTATCCATTGTTGTAAAGCCATCGGCAAAAATGTTTCAACTACGCTTTATCCAAATCACGTAGAGTGGTTGAGAATGCTTTTGGACATCTAAAAGCTCGGTTTAGACGCATTGGAAAAGGTATCGACAATGCTTTAAGAAATGCCAATGTTATCATTTTGTGCTCTCCACAATTTTCTTAATGAAAATAATGATTCGATAAATGAAAAATGGTTGGAAACTTTGCAGGCAGTGGAAGCAAACCGATCCTATCCTGATTACATTGTTTCACTTACAGACCAAACCAGTAGACATAATCCAGAAATAATAAGACAAGCAATTTCTTATTATTTATGTTAGTTTTATTTACAAAACATCATATTTTAAATGGATGTATATTTAGTATAAAGGTACTGTGAGATCATTTGTTAAAAAAAATTAAAATTAGATATAGATATAGTCCTTTTTCATAACAAAAAACAAATTTCATTACAGATAAACTTATATACTAACAATACTAATACTAATATAAACAAACAAAAACAAATTCAAGTATAGATAAACTTATATACTAATAATAATTATATACTAATAATACTTAGATACTGTGGAAATCCATGTAAAATAATTAAAGTAAGAAGATAGGGGCATAGAAGCCGATCCGGAAAAAGTGCAGTTAATAACCTCGTTTAGAGATCCTAAAAATAAAGAAGTTCGCAGTTTTTTGGGGCTAGTTACCTATGTGGGAAAATGTATACCAGATTTAGGAAATCGTACTGACGCATTACGTCAGCTTCTTAAGAAAGACATTAAATTCAATTGGGGTGCTGTGGAAATACAAGCTTCTAAAAGCTTGAAACTGTTGCTGTCTGAAATACCAAATTTATCCTATTTTGATCCAAAACGCAAAACACGTTTGATTGCTGATGCCAGTCCAGTCGCTTTGGGTGCAGTACTAGTCCAGTTCGACCAGAATAACGAGGCGCTCATCATATCATTTGCCAACAAAAGATGTTGAAAAGTTTTATTATTACTTAGTGCAATGTATCGTGTTTGATGGTTGAATATTAAGTGATTTATTGTTCTTTCTTTTTATCGTTACATTCTACTCTTAAGATAAACGTTTAAGCATAATAAGATGTCTGGTAAGATGTTACACAGCTGTTAGCTTAATACTATGTTGTACCTATTTAGTTTAATAAGATGTTGTAACTATTGACCTATAGAGGGCATAACACCACAACTCCCCTCTTAAGTTGTAATAATACTATAAATATTAAAAATACGTTTATAGGAAATTCATAAAATGTAGTTTAATTACATTCATAAACAAAAAAAAATCATTTGGTTTTAATTACTAATATTTATCAATTTTGCAATTATAAATATATACATATTTTTGTAAATATAAGTTTTTCTTTAGTGAATTGTAAATATTAACTAATGTTGAAATATAATACCTAGTATAACAAAAAAAATTAAAAAGTTATTCTTTGTAATTTGGACGTTGCAAACGTCTTAAATTACGAGTTTTAATCTCTTTTGTATCCGGAGTAACATTCTGCTGTCCTCTGTCATTCTCAGATACTGATTTTTCAGACTCTGGCTCATTTTTATTATTGGAAACCTCTGGGCCTGTTTGTTCGTCGATATCCGCATTCTCACTTGTACTTTGAGTACCACGAATCATTTGATTAACGTGTCTTTTTATGGATTTGTTATTTCGCGTTAAAATACAATGGTAAGATTGCGGACCTAATCGCTTTTTAACGGTTGCCTCTTGCCAAGAAGCTTTATTCGGATTCGAATAATCCCGAACAAAAACTTTTTTATCATTTTCAAAATTTATATTTCGTGCCCCTCTGTGATTTTTAATGTTAGATAACTGACTCTCAAAAATTTTGTTTCTGACTAAAGGTGGACAAAGCATACTAAAACGTGTTTTTATCTCTCTACCTAATAGCAATTTGGCAGGAGTTTCTCCTGTAGAACAATGTTTCGTTGTTCTGTAATCAAATAAAAATAAACTTATAATATCGTCGAGATTTTCTCCATCTCGAAGATTCGCTAAAACAGTCTTTTTAAAAGTTTTGACTAAATTTTCAGCCTGACCGTTAGTAGCCGGGTGACCCGGTGCAGTTAAAATGTGTTTTATATTGTTCGATTTCATAAAAACTTTAAACTCTTCGGCCGTAAATTGCCGCCCGTTATCACTCACTAGAGTGTCTATTAAACCGAACCTTCCAAAAACTTCACGCAATTTGCTGATAGTAAAACTTGATGTTATATTTTTCGTTTTAAAAACCTCGACCCATTTAGAGTAAGAATCAATAATCAAAAGAAAATGGAAATCTTTTATTGGACCCGCAAAATCAATATGAAGCCTGGACCACGGTGTATCCGTTGGTACCCAAGGAATCAATGGAGCTTTTTCAGGACTTGGTTGGTTTACCTTACATGAAACACAATTTGAAACTAATTTTTCAATGTCGTGGTCTATTTTAGGCCACCACATATACGACCGTGCTAACGCCTTAGTTTTAACAATTCCAAAATGAGAATAATGCAATTGCGCTAAAATTTTGTTACGCAATTTTTGTGGAATCACCACCCTGAATCCCCATAAAATACATTCGTATTCCACCGAAAGCTCCTTCTCACGACTGACGAATGGAATAAATTCATCACCCTTTAACAGGCCGATTTTTCCCACCTGAATGGCCTCTTTTAACTTTGCCAAAATTGGGTCTCTTCTAGTTTCTCTAGAAATATCCCTAAAATTCAAATTTAGCTTATTATCGCTACCTATATAATTTATAAAACCGAAGTCTTCACTATCTTCTACTCTATCTCGATGAGGAAAACGAGATAAATGATCTGCTGAATTTTCTATACCTTTTACGAAACGCATGGTATAGTTAAAACCTGATAAAATAAAAGCCCATCTTTGTATTCGAGCTGCTGCCATAACTGGCAAGCCTTTATTCTCCCCAAAAATGGCTAAAAGCGGTTTATGATCCGATTCCAACGTAAAATGAATACCCAATAAATATTGTTTGAGTTTTGTTACGCTAAAAACAATAGCCAAAGCTTCTTTCTGTATGGTACTGTAATTTCTCTCAGTTTGACTAAGCGCACGAGAAACAAATGCTATGGGCTTCTTCGACCCATCCGCCCCTATATGGGCTAAAATACCCGCTACCGCAAAATTAGATGCGTCTGTCGACAGCAGTATAGGTAGTCTAGGGTTAAAATGAACTAATATTTTGTCCGAAGTCACCTCCTCCTTTAACGCTTCAAACGCACTTTGGCGAGTTTTCGTCCATTTAAATTCAACTTCTTTTCTTAAAAGTTCATAAAGAGGTGCCATTTTATGAGCAAAATTAGGAATGAATTTTGAATAATAGTTTAGCATCCCCACAAACGCTCTAACTTCCGACACATTTTTAGGAACTGGCGCATCCAGAACCGAAGAAATACGATCCTTATTCAAACTGAGACCATCACGATTAATGTTAAAGCCTAAATAAGATACCTTATGCTTAAAAAATTCACATTTTTCACTATTTAGACGTAAACCAACCGACTCCAGCTTACTTAACACCAACTCAATCGTTTTGACGTGGTCCTCCAAATTACGACCAGTAATTATAATATCATCTAAGTAGTTTACTACGTTGGAAATTCCACGTAAAATATTTTCAATCGTTTTTTGAAAAATAGCCGCTGCTGGTTTTACCCCAAACGGTAAACGTGTCATTTTAAAAATACCCAAGTGAGTACTCCATGCACATAATAATTGTGAACTTTCGTCCAGCATTAGCTGATTATAAGCATTAGAAAGATCTAATTTTGTAAAAAGTTCTCCACGAAGAGAAGCGAACAATTCGTCAATTAATGGTAGATTTGTAATCCCCGCAAATACGGATCTGACCATTGGGTTTTAAAATGGGCACCAATGGTGTACCCCATTCAGAATTATCTACGTGAACTAACACTCCTCTCTCCACTAAATCCTGCAACTGTGATTCAATTTTGGCCCGCCATGCCAATGGCACCGGCCTTGGTTTACAAAAAACTGGCTTCACCTTTTCAATTAAATTTAAGGTAACTGTTCCACCCGCGTATAAACCTAAGTCTTTATTAAAAACTTTGCTGAATCGCTTTTTTATGCTTTGTACACACTCATTCATGTCCATTATAGAATTAACATTTGAGAGACCGACACCGAACATTGACATAAAATCACGACCCAAAATGGGAGGGCTACGCGTATTTGTAACTACAAACGATAAATTTTTAACTTGGCCCCTAAATCTCACCATTGCTAAAAACTCACCCATAACTTTTATGCCTTCCCCTCCATATGCACACAATTTTTTTGTAGAGGGATGCAATCCAACCTCTTTAAAATAATTATAAAAAGTTTCACTCGACATCAACGAACAAGCTGCTCCAGTATCCAACACAAAATCCATCATTTTGTTATTTAGTTCAATTTCCAACGTAAACGGAGCAGCAGAAAGTTCACCCGTTACACTATAAATAGAAAAATTACAATCATTTAATGTTTCAGAATAATTATCATTATCATCATTTAAATTTTCATTTGATACTTGGACCACATTAACGTGATTATTGTTGCACACACTTGCTAAATGTCCAACTTTACGACATTTGTGACAAACACTGCTTTTGTATTTGCATTTTTCACTGGCATGATTTTTCCATCCGCAATGCGAACATTTCTTCTTTGTCTGATTGCCGTTATTCTCATACCCGTTAACCTTGTTGCCGTTCCCCTTATTGCTGTTGTTGTTGTTGTTCTTCTTAGTTTTCGCATATCTTTTTTGTACATAATTTACACCTTCACTTTCCCCTCTTTGTGCATACAGCTTCGCCTCCATCGTCAATGCTTTTCTTAACGCACCTTCTAGATTTAAACCTTCGTCCTCCTCACACAATCTTTCAAAAATTCTGCCTTCCAAACCAGTTACAAATTTATTAAGCACAAATTGTTCTAGCTGTTGACCAAATTTGCACTCCATCGCCAATTTTTTTAAACGTGCATACCAGGCTGCCACAGATTCCTCCTCCCGTTTTTTTGCGTCCAAAAAATTTCTTCGCTCACGAAATATTATAACCGGGGGCGAATAATGCATCTTTAGCATGTCACACAACTCCTTGTACTTCTTCTTAGCAGGTAAATCAGGGAAACACAACTCCCTCAACAAGCCATACGCCTCAAGACCAACAGCCTTCAATAACGTTGACGTTTTAATACGGTCTTCATCAACCGCCGCCTCCACAAAATGTGAATCCAACACCTCTTGCCAATGACACCACTTATCTATCACCGGCCGGAATTCTCTTATGCCGGTTGCCATGGATGTTGCAAAAAGGCTTTCGTTGTGCGCTATTGTTGTATTACCTGCAGCTCGCATCATTACCACCAAACAAGTATAACACGACAAATTTAGTAATATTTATTACTTTATAATATACAAAAACTTTGTATACTTTAATACCAAAATGTATCAGTTAACACTCAAAAAGTTTGGTTATCTTGTAATATTTATTACATATATTATATACAAAAACTTTGTATATAAACCAAAAATTAACTGTTCTTTTTATATAACTTGCACACTTTACTTTTTTTCTTTAACTTATTTAAACCCTCGTCGCCACTGCAATGTATCGTGTTTGATGGTTGAATATTAAGTGATTTATTGTTCTTTCTTTTTATCGTTACATTCTACTCTTAAGATAAACGTTTAAGCATAATAAGATGTCTGGTAAGATGTTACACAGCTGTTAGCTTAATACTATGTTGTACCTATTTAGTTTAATAAGATGTTGTAACTATTGACCTATAGAGGGCATAACACCACACTTAGCATGCTTAGAATTTAAACTTGTAACATATCATAAACCGCTAGAGACGATCTTCAAGCCCACATCGGAGCCCCCTGCCCGGATAGAAAGATTGCTATTACGTCTTCAAGAATTCAAATTTAGGGTGATTTACAGGGCTGGTAAGGAAAATATTGCCGATCCACTGTCTAGACTTTGTCAGATAAACAATACCGAATGCTTTGATTGGAAAGGAGAAGAGAGTATTTGTCACGTTATCACAAGCTGTGTGCCTACTGCACTTTCCATTTCAGAAATTGCTCAGTATAGTGTTCAGGATGAGGAGATAGTTCACGTATTATCATCTCTTAAAACTGGCACCTGGAATCCGGCTCTATCCAACAGTTTTACCCGTTTGCTTTTAAATTATCGATACTATTGCGTGGAACTCGGTTGGTGATTCCGAGAACTCTTCGATCAAAAGTACTCGAACTAGCTCATGAGGGTCATTCAGGAGAGTCAGCAATGAAACGAAGATTAAGGCCAAAGTTTTGGTGACCCCTTATGGATCGTGAAGTAGAGAATTTTTGTTAAAGCTTGTAGAGATTGTCTTCTCGTATCGCAACTATCAAACCCGGCTCCTATGAACCGACATCAGTTTCCAACTGGTCCTTGGATAACGATGGCTTCAAATCTTTTGGGTTCATTACCATTTGCTAAACTAATGGCATAGAACAAATATTTTCGCCGCCATATTGGCCTCAAGCAAACGAGGAAGTGGAGAACATGAATAGGTCTCTGGTGAAACGCCTGAAAATAGTGTCTAAATAAAAGAAGTTTTCTAGAAGAGATACAAAAATTTGTTCACATGTATAATGTTACACCACATTCCACAACTGGAGTTCCCCAACAGAGCTTATGTTTAACAGTCATAAGAGACAAATTACCTGGAATACAGGATTTAACAGGAGAATACGTAGACTCCACAGAAAAGGATCAGGATTGCATTAACAAACAAAAAGGCAAAGCAATCGCTGATAAAAAGAGGAGCAAAGGAATCTATATCAGTAGGGGATAGGGTTCTACTTAAAAATTTTGTGTTCCCCCATAAGTTGGCGCTGATTTTCGACATAAAGTCTTATATAGAAATGTGGCCCACCTCAAGAAGATTCCAACAGTTATATCACCATTACCACCTTAGCGATTTCTTCGACTAATGGGACAATTTCTGAGCCTATAGATCCAAAAAATTCATCACCGAGCATCGAGCACCAATCGACGAAACCAGAAAATCTGAAGACAAAGACTTCTGGAGAAAATGTTTCGGTCGGTGAAAAAGATTTAAAAATCCGTCTTAAAAACATCGGAGGGATGTGGCAATCCATGTAAAATAATCAAAGTTAGCCATGCAAAAATGAATAATAAAAAAAATATATTTATTCATTTATTCTAGAATATAGTTCGAGATCTAACAGAAGGCTTTGTGAAATAAATTAAACTAATAAAAAAATAATAAATTGAATTGTTTCGTTACTTTTAATAAAAGAAATAGTTTTCGTAATTTGGATATATTTGACGGGTTGTTACAGATACTAATATAAACAATCAACAAAAACAAAAAAGACTCAACTAAAATATAAATACACCAATCTTTTTTAAAAAACGCCAGAAGGGCTTCTTGAACTTCGGCTTTTCTTTCGACATATGCCTTAAAAATATTCTTTTTTCTCCTCGATAGCTAATGCCATTTCTGAGGTTTTTATGTCTGCATGAATTTTCTGCATTTGTTTTTCCAGATTTTTAAAATTTTTCTAAAGTTTCATATTTTTTTTCTTGCAGCGGTCGACGTCGTTGGTATATCTGGAGATGAAGCCGAGCCCATAGCGGATGGTGATGGAACGGCAGGCATGGGTGATGATGTATTCATGGACGGTAATGACGTTGAAGGAATAGGTGATGATGGTGGAGATATGGAGACGGTATTTGTGCTGATTGATGAATAAATATCTGAAAAATTTATTTTAATAAATTATTATTTTGAAAAACTCAATAATTATACAATTACTTACTATTTATGTTGTCGACTACCAAACTTTCGGTGTGGTAACTTTTATACGGAGCCAACAGCTCTTGTACCTCATTATACAGCTCCCAACTAGAAGGTGAACCACCTGTTGTTCCAACTTTCTGTTTTTCTTTTCTGTAAAAAAAAAATTGCAAACATTTTCGACCACTATATAAACTAGTCTTCATAAATACTTACCGATACTCCTAAATAACCTCGTAGTTGAGAATAATTTATCTCTTGTCGTTGCAGAAAATTTTAAAAATTCTAGTATAGCTTCTAATATTACCACCGGAAGAACAAAGACAAGCGCCGTTATTTTTGTTCGTACGACCAACACTCAGGGGATGGATGGCATTGTGTTTGGAAGTATGAAAATATGATATGGGAAAGAGAGAACATAGTTTATGGACACTAGGCTTGTATATTTTTATACAATAAGTAACAATAAAGACCTCTGCGGGAATTGAGTTACACTTACGAATAGTCCGGCTAAAAAACGTACTTTTTCTGTAATGCAGTGTGCGATCCACTGGTCAATCGACCATATACGGATGTCCTGGCAGAGAAAGACAAGCGTTACGTAGGAATATATGATTTTCGGAAATAAGTCCCTTTATTTCGTTTGACCAAAATCCATTTGTAGTAGTGATAGAACAGTGAAGCACAAACCACATTGTAACGATGCACTAATGATTCAATGGAGTTGGATACACTACCGTCATTAACGTGTTACTACGGCATCTCCTGTACACAGTCGAGAAACCTCGAAACAGACGTTGAGGCACTGACCTCATAAATAGTATAAATAAAATCTTAAGAAGGAACTGAAAAATGTGTCGGTTGCAGCCATGATTAGAATGTCAAGATCTTCTGACTCCTTAATATTTACACCACCCATATATTAAGATATTGCAATATTATTGCTGCCCTTATGTGTCAATAAACAACATTGTGATAGATTGTTAGATAAAACCTTAAACAATTTTTTTTCCTGAAAATGGTATAAAATTTCTCCATTTTTGGAAAAATAATAAATGAAGATGAGGGACGCTAGACTTTAATTTCTAACACATTTTTTTTAAAGGTTTATTTTTGAACTCAGATATAGACATACATAAGAACATATGTACATACATTGACTTTATATGTTTTACTACAATAGGAATAATTTTGGTTTTTAAAAACTTTTAATTTTTTATTTATTTTTTCTGACGATTTCAATAAGTGTCTATGACTATTTTGACGATTTTTTCTCAAATATTTGATGATTTGGTGCCTCATTTATCTGGCAGCTATGGGCCACGGTTCAAACCACAGCTCAGACCTTTCGAACAATATGAAAAGTGAATAAAGAGTTTCATCGGCGACTTCCTCTCAGCAGTCTTCTGGCAAATACTGAGAGTAAATAATAGGCCATTTACACTACACCGAAATCTAGTAGATTAGATTTCAAATCTAGCTCAAAATCTAGATCGTTTACACTGTATTTATTGACAGTAGCAAGATTTCATTTTAATAACAAAAACAGCTGACTGAAATTTAAAAGAAAATAATAATATTTTAGTTTAACCCTAATCAAGTCAGGAAAAAATTTTACAAATCCAGTCAAAATGTGTTTCAGAGGCACATACAAAGAATTTACGTATTCATTTTGTTAACTTATTTTCATTTTATTAAATTTTTTCTTCTCAGTTACATAAATGAAATATTATTTATTTATTTTTGCATTTTAAGCAAACTAGAACTATTGAACAATGCTCGTTGCAAGTAAATACTGCAAGACTGCTTACACATTCTGCATATCTTCGGTGGACACATATAACATCTACGTCGCATATCTGTCTGCCTTGGCTGGTTTGAGAATTCATCCTCGTGTTGTATGGACCGAACATTGGACAAATTATTTTTATTTAATTTTAGAAGACTGCGGCAAATAATGGGTGCCAGAACTCTTCGTAACTCATTATACTTCATTATAACTCATTATTATATTTAATTTTGTTGTTCACCAACAATAGAAGTAATAGTTAGCGTTCCCATATGTGCCTCATAGACACATTTTGACATGATTAAGAACATTTTTGATTGAAACAAAATAAAAATAAATTAATTTTTACTTAAAATTTGTAAATTCTAAATAAAACAACTGAAAGTAGGAATTCAAGAAGCAGTAAGAACTAGAACCTATATTCAAGGAAGTTACAACATGACCAAGTGAAATATGTGTCGGAGAGGCACATGTTGACTTGATTAGGGTTAAATTGAAATGTCATTTTTTCCTGCTCAGCGTTGTATTTTTAAGTACTATTTGGCAAAACACATAGTTGCATTTGTATTTTTACTAGATTTTGAGTAGATTTTGCCGAAATCTACTAAATAAGTAGATTTTGTTTTGTATGGGAAATCTAGTTAAAATCAACTAGATTTACCTCGAAATCTCATAAGTACTAGATTTCGCTGTAGTGTAAATGGCGTATTAAATTGCCATGAAACGCATTTAAAAAATCTGTCGTTCGGATTCGACTTACAACTGCATGAATAAAATTAACACAACATATGTAGCTTTTGTTTTGTTTGTTAAAATTAATTAATTATGAGACTATAATTTTGTTTTCTTATTTTCTGTTTCTTTTTTCGCAATTATAATTCAAATTTGAAAAAAATAAAATAAAAAAACTGCAAATTTAATTTAGATCATATTTTTGCTTATTTGTTGATTTTTTCACAAATGTTGGTTACAATATTTTTTTTTCGCGACAACACTGCACTCTCTCTCATGTTCTCTCTCTTATGTTCAAATGTCACGTAAAAACGTGGGAGAATTCTGTTTAATACAGATCGTTCCGTTTTGCTAACGAGAGAGAACGTTTGGGTAAAGCCGAAAGTCCATACCATGCGTTTTGCATAACATGCGTATACCGAAAAAGTAGAATCAGTGTATTTGATTGTGACAAGTTACAGAAGAAAAAGCATAATATGCATAGACGCATACAAAGTAGGATTACTTTCTACTTTTCTATGCGAATAATGCAGTGTTGGAAAATGTCAGCAGTTTATTAAACTTGGCATGCCAAATTATATACTATTGTGAATGGTTTCTACAAATATGTTTAAATAGTGCATTACTATTTTCGCATTTTTCTTTATTTGTATTATAAAAATATTAATAAACACATATTTCATAATAAAGTTTATTACTAATTTAAGAGGAAAATACATTAAAATACATTTTTTAACAAATTTCTTTCATGAACACATGTATATGATGATTGTTTATACATATGTATGTATACGATTGTTTTTATGTACTGAGTGTCATCCATTTTGAATTTATTAATTTGTAAACAAGAAAAATGGAGGATAAATTTACTGAAAACACTCGTCTTGTGTTCTTTTGAGGATTTTCGTAGGCCTTAACAGCGCAATACAATGTAATTTTTGTGTAAAACTATTAATAATAAAAACAACTAATAACATTTTTAATTTTTCCTTCCAAGAAATTAAAAAATTTTGGCAACTTTCAGCAGGAAAAATTTTTTATGAGCAGTACGTCTTATTTTGATCTTATTATATTTAGCTTCTTAATTAACTCTTGCTCAAGAAACTATACTCATTGTGACCGAAATTCACCAACATTTCGATTAATATTTAAATATTTAAGAATCTTTAAACTTTTCATTGACGAAATTAAAAAATATTCCAAATTTTCCCCTTTTTAACACAAAATAAATGTTTGTTTACATTTAATTTTTTTACTTTATCTGCCAGTTTTCACTCTGTATATCTGTTGCTTCTCACACATTTGATTCGCAAAACATTAAAATATTTTTTTCTCCCTCTAAATTGACCTGTCCTTTTATGTTATGAGCGTTTTTCAAATGTAAACTCATAAATTTAAATAAACTCATAAATTTGAAATTAATGTCATAAATTCTTTTAAAATTACAATTTGATTTTCTATTTTTTCCAAAAATGTTCTTGTTCACTTGTTTGTTGTTTACCACAACAGCTGATCAAAACAAAAAACCAGTCGCATAAATGCATTGTGTGTAACTTGCAATAAAATCGGCATAGAAAGCAAGATTCGCAATGCGCATGAAAAGGATGGTATGGACTTTCGGCTTAAGCGTTTACATTGTTCTCCATATGCTAAAAAGAGAACGTTTTCTAACTCCAGCATTACCCACATGTAACGTAACGTACCAAGGCATAAGTCAAACATATAGTGTATTAATACACCACTCTCTTAGTCACACATAAGAGAAGTGTGTTTGATTTACTATATTCCCGTTTAAAGCCGAAAGTCCATACCATGCGTTTTGCATTACATGCGTATACCGAAAAAGTAGAATCAGTGTATTTGATTGTGACAAGTTACAGAAGAAAAAGCATAGATTGCATAGACGTATAGAAAGTAGGATTACTTTCTACTTTTCTATGCGACTAATGCAGTGTTGGAAAATGTCAGCAGTTTTTTAAACTTGGCATGCCAAATTATATACTATTGTGAATGGTTTCTATAAATATGTTTAAATAGTGCATTACTATTTTCGCATTTTTCTTTATTTGCATTATAAAAATATTAATAAAAACATATTTCATAATAAAGTTTATTACTAATTTAAGAGGAAAATGCACTAAAATACATTTTTAACAAATTTCTTTCATGAACAAAATATGTATATGATGATTGTTTATACATATGTATGTATGTATGATTGTTTTTATGTACTGAGTGTCATCTATTTTGAATTCATTAATTTGTAAACAAGAAAAATGGAGGATAAATTAACTGAAAACACTCGTCTTGTGCTCTTAACAGCATAATACAATGTAATTTTTGTGTAAAACTATTAATAATAAAAACAACTAATAACAATTTTTAATTTTTCCTTCCAAGAAATTAATAAATTTTAGCAACTTTCAGCAGGAAAATTTTTTTATGAGCAGTACGTCTTATTTTGATCTTATAATATTTAGCTTCTTAAGTACCTCTTGCTCAAGAAACTATACTCATTGTGACCGAAATTCACCCACATTTCGATTAATATTTAAACATTTAAGAATCTTTAAACTTTTCATTGAAGAAATTAAAAAATATTCCAAATTTCCCCTTTTTAACACAAAATAAATGTTTGTTTACATTTATTTTTTTTACTTTATCTGCCAGTTTTCATTCTGTTGTTTCTAACACATTTGCCTCGCAAAACTTAAAACATATTTTTTCTGAGCGTTTTTCAAATGTCAAAATCTCACATATGTAAACTTATAAATTTGTAATTAATGTCATAAATTCTTTTAAAATTACAATTTGATTTTCTATTTTTTCCAAAAATGTTCTTGTTCGTTTGTTTGTTGTTTACCACAACATCTGATCAAAACAAAAAACCAGTCGCATAAACGCATTGTGTGTAACTTGCAATAAAATCGGCATAGAAAGCAAGATTCGCAAGGCGCATGAAAAGGATGGTATGGACTTTCGGCTTAAGAATTCAATTGCAATTTCTCTTGATTTGTAACAAATCGCTTTGTTACAAAATTCCAGCAAGAGAATACGGATTACTCTAAATTAAAACAACAAGGAAAGCGAACGAAGAAAAAGGAAGAACCCAAGGAAAGCAAAAACCACCCGGAGATATAAAGGAATGATATTTACTATAAATATCAGATGAAAATTTTAAGTTTTTCAAATTTTAATAATTAATAATAAATATATTATTAAAATAAATAAATAAATGATTACCCCATTTACCCTCACTTGTTTTAATTTTAATTTTAAAAAGATAAATTGAAAAAAATTTAAAAATGATTTTTTTTCTTTTATACTACTGGTGTTTATTTCCAATAGAAACATACAGTCCTCCAAAAATTAACCCATTAAGGCGAACGCTACAAATATTATATATTACATCACAAGATTAAATTAAAATTTAATAACGAATATTTTTGCAAATTAATAGGAAATACATATCTGATACTAAATAATGGAAAATATTTTTTCAAATTTCAAAAAAATTTTAAATTACTGAACTAAAGGAAATTTAATGTCACCAATATCTCAAATATAATTGGTTGATTAATATGCAAATTACACAGAGAAATAAATTAATTTTCATGTCTCGTTCCCAAAATCAAATCGCAATTTTATAGGAGAATTCACATGGCAATTTTCTAACTTCCCAAATTTTTTTTCTCCTTTAATTCAATTCTATATTCTAATTTTTAATTTTTTAAACTCGATAACAGGTATCTAGTGCTATTCCCTTATAGCCCCTAACCCCTATTCATAGAATATAGAAAAGATTTTTTACACCGCGAATTAGCACTTGGAGTTTTATCTTAACTCTTTTTACGCTAGATAACGAGTATCTAGTACTACTTCCCAGTAGCCCAAATCTTCTAAGTGCTAACTTCTCCTGGATTACAATATCCAGTGTTGCCCTCCTATATATATTCTCCTTAAATTTTACTAGATAGCAGATCTAGTTCTACTTCGCAGTAGCTCTACTCTCCTGGATTACAATATCCAATATTACCCCTTATATATACTTTCTCTTTGAACTTTGCTAGATAGCAGTTCTAGTACTACTTCCCAGTAGCCCAAATCTCTCATATTATAAACTATTCCTATCTCATATACGAATCTAATATTTAGACCTCATTACTCTTTCTTCATTTCATATAAATTTTCAATCCCATAGTGAAAAAATGTCCACCTCATCTCGTAGCGAGGTAAACAGCTCTCCAAAAGAGAGTTTCTTATTCCATTGCGATCATTTGATCCAATTTTGCCAATATTTCCAACGAACTCCCAAACACGAGTAATCGGAATTGGTTCTAGGGCTCAAGTTGAAACACTTGGACTCGATATGGGCAAAATTCGAAAGTTCCTATGAGAACATAATGTTTTCCCATAACAGAACAGTAACCTCGGAATTTAAGGAAGAGGCGAGGAAAAATTATGAAGCGTGGGAGGATGCCTACTAACTTTGCGCTTCACAGATCCTCGAGTTCGGAAAGATAGCTCAGTTAAATTCCTCTAGTGACCTAGGAACATGCCTATATTCACACGCCTTTACCCAAAATGCATCTGAATCCCCAGATAACTCTATAAAACTTCCCCCCTGCGATACAGAGATATTTCCAGAAAAGACCCATCATTCTCTACTCCACATGACAAAAATTTCGGAAACTCAACTGCAAGATTGTCATAACTCAAATTATAAAGGTAGCAGTAATACCCCGCAATATACAAATGCTACTCAAAACAATCCCGATGAAACTCAAACTGAATACCCTACATCGAATCAAGTACACGCTAATTACTTAATTACTCTACGAGTAATGAAAATATTCTATTGCAGACTGCTCTAGAGCAAATAGAATATAGAGGTGAACTCTTCACCATTTGAACTCTTATTAACCCTGGAGAAGGAATTGGAAGCCAACTTCAACTCCCATTTCAAAAATCTTTTGATGAAAATTCACTTCGTGGAATAAATGGCAGATTATCTCTATCGTCCCTACCTTATAATGAACGAGATCCCAATATTTCACCTGGCAACACCGGATTTTGCCATCTTTATTTGCAACATTTACATTACCCTCTATCTCATGCTGAATGCAGTCAAATGTGTCGCAGAATACAAACTGAATTCTATATCTTCCGTCTCAAACCCAGAGTGAAGAAGACATTACAAAACTGGTATTATTTACCGACAACAGCCCTGTTCTCGGATAATGGCATCACTTCCCCGGGAGAGTCACAGGTATTGACTTTTCTGGCCCATTTGAAATTAAAATCTCAGCCCCACTGAATTCAAACACTACAAAGGCCTATGTTAGTGCTTTCGTTTACTCCAACACGAAAGCTATCCATTTAAAACTATGCTCAGACCTGTCTTCGTCAGCATTTCAAGACGCATTCTCATTACGTTGGGAGGCGTGGACTAAACTAAAGGGTAGTAACTGACAATGGTCGTAGTTTTTTCGTAGCTAGTAGAGCACTCGAACGTGAATGGAGTACGGAGGATATTCGCACATGTCGCCTTCCATTTTTGAATGAAGAAAATTATAATTGAAATAAATTCTAATTCAAATTTTCAATACAACTCGCCTTTTGTCTCAAACTACTAACATTTCTGACTGACTCAATTTCTCATTACTCGCAATATCCACTAATATTTATAATTTCTCTCTTAGAAATAATTGGAAATTTATAATAATACGCCGGAACCACAAAAACAATCCCAACAATAGACGTCACGTGGGCAAGGGTCGTACCCAAGATCTCGACCAGATCCTGAAATTTATGAATTCATAATTTGCCGGATTTTCCACGCGTTGAGGTTTTGCCGCCAATTCCTGAGAATGTCTATCATTGAAAAGCAGGAAATCGTCGATAGGCATCGGTATTGTGAAAACTGCAGCCATGACCTACGATCCTGCACGTCACTGGACATGTGTAAGAAATGTGACAAATTCCACCACACATTGCTTCACCCAACTCCTGAAAAGTCCAAAAGAAATGGAGCAGTTCAACGAAAGACGTTTGAAAAAACGAAAAGAAAGAAGGCCGTTCAACGAAAGACATCAACGAAAGAAGCATCATCATCAACTTTGTCCACAACTCCAGATGCCAAAATAATTGCACAAGCCATAAGGTCCTTGGCACAAGTCCTTTGTACTACACCTCCGGGCGAGAGGTCACCTTGTGTTTAGCCCAAGGCCGGCGCTATGTTGAAACTAAGTTTGAACATATATTAATTTCAAAGGCAACAACAAAACATATTTCCGTCAAACAAAAAGGAATGTCTCCATCATTACAATCACATTGCACAATGGGAATGCCTCCACAATTCCAGTCATACAAAAACAAAGGGAATGTCTCCACAATTCACTGTTACTATCAATTGTAGGGAGAGCAGATGTTTGGTGGAAAATAAAACTAGAAAAAGATCTCACTTCTCATCTTGCATTCGCATCAGCAACAACTTTACATTTTTAATCAAATAGTTATATTTGTTATTAAAGTGAACTACAACAAAAATCTATTTTCTACATCTAAGTGAAATTTCATATATAAAAACCGAAGTTTATATTCATTTACTGAACTCAGTGGCATTAAATTCTAAATTTTATCTTAATAATCATCAATTCAAATGTTATATTAATTAAAATATACTTACATAAATATATACTTATTAAAAATTAAATATCTATTTGAATTGAATACTTACCTCAAGTGTTACATTAATTGTCATTAAATTATACTTACCTGCATTACCTACATTAAATTATTCTTAACTGAATTACCTACATTAAATTATATTTCCCTGAATTATTAAATTGTGCTTACCTGAATAATCTCTGTTTAAATTAATTAAATTTAATTTTTACTAAAAAATATATTGTGATAAAATAAATAAAAATAAAATATTCCTAATAAATCCAAATTTGTAAAAAACCACAAAGGATTTTTCACAACTGGAAAAAATGCAAAGAGTTTAATTGGAAGCTGGAAAAAAGGTAAAAATCTCTTTCTCTCTCAATTCTCTAAAAAGAAATTGAAATAATTGTATTTCTTTCTTTCTCTCTCCCACAATACGCATCCCAACGATTGTAATTACTCACGAGTAATTATCTGGCTGCCATAACTTCTCAAATTTACAGATATATATGTATATTTTACATCACAAACTGCCCTTATTACCATGCTTAAATATTTCTTATAATTGTTAATCCAGGCAATAGACCGTAAGGAACATCCTTGACCCAAATATCTTTAAATATTTATATTAAAACATAACTTATATAACTGTTTGAAAAAGATTTATTGATAGCCTCTTTTTTGGGTCAATCCTTTGTCCCGGTTTCTTTAATACACGAATTCTTTCCTTCATCTAGTTGTTTCATTTTTATTAAAACTTTTTGTTAGAGCCCGATGTTATTCAGTGCCAATTAATGGGGCGAACATTTCATTTTCTAAAGCGACGTCGGTTTTTTACTTTAAGTTCTTATAACAGATCTATATAGAAACTCAAACCCATAAACATGTCTTCCAAATCCATATCTTTATTCTTAATTCTTTGTTAATTTAGTTGACATTCTTTTTTATAAGGGTATGTTGGTAGACTGTAAAACCAATTTTTTTTAATTTATAGTTCTTTGTAGAAAGTGTTTTCGTCGCGAGTTGGTTGTAATTTTACCTAATTTTTCATTTTGTTGTGTTAGCCACTTTGCTATTATAAATATATAGAATGGCACCTCTACGTGTATGTTGAAAGTTAATTTATAATTAATACAATAATACTTACTTATTCTTAAAATATTGATACACATACTATGTCAGACAAAACTAAAGCACGGATTCTTGCGTGATTTAAAATCATGTTTTGTTTAGCTGAGCTATTTAATAAAAATTTTATTTATAAATAATTTAAAGCGAAATTTTATTTTCAAGAATTTTGCCAGGTATTGTATAAACAACATAAATATATTATATTTTTTATTAATTTGTTTATAGTCAATCAAATATGATTTTTTTTCTTCAGAATTAGCAAAAACCCAAGAAATCTAAAAAATCTTATTCAGACGAGCACGATCAAATTCCTTGTAGGTGAGCATATAAACTAAAAAAAATTAGTCCCACGCAAAGACTTCATGTCCAGAAGTGCATTAAGTACATTATTTTCGATGAAAAATTTGCAACCAAACTTCAGATGTTCTTTTCTTCTTCACGGTATTTATTAAATAAAACTTGAGTATTAGTTATGTATATTAAAACCTTGTATATAAATACTTACGTTTTTATCGTACATCACTAAAATAACATTTTTTCGAACTGCTCTAGATCATGGTTTACCATTTAATTGCACAGTTGTGCAGAGAGAACTCACACGCATTTTTGTGTTCTTTGATTTAGTTGTCAATCAGACTGCGACAAAAACACATGTGTGGCGGATGCTTTATCATTTTATTCCAGAATAACACTCAAAAAATATTTTATGTTAAAAATGTTCTATGTCATTAGCTTGGCGTATTTCATTTTTTTAATGCTTTTTTATTAAAAAAAATGGGTTTTTTATTTTCATTTATCCAAAAAAAAACATGGTCTAATTTTAAAAATTTTATTTTTTTTAATAAAAAATGGATTATTTATTTTATTTTTATTTATCTTTTTTTTTCATTTATTTATTTAACTATCAAAATAACAATTTTAAAACTTATATTTTTATTATTAACATAGTTTGAGTTTTTACAAAAAGGATTGCAGCAATTGAAATCTTATTTTTTACTATAAATAATGCTTTTCCATTAGATATATTTTACATTTATAGGGAAAAAGATAGTGAAAAACCTATTAAATTTTATAGAAATTTTAGTGTTGTAATCTTCTCTCACCTTCATTGTCGAAGGTTTGGAAAATATACACACTCACAAATTCCTAATTAAATCGTATTTAGAAGATCTGTTTCGATCCTCAAAGTTTTTTGTCAACTTACTGATAACTTCGTTAATGGTATCCTGTTTGTAGCATTTATGCAATCGAATTGTTGAGAAACGCCTTGGTAAGTTGTATATAATTTTAAGGTTCTTGTTTTGTATTACTTGCAGCTTTTTTCGGTAAGTTTTTGCCACTTTATTGTACCAGACTTGAGAACCAAAAATCATAATTGGTCGTATGCACATTTTATATAACAGTAACTTATTTTTAGTATTGAGAGTAGATCTGCGATTTAAAAGAGGGAAAAGTGCACATCCACATTTAATAGACTTTACACACGCTTTCAAGACATGGGTTTTGAATGTTAGTTTTTTATCTAAGGTTATACCCAGATATTTTACTTCGTTTCGTAAAGAAATTTCAGCACCCTGTATGTGTAGTGGAACGGTTGGGATTCTTTTATAGGATTTATTAAATGGAAAGATGATAGCTTGAGTTTTTGTGTCATTAATTTTTATCTTCCATTTGTAGAAATATTTATTGGCATGCTCAAGAGCTCTTCTCATATTTTTAATTATAGCATTAGAGACTTTCCCACTTGCCATAATAGCGGTATCATCAGCTTATAAGGCTGTATGTTGATCTTTTAAAACTTTAAAATCGGAAAGATGATAGCTTGAGTTTTTGTGTCATTAATTTTTATCTTCCATTTGGAGAAATATTTATTGGCATGCTCAAGAGCTCTTCTCATATTTTTAATTATAGCATTAGAGACTTTCCCACTTGCCATAATAGCGGTATCATCAGCTTATAAGGCTGTATGTTGATCTTTTAAAACTTTAAAATCGGACGTAAAGAGCGAATACAAAATGGGCGAAAGCATAGAGCCCTGTGGAACCCCAGCTGGAATATTTATTTCTGTGGAGTTACATCCATCAATGGTTACAATAAACGTCCTATTAGTCAGGAAACCCTTAATAATTTTTTGCAGGTACGTAGGAAAACCTAGAAGGTTAAGTTTGTATATGAGGCCGTTGTGCCATATTGCGTCAAAAGCTTTCTCAATATCAAGCAACCCAATTCCCGTACTTCGCCTTATACGTTTATTTTCCTGTATAAAATTAACTATTCGTTTGACTTGATGAACTGTTGAATGTTCTTTATTAAATCTAAACTGTTAATTTTTTATTAAATTATTTTCCTCCGTAAAATTTAACACTCGTTGTAGTACAATTTTCTCAAAAATTTTGTCAAGGCAATTCAGCATACTGATTGGCCTATAACTTTTAGATGAATTTGGATCTTTTCCTGGCTTAAGAATTGGAATTACCTTAGCCCTTTTGAAACTATTAGGAAAGTAACCGTTTTTTAGATACCAGTTGAAAATGTTTGCAACTGAGGTAAAAAATATTTCAGGCATATTTTTTAATATAATTGGAGTTATACCATCAATACCAGGAGCTTTACAATTTTTAAGTTTCTTTGTAAACATTTCAATCTCTTCCTTTGTAGTAAAATTTATATCGTTCGGTATTTGGGAATTTAGCCATTGTATATGAGCTGTCACTTTCGATTCTACTTTAGAGATCATGTCAATTGTTGTTTTGTGCGCATTTTCAAAAATATTTGCAATTATGTTTGCTTTCTCAATTTTGTTGTACACTTTAACGCCATCTACAATTAGAAACTCAGTTTTAACTTGTTCTCCTCTCATTGCTTTTGTAAGTCTCCAAAATTTTTTGCTACCCGGTGGCAACTTTTTAATAAACTTGGACCAGCTGTTATTTCTATCTTTTAACACGTGCCTATCTATTAAAGCATTCATCTGTTTTAGAATACATATGTTTACATTTCTTTCTGTAGGGGTATTACATCCTTGTATTTTTCTCTGAATTTTGTTTCTCTGGCCAATTAAAAATAAAGTAGCTGGAGAAAGCTTTTTTGCCAGATTTGTTTTTCTCCGAGGGGTATGAGTTTTGCAGCTTCTTGTACTATGTAAGTTATTTTGTTTAATAACTCTTCTATATTTAAACTTGTCACAAGTGCACGATGAATATTATTTTCTTTTATTTTATCATTAACCCATTTGCTTATAGATTTCCAATTGGCAAGGTTGTACAGAGGAATTTGTTCAATAAGTTCATTCACAGAACCATGAATCCTGCATGAGATGGGTACGTGATCAGAATGGAGGGCTCCCGGGTGAGAAACAAGCGAAGATATATGCAGTGAGGAATTGGTCAAAATAATGTCTACGACAGATGGTTGAGCCGGAATTAAGTTTTGACTGAAGCGAGTAAAAGAACTTGTGGAATAAATATAATAATTAGAGTTAAGTTGGTGATTAAATAAAGCTATACCAGCAGTGTTGTTTTGTGTGCAATTCCAACGAGTGTGCCGTGCGTTGAGGTCTCCAAATATAAAATACTCCTCTGCTCCAGCAGTTAATTTGCTAATATCATTTACAAAATTTGTATTGTACTTTGGACAATAAGCATAAGTTAATCTAACCGGTCTATTGTTTATGGATATAATAATGGAAATGTTTTCTATTGTAGATGTTGAGATTTTAGATATACGCTGATGTGGAATAGATTTTTTAATGGCTATTAAAACACCTCCACCATGTGTTGCTCGATCTTCTCTGTATATTAAATAATCAAACAATTTTATTTTGTGATTTTTGTTTAAAAATGTTTCATTAATAAATAATATATCTATTTGTTTTTCGTAGAGAAATTCTTCAAGCTGGGAAACGGTAGCTTTGTTAGTTATGCCCCTAGCGTTCCAATGCATAACGTTCAATATCTGTTTATTTATTGATTTATATGACATGTTTTAACATCATACCTAAAATACGCATTTTATCATATTTGTTTTTGCACTTTTGAAGAGCATCAAGTGCTTCAAAATAAATTTCTAAAATTTTTTCATTAGAAATATCATCTTCATTACACTTATCGTTGGACTTTGCCATTTCTGCATATGAAATTTTACGATCGTTTCCTTTTGAACCAAAAGTCGTTGGAAGAGGATCTTCTAAGGCATGAATAGAACTGTCGTCATCAGACGTGATAAAGACATTCGAGAACTTTTTTGGAATTCTGCTCGGGGGTTGTTTTTGTGTTACTTTATGTCGAATATGCAAATATTCTTTTCTGGACGGACATTTTGGATCGTCCGCACGGTGATTGAAATTTTTTAAGTTTCTCTTTAAACAATTGTAACACTGAGTAAGGAATTTTGTTTCATTGACAGACAGCTTAATCGTGTGGACCTCCACAGCCCAGGCAAGCATCTAAGCGATGTCAGTTTGAAGATCCATGCCCATACATTGTACATTTTGTACATTGAGTGGGTCCTTTAGCTCGCCTCAAAGGGTTGCGCCAATGAACGACTACATTGTAGAAGTACCTAATTTTTCGAACCTCGCTTTTTGAAACTTGACTTCTGTCAAATTCCACACAGTATAAAGCATCATCCACATTAGACCGAACTGTCGGAATTTCTTTAATAGTAACAGGATCCATATTAAAAGCTGATTTAAATTCTTCATGAATTGTTTTAATATCAAGTTTAGGTAGGCCAAATAAGACTAACTTGAACTTTTGAGTGTCTTTGACGGGATGTGTAAAGAATTTTATCTCGCTTAGTTTTAATTTCCTAATAGCTTCTTCATATTCCACTATAGAGTTTGGCAAAACCTTAGTTCCAATAGATAAACGTTTGTACTTACAGTTTATACCCAATAGATGCATTATGTCAGTGAACTTGTGACAATTATCCACAGTAATTGGAGGTACTCTTTGCTTCTCTTGGATGCCATGACCAGCATCCAAACTAGTATCGTCGTCGTCTCCATCTATGTCAGACAGATAATGAAATCTATTACTACTGCTTGGTAAAGCAGGCTTTGGTTTTTTAAATTTGGGGTTATTTCCCCATAAAGTCTTGCGTTTTGCGCTCATTTCTTTTTTCTTTTTTAATTATAATTTATTATGCAAAAATAAATTACAAATAGTCAGCTGATATTTTAAACGTCTTTATGCTACGAATGTTGCAGTTAGACTCTTATTTTTATTTATCTAAAATTATTTAGCCAAATATGTATAGCTTTACATATGTACATATGTTGATTAAATGAAAATAAAAATAGCGTATATTACTAACACTTAACAGTGTCTGGGTAGGATGATTGATATTGTGGAAAAATGGGACTTGCTGCAATGTAGAAGTTGGAGAAGAGAGTTTGTATGAACTGGAGCGTGTTTGGTTTATAAATAATGGTACAAGATTTCTTTCCGGATGAAATTTGATAAATTTTGATCTAGCTTATTAAAAAAAACGGTGTTGCAATACTTATATTTAGCATTGTTAGTGTTAGTTAGGAGTTAGTTGGTGAAAATCCTATTTCAGTAGACGTTAATTTAGTAAATTGCATTTATGTTTAATAGCCGCTATGCAACATGCAAATAGAAGGTTTTGTTTTCACTTTGTAATTAAATTTTAAGCATCCTTAGCAAGGCGCTCTTTTTCATTCATTGCATGTAAACTGAGGTTCAGAAGCTTTTCCTTCACAGTGAAAGTAAGTTTGTAGCATTTCATCAGCATATTCATAAAAATTTGCTCTCATTAGGATCTTGTAAGTTGATAAGATCTTTTTGTACATATAGGCATACAAAAACTCCACAATTAAAAGTATCTTTTGATAAATTTTTCAAATCATGGTAAATTTTTAATAGGTATATTATAGTCTTCTGCTTCAGTTTTAAATTTAAAAATTTCAAAATAGTTGGTACATTCATCGTCAATAGAATTTAAATAGGAGAACGTTTTATTCATTGTGTATATATACGCTAATGTAAAATGATGCCTAGGTAAAATAGGGATAAAATTCGGTTAATAAGTGGAAAGAGACAGTGAGAAATTATTCCGTTCATTATAAAAAAGTTTGTCCTTCTTCACATTTCGTAGAGAACGCTTTTGACTTGTACTTGTGAATTAATATATACATATTATTATTTATTATTGTACAATTCTTGTTTTGAATTAGGTTATTGAATCCTATCACATAAATTTCAGTAGGAAATGTATTGAATCACAACTGATTGCAAAGATTTTCGTATTTTAATAGAACATATCTTCTATTTTTTAATGCTCTCGGTAATCTGAAGTATCTTTTTAATATTTTTTCATAATAAATATTTTTGCTTATTTTCTCTTTTGCTTTTTGGGGCTTTTCTTCCATTTGTCTTCATCCAAATTGATGACTTTGCGTTTGCTATTTGCTTCTATTATATTGTTTTCGATATATATTTGTTCAATTTCTTTAATTTTGCTTTGTACGTATATATAAGACTTTCTAACATACTCAGAAGCTCTTAAATATCTCTGCGATTGGAGTGTAATATTTTTAACAATATTAAAATAGCTTTCCACTGGACTATTTAATATCCAACTCAATTTGTTTGTTTCTACTAGGTACCATATCGTCCACAAGGACATAAAAATAAATTACATAAATTTTCGTAATGAAATCTTTTTTTTTTTGACCTGGATTAGTTGGTGTCTTAAGTTTTAGATACAATTTATAAGCCTTTAAATAAAAAGGACTCTTTTTATAATTTGCCTCAAATTCCTGTTTGTTAGTGTAAATTGGTTTCTGAATTGTATTTTGGAATTCCAAATTACGGCTCAAAATTTTTTTATTTCGAACCAACAATTATAGATATGCTTCGCATCCATACCCAAAAACATTTTATATCAGAAATACTGATATCGTACAGAAATTATTTTCTTAAATACTCTGCAAATTTTCTTCATATAAGCATTTAGCAATGTCTTTAAATGCTACTTTGAGGAAATGTGTGGAGCATATTTGTATTACAACAAAATTGCATTTGTTGGTCCAAAGTTTGTTGCAGGCGGATATATATTGTGGAGTAGTTTGAATTTCATTTCGTTTAATAAAAACTCTTTTTGCGGAATTTATTAAAACCCAGCTCCAATCCACACAAACTTTCTTACAAAGAGCACATGGAATTTTGTTTTCTATGCAATATTTATAAATAAGAACTTAAAATTTTTTAAGGTCCTTAGCATAATGCATTGTAAGAAATGCTTCTGCTACTGGTAGCAAAAGTTCTTGTCCTTGGGCTTTTCTGGTATGAGCTGCTAAAGAGTAGAGTAATACCTGCTTAGATGTACTCTTAAACTTCTTTATTACGCTGCAAGTAGCATCAAAGAAAAGTGTAGTTCTACTTAATTTTATAATTTAACCCTTATGAATGCTGAGGACTTTTAATTGCTTTTTAGAAAACAAATAAATTTCCATTGACATACTAATATACTTAATATAATCGTGCTATCACTTATCTGCCCTTATTTTGTATATATCAATAAACATGTCAGGGTCCCTGTCCCTTTGTCTATTTTTCTCAGACTTTATTTTCCTGGCGGCTGTGGGATTGGGAATTTCTTGTAAATTTCCAATCTTCCTTATTTGGGAAGTGGCATATCCCATGGGGATACCTGGGCTACAATTTGTATATATTGAGATATCTGCAGCAAATCCCATTTTTCCCCAAAATATCTGTCATCCATCATCCTACCCAGACACTGTTAACATAGGGAATATTTGAAGCCCGATATCTCGACTTCCAAAATTATTTGGAATATATTTGGGCAATTTCGTGTCAAGTGACCCAACTTTTAAAATCGATATCTTCACACAAATTTTCAGCTCTATCAGTCAAGAACTGCCGGAGTTAGAAGGGGTCGAAGTTGGACATTTTGGTCATACAGGGTTTTTTTTAATGTGTGTAACTTTTCACCTATTGGTCATAGCAAAAATTTTCCAAAGAATATTAGATAACTATTTCTTCAATCTTTCCAAAAATAATTTTTTAATTTCAAAAAATTTTTATTTTTTTAAATAATTTTTTTTTTCAAAATGGGCCCTTAATTTGGCTTCACCCATTGTTTCGGAAAACAATTTTGTTCCGAAATAATTTTTTTATATGTAGTTTGACGTTTCTCTTTTTGAGAGAGAGCGAAAGAGAGTAACATTTTCAGCTCTAATTGATATTATATGTACATTTGTATGTATCTATTTATGTATGTATAATATCCATTATTTATTTTTTTCACTTCCATAATTGCGGACTTGTTTTCATTTACAATTTCTTTGTAACACAATAAAAAAATATGATCACACTCAAGCCAAGAAAACAAACGAATTGCAATCATCTGCTACTATGCTGCCTAATTGTAAAACTAACACGCATCGTTTACAAAAATATTTCATATGGTAGCCTTGTTTTTACAGAACAATTGTTCGAAGTGGGTGAATCGATTCGGAACAAACTCTCAGAAAACTGAATTTGTTCCGGAACAAGCATTTTGTTCCGAAACAATGGTGAATCCAGCTTAATACAATTTCCTTTAAGGCCTTTATAATTCTTTAACGGGATGCTAGTGGGTATCTATCAAAAAAATTATTTTTTAACTCAAGAATAAATAATAAATAACAATAATAATAAAAAATTTAATAAAATTAATATATAAATTTTGAAATTACCAATCTTTCGTCCTTCTTATTTATTGCCTTCATTTTCTGATTTTTTGCCAATCATTTCTTGGAGTTACTAGGTTCAGCTACTGATCTCGCTGCTGCTTTCTTTTTTGGCCTTGGAAAGAAATCGGAAGACATCGATTTTAAAAATTGTGTCACTTGACACGAAATTGCCCATATATGCAAATGGAATCATTGAAAAAATCACTTTTTAGGGGAAGTCCTTTATTTTTTTATTTTATTTTGTATTGAATGTTATTAATATTATTTAGTTACCAGACCCAAAAAGTTTTTTATAACGAAGAGTAAGATAATTATGACGTTTGAAAAACGCTAAAATCATCGGCCTTAACCCTTTTATTTAGAGGGAGAAATAAAATGCTAAAAGATTTGTGAAGGAAATGTATCAAAAGCAACAGATATACAGAGTGAAAACTGGCGAATAAAGCAGAACAATAAAATGTAAACAATCATTTATTTTGCGTTAAAAAAGGGTAAATTTGGAATATTTATTAATTTCTTCAATTAAAATTTTAAAGATTTCTAAATATTTAATTATTAATCTAAATCATAGTTTACCATTTCATAGCACAGTTGTGCAAAGAGAACTCACACGCATTCTTGTGTTTTTTCATTTAGTTGTCGATCAGACTGCGACAAGAACACATGTGCAGCGGATGCTTTATCATTTTATTTCAGCATAACACTCAAAAAATATTTTATGTTAAAAATGTTCTGTTATTTCAGTTTTATTTTGTCGCATAGTATAATTTTTTTAAATGCTTTGGAATGTTCGCTTTTTTCTTTTAATAAAAAATTTGTATTTATCTAAAAAACATGGCCTAATTTTTAAGCCAAAGATGGATAGCTTTATGTTCTTTTAATAAAAAATGGATTTTTTTATTTTATTTTTATTTATCTAAAATTATTAAGCCAAAGTTATATAGCTTTACTTATGTATGCTGATGAAATGAAAATAAAAATAGCGTATATTACTAACACTTTCCTATGGCTGTAAATAAATAAATTCTCTCAACTTATTTTCTCTCTCTTACTCACTAACACATAACCAAAAATTTTTTGACGAACCCTGATCTAAATGCGAGTGATTTTGGGTCACAATGAATATAGTCTATTAATTTACTAACAAGCTAAATATTACAAGATCAAAATAAGACATGCTACTCATAAAAAAATTTCTTGCTGAGAGTTGCCAGTATTTTTTAATTACTTGAATGAAAAGTCAAAAATTATTATTAGTTCTTTTTATTATTTATTGATAGTTTCACATAAAAATTACATTCTTTATAAACTCGTACACACATGTAGAAACGAATACAGTGGTTCAGAGGGAAATGGGTGCAAATTAATAAAAGTTTAAATAGCAAAATTGTTATTTTAAACAATATTTAGTTCTGCATATTGTTGAATATTCTGGTTTAAAAAAATTTAATCATTTTAGAAAAGAAGGAAGATGAGCATATATTGTATGCACTTTATTGTAAATAAATAGTGTTCAGGGCATTGTTTATTGAGCTTTTTTAAGAAAACATAATTAAAAAGCAACATGTAATCCTTTATTTTTAATTCAAATATATTTCTTTTTATTATTAGTGGTTCAGGGAAGTAAACATAGCAAGTAAGTTTATTTGTATTATATATTACAAAATATTTAATAATTTTTAAACAAAATACGAATTAAAATAAACGTATAGTTTAAAGTTTATAATTAAATAATAAAAAAATATATATGTACATAAATGCATAATTCTATACTGCACTCCTTTAAATTGTCATACTATGGTACATTGTGCGTTATTAGAGAATTATTGAGTGTTGCTAAATTAAATTGTTACATTAAAAATATATATATTACAAAATCAATTCTTATGGGCAGTATGAATTTTTTATTTTTTCGTTCCTCTCCTACTAATTTTCAATAGCTTAACCGTTTGACTGCTACGCGGTGCAAAAGCGCTGAATTCATTTGTTACGAAAATCGCATTTTCGGTGCGAATTTCAGTGTAAAAATTTAGTGAAAAAGCAAAAATAAAATTAAAAGACGAGATATAGGGTCTTCTCTTTATACATACGTTATTAGAATTTTGTAGATTTTTATTATAATAATTGTAGTTTTCGAGCAGTTTTCGAACGTTCTCACCAGAATCGCTTAGCAGTAAAACGGTTAAAATCGCTTTACAGTGACTTCGAGTTAGATTTCGGCATTTTTGAGAGCATGTAACCCGAATTAAAAAAATCTATAAACTGAAAAACGCTCATATATTTTTATTAAGCTTTGTATCTATTCTTCATTTGTTTGGAGATGGTTCCTTTCTTTGCAGTACTAGAAACGGAGGTAACGCAATATAAATTTAACAATGTTATGTTAACTTTAGAAGATTCTACAACATATTCAGATACGTCTTGATTTAAGCGAATTTAAAATAATTTCATACAAATAGTATTGTATTAAATTTTCTTGCTTATCATTTTTTAATATTACTTACAAAAATATTGTATATCGTTTTTTGCTTATTTGAAAAAGTTATGCATTACAACTTATCAGCAACTTTTTCAATTTTGCCGTTTTTAGTACCTTTTCATGTCTTTTACGATTTGGCAACACATATTAATTTCGTCTTACCTACTTTCGACCGAAAATACAGTTATATTTCATGCAAGAAGAAGTTACGGTTTGCGAAGCTGCATATGATAACAAAAAATTTTGTTGTGCTTTCAACCTGCAAGTGTTTAGTGCTTATTGATTCTAAGTCTCATATTTTTTTTAAAGTGTTAATGTTTTTAAAGTGTTAAAATGAAAGGTGAATTTAATTTAAAAGCATTTCAAAAATTATTTTTTGAGGTCTACGTTTGCAATTTACAAGTAAAAGGAAACCTTTCTATTGAACATTTCAAAAGTATTGTGAATTCTGAAGTTTACCGAAACTATTTTTATAAATATAATGCTTTAATTCCTCTATTGAAAACCTTAAGAAAAGCAAATAATAGAACGCAATGGCTACGCTTATACTCCTACGCCCAAAGAGCCGTAATTAACTGCAATTTTTTTGTTTTTTGTAAATTAAAATTATTTGCAATTATTGCAAATTATATAAATAGTTATGATTACTAGTATGTTTTCTCTAAAAATGTGATTAAAATTTTTATAAAAAATAAATATATTATATTTGATGAATAAAATAAAAGCTTTAAAAATCTAAAATCGTTAGCAATTAAGACTTTTTACTTAAAATATTAAAATTGTTATTTGAATAATTTTTGCTATTTTGCAACAAAAGGCTTTCATGCCACTGTTGTTGCAAGTGCATTAGACGTCTTTTAAATTGTCTGCTTTGCAGAATACTATATGATTCAATAATATGCACAGCCTCGCCATACGATGCTCTCTTAATAATTTGTTCTCTGGAATATAATTCCTATAGTACGTACAAACTATTCATTAGATTTTTGAAAGCGAGTATGTTTCGTTGTTTGTAGTCGTGTTTTTGATTACATAAATGCCAAAGTATTTCGGTACACGTTGTAAAATATGAAATCTGCATGCGCGTGCCTACCTTTGTACTGATATTTCAATTCAAAATGTTTCTCTGTTAAGCTCTTATGTGATGTTTAACACGCTAAAGATAGTATGTTGTATTATAAAAGCTTTCCTTGAAAAAATTTTTGTAATCATAAAATATTCTCTGAGCGAATATATTGTTAGAATTCTGGAGCTAACTTTCGTTTATTCCCTTGTGTTCTATTCTATTCTATTTTGATAGCCTCCAATGAAAATCTAATATTAATATTAAGACACAGTGAAGTGAAAAATAAATAAATATTATTTAGACAAAGAAAAGTTACGTTATTTTTCGAATAGTGATGGGTCGCCGTAGTCTAGTAGGTAGTGTGTTGACTTATTAGACGTAAAGCCAGGGTTCGAATTCCAGGTCAGGCATCAAAACAAAATATGAAGAAAATATTTCTTCGACGATTTCATCTCAGCAGATTTCTGGCAAAAACTCTGAGCGTAAATAAAAAGTCTCAATAAATCTGCCGTTCGGAATCGACGTTAAACTGTAGGTCCCGCTACTCTCGTATATAATTAACGCACACAACATGAGTGGTGTGAGAATCTAGGCCGCAATCCTTACTGAAGGGTTGTAATGGCCAATTATGTATGTATGTATGATGAGCTTTTACCATACCTTATAAAATTATTGTATAATGCTGTTACTAATATGAGAGATTTAATTTACAATATAAAATTTTTGAAAATTGTCTTTAAAATTTTAGACGTTTACTTTTGGTAAAATTCAGCTCTTTTATTTTATAATAATAATAATATGTATAAAAGAAGGAAAGTCTATCGTTATTTACTTTTGTTATAAAACTTTTAGTAAATTATATTCTAAGAAAACATACGATATAATGTATAATGTATGTATATAAAATACGTCATTAAGTGTATTGTTAAATTCTGCATTTTTTAAAGTTAGCACTACATTGCAAAATTTGATGTTTTTGGATGACTATTGCACTTTAATACTTTTTTAAATGTAAGTCTTTTATTTAACGCAAAATGTTTTTTAAATACTAGTCAAAGTCGTGGATATCACAGTAATACTTTGACAAATGTATAACGACTTCTTCGTCTGGACACTAGTCCTTTTCCAAAAACTATGGACTCATTGACCTATCCTCGTAAGAAAGTTGTCTTACTTGCTCTTCCTTCTTTTTTTTCTACACGTAGTAATGGAATTCTCTAAAACCAAATTAGTGTTATACTGGTATTTCTGGTAGTTTGCCAACCATAAGTTATTAGTGACCTGCAACATAATTCCTTTATTTTCTGGTTAATACAATTTTCATATGAAAAATCATTATTTTGTCTTACACAACAGCCGTAGAGAAATTTAGGTCTTATAGTTCGGGAAAACAAACATTTTTATTATTTTCAAACATCCTAATATATAATGAAATAATTAGCAATAATTTATATCAAATACTTTTTTGTTGTTTGTTAAATTACAGTCCAAAAACTTGTTTAATACAAAGCCGATAAAATACTTTTGTTTTATATATTGATTCCAAATCTTAAACGCCCATGGAGTTTAAGTGGAAAAGTTAACAATAAAATCAAATAGAGTAAATGGCGAACGAAATTTCAAGCAAGAAGTAGAAGTCATTACAAATACATGTAAAAATACAGAATTAAACAAAATACTCCTAAATGACTTAATTGATAAAGTATGTCAAAATGCATTTAGCATTTGAAATGTTTCTAATTATACATTTTTCATCCACTTTAGGAATTTAAAAACCTTTCACTCAATACAACTCTGCATAATTTGCACAAGTTGTGTATTGAGACAAAAACAACACCAAATTTGTTTGACGAGGTGGCAAAAAGTTTAGAAATTGAGTCCAATGCCCTTGCTAGTTTCTTTAAAAATTCCAACTGCGCTTGTCACAAATCAGAATATACACAGCAGTACCCAAAAACATCCGAGGATAAACAAGAAGAGGAAATACCAATACTCTAATCAACAATACACAAAACGACTCAAAACCGAATGTAAATGCAATAGAGGCGTATGTTTTTGGAGAAAATTCCGAAAACTTTTTATGTTCAACCAGTATAGAAAGTAAGAAATATTAATTTGACAGCGAAAATACTCCAAACCATCAAATATCACATAATACGGCTTCGGACATTGTGGAATATTCAGTGATAAAGAGCAATATATAAAAAATAAAGAAAGATCTGATAATTATATTGCTGAAGTTACACTAAAAGCAAAAAAGTTCTATTTTCAAATATTATATAGCCAAGTTTAAAATGTCGAAATGTAATTTTTATTACATAGAAAAACATTTTCTCGAAAGCAAACATTTTAATGAAGCTGTACCATTTTTGAAGATTATGCCAGAGAGCAATTTAAAATGTTTAACCAAAGTTGCCTTTCTTTCAGTAATTTATGGAACTTTAAATGAATTTAAGCATTCTTGCACATATAAAAACATCCAACTCCGGGCAGTCCACAGAAAGATTGCTAAGCAGGAAATAAACAGGAAGTTCCAACACCTTCTACAGCAAGGAAATTAAAATCCGAACAATTAAGAAGTTTGGATAGAGATAGCCATCCTTTCATTGATCTTTATAAAATGAGAAAGGAAAAATCGTGGTCAGAATTCATTCGGAAAATATCCATTCCTCTTGAAATTTACTTGTTTAAGGATCTAACACTATCTATTTTACACTGCAACAGGAGCATCCTTTTAAAACTAAGAAGAAATACTTTGTTCTTTGATGCAACAGGAATTGTTATTAAGAAAGCTGAAATGAGCTCTAAAAGGATCTTTTTATATTCGGTTGTTGCTGAGATTATGAAAGAGGAATAAGAAAGTGTCATATTACTTCCCGTGGCTGAAGCTTTATTATTCTTGCTTTATTTGTATACATTTAACGCAGAAAACAAAATTTCATGACTATTATGCAAAAGGGTCTGCGTTGATTGGAGTAAAGCTTCCATAAATGCATTAATTCGAATATTTAATGAACAAATAAGAATTTACTATCTCGAGGAATATATAACAGCATGTTATAGCCTGTGTCAAACGCAAAAGAAAAAGTGTAATTCACTTAATTCAAATTGCATTTTATAAAACACAAATGAATTATGCAATTAACATCAGCGATACAGTAAAATTGTTCTATTGGCTTAAAAAATGCTGACTATAAGTGCAAATAAGTATACGATCCCTATGGAGGAAGAAGAGGTTGTAAAACATGGTGATAAAAATAATGGAATAATTGATTCGAACGCACAGTATAACCAAGTTCATTTTATTTTAAAGGTATGCGATTATATTTAAATGTAACAAAAACGCTCCAACAAGCGGCGATAAGAATATTTACTATAATGAAAAATTGTGCAAAGTACTTCTGAAAAAGCATGCAGCTTATGCTCCCCAGTGGACAAATGTCATTGCAAACTACGTCCAAACAAAGATGAAACGTATTTCAAATAGTCCAGTAGAAACATATTTCAGTATCGTGAAAAATGTAACAATAGACGGACAAAGATTTCTCCGGCCAACAGAGTACATACGCAAGTCGTACGTATATGTAAAACCCAAAATGAAGGATATTGAAAGCGAATATTTGGAGAAGAATATTATAATAGAAGACAGTTCGAGTCGGAAGAAAAATATTGTTCTTCAGGAAGATGTTTGGAGCACTCAAATGACATCCAAAAAAATTTATTTATTTTGAAAAAATACTTTCTTCATTTTCTAAAATACCGAGAAAACTGAAGGAAAAATAAATATTTTGTTGACATTTCACAACATTAAACAAAAATTGAATTTTAAATAATTTATTTTGGCTGAAACTAACGTTCCTGAATTTTCATGTTTAAATCCAAATAAACAACTTTTTAATCATATAGTCGAGATTTATATATGCATTTTCATAAACGAACGTAGTGCTAAAGTATATACAAAAATTGTGCTAAGTAAGACCGCTTCTTCTATAATCAACATTGTACTCTAACGTTACTCCTTAAATAATAGAAACATATCATTATCCACTGTCATTATTTTATCCTTGTGCATATTAACGATATGTTAATATACAATGACTTCAGTGGCCATTATGTGCACGATCAGTTTGTTTTAAGTTTGATGCCTTATATAATCAGTATTAAATGGAATACGAAACTAATCGTAAACCAGCCGTTCAATCGGTTATAGATCAGGGGTGCTGATTATAGAAAATACGAGCAATAATAGCAATACAATTTTACTCTAACTGAAAAATTATGAATGGCTTAAGTTTTAGCTACTAGGAACAAAATTTCTTAACACATTGCGTACGGCACTCTGTGAGTTTAATACGTGCTATAAGCCTGTACATTTTCGAGCGAGCAATATTTACATTAACTATTCTACCATACTTATAACACTTTACCTCTTATACTATACGAACTTGTATACAATAGTAACAATTATACTGTATTATACCATGTTCTCACGGACAGTTGAATTACTTAATTCGGCTGATTACATGTTTTGCTTTTTGTTAATTTTGTTTGTTTGGTGCGAATTTTAATCATCGGCTTGCTGGCAATCAATCTCGCAGAAAGAGTTCGTTCCTATAAATATATGCGTATAAAATGGGTACGTATAATTTTTCAAGCAACTCACCTTTTTCCAGGCTAATTTTTCTGAGGTAAGTGATAGTTTCACAGTATTAAGTTGCAGTTGTTTCAAAAGCTTTTGGAGATCGAGTAGTGCCTCGGTGCACAATGTTGTCTCCTCCACAATCTTTAATGTAGCCAATAATCTTCGGGACATTATCATTTTTTTATATTTTTGTTTTTCATCTATGTTTTATTTCTTCTAATTTATTTGTTTAATACTGAAATGGTTTTCATTATTTTGTTTTGTTTTGACAGATATTTGATACATAATCGATAAAAATTAAAGATGACAGTCATTCGTTCGTAATTCATAAGGCAATTCAAACTAATTACGTACAGTTTGTGTGATTCGCAGCTGAAATTTTGTATGGCGAATTATGTAATTCAGTTCGCAATTCGGGGTTGAATGACGAATGAGTATTAGTTATTATACTACGTTAACTGCCATATCGTACTTATAGCCTACTAAGAATAGCAAGATCAGTAAACTGTATTTACCTTTTTAAAATTTGATATGAAATGTTTTGTGCGTGCGGTTTTTTTACATATGAAGTAACAACACCGATAAATATGTTTAAGAAACAGCTGCTCATATTTACATTGTTTATTGTTGTACATATTTAATTACATTAATATATTTCAGGAAATATGGATACAGACGAAACACTTTCCGAAGAAGTACGCAGCCGAACAATATTATATCGTTAGTATAATTCGCAAAGACGCTAAGTCCACTTTTTTCCAAAATTGAGATTTTAATGTAAAACAATAACACTATACCAAATACATATTTTACGACAAACAAAATGTCAGTATGTAGTTTAAAGTTGTTGTAATTTTGTGGTTTGCAAAAACGCTAAGTCCATAAAACTACGAAATATATTAACAGCACGTGCTAACTCCACGAATATTAATTATTCTTAATTTTTGATCTAGGTCATTTAAAGAGAGCTGTTTTGTAAAAATAATTGCGTTTAAAAAGTTTACAAATTTTAAAAACTGAAGAAGCCGCAATGTTTTTTGTCTCCTGTAAAATTTGAAAAAAGGGACTTAACACATATGCGAATTAGACTAACGATATGACATGAGTCACCACAGCATAAAAATATAAAATCGAAGGAATTGGTATGGAGAAAACTTTATCGAGTCATGAAAATAAATGACTACTCACCATGATTATCAATTTATTTTTTCAATTTTATATTATATAATTTTTGTATATGTACCAATATAAAAATTTCTCTCAAAAACGCATCGTGTATTTTTTTCTTTTTTGTTGAAGTTCCATCTGGCCACATCAATTAAATGAAAAATATGGCAAGTAAATACATTTGTTTAAATATAAAAAGGGAAATTCCGGTAAACCTATAAAAGATACACTTGACTTATTTATCATTTTTTATAGTAAATTAAATACTTGTGTGATATTTAATTGTTTATATGAAATTACCATTGTACTGGTGAAGAGAAATTGTTAAAATCTTCTTTGCGAGAAATAGCGAAGACATTTGGAAGGTCTTTACACTTTGTGCAAAATGCTTTAACCAAAAAACAAACGAAAGAATCTAGTGGCAGACCAAAGAAAGCAGTCCGGAAACAGGTAGACGGATAATCATATTGGCAAAAAAATCTTCAAGGGCTATTTCCACTGAAATTGATAATAAAATCAGTCCAGCAATAGTTCGTCGTCGTCTTGTGAAAGCGAATCTCCCAGGAAGAATTGCCAGAAAAGTTCCGCTAATGAGAAAACAAAATATAAAAATTAGATTACAGTTTGCTAAAGAGCATTTACTTTGGTCAGGAAAAGTTGACGAAATATATTATGGAGCGATGAAACAAAAATAAATTTGTTTGGAAACGACTGCCAAAGGAATGTCCGTCGACACAAGGGAAAAGAATTCCATATAAAGTATACGAAGAAAAAGGTTAAACATGGCGGAGGAAATATAATGGTTTGTGGATGTTTTTCAGGAAATGGCATTGGTCGGATATACCGAATTGAAAATACAATGAAGGCAGACGATTATAGGGACATATCGGCAAATGTTATGATTCCATATGCAACAGAAGATATGCCATTATTGTGGACTTTTCAGCAGGACAATGATCCCCAAAACAACTCAAGTCTGCTTAAAAATTAGTTATCAGAAAATAACTTTCGCATTTTAAGCTGGCCAAGTCAATGTCCGGATTTAAGTCGCAAAGAGAACTTATGGAGTGAACCGAAAGAGGTTTTCCAAAAATAAGAATGATCTGTGAGAAAAATACGAAAAATGTGGTACGACATCCCATTGGAGACTTGATCTACTGGATGTTTGTCTAACTTTAATATTTATTCAAACTTTTAAATGCAAAAATAAATAGTTTACATGATTAATGAAATGGCCTAATTTTAAGAAACTGATTTATTATTTGTGAAGTTTTTTTTTTGTATATTTTTAGATACTTAAAACTTTTTAGTACCATTTTTTATTTTATCGTTTTAAAAAACTACTGGTTTTTTCCTCTAAAATACTCTTGGGTCTATCTATTATTTAAGTTCGGAAGAATGGACCAAATCGCTTTTGAAAGTGCTGCTGAAGTACCTCAAAGACGATGGAGGTACTTAGAGTCAATGTCATTGTTAGATAATTTCGCTAGATAATGCCGACGGTAATAAATATTGCACCAATGACGGTATATATAATATATTATTGTTCTTTTTAGTATTGTTGGAAATATATGCAGCGACGACCTAGAGGTGGAATTTATAGCAGATGATTTATGTGATTTACCGCAAAATTCAAATCATAGTCCAAGAGATAAAAAGGTAATTATACGCATATATATTTTTCTATTTCAGTTATTGACACAGGGCACACAGAGGCAATGCGGAATTTGACAATTAAATATAAGTGAGTGATTAATAATTAAAATGCAAAAATAAGTTCGATAATAAAAACACATATTTTTTATTTTAATAGAAATTATATACAATTCTAATCAAAATACACCAAAGAAGTAATAGGAAAAATGTGAGTATTTGTAAATATATTTATTTTATAAAATAATTTAATAAATTTCTTATGGGAGCAGAAAATGCATCATGGACTGTCTAACAGACCCAAACCTTCATCGGTTTCCGGAGAATGCTGCGCGGTAAGTGCTATATAGTATAAATTATTGTTATTTAAAATATTTTATGTGGGAGGGAAAATTTTTTGTATTTGATTATTATTTAGATTAAAAGCGCGTTTGTTTTTATTTGTGAGGGAAACCTTTGTTATAAAATAAATAAACACGCCTCCGGTTCTTAAGGCTGGTTTCCCTCACGAATGGTTCTATATCTTTTGTTGTATATCGTTTGTTTAAAATTATCGACAATCCCCCGAGTGGTTTTGAAAAAATGTTCTTCGTCCTTTTCTTTAAACTGTTGTACACAAGTTTTATACATCGCGAGTAAAATTTACTTTGTGAATCCACCATATGCGGTTATATTATTTTTTCTTTAAATTAAATTCATTGAAGCTGTAATATGTGCTATTTTAGCAGCTGCTGTTACAAAATTCACATTTTCTTTACTCAATGTTTTTCTTTAAATTAAATAGGTATCTATATGAAATTTAAATTTTTAAACGCTTGTTGTTTTTTCTGCTCTGCTTACAAAGAATTTAAGCAGCCGACATTATGGCAGAAAAATCACTTTTCTATCGAACCACCGAGGTCGTCTATGTGTTTATATCTTAAATAACAAAAAATTTTGATCTAAAAATAAATTAAAAAAGGAAAAAAGTTTAAGGAGAATAAAAAGTTTTTAAAATTAAAATCCAAAATTTAAACTAAATCCATTGAAGAAAACGAAAATCAAGCCTTTCGAAAAAAAAAACAAAAAACTCGCAATTTGAAACCACAAAAAACACAATATAAGAACGCTCAGTAAAAACAATCAATCATCGTTTTATTAACTTTGTGTTGTAATGTATTTGTGATTTTGGAAATTAGTTTTCAGTCATTTATTGGAATGAACAATTAATTATTATTGTGATCCCGAGAGATTAGCAGGAAAGTGTTCTTATTTTAAAACAATGAAAAAAATATAATTATTTAAAATAATTTCAATTCGGTTTTCTATCTTTTCCCAATGATAACTTTAATTTTGGTAATCATACATTAATGTGTCAATAAAGTGGTACAGATTGTATTTCTTGTCTGTGAGACAGGAACCATAACTATTAACATCAGGTCAAGTGTTTTGGATGTGTGTGGAGTTAGCTACGAAAGTTATATTCTTTTTTTACGGTGAATGTTATGTTAACAGACACTGCTAACTTAACATAATTAAAAATATTTGGAATCGATTAAAAATCGCAAAAATAGGGATAAATTAGAGAAAAAATGAAAGGAACTTTGAACTTTGCAAAAAAAAATATATATGTATGAAAATAAAAAGTTGCTTATTGGAGATAAGGTTGAAAAATCAAGTATTTTTACCAATGCCCTCTATAAATTGGGCAAAAATCTATAAAATTCAAAAAGGTGCGATTTTCTGACCTATTGGGATGGATAGCTATTCGATTAAGGATTCCAAAACGGTTTTCGTTATGGTCGGGTCAGAATTTCGATCGGAGATATAGCCGACGTAGCTAACTTTTTTATACGAGCAAACAAAATGCTCTATATAAATCGTGAAAAGAACCTTTCGCTAATTACATTTCAATCCTCATGAATTTAAATAGCTTTTCTCCGTAATCCATTTCCATCACAGCAGTAGACTCCGCAGTTCAACGTATGCTTTTGTATTGGATATGAAATTATTTTGTGGGTCCACATTGGCAAATTGTCGCCCAAATCACTAAAATATTTAAAAAAAAATTGCAATCAATTTGTTTACTTTTGTGTTTATTCCTATTGGGCCGACATAATGAAAAATTTTTTCTTCAACATTTATACATATATACAGATGTAAAATGGTACATCCTTAAAATCGGAACTATTTTTTTGTCTTGAAAGATAGAAATAAATTTTAATTGATTCGTAAAAAATATTTCTTCCCCTTCTTCACAAATTGTACATGTGACCGCATTTCTTAAATTTCTTTCTTTTATGAGGCAATTTATATAAATGTCTACAACATTGTTGTAAAGATGTTGTCCATCCGAATCAAACTCTGTTATTGCAACAGCCGTTGTTTGAAATGATTTTAGATCATTGTATGTATATATCTTTAAATATTTGAGAATAGACGACCTTTCGCCACATGATAAAATTAAATTTTAATTTTTCTCCGTGAACCACTTTTGTATTCATCTTTTATTTGTCTTTCCGTGCAGTTTTTTCCATAAGTAGTGGAGATTTCGTTTTTTTGTAGGTGAATTCTTTTATAGTATTTTCGATTTCTTTCTTTTTAGCTTGAATGTATTGAAAATACTCCCTTACGTATTCCGCAGGTCTTATATTCCGTCTTCCTCTCAGAGTGATATTTATTAAAATATTTAAATAAGCTTCTATTGGGTTATTGGATACGCGGGAACATAATTTATCTACATGAATTGCCATTACGTTTGTCCATAAAGGCACATAGGGCATCCATTTATATATATGTATGATATGATATATCAGTGCTCATATTCAAAACCTCAGGATTATTATAAATATTTGCTTGATGACTATTATTTAAATTATGAATTCTTTTCTTTATCGTGAGAAACTTTTGCACAGCTTTTTTGTAAAAAGTACTGCGATTTAACCCCATATTTAATATCATCAATATTTCTTTCCTCATACTCTTCTACAATATCTTCTCCTTTTAGTGTGAATATGAACTTACGAGCATTTTCAAACAGTCATTGCGCATCCCAGAGAGATAAATTATACAGATGGACTGAAACCAATGCCACATGTCACGAATATTTGAAATGTTTACTGCTTTTAACATAATATTAAAAAATCATTTACGATGTTTGCGATATCTTTCTGACGATTTTAATGAAATGGCAGCAGCATATTTGCACAATTACGAAATTTAATTACATATTTTGTTTATTTAGAAACATGTAACACTTAGTTTTATAGGTATTTAAGTTGCAACATCTTTATTAAAAATGTTCAAGGAGAAATTTATCAGTGCCCAACTCCAGTCTGTAACTATTCTCTTGTAGAGTGGCCAGCAAATTCCATTGCTTTGGCAAAAATTTTTTATTTCCATTAAAAATCTTTTAGTGTCGTCTACATGCTAATGATTTTGCTATTGGGATAACAATGCCTTTTTCATTTTCTCTTTTGACATGAAGTTCAATACTGTAAAGAAAAATCCTTTTCGAACTTTTGTCAAATTTTTAAACAATACCCCTTGTGGAATCAATAAACAAACTACCCCGACTCATTGTTAGTAATTTTTATTATTTAATTGTACTAATTGCAACTGGGCTTTTGAGTACATATAAACTTCTTGGGGACTAGCTACCTTTTGCAAAAATGTACTCCATTTTTTATCCCTGCGCATGTAAACTAGATCAACTAATGGATCCTTGTCCCTATCCAGTTTTGGCTTAAAAATTAGAACGTTTTTTAGAATAATAAAAATAAAAAGAATAAAAACCCCACTTTTTATTAAAAGAAAAAAGCGAACATTCCAAAGCATTTAAAAAAATTATACTATGCGACAAAATAAAAAATGAAATACGCCCAGTTAATGGCATAGACCATTTTTAACATAAAATATTTTTTAAGTGTTATGCTGAAATAAAATGATAAAGCATCCGCCGCTTTAGTTGATCGACAACTAAATGAAAAAACACAAGAATGCGTGTGAGTTCTCTTTGCACAACTGTGCTATGAAATGGTAAACTATGCTGTAGACCCTTGTAGAATAGCGTTTTCTGAATTTGTGCACTATTTGGATCCTAAAGTTTCTTAGTTGGTATGGTTGGCTGTCTCCCACATAATGCATTTGATCACATAGATATTTCGGGGCGTCTCCTTGTTGCAATAAACCATAATGTGTTAAATTGGAGCCGTTGTTCTATGCTCATTTTAGATTTGTTAACATTGTATTTATATGTCTGTAACGATCGCATTTTAGTATTATCCTCATAGCTCTATTTTGCAATTTCTACGTCCTTGCTAATTGAATTGTGCTACTGCATGTGAATAAAATAGTGGAACCATATTCAAAGTGTGGTTTTATTATCGTGCTGTATACATTTATCGCTGTAGACTTGGATATTTTGCTTGTTATTATTTTTAAAAAACTAATTTTTTTACCAACTTTTTTGCATAAGTAATCTATGTGTTCAATGAAATTTAATTTTTTATCGATTATAAAACCAAGGTATTTTATATATTCGACTTTTTCATTTACTGTGTCATTTATTTTAAATATTTCTTCTGAATTTAAGTTTATTTCCATTATTTTTGTTTTATTTTCATTTAGTTTGAGTTTATTCATTTTAAGCCATTCGTCTATTTTTTCATATCATACTTGATATTTTCGCGGCATTCTTCATCACTATAGTATATATCAGAGTGTCATCAGCGTACAGTACAATTTTACATTTTTCTAACATACTTGGCACGTCATTTATATAAATTATGAACAACAACGCTCCCAAAATGGAACCTTGTGGCACTCCGAAGTTATTTATTATTTAATCAGATTCTATGTCATTTAATTTTGTCGTTTGCCTTCTTTTCAGGTACGATTTGAACCAAACTAGCTCGATTCATCTTATTCCATACATATATAGTTTATTCAGTATTATTTCTCTATCGATCGTCTCAAAAACTCTTTTGAAGTCAAGAAATATTGCTATAATCCTTTTATCTTTTCCCACTGCTCTCCATTCACTTTACCGTCGTTTCACACGAATGTTTTTTACGGAATCCTGACTGGTATTTAGATAATATGTCGCGATTTTCTATATATTTTTCAAGCTGGTCTTTAACTACTTTTTCAATTATTTTTTCGCAAGTTTTTAAAGAGTTTATTGGTCTAAACTCCTCGCATTTTTTTTATTCCGGGCACTTTCTCAATTGGCGTTACGGTTGATTTTTTCCAATTATCAGGAAAAATACCTGTTTCTAAAGATGTGTTTATTACTTTCACCATAATATTTCCTATTACATTCCTGTTGTCAAGTATAATTTTATTTGATACACGTTCATGGTCAGATTTGTTATTCATACACTTCACGATGCTCTCCAGTTCAATAATATTTATCTTTCGGAATTTAAAAACATCTATTTGGTTAATATATTGCACGCTCCTAATCGATTGTGTTATACTACTAATGCTATCAATAAAGAATGCATTGAACTTATATACTCTATCTGGTCGAATATCACAGATTTAGTTGAATTTTGCCTCTTATTAAGTACTAGGTTTTTGATGTGTGTCCACATTTGTTTTTGATTAGTTGCGTTGTCAATTTTATTTTTTATGTAATTATTCTTATTATTTTCAATTTGTACTTTATATTGATTTCTTATTAATTTATATTCGCCCCAAGCTTGATTTGTGTTTTCAAATTTAGCCTGTAAATATTTTATTATTTTTTCTCATTTCATTGTTCGCAATTCTTCATTAAACCAGTTATTCACTTTGTTATTTATGTGCACTTGCTTTTCAAACGTACATCCTTGTATTGTATTTTCCAGACAGGAATCAAACAATTTAACGTTTTCATTAAGATCTTTACTATCTTCGTATATCATATTCTCAGTTAACACATTATTAAATATAGTCTTATCGTATTTAAATATCTTGATGGTTTTTGCTGTATTTAGAATGTTTTCATTAGATCTCTCAAAGTCTATGTTAATAATTTAATGGTCAGAAATTTGATTATCCTTTCTGTTTGTACATTTTATCTTATAATTATTAGTTATTATATAGTCAATTATTGTGCTCGAATTTCTTGTTACACGTGTACTTTCGTTAACTATTTGTTAAAGGCCATTGCCATTGAGGGTATTCCTAATTCTATTCTTGTATAAAGAGTTTTTTTCGATTTAAATCTTGACAAATTTATAACTTTGATGACCTATGTCCCCAATGTAGTGCATAAAGTCTCTATCCGGTCTTTTATTATTTGTGAAATATTCCTTTAAAAATATATGTTCCTGAATTTTAATACAAAATTTCCCCTCACTGTGCGTATAATTTATTCATTTTGGTAATATTTTTAATTTATTATTCTATCTGTGATGCCCACGTTTAAATTTGGTTTTCTTGGTATTTTTAATTTTTTTCTAATGATGTTCGTTTTTGCTTTCGTCTTTAGTAATATTAATATCCGATCATTTTGTGGACAAAAGCAAATCTTTACTATTAAATCTATTTGCTGCATAATTCGTTGGTGTTTCTGGTACAAACGTTCTTTTGGATTCTTCTATTTTACTTAACTCATTTGATAAATTTGGACCCAAAATTGCATTAACTGCATATAAGTTATGTCTCAAAATCTAAGACAGCTGGAAATGTTATTTTTGTTTTTAAAATGTTATCTGTTTTTCTAATTCTTCTGTAGATATCGATAGTTTGTTAAATTTCGGTGACTCCAAAATAGATGATATGTATTGAGAAAGTAAAATGTTAACGGAATCATTCTGTTCTATTTTAGCTATGTTGATTTCAAAAATATCCTCTGCTTTCAACAGGCATTGTTGTAAGTCAGTATTGTTAAAAAACTTGCGAAATGATACCAGAACTTGTTCTATACTAATGTCTGTGGTTTCATAAAAAGTGACAGTAAATTTAAAACCATGTCGGAAATATAATAATGGGTCAATTTTTAAGAGCTATAGGAAAATTTTTCCAAAAAAAAACACATAAAATTCAGAAAAATGCATGAAATTTTTATTTGAATCGATAGTACGGTCCATATAATTTAATGTTTGAAGAACGTGAAATAAAATGTTCACCGAACTCGCCTCTCAATACGTCCATTGTTACGCGTGCTGTGTAGCATATGGCACTGTCTTGTTGAAACCACATGTCATGCAAATCAAGCTCTTGCATTTTTTTGGATATCATCTCACGGTAGCGGTCACCATTTACAGTTACGTTACGATTCACAGCATCTTTGAAGAAGTACGGTCCAATGATGCCACCAGCCCATAAACCTCACCAAACTGTGACTTTTTCTGGATGCATTGGTAGCTTTTGCAATGCTTCTAGCTGATCTTGACTCCAAAATCGACAATTCTGCTTATTTGCGTATCCATTGAGCCCAAAATGAGCTTCGTCGCTGACCACAATTTTTCCAGTTAAACCAGTGTTGCCAAAAAGATAATAGCTACAAAATCACCCGTTACAATCATTAATTGTTAGTTGCAAACTCTTAATGGAAGGGCCAGATTATTTGGATATGGAAGGGAGGTTAAAAAGAGTTTTTAATTGGGAATTTACCAGTACTCTTTTATTCTCGTAACGATCGACGAGATTCTGCCAAGCAATCATTTGTCATGGGGCACGTTCGAATAATGTCCCTCGCCTCACCTTCCGTTTTCTGTAAAAGATAATACATCCTTTGGATGTTGCTAATGTGAGGTTGCTCCGTAAGGAAGGGAGATGGATAGGGGATGGGTTAGTGGTTTTCGATTTAAAATTATCGATTAACCCATCAAGGTCCTCGTAACTAACGCGGAAGACCTCCCACAAACGGACTAAATCCTGCCGATGGGTGTTCAAAGGGTGAACGGAATGGCCCTCTTGGGGAGAAGCCCGAACAAAGGTTTCAAAATCCGCCAGGCGGTTGAAATTTTTACCGAAATTTCTCAAATTCCGTTCGATTTTATCACAATAAGGGACTTTATAATAAGGTTACAAAAAACCACAGATGTCGCGTTACGTAACGAAAATTTCGCGATATTTAATCAGAAATGGTTCAAGTGAAAAACGATTCAGGAAAAAAATATTTTAATCCGAAAACGTTTAAAATAATTTAAACAGAATAGTTCAATAGAATAGAATATTTAATTATAAAATAAATAAATAATTGAATTTATAAATATTTCACAATATATGAAATAAATTAAAATAACAAAGTTACTAAAATATTCAAAAAATTGCTAATAAATTTTGCTAAGTGTAAGAATATAATTAATTTTTAGTTTACCGCTGAATTGTAAGAAAAGAAACAAAAAAAGGAATGTCAATAACGAGGATTGACAACACGCGCAGAAAGACAATAAAACTGTTTACTTAACAAAAGAAGTAAACATTCAACAACACTTGTGTACTTATTGCTTTCACCATCACTAATCGCACTGTGGTGTTATTGCAACAACAATTCATTTAATATTCCCTTATTTTAGCAGTTATATTCTTACACTTTCCAATTATTTTATTTTTTCACTGTCGCACTTTTTCAAAAATTCACAAACATACCTTTATTTTTTTAAATTAATATACATATATGAATTTATATAGGCAATATAGATATAAAAATGTATTAAATATAAAAATTTAAACCCAATAAAACCATAGTAGTAATTTAAAATTGATAAATTAAATTTTATAATAGATTTGATGGATTATTTCCTCGTCAATCTAACGATGTGGGAGTTATGTGTATGAACACCCATAATGATCGTGTACATGTAACTTTTGATATGTTTGGTTCAACTGTACCATTTACTTTATGTGATTATATGCAAATTTTCAATTTATTAAAATTTGAAAAACAATTGAAACATAATGAAAGGTTTTGTCTCAATTTATGTAATTTATTAAAGATATTACTTACAGTGAGAGATGTTATTTTATAAATTTAATTTTTATTTTTGTTGGTTTGCCCAATTTTTGTAAATATTTTATATTTAGTATACATATAATTAATAATTTGATAAAAAAAATCTATTTTCGTTGTTGAAATCTTTAAAAGAATATGAATGTTCGATAATAAATAATTTTTTGCATTTAAATTAAAGGTGTTCACTAGAAAATTAAAAAAATTTCTGGTAACACCATATTTTGGCACCGCAAAAGTAAAGGTATCGCTAAGAAAAAATAGCAAATTTAAAATTCAAAGGGCTAATACATATATGAAAATGTTAGCGCTTAGCTAGGATATCCCTAAAGATTTCCTGGAGTCATATCGTGAGTTTTTACATCAAGTATCAAGCCTGTGGAAATTTTGGTATGCAAATCACATTATCACCGTATGATTGGTTCATTGACGTGTTGGAAGTAATTAGGCTTGCCAGACGTACTGTTTTCAGCAGTACGCGTACTTTTTTTAGTTTTTGTACTTTTAACTGCATAACCCCTACAGAAGTACGCAAATGTACTTCTTTTTAGTATCTGTACTTCTCTTTGTACTTTTGTTTTCTACCTTTTTTGTACTTTCACCATAATTTTATAGAGACATATCCATACAAAAAAACAAAACATAAATTAAGACTTATTTTTGTTCCCCTGTTTTACGCCAATTTTTCGAAAATTAATTTCTGAAGCATACCTCGGTTTTGTCCATAATATAGGAAATACAATAATATCTGCTTTTAAAAATTAGCAGAAAATAATAGCCTTGTAATAATTGATATGTTTCAAATAACAAAACTGTTAAACGACAAATCTGAACAAAAGCAGGATGAAAAATTCTATGGGGTTTTAGTCAAACGTATATGTAGCAGTTACAATAATCAGCAAGAGATTTGCCTTTTTAAAAAACACGCAGCAGAGTTTTTATCGAATATAAGTGCTTATGTAAAAGGTCGTTTCAATTTAGAAAATAATAAGTTTGAAAAACTTTAAATTTTTCATCTTAATTCAAACATTACTTTTCATGAATTTGTGGAAATAATTACATTGTTTTCAATCAAAAATATTGATTTAGATCAACTTTTTGATGAATTTATATCATTAAAAACATTTGCTGAAAACATTAAAAAAGAAAAATCTTCAGAAGAAAAATGGAAAGAGTTCTTAAACAGTCGATCATTTCCTAATTTTGAAAAGATTTGTTGCTTCGTCTTTTCAATTCCTCATTCTAATGCGGCCAGTGAACGAATTTTTAGTTTAATGTTTAATTTTTGGAGGAAGGAACGAGATAAACGTTTAATATAAAATTTAGAAAGCGAGTTAATAATAAAAACAAACTTTGAATACAGTTGTACTGTTTTTCAATTTTTTACATACCGAAAAAGGTAAAAATGAAATTGTAAATCAAATACAAAAGAGTGTGTTGCTGAAAATATATTTGGCAACAGAATTCCCATTTTTTTATATACATATATATTTTTATACATATATATTAGTAAACATAATTCCTTTTGATATTACTAATTAGATAACTTCAGCTGTACATATTAAAATATTTTAGTACGTTATCTAAAGAATGTAGAAAAACCAGTTTTATTTTTGTCTATTATCTTAATTCCTTTTTCCCGTATTAATTATTTATAATATATCTCATTAGTACTACTTTAGTGAGAGATGATCCCGTTACTTTATTTAGTACAATTGCTTACAAGTAATATTACTTGAATTTAGTAATTCACTTGTGCTTTGACTTTATATAAGAACAGCTTACTTGTCTTGAAATATAAAATAAATCTATACTTAAAATACTTTACATAAAGTTCTTTGCATAAAGTCATTTTCTCTACACACATTCCTTCAACATAATTATTGGTGCCGAAACCCGGGAATTCATAAGTATTCTATATAAAACTAATATTAAAACATAAGAATTCCTAACAAATAATATTTCAATAAAAATTATAAAAGAAAAACTGAACTATTTAAAATTCTATTAAAATTAAAACTATAAAAGTGAACTATTATTTAAAAAAAAATTGAACATAATTTCTACGAACAATGAGTAAATTAGATCTAATAATAAAGGAACAACGCAACCTGCTGAAATTATTAATTAAATTGGAAACTCGTTTCGAGCAAAAAGAAAAAGATGAGAGGACAAGCGGTCTCTTAAATTCTTTGGTGCAACAACTAGATAAAATATTTGGTAAGTTTGAATCTCAACATGATAAAATAGTGCGTCGAATTCACGAGGAATCTCTAGAAGATGATGATGTTCCATACATGAAAGAAGATCTTAACTTTGAATTTTCGGAGAAATATTTGTGCTTTAAAGGAAAATTATTGGATTCGAAGGCAGACATCACGATGATAAATGGACCGTTATCAAGTACTTGTGTCACAACCAACGGTCGCCCAGATATTACAGTTAATTGTGATGCTAAGTTACCTAAGATTTCACTGCCAAAGTTTTCTGGAGAATATATGGAGTGGATTCCATTTCGCGATATTTATTCTTCTGTCGTTCATAACAATGATTCGCTCACCTAGGTTCAAAAATTTTATTATTTAAAGGGTACGCTTTCTGGCGAAGCATTTAATTTAATTAAAAATATTTCTGCTATTGAAGCAAATTACGATTCGGCATGGAACATTCTAGAATCCAGATATCATAACAAGCGAATACTTGTTGGCAGTTTAATATCAAAACTTTTTCATATTTCGAAATATGATGGTGGATTTCAATCCATTAAAACCTTATTGGATTCTACCAAGGAAATCTTGTCTTCACTTCAAAACCTCAACATAAACACCCAAAGCTGGGATCCTATTCTTACACATCTGATAGTACAAAAGCTCGACTTTCAGACACGAAAGGAATGGGAACAATCTTTGAAATCCTCTACTGAACTTTCTTCTCGTGATGAACTATTTACATTCTTAGAGAGAACTTTCCGAACATTGGAATCGATTAATGATGATGCTTCATCGTCATCTAAATATAGAAACTCGAAGATTCATAAACCTTTTAATTCCGCTAAAAGGACATCGTGTAATTCTGGCAACTTTTCTGCACATTATACAAAATCTTGCTTATTTTGTGATAAGGGACATTCACTTTAGAAATGTTTAAAATTTCTATCCTTACCTTTGGATTCTAAGAATGCTTTTTTGTTAAAAAGAAAGGCTTGCCGTAATTGTCTTGCTGTTGGTCATAACCATGAAAATTGTAGCTCACCATTTCGCTGCATTATATGCAAACATCCACATCACACTGTTCTTCATTTAGGCAAAAATCAGTCGGAGGCCTCTTCTATTCCTGCTATTTCACTCAATTCTAAACCACACCAGGTGCTACTGTTCATAGTGCAGTTGCTTACCAAGCAGTATTGTTATACACTATTCGATTACTTGTTCGAACTGACAAAGGTTATTTTTCTTTACGAGCTCTTTTGGATCCAGGCTCACAAGGAAGTTTGATTTCTGAAGCTGCAGTTCAACTGATGGGCATCCGAAAAGAAAGATCATATTGTAAGGTAATCGGTATTGGTAACAGTGGTGAAAACGTATCGAAATACTCTGCTAATATTGATTTATATTCCCGTAAACGAAAACCTGTATTTTCATGTACGGCATTAGTTTTAGCTAAGCTTTCTTCGTATACTCCGGATCCTTCGTCTAAACTTATTTCATTGCCTGATATTGATCCTGAAAATTTGGCTGATCCACTTTTCTTCAACATTGATCCGATAGATCTAATTTTAGGCTCAGATGTCTGCTCCATAATAAAACTTCCCGCCGAATCCTTTGTTCACAACAACTTATTCTTCCAAAATACTCATTTTGGATGGGTGTTCTCTGGAAAAAATGGTAACATTTCTTGCTACAGGCTGCACATACTTAACGTCAAATTGGAGACATTATTGAAGTCGTTTTGGGAACAGGAATAAGTTAGTACTAAAAGAAAGATAAGTAACGAAGAACTGAAATGTGAAAATTATTTTGCGAATACAGTTAATAAATCACCATCTGGTCGCTATATAGTACATTTGCCGTTTAGGTCTCTAGTAGAAAACAACACTGCACCGTCAGTTCCGAATAATATCATTAGTGCCTACAGACGGTTGCGATAATTGGAAATCTCTTTTTCGAAACGACCTACTTTTGCTGAAAGATATAGGAACTTTATGCGAGAGTACGAAATTTTAGGTCACATGACCAAAGTTGGAAAATATCCAGAAGATGTCAGACCTAATTCTTATTTCTTGCCTCACCATGGTTTACTAAAGGAGAGCAGTACAACTACCAAACTAAGAGTTGTTTTTAACGGAAGTTGTCATTTGATTAACTGCAAATCGTTAAACGAGGAACTCTGTCCTCGACCTGCGCTTCAAAACGATTTACCAGAAATTATTACAAAATGGAGGATTGCATTCAGCGCGGATATTGAGAAAATGTTCCGGCAGATAGATGTTTGTCCAGAACATAGGAAATGACATAGTTAAACGATGAAATATCTATTTATGAGCTTAATACCGTAACATACGGTACCACTTCAGCTCCTTATTTGGCTATACGTGTTTTGCAGCAATTAGCACATGATTTTAAAGACGACTTTCCACAAGCAGCAGATGTTCTTGTTTCTGATTCTTACGTAGATGATGTTATTTCGGATACAGATAATCTTGAAAGTGCAGTTAACTTACAAGGGATTTATGTAATCTTCTGAAAAGAGGATGTTGCAATTTACGCAAATGGATATCTAATTCTTCTCAATTCTTACAAGAAATTCCCGAAGAACATAAGGAAAACTCTAAAACTTTACGATTTGATAAAGACAATGTGGTGAAAACTCAGGTATTCAGTGGGATACATGTGGTGGTTTCTTTTCCTTTAAAGTAAACCTTGACGATACTAATTCATTTACTAAGCGCACTATTCTTTCAGAATCTGCTAGACTATATGATCCCTTAGGATGGCTTACACCCTCCAGCATTGTAGCCAAGTCTATTTTTAAAAAACTATGGGAACATAGTGTAGATTGGGATACTTCGATACCTATTGAAATAGAAAAGGAATGGTTTAAATACAGATCGTCATTGGTAGACCTTGTGAACTTGAAAATCCCAGATGGATAAATTGGTCTCTAGGAGTGAAAACAGAATTCCACGGCTTTTGCGATGCGTCAACTCTAGCTTATGCAGCAGTAGTTTATCTTAGAGTTATTACTTCGGAAGGTACGTTTGTTAATATTTTGCAGGCAAAATCGAAGGCCTCTCCTATTAAAACTGTTACTATACCGAGGTTAGAACTATGTGCCGCTAAACTTTTGATTCAACTTACTGAAGATATCAAGAATTCCTTAGATATTTGTAAAATAGAAAACTTTTTTATTGGAGTGATAGTTCAACTGTTTTAAGCTGGATTCAGAAACCTTCATCAACCTGGACCGTCTATGTTGCAGAGTTGCAGATATACAACGGTTAAGTAACCCCCAGCAATGGAGATATGTACCTTCTAACTTAAACCCAGCCGATTGTGCATCGAGAGGCATTTTAGGTCAACATTTAGTAGAAAACGATATCTGGTGGTTTGGTCCAAAGTTCTTATATGAAGCTTCTTCATGGCCTAAGCGATTATTAAAAATACAAACTTCTGAAGAAAATACTGCGTTATGTCTACGATTTGTAAATAATTCTAAAACCTCTCTTTTGAGAAGGAACACTGGAGCTATATCTATCTCTGAAATTAATAATATTTTACTGCGCTTTGTTAAAATTACTCAATCTATAGATTTTCCAATGGAATTGAAATTTCTTTCTAAAAAACAAGAAATTCGTCACAGTCCTTTATTGAAGTTAATGCCATTTTTGGACGACAACGACGTTATTCGTGTTGGGGGTCGCTTACAAAATTCTGATTTTAACTATATCCTTAAACACCCTATAATTTTAGCAAAATCTAATCCTCTTTCAAAACTAATCATCTTGGATGCCCATGAGAATTCTCTTCATGGTGGAATTACTTTAACGATGTCTATCGTTAATCGAAAATTTTGGATCGTATCTGGGACTCAGGTAGCAAAAACCATTATACGTAAATGTTTACAGTGTTTTAAATATGCAGCTAAAAGTTCACAACAAATAATGGGCAACTTACCCTTGGTGAGACTTAACGTTACTAGACCTTTTAAACACAGCGGTGTTGACTATGCTGGACCATTAAATATTAAATCGTCTACTTTAAGATCCGCTGTTATTACAAAGGGCTATATTTGCTTGTTTGTGTGTATGGTCACGAAGGCTATTCATCTAGAAGCGGTTTCAGGTCTTACTACAAATTCTTTCTTGGCAGCTTTTCGGAGATTTGTTTCTCGAAGAGGCGCATGCACTGACATCTATTCAGACTGCGGTACAAATTTTGTAGGCGCATCAAAGGAACTTCAAATTCTTTTTCATAAGAACAAAAAGTCATTGCCAGAGGAGTTACAACATGCTTTGAGCCTAAATTATACCAATTGGCATTTCATATCTCCGGCCTCGCCAAATTTCGGTGGATTATGGGAAGCTGGCGTAAAATCCGTGAAGTATCATCTAAGACGAGTTACCAATGATCGGCTACTTACATTTGAGGAGCTAAATACCTTACTTTGTCAAATTGAAAGTTGCCTCAATTCGCGGCCTTTATGTCCTTTATCATCTGATCCATCGGATTTTAACGCCCTGACATCAGCACATTTTCTCATTGGCAAACCTCTACAGTGTGTTCAAAAAGAAAACTTATTATCTCAAACGGCAAACCATTTTTCACGTTGGCAAGCTATCGAGAGAATGAAACAGCATTTTTGGAAAAGATGATACAGATACAGATACCTTAATCGACTTCAAGCTCGGCCAAAATGGTTAAGAAGCGTTCAGAATCCCATTATTGGAGATTTGGTGCTAGTAGCAGATGACAGATGTGGACCAGGTCAATGGCTTCTTGGAAGAATTGCTGATACACATCCAGGAGGTGACGAAAAGATAAGGGTGGTATCAGTCCAAACTAAAAATAAAATACTTAAAAGACCTATTTCTAAAATTTTTCTCCTTCCAGAAAATTCCAGTAAACCTTTTAAAGAAATGTCAGAGGATAGCCCTGTAGCTGCTGTTAACGTAGAAGATGGAGCCTAAGGAAACGCTGTGAGTCGGAGCATAGCGGAGTTTCATGACTCGACTAAAGTACTCCCAACGATAGGCCGTCTACTACTTACTATATCTCTTTTGAAAACATTCGTTCTCCAGGGGGAGAATGTTGCTGAAAATATATTTGGCAACAGAATTCTCATTTTTTTATATACATATATATTTTTATACATATATATTAGTAAACATAATTCCTTTTGATATTACTAATTAGATAACTTCAGCTGTACATATTAAATTTTTTAGTATGTTATCTAAAGAATGTAGAAAAACCACTTTTATTTTTGTCTATTATCTTAATTCCTTTTTCCTGTATGAATTATTTATAATATATCTCATTAGTACTACTTTAGTGAGAGATGATCCCGTTACTTTATTTAGTACAATTGCTTACAAGTAATATTACTTGAATTTAGTAAATCACTTGTGGTTTGACTTTGTATAAGAACAGTTTACTTGTCTTGAAATATAAAATAAATCTATACTTAAAATACTTTCCATAAAGTTCTTTGCATAGTCATTTTCTCTACACACATTACTTCAACAAGTGATAAATATTTCTAATTTATTTAAATGTATCAGTAAATTTTAAAGTTAATAATTTTCAAAAATTAAAAATGTATATACTATGTACGTACATATGTACTTATATCAAAGTATACCATTAAAATTATATTTTTTTAATTAATTTTGAAGTATGTATTAAACAATAAAAATTTGTTTTTGAGTTTTTATTCAGATAAATTAAAAATCCAATAATACTATCATAATATATACATTGATTTTAGTTTAGTCTGAAATATATATAAATTCCATATATTTTAAATCACAAAAACTGATTTAAATTAAATTAAATTTTAAGTTAATTTTTTATTTAAATACAAACGTTATGATCTCTTTTTTATGTTCTTCATTGTTACTGTTGTTAGGTTTTTTTTTATTGAATTAAATAAATTTTGAAAATAAACAACTGTACAGTCAAAGCCCGGTATAACAAATACCCACTTTAACGAATTCGGGATATAACGAATGAGTAAATTTCTTACAAGTGGTCATAAAATTTTTAGTCAATTTGTAACAAGTTGTGAGTTTTATTTCTTAAAAATGGGAAAAAGATAAAGAATTTCTTTAAGTGAAAAAAATAAAAACTTTAGAAGAGTGCAAAAATGGACTATCGCTTTCAGTGATTTCAAACAAATATAAAATCGTTTCAAATCTTGAAACTACGAACAGTGGATCAAAAAACCATAACCTCCCATAATGGAGCAAAAACTCTATCAGTGGTTTCTTAATCAAAGAAAGAATTTTATTCCGGTCAATGGGACAACATTAAAATTGAGGGCTATGGAAATTCAAAACCAGTTCTGCACAGATGGTTTTGTTGCTAGTGATGTCTGGTTATCCAGATTTAAGAAAAGTTATGGTGTTCGACTTTTGAAGGAATCTGGAGAAAAATTGACATCAAGAGAAGATTTGGTAGATCCGTTTAAGATGAAAAAAGAAAAGAAAGTTTATCACATAATTCTATATTTAATGCTGATGAAACAGGTTTGTTTTGGAAAATGCTTCCAAACAAAACATTTGTTCATGCTGGTGAATCAACAGCACCTGGAAGAAAACTATCAAAAAAAAGGATAACTGCTCTTCTATGTGCTAATGCATCAGGAAAAAAGAATATGACGCCGCTTCAATTTGAAAGGCTTATTCCTGAGGTAAGCATTCTTAAAAGACATTTGCAATGGAGACTTAAATGATATTACTTTAGATGGAGATGACGAAATATTGAAACTGTTGACCAATTTTCTAATAATGAAACGAAAATAAAGCATTCTGAAGTAATAAAATTTTTTGGTACATGTATACAATGGGGTTCCCAAAATAATATTAATATTTCAAAACAATTAGTACTTCGAGAAATACAGGAAGAAGCTCTTCAAATGAGGTTTCAAGTTACTTGTAAACAAATGTCTATAAATTATTTTTTCCAACCAATTTAAATAATTTTTAACATTTTTACTCACTTATTGATTATCAAACGTTATTTTAAGGACATATCTATATATTTTTTATATAATGAATTAAATGTACTTTTCTTTTTTTTAATAAAATTTTGAAAAGAAAAAAACTGCGATATAACGAATATTTCAATATAACAAAAGGGCCTGACAGTATATCGTTCGTTATACAGAGCTTTGACTGTACTTCTTTTTACTCAATTGTACTACTTTTTTAACTTCGATGTACGTTTTGTGACGATTTCAAATCTGGCAAACCTAGAAGTAATAAACATTATGAATTATTTCTTTATAATATTTAAATACTCTCTCTAATTCATTGTTTCCCCAATAATTTCCATGTAATATTAAATAACTATTAAATGTGTCAATTGAATTGGAAAACCCCTAAAATTTGTTTTAATTTGAAATGTATATTTATTTTATTTTTAAAAACAAAAGTAGGTACAGTTCAAATGAACAAAAATTATGATTTGCAAAAAAATAATATGAAAATAAATTGCATGCAAGAAGAAAATAATAAATTATACAAAAATTAACAAAGATAAATAAATGAAAGTGAGAAGTAATATTTAATTAAATTCCTCAACACTCAAAATCATCCTCATCAAAAATTCCTTCCATAGGCTGCCTTAAAATATCTTTTTACCGAATCAGTGCGGTTTCTTTCGGATTGTGCCGTCAGCTTTCTCATTAGGCACTGTATTTGCCAGGCAGCTTCAAGCTGGTCTTCCGGCCTATTGCGCTGCATTTCACTCACGACAAATGCTCCCAGCCATACATAGCCTTTTGCTTCCTTTTTTCCCTAATAGCAGTTCTAAAATTATTTAAGTCCCTTCAAAGGTCTGTAACGCTTTGCCACGAAATGTAAATAGAATATTAAAATCTGTACAAAAGCGATTTCTGATGTTTTGTCTCCGAGGACTGAATTTTAATCGCACAAGTTTACCTTCTTATTCTGCCAGACTAGCATTAATCAAACTTCCGACACTTAAAAGCCACAGAACTATGTTAAATATCTCGTTCATATTCAAAGTAATTACTGGTGATATAGGCTCCAGCTTTTTTAATCCATAACATCACGTTTCCTCAACGTCCGTCACGTCCCATTATCAATACAATTTTTTAGATCCAACTACGCTGGTGCTGATCCAATAAGGAGAATGTGTAACGAATTTAATAAACTGTATATGCTAATTGATTTTTCTTTATCAAATAATGTTTTAAAACATAATGTAATTATGTATTTAAATTCATAGTTTTTTAGAATTAATATCTTGTAATATTACTTAATTGCGTGCAAGGAACATTTCCATAGGCAAATAAAATAAATATTTTTGTGATTGTATAAATTTTTTATAAAAATACTGAGTTTTTTCTTTTGGACCCTCTTATAATTTTAGTGCCACTATCTGATGATGTACGTGGCGGGATTGATTTTAATTTTTTCACTTTTTTCTTAATTAATTGTTTGACAATAAAATTTTTCTTTTGCAAATGTTTTGATTTTAAACACAAAACAAACAAAAAGTAATGTTATTTCAAATAACGGAAATTTATATTAACCTCACTATGCGAAGCACAAAAGCAAGAAAATATCAAATAAAATGTGAAATCAAATACAACTAGTTGTATACACTAGACGTGTGCACAAACACCTTGCTAGCTTACCCTTCACTAAATGCAATAATGAAGTGTTCCCTTTTCCGCTGCTCTTAATTTTACGAGTACACTGAAATGTGTATTTCTCTTTTATTCAAATTATACAACAGTACTTATTTATCTGTGAAGTAACTGGAATATACTTTATGTTGTAAAGCCGAAAGTCCATACCATGCGTTTTGCATTACATGCGTATACCGAAAAAGTAGAATCAGTGTATTTGATTGTGACAAGTTACAGAAGAAAAAGCATAGATTGCATAGACGTATAGAAAGTAGGATTACTTTCTACTTTTCTATGCGACTAATGCAGTGTTGGAAAATGTCAGCAGTTTTTTAAACTTGGCATGCCAAATTATATACTATTGTGAATGGTTTCTATAAATATGTTTAAATAGTGCATTACTATTATCGCATTTTTCTTTATTTGTATTATAAAAATATTAATAAAAACATTTCATAATAAATTTTACTAATAATTTAAGAGGAAAATACATTAAAATAAACTTTTTTAACACATTTATTTCATGAACAAAATTTGTATACTAATTATCGATTGTTTTTGTCTACCGAGTGAATATGTAAACAAAAACTGTGAATTTATTATGTATTTACACAATAATAAATAAAAAGTCCTGTTGAATTTTACTGTTTTCTGTTTATTATTTTGAAATTATATATTTGATTATTAATTTGTGATCATTAATTTCTTTATTAATCTTTACTTATTGCTCTGTTTATTCATTTTTGTCTTATTGTTTTGTGTTTATATTTGTGAGAGCTATGGAGGAGAAACTAATCGCGGCTGTCAGGAAACACGAAGTTTTATATAATAAGAATTCTCTTCTATACAGAAACAAGTTTAAACGCGCAGCTGCTTGGAACGCAATTAGTAGGGAAGTATATTTGTCAGGTAATATTAATATGAAATATTATTTGTGTAAGTGAATGTACACACATGTATCTTTTTCAGAGGATTTTTGCCAAACACGCTGGAGGTATCTCCGAGATAAATACGTAAAATATATCTCGGAGAGCCATTAAGAAGTGGAGCTGAAGTAATGGAGGGTCAATGGCAATACCAAATCCAAATGGAGTTCTTACGAGAACATATCAGACCCCGAAAGTTAGATATTTTATTATATTATTTTTATATTATATTATATTTTTATTTTATATTATATTTACTTGTTTATAATTCCGTTGTAGGACAGTGACAAGTTTAAGTCAAAGATGCATGCTCACGGACTTAGAAGACCTCAGCGAAAATGTTGAAAGCATGCCAGAGTTAAGGGAATACAATAATACAAAATATTGTAATAATAATACAAAATATTGTAATATTTTTATTTACAGGCTTTTTCGGAAATTGAATTCCTGGACGACCCTCCATCTACGAGTGTATCAAACTCCACCCTTAAAATTCCAAGCAGCAATAGGAAAAGACAGTGTCGGGAAAGTCACACAGGGGCTTTCAGTGAATTTCTAAATAAGATGTCAAATATTGCCGAAGCAAGATTTTCTTGGACAGAGATTGACCCCCACGACGGTTTTTTTTGGGATGGTCCGAGAAATCTTCGCTAAAATGGAGCCGGAAGCTGTCGAAGACGCCAAATTTTGTTTCATAAGTTATTTAAACGATAAGCGTAAAAAAAGTGATCTGTAAAATGTTTATGTAGTATTATTTGTTGTAAATTATTTATGTATTTCTGTTAAGTAAAATTTAATTGTTATTTGTTATTATTTTATTTATATAATTGCTATTTATGTCAATTATATTAAAATAATAGGTTTAAGACATTATTGTTGTATTTATTATTTTTCATGTTTTAGACCTTCCATATAGAAAATAAAAAATGTAAATATTATTTAAGAAAATTAATGTATTTTAATATCTTTCTTTTTTCTGTCTCATTGGAGATTAATACTAATGTCATTTCTTTTTATTATTGTTACTCAATTTGCTTATTATTGTATTAAAATAGATTGCAAATAAATATATGGGAAAAAATATTTATTATTTACATACATATTTACAGAAAAAATTAAATTAAATTGAAATGAAGACTGAATTCAATAAAAATGAAACTTAAAACGGAAAACTTTGGATTTTATATTTTATTTATGAAGAGGTAGTCGCATAAAATATCCCTTTGTTGGAATGCATTCCTAGGCGAGTTATTGGAAAAAATTTGGGACTTCTGCGTAATGGTTGTGTTTCTCGTCTCCATAATCCTTCTACAACAGAACCATTTTCCTCTCTGTCTACAAAATCTGGTGGACAATAAGTTCCATCGTGCATTTTTATGAAATCGTGAAGAACAACTGTAGCGCAAACAACTTTTTCGGCGGATTGCGGAGTCATATTCAAAGTCCCACGCAATATACTCCATCGAGCTGTTAAAATGCCAAAGGCGTTTTCTATGGTTCTGCGTGCTCTAGATAGTCTTTTGTTATAATTTTGCTTCTCTTCACATAATAATAAACCGGGATATGGTCTCATAAGGTATGGTTTGAGAGGAAAAGCAGCACCGCCAACTATGTAATGTGGGAACTTCACGTCACTATTTGGCAATATAGTGTCCGCCGGGAAATTAAGGTTTTCTGATTTTAAGAACTTTCCAAATTTTGAGTTGTTTAGCACACCACCATCGCTATGACTGCCATAAGCACCTCTATCGACTACCGCAAATGTGTAATTTGCATCTCAGAGTGCCATCAGTACGATACTATATGTTCCTAAAATGTTGTATATTTTAAGAATATAGTTAAAAATTATTTGGTAAAATACATTTAAGAACATAATAACATACATATAATTTGCATCACAGTGCCATCAGTATAATACTATATGTTCCTAAAGTGTTGAATGTTTTAATGATATAGTTAAAAATTATTTAGTAAAATACATTTAAGAACATACCTTTATAATTATAAAAAAAATTGAGCCAGAACGCGGTGGGCATGTTGTTGGCATGCATGTTGGCTACGTGTTTTCCGTCGATTGCTACAACACAATTCGGCATATTCTATATATTCTTGAAATCTTCCACTATTCGCCTACATTCATACGTACTCGGCAAAGACAAGTAAAAGCCACTTAATTCCTTCCATATAATGTCACACGTCCAAAACAATTCGTCTTATCACTGTAACCGACATTTTAAATGTGAGTGAAAGGTACTGCCTGCTGGCACCATGGTCTAAGTAGCTGTATGGAAAACAAATTATTGATTTGTTCATTATTGACATACTCAATTATAAACTTACATTAAAGTCAAGAAGAGACGGCAATCTGGTGGAATAGCTTTACTTTAATTATTTTCAAGACGATCCCTTAAAATGTTGAGTAAGCAATCAAAGATGGCTGGAGACATTCTCGTCGCTATATTAAACTGCTCATGGTCACGGTTTGTAATTTATGAAATGTTGATACAAAAAACCCACTCACATCCCGTTCCAAATACAAGGGACGTACCCAAAATCTTCTTGAATTCTTTTTAAGGTTTTCGTACGCCTTGGCAGCACAAGCAAGCAGATGTATTAACACATACATATATATATGCACACCTAAAACGGGGATTCCCGCAACTAATAAACACAGAATTTTAACGTTTCAGATTAAAAAAGAAAATCTGTTAAAATTATAGGGCTTTTTACATTTTTTCATCTTTTAGAGTAGTCAATGAAGCAAAAATATTATTCACATTAAGCAGTGTTCATATTATGCGGTGTTCACATTAGCGCGCGTGCACTGTACATCAAAATGTGAACTCACCCCCGCTCGTTTTTCCCCTCTCTCCAACAAACTCGAGAGTTTTCAAACTAATTTGAACGTGCAAAAGGCGTCTAACATAAAGAAATGTTTAATCTAAAAATTGGAAATCGAATGTATATATATAATTTAAATGATTTATTTTAGGTTTAATTTGAAAATTTATAGATTTTTGAGAAAGGTTTTTATGACACTTTGGTTCAAAATTTATCCTCCAAAGTTAGGAGAAAGATATTACAGAGAAAGATATTTTTCTTTAATGAGATTAAAAACCAACCATTTTACTGAAACAATCATTACAAACTATCAGTTGGGATTATTACCTAGCTTCTCACATCCCCCATGTTGTGTGTTAAATTTTATCAATGAATGGCGGGAACCCAAAGCTTAAAGTCAATTCCGAACGACAGATTCTTGAGAAACTTTTTCATGGCAATTTTATTTATTCTCATTCTTTTTCAAAAATCGGCTGAGAGGAAGTCGCCGAAGAAATAATTTTTCATATATCTATCTATATATCATATTTATATTTTATTTGAAATGTCTGACCTGGATTTTCAAATAATTGTTGCTATCCTTCAACATTTGTCCTTACTCATCATACAATACATTTTCTATTTTGAATAGCTT